>MU269986.1:4166576-7024909 GCA_021432705.1 Caranx ignobilis
AAAATGAGTGATGTAATTGACAAACAATTCTGGAAATTGTTTGAATAGTCAACACTCTTGACAGCAAATAAAGTTAAGACAGAGGTTTCCCCTTTATCAAAAGTGTCATTTTAAGAAAACTAAAGGGAAAGAAAGTGAATTTTGTTTCATGGCGAGCCATGTCCATCTTCAAGACAGTGGAAATGAAATATAGAGAGGACTAAATGCTAATGCCGCAATAACCTTTTCCACAGAGTGATGTGTGCCACCTTTGATTCCTTCACCATATCAAGGTCTAATTCTAAAGGTTAAAGCTGATGTTTGCTCCTCAGTGTGCCAGGGAGAGACAAGATGACATCTGTGTTCTGCATGACCAAGTAAGGCAAGTAGCAGTGCATTAAATCATGCAAGACATGAAAATAAGAGAATTTAGGTCACCGTCAGCAACAACTGCCAGACTTCAGAGAAACCCGTAAAGTTTTGATGTTTAGATGATGTAATTCTTTCTCTGTGGTGATATCTGTTGGGAATAGAGGGGGAGGTGATGGGTTCCTTTATTAGCTCTTTCTCTTTGAGAGGTTATGGTATTAGCAGGAGCCAGCTGATGCCTGCTCCTCCAACTGGGTTCCCCCACCCCCCAGCACACCCCGGGCCATTCCCCTTACCCCTGTGCTTTATCACCTCTTTTACTGCCAGCACATGTTAGAGACACATTTGACAGACCCAACAATATATCCCTGCACACGTGCACATCTGCATTACAAGCATCCCTCCAATCCTACACTAACCTTGCCTACATTAACCATTAGTTAACCTTCACAATGCTCCGGATTTCATTATAAACCTGATCCCACAAATAAACTACATCTTATTTAAATCTACACTTCTACAGCCCCATGGATATGACACATGCAGCTCAGTAGACATAGGTTTGTCCTAAACTCATCCTTAGTCAAAAATCATGAACCTAGTTATTCATTACAAGATATTCCTCACCACACAGTGGTGTTCATTGAACATGTCTTGCAAAATGACACTCAAACACCATGGTCCCGCTATTACAACTCCATTAAAATCATGCTGTAATTAAAAACAGTTTCTTTTCAGCTTCAATTCTGTATGAATGCTGTGTAAATTGCATGGCCTTATGGCTTCATTTTCAAGAACAAAAATGGAAATAACACTGGTTATCAAAAGCAACAAATTAAAAATACATTGAAATTAAACTTTTTTTGTTCCATGCAGGGCTAATCTGAGCTCTTTGTTCCAAATTTTATTAGCATAAAGCAGTAATCGTCAGCTTTCTATTACAGCATGACTGCCACACTGGCAGCCAGCCATTCAAAACACATGATATAGAAAGAAAAGACGTGTGACAGCTTTAGCTTTTGCACTGCAATGTCTCTTTTCTGTCTGGATGGATGAAAACAAACTGGCTCACATCATGGCTCACGGAGGCCGATAGCAAAACAAATGCTCCCTGAGTGAAAATGGGCTAGTTAATGTCATTACGTAGGCTTCACAGTCAGTAGGTAGTCTGCTGTAGCAGCTTAAACAGCTTTAAAACTTTCTGGCCAATCTCCAAATTCACCACACTTTCAATGCAGAGAACATTACCAAAAAAAAAAAAAAAACAAAACAAAACACTGCATCGTGTCGCGTTAGAGCCATTTCTTGACCTGCATGTGCATGCACAGGTATGAGGTTGACAAGTTTGTTTACATTACAAACCCTTTCTCTTCCTGTCTCAGCTGTCAGTCAAACAAGATTAATGGACAATGACACCACCACACCCTTCACCTTAATGCCCAACCTTCCAAGCTCAATGACTATGACTGGATAATATATATATATATATATATATATGTGTGTGTGTGGTGTGGGTATGGGTGTGTGTGTGTGTGTGTGTGTGTGTATATATATATATATATATATATATACACACACACATATATATATTTCTAAGAACAGATTAATTAACTCACTACTGGCTGCAAATATGGAAAAGTTCTCTAATTTCAGTTGGACCTTAAATTATCCACAAGCACATGAGGTCTGGACAAAAGGAGCCTCTCCAAGTGTCTCTGATTAAAATATCCCCAGTGACCACAACACAGACCACTTGGCTTTGTGAGTGTGTGTGTCATGAGGGGGGTGGGGGGTGTGGTGCTTGCTAGTTGGCTCTAATCTGCTTGATGAAGATCCCCCAGTGCTCAGGGGACCTGACAGGAAAGGGGGGGGGGGGATTTGCGCTACTGCCTTACGCCAATGCAATCACGACTGTCGCTCGCCACTGAGCCTGCAGCGCTCACAAACCCTCTCACACTCTCTCTTTCTCACTCCTCTCTTGCTCTCCCCCTCTCTCTCCTTCACACACACACACTTCCTCTCTGTCTCACTCACTCTGATGCATGCACACACACAAGCCCTCTCTTCTCTCACTTCACCGCTCACTCACTCGCTCCCCTTCTGTCTCTCTCTCTCTCTTTCTTTCAGTCGTCGTTCTGTAACCGCACGGACACACTCCACTTTGGTGTGTATTCTCCAGCTATTCTGAAGCTGTTGTCTTCTGTACCTCGTGCAGCAGCAGCAGCAGCGGCAGCGGCAGCACATACACTCACAGGCATTTGTTCTTGTTCCAGCGTGGGCTCAAACTGTACACAGAGAGCGGGATAATGAAAGAAAAGCACCAAAGAGGAAAGCAGGGTGAGAGAGGGAATTAAAAGAGGAGTAAAAGCAGCAAAGGAGAGAGTCTCCTCTTGGGTAAAAGGTGGAGGACAGTTTGATTCAATCAAGATTTGGATTGCTACGTCTCTGCTCTAAAGTATCCCACTAAAGGTAAGCATGTGTTTCTTTTAGCTTTTTCCTCACTCTGCCTGTCACATGTACTCTGGTATTCACCTTCATGGAAATTAAACTGATTTCCACCAGCTGAACTGTCAGTTGCAGTGTGCCGTTATATTTTAGAGCTTGTTGACAGAGCTTTGCAGAACAGGAGGAGCTTTATTCAATTAATGGTCCCGTTCCCACTGCAAACACAGTTTAGCCACTTATATTGAACAGCTGGTTAAGTGTGATGACATGTGGCTCAGCTGTGTCCTTGACAATGTTTCAACCGGAGGAGTTGTAAGGAACGAGACCGCAGTTAAAAGTCAGAGGAGCGCCGACACTTGGGCAGTTGTGCACCGTCTCTTGGGCTTTCTGCCGTGCCTTGTGAAATCTAATGAGAATTCAGTGAGTGTCATTTAAAGCAGATTGGTTCACATGTCAGGCAACACTTAACTGTGGATGTGCTGACCTCATTTGTAGGAGTTCTTTTAGCTCATCTGCATATGAAAGGCTATGTAGCTTTTCAACTCGGTGTTGGAGACTGTTCAACACTGATTATCAAACCATGGCAAGTAAAGTGGTTGTGCAGACTTGATCTGAGCTGTGTGAATAGTATAATAAGGGAGCAGAATAGCAACACTTTTTGTTTTTACTTTTTTTCTGCCGCATTTCATTTTCTTCTTTACTACATGTAATTGTAGCAGGATGAAGGTTAATTAACAGTCTACTCCAGATGGAGATGACAGCGTCAAGGACAATAGTGAGTGGCCAGTTTAAATGCAACAGAGAGAGTAGTATCTGTTTACACAGTGCAGTTCTAATAAACCAGTGTTTTCAGTGGAGAGTTAGGGTGCGCAGGGTCTGATGGCTCAATCACAGGCTTGGGATTATTTCTTTTGTTTGTACACAGTGTATATCAGCAACATTATTAGTGGGTAAGGCCATTCTTGTGGCATGGAAGGGGATTAGAGAGAACAATCTGAGAGGATATCAAAAGGGCTTGACAGAATCTGATTTGCAGAGAAACATGGGATCACAGATGCAACCTTGCCCCCATTCCACAGGAGCAGATGCTCCCACGGATGAGCCACAGCGCAAATATAAGGATACAAAATATAGAAATGTACCCCCGAGTCATGCTGTGCTACGTCTGCTGTGAGGTTTGATTTGAACATTTGATTGTTACATCAGCGGCCCCACTGCAAGTTGTTATAACATCGAATTTGCATCTCCTCAGATATTCCAAGGCACAGTGATCTCAAGTCCTCTGTTGCATCGAGCGCATCTTGCATCTGAGTAACCAGCAGCCACATGGACAGGGGCAGACGATGACTACTGCCACTTTAGAACCCATGAGCTCACTAGTATTACAGCAGGCTAAAGACAGATTACTCACTTCCCATTCTTAGTATGTGTGGAACATTACTTCAGTCTGACTGAAGAGATTCCTTGTGAATCCTTGCGCCGCTTTTCAAAGTCAATCCCATCTTCACTTACAGATTAGATAAAAAAATAAGCTCTTTCCTTCCACTACTTTAAGCACATCTAATGTAACTCACTTTAGTGTCGGAGGCACTGAATCGTCTTATCAGCATGCAGCTGAAAACACCTGCTTTGGAATAATCAAATTACGCTCCAAGGAGTCCACTTCCACAGGAAAAGAGGAGCTGGACACTGAGTACACAGAGGCTACTGTGCAGAAAATGAGCATTCAGGGAATGCAGCCACCAACCACTCAGGTATTATAACTGCATTAGAGGGGATAAATGAACAGACATGCAATATACTTGCGGTATATTAAGCGATGACAGTGATACCGCTTGGTTCTGGTGCATATCTTAACTAAAATTCCACCTATCGAGCGAGAATGAGGGCAGGAAAACTGCCGCTCATCATATCGGTTATATTGAACACCATAACACCATATTGCCTTGTTTCACACTGTACCTCATCTCCTTCTGTTTACACAGATTTAATCACATCTCAGTTCTTCTTAGCCAATGGAATAATTTGAGCCTGTGCAGTTTTTAACTCACATATTTAATTATTTAGCTCTTCAATCAAGTTTGATTAGTTTTTTGGGATTAATGATTAATTCAACACAAGACTGAAATAAGATAAAAGTTGGATTATTTTTCCTTTCCTTTCTTTCTTTCTTTTTTTTATATAAACTCGTGTGACTGTGTATGATTCATACTGCGACCGATAGGAATCAGTACATATCTGCTTTTGTAGCGTTATATTCCTCTCTTTAAATACACATGCAGGATCAGGAGAAACCTGATATGACAAAGCAAAGTGCGATGTTATCAATCGCCTGCATGGTCTGTCAGATACACATCGACCTCAGCAGGAGACTAAGACCACTCGCAAAGGGTGAATGTGAAGTCAACCCGCTCCTTATGCCTTTCACTACTCTCAACAGTGTCCATGTAAATTTAATGGCAAGACTGAGTGCTTTTCAGTAAATTAAAGCACATGTCCACTTGGCTGTCATCATACCATTGCATCCGCTGCACTGTTTGATTAGGGTGAGCTGTTATTTATGGATAGTCCGTAGCCTTTACCGTAAGCAGAATTACAGTGATCAGTCATCCGGATATGCCACCTATCATCGCATTTTGAAGTAAGTGTCCATCAAAAGCCTCAGGCTTAAATAGAATCAATACTTGAGATTATTTGGAGTCTCCAGACTCTTCTTACCTTGGGCTCTTCAATCTCCACCCCCACTCAATGGACTCATTTTGACATCATTCTGCTCTAAATGAGGTGTGTCCAAGTGCGCATATGTGAATCTATCTGTGTGAATCTGTGTGTGTGTGAGAAAAGTGAAAGTGTGTCTGTCCGTATTCATTTCAGCAGCTCCATAAGATGTAATAAGGTAAATGGGAGAAGCTTGCTTGTTAATCAGACAGTGCATTTTCTCATTCTGTCTGTGGTTTTAAGGCCAATCTTCGATGAAACTATTGTACCCGTATGAACGTGCTTTGTGTCAGGCAGCAATTTCTCCCACAGCGAGCAACACTCAGACAAGACCCCTGCAGACCTCTGAGAGAAGGTTCTCCCTGGCTCTCAGACAATCATCAGCAAGGGTCCTAAACATCTCAAATTAAAGTCTTGCAGTGATGGATGACTCTCAGGCTCCAGGAGATATTGTGCTCTGAATGATGGGCAACTCCTCCTCACTCCACTTAGCAATTATTTGTATAGATTTGTCTCTGTTCATTTGTCAGTTTTTTTGGACATGTTTTTTTCTTCCTCTCTGTGGTAGAAGTACCCCGCAGAGGTTAAACCTCATAGTTTCTGCAGTCTACTGTTGCTGAGGCTTTTCTGGAAAGCAAACAAATATAACCTTCCCTGTGGTAAATGTGTGTTGTTTGAAGTAGCAGTGAAAATAGAAGAAGGAAGGATGCAGTTACTTGAAGATATGACTTGATATCGAGGACAACGGCTTTGGCCTATAAACATACAAAATATTGAGGTGTTCTCTGTGAGATAAAAGGTGAACCTATTCCTCTGAGACTTGACTGTGAGGAGCTTGAACATTGATTGTATATGTTTTTGAAGATTCATTGACACCACTAAGCTGTTTACTTGGCCCTTTTTTCTTTTTTTTTTTTTAAATACAAATCAATTTGCATGAATTTCCATTCACAAGCACTTCCATGGAGCCTATTTTCAGGAAACTCCAGAGTGAGGTCAGTTCATTGTTTCTCTTTATTAGAGTACTTTATTAACTTTCTTTCATTTGTGTTTCGAATACTGTAGAGCCAAGCCTTTAAATAGCCCAAAGAGACCTCAGGGCCTTTGTGCCTTTGAATAAATTTGTGCCATCCCTTTGAAAAATCCACCACACATTCTCATCCGACAGTGGTCAGGAACAGTTGTGGTCCTAAAAATCACTGGAGGCCATGCACGGGCTCAAGTACAAGAGGATGGTGGAGGTTGTTTCTTTGCCAAGGTGCTTACTCTACTGTTCATAAAGCCGTTCTTTGTTGTGTCTGCATATTTGACAAACACTGAATAACAGGTTTCAATTGCTTACCCGTTTGAGAAAAAAACGGGCAATTAGCAGGTTACATACATAATCCCCATCAGTTGCCTTTGCAATGAAATGTGTTCGATGTGACACACATTCAATCATTGGGATCCATCCAAACAACAAACAGTCATCTCGGGCTGGACTCGACTCTATAACCTTAAACACAACCTCACCAGCCCCCAATGGCAACTTGGGAAAGATTTCCTGTCACACAGGTGAATGACTATTAGTTTACTGACCCTAGAGGTAGAGAGAGATTGTAATGATTTCTACAGATGGTGCTTGGGGGCCTTTCATTATAGGGGCTGAGCAGCAGTGAAGCACTCCTGCAGGAAAGTGAGAGTTAGAAATAGATATGGAATACTCCATTTTAGTGCATTGATTAAATCTTGAAGAGGACTCTGGTGCCATTAACATGACTTTTTTCACAACTAAGGAGACAATGGATTTGGGGAATCAATACAACTCAAACATGTTTGTTTTCACCTGAGTTGGGCTTCAGCCTAAAATGACCACCGGGATACCAGACCCATTATACTGCAGCTGCAACTAGGACCAGTCTGATTATCAATGATTCAGATAATTTAATAAATCATTCATCATGCAAGTCTTCTAAAAAGTTTCACCCATCTGAAATTTCAGAGCCAGCATTTCCTTCTCCTTGTTTGATACATGACAAAACTGGCAAATCAATCAATCGTAGATTTCCTGAAAAATGTATCTGTTCGTAATTTGTTTCTGTGGCAATGAAATGTATAAACATGTACTTTGCTTTTAATAATACATTAAGGTAGAATGCAAGGCATGATTATTTAGTAAGGTAACATAAGAGCAGTCACAAATATCATTTCTGTAAAAAATATTCCCTCCTGGAGCCAGATATAAAACATCTGAAGTAAAAAGCAGCGGTTGTGTTGCTTGTCTGTCTGTAGTGACGACAGTGTTTCCTTTTGCCTCTTTTCAAAAAGCCTCAGCAATTAATTCTTTCCTCTACTGTATGCCACATAAAATTTTCACTTTTATTCATCCACGTCAAAACTCATCTTCATTTCATTAAAAGAAAATGTGCTCCTTAAATCACATCATTTCCCACTGCTGCAGACACCACCTTCCTCTGAAGTACCTCTCACAAAGTATAACATTTCACATTTTGCTTAACACGCTTGAGCAAGCCTTCCTCCATAGCATATAGACTGGTTTAAATGCAACCGGTGCAGCATAAATGTTTTAGTCTATATCCCATTTGTTCAGTAATACCATCATCACATTTTACACCAAATTCATGTTTGATTTCATTCTTGGAAACCACAGTGCATACTGTAGAAACAAACCTATAATATCAAGACATTTTAAGAAGGCCTCCACTCTACGAAACTCTGCAAAACTGCAGATATTACTACACAATGTCAGAACAAAAAAGGACAGCGCATTTACAAACCGCTCAATATGATTTTCAATATCTAAGGGGCAATTCCAAGTCTGTGTGTATAGAATGGCTTGTGCAGGTGCTGAGGTTTAATTTGAAATATTTACCCGAGGAAGTTGCTCCTTCTGGTATCTCCGGCTTTTATCGTTATCGTGGCAGAGAGGAAAATTACATCATAACTTACTGGAGTAGAACAGAGGCTGAGCTAGCACAGCAGCAGGCTGTCGTTTGATATGGGAATGGGAGCTAACCACAGAATCCAGTCGCACTTACTCATGAAATATAAGTCTCATTTATATTATTATCATGTTCTGAGTCCATATGCAGCTTGGGCTGCCAGTCATGTCACCGGCTGCCGATATGATGAAGGTTCCACTCTGTGACCACAGCTGCATTAAAGTCTGTTAAACATGCCATGGGACTTTATTGATTTTGCTCTTTTTACTGATTCCTTTAATAATACTGGACTGTGGCTTTTGCAATGAATTTTATCTTGCTCTTCATTTAAAAACCAAGGCATAGCACAAATGTTTGACATATGGGCAGCAGAGAGAGCTGCTCATGATGTTGGCAATACTTAGCTAGAGCTAGTATGTTATATGAATTTTCTATTATGAAATATGCACTTTCACAATGAGATTTTTGCAAACGTGGAACCCTACAAAAGCGAAAATCATTTGGTCTAGTCAAAAACTTTTGGTAGTGTAAAATAATCTAACTTTGAACTGTGGTTTTAGATGAGAGCATAAGGACAAAGACACACTGCATTCATTCATGCTTATCTTCCAACAAATGCCTCGGTGGAAAGTGTCACTGAGGAGATAGGGGGACATTGTCATCTGTTTTTTAGTTTACTATTCAGAAGAGTGCCCATTTAACATAAAATTACCCATTCACTCCCCCTCACACCTAAATCACTCTGACTCTTAAGGACATCTTTTTTGTGTACAGGGTTTTTGACTTAACAGCTTACCATTTCAAACAGGGACGGTCCTTATGCCTTATATAAACCATGAACCCAGGGAGTGATAAAGCATTGCACTTCTTCGATTAAATAGAATAAGAAATCATCTTGACAGACCCCAGGATCTTGGCCTGGGTGAGCCTTCTTATGAGCGAGACTTCCTCAAGGTCAGCATGATCGTACTTTCTACTGTGTGTGCAGTGGCTGTGATGAATAGAGCGAGGGGTAAAGAGGGAGAGGAAGTGAGGGTCGAGGGACGGGGGCCTGAGGATTCCATGGGGGTTAATGTATTGTGTTTACCTGTAAAGCGAGGCCGCAGAGAGTTGAGTGTTATTCAGTTGTGACTAAGAGACAACAACACCCTTGTGCATTTTTAATTAATGTCACAAGTTTCTGAGGACGAGAGAAAACTTTGGTAATCCACTTCAATCTACCACAAAATCAAACAAGTGACATGACTTAATAAAAAATGAACTCTAAAGAAACTTTATTTGTTGTGGCCTTGAATAAATTAAATAACTTCACAGTTTGAGGACTAAGCGAAACAATTAGTTTTAGATATGAAACTCCAAACAATAGAAAAAAGCTCATCAATTCCATAAGAAGGTTATTCATTTCATCAGAAGTGTGCTAAGTTTATTTGAGGTTGGTAGCTTTAGGTTCAGATTTCACTGATTTTTCAAAAGGCAAAACTTTCAAAATAAAAATTACAGTGAAACTTTCAGATAAGTGTCACACTGAGGAGGCCTCCTTTGAGAGTGCAAGACTGGAAAATGTAATACCTGTAATACAAATCTGGAGAGTTCATTTCCAAAAATCAACATGTGCCAAAAGACAGTCTAATTAGTTTAATTTGGTATATGACAGAATGAAAGCGATACAGCTAGTCTTTTCAGCACAGCGGAATGTTTAAACACTGTGCACCTTGGATTGCTGTTATCTCAAGAGGAATTCTAGCTCTGGTTATGTTTTAGTCAAATTTGTCTTTAACATGAGAGTGTTTTTGTCACCTCAAAGTGAGTTGAGTACCCACACTGGACAATTCACAGAACTACAGCCAAATTACGATGCATTACAAGAAGCCAGGAACATGTTTCTAGTGTGCTTCAAAGAAAGTAAAAAGCCAAGAATGGTGTTTTAAAAAGAAGAGGACTGGAACAAACACAGTCTGGACTTTGACAATCAAATGCTTTGGTCAGTGCAACAGACAGATAAAATGTGGCAACAGCATCAAACAGTCCCTCTTACCTTGAAAAAAATAAATAAATAAAATAAAATAAAGTGTTTGGTACAGTATAATGGGTGCAACAAGCAACTGAACAGAGCCATAAAATGGACTGAAACATAAAAAAGGTTTTGTTCTGGTCAGAAGGACTTTTCATATCAACTTGTCAGATGACGGTGTTGGTTTGTGTGCTTTTGTATCTGCATACTTGGAGCAGCAGCATGCATGTGTAAGCCCATGCACATGGTGCTGCTTACACAGGTGCAGCACTCTATCTAAAATTATGGATGCTGGCTTCACCAAGCAATTTTAAAAATATATAAAATTACGTCACCTTCATTTCTCCTACGGAGTCAGCAGGTATTTTATGGGATACAGTCTCTTCCGCCTTAATGCCTGGGGCAAAAGTTTAATTCATGGAAAGTAGGAAACATGAAGCCTTAAACTCAGCACTACATGGGAAATGAAAAATGATTTCTATATGAAAGGTTGCTGCTGATATTTTCACATTCATAGTCCTCATACTCATAGTTTTTTATGTTTAAAGCATAACACGTGACGCGGCAGTTACTCCTGCATTGACCCAAGCTAACATCGGCGTGTCTTTAATTGTTAATGCAGCTTATGAAAGCTGGATGTTGTAGTCACCCAGACAAAATGGTTGGTTTCCTTAGTTCTAAGTCCTATTAAAATGGATGCACAATCACAGGAGTGCCCGTTGTTCGCAGTAAACCTCCACAGGCTGTGTTTTACTTTTCTTCATCAGAGCAGAACAATGAGTCAGTGGAAAGCAACATTCAAGACAAAACCCAAAGGCTTGGGGCTTTGTATTTGACAGCTGTGACCTACCCCGCTGAGTTTTGCTGATGAGCAAGAGTCCTTTGACTTCATGGTGTAGAGCATAAACAACAATGTGCCCAGTCACCCTTGTGCAACCAAGGCCTCCACCAGCTCCATCATAGATTGCCTATGGAATCTCCTGCTATCATATTTCTATACCTACCCATATAGAAAAGTTTGGGGAAACATCTAAACTTTTAAATGGTCTTGATTTTGAATTCAGTTTAAATCGCGGCAATCTTCCGCAGTAGTAATTATGGATGTATTCCTGTTGATTGATTCCAAACAACAGTGATAAGTGAATAAATTATAGGCATACAGGAAACAGCGACTCAGAAGTGTCAACATTATATGTTCTTTTATAAAAGAGACGTGTATATATGACACGTTGTCTGTACACACACAAAGCTATTCGGAGCTCTGTGGTGCACTGATATTGTGACATCAAGCAAACACACCAAGGTTAGCGATTATGGTGTACATAAAATTGTATGTTGTACACTGTACTAGAAAAAGTAAGAAAGAAAAGACAGCATAATTTCAACAAGTCACTGTGTATATCAACCACAGCTCCCACAGACATTTTGCATTCAGTATGATGACTTAGTCTGTTGGCTAACCCCAGCAGGAAGCCATTTACCTTTCACCTTGAAGAAATATAATTAAAACACAGTGGAGGTATTTTTGGGTGAGTGATGATTATGTCTCCACATGCATCCGATGGCGTAACATTTAGACCGTGCGTGATGTATCTGTGCAAAACAGAATAAAAAAGAAAAACAACCAAGACATGTGATGCATTCAAGGAACACATGGATGATCCGTTATCTTATCATATGAGCATGAATTACATAATTAACATTTGCTCTGGGGAAATCATGATTTGAGGCTTAAAGCTGCTGGAAAAAACGAAGCGTGTGGTGTCGTCACATTACACAGATGATGTCTCGCAGTAGCTGCTCATCAACCCTTAATCAATTTCTTTTTTTCTCTCTCTCTCTGCTCAGTTAAAAAAAAAAAAAAAAATCCCCCTGCTTATGGAGCAGACTCTATACTGGGGCAAGGCAGCCATTTATGCTTGGTTTTATTTCCCTGTATATTATGGAAGCAATTTCTATTAATGTGTAATATATCAGAACCACCTCCTAGAAGATTATTTATCGTTATCAATCATTACATGTGGAGAGAGGCACTAAAGTCAAAATAACACAGACAATGAGAGCTGAAACAAAACAGGTGAAAAGATATTCCAATTTTCATTCCATCATCAGATTACCTGGGCATATTTTTTGCAGCCCACAAAAAAAAATAATAATAAAAAAAAAAAAAAATATATATATATATATATATATATATATTCTTTGCTTCAGCTCCCACAGAGTTATGGGTAAACAACTGTGATTTTCTGGGAAAAATTTTCCTCTTTAAGGAATACACATTAACCTGCTCCACTTTAAATACATAGCGGTAGCTTTTCAAAGTTTACTCGCTAACTGGAACTGAATAATGTAGAGGAGAAAAAAACCCTCTATGTGAAGTTATTCATAAGCCTTTTATAGCCATTGTCAGCATTAGACTCCATCTATTCAATATTTCAATACAGCTTGCAAAGAATAAAGTACAAATGGAAAGAGAGCGAGTGAGAAAGTTCCACCCTATGGGACTTTTTGGGCCAGTATTGTTGCAACAGACCAAAGATATTGCATACTATCTGAAATACAGAATAATCCTTTCTAAAACTCAACCAGTACCATGACAGAAGGGCTTCCATTGCTATTTCTAAAATGCAATAAAGGGCGTTTTTACAAATACTTTACTATCTCAAATTCAGCAGTGAATATTTTGACTGTTAAATACATGAGTTTCTATTGTTAGACATGTCAGCCATGGATTTCTTAATGGGTGTCTGTCACTTCTTCTTAACTTAACAATGCAACAAACACAGACACATGAGCCATGGCAAATACAGCTTTTAACACCGGGGAAACAAAGTGGCACAGACAGACCATCAGACCAAAGGAAGCACTTGTGTTTATGAGCAAGCAAAGCATTAACTTCTGTACTCTTTAGTTTTCCACTTGGTGCAGGGGGACAAATAGATTCCATTTTGTTCCCATCAGTGTGAGCTATGAAACCCCAGTGCACCATCCACAAATCTTTTTTACCCCAATTTTGTATGCTATACCATTATGCACCATTGACCCAGTGAGACAGAGCCATTACAGAAAAGACTAATTCTTAATCTAGGATATTGCTTTCTCATTATTCTCTCTCCCTCTGGCCTCTTGCGTGATAACTGTTTGATTGAGGCAGTTATGTCACTTGAGAGCCTGAAAGAGCCCACCTTTTAATATTACCTGGCTGACTGATTATACCAGTAGTGCTTGAGGCTAATAGTGCTGGACTGGGATGCATGATTATGAAGGCTGTTGGGTCCTCTGTGACAAAGTAGCCCTAAGAATTCCCAAATATTAAATCAATAAATAACCCTAATTATTTTTTTCCCTACCACCGCAAACTGGACCTTAACACCAATTCATGCCACAAACCTGTATGGTAAATTCCAATATAGGCTGCAAACAATGCAACTGGAGTTAAATGCAACTTATATATTACATCATTTGTCTGCAGTGATAACTAGAATGAAGTTCAGAAAAAAAAGTAATAGTCCACTTCAGTGAAATAAAGAGACTGTCATACCTTTGATTAAACTCTCTGGGAATACTGCTTGTGTCACATTAATTAAGAGCTGAAAAACACTGGTGCTTAAGTAGTTTTTCTGAATGCCTTTGAGGTCAGACCACTCCACTTTAATAGCATGCTGAGTTGAGGGTCCATTAGATTATCTGTGATTTGAGATGGAGGCTTGACAGCCTAAAAAAAAGACCTTCAGGAAGGGGGCAGAGCCGTGACAGTCAAACTGTTAGGAGACGGAATAATCTCAAAGGAGCACGTTATCAGACAATAAATTAAGATGAACGCTGGAGCTTGTTATTTACTTCGAAAATCTCTTTTCAGTGTCAGCAAGCATCAGACTTATAGGCCATGCAGTTTCACTGAGCAATAAAACTTCAGTGTGCTGGATGTTAAAAAAAAAAAAAAAAAAAAAAAAAAAACATACTTCTTTTCTAATTGAAAGCACATCACCCTTGCCATTCCTAATGTACTCTGTCAGCTTTGCGCCTCATATTGTTTTCAGTAATCACAGCCAGATGACAGCAGGCAGTGGAGGTGGCAAATAAATGAGATCACAACCGTTTCAAAACTATAATCCCATAGAACATCCACCTCAAAGTCACTGACTCTCAAAGTGACTCCTCTCTTATTTGCACAAAAGGTATCACAGGTTAAAGTGGACCGTTTTTGCTGGCACTGAGAGCAGTGTCGCTCAGCAGTACAGAGCGCAGTGCTGCAACATCAATAGCTTGCAGTGCCGATTGCTAAAGGGGAGGAAGATGAGATTCCATGAGGCGTATCATTTATCTCACATACTGTGGTCACTGAGGGCTGCCTAAGGCAAAATCCTAAACACAGTTCTCTTCTGCTTGCACTCTTTTGATCTGCATTAATTAATTAGATAATTATTACACTGGATTTCTAGTGTGCACAATGTGCATAATGACCCATTAATTTGAAGTGATGAGATTGGACCACTGAGTTTCTCACACTTGAGGCCTATGAAAGGAAGGCCTTAAGGAAATGTGTCCTGTTTTGTTGTTAGTTCACTTTCCAACTCGAAGCGACAGACATGCACACATACGTACACAGATGCACGTGGCCATTAGGTAGCACATACACACATGGAGAACACAGACACCCATTAGCATAACCAATGTGATGATCATAGCTATACATCAGTGAGTTCCAACCCTAATGCTTTTGGAGTTTCTCTTTGCCGTGATAATGAGGCTCAGCTTAATGTGACTGTGTGCCTAATAACCCAGAACACCGTGGAAAAAGAAAATATTTGTTTTTTTTGTCTCTCGCTTTCTACTTTCTACTTTTATTTTTGCAGCACAGCTGAGCAGAAAATGGACAACATGTAGGAAAAAATGAAGGACGCGTTTAAGGCAAGGTTAAAACAGAGCAAGTTGAGGAGGAGTTGAGGTTGACTGGAGGCCACAACATGGTAACCTGTCTAAGGTTGATTCACTCCCACCCCCTCTGCTCTTGACAGAGACTGGAGACCAGAGAGTTCAACTGCATCATTTTAGGTTCACTGACTTGGCAAAATCCTCTGTTTAATGAAATTAGGTCCAGAGTGCTTCGTCGGGAGGTTTCATTTCAAGGACATAACTCCAATAAAGGAGAAATCAGCCTGGTTATATTACTGATATGATATTCCTATTCAGGCTTCCACTTTGGTTTTTTTTTCTCCCATTAATTTTTCCATTTCAAAAATGAAAGATGTTGCATCTGTTGAGGGGTGTTCTGCATCCAGATGAGACATAACATGCATCAGTAAACAGGATGCAGTAAGTTGATCGACCGACATGTTTAAGTATCATGGTTTCAAGAAGAGTACTTCAAAAAGTACAACAGCAAAGCTGACCCAAGGAGATCCCAATCAAAATTTTATAATTATGTGACATATGGGTGATTTTTCTGACAGCCAATTTCTCTGTTTTCCAAAGAAATTACAGACTCCACTCAGGAGAATCTTCTGAGAATTTGACAGCCAAATAAGAGAACAAAAAGAAGTAAAAAAATAAATAAATAAATAAAAATCCAACAAACACAGTAGGCAGTGGTAGGGCTGACAAACAGGACCAGACAGCTAAAACAATATGGCAAAGAAAGGGCATAACAGCAGATGCACAATGGACACTGCTCTTAAAGGGGGAAAAAAACAACATCAGGCTTCTGGCAATTTATGAAATGTGGACCCTTTCAAGTCTCAGCTAAGATCCCAGCCCAGTTCAAACACTTCTGACAATGCAAAAATCTGATCACACAGGCTAAAGGGACTTAGTCGTCCTGAGGTAAACTGCCCTGAAATAGATCAGCTACCTTGCATATACTGTATGCAGTGTTAATTTAGGAAGCAGACATTTTCCATCTACTTTTTTCCATTTCTGCTACATAGACAGGGGAGTCAAGATAAACTTGTACAGTTTTATCATTATTTAGTTTTTCAGATTTATTCTCTCACTTTACTAAACCACAGACTTTGATTACACAGGAGCATTACCACTCCAATTAGACATGATTGCAACATAGCATTAATTAGTGTTGTGCGGATGGACAATGAAATCAGTGATAAATGATCAGTAAAATTGTTTGATTGTTGATGGGAGTCAGTTGGGATGGCATGGGATCAGTTCAACATATATCACCCCTCATCACCATGGCTGCAACACTCCACTGGCTTAAATTCTCTCTGTTGTCAAGGTGAACATTTGTTTGTTCTGTTTTGATCTTATAGAAACTAAAATGCAGAAAGAGAAGCTCATGAGTGAGAACTGATTTATTTAGGAATCGTTATTGCTTCTATATCAGACTTCATTTTAGCTCTGTTGCTCAGACACAAAAATGCTTGTAGGAGTAGACAGATAGCAGGAACGTTGTGCAGAACAGTGTACATGATAGCATACAAAATAAAAAGAAGCAAATTGGATTTTGAATCCTGCCATCAAAGCTCACAGCTTTGGTCAACAATGTACGATTCTAACATTTGTCTGTGCATTGACATTGTCTAGTGCGCCAGCCCTTTAAATTAGTTCACATTCACACTGTTAGCACTACAGCAATCTCAGAGAACTCATCTGAGTATTCAGTCCATACTTGTGATTATGCTCTGATGCCTGCATATTTTTCCCTTTGACTCAGATGCCAAAGGAGAGGGGGACACACTTTTGGAAAGTATATTGAGTAAAAGAATGCATGAAATTTGGTAAAAGGGACTCACAGAATAACAAGATCAACGTAGCACAAGGGTCTTGGTGATTTCATCTGATTCGTCTAAGGCACAAATTTGGCGGCTGACACTCTGACACTTAAAGCTGAGAAAAATTGATTTGCAGACTCCAGAGGCATTTGTTTAACTATCCGCAGTGCAACCTCCATACATAATCTGAAATCTATCAAAAGTTAGAGTGTAGAACATGTATCTAATTCTCAATCACACAATTAGAGCAAAACCAGCAAGGCTGCATATTTCTGGGTAATAATGGCCATTTATCAGCTCATCAGCCAGGCATGTCATCCACCACATATTGAATTGGATATTCCATCCTGACTGCAGCTACATAAAGCCTGTGTACTATATATTTAATCAAACTGGCCAATGATGTATACTTTTATTAACTAATCATTAATGTATCCAGTGTTCTCCCTCACAGAGAAGAGGCTTTATGTGTCTCCGCTGCTGCACTTTGTATTTTTCTTTTTTTTTTTTTTTTTTTTTTTTTTGATGTGGTATGGTCTATATCAGTACTGTATTAATTAGGGTCGCACTGGGCAGCAAATGACGGGAGTACTCGCAATCAGATAGGTCTAACACAATTATCTAAAAGCATTGGAAGCGAAGCCTAAAGTGAACATATTCAAATGTCTCCTGCTATTAGTCACTCTATTATGCAGGGGCAGGAATGTAAAACTAAGGAAATACCTATGAGACCCACTGAACCGTTTTGGCAGTAATTCTGATGTTCACCTTCACTTCCACTCCCAAC
Source organism: Caranx ignobilis (assembly GCA_021432705.1). Taxonomy (NCBI): domain Eukaryota; kingdom Metazoa; phylum Chordata; class Actinopteri; order Carangiformes; family Carangidae; genus Caranx; species Caranx ignobilis. Next base: position 4,184,556 of record MU269986.1, read on the forward strand.
CAAGCTGTTCATATTGTGCATGTCTATAAAGCTATCTGGTATCCAAACACATTGATAGAAGGCCTAAAGTGATGAATCAAGAGAAGTGTGCAGCAACGTGCAGGATATCCTTATCAACTTGAGTGCCATGTTAGCATGTACACCCATCTGATCCATGCTCATTTTAATGACAGTAATGCATCAGGTTATAGGTCAGGGTCAGAGCACTTGATGCAGGTCCCATAGTGGATCGTTGTTCCTGCAGTAAAATGTCACACATCTGATCCGTGGAACACTCAATCCGTTAGTCTTCTGTCACAGAGTAATTATGGAAAACATTGAACCTAGGTACACACTGATTAACTGCTCTGTATAATAAATTTACATGTTAATGTGTTTCTCCCTGTGCCCGGATTGTTGTGGACTCCCTGCAGTTACTCTGCATCTTTGTCATCATTTGTTGGAACAGATGTAGTCCAACAATGGCAATGCCTGTGGAGTTGGCTTATCTGACTATTAAAACATGGACTGACTGAAACCTGTACTGCTGGTCTGCATGTCAATTCCCTTACTCTGTGGAGCTGCAACACTAATGACACTGTCGACCTATAACAATATTGTAAAACACTGCAAAAGTCCTGCATTCCGATATTACACATGGAACTATTTTTTATATGTGTGTCCACAAACATGCTGTTGTTTGCATATTAATATGCTGATATTGATATATTGAAAGAAGACTGATGATGACAGAATAATGGAAAAGGTCCACATATACAGATGGGGTACATGTGAATCAGCAAAAGGCTTTTCTACCTGTAAAACTCAGTGACTCAGACATTTCATTTTGAGTGGTTGAGAAGTTCTGCAGCAGAATAATTGTCATCTCCTTATCCTCTGTTTGATGTTCATCCATTTGATGTAGACTACTGAATCCATTCGAGGCATTAAATAATTAAGCAGACCATTCCGAGTTAAAAATTCCTCATCATTTATTCTAAATGCTTATTGGACTACAGCAGACACGCTTTCAAACATAATTATCAGCAGAAATGATTAAATTGTTTGTATAAACCCATTTCTCTCTCTAAAGGAAAGCTCAACAGGAGTTTACCAATATTAGATCAGATTACTGGAGTATAGTCACTTTTGGACAAGTTCTATTTTATGTATTAGTAAGTATATTATTATTATTATTATTATTATTATTAGTTCTTATTAAGTATAAGTATTAGTGAGTTATTCTTTTGATCCAATGTTTCATCATGTTGCTTTAAATTTTACCATAATGTAATTATGTTAATATTCTATAGATTTATTTTCACTGGGACTTGATAAATATGTTAGTGTTTACATTGGTCAGCAGGTACAGGATGTTCAAATTTCCATTAACCTTGTCAATGTCAGTGGAGAGCAAACTAAAGACTTTCCTGCACTTAATGTTTGAATGGAATTGTCATTTTAAAAAAGGGAGGCTAAACTCCATGGTTAAATTTCCAAAAATCAGCACCATGGACAGCGGCAGAGAAGGAGCAGTCACAACAAAATGTCAAAATGTTACACATTAATCCACTTTTTAGACTCTACAAAACACAGAAACAGCAGAGTGTGTCAGCAGAGACTGTAAAATGTATAATTAGCCTCAGATGAGAGAGTCTTGTTGCACTCAAGCACTTGTAAGGTTTCTTTAGCAGCCCTGATAGCACCTGTAGTGTTGGTGCTTAGCAGGTCTTTGACTTTCTCCTTTGTTATAAAAAGGAAAATATCAGTTTTTTAATGACTGTCATTTTCAGACAAATTCACAGCTTCACAACATACAGCAAAAATGCTACAAGCATTTTTATTTCTGTAATTACAATTACTCTCTCAAAGGATAGATTAAATTCACATAAAACTGGTAAACAAAATTTGGAAAACAAATCTATTAGTTAAGAAGGAAAGCAGACAGACGTGAGCATGTGATGTTGAGTAAAACAGGCTCCCACAGGCGATAAAGATGATAAAATTTGCTGTCCCATTTAAACATCCTGATCCTGAAAGCTGAAATCTCTTACAGATTTCTTGACTCCAAAAGTGTCAACCTTTTATTTATCTGATCATTTCTTTGTTGCAGGCTCAGCCTTCATATGAGCGTCCAGCTTTCTCAGACAGGGAAAGATTTCACTTTCCTTGAGCAACTGTGACAGAATACTTTGGCTGCAGGCATCAGATGTTGTTTTGTTCTGAATATGATTTCACTTCCTGTACAACAAGGTGCAATTCTGGATACACAGAATCTGTCTGTACAAGCAGAGAAAACTGTGATGCAATAATTAATAGAGATTGCGAGCTATTTCTATGTTTGAGACTAACAGATGTGCCTCATGTTGGATAAATGTTGCCAAGCTTTATGAGACAGTGAAGAAATGAATGATACGGAATGGATACAGATATTCCACAGCCTTCACTCCTCTAATGAACAAGAGATGATAAAAGAGGCCACAGCAAGCGTCCTTGACCACATTGATAAGAGTACAATTGAGTGGCAATGCCAAAGCAGCAACATGCAGGGCGAGATTATTGGTATCAGACCACCAACACGTGGGTTTAAAGTTACATGAGGACAGACACGTTCAGTTCCTCTGCAACGGATGTATTTACAGTCTTGAGGAAGAGCGCAGATAGGAGAAAACAACTCACCAGGTGTCACTCAGGACTATATCCATGCAGGGAAAATTGATGGCAGGGGCAAGAATGAAGGCAGGAATGATGAAGCCTTTCACTGCCACCAATCCATATCGCTGCATCCAAGATAGCTGTGGCATCACACTGTGTGTAGACAGTGGGCATGGTGTGTGTTTTCCTGCTCCCTGGGCATCGAAAGTAACTAGGCTGACGCCTTCAGTGACAAAAACTGTGCAAAACTTCCGTTTAAGTTCACATGGTTAATGCAGCATATCCCGGAGAGGAGTACATTTACACATTTTATTTTTTTAAGGGCTTGACGCTGCAACTGCAATTTGATTAGATTAGAAAATTAAGATCTGGATCATTGAAGAGTCCCAGAATCCATAACTAAACTTGCTGATTCCTCCCTGCATGGCAATGATTTATTTTAGTATAATATTACACTCTTTAGTCATCCCAGTTTTACACAGCTGACTGTCTATCTCTGTAGTTGCAGACAAACAATGCAAGGCTATAACTGCAAAGTTTTATTTTGGTTCAATTAGTGACATCTTTTCTTTTACAATATGACAACATGATAAGCAGTCTTCATTCGAGATTAAATTTCCATGTAACAGAGGTAGAATAGGAGGGGAAAAAACACATCTCAATTCCAGTGCACATGCTGTGCCAGGAGCATCATCCTGGTGGAAAACGGGACAGTTAAAATTTGCATTTAGATTACTGTGGTAATAGAAAATCCATGGTGATGAATCTTGTTCTGAAAAAGAGACTAATGTGGTTGTATTTGGAATAAAATGGTTAAGTTAAATGCTCAGGGCGAATCTGTATGAAAAGATGTGTAATGGAATAGTTATAATCAATCCATCATCATTAAACAATAACAGCTAAGCCACATGTATTAACATGTGGAAAACATTATGCAGGAAGAAACAAATGTTATGATAATGAATGGAACTGTTCACACTGTACATACTGTGCAGGAACTGTAAGGGAGTATATTATGTCTGCAACCAGCTTGCCGCCACCACTACAGTTTGATGATGGCCACATTTGAAGTGTGCTCTTACAGGGCTTCAACTTTTTTCATGTGGGAATCTTCCAACTGTGTAATGCCAGGTTGTGAAATTTTGATCTCTTCCATCTTCACTCTCTACATATGAAATGCCACACTAGAAAAAAAGAGCACCATATCTCTCCTTTATAACTCGGGGACTAACTCAGGGGAGATGGTAATCTACTGTATTCTAGTTGTAAGTTGCCACACACCACGTCAAGTGCTGATTTTCATATTCATGAGAACCACATTGTTGTCAATAGTGCATACCAAAAGGGCTTAATTTGTTTTCAGTTCTCCCCCATCCTCCAATCGCAAAAGTGACGGCTTCACAGCATCAGAGCCACTTAATTAAGCATCAGCAAGCCTCCAGACATACACACTTTTTAGAGCTGTCTCAAATAATCAAATAATAAGGCATTCATCAAGAGTGAATCCCCCCATTGACTGTAGTCATTTCTGTTGAAGGGAAAATGTAAACAAAAGGAATGAAACACAATTGAATGCAAGCCGAAGATAATTTATTCAGCATTAACTTATTCCGTACCTACTTCTCAAGCTAAGAGAACTTTATATTGAAGCGCAGCATGACAACAAGCAAGCTGTTACTCCATACTGCTTGCATTTTAGGCTGGCAGTGACACAAGTTTCACAAGTTCTTAATTTCTACACAGAGTGACAAAGGTAAACTTGTTGCACTACAGAACTCTGACTCGAAAACACTGGGCTGTCAGATGCCATTAGTATGCAGTTGACTGCAGACGTGAAGATGTTAGCCCCATTTAAGGCTTCAGTGAATAACAATCTTGAGGAGCTTAGGATTCATATATTTGTGAGTACTGAAAATGGGCATTGGAGCATAAACATGATAGGTATTACAGAGGCTGTGGTTGTGATGGCTGTTACTGGGTGAAAAGGCTTTGATCTTAAATGTTGAACATACAATGCAATATTAAAGCTGCATACTAGCTTGGCTTTCTACTGTACAACTGGGGAAACAGATGAAAAACAGGGTAAAACAAAATAAAATAAATCCATCACTTGGGAAGAGGGGAACTTTGTGTAATACCAGCCCTGCACTTGTTGACTGGAACAGGGACTGGCACCTTCAAAGTGCCAGAGAAGTGAACATGGCAGGTTTCTTTTTTTTCATCCATTAAACACGTATTCAAGAACTGTTTAGGCCAATGCCCATTCTCTCTCCCTCCTCTCTCATATCTAATTTATTGCCATCTGCTCAGCCTGAGTGTAAATCTGAACGCAGACTGACTTGCTCGCCCAAGCTTTATCTGTTAACATTTAGCAATGTCTAATTAAGCGAAAATGGAAAACGCATCGACTGAAAACTGCCGTGACTGGATAATGACAGTCATAATAGTTTGGGATATATGTCTGTCACAGCAAACAAATGCACTTATTACATCAGGGTAATTAGAAGAAGACAACAGCTGTAATAGACAGAAGCTGTTCATCTGTCATTAAAGAGGCCAACTTGCACCACATCAATTGTTTTCTCATAAAGTTTCAGCTGTGCATATGACTAATGAAGGTCACAAAGGTAAAATACTTAAAAATCCCCCATTTACAATACCCACTGAAGGCTTGATGAGAACCCACTAATGCTGAAAATGCTCTTTTGGATAATCTGATGGAAACAACAAATACTAACTGTGTGGGATCAGCTCCACAACACTGAATCACTACCACGATGGTCAGCCAAAACTGCTTAACAGCTGATTTCTCTACCACATGTATAACTTGACTACGTTCTTGTGCATTTCACTGTAAGCTTGCAGACTGAGTAACATGGCTGATACGTATGAAAAAAGTTTGTTTTGCAGATAAAGTTGTATTCTCTGCAGCGTCACTGCTCCCCTGCCATCAGTGGCTTTGCTTGTTTATATCCATTAGCAGTAAGTCATTTGTTCATTACGTGACATTATGTTCCATGTTTGTAGACTGATTTCCTGCCTTCATTTTGATGAAGAATCAAACCAGAGTTGAGCAGACATGAAAAACAAATCAGTAAACCATAAACAAGTCAGACTTTTGACATCTTTGTTGTCTTTACCGAGAAACACTGAAGCAGTTTTCAGTTGTTCAAAAGTTATGAAACATTGTCAACTGTATTATTTACCTGAAAATACATACAGAGAATAACAAATCCAAGGGAGCTAAACCAAGTGGTACTTAACAGACCGAAGATATCGTCCTAATGTTACTGTTGCTACTCAATTTATTCCTTCCTGAGGGGTTTAACCCATGACTGAACTTAATGTACTTTACTTAAGGGGCCGCTCCTCTACCTCACAAGCTAAGTACAGGGGTAATGGTTGCATTAAATTCAGTAATTTAAGGGACCCTTGATTTCAATTGCACTATGGATTTGACAAAAACACACTTTAACTCACTTTTTTTGGTCAGTCAACTGCAGCATCTGTTCGCTGTAAAATAACCTTTACAATGGTAACAAAAGATTTGTGGTTAAACTGACTGTAATGTAACATTTTTATAATGTGAATCTTGGTTTTAGTGGGCCTGTCAGGCAGCAACACATCTGCAACACTTGTAGCAGAGCAGTAAATTATTACATTATTTGACAACTTGTCAGAGTGGAGCAGGCACTGAAAAATAATGTCACTTACTCACTGTTAAACAACAGGAAGGTGTTTTTCTTCCTAGAAAACACTATTACCAACACTGCTGTAAATCCATCCCTTGTGTGACATAAACATAAATATATATGTTGAGCAATGATGTTAGGAGATTGTTCTCCCATGTTGAACCCATTTCATATTCAAATTAGTCTGTCAAAGTTGATCTGAAGCATATTAGATTTTTTTTTTCATAGCTACTGTCCCGTGATGTTGAGTGGGGGGATTTTATTACCATGAGATCAACATTTGATTTCACATTTTTTGTTGCAACTACATTTTATTTATCTTTTCTACCTATCTTTTCTAAAACCTGGGGTGTCACAGCACTTGTCCCAGTGTCTGTTTTGTTATTGTCTGACTACCCATCAATAACCTCGGTAGATAGTTGACATCGCCTTCAGCAAAATTTAATGACACACTCTGTAGGAAAACAACAAGGTTCAAAATGTAGCCCTAGACTGTCTTTACTCAGTTCACACTGAACCAAGCAGCAGGGGGCGAGGCTCTATCTGAGTTTGCACTGCGCACCCTGTAGTAGCAAGTAAAACGAGACCCCCCCCCCACTGTCAATTTGGCTAGTGGGTACATTGTCAAGCTGTGTGCTGACAGGCCTTCACACTGACACCTTTTATTTTAATGTACAGTCATTCAGTTCAGATCAGAGAGCTGCGGCAGTTCTTATTCAAACAACAGGAACCCAGCATCAGTTTTGAACTGTTTCACCTTTTGGGATACTTTTTTTGTATGTATGCAATATGTCACAGATTATCCCTAGCATCTAAGAATGAAAGGAGAAAAATCCATAATTCAGATCCACGGCACCTATCTGAAGTTTTATATGTATTTTCTTTTTAATCATAATCTTTCAATGGAGCCATATCTGTTGCATCATAGACTTTGTTGGCAGAGGATACAGACGTGTTCACACTGGGGAGAGCTGAGTCAACGTGGTGCTTCTTTATTGCCTCGGGCCAGTTTTGTCTCAACAGCTAAGTCTTCCATATCTATGGGGGGAAAAGTTCATTTTTGAACGGAGAGGCAACCTTCGTTCAGTAGGACACTCAGCTAATTTATTTTTCATCATCGCTGGATAATACTCAAGGTGATATAGCATCTCAGGCTGTGCATGTGCTCAATGATTTGAGAGCTTCTAATTGGACAAAATTGCACTGATGAAGACGTTGTCAGCACATTAACTAGTGGGGAAAGGTAATCTATGGTTGCAGCAACATCTCAAAAGGTTTTTGTATGCTGCGGGAATACCTCTTAAAGAACAAACCTTCTTTTAAAAAAAGAAAAGAAAGAACTCTTGAGTAGTCAAGTGATTTTTGGCTGAACCAGAATTTCAAGGTCACAAGTTTCTTTCTTAAAACACATGTCAATCTGCTGCTTTGGAAAAGTCGTTTTGAAAAGCTATGTACACCTGACTCATCTCAGCCTCGTTATTCATTTGTCTATCGTGTTGTAGGACTTACATGCTCCATTTAAATCAATGCAGCTGCCTATTTCGTTAATACATAAATATATGATATACATAAATATATGATATTATGTACTTACGTATGCACTACAACACAGATGGTCATACACAGTATGATGATACTGTACATCAGATGTAGACAAAGAGGACTGACCTGCTTGTTATGGCCAGAATCTTTAAAATAAGATTTTAAACAGGGCTTAAGAGACTGAATAATTAGTTACTCACAAAGGAACTGTTCAATCAGCATTAAGTGATGAGGTCAAAACTAAGTTCTCAAGTATGCGGGGATACAACTCTCTGCCTGGATGACAGCGATTGCCTGTGCACCATTGGTGCTCTATAGCTACCTTGGGGCAACAGCACTGCTTCTTTTCATCTTTCATCTCAGTAGCTGCCTGTCTTTCACTGCTCCAGAATAAGATCAGGCATGTCTCCTGACTCTGAATATTTGTATCTGTCAAAACTTCAGATGTCGTGATGTGATATGATAAGACATGATAAAAGATAGCTGAGCATGGGATTATCAGTTATGCGATACCTGAGGGGAAAAAAGATTTGTCTTTTTCATTATTTACAGTTTATGGTTGTATATGAAACATTACCATAAGCTCTGGTATGACTGTGTAAACATGATTAGACCTGAGGAAAATAGCAGTTTAAACGTATTCTTTAAAATAGACCTTTAATCTATCAACTTTAATTTTGCGTATCAACTTTAATTTTCTATGTTTTGAAAGCAGAATAATGCATATGATTAAAATAGTAATATATTACTTTAATATGAAAAAAAAAGTGAACGTCTCTCCTTCTGGTTCCTATTTATGGATAACAAGGCCTGAATTGGCTTGGGTTTAGGCTGAAAATATACTCTCTGGCAGGAAGGTTTCAATTCTGAAATACAGGAGTGATGGATGACAGACATTTCAATATGCATACATAAGAAAAGCTTGACATCTTTTGTATTACTTTCTGTAGCAATCCTAACCTTGACTCGTTGGCTTTTATTGCCAGTCTGTGCTCTCTGGCAGTTACTCGTCAACGCCTTCCCATTTCAAACACTGTGAATATGTCTGCAAATAGGGCTGTCCGACTCCTACTTCTAAGGCCCCGATCCAAGTCCTCCAACACTGGGTATCTGCTGATTCCCATACTGAGATTTACCTCATATTTTCGATTGAGAAAACTACCTGACACGGTGATATAAGAGCTTCTGAACACCTTAAGCTTCTGAACGCCATTAGTTCACCAGCTATTTCATCTAATTACTGTAAATCCAGATTCAAATATTCAGTCAGAGAGAAGACATATTACTTTGCAGCTGTTGAACTAACAAAACCCACATGGTTTCTCTGGATGTTGTTACAATATGGAACTTCTTCTCAGAATCTTTGGCCAATTACTGGTCAACAAATGAGTTTAATTCTGGCCTGCCTTCAGTTTCCAGACAGAATTGACATTAATCAGCAGCTGTAATATGACAGCAAAGTCTTCGGTCAGCACTGGGCCCTGAATGTCTTCTACACAGCTCTTTGCTAATGAGAAAGGGAGCATTAGACTTGTGGCTAAGAGAATCCATGTGACATTATTTTACCAACCCAGGTGTCAAAACAGACACTTTTACTGGTGCACACAGTTACATCCGCATTCACTGGCAAGCAAGCTGCATCATAGAGCTCAGCCATGCAACAGCAGGATCAAGAGGATAAGACACTGCAAAGAAATGATCAGATTTTGATTGTTTTATTTTTGACCAAAACAATCTTTTCAAATGCAGCCATATGACTTATCATAATGGTTTTTAACAGTACTACAATTTTCACTTTCTTTCAGCTCAGTTTAGCTTAATGCCATTCAACATGTTAAAATCATGAAGGGAGAAAACCCGCCCCGCAGCGTACAGGATAAAAGAGACTGTATAATAATGAATAAATGAAGTAAATAAGAATAAACAGAAATGGACACAGTTTAAACCAAGCAGCAATGAGTCATAGCAGTGCAAAGTGTAAAGTGCAGAGGACAGACTTAAGGCATGAGCTCATAAGCCTCACAGCCCCTGTGAAGAGGCTGTTTCTGATTAAGTCGTGGGTTGTGAAATATGTTTTTAAATAAATAAACTACATACCACTTCTGAATAAACTACTTTCAGTATTGTTTTTTTTCTTTGTTTTACTAACATATACGTAGTCCAACACTGTCTTTTTTTTCTTTCTTTCTTTTTTCTTACTGTCAGGTTGTAAAGACTATATACCCAAAGCAGCCTCCACAGCACAACCAAAACCTTCTGCAAAGTCTCTTTCCTGTGATGACTCCTTGGTTCTGCCGACATAGCACTTTAGTAAAGTAAGCATCAAGGCACATTTATCACAGAAATAGCTTTGGCAATGAGAGAAGTTGCTATTTGTCACTATTAAAAGAATGCGTTTTGGCTTACTGTCTTAGTGTTCTAATGAACTCCATGAAAGATAGAGGTGTTCCCCGGCACAAATATATGGTTCAAAATCCTTTCTGGTGTTCAGTAGAGGTATTCCCTCTTTTAAATCAACAAGGTTATTTATGATGAAGCCAAATGTGGTGCTCTGTGCTGTGCTGGTAATCAAACCGCCTGTAATTTGCAAGCTCAGATGCATAAAGATAAGGTGAGGAAAATAAGATAAATGTCTATCAGCATAGGAAAATAGCTTCTCATTAAGGCTTTTTGACAATAACCCAAATATTTACAATACCTGTCTTTTAAAGGTCTGCGTGGGTACACAACAGGTGGGAACTTTATGATTATACTGTAGAAGGCATAGCATCAGTGACATGCTGAGAGGTGACTTTTGCCAAGTAAAAACTCATCATATTCCTGGTATGAGTGCCCACAGCATTCCGTATCCGCAAACAAGTTAAACAACTGCCGAGACATAATGTGAGTTGAAGGCATCCTTTGGCTCTCCCCAAACATAATGTGCGTGGGATGTAAGAAAAAGTGGGGAAGATGACTCATCACATTAATGTTTCCATTGTTCAGAGAACTAAGTTTTGTGCACAAGCCTTGCATGCAGCCAACAAACCAACACATATCATAAAGAAAATAATGTCTGCCTTCAGTGCGGTACTCATATTTTCCAAACACAACAACATATCCACTGTGGTGCAAAGTCATTGTTTCACACCTAGACATGGATAAAGCACAGAGTTTTTATGCCAAGCCAACAATGGCTGATGCCAAACTGCATAGTAAATGAGTAAATGTGTCTCAGTAACTAACAGAGCCATTTCATTCACTATTCATTACTTTGGTTGTGCTATAACCTTCGCATGAGGTGTTCTTTGATAATTTAGCTTGACTGGCCAGCTGTGTTGTTACTCCCATTTTCATTACATTCATTCCACCTACACTTCTTTCCTCCCACACTTCCCATGAAGGGTCCCAATGATAATACAGCCATAGTCATACAAAAACAGTGTCTTCACAGTGATTTCCCTGACCGACTAACATTTTGCTTTTCCTCCTCCGCCCCTCAGCCTTAGAGCATATTTTCCCATCAGTCAGGGCTGCAGTTCAGTTGAGGTCATGATTTCTATCACTGAGGTGACAGTGCTGAGCATCAACACATCTGTTTTTATGAGACAAGCCTTCACAGCTATCACAATCAAATGCTGGTAATATTTAGACTGGCCTCCATTGTTGTTGTTCTTTCATTTAATTGCAGACAATTGTTGATTGTTGGACTTGCACACTTAATGCTTACAACAGTCATAATCAGGCAAGTAAGTGCAGACACGTTCAAGACTTACAACACAACAGCTGCTTCGAGATTACTTTTATTTCTTCCAGACTTGATACATTTCAGAGGAAATCCCCTAATTTGTTGTTTGAACATACAATACAATTATTTAAAATGTACTTTTGGACCAAAACTATTGTCGTATAATTCAGTTTGTATATTCAAAGTAATGCTTTACATTTGTTATCTGTTATCATTACGCTCAATTTCCCCTCATCTCAGTCAAATGTAAAATATTCAGTTCTCCTTTCAGATGATCATACAGTTTTGCTCTCTGATGGCTGCACCACTGCACCACTCTGTTTACTGTGCACACTGTAGTGGCATGAAATTATGTTTTTAGCATCTTTGTGAAAACAAAGCCTGAGAACCAGGCATACAGTCTGACACAAAGGAGTGATAGCTTAGGGTTAGGGTTAGCAACTATGGCTTCTTTGTGTCTAAATGACAGGACAGTCTGCAATGCAAAACAGTGAAGCTGTTAAAACAGGGGAAAATCCTTCTGCCCACATATCTATCAGGATGTGAAAATGTATGCAAAACAAAAACTTGATCCAGATGACTCATTACTCCCCTCCGTTCTCGAAGTCAATGCCTACTTATTTGTTTGTCATGTTTATGGCAGTCTTGACGACTAATAACTTTCTGTGGGAGTCTCTTGTGGGTGGTAATCTGCACCAGCAGATCGGCTAGCCATATGTTCTTTGATTTTTGAAGGTGGTGTGTGAGAATGCTGTCAGCCCACTGTGTCGTGTTATCTGAAGTAGACACGCGGGTCAAGGCTCACAACCGAAGCCCGACACATGCTAATGAACTTATCTCATAAAATATGCATCAAGCCCTCCCAGGGCCGTACAGTGGCAGAGGCGTGATTTTGCAGGAATTATGGGAACAGTCATTTTCCATTATGTCAGTGCTAAATGAGGAGTGACCTGCGGGAGAGGCATGTCTGACCCGTGTCCAGATAGTTCCTGCCAATTTTGCATGGAGAACTTTGCAGATCAGTTTTGACTTTTAAGATACTGTGGTGACAGAGAATAAATGGATCTGGGTGCACAGCATAACCTTGTTGAAGTCGTTTCCATCTGAAGCCAATGTTCCAAGTCTGTATAATTAATCAAAGACAATGATGTCAATGAGGGCTCCGGTTATGAAATTAGAGGCACACTGTCTTCCATTATTGTACAGCCTTTAAGTGCATTAGGAGGGGGTGAGGAACAATAAAACAGGTGTGGAAACCATTAGCTTCATTCGTCATTCCCACCATTTGTGGTTCCCTTCCCTTGTTTTCAGCGCAATTAAGTATCTCATAACAAAGCCAGAGCTGAATGCCTGAGCATTGAGATGATAGCCAGGATTGCAAACAAGGTGTGAACAGCAACAGCACAATAGCTGTTTGCTCGATAATGAATGAGGCTTGACAAATTAGGTTGGTTCTGTAATATTTCAGTTTCTCCTATGCATCATCCATATAACAAGCAACCGTCTAGTTATAGAATAGAATTTCAGTCCTCTTAATGATAAAATCTGCCTCCTGTCCAGATATAACTCACCTGATAGCAATTATTTCAGTTAAACATTCTTTAAGACGACCTTTATGTCTATCTACATACAGAACTTCAGCAGGTCCAAAGCTGCAGAGTAACATAACTGAACTAGTTAGACTTCTGGAATCCAAACAGGAAATATCTTCTTAAAGGTAGGGTTGGGATCCTGAAAACTGGTTCTAGCAGGCCACATTTTGAAAATACACAAGTCAAAAGTCCCAGCCCCTTTCCTCAGACTTCTCTCTGAAGCCACGCCTCCACCTTCCTCACTGCGCATTGCCAGAGCACTCCAGATGGAGTGAAGGGTGAAGACACTGATCGCGCACGCCAGAGGAGGGAGAGAGGGAGAGAGACGGCAGATTGATTGGGCGTAGGCAGAACTAGACATGAATGCATCTGATTGTTTTTTGCATTTCGGGGCGTAAAGCATGGATTGGTCAGAGTTTTGTCAGTCCTGCAGCTGCCACAGAGCTCTGATTATTTTCGTTCTTTTTTCTGAATACATAATGTATTGACTACTTTCAGGATAGAAGGATCATTTCACCCAGAATAACAAAAAGTGTTTCTGAACATCATTACCAACCATAACTTTAAGTATCCCAGAAAATATGGAACCACATTTTTCCCCCCACTACGCTTATGCTTACTCATGTGTGCTAAGTCAGCCTCAGTGGTATGGCAGGACAATGCAGTGACATGCTGCATCCTAGCCATGTTTAGATCCCACTAGTAATTTCATTGTATATGAATGAATATGAATATGTGGGACAGAAAAAAAAACACGTATTGGAAGAAAGAACTAATTAATTATTCAATTGCACATCTGTGAGCTGGATTACATATTGGTAATCTTGTGTGCGAGCTCCCTCTTTCACAGAAAGCAGTCTGTCAAATGACATTCTGCAGCAAGCGGAACAATCTCCTGTGGCCGTGCTTGTCAAATCTGTTGTGCTCCTCACCAGAATGATGTCTGAGAGAAAGCAAAGCATCTTAAAGAAATCATTGTGTGCATGGTTCTTTGCGCTGACATCTCATACAGCATGTGTGTCATTTTGATAAATGAACTGCCAATGCATCATGCTATATCTTCAAATGATTGCTGCAAGTGGTTTAACAATGGCACATTTTGGAGAAAAAAACATGTAAATGGTTTACCTCCACTTTTAGGAGTTTTCTGAAAGGTTTAACAAATGTACACAGAAAAAGGTTTTGAATTTAGTAATAAAAGCTCATCAGTACCCTCTCATTAAAGTGTCATTAAATAATACATGACTTTCACCGTTTCTGGGTAATCAAGGAACTGCAGCAACAATGACAGGTATGTGGCGCAGTGTGAGGTGGCAAGTAACTGACAGCAAAAACAAAGCCAGAGTTTTCACTAAGGAGACAAGTACCCTAATTAGACCATACATCTAAAAGTGCTGTGTAGTGCAGAGGTAAGCCTTAAGCAGATAAATAATTCTGACACCAAGCAGTTAAAACCTAAAGCAGTTGGGAGATGGGGAAAAAGAATGTGGGCCATAAATTGAGACAAAATCATTGGTATTTATGGAGAGCCAAGTATTAATACCACATACCATTAAAACTACAATGCATTATAACCACAGAAAATGAGCAAATGCGGGATTAGGAAATGTATACCTAAAGCAAACAAACTGAGCATTTGTTTTGTTTCTTCCAGGTGATGAGCTCCATAAATCTCTGAGTGGGATCCTGCCAAACCCAGGAAAACTGCTTTGTGGGTTTGCCACACCTGGTACAGCCCCCCACCTCACCCATTCCCTATAAAGACCTTCACAAGTGGTTTCAGTGTGGCTCAGGTCTTAACACTGGACTTCAACTTGGAGACCTTAACCTCACAGATTGCCAATGCTAACAAGGAACTGCCTGCTGCTGTTCCTGTGGATTGTTGTCGACGCAGGCTCAGTCTCCTCTTTACATCCACCCTCACCGCCACTGGGACGGAGCAGGACAGGGAGGGAGCACACCAAGAGCTTGGTGGGCCCTATGAGGAATGGGGCAGCTGGATTTCAGCGGGTCAAAAGGGGCTGGGTGTGGAACCAGTTCTTTGTACTGGAGGAGTATATGGGGTCAGACCCGCAGTACGTGGGCAAGGTAAAGAGCCTTATTTTTTTCGTTATTTATGGTGTGCAAGAAGTCATAAATCACATAGTAAGAAGCTTGGAAGAAATTGAATTGGTGGTAAATGGGGGAAGCAATAGAACGTGAGGGAGACAAGATAGGAGAAAAAGAACTAGAATAATGGAGAGTAAGTTTCAGCAGAGTAGCTGAAACCAGAGTAGGTTATGTTGATGTAGTGAACATCAACAAAATATTGCTAAATATTCATGCATTACTGATGTGTATGAACATACAGTGGAACAGTCTTCTTGGTAAGGTAAGTAGGTTAAGTAATCACATAAAATACACTGGAAATAAAAAGAATGTAAAAGAAAAACCATGTGCTGCCTGTACTGTACTTATGATGTTTTCACGTCGGTTTGCAGTCCCATGATTCCTTTAGGCCTTACGCTGTTACTGAGGTCCAGTGTTATCATCTTTGCTGGGTTTCCACATGCAGTGAGATTAGCAATAGAATTAAATCATGCCAATTTATAGACATTTTTTCAGACTGTCTATTAGGGATGGTTAATCTGTCCAATTTCCCGATTCAATTCGATTACGATTATTGAGGTCCTGATTCGATTACGAACCAATTTTCGATTACTAACGATTCTCAATTACCGTTCATTGATTTTCCATTTGACAGCAGTAACCCAAAATACACCACAAGATAGAGATGTGAATCTTTGGGTGTCTCACGATTCGATCCGATTCTGATTCTTAGGGTCATGATTTGATTCAAAATTGATTTTTGATTCAAAATGATTTTTCTTTATCAAAAAATGATAAAGTGCATAGTGTGTTAATAACGAGGCAAATTATGGCATCAAAACAGCATACAGTTTGTATAAGATAATGTGATTCTTAAATTTGAGAAAGTCATATCAACTGGTTCCAATGATGCAAACACACAAAGGTAAGCCTCAGATAAAAGGTACAGGACGGCGCTGTGCTCTCCAGCCGGTTCACCTGCAGATCCACAGACGAGCTGTAAGGAGCTCTGCTGTCCCTCTCTCCTTAACCTGGTGTTTGGCTGCACTTTGTATAAAAAGAGTTCAAAATGTGAAGATCCGACCTCCATCTGAGCCGTGATCAGCTGAGCCAGAGCACAGAGGATGTAGCTGCACAGCTGTAGCAGCGTGTGTGTTTTTAACGGGGGAGACAGGCTGAATGTGTTGCTCTTCCATAGTGCCAACAGCGAGAGTTGTTTGCAGCAACTTAACTAGCTCAACAACACAGCTTGCTGTGACGCTGTGTACAGAAGCCTGTGAGGGCGCGCAGAGAGATGGAGGAAATGTTAATAAAAAAAATCAACTTTTGAATTTTATGAGTTGATCCAGAATGGTAGAGGATAAGAATCGCAATTCTTACATTAATTGATTTTTCTGGTAAATATCTAACCTCTTTGACACGACTCAGGTCAACAATTCTTAAATATAAGACTTTGTCTCCATGTTTCTTGTGAACAGCAAACTTAAAGTGCTTTTTTTATTTTTATTTTTTATTTGTTTTAGCTCTAACCCAAACTTCCAATCTGGTTTCAGTGATTGAACTCAGTGTTTGATAACTCCTGACTCCAATTAGCTTCTGTTTAAATCATTAACTGAGGGCTTTGCACACCTTTCCCCTGCCTACACTTGTTGGAGTGATGTTTTCAATATGGTCAAGAACACTGCAATTATTTGTGTTTTACCAGTTAAAACAGATCATTTTGGTCATAATTCTAACAAAGCAAAAGATCTGACCATGGTTGAGGGCAAATTTATACAGGAATGCAGGTAATTACTCAGGATTATTCTATATTCTTGCCTCTGTTCATTAATCACCTATAGCAACTGCCGCAACATACCATGTTCATTTTGTCCTTGGAGTGGAGCCTCAGCAGCTTAATCTAGTAATGCATTTGTAAAACTGTCCCTCTTTGTTAGTGTTTTAATATATAAATGTTCTCAGGCATGGGATAAAAAAGCTGTTGTTGCTAATGGAGCTGTCTCTATACTTCTATGTTAAAGTAGCCAGAAACACGTTACAGTGAAGTAGCAAGAGAATCGTTTGCGTGGCAGAAATAAATTTAAACTACAGTCCTTGTAAAACTGTCAGAACATCATGGTTATGACCCAGGGAAGATGCTGACAGTAATAAAAACCCAGCGGAGAGACCCAATGGCCTGAGATATACACACATACCACCGGACACACCTCTTTTTGCCCCCCCTTTAAATCTTGGCCATCTATGTTTTAAGTATAGGATTTTTTATTCTCTGCTGTGGCTTAAGGCATCCGTAAGTAAACTCTGTGGGGGTTTAAGGCTAAAGTTGTAATTTGGCAGTCCTAGCTTACACAGGATAATAGTAAGACTGACTTATCTGCCCCAGTGCCGCTGCAATCAGCCCTGACAAGCCGTGCTGTTTGTGGAAGTCTTGGAGGCTAAAAGTAGGGGGAGGGAGGCTGCTTTCTCCTGCGCTCCTAAGTCACTTAATCCTGAGCTGCAGCACTGCTGCAAAATAATTGACTGATTTTATTCCATATGAAAAGCATTTCAAGATGAGATCCTAGGACCTTTGTCGTGACAATCTTTAAGGGAAGTCGTCTGCTTTAAAATGATTGTGGTTGTAACAGGGCAAATGTTTCGTAGGGACTGGGAGAACAGGGTGTTAGAAATGTCTTCTAAGGAGTTATCAAGTATCACAGAGGTCTGTAAAAATGTAACAGTTTTCTTTTCAAGACACATGAATAGCCTCAAAAGGAACACAAGTCTAGTGCAATGAATGAACGATTGCCCTGTAATACATCAAGCATACTAATGTATTCATACTAATGGATATCAGAAACATCAACAAGATTTCCATTCAGTGACCTGCAGGGTACCGGGGTTGTATTAGTGGCTCATTATTATAATAAGTACTACTGCCAAGTACAGTATCAGGATTAACTGTAACATCTCAGTTACTGAGATGAGGAGCAGCACATGTAATTAATTGTGTACCTTTCTCTCTGAGCAGCAGTGAATGTAATGGAAGTTCTTTACCACTATATATTTTTAGTTGTTTGTGTCTTAATGTGTCTTTATAATTACCCAGTGAAACTGTTCAGTACTAATTCCATTACTACAATTGGGTAATTATCCATTTTACTCATTTAAAGTAATGTAGCTTTACAAAACAACCTTGAAACTGCATTTTGGTTATAATGATGTTGGCAGTGTCCTCTAATGAGAGACAACAGAGACAGACAGCATCAGTTGAAGCAGGTGCAGTCTATTTTTTCTTCTTTTTTTTCCCCAAAGTTGGTCCCAAAATATTTTGCACAGAACTTGTGAACACTAATCTGCCCCAGCACACTTGTAAAGCAAAAAAGTGCATCCATTCACTGTGTCTGTTCAAGGTGATGTTGACATTCATTATCATTTTACTTGATATGTCTTCCCTTCTCTTATCCTGCATGTATACATTAAGAAAACACCATTTAATTTCACTATTGAAAAATGTCTCTAGCTAAGCACAGCAAAGCACAGTTTCTTGCTTCAAGGAACATACATGGCATACCTGCCCACGACTGGTATGATCCAGCCATCCAGCTACAAGGATGCTCTTGATGTCTTAGAACATAAACAAGTCTGATATCCAGCCTCCAGGGCATTTCTGTTCAAAATCAAACTCAAGTTTAATGTGCTGCATTTCTATAAGCGGAAATAATTATCATATTAAAGGCACAAGCAAATTGATAAAGTCATTGTCAAACAGGTGTAACTATAAGATTGAAAGCAGAAGGGACTAGGTGGTAATAGATAAAGGTTGGTTCTTATCTATTAATGGCTTTCTTGGCTGCTATTTGATTTTGAGGCCTGGGGGTCAATAGAAAGTGTTTCATCAAGTTTTTGGGTCGGTTTCTACATCGCCTCACCCCACAATTAAATGAACAAAATGAAACATTATTGAGAGATGTGTGATCCTTCTCACACTGAAGCTTTGCAAAGTCTGTGCCAGTTTTACCAAAAAGCTGACACTGTCAGCAATAATAAAATCCATTTCCAGAGTGCTGAATTAAATGCATCACTGCCAACTGTAATTGCAACAGCAAAAGCACTGCTAATTAGCAGTGGCCATTAAAAAAAAAGAAAAGAAAAAGCATAATTTACATTACTAATAAGATGTACTAACTTTTGTCATTTCTGACAGCATGCCAAATGCAAGACAACAGCAACAACAGGATGAAATGAGGAGGGAGTAGAACCTCTGGAAGTCAGAGTATCTGAGTTACGGATCAACTAGTTTGTCCATTAACTGGTGGCGTTCACCTGAATGCACCGGTGGTTGCTTGCAGTGACGGCAGATGTTTGGAAACAAGGTGATAACATTTAGCTGTCCTTGTGAATGTCTTACTGTTTGCTTCTCCATGAGAATTTAAAAACATAGTCATCTGAGTCACTGAACCTATATCAGCACATTCATCACCATGCCAGAAAAATAATTACGTAATGCTACTTGATGCTAATCCATTTCACCACTAAACCAGTATAACCAATATAGCTTTATCAGAATATGACACATCTATGTGCTCAAAACACATCATTTACTGTGTCTCTGCACTTGCTTATGCAGTGTATAGAGTAAATATCTATATGTACATAGTGTGAGCCCATGGAGCATGATACCGTTGATCGACAGTTATCACAACAATTTCTGTTTGCTCATGGCTTTGTGAATGTAAAGACAATATTTGCCTTGTTCTCCCATTAAAAGTAGGGACTTATTAGTCATAAAATGCTGTTTGCCTTGCCACAGTTTCAGGTATAAACCCACATGTATATTTCTAACATGTGCACGCATCCGCACTCTGATCAGCTGATTGTAATCAGGCACCGCTTGCTGTGTAGGAGCTGCGCTGTGATTAAGTGGATATCAACAGACAGAACATGTGATTTAGTTCAGTTTTTGAGTAAATGAGAGAGGCACATTGTTTGTGATTACAATTTAGTTTTAGCCATAAAAGCCATAGAATGTATTTGTCATTTCACTGTCATTACTTCAGTTATCCATGTGAGAGCAAGGGAGGGAGCACTAGAACAATAAAGAGGAGAGAGTGAGGGAGAGTGGGATACAGAGAGAGAGATTTCTCTTTAGGGTAACAATGTTTCAGCTCCATACTGTTAGCTAAATAAACCTTTGAGTTGTTCTGAAACACATTAGGTTCTCAAATTTATTCTTGTGATACCGACCTGATTTTAATGATATTATGATGTTGCATGTTATCATATGAAGGACAGTGAAATATTAGTACAGTGCAGGTAAATTATAGAGGGAAAGAAATACTAACATTCACATTATCTATATCTGCATGCTGTATTCTGGATTAATGAGCAGGCAAAGGAAGATGTTTTCATTCCGTGGAACCAGAAAAATATGCCCAGTTTGCATTGTTTTGGTCACATAGTGTAACCATAAAATAAAGAAAATATGAATATAGACACAATCAATTTAGACTCCCATATTCAGTGTTCACATCCTAATTTGAGAACAAAACTACTGAATGTGTAACTGTAGAAGTGCCAAGAAACAAGTACCATAACATTATTTATGCTGATATTACACACACACACACACACACACACACACATATGTAAAAAAGAAAGGAAAAAAAAAGGGCTGCACAAATGTATGTATTCTTGCCTCAACAGTTTTTCGATGCAGTAAATTGAGGTTGCAGACACAAAACGTGAAGGGAATTGTAGGCAAACCTTGCAGTCACAACTAGAGGCTGCTACTTACACTACTTACTTAATTATCCTCTTTGCACCCTGAGGTGCAAATAAGGTCATGACAAGCTTTCACATGGTCTTTAGCACTGCTACCGGTCCCTACTGCTGGCATTAGTATGGGAACAACTGCTCTAGGGCCTTACTCAAGAGCGATTGAACTTCAGTGGTTTAGAAAAGTGATTATTTCATTTTTCACAGTCACAATCTCTGGAGAGTCTCCACGAAGATTCCTCTGTGGAAGATGAAACTGCTGGTTAAAGTGAATCAATTACTTTTGAAATAGTACAATGGGGGTATAAATACCACAGCGGACCTCAACTATAAACAAAGCAAGCAGTCTAGCAAGAATATTTAAAAAAGCTTTTGTATGGCTGGCGTTCTGAGTGAAAAGTAGTGCAGTGTCACCACCAAGATCCAATACCATTAAAAGTAAACAGAGGCAGATATTATTGGCTTTAGAATATCTTCAGTCTGCTTCCACAGCTTTACAAGTGTTATGAATAATCACCATCTCAGTTGAGACGCAGCATATAAGAAGATTGTGATTAGAGGTCACTAGCACCAACATTTCATTTTTAACATGATCCCTTACACAGTGAAACATCTGACAATCTCCTGTTGACAACAGTTGCATCATTGCAGATTAGCAATTAAAGCCCAGAGGGCTTAAGAGGGTTAATGTAACGACCCCGTGCACTCACAATTAGATAATGCAGAGGCCCTTCCTATGCTGAGCAGTGTTTATCTGTAAGAAAAATCTGCCATTAGTGGTGAGGCTATATATCAAGCTGAGCTGCTTTCCCTCAGTCTCTGTTTAACTCTCCGCTGACTTCAGCAGCTACTCCACAGTGTTTCTGTCTGCCATCACTGCACTCTCCATCTGAAGATAATGGTCATGAATTGCTGTTGACATATTTTCTCTAGAATTACAATAATGCAGTATTTCAGAATTTACATAAAAGAAACTGTTCTTGTCATTTCAATGCATGATAAATATTCTAATGACCACTTGCTACCAGAGGAGGTGTAATCAAAAGCAACACGTGTCTCAGGCTTGCCAATACTAACAATGCAGGGACATTCAGACTAGATGCTACAAAACACAGCACACAGTGCATCACTGTGATGTAAGTGGATGAAATTTGAAGCAAACAGGAAAAAAGAAAAAGAAAATTTGCCCTCTTGTATTTTCCATTTGAGCTGTCTAATAATTTATACTGACTTTACCTGTGATAGCACAAAGCACATAAAGACTCTGATTTATGGGTGAGCGAAGAAAGTGTTGTGTATGAAAAAGATGGAGATAGAGAAGGTACAGGGGGACTGAATAGAAAGCAGGGGGCTCAGTGCGACTACATAGAGCATTTGTTTAAAGGCCTATCATTTGCATCATCTCCTTGATGAAGGATTGGACCCACATAAGGGAAATGTCCAGACTAGTTTCCCAGTGTATTTAAAAGAAAACATCTTTGCAAGTCAAATTGACTCCGCAGTGGCGACTCCACCCACAGAAAGCACCCAACACAATCATGTTTCCTTTTCATGCCAGTCAAGGGAACATGATATCAAGGAAATGTGCAAGTCTCTCTCAAAGGGGACGAAATAAATTACACACTTGGCAAGAAAATGCAGTAAGGGAATTTGCCCCCCCCCAAAAAATAAAAAATAAAAAAAACTTGCCAACACTCAGCAAACATCATATCCATAACAGCACATGTATTAAAGGTTAAAGAGAAATCTAATCTGCTTATGTAGAGTCATACTTAGGACCTACACAAGGAGAGGGTAAGTTTCTCAGTACCCTTACAGAGCATGTGATGGCATGCAGCAGCATACTTTAACACCTCGTTTCTAACACTTGCCCCTCAAAAGGTCACTCATTTAAATAAAAGTCAATAAACCACTTTTCCTAGAAAGGGCAGCCCTGATTCTCCCACAACTTGTTTATTCCCATGCTTCCTGCCTGACAAGGAATGACCATCCCTCTTTTCATTGATGGCTCTTGCTCCCACAGTCCCTCCCCACACCTGGCTGAGATTTATCACTAATGTGGAGCCTGCAATTTAATCTTTCAATGAGGACCTATGAGGAGGGCATAAAAACCTTTTCAACAAGACTTATGCACTGGCCCCCACAAAGAGAGATTCCATTATCTGACCATATGAAATTTACCAGCCTCACTGGTGATAGCGTGTTCCACATTGTTAAATATGGCTCAGTTTAAATGCTCTGGAATTTAGCTGTAAAATGCTTGAAAACCTAAAGAGGCTCATATAAAAGCAGCAAACCTGTTTACATGCCATGATGATAGCCGTTGTTGTAAAATACTTCAGTGGGACTAAGTGCGAGTCAGCAGCTAATTAACACCGTCGCTAAAAATCACATGCTTCATAACTTAATTGCTTTGCACGGTATGCAGAGGTCTATTCAGTGACCTACAGCTAAGTGAGGCTACTACATGCAGAGCCTGAGAAAACTGCCAAACAATAATCTTGTTCCATGACATCCATAAAGCATGATCAATGATGTACTTGACTGTCCATCACAATAATACAGCATTCATGGAGACAGGGGACACTGGAGTCTGAAGCATATATCTGGAGATCAATGGCCCTACTCGTAACAGTTATTGAAAGGGATTATTCACACAAATTTGCATGTATAAATAAAGAAGCTTAAGTAAATATGCAGCTCTTGTACATGTATAAAATATGATCCTTTAAGATGTCCGTATGCTATCTTATCCCTAAGTTCATGTAGATATGTGTTGCCTAACTAATTCACTGCCAAGTACGAAGTAGTATGAAATTGCTCTCCTGAAGATTATGCATGAGGTGTGCCAGTGACTCAGTTGCTTGTTAGGACATTAGGAGGTTGAGGACATTTACAATTGTAATGTATTTTGATGATGAATGGTACGAGAAATTCTGAAAAGAATAGCTGAAATAAAAGCTAATGATGTCATTCATCTGCACTGCCAAAGTAATATATTTCATGTTTTGCCCTCATGGGTAATGGACTTTTCTCCTGAATTGCCTGGATCATATTTCCAAATGGCGTGCTAATGTCCCAATCGGTATCACTTACTACCATGGTCAACATTTTCCATTTGAATCTTGACATTGACGGTCAATACTGTTGTGATTCTGGGTAGAAAATTGCATTCTGTATGTTGTATCAATATCACTGTATTGTTTAATCAAGTGTGATATGAGAAAAGGGAATCAAGCCTTAACCCCAGTCTCCAAGATCAATAACAATCATGTACATTAATGTGACATGTCAAAAATCAGTCTCACACTGTTATTTGCTATGCAAAAGACAACCTCTCATGAAAACACATATTCTATGTAACTTGTACTCTTGTATAACAAAGCTGCGACATAGTGCATATTTGTAGTTGATAAAATCGTCAGCCTGAGTAACATCAGCAGTCATGATGACTGTAGTTGTTTGGTTTTCATAAGTGCCTGTTTAACAACTGCAGCTGTTCAGAGGAATGCACTATTACAGCTTTAGAGGAGAATATAACTCAATGGCACTATTTGCTGTCACACACCTTAGGCTATATCTGTCAATCTATTCCATTTTGTCCTTTCCCTGTCTTCCCATGGTCTTTCTCTCTCTCTTTTTTTCTTGCACTCTTACATAGACACAGGCACCCACAAAGGCTGCAAAATTGATCAAAATATTATCACAAATGCAGCAACCAAGCGCAATATCCAAATCACAGGGGCTGCAATGTTTTGATAAAAGGTAAAATGTGTCACAACATACCATTATAAATTGGTATTGCAGAGAATTGGGCTACTACAGGGATGCCACAGTCTAGAAATCATTCCCCAGGCTTAGGCGCACACCCACACTACTACAAACCTCTACAAAAATCACCTTCTTTTTCTTACACTAAAAAAGAAATCCAAATATTACTGTTACCAAAAACACTATGACTCCTATCATGAAAGCTAAATCATCACAATGTGATTTCTTCTGCATGTTTTCTTGTAGTCTCCTGAGTGTACCATGTGTGCATTTCTACCAGCATCCCTATTACCTGACTGAAGCATGACACAACACAGATAGCAAGCTCCAAGCTGTCAGCAGCAAAGAAATGGCTTGCAAGCCAATATCGATCAGCTATAATAAGCTTGCAGCATTTGACAGTGTTTTCTTTCCATCAGCAGCTCACCAGTACACTGACTACCTCCCAAAACCTAGTTCCACAACCAGCAGTCATGATGTGGAATGACAGGGCACTGGCCTGACAATGCAGAAACTCGGAGCCACCTCCAACACACCAACATGCTGCCAGTCTGTCAAGACAATACTGGGTTGGTAAGATGGTGGCTGAAATCTGGGATTGAAGGGTAGTTTCAGAGATAATAATGAATGGCAGCGTAAAAATAAGGTCAAGACAGCAGTTGGCCTGATATGTTGTTCAAAACAAATAAGACACTGAAAGAATTAAACTAATTACTACCATACGTAATGAATTTTTAAAGTAGATGTAGAATAAATACTAATTTATTCACAAAATATAAGAAATCTACAATAAATGGCTTTGTGATACATGTGAGCGGGCATGTTGATATTGTAAAGCGGTAAATATCAATACCAAACACATTAAATTACTCTGACCCCTTTCAGAATGTTTACTGATTTCTAGTAAATGTACTTGCTGGTGCAGGGTGGCTGGGACATTCAAGGAACAATGTCAGCTTGCTATCAGCAAAGAGTTGTGGCTTCCATATGCATTCCTTAGAGGAGCCGCACATAATCCTGGTTGCAGAAATCCAATTACAGCATTTTCTACAGAGGTTGGTTACATTCTCCTCTGAAATCACTCAAATTAATCAATATGCGAGTTTACTGCATTGCCAATGAGGGACCGTGTGCTGCAAATCCTGTAAGTAAAAAGCTATGGCCTCCTCTCTGAAGCGAGAGCTGCCTGTGCAGCACAGCCACTACCCAAAGTATGTGGCTACTTTGCAGCCAGTAAGATGAGTTCCCATTTTCCTCATTTCTACAACTATTTGAGGACCTTCAGTCAATAGAAGTATTTTGCACCGGTGATTAATAGGAGGTGAATAATGGCCTTGCCTTGGATATTTGTTTTGACAGCACTGCTGATTCACTGCACCGCAACACCAGTGACACACTGACTGGCCATCTACATTGCCTCAACTGTTGCAGGCAGGCCAAGATGGCCTAATGGTTAAAGCTGGGGTGGGCAATTCATTCCACAAAGGGCCGAGTGGCTGCAGGGTTTTGTTCCAACCAAGCAGCAGCACATCAGACCTGACTCAGTTTATTAACTGATCTCAGTCTTCACACAGCTGATTGGTCAAACTGTGTGCTCTTGGTTGGTTGGAACAAAAACCTGCAGCCACACGGCCCCCTGTGGAATGAACTGCCCAGCCCTGGGTTAAAGGGAACACTGTGGGAATTACAGGTCACAGCCTTGAGACCTGACAACATCTAATTTTTGTCTATAAAAAATTCTATATTCTGGCAAAATGAGATTCAGCAAGACTGTGAACTACTTCCTGATCACTGAAACATCCATTTGACAAAAGCATCAGCTAACTGTCGACAATGTTAATCAAACATGTGTGACAGTCATGAGCAAGAATCTGAGAAGGAAAGAAAATGATGAGAGCAAACATAATTACTCCAACAGATGGTTAAGTTTGGGTGGTAACAGCAATCTTATTTCAGTCCCTTGCACTACCTGTTTCTTTTTATAGCTGTCATGTCAACTGGTACTCTGAGCAGAGCATCTTGCTAATTATGCTTATCATGAAAAAATTGAGCGTTAAGACATCTTCACCGTAATGTGTGTGCGTAGCATCATGCTGTTAGTATGAGCCAGCTCTCATTCAGTCACTCTGCATATGCTTTATGCTAACCAGATGCACGTTTACATTTTTGAATTTACATAAGGTTATCACTAATGTCATCATTTGAATTCTTAACGCATAGACTGTTTTGTTGATTCATGCATTATGAATCGGAAACAACTGTTACAAAGACACTTACTTTTTTTTTCCTCTTGACTAAAATAATTTATTTTCATTTGGGCACACTATTAAGAAGGTTGCGGCTGTGATAATTCCTCTTGTCTACTGAGCCCAATGGGTGTTTTGTAGTTTAAAAGAAGCCTCTGCTTTCCTATTAACAAATCTTTATATATATATATATATATAATTGATTACCATTGTTAGAGTAATAGAATTTTTAATTAATATCAGTCAACTTCCATTTATAATTAATGATGCTATGTTCCTATTCTTTTCACATTTGCATTTGCATTCCATCTTTAATTGTGCAGTTCTGAATCTATTTGCAGGTGCCTCTCCTGGGTACTTGCATTGAATATACGGCAACTGTGAAAAATATGCCATTCTTTTCTTATTCTTGTCAAAGGACAACCAAATGTAAACTTCCCATTAATTCTGAATACAGAGTGATCATTATTCAGTACACAAAATGATGCGAAAGCCTCATGCAGTTTCAGTCAAGAAAAGAATTGTGTTGGCAGAACAGCCTGCTGAGTTATCAATATAGCAGTTATTATCTATATAACAATCAGTGTCACTTCCTATCTGCCTTTGTGCAGCGTAGTGTATGATGGAAGCTATCGAGCCTAAACAATGTTAAGCAATCCAAAACAGCTGGTCTGAAACAGCTCACAAAAATGCCAAATTTCTGTCAGGAAGATGTTGATTCAGCACTAGAAGCTGTAGACTTCACTGTAAGTTGCTTGTTATTTTGTCCACCACAAGTGAGTGACAAATTAAGAGGAGCAGCTTGTAATATAATGCAATTACAACTGAAAACTGTACATCACGTGGCAGTCCCAACAAAAATAGGACACTACATTTTCACAAGTGTCTGTTACTGGCAATTTGCGGTGGATTGCATAAGACTGTTGACAGGTGTTTATGTTGCTTCATGCAACCCACTGTATATTTTTCTTCAGCTATGAATTGGGCCAGCTAGTAAAAGATTTTGGACCCTATAATGACAATGCTGTTACAACAGTGCATCTGCCACTCTGATCTCTGTAGTGCGCCACAGGCAAAAAGGGTTACAACTTTCACCATGCCTAATAATTACATTGCCATTCACTGGTATTGACAATTTGTCTGTCTAATGGGACAAATATGTTTGAACAAGTCTGCAACATTGAGATCTTGAGATAATCTAGGATAATGAGGTCAAAGATAATGTGGATGGATTGAAAGAGATTACAGGATTACTAAACAATAGAAAACAAGATGGAAAATAAATTAAGTATTACGCAAAACAGCTACTCTTGCGGGATTCGCTGCAGCCTGCCTAAAACAGAGGGTGGTGGAATACAGAGTGTTTTATTGAAGAGTGGCAATCCTGGAAACACAGACTTCTGGGGAGCACCTAAGGGCAGCAATACTCTTAAACCATGCTGCTGAGAGCTAAGAAGGCCCACAAGAAACGGTCTCCTTTTATTTGGGCCAATTTAGAATGTAATTCTTGGATTATTCCATTTTCTTTAGATTACATATAGCTATAAAAGAAAGAAATAAAAAAAAGACCCGTACCCAAACAGGACTCAACACATGTGCAAGTCATGTGACATATGCAACAACTCCTTGCGGACAAGTTGAAATTATACATGGTTGCACATATGCAAGTGAATGTTCATTATTCATCAGGATGTTTTGTGTCTGCATGTTCTGCGTAGACTTAGTCTGTTTGACTGTCAGCGCTTTCATCTGAATACAGGTACATTCAGACACACTGAGCTAACTCAGTGCCCATGGCTGCTGAAGGCAGAAAACCCTTGATTGATTGACTGTTACCAAGTCAATGCAATTCAAGCACAAATCCTGGCAGGACCAGCGTCCTGGTCACTGAAAGACCAAGCAGATCTTATTATCATATCACACTAGTATTTTTTTGGAACCCCACAGTAAACCTGATAGCATGTGAGTAGTTTACACACTCTGGCAGTGTAAATAGCACAATTTAACACTCAGTAAAATCATTTTGCTCTGTGGTAGATTCAAAATCACTGCCTAATAAGATGCTGAGAGCACAGAGGCAAACAAGACTGGCCAAGATCAGGCCAAAGTGTGAAATACCCACAAATCTGTTATTGTAATTTATTCCCATTCTGCTGCTCCTATTGTGCCATGAGCACAGAGGCAGGTGTTTTAATGAGTTACTATGGTTATGGCAATGCTTTGTCAGTCTGCAACTTTTTCATGAGACATGAACAGGTTTTTATGTTAGCATGGTTTTACAAAAGCTATGGATGTTTTTGGATATCAATACTAAAATGTATTGACAGAATATTCATTTTTTGTTAAACGTAGTTAAATAAAAGGAAGTCTCCGAGCCTCTCTCAGGAGGAAATTGACTCTATTTAGGTGCAAGCAGTGAAAAACCTGGTCTGGCATCACTGCAAGTGTAAGTTTCTGGGGGTTTAAAGTCAACAGGCTGGTGAATTTGCGCTAATGATCCTTGTTCTGCGGCCTATTCAACAGATCACACAATGATAATCATCCCTGCTCAAATAAGTGCTTCCCAATTTTTCTGATGATGGCACTTCAATTAGAAAAGAGGCTCTCTGCTCAGTTCACTTCACTATGCATTTTTCGCAACACAACCAGATGCAAAGATAATGTAAGCAACCACCGCATACATACATACATGCCTACACACACATATAGGCATGAGAAGGCACAACATCATAAAGCCAAGAAACTGAAGGCATATAAGGCATATGAAAGGACAGACTAGGACAGAAATAATAGAATTGCAGATTCATAAACAGAAGACATGTTAGAGGCATGTTGCATTTGTAAATTCAGCCCAGAGTGCAGCCAGAGTATTTTCAACTTTCACATCAAACAACATATCAAGTATCAATAACTATAATCCAAGCAAACTTGCTGAATCGCTTTTTCAGCTAGTTAGTTAAAACACACAATGCTGAAGCCAAACCCTGCTGGCTGTGTGCCCATTCATGATTAATGAACCATAACCCAACATTTCAGAGACATGTCATGCCTCAAAATGTTAAATTATTACAACCATTACAGCGGGAAATACTGCCCCAATTTCTCTGATGACATAATTGTCCATAACTCCATAACAATCAACCATCACCAAAACCCACACAGCAGGTGGGACAAAACCATGCTCACAGTGGTAGAGTGACTAACACCAGCATGTAGTATAATGGCATGCCGGCAAAACAGCAGAGAACAGAAGTGAATGAAATGATATCCTACCTTTTGAAGTCAGAACCCCTCCGAACTGTGTCGAATCTGCCATCTGGACAGTCAGTCCAACTGGCTGCAAGAGCCTCAAAATATCCTCGCATGCACACAAGTTTCTCCATATCTCATGACCCGTGTTTTGACCAGCAACAAGAAATCAGACTTTGCAAGAAAACTATGCGAAAACAAAGCTGAAGTGTAAACATTCATAAGCTGTCATCGTTTTCAATTCGATACCAAGCCAAATGTCTGTGCACACACAGCAGCACACAACACAACAGAAGGTCACTCCAGTACCAACTACAGGCCTGTGCATATACAACAATCCCAATAAACTATAATTAATTAGACTTTTTTCTCTATGAATGTAGTTTTATGTCAAATTCAAGGCACAAAGGCTGCCATAGGCATATTCAATGAGAGGTTTAATGCAATTAACATTGTACCTCTGCTCTGCATTAGGCTACAGCTGGAGGCAAAAAAAATAAATTAATTAGTTAAAAACTTATTTTGTGAGTTTCCATAAGTTAATTGCAATTATGCAATCATCGTTTCTTTTTTTTATTCATTTTTTAATAATGTGTAATGTAAGTTATTGTTTGATTTGGAACATGACAGGGACATAGTTTCAGCACAGACCTGTAGCACTGGTAGCCTACACACAGCCAACTCATTCAAGGCAGCAGCATTATCAATGGCACGGCGGCCTCTCGACAAGAAAGGGAAAATAAAAAGGTAGCTGACCGGCTCTCCATGACTCCAGCTGTCTGTCGTCCAAGCTTCTTCCATTTTCCAAGTTTGCGTCGGGGAAACTTCGACGTTGTCCAAAAGTTCAGCTTCTCCGTGAAGTCCGTTCCGCTGAAGGACAAGCCATTTCGTTCAAGGTATCCCGGTTACTCACACACAGCCGTTGACATTAAGGTTATTTATCCAAACCGAGGTTAGCTTGGCCTGTCGCGGATGTCAACTCCCAGCTCTAACTCCCATTTCCGAGGAGGTGGCAGCTCCAGCGAGCTGCTCGGGTTTTTACGCAGTCCGGTCTTCATGTCGAACTTCTTCTTATTTAATATTTAAAGAAAGTCTTAGAAGTTTGCATTTGAGTTGGCTACATTTCTCCATCCAAAACTCTTCGAAACGTCGCAGCCGTTGACGCATTTCGCACAGCTGTCACTGATTACCTGCGCCGGCAGGTGTTGGGTCCGCGTGAAGCTTCCTGAGAACCTGCAGCGCGTGAACTTTTCTTACAGGTCTGATGCCTAAAATCGCCCTACTTGCTCCACATCCATAGTGGGCAGCAGTTATTGTGTTCCAGTGTTTTGTTGTTAAATGTTTTGACACCACTGAAACAAAATATAAATAATTATTACATAGTATATTTTTATTTATAAATAAGAAGGCAAGATGAAAGCTAGTAATGTGGTCCTTGGCTAAAAGAGGCAGGTGATGTCATCAAAAGGCAGAGGTTAGCAGGTGGTTAGCACTGTGGCCTCACAGCAAGAGGTTGCTTGTGCTTTTGCATGCTCTCCCCGTGCTTGCGTGGGTTCTCTCCGGATTCCTCCCACAGACGAAAGACATGGCGACTTTAAATTGCCCATAGGTGTAAATGGGAGTGTGAATGTTTGTATATGTCTGTATATGTTAGCCCTGCAAGAGACTGGCGACCTGTCCAGAGTGTGGTGTGTCTCTCTCTCTCTCTCTCTCTCTCTCTCTCTATATATATATATATATATATGCATATGTGCAGTGCGCAGTGATATCACTCCAAAGCGCCTGTAGTTGTAGATGACTGGTGAAACCAGATGCAGAAGAACAAGCAGGGTACTGGTCCATCAGTGGGGATGACTGGTCTGGATTCTGGTCCTGATACAGATGAATGTGAGAGATCAATCAGTTTAGATCCTGCAAGTTTTCAATATCCAATGAATATGCTAATATGTGAATGCGTGACTTTTATTTTCAAATTCTTATCATATCTTACACATTGCACTGTGTATCTAACTTAGCAGCCTAAAAATACCTAGAGCCATTCTGTTCACCATTTCTCTGTGGCTGCTCAAGTGGATGCATTAGATTTCAGTTTTTTCCTTCCCAATCTTTTCCATCCCTGGGAAAGAGAAAGGATGGAATGAAACTCCAAATGGCCTGAAAAACAAGTCAGTTGTTAGTTAGCTGAGATCCAAGTTACTTGATGCAAGTGCAATAATATCCTATCTCCTTCCCTTGTTCGTTCACACTTACTGAATCCTTGAGTAATTGTTCCACAGTTCACCTGGTGGGAGAGGCTCTGTTGTTCTATGTAAATTTAAATCCAATTTAAAGTCAGGTATGACTTTCTGTTCCTTTACAAGGCTGCAGGATTGTAATGAAAAGAAAATTGCCCAAAGCAGGTTTTTGTTATTTTAATAAGGGATACCAAAATAAATACATAAATGAGTAAAATCCCTAATTAATTGACTTTGAAAAAAAAAAAAAAAGTAGGAAACTTTCTGGAGGCAACGGAACAGGTCAAGCATAATTGACATGAAGTTTTTTGATGCATGGCTGATATTGTTGATTTGGTGCACTTGAAGCACTTGTTTACTTCTTTAGGTTTCCATGCTTTCTCTGATTGACTGTGAGGGCTGGTCAATTTCAACTTTATCTGACCCGTAATTCCTTCCCTCAAGAGTGGATGAGCTTCTTTCATTTGATTCATAGACTAAAAGAACTTTGAAGGGGAAAGTTTGCTGCATCTCAATTTAAAAGTTTGGTCCACAACAGGGACTGTATTCTTGCTCAGTATTTGTATACACCATAATGAACCAACAAGGCC
Source organism: Caranx ignobilis (assembly GCA_021432705.1). Lineage (NCBI taxonomy): Eukaryota > Metazoa > Chordata > Actinopteri > Carangiformes > Carangidae > Caranx > Caranx ignobilis. The sequence continues at coordinate 4,217,678 of MU269986.1, forward strand.
TGCCTGATGTTGAGGCTTATTTGCCTGCAACCATGAATTTAAGTCTTTAAGTCGTATTTGGCTTCAAATATGGGGGACATAAGATGTAACAGTACAGTTTGTACTGTAGCAGATTGAAGAGCATGGAGAAAAGGAGAGAAAGGCAAAAGCTCATCTGATGACACTGCCTCTTCCATATCTAGGAACATATCATGTCTTGGAGGCACATTTCACAATTCTGACTATTACAAAGTGTAGACGATTTTTGCTGCACTTTGCAGAAATCAGGTGATCCTTTATAAACTCATATGTCCCTTTTCCACTGCACAGTTACAGCTCAACTTGACTCAGTTTAGGTCATTTTCCATTACATTTGATTACTTCAAAATAGGGGGTCATCACAGCAGGGCAGCAATGGTTGCTCCATCTAGCCCAAACACAGTCTTCTACACCTCGTCGAAGGACCACGGTGTGGTTTACCGCACAGCAGCCATTTAACTGGAGAAAGAATAACAACAGTTGTATTGCAGATCAGTGTGCTGTTGCCGGTGTGTTTTTTCGAAATAGTGAGTTTGATTCTTGTTTTGGACGTTGCACTCGTGCCTCTTCCAGTGGCGACATTCTGGCCAATCGGTGGACGGCTGTTGGATGACATCACATTTTAATATTGACTTGGCTCGCTTGGAACTCCACCTGAGGAGTTAGCAAAAAAAGTAAAAGCAACAAAAAAAACGAGTTGAGTCGAGCTGTGTAGCACTAGTTGAAAAGGCCCAATACATAAAGAAACAAAATCGTCGAGGATAGAGATTTAAAAGATGGTGGTTGGCATTACATCATCTTTGGCTTCATCTGTGCAAGTATAAATTCATTATCACCCTAAAATAAGCAGAAAGCTTTTCTTGCCTGAACTTAGCAATCACTTAACACCTGCCCAAACATACCCAGCATGTATCTGTTGCTGGGTACAGATGAATACTGAGCTCACTTTGTAATTCACTTTGTTTCATTGTCAGATTGTCTCATTTGTGGAGGAGAAGCATGTTGTTGACATTATTCATACAGACAATATATAATCTACATTTCAGATTTCGTGCTCATTGCGGAAAATGTTATGCGATCCTCTTGTCACCCAGCAAGGGTCACGCACTAAAAATAATTCATTCATTTGAATAGCAATGAATAATGCACCATGGGTGAGAACATTTTAATACCTTGCAATGCTCGTGTGAACTGGACAATTTGCACTGAATCACCAATCACCCCCAGTGCATTTTGGGCCCGCATCCCATCGTCTAGCGCTGTTTTGAACCATAACCAACAGAGAATTTATAGCTGCATCTCAAATTTACTCTCCCCTCCTTGGCTGTGGGTTCACTGGAAAATTGGCTACGTGCAAATGATTGCTCAGTGTTTACAAGTGGGGTAGAGAGGGACTTAATTACTCATAAAAAAAGTCAGTGTTGATCCAGAATCTGGATTCATTCAGTCACTCACTGGTGCACAAATAAGAGGGTGATTACAGGCTGGTAATCAGTATTCAGTCAGATGATAGCAGTTGGAAGAGACTAGTTCACCCATCGGAAAGCAGCCAAAAAATAACCCCGTTCATAGAAATCCATAGAAATTATAGTATTAGAGCTTTTCCAACGAAGGCAGCAGGTTGATTCCTATTCAACAGCGCTGGTGGAAAGTCCATATCAATGATAAGAAGGCAAAAATCAATGTCCATTCTGTATATGGTGGTGATCATATTGCATTAGAGTCCTTAAATTTTTAAAATGCTTTGAACAGTATAACTGATCTCTGCAGGGAGGTAAACATAACAATGTCAGTAGGCTTCCTGCCAAAAGACTCAAATGTGTTTGTCTTGGGCAAAGACAGCTGCAGACGGCCCTGGATCTATATTAATAAGGATGTTCTCTGACTGGAGTGGTGATATTCTGCTACTGTGCTGAGAGTCATCTGGTCACAGGCCTTTGCTGTCAGGTTATAGTATTAGAAAATGTTCCAGTGGAAAATGACTATTTACCTCTTGCTGCCACACTCTGATCTTTACCACTTTGAGAAAAACTCCCACCTCCTATCACACATAACCGAAGGGTTTCAAGTCTTGCTTGAATAGAAGTGTGTCCAAGATGCTGAAGACTTATCACTGCAGCATAATTGCACTGAGAGAATACATTATTTATGAGAGATTTAGCCTCATTAATCTGTGAAACGTTTCTGAAAGTACGATCATTTTATTTTTCTCATGACTTAGTGTTTTGCAGATCTTTGCAGAGACACGAATTTGCTCTTTGATGCATAGTCAGTTTCCTTGACTGTTTTTATGAAATGGTGTTCTTTGACAGCTCTTCTCCAGCGCTTTCAATGAATCATTATCTGTGCCAAATTTTGCACTCAACCTGTCTTTTTCCTATTTTGTCTTGCAGCTGCACACTGACCTCGATAAGGGGGACAGTGCGGTGAAGTACACTCTCTCGGGGGACGGGGCAGGCTCCATTTTCACAATTGACCAAACAACGGGGGACATCCATGCCTTAAGGAGTCTTGACAGGGAGGAAAAGCCTTACTACACCCTGCGCGCACAGGCTGTCGACATCAACACCAATCGGCCCCTGGAGCCTGAATCTGAATTTGTAATCAAGGTTCAAGACATCAACGACAATGAGCCAAAGTTCCTGGAGGGACCGTATACGGCCAGCGTGCCTGAGATGTCACCAGTAGGCAAGTAGCCATCTGAAGTGATTTGTTCTACTCACTAAAGATAGAGAAGCCAGTGCTCTCATTAATGAATTGGAAATCTTTGCAGTAAAAGCTCTGCTATCTCCTCCTTAACCAAGGAAGACAATAGTGGAGTTGCAGTAGCATCACAGGCACAACCGGAGAGGCAAAGCTGCTCCCTTCCATCCCACTTTGACATGTCAAAGATCCAGTTATTCCTGGTGTGCCCTGAGTATATTTCTCAGCTCTGTCTTTATACCTGCACCATCCCCAACCCCCCTCACCCTCCCCTGGGAGAACAGATCAAGGTAATTCGCTGAGAGAATGGTTCCCCTTGTTCTGAATGGCAATGAAGCTCTCAAAACTCCAAAATCAGCAGTCTCCAGAGTGCAAGTAGAAAGCAGGCACAACGCAGCCTACCCTCCTTGTGAGCACTTGACATAACACTACAACACCAACTGTTTGTTGTAGAATCAGAGAAGCAGAACAGAGATAAGCTTTTAACACCACCCACAGATGATCAGTCAGATTGCTTGGCAGATAAATAGTCAGTTTTGTTTTACAAAATCATTTGGAAAATTCTTCATGTGTGCCTTTCAAACAATATCAACATGTTAAGGTCATTGTGGTTTAAGAAGCATAGTTAATTTTACTATTATTATTATTATTATTAATATTATTCAATGATTTTGTTTCAGCCAAATTAATTTTAGCCCCACATTTAATTTCCAAGAATTATCCACATCTTTAACACTTTAAAGGGATATTCTGGCAATGCTGTGTAAATTATCGGTCATATGATGGACAGGTTATGAAGGAATACTTCATAACCAGCCACCATAGAATGTCTCATACCACAAAAAAAATCTACATTTCCTAAAATCACACAACAACTGTAGCACACCAGGTTCCTGTAATGAATTCAAAGTCTTGAGCCCATTAGGACACGTAAGGCAGCTGTATTCACAGGCAGAGTAGAACTTATTGTGATAAGCAAAGTTACACTTCATGTGCTGGCTTCTTTTAATAGCAGGAGTTTAAATTAATCACACATGATTGATAATGGAAATTATTCATGAAAATAATTCCAGCCAAAAAAATGACTGATTGCTTTTTCGGAGGAGGCTAAATTTGAATGTAAAGTCTTTTGTGTGTTGTATTTGTTCAAACAATAATTGTGTGGAGGAAAAAAAAAAAAAAAAAAAATAAATCTGAGTAACTTTCTACATTAAAAAGAAAAGTGATTACAGTTAAAAAAAATCAAACAGGATCACACAGCATGCACTTGAAGTCACACAAATGAGCATTTCTGATTTGGAAACAAAACCAAATAAACTCTGGGAGTAGAAATAACATTCACTGTCTCACATTACAGCTGATTCCATTAAAAACTATAAGGGACACAGAATTGTTTCCAAGCTGTGCAGAGTAACGCTGCCATTGGAAATATCTTTGTTGACAATTCATTTGTGATTCTAAAAAATTCCCTGCACGGTTTGCATAAAAAGTTATCTTTACTTCCAGTGCAAAAAATAACACACCACAGGAGAGGCAGCCATTGTATAAACATCAAACCAACTAAAGTCTTTATCAATATTTATACCAGCGAGACTAGTGTGATCAATGGGTTCATTAACTGTTACACCCCTCTTGTTGTCTTTGGCTAGAACATCCCTGTGGATGTTTCTGTGTTAGCAGGGCAAAACAAAACTGAAAAGAGAGGCTTCCTGAACGTAAATATGCAATAATTTTTGGTAATGAAGACTAATCTATGGCCAAACATTCAAAAAATTACCAGTGGCATAATCCACAACTCCTCTGAAGTTGTTACCAACGAGCTTATCCCTGATTAATTTAGAGAAACAGACACGTAAAATAAAAAAAATAAAAAAATTAGAAAATCCTTAAGAGAATTGCCTGCAAAGACAGTGTAATTACCACAAACTGTCTTGGAGGAGTTTGTTCATTTCATTCCCTGCAAGCATACATTTTAATTTATTCATACTTGACTTTCCCTCATGCACATATGCACACATGCACATGTACCTGTGCAGAAGTCCTTTCCCAATCAGACCAGTCCTATCATTGCCCCATTTCAATTATTCTCTCTTTATCTTCATATTTGAATAAAAACTATGTTTGCAAATGTAGAAAGAAAAATGTAGCAGGTTGATTGGCTACCTCTGGATTGTATTGTGACATGACAATAAACAGTGGAAAGCTGTAATGTAAAGAATATTTAATAAAGGCAGGGAGATAATCAACCTTTTACAAAACTCTTGGCTGCATCCTCCTCCTGTGTTTACCTGCAGTGTCCTCTGAAGTGATTCCTTCCACCTAGCCATTACTCACACATCTGAATTACCATCATTATACGAATGGATTTTATGTATTTTTCTGGCTTGTGTATAGTCTCATACCGAGGAAAAGGCTGTCACCTTTATCGCCCGGGAATGTGTAGGTGTCGGCCGCTCATAGAGGCTTTTAAACTCGCTCCACATCTGAGGTCTTGGTCCTGCAGATTCTCTCTCCTTGGCTGAACTGAAAATATGTGTTAATGTATTATCTCATCTATTGTTTATTCATGTTGAGCACAATGCAGTCCTTCTCTGGTATGTCTAATCAGGAATGTGTGCCTTTGTTAGGGAGGATTGAGACACTAATCTCTCTCACCTAATGTTTTAATGCCATTGTTACCATCTGCTGAGACTACAAAGCCTATTTAATGTAGAGCAAGTTCTTTACAGGTGACTGGGAGCTTACCAGAATCTGAAATGACCGTGTAAATGCTATCCCTGTGGTCAGTGTCTCCTGTTGTTCATTGTAAGAATCCCATCCCCAGATATTCCCCATTTTACACAGCATGCATTTAATCCAGCCAGATGTGGGTATGTGATTGATACATGGACATATGCACACAGAGCTGTCTTCCTGTTAAGACATCCGTGTCAACCTGTTTGCAACGAGGCTTTCCAAAGCATCTGCCCATCTGCCCACACACCAGGCTTGTTGTTTGTGTCTTAGAGTTATAAAATAGTAAAGCTGACAAGACACTTTTAGTTGTTGGTTGTTCAAACTAGAAACTTTTGATTGAATCTTCTGACTTTAAATGTGTGGTAAATAAGGACCATGTTAATGGAATGGTGTTTTCAGTGCCAGCGAGTTAAGAGAGATGAGCCTAACCTCCAACAAGTAATTATTCTGTCCCCGTTACTGCTGAAGTTTGGAAGACTGCCATCTTAATACTATTCTTCACATGGTCCTTTTGTGTTAGCATTGTTTAATGAATGGCTTATTTTTCGTAATAATAGCCACTTACTACTGCGACAAATGTGCAAATCAAAACATACAACGGGAGTAAAATTGAACAACTTCCCAGCACACTCCTCCTCATCGCAGTCTATCAGGGATTTTGACTGTTAAGCATTCAAATGTAGCGTTCACAGTTGTGATTCATCATTAATTAGTGTCAGGTGTGATCATCCGGGATAAAAGATGAACCTCAAACAGTCTGGATTTCAGTCCCACGGGGAAACAAATAAAGTCAAAATCAATCAGCCGTCCCATTATTTTCCACAGGGACGTATGTGACGCAAGTGACGGCCACAGATGCAGACGACCCTACCTATGGAAACAGCGCCCGAGTGGTGTACAGCATCCTCCATGGCCAGCCGTACTTCTCCGTTGACCCCAAAACAGGTGAAGCACTTATCCCTCCTTCTGCTGATTATTGATGTGAGAGTGTAAAGTTCACAAACATCTTTGTATTTTATGCATGAGTCAGACGTGTCAGAAAAGAAGTGCCTCTGTTTTATGTGTACCTTGGCAATTGCAGCGAGGCAATCTTGCATTGAAATAAGGTTATCTGGGTCATTAGTCTTGAATGATATGAGTGATTGAGTGTCTTCTAAACAGCCGACTAGTGGGACCATACATCAAGACAGGAAAAAAAAAAAAAAACAGGTCTAAGCACTGAGCCTTTGGACACAAAAGGACACAAGAAGACAGTGAAATATTTATTTGATAGACTCAATTTAGGCATTCACCATTTTCAGTGAGAACCATTTACGATATCAGAGATTTGAAATATCTGTTTCAGAGAGCGCAAGATAAGGTGAGGTGAAACGTAAAATTTCTTTTGGGTATGGCAGCTCTCAACGTGTTAGGGTCGATTTGCGGTATGTCATCACTTTTTGCAACATATCAAAATGTTAGGTAAACCTATAAACAGAGAGTCTCAGCTTCAGGAAACAAACTGCTATCTCTAACCCAGCAGTGATTTTCTGAACCTTTGCTGCAAGCATACTGGGTAGTCAGTGTTGTGCACAGTTAGTCAGCAAACTGCCTCAAGCAGGGGCCTTAAAACAAACAAACACAATAACAACTGATGCTGAAACGTCAACTGTTAGTTATTTTCTTCTTCTTTTTATTTCTGCCTGCCCTTTGCTGGATTGGGCACATGGTGTCATACAAAGTAAAAAGGTCACAGAGTGGCAGCGAGGGGGGTTGTGGCACATGACTCTGCCACATCTAAAAAACCTTCATCCAACCAGTGTTTGCCGGCAATGGGCCGCTGTTGGCTTACTATCTGGCACAGTTCAAAGCATATGAAAATAGGTTCATACATATCACACAGGCAGATTCTGTGGAATCTGCTGCTGATTATGCTGCTAACAGAGCACATCCTGTGACTGTATTTCAAACTGATGCTGGAAAAATCAAACTGTTAAAGTAAATGTTTGCCCTGCTGGGCCTGCATCTATCTCCAAATGCACATCAACAAGTGGAACAAACGCTGGGAGGGAAAAGGTGAGCATGGGGAGGGGGACGATAACAACATTGGTAATTCACCTTGCACGTCATGGGAATTATCTCTGTCAGAGACTTTTTTTTTTAAGTTAACATAGTCTTTGATTTTGGAATCATGTATGTTAGGAGTCTGTGTATCAAATGGAACATCCTCACATCTGCACTACACCAAATGGAGTGAGAGGGGGAGGATGAAGTGCGCACCCACCTATATATACGCCCGCTCTCATTTAGCCTGCCAACCTCCCACTGACCTAGCAATTAATCTGCAGTACAAACACTCTCTGATCTCAGGGTCTCTGATCCTCAAGTGAATCATCATATGGCTTCACAAGAGTTCTCCACTGAATGTCAAGTGTCTCCAGTTTGTGAAATGACCTCTATTTCAGCTTTGGTCAGGGGCACATGTGCAGCTTCTTATTGGGTATTGAACTCTTTAGGTGGAAATATATTGCACATCTTGAAGTAAATTGTACATTTGGCAGCAAACACATTTTTAGGGGATTTTATGTGTAGGTTTCTTTTCTGCTCTATCTTTTTATCTCACGATCTCTGTCTCTCACTATCTCTTCTTCTTTGTCTATTTCTCAGTTGTTGTTTTTTTATTATTATTATTATCTATATTTCTCATCAATCTTGTCTCACACCAGGGGTCATAAAGACAGCCTTGCCCAATATGGACAGAGAGGTGAAGGAACAGTACCAGGTATTAATCCAGGCCAAGGACATGGGGGGACAACTAGGGGGGCTGGCCGGGACCACCACCGTCAACATCACCCTCAGCGATGTCAACGACAACCCACCCAGGTTCTCTAAAAGTGAGTACCCTTTAACACTAACACACCATCACCACCCTCCATCTTTGGAAAATGGTAATATTGCGGATGAACTTACGCAGGTTGATATATTTTATGATAAGAAAATAAACACTGTGCAATTACAACAGGGCAGAGGGTATTCATCACATCTACCCTGTGTAATTGGTTTTCATTATTTGTCATTATGCTTTGTCGGAAGCAAAGGTCTGTTTGTTTAGCATGATTGCATCTACAGCTACTACTCCTGGCAAATAAACCAACGATTTGTGTTATTTCACTCCAGGGGCATCTTTCTAAATTTAGATCATCAGGCTTGAGCATGATGGTGCTGCACCGGGGATTGAGTCAGTGTATTTAAACACTGTCTTTTATCCCGTATTTTATATAAGCTGCTAAACCAGATTAACTTGATTGTACTATTCACCGGGTCACGTAAAAAGCCAAGCTGGTATACAGTACATAACTGTATACTCATTGAACATTTCTGTATCAAATACTACACGTGTGCAAAATGTGCCCTCCCCCAAAGCGGCAAGTGTATGACAAGAAAGCAGAACCACTGTGCTGTACTGATGCAGTCTCTTCAGGTATTTCTAGGTGACACCGTGTGGTCTCCTCTGAATGTAAATTCAAGCAGTCAGACGGTCAAGCTCCTTTGGCTGTGTGGAAAAGATGATATTTCCATAATGCTGTCACAGCACAGGGGTGTGGGCCAAGTATGGCGCCTCTTCTGCCCTGTCCCAAATCCTCTCTTTGTCTTCTCCTCTTTCCTGTTTATAGAGGCTTTACAGGAAAAAAAAAACGACTATATTTGTTCCTGCTATACTGGAGGATCTCATCAGATGTTTTAATGTACATATTATATTGCTGCATGAATGCATCACACATCTGTCATTTTCCAGACAGATTATGCATTTGTGAAGTCAATCCCTTAAACCCCTATGATGGCAACAGAGGTGGTTGCAACTGTAAACCCTGCAGAGGTCATGAGTAATAGTGGTCTACAGCATCTTTATCTGGCTTTGCTGAATTATCCTAGAAGCTTTTTTTTGTATACCGACAATAATGTGCAGCAGCTGTTTGTTAACTACTCTTAACCTGCACCTTACTGCATATCAGTAATGGAGCTAGCAAAAAGTAAAGTTGCAAGGATGTGAACCCTAAAGGACTTTTATAAATGAATGCATGCCCTTGAAAGTACTTGATTATTTATTGAAATTATAGTACCTAAAATAACCGCTATGCCTCAGCTCCCCATCTATCTATCCTAGGATCAACACTGAGGAAAAACCCAAGATCTACAGCAAAATTGCAGAATGACAAATGAGGAGCAGTGTGATAAAATACACAGCAGTACCAGTATGTTGTGGTGTAGCATGACCTAATGCATTGTACTGGCTTTAAACAACATTTAATGCAGCATTTTTCAATAAACTAAGAAAGGGCATCCACTTGTGTTTCAGCACATTTATTCTGGTCGTCCACTGAGAAATAAGAAATACCCTCTCCTCCGAGCAGCATCTTTTTTCAACCTTCTGGTGCCAAGTGTCTGACACTCGGGCTTATCGTAGACATTTATGTTCAACTTCATCCATCTTCAACTTGCCATTGTGTCAAGGAGAGATGGAGTTTATATAGAGTCATTCATTCCTTTCCTCTGTGGCACATTGTCTTCTCTTAGATGTATTCATTCTTTAGCTCTTGTCCAAGTTGGGGGTTTGTTCCTCATATAAGAGGCGAACAAATCAAATTTTGAGCTTTTTCTTTTTTTGCTGCGGGGAAGTGTGTTAGGGATTTGTTAAAATTAAATGTGAATGTGTTAAAATTTGGCTCAGTGAATGTAAGGCCAAAGCCTACCAGAGCCACTGTGTTATTATAACTACTAATGGAAAATCACAGATCATCATGGATAGTCCCTTAATGAAGGTTGTAACATCTGACACAGTACCTGCTTGTGAATTCAAGTTGAGAATGAATGCCACAATGAGTTGCTGACATTTCTTGAGTGTGAAAAAACAGGTTTAAGTGTAAACTGTGTCCACAGCATGTCACTGACAACGCCAGGTGTAGATCTGTTATGTAACAGATAAATTTCAATGTGTCTGGTGCAAGCAAACGCTGTTGTTTGAACAAAGAATGAAGGGAAACACAGAAGAGATCAATTTCTATCTATTGTCAGGTGTAGGTCACATTTAAGAAATCCACTCTTTGTTGTGGTTTGTAAATTTCTTTTGTTTGTTGTCAGTGGTGATTTGTGCTGTCAGGAGTATTGAAGCCTCTGGGCTCTTGTGTTTGTTGATCTTACAGGTTTGGCCAGGCAATTATAAGCAGCAGAGCAGCCTTGATGTCCAGACGCATCAAAATTGAATAATGTCATGCCTATAGCTAAAGGCCTGACTTCAGACAGAGAGCATATCAGCTACTTGCCAGTGGGTGGATAAGACATCCTCTGGTGGGTGAGAGACTAAATAAAAGACAGGATGTGAAGAGCTCACTGTTTCCATCCAAATCTAGCGATAATAACGAATGACTAAATCCAGCCTGGTGTTTGTTTGTTCACAGGTTTCTTTCACCTCAGAGTTCCTGAGTCTTCTGCAGTGGGGTCGACTGTGGGGAGAATCAAAGCCCATGACCTGGACATCGGGAGAAATGCCGAAGTGGAGTACACCATTGTGCCAGGTGATGGAGGCGCCATGTTTGACATCACCACCAACGAACACAACCAAGAGGGGATCATCATTCTCAGAAAGGTATGAAATGTCAGGAATTAACACAAACCGCTGGATAAATTCTCATATAAAAGTTAAATAACCAGTAACAAGGACAAGGGCTAACTAAGACTGGAAAAAAAACCTCTCAAGAGTTTCACATTACCTCTGTGACTCCCATTGTAAATTTCCACTAAACCATTTTATTTAGGTTATACTCACCACCAGAAAAACTTTTATTTTAATTTTGCCCTGTTTGTTTTTTTTCCCAATTATTAAGCTGCTGTCGAAACCTGACCTTGACTTTTCACATTAAAATACCAACAATAACGGCAGGTCGATGATGCTTTTAATGGGAAATATTTGCTTACCTCAACAATGTAGTAAAAAAAAAAAAAAGACTCCAGTGGTTGATGAAAGTGGTTTTCTGAGAGTGTTATAAAATGGCTCTCCTTTGAACTGATAATTATGAATTTCTAAAGACAACAAGGGAAACATTTGGAATAAAAGCCTCTAATACAAACCAAATATATAAAAGACCAGTTCTTTTTGCCAATGAGGCAATTTAAAAAAATATATATATTCAGGATATAATGCGCATGTTAATGGTCTTCTGAGGAAAATGTTCAGAGTTGTTTCTGTGGCGTGTAGGTTGTGGCCTATACTACATCATAAATCACACATCACATCTTGACACTGTATCATCTCATCAAACAATCTGACAATATGAAAATTCATAATTGGAAATAATTATATACACCTACATAAACATATGATATATATAGTGTACCATTCCACCGCCTTCTCGTCCTGCTGTATAGGAATCATCAGGAAGCCTCCCTCTGTTCACGATGGTTTAAAAAAAGCAAACATATTGCCAGGGACAGTCAATGGGACCTATGGGATGTAACACAAAAGAAAAAAAAAAACATGAAACTATACATCCATACACATTGGTTTATATATATATATATATATATATATATATATATATATAGCTTTCCTCAGCAAAACTGAGGCAGATATGTTACACCTGGGGAGGAGGGGGTGTGACTGCACTCCTAGCACCCCTACTTCCCACAGGTTTGCTGTTCTGTGTGTTATATTTACACCTAGAAACTTCTCAGTAATAATATTCCACTGGTGTGCCTGCTGTTTTGGAGCACTGCGGAAAGCAGTCTTTTCTATTAACATTTACATTCTTTTCCTTCAGTCACAGAGATATCACAAAGCAAAACCAGAGGCGCGGTAACATTTAATTATAAATATCAATATAAATTGAATATATAGAAGATATGTGATAAAATAAATGATAATACATATGTCATTATACAGCGCTGGCAGGTAACTGCAGATATAAGGCTGAACCCATGATCTTTCAGTCGTCTGATGTTGCTCTATAACTGTTTGTCTTGCTGCCTGTGCCTTAAAGCACAGTTCAGAGCAAAAACATTACTCCCTCTGAGTGCCTGTGTTATATGAAGCATTCACTCAGCATGTCAGGGCTCATTTCCTATGCCATATGTTCTTTTTTTGCTGCGTGGATTAATACATCCAGTGTATAGTGACCCACAGCAAGAGGTCTTGGTCTTGAGGTTGTGCTATCTTTGAACCACATCGCAAAAGTATCTCATTTAATACCAACTTTTACCACATAGAGCATTCATAGAGGCTTGATATCATTTCACAAAATGGAGAAATGTATTACTCTGATGATAAACCCCTGGAGATCTATCATCTCATTTTCAAGGGGGGACCCACAACTGCTGGAGGTGAAGAAAAATGACATTACAGCCACAGACTAAAATTAGAGGGAGAAATAGAGTAGTGCAGTCAGTGCAATAAGTACTATTGTACTAAATAGCCAGGCTATAATAAGACATATTATGCAATCAATTATTAACTTTAGCCTATATATTAAAAAATTATAAACCTCTGTTCCAAAACTCCTTCATTCATACTTAAATAACATCATGACCTCATGTCTCTAGGATCTTAGGACTGAATGAACAAAAATATAGATCTTTCATTCCTTTACATATACCCTACCACAGTGTTTTGTTTTGTTTTCTCTAAACAATGCTACTCATCATAATCATATGTCTGAACTTGGATAAGAGGACACTGATGAATACATTACAAGCTCCACAGGATGAGCCTGATAACATCATCTTTCATAATATTTTTAGGATGTTCTGGTTTATTTAGTGAAAATCTCCCTATTAAAAGTATTCCCTCATTTGTGTACATTCTCAGCTCTGCTGTGACACCCTCCTTAGGGTACGCCTTGTTAAAGACTTGAAGATCCATCATAGCCAAACATACTAAATTGAGATAATATAATTCTTCTTACCCACAAGCTCAGCTGCAGAAAGCAAGAGCATGGTGTTATATCCCCAAAGACACTGAAAGCATTCAGCTCAGTGACAGTGGATGGGTAATATACAGTTGTGAGTGCTGCATGGGCAGGGAATGTAACATCTCACACTTACATTGTAAGGTACACTTAGTTGTGAAATTTTGTGACAAAAAAACATTTATTGATTTACTTGTACTAATCAAATCATCATTAGATTGACTTACACAGTAGGTTATTTATCAGAGTGTAAGTGTGCTCTGCAGAGGCTCCCTTGTGCCTCAAGCTTTGTTGGTCAGCCTGGTTAGGAAGACTGTGTGCTGTGCAGTTTTCTGCACTTTATTAATTGTTACTTCTCACTGCTCAGTGTCTTGAAGTATGAATGGTGCCCACAGACCAAAATGCACAGTTGCCCACTGATGCAGTTTCTTGTGTACAGTCACTCACATGCAGGCAAACACACAGAAATATAAGCTTTCACTCTGCTTTTGTGTTGCACTCTTGGGCTGACTCGCTCTCACAAGACCCTGCACGTTGATTCCTTCATTCTTGCTGCTGCATTTCCCTCTGGCAAGATGCAGTAGACCCCTGTGGTGAGTTTAAATGCCGTTTGCTGTCAGTGCTATTGAGGTTCAATAGGAAAAAAAAGAACTGCAGAGCAATGCTAAGATTGCATAATGCAACAGTCACAGAATGTCTCAGCGATACGACAAAGGAGAAAAAATGTCAGAGTCAGAAAGTGAAGATTTTTGTAAGAAACACTATGAAGCACCAAAGAGATGGATTCTTTTTCTGGATTCAGCTCTCTGCTTATTTTCCCAAAATACTGTTGTGTCATTATTTCCAAACATATAAAATCAACACCATTAAAATGCTGTATGAGGAAAGGCAACATCTCATTCTGTTTTAGCATCACATCAGTGATGATTTGGCGAGAGCAAAAATCATTATTTCCCAATAATAGATATCTCATCTAATTTAATCACACAGCACTGTGGGTGTTTTTCTGTTACTGTGACACTGAGGCCGCCCTGTTATAAACAAACAACTGTATTATGACCCACAGTAATGTTTTATTGTCAGGTGACCTCTAGAGGCTGTAGTAATTATAATGAGAGCAAAGCAGGAAGTCGTATATAGAGCAACAATGTCTGTTGGACTGGGAGAAGCTTCAGGGTGATAGATGGCTCGACAAAACGCATTTAATGTTGTGTCTTTTTTTCTTTTATACATGACCGTTCCACAACCTTATGTATTTATGATTGTTGCCATGACAATGAAAATCCTGTAACCCTAAGGACATAATTATTTTCAACCAAACTGCAATCATTTCCTAAAGTTAATGAAGTACTTATTGTGCCTGACAATTTCACAATTGTAACCCCATGTTCCCTATTTATTGTTGTTACCATGATAATAAAGAGCCGGTAAGCCCGCGCTGATGGGTCACATCCAAAGGGGGGGTTAGTGACCTACCTGCATTTTAGAAGACAACAGTTACCGGTTTTATTTACAACCACACCTCAAACTTTTAGATGACTTTCTCCAAAACTTTATGCCTCTTTAGATGCAAATTCATTTCTGGAAAATTAAAGAAAAAAAAAAAAAAAAAAAAAAAAAAAAAGCAGCTTTCTCATTAAATCTCCCCTTTTCCATGCAAATTCACAAAATACTTTCAAGAAGTGGCAATATATCTGTTTTTGTCACTTGTTTCATTTCAGGCAGAGAGCATATATTTCATCTGATTGCAAAAGTAATAAAAGAAAAAAAAGTGTAGCCAATTCTATCTAGTTTTGTGCCTTTCAGGGTATTTCTGATGTAAGTGTCTAAAATGTTCTTTGGGGGAATGCAAATCTGCATTTGTTTTTGTGATGTATCAGGCTGAGGTATTCGTTAACTGGTACATTTTTAGTACATGCCCCAGCACACAATCGCACAAAGGTGTGTGATCCTTTGATCCCCAAAAATATGCAGCTGAGTGAGTAATTGATTCCCTGTTCAGTGTAAGAGTGCCCCCCGTTCTCTTTGTGCATGTGTATGTGAGCACCTCTGTGTGTAAATCATGAATATGTGCACGTACTGAATGTATGAATGGCTCTTATAGTCGTGCCCATATATCACTGCATGGTGACCTTCTCATTTGGCAGTAATGGAATAACAGAATGTGACAGAAAGCAATTATGATGTAAATGAAGACAGTTATTTGTTTATATTATGTATATACCCTCAATGGATGGCAGGGATGCATCTTTCCTCTAATTGTTTTACTTCCAGTGTTTGATATGCTGCCATAACAACAATGAGGCAGCGTGATATAGTCCCTACACTGGGAGACTGCTGTACAAAGCCATTGTTGATGGGGGACATTCTGAGCCCCTTTAACTGACCAAGCCTCCCACAGTGTAATTTTCCAAACAACATGTGATCTTACACATGTGAGATCGTGATATTGGCAGGATATGGACAGAGGGAGAAGGAGGGGAGAGAAAGAACGAACTGTACCTCGGAAAGGTGTGGGGAGTATGTAGCTGGAGATGAAGCCTTTATGAGTTGTTCACTGTGTTCCCAGAATACTGACCCGCCCACAGACTTGTCTTATTTCAGATTGGCTGGATATCCCCCGAGACAGGTGTGCAAATGTGTGCAGACAATCCCGCTCTCTACCCATCTCCCTCTGTTTCTCTTTCTCTTTTGACTTGCCTCCCTCACACACACGTTGAAAAAACACAGCAGGACAGACACGAGAGCCACATTGTACAAAGAGCAGAGTTTGGCAGACCCCAAATTACAGACTCGGGAAGGTTGGTTATGATAAGAGGATCAGGCTGAGTAATGGGTTCAAAGGATGATCATCTGTTTCCCAGTCTGCCGATACAGGGGGAGAGGGGGAAAAAAAAGGCACAGAGGCATGGATGGGGTTTTCACATCCCATCTGCAAAACATAAGATTATGGGAGACAATAGGTAAATCCACCAATGAATTTCCCAGGGAAACATGCAGACAAATGTGTGCGCTCAGAACGACATACTGTACATGAATAAGCATGAGAAAAGGACGCAGGCTCATTCAAACACTGCCATGCATACAGTATGTGGAGGGCAGGAGCACTGATTGAGTTTCCGAATGATAACCTTGGGTTGTGTGTGGTAAAAGAATTGTTAGTCAGATTAAATGTCGTTTGTCCATTCCCGTGTTTATTTACCTTCTCCTGGGAAGAAAAAAAAAGATGGCAGATATACGTAATTGAAATTTGCTTCTATAAGCCTAAAGGAACCGCATTGTTTAATGACAGCATGGGTGGCATAATAGTTGCTGGCTCACATTCAGGGAATCAATTTTAATACAGGACTATCTCCTCACTGTACAAACTCAGTGCCCCCAGCGCCCACAGTGCGTTGAATAAAGAGCATTTGCTGCAGACCTTTGGCACTGCCTCCAAATCTATTGCCCTGGTGTGTATGAGAGGTTCAAAAACAATGCAGAAAAGAGCAAGAATTCTTGTAGGGTTCACTTGGATTTTTTTTTTAAAGATTTAATAGAAACAGCAGTGTGACAAAGGATGACTAAGGAGTAAAATGAATTGACGGTTACTTCGTTCTTTGGAGTGCAGCTAAAGTGTTATGAGGTTATTTCTAGATTGGTTGCTAAGGCGTTAGAGTACTTACTGTGCTGATCACAGTGGTTGCTACAGTGATACATACTCAGTGTTGATAGGGCATCTGTGAATCAGGATGGTGTTTTGATTCATGACTACTCCTGTATTCGTGTCCTTGAGCGTTTCATTGAACCCCAGTTGCCCCCAGTGGGTAGGCCTGGGGGCAAAAGAGGCGCAGTGTTGAGTTGAAAAGTACTAAATGCAGTTGATTTGCCAGGGTGTGAGGTTACCCTGGTGGAAGGTGCCGCTATTTGACTCCATGATTCTAGAGCAGGTTGTTTCGAGGTGGTATGCAACTGATTCATCACCGCAAATGGATTTGACACAAGATAACAAGGTCTACAAAATTATCCAGTGATTCATCCATCTTGTATAAGGTGACATTTTTCCCTGCTTCCCAAGAACATCACATCTGTGTAATTAATGTTGTAGTGTTGTGTGACATTTAAGAAAAGAGAGAGTGCAATACTGATAAACATTTGCATACAAAACAAATGCCACTAATCGCCTGGATTGCCTCAGCTCAAACATGGCCCCATTTAGACTTCCCCAAAGTCAGAGCCATTGGCAGTGTTGAGGCAAGAAGCCTTTTTCATCCTTCCTGCCATCAATTAAGGACTTAATTTCACTAAAGCCAGACAGTGACTGCAGTCTAATTTCTCTATCAGAAATGTCATTACTGGGCTGTTTGAACAGTAAATCATTTCAGAGGATGGAAGCTGTTACTGCCTTCTCAGTCTTGATGAGATACATCCAGGCAGTAAAAAACATTAATGACCAAAGTAATGACCAACCTGCTAACCAGAGAGAGGGCCAGGAAACGGTGAGAGCTTTTGGATGAATAGTAAAGAATACAACTGGTTGCTGTCTAATGGAGTAAACAGTTTACATAAAGACACATTCACAGAGTTTAGAATGACAAAATGCCCTTACCTTGAAAAGTCATTGAAACATATATGTAATCCCTGTATTGGCAGTGGCTGATTGCACAGTATTAAAGCTCAAAACTGAGCTGCCTTTGTATCTAAGAGCTCATCCAGTGTCACTATACCAACTTTGTCTTGTTCACAGACAGGGGTTGAAACTAATCTATTGATTATAGTGCCGAATGTTCCAGTGGGAGGTGAAATGAGTTATTTTAGGCCCTGGTGTGAAAGGAGTCGAAAGACGGGGGGAAGACGGAAACAATACCTCGGAACAGCAGGAGCTCCAGGTGCCGGCTCAGAAGAATAACACCTCACCAGGCAGCCAAGCAGGGAGCAATGTCTTTGTGTATGTCTGCGTATGCACGTGTTGTGTGTGAGAGAATGGGTACAAGCGAGAAAATAGAGGAGAGAGAGTGACAAAGAGGAGGCAGAGGTGGCGCTTGGAGCCGATGAAGTGCCTTCTCTCCAGTGGCTGGCGGAGGTGTGGGTGTAATAGATTAAACTAGTGTCCCGGGGCTCATCCCGTGGCTAACCCTGTCCTATTAAGAATGGCAGTGCGAGTCTTTCACAGTCACTCCACTCCACTGCAGAGTGGACAGGGCTGCTGGCAAGACTCTCAGATGGCACTCCTCTGTTGTGAGCACTGTGGGGATGGAGATGCGTTGAGACAGCCAAGGACACAAACTGATGTGACTGATGGAAGCACAATAAAGTGAGCATCTCTTTCAGGACCCCCTGGTATTCAGAGAGACATCAAATGGCTCTCTGAGGCATGTAAGCTTTCCCCCACTGATGATAAGCTCATTGTGCTCTGTGGTCAGTTGACTGCTGATGGCACAATGCTGGCTAGAGGTCTTTAGCACTCTTCTGCATGGCAGAGTCTTGCTGAACTGTCAGTCACTGACTGCAATGACCTTATAAATGGAGTCATTCATTCACAACAGAGATATTAGGCCAGACTCAAACCAGTGAGTCATAATTGCCTATCTGAGAATCTGTGTGAAATTTTCACACTGTAGCGGCTTAAATAATGAGTTTAGCTTATTGGGCATTGTTATGATTATTAGAGCTTACTGCAACCCAACAGGCAAATCTTTAGCTTTTCCATGACGGGTACTGACACATGTGGGATCAGGGGGGTTCGGCTCACTGGAAATAAGCACCCAGACATGTCCTAATGCTTGTGTTTGGGCAGAGTGTGTTGCCCTACACAGCAGCAGTTAGAAATGTGTGAGATTCGCAGTGTGTTTGGCTTAGCTTTGATTTGCTCTCCGAGGCTAAATCATGTGAGGGGGTGTTAATGATTTATAAATTGTATTGTAAATATATAATACTGTGGTTAAATGGATTTAAAGCCCGTCTGCATATCACAGATTGCACAACATTTGCAGTATTTTTCACCCTATTTAATCATCACCCTCTTCAGGTAATACCTGTGTTCAGCACAAACAAATGAAATCAGCCTGCTAATGACTCACTGTGCTGTGGTAATGACTCTTCAAGGGAAAGACTAGATTCACCCATGGGTGTTGGCAGAAGACTGTTCCCCGTATTAGTGGGTGAGTGTTGTGGAGGTTTTGAAAAGAATATTGAACTCTGCCATTGTACTACTGAACTGAATACACAAACAAACTGAGAACCTATTAAATATGCATATCATCCTGCTTCTTCCATCCCAAAATAACCTCCAAGCTGACAAAACAGCTGCAACTAACACTTTATACCGTGCAGAGAGCTGTGAGGGAGGGACCAGAAACACACCCAAGTATCAAGTGGGAAACATATATCAGTAGATGGAGTTTCCCTTATTATATCTCGCTTTAAATCGCCACCAAGCGCACCCTGTGTTTTGCATTCACACAAGTGAATGTGATGATGCAAGGGTGTTTTAATGTGTGTGAAGAATAATACTGTACCTATGAGAACTGTGATGCCTTGATTAGTCCCCTGTTCTAAATTAACAAATTCCCTTGGAACATGACAGGTTCAACTGGCAAGAAAGAAAAAAAAAGTTCCTTCATTCAGTATCACTGCCAGTGCAATGAAGGTGCACATTTACATATCAAAAGGCGCTGCACCATGTCTAGAATTTCAAGTGCGTTCTGTTGTGATGTTGAAGAGCAGCAGCACTGACATGAGAGGAACTCGGTCTGTCCTCTTTACAAATTCTACTGTTGATACACTTCCTTGTTGTGTCCACAGTAACCCATATAAGGTGCATAACAAGCGAAGCCATAATGAGACACTTCAAACGTGTAATTGAACATGCATACGTATGTACAATTTGTTTAAGGATGATGCATGTGTGAATATGGGTAGTACTTACTCATACAGCCGTGGTTCTGAGTGCATAAGTAGGTCATCTTCGAAGAAGGGGGGGAAAACTAAAAATGATACATGCAGTCTGAGAATGAATGGACTTTTTTTTTTCTCATTCCTGGGAAATTTCCCCTATGGCCTCCAGATCTGATTTGATTCTCCCCAAGTCAAGTGTTGACACATTAGCACGTCTACTCATTAACTCAGAGTTTCTCATTACCCCCTCCTGGCCTCATTTTATTCCTATTTAACAACAGATATCCCAGACTCACTTGGACCATCCTGCGTCTCAGACACATTAAAAAGGCAGTGAAGCTCCCAGCATTACAGTTTTTGCACCCAAAACCAGAATATGTAAATTAATCTGTGGGATTTGCATGACAGTTAATCATATGGTAGTCCATGTAGTGTTCCACTGGTGTCAGAAAGGCCTCTACCTCCTCCATCTGCTGAGGAAATGAGCTGCAATTTGTTCCTGCGATGTCATCCCTCTTCTTTGCTGCAGTTTAATGAGTACCTGTACCTCTACCTTTCTGTCCTGATAAAATGCTATAGCATCAACCAGACTGAATAAATATCTCCAATTTGTTTTTGTTTTTTTTTTTTCTTTTTTTTCCAGTGATTGGCAGTGTAATGATAAAGTATTCTACAGAAAAAAACATACAAGACACCTGGTTTGGGATTGCTAATAATACTAGATAATTAGCTGGTCAATCAAGCATCTGGCCAACTAGAAATTACACTCATAAACAATACATTCTTCAGGGCATCTGGTCAGCACCTCACTGCTAACTTCAGTTGCATGTTAAAGTTATTAACACCAGCACTAGTGTTAAACACAAAATTAGCAGAAGTTGAGAAAGAATAACTTTAAAGTCTACATGCTGTCCAGCACACACACATAGTAACATAACATAGTGAGGTTAGAAAGCCTTGCTTCAATGCCTTTTAAAGCTGGAAACAGTACTGCCATTAAACCTGCTTAATATCAAACAAATGCATGTTCACCTTACATTCACCAGAGTTTATATAAACTGTTACATATACCAGGTTAGTTTTAGCAGTCTCAAAAAGTGGAGTCATAATTGTCTCATTATAAATGTGATGGCAGCCTCTGGAGCCAAGAATACACCAAACAGGTCCAACCTAGTTTTTACTTAACATGTAGGACAGAGTTAGTAATGTGGCAATTTGAGAGTGAGGTGAGAACCGTCAAGGTCAAAGTGCAAAGTAAAAGAAAAAAAGTGAGTTAGCTCCATGAGAAAAGAACACATTTTAAAAATCTTTTCAAACCAGTCACTTTTGACATTACTGAGTGCACCTTCACCTAAATAACATTTCCTCTACCCAGCTGTTTTAAATTAAGGCATTATTTGTCAACTGGAACTCCAGGAAGCAAGCTGTGCATGCTGGGAGATTTGTGTCAAAACGGCAAATTCTGTGTGTGTGTCTGTGTGTGTGTAAAAAGCATTTCCCCCCATCACACTCCACAAGTCTCTGTCTTCGGCTAGCTGAAGATTACATGAAAATTAGACAGTTATAAAGGGTGAGAGTTTGGGCCTCTATCCTAATTGTGGTGATGCAGCATGTTGAGATGGAAAGCAGTGCGTCTCCTCATCCCCAGTGAGACTCATGGCTAATGAGGCCTGGTGTACACCTCCTGCTGTCCACCTCCCCAGCATTGCCTCCCCCCTCCCCTACTCCACCTGTGCATGTATTTCAGCTGAGCTATGCATGGGTGTCTATACGCCATGGTCTGTGCACAACATGATATAAGCAAGAGAGCCCCCTAATAGTTATTTATATATGTTTTCAGTGCTACTTACTCATGGCTGTTTTGCATCACATAAAGTTGAAGTAGCCTGTGCTGATTGTAATATTGATGCATTTATTGCTGTAAAATCCTTACTTGGTGAAGTAAAGAACATTGAGTTTCTTTTGATTCCAAGTTCCAGCAATTCACAGAAAGCAGCAGGGAGCTGAGGGAAAAAAAGAAAAGAAAAAAAAGATTGCTGTACATTTTCAACCACCTTGTAGGTGTGGCTTAGCGGGAAGTCTTTGGGTTTGATTGTAGGGATCATCATTTGAATGACATCTACAATGAATTCAGTGTTTCTGCAGGACTGTTGCTTTGGAGAGCTTGGTCTTCTCTCTGTGTTGTCACTTCTTGAAAGAGATTGAAAGGGACAGTGTGTATTTCCTGTTGAAGGATCTTATAGCTGTGCCTAGCCAGTTGCATCTGGCGCACTGTAATCAAACCAATCATGGTGGTTGATGGTCAATGATTGCTTTCAGATTGGCTTGCCTTCACATCGCTTTGCCTTTTTCTCTTTTTTTCTTTTTACGGACACCTGCTGTAGCAGAAAGACTGTGAAACCATGGAGATGGAGGCGAGACACAGGGCTTGAGAAGCATCTGCTATTCCTGTGAAATCATGACTGAACAGCCTCTGATCATTTCTAGTGGCTGGTCTCTAATTATATCGCTAATTCATGCACGTTTAACTTGGGCAGATGATTGGTCATATTTATCTAGCATCACAAGCTCAAAAGCTTTTTTACTCTGCATCCTCCACTACACCTCCCCATCTCACTGTCTCTTTGCATAAGCACATTTCACAGTGCTATTACCAGCTGTTTTCATTTGGTGTCTTTTGAAACAACATGCCAGAGAAGCCCAAGTCCTGGGGCTGAAAGATAGCATTGCTGCCATAGTGGCTACATGTTAGTCAATTTGAAATACACAGAAAGGAATGTCTCTCATGTGACTCCAGGCCAGTGGAGCATGACCGACTGCAAGCTTGCCAAGTATGGTTGGTCACACATGAGAGGGCAGGAGACAGGCAGAAGCACGAACACAGGAGTCGCTGCTGTCGGATGTTTACACCTCAGCCGCAGACATGCCGAGGATGCCAAGTCCTCAGCTCGCTTTTGACTAATTGACCCTGAGCTGATATGTCAGAGGCTTGAGGGGGTACAACATATGAACCCCTAAGCTGGTGTCTGAAGAACTCTTGTAAAGAGGTGAAGTTCTGCTGAACCAAGTAAATGTGGCTTGACTTTCTCAATCTGTCGGGGCAAAACATTAACCTGGTCAGCACCTACAGGGAGTCTTCTCTGAAAAAGACACCACTCTCCTGCTGACTTCCATCTCAGCTGCCATTCAAACTACTAAAATCCAAACAATAAGCACCTGTGATCTCAATTCTCAAGGCATTTTTCACAACTGTGTTTGCTCTATTGCCTCTGCTGCTCATGCAGGTGAAAACAATGGTGTTTGAATGTGCTTCGTGGGACAACATAAACATCGTAAAATCACCCAAATGCTGGAATTTGTCAGACATGAGGAGGATGATGTTGACATCTGATAGCACTTACGCTTATCCTTGAAAATGGAAAAATAACAAATAAAGAGAGAGTAAACTGCTGTCAAATCACGGATGCTCGTATTCAGTTACAGCATTTCCTCAAGAGCTCTTAGCTTGTACTGGAAGAACACTACAGAAGTAAATTATAGTAGGAGTGTTGACATGTTCTACGCCCAGACCCTCTCATAGTTTCAAGATAATCTGTGGGTGTAAAAGTATCTTTAACTCAACTCTGTTTTTTTCTTGTCTTTTCTTTCTTTCTAGCCACTGGACTACGAAACCAAGAAGGCGTACACCTTTAAGGTAGATGCCTCCAATGCTCACCTGGATCCACGATTTCAGAACTTTGGGGCCTTTAAAGACACAGCAACAGTGAAGATTAACGTTTTGGATGTGGATGAGCCCCCAGTGTTCAATAAGCCCTCGTATGTGATGGATGTGTATGAAGACACACCTGCGGGCACCATCATTGGGGCGGTGACGGCACAAGACTTAGATGCCAGCAGCAGTCCAGTCAGGTAAAGTTAAACTCCTCAGTCTGAAACAACAGACTCTTTAAACATAACTCAATAATGGTGTTATTGCAATTCAGCCAATCAGGTTTGTTAAACCTCACTCACTGGCAAAGTGACATAATTTACCAACGTGAGTTAAGACACCTTATTGATCTGTTTGGGTTGGTTAAAACCACATTAGCAAATGACTGACTCATGATATATGACATTTAATTTGGTATTTGATGTAAAACAGTATCTCCTTATAGAGTTTAGGCTTTATGTTGTTACCAATCAAGTTTAAATTACAAAATCTTAATGAAACCTATGGTCTCAATGAGGCATCTGAATGTTTGAAAATGGTTCATTTGCAGATGATATTAGTTAAAATAGAACAGCACTCAGCACAGACATTCGCCACGGGCAATGTCAAACAAAACACACCAGACTTCATAAAAAGAAAATTAAAATTTATAATGAATGATCTGCCCCAAAAACTTAATGGCCTCTTCCCTTGCCCGTACCTCATCCCTCTACAAAGTTTGGGTGGACGTGCGCTCAGTACTTTTTGCATAATTCTGCAGATAAATAAAGACACACACACACACACACACACACACACACACACACACAGGTATAAACATACTGTAGCCTCCTGTGGAGGTAAGAAATACATATTTCATCCATTTTCAATATTTTGAAAGATTCATCTGTTTCTGTGGATTCTTTCCGAGTCCATTTCCGCTCTGGTTTCTCACAGATAAGCCAAACATTAACAACCCAGAAAAAAAAAAAACATTCAATCATTTACTGTATATTCCTCCCTAAAATTCAAAGAAAAGGACCGAAAATAATGCAGACGTTGACTGCACTTCCCTTTCTGCACTGAAATATTCACATAAAGAGAGCGGCCTCTGGTTGTGTTGTCAGTGTTTTGCAGATATATCGTGCTGCATATAGGGTTCAGGATGAAAATAAAGGAAGGGACCACTTGTCTGTGTGAAGGAGGAAGCGTTATGTAAATTTTTTATATCATCTCTACTTTGAAATAAAAACTGAAGCAAGCCTAGATCTGAGCATACACCTTCATCCTGAGGGCTTTTACCATTGAACCAAATCTAAAGAGGTGAGGGAGAAGTACTGTGATACTGCAACCAGTGATTGAAGGTTTTAGAACCCTAATCCATTCGTCAATGTCTCCAGTCTCCATTCATCAATGTCATCGCAGCTTTAATCTTGAGAGTATTGTCAGTTTTACTCATCAGCTCGAGGACTAATCAATCTATGTAGAACATTTGACATTGTCGTGGAAAATCCTGCCAGCGTCATCTCTTGGCAGATCAGCAGTTGTTGGTGACGTTGTGCGGTGGAGAATATAACATTATTAGTGGCCCTGAGCATTTGCATATCTGCACCTGATGTCCACACTTTCAAAATGAGAGTAATAGTGCCGTGAGAGTGGAGATATTATCTGACTTTATTTGATGAAGACTGATAAAACTGTATTAAACCTACATTTTAAATCTATTCAACCACTGTATTTGCAGCTGGAAACCAGATGTAGCTCTTTTTTGTTTCTGTGACAGTGCATGTTTTGTATGCTGTAAAGTTTAGGAGAGTAGTGCTGCTTTTGTTAATAGAGGCAGGCAATTTAAAAATGATATATATGTACATAATTTCTGTTTATTTCAGTGGAATGATTGACATAAATAATTGTAATTACATATTCTGTCAGAACACTGTATTTTAGATTGACAACACGGTCTGATGCAAAAAGACGGCATGTGTTAGTTTTGCTGTTCAACTATCTTGATGGAAATTGAAATGGCAGTTCTCCCTGGTCTTTTCTCACTGCCCATGTCCTGATGTAGCTCTCAAGAAGAAAAAAAAAAAAAATAAAAAAAACTACTTAATGCTAAGATTAATAATGTTGGACAGGATTAGAAGACAGAGCTGGTGTTTGGACAGTAGAAAACATGTTTGCATATTGAAAACACTGTTCATTAACATAGATATGATCTAAATGGAATTGGACAGCTGATAAAAAACATAAGCGGTAGTGTGATATCCCAGAGAAGCAAAGGAGCTGAATATTTAATTCAATCTCTGCTGATTTAATTTATAGATTAAAATGAATTTCTTGGGTTTTGATCTCTCTTTGATTGTTTTCTAGACCTCAGTAATGAATCCTGATAAAATAAAATTCATATTTCAACTAATGCTTTTTACAAGGTACTTAACTGTCGATCACTGGTTGCTCCTCGGTAATTATCAGGTGAGACACTCAAACATCACTGCTAAGTTTTATAGATCTGACTGAATTAAACTCAGGGGGAGTCGTTCCTTTGCTTTCCCAGTCTCTCTGTCTTGCTATGCACCTGCATCCATTCAATGCCTATGCACTCGCTACCCTAACATCAAATTGAGTGGTAGATAACAATAGACTGTCTTCTGCAAAAGACAAAAGAAGTGCATTATTAAAAATGTATGAGAACCCCTTTTTTAAGATCTATTAGCTGTTATTGCTCAGGCAGATTGCTTTGTAGTAGTAATGGTGCTTCGAAGACGGATCGTTCTGGTGTTACACAAATGGCAACGTTACCTGTTGCATGGAGTTGTTTTATTATGAATATTTTATTCCAGGGAAAACAAAAGGGTGGAAAAAGCAGAGATTTGTACAACAGAAAGCTTACGTCCTCCACTGTTGTGGATCTCCACTTTGTCTCCAGCACTTTAAATATTCATCAATATCACAGCTGACATTGTTCATTTGTGTGCCTTCAGAGGGAAGCTTTGCATTCTTCACCTCAAAACAAAAGACCCAGTGACCCATCATGCATAGGGAATTATGCTTTTAGACTTCAGACTCAAATGATTTTTGCTATTTAGCAGTATAGTGCCGAGTTATCTCTGGGGAAACAAAAGGGCACCATGAATACTGCATTGTTGGACAATTCTAAAGAGCTTCCTAGAGTTTGAATGAGTCTTAAAGACTGCACTTTTGGCCTCTGTCTAAAATGGTAATATCACAAATCACAAGACACAGCAGAGGCACAATGGTCGTGGACTTTAAAGGCTCTACTGCAGCAAAAGCTTCAACTAAAAATCAATGACTGTGGAAAATAAACTCATATATGCCTTCCCCTCTTCTTAAATTACCTTGTGTATTGTGTGTTACATTCACTGGACTGAATTAACATCACTGCAGTTCAAGGCAGGAGATAAAACTGTAATTAATTTTCATATCTGCAGCTCTTAGTACAGAGCTGAGCTTAAGTAGACTCTTTAGATCTCTAATTTCTTTCTTGCAGCTGTTGATTAGCTCTATTCTCTTATAAGATAATGTAGATATTGAACCAATTACAAGTAAAACATTTTGATGTTCCATATCTCATAGGAATATATATATATATATATATATATATATAGTGTAGTTTCTCATATCATTTTGCCATTTAGCTTGAGGTTGTGATGGGGCCGGTGCTGGCAGGGGGTTTGTTGTCTCATTCGAGGATCTTTCAAAACCTTCACATACACTGTGATTTGATCTGTAATATTCTGGTAATGGGGCACTCTCTCTAACCACTGGGCATTACGGACGGTGAACGTATACATCAGTCCCAGCCTGACTCCAATCGCACCCCTCAAAAAAAAAAAAAAAAAAGAAAAAAAGAAAAAATTGTTTTGCCCTGAGGTAAAATGGCAGGCCATTGATCTTTTGAACTCTTGATAGGAGTTTGACTGTAATATTTATCAAAGAAACTCACACTAAACTATTTTGACACGATCATGTTCACTTCAAGGGTGCATGCAACGTCAAGTTAGAGACACGGACAAATCAGGGTTGAAACAGAAAATCTGATGGAACGAAAGCTTGTAAAAGTATTTCTACTGAAGTGGCTTTATTATTATTCTCATTACAGAAAAAGACTTGGGGGTTTGAGTCTGTGCTGGACCTCTTTCTCTTAATGACTGAGTCAAGTCCAGTTTGAGGCTCTATAGTGTAAAAAACAAGCATGATAAATATTAATGAGAAATAGCCTTTTAAGATCAAATAGCTCGCTATGTGAAAGAGAGAGGGAAAAAAAAGCAGAATGGTGGCTTGGAGAGGCTGCTCTTCATTTGAAAGGCCCAGGCTCAAGCCCATGAGAAATTAAGCATCACTCATGTGGAAATGCCCAAGAGCAAGGCACTAAACCAACCTCTGACCTCCTTGTGAGGGGGAATAAAAGACAACAGCAACATGTTTTCTCCTGTGGGAACTCAATCAACGATGACCAAGTTATTAATGAAAAATCGCCTTTTAAGATCAAATACCGTGTGGTGATGAATGGCGCTGACAGTGGCATGTGGTCTGATTTCAGATCTCTTTTGTGTTGCACTCCGAGCGACTGGCAAGAGCAAAGATGGATTTCACAGAGGTCGTCTTCCTTCTCACTTCACAGACAAACAAACAAACCAAAAAAAAAAAAACACAAACACATTTTAAAACCTAACCTTTGATTCTCCATCGGCCACAAAGAATTGATATGATTTCAACAGAGCTTCAAATTCATCTGTGTTCTCAAGAAAAGCGTTTGCTCAGCATGGCCAAAGTACATGTGCCCCATTACTAGATTGGAATATATATGCAACACTCAGCACATTTTCTGGAAATGACCATTCAGAATGAGTAATGAAGGCTACGCCAACATTATATTACACCTAATTCAAATACATGAGCCCAGAGGGAAAATCACTATGGTTTAATTCTCTGGTTTATGTGGGAAATGAATGTCATTAAACAAACATTTTCTTTTAGGTATTCCATTGACTGGAAGAGCGACTTGGACAGCTACTTTGACATTGATCCTGTGGAGGGGACGATTTCCACGAACGAACTCCTTGACAGAGAGAACATCGCCCAGCACAACATCTCCATCGTCGCGACCAAACTTAGTAAGTATGACAACAAAACGGATTGTGATTCATGCAGGTGTCATTGTCCTTCCCTCGCCATAATCTGTGTGAAGGATTTAACACACTTTTACTCAAGTCAATACTCAATCCCATTTTGCTGGAAAGGTTTATGGGTGACTATAAACCATGATGGCTCTCCCGGAAGAATGTATCTTTAGGACATTGTCTCCTCTAGCACAGTCGCCTCAACTCTGTTTTCCTTTTTAACTGCTTTTTTTTTTTTTTTTTTTTTTAACACGTTTGATGACATTGGCATTGGAAGGGAGCTTTTCTTGCCAGAGTCAACTTTTACTTACACTGCAGTAAAATGTGAACCTCCCAGAGCTTTACAGCAAGCAGATGCAGCCGCGTCACAGCACGTTGTGAGCCAAAGCCAAAGAGGAAGGGTGAACTGATGTGGAGCCGTGCCTTTAAGACATGTCATCAAGCTAATTATGTTTTTATGAAGGAAGTGGAGCAAATTTCCGGATAAATAAGCAAATCCATCGTCATCAAGTCATCAAATCTGCTAAGAACCGTCAAAGTCATTATCCCAGAAGCAGGCTGGTGCTCAATCAAAATTACCCACGCTGTATATTCATTAGGATAGACTGTGAAATATGGGCTGTTAAAACTTGAGTCATTGTCGCCTTGGAAACTGATATTACTCACTTCCCCTCAAGGTCATGGCAGTGACATGCTAATTCTGTTTTCTATGGGTGTATGTGCGCTTCTTTGTGTGGCTTTTGTGTATAAGTGTCAAGGAATTGGGAGGGATGAGGTAAACTGAAAGGAGGCAGTGTGGATGGAGGAGGGAGATGGAGATGGTTTTACAAGGCTGATCGTACTTGACGCAGGAATCAAGCAGTATTTCTTCACATCCCCTGCCTTCGCCCACCTACATTTTACTCCTTTCTTATCACCTTTCCCTGATGTCAGCCTCTGAAACAGCCCTCTGTGCCCTCTCTGCTTCAACTATCGAAGGACCGATGTTTGTCTAGAGACAATTTCCCCCATGGCAGAAAAAAAAAATAAAAGCATCCAGAGCCAGTGTTTAAAAAATAATGGCAGGAAGCATAGAGATAAACACAGCACCCCCAGGGCTTGCGTCCCAACTTGTAAGTTCAAATCTGCTTTTGACCTTGAGCGAGATTTGGCAGAACTTTGTGTTCAGAGTATTGCAGAGCTGTTACAGCTCCTCTGCGATGCACTCTATTATCATTGTTGGGATTTTGTCTGTCTGTGATTCAGATTTTAAACCATGAGAACAGGCCTTTAATGCTCACACAAATAATGCATTGTTTGTATAAGAGAGCTCAAGTGCACAATGTCTCATTTTCTACCATCTCAAAGCAGTCTTAGTTGGCTTTGCATATCACTTTTTAATAAACACAAAAAAATTTCTGACCTCTGTATTTGACCTGTCTCAGCATCCGCTGTGCGTCCTTGCTGCTGTGGTGTTTTGAAAATGTACCCACCCACACCTTTTATTCATAAAACACCCAACAATATGAGCTGCCTGATTAAATTTTCTGTCTTCGATAATGCTGCCTTTCACTCTGTAATGATTTGCACCTGAATTGGAGACTTTACACTTCACGAAGCCTCAGAGACTTGTGCGGTCATTGCGAGACACTGCAGCCATGCAGCAAAATGAGAGCAGTGTGTGCTGCTCTCCTGAGACACAGAACACAGCAGAAGGCGGGCTAAATAACAACCGGGGCTAGATTAACAGTTTGCTTTTTGGCATTTAAGCCCAGTGGCAATTTTTAGGAGTCAAAAGGAGAGGAAGATCTATTAAATGCAATAATAACCTTGGCAGGGGGTGACAAGGAAGCTCACTTTCTATCTGTCTACAGCAGCTGACTTCAGCCCTGCGCAATATTTGTGTTGTGAGTTTGCTTACTTATTCTGGTCACTGTTGCCACTTTTAACAGATTGTTATCCACCAGGAATCTTTCTATCTCCATTTCCCAGCACACTTTATAGATTTGTGGTTGATGGCTTGCAAAGATTGGGGCTTTTTATTAAAATGAGCTTCATTAAAAAAGTAATATCCAGCAGAAAGGCAGTATAAGGCAGGCGACTTTATGGATGACCACTCAAGCTAGCATCACAGGAATCTGATTTAATAAAATAGGCAGAGCATGTGTTATTGGGATGATGTTGCTGATGTTGGTTCAGATTTGAATATAACCATTATACCATTGCTCCATCTAGTGGGCTGATAGATATATTACTGATGATGTGCTGAGAGTCAGTCAGCAGTTAAGACGATGAGTGTCTCAGATGAGACGAGGAGGAGACGATAAACTCCTGTATCCAGAAGGCTTTAAAAGAAACAATTTTCACAGAATTCACCATTCTGCAAGATTTGAAGTTGCTGCAACTTTTTAAAGACCAAAGTATTCAGGACCTTGATGACAGAAAAGATCAGTATTTTTGCTGGTCGAGCATTAATGTTAGCAGTTCAGTCAGTGCAAAGCAGCAAATCCCGTGCTCGGTGTCATTTTTACCTTGGTGGGAAGATTGGTTTTTCCATCAAGGTCAGAGACAGGTTACTAACTGAGCCGTGGCTGCGGCTCCAATCCCTGTGAGACGACTCCAGAGATCCCCCCCTGCATTCTTCTCAACCACCCACCTACACACAAAACCTGTGCAACTACGCACCCATGCGCTTGCACTCACACAAACAAGTGCACGCTAAGCCCCCCACTGAAAAGCAAAGCCTATTCCCACATCAAATCCATAAAGTTTACCTTACTCGGGCTTCCACACAAAAAGAACATTTCCGCGCTGTGCCCCTGCAGCGAGGAAGCATTGTAACAAACAACCCCAGATTCAGGTTAGTCTCTCTCAGGGGGGCTTTCACACTATAATTAATATGTGCTGCACATCTTATAGCTAAAACCCATAACACAACCTGAGGAAAAAAAAACACTGTAAAGAAAATATCCTCTCTGGAGAGCCATATTCTATAATGTGAGGCATGCTTTATTTGTAGGCAGTGCATGTTATGCATTTATTGTCTGTTTTTATTTAATTCTCCTTCTCATCATCAATCAAAAGCATCATAAAGCAGCAGGAGAGTCCTGCTGCAAGTTATGCATCACCATGTTCCAGACACATTTGAGGTTTTCTAGCATTTAACCCAAGCGTCTTGCAGTGTGAGAGTAGCTGGGCGGTGCAGCATCTGCTCAAGGACACTGAGTGGACACTCCAGAGTGGCTCTTTAGCCACTCGGCCACCCTGCTTCCACTCTGATAAACCTTAATGCTTTGGCTCCTCATCAAGGTGGTACTACT
This sequence comes from Caranx ignobilis, assembly GCA_021432705.1. NCBI lineage: Eukaryota > Metazoa > Chordata > Actinopteri > Carangiformes > Carangidae > Caranx > Caranx ignobilis. The sequence goes on from MU269986.1 coordinate 4,250,076, forward strand.
TTAGATTTCCACATGATGTCAGTGCTGTGAAAAAAAAATGCAACACTCTCCACATGTTGGACTTTCTTTAAGCAGTCCTGTTTTGTTTTCTGTTGTTTTTTCCCCCTCCAGATAGTCCAGTTCTGACCAGTCGGGTGGCCGTCACCGTTCACGTGTTGGACATCAACGAGTTTCCACCTGAGCTCGCCAGTCCTTATGAAACCTTTGTGTGTGAAAATGCTAAAATGGGACAGGTACGTTGCCATGTGCACTTTGGCCTTCTCTTGCACGCGTCAAGCGCTCATGGCAGGAAATACACAGCAAATCCTCAAGTGTTAACGCATGTTGATTTTTCAGCGAGTTGCCAACTGTTGATTGGAGTGTTGTTTGTCCTCCCATAGTAGAGCTGATATGGCTTCAAGGTGGTTGTTCAATCCTCTCTAAATGGGCTAAATTGAATCTGAAAGGTGTTGATTTATATACACACACTGGCAAAGAGTGGTTGTTTACACTTAGGCAGAAATGAACGCTGTGCTTGTGGTGTGTGGAGGTAAAAATTGAGGGAGTTGTTCTGTTTTTTTTGGAGCACCATATCCCTGTGGGTAAATGCACACAACTCTTGCACTGATACCTAACAGAAGTGGGGGTTTGCACCGTTTACCTCAAGGTCACTTGAATAAAAGCTTTCATTTAAAAAGGGATTTAATATGAATGCCTCAGCGCAGAGTATGGATCTAAATCTTGAAATGATTATGTCACAGTTCTGCCCTCAAACCACCGTATTGATGTGTGATTCAGCTCTTTACTACAGCAGCAAATGAACCAGACTAGATCATACTTTTTCATGACGGTAGCAATAGAATCTCTCCTAAATTGAGAACCTGTCCTCCTGCTGGTCTCTCCCATATCTCTCTATTCTGGACATCTTTACCTCCCTGTACTCTCTCCTGGTTGAAGAAGTTTCAGGATTATTCTTCTAAACTGACAGTGAACACATCCAGTGTTCAGCATAGAGGAAATCTTATATCAAAATATTTGCCAGAAAGAGACAATGACACACACCAGTGACAATGCAGTGTCTTATATTGTCCTAGCTAATATGCTGTCTCAAAATTACAGTACATATCTTGCACAGAGAACCCTACCATAAGAACCTTGGTTAACAGAAAAGAAAAGAAAAGAAAAGAAAAGAAACTTTAGTGTGATAACTAACAAGTAGTACACTTCATACCAATTTGAGATGATAAATCTCTCTGGAATTTGTTCATTTACTTGCTGCCACTAGCTTTAACACTTAGCAGAAGACGACTGAAGCATTTTTCTACTGTGAATGGTACCAGGCTGCAGCAGCTTCAGTACCTGACCACAGAAAAAGTAAAAATTCAATTCATTTTCTTTTTAGCAGTAAAATACAACTATTAAAACTATTAAACTGTTTCAAGCTGCTGTGATAACTCACCATGCAGCCAGTCACTATTGACCACCACATATTTTTTTTATCAATCATTATCACACTGCTCGTCTTGCATGTCTCTGCTCTCGCAGTGAGGTGGGGGTACATGTGTACACTCACACAGTCACACTGGTATCTATATCTCTTATTCTTCTTGAAAACACCCATTTGTCCCCCACCTCCCTGTGTCTGGTACACAGCAACAGTGTGCTGATTAAACTTATAGCCAATAGTTATGGCCTTATTATAATAGCAAATTAGTGCAAACTCAGTATTGTTCTAATTAATGCCCATTTTTAGCCCTAACTGATCAAACACTGCTCGCCTTGCTTGTCCTGACGGCACAGCACAGTTTCAGATATATTTGGGATGCAGAGTAGAATTTGCCTGTGTGCACTGTAAACCACCTGTGCCTGTAAATTAGCCCATTAACTAGCATCTATATGCAGTTAGTGTTCTGAGGGAACAGCTTCTTTGGCAGTCCATCAAATTGCCGTAAGACTCCTCATCACACTGACGATGTTTCCCCGCTCCTCAGAACCATTACAATCAAAACAACGGCTCTGTCCTCTGTTCGAAGGCACCACTGTCTTCCACCCCATGTTGTCAGACTTCAAGGTTGAGTCAAGACTTTTTTTTTTTTTTTTTTTTTTTTTTTAAGGGGCCTAATAATGTTTTCTTTCATCCAGCTGCTGGTGACAATGCGGTCTTACACGAGCACACGATTTCTGCCAGAGTCTGGGTTAGTTGAATCTGTGTTGTCCTCACTGGTTACAAAGGTGCAGGGATGAGATGAGCTGGAAAAACCTGACAACACATCTTTACATTGTCCAATCAGAATTTAACAACATTTGAACTTAAATCTGCTGACAGTGGTGACAGTTTGTGTTGTTGTTGTTGTTGTTTGTTTGTTTTTTGAGAGTTTTCCTCCAAACTTCAACTTTCATTTCTGCCTATTTCAAGCTCCCCTCCACTCAAAAATATGTCTTGCTTATTGTCATTTTACTTAGATGTTTGCTCTTCACAGGACTGAGTGAAGTTTGCAGAGTTTTATACCAGAAGACAGTTTTTTTTTTTTTTTTTTTTTTTTTAGAAGAAGACATTTTCTCTGAGCACACCTTAAGTCTGACTTTAAAAATGCAATGTAGTTTTGTCACATTACACTAAGTTTGAAAAAGAACTGTGGTGCAATATGCAGTGTACACACAGGTATGATGTGGACTTTTGAAGCCGCACAAATTTACTGAGACTTTCCAGTGAACTCTGTCATGTTTTAGGCCAGTGATAAAACTTTTGGAATCAACTATATTTACATTCACATATTCTGGATTTTCCAGTCATGGAGAGAAAGCTCTTAAACTATACTGTATTTGATAAACCATATGAGACACGAGCAAAGGATTTTTATATATTTTATAACCTTGTATTGAGACCTTTGCTCATGAAGTTATAGAGAAACACGTGAATTTGAAACCATGTTTTGAGTGGCCTTGACAATCAACAGATCTCCGTCATCACTAGTCTGACTTCTGCTCTCAACACTTCACCAATGAACTGCTTAATTCCTCAGAAAAATTACGTCATGAAGGAGCAAGGCTGATGGAGGTACAGAGAAGTGCACAGCTTATGAAAAGCACAGCAAGTCAACAACAGTAGAAACTGTGTCAGAGTCAACACCTGCAGTCATGTATTCAGATCAGCTGCAATCATCACACGTGTGCCTTGATCACTGTCTCTCCTCTTCCTCCGGCTTTATAATCCTATATCTTATTTCTTACTCACTTGCTCCAATCTCTTGCTTTTTATCTCTTCTTTCCCCTCTGCTTCCTCTCCCCCCTCCTTGCCCTCCAGTGCAGAATACACTCCTTCTTCCAGTGTTCCCACAGCATGATTCCACCAGGTGTTGTGCACAGCTGGTGGATGATAAAGAATTGCAGATTCTCACTTGTAAAAATCCATCACATTTCTCCCTTGATGATTATCTGCACTCTACGCCGCTTGAAAACATACAGCCCACTTGTTTTGGAGTGTCTCATGCTGTGGCACAACCTCCCCTGGCAAATAATCTCTATTCAGGACATGACCAAGCCAGAGAGGGAACTGACTATTTTCATTTGACTGTGTGGAAAGAGCAGGGAGCAGAGTAGCAGAGGACATAAGGTAGGAGTGAGATTTGCAAATGAAAAAAAGGTCAGTGCTGTGGCAAAGAAATACAGTGGAATATTTCCTGATTTTATTATTTACTGTACTCAGAGGCCAGATTGGTCAACTGGTCAAGTGTGAAATGAGAAAACGCAGCCACAAAGGAAACATACAACAAGCATTTGCCACTGTGGAGTTCAACGAATTAGATATACCAAGGACATAATATGTTCACCACTCTTTAATTTGTTTCCTTTGCTTTTTTGAAAAAAAAAAAAAAAAACACAGTGGAACGCTAACCACCGCAATCACTTTGTTATGCTGGAATAATTACATTTACATTTACACCATTTAGCTGACACTCTTATCTAGCTCTAACTTAAATGCAGCCGAGTGCAAAAGGAAAGTACACTTAAAGCCATTTAACATACACAATAGCTCCCAATAATAAGCAGTTGCAGCAAGCGCAGCTCTCCTCGTGATTGAGAGGGGGTGGGAGGCACTTTGAGCACAAGAAAGGGAACATTTGTACATGATGGACTGTAATTAATATTGAAAATAGAACATGCAACAAATGGTTTTGAAAAGCTGCTGATTTTTTAGCACTGCAGTTGATGAGTCAGTGTCGCATGCTTGGTCTTTGCACCGGTTCAGTATTCATTCTTTGCGTCTGAAGTGGCATTTAAAGAACTATTTGGTGTTGAGCTCTTTTGTAGCAGGAGCAATAACAGGCCCTTAAACAACATGAAGCTCCTTGAGGAATGTCAGATGGTCAGCAAACTGTGCTCTGAAGTACCAAAAGAGGCTCAATGCCATAATCGAGAAAAGTGTTCCTTGAGTTATCTGGTTAGCAAAGTTCCTTAAAGAGTTATTGTGTCTAAAAAGGTTCCTGGAAGTTCCTGTAGGGATCCACCATTGTGGTAAACTGAAAAAAGTAAAGGGGACCTAAAGTATCCTTTTGATTTTGACAGTGTAGAAACACCATATTCTAGAAATTAGAAGGGCTTGGTGGTGGAGTGGTTAAGAGCACGTCTCATGTTGGCAGTGTGTCATTCTCCCTGTCTCTCTCCACTACCCTGTCAATTAAAGGCAAAAACACCCCAAAAAAGTCTTTAAAAAATAAATGAAGATATTAATCCAGTGTGTTACGGCCTCCCCAGGTCAATAAAGGCTCAGGTGGAAGTCACAACATAAAAGGACACCACACAGGAGTTGCAGAATGAAAGAAAGTGTGTTTTATGGATCAATTATTGTAGCAATACACGTAGAACCCAAAAAGAAATCATAGACAAAAAGGGGAATGGAAAAGTATCAAAAGTGGGAGCTCCTGGGCCAGCCATGCAGTGGGCTGTCATACCCAAGGGTTGCCACCAAACAAACCAAACGGAAAGAAAAGAAATCAAATCAGTCCAAGTCAAAAATCCAAACTGAAAACTAGACCAGCAGAACCAATCCAAACTAAAATAACAAACTAAACAAGTCTCAAACTCTAACACATCTCATGGAAACTCAACCAAAACAAAGAGCAGTGAGACAGCTCCCTGGGCTGAGAGAAACTGCCTCCGTCTCTCAGTCCCATTGAAGACCTCCCAATCAATTCCCTCATCAGTGTCAGGTGCTCCACCTGCTAAGGAGGGAAAATAGCTGGAGGAGGGAGAGACAGAGAAAACAGCACACCTAATACAGTATATAGAGGCTATTATGAGTGTGTGACTGAGTGATTATTAGAGCTGAAATTACTTCTAATTTAATCAATTACTCATTGAAAATTCTGGACCCTGATTTGAACTGAACCTGGGACACAGCAGTTCCACAGATTCAACTTAATTGCTCTTGCACCTGCAAAACATACAATTTCCAGCATCTCTTTTGATTGTGTTAATATTTGTCGGGAGATGGGACATTATTTCAGAACTAATTCACTTAAAAAATAGGCTGTGTAGATTAAATGCAGGAGTAATTGTTAGTTGCAGCTTTATTTATCACGGCTAATTTGGTTGCAGAAAATCAATAGTGCAAAGTGTACATCTGCTGTGGGGAGAACAACAAAGCACTGGAAACACCTGCTGTCAGGGAATTTTATTGAAATAGTGAGGTGAGAAAGAGGCAGGGCGACACAGGCAGGTGGATGTAGGACAGGACAGGAGGGCTGATTAGCTGCTGCTGCTGCTGTGTGAGGGGGATCCTGGGCCACAGGCATCAGGTGTCCAGCAGGTCAAACCCAGTGAGTAGGGGAGAGCAGACTGGTGGCACAGCTGGGCTGGCAGGGCAACCAGTTTCAGGAAGGAAAAAAAAAAAAACCTGCAGAGACATTTGGGAAATAGAGGAGAGTAAAGAGCTGTCAGCAGTCTGAAAGAGAGGTGGCTGAATCAGCAGTCTGTGTCTAGCAGGGTGGAAGTTAATGCCTGTTTGTCGAGCTGTTGTTTGACTAAACTCTGCTGCCGCATGTGTTCACACACAAATGATGGAGTTTGTCTGAGATTGGTGTTGGATTGATCACAGTGTCTTTTCCTCCTGTTACTGTGGGGTTTTCTGTCGTCACAGCAGATGTCCTGAAAATAAGTGCAAGTGTAAAAGCACTGTTGATTATCCTTGAACAAGCTCCAGTGGGTTTGAATGAACTTAATCCATCACACTCTGTGTTGAGGTGATCTAGAAATTTCAACAAGTTATCAATCAAGAGCTCAGCGACTGTATCCAAGACTAGACATGGAAAAATTCACTGGCTTGTTCCAGCACTGACAGGTCTGACATGCTCTCAGTTCAGGACTTGTTGAATAATTTCATGTTTACTGACAGAACAAATCCCCAAGTTATATTTTGAAATAAAACATGAACAAAAATAAGAATCTCTTCCTTTTGTCGTTATTTTCAACAGGTGATTCAAACCTTCAGCGCTAAAGACCAGGATCTCCCGATGTCTGGGCAACAGTTCTCCTTCAAATCACCAAAAGAAGATGTAAAAACCAACAAGAATTTCACCATCCGGGACTTTGGAAGTAAGTGCTCTTATGCTCTGACAACAGCTGTGTTTGGTGCCATGGTGAGTCAGTGGCGTGTGAGACTGAGTGGAGCCTGGGGATATCACCTTACCACAGTTTATGCAGCTTCATCCTTGAAAAATACTGAGACCACAACAAGCTCAGGACTAATTATTAGCTGGGTGAACCGCTTTCTGCTCCGAGCTGTAAGAGTGGCATGTTTCAGGTCTAAAAATAACTCAAGCACATGCAGTCAGACGTTGTCTTATGATAAGGGCATATATGACACTCTGCAGCATGCACTGGCCGAGCCCTTTGAAGTCCAACCAGAAAGACGGTAATGAAAAGTGGGACATGGCAGGATGAGGCCAGGGAAAACGAATGCATTCACCATCCTTGACAAGCCCCGGTCCGAACCTCTGATCCAGTTTTTACCTTTTGGACACAGTGTCTTGCAGTTTCCCGACTGCCAGCGGCCCTGCGAGCACACTCTCCAGATACAGAGTGAGATCTGATAGGCAGGGACAGGAAATAAAAACACCATGGGCACCGCGAACAGGTTCAGCAAGAGAGGGAGAGAGCACAAACAGAATCGCTGTTGTGCACAACATGCAAGGTGTGCTAAAATGCCTGACCTCCTGTCAAGAAAATGTGCCAGGCATCGTCAGAAGAACAAACCTAGCCTGACAGGGGTCAGACAGCCTAGCTGTAGCAGACAGAACCAGGCAGGTCCAACCTGACATGTTCCCTCGCTCTCATATACATTGTCGACCTCTATTCCTCTCGCCATCCTCACACCTCCGGTTGTCTTCCCAAGTTGTTCCCTTTGTGTGTTGTTGTGTTATTTATTTATTTTTTGTATCTATTATCTATCTATCATTGCTAATCTGCTGTTTCTCAGGAGTGATACTGCCTGCACTAAGAGATAACAAAAAATAACAACAGATCCAAATAGTTCTCACAGAGCAGGGAGATGGGGGAAATGCAGTGGTGCAGTGTTTCAGGCAGTAAATGTTCTGGGTGTGGTTAAACTCCATCGCCTTTTAAAAGTAAGCGGTGTAAAAAATGGTGAGAGCTGTGATAAGCCATGTCTTTGATATGTTGCCGTTTTTCATCACATTCAGAGAGGCACATTTGCAGAGGATCTCATATCAAACATGAAGAGTTATCAGGCATTGAAACGGTTTATCTTTCTCATTGCTGGACCTACAGGCGTATCTCAGAGGATTGTCTGATTGATGTGAGGTTGTACTGGGAGGAGTATTTTCTGTGGCTTTGGTCAGAACACCTGTACAGATCAAGGAATGAGCACTTGCTACACTACTGTAAGCCTTTTCACACAAATTTAAAGATTCTTTTAATCTCAGAAAAAAAACCTCCGTTTCTCTTCTTCTAGATAACACAGCTGGGATTGTGACAAAGCGGAGTGGCTTCAGACGCCGTTTACAGGAGATCTACTTCCTCCCCGTGGTGATTGAAGATAATGGCTACCCACCGAAGAGCAGCACCGGCACCCTGACCATCCGTGTATGTGGCTGTGAATCTGATGGATCCCTCTTAACTTGCAGTGCAGAGGCCATCTTTCTCCCCGTGGGCCTCAGCACAGGAGCTCTGGTCGCCATCCTTCTATGTATCATCATCTTGCTAGGTGAGACCTGTCGTCTCCTGCCATGTAAACACTGCTCACTTTAGCATGATGTCACTGATAATCATTAAGGAGACAGCTCGCCCTAACCCTGATAGTTAGTTGTCACCTTAGCGATACAGCCATGATCTTAAACCACAAAATAAGCTGGTAGGTGATGTCACCACATATATTTTAATTCTTTCCTGGTGCAGTGTTTAAATTTTGTCAACCTTGAAATGTCATGGTTGAAATTATAGCCATGACATTCAACAGACTTCATAAAATAGAAATATACATACACCTAAATGCACATCGAAATGGGCAGATTTATTTCCACCCAGTCATGTCTGACAACGACTGTTTCCAAACAGACAAGCTGACCATCGGTTTGGCTGCACGTCTATGCGGGAGAGTATGCAGATAATCACATAACCCATATGATATTGGTCATTCAGTGAGACATTTGAGATTGGAGGGAGGGACGCTTGGCTCTATAAACTAAATCCAATTTGGCTGCCCCATGGCTGCTTCCCAGGCTGCAGCTTTTACATTTCCCACAAGGTCACAGTTGTAAAACTCCTCCTTAATTCCCCGCTATTAATGTCCAAACTCATCTGCATAGCGGGGAGGATGTAAATGTAGGTTTATGGCATCATTTTCTGAATTATGAATGTGGGATGGATGGTTGTTAAAGAAGTTCCCATTTTACAGTGGAAGTCAAGGGGAGCTATGACCTTTTGAATTGAGCTGTATTTACTTTTCTCTATCCTTCTCCATTATATGGTTTAATAGGGAATCATCCATGAAATTGCAGCCACGCTTCAACATTAATCCCTTTTTATTCATATTCATATTCATTGTTTTATATGTGAAGGGACATAAAAGCACACAGTTCAGAGTGGAGCCATATCGGTGTGTTGACTCCATCTGAGAAAAAAATGTCTTCAAAGCTCAGAGTCGACTCACACCCAGGGCTGAGCCTGGTGCCAAACAGTCATGCTGTCCCTGAGCAGGGAAGTGGCAGAGAAAATCAGAACTCACACTGAGAACATTTCCATAGAGCCACTTCGTTCCTGTGTAGGATTTGTCAGGATGACCCAGTTGTAGTAGTTCTCTCTGTGCAGAGAAATGATGAGGTAAATTAAACAGACCGCCACAGACACTTTCATCTGTATTGCTGTTTCCTCCATACTGATATGGCACGGTATGGACTGGGTGCACCCTGTGACACCAGCCAATGTCCTTTAGTAGCTGCTTGTTGTTGAAATCTGTTCAAGCGCCACTGGGGGGAGCTGGCACACTATCACACTACACACAGGTAGATACAATCACCAGGGAGTGAAGGAAGGCAGAGAGGAAGTGAGATACAGAGAGGATGAAAGTAAGAGACCTACTCAAGGTTTTTTTTTTTTTCCAGTCTGAATATATTTATTGGATTCTTTCATTTGAATGATTTCAGTTTTATCCTGGCCATTGCTCTTCCTCCAAGATGCAACTGTATATTAAAAACCCAGAGGAAAAACACATATTTTACTGTGTTTTTCACTTGGCAGACAGAGAGAGGGACTCTCAGGGAGATAGACAGGGGGAGACAGATTGCACTGACAGGAGAAAGGGAGAGCAGGAAATTTATTATAACATTACGTGTTAGAAACCACACAGTGGTACTACAGTGCCCAAAAAAATGCAGAACCTGGCAGAAGCTTTAAAAGGGATGTGTGCTTGAACAGTAAACTGTCGCTTTGGGTGGTGCACTTTTGCCTCCAATGGTGCTTCCACCTCTTCTGCGGTACAATTATTTGCTACGTGCTATAAAAGCAGTTCAAATCCCAGAAGGTATTGATTTGCAGGTCAGAATATGTCAAAACATGTAGGTGAAAACCAAGTGATATTTTTTTTCCCCAGATGTCCAGATTGCATGCTTTATAACTGTTGCTTCAAAGGGGTTCCATTTACTCCTAAGCAGCAACTTTATGACTGAAATGATTTTAAATCAAAGGCAACAGCTGACCTTCAGTAAACCTACAGCTCTGTAAGTGTGTATGTACAAACCCACTAGTGCTTTGAGCTGATTGCTAATGCCTGCAAGCTAACATACTTAAAATGACACAGACACATTCAGCATCTTAGTTTTGTTTGTTAACACGCTAACATTTGCTAATTAGTGCTAAACACCTGAGGCTGATGGGAACATGAATAGTTTTAAGCTTTTTGACCATAGGCCTATTGAGGAGGATTATTATTGTCGTCGTCGTCATCATCATCATCATCATCATCATCATCATCATCATCATCATCATCATCATCATCATCATCATCATCATCATCATCATCATCATGTATATTTTTTTTAAGGATGTTGACATAGTTTAAAGTCAGGAAGGACATGGACATATAAATGCCATGGCAATTAATTCAGTTATTAGGTTTTTAGTAATGAACTGTAAAGACATTCGACAAAAAGCCACAAATGGCAACACAATGGTGGTGTTACAACTAATCTTAGTCCAGTCAGTGGGCTTGAATGTCTGCACAGAACTGAACTTGCCATCTCTACAGCCACGCTACTAAGGCTGATGTCTAACATCTACGCAATCATCCAAACACTTCAACACTGCAACACCTTTCACCAGCATCATGATTACCAGGGTCTTCTCTTTCCTCAGAGGTAGTGCACACAGTTATCAGTGGTCTAACACGTAATTCTCTCAATTTGATCCCCTAGTCATTGTGGTCCTCTACGTGGGCTTGAGACGGCAAAAGAAGAAGGAAACTCTAATGTCCTCCAAAGAGGACATCCGGGATAATGTCATCCACTATGATGACGAAGGAGGAGGTGAGGAGGACACCCATGCGTTCGACATGGGGACGCTCCGCAATCCCAAGGTTGTCAAAGAGAACCTGTTCCGCAGGGACGTCAAACCTGAGATGAAGAGAGATCGCAGGCCGCCTGCCTCTCAGGACAGCGCCGACATCCGAGATTTCATCAACCAGCGTCTGAAAGAGCACGACGTGGACAACTCGGCCCCACCCTACGACTCCCTGGCCACGTACGCTTACGAGGGCGACGGCTCAGTGGCCGAGTCGCTAAGCTCCATCGAGTCCCTCGCCATAGACCTCGAGGAGGACTATGATTACCTCAATGACTGGGGGCCCCGCTTTAAGACATTGGCAGGGATATTTGGGGAACAGTCAGAAACTCAGTCGGACTCAACAACCACAGAGAACACACATTGATGTTATTCACAGACTCAAAAAGCAAGTATGTAACAATGTTCTTTTTGGTTGGTGACACACGTTTCCAGCATTGTTTTCCTCCCATGTTATCTGTTGTCATCTTTGTCCAGCTCACTGTTTCTTTCTTTTTTTATGTGGTACTTTACCATGCTCAGTCCCAAAATTGTAAAAATCAAGGGAACATATGGTAACATGATTAGATGAGCAAGGCAGCCATTCAATTGTCACTAAATTGAATGTTGTTTCATCTTACAATTTGTTTCCTCTTGGGGAATACGCATTCACATGGAAATGTTGTCATTTCCTACAACATCCTTAAAAGTGCCTCAATATAATTGTTCTCTTTCACCTGCTATTTCATGCCACATATCCAGTGTTGCTCCTTAGACCCTCATAGGTTAAGCTGGTTCAGTCAGCATAGAGTACTGTGCTATGAATGGCCCAGGCATCCACCAAGACCAATGTCAACTCTGTGGGACAATGAAGTGGCCTGAGTTCGGCCAAAGATGTTTTGAATGTTATTTATTGTTCTATTTATTTATTGGCTGATTGAGTTTGATTAGATTTTTGTGTATTTATCTATTTATCTCTCAGTCATCGATCTGTATTTTTTATTTTTGGAGACACTCGAGTAATTTTGTAATTAATGAAGGCCCACATAAAAATGTATGTTTCTGTTAGGTGGGTCCTGTGAATAGACTTGTACTAGAGTTGTAAAAAGATAAATTAGGGCTAAATACTGCAGTTCAGTCATGTAATAAACACTGTTTTTCTTAAATAAACCACACTTGGACAAAATCCCTTTCACTATTTACTTATTTGCATTATGCGTTATTTATTAATGACTAATTTATTGATACTAACCCAAAATGTATATAACTGTTTTGGTTAGTCAATGTGGAAGGGCCATAAGATTCTAGACCTAAAAAGTGTGAAGAGTCACAAAAGTTTAATTATTAGACATGTAAATGACACTGTTCGTCTTCATCTTCACATTATTCATCATCTTAAACCAGGGAACACGAAGACCTCTGAGTTCATGGTGATGTAAAATGTCAGTAAAAATGAGTTTAAAACTGCTTTAAAAAATATGCGAAGATCCTCCAGTAACCTCCAAAACATCCTTTTCATTGCTCACCTTTCATATCCTTCATATCTTCCACAAAATGAGTGTTTAACTTGCACCTTTTCCTTACAAACCCCTCTGACAACACAGCACAACCTTCCTCAGAGAGAGAGCTCGCTTCACATTAGATTGGTTTTCTTCAGACAAACCTACAAATAAATGCTTTTAAAGGGAGTGTTTCCTGATTCTGCTAAATATCGGCATGTTGAAAAAAGGCAATCAAGGTGCAAGAATTACAAAGTCACGCTGAGGCTTCAGTCAGGCACCGAAATGGTCCTATTTCCCCAGTCATTGAATAGAGTGCCTCAGACCTTTCTTGCTACGGTCTGCTGACGATGTAATAGAAGGTCTGGATGAAAGCCAAAGCAGTCAGTGACATACAATACAGTGCCTTTACCGATGGATCTGAAGTGATTCCTTTCTGTCTCTTGCTATCACATCCAGCAGGTAGAACTCAAGGCTGAGCTTGGGTAAATGTGTGGCCATGTGTTAGAATGCACATTCACTAATCTATGACTCATGTGGGCAGCAGATACAACTGTGATTTGGTTAATGTTTACAACTTTTCCATCATTAGTTACTCTGGTCTGTAACTGATGAAGTTAATTACTCATGCATCAGAAACAGATAAAAAAGGGGTGATAAAGTGCAGTAGCTATGGAAAGTTTGTGGAGGCCATATACAACAACACCAAAGCGGCATCATTTCCTAACACAAACTGATCATTTCATACTGCTGCAGCTTTACATTGGGAACATTTAACCATGCGAAATGGAATGTGTGTGTCAGAGAGCTAAGCACCTCATGCTGACATCCATCAAAATTGTTTCTACAGAACAAGGCCATGGTCATTTTAGCCATTTTTCTTTTGACAGTGGATCAGTTTGAAACATTGCAGGCAGTGATGGAACAAGTAGGAGCAGCCACAGTGGGCTGTTAGGTGAAGAGCTGCAGGCGACAGGCTGCACACCTCCAACTTCTCAGCCAGGTAGCCAACCCCTTTCACCATGCCCTGCTGTTTGCAGACTCATGCCTCATTCAGCATGAAATCAGATCGTAGCTGCTCACAGAATGATGGGAGCAAAAAGTCCATTATTCTCTGACTCCTTTATTAAAATGACAAGTTTGTTTTGTTGCCACCTATAGTATTGAACCATATCTACTGTAACTACAGGTCATGCCGAAGTAAGATTAAAATCTTTCAGACAGCAGCTTTAATAGACCAGCAAAAAATCTCTGGCCCCTACTTTTCCGGTGTGAAGACTTCCAGTTCTTCTCTATCTGTACCATCATGTACTGAGCTAAACTATGAACTATCCCAAAATCCACAGGGTGAACTGGCAAAAAAAAAAAAAAAATCATCTGATGACATTGATGGTTTGGTGGTGAATCTGAATACTTTTGACACTTTGTGAAATGTGGAGCACACATTCCTGTTCCCCTGTGGATGAACTGTGAATCACATTGGTGATCCCCTGTCATATGACTAAATACCTGCAAGACTAATGATATTCCTCACACCCTCAGCTGCATTTTGTGTCCTAGTTTGTATTAATCACAGACCTGTGTGAGCCTCAGTTTGATGAAAACCATCTCTGAATCGGTACAACAGGAGGTTATGATAACTAAACACTACACTCCCCCCACCCTGCTGTTCCATGGCCTTTCCCAAAACACATCATTTCCACACTACTTATGACTCACCATGTCTGGTGGCACTTGCTGCAGAGACAGACAAAACAGAGACATCAGCACTAACGGAGGAATGGTGGGTGTGGGAGTGAGGTGGCTGCCATTCTATGCATAAACATGAGAGAACTGGCACAATATCCCCCAATAGCTCAGGGGAGAGCAACCATTACAACCGGCCAAGGCAAAAAAGAAGTGATGGCATTGATACTGTTTATGTTGGAGCAGGTTCAACCCTCTGTGCCCCAGTGAACAGCACTGTCCAATCTCATTGTTCAGTCTCCTCTCTAGCCGTTTTACTGCCAGTGCTCCACGATGAGTAGGGAGACTCAATAAAATCGAAATGCCTCCTTCCTTGCAACTCATTCATCAATAGTTTTCATCACAACAAGAAGCTTTATTCGCTACAGGAAAGGTGCAGAAAAAAAAAAAAGTCCATGCTTTTGACTTTGTATTGTAGGGAAATATCACAGTTTACCTAGCTGACAAATTACAGGCGCATGGTTTGGTTGTGAACCAATGTGTTTACAGCTTTCAATTTCAAAGTCATACAAGCCTGTGCAAGCAGAGCTGTCATGATTCAACAAAGACGACTTGTCACAGTCTTTTGAATTAAGCCTATTGTTAAAGGCTCTGAACAGTTTGTTTAGACTGAATTAAATGAATGCATACCATCACCAAGACCACTCTTCATTTTTTGCTTTTTAGTTTGCCATTGAAATGTGCCTCAGTTTCTAATGAACTCCTGAATTGCACTGTAGCCAGGGATTATAGTGCTGATACATATGGGTGCTTTAATTAATACCAGTCACTTTGTATTATTCTGAGGGTGTTTATGCATATGGAAATAAAGCTGTCAGCACTGCTGCTGAGTGCTCTCTCTAAGCTGACAGGTTTGGTTTACAGGAATGTGCTGATCTTAATGTGCAAAGCTGCATGCATTTGTGGCCACAACCTTTATTAACCCTGTTAATTATGCAGAGGCAGCGGTGACTACCCTTGAGTATGGCATGTAAGCAAACACAATGGTCGTCACTGTCTGAGAGCATGTTTACTGAGTGTTAAGCAATAATCATTTGCATGGGCCATTTACACACACTTGCAGGTTTATTAGGTACACCACGGCAGTGTAAATCCAATGACTCAATAGAAAAGTTCAGCAAGTTGGGGCGATGGGGTCGATTTGAAGGCCACAGGTGGTGTTAGATTTTGTTTTGCAGTGTATTTATGTCAAGAGCGGGGTAAAATCACACCCTTATTTTCTCCATGATTTCAAAGTGCCAGTGCCACCATGGCGTCTAGGTGCAGCTCACTCGGAAATCACTTGAGAAGCCACAGTTACAGAACACAACCCTATCTCAGCCCTACACTGGGTTGAAAAGAACAGGGTGGAAGAGTCTACCACTAAATGAAAAAAAAGTATTGTGTTTTCCCTTTGAAGGTTTTACATCAAAATGAAGCTTCAGAGTGTCCATCCTCCAGTTTGTAAACTCCATGTGTGGAGAATTCTCAACTCTTCCTTGCTGTAGTGTTTTTATTTCTGACTAGTTGCTGTTATCCTGCAGTGTTCTTCCTAATGCAGGGGTGTCAAACTCATTCCACAAAGGGCCGAGTGGCTGCAGGTTTTTGTTCCAACTAAGCAGCAGCAGCTCACCAGACTTGACTCAGTTTATCAATTGATCTCAGTCTTCAGACAGTTGATTGGTCAAACTGTGTGCTCTTGATTGTTTGGAACACAAACTTGCAGCCACACGGCCCTTTGTGGAATGAGTTTGACACCCCTGCCCTAACGAATCAAAAACTGTATTACTCATGATATTGAATTGAATTACAGGGTGACATTGAAATATCAGACCAAAACTGAGCAACTGAACATGTAGCTATAGTAATGAAGATTTGAGAAAAAAAAAAAAAACTCACAGGTATTCTGTGTCAGTGGCTTATTACCACCCATAGTTATGTTTCATTGACAGTTGACCTCTAATTATGACAGGAGCAAAGGAGGAAGTCAGCTGACGTAGCGAAAAGATCAATAAAGTACACATTAGAGGGAGAATGGGGTGGATGGATGGGTCGACAAAACACATGAGACCCCTATTCATTTCCCATGTGAAACCTTTAATCAATTGCGGGGCCAAATCCTTTGGAGGGTGCATATAAAGATTGATTGCGTCACAGCGCTGCGACTGGGCTGTCCCATTTCAAAGACTCCTTCAAATGCAGCAGACAAATGCAGCCATTTTTGTTTTGTTTTTTCTTAGTGGAAAAGGCAGACGATTAGCTGTGTGCTGGTAATGAAAATAGAAAAGCACTGAACAACACTGTGAGCCTGTGGGGTGCACTTTTAAACACAGGTATCAGCTGATGATGAAGCAACTGTAAAACAAACCAAAAACCTTGTAACATTGTAAGTAATTGTTAAAAAAAACATGTTGCCAGCCTCCATGGTCTACCACCTCAACACTTAATTATTGTAACCATGGTGATGAATGCCCTCTAACCTTAAAAAGTAACCAAATGCTTTTTGTGCCGAAACCAAACCCTGACTATTCAGCAACCTTAACAACTGGTTGTTTTGGTTGGGGGGCTTGTTGTGCTTTTGTAATGTCAAATAAAACACCGGATAGATTGTGCCATTATCACTTCCTAAAATGTAGCACCTGTCTGCACAGCTCTTGTTCACTTAGCCTGAAAAGCACATTGTAGAAGTGTTGGCTTAACACTGCAGAAAGACAAAATAAATGTTTACTGAGACAAAAAAAGAGCCATTCAGGACAATAAAGCAGGCGAGGCAAGTTTATTTGTTTATTTGTTGCACTTTTCTTATACCGAGGCAAGACATGGAGCTCTTTCAGAGGGAGAAAAAACACTATTCAAAACACAGGAGAGAGGAGGGATAAAAGAAAGAAAGAACAGAATTAAATAAGTGAAATAAATAGTACCGGCACCGCTTCTATAGCCAAACAAAATGTGATGAATAAAAAGTGAAGAGTGCTTCTGTGATGTTTTGCAATTCAACAAGCAACATATTCGCTGGTGTGTTCAACTACGTCACACTTTGAGCTTCACCTCAGTCGTCTCTGGCTCCTCAGTAGTTCAGAAAGTCTGGGATATTGCAGCTCCAGGCGATAAACGGCAGGAGTGGAAACAGATACATTAAACATTAAATGCCACAATAACTCAGCATGCAGCGTGTACCATACACCCCCACTCTCTCTCTAGCTTTAAAAAGGCAGTGACCTACAATATAATCCAAAAAAAAAAAAAAAAAACGTCTGCACTACTGCAGGTCAGTGTGTTGTTCAGCACAAACTAATGTGTTGAATGTCTGCGGTGTTGTGCGACTGTTGGTTCACCTTACAAACAATTATGTCACTGCTTCATTCCTGCCTGCATCAATCAAACACATGTATTAAACATAGGCTGCGACGTGGGCATTGTTAATTCAAAGACAGAATTAAAGAGTCGTGGCATTTCCAAAAGGGTTTCGAAATAATTACTGACATGGCCAATAACTGTCGATGGTGTATCATAATTGCAAAGGGACACTTCTGTCACCTTGTATGTTATTTATTCTACGGAAATGAAGATGTTCCTGTGGTGTTGCTAAAATGTAAAACACCCCGGTGCTGTACAACAGAATAAATCTTCCTCTGTGCTCGAAAATACATGACTGACAAGGCGATGGCTCCATGTGGGAAAGAGGTGCACGTACGCTATTGATGCTCTTTTCCAGCTCTGACTCAGGAAGTGAAATTGTAATAGCAGTGTAGAATCGTCTCTTAGTCACCATTGTCTTTGCCAGTTCATTAACTGAGACGACTCATCTTCTCTGTTCACCGCTCGGTGACTTTGGGAGCATATGTTGCGTGATCTGCTCAGGCTTAACATGTAGACGACACATGGCTCCAACTCTCCTCCTCTTACTCATCCAGTGCTGTACAAACACCGACAGACACAGACCATTTCCTACACAGTATCTCCCAAGGGACTGTGCTATTTTTAAAAGTCAATACAAAAGAAAGAGAAAAAAAAAACAGTTTGAGCTGCCTGGTGAGATACAAACGTGAATGCTATTAGTAAGGCCACTGCCACAAAGGTGTTCTGGAGGAACATTAGGGATTCTCTCTCTGCAGCTGTCTACTTCTTCCTCTGCTGCGTTCAAAACATTTATGAAAATGCGTTTGTACTTTGCTTTTTTTATTTTGCCAGAGGGAGGACTATAGCTGGTTGCCTCTGTAAAACTCTGAAAAGCCTCGATAAAGTGAAGGATTAGGATAAATGTACACATTTAGCATGCTCAAAGCAGCGTATTTCAACTTTTTAGACTGCTGCTCTGTGCGCGGGGCACCAGAGAGCAGCTCTCAGGTCTCCTCCAGCTGCAGTGGTGCTTGTAGCATTCAATTGCAAATCATGTGGACAAACTAGAGCAAGCAAACCCAAAATGCAAGGTTTTCACAGCTATAAAAAGGTGGATGTTGGTATCCAGTAGGCAGCACTTACTCATGCGTAGAGAATGAACTGAGGGCAAACCACAGCTTCGACTGCTGTGAACACCAGTTTGTTTTGTTATCTGTGTTGGAGGTTTGCGTGTGAACTCTTGTTGCCGCGGCACCCAATTTGGATCTGGGTCTGCTGAGAGCGAGAGCTGCGAGAGTATTGAATTGAGCCGAGCATCCTTGGCTTAAGCTTTCTTCGATGCACTGCTGGTACAGTAAACGATTGAACGTGGAGGAACCCTTGATTCCATGAAAAGATTTGACCACAGATGTGTGAAATTGAGCAGATTACTGATTAACACCAGAGAGAGTGCACAGGCCTGCCTCTGCCAAGGCTGCAGAATCCTGAAAATCTGTTATTTTAATAAAACTCCCTGGGAATATGGAGATCCGTGGCTCGTTCAACAAACATCAGACTTTGACACGATTTTGTTTCCATTTTGCAACAGTGAGCTCCTGATAGGGGTGTCAGGAGAAAAACTCACACAGAGTAGTTCTGAACAGTAATGACAACCAGTGTGTTTTATGGTGATAGGTAATTGCAGTTTCTGGCAGACAGGCTGCAAACCTGAGGTTTTTGCAGCCTCTCATATTTCTAAGATGTCAACATATGAAAAGACGTGATTATACAATATAATCTATCTAATGTACAGTGTAATAATAATCCATCTAAGAATGTATGAAACAAATCTCCCAGGGTGGACAAAGCACAGAGCGATGTGGATATCAATCCTCCAGTTCAAGTATGACTCCTCAAGTTGTTTTTTTTCACAGGACTTTATACTGCAGTGTCTTTTGAAAATACTCAAGTATTCAAAAGTTCGTCTTTATGTCCTCACAGATCCCACAGAGCATTTTTACAGATCCTTGTAACTCTGACACAACCCTCTGAAGGTCTGACCTGCATGAAGAACCTGGAGAATCACATTCACCCACTCACACACACACTCAGGCAGCACATTTCTACAACCTAACCCATACAGACACATTCAGTCAGCGATGATACATCATAATTTTGGGTTCAGTATCTCACCCAGGGATACTTTGACATGTGGACTGGAGGAGCAGGGGATCAAACCCCTCCAACCTTCTGATGAGTGGGCAAACAGGATGACCTCCTGAGTCCCAGCCCAACAAAAGTCTATAAATAGTCGTGAAAAGACTTTCAGTGAACAACAGCAGGCTTTGCCACTTTCATATTTGTTTTTTTCAGGCAGTGATGAAGTTTGGTTGTGGTAAACAATGACAAGAATCTTTATTTTGAAACTTTCAAACACGGATTTACAATGAGACAAATCTTCTGCCTGATCTCTTCTAACGTAGTCATCAGTAGGACACTGCCAAGTGGAAACTGAGCTTTTCACACATGCAGCAAACACAATGACACACGACTGACAGATTAGGAGTTGGCTTTACTTGTTTTTTTCTCCTGTGACAAACACGGTGTACAGTCTATAACATTTTCCAAAGAAAAAAGGAATTTCATTCCGCTGACTTCACCCGTGTATGATCATGAGCCATTGAAATCTGCATCTGCTTTCTCTCGTCTTAAAGCTCTGTTTCAAAATAAGAGTATAGCCTACTTCATTGAGATGTAGTGGAGTTAAAACTGAAGTATTTGCCGCTGTAGAGTTGTGGGGTAAATATAATAATTTCCCATTAAGATAAAACCAAGTAAAGTACAGATACTCAAAAATATACTGACAGTACTCAGGTAAATGTACTGCATAACTGTGCATCTGGAAATCTCAGGAGCTTATTTCTGATTGTACAGCCTCTGGCTTGGTTTCTTCCTGGTTTGTATAATTGGCTCATGTTTGCTCCCTCTGGAAAATTCATCAGGTAAAAATGTGATTACAAATATGTGTTAAGGTGTTGCTGCTGTTTAACCTGCTGTATCAGACGAACACTATGTTTCTGCATGTTGATCAGCTCGCATGTTGTCTGGCAGGTTTTTTTTTTTTATATATCATCACCTGTAGTTAGTATTCAAACCGAGTCTGTGAGAGACTGGAATTAAAAGAAGGTTTGAGGTGATATCAAACCTTGTTTAAGATGCGGCTGACACAGGTGTCTGTACTGTGACAGAGACTGATTCTAATGGGTGTCCTAAAGATTATAATATTTAAAGTATTTGTTGTGGTAGAATGATCATAAGTATTTGTATTTATATATTTATGTGTATTTTTTTTTAATTATCTTGATAATAATAATAATAAAAAGTATTTAGACTCAATGTTACTGATTTCACATTCACTGATTTGCTGTTTTCTTTCTTAGAACTAAAAACAAGAACAAGAACAAGAACAGAAGTTTCTATGGAAAACAGGCAAAAATAAAACCACCACCTGTGCTCTGTAAAAACAGCACCTCGGCCACCTCAGTTCTACTCTGAGTCTCTCTCTCAAACAGCAGCGTTCAGTCTGAAGCTTGAAGCCAGGTTTTTTTTTTTTTTTTTTTTACCACCCTGTCTGGGAATATAAACAAGCTGGGATAGCTGCCCTCAGGGGGTCTCTAGGGGGACAGCAGCGAGAAAATAAAATAAAAAACACGGCAACAGGAGGTAATTAATATTGCACTTTCATTGATTTTATTGTAACAAGCACTACAGTAAACCTTATTTTTATCATTTAAATTTTAAATGCGATAATTAATGGACTGGTTCTGCTTTGTTTCTGGCTGGTCACCAAGTACATTCATTATTATTCTGTACTGTACAATTGTGAGTACAAGTAGTATTTTTTTCTGATGCAACCACACACTGCTATTACTCCATTACATTTATGATGTAAATATTGATGCTCTTCAGTGGAATTTGTCATCTAAACACATCTATATCATCTGGTTTGCGCACTACATGTAACACATTGGCTCTACTGCCCATTGCCTTCATACGTATTGAATTTCCACACATACCATATACGTACCTACATATGAAAGAAGAACACATGTAAAAATTATTTGTACACCGAATCAGAAACGGGAACAGTTTATTGTATCGACCTGTACACTATGCACAGCCCTTACAAATATGTGTTCATACATGCTTACATGCTTTGTATGTTTGTATGCTTACATCATAGGCATATTCACATAAGGCAAATGAATAAATGGAAATATGAATACCTGTCATGTAGTCCCAGAAAGGGAAGATAGTCTTTTTTTTTTGATACATGTATTGTTTAACCCCTTAACACTCACTGGTCTGTAGGCCAGGGCCAGTGGCCGTTAGGGGTTAAGTGAAATGTCAGTATTATTAACATATAGCCTATGAGCACAAGATGTTACTGAGATAAGATGTAGACCTTTTACCATCAGTATTTCTTAAAGGCTTTCCTGTGATCATCCCCCAATAGGTGACACGTATAATTAATGGTAATAGGGCCATAATGTATCTTGTATGAGTGTTTTTTTATATATACAAAAATGCTTTATATAAAATATAGTGAGCATTTGTCACTGCAGAACTTTGACGTTTCTCTATCACTCAGGAGCCTCTGTTCTTTCTATAACTGCTTCATTATGTCTTATCAAGGTCAAAAGAAAAAGGTCCATCTCTCTCTCTCTCTCACCTCCCACTCTCTTGTCTCCTTTTTTCGTTGGCACGTTGTCTACAAAGAATAAAATGTCGTCTGTCCCCTCTTACACTGCAGAGCTCCTCTCTCCATATTCCACTGGCAGATAGCTGAGATCATGTTAGGCTCTTGTCTGTCCCTTGATCCAGGACTAAATGTTCTGGGGACATGGGCTTCTTCGATATCGGCCTCAAATCTGTGGAATTATCTTCCTCCTGCTGTACATTTTTCCTCCGAGTAGAAGTTTTCAAGAGTCAACTTCAGATTCTCTTATTTCTTGACCCTTCTCTGTTCTTCAAAAGCTTCTTTGACCATAATTACACACAGCTCACCCTCTCACTCACTTCTAGATGTCAACAGTTGGACATTTCTGATGCTCTAATGTCTAATCTCTATATCTTCTGGATATAATAATGGTTTGCATCCTCATACAGACCACAGATATATATTTCTTTCATAAGCAACATTTAAATATATAATGAAAATGGTAATGAAAAGAAACTAAGTGATGCCACTTCACCCTCTTACATTATGTTGCTAATGGCTGCCTTCCCCAGGATCCATACAAAGGCATGACAGGTTCGCTTTTATGCACTGGCTGCTTTACTTGTCGGTGGTGATGTGATGTCCACGTTATTCAGACAGTTTGATAATAGTAATTACAGAACAAACACAAAGTGTTCAAACCACTTTTTAAAATCAATAAATTTTGTTATGTTGCTTCCTCATTTAAAGATGTTAAATCATTTCCACCCTCATCAACCTGAACTCAGCTCCATGTCAAACTTGAATCTTAGAAATTTGCGAAAGTTATAAAAAAGGAAGAACAGAACTATTGCACTTGATATTTAGCGCTGGTGCCCCGTATTTTGTATTGATCATATGTGAGATGGACATGCCTTTCTATATAAGGTTGCACAGGTGACAGTACATCAGAGCAACAACCAAGCCACCCAGAAGGAAGAGCAACCAGGACTGAGTGATAAACTGAGAGAAGTGAAAAAGAACCTAATGTAGAGAGGGGAGAACATTGAGTTGGGTGGCCATCACTACAGAGGCCTGTAGCCTGTACGCCCAGTACCAACATTCCCACAAGTGAAGCACAGTGGAGGCAGCCTTGTGCTGTGGAGCTGTATTCCAGCAGGAGGTACAGAAGGACTGGTCATGGTGGAGGGAGAGCACTAAGTACAACAATACACTAAATAGTAACCTGATCCAGATCACTCAGGACATCAGTCTGGGCAGAAGGTTCACCTTCCAACGAGACCAGCACACAAGAGTGACTAAGGAACAACTGTGAATGTTCCCGAGCGGCCCTGACTGTGACCCTGCCATGAACCCAATCGAGCATCTCTGGCGAGTCCTGAAAATGTCTGATAGAGCTTGAGAGGATCTGCAGAGAAGAATGGCAGAAAATCCTCAAATCCAGGTGTGCAAAGCTTCCTGTGTCACACCCAAGAAGACTGGAGGCTGTAACCACCGCCAAAGTGAAGGTCTAAATACTTGACGTGACCAGGTTTTTACTTAGAAGCTCTCAGAGAGCAGCAGAATTAGAATTAGTGTCCTCTATCTATGTATGATAAATAAAGGCTTTAGGCTGTGGTAGGTAAACAGTGAGAGGACAAACAGTATAAATCATCACAACAAATTAGAGTAATAATCATATTTAGAGGGGATCTGAATACACTGTATGTCTTCATCATTCAATCTGGCACTGTGTGTAGTGATTGTTCCATCTTTCAGTAAATATTATCACTAGATTCACTAATTAAATGAGAGCAAAAAGTGAGACTTTGAGGCTGATATTTGAACGTGCACTTATGTAAAACTCAATTATACTGGCTGACAAAACACTGTCACGTTTTATTTGTGGTGAAACTTTTAATTCATTCAATACACCTTGTCTTTTTGAGGAGGTAGTAACTGTTATTTATTTATTTTTACAAAGATTTCATCACCTAGAGTCCCCCGCCCCTGCCACATTTTGGGTGGGGGAGTTATGCAGCATTCATGTGGAGCTAGAGTATCTGTGCATAGATCTGAGAGGTAACTTCAGCATTAATTCAGATTCAGATGTCTGTGACTCCAGGGATGAGCCAGTCTCGAGGTGAGGGTGCTCCAGATTTTGATCTGCATGATTCCGTCTTAATACTATCTGCTTGTAATATCTTTTTGACCTTTCGTAGTGAAAGCTGGACACCATGAAGCCTGTAGTGTTGCGCCTTACGGTTCTTGTTGCCTCTGTCAGTAACAAGACTCGAGTGCACAGTCTTCTTTGGGGAATATCTCAAAGGGAGGCTGTCTTAGCCAAGTGAATCCATTCATGTAATCTCTCATGCAATTTCATGCATCTGTTGTTATTCTTCATATCATGCTTTGTCATTTAGTTTAATCCTTGTCTTTTGTCTACTTATCACAGTTCTGTTCTTTTATTATTTTTTTTATCTTGTAAATCTTTTTTTTCCTGCCTTCCCTCTCTCTTATTTATTTTCTGTGTCTGCCATGAATGCTTAGGTGTCATCTTACGTCTGACACCTTTTTGCAACACCTGAGATTTGAGACTTAGTGGAAATCCTCACTGCCAGCTGTTAATGAAAAGGCAGTTCGCCACCTCTGCCAGTAGAGATAACCTAGCTTTCTGCGACACTGGCAGCACCGCTCCGCTCATACTCGTATAATTAGTACCCTGCAGAAACTTTGAGTGTTTTAAGGCTGTTTGGTTTTGCTGAAAATCGGGCTAATTAGAGGTAAACAAGTTTGAAATAAAAGGTGCAACATGTCTCTGGAAGAGGAGGCTGCATACTGCATGCAAAAAAGCAGTTGCAATATTTATTGTTGCTACAAGGGATGAACCTAAAACTATAGGGGACATGAATATTTGAGGTCACATTAATCAGGGGTATTGTACATATTAAGTATTAAGCCGGGGTGATAGAAAATTACTGTGGGTGAGTAGCAGAA
This sequence comes from Caranx ignobilis, assembly GCA_021432705.1. Lineage (NCBI taxonomy): Eukaryota > Metazoa > Chordata > Actinopteri > Carangiformes > Carangidae > Caranx > Caranx ignobilis. Next base: position 4,275,345 of record MU269986.1, read on the forward strand.
AATACCAGCAGGCAGTTCAACTCTCGTGACTTTGCCAAAAGCACCTACATCGCTGAAATAGAAACTTGCTGAGTGAAAATGAGGAAACTCATTACCCATGTCAGTTTTGCTCACTGATGAGAAGCACACGACTCGAACTCAACGACTGCCAGCGGGGAGAGGAGGGAAAGAAAGAAAGAAAGAATATAGTAACCCCAAAATTGGCCACTTCATTCAGGTGTAAGTGCAGACGTTAACAGTGTAATTGTGTTCTGCATGATGAAACTCTCATTATCACCCTGGCAAAAAAGAAAGAAAGAAAGAAAAGAGGATGAAACTAATTCCTGATGCCTCACCGCGATGGTAATCAAACCCAGCAAACAATGTGTCCTCTGCAAAGTACCTTGTTCGAGGCACAAGAGTGAGAGAGCAAATGTTTATGCTGGGGTTGTGGCTGTCGTTTAAAAATGACTTAAGCCCTTCATTCCACTAAAATCTGCAAGCGCTTGCTTTACGGTGGCTTTGAAATGTCTGGATCATGCTGGTATAAGCATAAAATGTAAATTATTATTATCAGTGTTGGCTAGCTTCGTGTTGCCAAACTTCTCTCAGTTACTAGAGTCATTGTTGTTGCTCCAGTGCCAGTTCATAACCTGCTCCAGTTTTGTTCATCTTTTGTTTTACTGCTCACTTCAGAACTAAATCTTCAGTTTTCCCTTTATTAACACCATATTTATATTTTTCTCACTGTACTTGTGTGCCAACACCGCTTGAATAAAAGGTGGTGTTGTGGAAACTGTGGTTATGGCATGTGCATATCGTGCAGTTATCTATGCACTTCATATAATGTGTGATGAATAACATTAAACTGAAACTAGCCAAGAAAGCAAAGAATTGATTTGTGATGATGTCATTTTCACATTTTAATCTGGAAAGTAGATCATAGCTTTAAATTGAATTAATGATTGAAAATGACATTCAGAGTTGATCATTCATTTCTATTATACTATACTGCCTTTGCCTATTTCCTATGCCTCTTAAATCAGTTGACCCAGTATCACAAAACACAGATGATTCTCCCTCCTATCAACATCAAAACATAAAGACGCAACCACTGATGATTTATCATATCATGTTACCACATTTGTATATGTGTCTCTTCTTGTTTTTGTTGCACCTATATGTTCATCCATATCATGTCATTTCATACCTGTTGTTTACCGATAACATTGTGACAAAATGTGAAACATCTGTGTCTGATATCCTGTTTTCCTCTTAATATTGGCAGGTTTCATACATTCCTTCACTCCCCAGAAGACAAAGAAAAAAAGAACGCTGAGATTATTCGAGACAACATTAATGCTCAACATCGCTTGGAAGTTTCTCTGTAGTCATTAAATGTTTGTGCTGAGAACAGTCACGTGAACGAGTGCACAGGGTGTCACAGTTGTGTTTGAAATGAGTAGAAAGAGAAAACAGTCCTATTTCTAGAGTACTGACAGCAAACAGGCAGAACTGATTCACTGCTTCCCTCATCCTCATCCAGTTAATGAAGGGACTCTGGAGTAAATAAGCACTGAACACCTCACTAATGTGAAAAAGAACAACAGGGAGCCTTTGAAAGCTAAAATGGACATAAACTCTGTATAAATCTGTGGCAGGCTGTGGTTCACCGGCTGCCCCAGAATGGCAATTTCAAAATTAGATCTTCCCTTTGATGTGGCCAAGGTAGATTGGAGAGTGCAGGGTAAGTTTGGTTGGTGGGTAAGATCAGCCAACCTCTGTTTCTAGGCAACATAAATAAAGTGAGTCTCTGGACTGGTGATGCCGAGTCTGTGGGGGGAAAGTGGTAATGAGCGAGGTGAAAACATGAGAATCTGTGATAAATTAAGTGATCTGACTGTGCTAAGTGCTAAGTTCTGCTGTTGTGGAGAAATGGATGTGATAAAAGCTTCATCAAACTTGTATTAAGGAATTAACTTGCTACATTGGGACCTTTTGTATTCTGCATGGCTGCATAAAGTGATTTTGGAAATGTGGCACACTATTGTTAGAAAAAGACAGAGTATACTGATATGTTCTCTGTCCTTAAATCTGATGAGCTGAATGAATACAACTTCCATCTAGATACAAGAAGCTGTGCCGGTGGAGGAGAGTGCATAAACACAGCAATCTTACATACATAATTGGATACAGTTAGATGTTAACTGGTCACGAGCGTTCAGTTGATCACAAGTGTCAGTCTGCTGAAGACATGTAGCCCAGACACAGTGCTCTGGGGCAGTCTGACAGGCACGGCTCATGGGAAACATCTGGGAATTGTTTCCCAACAACAAAATAGGACAGTCTCTTTTAAAATGACCCATATGGTGGTTTCAAATGTTATTCACATGGGTGGTTTTTTTATGGCCTCATTACTTTAGGCACCTAGATCTATGAGTCTCCAAGTGTCTCCACCCAGCCTTTTCTACATCACACTACTGTCACATTTCTGCTTGGAGGGGCCAGTAATTACTCTCATGACCACAAAATGTCACTCATCAGAGAGTGTAAACAGGTTGTTTTTAGGTCTTTAGACCAATGGTGAGGCGATAGTGTCTCTTTTGTATAAGTGGATCTCACAGGAATAAATTTAAAGAACCTATATTTAACTGTCCCCATTTGCAACAACAGGTCAGTGAGCCAATCAGAAGAGAAGCTGTGAGAAGCCAAATCCTGCAAGGTTGGGTTGACCAGGTGGGCTGGGGTAAGGGTATGACTTAGGGCAGTCACTGCTTTACACAGGTCCTGATGGCCCATGTCGGTGCTCAGTTTGTAAATACAGGCTGTGTGCTTCTCTGAGAACTGAGACTGTGTTTTTTAATCAAAGAACACATGGAAATTTTCTTTTTATACAACATGGAGCCCAATAAAGACCCATAGACATGCTGTTTACTTCTATTGAGCATGAACTTTATTTAGCATCGCAAGACTTTGATGCATTAACGTAAGTGACTGACTGTGATGACTAAATGCAGAGTCTGTAGTCATGACGTTCATTATGCTTGTTTGTCCTCCACATGCTGGTTTTATTCTCTAATCACAAAGACGTCTTTGAGATTCTGAGGAATAGCTACTTATGAAAACACTGAGGGATGCAGACCATAGTCCATAAGTTGTATCACTGTATGCTGCATGCAGGAAATATATGTGACATCATGGTTGTTTTCTTGATTTCTCCTCAGCTGGTTTACCTGTGGGCCAGGGTTTTGAGTCAACCCACACTGACAGAAAAGGATAAAAAAATGTCTGATGCTATTTGATCTCGCAATAGACTGACTGCCTGGCTCCACGCAGGTGTGTGTATTGTCTGTGTGGGCTTTAAATTCTTTATCTCGGGAGTTCACCGTTTCTCCTTCGGGCAGCGTTACTTTGGTGAATTCTTCTTTTCTTAAAGCGAGCTGACACTGACAGACTGATTGTTTTCCTGTGCAAACCGTGCCGGAGAAAAGCAGACAAGCACGAGGGACGGTGTAGACTTCCTGCGATCCCTAAGTTTCCACAGTGTTTGTTCTATATTCCCAAAAGAAGTTAGAGCCTCTATAATTCTTTGTCACACATGTGGAGATACACTGTAAGAAGTGGGCCACTGGGCAGGAGTATCCGCAGATTATTGCGAAGGGCAAGACCGAGTCAAATGTCTCTGGGACATTTTTTCATCCCAGAGTACAATTAGTAGTAAGATAATGAAGGAGGCCACAAAACACAAAGATTTGACTTCAACTAAAATGAGTTTTTATCTGAATTTTCTCCATTCTGTGTGAAAGTAGTAGGGAGCGATGGTGCTGAATAAAAAGAGGGCGGATAGCAGAGTCATTAGAATTCATTTTACTGTAGACAGGAATACTTGTTCCAATTTACAAGGCAGTTATTCTCATATTTGTTGACATTTTGCAGCTTGCACCAAAATTGGCTGAAGAGCCCTCCAACCATCTTTGTCACCGCTTATCTGCAGTCAGATTGTGGTGGGACCTGGGTAAACAGGGAAGCTCCATCCCTCACCTCAGCAAGAATTTTCAGCTTTCCAGATGGGATACATCATCCCTCCAGTGAGTTCTGGGTCTACCTTGGGATCTATTCCCAGTTCAACATTTTTAGAGGTCCTCCAAAAGAAGGTGCTCCGCAGGTGGCCTTATCAGATACCCAAACCTCCTCAACTGGTTCGTTTTGACACAAAGCAGCAGCAACTCTGCTCTGAGCTCCCCCCTGCTGTCTGAGCTCTTTACCGTTGAGCCCTGCCAACCTGGAGGTCACATTCTGATGAGGCCAACAGAATCACATCCTCTGGTTCAGATTCAGGAGGAACAATGTGTGTGGAACAGTGGATCAACTCTTACCGCTTGTGATAATGGGGTACGGGGTCGTTACTATTGGCCACTCAGTCCTTGCACAACCAAATTGAGGGCTGTTACTTCATTCTCGACAGAAAGTAAAATATGTTTTCTATCAATGTTAGACTCCACAAAGGTTGTCCCTTGTCTCTTAGCTACAGGTATAGGAAGCAAAAAATAAAGGTCAATTATACGATAAAATGCACAATGGAGATGTAGACATGTCTTCCAGATGACAATCAGGACAGAAAAGGCAGTTCAAAATTGTTGTATGTATTTACATAGAGCATCATTTGTATTGCCTATAGCCACAAATTACATGGTTTCCTGAGAGAATAGTGACTGATCCCCTGATCCTCCCTTGGTAATACTGAAGCCATCTGGAGTCAAAAATATCCTGCTTTCATTATCGATTCAAATGTTTTGGGTGTTTATTCAACATCGACACTTGTACAACAAAGCAAAGTTCACTTTGCTGTGCTTCTGCAGCTGCTTAATAAAGCACATCATGCTCATTAAGATGATTATCAGTCAAATTCATTTTTCATAGGCAATGATCCTGTCACCATCAATGCTCAGTGGTCCTTACCAGTGTTTTAAGCTTCTGTTAACCTGGTGTTTACCTGGTAACTGTCACAGTTACATAAGCAAAGCCAGTCATTTTGTCCATTTATGCTCAACCAATTTCTAAGGAATAAAAAGAGAAAAAATATTCTGTCTTGTTTTCATATTGTTTCATTTTCCCTCCTCCTAAGCTACAAACAAATCTTTTCATTGTAAGTCAACAAGCAAATCCAGCTTTATCTGTGTGCACCCCCCTGCCCCCATGTGCACCTGGGTGTCCTAGGTGTGGATCAGTGCAGGAACACAAGCTTTGCTGGAGCAACTCAAGCTTTTTGTGTGTGTGTGTGTGGAAAGCCCCATGTTTTTAGTGCATGGGAGTAAATGGCAGATTATGCATGAAGCCCCCTTGCAGCAAAGCAGTCAGACAAGGTGACCCCAGAGAACAAGGCTGTGTTTGGAAGATATGGAGATCAGTGTGGTCATCCATGACTGCCAGTCTCCTATTTTACACACCCCCTTTCCAATTCCAATCTTAACTGCTGAATTCAAGATAGGCTGCCTGCACTACGTTCCCACAATGCATTCACACATTTACAATTTTATCTCCACCAATGTTAAGTGGCATTTTTTATTCATACACAGATGGTTATTTGCCTAATGAAGAGAAAGACACATCGACTTGGTTTAAATCCCACTGAGAATGTAGCTTTTTTTTTTTTTTTTAAACCAAGAAACATGAGGAGAATCTTTTTTTTTTTTTTTCCCCCGAGACCTGTCTACACATGGGATTATTACAAGTTTATATTAGTCATATCGCAGCCAGAAAATCATGAATGGCCATGACACCCCCTCTGTGCTGCCAGCATATCTTAATGAAAAGGTCAACATACCACAGCGTATATGGCACACTGAAACATGCAGCAGTCAATGTCACCGCTGAAGTCACTGCTAAATATATTCTAGGCATGAAACAGAGCACATACCACTGACAACTGCCTTTTGCACTGAAACATTTATGGAAATTACAAAGTGTGTGTTGAGTCAGACAGTTCCTGGGTTTGAATTGTCGCAGTCAGTGTTGTCTGGAGTTTGCATGTCCCCTTCTCGCTGGCATGTGTTTCCCCCAGTGTCATATGATGAATATGATTATTCACATATTCACTGCTCATCACACGGGGGATTCTTTTCAGAGGACAACTATATATAGAATGTAAGATGACAAAGACAGTTTTTTTTTTTTTATGGTGGTAGAGAAACAGGTGCATTGCGTGTGCTGTTTTAAAAATAACTTTAGGGCCACTTTACCAGCTGAGACACAGAGCTCTCTTATAGAGTGATATTTATCACTGTCATGCATCATTTGAATAATCTGTCATTTATGGGACATAAAGCAGCCATGACACACAGATACACACCAAAGCAAACAGTTCACAATAACAGAGAAACAATCTTATACCCATATTGTAGAAGTTTGAGCAGTAACTTTATGACTAATGTTTCACAAGTAAGTAAAATAAAATACCTACACAGTGCTGTTTGGTATTGAATTGTGAGCCCACATCCATCAAAAGAAATAATGAATAATGAAATTATACATCATTACTTTCATTTAGCAGTTGCTCAAATTGATTGATGGTACTTATTTCTTAGTTCCACTCTCTATGTTGCATAATGGACTTTTTTCCCTTTTAATTCACATCCGCTACATGTTCTATGGAAAATGAACTGTCTGGACACACAGTTTGAATAACTAGGTAGAAAAATAAAGTAGATCAATGAAATCATGTCAGTTATTGTTGTCTGTGCAGGTGATATCCATTTATTGCATTCATTGTTTGAGTGTAACAATACAGTGGTTTAACAGGCCGGAGATGACAAAAGGTATACGCATGGACAATAGAGGTGCTGATGATCATGATTGTTATGAACCACAACCACTTTAAAACAGTTTTTGTTAGTAGAAATATAATAATATGGTGAGGACAGATGTCAGTGTGTCTGGCTCTGTTGTTTTTCAGTTCATCCTGTTGCCTCTTCACCATCCATCAAGTGTAATTGTTCTTTTTGAGCACACACTCTGTCTCCACCTTTCTACAGTCATCTGTGAGTGTAATTCCTTTACCAGGAGACAAAACACACACACAATAAACAAAGTTGACAATATTGTGATGATGTTGGGCTTGTGGCCATGATGTGAGAATCTGATATCCTGACAACTCTAACAACCACACTCATTGTCACCATGTTGCTACAAAACTTCTAACATCCAACATGAAAGTCAACAATAGAGTGGTGTCTGCTTGTGATCGCTGGTGAGATGAGATCAAGTGTCTGCCTGCTATGGCCGTCACGGCCTGTTTATGCTCATGGGCAGTTCTGTAAACCTCAGTTAACCACTGACAACACTCAACTGCTGTTGCAGCTCAAAATAGTTAGCTCCAGAGCAATAAACTTTCAACAGTCCTCAACTTTTTTTTTGCCTTTGTTCCGACACCTTTGAAAGATCATTTCTTATGTTTCTGTTCCCTTAAGATGCCTCCTGAAATCATGTCAGCGTGTTCAAAGCAACTCCAGCTGATGCTGCCCTATTTCAGTGACAAGACAGGCAAGGGAGCAGCATTCCTCTCACAGAAAGAAATGCTGGGGAGATGCTCTCCATACTGTTACTGTTTTTTTTTTTTTTGGGTGGGGGGGGCTGCTGTGTGGGTCTTATTCACTCATGGCACAACAAAGCTCAAAACGCAAGCCTTGAAAGAGATATACTTGTCCTCGTCTATTGGTGGTGGCTCAAACTGCAAAATCATTCTGACTAGCAAACATCCAAACACAGCATGAGGGACAGATTTAAAAAAAAAAAAAAAAAAAAAAAAAAGTTTTGGAAGCTATTTGAAAGCAAACAAAGCTGACTTAGCCTACACTAAAACCATTTTCTGATGTGTCATCACCGTCCTCTCCTAAACCTTCACCTGCTCGACCTCACATTAGTCTTGTCTGAAATTCACCTTATTGCAGTGAAATTCGCCACAGGCCACCCGCTGACACTCTTCTCATGCAGGAGAAAATTAACAACAGTCCACTCACTTCTCTTTTCCAAAAGCAGCTTTTAAAGCCAAGTAATTACTGGTGGAGGTGTGAGCCAAGGGCGGCTGTCTCGCTCTGTAAAGGCTGTTCAGGGTACAAAGCGCGGTGACCTGAGCAGGTCTCACTTATACAGCACATACACTGTAGAGAAGAAGAGGCAATGTGCTGCAGTGGCTTCTGTTTCATGATTTGATGAAAAGGCCAGAACCCTTGAGGACTGGTATTTTCATTCTTAGAGTGTATTGTAGTATTAAATATCGCTTAAGTATACAGGGAGTCAATAGTGTAAGGCGAGTGTCAGGGCTTTGCTTCAAACCGAAATGAATGGAAATGGATATATATATATATATATATATATTTAAATATATATAAAAAATGTTGATTAGTAGATTGTTTGTTGTGTCCTGGCATATATTTTTCTGTTTTCTTTCTTGAGGGTGCTGTGAGCAGTTAAAATGTCAGCCAGGTCAAGTGAGGCCATGCACCTAGAGCAATTAATGTCACAGTGGTTTACCAACAAACCAGGAAGAGAGCCTGTAGAGACCCTCTTAATTTTGTTCCTTGATTAAAAGTAAGCATGGATTAAATGTTTCATAAAGATCAATGAATAGTTGACCTGACTACTGTTGCCTTTCAGATCAGAAAGATTAATAGGGTTACAAAAAAAAGAAGAAAGATCTCTTTAGCTTTGCTCACTATTGAAGTTCATGCATTGCATTGCAGCTTTTACCACTCATAACCTGCCCTGGCAGAGCTTGTTCTGTGCCATAGAGAGAACCAGAGCTTCTTATTGTGATGCGGTATAATCATTTTCAATACGGCTGTATGTTGTAAATGATTAATAAAGACAAATAGATTTCAGTGGTTTGTCAGTTAGGGGGTGCACTTACTTCCTTGGCGGAGGTTACTGTATAAGAGCAGACTGGTAGCCATTTCATGTCCTTTCTTCCTCTCAGCACTTTTAAAGTTCATTAATGAACCCATTTTCACCTAGGTGTTCATTACAGACAAAAAGCAAAGTGTAACTTTGACATTTTACTGTTCACAAACTTCTCAGTGTGTTTTATGCTCATGCACACCCTGCACCAGATGTGTTAAAGTTTTTAAATTGTTAACAGACAGAATTAAATAAGTGTTTGATTTTTTTGTTTTTTTTAAGCCATGCTAAAGACATTTTTCTGTATAGCAGGCATCACAGGGTCATGTAGCAACAAAATACTCACAAATATTCACCATGTTGCTGACATGTTCCAACTCGGAGCCTTTATGCTGTTTCCTTTAAGCTGCAGGGTATTAAAGAGATGTTGGTACAAAAGACAGCAGCTATCACTGGCAGAGAGATTTAGGTATCAGTAACTATAAGCACGCAGCGTATGTAAATCAGCGTGAAATTTGCATCCTCTCTGACACCAGCGACACATCTTTTCATTCCAAATGTGGCTGAGAAACTGATCCACGTGTAAAAAAAAAAATTAAAGGAACTGCTAACATGCAACTTTTATTCTTTTGAGGGTTTTGAATTAACAGGCACTACTTCCCTTTTTTCTCCCCTTCCCCCTTTTTTTCCTCTTTAAGTCAACACTGTGTATGAATATATGTAACATCTTCTAATGTCTATCTGTGTGAAATAACTCACGTCCGTGTGTCGTGTTTGTCTTTCTTCATTGATGAAGAAGCTGTTTTCTGAGGAGGCCTTTGGCTTTGTTGAACAAAGACTGAATGTCAACATCTGCACTTTTGACTTTGCATGGCTGATCATGGAGAGTGTGTATTGTATTAATGCACGACTGATATTAATGAATACTGATTAAATAAAAAGAATGGGAAAAAAACAAGGATAACAGCTTAGACCCATGCAAGTAGTTTGGCAAGACTGGTGGTGCTAAATGCTAACATCAGCAAGCTAACATGCTCAGCATGACAGTAAGTTAGCAAATATTTTTCCCATTTGCTTGGCAACACAAACACAAACTAGCTAAAGCAGCAGCAGGTTTCTGAGGACATCCATGACTGTGTACATTTGGTGTGCCAATCCAAACTGAGATATTTCAGTGCATGAGTGACATGGATGCACTGTGATGTGACTCACTGATGGCGCTTAAGGAGAATCCAGGAGATTACCAAGGTCTTTAGATGTAGCAATCACAGTGGCCCATCCAATAACTGTCAGGATACCTCAACCTAATGGCACTGCCAGAGGAAGAGTCAGGGGATCACAGAGTCTTTAGGATTTATCCTCTGGAGACCTTGACCTTGGCACTTGTATGACCAAACTATTAAAAATGTCAAAACTGGATCACCATGACTGGATGGTATCTGATGCTTGAATAGAATGAACTATTTTATTCTGACATTTTGGTGCAGATTTTTGCTGAATGGAGTAAAAATGGTCAAATATAATGTGTAGTGGTATAAACTGAAAGCGGGTGTCCTCTAAAGAAAACACAGTTGAATCCAGATGGAAACTCTCAATTTAGACCTGTCTCCTTGACTGTGCTGAGCTTTATACATACAAGACATTGAAGAGCAGCATAGTTTCTTTTCAGTCTTTGTTTTGGGAAGATTCAAGAACAGAAAATCTCATTTAAGCTCCATCATCTACCTCACTGGACATTCAAGACACTCAAGAACTTTATTGCAAACAATGAATAATTAAAATGAAACTTTGCAGCGCGCTCTTCATTTCATTGTAATGCCAATGTGCGGTGATGTAACTAATGAGATTTTGGTAATGGGCCCACTTCTCCCACAGGTGCTGTAATAGCTGTGTCTTCAACAGTTTTGGTGGAGTCGGGAAATTGCCTCGCCGTGAAGTCTGTACTCTGATGAGCTTTGATTTCTTCAAAGGAAAAACGCGGCACCTTTATGATCCTCACTCCTCCTGAGTGATCGTTGCATGTTGCAACGATGTCACTTGTTTTTCGTGCGCCGCGCAGACAGACGCTGCTATTTTGGCGTTTGAGTGTCAATAACAGTGCAGCGTTTTTGGATTTATTTACGCTCAAAGTGGTGTTTCATGTCCTTTTATGCTCGAATGGATGTCAGATGTAAATCTCACATCATAAAGATGTCGCTTGGATTGTTGTCTCTCTGTGTGTGTGTGTGTGTGTGTGTGAGAGAAACATTACGTGTGTGTCTGCTCTGCCTGAAATTTCTTGTTTATGCAAACCTCTTTGGGCCAGGCCTATACTTTAAATGGGTTTGAAAAAAAGCTTTTCATGCTTCATGTGAAGCTACTTTCAGATAATCATTAGACACCAATTTGCTATCTTTTACACATTTCTTTGATTTGATGTCTAATCACTCACAGGATAGACAGAAATTGTCATTCGGGTTTTGATTTGGTGGCTTTCTTTGCACTTTATTACTGAATTCCCTCAGCAGCTCAGGAGCATTTCACAGACCTGAATCAGAAGACTGGATATAAAAACAGACTGCAAACACAATAGCTGTGACAATATCTGTCAGCCTGTCATCTTTATGCAATAATTGCACCAGTACAACAACCACAGTGGAATTAGGGCAGAAGACGGAGGAGTTAATCACTGTGTTAACGAGCCCCAAGTTCTATAAAATCTCCCTCTTTCTTTCCTTCTTTTATTTAGCACTTTACCCACAGGAAACCGCTCCTATATCCTGATATACAGTATAAGTTACATCCTTTTATAATTTAGGGCCCTCTCTTCCTAAACCCTCCCTCTTCTCTGATGTGTGAAATATCTAATTGAAGAGTCAAACTCTCACTAGAGCTGTTTTGCACAGCGAACAGAATTAAAATTTGCCTCACTAAGGACAATAATTATTCACCCAGGGCTTTTCTCTCAAAGCCAGCCACTGCACATGCAGCTTGAATTCAAGTTGATTTGAATGAAATACCCAAACGCAACCAGAATGCTGTGTTTATGTGAACGTGCCAAGAACATTTGTGAGACATATGCAAAGGGACATCTTACTGTAAGCTGGAAAACAGGCTTAACTTTTGGCGTATTAAATCTAAAGCTTGGTTTTAATATATTCATGCACATTGGAATAACACACAGGGGGTGGACGCAACAACATGTACGGGTCATATTATAATACAGTACAGTACATCTGCAGATCGCTTCATTGTTCACTACTACAGCTTCCTGGTTTTGATGAGCTCATGTCACAGTAACCTATGGTAATTATTGTGACCATACACTAGTTTGTATTGGATTGCATTATGTTGCATGTAGTTCCTGTTATTCTGTCCACATGGTGTAGGTGGACACGGTTGCCAATCCCAAGTCCAGCTCTCCTCCCACACAAAACCTCCGGGAACATGATTGTAATTGTATTTTTTTTTTCTAAGATCTGCAAAACATATCTGGACTGGATTAGCAAATTATCCCTGACGTGAGCACTGGAGACGTCCAATTGTCACTGTAGATAATAAATCATACTGTAAATCCAGTTGGATGAAAATAAGAAAAAGTGAAAGAATGCATTAAGTTAAAAAACAAAACAAATATCCAGCTTGCAGCCATGTCACAGCGGAGAGTGGGAGCCAGCCTCTTCATCTCCATGTCAATATGCTTAATTGTCATTCAGTCATAATAGCCTCTGCTGGAACATATGGGTCCGGCAGACTCGCGTGCAGAAGGTGCCAACACATGGACGCTTCATGAGCTTAACCAACAGTAAATCTCAGAGGAACTTGCAAAATGTGAGTGCACTAAAACTGACAGCTCCAAAGCTTATACTGCAGACGAGGCCGAAGTCACGTGGTGAAAGAACATTGAAAAAGATTGGGAAAGAAACCTGATGATTATTTCACAAAATATGATTTTTTATACATACTGGCATTGAAAGGCAATCAATGAGCAATACCAGTTGATGCGTGTTTAGTTGCAGTGGATCTCCTCCTGAATTGATACCTGAGGTGGTGTAGGCACAGCTAATGAGACCTTACCTGCATTGCCTTAGGGCCCGCCGCAGTGGGGAGGCTCTCTGAATTTAGTGTCTGCACTGTATCTCGCCACTTGTGAATATGCACTCTACTGAACTCATATGTTGGTCATCATGATTATTATATTTAATTGGAGCTGCACTGATGTTGCAGAGGTGGATCCATGCGGTCCAGCAGTAAATTCAAATGAACTCTGTAAGTCTTTTTTTCTTCCTCTGGGAATTCATGGTGAAATGCTCATTACTTATCTGAAAGTCAGATTAGTAAAAAAAGATAAAAAATGAAAAATTAACCCTCCTCAAGAAGCCTCTTTCATGTCTCTTAGATCTATCTCTCCTGCCAACTCAATACAAAACTGAGGTCAAATGAGCGAGCTCAGCAGTTTTATGTGCCACAAAGCATGATGGGAGGTTAACTGCTTCATTGCATCATGCAGTGTACCTTTCTGCACACACCTGTATTTGTTTGTGTTTCCACTTATTTATGGAGTGGTTGTTTGTCTTCTGCTTTATAATTGCTCAGGAGCACCAAACAGTTGGGTCAAATAAGTTGACAGGGATAGAATATTTTAGAAGGTTTAGCATATTAACAATGTCAGCCATGTGTTTGGGCTTTATCCTCATCTAAGATACTGAGGTACGAACGCCTTAATTAAATGTTAGAATATAGAACAAGTCATTAAAAATATAATAAAGATTCGGAAAATAACAAAAAATACAATGACTCATATTGTGCACCAGGTTATTAAATATCTGCTCTCATTGTGTTGGTCTGTTGTCAATTTTAAAACCTTAAACAAGTTAATTATGGTGGCCCACAGAGGTCAACACACTGCATCTTAGGAAAACACATGCAAATGGGCAAAACTGCAGAAAACAGAAAGAAAACTGCAGAAAACAGTTTGTCACTCTACACATGCACTGCACCCAACTAAATACACAAATGCACAGCACTATATGGAAACATGCTCAAATGGCACAGACAGATTCTTCGTGTTTTTGTGAGTAGCCTGTATGGACATGCTGTCAATTTTACAAAGATGTTGGCCACTGTAGTTCCTGGCCATCATCGTCATCTGTGTCTCAGTCTCAGGATGAATCCAACATATGAGCAGAGAGGAAGTAAAAGTTTTCTCTCTGACTTGGATGCAGCAGAATGCAGTGAAAGACTCAAAGGCTGTTTCAGGACAAATTGAATGCTGTTTCAAATGCATCATGGCAACAGAAGAATGTTTGGCCATTACTGATGTCTTGTTGGAGCTTGTTTTCAAATGTCATGACAAAACATCCTACAACTGATTGGATTTTTTTTCTCTTTTCTTCTTAGCTGGACCAGGCAGGACATGACTTAAATGTGTCCCTCATACAGACTTGGTAATTCTTTATTTCAAAAGAGCAAACCCTTGAGATCTTAAATAATAAACGACCTCTTACTCTTTCAAAAGCAGCCTTTCACAGTTAATTTCTCCACGATCCGTCTGTCAGAGAAAGGCACGATGTCAAAGATGTACATTTTTCATGATCTTTCATTAATTTGATTGAATAATTCAGCAAATCGCTTTGATGAAAGCGACATCATTCTCGTCACTCTCGTGGTTGTCAGTTTTTAGCCTTTGTCTAAACAAGATTTTCCCGAGAGCGTTACGCAACACATATGTGCTGCGTGTGACACATCAGCTCCTTCATCAGCTTGTTTGTCCCATTTTTCCTTCTTATATTCTTCAACAATTGTTCGAATGGCAACATTTGACACGTCAGTCACATTGAGAGTGAGCTGCAGGCTGGTACTGAAGAGTGCGGAGCTGCATGTCTTCATATGAAAGGTGTGATTCTCCAGCTTAGACTCCTCTTCTGAAAGCTGTGTGTATATTACTCATGTTTTCCCACTTTCAGTCCTTGAGCTGGTCATTATAATCTCATAGCTTCTCCTTATTGGCTCAACTTGGATCCAGGTTTTCTCTTTAGATATAGATTTTTTTCCCTCTCCTGACTGACACTTTATGGTATCTTTTCCCACTGCTCATTACTATCCCACCTGGAGTAAAAACTTGTAAACTTGGAAGCGTTTCATGTGATGTTTGTCAATTATAATAATCTTGTTACTGCAGCCATAGGCCAATTGGATTTGTTTAACTACATATCATCTGTCCATGGATTCCTTTTGCAGTCATCACAGTAAACCTGTGCAGTCTTATAGAGTTATAGATGTGACAAATGATCAGCATGCTTGGCCAGCCAGATGTCTGCAGCATGCAAAAGTATGCAAGTGACACAAACTGCCCTTTATCTGCTACAAGAGACAAACTAGAGGTAAAACTGAATCCATACTTGATTCAAAGTTTTCTTTTCTCAGTGTCACATTGGCAGTCTGTGTACAGTACTATAGATTGCATTGTAATAACTGAGAACTTGCCCTGTCCAGTCCAATAAACCAACCAAGAGGAGCCTCCTCTGTGGGTGTGTGCGAGAAACTTTTCCTCAAACTCGCGGCCAATCCAATTGTGCTCCGCACACAGCCCACCTATACAGCGGTCTCTAACTTGATTTTCTCCAGACCTCTTGGAATGAGCCAGTGTTGTGGCTTCGTCACTTTGCTGGTGCCGTGATAGATGGCTGAGCTGCTGATTGAACTGATTCAAAAATGCATTTCTGAAGGGGACAAATGCTTGCAGTCAGACCACAGGAGGAAGTTAAACTGTTTTCAAACCCTCTGCTCTGTCTTTTTTTTTTCATGGAATGAAATACACTTTCAAAATTCATATTTATTGCTTTATTTATTTACAAAGAGATTTATCCCTACGACAGCGGCACAGTCACCCCCTCTCTAAAATGCCTAAGTGCTTTCTGCTAAATAAACACAATCAGGATGTAATTAAAATCTGCACCAACATACCATTTAGAGCATATGCAATAAAGTGATTATACATTTCAAAAAGCCATTTAGCCAGCAAGCTTTACATTTTTTATATTAATTAGTAGATGTCACTGGATCTTTGGGGTAACAGCCTCTCCTTCACCCTCATCTAATGAAAAAGAAAAGAGTAGGCTGAGAAATGAAATGCACTTTTAATTATTTTTGCAATCTGCTGAATGGAACTAAAACACAGCTCTCATTATCAAACGGAGTGAGGCAGCGACGATCCACTGCAGTCAGTCACGAGTCCAAACTCTCCCCTCTCTGCCTGCTTAACGAACTGGCTGCCTGCTCTCTGGGAAGGTAATGCTTCTACTTCCAATAGATATTTACCTCACAAGCACAGACCTGCCCATAACCTCACCTTGGCATGAGGAGTATCTGCTCTGGATAACAATGCTGTATGATGTGCAGGAGAAACACAATCACAACCTTAGTTTGAGAACCGCAGAAAAGGTGAAGTATTAACAAGCTGTGTGGTTTTGATTTAGAGTGACCAACAATCAGCAGGTGATTAGAGATCTAAGTTGTTGGACTTTAATGAGTCTGATCACACACACACACACACACACAGTATGCAGATTGCCTTAGCTTATTCTTATGATAACTGACTCAAAAATGAGTCAGTTATATGCAGATTGTTTGTCAGTTGTTGCCTCCACAAATGACCCATATATGGTGAAGAGGTCAACACAGTGCATCCTAAGAAAACACATGCAAATGCACAAATGTGTATCATTTGGACAACACACACTGCAAACAGAGATATGATACTAACAATAGTCAAAATAATTGAAATGACCACAAATGCAAATAAACAAACATGCTACATACTGAATAACAAGAGAATCCCAGCAGGTTTGTCACTTTTTCTTCCTTTTGAAGTTAATTTTTGCTTCAATTCAGACAGAGAGAGAAAGAGAGAGAGGACATGGAGTACAGAGCTGTGTTTGGACTTGAAGTACAGCAAACAGGTTGTGTTTTCAGAAATTGCAGCACATTTGTGTCTTTGTATTTTTCTTAAATTGCAGCTTGTTGAGGCACCAGGGCCACAGTGTCCATATAATCATGTCAGGATGACAGTGTCTCATAATAATGACTTGCTGATCTGACAGTGTTAAGTATAGTTTCAGTCATGTGGAGGTGTCACACCTCTGAGAAACAGAAGGTTTTAGGGTAGGTGAGATGATGACATGACTGTTGTTGAACAACATTTCACTACTGCTCAGCAAGTGAATCCTGATTGGATGAAAACAGGAAACGTTCACAAACTGTGAGCCTAGATGTTATCAAGCTTAGTGAGATCGTCTTGTTTGTGCCCTGTAACATCAATATTGATTACAAAATCTCTTTTACTGTTAGTTTGGAAAGAACCTCATCCAATCCTTCACTCCTCACTAAGCTACTAACCTGACCACATCTTCCCTCTGCTTTCAGGCTCTTGTATGTAGAGAGGTTTATAACCACAGTCTGATCCTACTCTACTGGATTTCAAAGACAGTGCTAGAGGTGTTGCTAGGAGATTTGTAAATGTAAATTCAAAGCCTCTATAGGCAGAAGCTTAGCTCTGACTATCTGAACAGTACAAATATGTGTTAGTGCGTTCATCCACGCACTGCGTACCGTGAAGACTTTAAGTTCTGGCTTTGAATTGTTATGTATCCTGATAAAAATGAAAGAAACTTCAAATGCATGTGGGTCTTCAAAGACAACAGTGTCAGACTTCAAAAAAAAAAAAAAAAAAAAAAGTGCAAACAGGGTTAATAATTGATCAGTGGATCACTTGAGTGAACCAGGTGCCTGTTCTCATGACTCTGAGCCGACTTCATTTGAATGAAAAGGAGCAGGAAAGATGTGTATCAATAATAGTTGATGCCCAGAAGCAGCAGAATTTATCAGACACATGCATAACACATTTAAATTCAGATCAAGCCTCAGTCATCAGTCATTAAAATTACATCTAGACTGTAAAGAAAAGAAAAGCGAAAGACAATGGCCTCGGGCTGAACTTTTACCTTGATATGATATCACGTGTGAGTATCCCCACTCGCCTGGAGATGTTTCTATCCCAGAGAGCTTCAAGGAAATGCTGCTGATTCTTATTTGTACGTGTGGGAGGGTTTCCTCAAACAGAGTCTCTTCTTGTTTTCTCATTTTCTCTTGATTCCTCACCCAACAGAGAAAATCTTCTTAATCTCAAGTGCAGCCGGCACAATTTCAGCTCGTAGCATCACAGTTACTTTTTAAATGAGGTTTAGAGACAATAATTCTGCAACATATCTTTATTACCACTTTGCAAATGTCGCTTCTAAGACAAAACCAAATATATTGTACTTGAAACAATTATTTTTTTATTCCCTTGAGCAAATAATGTTTCACAGAAGAATCTGTTAAACCCAATGAGTGGAGGCTGGTGATGGTGTCTTTTTTATTAATGCATTAGTGTTATTGAATGTGGGTGACCATGGTGGCTCACGCTGACGTTCCAAAGATGGAATGTGAGCCAATGAAGCCAGTTAGTGGTGTCAAGACTAAAATAAAGGCCAAGTGGTTTACACTGACATGTGATAACTTATAATAACTGGAAAATTGTGACTTGAAAACAAAGAGATATTTCAACCTCTTTTAAAAAAGCATTAACACTTGACTTAATAATTATAACTTAGATTCTATTGGACCAGGGCTCAGCCTGTTCTGGGCAGCTGTGGGTCAGGAGGTAGAGCAGGTCGTTCAGTAACCAGAAGTTGTTGGTTTGATTCCCGGCTCCTCCGGTCCGCATGTCAAAGAGCCCTTGGGGGAAAACTGAATGTGTGTGTGAATGTGAGTGAATGTTTAGCTTTCACGCACTGTCTGAATGTGTGTGAAAGGGTGAATGTGGTATATAGTATAAATGTGTTGCCTCAGAGACTAGAAAAGCGCTATATAAGCTGTATATATATTTAACAGCTCAGAAAAACAACTACATGAACAGCAGTGTGAATAAAAGGGTTTTTTTCTTTTGTAACATAGTTGTGAGTTGATGTTGACATGTTTCAGAAGTCCACCAGCAGCTGCAAATCAGTGGATGTGGTGTTGACAGGTCTTTTGAAGCAGCATTATGAGCGCTGAGCTACACATGTAACACTAAGTGGTCAGATTGTTAACAAAAAAATAAAAAAAAAAAAAAAATCACAGAGAACAACCAGAGTATCTGTCTCTGTGTTGATGACTTGTGAGACGAGGGATATTTCTTTGTTTTTGTAATATATGAATTCATTTATTTAGTTTCCTGTTTTTTTTTGTCAAATGTGCTCACCCAGTGTTTTGTGACCATGGTGATACTTTGCTGCATAAACAATGTCGAAGTAAAGCCAGTGTCAACAACACACAACATATTACATCTTATATATTCCAAGTAAATGCATCATGCAGCCACTCAAACCAGGTCAATATACACAACATACAGATGTATAAACAAATATATTACATGTTGGCTCAGTGCTTTAAACCTGTTTTAACCTGGCTGTGTGAAGCTAAAATGGGATGCTGTGGACCCTCTGTGTCCTTGACCTATAGCAGATAATGTGGGACTGAGATACTTGCAGCCAGTGACCAGCTCAACAACTGTGACTTTTATCATGGAAGCTCACACATGCCTGTTCAAAACCTCGGCCCTCATCTCTTCAGTCAGGGCTACTTCACACACACACTTATCAGTGTGGAATTTTACACACTTCAGCCACTAGCACCATATGTAGGCACATGTTTCCTGTATCTACAGAGGACAGATGTTGTGTTGTTTTTTTTCCTTGAGGCTTCCGGCAGTGTATCGGCCCTGTCCTTGCACACCGAGATGAGGAAGGGAAGGTCACACGCAAGTCCCAGGTGAGCCCATCAGTGGCAGGATGCATTTGTGCAATAGACTGATGAAGCGAGAGGGAAGAGAAGATAGAATCGAAGTAGTATGAGAATGCATGGAGGAGGAAGGGGGAGAAGGAGGTGGAAGGGGGAGGGTTAGGGAGTTAGGGATGGATGGGGGAGGTGGGGAGCGTTGCTAGGGTGACCTCTTCTGTCCCTGTAAAGCTGCAGTTTACTTTTGTAATCCCCTACAGAACAGCTAAGGGGGATGTTCACACTGTGCCTTCCTTGAGGAAATAAAGGTGACAGTGGAAACGTTACATTTTGTGCTCGGTGGGTTAAATGTGAGATGGCTGCCCGGATAAACCTGAATCCTCCCTAACTAGTACAGAAAGATTTCCAACTGACTAAACTTCAGCATCAAAGTTGTTTTCACTGTAGCATGATCGAAATCACTGGTGGTCTTTTTGAACCTTGAAACGCCTCATTAAAACAATCAGAATCCTCCACATGAGCTGAAAGCAGCGAGCGCAGGCTGCTGGCTCTGCACTTATGGGTAAACATGTTTCGATCTGCTCCGTGTGTCTGTTATTATTCTTGTTTTGTAGCACCTTATAAACTGAGGCACAGGCTAATGAAAACCTCCTCAAGCTTGCCTGTAGCTAAAGATGCCCCAGCCAAGTCTCTTTGTAACTGTACAGTGTGCATGCTGGCCTGTATTTATTAAAGCAGGGGTGTCAAACTCATTCCACAAAGGGCCAGGTGGCTGCAGGTTTTTGTTCCAACCAAGCAGCAGCACACCAGACTTGACTCAGTTAATCAACTGATCTCAGTCTTCAGACAGTTGATTGGTCAAACTGTGTGCTCTTGATTAGTTGGAACAAAAACCTGCAGAAACTCGACCCTTGTGAAATGAGTTTGAGAACCCTGGTGTAACGGATTACAATCCACATAATTACTTAAAAACAGCACTGCTCCAGATTTTAAATCTGCCCATATCGGGGCCTACACTGCTGAATGTCCTAAACGCTCTCATGAAATTGGAATCCTCAAAGAGTTCACTCCCTGCGCGCTTTAATCAGCGTCATCCCGCACAACTCGGGTTTTGTTTGCGATCTCTCCTACACATGTAGCCAGTCATCTATTCATTGCCCCTACTCTTGTTGACCTAGCGAGGGATGCAGCAAACAATTTAACAGACAACTGGGGGGGGGGGGTTCAGCAACATCAAGGTGCTGCAATGAGATATCAGAAAACTCAGCCGAGTTGATGTGCTGTAGTGAGAAATAAGAGAAATCTCTTGGAGCAGATCAGATGGGTCTCAAGCTGCATAACCCCAAGAATCAGCTTAAAGAAAGAGAGAAAGGAAGAATGTCAGCGCTGGCAACTTGACATCAAAGTAGAATCTCCCCCTCAGATGTTTTTCTCCTTCTTACCTCAAAGGCCACAAGATGTTCCTCCTGTTGGAATGAAAAAGTTGGCTGGAGCTTTGCTCAACTATTGCAAAAAAAAAAAAGAAAGAAAGAAACAGCATGCACGTGGTGAAATTAAACCTGATCACTCTCCATGAGATTAGATATTGATTCTTCTTCCAAATGACTATAAAGAGATCTCTCTCCACATGATTAGGTATTTATACTTCATACTATTACTTCCTTCCCCAGTGCTAGCCATGGATTCAAGACTGTGAGATGATTGCACAGCCTATAGCATGGAAATCTGCATTAATAATAATCAATACATGGACTCATTTGTTATCTATCCTCTTGATTTGTTCATGCACCATGAGCTTTAAATGCTGAATGTATGTATTTTCTGGCTGATTTCCTTTCCCCTCCCTCCTCGCAGTTACTTTCCTTTGACAGAGTCTGATGGAGGAGTTTAGCACAGCGCTGTGACCCTGGAGCTCTCTGCTGTTTAAATCTCATTTCTGCAGCCTGGTAGAGAAAGGCTTACTCTGACGAAAGCAGTAATATTGACAGAATATGGCAGGGTCACATGACTAGAGCACTTCATGGACAGTACAGCTGCACATGCTGAAAGTCCAAAGCTCTCAAACAGGACAGCACCGCAGAGCACCACAGTGCACAGGTGCATCATCGGTGGGGAATAGAAGTTTCTGCATGTCACCACTCATAATGTCAGTCTCTGTAGGTGAATGATTGCCTGACTGACTGATTGACTAATATTTGTTTTCTTCTATTATTTGATGTGCTATATGCAAAGAAGCAACCCGATGCTGAATATACCTGCCCTTCAGCTGTTTGCATATTATGAGTCATGAAACATTTTGGCAGGTAATTCTAAGAGACCTAAGGTCCATACATTTTTCATATGATTCATTTTTCCTGCAGCAGCACGGTGTCTAAACAAACAAATTACTCTCCTTCAGAAACAACTTTTATATGTACCTCAGCTGGTGAAATCAAAGCAAGCTCCAGTCTGGTTTCCTCTTTCCACTGAATTAAAAAAAAAAGAAAAGAAAAGAGGAAAGTAACAAACAGACAAATCTTTATGTACATGCATGAGAGAGGTTTAATTGGTCGGTGGCATTAAGGTCTGGACTAGTTGAAAGCAGTGAGCAGCGGTACACTCCTCTTTGCATTTAGAATGGATCAATCATATTTGATATGTGTGTCAACAGTGGCTGCCCTGTCCTCTTGTATTTTGATGAAGCCTGTCACCCAGAGGTGATGAAAATTCCCACAAGCATGCATACAAGATTTTTCTACCGGTGCCTTTGTCTCCAATGTAAGATGTCAATAAAAATGTGCTTAAAAAGGAGCTATTGCTATAGTTAACATTGGCATTAATAACTTAATAGCTTTTTTTTTTTGTCTTATGATTTATATTAACTACACCAAACAGTTAGTCCTGGTCTGTGCTGTCATGAATAGCAACTCATTGCAGCCTTGACAAGACCTTTAGCCATTGTTGCATCTACAAGCCAAGAGGTTATACTAGCAGTATAAAATGCAACTAATAGCAGTGTCATGTTTTCAAATCAGATTGGAGGCTACAGTGGGTCATTATCAAAAAGTGATGAGAGGCTGTGGTCAGCATATGATACAAGTGATAGAAACAGAGTCAACATTGATGTTGTTCTCCACGACCAGAGACAGCTACTGTGAGTCAAGAAATCATGGTTTGATGCTGAATTTGCAGCATTTCCTCCAGGCTCGGTTTGTTTATGAGCTCTACTCATACTATTTAGCTTAGCAAAGTCATTTATTCAGTCATTCACAGACATAGGTAAATAGTCACACATGAGAAAGCTCCTATTTACTTACACGCAAGTGTAAATTTTTTTATAATTTGCCAATAGAATAAATGGACCAACAGCTGTCTGCTGTCAGCAAACAGTGACAGTGACCTTTGACATGGATCTACAGCTCACATCAGACAAGTGTCAAACTCACAATAGTTGCACAATAGTTACAACAATAGTTTCTGAGTGCACAGTTTATTAATATTCAGCTTGTTTAACAGAGAGACTGCTCTCCACTGGGCGACCTGAGTGGGTTAAACCTCAGACCTCCTTGCAGTTATATTCTATCTGTTCCTTGATTTTCCTAAAGGGAAAGTGGCAACAGTGGTATCGCCCTTCACAGAAGCCTGATCTCATTTCACAGTGAGTGTCAAACTGACACCGTGCACTTGTCTTGCCACACACTCCACCATTGTCAAGGAAGTCAGAAGTGCAGATATTCCATTTCAGAGACGTTATGAAATATATATTTCAAAGTGTAAATCAGAAGTACAACATCCTGTCTGTTCAATCCGCCCTCGGTGCAGAGGGTGAATAATGAAGGACCTCTTTCCTTCAGGTGAGTCCCGCTGCTCGAGTGGAGAGACGGGGGGTTGTAAATAAACAGTCAGAGCTGAGTGACTGGCTCTCGACTAACTTGAAAAATTAAGAGAGGGAACATTGTTGATTATTTAATTTGCTGCAGCTGATTGGAAGAAAACATCACACACAAGAAAAGAAACTCTACAAGTGACACCTGACAACACCTCAGGAGGCTGAGCCTTTGTTTCTCTTTGCTGTCTTCAATTATACAAGAAACCCCCTCCTCCCCGCTCTCTGGCACACTTTCAGCAGCCTTGATGAATATCCTCCAGCTATTTTGGTAATTTTGTTTGCTTATTTATTTACGTAAAAGCAGATGCACGGATATGATGCGTGGGTTTGAATGGCAGATGATAAAAGGGAAAACATTTTCCTCCCTCAAAACCAAAACCTGTGTGGTTTACAGAGTGTGTTACAGAGTGCTGGGTGCAGGAGAGTGTAATAATGGGCATTTATTCAGGTATCTCTGTGCACTTAAGGGGAGAGAAGAAACAAACAGCCAAAACACAGCTGCTCTTTTGGAAACCAGCTATTTTCCCAGTAAGTTAAAACAAAGATATGACCAGCCTGTGCATGGCTTGAAATTTACTTATGAAAAGATAAGATTCAAGTGTGACAGGTTCAAGAACTGAAGAGAGAAAAAAAAGCACAGTGAATCTATATGTGGCTGCATTTTGTGAATAAGCTGTTTCACTCTGCCATCAAGCATAAAAATGCAAAGATGCTCCTGTGGTTCTTGCAGGTCAGTCAGTAAATGAGAGGGCAAGGTCACCGAGGAGGAAAGTATAGGGGAAGGTGGAGGAGAAAGATCCATGGTGTGCACATACAGTAGGCCCTATATGGACTTACTTTCACATCTGACCTCTGACTCCTGCTGGAAAACACACCCCCGCCTTCACTTATCATGATGCAATGCAGGAGTGTATCATGTACACATATACCTTGGATTTCCGCAGGAAAAACACATTTAGAATTGGTAGCAAACAAGAAAGCCCCGCCTCAGATAACATGAAACCCTGAGCTGGACTACATCAGATACCAGTGATGAATAAATATTAAACCAGCCGCTGCTTTACTAGAGGTATATTATTCACTTTGGGGCTGTTATCTTATACAGTGGACAGCCAGTGTAGAGTGTGGATTTGCAGTGAGACTCGGATGCTTCAGAGGACATCTCAGTCACATAGGAACCTGAGGAGGGATCCCAGGGAATATCATCCAAGCAGAATGTGGAGCAGGGAGATTTTATCAGTGACTTCCCAACTATATCCAATACCCCTGATGAATAAATATGGACCCCGGGGCTTCTTAGGAGAAAGGTCACATGTCACTGAAGAGGTTGTATTGTGTACAAACCATGACAGCGGTTCCAACAGAGTAAGACTAAATGTTTTTTTTTTTGTTGTTGTTGTTTTTGTTTGGTTTTTTTTTTTCCTAGAATAAAGAAAAACAAATAAAAAATAAAAATAGCTATAAAGTGGTCATATCTAAACATATACTATCCTCTACTACAGCTAAGGTCATGTAATATTTTTACTTACACATACTCAGCTGTTGTCTCTGTATGAAGATATACTGAACATATCCACATCAAAAACATCTGGTTTCTGGGCAAAATGTTCTGTGGATGTTGAAGAAAAACTGTTTAAGAAACAGAGAGAATTCACAGAACAAGAGTCTTGCTGTAGTTAATGATTCTTCATCTTCCTTCATTTCACGTCAGTGTTACTTTACAGTTCAACAAAGGTTAAGCAACTGAAATAGAGGTGAAATAGAATTTCTTTTCCAGCATTTGATTGTTTTATCAGCTGCTGTTTCTTTAGGTTAAACATGATGGTTGACACTCATTCATTTTGATGTTTCAATGCAGAAAGTATCTCGTCCCTGCTCTGACAGACCACAACATAAGGCCACAACTGATAGTGAGGCTCTTCCTGTTGTGGCTCTGCACGCCTCATTTATGAGTTTAACTGTGAACGACTGGTTTTCGTCTGTGTTACGTGGGTGATATCAACAACATTATACTTTGAAAAAATACTGTAATGCTGTTATCTCCACGAGTAAAAGGTCACATCTTGCCAAAATTACTGTTTTTCAAACAGGGCACTATTAGTGCTGTAATCAAGCATCAAGAAGAGACACCTTTTGGCCCCACTGCTGGTTTTAATGTGCATAACCATTTTCATTTCCCTCTTTGTATTCTCAGCAATAATTGATGCACACCCCTTGAGCTATTTTTCAAATAACAGTTTTACCTCATACTGACTCTCAGGCACTCCTCAGGAGATGGATAGATTATTGATTGTTGAAAGTTTGATGATGGCTGTGTCCCTGCCACAAAGATGTCCCAACTCTTGATTTTAAACAGGTTACTGTCCAGCCAAGAGCCAGCTCCTCCCCATTTCCGTTAACAGGAGAGGAAGTCAGCAGCTGCCTGGTCTGCCGAAAACATATGGATCACTTCAAAATTGATCTTCTGGGACAAAAACGGCCCCTAGCCATCTGTTTGATGAATTCGTCTGGAGGTCAAAAAAAAAAAAAAAAAGTTAGGGTTGTGGAAGAATCTTTTCAAATTAGGTCAATCAGGGGTTGAACTGGCTTCTACAAGACTAGCAAAGAAAAAAAAAAAAACTCTTTCACTACTGTTTCACCCACTTCTGGCTGCAGTACCCATTATATGAATTTAAGTTTAACAGTAATCTTCACACATTTCACTCTTGAGCAAAATGTTGCACTGACAAGCTGATGGACCAGCGAAACTGACATTTCCATCCCTTGAGCCATGCCTCGAGCATAGTGGCAAACTCCTACATTATTTAAGACATACCTGGTGTTTGCAGTGAATAAGTGTTTGGGATTATGACCTGGAGGGTGTAATATGAAAGGGCTGTACAGAGATCCACTGAATTGCATCAAGACAGAGTATGTTGCATTGTTATTAGCACTGACAACAACACCCCCACTCTTTTTTAAAAGGAGGACATCAGCTGAAGAAATGGGGTAGTAACTCCCTGTTGGGATGCCCAGGAAGTTGATCAGTTGACATTTCCAAAAGTCACAGACACACTCACATCAGTGCTGATATAGTTTATGTACTTGAGGCAAATAGTTATTGAGAGAATGAATAAAATCTTAAGTCAAGCGATAATGTACCAAGAGCAAAAACTGGCAGGAAATACTGAAATACGAGAGAGAAATATTACATAGCAAAGAAACAATGAAAATCTTTTCTTGACAGTTTTAAATAACCCAAATAGACCTTTTATAAAATAAAACCCGATGGTTTATAGTGCCACAGTCATCCTTTATCACTCCATCATATATCATCCTGAGACTGCTGCCAGAGCCCCACTGAGAGCCAGACCTTCCTCCTGGGAGAGGTGCACCTGCATCTTAACTTGTTCATCTTCATCAATCTTGAATGACAGAGCATCAAAACAAAACAGCACCCTGCCTGTCAGAATCACACATGTATATTTTATCATCAGCCCTTTGAACTGCAGGACAGTAAGGACATTGCCGTGCTTTGATTTGGGATCGAGTTTGGTTTTAACTGGGATTTGTTTGATTGTGAGGGTCCTCGGTACCACACATCCTGGTTTAAACCCACAGTGGCTCTTTGGTGTGCCCCTGCTGTATAAGAGACTCTAACCCAGAGGCAACTCAAACAACCTGCCCTACTTTCATTAATAAGCATTTGTCACAAAACGACCCAGTGCCACATTCTGTAATGACCCTGGAGACCACACTTGCTGCTTTGGACCAGAGAGGCAGCAGGAACCCGGGCAAGACAAAATTAAAATGGCGGTGATATGGGAGAGAAATAATCAGGGTGGTGGGACAGGACCATGGACTGGTTTTAGGTCATCGATGGCTGGAGGTGCAGATGGATGTCTGCTATGTCTGGACTGTGGCTGCAGTGAAGGTAAATGGCCAGTGGACCACTCAACCATTGCTTTCCGGGGGGCTCCGATACCACCTGCTTGATCATCTCCATGTGGATATTCCCAGCTGCAGCCACCACCTGCCCACTAAGAGAAGCCACTATGCATAATAGATGAGGTGGCCCAGAGCCACATGTCCAAACTGAACTATCTCCACAGACCTGAAAGGCCCAGGATCTCACTCTATAGGAGACTCTGTGTAGCCCAAAGTGCTGTCAACTGTAAAGAGCCTTTGAACAGCTGCAAGCCAGACTCCTATACAGAATGTGGAAAATCTGTATTTGCCAACCATCGAGCACATTTAGAAATAGCTTTTCCCAGAAAATACTCATTGAAGAGAGTAAGTGTGAGAAGCTGAGATAATGGGTGTTTCCCGGCCTGTTTGAAATAATGCAACACAGGAATAGGCCTACAGCTGGAGCTTCTTCTGCCCTAAAATGTGGACTAGTTACACAGCTGATTTTTCAGTGTCTTTTTTTTTTTTTTTTTTTTAAGAAATCCTATAAAGTCACCATCAAATGTTTTTAGTTGACAGGAGCAAAGCAAAAACTGTAGTAATATTGTACACAGTGAGGAGGTCATGGTGGATGGACTGGACAACAAGACAAAAAGGACAATGACAGATGTGCAATGTTTGAAGTATCATTTTATGTTGAGTGTCCATTGTTATTATAATTATGACAATAATGATCATCTAATGTGGAGGACGGTACTTGTTTAAACCCGAATCATGATTTTTTTCCCCCATAAATCCAAACAAGCCATGATGTCTCTGTACAGTCTCTGTACTTATTTGTAACCATGACAGCCAAGTTCCAGTGCTCATGCCAGTGTCACTCCTAATGGTAGTATCAGAAGATTTAAAAAAAAACATAGGGTTGTCATCGTGGTTTGCTCTGACAAGACTGCTTCTGTTGTTCTGCAGTTTTGCCTCAGATTTTTTAAATTCCCTGCGTCTTGTGCTCCCATTTTCTTAGTGTCCTGGGCTTTTGCTCTACTTATTGTGCCTGATAAGCTCACAGTGTTTGTTTCTAGGTTTTAGATTTGGTCCTAAAAGACTTTTTCAAAAAACTTCCTTGCATTGTCTGTCACTGGATCCTTTAGTTCATAACTTGACAGCTGTTCAGAGGACTGATTGGCTGTTCACCTGTCCTAACGTAAAGAGGAACAATGCAGGATTTTCCCGCAGCTATGCTACATTTTTACCTATACTAGGGAGAATGGAGGCTCTCTGCCCTCCACCTGGTGTCTCTGGGCTGAAAACCAACCTTGCAACATCAGTGCAGCACTTGGCCTCCACCCCGGTGTCCCAGCTCTGGTCTCTGTGCAACACGACACAAACGTGCTCTGTCCATAATCTTTTATTTATGGTTGTTAAGACTACACAAATATAAACGTATCATTGTATATGTTATATAACATTATCCAGCGCTCCATGGATTGCATTTTTCCCCGGCTTCATTAAAAACAAATGCACATAGCCAGGAGGAGGGTTAGCAAAACAGCGGAAAAGGGACGGACTTGCATAGTTCCTCTTTAATCATCAACTGGTCCACAGGGAGTGTTGTTAAAAAAAGAAAAAGAAAATGTTAATAATAAACAGACAGGAATTGTTCCACAAAATATATATATAGCCTATATAATATATAATATAAAAAACAGATGAAAAAAATATATGTATATATTCTGTTTGTGAGTGAGACATCAAAACCAGACACCTGCTGTTCACATTTAAGATCACAGAATTTCCTTTCTTCTTATTTCCTGTGTTGTGACTCCAGCTGTGCAGGAAATGTCTCAATCTCAGGCAAGAAAAAAAAAAAAAACACTGCAACAAAAATGGACACAGGAATCTAAGGTATGTCCGAAGACTTTTTATTTTTCATACTTTCAGTCACGATGTGAGAGCGAGAACATGAAAATTCAGGCCTCGCGGCTCCCGTCGTCTAACATGAAATATGTTTATCATCAATCCTTCCTTTATCACCACATGGTTATTCCATGCAACTGAGGTGTCAAATTCCATATATGTCGTTTGTTGCATAATAAAATGGGAGTAGATTGGGTGCATAGACATACAGTATACAGATGTTGCATCCGTTTCTGGCAGAGGAAGCCCCGCTTGTAGCCTGCTCTGCTGTGATAAAGGAGATAAAGATACAGACCAGCGACACAAAGACTCACAGTTCTGGCTTGAGCACAAAGATTAACACATGCACGCACACAAACACACATGTACACACACCCTTGTGCACGCACACAGAGCCTCAGTCTTTACAAATGCTGCACGAAATTCTGACTCGCACATCTTAACATCATCTGACAGTCTCTCCTGCTCTGGTATGGAGAAATGCTGAAAATGAATTTTTTGGTGTCAATAAATTATTTATTTATTTGCACCACATGACGCCATTCAGCACCGTCATGGACGATGTGAGCTGTATCTGAAACCCCATCATGCCCAGACAGTTCCACTCTTCATATAAAACCTCTTTGAGGTGCTGATACTATTATGAGCAGTGATTTAAAATGTTAATGGTGTTTGAATTTTGGTTGTGACGGCAGAATAGAATGAGGTAGACCAAAGAAAGCAGAGCTCCTTTGTTCTCCACCTTGACAGCTTTATGTTTATTTGATGAAGCTGAGCTGAAATAGAGAAGAAAGAGGCTCTGAAGCTGAACTGGACATCCAGAGAAGGTGAGCTGATCTCCACAACCATGTGATAATGTATAGTGCAGATGAGGCTCATAGTAAATACAGCAGCCACACTCATATTATTGGCTAATAGACCTTTTAAAACTTTCAAAGTTCACGAGGATAGCTCAGAGTAAAAAATAATGTGCTGTTCATACCTGCCATTAGTAAGACATAGGCTGAAGTGTGTGTGTACAGAATCTGAATACACGTGGGAAAAAAAAACAAACAAACAAAAAAAAAAACATATTGGTCAATGCCAAAGAGATAATTATAGCATTGAGTTTTTGGGGCAGTAAAAGTGAACACTCTGGATGCTGCCTTGTGGATTAACACCTTGACCTATGAGCAATTGTAACAGTATACAGTAGGTTCCTTTGTCCACTGCTCAAAGTGAACTGATTTTCCTTTTACCTGCTGCCAAAAATCAAAACATGTCTCTCAAGGGCAAATTTGTCGTTTCAATTCAACGATCAATTCAATGTTCTTAGCATGCATATATTTCTAGTTAGCCATTTGTGGAATTTGTGTTTTCCTTGTAGCTGCTGATATCCAAATACTGTATAGACGTACAGATAGTACAGCATGTTGTATTTGGAATAAGTGTTCGCGGCATACACTTAGGATTCCTTTGGTGTCTCCCCAAGACATTAAAGAGCATGCAATTTCTCCTTTGTTCTACACCTCTGCTTTGTACTGTTGTGAAGTGGAGTGTATATATTCATCCAACTGTACTTTATACCAAGGGACGGAGAAACGGGAACATCGGTAAGGCTCCAAAGAAACAACCCTTCTCACAAAATCCCACACACAAAAAAAGATTCAAGCACTCACGATGGTAATGCAACCTGTTGGAGTGTTTTTGAGCAGATCCCTAGGAGATGGGACCCATCAGTGGTTTTTGGCTCTGTATGGTGTCATCTCTGTGGAAAAACAACCTTAAAAGATTAATTTCCCCCTCAGGGCATCACAGTATCAAAAAGGCACAAACACATCTTTTAGTAAAGAAGCTGTAAGTAATTTGAAACTTTCTGATGCAATCTCAACAAAAACTCAATATCACAAGTTTCACAAGAGTAGGTATTTTTGGTGCTATGGCTATTGTCTTGGAATACAGTATCACACAATGTTTTCCTGCTATTTTGTCCACCACTCGAACAGTTTCAAGCCATCAATCTTTTCTTCTCTTCTGTAGTAGGTGTCACCACATCTTTTCAAATGGCCGCTTTGTCTTGCGGGGGCGAAAATTGTTCATGTGTCATATTGACGTGGGAAAACACTACCTGGCTTTTTCATTGTCATTCTGTCATTCAATTGGAAAAACATGTTTCGACTGAAGGGATGACCTGCTGTCATCTCCGTCACTCACAGTTACACCATGTGTCCACCAGGTACCACAGAGCACCTATTGTTGTTTTCAAAAGAGAGGAGGCACTCTAGCATATCTGTACTGCAGAGACCTCGGCAAAGTGAATTTTCTATATTCTAAAAAAAAAAAAAAAAAAAAAAAAAAGGAGCAAGAAGAAGAGTGCCAGCCACCACCCTAATTTCTCCTATAGATTTGGCTTGGCATTTCAACTGCATTGCAGACACTTGGAAGTCAGACCTTCACAGATGGTATGTTATGTTTACATCCTCTGTGCATTATGGTGGTTCAACTTGGAAAGAGAATGGAGGCTGTTGAGTCCCCCCCCATAAACAATGTGTTTTCTTCTGAGTTGTGATCAAAAGGTGCTGATTTTGAAACAATGAACAAACCGTTTCATTGTTTCATATAAGACACACACACACACACACACACAAAAAAGGTGTTTCTAACTTTTGCTTTATTCCTCTCTCCTGCACATATATTAAACCCTTATGGCAGATGTTTCTTTAATGGGCTCTTCCCCAAAAGATATTTTTAACATGCAGGGACAGAAAGACCCCCCCCCCCCCCCCCCCCCCCCCCCCCCCCCCACACACCCACACACACACACACAGACAGTGAAGTCAAACATTCACAGATGGTAGTTCATGTTTACAGCCAATGTGCATTAACAGTTGTCCAACTTGGAGAAATCCAGAGAAAAAACATGGATGCCCTTGAGTTTTCCACTGCAGAGTATATCAACAGTTTCGAATAACAGTGGTGAGTATTCATGCAGATATTCCACCTGGACAAAACTAAATTCCCCAAAAGGAAACTCTTCATAAACATTCACACTGTCCACAGCTACTCCTCGATGCTGGTGAATCTTATGTCTTATTTACACCGGTCTAAACAGGTTATTTCTGGACAGCTTAATAATTGGTGCTTCTTGGACTTCTTGTGAGGGCCAGAGACTGAAAGGCTGACTAATGGGCCCTTATTAACTGTTAAATAGAACCAATTAAGAACAAAATGGTCTTATAAATTTTGTCACAGGCAAAAATAAAATGGAGTGAGAGCATAATGCATCAGCTTCATTTGTTTATTTGCACACAAACAGAAAAGGTTAATAGGCAAGCTTCTTTTCATTTTAGACAGTTTAATCAGGACATGTTGTACACTTACTGGAATAAGAGCAGTGAGAAAAAGACAGCAACAGTGTTAATACTATAATTAGCTGTTTTCCTGACTTTTTGTGAAAAGTTATTTCAGCCAATAAGGAGCAGCAGCATGAACTACTTAAAGCTAAAACAGGGGCAGATGCACACAGAAGCTCATTTAAATGATCTCTCACCACATTAACCACTGACAGGGTAGCCTGTGAACACATGACATACAACATAACTTGCACAAAAATGATCTGGAAATAAATAAATCTGATATTGGCTGCCTAAGAAACTGCATTTTAAATGCCATGATATCCTGAGCATGAAAATAAATGTCTCCTACATGGATTCCTGACTTAATTGTCATTTGCATGGACTTTGTTTCTCTGGAAAAGTTGAAATTCTGAAAACATATTCACTGTTGTGCCCACATTCACAAGCCTGTTGTCTTTGCAATAATTACAGACAGTGGTGATATCATGAATCAACTGTGTGCCATGCTTGAAATGGAATTATTTGATTATGAGTATGAGAATGTATTCAGTGATGCCAGTGTCATTTTTAGATTAAATAAAAGCACATGTACAGGGTTAATAGAGTTTTTTTCAGTCCCTGTACATAAAATAACCACTTCAGAGCTTGGTGGTAGAGAATGGTAGACGACTATAGCTCAGCATTCAGCAGCAGCACTGATAATGTGTTGATTTCTAACCCCTACAGGAATGATTGATTTACATGGCAAGTAGTGCATTCAGAGCATGTCTCTCCTCCATAGCCAGATTTATGATGGTGCAAAGATGTGTAGAGGTCAAAACAAAATACACACAACACAACACAACACTGAATTTTAAAAGCGAGGGTACCGAGATGCAGAAAGTTGTTTTGGAGCTGCATAAACATCTCGACAAACATGAAACCATTAGAGAGAAGTGTAATTATTTCTGCTTATTTCTGCTCCTGATGTCTGTGCGGCTGGTTGTGCTGGTTGGGAGCGAGATGCATCAGCGGCTCACTGCTAGTTCCGAAATCTGTAATTACTGAAGGAAATAAAGTTGATGAAGAATATGAAGCATTCTCGTAAGGAACTGGGTCACTCTGCCATAACAAACATCTGAACTGTCCTGGCAACAGACTTATTTAGAGCATCTGGGATTACCACGCAGCATCATCTGACTGTTCACTGCTTTTTGCATTTGCATTAACTAGAGAGACTGAGCTGTTCATACTAGATGATTATGCAGGAGATTGTTAAAATCCAAACACCAAGGTTATGTTAATTTTGCAGTAGAAATAATGGGTGTAGAGTGTGAATTATTCACTTACAACCAGGGGGGTCAACTATTTCTCCAGGGCCAAAGGGAACCCAGTGCAGTGCAGACACATGCTTCAGTCAACTGAGGAGCTGGATACACATTTTTCTTATTCAAAAATGTGTCAGTACAGCAACTAATCCTCCATTCTGTAACTGCCCATGACTGAGCGGCAGTGTTTTCCAGCCATATATAACATTTTGTATTAGTTCACCCTTTCATTTCACTGTCTGCTGGCTAACTTTACTTAAAGCAGCTTTAACTAAACTGTACTTTAGACTAAAACTTCAAACTAGCTAACATTTTGTGTTGTTTGAGTTGTAACCAAAGGCTTAAGTTATGAATTAATGTCATGCTTATTCATTGAGCTGTTAAATGAGCCACACAGTTTGCTACAGCCATTTACATATACAGTGACACTGTTAGCTTGTGTGGCAGAAGGGAGCAGAGCTTCCGGGCATTATTATAGTGTAAATACATTATATTCTATTTATTTGCGTTCCTATTAGCCACACCTAAGGTAGCAAGTATTCTTTGGAGTGAAAATTACAATGCAAACATTGCATTTTTTTATTTTACCATGATTTTATATTTTATCATCATCATCATCATCAACAGTTTTAATATACGTAATGTCAGGTTGATGTTTATCAATCCCATGTTCTTGTTTTGAGGGAACTGTATGAGTAGCCAGCAGACTACATGACATGGCACATTGAATCAGAGTATGTGCAAATGCAAGTGAACCCCAGCTGCACTGGTAAAATCAGGCAGGTAATGGACTCAGATGAAACACATGTGGGTGCTCGAGTGATCAATTAAGCAGACCAATCAAATAGGACATCCTGAGGAAAGGTTTTGAGCAGCACTGATTAAAAGAGAGGAAACCAACCAAGCCACTGTTGTGCCAATCACCACAATCACTGCATGTCCTCCCTGAAGTGAAGGGCCATCAAAACTTTCAGCAAGAAGCACCAGGAAAAAAAATCATAAATTAGGAAAAGGTCAACCCACACATCACCCTCAGAGAGTTGCAGACCTCTCACAGCACACAGCAGCTGGATCGCCAAACACTGGCTGCACCTCACCGAAGACGCCAACTTGACAGACTACTGACTGACTTTTGACTCTGACCAAGAGACATGAGTACTGTTACAAACCTTTCTTCTTTTTTTTGATTATTATTATTGCTGCTTTGGGTTTTTCATTATTTTGTAGAAGAGGATCAGATTTTTCTTTTGATCAAAACTGAGATATGGACTTGCATTAAAGTTTGATTTATTGTTGCTTGGTGAATATATATTTTGAACCACTAAACAGACCATGTTTGAGTTTTCTTGTGCTGGGTACAATTTTATTTAAGGTTGTGTGCTTATCTTGAATGCTGATATCTTTGTGGTGGGAATATGAATGAGTATGACTCGGACAGACCACCTTTGTCAGGATATAGAAGCCTGACTGGCACTAGCACTGACAGGCCTTCTGGATGTCAATTCTATGCACACGAGTCCAAAATTGAATAATATGGCTACAGTCACAGGCACCATGTTTGGAGGGTTCACAAACTTTCAAGGAACACTGTATATGTTTCAGCCTTCTAAAAACTAGTGGTTTATATCTTTGGGCAGGTCAAAGCCATCAGGGAGGTCAGACCCCCCCCCCATCCCCTGATGTAGTGGATGAAGAGTGCAGCCCATCATCTTCTTTCAACGCCTTGATTTATTTTCACGGTCAAATATTTGAGGAAAAAAATTTAAGGCTGTTATTGAAATGATGATAATGAAATAACTATTTGAAGCAGCTTCCAAAATCATTGTGAAAACTAAATGGGGGTATCAATATTGCATTTGTGATTGCATCCTTCTCTGCAAACAGTCAGCTCAGATGCGTGGCAAACGATGGGAGAGACAAAAAAAGATTTGTTCAAGATAACCGTTTTATGTACTACACAAACTACTGTTCAACATGAAAGTGAAGGCAGGGATCAGTGACGGCAGGGAATCATAAAAAAGAAACCACATGCAGTGAGATGCTCTGAGTAGAATCCTGTTTAACGGCACCTTAATGCAACAAGAGTCAACGAGCAGGCACACCTAAGCACAGCCAGAGGGCCATCACTGTTCTCAGCAATAACTGCCTTTCATTAGCTTCATAACTCATCTCATCTACTTTGTTCTGAATGGAAAATTTGCCATGGTCAAGAGGATGATTTCTTCATGTTTTTACTATACATTTGACTATCTGGGAAATGAACGCATCGGTGCTCCAAGG
Organism: Caranx ignobilis; assembly: GCA_021432705.1. Classification (NCBI taxonomy): domain Eukaryota; kingdom Metazoa; phylum Chordata; class Actinopteri; order Carangiformes; family Carangidae; genus Caranx; species Caranx ignobilis. Next base: position 4,311,605 of record MU269986.1, read on the forward strand.
GGTGGCTCCTAAATTCAAACTAAATACTCTGTTAGGTATTCATTTTGTTGTATTACATGAAAATTCTCTACAGTGATGAATTCATTACATCACTTAGTGGGGCACTTAACCCCTGAGGCATGTGTACAGTACAACCCATACATTACTCCCTCAGGGGAACTCTTGCACTTTAAAATCCACCATTTACAGATACACGCTGGGTAATTCTTTGGTTAGCAAGTTACCAGAAAAAAAAAAAATTCACCTCATTTCTGCTGGAGGGAAAAATTACGGCACTGTACATGTTATGTGAGAAAGAAACAGACTAGTGAGCAAGCCACATTCATTCAGCAGACCCCACAGTGAGGGCGAGGAAGCCAAACAGTGAATAATTTAGTCTCAGACAACTCCAGCAACCCTGACACTATTAACATTGTCCTGCTTATAAACCAATAAGTTGTTAATATTTATTCATTCATTCTACTTTTTCACCTGAAGCTGCCATGCACTGATCTCATTCTGCCATAACAAGCACAAGAATCCATAAATAATACTCACTGCTTATACTTTCACTTTTAAGTGAATTTTGAGTGATACCACAGGGTTAAATTATGAGGGACTTGGATCCCCACAAAAAGAGGTAAGACATGGAGGGGTTTAAACATTTATATGAACTTACTAGCTGTGATCGTAAATATTACAATGTAATTCTCACATTAGAAGAATCTTGTGGCATCAAGGCTTAATTCAGTGGTTCAGATGGAGATAGACCATCACGGTACAATTCTGTCTGCAGGTCTACATGTAGTGCAAGCCTATATATGGACTATTTACATCAAGGCTGGCCTAGAACAATGGGTTGCAGTGTAAGTGACAAGTATAAATAGGAAACCTGGATGGACTTAACAACAACAAGTCTGCCAGTGATCCTATTTGGTTGATCCCTTTTATACTTCTCCAGGTGGAGGCCTTTGATTTGCTCCTCCAAGAAGATCGTCCTTGAGGAAACCAAAGGGCTCGCCACGTGTTCAACTGTTGTTATCTACAACATGCAGCTAAAGAGACAGACACTTTATGTTCCTCCATACGTCCTAAAGTTGGACTTCACCATTTCTGATTTATCTTTAAGGATGCTGTGTGCATTGATGACTCAACCGGTAGAGCACATTCCACATGGACACAGTTGTAAACAGAAGTCATGAGCTGGAGTCTGACACACAGCCCTTAGTTGCGTATCATTCCCTCTCTCTTTCTCCTCAGTCATGTTAGCTAGTTTCTGATGATTGTTTTAAGCTATGATTTAACTAATCAATCTTAACTAACTGACAGTGAGAAAGTGGAGGATGTTCTGAAGCTAATCCACAGCGTATCATGTCATTTGTTTGTAATATTCCGTTTCCGGTTGTAACAGGCATCCCTGTTGTTTTTAAATCAGAAATCCATACTTTTGCCCAAAGGGTGATTGATATTGAAACAGGTCTGTAACTCAGTTCACTGAAGCATGTGTCTACGCTGTACCATGTTCCCTGTCATCCGAGAGAAAGAGTGAACCCCCCTGATTGTCATTGTAATTTACACTCTGGATGCCATAGTTATAAATCCTCACATCACATGAGCACTTTTCTCATAAAAGTGCCACTTTTGTATGACCACAGCAGGCAGTTAGCCATGCCGGCAGCTTAAAAGTGCACCCAGAGGTAATTTGTTTAAAAAAAAAAAAAAAAAAAAAAAAAGAAAGAAAAGAAAAGAAAAAGAAAGAAACAAACAACACAAAAAAAAAACTTTCAAACCTCAACTCCCAGCAGTCATGTAATTTGATATCAGCACAGCACACACAGTGCACTCATGTTGACTCCTGTGATCACTCTCACAGCAAAAAAAGGGACGAGAGGAAAAAAAGACTCCAGCTAGATGAAATGAATGAAGTGCCAATACCCAATAAAAAAAACATTTCATTTGAACAAATAGGGCAAATTTAAAGGGTTTCACTCAGTGGGGATGAGGATACTTTTAGACCCACTGGCTCATAAGAAAGTAGCGTACACCAAAATCAGGATTAAGCACCTAAATCACTGAACCACTATATACTTTTAGTGGTTTATTGTTATTTTATTTTTACATCGAAAATGCAGAGTGCCGCTTTAAATAAGACATTATAGTCAATTTGATTTATCACTATGTGAACTACATCTCAAAATATGCTGATCAAACCACTTAAGAATAACAGCAGAGTGATTTATGTACAGTGTAAGCTAGCCATCTTCGCACACTGCTAAATTAATTATCCTCTCTTGATTGTACAATGAAGAGAAAATGAAACCAGCGCCGAAAAAGTACGGCATGATTCATCACCCAAATGTCTTTTTTTTTTTTTTTTTTTTTGAAAGTGCTGGGAGAGATACATTAGCTGCGGCGCTGCAGGATAAAATCCCTTTCAAATTTATTGAAATGTCGGGCCACTGGAACTGTATGGCTAAGTGCAGCGCTTGCACTGATGTGACAGTTAATTCATATGGTTTATACAGTATATTAAAAGCTGGGAGTGCATTATGCGTGGGATGTTGAACAGTGGAAAGCCTGGGTGCTGCACTCTGATATTAACATTTTACAAGTGATGTGGCTGTTAAGTCAACCTGATGATGTTGTGTTTTGGGACCAAATTACATGAACAGCACAGATCATATTGAGGTAGTGGTTTCTGATTTGTATTCTCAGTGCACAAAAAAATCTCTGGCCTTATTTCTGTGGAGTTTAGAATATATTTATTCCATTTCTTTTTTCCCTTTGTTTTATTATTATCTTCTATCATCTTTTGTTTCTTGTATAGCACTTCTAGACAAATCTACTTTAAGTGGTTTGGGAATGGATTTGACCTAATTTGACTTGACTGCTGGATATGTGGCCCCTCCGGCTGTGTTTAGTCCCAAGATGAGAGGGAAACAGTTCATTGAAGGATAATTGTGCATATGGATGAACTCGGTTGTGAAATTACATCCATCATTCACCTAAGTGTCTGGTTATGAAGACCAATGCACTCTGACAACAGTGCAGCTCCTCTGTCCAAAAAAAAAAAAAAATCAAAACAAAAGAAAACATACATTGGTTGACATTGAGAGTTTTAAGCACATTCAAATCAAGAGCCAGTTGTTAGTGTGTTCAGTGTGGTTTGCTGGGATGACCTGCAGCAGGCTGTAATGCCTGCAGCTTTAAAATGAAGTGAAAACTGTAGAGGGTGGATCAGGGCATTTCTGATTTCTGATTCGTTACAGATGAAGAATGATTCTTTTGTCTAAAGGTCAAGTTGTACAGAAAAAGAGATTTACCATTTTGCAGGACTGCCAAAAAGTATGGTCAGAAAACATTATCTTATTGGACTACAATATTCTACACATTGTAAAAAGCAAAGTTGGTACCCCCCTGTTAAAGAAAGAGAAACACAATTGTGACTGAAAAAACTTGAAACTGGCAAAAGTAAAAGGACCAAAAGGATGTTCTTCCAGAAGCTTTGTGGACAGAAAACTGGAGCTTTTTGATCCAAAACCAAAGTTTTTTGGCAAGTCACAAACATGCAAAACTGAGGCATACAAAGAAAAGAAGACTGTACCTACTGTGAAACATGGATCAGGCTCGGTTCTGTTCTGGGGCTGCTTTGCTGCACAGGGTGTCTTGAATCTGGGCAGGCCCATGAAATCTCAAGACTATCAAGGCTTTCTGGAGTGAAATGTGCTGCCCAGTGCCCAGTTGAATGGGTCAATCAGACCCAGGACCTTTATGCAGGGCAGTAAGGGCTGATTCATCATATTTATGCAGGAGAGTTAACTGAAACTGGGCTCTCAAACCAGCTCCTGAAGCTAACCAAGTAGGTTTTTTTAAAAACCCTAATGAAGACATGATCACTGCAGTAACCATGGTGACAGTTTGCAGGGCAGTACAGTCACTGTGTTTATTATGCAAGTCCATTTCACGTGGCTTTGGTTGTTAAGGTTAATAGTTGTAAGCTTGAGTTTTGACTGTCCAACAACTAATCCATATTCTTATGAAATAAGTCACTCTCACTCTGCATTGGTCAAATTGTATTTTTCAATTTGTTCAGGGCATCATATGCACAGCTAGGGACTTCTTATAAAGTTTTGAAGAGTTTCTTCATTGTGAAAGTTTTTTGTAAAACTGAATTGGGAAAAAATAAAATAAAATCAAAGGCCAGGGGCTAAGCCTGGATGATTCTCTTGAAAAGTTGCAAGACCTTGAACATTTGTCTTATCTCATGGGTGGAATACCTGAAGAAGAGGATAAACTTTGCTTTAAAAATGAATACAGTCTGAAAAACAAAACAAAAACAAAAAAGATTGTACTGCTGCTTGTAGACAGTAATTCAATATTTGACCATTTTGAAAAAGAAAGACAACAACAACAACAACAACAACAACAACAACAACAACAACCACCTCAAGGGAATGTTCTGAAGAGAGGTAGCTTATAAAAAAAACTTAAACGATCACCACTCCCACCACCTGCAGTTACAGCCACTGTCTTTGTGTCCATTTTGTTTCTGTTTTTTTCCTGTTTCTGCCTGCACCCTAACACCCGCCATGTTCAATTCAACATTTGACCTGGAACAGTTTCATGACAAATTCAGCTACGATTCTTCTGCTAAATTTGCTGTGATATGGTAAGAATCTAATCCATATTCATTTTAATACTTTTGTCTTTGCAACAATGAGCGAGCTAACTTGTGTGAGTTTGTGATCAAGAGTAGATCAGTCTACATGTCTAAAAATAACTGTTCATCAAAAAAAAAATAATAAAAAAAAGGAGGAAGAAGAATTGAGCTTTGATCTGAGCTTTGTCAGATGGGCACAACTGTGAACAATTATGACAATTCAATCTTTTCCACTAATAAGTCATAAGCAACAAGTTCAAAAAAAGTCCCATCTAATTTTCCTCTGCTACATGCCATGCTGTGCAGCAAGAAAAAAAAAGCCTTTAAAAGGTGGATATGGATTCTGTGCTGCAGCTCTAAAAATGACAGCCTGCTCTAAAATGAAAGCCTATTCGTCTCTTGACACTTTAATGCTCGTCTCAAACAAGTCTGTCATAAACCCGCCGTGTGAAATAAAATGAGAAGCAACTGAAATCACAATGTAAACACCAAAGAATTATAGGGAGGATGCAAGTTTCACCTCTGCTTATATCCCCCAGAGAAAGAGAGAGAGGGATGTGCGCTGATGATGAATACAATAATGAAACTATCAGGAAACTGCAGCAAAGTCAAGCAGGGTTTGTTTTTTCTCCTCATTTTGAAGGTCAATCATCAGCTTTAGAGTTAATTGACTCAAAAGTTATTCAGTAATGTACAGTCCACTTGTGAACCAACATGACTCCCTAGTTTTATTCTTTAATGATGTTGTGGAGATCAGTACACATGATCTGCAGACCACTTCTTGCCCTCTGCTATGATGATATGAAGAGGGAACAGGTTTTTTTTTTCTTCCATAAACAGGTTGTACATATTAGTCAGATGCATTCAACTTCTAGTGCAATTAGTCTCAACCTTCATTTATCATTTCATTTTGTGACCATTGTAATGACTCACGCCGACTGAGTGCATAATGTCATGTTCTGAATCAAGCTTTATATTTGGATCCTAAAGGTAGGACTTGCACACACTGACTGAGCAGTGTAACTAAAGCAGGCAGATTATTGTTGAATTTAGGGATGATGGCTCGAAGCTGAGGCTGGACTGAGACAAACTAGAGGCTGGACACGGAGCTGGCCAGATGCTGCATCTCAGGCTGGTGTTTTAAAGGCAGACTGAGGAGCCGAGCATGGCAGGCTCTTCAAACCTAGGACTGGCACACAAACGTGGCTGCTGAGGTTGGAACCATGAACAAGTTTGTTCTTTGTTGTGTTTTATTTCAGTGAAATTGTTTGGTCTTACTGTAGAGTTTCGGAGCATAAGGAGAACTATATGTATAAAATATTAGAGTGAGAGCATGAAACCAACCCTTCTTGTAAAGAAATACATTTCCCCTGATAAACAACTTGTAGAAGGTAAATTAGAAGTGGAAGTGAGCGTTGTAAATTCAGTCTAGCCCTATCTGCAGGATTTACTGCTGTTTTCCATTGTGATTCATTTCATTTCTAAACAGTAAACTGACAACAGTCGATGCAAAAAAGTTTAGGCACGTTATTCCCCAGCCACACGCCCACTCATACTGAAAGTGATCTGTCTAGTCCTAGTAAATCTGTCCTGTCCTAGTAAATGTAAACAAACAAACAGTGGCCGTTTCATTAAGACTCATTTCAATTCATCAACATGTTTGGACATGGGTTTATTTGAGAGATTATGCACTGATACAGTGGTTTTCTCATCAGAAATCTGCATAATCTTACAGGTCCCACATTGTATAAAATGTGATCTCAGTGTCTTCCCTGATTATAAAGCAGGTCTAGGTTCTACATCGACAGTGTGAATGTATCAAAGCCTCAGTCCAGAAATGCACTGTAACTTAGTGATGTCACAACAGTTCAGTCATCCCTCAAGCCTAAGAAAAAAAACAAACAAATAAACAAACAGTCAGCCAATCAGAAGAGAGACTTGGACCCTTGGCTATTACCAGAGGTCCAGGGAGAAACCTGAGATGGGTTTTGGTTATCAAAACCACAATTATATCTTCTTTTGGATCTTAACACCTCTAATCTAAAACCACGAAGGTGAAAGATATGAGACCATTAGAGGGAAGATTTTAAATTAACCACACAGCAGGGCATGCTGGGAAGATGACGCCTAGTCACATGAGGTCACTGTACATAACGGGGACAGTATTAAATCAGACTTCCTATTTCATCTATGTTCTGATTGACTGAAATGGAAATCCAGTTTTGAATTAAATTTTAGGTTCTGAGGATGAATGAAGAGAAGCTCGTCCTTCCTGCTCACTGATATGAGCCGTGAGTGAAAGTGTTGCATTTCAGTTTCATGAATCAAATAAAAACAATCATGGCAATGTATAAAATAATAATAAAAAAAACATATCAAGCTTGAAATGAAAGTTATCATAAGTTATGAGTAAGCTGGTTCTGTCATTTACATTTTGAAGAGAGACATGCTTAAGTTAAGTTTTTGATAGTTTTGTGTCATAGTGGGTGTCAGTTCCTGCTAACAGTGGATGCCACACTCTGAAGACTTCTAAATAGGAAATTTGACTGGGAGGCAGCCACAGCAGCTGTCAGTCAGTTTCCTGCAGTCTCTCGTCGCAGCCTTGCGGTGCCTCGGCAGAGCAACAGGCTTAGTGCGGCGTTTTCCATGCCGCTTTCAATTAAAGTCATCCTCATCAAATGTGGTCTGCTGAATTCTCCCTGCTCAATATCACGGTGCCTGGAAGAGCTTGTGTGTTTTAAAAAAAAAAAACAAAAAACAAAAAACAGACCAGACCCCTCGTGCTAAGCTGCAAGACTCATCTGTGCATGTGTATTCCTTGTCTGTGTGATGGCTGGCAAGAACAAAAGTTGCCATGGATAGATCTGCTTAGCAAAAGAGAAACGTATCCTCAAAATTAAAAAAAGCTCCCTGATAGCGGCTACATTTGATGATATGCTAAAATGTTCTCGCAACTCTTCTCATTTCGTTTGAAATGCTGTATTTTACATTTCAGTCTCACATTCTCTGAAAGCTGAAAGTCTTGATTACGAAAAACGCTGTCTGAATTTACCCATTTTGTAATTTCTACTGTCACATTGAATACAAATTATACTGCAGGGAACACATAGCAGGCTGTCAGTGTAATGCAAGTTATTTCATTTTTCATGCACACATAACAAGCCAAACATCTTAAAAGAAAAGTTCAGTCCTCTTATGAGAAAGGGAATGGACTTTATCCACTGGGCTGCTGTTTCTGTGATAGGATTGCAAACTGAACCTCTGTTCCTTATGTTGCTATGCCAACATAAGCAGTACAGTGTATTCATATCAAGGAGGATGGTCAAAAAGCCAACATATCTCCCTACTGAGGGTGATTATTCAGAGAAGATGAAAAAAGTTTTTGCAGGAAAAATGAAGCACAATCTTGATTTTGAAGTGTCAAGTTTTCTCACATCTGTAAATGTAGTGTGAAGTCTTTAAGTCCCAAAAGATAGTATTTCCCTTCGAGTTGTGTGTAGTTGAGTTCTGGCTCTGGGAGAAAGCTCCCAACTTAAACCGACCACAGTCATGCCATCATTATTGCAGCTCTCTCCCACAAATCTCAACTTTAATCTAAGTAAACAGGCTGCAGTTTTAGAGAGATGTGCAAAAACAACCTTAGATCCATTGTGGTTGCACAGAAAAAAATAGAGTAGTTCACTTTCCACATGTTACATCCCAGCTTTTGTTGGGCCTGGGGGTGGTGGGGTGGGCACAATGGTCCACCCATGACACTTCTAAAAGTAGCAAAAGGTTAGTTCAACATAGATATGTTAAACAACCAGGACACAGAACACTAAACTGAGACAAGCAGAACAAACACAGCCCAGGCTGAGCAGCAGCATGCCCAGCAGTCCCCGTGGAAACCTCTTCTGTCTTCTGATGCTGGCACCACAGCTTTTAACCCCTCAGCCCCAGGTGGATCTCATGGAGCAATCAGGGCCTGGGTGGAGCTGCAGGAACAGAGGAGAGGGAAAACCAAGGCAGAAAACTTCCTGCTGTAATAATTTTGTAGAGAAAAACTGTGGCAATGCTCTGATTTATTGGCAGACAAACACATTTGACAGCTAAGCTAATGATTCAAGAGTGGGTGATTCTAATTCTAGGTCCATATGGATCCAGCAGCCTGCTGGTTCACATTCCAGCCATAATCAGAGACTGATTTACACCAGGGGTGCAAGGTGAATGTAATTATCTGGAATCAGCTACCTGGTAGGATAGAAAATTAGAAAGCAAAGCAGTGCTCATGGTGTGATCATTTACACGTCATTTACTGCGCAGCTTATTGGATGATACTCAGATATGATTCATTCCATTTACAGAAAACACAACCAAAATGCGTCAGATGTGGGGGTTGGTAGCAATTACAATAAATTGGTTTTAGGTGTCCAAGCACCATCTGATTAACTTAAGAAGAAAAGTGCCCATGTATAAGAGATCCAAGTCATCAGCAAAAACAAAGAGTTGTCCAACTTGCATCATGGTGTCGTTACTGATGGAAAAATACTGAGTGTTCATTTTACCATGTTGATCATATGTCCTGTCCTGCAGGAAAGTTTTGTGAGAAGCTGTCCAGTTTTAATTGGCAAGGTGGCCTTGAAGATAGTGGAGGTATGCAAACAGCTTGAGAGGTTAAGTTTCAAAAACATCTTCCTTGCAACGTAAGAGATAACGTGGCTGTTGCTACCAGTGTGACGTGTCTTATGAGTACTCTGCATTGTGTTTAAATACTGATGACTTTTCTGTTCAGGGAGCTCCTCTCTCATGACTCTGTTGTGGGAGATTCTGTGCACAACTTGAATAAAGAGACACTGACTTCAACATCCTGAGAGTGGTGACTTTTCTCACCCACAGTTACCAATCAGTTTTAGTGGCTGGTCATCCTCAAGCAGTGGCAGAAAATAAAGTTCTAACCCTAAGTTCTCCATAGAGTCTCTTGTTAAATGTTTAAACTTAATTCCTACTCTGGTGAGTCTGAACCTTATACAGTAAATGGTTTGGGTGTAAAATAGAAGTAGCTGCTTGATTTCCTGCTCAAAGAGGTGAGATCCATGCAACTTTGTTGAACACAGCAAGGTGTAAGTCAGTACAGGTCAGAAGTGGTGGTACCATCGAGACATGTTTACCATCAGAGTAAACACACTCAAAAACACAGAAATTGGTGGTGAGGAGAAAGCACTCCCATCTGAGCAGTGGCAATGTTGGCCAGGTGTTCCCACTTTCAGCTCTTCAATTCTAAAACAAAACCAAAAAACACAGCAAGGTTGCTAGAACCATCACACGCTTGCTTGAGTACTGAGTAACTGATTTTGTGTTATTTTCCCCCAGAATGACTGTGGATGAATTTACAGCAACTACAGCCAAACTGCTGTTTGAACTGAACAATGTTGAGACTGAGGTTTCTGTACAGTTTGTGAAACTTGCAAAGCCCAAAATAAACCCAACCAAAAACACAGCAGTTGGACTAAGTCTGTAGTTGTCACAATGATTTCTGTGCATCCCTAATATATTCACTCAAATGAAACAAACAAGAAGATTCTGAGTCTTTTAGATGACTTAGGGGCAGATGCAATTGTTGGACTTCATTTTCATTTCAGACAGAATTAGTCATAGTTCATTCCTAATGGCTCTTTAATGGCTTTTGAGGTTTCAAGAGTCATGAAAATCACCCCACACAAAAACAGCTATATCAAGCATCAATCCAAGGAGAGAAAAACGAGGAGCCGAGCCACGACTGCAGTTTAGTGGTTTCTGCACAGTAAGTGGTCGGAAAATCTGAAAAGGCTGCTACTTGCAACTACTATTATTAAGGTTTCCTGGTTGAAGGCAGACAACAGGTGCTGGAGCCGAAAAGTGTGATGATCTCTGAGCATTGTGGAGGGCAGGAGGTGGCCAAAGCTCAACATCTTGTAATGGAAGGGTAAAAAGTCTAACTGCTTTTACTGTCAAATCAAACTAGACACTCAGGGAGGGTTATTTTGGGTTCATGCTCCCAGACTTCCTTAAAGAATATCAAATAGTTTGGGACTTTTTTTTATCATCAACACTCACATGGTTTGAAGAGGTGCTGTACGGCTGCACAAAAAAAGTAAAATGCAAATATATATAATGCTAATGGAAATATACAAATAGATGTCATGACCAGCTTGTATGCCAAAGAAAACTTGAAATAAACCCATATTTTTCTACAAAACAAACTAAAATGTCAAGTTGGTAAGTGGAAATCTGCAAGATCAGTGTGGGTAAGGAAGGATCTTATTGAGCAGACAAAGGCACAGAGCACCTTTTGTTGACAGATGCAGAAATGAAAAATAACCTGGAGACGATAATGGTATTTTCATATCAGAATGCAAAACAATTATTCACACGAACAGGCACCAAATGTTGTGTAACTTAACACAGCAGCCGCATGAATCTGGCAGAGCTCCTGAATAACTCTTTAGCATTCTTGTTAAGCATTTGAGCTGCAGTCAGACGTGTATGAGACGGGTCAAAAACAGTAAGCATGTATCAACAAGAGCCAAGTTGAGTGTACGTTTACCAACCAGTCTTAGAGGTCTGTGCATACAACTAAGTTAAAATGTTAAACCCTGTTTGGTAACATGTAAAGGATGAGTGGGTGGTGTTTCATGTGGAAAAGTATCAGGACTAAATTTAAGTTTACTGAACTGAACCATATGTTCGATTTGAATATCAAGCATTAGCATCAAATGTTACCCCTTGATTCCTAGCAGCTGGCTTTTTATAATTTCAGATGTCACAAAGATTCACATTGACGAATCAGATAGGAAGACTTAAGGCTGCTTTGGTGGGATACATAACTGGATGCCATCTGCACAGAAATGAAAAGACATGCCATCATTCATTACAATCTGGCAAAATGGGAGTGTGTAAATCAAAAACAGAAGGAAGCCAAAAATGGAACCTTGAGGAATACCACGTCTTAACTCATCTGATTAGGAGATCGAGTCATTAATGGGCAACAGAAGAGGTTCTGTTTGAGAGACAGGGACTTAATAGGGTGAGGGCTGAGGCTCTGATATCTACCTAAATATCCCTAGATGATGTACGAGTATGCTATGATTCTATGGAATGTATTAAAAAGGTTTGATGAGGATTGATGTTGATCTTATTAGTGATTGAGATTTTTTTCAGATAGCCCAAAAGAAGGTTCATGTCACCGTGTGCCCTGCCTGCTTTTCCTTGCTGTGGTGAAAATTCCTCCTGCCCTGCCTCCATGCTCCACGCTGCCGCACCTCTTCATCAGCCTCATTGTCTCCACCTGTTGTTCCCACCTGTGCCTCATCACCAGTCAAGCCAGCATATAAGCAGCCCCAGTCCACCCACTCACTTTCTTTTTGCCCACGCCAGACCTTCCAGCACTCATTCTCAGCTCATTCTCCCTAGGTTTTGAAACCAGAAACACATCCTTTCTATGATTGTTCCTGCCCCTGCCCCTGTCCTCCTGCTGGTTCAACAATCTTCCACCTATCCGTGACCCTCTGTCTTCCTGCTTTCCTTGGTTTGTCTACTGCACTGCCTGCTTGCCTGTTGCTGTCTCAGTTTTACTCCTGGCCTCAAATCCAGCCTGCCCTTCAACAGTACCAACACTTATCCCAGAACATTTAGCTGATATTCACAGACCACCCAACAACTCTAACTCGTCTCAAGAAAATTATCACCTACCTGAGCTCTGCCAGTTACTTACTTGTTTTCTTCTGAAATCTACTCCTCCCTGTCTATAACCCAGCTGTGTATCAGTAAAGCTTAAACTGCTTTTCTGTTGTTAGCATTTCGGTCCAAACACATACAGATTACACTTCAAGAGGCAGACCCTGAACAGAAACATTAAGGTTATTGAAAATCAGTACAGAGAAGTCAGTTGATCTTGAAACTTTGACAGCATGTGGTTTTTAAAGGGATACTTCACCCAAAATCAATAATTCATCAATTTTCTACTCACTGTCATGCCAACGAAGGGTTGGAGAACTTTCAGAGTTACTAAAACGCTTTTGGAGTTCCAGGGGGGTCCGGCCGGGAACAGGTTTTCATGTAATGGTGGCGGATAGTGCCAGATAGCAGTCTTGGTAAACCATGGATGTAAACACAGAAGAACATCTCGCAGCAAGTCCCATGCATGAGCACAAACATCAACAGAGCCTCTGGGAGCTACTGCTACAGCTACCAAGATCACCTGATATGTCAGTTCAGGACACTTGCAGTACGGCAGCAATATGGAGCTATTTGGATGTTTCACAGTGCATGTGAGCACTATCACTATAGCTATCACTATCACCACCATACAGTTCTGAGATGAGCTCTAGCACAGGAGGAGTTTTTGGATTTTCATCTTAAAAGGAGCCATCTGGTTAGGAATGTATAAAGACTGGTCGTTGAATAAAACAGTGTGTCTGGATAGGGATGAGATGTGTGGAGGTTGAGATATTTTGTACTGAGAGGGTGATTTTCAGAGTCACCCTGAGCTTTTTCCTGAATGCAGTTTCTGTCATCAACAAGGTCATCCCACCCCACCGGACTTCTTCCTTAGATCTTGTACATCGTTATTGTGCGTGCGTGTGTGTGTGTGTGTGTGTGTGCGTGTGTATATATATATTCTTGTGCTGTGATCTACTGCACATCTCTTGGTTCCCATGGCATACAGATTTGTACAGCCAAAGCTTTATTGAAAATGTTTTCCTTTCTATTTAGAATACATGATGAGCAGTACACAATTTAATTTACTATATTTATTACCATGCCAGGAGAAAAAAAAAAAAAAAAAAAATCAAAAGAAATTCATCCTGTGAAATCTACTTGGCACTAAAGCTGATCCAGAGAAAGAGGATGGTGTGGAGACGGATTTCAATAAATAGCAATTTTCTGCAAACTATGTTTACAAAACAACCTGTTATTAAATGTGTGCCGTGCATAGCCACATCACTGGCCTTATGAGTATTTTTCTGCAGGGAGCCCAGAGGTTGTGATGCTGAAGTAGAAATACTTGGGCTCTAATAATACTGTTTACAAAGGTTTATAATAAAATGCTAATCTCAGGCAAACAACCAGTTGTAACTACAATTTTCCCTGTTTAACATCAGAGGCAGCATTTTTTTTCAATTTGACTCTATTTATTTATTTTTTTCATGAAGCAGTTTGTAAGGTGTGTTTGGACATGAGCTAAGATAAATCATTCATATCCTTTTGATGGTTTATGATAATTGAGATGTCACTCCTGGTGATGGTTTACAGGTATGTGATGACTTCTGCTTAGGCAAGAGAGCTGGTCAGCTTTTCATTTCGGGGTTGGTGATTTGATCAGGTTACTTTACATCAGTTTGTGGGATTCAGAGCTTTTTATTTTCCACACAGGGGAAATGTATTTTTACATTGGTAGAGAATAAAAATAGTAAAAATAAAATAAGTTAGGGGAGGACATGAGAACATAAAACCACGAGTTAAAAAGAATAAAAACTGTTTCGTAAAGAACAAATGAAGAATTGCGCAAAGTGATTGAATGAAGGAGCATTTCTATCTTAGTTGTGGCCCTACGGAGCCTGTGTCTCTCTCCTAAAGGGAGAATGACAAAGTCGGTAAAGACAGGTAGGTCAGGACCCAACAGAACAAACTGAGCTTTCTGCAAAACTTGTTTGTCATAGATTTTTGAGAGAGAGCTGCTGAACACCAGTAGATACAGCTGTAGAGAGACAGGGAGGTTGGAGGACATGCAGCGAAGGACCACCGGTCGAATCGAACCAGAGCCACTGCAGCAAGGACTATAGGCTCTGCATATGGGAAGATTTGAGTCTGTGTAGGAAGTTCAGTCTCTGCAGACCCCCCCCCCCCCCCCCCCCCCTTTTTTTTTTTTTTTTTTTTGGCAGGTTCCAGCAAGGTTCAGATCAGGGATCAAGTTCTTGTTGATCACTGTCCCCAGATACTCAACCATCTCCACTGCTGATCTTTTGATAGTTGTTAGTATGCACACATCAGCTGACTATAAACAGTATAAAAAAAGTATTCATAGTTTTATTCGTGCTTTTTGTTACTTTAATAATATACTTTTATTCCACTCAACTAAATTCACAAGGGTGCAGCAGGTCACCCCCCCCACCCCCCCCCACCCCACAAATGTGCAGCATTATTATGGCCATTTTGGCTTATGGGCAGTAAAATCAGGGGCTCCTCTTGAAGTGTGGCATGGAGCAGGTGCAGTTCACGAGCCACCAGTCCCCCATTCCTCAAGTAACACAGGGGTCACAGGCGAAGCAGGGAACGTCCACAAGCTCACACCTTGCTATCATTAGAACCAGATGAGTCTCTGTGGGCCGATATCGGGCAGACAGCCGAGAAACAGCTCTGACCCTTTCTCTGTGGTGACTAATGGTTCAAATGCTGCTCACTACATCTCCTGGGCAGAAGTGTGTCACGCAATCCAAAAGGGCCTCAGGGGTCTGCACGTGTCCTGGTCTCTTCTCTCGCAGCTTCTTCTATCTTTGCTCCTAATGTTAAACATACCAATTCACCCTTTTATCACAACCAAGTGACTACTTTCCTGCCTTATCACTACTATCCTAAAGTAGAACAAAGGATTGGGAAATATAAGGAAAACCCGACTCTTTTGAAACACCATCCAGTGTAACCTTGGATTAAAAAAGGAGGAAAACAAGAATAATAAAAATAACAAGTGTTAATCTACTTGCTGCCATTGGAGTATTTGCATGGTTTTTGTCTGGAGTGAAATACTGATTTCTGAAAGACTCTATTGCCATGGTGATTTCTACACAATGACCTGTAATTATATCACTCTTCATCAACCTTCTCTCCGTTGGCTGCTGGGTCATTTCAGGACATGATTTACTCTTGGATCACCCCCACAACCTACATCACATGTTTTGAAGACCCTATACACTATATGAAGGCTCCTCAGATCTTCACACAGGCTTTCAGACCATCCCTCTCTGTCTTCCCATATCAGAGCTACTCTATCCATTGCCTCGGATCAAAACATATTCTCATTAGCACTCGAGTGAAGATGAGTTGTCTCCATCATTGGTTTGCTCACTTTGGTCAGCTGTTTGCTCTTCTATGAATTGAAATGAATAGTCTGCGATACCTCTTATCTCTAGCTGTGTTCTTTTTTTTGTTTGTTTGTTGTTGTGTTGTTTTTTTTGTTTTTTTTTTTGCGTAGAACACATTCAAGGGCCAATATTATATAAAGCTATGTTTCTTTGACTAGAAACAAAGTCTAAATTCCGTATTTAATTCTGTGAAACTATCAAAGCTCTTATTTCACAGATAAATGCCGACAGCTTGTACTCCAAACTGAGACTTAAAAGGAGTTTTCTGGACTTCTTGTTATTATGTGATGTCACAACAAACAGGTTACCTTCTCTCAGCAAGGCTCTGAGCCTGGCCCACCTGGAGCAATGATCCAACCTTGCAGTGTTTAAATCACTCATAACAGAAATCTCAGACATCAACTTATGGATCAGTACGTCAAGCAAAAACACAGGAAAAGTGTAAAATAGCAGATAATAGATAATATCTTATTGTACCTTGTTAACACATGCTGACAATGAGCATTAGAGTCTCACAGAGGCACTTTATCATGGGTTGGTGTTGTTGGTTTGTTTGTTTGACTTTTTTCTTGAGATGTGTGCTGTGAGGTCAAACCTTCACAATGGTACACCTTCACCATTGTATCCTCTGCTGCTGATGGCATTTACAGCCAGTTCAGTCATTGTCAACTCAACTTCAGGGTCAAACGGGTAAAGACCTGTTGAAGAGCAGTGTTACAAACATAACTTTAAGGCTTTCCTCAGAGTATTGACACTCCAGCATGTGTTCTGAAATCTGAAACGGCGATAAAACACTCAATGGAAATATATGGAAATTCAATTAACTACAAAGATTACAGTTCAGGTTGTGCTTGCCCAGGTTCTCCCTTCACACCAAGCTGTAATCTGAAAACTGAGAAAAAAATTTCCTCTTGGCAAACAGAACATTCTACACACACACACAGACACACACAGATGTGCACGCGTGCGCACACACAAACACACACCACACACACAGAAAGCCATAATGTTTATGGATGATACAATCTCAGCATGATTGAGCCATAGGTAAAGAGGAGAGGATTTAGAAAACCTCAATTAGGTGCGGGTGCAGTGTGGGATGATTCTGTGGGGAGAATTCCATTCAGAGTGGGGGGCTAATGCTTTTTTTTTTTTTTTTTTTTTTTTTTTTTTTACAAAGGGGCACAAATGCAAGAGAGAGGAGAGCAAAGAGATAGAAAAAGAAGTCGGCCCTGATGCTACTGATTGGCCTCAATCATCGTGGGTGATTGGGAGACAGGATGATAGAGGGTTTGCAGCAGAGACTCCTGCTCCTTCTTCACTCATTGTTCCTCTACCTCATACAGATTTATTTATTTGTGTTGGGGACATTCAGTGTACTGTGGATGTATAGATGCAGGCATACAAAAAGCAATTTAGGTTGCATTTTTGTAGTATGAATGCAGCATGGTATAAATGCAGTGTCCTGTCAATACCAAGATAAGCAATAAAGCTAAACTGTCAAGGGAGGGAGAATTTACTGAGCATGGCAACCTCAATAACCGGCTGAAAGTGTGCCGCATTTTAGTCATTATGTTTGAACTGCTCTGTAATGATTGGCTAATTCTGTAGAGCAAAGTGGTCGCACGCCTGATGGAATACAAGCAGTACACTGAAATGTTACTAACAGAGCAGGGCTGGTGCAGACAGTGACCTTGATCCAGGGAGAGAGCAAGCAGAATACACAACACACCCATTCTCCCCACATCTAATGAATGAGTGCGTTGTTCAGCTTTATCTCCTTAATTAATGATTGAGACGTGACTAGTCAGTTCTGTGCAGTGGGTGGGGGAGAGAACTTGCATGCGACTGCAATTTGGAAGCAAAAAAAGTAATTATCAGGTGAGAGGCTGTCAAGTGTAAAAATAAGTATTTTCCCACTGAAGTGTAATTTTTTTGACTTGATTAATTTCTTTTTTTTGTTTGTACAGAACTTGCATCTTTGTATTTAGTTCATTAAAGGTTCACGTAGCCCAATTACAAGAGAAGCAGTGCATGTAAACAACAATCACATGGACTCATGAGAATCTTATTTATTAACGGCTTTTAATGCAGAATTAGGTTTGAGCAGGGAATCGGAACAAATCCAGTTGCTGTTATTGTTTACTGATGATGAAATCCTGCCATTAATTACCTTCACATTCAAACGTGTGTGTGTGTGTGTGTGTGTGTGAGTTTCAGGCTGGCCCAAGTTTGTGTATTTCAGTATCACTTTGAACGCAACTGTTCGTTTGGGCCTCTGCACTTCAGTTTGCTACAAACTGAGTTTATGGTGTTTACATCTTTCCATTGTTTTATTTTGATTTTTGATATAGAAAAGAAGATATTTTTGTGGATTAAAGTACCATCTCGAATTCAATAAAAAACTTGGATAAACCAAATCGTGTAAAGTTAGGGTCCAGGTGGGTGGGGCTTGAAGCATGGCTGACGGTGGTGTCTGTTTTTATTGTGACATCACAAAGTTACAAAAGTCCTGATGGCTCGTTGTAAGTCTCAGATTCTGATAGAGACTGTGTACATTTTGCTGGAGACTGAGCACTTTGATGGTTTCACTGTATTAACATAAACCCTAGACCTGTTTGTTAAACAAAAGACAAACCTAACTCTACTCAAGACAGAGCCATTAAATTATTTGTTTAAATACCACTGCTTTCAGTGTCCTCTGTAGCTGTATAATGTAGCAATGTTACATTCTAGCTGGGTAAGGGTAATGCTGTGAGCACACATGGCTGATGTTTTGTGTCCTGAGCTGAATTCAATATAAAATGTTGAAACAATGCACTTTTCTTTGCCTGAAACTGGAGCAGCAGGTATACTACATACTAGATGTTTAAGCCTTATCAAACAGTGAGCAGCAGAGAGTGACAGTAACACAGGAAATTAAAGCAGTTACATCACAGCTCCATGCAACACAGTACATCTTAGGCTTTTGCTGGCCCAACATGACGTGCAGACATTTGTTTACTGTAGATGTCAGATGTATATTGGCTGTGAATTAATAACACATTGAGAGCATCTGTTCCCCTGTAACAACACAGTGTTCTCAGGAAAGAAAGGTACAATGTCTTGTGACCTGTTGCCATACAAGCAGCACATCAAGAGCTCTGCAGATGCAGGGAGACTTACTGTGCCAAGCATTATTGCCAGACTCCCTTCTGCTCCAGCATTCACTCAACTGAGTGGAATTGACAGGTAAGTTCAATGTCAGCAGCTCTGACTTCTCACTTTTTTTTTTCTTTTTTCTTCAAGAAGAACTCTCACGGTTACTATTCCCCAGTTTCATGTTCAATACTGACTGACTTCTGCCAAAATATCAAATGCTGTTTCACTGCTTGGTCCTGGGGTGGGTTCGATGGACAGTATTGTCCATTAAGGTAATGCATAAATCTATTGACTTACTGCAGAACAAGACATATTAATAGAGTTTAAAACTAAGTATTTAATCTTAATTTAGTCAGACTGTCACCTCCTTAAATGCATCAGTTTCTTGTTCTCTAGGAGCCAAAGCAGATAGTGGTACTGGTACTTTCTGTATGGGATGCTGCCTCTAAGAACAAGAAAGTGGATCATAAATAGAAACTGCATGAAAACAAAATTATATTCAAAACAATATTTCTGCAAGGGAAATAAATGCTGAATTGCAGTTTAATTTTAGAGCAGTGAGGCAGCAAAATAAATGCAAGACCGAAACTGTGAGAAACAGAGTCAGTAAACCAACTGTGGGAGTCGACTATGTTCTCTTATCTCCTTATAGCCTCAGAGGTGAAAATGTCTTCCATAAACAAGTCAGTTGTTGTTTCATTAAAACAATACACTTAAATGCATGATTTTGGCTCTTGCAGTTGGATTTAGACCATGGGTATACAATCAGTGAACCTGGGATGTAAACATGGCTTCTCTTTATGAATAAATCATAAAGCAAGGACAATGGGGACGCTGTAAATTTTCTTGCTGGAGCCCATGTAGCTGCTGTCACATTATGAGGGGACAATGAAAGGAGCTGTAAAATACATCAGTTACATTTCAGCTTCACTGAATAAGAATCAGATTTGATTTGAATCAGCTGTTAAAATATTCCAGTACTTACAAACTCTTGCGAGCTCCCACCGCCGCGCTCAGTATAGTGCGTTGGTGTTGCCATAGAAATTTCTACCTGCTGAAAAGTGGTGTATATGCAGTAACTGACAGCCAGACATCTGAGATGCAAATGCAGGTCAGCTAGCAATCCTATAATAATGATTGGCACTGCCTCTGTATCAGTTATGGTGTCTTTATTATATTATGAGGAGAGAAAAATCATTTCAAAACAACTCATCAGTTTAAAATATTGTAAATGATGCATGATTACATTGCCTGGGATCAATGATGAAAGTGAGGAGGCAGAGAGACGATTGATCATTACAGTGCTGTAGGGGTGGAAAAACATTCATGGCTCTTTCTTTATTTGTTTGTTTACAGAGTGATTTGTTTTTATCTCTAAGTGATGAGTAACACAGTCAATTTACAGAAAATGAAAGCTCAATGTGATTTTTCATTATAAAGCAGGTCTATGTTCTATATTAACACGGTGAAAGTATCAAAGCACTCAGAGCACACAGTCTGTATCCAGATGAACGAGCCTTCAAACAAGCCATCACGCCTTCTGTAACTTTTGCAATGTCACAACAATGCAGTCTCCACTCTGAGCCTTGTCCAAAGCCCCGCCCACCTGGACCCTTCAACCAGTCTTGCAGGATTTGCTGTATTTTCATTTGATAATTTGGAAAATAATAAACCAGAAGAGAGACACAGAGACTCTCTTGTGACTTGTTGCCACTTGACCTACAGAGAGAAGACATGTAGAATTACACTGAGGTGTGTTTTGGCACTGATGTATTTATGTTTTTGAACAAGTATCTATAGAGACAGTTAAAGGATAATTTATGTACACTATATGATACTTGTGGCACACACTCCTCTTTCATGCATCCTCTTAACCTATGTTAATACATGCAGATTTAAAGAATGAGAATTGACAGGATGACAGTCACTGCTATATAAGCATGCTGTCAGCCACTGGGACTCAAGAATAAAAGTCATCTAAGAGTGTGGTGGACTTGTGGTAGTTGTTATTTCTGTTGTAACAGAATATGCCTGAATGCTACAGACTCCAGAGGAGACTGCTGCTCTGTAATCCCTACCTGTGAATGTGCTGTTAAAGTTGCAGTCTAGTCAGACTGACACCAGGCAACCTTCCTGCTCATTGGAGACAAAAGGGAAGAATCATTTGCAGCCAAAAGTTCTATCGTATAACTCTCCCTGTCTCCCTTGTTTACTGAGACGAACCAGCTGAAGCTGCTGCTGCTGGTAATAACCGGCATTTCCAAAACCTTTGTAAAAATTAATTTGGCCCCAAGTTGATCATTTCCCAGATGGATTGAATGATTGTTTCATCATCCTGAGCGCTGCATTAAAAGCCAGTGCATCAACAGAGTGAGATCATTGCTTCTTGTGTCGCAAGGTAATATTCAGCTCCAAAATAGGTAGCACATTATGCAAATAGAGAGAGGACACCATCCATGTCAGGCTTTTTTTTTTTTTTTTTTTTTTTTCCTCCCTAAAACAACCTGAGGGGTTGTTTTACAAGTGCTGCAAAACGAGAACACGTGCCTGCGTCGCTTTGCTGGAGTGTGTATCCCTGCTAGCTGTGCATTATCCATTCTGCTGCTGGATTAATGGGGCAATTGATCAACGGCAGACTTGTGTGTCCCAGAGAACGGCTGATCACTCACCTACAGCAAGGCCTGACACAGGAGCACCAATCAGCGCTGCAACAGCCAGAATGATTACAGACGCATGGCTGGGCCAAGCGGCAAAGAGGAGCAACGGCCGACTCCTTCTGACAGACTTGACATTGATAGGGGAGGGAGCTGCAGCGGGGAAGCAGGAGAAGCTGTGGATAGGTTCAACAAGGCAGAAACAGACCAGGAATGAAAACGCAGGTGTAAAGCTCAATCGCAGAGCCGAGGGCTTGCTCAGAGGGAGACGGTCGCTCCTCAGCGCCGTCAATATAATGATGTACACTTGAAGAGGCATCACAGTTGATGATATAGATTGAGATAAAGATAGAACAGTTTGCATCAATGGCGTCTGCTGGAATGGAGCGTGGACACAGGCTGACGGTTTCCACCTATTGGTATTCGATGGGCACATGTGTCCAACTATCTCTTAAACTACAGGTGCTATCTGCTCAGTCACCTACCTCTTACACTATATAACAGAAAACAGGTTTAAAGTGACTTCGATCACACTGTTACTATCAGCTGTTGACAGTTTAGCTTAGGATATGAATCACAAAAACACAGTTTTTTGGCAGCAAACAGACACTGAAAACAGTCCATGAACATTGCTGGAGCTGAAGATGAAGATTCACTGCTCTAATGCAGTGTTGAGTTTGTTGAAACACTCAATCAATGCAGGAAATGATTCCCTGGACCAGTATTTTATTTGACTGTATATTATAGCTTTCACACTGAGCACAATGGAGACAGTAAAGCTATGATAGTGCAGCGTAATGTAACTAACACTCAAATGGAAGAAGAGAGTGGCTTCAGGTTGCATACCACACAGCCGTTAGTCTGGGTTGGACAGCAGTGGGAGGGCATCTCTGGGTTTGTTGAGGATGCTTTAAACGAAAAGGTAAATTTGAATTAAGGCCGTTCAAATTAGAACCTTTTAGGGCTTAACTGGCAGTTTCTCAGGATTGCAGACCCAGGTGGAGGAGATGGTGCTTAAGGAGGTTTTAATGGAAATTTACTCATGGTTATCAAGGGAGCAGCGCTATCAGATGTGGTGTCTGCCAGACTAACTGAGGACCAGACCTCAACAGAGAGTGGCACAGCTGAAATTTAATTTGTGTTGTGCTGCAGAAGAAGGCAGAAAGCTTGCTAACCTAGAGAGATGCAGTTCTTTACCATAGGCTACTGTGCGTGTGTGTATGTGTATGTGTTTGGGTTTATCATTTAATGCACTGCACAAACAGGACGATCTTGACTCGAAAGTTTTTTTTTTTTTTTTTTGTTTTTTTTTTTTAACATCTTTCAGCTCATTATTTTGGTTTTAGTGCCAGGATCTTTTGTCTTTGTGTACATGAGGTGAATTCTGTTTTAATCATTTAATGAGTTAGTGTTGAATTTGTGTTGTGCACCTTTCAGGCCACAAGGGTGCATAATTCTCTAACAACATGTTTTTTTCAGTATCAGATGGAATTAAAATTATACTCTTTAATATCCTGTTGAAATATTAAGCTGCAGGCTGTGAGGAGGTGATGGGCTAGAACTTGTTATATTTGTAATAAATGTGTTGATGCCGTGTGTGTATTTTATTTTGCTGAAGATTAACAAAACTCTTACAACTTTTGTTGTAAGAGTAATATCCACAGGTGAACAAGCTAACTGGTTAATGGGCTACTCCAGCGAGCTCTAAAGAGGTCTCTTGGTATTTCTAGACTACATACTGCATCTCTGGAATAAACAGAAGGTCTCTGAGGGCAGCTGAGTTCTGTGAGAGCTGGTATCAGCAGTAACTGTGTTTGGACAAGTTTGTAGACAGGTCTCAGCAGTAGGAGAACACAGCTACGGTGAACCCTGAAGGGGAAATGTTGATCCAGTCGGTCATCGGCTTCACTGCTTAAAGCTAAACTTTAAAATCCCACAGTGCTCATGTGAATTTAAAATGCCATTAAAGGTTGCAGTATTTTCATTTGTATGGCTCCCAGTTTGGTACGTGGCTATTTCCTGGAGGCAGTAAGGACCAGTGTAAACAAGAACAGCAGTAGAACAACAGCGGTGCCATCCAGCAGCAGGCTGAGAAACCTTAAACTACCATAAACGAAGTTCTCACAGGAATTGGTGGAGACCCAGCCAGAGCAAAAAGATGAGATAAACGCTCCAGTCGCTTATTGCATTGTCTCCAGCTGGGGGATTTTACTATTAACACAGCATGTTGTGGAAAAATTGCACCATTTTACACATGTGTTTCAGGAAAGTTGGCCTGACCTAACTTGCAGAGAGTAGTGACCCTGAACCCATCGTTTTTGTTTTTTTTTTCCAAGTCTGAACTCAAGCTAAGCAGTTTGTGTAACCCTGTCACACAATTGTGTGACAGGGTAACCATGGTTTCAGTTAGCTCCTGGTAAAGCTACCTGGTAAATCACTGTCAAAAGATCACAAACCTGAACATTATTTCAAAACGTTTGCCTGAACCCAACCTGATCTCTGAGGTCCCGGGGGACCCAGACAAAAGTGAGAGTAGTCTAGAAACCACCCCCAAAGAAACATTGCTGAGGAGGTTCCCATTTGAAATCAAGATTGATTGGGTTCTCATAAACTTTCTGCCTGCCTGCAACAGTTCTACTGAAGTTTGCTTATTTATTTGGGTAGAAAATTCAAACCTTAAGTCATAAACAAAAGCTGCTGCAGGACATCTTTGTGAAGAGCACGATACCACTGACAAACTGAAAGATCTTGAATCAAGTGGTCAAAGTAATTAAAAAAAAAAAAAAAAAAAAACGCTCAGGAATGACACTTAAAGTAAGTAGGGAACTAAGCTTGTTTAGGTTTATTGAAATTCCTTCGGCAAGAAGCTTACCAAGAATAATATTAAACGTTGTGATGAAAGGTCTGTGAAACTATGCTGGAACAAACTGATTTAGGGAGTCTGAATGAGGGGAGTGTAAATCGTTGAAGGAGGAGGGCTGGGATATTGAAAGCCGGTTGCCATGAAGAATCCCAGGTATTGATTACCTGGTTAAATAGCTGCAGTCAGAGTATAAACTGATTACACACACTAAGATTGAGTCTGTACGTGTGTACGCGTGTAGTAAAGGAGGAACAGAGAGAGACGGAGAAACTATTTAGCCAGCTCCTAAATGCTTGCGCTGAGGAATGGCTCTTTATATTATCTGTTACACTCTTGTGCTGTGCTGCCTCTCATATAGCACAACCTCCCACCCCCACCTCTACCTCAATCACATCCCATCCCAGCCTCGGCAGATACCCTCTGTTCACTGCATCGACCCAGCCCTTCAGTGGACTGTGCCATTTGATCCATGCAGATGATTCACGCCCTGTAATCGGGGGAGTGAGAGCGGCAGAGGAATTCCTCTCTATGCCCCCTCCACATCCATTATTCAGCATTTGCGCCTTCCTCCTCCCTTTTTTCTCTCCTTCCTCCCACTGCTTTCGCTGCTGGTTCTCGCTACCGTGTGCACTCCAGCACAGCATCAACAACCTGAGGTATCAGTCGTCTGTAAAGCACCCATCTGGAACTCTATGTCGAGCTGCACAGGTAAGGTGAGAGCCAAACAAAGTGCTACTTTGCCTTCATGAGATTCGGAGTTTGTGGTGTGTGAAATTTATGCTGGCTGCATGCATCTTTTAAAGTCTTGTGGCTGATCCGCTTCCTAACTTGCTGCATAATTTACCTTTATTTTTTTTCTCCCCCCCCTTGCAATTAGATGCATTTTAGAGAAGACCTGGTGAAACTGTTGCTATGGTAGCTTAGTTAAGCAGCCGAAAATTTAAAAAGAAAAAGTCGGTGGTAGACTAAACACATCGGGGGGTACATTAGAAACTGTTGAAGCGTTGGTCTTTGGCATGCAATAAAGTTTAATGTCCCCATGCGAGTCACTAATCCATTCTATCCTGCACACACACGCACACACATGCACACTCATTCTGCAGGCTACTCTACCTTTATTCACTCTGAAAGCGAAACACTGACGCTTCCCATGTGAGTTCAATCACTGGACTCTTGGTGGAGCTTTAAGGAATCTTGCAGTGTGTTGCTCTGCCAAAAGAAACACAGTAGGAGGCTGGAACCTCAGCGTTCTGTGTTTTATGGTGCATGGACACATCCTATAGTGATTGATGCTGACTGCAGACTTTTGGTCAATACCTGTGCATTTGAAACCACTGAATCCTTATGGTAGGATTGTTTAAATTATTTTTTCCTTTATTAATCTACAGAGTCAAAAGACCATTGTTTTGATTTTCAAAAATCTATAAGGGGGGGGGGGCTGAAGTATAACATAAGCGCTCATCATTTTGCAGTGACATGTCACCCATTTTCTATTGATTGTCCCTGAAATGACTCTACATCTTGACTGGACTCCACCAGTGGTGAATTGGAGTGGTTGGACATGATTCAGAAAGGCACACACTTGTCTGCACAAGGTCTCACAGCTGTCAAAGCACACCAGAGGAAAAACCAAAAGCTGTGAGGTTGAATGAAATGCTTGTGGGACTTGGAGACAAGACTGTGTGTCAAGTCACAGATCTGAGGATCAAAACAAAAGAATGTTCTGGTATATTAAAGGTTCCCTACAGTGCAGCCGTCTCCATAATTGTAACATGAAGGAAGTGGGCACAACATTAGAAAATGTGAAAAATTGAAGTGGTCTGGTGCACACAGTACCTCTTTCCTAATGCACTGTGAGCTATAGCAACATAAAATACGCATATTGTACATATCATTGGATCATAAATACTTAAATGCAGATTTTTGAGTCTTACAGCAGCTGATACAGAGGTTCCAGCAAATGTGTTATGCTTTGCTTCTACCTATTTATGCCAAGCTATCATCATGGTGTTGAAATTACTATTTTGTTCTTAATATTTGGACATTCTTGGTCACTGCCTTGCTCTAGGATGGACCCATGACTTTGTAGAACACAGTGCTGCTTCTTGTAGTACAGTTTCATCCTACTGATGAATCAGACTTGTGTTACAATACTCAGTGTACAGAGTATTTGAAAGCACCTGTAATGTAATCACCATGATCTTCTCCTTTGTATGTTCTTGGCAGTTTAATAGTTACCTTTGTACTATTTAAGGTTGATCTCTGGAGCTGAAACTGCTTAGATTCCACTAAAAAGTGGGAAAACAGTGCTCTAGTGCTACTAGGCAAGGCATGTATACTAGATATACATGTGTATGTATAGCCTACTAATGTACATAAGGGCACTTGCCAAAACTCAAGAGAATCATGGGGGCTGAATTACATAATATTTGTTTTGTCTCGTCTTCATGTCAAGAAGAATTAGCGTTTTCAATCTTAAAATGGTATTTTGAAAGGAATTTCTGTGCACGTTCCTCAGTCTGTCTGACTCATGTACACACAATATGTGGCCAGAGATTGATATGCGACCCCTGCCTGAGGGAAGGAATTGATTTGATATTCTGTGGCATACCTTTTAAGTTGATTTCTTGTTGACTTTCTGTTTTATAACACAGGCAGCTGTAGAACAGGCTGCTGGAGAGGGCTGAGAAGAGAAATAATGTGTAACATCTCAGCGAGGCTGGCTGTTGATGTGCTGCTACATGAGAAAGTGTTGAGGTGCACTGAAGCTGAAGTCTGACGCAAGATTGTCAACACAGCTGGGTTTCAAAGAGGCTGGTAGAGAGTGCTATACTGTTGGGATTCTGCAATTGACTGTGAAAGCAACTCAATTGTAACTCAAACACAGATATTTACCGCATGAAGCAGCCCTTGAGGAAGCAGATTTAAACACTCTTACCATGATCATGTCAAACTCAAATGAGCGGGAATGCTATCAATTACAAACACTTGTTTTACGCCCTCAGACATTTGCTCTGCCTCACACTTTCACACATTTTCACTGCTGGTGACCTGCATAGTTAAAGGCTGAAGTTCTCATGCTTATTGATAGATTATATGAACATGACACAAATAGCACAGTGGGAAAATGCTGCCTTGGCTTATGAGCTTTTAAACAAAGAAATGCTTTATTAATTTAGAAGCATTATATTTAACCTAAACATTATTTTTGTTGAGGATACAGTGAAGGTATTTTGAGTTTTCCATGTTGTGTGGTGTATTTCAGTCAGTTAGTGAATAAAAATATGTATTTGTTTTCATTCTGGCAGCACTGTTTTGTTGGCAAGTTGTCACAGCTAAGCCACTAATCTTTAAGGAGATGTCTATACACTGTACATCCAAGAGATCACCTGTCAATCAACTGGTGTTATCTGTTTTGTTTTTTGTTCCGTTGTTGTTGTTGTTGTTGGTGTTGTTGTTGGTGGTGGTGGTGGTGGTGGTGGTGGTGGTGGTGGTGGTATTTTATCAACAGGAAATTGCCTCATGAATACTTTTAGCTGCAGCAGTGTGTCCTCTCATGTTGGCGAGCTGCTGATGGCTGGCAGTTAAAGTCAGCTTGTGACAGTGATGGAGTAAACACATGGCTTTTAGGAAATAAACAGTAGTAGAAGCATAATAAAGTACAAAGTACAACAACAGTCCACCGAGGCTCTGTCTGATCTGTTCTGGTCCAGGTCTGCTTCTGTGCTTACGCTAACTACCCAGTTCATCTATTGATTAACAGCAAATCACTATTGGTAGCAGTCACTGTTCATCCCAGTGTTCTTTTCTTGAAACCCGAAGCAGTAAAATAGAATAGCAAATAAAAAGAATCTATCTTCCTGTCAAGTCGAAGAGAAAAACAATGCATTGACAAGAAGCACAGGCGGTGTGTTCAGACGTTCAAAACAAGTCCCGCACTCGTGAATAATTACTGTTCTGCTTGTTTGTCTGCGTGTGTGTGTGTGTGTGTGTGTGTGTGTGTGTGTGTGTGTGTGTGTGTGTAAAATGTTCATGTGGGTGTTTTTAAAAGGGGCTTTTTGTAAGTTTTTTTTGTGTGGTTTCTTGCTGGGAGCAGGCGGCGGTTGTTTGCAGGGGCTTCAGCTACCCCACCGCTGGTTTTACAATTCAAGAGGTTATGGTATGCCCTCTGAGTGGGGCCAACGGTGGGTAAGAAGTGGTGAGACAAACTGGGCTAGCTTTTAGTGTGCTAACCTTGTAAGAAGAAAAGCTTTTGGCGATGAAAGTGATTCAGTTTGATGCTGAACTTGTGTCTTCTCAGCGTTTCTTAGTTGTGCTATGTAGCATTCAGTTCACCACTAAGTCTGACTGGGCCTCACATGCATTGTTTTTATATTTGGGGAGATGTGTTCTTCGACTTTCCTGTGCGCCTCTGATCAAAAGTAGACCACAAAGAGTGTTTCTGCAGAAGCATAATTCCAGCTTATTTCTATCAAAGGGAAACAAAGCTTCAAGACTGGAGATGGCACTCTACGTGTCATCTTGTCAGCCAACATAGCTGGCTTCCTATCTTTACTTATCAAGGCCTTGACAACTTACAGCACACATGAGAGCCGCGTAGATGTTAAATGGAAAGCAAATGGCATGTTAGCTCATACTGTATGGGTGAGGTATTTTATCACATGTACAGAACATACAAAGGTGCTTTGGGTTGTTTAACAGTGACAAAACTGACAAATTATAGAAACCTGTGCAATCGTATCCATGACGTTCAGGAAATTTCATTATGTGAATGAAATGATGAAAAACATGCACGCGCTGGCTGAGGTATAATTCATTAATAATAAACAAAATGCAGCTCTTGTTTGAATGGGGCTATTAGCAACGGATAGTCTGCATCTGGGTTTCAGAGTTAACAGGATTTCATTGTTGCACTTTCCGTATAGCTGTTGATTAAAAATGCCTCCAGCAGATTTGTGTGATTACCCAGCTGCTACCTGATACTGGAATACAATAAGCATAATGGTAGGAAAGGTGTGTGTGTGGGTCAATTTACTATTCATTTGCTCATGTCACAAATGTTCTCAATATAAAACTTTATGATCTGTTTTAAACCTCAAAAAGAAGGTCTTCAATTGAGATTGATTGTGAGATCATTTGTAAAATATAGAAATAAACAGATTGCTCATGAATGAGGGTTTTTATATTTGGTCAGCAGTGAAGGCTGCACAAATGTTTTTATCATCCATCTAACATAAGACTCTTGCCTCCCTCTTGCTCTTCACCATGTGCACAATAGCTTTCCGTCAGACTGAAAAGCTGCCAAACATGTCAAACCTCATTCACTAGAGGCTTGAAACCTCTATTCTAAACCCTGGCTGACATTTTCTTCACCTTTGCCTATTTTCTTTAACAAAGTGATTTCTATGGGCATCTTTGAGATGTACTTTTTAGAATAACACGCCAAACCATCAAGAAAATGATTCTTTACTCTCAGCAGCTCTATGAAGATTCACCTTAGAGTATTAAGGCCAAACAGATCATTGACTCTCACCGAAAGACTGAGGCAACATGTGGGTAAAAATTTCAATCACTATTCTGTAGAGAAGCATTCAGGTTTGTTTATCTTATAAAAAGAAGACAACCTGTTTTGTTTTTGTGGCTCCATCCTATCTGATCAAAGATGTTTAATTTCCTCTTCCAGATGAGGTTGCATATTAGCTTCTCATCTTGATCCTTACAGTTTTTACTTCACATAGAAACTCAGCAGAGATTAGTTTCTATATTTGAAATAAAAACTCATATTTATCACTTTTTTCATATTGTTTGGTTATTTTGACCCATAATTATGATTTGTTGCTAAGCAACAACTAGTGACCATACTAATAATGAGGAGTTTTTTTTTCCCCCATCTTAAGAGTACAGTTATCACATTCATATACCACACTCTTGAATAAACATAGGATAGATCTCCATACAAGAGCTATAGTGTATACAGGAGATTCAATATTGGTTATGTTTACAAGATCCTGAATGTACTGTGAGTGAGTGTGGACTTGTGTAAGGATGATACAGCATGTGGGGCTAGATGGTACAATAACAGGAAGGAGTGAGTAGGCTACTTGGAGAAAGTCAGTAGCGGGAAAGTTGGTTGGAAGTCCCCCCTTTGTGATTTGGGAGAGAGCAGTGGAAACATACGATGGAAAACGGTGATGTTGTTTAAAGAGCAACAAAGTCAGTGTCAAGATAAACTGAATAAACCACAGGACAAACCAAAACAGTGTGTGACACCGAAGATCAGAGTTCATTCCCCATGTGAAACCAGCATTTGATCTTGCAACCACGGCAACAATAATCATCTAGTGTTGAGTAGGCCACTTGTTCTGAATCAGATTGGGGGACTGGTTGTTTATAGTTCATAGAAAAGATCAAGTAATTATGACAAAATTAAAAAAGAAATAAGGACATTTTTAAAGGGGAAGGTTCATTGAAGATGACGCTGGCTCACACAGTTGAGAGAAAAGTAAAAGCTCATGCTTCTGGAGACAGAAACATGTAATGCAGGATGTGAGGAATTGTATTAAATCCAGAATAATGCAAAAAGGAAAAAGAAAGGG
Source organism: Caranx ignobilis (assembly GCA_021432705.1). NCBI lineage: Eukaryota > Metazoa > Chordata > Actinopteri > Carangiformes > Carangidae > Caranx > Caranx ignobilis. Next base: position 4,342,594 of record MU269986.1, read on the forward strand.
GGGGGTGCAGTCACCCTGCATTGTTTTCCACCTCTGAGGTCTTGCTCGCTTTAAGAGCAGATTTTTAAAAAATGTCTCCCCGGGGAGCATCGTGGCACCGACTCCTGAGTGTGTCTGGGGAAGTGCCCTTTAAAAGATTACTTTGATGGCATTTCTTCATCATTAGTCAGCTGGAAGTGAAAAAGACAGAGAGGCAGGGCGTCACAAAGCAACAGCAGTCTTCTGCAAACCAAAGACACCTTTACTCAGTAAACACCTCCACCAGCTGAGCCCGCCTGATTCATACATCTGCTTACCTCTCTTCCTGAGGTCATAATTATCTGCATGATGAACAGCAGAATATTCTATTTCATTTTAAATCCAAAATCCACATATAAACAAACTTTTTGGTCTTGATGAGGTTCACCTTGCTTATTATTCAGCTGTGATACATCTCTGGCCAGGCAAATTGACCTTTTGATATTTACAGGCTGCAGCCTGTTTGGTCTGATTTCATTGATCCCCATTGATTGATTCCACATGGGGCGCCTCTCGGAGTGTGTTTACTTTGATCAATGGTTCCAATGCCTAAATACAAATGTCTGCTATCTTTCTCCTACTTCAGCCGGTCCATACTAATCTGCTCGTATGGTCTGAAGGTGATAAGATTTTGCTAAGATGCTAATCACTCAGGTCCAAAGGGTAATTCTCTTTTCTTTCTTTTACTTTATTTTCTTGCTCTTCATTCTTTCAAGCCACTTTCTTCTGTCACAGTCAGTTTGTTCTCTTTTTCTCATGAAGATGGGCACCATTAAGAAGATGGTTCTCCTACAGAGCCAGTCAGCCACAGCGAGGGGTTAGTGCTGTCTGGGAGATGTTCTGCATGAACACTTTGTGTGGGAAAATACAGTTTAAACTGACTACAGGCCGTGATGACCTAATGTGTCCAGAGAAGTGGCTGCTTTGTGGTGCTGCTGTTTATCCACCAATGACATAATGAGAGATTCTTCAAAGAGGCATCTCCACTGAGGAGTTTAGGAATACAAATAGTAATATATCTATATAAACAGAGGTGGGGGGGGGGGTTTAGGTAATGTTGTCATTTCAAGTGTGTCGACATAATAGGATGCAACTATTTTGATCTCATTCTGTTTATTTTATTAACATTTCACAAAAAAAAAGCTTCAAACATTGAGCTGTGTTGTGCTTTTACAGTCTGCTGTAGGGATTCCACTGAAACATAAAATTTAGTTTCACGTGCTTCATGTGGTGTTTTGAAATAGTCCAGCTCATCAGGGATGGGATGAAAGACTGAACCTACATACACTGTAGTGCAAACTTGACAAGGTTTGTTATGGAAGATGGCAGATTTCCTAAAATCTGACATTTGTTCCGAATAATAAAGATGGGGGGGGGGGGGGGGGGGGGGGGGGATATTATGCTGCTTTCCAATTAAACTTTATTTACTGTAGGAAATATTAGAACCCCCCCCCCCCCCCGAGTGACAAAGGAGGGGTCAGTCAAATGAACAACAAAAGATGCTGTTTGTCATGTTAGGATGCTGTCAGCTTTTCCTATTTGGAGTTTTCTAGTCAACTTGTCAATTGTCAATAGGTTCATACTGAAAGCTGAATTATCCACAGAGGTCTCATCTCTAAGACAAATGGACTAGACTGGAAAATCCAGTGGAAACACTGATTAAAGCACTTTCATGTTAAAATTCAGTGATTTCTAACACTATTTGACAGATAAAAGGCGTCTTGGAGGAGCTGGAAACAAAAGCTGAGCTTTTTTCATTTTAACTCGAGATCCAGATTTCCAAAAGGAAAATATTACTGAAAAGAACCGAGATGATACAGTTCATCATATAAATGTGTCGTAAAACTGAATAAAATTTCAATTTTGACACAGGGAAGCACAACACTGACAGATGCAAGAAGAGGATCTGATCCCACTGACAGCACTCAGCAAAATGAGACAGACTGTTGCACTGATTCAAATTACAGACTTCTTTGGGTTTGACACTTGCTGCAGAAATATATGGGATAATGTGAGTACGAAAACAAAATGTTTTTCAGACATTCTCATATGGAAAGGTTACATACACATACATTATACCTTTTAAGATCCAGTGACTTCCCACACATGAGATTCCTAAACAGGCCCCGTGTGCACACACAGCTCAGAAAAACCCACTCACTAAATATAGTGTACGTATAGTGCATTTTTATACACACCACCAAAAATGAAGAAGAGGCTGAGCGTGTGGTACTTAACCCTGCCTAACAGACATAAAAGCTGCCATGATAGGCCCCGACAGCAGAAGGTGATTTCACATACACCACTGACATCTCAAATCCTGCACTGGAAAGATAAAGTCTCAGTTTAAATTGCCTCCAATTCTAAATTAGCTCTGAATCTAATAACTACTTCCATGATTTCTTTTCTCCACATGAGAAAGCCATTATCCAGTATCAGCACATTATGTCAGCAATATTGCCAACAGTGGCAATGCAGCAGTCTGGTATGAGGTCAGGGGACTTTTGACAGCATCTGGGTTTGTCAGCTATCAGTCTCCACTTTTAAAGATTAAAAGGGCCCACAGGGGCATTTTCAGACATTACTCTGGCCTCCAAAAAATGTGGGAGCAAACAACAAACAGCAGCAGTTACAGTAAGAGTGTGACCTGATTTTTATCTGGCCTGCACTGAGCCAGCTCTCAAAAGGTGACATGGAATAACTGCATCGGCGTATACGGAAAATTAAAGGCTGCCTCCCTGAAGGTGCTATGCAGAAAAAAAAGGTAAAAAAAAAAAAATAAAACTGCTCGGCTCAAGAAGTTGCTTTTCTCTCGTCTTTAAAGATTACTCTCCCAAACACAAGTGCTGAGTGTCACTTGTTTCAAAGGCAATTTAACTCGTGTAAAGAGTTCTCGTGGATTGATTGGAGTCTTGAAACAAGTGGAGCGGCATGCCTTGTTTCGAGATATTGACATGAAACAAATCACTGCGTTGTGAAAAAAAAAAAAAAAATGAAAGTGCCTGTTTTTCCACTTAAGAGGAACACACAAAGAATATTCTTCAAACAAGTAAAACCATCGTTTGAAACGAACAGAGACTCACTTTAAGGTGAATATTCACCTTAAAAAAAGTGAGTGAGAACCACAGAAAAAGATCTGAACCTGAGGTTAGAGCATTGAGAGAGCTGTTAGTGACACTGTCATAATGATATTACTGTTCTAGGAAAGCCCTGCCTCTTACATGGCTCAATTTATCATTATTTTTTATTTTCGACAACCACAACTCGGGTAATTTCACAGGACTGCTGCTACAAATCAGCGCAAATGGCCTTCAGTGGGTGGAGGAGGGGGGATGCATATTCACCAACGGTGTTTAGGTACAGTCTTTAGCCATGACCTATTCTTTGTGGCCATTGGGAAAGAGAAGTGTGCCAGCATGATTAATGGTCATGATTACCTACTCAGAAAATGTGGTTTTCTGGCCCAGCAGCTTCACTTTTATGACTTAAACCTGGGGCAGGATGCTTCATCATGGAAGCAAAGCTGCAGACAGACTGCACACAGGCGCTGTGTGGTGATGAGCAAAAGCAGCACCGGTAAAGCGTTCACCATCAGCTGTTTGGATAGGAAGGTAAACCCTCCTGTGGATTGTTATGTGGACATTTAACATCAATAGTGGCCTCAGGAGTTTGAAGCCAGTGCAGGACTGATGCTAAATTTAAGTCTTGCTGTCTGTTTGTGGGTGTGTATGAGAACAAAACAGACTAATTCAATTACAGTTTGTACTGAGCGAAATAAGCCAGAGCAAGAAAGCTGCTCCGAGGTTAATACGCCCCCTAATATCTCCTGCAATACCTGATTTGAATCTAGAGTAGGCCTACCTGCCCCACATCATAGACAAGCTGCTGACCAGATCACCCTGCAGAGGCTCGAGGGTCTAATTGACAAAACCACAAGATTAATACTTTGCATTTAGTGAACGGCTCGCTGCGTGTGTGCTGTTGCTTGTGCATGTAGGCATTAAAGCCTGTACGCATCAGTGGAAGCGTGTGTGTTTGTCTGTGCTTGCTTCTGCTGCACTCCTGTGCTAAGGAGCTCCCAGATGACACTCTAATCATTAACCTAAAGTTAATTTCCGTCACAAACACCACAGCGGCCCTCATTACAACTCAGCACTACTCCACCTCGACCAAATGACTCTCCATCTTGCCACTGAGCCTCAAAGGTTAGCCCCACTAAAAGGTTACAGCTCCCTGTGACATTTCCCTTGATGACTTACATGTTTGGCCCTTTGTTTCTGATAAATAGCAGCTAGCGTATGTTGTTGCCACTTGGAATTATTCACTCATTAAGCCATAATACGAGGGTTTATCCTAGACTTAAGTGAACTGTTAATAAGGGAAACAGACCTGTGACCCATCAGGGATGTGAATGATGCTTCCAGACAGGGGAATGAAGCCATCTATGATTTTCTTGTTTGTTTGTTTTGTTTTTTTTTTGCCAAGCTCTGACAAAAATGACACTGTTGGTTGTGAACTGCCACTGACATAAATATTAAAGTCACATTAATTAGAATGGATAACAGGAGAACCATGTGAGGAGGAAAATATATCAAATGCTAAATATTCTAATAATCTTCCATTTGCCTTTTTGGCTTGGGAGCAATAATTCTTGTGGTGCTCACACCATCATTTATCACGCAGCAGCTGAAAATGTGAGAGTGGCTGAGGTTGTTCCAACAGTAGAGTTCTGAAAGTGAGAAATCTCGGTTCCAGGCGCGGCAGCAGCTGACTCACTCGCTGGTAATGATAAACAACCACATCAAACTCCTATAGGACCAGGACCACGGGCATTGGTTTAAACAAAGAGGACATTGTAATGCTGTCATGAAAAAAAACTTTATTAACATACAGAATATAATGTATAGTGTAGCTCCTTTGTTGTTTGTTTGTTTGTTTGTTTGGTCATCACTTCATATATCCACTTTTTTTCTGTCCTCTCTCTCTCTCTCTCTTTTTTTTTTTTTTTAATCCTGCTAGCATGTGTCATCCAGTTAAAATAGCCTATGCATGGTTGCCCATAAAGTTGGAATATTCCAACTATATATATGATGTGAACTGTGAAAACTAAAACATGATTAACCCTTATATCAGGAATAAAAAAGGAATGTGTCTGAAAATAAAACTATTCCAGCTTTGTGGCCAACCGTGTATATAGTTACCTGTCATTAAATATGTAAACAGGATTCCTTAAAAAACAACACAGTTGGTGGATGGGTGGATACAAATATGAAATTGTAAAAACAATCTTAAAATTGGCAAAATGATAACATGCATTTCATTTTCTTTCTCATGGCAAAACAGCTGATAATTTACGATGGATCTGATCATTATATAACATGGGCTGCTGCGGATTAATTGACTGACGTGTTCGTGCACGCCTGGAGTTAGTGATTGACGAGACACAGCAGGGGGAGAGGTAAAAGTTGAGGACGCACATGGATCTGTTCATGCGATCGCGACGAGAACTAGACTGAAGTTGAGCAAAATAAAGTTTGCGTGTATTTATATCTTGGATTATCGCAAGATGAGATGAGGATAAAGTAAGCGTGCAGGAGACAGAGAATTTCTGCACAAAGTTTGCCTCAACCTGTTTTCAGACTGCTATAAATTAACCTAGCTCAATGCAGTGGCTAATCAGGAGACGAGAGACGACACCTGGAAGTGTTCCCCTGGCAACGCTGGATAAAACCAAAGCCCGTGAACCTGCCCCATGGCTGCCACTCCTGCACCCTCACCGAGCCAGTGGACTGCTCTCACCATGTGACGTTGACACAAGGTACTGAGCTGCTTTGTTTTAGTGTTTGACTTGGAGTGACATTATGTTTATTTTGCCGGTTTAGTAGACTGCATACTGGCGTGCACACAGTATTTTTGCGTTATTTACCTAATTTCAAGAAAGAATCAAAAAATACAATCATAGAATTTGTTGGGAATAAAAGTAGTAAAAAGGAAAGTGTAAAATACTGTAAGGTTTAGGGAGAGAACTGAGCTGTAAAATTTGTTTAGGAACCTCCTTGAAGTGGATTTTGTTGTTTTATTTTGTTTTATAAGGCTGTAGAGGATATTTCTGGATACTTACCCATTTTAATATTAAGATCAGTTCCTGGGTGTATTCATAATTTCAGGTTAAAGTCAAAGGACCTAGATAATATTTTCCATACAGTACACATAAGTGCTGCTATATGGTTTTACTTTTACTGTTTGATAATTAAGTGTCTTCACCAAATATTTGTTTGATTCCTGGAGGTGAAAAATGTATAGGGGGACTCAAGTTAACATTTGTCAATCAGTTTTCATGTTGAAGCTAAGAGCTCAGGACCTTATGATCTACATATTGAGGGTATATGAGTTACACGTCATTAACTGGACATTATTGACATTACTGTCCACAGTGGGAAAACTGATGATGTCAGGTAGTTGCAGGCTTTGGTTTTAAATCGCTGTGGTGGCTGTTGGTTGGTTTACCTCCTATTACTGTGGCTCTGGGTTGTGAAAAAGCTCCTGATGTCCTTTTTATTTTTTATTTTTTTTTTGGCCTGATATCTACAAAGCACACAAAATGTTGGCTTGGACAAAATGAAGCTATGTGTGCTGTGCTGTGCAGGCAGTATAGGAGAAGCAGCCACCTGAAATACCAACTCTTTCGCCCCAGACTTTAAGTTTGGACCAATAGAAATGATAACTCACCGCAAACTGATCGGCTCTCCTCTCCTCCTCAGTAATTGTACGTGACGTGAGCCTCCAGATAGTAAGCCAGTCACATAGAAGCATACTTGTATCAGAAAGTCATCTTGGAGATGCAGCTTATTGAAGGACACAGATGACGTCACTCCAAACATAGCATAAACAACTTTGCCCAAATATTAGTAAGGACTGTCTTCTGAATCTATGTCCCTACCTTCCATATGCAAACCTGTGAAATTTTTACGTCTATAAATATGAGAGTAGCACCATCCCATAACATCCATCAGCTGAAGCTCACATGCAGCTTTACATTCAGACAGTGCCTGGGGGTATCAGGTTTAAAATGTTAATAAGAAAACAATAACGTTTGTGCATTTAGAAGTTTATCAGATTAATATTGCAGAAATTGCAGTAAACTGGCTACATACTGTGTATGGATCCTAGTGATTTATCAGTAAGCTAATGACATGAGAGGAGGAAAGCTTTGTGATTGCCTGAGGTAGTCAAAGTCCCAATGAGAAGTAGATGATCTAGAACAGAAGCATGTAGTGTTGTCGCCTCCTAACATGCAACAATGTCCTTTGCAGACATTAAACATCTTGATGTTGTAGTTCCATTCCATTTTAATCCTCTGTGACACTATATATATACATTCTTAAGTAGCCCATTGAATGCATCATAAATACCTCATGAACCATGCAAAGAGCGTGTTTCTGCATCCAAACGATTCTTCATTAAAATGTGTTAAAAAAAATGCCTGACTGACACATTGCACATTAGGTGTCACATCCAGCGCACAGAGGTGTAAAATGTGCCACGTCTCTCGTCTTGCTCCTTTTGGAATGAATGAACCAGTCATTTCTGTGCACGCTCAGCCATTTCTCTAATGACTGGCAGCTCCTGTGCCGCTGCCAGGAAGCTGACTGCAGCAGCTCAGCTACGGCTTTATGTGCCGGGGTGCTGCAGTCAGAGCCACTGGGGGCGATGGAGTTTGTTGCCACTGTGTGCATGTGGTGTGCAGCCCTGCTGGCCATGTGCTGTGGTTTCACCCCTTCTTGTGCCAGAGATTCATAGCTAGCTGTTTTTCTTCTCATATTTCTCACTCCTATGAGTGAAGCAAAAACTTATTGTTACAGTGATACTCAGCAGAGTGGCTGAGACAGAGGGATGTGTGTAGTGTATAAAAGATTGGAGACAAGCAGTTCCTGGCTTAAGTCCTTGCACTGGAAGAAGTGAATCATACACTTGTGCAAGGCACGTATGCCCATAGTGTTGTGGTAGAGCTGGCCTCGAGCACTGTAGACTGTAGCATGTAAGACAGTGGTTTTTACTAAAGAGCTTAGAAGTACAGTCAGTGAGTGAATGTAAAGCAGGGCAATGCTGGGAGAGAAGAATGCATACTCAGCACCTTCCCCAGATTAATAAACACTATTGTGTCGGGGCGTTTAATTCTTCAGCTCATGCTGCTCGATTCAGTCTGAGCCACGCCGCTGGTTGAATTGATGTTCTGGGAAAGTTTGTTTTTAATGAAGAAGAGTAAAACCACACAGGAACCCAGCATCGGTAAAAATCAAAGTTGTGTCAGAATGTACGTCTACACCACTACCACCTTAGAGTATTAGGAGTCTTTTAAAGAGCGGTGTGTGTATGTGAGTGCACAATGAATAAATAAACATATCAGAAATTGCAGATAATTTTGTGCAAATGATAAGGAAGGCTGGCACTGTGTCCCCCAACAGTTCTGTTCTTGATTAAAAGGGAAATAAATGACACATTATCTGTTTCGATGGAGAAAGCAGGTGATAATGGCCTTGAATCATCAGTGGAACCTGTAACACGAGCCACATTGCTGACAAACATGCATTTAGACAAACATCCATTCAGCAGTGACTATAAATTGTCACTCCTTTGCATTTAGTGCGGATGTGTATTCATGTGTGGGATTATATGATTATCATCAGCTCATTTATGACCCACACTCTCACACTTTGGTTAAAGCGAAGCCTACACATCATTGACTTCTCTTCATACAGGCACATCTAAACGGCATGAGCAGCGGTGAGCATATGTGACATCCAGCACGCTGAGGTGGGGGGGGGGGGGTAGATGTTGCTTTAATGTCCAGGAGCCCCTAGTCCATCTGCCCCCCCCCCCAGTGTGTCTGTTTTAGCCATGCTACATGGACCGTGAAGTTGGAGTCTGTTGTTATGGTCTCACTGTTGTGTTTCTAAGCCCATCATAGAGTATGATCACATCTGAGGCGTTAGGCTTCATCTGGGGCACCATGTTGATGATGTATCTGTAAACATGTACGTGTTTTAGTGCACGATAAAGAACTTTTAGGGCCCACTGTTAATTCAGATCATTATGATCTGCTGTCAGAACACTAACATGCAGTAATAAAGCCATTTGAAAAGAGGTTGCTATATTGGGAACAGACAACCCACCTTATTTGTAGCTCTTTAGTGTGCTTGAGTAATGAGTCATCATTCATCCATATTGCATTTTCTATAGCACCATATGCATTCTAGAAATATCTTTATCTTGTGGACTGGGTGAGAGGAATATTGGATTCTGTACAGGATTAGTCTCAGAGAGTACAGTTGAGACTTTGTTAATTTGGCACACCTTTTAGTCTTTGGTTTAATTACAAACTAATAAAATTGGCATATTTGCCCATTATTCTTAATTTATAATAAGTATGAATTGTTGGGCCAATGTAGCATCAATTGTAACTTTGATTCATGTCTACACACTCTATCCGCTGGGATTTGGATTGTTTATCACATTGTTCCTGGTAGATCATCTCAAGGTATATCGGATTGGATGGAGAACAGTTGTAAATTGCCATCTTTGGGCATCTCAGTCCAGAGTCAGGCAACCTGCATTTCTGGACACTTCGTCTCTCTCTTTGCGTCACTGCATTCATCTTTTCCTCAGTTCTGACCACTTTCATTGTGCATGTTGTTGAAACTCACCATCCTTCCCATAGACCCATGACACACAGTGTTTGGTGTGCAGCCCAAGGGGTCGGGCTTTTGTCTCATCAGACCACAGAATCTTTCCCCTTGTGCTCTTAGAGTCTGTTAAATGGCATTTTGGCAAAGGATCTCTGAGGTCCTGGTGGTTCCAAACTTCTTCCCTTACACAATTACTGAGGCCACAGTGCTCCTGGGAACGCTCAGAGCTTTAGAAATGGTTTTATTCCTTGCTCTGATATATGCCTCGCCACAATTTTATCACAGGGCTACAGAGAGTTCCTAAAACTTTATGGCTGGGCTTTTGTCCTGACATGCAGTAGGAACTGTGGGACCACACACACACTGCTGTGTTCCTTTCTAAACTATGTGTTGCAGTGAAGGATCTGCATACTTTTGTAAATGAGAGGTTTCAGATTTTGACTTGTGAAAAATGATTGGAATAGAAGTGTTTCTTGAATCCATTCAAAACCAAATCTACAATACAGCAAAATGGGAAAAGTTGAAGGACACTGAATACTTGATGAAGAAACTGTATCTGTTTGTTCTCACTTTCTTCTCAAAGATGACCCAAAACAAATCAAAACCCAGCCAGGGTTACTGTGTTGTGTATGGCACTGAGACACAGCTCGAGTGTTAATACTGAAACACTCAACCCAAGTCTGGATGTGTGTCTCTATCCATGGTGCTGAAACACACAGCTCTAGTCGCTCTGTGTGTTTCCATGGTGCTGAAAGTGGTTCTGAATCTTTCAAACCCAGTCTCCCCTTGAGACTTTATCAATGGGGCTGAAACTCTCAAACCCATTGTCTTTCATGTTATAAGCAGATAGATATTAGATTATTCATTATCTAGCCTTGTCTAACAACAGTAATAGTGATATTCATAGTTCAAAGATCACATACTTATTGGTTTTAATACATTGTTGATTGAGGCACACGTTTAGGGCATGAAAAAAGGTGGAAGTGATTTGGTACAAGATTCTTCCTGCTTTGAGAAAATCTGCTTCTATCCTTTGTAGCCTTTGGGATTTAAAGGAAATGTTAAACTTCCACATGGCTCCAGGAAATGAGTGGTAGGAAAAAAAAACTGATGTGCTTACAAGGCTCTGCACTTCTTTGTAAAAAAGCAAAAAAAAAAAAAGGTGCTAACACTGGCTATTTATTGTTCAAAGAGTCTCTCAAACTGCTGGTGTATGACAGCAAACTGTGTTGTCAGGGCATGGCAGGGGGCCTGTATTTGTCACCATTTACCCGTGATGGATTTCAACTTCGAGGGGAAAATTTCTGTTTTGTGACAGATGAATGAAACATACGCTGTGAGACATATTGCTGCCATTCTTGAAATTAAAAGGTGCATTATCTAGGAACTTTATGGATGTATAGCAGCGTTTTTCAAACTGTGGGGCACGCCTCCCCTGTGGGGCGCCAGAGTTTTGAGGGGGGGTGTGACATGAGAAAAAAAGCTCTAGCTATGTGTCATGCAAACAAGGGAAGGAGGAGCTGTCGGTAAAAAGAGAAGGCAAAAGTGCCATGCTGTCACATGTTGTGTATTGGCCTCAGGCTCGGCTGAATGTAGCACTATGTTGGCTGCGGAACTATTCCAGTTCAAGATAGAAGAGCGTCAGGTGTGCTGCACAGCGTCAGGTATGCAGAAAGACCAGTGGTACAGCGTGTGCTCCCGCATAAACTTTAGCCCAGTTTCTATACCAGAGCTGAAAACAGCAGAGTTTTCCTCTACAGCTGAACAGCTAACATGTGGTCAAGATGTACAGCGGAGATCTGTTGCAGTCTCATCCGGGAAGGGGGGGGGGGGCTCACTTTCTCACACTTTGAAAACCCTGATGTAGGTTCGCAGGCCTGTATTTCTCATTATATGAACAGCAAGCCCAGTAATCCACTAACAGTTCAAAAGCCTTCTTTCAAAAAAAGGAAAAAAGAAAGTTTAATCCACTTTTAAATAACAAAATATTCCCATTAATAAAAAAAAAAAAAAAAAAAAAAAAAAAACTACAGCATCCACTTGAAAACCCTTTAAGTGCCGCGGTAGCTGTGCCTTAATTAAGCAATAAACCTCTTGACAGAGACAAAAATACACAAGACAAAGCTTTATATTCTCTTAAATGAATAATTATCTATGAAACCCATATTTGTGCCTTTATAATAATGACTTTAATATACTGACGCTCAATTCTATTGCCACTTGTGAGAAAAAATACAAAAGAAGGTCCCTCATGCAGAAGTCTTTAATAAGCACTGAGCACAGTGCAGACCAGCTGAAAGCCAAAATGAAGCTTCATGGCTTATTTCCAATTGAAATCTTGACAAAACATAATAAATCAAGTGCATTGCCCTTAAAGTGCTGATAATGCGTTTCCCCTGCTCTGAAACCGTCCTTCTGAGGTTTGGGGACCTGGGGTGGAAAATGAATCTGACGCCCGGCGCTTTAATTATTTGGACATAAAGTGGAGTCATTGTTAGTGGTCTGTGTCTCAGATGAACGTCTGTGTCAGGCACACGGACATGAATGTCAAGGTTACATGGGTCATGATTAAGAGCCCGTCACACCAATGATCTGTCACCTTTGGGTGGCACTGTCTGTTGCCACCCTGTGCAATTTGAATATTTTTAGGAAAATAATTTGTGAATGAGCCGGTTTTAGACAAATAAATGGAATTAAATTATTGTCCTTTTCTAAAATCATTTAAAATCAGTCAGCCCTTTCCTACCTGAGGCACACCCGGGATTTGACTTCTGGGGAATGGATGTATGTGATGAGTCCGAGACAGAGGGTCTTTGTCAATTTGAATCATTTCCCAGCTCCCAATTATTGCCCCCTCAAGTCTTTGAGCAGCCTAAATATTTCTCACTTTATTACTCATAAAGAACTACTGATTTTTATTACTCATATCTGGGCAGATTGGATTACAGTAAAGCCCTTTGACTCCATCAGTGTTGATTTCCCTGGGGGATTTGGAGGGAACTTTAATGAATCTTCATTTTTACCAAACCCCTCATGCTATGAGGTGCCTTAATTTGACCTGCCATGGGCAATATATGAGTCAAGAGTCCAGATATCTCACATGACTGAAGGTGGCAGGTTTTGACCACAGTCGCTGGTTTCTGATTAAGTTCCATCACCACAGAGTCCTTCAATTGCAAAAATAATAAGACTTGAAAATGAGTTTCATCCAAATTTGACCACTACTAATGATTTTTTTTTTTCACATACTGGGCTGAATTCTTTCATCCAGCCTATTTTTGAGAGACGCACAAGCGTTTTTATCTAAATTTTTACTTCCCTGTTCAAACGCTGAGCAATATTGTATACTTCATGATACAGTTTTATAGACTTTTGCCCATGAAGGTTCTGGCCATGATTTAAAAAAAAATAAAAAAAAATAATAACCTATGACCCCCGTGGAAAACTTCTTAGTATTAACACATGTTTTCAGACTCGAAGGCCAACTTGCCCCCCACACACACACACTTAGTAACTTCCTACTTGTGTATGTATTCACCACATAATCCTTTTATTGTGGGTAAATGTATTCCTACTTACTTATTCCTCTCACTTATTTGCATTTTCAGACTGTACTCATTCCAAGCTGTCCTCCAAAAAAAAAAAGAAGAGCATTTTCTTTGCACCACATATTTGTATCATACAATATTTATGCCTGGTTTAGAGCCAGTGGCTGAAAGATGAAATTCCCAAGCTCCCCAGTGGCCCTCATTCACTATCAAGGACATTTCTATCACACATGCTCAGAGAGGAGGAATCTTTGTTCCATCTATTCGTAAGCCACAGCGGTCATGACTCTGTCTTGCCTTACTTTTGCTAGTTGCTTTGTTGTTGAAAGGGGAGACTCATGCTTATTAGACTCAGTTGATCTGGTTGAGAGCATTGACTTAATTCTTTAAATGTAAAAAAAAATAAAATAAAAATAATAATGCAAATGTAAGACAGTGGAACTGAAATCTAATCAAATAGGCTGCGGTGACCTGACACTTCTTCAACATGATGAAACCCAGTTGCAATGAGAGTTATTCGGCATGTCTGACGCGGGGATTAAGTCAGCTCTGCGTGAACCATCAATAGCCGCTTGTCCGCTGACCTTCACAGAGTAGAAGGTTGTGTCCTAATTGGACATGCTTCGACTTGTATCATTGTTAAGTGAATCTACAAGTTATAGCAGTGTTGTCTGGTGGTGTGGTGTTTTCCATAATCAACATTTGTGGGTCAATATATAATTCTTTTGATGTATGATTTAGACTACTGTTCTGCTCACCCTGCCTCATTACACAAAGGGTTGTAAAATCAAACTCTGTTGGTAAATTCCACTGTTCCACTGTTGCGGTCAGGTGGCTGATGTCACAGGCTGCCATGCTTTTTGTAACTATTAAAGTTTTGACAATTGGCCACAGCTCTCATCGACAGTGGATCCACTGCGCTTTTCTGTGTGAATACCATCAAAGCCAAAGAACCATGGTAGAAGATATGCTCAAGTTTATATTCAATACACAGTTCATATGTAAAAATCATTTTGATGCACATTTCATAGAAGAGTGTCAGATTTTTACAAACATGGATAAACATTCTGACGCAACAATTTATATTTTAAGTTTATTTACAGTCCTGTGAGATTGCAGCTCCATGCTCTTGACCTTAAAACAGCTTCGAGCCAGAAACATCAGAGAAGTCATGCTTAGGAAAAAGAAAAATGCATTTTAATGACTTCAGATGGTTATTTCCGCCTGCCTCCATCTCAGTGTGATAAGTTTTATTCAATAAGATGTTAATGAAATATAAATAAATGACAAGTTCTTTTTTTTTTGATACACAGGACCTTGCACTGTCTTTCCTATCCTGCTATATCAAATGTGAAAGCTCAAATAGTGCCAGCAATTTCTCTCCGAGGTAATTACTTTTTTCAATCTGATAACTTCATGGAAAATAATCATTTTACCAACTTTCAAGCCCGAGAATGCAGAATTGATTATTCTTTTTTAGGCAGTGCATTTGTTTATCTCAATGGAGTAGGGACCAGTTGTGGCGACAGCATGTCAATTTCAAGATCAATTGTTGGCTTCTTGCCTCTGGCCTTTGCATTACATTACCATAGTAATGACTTTTTGACCCTTCTTTTTAAAGTGGAGATCTACATTCCTGGTTGTGGAGACAAATAGTGTACCTGGAAGTCATTTGTGGTGTGTAATGAATTATTCTCTACAAGACCTTGTATATTCACCCATCAAGCCACACAACTAACCATCTGCTGAATGGTTATGATGACATGCGAGGGTGGCAGTCTGAAAATGTCTTTTAACTGTGCTTCCTGTTTTTTTAATACCACTTCAGAATTGCTACTTGCTTGTCCACTCGTTTGCATAGCAAATATGTCTAAGGTGTAAATTCTATTGGAGTCTCCTTCATACGCGGTGTGCTTGGAATAGCAATAGAATATTCTCCACTGAGAGCACAAAATGTGCAGATATTTTCCACTACAACACAAGACCTCTATACACTGTTAATTCACACTGAAAATAACATTTGATTTCACTTCTACTGTGTAAAGTGAATGCTGACAATGACATACTTCACTTTTTACTCTGTCAATGAGAATTCAAGCTATAGCACAGTGTAGCCTAGACATGTTGTATAACATCATGTAAAGTATTTATGAGCAAAAGTTCTACATTTAAAATCATACTTGCATAGAATAATAAACATAATCAAAATGCCAAATGAAATACAGAAAACACACTCATTTTGCAGAATGGCATCACTGTGTTCATCACTTTAACCTTGCAGCTGGTAAAAGTGGGGCTAATTGTAATTGCTGTATGTACTGTATTGCTGGGTAGCTTAATGTCTAATAAGGCACCATCATTTGATTATTATACAGTATTTTGCTATCCGAATCTGCAAAGTAGCAAAGTAACATAAATAAGCAGTCCTTAACTAAATCTTAGGTTAATGTGGCAGCTGTGACGTTCCTGGTTGCATCTCTTCCACCAGATATCAAATACAGATTCCATACAACTCTCTCTCTCTCTCTCTCTCTCTCTCTACACGAATGCAAGGTAGCTGACCTAGGAGACTATTCAGTGGCCACAAGCAGAGGTCTTTGCTTGCACTTGGAACCTTTTTAAGTGTTAATGTCTAGGACTGCATGCATATAAAATAGGTCATCACAGAAAAGGAACATGCATGCTCAGCAAACCTTCCTTGGATTAAAAAAAAAAAAAAAAAAAAAAAAAAAAATCAGGTAGAATATAGTGTTGCTTTCATCAACGAAAATTATGACTAAATATCGTCGTACAGGAACCTTTATCACGTGACGAAAATGAGACAAGACGCAACGTAAATGGTGGTCATGTGGCGATAACTATAATTAAATATATATTGCAATACTGTTGATGAATAAAAACAGGACTAAATGCGTTTACAAAATAAAAACTCTCAGCGAGTGCTGGAGTCACATGTATCTGTTTATTAGTCAGCTCTGTTAGCTATTTTAGCTCTGTTAGCTCCGTTAGCGCAGCTACAGTCGAACTGGAGCGGTCCGTTTATTGCATGAAATGAGCAGTGCTACAAATAACCTGCGCACCTCTGTATGGCATACCTGTGTCTCTGTTGTTAAAGTTTAGCTGTACTTCTCAGAGTCTTATTTTTACAATCGGGAGTCATGTTAACATGACAACATCATTATGACATGATGTCGTCACGGACATACATACTGCATTGACTGGGTTAAATAGATTTACATGAATAAATAGAGAGTAAAATACAATTTCATTGACTAAAACTAGACTAAAATGTTATCAGTTTTCGTCAACTAGGCTAGATGAAAATAGTCATGATTATTCTGACTAAAATAAGACTAAAATGCTCAGACTTTTGGTCGACTGAAACTTGACAGACAAAAAAGATTATGAACGTGACTAAAACGAATTAAATCTAAAATGACAGTTTGGCACAAAGACTAGACTAAAACAAGCTGCCAAAAGCAACACTAGTAGAATATTTTTAGACAGCTGATTTTTATGTTATCTGTCTTCCACTCTGTGTGGAATCGCAGGAAAGGTGCAGATGGCTGTTTCAGATTCAAATCCCATGACATGCAACACAACTCTGTTGCTGCCTGTCCGTGTGTTTCACTCAGTGTGGACATATTGCATATTAGTTCTTAAATAATGTCACATACTGTGCTAGTGGTTGCATGTGGGTTCTTATAGGAGGCCGGGGCAGTTTGTGAAGTAAAAAAAAAAATACTGGCTGAGAACAGTGAGTGGAGCCCTAATTAAAAACTAAAATAAATAAATAAATGGATCGCCTATTCACAGATGGCTGAAAGACTGCCATGCAAGATGTCCCTTAGGATAAAAACTTGTCTTTGCTGCCAGGAAGCTATTTGGCATTTTAAAAACTGTCAGCAAGCCTCATTTGCAATCATGCCATCATGCGCTCATACCCGTGGTCACATAACTGTACAGCCATAGCTGGGTTAAGGTAAACCCTGTCTCAACATGCTGTCTCAACATGGGGGTGGGGACACCAACAGTTCTTCATGCCAGTACATGTACTCAGTAAGGCTTTAAAGATAATATCTTTGTCTACAGCATAACCATACAGATTTAACATGGGCTACTTATAGACTGCACTTGGAACCAATTATTGTATGTGTTCTTGCTGTTAGATCAAAGACAGCAGCCAGTTGAAAGCATAAAGACAGCTAAATGTTTGGGGAATTAATGGTTTTGCTATGTTATTGTTTCCTGAAGATAGAATCATATATGTCATTGATCGACTGAACAAAGTCATATCTTTGATCATCCGTTCCCAGCAGACTTTGTGGTTTGGCTCAATAGCAGCAAAGATCAGGGAAATGATTTTCCTGTAATTTTAACAGCTTAAGGGATTATCTGTCTTGTAATTTGGTTCAGTAGGAGACTTGTATCTGACAGCACATTGTCCTCACCTCTGTTGCTACCTGTTGGGAGCAACTGAAAGGAGAGGCTGTATTTTCCAGCTGTCCAAAGACATCACCTTGTGTCACCTTAAACCGGAACGACTGGCTGATTGATTTTCCTCTTACAAATCAATGCGTTCTTATTCTCCCGGCCTTGGCAGCCGTCGCAAAGTTGTTTTAAGGAACTCTTCCCCTGAAAATTGAAATTCTGTCATTATCTGCTCAGCCCGATGTCAGTTGCATGCCCAGTGAAGTTTACGCGACCACCGACCACACAGTCTAGAGTTTACAAAAGCTGCTGAGTGATCTGAAAGGCGCCCAGTCTTTGGCTGGAGGCCAGTGTCATCACTGGCTCTATCTCTTGCATTTAAATATGTCAAATGTTCCTGATTAATGCCTTGACTTTTCCACCAATAATTTCCACATGAATTATTCAAACCCATGTTTTGATGGCTGCATCATGTCTTCAGTCGCTTGAGTTTCTGCATTTATTTAATTCAGAAACTCTTATTTTTCTTCACTTCAGTTCCATTTGTTATTATGTGGTTTTTTACTTCACATGTGTTTATCTTCATTCCATGCCCAAATACTTGGTGCACTTAGTTTGTGCTGCATCTCATGAATGATATGTACATGGGCTACTTAAAGTGATCAGTATTATCATCCCAGGCAGACATGGTGGGCAGCGGTTAGCATTGCTTCACAGGATGTGATCCTCAGGTCTGTGGCTCTGTGTTCTCCAGCTTCAAAGACATCTATGTTAGGTTAGTTGGTGACTTTAAAGTGTCTGTAGGTATAAATGTGAGTGTTTGAGGTTGTTTTTCTCTGGATTGTGATGACTGGCAACCCCGGTCCTCACCCTATGTCAGCTGGGATTAGGTCCAGTTCCCCTGTGACCTTGTACAGATGAACTGTATTGCTAACGGATGGATTTTCATCATCATCATTATTATTATACTCAGAAATATTGTGAATTTGTTTTGTGCATCACTACAAACCTGGCACATGTGGCATCTTTAGGGGCCTGTAACTACTAGAAAAGAAAGTTTGGCTGCTCTGTGTGAGTTACACTATGTTGGGTTAAAAAGGTTTAAAAGGAAATGATATTAAATTTACAAAGTACCTTGAGATGTTACCAACATGTTACCTCAAGGAATATCAGATGAAGTAGGTTTCTTATTCAATTTACAGTCAGTGAACAGATTTTGTTTTCTGCTCTCAGTCCCATGACTGCCTTAAAAAAAAACTATTTGTCCCATGTTGTTTGGATTTTGTGTTTTTATTTTGATGCTCTGGAAACTGAGTGATGTTTAATTTAGTTTTCCTTTTCTACCTGTGTATCGGTTACCACTGAGGAAGTGAGGTTTACACAATGCTCGGTCTTTAAGGCAGATTTTGATGTTACATTTAAGGTCTGTTAAATGCAGATTACAGCTGGTGATGGTGGAATTTGTAGTTGCAATTCTTTCTTCCCACGATCCTGTTTGTGTGACAGACAGGTATCACTTGTTAATTAAGCAGGGGGGTCAACAGTAGAATATTTTTCATTTGATTTTGAGATGATTATGTTTGAGTCTTTGCAGGTAATTATGTGTCCTGTTCCTCAGATGTGGCAGCTGAGTGACAATCCAGTTCTTCTTTGAGTTACTCCAAAGAAATCATTGCTGCTGCTGGAAACATAAAAGTGTTCATTTCTTGTGTGCCAGAGGACTTCTTTCCCTGAAAGACCTGTACAGTGGGTGGTTAAATGAAAGCTTTCCGGAAGCTTTGATTTACTTTAGCAGGCATGTTGAACTGTCATTCTTGACGGCGCAGGGGCCTTATACAGGCTCGTGTTTGCGAATACCTGCCTGCATGTGTGCAACTGTGTGCAGAGTGTACATCAGCGGCTCTGCCTGTGGCCAGTGACATAATTCTGAGATTTACTGTGCTTTAAAATAAATATTTTGTGGTTTTCTTTGAGACTTTTTGGAGTTTTGGAGAGGATTAGGCTCATTGTGCCTTGATAAAAGCTTAGAGTTAAGACTTTGACCATGAAGCCAGCCGTGGTCAAGACTGAACAAAGCCCCCTGTGGCAGTGTTTCAGCTCAGTAATGAAGCGAGCTTGGTGAATGGCAATGACTACACCTTTTCTCATTCATCCACTCTCTCATTTAAGAGGACCGTACATAACCCCAGGCCTGTATTCATTGTGTCATTACCGAGAATAACAAATCATTCCTCTTGTTTGCAGGAAATATTGAATAGTTTTATTAAAACCACATTTTTGAAAAGCAGTGAAACTGGCACAGTGCTATAGATATTTTCCAGTCGTGTCTTGATAAATATGTAATAAATTGAAATTACTCACTTCTGCACAGCAAAGCTCTGTCTTGCGTCATTTATTTAGTTATTAATTTTATATTATCAAAAGTCTGATGCTGACACTAAACAGTGCCATCATGGAAAATCTGAGGTGGTCAGAAATGACAATAGAGTAAAAATTTTTCATAGCACTTTTTGACTGGACCACAACATCGGAGCCAGCCCATATAATTATAAATGTCCCCAACTGACTGACTGAAAGACTGATGAGCTGTGGCCTACCGGGCTGCTCTAGTTTTGCAGTTACCCAGCAAGAGTGTTTCCAACACACTGAGCCTTGCCCCTATTCCACTTTGAAACTCTGTGTCATTCATAAATAAAAGCTGAACTGTGGTGGATTACCAGGCGGAGGTGGCTGTGAGCTGTATGATGGCCAAATAAGACACATAGTGCTTAAAAGTGTGTATCCTGCCGGCTCTCCTTCTGAGTGTTTGCTTGAAGCTTAGCCTTTGACCCAGCGGCCTGGGTTCGAGTGGAGCCAGTTGCCCTTTTGCTACATGTCATCCTCTCTCTTTCTGTCCAGTTAGATGTCTCTCTGTCACTATTGCTGAAAAATGCCACCTGACTTACTTTCTCAGCGCTTAAGAGTAAATACATGTGATTTCACAGCTCAAACTGATATCACAATTGAATTAACCAGAATTAATTCTGTGTGGTACAGTTATAATGAAATACCATTTCGCCCTGGCCTAGAGTTTACACTAATTTACCATGGTTGTTCCTGGATCAAAATGAGATGGTGGTGGTACCTGGAACACCCTGAAACACTCGATGGAATCTCCGATTAAAAATACGCTGAGCCACGAGCGTCGTAGCAGCCCACTGCAGCGACTCTGGGTTCGATTCCACCCGACGGCCCCTTTGCTGCGTGTAAATTCCCTCTCTCTCTCTCTCCCTCCCCCTCCCAGTCTCTCTCCAGTTGTCCTTTCAAAATAAATGCATAAAAAGGCAGAGAGAGAAAAAAAAACAAACAACAACAACAAAAAAAAAACACTGACTCGTGAGCTGGTGGCGGTGAGGAATTTAGCGGTGGCGGCCGCCACAAATTCTCTATGCAGGAAAAAACCCTGAATTTACACTCAATGCATTCTCTCCACAGGTTTGCTTGATTATTATTAATTTGATTTCAGTACAGTAGTCTGAAGCAGCAGTATGCATTGTGTGCAGACCTCCCAGGGAGATCACCAGGGTATCCATTTATTGAATACTCTTCTTGGAATCTGAATAGCACAACCTTGCTTTTTCTTTCCTGTCACTGTGGGAACTATGGGGTCTGATTGTGTGTCTCACCATGGTGACACACACATTAGTTAACTCCCATGGTGTCTTTCAATACCACTGAGTCTAACCTGTGTGCAAATCTTCTGCCTCTAATAGGACTGCTCTGGTGAAGTAGTACAGGTCTGTCACATTAAACAGAACGTCATGTACTTCTGACTGCTTTTCACACACTGTTCTCTTCACACTCAAAAGAAAACAAGGTTAGGGGGTATAAAGAACTGATTTCATTGTTTAACATCAGATAATATGATCTTGACTATGAAAATGTAGTCAGAGTGTGCAGGAATGGTGGCTAAAGATAATCCTCGTCATTTAAAATGTCATAAATTAGAGTAGTGTTTAGTCTAATGCTGATTACAGTCATGTTTCAAGTGGCCTCTGCAGCCATTTCAACATCGGAACCTCTAGAGGGCATGTTTTAATTTTTAAAGCCGCACTCACTGTAGGTTCAGATGGAGGGACGACAATCAATAATATGCATTATGCACATGGCGGATGATTGAAGAACTAGAAATCATACTGACTTGTGGGAAAAACAAAACAAAAAAACAAAACAAAACAATGCACAAACAGGGACAAAACATATTCATCTGCATGAAAAATTACACAGTTTGTTGATTCGTTCCACTCGGGAGCCTCTTGACTGTTGGGGCTCAGTATGTGATGAGGGACAATCACTCAGTAGTCTGCAAGTTTTCTCCATTTCCCACTGGCAGACAAAAAGATATAGTGCACAGTGTGACCATGGTATAAATAAGTCAGTTTCTGCTGTATGTGTAAAATGTTGAATTTTGTAATAATTTACACATTATCTCCTGGGCGATGGAAATGTTCAGTGACTCGCTGCATATTGACAGCACATTGGACACAATACCAACAAAAACAAAACCTTGTTCAGCTGCAGCAGTGATATGATTGGATTTTTTTTCTGTGTAAACCAATGCATTTAATGTTTACAGAAGGCGGCACCATCAATGCATGACCACTGGTTAAAGAGTTTCTGAACCTACCTCCATATGACTAGAAGTATGTTCATACTTTGGGCTTGAACACATCATTCTGATGAAGGGAAACTTCTAGTGTTTCTACAAGGAAACTGGAGAACCATGTATATACATATCCATCCTCCTAAAACACATTTGGACACCAAGTCCTTCAACCTGAACAAACACATGGGTTGATTTGTCAACCTGCTATTGTGATCCATATTGTAGTCAACCTTTGTTGCCATTGTTACAGTTACTGTCAGGGTTTGGTTACGTTTTACTGTACGTTCACACCAAAAGTGTCATGAACACCTGTGCACACTCTGGTGGCTGGCATCACGCTGCCCGTCAGGTCTAGCAGGCCCTTGCAAAAGGCAGGACTTTCAAGCTGCGCTGCAGATGATTCCATTTAGACTCCCTCAGTTTCTCCCATGGTGAGAATCCCCGCTTTGGCAGCGACGCTGCTAATTTGCATAAAGTTGCGCTTCTCCCAACTTCAAATTGACGCTCTGAATGCTCGCATTGCAGCGCTCGCCGCTGCCGACAAGCCTGTCGACGCCAGCGTCCATTGAAAATGAATGGCTGCCGGCTGCCTACGACGCTCATGGCGCTTTTGGTGTGAATGCACAGTTAGGCATAAAGTCTACTTTGTCAGGTTTGGAGGTGATGACTAAAAGTGATTACTTCCTTAACATCAGATACGTTTGTTATCATGGTAACAACAATAACAACATGATTAACTTTGCTGAAAGGTCATGTGTAATAGAAACAATATTCATTGCTACCTTTCTAGGCGGGAATCAATTACACGTTTTCCCTTTACTGTCATAATTACTATCACCACTGGATGTCGCCTAATAACAAAACATTACTGTGAGTCATAATAAACTGCTGCACAAACAAACTATGGGCTTCTTTTCTCCTGGAGGAAAGTCAGTCTCCCTTTGGGATGAATTGAAATGCCGACTGCAAACCGCATTGTCCAACATCAGTGTCACTAATGGTTTTGTGGCTGAATGGGAGCAAATGCCCACAGCCATGTTCCAAAAATCATGTTGAAAGCCTCTGCCAGAAAAGTCAAAGCTGTTAGAACAGCAGATTAATGCCTATGGTTTTAGAATGAGATGATCACCATAGACATTTATATCAAGTTCATAGCCCAAATAAAAATGTGGCTATTTGTTGCCTTACTGTAGTCAACATACTGGTCAACATCAACATTGGTAAGGTTTATATAAGCAGTTCAGCCTTAAAGGCATCTGTAATCAGAAACAGAGTTCTATTTGAAATGACTAGGACAAGTACAAGGTTGTTAGTGTGAGCAGCGGTGTGGCTGTGGAGACACTCCAGCAACGACATCACTAGAAAAATCAAGTTTATCAGTTTTATCACAGTCTGGGTCAGTTCACTGAAAGTGATTGCAGGGAATGGCAACAGAGAAACCCAGTGAAGAGATGTCACCAGAATGGGAACACATTTGACCTGAATAGAAAGCTTCCTCTTTCTAATAGCTCACACTCAACAAGCTGCCGTGGAAACTGCGATAAGTCAAATCCCTGTCAGGAACTTTCCTTGTGGGTCTCACATTTTGCTGTGATAGATTGTCGCAGCTGAGTTATGATCTGTCAAAGGCAAGAAATTTTGATTTTTCCTGAGCTGCATCAGGTCGTGCCCCACTGTCACTGTCTGTGTGAAGTATTGATGGCAATTATCTCAGACTCTGGTGGCCACGCTCATATGGTGGATGATTTGGGAGACAACTTGTTACATCCCATACTGTAGCCCATGTTAAAGTGGTAATCTGCAATCCGGCTGCTGCTTCCCTCCCATGCTGTCTTTTTGCTGTGGTACTTTTTCCCTGCACTCCCCAGAGAACCACTTGTCAGTTTAAAACAGTGTGGGTGGTGCTGTTTTGTATTTTCCTTCCTATATTTTCTCTTGATGAAGTTTGAGTTTCTGTAGGCGGCATTGTCTCTTCAGACCTAGTAGCTATTCCTTCTCAGGCTAAATAGACACTGCTCCTCCTCTCTTCACACCCAGGTGTTAACTGTATGTCTAAAACTGGGTTTCTAGTTCAGAATAATGTAAATGTTTTCATGAGCTGTATAAAACCTTGGTCACTAGAGGTGCACTGGATTTAATAATGAACACCTTGTATTTCAGTGTTGCTTAAACTTAGGCTGGCTCTTAATACAACTGAACATTTGATCTGTTTTATTTCATGGCAGATTGACCATCTTTTGGGGTCTGGACTGAGAAAAACAACATTTGAAGATGTTGCCTTAGGCTCTGTGAATTTTCTGGCATTTTACAAACCAAACCGCTAACAGACTCCAAAGTGTAGATGCTCAGCTGGCCAACTGACACGATAAATAGATGGAAGCAGATCTTGTCATGTTTTGGGTGCCAGTTCATTTGCGTTACCATGGATTTGTTTGACTGTGACAGTCTTGCATCTGGTATTGGAGCTGTAGAACCTTTGTGTCTCCTGTCATCCAAAAGATGCCAACAGTGCACAGGTGCATTCAAATTGGAAATCACCCTCTGTCAATGAAATTAAATGAATGCAAATGACCTGGAAAAAAAAGGTCCCATATTGTATGAAGTGAGATTTCCTCTCTTCACTTCTGATTGGCTCACTGACCCGTTATTAGTAGAGCTCCAGAGAGAACTGTAAAAGAGAGATGTAAAACTACAATGAGGTGATTTTTCATATTTAACACCACAATTATATCTTCTCATGGAATACTTCAATTAAAACACAGAGAAATCGTAAAAGATGGGGCCTTTAAATAGTACTGGCGCAACCATTACCATGTAGTTACCACGTACTGAGTTCAAATGCACAGATTCTGACAGTACTAACATTAGTAGTGTCAGTAATAAAACATTACAACCCAACAAATTACTACAACAATGTGTATCCCATCAGTATTTTTTTATTTAAGTCAACTTCATGGAAGGATGATTCCCTTGCATGTTGTCCTACATTGGACAAACATGCATTTAAAAGAATACTCAAGCTATAAATAGATAAGAGGGGGAGCTTTGAATAGGAACACAAAGTCTGCTTCCTTTGAATGTCCTGCCTCAACCTATGCCTTTAACCAGACGGCCATGAAAGCAAATTCCACAAACCAAACAAGCTCTAAAACACACATACACAGAAATGCTCCCACACACACACACACACACATACATACAAGGACCCAGACCAGAGGTCAAAACAAAGTAGTAACGCCAGAGGAAAAGATTAGAATGACAAAGGAGAGTGGCACTGAGTCGGGAGAGCTGTGGGGAAGAGGACAGCAGAGATGGAGATGCTAAATAATGGCTCTCTTGTGGATAAAATATAACCTCTGCTGGAAGAAGGAGGGGGATGAGCATTGGAAGGAAGTAACCATAACATTTTAGAGGCAGGGTAGGGTGAAAAGAAAGAAGACACGGCGTTCCGCTCGTAAAATACACCTAAATCAACATTTTCTTTGATTTAAGCAATGCAAAGCCAGTATGTGCTGTGAAGAGTGTCCCCCTAAAAGGTTGGATATAATTGCATTCCCAGGCAACATATTTCATATTGATATAAATCATATATTCTAAACTGTCTCAATTTTATGTAAACATTTCAAAATAAGTGATGATTCAAATCAACATGGATGCACTTTTTTTTTTTTTTTTTTTTTTTTTTTTTTGATAAGTGAGGTTGTATATTCATGCCAGCAGTTACTTTGTCAGTGTGAGATCCACATATTTCTTTAAGTGGGATTCATCATTTCAGATGGAAGATGTGGATGTGCAGGTTTTAGTAGACAGACACTCCGGGCTGAGAGGCTCCGCTGCCTTTCATCATCACAGGCCCCATATTGCTGCTTGTACTTAGAGAACATAAATGAATCGGTGCATACACAAAAAGCAAGACTCTTTTTATTACTAACTGGGGATCTCACAACATTCACAGCAAAGCCAAAGTAAACGTAAAAGCATACAGTACACTGAAGCTCCTTTATATTCAATTAATGGACACTCTCCATCTATTGCTGAAGACAGGCTAAAAGAAGGTCAGGCCTCTATTTTATGCATGTCCAATATGAGTAATAAGGTTATTAATCCCCTCATGTGACCCAGTCATAATGAATGTTCAATTGCTTGGCTTTCAAATGAGAAGAGGAGTTGGGCTATGAACTCTACGCCTCATGCTGCTGGCAGAGAGGAGAACAGGAGGGTAGATCAGAGGAGGGAGACGGCTGCAGTTTGAAGAAATGAAACCAAAGACAGATAGTGCTCAGTGTGTGACCACCTACTTTTAATGCTAACATTTTAAACATCCACCGTGTCTGAATCTTAACATGCATCAAACGATAAAACAATCTACACTTAAAGAACATTCACATGGTTGTTCAGGAGCTGCTCAATGCTTTTAGTGAAAACCTGAATCCCATGACTTCCTACAACAACCGTGCAACATTTCAAGGAAGGGAGACTCATGACCACTCTTGTGGCTGTGTGTGTCTTCAAAGAGCAAATTGTATTTTAGACAATTTACTTGCAATAGCCTGTGCTTAAAGGAGCAAGGTTCAAGGTAATCTTTATTATCCCCAAAGGGTGATTTGTTGTACAGCCAGCGGTAAATAAATACAGTAAATCCAATAGTCACACACACAGCCTACACACAAGCACTTTACACAAAAGACAAAGACTTACAGGTACAGCAGGGACAAAACCCATCCATTGGGCCTGCATTTTGACATAACAATGTCTGTAATTGTAGGTTTTGGTGTTGCTACATAGCATTAGCATTAGCAGCTGTTCATGTGCCAATGTGTATCTTAAGAGCAGCTTCAAACATTCTTGTTTTCATAAGACAAGAGGTTATAGTGTGTCCTCTATCAAGATCTACATCTTCAGGGCAGCCTGGACATTCCAGTGACTTAGTATTAGAAAATGTCAGCTGGGGCTAGCTGGTTAGTATACCAACTTCAGTACAAGAAACGGAGTGATTGTGACAGAAGACAGTTGCTTTCCACCTCTGGAGGCAGCGCTTGATCAGTGAAAGAATTAAACATTTGTACATGATGGTAATTAAATGCTAATGTTAAGGCTAATGCTAGCTGCAAACATAGCCAAACCCAACCTGGGAAAAGCTGCCAACTAATCTAGCAATGAGTTATGACAATATGGACCAAAATGCTAAATAAATATTTAATTGCAGTCAGCTCAATGTGTGGTGTACCAAATTTGAAATAAATTGTTTAAAATTAGTCTCTAAAGAAAATAAAACTAAAATCTTCAGACTGCGGAAGAACAACAAAAAGAAAATCATCAGAAATTCACTAAAATATCTAGAAACCAAGAGTCACTTTTTACTGAGATCAGTAGTTTTTGCGTTATCCTGTTAACTAGCTGACAGATGGATAAACAAACAGGACAGAGAATATACCATCCGCTGCAGAGGCAATAACGCTCTTTAATTTCTGAGTTCCCCTGACTGATGGCTTTAAAATATCTGCAGTATCTGCAATATCTGATATTAATCTGCAGCTCCGAAATTCTGCCACTACAGACTTGACACTGTCCTCAGCACCACTGCAACATGATTAACGAATGACCTAACACACGACCTCCCATAATTGCCTATATTAGCCGCCCAGTGGCAGACCCCTGACATGGCCCTGTGGAGATGAGAAGGAAGGGAGTAGGGGGTGGGGTTCGGGGGTGGGAGTGTTTTCTGTGTGCAACGGGAGACTTGGACCAAAGCAGAGCCAGAGTGGAGGAATTAATAATACTGTAATCAAGCATCAAAAGCGTGACATTATGCATGCACAGTGGGAGCACATCCCCTATCGTGGCTAAGCAGCATGTCAGCTCCTCCCTCAGCGGAGCAGGGTGGTGGGAACGGGAGCCACTGTCTGTCAGGATACAACAACAAGGTCAACTGCCGTTTAGCAGTGCAGCGTTCCTCGAATGCCAGTAAAACAGATCCCTCTGCCCAGGCTGCTGACCTTGTCTTGTTTAATGAAATGTAGTGACCATGCGTAACTTCGCAGCCTGTTAAACAGCCTGTGGACTGTGCCTGCGTGTGAGCAATGCCGACTGCGATTGCTGCCCACCAGTCTGTATCACGGAACGGCCCGCGCCAATGAGTGTGCATGAATAATGTCAGTGAATTACAGGACTGGCTGATTGGGGAGATTTGAAATGTGGCATTGATAATAGATAGTGAAATATTACCTAAATGTGAGTGATGCTGCTGGGAGGGAAGGGGCGTTGCTCAACACATTTCCATTCTTCTGCTGCAGTAACCAATCTAATCAGATATGCTGAATGTTTTAAAGGCTACCAAAACATCGCTGCCTGCACTTGCATAATAACGCTGATAAGGGACTGATAATAACATAATAACCCTCTGAATTTTCCCTCCCCCCTGCCGTCTTACTTTTCTTACTAGCTCTCGCGTTGCATGAGTACCCTTCACCACTTTCCACACATGTCAGGGCAGGCTTCACCGCTGCTGAGCATGAGCGTCCTTTGGCTCTGTAGAGACAGAAAGGGAATCATAGTGACAACAGTCACGTGTAATGACTTGGAGTTGCAGACTACAGGAAGTAGTCTGGACCATCACATTCCCAAATGACAGTATATCCCTAATTGGGTAGTTATGCGGCTTAGCAGGTGCCTCGTGTACAATGGCAGCAAACATTCTCTCTAATTTGTGATAAATAGAAACTCATTTATTTTGTGCCGTGTCTCTCAAGTTTTGGTCTGTGGAACAGGGTTTGATTGATGTGATACTCCCACTGGGGGTGTGCCAAAGGGGGCTTAAAAGAATAACTCAGCATTTTGGGAATTGTGTTTTTTTTTTTTGGCCCGTTCTTGCCAAGAGTTAGATAGAAACAGACCATAAAAGCCAGCTATCTTTCTATCGGATCACATACAACGTGTATTTTAGAGAGCTTTACAGGTACTGGTTGGCAGTTGTTTTTTATTTTTGGACAAAGCCACACTAGAGGCTTCCCCCATTGCATCCATTCATAGCTCGGCTAAACTGTTCTCATGCTCCAGCTTTTTATTTACAGACATTGTAGCAGAGTGGTATTGATCTTCTTGTCTGATTCTCTGCAGGAAAGCACATATTTCTCAAAATGTCAAAAATATCCCATTAATCTTCCCTGATATTGGTAAGCTTCCATAAAAATGGGAAATCATCTTCTCTCAAATGAAAACACATGGATATAAATGACTTCATAGTAATTAAAGGGGCCACTGGCCATAGTTCATAAAGTGAGGTTCCTATTCCTTTTTGAGTCATAAAGCAGGTCTAGGTTCTACATTAATTCTGTCTATAAAGTATCAAAATGCCACAGCATTGCACACAGCCTGTGTTCAGAAACTGAGCATTAAAAAAACAATCAGGACTTTGTGATGGCACAACAAAGCAGTGACTCCTCTAAGCCATGCCCAAGCCTCAGCCACCTGGACCCATTGTACAGGATCTGGATTCTCTGAGAGTTTTACCTGCAATCTGCCATGTTTTATTCAATCACAACAAAAAAGGCAGCCAATCAGATTGTCTCAGTTACCTGATTGGCTATACTGAGATGCTTTTTGGTTCTTAAAACTGTAAATGTAACAGTGTAAAAATGAAATATGTGCGATGCGTCATCCATTCATCGACGAAGCTTCTCTCCTAAGATGCTCTGATCTGGAGTCAGCGAATGCTTAGGGGGCCAAATTACTTTTGAGATGTATGCAGATCACATACTTTGATGAAAAAAAATCCAGATCATTCCTGGTGTATTTGAAATTCTCCTGCCATTTTTCATTTAGATTCAAGGGCTAAACTGACACATTTCAGATTGCAGTAATCTGCCCTTTTCTGACCACCAGGGGTTCCACCTTGGTCAGAGGTCCCTGAGCCCTTGGGCCTCTTTGGACCAGTCAGTAATCCATCCTTTAATGTTGGCCTGCTGACACTTTGCGGTCAAGGATGCAGTTACTGAAACATGCAACAGAGCCCATTTTTACTCCACCTCAGGGAGCTGATGACCAAGCTGAAAGAATTTAATTAATTACAGATTATGAATGGTGTGGACAGAAAAGCCGCCCACGTCATGTTTGTTTTTTTTTTCAGGAAGATACAAGTCAAAAGTCTATAGTTTGACAATGCTGAACATGTGAGGCAGATGATGAATATTTGAATTATTTTAACAACATTAAGAGTCATTTATTGAATGTATTGGCTCCCGGGGCCATGGGATGAACAGTATGCTGCTGTTACTGTCACCTTCTGTCTCTGAAATGTGACTATTCCCACGACATGTGCCTCATCTCATTGCAACATTAGCCTTGAAAAGGACTAAAAAACAGTTTGAATGTAATGTAATTTAGCCTAGCATGTCAGACTCCTTGACGGCTGCATCCATCATTGTCAACAAAAGCTACATCAGTGTGGGCCCCAAGGTTTTGCCAAAGGATACCGGGAATGTGAATGTCTCACTCAGGTGTCTGAAATCATTGGGAGGAGGAAGAGATGAGTGGAAGTGGAAGTGGCAGGGAACACCATGCCCTGCTTATTTTGAACAAGGAACATCTTTCTGACTGGGGAGCAGCCATGCTACATACAGAGTTATGAAATACACACAGATAGCAAACTTTAAAGTTTGGATTTACTTGATGCATCATGAGAAACTTTCAAGTTTGGGTTTAATGTACTGTGGGTGTCAAGGTAAGATGGAATATACCTCCGTAACATTCAGTCAGTGAGCAGGCTCATAGAAAACTAAAGGTCTGTGTTTTGTTTACTGTTGACATTTAAGCTGGGTAATGGCTAAGCGTCCTGGTATTCAGTGGGAGGCTATTTTATCATATTTCATTAGTGCGGCTCATTAGGATCAGATGAAGGCCTGGTGATTCCTGGCTGCTGAGTGATGTCTGTGACTTCTCCCCCCACCTCCAGCTTCAAGAAAAAAAAAAAAAAAAAAAAAAAAAGCTAGCTAAAAGAAAAAGAACATCACAGGCTTTTATCCGCCTTTCATCATGTGGAGGTTGGCAATTTCACAAAACAGTCAATTAGAGCTTATTAAATCCATCACACTGTTGCTGTTCCACATCCAGCCATACTGGATATCTTATGTTTCTGGTTTATTCAACGGAATTAATGGCATTATTATTGCATCAATAATACTGATCAAATGTGAATGTAGTTCACATTAGTCTTGTTTTTGTGGAATTTATTTAATGAAGACAACAAAGGAATTCATTTCCATGACAGGAGGAAGGAAGAGCCAGGGTCCCAGAAAACTGAAACAGACAAATTGCTCCAAAAAAATAGATGGATGAAATGATCAAGCATTTGATTTGCATGGGATTAGTTTCATCAAGGGACATCTGCCCTCCCCTTCAAAGAAACATGGTAGATCTACAAATTATGGAAAAGGAGGCTCCTTGTGGGATTATGTTCATCAACTCTCATGATTAATTTGAGCAGCATTTTTTATCTTTTACAGACTGCGTTTAATAGACTACGCATTCTTAATGATTCATAACCCCAAACTGAAACTTTAAAGTTTTTTTTTTTTTTTTTCAACAATTAGTGAGGAGTCAATCCCCAAAATGGATGAGCATTTTCGCTTCCAACCTTGACTTTCACTGTGGTTGTCCTCACGCAGAGCTAATCTGAGTTGTCCCTTTGAAGAATGTTAATGTACCCTCCGATGGTTCGTCAATTCCTGGGACTTTTGTCTAATATTGGTTCCACCTTGAACTGGTTCCTTAGCCCACTGCGAGACAGGAGGCAGATTAATGCCGCTCTTTTGAAAACTCAGTCACATAGTAGCAGCACCAGCTCAACCTTGAAAAAAAAAAAAAAAATCCAGACTTTGCCATCTGTCACTGCACTGACTAATGTCCAGGCTCAAAATCTTGCCTTGATTTTCGTTTTTTTTTTTTTTTAACCAAATTGAAAGTAGTGAGTGAGAGAGTGAGTGTGTGAGAGAGAGAGAGAGAGAGAGAGAGAAGAGAGAGACATGCAATGAGTCATTGATATCCCTGTGCAACTAGCAGTGATTTGGATTCCAGTGTCATCGTAGTTGATGAGATGCGTTTCTACAAGGTTTCAAAGAATCTACATTTGGCTGCCTCCCTGTTCCGAAAAAAACAAAAAACAAAAAAAGAGTCAGATAATAATTAGTGAGGGAGGAAAAAAACCTCACCACCATTAACTTTAATTAACCCGGCAAAGCTTGATCCATAGTTTCAGATGTACTCACACACTGAGCTCATATAAGCATTCGTTGGAAGAAAAAAATGCATTTATGTGAAATCAATAAGCTCCAGGCAAAGTTTGTTTACTTGGAAAGTGTTGTCCTTGGAATGCAGATGATATTATTAGATTTGCCATTCCTATATTTAGCATTGTATGTGCATTGATGATGCAAATGAATCTGCTCTGACCGGTGGGCTTCATGAGTGATGTAATCAGAATCTATGTAAGTGGCGTACAAAAGACTACTCTGCAGATGAGAAAGTTTGATTAAAAAGATATATATCTATATTTGTGTTGCCTATTTAATAAACATGATGAGATGCAAATTGATGTTGTCACAAATAATCAAGTGCAGCAAGACACATCAAAGGAGCGTGCGAGAAAGGTGCTTTTGCCTCCATATGTTCCAGGAGCCTTAAAAACGTGTGCAGAATTCTGAAGGCATCTCCCTCTTCTGCTGCTTGCTTTGGTTAGATGCATGATGATATTGTACTGCAGAGGGAAAAGACACTCTTTATTTCACCACTGTGGGTGCACATTACAGACCACTGGAAAGCCAGCCGCTGACAGTTTTATGGATCCGTGCGAAGGTTCCCTGCAAACCGAGACGAACTGAGCTTTATTTGCCCTGTAGAAGTGAATGGCTGTGATGACAAACACAAGTCTTTAAATGTGCACAGTGTTTGTCTGCAGATCCTTGGAGAGATCCGTGTTGCTTCTAGACTAAGAATCTAAGAATCTACAAACAGTGCTGCCCACAGTGTGAGTGTGTGAATTTGCCCTGTGTAGCTGTATTTAGCTGTATTTATCTCTGCGTATTTGTGTGCGTGCAGTTGCTTTGTCATAAATATTCAAAATCTAAACGGGCATGTTTATGTGTCATACAGTATTTGATAATGAGCGTGCCGTATGTGAGAGTGTGCGTGTCTGTGTGAGCTGCCAGCATTTGTACAGTAAAGTGCTGATTTGAGCACAGTAGGGGTGTTTTGGAGTATTATGTTACAGGCGATGTGGCCATTCACACAAACAAATCCACATGTATTTCTCCCCCCTGCAAGCGGCAATGCACTTAATTATTTAAGAGGGTGCATTGATTTCATGAATTAGCAAACAAAAGCAAGGCTTTAAAAGTAACAGCTTTGTAGTGCTGCATGCTTGTTTAGGAGATTGTTCCAGATATGCAACACTACACCTGCCCAGTTTTAGGAGTTTTGTTGGAATTTAAAGACATCGTAAAAAAATGAAATTTGTTGTTTAATTTGGGGAAATCAGTGTTTGAGAAAGTTGAGTTCTGAGAACTGAGCTACAGGAGCCTTGAGACTGTGTCAGACCCTGGTTGAAGTAACCCTGGCCAAGCATTAAAGTGATAATTCCAGTTATTTGAGGTGAGGTTGTTTAAGGTGCTTATCGATAGTCAGCGCACTACCTGCAGTAGATTCAGATCAGTGGACTCCCAGTTTGAGAAACAGCCGGGAGCACCGGTGCAGAAGCTGAGTAATGTGCTGCTGTGGATGGGGCCATCCACAAAACATGTGTTTTAGCCACTTTAAAAAATGCCCACAGAGACAAATACCATATTAGACTTGGATATTCTCATCACTTTATCTTTGTATTAAACGGTACTTTCTTTTAGACCCACAGGTTTTTTGTGTCAAACTACTGCAGTCTTACGTACCACCACAACTACAGCAGCTCAGTGTGTCTGAAACAGCTGATCTGAGGAGTACTACAACACAGGCTGCAATTGTGCTTGTGCATAGTAATATGGCAGTTCAGTGGTCCATAAACTGTTGTTCCAAAGGGAGAGGCGGTTTGATAAAGCGGTGAAGATATTAAAAATAAACTTAAGCATGCTGAATCAAATCTATTACAGTTAATATGTACACATCACTAGCCCCGTCAATATCACTTAATGTCTGGTCTTTTAAATGTTTGCCTATGACGATATTTTCTTTGCTTAATCGAGACATTTTCTATTGAAATTCCACCAAACATTATGTATATCTCAATTTCCCAACAACATGTCAGATGGGCCATGGCACTTTAGCTCTTGTACATTTAGAAGACATTAGCAAGCATGCTATGATGGTCTGAGGAATTAAGTGAGTGATTAAAGCGAGTTTAGTAATCCAAATTTCACACATGTGAGTATGTCTGAAGTGATGTCTCAAAGTAGCCTGAGGGACCAGATGGTGAATACCACTTTAGTTGACAGAGAGGGAGAAAAAAAAAGAAGGAGCTTTCAGCAGTCCTGGTTACTTTAATTTAATTGTGGCATGTCATATGAATTGCTTTTAGTTCCATAGTTGAGTTTGTTAATGGAAATAGAAGATATTTTGTCCAGTGTTTGCTTCACATCGAATGTATGAAATTACAATAAAGAACTGTAACAGCCATTTTTCCAGAGAAAAAGCTATTGCAGTTATATGTAATTATAGATGAGAGACCTGAGTGTGAAATCCATATCAGTGTAATAAAATGTGAGAAAATAAGTCTGTTTAATGTTGTGTTTACAGAGGAGTAACAAAACAGGGTTTGTAAGCTGGTTAATATTACCTCAACATTCTATCTATCTATCTATCTATCTATCTAATGGGTAAATAAATAAACAACATATATATTATTATATTGCAGGTGTCACAAACTTCACACAATTATTTTCCACAGAGCTGTCAGGAGATGCTCGAGTGGAAGGGTGGCAAAGGACGCGGTGACAATCAGCAGCTAAGAAGCAATAACCCAAATGCACATTATACGTCCGGTTCCTGAGTGTAATGTCTCAGGTACGGCACAAATTCCAGTGTTGAGCAGCTGAGGAATCATCTATACGGCTGTTTTGAATTGACATAAACAGATGGCAGCATTACTCATTCTTCCCACTTTATCTATTTACTATAGCAAAGACAAAGCAAAGTCACTCTGCCAGTTAAATGAAACCACTTAGAGCTGCAACAGGATGCCAGTGGACACCTGCAATTAGATGCATGTCCCTGCTTAAAGCAATTTTTGAAATGCACCTTTCTCCTTCAAAATCCCATGCAGGTTGAGTTTTTTTTTGGGGGGGGAGGGGGCAGTACCATCTCCACCTGCTCTTGTGATGGCTTGCTGAATCACAGCCGTCCCTCACAACACCATTCATCTTCAGCCAGTGTGAAGGTTAAGGACCCGCTCACCTGACCACCACATATCATTGATCGCAGTGTAACACGGGTACAACTCTGTGAGAATGCATGTCACGCTTTGGCTGCACGCTGCTGGTTCAGCTTGGCATAGTGTGAAAACATTTACAGTTTAAGGGCCCACTGGGAGCCTTGCTTTACAGTGTTGGCTTCATTTCCTCCCTTTTGAATGGAGCTGGAGGACGGTTGTGAGCGCTATAGAGAGAGAGAGACGCTCAGACAGCAAGCAAATGCAATTTGTTTTGTTGATCTGATATTTATGGATGACTGTCCACATTGTGTTTTACAAGTGACCAGGCTGGGTTTGTGGCTTTCATCCGGCTATTCTGGCGTCCTTGTCACAACATCGACACTAATGCGTAGATACAGTTTGTGCTCAACATAACAAATCTGTTGGAAGAGCTCAGTAACAAGAAAACTGCTGTCGCTGTTGGTTATTCTGTTTTCATGATTCAATTTTCTCGTTTTTCATGTCCATGTCATATGATTTCAGAAACACACCATGGCCAATATATTACTATTAGCACTTAATGTGCATAGAATGATGAATCGAGTGAGGTGTTTTTCTTTCTTCAGAGATTGTAATATATGATACTGCTGGTTTATTTGCATTATTATGGTGTCGCAAATATTTTGCCTACTTCACTTGGATCAGTGTGGAATATAAACATTAACATATCGAATCTGTGTTGAACTCCCTGGTGTTAAACAATAGACTCTGTTTCCCTTGTCTAGGCAAAACAACCATATTAATCTATATAATGTGCCTAACATCTGTCTGAACATATGAGTCTCAGGTATTTACTGAGAGCTTTGCTTGTTTGTACATTGTTTTGTTTTTTTCTTTCTCGATTGCTTTGGCACAGTTCTCAAATGATAATGAATATTTTAAAGCTAAAAAACAACATGTGCAAACCTCTAAACCAGTGGGCAACTTCATCTGTTCAAAACAGACTTAAAACATCTCATTCTTTTAAATGAATGTGTTTGCACATCTCTGCAAATGAGCAAGTACAATCGTCTGCAATTTGCACAATTACCGGCTGAGTCTCACAACTGATTGTGTTGCTACTCAGCTCCATTGTTCCAGTACGTGTGAAATCTTTGACTGTGTCGGTCATCAACTGCACTATAGTCCAGAATCAGTCAGGCATATATGAATATCATTACAGTAAATTGCTAAATTGAAACTTGAACTTATCTAATAATCAATCACATAGTCTGGGGTATAGATTTCGCGAATAGCTTTACCACAACAGTCAGTACACTCTATGGACATGGAGGAAACCATGCAGGCTGGATAGATAATGATCTCGACAAGGAAAAGGAAGAGGAGCAAGGATGAGTGGTGGTGTAGTGAGGGGAAGACAGTGGAGTAGAGAAAGAGGAAGCAGAGAACAAGCACATAGAGGTGTCCCTGGTGAAATACGAGGACCATGTAATTAACCGTGGCCTTACAATGGCACAGGCTGGTCAGTGAGTGCAGCCCTAATGTAAACTGTGCTATAGTGACTTCAATTATCCACAGGGAAAACAGGAAGGTTCCCAGACAACTGTGGAATTATTCATGTTATAGAATTCTAGTTTCAGCAATATAGTAGGGTTAAAGTGAAAGAAGAGCAATAAAATGATGTAAAGTCAGTCAAAGTCAACATAAAAGTCACATTCTTTATGAAAGGAAACGAATGCAGCAGAGGGGAGAAGCTGCAGTACCACTATATGAGGACTATAGGAAGCTACACTACAGCAAGTGGATTGTATTGGGATTGTTATGGATTGTCATTCATTGAAGCCTGGGCATTCTCACTGTATATACTGTAGGCTGCAGTGCATTGCAGAGGGAGGAAGGAAGTGAAATCCTCCTGTTTGTGGATGAATTTGATTTCAATCAGAGAACATGGCTGAAATATGTCAGACCAAGCCACAATCCCAAAAACTCATGACAGCCTTGACAACCTCTACAGATACCTTATCCTTGATAATGAGAGAGGCCTGCTCAGGCGTGACTAGCCATGCTTGTGGGATACTGTAGACTCCCATTATACAAATACTGTATCAGGGAATGGTTTCCTGTCCGACAAAGGATACTGATGCCATTCCATCCCAGCACATTCTACCATTGCTGAATCCAGTGGAGGAATTCTTTTCAGCGTGAAGGTGGAAGGTGTGTGCATGTATGAACACCAAGGCCAAATATCTCTGCTGGTTGTGAGGACATCACAACACAACAGACTCACAGCCTTTTCCTTGGAAAATACCAGGTGTGATGTTGAGACAGGATCAACAGGCCATCCAGTGATGTCTTCATTGCTCAGTGTAAAATCTTGCACCAGTGAATCCTGCCTGAATAGTATTCAATTCGCTACGTAGCATTCTGCTAGCTAATTCAGTGTATATCAATGAAAAAAAGAGGACATAGTGACACTGTTTACAAAATGTTTAAAGAACTTGTCATTGACTTCTTGCATAAGATACTGTCCTTGTTTCAAAAGAGAAAAACATGTAAATAATAAATTCATTAGATGTGTAATGTCTAGTACCAGGAGTGGCAGGAGGAAACTTTCAATGGAAGAGCGCCATGCTTTAAATTAATTCTATAGTCACTTAGCAACAACAAGACCCACATTTAGTACTGCAATTAGAATGGATTCTATGAATTGTATGGAGGTGAAAAGGTGAAAGGTAAGGAGAGAGTAAGAAAAAAAGTTAGATAGATAGATAGATAGATTTGCTTTGTGCTGTGTATTACCCTCCTCATAATCATGCTTTTCATTCATGGCCACATTACCATGGTACTCACCCTACAGGCTGTCTGATTTCTCAAAGGGCCTTTGCATATTGAATCAAATCAAGTGAAACAGAGGCAGCACAACTTAATGGGAAACACTGCTCCTCCCGACAGGCAGAAAGGCACTGTCATCGTTTTAGCACATCACAGACTCTTCTGTATGACCACAAAATTCATTCAATCGCTCTGTCTGAATTGACTAAAGATGCAGACAAATGTTATTGCTAATTTGCATATAAAAGCAGATGAAATTGATTATAAAATGGGTATTCACAGCAGTTGATGGCTGCTTTGAGAGAAGTGTTTGAGTTCAGCGTGTTCTTCTGATTCCTTGCGCTTTTTAGATGTTGTCGCTGCTGCTAATGCGCAATTAATAGCAAGGAGGAGTGAGTGTGAAGGCCTTACTGGGACAAGCACGGGCTCTGTTCTACTTTCTCAGACTGTTGTTATTGTCGGATAACACTAAGCATCGGGGGAGCAATTCATCCTAGGATACTTTTAGACATAAGAAGTTTACACTATCGATTGTGTGTCTCCAGCTACCCCTTGACCTTTTAGTGGTTTCCTTCATTTCCCAGAATGACCTGCGCCTTGATTTATCATGCCCCTTTGTCTGACACCAAGTATTCAGCAATGGGTTTTCCAACATGTTTAGAGGAGTATAAAAACATGTCTTTTCACTGCATTCTGCTCTATTGATGCTTCGCCGGTGGTAAAAATCTCACCTCTGCCCCCTTTGACCTATTTCTCTCTGCCTGTGTTAGTGCTCAGTGCAGCATGGTGAGTCCTCAGTACAAAGGAGTATTCACTGTTTGCCATGCACATTGCCTATAGCTGTTTTTTTTTTTCCTTTTTTTTTAACAAACATTTGATGATGATGATGGTTTTTATTTCTTCACATGACAATCAGAAAATTTGACTGCATCTGCAGGCTCTCTCTTCCTGACATGTTTGCATCTGAAGTAACATAAAATTAGCAAATCCCCAAAGTCTTCCAGTCTGCAGAGATATCAGCAAAGCCCTGTTGTAGAGACTGAATATAAAATGTGAGATATGGAACAATAAGCCGTCTCTTATGGTGATATTTCACTTTGCTGGAATATGAAAGACAGTCAATACTAATGCTGTTCTTAGTGACAGAAAGGCAGACAGCGACTGTGACTGTAATTGTTTAGCTGTAATGAAATCAATCAAGCAATTAATCAACTTAAGTGAATAATTTGTGTGCAGAATAATAATATTTAATCGAATGGGGAAACACACTGCACTGCACATCAATAGGAGTTTAAGGTGGAATGGAGTCTTAAAATTGTTATGCTAATTGTCTCACCTAATGACAGCATATTGCTATTTGAAGAATAAATAAGTAACTTTGAGGGGATGCATTTCATCCTCGGCCTTGATCAGACTGCAGCCCGTCTGACCAGAATCCGATCTTACTGCCTGACGGTCCATATTACATATTGCAAGTGATCAGATCTGATCTGCATGTGTCCATATTGCGCGTATCTTATCCACATAACAGACTACACCCAGAGAACGACAAACAAACAAACAAACAAAATGGATGACAGTGAACTGCGCATGTTTCTGTCCCAAATCATGTGGAGCTGCAGTGCAAATAGTTCTGCTATTTCCAAGGAAGCGACAGCATCCGAGGTGACTGCTGAGTTGCGCTGGCGTCACTGCTGGAAGACAGTGGAATGACCTGCAGGCTGAGCGGCGAAGCCTGGTGGAATCACATGCTGGATGATCAGCGCGGCACATAAATTTCTGGATGCGAGAGCGGACATTCGTTTTTGTTCGTGATACAATCTTGATGCTAAAAACCGATTTGGAATGGCAGTGTGAACAAGCCCTAACTGTCTTTGCTTTTGCTGCAGTCCAGCTAATGGCCTGATGCACATCAGACAGAAAACACTTGACACCCATGCGATGGCTGAAGTGTT
Source organism: Caranx ignobilis (assembly GCA_021432705.1). Lineage (NCBI taxonomy): Eukaryota > Metazoa > Chordata > Actinopteri > Carangiformes > Carangidae > Caranx > Caranx ignobilis. The sequence continues at coordinate 4,383,096 of MU269986.1, forward strand.
TCAGCATGCTTGTAGCATTTCAAACATGCTTTTTTTTTTTTTTTATCTCGCACTTTAGCTGTACATTCATTTGCAGGCTTCTACACCACTGGTTGGCATAGTAACAGCAAAAAACAAACAAAAAGTAACATGCAATTGCTAACTGCTTCACGCTCTCTTTTGTCCAATAACTATGTAACCTGTTAAGTTTCATCAAAAGCTCATTGTCACTGTCTGTCTTGGCGGCGTTTTCCAGTCACCATGCAGAAAGCATCCGTCACAGGAGGCAAGCATCAGCACTGAAGGAGGCTGAAATCTGCTGCCACACTGTTCAGGGGGACCAAAACATTGTTCTTTATGCAAGCACCTGCTTTTTTTTGTTTGTTTTCTTTTTCGCTGGCTTGCCTCCACTTTTTTTGCTCTCAAGTTCCAGTTTGGTGACATCAAATGTGTGTTTGTGTGCGGGGGAGGCAAAAAATACAGTACAGAGCATACCCAAATCCGATGTGCACTCATTCTAGTCTGAAAAGATTGAATTCTGCATGACCTCTTTTGTTTTTACTACTCATGTTACGTGTGCATGTGCCTGTCTGAGCAAGTTTACTGTGTGAAGCTGCATCTGTCTCTTTCTCAATTCAGACTCCTTAGAGAGAGAGTTAAGAAGTTTTCTCTCCCTGCGTCCCCTCTCTCTCTCTCTCTCACTCTGCCTCTCGTTTATTCCCTCTCCTCACCCTCCACTGCTCCCTGCTGTGTTCTTAAACATTGGCATCTGTGTCTCTGCGGCAGGGTCGGTGGATCAGCTCGGGCCGCTGCGGCGGCGGTCACAGCAAAGCTGCAGCGCTCCATGTCAATAAGACCTCAGCTCAGCTTTGAGGCCCCCAGGCTGTCAGAGCACAAGTCTCATCAGACAAACACAGGGACCAGAGAAAACCTCAGCTGCTCATGCAAATGCACTCTGGTTTGTAGTCCCTCAGCAGGCCTTGTGGTTTCTGTGGACAAACACAGATTATGATGATTCTGAATGCTCACTGCGCCAGGGTGGTCCCGCAGAATTAAATCATTATCTGCTTGCGAAATGACAACGAACGGTAGTCGCTCAGATGATTTAAGAGCTGGGAGATTATTGTTTTGAGACAACAATCAGAGAAACAGAAGGCCCCATTTGCCTCCAGACCTGTTTATGGCACAGACACAGCTCAGAAAAGAGCAAATCGATGCAGAAGTACTCACCGACTCCTATTACCCTAACAGGAGAATGATGATGGGGATCATCTCCTGCGCCACATAAACCCAATGAGGGTTGCGCCTGCAGGACACATCGGCCACTCATTTTCTCATTTTTCACTCAGGGTCTCATGGGTTCCAAACTGCTGTGGATGCTGAGTAATTCAACCTCCCTGCTGTGATGGAAACAGTGACCGGTGCCGGATCTGTAGACGCGCGTTCATTTCTTATTGAGCCTGTGTTTGTTCATCGTGCATGATCACTTACAGACTGCAGACAAACTGCTTGACAACAAAAGTGTTGCGATAAATTATGAATTCTACATTTCACCCTTTAATGCAAGCCTAGACCCGGTGCTGCCTTCTCTTTCCATTCATTTTTGAAATGGTTGCATGTAGTGGAAAAAGACACCGACAAGTGGTGGCAGCCTGTTGACAAGGGCACCAGATCAGTTCCGATGCATTGTATTGAACTAAATACACCCCCCCACTCACACACACACACACACACACTACTGAGTACGACTTCCTCTCAGAAATCATCTCTCATATAAACTAGAGTACAATCTTTCCACTGTGCATGCTGTTTACCTAGTATGTGTGCAGCTAGCTGAAACATGACTGTGCCATCGGCTTGCTCTATGTGGGAATGGGACTCACAGTTTCCCTGAAAAAAAATAAATAAATAAAATAAATAAAAGAACAAAAAAAGGGAAATCAAGACAGAGAGCAGCATTAGAGAGACAGTAACAATAAAGCCATTAGTGAGGTTGGAGAAGGGAGCCAGAGAATTTGCGCCGAGCAAAACCATGAGGAGACCTCTTGATTTAACCAACTGTAAACACAACAGCTTGTGGCTTCTGTGTTGTGGCATTAGATGACATCTATCAGTAGGAGATGAATTCATAGAACAATCCCACAGAACAACTGCTCTAATTTAGAGCCTTCCTACTGAGTTCATAGCATGCATCTCTGCAGCACAAACAATCCCTCTCTCTCACACACACACACGCACACACACACACCCAAGTGAACACAAATTTTCTGAGTGCTAGGACTGTCGTAGGTCCTGGGGCTAAGAAGCTTTCTGATTTACTTTGGTAATCCCAGCTGTAAGTCCCCTTATGACTGTCAGTGCGCACTGCTGATGCTAAATAAGAGAACAGAGCGGTAAAAATGTAATTACTCTAAATCTTTATTTCATTTGGAGGTAATTAGCAATGTAACATTACAACCTTGGGAAGATTTGTTTTTATGCCACCAATCCGAAATGAAGTAATATTTACTGTACATTGAAGAGCTTAGCGGGGCCTGCTAACCATAACCAATTACACCTGATTAGCAATTTTGTGCTGTCGGTATAAAAGCCAGTGGTGCTGCGACAAAGCCATCTAATTACTGTATTTATGACACATTTGAAAATGTGTCATGTTGCTTTTTGGCCTCTAATTTTCTATTTTTAAATGAAACAACAAACATGATGTTTTCATGGATGGTAAATCATGGTAGTGAATGCTAGCCATGTGAAAGAAAGAACATGGTTGCTAAGAGGTTAATGGCGATCCAGAAGCAGGAACATGGTCTATTTTCTATAGATTTACCCCTGGAAGGGACAATCAGTGACTCTGAGGCCGGGGGCTGAACATAATGCACTACAGCTACGTGCAGCTCTGTGCGGAGAAAAAATGACTTTCATTAAATTACGCTGAAGTTTATACATCAGTGATGATAAGCTCTCCGAGGGACCAGCCATCCCACCAGCTGCAAGATTGAAGTGTCCCATCTCCCGAATATGAGAAAGGAAAATGAAATATTCTATTCATTTTCTCCAAATGCATATGTAAAAATAAATTAGATCAGAGGCTAAAGTGGAGAGGAGAAGGCAAAGTGACAGACGTGAAAGAGCGTGGGATCGTCTCATGTTGTGCATCATGAGCAGCGAGTGCACATGTAGAGCATGGGCAATGCAGGTGCTCAGACAGTCTGCTCACAGTGGATCTTAATAATGAGTGTTATTACGAAGACCAGATGTTCGGCTCGTAATCCATCCTCTAATTTGATTAGCAAATTGTCGATACAAAGTCAGCCTCTTTAGGGAGGCTGGATCGGGTTGCATCAAGCGCTAATTTAGCTGTCTGCTAACCAACACAGCTTGTAGCAGCGGGGGCACTGCATGGGTCACTCACGTCTGCCAGCTTGTTCACCCTTTTACGGCAATTTTCAAGCATATGTCATTACAGTGGCGCTCATGTCCAAATATTATGAGAGAGGTATCATTACCTTTGTATTCAGCAGGCTGACCCATGCTGGGAATGAACAGTGGTCACCCTGGAGGTTTGTAAAGTGACTGTCCTGTGATCAATTAGAACCGTGTGGCTTTTACTGAGAGGAAAAAATGCCACAATTAAAGCCTGAGTGCTCCGAGACGCCGGTCCCATAGTTAATTTTTAACCAATTAAATCAAATTGTTGTTGCTGTGGTTTGATTGTCAGTAACACAGCTTGCATTGGATCTTCATCAATACTAATTGCACTTCAAAGAGGGGAAATAGAGTGAAGGATGCACTGTGACAGCTCAGGACATGCGTAGTAGGCATGTTTCCAAGATGTGGATAGTGGGGAAGAAGAAGAAGAAGAAGAAGAAGAAGAAGAAGAAGAAGGAAACAGCATGGATTCAAGATGAGACTAAAATCTGGTTTCACACTCACTCAAGATCATCACCACAGAAAAGAAAGAGGCGTATCTGACAGGCTCTAAGTGGTTAGTGCAATCTTAACAAGCAGACCTTCGGAAACATTACTAAATGTTAAAACACTTGGCCACCATTCATACACAGTGAATTAGCAACATCTCAATTACATTCTCAAGCTGTGAGAAAAAATAGAAGATGGATGGCTGTATCCAAAAGCTTTATGAGTCAGTTTTCGCAGTTTGAAGGGATGACAACGGGGTACTTTTCTGTGTCAGGAAAACGCACTGTTTCCTATCCCAGTTTGTTGCTCCCACGGTAGCTCCACATAAACCACGTCTGACTGGAGAAGGCTGAACGGAATTGATAGAGCCGAGGGTATTTATCGGTCCAGATTCACGACCTGCCATCTGTGGATCACTTTTCAGGGTGAAGGTGTTGTCACTCGGGGGCCGGACTGAGCTCCTTTAATTTACACTGCATCAGCGCGCTGTGTCGCGGAAGAGAAATGTTACCAATAATCCTGATATGTTGTAAATCCTAAAAGATTCCTAAGTATGTGGTCCCAGCTCTCAGGGCCATAAAAAGGACAGAAAAAAACACCCAAACTAAAGTTTTGCAACTGTAATAAACAAGTGGAGCTAATCTATGAGAAGGCTATATATTACAGATTTCGTGTCTTTATGAGTTAACATGCAAATGTGCCAGTCAGCTTTCAGTTAGAGGAAAAATAGTGGTTGAGGAAAATTGGACAGGTTGCTGAAGTTATTGCACAAAAGTGTGGCACTTATCTTTGCTGGGGAAATGATTTCAGGTGTCTTATCGACATCCTTTTTCATTTTTTTTTATCATTTCCTCTGTCAGCTGGGCTTTACACTTGGAATATATAAGTTTGATTTGCAGGGGGATGGGTTTACCTGGCATCTATATTTGATAATGTACTGCGGTTCGTGTGAGGAGCAATTTACTCCAACAAAGACATCACACTGGCCTTTGTGAATCAGAATTCCTGTTTACCTAGCAGCCAGGACCTAACACAGAGTTTTACAAGTTAATGTGGGAAATGACTTTGCTGAGTCTGACAGCTCAGATCACTAATGAGGATTTAGCTTTGTTCTGACTGAGACACCCCCATTCTGAATCAAACAATCCCAGATCAAATGGATGACGGTGTTTGCGTTTGTCTCTTCCCCTGATGAGGGGGCAGGAAAAAAAACAACAGAATCTGTTTATGTTCGAGTCGTTTAACAACCAATTAGTCATAAAGCTTAAGCTTTAAGCACAATTCAAATGGACCAAATGAGAGCTCACAGTCCTTCCCACCAGGCTGCAATAAAAGGAGCTGTCTAACTTCTGAGGGCTCTTATTTTTTCCAGCCAAAATAACATTAGCAGCGAGTATCCAAAAAAAAAAAAAAAAAAAGACACAAGTTCTCCCACAGGAGCAAATTGGTCATTATCAGTGGTGTACATATCATAACCAGCATGGCTGTCAGTTCTCTTTGGAGCAGGTTGTCATTGTGCATGCAAGACCCTCATCAGGGAGCCTCTGATTCAATTTCTATTTCAGAGTCGCTGCGACATGACTTGTACTCCCTCGTCATCCCCGTGTGAGGATTATGTGTTATGGCTGTCACACCAAATGGCAACTTTGTAGAGAGAAAAGGAGTATGAGCAATGCTCCGGTTGACGGAGACAAATAAATCAGTTCATCTCGCCTCAGTGGCAGACGCAGCACAGCGTTTTCTGCAACTTCAGAAAACATCGCACAAAAACAGCTGGATCTATTTAACTGGGCTGTTTGTCTTGACCCAACTTGAGCAGAGATGAACACTTGAAAGGAGAAAATTGCAATAGAAAATCACATGAACATACAGAGAATTAAGTCCAAAAGTCCTAGTTGCAGGAGAATGGCTGTTAAAGTGGCATTACATCACAGGATAATGCCTGTCTCCAAGATTAAATACAATTTTAAGTTGATTTCATTCCCTAACGATTGGCATTTATTTCCAAAGCCGGAGCATATCTCACATCACACATCATTCTGTCTCATTTGTCTCTGCAGCATCCCCTTGCTTCTCCTTTAACTCCACCTGACAGTTGTTTATCTGTGCCTGAGTAAAGCAGCAGCAGGGAGAGAGCCTTAGTAATACCTCAGGAAGACTTGCTGATGTAAAGCATGCAACACCAGCCACAGAGAACATGTCTGAGCTGCTGTGCAATATATAGATGATGGTGACCACTGTTGTTATTGTTACCTGTGTGCATTTTCTATCAGACACAATGTTTAGAGCAAGGGTCAAGAGCAGACACACAGTTAGCTTGTTCTGTAATTGCAAAGCTAAACACAAGGCCACTGGGGGGAGCAACCTTTGATGTAATGTGCTGTAGTTTTACAGACCCCCACCACCACCACCACCTCTATATGAGATCTTAGTGCGAAGTTCCTGCTTTCATTAAAATAGCTGCCATTTTCATCACAGCAGATGCCCCTGCACTCAGCATATGTGCAAGTCATAAATCCAGATTACCTACTCCTTGTGTCGCTTCTTGAGCCATCTGGTGTGATTTAAGCAGTGGGCGACACTTGTTTTAACACCAGCTCCTCCCCAACTGAGGAGAAAGATGGCAACAGCTCAGAAATGACTTGGCCACGACTTCAGTCATTTAAAAAAGAGCAAAACGCCATTAATGATTTCATATGCTCCCTAGATTTTTCCTTTTATTTATTTATTTAGGATCATTTTGGTCCCATTTCTGTGCAGAATTTTATTGAAATTACTGGAAAAAAAGATGCCAGTAGATGACATTTAATGTCTTTGCTATAGGAACAGTGATGAATAAATCTTGTACTGTGCATAAGGTGAGGATCACAGCAAGAAATTCTGACAGTGATGCATGTTTTTTCTTTACTTTTGTAAATCTACTGAGGAGGCAGATGAGTGAAACGAAGTAACAACGATTAGAAACACAATGTCTCTTTGTTTGAAAAAATGCAAATGACAAGGAAACGTCCACCCCCTTGTCTTCAGCTGTAGTTCTGTAGCTGGAACTTTTTTGAGGGATATTTTTGAGAACAGCCCAGTTACTAAGAGTTGCTGGAGTGCCTGTATTAAAAAAAAAAATCCCCCTCCGGCTACTGTACACTCTGTCTGATGATGAGCCAGTGAAATCAAAAAGGAAAACAATGGCTCTGTATCAAACAGCCTCTAATGCTGGCTCGACACAAAATGGTCGCATCTCAATCTTCTGTCTCTGCTCTGTCTGGAGAGATACCTGAGTCCCATGTCAGATGAAACTTTATTTTCTAGTTGCTAAGTCTCCTGAGGATGAATGACAAACCCGTCACATCAGAACAGAGAATCAAAAAGTTTTAAATGTCAGCTTGAAGGTCACTAAACCAACCTCCCTCCAAGAAAAAGAGGAAAAAAAAATCTAATTTGGTGGGTCTTTCTCTCTCAGGAGGCAGCACATGATCACTGCAGTTCAGTTCAGGAGATTTATGAGAGTTTGTATTTCACTTGTTCTTATTTTTGATTTGCCTGTGGGTCAAACCTGACACTAGAATTTTATTAAAAATCCTATTTGTAAGTTTTCTCTGCCACTGAACGTTACTTCTCTGTGACTGTTGCTTGACAAGCCAACTATCGCTTTCTTAATAACACAAGAGGTGATGATTCACCCTATAAGCTGTTTGGTGGCTATTGGAAAGCGACCACACAGTCCAGGCTGGGGCTAACTGGTTAGCATGCTAACATTAGTAAAAAAAGAAAGTAACAGAAACAAGAGTTAAACTCACATTTTCACTGTTGGGGCAGCTCTGGCTGAGTAAAGGAAGCTTGATACTGACCTTGCAACATTTCTTCAAGACTGGTAATCGAACAGCTGCTAATGCTAATGCTAGCATTAGCGTCTCGTGGAGCTTAATGAAAACTAAGCTGTTAAATCATTGTCAGACTGGTCTTGTACAAAGAAACTCTGATGAAACGTCAGGTCTCATTATTATATTTCCACCTGCAGTGGGGGGGGGGGGGGGGAGAGAAACAACAGTGAATAACAGATGTGATCCCTAAAAAATATGCTTCACTGATCTTTTCAGTAATGATGCTGCTCTATATCGTAATAAGCTTCCCATTGCTTACTAAATGTGACCAGACACAGTCTAACAACATACAATTCAATCCTATATTTAAATGAATCAGTTGGACCGCATTGTATTATGAAGAGGACATAACATTTAAAGTCAGTTCTACCCACAGTTCGTCCACACAGACCACAGCCCTGTACAAAACATTTCTTTTCTGTGTCAAAATTGCAGGAGCCATTACCATCCTGCCTGTATTTAAGCTGCATGTTTACAAATCTACCTCTGCAAATCTGAACTGGCATGGCTGTTACTTTCATTGCCAGCAGGTAGCACAGGTTTGGCCGTGAACTGCAGGCTCTGACTGGTATTTTGAAATTCCTAGCACTGCAGCTCTCCTGGGCCTGGTTTCAGGTGCTTCACATCATGACATTGTGTCCTTGTTACATAACATTCTTGCTTGTTGCAGCTTTAATTTAGGATTCTGAGTTTAGGACAAAATCAGACACTGCAGTCAGTGCAGTCAGCGGCATTTACTGAGCCAAGAGGTCTTCTGTATCTGCCAGGGACCATTGAGGATATGGCACTTCTTCAATGTAGCAGAGCGGGAGAGCTACTGACACCTTACTAACCCTGGGCCCTGTGATGGAGCATCGTGCCTTGCCAGGTGGACATGCTCATTGTCCGACAGGCTTATCTCTTCAGGGCCATTCCTCCTGAAGATCACTAGGACTGACAGAGCAGAAGCGTAGGCATTCCTACAGAAATTTCTGGAACAGGCAAAGCCTTGGGGAGAGTGTTGGCGATGCAGGCGGGGAAAATCTAAGGCGTCTGGACTAAACGCAGTCTGGAGTATCCTAAACAGTCTCTCTGAGATTCAAAATCTTGCTTGTTAATTACCACCACCAGGATGTATTAGAGATGTTTCACTGATAAGTATGCTGAATGGAAGTTCTCAGCTGCACTCACCCTCTCCTGCTCTTACTTCTCTAATGTGTGGTGGTTGTGGAACAATTTAAAGCACCCTTGGGAGTGGATCGATGAGACTGTCCGTTTGTGTCCTAACGCATTATATTTGACAAGCAATTCTATATCCCAGGATTGATGTTTGTTGTGAGACTGATGCAGAAGTGTGCTTTGATGTGACATCAAAAATCATTTCATTATAGGAAAAAAAAGCCTTAAATAAGTTCTGACATTGTACCACCCTCTGAGGTGCATTTCAATGTTTAATTTGGTGCGTGGACGATGATCCCTCAATGTTATACTCAGCACAGGACAACCACCCAAAAGATAAATGAACACATCGCTCACGGTAACCACCTTTGAAACTTGCCCTCGATGTTTTAGAAATAACATGCCCTGGGCAAACTGAGAGCTATGCTTACAGTAGATACAGGAGACGTCCTCCTTCTGTAGTCAATACGTATAAATATGCATTTAAACTTGCAGTATGAAACCTCTGGTATATTTTATTGTGAATGACAATCACCTGTCAAATCGCCTTTGGTGAGAAAACACCCCCACAGAGTCCATGATGTGTTCTCTATTGCAAAGATATTTGAAACCTATTCTCAGAAATGATGAGTTCATTTCATATCAAAACTTACACTGATGACCATTAATGAGAAAAACAGGGGGCAAAACAGTTTGAAACTGATCATACAGCTCAGATTCACTAGCAGTTTTCTTTCTACAGCCCAGAGGCATTAAATCTATGCAATTGCAGGATTTGCTTTAGATCAGCAAGGCTGAATATTATATTATTTTGAGCACTCATTAGAGCTGTTAAATAAGGCTTGACAGCAGTATGAAAATTAATGATAATTATCTTTACATCTGGCCAATTATTGGGATCTTTTACTGTTTCTGGCGAATACTGATGAACATTGAACGACTGCATTTAGTGAAGTAGTGGAAGTAAGTGAAAGTTTATGCAACTTTTTTTTCACCCTTTTCTTCATAAGCTAATACATGGCCATCCTGAAAAAGTAAACATGTATACACAGGGTGTAGTCTGGTATGTGGTATGACTAACATGGTGTAGTTGGATAAGTAATGCCATCACACCTTAATGGCACGGTGGTGGGCGGTGGGGAATTAGACATAAATCATTTAAAAATCTTATTCTAAATATTAAATTAATGAATACTGTGTAAAAGTAAATGACAAGACCCTCTTGTAATATTACCAAAGTCCTTATAGGCAAGTCATGCCACTTGGCGACGCCAGAAGAGCAGACCCCTATCTAAATGAATGGGACCCACGCTTTAGCGTGACAATTGGACAGAAAAAAACATATATACATGTTCGCCAGTGAAATTAAATACAAATCGAAACCATTGACTTTACCACAGAATGTTGTTTTCCACAGGGAGTACGCCACTACACATGCGCGCAAATTTACAACACAATCTTCACAGTGAAAGGTTCCGTGTCGATCCCCAATATGTGATCAGGTTATCCATGTGACACCTGTTTGGAAGTTTGCTCCAACGGTTTCAGAGATATGAAGAGCCACCTGTGGAACCAGCTGACCAGCAGCAGCGGGTCATCTCAGAGGCAAGCATCTGATCTCCTGTGGTGGTTGGCCGGTCAACCTCCGTCATCATCCCGGGGGAGATAGCGAGCCGATTGACTTACCCGCAGGTGTTTAGAGGTTTACTTCTGGCTGGTTAAATTCTTTCTGGAAGATAAATGTTGATCTCATTGATGAAGTCTAACAACTGAGGCGGCCACATTAGTTTGTTTGAATGAAAAGTGAAGCTTCAGGTGTGTACTACTGGACAAAAGAGCAGCGCTGCCTCAGGTGTACACAAATCACAACATTTCAATAAATAAATACATATTTTACAATGAATTGATCAGTCTACATTAACTTTTTGCTTTTGTTTGCATACTACATTATACATTTTGGTCAATCCAATATGTATACTAGCAGGACAGTATGCTGTTTTGAATACAGTTAGGTCTGTCGTAAAAAGCTATCTGTGCGCATGTGCTGGTGAAACAACATGATTGGGCTATAATTTTCCCGGTTCAGCTGGTGACTGGCTGTTTGGGAAAGTGGGCGGGATATGTGCCATCTTTGCCGTTACGGATCTCCCCATTTAAAATGATCTGAGTGCTCTGTCTCTACAATATAAAACGTCTCTGATATTACCTTATATGATCTGCTAGGTGGTCAGAGACACTGTCCTCTAACCAGATTACATTTGTCATCCTTCACACCCATTTAAATCCTACATGCAGACACTGAAGGTTTGTCTTCTTTGAGATAGAAAATATTAGAAGTGAGGTGATCTGGACCCAGAAAGCATGTGTTGAAACTCATTCATGAAATGGTGATCTCATCGTGTGCCTACATCCCTAAGTTCATAAAGAGGGATTAGCCAGGTATTAACATAAAGCCCTGGTAAAAGAGCATGGTCTTCCACACGCTGCGTGTTGTTTTTCACACAACAAGCGTGCTGGTGCTGCTGCTCCTCCTCATGTGGGATATTTTGTTTCTTGTACCAGCACTGCTACAGGCAGTAACACCGGACTCCGAAGTCAACACGCTCACTCTCTCTCCCTCTCTTTGCTTCTGTGCCTGGAATGAGAATTTTATTGCACATTATACAGCTTAATGAGGTAAGAGATTAAGACGTTGCCCTCACATTGCAAAGGCTATATTAGCACATTGGATTCAAAATGACTCTGCTCAGCGGCTACCTCTTGTGGCATTGTTTGTGGTGAGAGTGATGGAGTGGCCGGTGATTACTCCACAAATCTCTAATTTGAATGTAATTTCTAGCTGTGGAATTTGGAGTTAGTCGACAGGGATTTCTTCTGGCCTCTTAGGATGGGCCCGACAGTTTTCATTTGATTTAAGTCAGAGGTTACTGAATGATGTGATTATATTAGCATGGTGTTGGTACTTTCAGAAGAATCTGTAATTCGCCATTATGTAGTGCAGGGAGAGTTTTCTGCCAAAAAGATATCACCCAGGTAATAAAAGGCTTTTTGATTTATTTATTAAATTCATTCACATTCATTTCTTGTCACCTAATTAAAGCTAAAGTCCCTAAGATGAAATCAAACCCAGTTTTTTTCTACATTTGATGCGTTCACCTTTCTGTGGAGTAATTTTCAGTGTTAATGCAGAATAAAGCTTCAGCCTCCTCAGGTCAGGATGCTCCCCATTGTCTCTGTTGTATCACGATGCTGCGGGGCAGCTATGGGTGGGCAGTATTGATCGGGCCCAGTGTAAAGGCAACTGGCATGGGACTTCACATCCAAGATGCTGTAGTCTTTCTGTCTTGATCTAGAGACTCTCTGTAGATGGAGTGGGGGGATAGCGCTGACACTTCCTCCTGACCCTTGTTGAGATGTGGATTCTTGATCTTTCTGACAGCGTGAGGAATGACCTTTTAGCTTTCTGGGAATCAGTGTTTAGAAGCGCTGTTGTCTTGTGTCCAGAGAGAGTGGCAGCAGGGCCAGTTTTTGACCTCAATATCTCGCATTGATTACATGTTATTAAATGTTTACAGCCCTTGTGATTTAGGTATTTATGTTTATGTTTCCAGTTGACCCCTCGAGAATCTAAAGGTTCGGACTGAGCACGGAACGTGTTGTGCACACTCTGGTGTTATACATAAATCTACTGGTGGAGCGGGCCAACAAAGCCAGTTTCAGTGACCTGACTTGACAAACGGTGGGTGAGAAGCTTATCCCACCAGATTCTCGCTGCCGTCCTGCTGCACGCCGGCTGGAGGCCATATTTAGCAGCAGACGCTGACATGCTTGACCTCTGCCAGCGAGACACACAAGCTGGATTACCTGGTGATACGCTCCTGATTCTCTAATACCAGATCTGTCTCGCAAAGATTAGCAGCGGAGGAAATCAACCACATGCGAGGCTGAAGAGTGACACGCCTTAACCACCCCCCACCCCCCTCCCCCCAACCCTCACCCCACCCCAACTCACCCTCACACACCCCATGTTTGTTAATATCTTTTTCTTCAGCCACACTCCTGGTAAATAGCTGCTGGAGCCAGTGGCTTTTAAAATATTCATTAAGCTATTTTCAGCTTCCCCAAACATGGCTTTCATTAGATAATGATTTTTCCCACAAGCAGAGGAAGGAGGAAGTTGTTTGTTGAGTTTCATCAGAACAAAAACCACCATAGATATGTCATTTTCACATCTTTGCTTCAGCTGCTGCAACAGCTTGATCTCTGCTGGGACTGTTAAAATAGCTTTAAGAGTGAGTTTCAAAACAAAACTTTACTTCAGCTTATATAAAAAGTATCATGCATCATGTATAACTGTATACAGGAAGATAGTCATCACAGTTTGCTGCATATATGTTCAGGGGAATCAGGTGCTGTGCTCACTTTGTGCACTTACATGCACATGTCTGTGATTTTGAGTGCATTAGTGCATTTACATTGAGATGTAGGACAAAATGCTGTGCATTAAAAGTAGCAGTGTTTCCGCTAGGATCTTTTTAAGATGTGATAAGTATATGTGCACAAACATGTGTGTGTGTGTGTGTGTGTGTGTGTATATATATTCATCCAATACTGTACATTGTTTTAACATCTAAAAAAAAAAGAAATCATCATTCTTGAAAGTGTGGCAGCTTTTATTTTGCCATGGAAGTACACCATGATCAATTACATGTAGCAGAAACCCTGAGTAGCCAGATAAAACACTAAAAATAGTCAAAATAATGGGTGTGAAACACTGGGTGTGTCTCACATTTAACAGATGCCACCTTGGATATGTAGTGGAGGAGGCGGGGCTTGAGAAACAGCAACCAAAAAAGGAGGACAGTTAGCGAATTGCCGGGCAGACATTTTTTTTTAAAGGTGACAATAACGGTCACATTTTAGTCATCAAACACAACGGCACTGTTTGATGTGCTACCCAGTGACTAGCCTATGTGCACAGTGCACTTCATGTGAGTGTGCCCTAGTGAAATATCCAATTTGAGCCACGGCCGTAGTCTTTCAAGACTTGCAGCATGTACAAAAAAGTGATCAAAAGCAGTTGCTGAGGACTGACTTCACCATTTTAGCTGGGAGCATCAACAATCAATGTTCATGTACAGTACGAGATCACAGTTTTATGGATGGGAGTCAACCTTGGAGCCACTCTTCCTCACTTGTGAAGGTCGGAACTCTGTTTTTCCTCCCCAGCCTGTGCGCATACATCCATGCATACATGTGCAGAGGGGTGATGTATACCAATGTGATATGGTTCTCACCAGAGAGTCATTCTCATGTTTGAGAAATGATTAAAAGCATCAATTGTTCTTACTGCTGCTTTGTCTTCCACCACGATGGAATAAAAACGAACATAGCCGACACTCATTTATGGTGTGTCATTTATGTTCACACTTAACATCTGCCAGGTCAAATCAATATCAGGCTTCCTGTGGTGTGTGAATTTGGCAACATATGTTTTGAACACATTCAGTCTTTGCTCGAACAAAGGAAGACATATGCTTTTGTAACATCTCCCACAAGCCTCTGCAGCCAGCCAAATGACTCAGTAGTGAATACTGATACATCAACACACCTCATATAGAAATATATGCTTTGTAAACACAATCTTTATTAGCATTGTTAACAATTTGTGATCATATTGTCTTTTAACATTTTCCCAGATAGCCCTGGGTCACAGCCCAAAGTGCTGGCCAAACAGCTGTTTCACTTGTGTGTGTGACACATGTTTCATGAATTTAGAGTGTACTTTAGCGTTATAGACCATAATGAGAGCTGGCTCCTGAGGAGCACATTGTGTGGGAGATGAGGAGCCGAGGCAGGACCCGCATACAGATCAAGGAGGCTTGCAGTGCTGGAGAACAGTCTCACTTCTCAGTGGGAGAGCATCTTGTTGTTCGAAGATTATGGAGACTTACTCTCAAAGGAAAATATAGTGCATTGTGCCAAAGCAACCATGGATGAAGGAGTAAAGGATTCTCTATGTCTGTAGTTACAGTGCAGATTTAGAGCCATGCCTGATTTGCACAGAAACAGAACAAAAACTTCTTGGTCGGGTTCGGGCACAAAATGTCCTCCATTATGTTTCGATAGAGATTGAAGTTAGACTTAAAATGAGTACTTCCTTAAGTTTGAGGGGCATTTATCCTAGAAAAAAAGAAAAAAGAAGAAGAAGAAAGTGTTTGCATATGTTAAAAATCCTTTGCTTATGTCAACCATCCAATCTGATCCTCCTGCTGGCCTTGACTTTGTAGCTGTATCCTGTCACCTGACTTCCACCTTTGTTCCCATCTTAATTAATGTAGTCAGTAGATTGTATGAGTCAGCCAATCAGAAGAGAGCTCCTGAACGTCTCTTCTTAGTGAAAATTGGAACAGAACTGCTCCACCACCCTGAGCAAGTAGGTTCCCTTAACGATAGGTCACATACTCTACCCACCCACCAGCCACGGAAATCAAACCCATGACATTAAGATCATCGTCGTCACATTAGTTCATCCTATTAACCATTTTTCTACAACTTCAATGAGTTTAGAAACATTTTAAGGCCAAGAAACTACTTAGTGTTTAAGACCAGACACATATTGTACAGACAGAGCTGTGTGTGTATGTTGGATTTTGAAGGGTGATAAACATCACAAATGCTCCAACAAATGAGACTTGATCTACAAATGCACACACACACACACACACACACACACACATGTATTGATTACCCTCATCATCCATCATAGGTTTCCACTGCGCTCTCCCAAATCACATGGCGGGTTCTTCCAGGATTCCTATAATTGACTTTCCCAAGAACTCGTGCTTTTGTGTTATTGCACACGTCGTATTATCCTTATGTAACACCAAATATTGTGCATGATAACACATCTCATGGGCACCAGTCAGCAGAGTCAGCCCATGACTTTGTGGCATTCACACAATAGGGATAAGCACAAGGTCATACAGCCCAGCTGATCTTTATTCTGCCGGTTTCATGGGTTTGTTTCGACCCCTGGGAGAAACGTACTGTCACACACAAACACACACACACAAACTGCTTCATAACACTCACACTGGCGGTCTGGTGAGTGGTGTTGATTGTCAACATGGTGTGATATATTTATGGAGAAGTGGAGAGAGATTCAATAGTCGTAATTGGTGGTCACATCATTATTTCTGACATCTATAGCTTCACTGTGCACTTCCCGCATTAGGGCCAGGGCTCATTATTTTTGTTTTTATTTATTTGCAGAGACTGACTGCAAAATAAAACATCTGAAAAAAAAAGCATTTGCAGCTAAACAGTAAAAACCAAAAAAAAGTTATGAGCCTTTTGCTGTGATTCATGGTCAGACCTTTTTTTATTGGTAAATGCAGACACTGCTGTCCCACTTCCATCTGCTCTCTCTGTCTCCCCTCTCAGGGACATAGCTGTGCTGGTGGTTGAAGCCTGTCCCAGAGGCCTTTTGGTCCAAAAGTAGAAGAAACATCCAGAACAAAAGCCACCCAGCTCTGGTTAAGAAGTGCTTATAAAATAGTTTGAGCTTGTACAACGTGTGCTCCAAATGAGGCAGGTTGGATTAATGTGAGCGCTTCATTCAGGGAGAGCTGCTCTGTTGGCAGAAATAAACTAATTAGTCGAGTTTGTTATTCAAGAAATTTGAAAGCAGGGACTCTCATAAACATTAATTAGAATATAAATGGGTATGACTTTTTTTTCTTTTCTTTTATTGCATGACCCACCGCAGCTTTGGGTCAAACAGCGAACTCAGCCAGCAAACTTATTATGTGAGATAAGTAAGCTGTTTTTTCTCCACTTGTGTTAAAACAAGAGGCTCAGTAATAGTAATATCAGTAATAATAGTGTTTGCACTTCTTCCTGCTGTTCGTTTTTGTCATACAGCTCTAGTCTGACATTGTTTAGTGAGGAAACTGTGGCTCTTGAAGGTGTAACTTTGTGTCGTGTTTGCAGAACTAAAACTGCAGGCAGCTTGAAAGGAACTCGGCACTTTCCCCCTGTTATCTGAGATTCTGTGTGATCATTTCCTGTCACACACATAACCCCCCCCCCATCTGTGTCCCCATCGTCTCGGAGTCTGAGACAATCTGAGTGACGCAGGTGTCTCTACATGGCCCCCTCTTCATGTGAATGACATCTGACAGTGTCGATTTCCACTGAACAGTTCGGTTCAGGCTGCGGGCACCGTTCTCCTCCTCTCGTCTGCAGCGAATCCCTTTCAGGCATTTAGGTGGTGTTGCTGTAGCAAACACAGTTGTCACTCCGTGTTTTGTCAAACGCTCTTGACTCAGCATAATGAGGGAGAAACTCACAAAGCCACCACCAAAATTGTAACTTGTACCCACGCCAGCCATGCCTTTGAACTAACTGTGTTTAACCATCTGAGAGGGTGTAACAGATATCGAAAATGACCCTCAGGTCTATTAACGCGTTGGTATAGGTTTGTTATTGTGTGTGGGACACAAGCTGAGATAGAGGCTGACTGGGACTTCAGCCTTAAAAGGACATTATTCTAATTGGTCCCTTGAATGCTACAATCCTCCCATGTATCCCTGCAATTCTGAGAAAAGATTGCAATTTCAACTGTCACGGAATATTACATTCATTTTTTGGTGGTACATAACACCCACTCAAAGCTACAGGGTGCTTATATCACAAGGCGTTATTCTACAAATGTGAGAAAGCACTCATTTCCACATTTGGAAAGACAACAAATAATGTCCTATTGTGCTGATTTGTGTAATTTTGCAGAATAATTATTGGATGTGTGTCATCCTTCTCTAAAATCAGTCCATTTTCTCCAGTTTAATCATAATCCAAGCCTAACAACAGAAAATAAAACTTGTTCTATAATGTTAGCAGCAATATAACATCTAATTCAGCAAGCTTATATTTCTATCAAGCAGGGTTAAGAGCGAACGGACGAAAAAAAAAAATAGCACAGTCTAGTGAAGCTGAACTGCAGACAGAGCCTGTGGCGCTCACTGTCTGCCAGAGAGTGAAACCTTTTGACCCATGGCTTTCCACAAAGTCCATCCATAAATATTGCTGCACATTTTCCTCATGCACGTCCCCGAAGATCCTTCTTGGCTCCCTGCAGAGAGTCTGAAAGATGTGTGAAAACATATGAGGGTCCTGGACTTATGGCCTGTTACCCTGCACTCATGGTTTATGATAAAATGGTATTTGGCGTAGATCTGAATCACATAGTGATGCACTGAAATTAAAATTCTTGGCTGAAACCGAAGATGAGGAACCACTAGGCTGAAAACTGAAACTATTCATGCCAAGTTCTTGTGTCATTGCTGTTATGGCTGGGTCTCTGTGTGTTTTACCTGAGTAATGTCAAAGCATTGCAACTGGACAAATTAATGCTTTTCAAAGAATAAATCAATTACAACAATATGAAAAGATTTATTTAGTACTTTGAATGCTCACATTCCAACATTATAGCATCCCAACAATGTCTGTAGGGCCTGGGACAGGATGGGGGAGTTAGGGTTTAGACAGAGTTAGAGCCAATACTCCATGGACCTACACGGCAGCGGCCTCTCACTCCATGGCAGACAGCTCTGGCACAACGAGTGTTTGTCAAGACCAAGACCAGGCCTCGGGGGGGTCCCTGTTAAAAGTCTTTTCAGCCGAAAAATGAAAAAACGAATCATTTCAGTGGAATCTCTAGAATCAAATATAGATAAGTTTTTGTTGAATTATGCTGAGCACTCTGGCAGAGATATAAAAGGAAAGAGGAGTCATACATCATACGGACACTTGCTCTGGACTCATCGGCATCACTTTTGTGACGCACTTTAACGTCACTTTTCAACACACAGGGTAATCCGATAGACTTCCAATGTTCTCTGCTGTGCTGAAAGTTGACGCATGAGTCAAGCAGGCCGCAGCTTGCTGTCTGCTGATGTATCTGGGGCGAGAGCGCATTATGCTTTTGAAGTCACAGACTTTCACTAACCTTAACCAAATCACTTTTTGTTGCACAGACAGGGCCGTGCGTGCAGGCTTTGTGCACCCGCCATCCACCCTAACCGCCTCCTGGCGACTCTTCTTTATTTTTTTACTAAATGCACTGCTTCATTCTTCCAAAAAAAAAATACACTGAAAGGTGACACTAATGGAGGGTACGCAGTGCATTAAAAAGTGACTCAAAGGGCTGCTGACCAAGCGTATATATGATGAATCCATCAAACTGGGATATGTCTTAGGTTACAAAAACACCCTTAAACACACAAATAACACTGACTCTCCATGTTCTGTAGGTATGACAACCCAGTTTTTTATTGCACCTGCAAGTTCTGAATAAGAGCATGTTGGTAAGAGTGGTCCTTGTCTGTTTCTTACAGGAATGCACAGGATAAACAGTGAGTGAGCTGTGGTGGAGCCGCTCCACACACATCATGTAGTTATTGATATCCACTATTATTGGCTGCATCACGTGGCCGCTGACCCATAAGTTGAAAGGAATCCATGTTTCGAGCCCCAACTACTTCTGCTGCATTCTTAATGCATGTGATGCTAACCATCATCCGCCATGCAGTCTCTCATCCTGCTATTATTATGGATGATTCAATGTCTTGTGGTCAATGTTCCTGCCCTGATATTAAAAAAATCTGACTTGGATTTCATCCGAAGCTCCAGTGCTCGGACACAGTATTGATCCCATCAATGATTCAAAGGGCAGAGTGAGTCGCAAGCAGCCATCAGATGACAGCAATAAACAAACACACTGATATTAATAATATTTAAAATTCAAGGAGACATTTTGCTCTTATTTGGTGCTGTCAAAAATGACAAAATACGGTTACTTGCTGTTACTTGTATGGAAGGGATTAATTAAGTGGAGCAAAGTGGATCTTTTCCGAGGCCAAACAGGGTTTCGTGCTGTTTGCTGGGCCTCTGACTTCTCAGGGAAGTGACTGAGCTCTTTGTACAAACAGCAAGTTTGTCCAATTTCATCATCCCTCCAATAAGTGCAGCTCCGTGTCAACAGTCCCGCAGTAGCCTCCACTAAGTTCTTGTGTATTTTGTGAAGGCGACTGACCTGAAAAAACACGAACCGCACCATTTGAGATGAGGGAGGTGTAGAGCGCCGTCATTCTGGTAATAGAGCTCCATCTTCTAAACTTTTATGAGCACAAAGCAGTCACAGCAACTTCTACTGGAATAAATACAAATGCATTGACATCTGTTAAGAGTAGAAAACAATCACATGTAATATATTGTTTAATATCTCAAAAGAAGAAGTCTAGTCCACTCTGTACGGATACATTATCATCATAAGTTCTACAAATTTACTCTTTCAACTCCAAATGAAATCCTCAAACCTCCACAGTCCTCCAGCCTCAACTAATTTGATTGTTCTTTCTCCAACCTTCTGATATGAGCCATAGGAGGGGCTCCTGAAATAGTGCCCCCAACACAGACAGGCATGCAAGACCCTGGTTGTCCTGGTTCAATTATGAACATGAACTTACCTACCTTTGTCACCAAAGCTTGATCAGGTTTAGGTCAGAGGTCAACATTAGATGATCTTTGTTGTCAGTCTTACAATAATAACAAGCTGGTTAATGTGTTTTATTGACCCATCCATCCACCCCAGCCTCCTTCTGACACAGACTTTGTCCCTCTGTTGTAATTACTGTGGCTGCTAAATGTCCCCTGGCTCAAAACTGCAACTATGGCTCATTATTATCTGCTTCACAACCTATAGGCCACTTTTGATAGGAGGACAGCATCACTTTAGACCTACATGTACAGGTGTCTGATCTGACACCTCTGTTGGCAGGAAGACAGAATTTCTCTCTGTTATAAATCGATGTTGAAAAGGGTTGTGTAATGTGACAGTGGCCTGGCTTTGGTTTAGACACAAAAACTACCTGTAAATTGGAAAAAAATCAACAACACATGTTTACCATGCGTTGATTAATTTCTAACATATGGGAACACCATGGCACAGAGCTGTTGTCACAACAGGGGGCTTTTCTTGTGTAAAGGGGTCTCATTCAGTGCTTGTCACACAGCGATACTGCGGTTGAGCATTTTTACATGACCACGCTGACTCATTACGTCAGATGTAATGAGTCCCATTAGTCCCATTAGACGTCTGCCCACAGTGCAAATCCGCACCAGTGCTTATCATTGCATTAGCGACAAGCAGTGGAGGGTCTGTGTGTCTTTGGTGTTAGGTTATCTCCTAAAACAATTTGTACATGAGGGTTCCTCCATTCATTGTGCATCCGTCTTGATGACAAACAGCTCTGCACGTAATACAGCCTCACTGCTGCTCAAAGGAATTAGGTGAGAATGTGTCAATGCTGCTGTGGCTGCAGGCTGCTTCGTTTTGGGTTGTTCATTAGACTGTCATTTAGGCTTCTTTTGTTTTCTTTTTGAACCAGTGTGTCTATTAGCAGAGTGAAAAAAAGTCAAGTATAATAATTTGATTCAGATGAGAATCATGCACCTGCCAGGGACACAGTAATGAGAATAGGCAGTCATTAATTGACCCGACAAAAGCAAGCAAGCAATGAAATTTTTATTTCTAATCTTAAATAGTTTCTACAAAGCTGTATATATTTTCTTAAATATTTTAGGACAGAATATCTATCTTTGTATATTTTTATATTCTTTCTTTTTCTCTTGAAATGCTACTTTAACACCTACATTTCCGACATGTGGGATAAAATAAAAGTCCTGTGTCTTAAAGCATCAACAGATTCAGTGTGAGTTGTACATTTGTCTTGTTTGGATGTTTTCACGAATCCCAGAATATTGGTTTATTTTGGCACCAGTAGGTTTCAGCTTTTCACCAGCTGAGTGTAAATCTAAGTCTTTGAGTGAGTCCTGATTGGTTACAGTGGGTCTATAAATGAGATCTCTATGCATGGGAGGACAGAGATCCTTGAGGCAGTGCCAGAGGCAGGAGCAGTCTCCAGCACTGACCTGTACAACACACATACTTTGTGACCTATTGTTATCATTTCATCACCTTGTTGCAGAAGTCGCTTCATCAGCTCTCACGTATACACACACAAGTACAAGAGAAGCGACGTCACACACAAAACATACTCCACACAACAGTGCTCATCTAACAGCGTGTTCCTCACCATGGAAAGTTAAATAATTCATTCACAGCTACATTTCTTGTCAGACAGAATCTGTAACTGGAAAAGCAACTACTTCTTTTCCACCACAAATCAATGGCAAAGGGTTGATATAAAAATAACAATGTGACCTTCCATTTTGACAAAGAACGTGAAAATAACACCACAATTCCAAGTGCATGTTTATACAAGACAGAAAAAAGGGGTATAAAACACATGAAACTGATATTTACATCCTTTACACTGTAAAACTAGTTGCAGTATCACAGTGAAAAAAGGCTACAGTGAAAGTCATGGGTATAATATTAAGCCCTCACAGGGTATGAAAATAACTTTTATCGGCCAAAATATATTTTTACCAGCCACTGACCTGCTCACAACACAGGGTCATTGAGAACAGCAGTGTTTCCCCCAGTGCTTTACAGTTAGTTGGCCACCTCACCAACACATACCTCCTACCTTGACTGAGTTGTCCCAAAAAACATAAACACCATTTTTGTATCAGTTAGGATGGTTGTCACGGTGATTCCCTGCACAATTGATGTCATAGCAACAGGTTCCACTGCTGCTGTGGAAATCTTGACAGCACTGAGGTGGGCGGTCTTTGAACTTTCATGGAGCTTGTTCCGGTAGCAAATGAGTATGTACGGGTCGTCGAGTACCTTCCGCAGAAGCTGCAGCTCATGGTGTTAGCATTGCTATCGTATAACAGCCAGTCTCTCCTCAGTAAACCGCCACTTTCTATTAAATTTTCTCCTGAGTTGGGTACTTCCACAGCTCTCTTCCTCTTTTTTCCAGTGGTTTTTACTCCCGCTGTTGGTCACCACATACTTCACCTAATCATGTTACTAAAAGCTAACTTTGTTTGCTTCTGACCACTTGTTCTGATTGACTGACTGAACACCAACGTTAATGCATTTTCAAATGATGAGGAACGGTGGACAGCAAGGGACTTTTTTTCAAATCTGACACACAGTAGATCTGCTGTAGCTGGAAGCTGTCTGTTTTAAATACTGTTTGGCATTGACCGTATAGGCATATTGTAACAGCCTGCCAATGGTGAGTGACTTCATCATTTAAAAAAAAAATATTTTTAAACACATTTGGTGAGTGGCTGGTGCTAGTTTAAACCTAAAGCATTCATATATCAATAGCACTTAGTGTTTGCAGACTGCCCTCATAGTAGCCAGGGATTGAACCACCAGCCTTCTGATTGGTGGGTAATTCACTCTACCTCCTGAGCTACAGCTTGAGTTATATGGTTTGAGGTAGAGGAACGTGATAACTCTTTTTTTTTTCTCCCACTGATCACTGATAACTTCCTGCTTCTCATAACCAATGCTGATAAACAATAACATTTTTAATAGTTTATGTACACAGCTGGGGTTAAGAAAGCCTAAGATATAGTGAGTACAGATGAATTTAACATGGTAGCTCTGCCTCTGACATAATAATGTAACACAAAAACAAGAACAGTTATGACACTTGAAAGATCAACGTTTATTATTGTTTCAAATCAACTTCGGGGGCAAACAGACTGAAAATGAGCAAAATCAAGGCAGTGTTGACTAATTGAATAACCTACTCTATTAATGTCATTATCTGACTTTTGTTATTGTTTGTGCATTCCTAGAACTCTTGCTGTTGGATACTTAAGCTATAAAAATTCACAGTAGTTTTTAGGGTGTTGAAGACATTTTATGGGTAAAAGTGTAGCAAAGTAAGGGTGTCTGAACAGTGCAGTCAACTGTGCCTGTGACAACAGCCTCCACTGTTCTTGGACCCCGGCTGCAGGGACTTTCCCATTCAGCCGCACAAGTGTTAGTCAGATTGGCCACTGGTGAGGACACTCTCTCAGACAGCGATTCAGTTCATTCCAAATGTGTTTGATGGGGCTCAGCTTGTGGTTCTGTGTAAGCCAGTCAAGTTCTTGCACACCATTTGAGGACAATTTCAGTTTGGGGGAAGGTCCAAACACAGAACGGGGTTTGTAAAGCTGCAAGCACACAGAAGTATCATTGTGTGCTGTGGCATTAAGATTCCCCTTCACTATGATGCCTAAACCATGAAAATCACATTTGTGGTAAACACTAACTGTGACTGCAGCTTCTCAATTCTGATTCATATTCCAGCAATCTGAGTAACGATTTCCACCCTAGCCTGATGTGCGCAGATGTGCAGCCCATAATTGCAGATGAAAATAACAGTCTCTTCATATGTCAATCCTTCACAAAGTCTCCACTGATTGGAGCTTAACAAGATGCAAAAAGCCTCCTTCCATCCCACAAGATAAAGGTGAAGAATCGGGGTGGGGGTGGGGGACAGCATTCCAGGAATATTTGCTGTTGTTTACAGCTCAAAGACAATCTCATCAAGGTTGTCATACTGTAGTATTTCTGAGTCAACTATCCAATGGGGAAACCTTTGACCCCCTGGTTAAGCCTCAAAGTATGATGGGAATAAGTGTGCTTGAGCCTGACTTATCATTGTGTATTATTAGGTTTTCAAGGTCATTGTAAACCATCACTTTCTTCTCCACTCTGCCTACATTTTATCTGCTCGGTAGAATCAACACAATGCCTCTTTCACATACACAAATGACTCACCATCACTGGGTACAGTGCTCTAGGATGTAGATAGTGCTATTTTTCAATTCTGATTATTCATTAAGTTCATTTATCATGCAAAACTTGCATCTTTTTCCGGTCTATATATCTTTGTAAATTGAATATTTTAGTGTTGTCTGTTGGTTGAACAAAATAAACAATTTGAAGATGCCACCTGTGTCTTGAAAATCACTTTTATGAAACACTAAATGAGTTGGCTGTTACATTTTGAATCAAACACAGTTGCTGCATGGATTATATTTACTGTTGATATTTATTGGACTAATCCAAAGTGCTGTGTTCACAGACCACACAAGATTTAAAAGAGCCTGGCTGTGTATTATGTCACCATTTTATTTTTTTTTAGATGTAATCAATTTATCAAAAGAAAAACAAAATCAACAGCCACATCAGTCAAATTAATCAAGAAAGAAACCACATCATTAGCTGCAGCTCTGGTTTAAGCCAATCAGCAACTCATTTGAAGCAGATTAAAGTTTTCCATACTTTGATATGGATTTAAATGTCTTGACCCACTTCCCATAATTGTACCTCTTGTTTTCATTAGCAGCTGCTCCATCGTTCAGTCAGAGTGCACTTGGCCCATTAGGATTTATAACTCTCAACAGTGTCTTTCGGCTCACACCATTTCCTGTGTATAGTCATCACTCAGGGCAACAGAGCTGCACTGCATGGTGCCACTCGATACACGAGTGAAAAGAAATGTGGATTTGAAAGTCAATGACTCTGTGCTGTCATAGGATGGATTGTTTTTTTTTCCCTCTTTGTTCATATTTTGTCAGTTGTTCCAGTTGTTACATTTCCAATTATGCAGCTAATATTTCAAATCAGATGTGATTTGCAGTTACTTTCACTTTCTTACTTCCATTATGTGCCTGAGCTTGATGTAAATAATCTTTGTATGAACTTCCCGCTGTGTTAGAGAGACTGACTGCTGACTATTCTCTTCTCCTTTTCCACCCAGCTGTGACTCTGTTTGGATTGTAAATCAGATCTTGTGAATTCATAATTAATGAGAATATGAAGTTTTCATTCATACTTTTTGGTTAGAAAAACTGAAATAGTGAGAGCCTCCTGTTAAAAACGACCCCGTAGGTTTGTGCATAGGTGTACCCAAAAGTATATGCTAGTCGGTATTATGATCCATGTTTAGGTTTTGTTGCTAGGTGACATCTACTGGTCATATAAATTATGACAGGAGCAGAGGGGGAAGTGGAGACGTTGTCCACAGGAGGTTGTGGTGGATGGATTGGTCAATGTAACAGAGGAACATGACACAGGAAATCTCTTTTTGATTCCCACGTCAAAGCAGCCGTTTATATTGTAACCATGGCAATGAGGACATCTAATGCTTAATTTAACCGGAATCAGGATGTTTTCCCGCCTACCAAGTAGTTTCTGTGACTAAATGTAACCCAGTCATGACGATTATGATAGTGACCATGGCAACAGAAAGATGGGTAAAGCACTCTCAGTCAGTACAGTCCATGTGTTTACAGTACATGCAGTAGGGGCACTATTTCTGGAGACATCTAAATCAACCTATGTAGTTACTTAGGTTTGACTGTCATTTTTAAATTCAATACATACATGTGTCCTTCTCTGTATCTCTATATAACTTCTCTATAAGTGTAATCTGTAGAAACACTTACTACCTACTTATATCCAAGCCCAGTGACTGCATAAACCACTGTGCATGAGACAGACTTCCGGCCTTCGAGGGGCTGCATATACTTCAGTGAGACGTTTGATGCATTCTAACGAGGAAACAATATGTTCTCAGAGTCGCCAGCGATAGCAACTATTTGTTTGATTCCTGAGCTGCAATTTGTTTTGGCTGGGTAAGTGCTCAGGGGTAACAGTACTCACAGTAGTTTCCACAGAGGGAAGAGTGGTATATGGATTTTTAATGGCGGGGCTGCGCTGTAACCTTGACGCTCATCAACCACATAAATTAGATGTGTTGTGGGAGGCAAACAAATTCCCAGTCCTACCCTGCTGATATGTGTCTCCCAGCTCCAGCAGAGCCCACTGCTTCCACCATTTGTCTGTGTCCACAGCAGTTCCCGTGCATACACCCACCCAAATCAGCAGCTTGAAATGAGATTCAGTCAAGTGCATAATCCCTCAGTTCTGCTTAGCAGTGATTAATTGACCAAATGTCTTTCATATATGGAGGGGGTCCACAGAACCAGTTTGTGTCATTAGAAAAAAAAAAGTCACTGGCTATCTCGTGCCCCCTGTAAAAATGTCCTCTCAAGTTATTTGCTTGCTAACTTGTGCACAGAACCCAATGTAATTTCAGTGCATCGTTAAAGGCTCTTCAGCAATTAGCCCCCTTGGCAAAATGATTTACTGACCTGTCATTTAAAACCCGTCAGGGAAATGGACATCATGCAGAGAAATGGCCTTTTGGATCGATACTGGAGTAACCCTTAAAGCACTGTGCAGCTTGTTGTTAGGGAGAAGCATTGTATTTACAGAGTCTCACACTCATGTGCAAGGAAGTTCTCTTGGTCCTCATTAATAAACCATCAGTGAAATCCATACACTTTCTACCATATGGGTTTACAACCTGTTTACTGCTGGTTTACATCTTCCCAAATCATTCTCAAATTCATTACATATGTTTTACCTGAACCCCACAACCCCAGACTGAAATGAAATAGTGCTCCAGCTATTAAAGTAGCGAAAGCACAAGAAAGGTGTTAAGGAGAGAATATGCAAAGTGGGAGACAGTCACAAAGGATGTGAGCTATTAGGGCAAGGTTTTGTCTGTGTAGTGACACATATGTCTTCAGAGTGGGACTAATGGAGTGTTTCTGGATGATGTCCAGTGTCTGGTAAATCTCCTTTGATCTTCAACATACAGACTTAAAAAAGAATAATGGAAGAGCTGTAGCCTCATACTTTTAATGGTGGGTTTTAGGAAATCTAATGTCTGTGCTCTGAATGTAGATAAACAACATTGTGCATCATTTAAGTGCTGGTCACAACAAGCAGAAAATGCTCAGAACTAAGACCAAGACATTTGCACAGTGAATAATACCACACAGCGATCAGGGCGACGTGGAGAGACAATGAATGGAGCGTGTTGTTTTGGTGAATATCAGCCAATCAAACCAAGGTTGGTGTTATTACTGTAGTTTGACTCTATTTTCTGAGAGAATGAGAGAAATGTGGAAAGACGCAGCTCATTTTAGCATGAACAAACATACAGAGGAAACTCATGCGATTATCCTTGTGCTTTTTTTCCCGGCACATTATCCATAAAATCTTGACATTAGATGACTCTGCAGCCCAAAATACTCGATTTTGATAAGATGGAGGCACCTGCAGTTTGGTTAAAGTAAGGTTAATGTTACTCTTGAAAAGCATTACATACCCTGTCACCACTCAAGCCTTATTTTTAGCAGCCACATGAAGGGCACACACCACTTCAGTGCTGTCTCTCAGAAATTTACATTTATGGCACTAATTTTGTAGAATTATTCAAGTTGGGCGCAGCAATTGGGAAGATTTTTCACAAAGTGCTAAAATGAGCAGAACAAAACGGCTTCCTCTGATTTTGTGCAGTCACAAACAAGATGATGGGCATAAAAGGGACGACACCAGAACTATCATCTAAACCAGGTACTTATGCTACCCTCAAACCCAGCCTTAACATCTGGAGCTGATGTAAAACCTGGATCTCAGGGAGTGTGTTGCTTTTTCTTCTTCTTAGAGCTAAAATTGAAAACCTGTCTAACAGTTTCAAGGAGAGTCTTTGCTTTTTTTTTTTTTTTTTTTTTTTAAATATACCAGCACATCCACTTTAGAGCTTTTCTGAAGCTGCATGCCAACTCTGGATGTGGACCAGAGACACAGTTGTGTTGGCAGGAGGAACTAGGGCTAGATGATATATGAAGCTGGAGGCAGTGTGCTGAGGAGCCTCTGACGTCCACAAGACCCCTGCCTCTCCATGCCCACTTCCCTCTGACTTTCATCTTGCTGCTTGTCTCCTGATGCCTAATCTGTCTCCTCAGCAAGCACACTTTAGTTTATAGACCTCTGACTCCCCCCCCCCATCCATGACGCATCGCCCTCCATTCTCCTCATGTCTCCTTTGCAGCCTAATTGATGGGTGAACACTAACAAGTTGCCCTCCCTCCATCTCTCCATCGTGTCCTAGTCCTGAAGGGCCTCTCTCCCTCACTCTTGTACTGCCCATCTCCTCATCCTGCCCACCCCACCGCACACACCCACCACCAGCCCCCTTTCACTGCTCTGTTCATTATTCATTAAGTTTCCCTTTGGATCCAGAGAGAGCAAAAGCATGGCTGAATACATCAGCAGACTCAACAGCTGGCCCCAGGGTACCTGAGCAATGTGAATGTGTGTAAGAGAGGGAGAGAAAGGTAGAAAGAGAAGGTTTGACAGATTGACTGACTAATTAATTGACAGACACAAAAAAAGAGAAAATGGAGTTAAAGTAAAAATAAAAAATAAAAAAAATAAAATAAAATGATAACAATCCTGATGAAAATCAAAACGTTAGGTATAATTGCACCAGTAAACCAGGAGATGCAGAGCAGCCAAGCTGAGCAGTGCTGGCTGCACAAGGTGATTGTGTTGTGAGAACCCAGAAAAGGCGAGTACCCCCAAGCCAAGAGGTGGCATGGACCAGAGGACTGAAGGCTAAAGGAGACTGACTGTGAATCTCACTATGTTTTAAAATAGCATTAATGTGGCAGTGTGTAGAATCTGAGTTTACTTCTTGTACAGAAAGTTAGGGGTATATACATTAATTTAGGGGTGGGTGAATGTTTTTCTACTGCATGTCTGGTGGTGTGCATTGTGTGTCTGTCTGTCTGTCTGTCTGTCTGTCTGTATGTCTGTCTGTCTTGTGAAAATTCAAAACAAAATTGAAAACAGCAGAAGACATAATTAAAATTAAGTTAGGCAGTCAATGCTCAGTTGATTCAGATCTTGTGAAGAGGGGGAAAAAAATCTAATTTTTCAAGGACGGCTCTCTGTTAGCACACAGATGGGTGGAACTTCACATACAAAGACCAATGGACCACTG
The DNA here is from genome assembly GCA_021432705.1 of Caranx ignobilis. Taxonomy (NCBI): domain Eukaryota; kingdom Metazoa; phylum Chordata; class Actinopteri; order Carangiformes; family Carangidae; genus Caranx; species Caranx ignobilis. The sequence continues at coordinate 4,412,875 of MU269986.1, forward strand.
TTTCAATAGGAATAGCTGAAGTGACAAATGCATTTAGATGTATGAGAAAGACATCAGTGAAAACGGTTGGAAATTGCAAACATCTGACGACCACGATGCTCATCCGTTTGTGTGATGTAAGGGAAAAAAATGAAGCACAGTTCTTTCTCAGGTGAACCTAAATGCAAGATGTGATCACTCAGCAAGAATGGTTCATCGATAGTTACATAGAGAGGTATGTTAGAGTAGAGCAAAGCATGGTAATGGTCTCCAGAGACTGGAACAAGGTGATATGGTCAGATAAGTAATTTTTCACCATTTTCTTCATGAGTACACACTTGTGACCAAGACTTGTCACCAAGAGAAGGATACTAGTCTTCGTGCTTGACCCCAACAGTGAGGGGTTCCTTTTGCTTTGTTACGCTATAGGAAACATTTGGCTGGCTGTGTTTGAGTCCACTTGTCCCCTGGGAGAAAAGAGTCACCCTTATCCTTTAGATGGAACATTTCTATCCTGATGGGAGTGACCCACATCCAGAGGGTACGAGGGGTCACTGAATGGTTTGATGAGAATGAAAATGATGTGAATCATATGCTATGGCCGTCACAGTCAACACATCTCAACCCAGCTGAAAACCTATGGGAGACTTTGGTCTGACATTTGGCGTTTTTAATAATGGTTATGAACAGCTAACGTGAAGAAATCTTTTAGAAGAGACTTGTAGAATGAATACAAAGGAGCGCCGAAGCTGGTCTGGAATTTATCATTTCAACATAACCTCCATTAGTGTGCAACCAGATTCATTGAAATACAGAAAATACTAAAGCATGTGACAATATTCAGGCACTGGCAGCATGCTGGTTTCTGTCTGAAGGCTGAGTAGTGTAGGAGAGCAGGATGCAGTCCAGATGGAAAGCAAAATACACTGAATGAAATCTCTCAATTGGACTTAAAACACCTTCAAAAGTACTAGCACTTCTGTATTGTAGAAAAAAAAAAAGTTAATCTCCAAGTCTAATGCACATAAATTGCGTATATATCACTTCTATGTGATAGATTCTAACGTGGGACTATAATTAATTACAATTTAACTTTATTTATTTAATTTATTATAAGTGCTAATTCAGTTAGATACAAAAGCAGGTATACCTGACACAAGGTACAGGTGCAGGGTTTTCTCTGCCTGGGTGATTATGCCGCCGACTTGGTTAAAGCGCGTCATGTACGCTCACGATGCCACAGCAGCACACCCTTGGTGTGACGCGCTTGTTTTTCATGCACATCTGCAGCGCGCAACTCCATGGACCTGCTTCTCCCACCAGTATTGTGTCAGATCCCGGTTTCCCCTCAGGCTGTGTCTCCTGTACTGTTTCTAACAGAGCTCTGCCCCATTTGAAACTGACTTGTATCATCAGAACAGACATGTCCTGTGATCTTCAGCCTCCTTTCTTATTTAATAGAGGAGAGACAATATCTGACAGTAATATTTTTAGCTGTCAAGGTGTCCCCCCCCCCTGCTGTTAAGGTTAATGCAATCATAAGGGTATATAATCTTTTGAAATTTAATAGTATCTGAATGCACTCCCCCCACCCACCCATGAAAGACCCTGAGGTGCTAGACATGGATTGGAGATTTTAATATAATATTGTAACACTTTAGAAATTCATTATTTGGTTGTTATTATTTGTATTTTTGCCACTTTATTAGGTTTAGTCTTCATAATACATGTTGCTGTGGCTCATGTTGACTGTCACCTTCTCTCCTGGCATGAGGATGAACACTACTGCTGTTCAAATAAGGTGTTGCACAGTCTATGATATTGCCTGTCAGCGTGATTGTTAGTCTGTGCATCCGTCTCCCAGTTAGATTATGGCCGGACACTGAACATCACAGAGAAGCCCCCGGGGGAACAGACCCTGTGACAGACTTGTCAGCGACACCACATGTGTAGAGACTTGAGAAGCAGAAGTGTTTTTAGAGATGCACACACGGTTGCGGATCCAGGCTAGGGTTTCAGACAGAGCACTACGAAGCATTTCCAAACATAGTTCAGAACAAAACGTCATCCTTTATTGAACGCCTCAGCGCATCACTTATGCACCTCAAAACAGCAGCTGACTACTGATAGACGCTGTTGTAAACAGAGGCTATACAGGAGAAGTATCTATTTAGTGGGATGAGTAGTACCAAGGACACTATAGTGCCACGACAGCTGGGCTATTGAGGGCAGTTCTCTATTATACAAACTACATTTTTTCCCCTCTATAGTTTCAGTAGGGTTTCTTAGTTTTATTCATATGAGTCAGCCAATATAATCAGCCGCAGCTTTTCTTCTGACTGGCTCACCATTGCTGCTGCAGCACCACAAAGAAGCCTGAGAGATAAGATGTAAAACTACACTGAGATTGTTTCTGCCATAAGCACATCATATTATCGATATTAAAACTTAAAATAAAACACTGGAAAAGTGTAAGATGTAGGACCTTTAGAACCATTGAAAAGTTAAAACCACACTTTTTTTTCATCCTGGGCAAGGCCAGATGAGCAAATTAAAACATGTGAATCTTAATACCATTTTTCCTGAATTCCACTACTTTAGATGTTGACCTCACACCTAACTCCCTCTGAACTCACTGGAGTAATTGGTAGCTGTGCTTTGCTGATGGCACTATTAAGATTCTGGAGGATGAGAGGAACACTCAAACTCTCCCGACTCAACCAGGGAACCTAAACGACACTTCATCCTTTTTTATGTTGAATTGTTAGGTTTTGTTTGAATATTTCACTAGATGTCCATCTTTATTGAGGAAATATATGAATACATAGATCATATAAACAGTAACAGTCGATGAAACTCCAAATTAACATGGACCCAGAAATGAATTGTCTGGGCCCTCAATTATTTTCTTCCTCAAACATGAAGTTCATTATTTTTTGATCAAGATTTTTTCTTTTTTTTTTTTTCTTTTTTAAATAGCTGCCGAGGCTCAAATATCTCCCCTAAGTGTGGGGGCCAGTGTCACTCATTTGTTTTAGAACTTCTTAACTATTCACATCCTTGCTTGTTGAGCTAGTGAAACAGTGACATCCTGAATCTTGAATGCATTTATTAGTGCCACAGGGCTCACGCTCCGAGGATTATATATTTTAAATAATATACACTGTTGCTCATAAAATTGGAATAAAATATTTTTGTATCTCTTGTCATGAAATGATTGTGACAACGTGATTTATTATTGATAAATAAAGTGTATGTCTTCCAATTATTATTCCAACTTTATGGGCATCAGTGTATTTATATATTTATATTAATTATATAAAATAACATATTTTGCAAAGATTCCTCATAGAGAATGAATGGGAGGAGGTGAAAAAACGTTGTGAACGTCATCTGCACTGGCATTTCACCCAGAGACTCCATTTAAACTTTAAAATGTAAACAAGTCTCGTCTTTTGATGTGGTTTTCTACTTTTCCATAGGTTTTCATGGGTGTGTTCACTGACACACACCTGACACACCTACTCCCTGGTACAGGGGGTGCACATGTCCTCACTCACCTGACCTTCCAGCTCTTTCCTTCTATTTTTACTCTTTTAAACAGTAATAATTGAACCATTTGAGAGTATTTTCCATCTTTGCTGAGCATAAGATTTGTTCAAAATTAAATGAAAGCCTGTCCCATATAGACGCCTGTCTCAAATGTAAGCCAAGTCAGTTTGGCAGTTGAAGAAAATAAAAGCCTGGGCTTCAATTTGAGAATATACAGTATATACATCCTCTGGATCTTTTTAGCTCTCTCTGTACAGTATGTGCGTGGTCTCAAAAGGGGAAGTGCCGTTTTTTACAGTCTTGACCTTATTTCTGGCATGAATTATGATCGTTTACTCACCCAGATAACTTTGGGTTTCATTCGGAGTCGTTCGGACGTTATTTAAGATCCATACGAGCGCTGTGTATATCCATATAATGGGAGTGAATGGGGCACTGAGAACGCGGTCTCTGATAAGGCATTATCTGCCGCGAGACTCGTTCATTTCTATAATATTTTGTTATGATTTGCTCCGGGGTCTTTTAGCTTGACCTACTAACCTCTGACCTGTATGATGTCATCTCCGAGTCCTGCGCTCAGCTGCAGTATTGCCCGTTCACTCTGCCACGGTCGGCTTGTTTACCTGGGATTTGCTACTGCTACTTTTTGTGTAACATGGCTAACATGTCTGAATATGTGACTATGATGGACTTCCTTACCGTTTTGAGCCAGAGGAGCTCTTTGACAGGAGGATGCGGAGGCAAAGAGAGGAACAGCTGGCCAGAGAACAACACACCGCTGCACGCCCACGAATAGATGGTACATGGTGGTGTTCATGTGGACAGTGTTCGATTATGCCTACAGAGGAGGAATGCCTTTGCTGCTCGGAGTGGGATTTATTATAGAAATAGATTTATTATTATAGAAATGAACAAGTCTCGTGGCAGATAATGCCTTATTAGAGACCGCGTTCTCGGTGCCCCGTTCACTCCCATTATATGGTTATACGCAGCGCTCGTATGGATCTTAAATAACATCCGAACGACTCAGAATGACACCAAAGTTATGTGGGTGAGTAAACGATCGTATTTCATGCCAGAAACAAGGTCCAGATTGTAAAAAAACAGCACGTATCCTTTAAGATCATCAGTTTGATTCTCATGTTGACAGAGATCACATCAGACCAATTCATCAATTAGGGACACCTCTGCAGTTTATCAACTATTCCACTGATATTTCTGACCCCTTTAACCCATGTCTTTATATGAAGTTTCTGTGAAATACAGCTATGTGCTGACAACATTACAACTTCATTTGATAACAGTTAGGATATTTAAGTTGAGAGGTGTACACTTAAACTGAATGTCACTCTGTAAGAACATGGCAGCCTCCAAGGCCAGGCTGACACACAGGTGTTTTAAATTAGATTACTAGGATGTTTGTAGTGTTTGTCACCTACTTCAAAGTCCAACACACAGACAGCGCTCAAGGAAATGTTCTAGTTCATAAAACTTTGGTTGTTCTGCAAGAGAAAGAAAATGAACACATCCACATTTCAAGCTGAGATGCAGATAAAACACAGAGGGGCTTTTAAAGACCCCCTCTGATGAAAGACAAATTTGAAAATCAATATGAACATGTTTATATTGTTCTTTGTTGTCAACTTGTAGAGACGGGAGGTGAGGCTAAATAAACCTGACGCCTTGTCAGAGAGCCTCAATTTGCAATTGTAGCACAACCACTGACACTGTGTTAACCACTTCTAGCTACATGCTAACAGACAATCTAAACCAGGCCTATTCCACAAAGGGCCGTGTGGCTGCAGGTTTTCTTTCCACCAAGCAGCAGCAGCACACCAGACTTGACTCATTCAATCAACTGATCTCAGTCTTCAGACAGTTGGTTGGTCAAACTGTGTGCTCTTGGTTGGTTGGAACAAAAACCTGCAGCCACACGGCCCTCTGTGGAATAGGTTCCCCATGCCTGACTTAACAAATTAACAATGCTACCTGTGTGAAGCACTCTGCTGTCTGCTAGTCGCTGTTTTTGGTCCCAACAGACTCCCCACTGGCTCTAACGAGGGCTCAGATGTGTGGGTGACTCTTCAGTGTTTCCTGTAACATTAACATTGTTGACATGTGCTGCTTTTTCACTAGTCTCTGAAACATTGTCAGTAAAGAAACACACAAACAGTAGTTGTAGTCACTGATCCTGCTGCACAACAAACTGTGAGCGTTTCCTTTAATGCCAACCATCTTGAAATACACCTTTCTATTACCAGTGAACCTAGCGTAAGCTGCAATGGTGTATGGGGCTAAAGGACAAAGATGTGCTTCCAGCCCCAGTTTTCCCACTTTTCTTTTAGGTGGGAAAACACACTATCAATCTTAGCAGGAGATTTTTACATAGTTCAGATGTGTCTGTGAGGATATTTAAACACTTATTTCCACTTTCGCTGCTGAAGTGAGAAAACCAGTGCAGCTTTTACACTGCAGTTCTCACACTTCTAAAATGTCATTGTGATTTGCTGTCCACAGTTTGAAGCAGAGTCTCTCATGCTTTTAAAATGAAACTGTAGCTCAGAAATGAAGACAAAAATCAAACAAAAGAAGTGAAAAATAGATATAGCTTTGGCACTGGTTTTGTCAGAACAAGTCATTTCCACGATGGCAGGATGATGAAGAAAAATGAGTGAATGCTGAGTAACTTTGGGGCTGTGAGGTGTTACATTCCTTTATTTGGGGTTTTAAATCATTTTTTCTTCTCTTGCTGTGCAGTTTTCCTCGTGGTCACTGGTGCTCTGCGGCCCACTGGGAGTCAGAGGAGGTAGGCTGTGTCTGGCTCTGTGTGCAAGAAAATTAGAAAGGGATAACATATCGCTTCCTGATCACTATCTTATATAATCACGTGTTAACAGAGAAGGAGAGGAGGAGAAGAGGAGAGAGAGATAGTGGAGGGAGAGGTGGCGGTGGTGGTGGTGGTGATTGGGTGGGGAGGGGAGCTCAGGGAGGCCGGTCCGAGCCTGGCAGCCACGGATTGATATAAGTTTCGACCAATCCACTGCCGTTCTCAGCCTGAGCCGCCGCAGTAGCCGGGCAGGATTGGATGATGCTTCGGCGGAGAGAGATCCGCACACACACGCACTGACTCGGCTCACTCGTCCTGTCGCCACGCACACACATACACACACTCGCACACATACACGGGGAGAAAGGGAGAGTATCAGCTCTCCCCGAGCCGTGCAGTCAGGCTCTGCCCGGGAGAGGATGACAGCGAAGGCGAGAGGAAACTGAAAGAATACACGAGAGGAAGGAGGAGAGAAATGTGGAACAAACTCAAAGTCGCGTGTCTTTTTCGCCGTTAAATCAGCTGTCATGTGCGTTGAGGGGAGTGCACGAGGACAGGTAAGACAACAGAAGTAAGTTTACGTTGCTTCCTCGCGCTGTCTGTCCGTTAATAGTGTGCAAGTTTTTTTTCTTCTTCTTCTTCTCCATTTGCACCTGTGCGCGTGACTTGTCCGTTGGCGCGGGTGTGTGTACCGCAGCCTGTACTGTGTGTTGTGTTTGACGGTGCCGGTAAATAAATAAAGCCTTGGAGAGTCTTGTGGTGCGCGTGAGCACGTGCGCGCGCGTGTAAAGCGGTGAGTTTGACTCTCTCTCCGCATTTGCGAATGCGACCCCGTGAAATTTGGCACTGAACAGAAACAAACATGACACGAGAGGGAGGGGGGCAGAGGCAGAAGCAGATGAGTGCGCACACACGCGCGCGCACGCACGCACGCACACACACTCGCGCTCTCAGTCATTTCTCGCCTATAATGAGTGTATTTGGCTCTCGCGCGCCTCAGTCTTTTCTCCTGGGGTGTTGTTGCACACAGCGCCTCGGTGGAGTTATGAATGATAGACAGGCTGCTGTAACAGAGTGGGAGTTGGAGGCTATCCGATTCCCTCCTGTGATGCGCGTGCCGCACCAGTGTAGCCAGACTGAAATTTACGCGCACTGCAGGAAACAGAGGAGTCCACTCTTTGACTGCAGCCCCTCTATAAGTCGAGCTTTCTCTCTCTCCCTCCGCACTAGATCCCATCTTTTCATAAAGAGAGAGAGAGAAAAATCACTCATAAAAGACACGGGTTGAGTGAATGCTTCAGTCATCTCAATTCTGTGTTGTGCCCCGACAGTGTGTGTGTCTGTGTTTGTGTGTGTGTGGAAAGATGCGTGAGCCAAGTGCCAGATGCTTAGCTGTCCCTGTTAATGTTGCATTGATTGGCTTCTGGTGTGAGCACAGGGGAGAATTGTATGACTGCCAGTCTTGAGCATTGCATTTTTTTCCCCTGCAAGGTGCTGGCCTCTCTGATGTGTTTGCAAATGTTTAAGAAAAAAAATATGTCACGTGTCTTATGAGTGACTAGCATGTCGCTGGGCCACAGTGTATGATGGAAAAAGAAAGCTGTGGATCCGATGTGTTTTTCTATCCTCCTATATAGCCGAACAGTTTACAGCATGGCTCTGCACAGGAGGAGCCATTTGGCTGCTGTGGGCTCTGACATTGATGCAGACAACATGTAAATGTTATTTACATGTATGATTGGAAAAGCTGTACTGAGGGAGAAGTTTGGATGTTTCTCCCTTTTTCTTTAATTGGGGCCTGGGGACATTTGTATTAACTCCTAGTCCTTTGCTTTACAGATATGCTCTTGCCGTGGGCTGGAGGCATCGACTACATTGATTATTTTAATTATCAGTTAATCTATCATTTATTTTTCAGATAAGTGGTTAATTTATGAATGAGTACATGCCCATCACAATGTTCCAAAATCTATATACAGTAATATTAATGAAGGAGGGGCAGTAAATCTCCACCCTGGAGAAGATTTAATTCCTTGATAAACCTCTTAAATTGAACTGAGACACCATACGTGATATTCATGACATAGACTTGCATGGGATGCAATGAAGGCATCAGCCTCAGAGGGCCCACTGCTGAATCCACCCATCATGTCAATCTTGTATCAGTGGTTATTTCCATTTCCCCATGTTTTAAAACAGTGTTGGAAGATGTAACAGCAGCGCTGCATGATTACTGAACCAAACTCTGAACTTAGCCATAAAGCGGCGGCAGACGTGTTAAGTTGAAAGCAAAGACGCAGTATGTGGGCACATTCAAAGCTGTTTGGCTATCATCACTTATGTGAACGCTGTTAAAGCAGCTGACTGAGTTCATAGGAAGCCTAGTAGGTGGTGCTTGAATTTGAAATGTGCTGGTCATAAAACTGGCAAATGGAACAGTCAGGAATAGCATGACAACATATGCAAAACACAGGCCACCAGCTGCACTGACAATACCTGAAACAGTGGTTAGCTTAAGAAGTGTGGGGGCAGATTAACACTACACTGGGGCTGGAACAGATTATTTCCTAAATTGATTTAATTGGTCTGTTTTTGATCAAAATGGCAAATGCTGCTCAGATGTGAGCAAAGCCAAAGTGGATGCCTTGAAGCTACTTAGCCTGACCAGAATTGATAACAACAAATTAACATTTACAAGTGATAGGAAGCTGATCAAAAGCCTAACATTGCATCTATTTTTCACTTGATTAATCAGTTAAACGTTAAGTTTTAGAAATTTAATCACATAGATAATCCATTAGCCAGCTTCTCTCAGGCTTAAAGTGAACTGTATTTGCTAATGTACCACCTAAAATGAAATGCATGTCCTCATCACAGCAATTAATGACCAAATGATCATCCGACCCAGGGGAGGTTTTTACCTCATGTTTGTGTTGGTGTCCCCTGTGCATAAAGGTGGAGGAGCCCACCATATGCACACAGTGAGCAGCTTCCTGGCAGCTAACCAACATGAACTGTTGACGCGCTGAAGGAACAGAGTTGGCCCCCGCTACCTTTCTGACGCTCTTTGCTGATATAATAGTATGCGTGTTTGTCCAGGCTTGTGGATGTTTTCCTGTTTGAAAAGGGCACGATGCTAATTACACCATTATTAATCTCGCTGAAGACAGCAATTCAGGAAAATGTCTGTTTCGCTTACAAACAGACTCACTGTGTTTCAATATCAGCAGTGTGCGAGGCAGGCGTCATGATGAGTGCATAAAAGGCCAAACTGTACATGTTAATCACTGCAATCCCCCCCAGATTTGACACCAGTTACACAAACCCTACCCCTCAAGTGTTGTGTCAACTCAACTGTGAACAACTGCAATTATCAGTCACTCATTACAGCGTGCTTGCTGCTCAGCAGACATCTTAAACAGTTTATATTGCTCAGCATGGTGGCACCATGCAACACCATAAAAATCTGTTTTTTCAACATAGATGTGTGGCTCACACATTGTCATGGTCATTGAGTATCTAGTCATATCTTGGATATTAAAGGCCACTTTTGGGAATGTTTTGCAATTAGGCCATCAGGGATTAAAATGGACACAGGTTCACGGGCGTTAAATGTCATGATATCTCCCCCTCCTTCATAGAAGTGGAACACCTAATTACTGGAGCAGCCCTTATTCATATCCTGCTCAGAACGCTGGCTATAGATTGCGCAGGATCAGGCCTAAATGCAAGCACGGTCCATCAAGCGCAGGCAAAAAAGGCTCACCAGAAGTGGCGACTGTGTGATGGCAGCCATGACGTTTTCAAACATATCAGTAGCATCCCATCCAAGACAAAGCACAGTGGATTATTGTTCCAACAGCACAGTCAAGGAGCCATTCAAAAAAGATGAATCATGCTTTCTTCCAAAAACACCAGTGCTCTCACATTGAGCAGCAAAACAAAAAACATGCAACCCAAAAAAAAAAAAAAAAAAAATTGGTCATTCACTGGCTCTGTCTGCAAAACAAGACTGACAATTTAGATTTTTTTCCCCTTCCAAGTCAGATTACAGATTTGAAAAGGCAATTTTTGATGATTCTTATCAGTGATGCTATCTTTCAGATCCAGGATGCAAAGGTAAAATAATCCCCTGTTTCTGATGCCGCACTGGGATGCTATTGTGTGGGCTCACAGAAATAAATGATGCACAGAATTTTTCGTCATTAAATGTTCTTATCAGACATGCTGCTGTGATGGGAATACGCACACACACATGAATGAGCTCTCATGTTGTGCATTAAACATGCAGCAAATATTGTCATTGAAATTCCTGGCAGCTGCAATTGTTGTTTTGGAATAATTTAAAGAGGAAACACACAGCTAAGCATGAGCAGGACTGATTTTGCAGGGTAGGGAGGGGGTGGAGTGGTGGGTGGGCACCACCTTGGGAAAGTTAATTATTAACAAACCAAGGATCACCCTCATACTTAAAGATAAAAAAGCAACAAAAATGACAAAGAAAATCTCACAGGAGTCTCATTCTTCTCGTCCACAGTGAAACAGCTTCACTGACAACATACAGCTGCCAGCGGAGTTGAGACTCTGAATTACACATTATTCAGCATTGGCGCCCAGAAAGAAAAAGCATCCACGTCCCCCTCAGCCACTCAGAGCGAATCAGAAAAATGGATAAGAACTTCAGCGTCTTTAAAAATTCAGTGTTGTTGATATCCAAGTCCAGCTCTCCTGCCATCGTTGATGATATTCTGCTGCGTTCACATTTCATATGTTCCACATGACCTGGCGACCAGTTAAACTGATTCCAGTAATGATTTTTTCCAGGGGCATTGTTGTTATTTTGAGTGTGTGTGTGTGTTCCCATACATTGATCACACTGGCTAACCCTGTCTGCTGCTGTTATTGTCCGTTATCCAATTATCAATGAAGTTGATGTGTGGCCATCATATTTATCCAAATAGAAATTATGGACACACAATATGTGTTTAACGGACACTGCAAACACTGGTGTCAGTGGGACATTGCTTCCATGGGTCGGATTTCATGTAAATATCAATTGAGTCAATACTTACCATTATCCATTGGTTCCTGTATTATAGTCCCATCATAGGAAAATCTATAAACAATAGAAAGGGCTTTTTAAATGTAAAAACGGATTGATATTCTTTAAAGATAACACCTAAAAAACATAAAGGGACCAACATCACTGCAAATTACAGACCATGTGGTTCAAAAAGTGGTTTAAATAGGCTGCCAGACAAACGAGTGACATCCAATCAGGAGACAGCTGGTAAGAGACACAAGGTGTTTTCCATGACCTCGCCAGCTATGTCAAGGTACATGGTAATCACTTAGGAAATGCTAACACCTCGGAGGCATTTCACTCCTCCTGCTTTGAAACCATAGAGGAAATCTCTCACTGCTGTGCTTTTGCCATCACCATCTGCGGCCCGTTGTCATCCAGCATTTCCATTTTTTTGATTTAGCCTTTCATTGCTTACAGAGGGACACAGTGCAGTCTGAATCACATTGACATTATTGCACTCTGGGTTTCTTCAGTATGGGTGAGTGCAACGTTAGACTGATTCATCTGCTGCTTTCACTGGCAGTGACGAACAGGCAGCAGGGCATTGCCTTAAAAGAACATTCACCAATGTAGAAGCAAGTTTGATCATGGCAGGGCTTTTTTTTCTATAATAGCGAAGCAATTGTGACCTCACTAATTGGCTGAAGGAAATTAGTCAATACAAAGTGTGCCTCATGAAAAACTTGGTGTGTTGCATTTTCATGAAATAAATATATATGTTTTCCCACATGATGTTTAATTGCCAAGGTTTTTTCATTGATTTTTCAAAAAGGGATCAACATGTCAATAAAATGTGCAACAACATGCCATTTGAGGCTTTAATTGAAACATTGCACTGCCCCGGTTTGCAAATAAAGACATTTTATACAAAACAAGAATCAAATCTTTTGAAATAGGTTTTGGTAGGATAGTTAATTCTTATATGGACAACACAAAGCTGCTGTGGCTGTGATGTCGCAGAAAATAAAATGTGTGACGTAGAAGCAGAGAATAAAGAAAACAACGAAAAGCTGCTCCAGTGAGATGTTGATAATGATATCCTATGTCTGCATATTTGCCCACAGTTTTATGTGGGAAGACTTTCTTTGCAAACCATGAAAACAGAGTCATTTGATTGCCTATAAATGCATGAATAGTTAATGTACTATTAGAGAAGGGAGGGAAGAGGCGGGGGCGAGGGGTGCATTTCCATGTCACATTTGTGAGTGTTTGCTCAGACTCAGAGACTTCTCTTTTTTTCTCTAAATAGCTCTTAAGGATGCACTGTCATTATGTAATCACTGTGCGTTCCTGCATGGTATCTTGGAGGCTGCCTCTGAGTATTCTATTCTGTTCTCTGCTTAAAAGCGTCAGGGTGGCCGGGAACGCTTTTTTGGTCACAGTGGCGAGGTTTTCAGCTTCTTCAAGGGGAAGCCTGCATTTTATTCACCTAGGCACATCCTTTATCGTCCTTATCCCCCTCTAGATTTACATTCAGAACTTCAGGCGTTTTGCTAACTCTTTTACACCCAGCAATGTACACAGAGCTAACTGACAGAGAGGCGGCGTGTTACTCAAGGAGAGTTCAGCCGAATGTGGAAGACAAAGACAAAACTTAGATTAAAGTGTGGTTGATGGAGTGGCTTCTCCGGTAGTTTCAGGCACGAAATGGAAAAATATATATATATATAAATAAAAATACTACATATAATGGTGCCAGTTTAAAATGAATTAGTAGCCTTTTGAAAATATGTCTTCAGAATTGTGTGTTTGTAGAATTGCTTAGTCATATTTTAAAGTTAAATCTTGCAGCAGTTGTTTATTGCATTCTTCAATTGCTGTGCTAAGAGACATTACATTTACTTTTTTTTTTTTTTTCCAAAGATTGCTTTTAGTGCGATATGGGCCCCTAATTCAAAAGCCATGTAGTGTCCTGACAGTGGGAGTCACGTCAGTTAGTTGTCGGTGTCACAGTGCAAAGAGGAAGCCTGATGTGTGGCACTGATAAAACATTAGTGTGCTGCACGCCTGTCAGACCTGCTCACCCTTCGCGTGCATCGCCGGGACGTGGAAATGTGAGATAGATGTTAATTGGACCATGCCAACGCTTTATGAGAGGGAGAGGGAAAGTGCGAGCGAGAGGTGGGGGGGGGGTTGAGATGGACAAGGCGTCCCTACTGATTCACAGATCTGAGGTGGATGAGAGTCAGGCCGCGGGGGGCTGTCCACTAGAGTTAAGATGACAACGGGAATTTTAGTACCAATTGAATGCCCCTGAAAAAGGTTGGATTTAATACTGTGCTTTACAGCTAGCACCAATAGTTGGCCCAATTATGGCCTAACATATTTTCATTGTATTACAATATGCCACGTATTATATAAATATATATATAGTATATAAATGTGATGTTGTGTAAACATGCATTTTAGATGGGAAAAGGCCCATTTGGTTCAATTTAGTTACTATTTGGATACACATTGATTATATATTGGAAATAACGGGATTGTTTAATTCATTCAGTCACTCTGTATTGCCACCATGGCTGTAAGTGTTCCATCTGAGTCCTGTAATATAAGCAGAGTTTCTTTAGAGACAGTCTCCAGAGCTGTGATTGAACCATTCACTTTGTAACAACATCTGCCCCAAGTACTGCGCCATTGCCAAACTGTCAAATCGTGTGCCAGGGTGTCAAACAGCTCTGAGTGTACTGAAATGAATCTCAATGTGCCTAAACAAGTGGGCAATCCCAAGTCAGAAGCCCAGTTCTCTATCCAAACATCCAGCTGATTCCAAAATCAGAAGAGGATGATGTCGATACAGTCTGTTGCTGAAATGGCATTTATAGTCTATTAGGAGATCTGATGAATTGCTGCCAGCGCTCCTATATTTCTTGTTAAGACGCGGGCTAATATTCAGTTCTTGCGTCAACATTTGGTCCTTGTTTTACTCCAAAAATGCATTAAGTCTCCTCAAAACTGAGAGTTCATTTCCATGAATTTTTCATGATTCGGGGGGGGGACGGGTTACCCCAAGTCTGCCTTATACTTCTTAGACATGGACTGCAGACAACATCACCTGCTTTCACAGATGCGCTGGTTCAAAAAGTCAATGAAGCCATTAGTTGACTGGCAGAAATGTAATTTATTACACTATTAATAATTAAGTTAAATCTTTTAAAGTGCATTCTTGAAGGTCCCAGATTTCACACTTTCATCTCAGTGTAGTTTTACATCATCACTCTCAGACTTCTTTCTGTAGCTCTAGTTGCAACAGGTCTTGGGTTTTGGGAGTGAATCACATGAATGAATGGGTATAGCAGATTTCAGGCAAGCACTGACCCAAGCTACAGACGTTCTGAATAATCGAAAAATGATCGATTATCAAATAGTGCTTTTGCTTGAAATGCCCATCCCTAGAACCTAGACCCTTTTATAACCAAAGAGCACTTGGACATGTAGCCTTATACAGCATGGGACTTTGAAGCAAAAAATGCAGAAAATACGCTGGTTCTGTGCTTCTCAGATCTGGTTTTCTGAGTCTTATGCAAGGCAGCAGGATATCCTTTGGTTATTGAATGTCTAAATCAGATATAATGAGATCTTTTCAAACTCTCTGTGGACTTTAATTCAATTGAAGCCAATTCATTTGTCCCAATAATATACACACAAACAATCCAAAAATGCAGCCATGAAATGAGTTCAAATGCACAAGGATCTGTAACAGTAGTCAGTCAAGAGCTGGGCTAGCACCACAGAAGCACATAGTATTAGACAGATGGATTAGATAGGCTGCATTCACCAATCCGTACACAAGTCAAACTGACCATTCGTTGTAATATGGCTGTTCACAGATGTAATGGCCTCTGGAACACAACCAAACATCCTCCTATTTGTTTTACCTGCAGGCAATCTAAAATAAGTTCCTGATGGCATTTGGCACAATACAGCAATTAATCATGAAAGTAGATACTAGATCAATCGATATGAAAGCAGTCGATTGGAGCAGTGCCTATCTAGAGGGCAGCATTAGTCTATGGTCTGTGGACTTTACAAACTTACATACAACAATTTATGCTCTAAAAAATGGATTATTACCATTTTTTTCTTAAAATTCAACCAACAAAGGACAAACTGCAGGACTTCATGATGCCTTTGCAGAGGAACATGGAGTAAAAATGAAAATCTCCCCCATAAAAAGAAAAAAAAATCTTTCAAAGTAACACAGGGAAAGAATGAGCCTCGAAGGAACAGCAAAAAGAAGAACAAAATGAGTCACAATCAAGGAAACCCCACTGGTGATTTAGAGAAAGAGGAAATAAACTGTGAGAGAATCATAATCTCTGTCCTAAGTGGGAGAGCCGCGATTCTCATTTTGGCCAGACAAAATCCCCGTTAATAGATAAATTTGTGTTTTTCATGCTTCTGCAGTAGTTCAAGATTTCAGCAGTGTTTGGTAATGATGTAAAAAAAAAAAAACAACAAATCAGTCAGCATGGAAACACTACTGTCTCCCCAGCCCACACAACATACTGTGTGCTCTCCTTTACACTTTCCCACGACTATTCATCCCTCCCTGCGTCTCCGGTGTCTGCATCACCAGCTTATTCTTTATTTGGCCGATGAGGTGGCATATTCGTCTGCTGTGGCTCCTAACACCCTCCCCGTGAGTCTCTGTGGGCACTTGAAAAGCAGTGTGGCGAGCATCTGCGAAACTCCCCAAATCTCTTGCATTTCAGCCTCTCATGAGGGACTCTACCTGGGAGCGAGAAAGCAAGCTTATCTGTGTATGAAATGCTAATGTGCATAGCCTCAGCGCTACTTTGTGGATGAGAGCACAGAGGCCCGCTCCTTGTTGTAAAACCCACCTGCTCTGTGTGTTTTAGCATGTGTGAAATCGTGACGCCTGCCAAACTCCAGTAGCCTCAGCCTGAATTTAGACGCCTCAGACATGGAGAGAACCACGTCGCTGTAGGGGATATGAATGAGTTTTCATTCTGAAACCACCTTGACTCTGTGTCTCTTGTTCTGTTTGGCAGAGAATGACTTAATATCCCAAGAGCATTAGCGGGTCACCCAGGTGATGCTGAAATCATTAGTCAATTCATTGAGTGGTTGGCTGAAAGAAAATTTATCAACAACCATTGTAACTAATTAATCACTTGACTCATTAACAATCCAGGGTCCCTCCTTTCCTTCCTAAATGTGGATTGGTATGTAACGTATATATATTTAATATCTCAAAAGAAAGGTCTTGTCTAGCCTGTGTAAATATATTATCATCATAAAGTTGTAGTCTTTCAACCTCAAGAACCATAGAGGTCACTCTGATAAGACCCTAAACACCATCTCCTGAAATGGTTACCCTATAGTGAAAATCCTTTTGTTGTCAAGGTAACAACGATAAACATAGGCTTGTGGTTTTGGCTATATAAATGAGTACTTACTTTATGGTGGGTAGCGTCATTATAAAGCACTTGGTTAGGTTAAGGTTCAACATAACACGCATTCAGTTACATTTATGGGACAGTAATGGACGAGACACATACACTGTCAACATGTCCTCTAACCTGATGGACCACAAGACCAGAGGACATATTGGCTGCCTCTACTGTGGAAGGCCTACTGGACCTTGGTTGGAGTAGTCATAGTACAGGAGTGAATAGTAAACATGCAGCTAAGTTTATGGGAAGGTGACAGCTTATCATAGGATTGGGCCAAAACTGGTTGGTTAGCTTTAAGAACAGATCTTAGTTTGGGAACCATCATGGATAAGAGTAACCATGCTTGCTGGTTTTAAAGGGAATCGAACAGCAGTCTCCTGTGATCTATCCATCCAACCCAGCCTCTTCCTGGGTGACTCCTCATGCTGCTATCAGATTTCCATAGATGAGGACAGTCTCTCCATAATCCCCTGCGTTTGTCCTTCACTAACTACCAAACATGTTGAATGGATTTCCACCCTCATGAATAATTTGCAGCTGACTTTTGGAACATTTTAAAACCTGCTTGCTTGGAATCTTGTTTGATTCTGCTTCTGTCACTTTGTTGCTGTATTTCTTCCTTCCTTCTTGACATGTTATTGCCACCAACTGTTCAGTGGAACAGTGTGAAGCCATTTGCAGGGCTTTTGCTATTAGGTGCCAACAAATTAATATATATATATACTATTTGTAAAAAGCACCAAGAAGGGCAGTGGAATAAGTCAACAACATGGATTATTGATGTTTAGAAGAATGGTGTGATGATATTTAGTGTTGATATTTTAGTTTCACACATGCCTTAAAATAGTTTGAGTACACATTCACCTATAACACAATATACGGTATTATATACTTGTTAATAGAAATCATCTTACATTTTTCATTGAAAGAGCCAGAATGTCTAATAATTACTGAGTCCAGGTTTGTACATGTGGAGATTTACAGAAGCAATTTGAAAGCTCATTTAAAACAGTGATAAGCATTGACGTTGATAAGCTTTTACATTTGATGTAGTAAACAATTAATTGCATAATAGGAAAAACAACAGATAAACCAATAAATAATGAATGATTACGAGCCGACAGCCCAACGCAGGCTTTTGGCAGCCCCCTCTCTCATATACACCATTTTTGACGGAGCCTTGTCTGGATGCTGTGCGGCGGCGTCAGAGTGGAGAGAGATGATGATGTTGATGCAAGTTGAAAAAGTGTGTGTTTTTTTTTCCCTGCAGTGGCCAGCAGATGGGTGCTGTCTGCTTCATCCTGGCACTCCTGCTGTATGATGAGAGCTCAAGAATCCAGCCATTAAACACACAACAGATGGGACATTTTCCGTCTTCCACCCAGCTCTCATTAAGCAGCCAAACAACATATAGAGGGGTTGACGAGTGCAGACATGTTTTCTAATTTGACACCCGAGGAGGAAAAAAAAATGAGAAAGAGTTCCTCCCTAACAGATATAATTAAGGTTGTTAAACTTGGCATGTAAACATGAGGAGATGAAACCATGAGAGGCCTCCTGCTCTCATCTCAGAAACCTTTGCCTCGGCGAGCCGTGTGAGGACTGGTGCGTTTTGGGTTGGAGGTAATCAGAGCTGAGGGTTAGGACAGATGGTGTTTGGAGGGTAGTGTACTGGAAGGACAAGTTGCTGTTGACTTTGGGAGACATAGTGGGCGGGGGTGACTGACACACCATCCTGCCCACATAACTCTGTGGGAGTCATTACTGCAATGGGCCTAATTACCTTCAGGCCTAATCTGTGTTTAAAAACCTGCTGCTTATTGCTTTTAATTACCCACAAGTGTAGGGGAAAGATTGAAATGCAAGGCCGGAGTATTTGTCTGTGGCGTCTCTGCATTTGTTTGTGCATGAGAGAGAAAATAGATCATTGCAATATGTCATATTTCAAGCTTTAGATGCCTAATTGTAGCTTCAGAATACCTCTCTGCATCTGGACTGTTTACACAAAGGCCTTTAACAGTCCTCATACCCTGCAGCACAACTGTGTTTGACAGCCAAGTATTTTCTTCCTCTGTTTTTTCCCCATCTCCACCTTCATTTAAAATGTTACTCAGACAGTTGTACTGTCTGTAGCCTGAAAGCTAAATTACTCTCGCGCTCATCACTTTAGACAAGAAGAAAGAGAGTTGATTCTCAGATCTTCAGATGTCGATTTGACAAGAAGACGAGTCGAGGGAAGTCTTATCTATAGAGGCGGGTCGTGATGATGATAGATGATCTTGAGGTTGTTTTCTGCCGAGCATCCTTGGGTTATGTAATGTGATCAAAGTCGTATTCTTGCAGGTGTTGAACACGAGTGTGAGCTCAAGTTAAGTCGGAGTAGAAAATATATTTCGCTCCTTGAAAGTTTCTCAAATTGATGTAGTCTGTGGGTTTTCATTAAAAGTGGTAGAGTTGGGGAGCAGAGCAGAAGCAGGTAGGGAATGAGATTTTACAAAGATCAGGGCAATTAAGTTTGCCATGTTTGAAGGTTACCAAAGTGTGTGACTGTGTGGAGCTGCTGGTCTACATCTCAGGACATATTTCTGGCTCATAAACTACCATGACGGTCAGCACGGCAAAGCAGACAAACTGAAGACAGCTTAAATCTCTGCAGGCTATTTTTATGTGCCTATGTGGACAGGCCTTTCATCACATCGTGAGTGGGTGATCTTAATATGCCAAAAAAAAAGAAAGAAAAAAAAAAACTGAGTGATGTTAAAAAATATCATGAGGCAGTATTATACAGTTTTATATCTCACAAACCTCATAGAGAGGCGAGAAATGGAAAGGTCTTGCAAAGCTCAGACAGTTTTTGAGTAAAAAAAAACAAAACAAACCACCAAAATAATTCATTCAGACCTGATTCCCTGTGCATTTTCTGGTAATATGGCTTTGTGGAAAATACTACAGCCGGCTTGGCTAAACCCTTGACTGGCTGGCACCTCTCTCCAACCTATTTGTCTCCTGCAATTTCGTGGAACCTCCGGGGTGTGCCACACATTCAGAGGATTGCCTGGCTTGTGAAGCTGATCAGACTAATCTGCTTCCTTTCACAAACAATGAGCTGGGTCAAGTCACCCAATAGACTCCAGATGAAAAGCTCTTATTTATAGAACAGGTACAGATCAATCAAATGTGCTTTTGCAGTTCTGACCCAACTGGCTGCTATCACTGCCGGCAAATCTGAAAAATACTTAGTACCACAAAACATGTTTTGACTGGATATGATGCAAACTATGAGGGTTTATTACTGAACTATGTAACAGATGCAACAGGGTGTTGGTTAGAAATTGGATTTTTTTTGCCTTTTGCTTGAAAACCAAACTAAATTTATCAAAACAAACCAAAAGTCTAGCTTTAGCTTAATGCATTTTCATATCTTGCACAGCTTGTAGATAAGCACATTTGTGGTTATGAAGGCTCTCCGTGCAAATCTAACTCAGACTAATAATGAAGAGGAACTCCGTGGGGTTTATACAGCCTCTTATGAACACACAGACATTTATATTTCCAACAGAGTAAACACTTGTACAAAGTAGCAAACACGCTATGGTGCTAAACACAAAGTACTATGTCATGGACAAATTACATGTTATGTAATATACTGTATCCTGTGATGATGTAGGGTTCCATATATTATCTCACTGTATATTTGTATTTCCCAGCTGCACAGCTCATTACAACTGCTCACACATTGAATGTGACTGCATTCTGTTGATTTTTTTTCCCCACTTTAGAGTCAATATAACATCATACATTTGTAAAGTCACCTTTAATAGGAAATAAAGGGGGAAAAAAGTTGATCCATTCAAGCATCTGTTACAAGAGGTTTACTCAGATTTCCATCTGATTCAGCAGAAACAGCAGAGGAAAAAACAAATTCATGTCCAGGCCCCAGGAACATTTCTCAGGTTGGTACAAAACATAACACGGTTTACTGCGTCACTAATTTTCTCTTCAGTTTCCCCCTTGCTGTTTGTGTATCCCTGTTCCTACCTTAACCCAGTTGTTTACTCACCTTGACTCAGTGAAACGTCGGCCGAGACCTCAGGCAACAAACAGGCCCTATATACTGATGGAAAATGTTTGTATTTGTTCCTCTTGGGTGAGGTGAGAAGTCAAGAGTCTCTTTCACCTTTTTGTAGCGAGGAATAACACTGCTTTGGCGTTATGTGTTTTTTTGACCCGCCCCAAAAAATCGAATGAAATGAAATCAAATGCAGCAGGCTCTCAGCAGCCACAACATTAGCTATTTGCAGCAGGTGACAGGAGAAGTCTTTGGCTTTCTGTGGTATCATCAGTGCTGTAGTTACATGCACAAACTTTGGACTAGCTCGGGCAAAGGTCTTAGCTCAGGTTGTTTACATGACCACTTGATTCCTTGCAGTTTTCCTGTTTCCATGAATAAATCAGGACGCAGAGACATGCTCTTAAGGTGTTCTAGCCACAGTATTTCCAGAGATATTAAATGATTTAATATATTAGAACATAGTGAAAAAGGAAGATTTAAAGGATGCATTGGTTAACTGAGCAGAGAGATCCAGTTTCATAATCAAAATTAAATAGCTGAAATGCCAAAAAAGCAAGAAACTAATTATCTGACAAAGAAAAGCAGCAAATATTCACATCAGAGAAAATAATTTTCACATGATAAATGACTTTTTTTTTCAGCTCACCAGTCAATAGATTAATGATTTTAGCCCCAGTGCAATGATAAGGCAAAAAGTGAAATGGTTAGTAAAGTCTGCAAGAACTTGGTTAAATTGTGAGGCTGGTGCAAAATATATCTCTATTTGTAATTCTTTTAATCATACAAATTACTTTATATTTCCCAAAGGGAAATATAATCATGTACATTAGTTTATATTTTCAGATTTCCCAACCGTGTCTCAGACTCGGCCCAAAACACACTTGTCCATGGTGATGATGGGAATGTTTGGAAACAGGTCACAAACATATAATTTTGTTTTCTACATGAGCCAGGCTCTGTAGAAGTCATAGTAAACAGACGCCAAACAGGGACTGTTTTCAATGACGGATGAATACGTATTTTCAGGAGCATGTCCCCCGGAGCAATGACGCGTCCCATTAATGTATTTTTTAATAGTACGTTTGACAACATTGAAGGTGCATCAGCTTTGTCTCCAGAATCATTGATGGTTTCTGTGTTTTCATTGGATTTTTTTTTTTCTGACAATAGAAATGTGGATAATCAAGATAATGAGCTTCATCAGGATGTTGTAATCAAGGTACAGCATTTACACAACCAGATCCAACAGAATTACATGTGTATATAAACACAGCCATCTTGTGTGCACCCTGCCAAAATCTCTGTGGTTGTCACTGTGCATAACCTATCCTGTTAGATGCCTCACACATATATATACATGCCGTGGGCAGAAGGCTGCTTGAAACAATATCATCAACATAAAAAGGGGGAAATTATTTCCATTGACAGAGCCAGATGCTGTTGATTTCATGGCTTCCTGAAATGTATTTTGCTTGGAATCAGCATGATAATCAGACAATTAGGAGACTGATTGAAGAGAGCCCCAGGAGGCAAAAGTGAAACCACTGGAAAAGATACTCTCGTTCTGACACAGTCTCTGACTCATCCAGGTACCACAGTTGTCCCACCAGTGCTTCAGCTGTGTTGGGGAATTTGCTACAGTGAGGTTTAATGAAGATATTACATCAGAAATAAAGATTCGAAGCAAGAAGAAGAGGCTTAACATGTCTAAAAAAATAAAGGTAGATGCACTTTATCAGTAGTCTTTGTAGGGCTTGCCATCATTTTATAGAAAGAGGGCAGGGCAGGCTGGATTTGGGCGCAGCTGTACCTATGCAGATGAGAATCTTTTCCCAGATTACACATGTTTAGTGTAGGGCTGAGTATTTATCCTCTTCTGCTTTAATCCAAGCTGATGTGGAACAGACTTTGCCTTCTCTTTCATATCCTGGGCTGGCAGTAGGTATTGCCCATTACAACCACTGCACTTAGTGAACATCACGAGCAACTATAGTTGAGCTGCATAATTTGCATGTAGAGATATTTGAAACACGGGGGATTAGTCAGGGGGTTCTAAGCACATCTTAATCCATATATATGTAAAAATATTTATATTCATAAAAAAATAATTCAGTTATTATCCCTCAAAGTGTGTGACAGTCGTAAGTTGCATTAATGTCTCGTTTTAGCGTCTCTCTCTAATGTTGTCACATGCATTGTAAGAGATGGAGAGCAGCAGTCTTTGAAGTCTGTCAGCTCCTATATCCTATTAAATATCAAATGCATGTGTTTGTCCTCTCGATAATCCCCACGAAGCTGCTGTTCTGCTCCAGCACTTTGAATGTTGGACCAACTCTTCCATTGGAAGTCGATAGTTGAAACTGAATATACTTCCTCTCTTTGTTGTTATTATTTATGAGAAAGTGCCCAAACTTCTCTTTACTTGGATGTGTTTGTTTGTGTTGACTCACTTCGCTCTAGTAATTCACCTAAGGGTTGGTTTTTATATAAAAGGTAAAGGTATTTTCCTTTATTGTCTGACTGCAACCCTTTTTTAATGAAGCTATTTTGCTTTCGCTACATAGTCAACATTAGCATACCTAGCTGCTTATTTATCAGTCTAGAAGAGACATTGTGAGCTTAGCACCAAACTTCATTCCTTTGCTCGTCTAGAGCTGTCTCCATTGTTGGAGAGTAGACCTCCTGTTTTCCTTCTTCTATCATTTCTTCTCTTAAAGTTACATTGCTACTTAGCTAGCCCTGGCTAGCTCTGTGCAAGTCAAGACTGTCTTCTTTTTGTAATACCAGGTCTCTGCAGCATGCAAGAAGTAGCACTGCTCAGAGGACATACTGCATCCTTTCCTATTAGAAAACACAGCAATGGCTGAAGCTCTTACTAAGACTGGTGTTAATGCTTATGCTAGCTATGTGGCAACACTAGAAATGATTCCTTTGAGACCAGCTTCATAGCAAAATATGCTCCATACATACTAGCTACCTCTTACTGTCACCATGTGACAGTTTCAGTTTTTTGTTATGGCTACTTTTGTTTCATGGCAAAGTAGCCAAGTTCTTGTAAGCTTACAAAGAATATGAGCCAGCCTCACGGCCCTTTAAATGTTTGTTCTTCAACTGTTACTCAAAGAGTTTAGTAGAAAAACTATTTAGATTTTGGAAATGCTGGTAATTTGCAGTTTTCTCCTATCTTCATGTGAGGGTTCTCCAGCTCAGTGAGATCAACTGGTCTTACCTCTGCAAGCCCTTTGGTAATGGACCGGTAATGCTTCTATTGCACTTTAAATATAAGATCCTAAGGCCTGTTTCTTTTGGGAGCTGAACTTCAAGACAGTCAAAATTCAATAAAAAAGTCAATATTTGTTGCCGGTCAAATTGTTATGCCTGAAGGTAAATCTAAAGTTCATGTTTTTATTTACAACTTAACAATGGATAGTGCTGCTGTCTCTCTACTCAGACTCCCTGCATGCACTGATCTCTCATAAAACACACTGGCAGCACAGTGTACTTTTATGTGAACTACACACTGCAGTAATAAGAATAAGAATAAGTTTGGTACATCTGTAGAACACATGCTCAACATGGTCAAAAGCTTAATACAGTCAAGTGGACCTTTGGGATGAGACTGTTTTGTCACTCAGTAGGCGTGCAGTTGTTCTAAAGAGTAATCAGTTGAGTCTGGCACGGTGCTCTTGTCCCAGTTGCAAATAGAGTATTCTGTGTCATCCTGTTCCCCCAGTGCGAGTTCTATCTTGATATACTCTTGTTGTGAGAGAGAGGCCTTTAATCTCACTGTATCGCAGCCTAAATGAGATTTTGAATCTTTGTTTTCTTTAGTCTTGAGATCACACCGAAGGGCATCTCAGCACAGCAAGGTCAAATGATGCAGTTTCCTCTCATCATCAAAAACAAACAAAAAAAGAAAACGTGAGCGGTGAGGAATGATTTCATGCTTCAACAACACAGCTAACTTTAAAATCCTACCCCAAGACAAGACAATTCTCCATCATGCCTCCTCTTTAAGTTGGTGCAAAGGTGCAGTGTTCATTCTTTCATTCTTGCAAATGGGTTTCAAGAGGAGCAGAGCTTCACTAACATAGCCACTCAGCAAGACTTGCAGTTATTATTATTATTATTTTTTTTTTTTACTACTTGCATGCCATCTTGAATATATAATTTTGATTTATGAAAACTGTTTCCCTCTGTCTTTTCCATTCCAGTGCCTTCTGAAAATCTTCCTCTGCCTTACGTCTGAGTGGCTTGATGTCTGTCCTTATCATAGTAAATGTATTTCTTCCTGCCACACTTATTATTCATCGTGCCAAGGCGCACACTAAGCCTCACAGTATGCCCCGGTCATGTTAAAACATCCAAATCAAACCTTTTTTTTAAAATTTTTTTCCCGGGTGTGTTTTAATAAAGCTAACTCATCCTTTGAGTTGCAGGGGCCTGCACTGTGCTGCTCTGATACATGACTCTGACCTCACATGGCAGTATCAGTCACCAAGCAGTGCTCTGCCCTTATAGGCATGGACAGCCTTTTAATAGGACTGTATCTCCTCAAGTCCAAACTTGTTTGTATCATCTGCATAATAGCAAAGGAAAATGGCTGGAATACTCAAGCAGGATTCCTCTTTTGCCTTTTTGTACTTTATCACAGTTAGCCAGTTTGAAGTGCACATCCTCATCTGTAAGGATTTATGAGCTCCAATTTAATTGGAGGGAATTAGTGGACATTTAGCTTCTAATATCCATCAAATTAATCTCTAACTCTGTGTTTCTCTTTCCCCTTGTCTCTCTCGTAGGAAATCCAGAATGGCTTCAGGGATTAACCTCTGCTCTTGGTAGAACTACCCAGAAGTTCATGTCCATTTGCACAGCATCTCACAGCCTGGGAAATTCCACAATGTAAATTTATCTTTGCTTTTTCTGCTTTTTTTTTGATTTTGGCCATGAACCTTAGAGGAGCTACCAGGACCGCTGTTTCCGTATTTTGGATTTAGATTGCTCTTTTGCCTGGACTACTTTGCGGGCCTGCAGCGGTGGCTAGTTGTGGAGGCTGTGTCGGTGGTGGTGGGAGGACCTTGCCACCTCGGAACACAGGGATAACTTTACAAAGGCGCGTGCCACCATGAGGATATCCACCACCTCCTGTATCTGTCCCTTTCTGGTCTGCCTCTGCTTCATCCAGAGGTGCTATGGGGCAAGCCATCATATCCCCGCCAAAGTGCCCTCCAAGAACCAGACCAAACTGGCCAACGGGGAGACGGAAGTGCACCATAGGCCCAAACGCGGGTGGATCTGGAACCAATTCTTTGTTTTAGAAGAACACATGGGACCAGATGCACAGTATGTGGGAAAGGTAGGATTTCACTGAACCTACTGCACCTGTTTAAAAAAAAAGAAGAAATCTTTTGATCCTGGGGAACTCGCTTTTGAGCAGCTTACTTGGCATTTTTGTCTCTCCTCTTGTTTATTGAGAAATGGGTTACAGCAGGAGCAAGCTGTTCTCTTGAGTTAGATTGCCTCGTCGGCGGTAGTACATGCTCTGATGTGGAAATTCAGTTCTCATTTGCGAAGGTGTGTATGTGTGTGTTCCATTTTTTTTTTGCTCCTGTCATTACAATGACTGACCAAATTCCTCCTGTGATAATGTCCAAAAAAATTGTAATTAAGGAGTGCCTCTCAGCGTGGCTGCCACTCTGGGAAGCTGGCTATGTTCGGGTGGATTAAGTTTGAAAGTGAGAATGGCCCTCTACATCAAGCTATCTTTGAACTGAAATATTAGATTTGGTTTCTCTGTGGGGAATGAACCCAGATTTGATCTCTGGGTGGGAAATGAACCACCATAAGAAATTGGACAGTTGTACAATGGGGATATAGTGAGCCAGGGAGCCTCATAGTTAGAACATTTTATGAATGTAATTCCAGTGTCATTTCAAAGTGAGTGATGTCCCTCATGGTGGCAGAGATAGTAGTGGGTGTTCTTCTTGCCTGTGCAGAGGGTAAGGTATAGCATGGTTGTTGGCGGTCGTTGGTGACTTTTTCTGTTAGCTCCACAATAAGCCACAGGGAGCTGGTTAAGTCCTCAGCTTGCAGATTGCCTGCCCTTATCTCGTGAAATGTGAAAATGTGTTTCTCCGCTGCAGTGATCATTATTCTAGGCACTCAGGCACAGACTAATCCCCTCAACTGCACTCTGAGAGAAAGAGAATGAGAAAGGCACAACGCTCCTCTGACTGCACATATGTCTGTATTTCAACAACAGGGCTATTTGAAGAAGGAGGGGGGGTAAAAGGGGATGACATGCTTGGCAGACGAAAAAAACAACAAATATCACTTTACCCCTCAAATGTCTGCTTATTGAATAAACCCGCAGTTTTAATCACAAATGCCCTTGCGAGGCTGACAAAGCAGGAATAAAGGTTATTTATTGGTGAGACATGTTTTTGCTAATATTATTTGACTCATGAATGAACCATAAAATCCCACAGTGCCAACATTAAAACAATCCCTCACCATTCATGAGGTGTTGTGTCCTGAGTATTTGACGATGCGAAGATGTTTGCAGTGCATTCAAAGCGCCAGCTCATCGATGCAGCGGCCGCATGAAGACGTGGTTAGTCTAACATTACTGCTTTGAAGTTCATGATTGTTTGGTTTGCTGGCTGGTTGGTTGATGTGCTGGCTCTACCCCTACCTTAAGGGTGTTGTTGTTCCGTTTGTGTGTGGGTGTGTGTGCTTTGTGCGTGTGTCTGTGTGTGGGTGTGTGTGGTGAGTGCTGCTGATGAATGCAAAATAAACATAAACAGCTAATCCTGGATGATAATAAAGCACTGAGAATAAACATAAACATTATTAAGGAATCAATTTGACATGCATGTTTAAAGAGATGAGGTCTCCAGATGGTTAGCACAAAAAATATTTAATTATGTGGGTTGGGACTGGTGTGCAGTGTCCTAATGTGGCCAGGAGACAGAATGACCCTTAATTAGACAAAGACAGGAACGAAGGAGGAGGAGGAGGAGGAGGAGGAGGATTAATGCACTCAGCACGTACTGCGCTGTATTGTTTTTTTTTCGTTGTTTTTTTTTCTTCTTCCTCCCTTTGCTTGATTAAAAAACTCTGGACATTAGTAAGCAGCAAATAAGCAGTTCCACTACAGGGAATTGCCAACACTTTCTTAGTCGATAATTGCTTCCATCAAGAAAAAAAACAAAAAAAGTTTTCAAAGAGTCGTTTCATGATAGGGTACATGGGTAAAAAAAAAAAAAAGTGCACATAGAAATGAATCCCTAATTATTGCACAGTTAACATAAAAAGCAGCTGTATGCTCAGAAATCTGCAAGGTCAAATACGACACCTCCATAACATAATGTGAGCTTCAGCGTAGGTGGTCCTGTTATGTTATGCATGCAGTTTTTTTATTGTCTTTTATATTTTACCAATACTCTCACATAAAAGACAGCAAAGAGTGACTGCTGGGAATAACTGAAGCTGCCAGTCTGTCAAGAACATTTTTAATCCCCCAGAGGTATCCCATAATCCCCAGTGACACCTTTCTGGGGGGGCTGATGCATTTGGGAAATGACAGCTTGGTGCATGAGTGAGACACAAACGCTTGATAGGGGACAGGGCTTGTCCAGATACAAGACAGGAGACAACCCACTCTCCCAATGGGAGGTGTGAATGTCTTCATGTCAATCAGCTCAGCGTGGCGCTTTGAAGTTGTCGGGCAGGTTACGGACTGGATGGGTAATTTCTAGAAGATGATGCAAATCCCCCAAACTCTGAATGAGTATGAACTGCCTGCTCTAACTTAGTTGGAAGACTGGGTGCAGCTGTTTGATAAAGAGGACCTAGTTCCTTGGTCAGAACACCTTGAATTGCACTGTCATTGGGCGTCTGCCTGCTGCTAAAATATACAGTAAATGATGTGAGATTTGACAGAATTGGTGCTTTAACCCAGACTGGAGGAATACCCTCTTGTCTCATCCTGTGTTCATTTGCAGAGCAAAGTAGCAACCTCTAAGAAAGGTGCCTAAATGTTTTATTCATATATCTAAAAATGGATTGTGCTGTGACAGAATCAGGCAACTGTCTTGTTTCATTTCACAGCAATTTCACAGCTAGTGTTACATTATTATACTGCATTGTTGGAAAGAGAAACATCCTGAAAATGCCAGAAATAATACTTACCAACCACTGAAAACACGTCATGACACTGTATTCACAAGCAAGTACTCTTTTCATTTCCCTTTTGATTGAAGAAATAATTTTAGAAAATACCAAAAAGCCATTTCTAATAATTTTAAATAGAGAAGAACCTTCTGAATTCTCACAAGTAGGGACCTGAAACATCTTTATTTAATCTACTTTTGGAACTGATTTAATCTTACAATCTACAATGTTCACCAGCTAAATGCTTACTTTGTGTGACCGTCCAAAACCCAAGATATTTTATTGATATTGAACTATATACAACTATGAAGTCTCACATTCAAGGAGCTACAAACAGCTGTATTGACTCTTAAGTTCAGATTTTTTCTTCACTAAAGGTCTTTACACACCGGGGACGTGATGATTAAATGACACAAAAAGGATTAACACCGTTCATACCAAATATGCGACAAATGCAACAATTATAAACCAAAGCTTCGCTTCAGGTGGTTCTCTGTCTCCATGTTGCGCTACCGTATAACACACACCTACTTGTTGATTATCCCTCACGTATTCAACACCAGTTTGTTTACATTTGCCAAACCTGCTGTACCACTGTCGTCTTGTTATCCAACCAGCAGCTCACTATCCTGACAGCCGAGTTGCTAGGTGACACATCGCCACACGTCCTTTTTTTCGTTGTTTGTGTGTACCTCCTTTCCACGCAACATGATTGCTTGATGCGGTTAGTTGCCAGGTGAAAGCTCGACCTCACATACAAATTACTCACAAGAGAAATGCCTCCCCGATGTGTAAGGGCCTTGTTGAGAAAAATGTCAAAGACTTTTTTCACTTGCAACTATTAAGTTTGTTTCTAACGATTTATGTAAGATGCTTCAGACAGTTTAATTCCTACTGATTTCAGCTCTACTTTCGTCTCCACCAATCTGGAGTACTTTTAATTTTACCTTCTAGCTGCTAACTTTACAGGTAGTATGCAATACTTTTATTAGAGCTTTTGCATTAAAAAGAGCTGGCTGCTTATTTAGAAATGACGTTGAACTGAATATGAACCGAGTAGTAAAACTGTTAAGGCTGTAAAATGTTAGCTTATAGTTGCTAAAAGGATTTAAACCACTGAAGACGGGCTGCAGAGTTGGGTTAGATTTGTTGAGTCCTCGCACCAATTTGGAGCAAAATCTTTGCTTGGAAAGGCTCATCATTATCTGGTCAGGGATAAAAATGTATCAGCAGTGCTGTGTCCTTGATATGGACACACTGTCACCAAACAGAAGCTAAGCCAAGCGAATTATAGTTTAACGTCCATTGCTTTCAACAACTGCAGAAAATAACACTTGAAGCTCATGTCTGCTGTCTGTGCAGGCATGCGTAATTTCCAAAGTGCATTCCGCTGTCCTCTGGCTGAAATGTTCAAACCTATTAACGCCATTTAGACACTCGAGACTAAAACCTTTTGCCTTCACTCAGTGACGAAGCACAAGGCAGAAACTTCATGTCTTCCAAAGCCGATCTGCTGACGGTTTCATTTCTGTCTCATTCAGATATTAAATTTTAGCAGCAGTTAGAGGCACAGCCATTAAATGAGTGTCAGGGTTGCTTCTGGGACTCTAATAATCTCATTACTGTACATCAAGAAGTCAACCATCCTGCTGGGAAGACAACGATTCATTCCCTTTCTCCCCGCAGATGTCAAAATAGAGGACAACTATTAGGGCGGATCTCAGCGATGTGCATCAATGGCACGTCTTCAGCACGCCCCTCATCACTGTCTCTTGATGTATGGTCATTAGGCTGGCGCTCCATCATCAGGGTTTGCTGTGACTGTTACAAATCAATCGAGGAGAAGGGGCTGCTCAGAGGAGTTGATTGGAAGGGAGCACGGCCAAAACGTGGTGATAATCAGACAATCAAGCACGCCCACATAAAAAGTGATTAAGTCCTCTTGAGTGAAGTATAAGAGCAAAGATTTAATCAAAAACAAGCCCACCCCCCCTTCACTAATTGCAAATATGAAGCCAAGGCACTGATCATGAGCTAGGGCACGTAGCCTGCTTATTTCTTCTTCTCTTCACCCCCTTGCTGTGCAAACTGCTGATGAAATGAATGCCCCACACTCTCTTATCCTTACCTCGACTGCCATTTATGCACCAGCAAGGCTTTTAACTTCAAAGTGATGCAGCTGTAATGACTGTTTCTGGGGGAGAAAAAAGACAATGTAAATGTCAGTAAATGTTTGACCAGTGTGAGGGATGTGAAATTACAGATAAACAAAAGATGCAGTGATGCATGTTCAGCTATTTGTAGCCTTGGTGAGTCTGGGCAAATGCACTGTACCCATTTAGCTGTGTCCTATGTTTCGCTGGAAGTTCAACTCACTGGAAAATCGATTATAAAGCAGCATGGGATCAATCAGCTGAAATGTAGCCACCATGGTTATATTTTGACATATTTTATGCTCTGTGCCTGGTATAAAATTTGCCCCCAGTTTTTATGTAATTGTCTCCTCCAGAGTTTTATGCTGCACTTATTCATTTTTTTTTTTTTTTTTGCGTGGAACAGAGATATCCTCCTGGTTCACCTTCTTGTTCTCAGTTCACACACGGCTCATAATGAGTGGACACAACAGCAGTAAAACTGCATCCTCTTGGTCAATGAGGGAGCAAACAAGGCTGGATAGACACATACGTTATGTGGCTCTGTACATTGAGTACGACCAAGTGGTTACAAATGACATTCACCGGTAAGGCAGTATGGCCTGGTAACTACATTATCAGGATCTACACAGTGAAAAGGACAAAGCCACTTAAGGAAAGGAAAAGTAGAGGTGCAAATTAGATGAAGGTCAAGCTGTGTAGCGACTAATAACGGATCAGGATGGTACTCAATAGAGCGTATCCTCCGCTGGCACTATGTAATTGTGAAGATCGTGTTGCATGTCATGTTCTCCTTTTCCAAAAAAGTTGGTATATTCCATGCTCCATTAAAGTCTTCCAGCAAGTAAGTAATTTTCTTGACTCCACCTGAAATGGGACACAAGTTACGCTTGTTTGAATTGCAGCTACTAGCAAGCGTTTTGGATGATTATCACAGCACCATGTGGCCAGTCAGAGCTATATTTGTTCTGCACAAAAAATTGGCAGGAATAGAATAATTGGCATGGTGGATATGTCTAAACCGAGGCTTAATGCTGTAATGGTGCATTTTGTTCTATTGGCCCATAAATGGAATTGAATCTCTTTTTATCTGCTGGTCGATGGATTGTTGGGTTGTTGGTGGTTATGTATATCTGTAGTTATGTATTTTAGAAGTCATAGCTACACACTGAAGGTGTACATTTTGCCCTGAAAAAGTTTTGTTACATCTACAGTAGTTTACTTGTTTGTTGGTAGTGTGCGGAGATGGTGGGTAATGTGACCAGCTGTCAACATTAGAACTCAGATAATGAAGACATTAGTTAATCGACTGAAATTTGGTAACACAAATGTGAGGTTTTGGTGGTTTTTACATGAGAAACACTGTAATGATAATTAGATGCAGCTCTCACACCAGTGTGTGTAGTGAATGAAACAACCATGTGACTGGGTTTAAAATGAATTACAGGTACATAGAACATAAATTTATCAGATTACAGAGATGTAGGCCTAGATATTGCATTAAGGATGCCCAGATCATTGCCATTGAAATCAATCATGTGTGAGTGAGACCAACCGTGTCATCAATTTTGAGGCAATCAATGACTTGAATCATTGATTCCAATCTGTCGATCGCATATTCTTAACGAAAATAATCAGATGATGATTGGTAGCCAACCAATATCCCCATATTGTACCATCCTCAGTTTGCAGTTCTCAGTAGTTGGTCTGGCACAGTTAAACTGGGAGAAGCTTGGCCTTAAGCTTTTTGTAAGCTCTGTCATTGTTACATGGCCAACAACGGCATCAACAGCCGTTTACATAGCAGTCTTGCAGAGAGCTTCAGCCAACATTGCACCGGCAAGAGGTTATTGTATGTCCTGTGACTGGAGGCTACAGTGAATGTGAAGAGATGAGCCATCCAGCTCAAGTGGTGAGCATTCCAACTTAGTAGAGGAAAACAAGTGATTGAAATAGGAGCAAAACCAAAGGCTGGGTTTGTAACGGTAGAGACAGCTCTTTGAATGCAGCCTGATATAAACTTGCAATGTTTCTTCTACAGTAGACTGGTAAGTAAACAGCTGCTGCTAATGCTCACTGTGCATTAATAGCAAAACTTACAAACAGCTCCTTTATTTGTCTGAGACAAATATAAGAAAATCTTGCAATTACATTAAATATGAGATCATATCATCCCATTATCTACTCATTACTACATTAGTAGTTTCATCAATTTTTCCATAAAGATTTTGAAATGTTGCCAAACAATTCATCGAGTAAGCTCAGAACAGATCAATCATGGCAACACATGAGTGTGTGTTTTTAGTTTGAAGCAGTTTAAATGTGCTACTGTTTTCACACTTAGCTCTGGTATCTCATAATTTGCGACCTCTCACTTGTCATCAACTCTGACAAACTGACTGAGCGACTGAAAAACTATAATCACAAATTACAGCCTAACTAATTTTAATTGTATCTGCGGATGTTCCTCAAGTAAAAAAAACAAAAAAATACTATGGAATGTTATAGTAGTATGTAATGGTGGCTGTCTGTCAGGATAGAGGATTTCTTTCTTTCTGCAAATCTCCTCTCTGCCTATAATTGACTTAGACATCTGAGAAGTGCTACGACGGAGCCAAAGGTAAACTGTTTGGCTGTGAGCGTCAATTAGCTTGTGAGCACAAACAGTTTAAGGCTACTCTTGACAATGAGTTTACAGAGACCAAACAGTGAAGACACGTAACTTGTTGACAAAAGAAAGTGAAGATACACTTTCTCTTGGGTTGCTCCTGCGGGCGCGATGAAATTATAAGTGAGGTTCTCCTTGAGATTGGTCTGTTTTTCGCCAGCGATTTCAAAGCCCCAGACTCTGCTGATCTCTTTAAACTCCTCAGAAATGCATTGCCGGCTGCCAGCCGCCAGCCACATGCCAGTCATCTATTCCACTAGTCTTTAATAAAGTCGCCCATAGAGACAGAGAGATAAACACAATCCCTTGTTTTGATGCCCTGTGGAGGAACAGGATTCCTCTAAGTCTTTGTGGGGAGATGACAAAGTAACAAGAAAGCAGAGGTCATAATTTCACCTTTATCGTGGCATCTCCCCAGACTCCTCTGATCACACTATATGAAAGATTTCCATACATTTCCATCCATTATTTATCATATGGACTGGACGACCTTCTGCTGGATTGCCACACATGTTCCTGGTTTATGTCTTACATTAGCGTTTATTACATTAAGGCGGGTGGTCCTGAAGTTTTCTGTGTGATCAAAATGAATAAATTATAAATAAAATATCCCAAATGCTGAGACAAAAAAAATGCACCAGCAGCACCCTCTGCAGAGAGACTGAACCCTGTTTTTAAAAAAAAAAATCATGTGACAGAAACTGCTGCAAGCCTGTTTTTGCACCATCAGCTTTGACTAAGAAGGGAAATAAGTCAAATATAAACTGCCCAGCAGTGTGGGATAAACCTGCAAACTAAATAACCAGCAAGTGAGGGATATATCTGTCCAACTGAGGTTTTTTTCTTGCCTCCTCATCTCTTTGGTGTCTCCTGGCATCAAATCATCACAGATGGTTGGTAAACACAAGAAAGTTGTGTGTGGTTTGCTTACTGCCAGGGGGTATACCAGTGTCTATCAATATTAGATCAATCAGCATTAGTGCCTATACCTCATGTTGTTGTTTTTACCTGCTCCTATTGGCTGCACTTCATTATTTATCCGTTCCTTTATTTTTAATTCACTTTACTTCACTTTTTTCAGTGGCGAGAGGAGTGAATTATTTGAGCTGCTTGAATTATGTTTCTTTGAAACCACATTAGACACTTGGAGTAAAATAAAATATTGTCATACATTCAAAGGTATAGGGGATTTCAGAGGAAAGTGAAACTAGTTATTATGAAATGTCTATTAAATGTCAAAATATGGTGAAAAATATCCCTCATAATTTCCTAAGGCCCAAGATGACTGAGACTATAAAAGCTGGGAGGGCATTCATCACCACCCCTCAGCGGGAATTATTCAGTATCTCGTACATATTTGAAAGATACAGAGTTAACACATTTGCTCAGCTTAATTTCTTACATAAGTGTCATGTTGTCACATTAAGTTACCTTCTCTCTGGTTATAACTTCACCAGCAGTGTACTCATGTCCATAAACTTGAAGACATAACATAATGCTTTAGAGAACTAAAGAGAGGAGATGTTAAAGGTCTTGATCCTGAATCTTCTGATTGTTGATGTAATGTCTCATTCAGGGTGGACAAGACACAACATCAATACCGCATTCTCCCCAAGTCCCAAGTTGGCCCAGGAACAAACTATCGGATGTTAACTCCTAAAAAAAAAATTGAGAATGAAGACCAGCTTCAGGGTGGGTGAAGGACAAAATGAGAAACAAATTCACAGCAACAGAACCCTGCTCAAATATAACAGAATCAAATTACAGCAACTCACCTTCCCAACTACCAAAATGGGGCAGAAGGTGTCCAAAGGACAGTCCAACCCTCAAAATGCAACAAAACCCAAGAGCCTAGGTTACATGGAGGCAAATAATGGTGTTGCTGGTCTCACAACATCTTAGTTCCTTACATTTGGAGAATATTATGACAGGAACCAATCAATTGCAAATGTCAACCGAGGTGTCCACCAATCACTGACTTGTCCTGGCCCACACCTGATTACATCTCCTCACTCATTCACACATTGTCATCATTGTTAGGGAAGAATTTCACTTCTCCTTAGTTAGTTTGTGTAGTTAAAGGTCAATCCCTCTTTGTTTATAGGTGGAAGTTGAGAATTAGATGTTTTCTTTTAGATATATTGCTAGAGACAGTTTATCTGACCTGTACTCTCTCCTAGGGACATGCCAAGGCCATGTTCATTCCCCTGGCGCCTTCGCCAGATAACACTCTGAGTGAGAGAGAGACCGTTGTTGTTCTCGCGTCATCTAGATGGTGTGAGTCTTTATCTTAATGTTTATGCCCAACAGCCAATGGAATGTTAGCACATCTCCCTTTGTGGGCTCGGTCCACCTTCCTAGTATATGAATCTGAACTTTGCAGCTTGGCCCTCAGAATTGAGGTGGCATCACGCACTCATGTTGTATCGGTGACTCTTCTGTTTCCTTGATCAAATCTATTAAACTTCTTCAATATAAGACATCCAAGACTTCGGTGCTGCTTCTTCCTGCATCACCACAGAATTTCTCCCTAACAATCATTGTCATCCATCAACGTTCTGGCCACAGTGGGGAATAAAACCCCAAAAACATATAGGGCAACAAAAATAAATAAGTAACATGACCACAGTTGTAACAATCATTCACACAGTATTTAGGGCACGTGTCACGAGCACACAGTGGACCACAGTAGAGAGTTATGGAAGATGAGGCTGTTTTTTTTTTTTAACCAGTTAAGATTACATAACATGTAGAGAACACCTTAGTAGTTCCTGTCTGATTTAAACTGTCTGTATCTTCATATTGTTTCACCCTCAGCTGGCTTGAAGCCGCTGTTCTCTCAGCCCTGTGATGTTTGTGTAATGGCCCGCAACCTGTTGACACTTTTATCACCCATAGATTTTGGAAGGCAGTAGTCGCCATATGCGTCATTGGCTCGCACTTTGCTGAGCTTGATTTATCGGCTCCTGCAGTGGAAGACAATGGCTAAATTAGTGGTCTGACTGGAGGCGAAATTACATTTATGAGGCGGACGTGTTTTAGGGAGCCGCCGGACAGAGGTGGATATATCCTTGTGGTCGTTGTGGAGGTGGACCGCTCTTCAGCAATAACTCTGGTTCAATGTATTTAAATGATTCAATTTATAGGTAGGGATTGATTATCAATTTACAAGGAGCACTAGCAGAACCCAATATTTCTAAATGTCTGCCAGTAGAGGAAACGAGTGTGTGCAGAAATCGGCCAAACCGTGTCAACAGAGTAATTGGTCCCATCCACACTGCTGACAATATGTAAACACGGCCTGATTCGTTGCTTTGGAGGTTGTGTTTCATATAACTTCAATCCAGCAACTGATTAACTACCTGATTCAACAGGATCTTTTGACTCCTTATCTAATTACAGCCTTGATATTTACCATGGAAAGGACAGTCTGCTCTCATCAAGAGTCAGGCTTTGCAATCAACAGCAGCTTTCTAATTAGTAATTTATTTGCGAATCCAGACTTTGATTGGATGTGGCCCGAGGACCCCCATCGTTCAACTTGTTAAATAAAGTAACAGTGAATAGCCTTTGATTTATATATTTATATATGGACACATTTCCTCCATGTGTTGTTGTTCTGGACCTCATTCATTTTCAACTGCATGTGTGTCCTAATGGACTTTATAGGTACACAGGCTTTCTAGTTATGTTATATTTCCCAGTAGAGATGTCTGATGGAGGTCCATTGGAGAATTGGCTGTGCAGCCTGAAAATGTGTTTAATTATGTAAGAAACAGGGAAAGAAAAAGACGTGTAAGACACAGATTTGGTCAATATTAGGTTCAAGTGTTTAATGCTCTAAATAAAGCTGAGCAGTATGATGATTGATTGACTCTAAATTTAGCTTGCTGTGAAAGTAGACTGTCTTGTCTCTGCTCCAAAACAGAGTAGTCGTGTCCCAGTTCAGGAACAGCACCAGTCAGATGGATTTACAGTGGGTGAGGTGTGCCAGTCAGGGTTTTTTTTTGTTTTGTTTTGTTTTTTTGCAGGCTTAGATGATAACATCATCTAAAATTATTATGTATGAGTGAGGTCATCCATTTTTTGACTGATGCACCTGCAGTTCAGGGAACAGATGATTTGGCCTGTGTAGAGTTCTGTTGGTTGTCTGATGCTGTTGTGAAAACTCTAGTTGCACAGCGCCAGACCTCTTTTATATCTGACAGATGCTGCTAATTGGCATTCAACAGAATCTAACTTGTAGCAGCGGCTGCAGGTTTTTAATTCATTTCATGCTTTTGGGTACTTCCAAACAAGTCTTTTCTCAATACCCATGCAGACCATGTAGATATTATAACGGGATCAAAAGTAACATATTAAGTCCATACAAACACAGTATGAATTATTCATCTGCTGTAGGTATATCTTGCATTCTCCATAGGCTTGCATAAATCTTGTTTGAGACCAGGCCGAGATGTGCTTTGGAATTCAAACGTTGTGTTCACAGCTCGTTGATGTGCATCTACAAGTATGAAAGACAAAAATACCACCAGTGTGTGAAGTGATGCCAATGCATAGTGAAAATGGATTGTTCTGTTATGTACAGCTGTGACATTTCCCTGAGGGAGGGACGAAAAGAAAAAAAAATCATGTGTTTCTTAACATGTTTTATTCATGGCTGAAAATGAAATTGTATAATGACGATGTTACTGTGGAGCCCAGTGTAGAAATTCAGTGGTATTGTAAAATATATGTATAAAGTTTCAAAACTGCAACCCAGCTGAGCAATTGGCATGAAAGTCTTAATCCTCTTGGTATCAATTATGGCTGAACAAGTGGCTTGGTTTTCCTTTATTCCTCTCTCTCCTGGTGAGAAAGAAGGCAGCGCTTTCCCATCTTTAACAGTCTTGTAAGGATTCCCCCCAAAACTTTAATCTCTGAAGATGCATTTCTTCAGCAATGCTCGGGTACAGTCAAGCCTGAGAGAGGAATATTGAATAATGTAATGTCTGACTTAGATGTTGGGAGTTTTCTTAAGCTGAAACGTGGGCTGAGTGCAGTAATGCTGGAAAGGTTACCACTATATAAAGACCTTGATAGAGATTATGTAGCTGTATTTCAGAGTTCAGTTGTATGGCCTCAACACACTCCCTCATGTGTATAACCCCAAGAAATAGGGCTGCAGCTATTGATAATTGTCATCAGTATTCATTTTTAAATTAAAGTTAGTGTCAAAGTTGATTTATCAATTTAATGTTTTCTTGATTAGTAATTTAAAGAACCTGAAAACTGAGCTCAGACCCATCTGATGAGATTCTGTGCTCTTGTTTTATTACAGAAAGCATTTGAATAACTTAACCAGACATTCTGACATTGTGTTACATATGGATGAAAGTATAGTGGAAATAAATTATTCACCTTCTTGCTGAGG
This sequence comes from Caranx ignobilis, assembly GCA_021432705.1. Classification (NCBI taxonomy): domain Eukaryota; kingdom Metazoa; phylum Chordata; class Actinopteri; order Carangiformes; family Carangidae; genus Caranx; species Caranx ignobilis. Next base: position 4,452,220 of record MU269986.1, read on the forward strand.
AATACCAAGGACCGCCTCAAGGGCCCCTGAAGGTCCTTCGACCCCACAGACCCCCCATAGAACCACAGCACGAAAAGTCTTTGTAAGTCTTTTTAAAGACTAAGGTCTGACACCCTCTCACATTTAAAGACAGTGAGTCATAAGTGGTGGAGTCTTTACAGTCATACTGTAAAACTGGGAAACTTGCACAATTTACAAAACTAGAAAGAAGGAAATCAATCAATTATCTATCATTTAATATTATTACTATTAATAACTGATTTTATTTATGGTTTCCTGTTTTATTTTGAAGTATTTTCATCCAATTGTCTTTGCATCCTCATGTATGTAGCCCAGACAAATGACAATGACATCACTGTTCGCACGAGCCAAGATGAAAAACATAAAAAATGATGTTAAACATGTTTGATTTCATGGAACGAAGAAAACCCAAAGATGTTCACCTTAGACCAGACCAGCTCAAACTAGATGGTGTTTGGTGTTTTCCCTCAAGTGGCTTGTTTAAACTAACATGGACATAATAGCGGTAGAAGTCCTTTCTCCTGAAGCTGTTCCCTGCCAGTACACTGTGGCCATTGTAAATTCTGCAACCATGAATCATACTTTGAAACCGTGAATCAAAAACAACCCTAAGCAGGTGATTTTTGGCAACGTTCTTCACTCTGTATTCACACACCCTCTGTCTGCTTTGCCTTGCAGCTTCACTCAAACTCAGATAAAGGCGATGGATCCGTCAGGTACATTCTGAGCGGGGAAGGAGCCGGGACTATATTTATCATCGACGAAGTGACAGGAGATATTCATGCCACTAAGAGCCTGGATCGGGAAAGGAAAGCGCATTATGTCCTGCATGCACAAGCCTTGGACCGCAACACAGAGGAGGCCCTGGAACCAAAGTCGGAATTCATCATCAAAGTACAAGACATCAATGACAATGCACCCAAATTTCCAGATGGACCCTTTGTAGCGACGGTGCCTGAGATGTCTGAAGTGGGTGAGTAGCACTACACAACAAACTGGACACTCAGATGATTGCTGTCCTCTGTCGGCTGCAGGAAGCCTTTGTCTGAATGGGCTGACAGATGACAAAAAGTCTGTGAAACTGAGTGTTATTTTTGCCACTTTTTAGATATTCCTCATGTTTATAATCTCTTTCATCCCAGTGGTAAAGAGCAAAATATCATGGCGAGACCTCTGACTCCACATTCTGTGTATGTTTGAAATAGACTTATGACCAAGTGCAGCTCCAAGTTGGTTCCAAAAGAAGGTATTAGTATTAAGAACCGGGATCAAACATGTTATTACCCTGTGTAGCATTCTGGTCTGTCCTGTCTGTGATTATGTTCTGCAGAATGTTTGATCTTCTGTAAGCCAGCCGAGTCCTCTTTTTCATCTTTGTTTTCTGGCTGCTGTGATGGTTTCCCGGGTGGGCAGGTCTTTATAAAGCACTCAATAGTGCCTCCACAGCAATCCCTGCCATCGAGACTGTGGAGTCCTCCACATCACGGCGGAAAGAAAAGCCTCTATCCACCTCCTCGGAGACAGCTGCTTCTCGTATGCCCAGCATCATGTGGCTATCATCTATTTTTTATTTCTTTATTCTTCTGTTCTGTTTTTAGCTCGGGTGAACAAAAGCCACCCTTTTCTCAGTCCAGTGGATTCTGCCTCCAAGCACAATAGCTCAAAAAGTACGATGCTCAAATATTTCACAGCACTCCTTCACAACATATGTAGGTTGTCCAAATGGTGGCCAAACTGCTGTCAGTGCGATTTTGCTTCAAATATACAGTGATAGTGAATTTGTGGCGCTGACAGTTTGTTGAAAACACAACATTTATATCTGTCCGTCTAAAATAATCCCTCCCGTTGCATGAAAAGGAGTAGAAACGCGTATTGAAAAATATCTCAAAGAGGGGAAAAAAAAACCAACAGCTTCATCAGTTTCTCGTAGTGTGAAGATGGAAATGTGCAAAACTGATTAAATATGCAAACCCCAATAGACCTGTAGGCGCCCTCTTTATAAACAGTCAATATCTCTCTGGTTGCAGTCATGAATATTCATGAGCACTGACACACATACAACTTTGCAAGTCAGTGTATTTGTTTTTAAGTCGGATGTGTCAAGTACATGTCTTAATCACCTCTGCGCTGGCACCTCTGTAGACACATCCACAGAAATATTACACTTCTTAGGTGTAGTTGCGACTATAAGAGTGTATTGGATGTTAGATAAAATGATTTTGAGTATTATATGAATTACTGACAGCAATCTTTAGTTCTAAATGAGTGCATAATAGGGTAATGAAAATATACTGGGGGCGCTAATCCGTATATTGGCATCCTTCGTTTATCTCTAACGAGAGTTCTCATTTCAGAGTTTCAGTGTTGGCCGCAAAACTTTATCATCGGTTGCACAAAGGGAATCAATCACCATTGATGACCCAAGGGGGGGAAATCAAGGACTGTGAAGGGGGAAAATAATTAGCCTCTTTTTTTTTTTTTTTTTTTTCCCCCCCCATGTTTCCCGCCCCGTCTTTTGCTCATGTCCATTAAAGTAATTCCTTTTCGGTTCGGCATCTGCGGCCTCAAATCGGCTGTAACAATCAACTGTCCTCACACTCCAGAGCACTAATCCCCCAGCATTTGTCAATACTGGCGCTCGCAAAGTGCAGGAAGGGGCTGTCTGCAGAGTGTGTGGCGGCTAATTGGTTGTGATGTTCTTTTTTTCCTGTCTAAATTGATTAGCTGGGCACGTGCCAGGTAAATCAGACGTTACCATCTAATATCACCCATTCGAGAGCACCGTCTTTTTTTTTTTTTTCTAAGAGGTAGATGAAAGGTCTGTCAGTTTTCTAGTATTGTTTGTCTCCCAGTTGAGATGTTCCACATTAAGACATGCTGGGTGTAGGAGCTCAGCTTTCCTGTTAGCTGTACTTCACTTCTGGGAAAAATCACTGTTTAATGGTGGTGTCTATACATCGAGGCGAAGGCGGTGGCTTGATTCGACAAGTAGTTATGATTAAAAGAGTGTTTGCTGGAGTTAATGTACGGCAATTGAGTGTTGAACACTTGTAAACAAAGAGTGGAGCAGAAGTTGATGCATCATCACACGTTTTTTTTTTTTTTTTTTTTTTTCCTTAACCCATGAAGTCTCAAACTTTATTTATTTTTATTATTCTACCATATGAAAGCTGCAATGAAACAAATGGCACGTAACCCTTGACTCAGGCACTGGGAGGAGGATGATGAGAAGTGGCTGTTTGTAAGATAGTTTGAGAGACTAACCTTGATCTTTTCAAAAAAAGGGCAATAGATTGTGTGGTCATGGCGATGAGCCTGGCGAGCGATAGTGTGATAGATGGACTGAAACCTGAAGTAGATGATGAAAGTAGATTTAAAAAATGGGACACAGGATGTGACTAGGTTCGTGATAGAAAGGATGATGTGGATCTGCCAAGCCAGGTGCATATTTCATCTTGTTTTTGCAAGAAATTCATTATATAGTATTGAGTATTCTTCTGATTAAACCTTAAACACCATGCTGCATGGTGGCTGATCAAACTTTCATCGACTGCGTCTGTGGAAGGTTTCATTCAATATGAACATGTAATATACTATGCATTGACGGATTAGATTCTTGCCTTCACAGTAATTGTGGTCATTTTCAAAAAGAACATCCCCATTGTAAAATAATACAAACTGGAGCATCCCCCACCTTTAAAACAGACTGTCATTTCAACAATGTAAGAAATCCTTAATTGGATCCTGTCATTAAAGGAGACATATTATGCATATTTTTACTGCTTTTAGCTTATCATTGTGTCAGCTCTGAACACCTACAGAGTAGTTCTGCATGATTTTCAGCTCCAAAAACTCATTAGTTGTCTCATACGGATGTCAAGGAAAATCCCGATTTTCAACTGCTATACAGCCACTTCCTGAAATGCTTTGTTTTGGTTGCATTTCAGGAAATACATACTGGTTGGCTTTACAAACATGGCCAGCTACGAGGTGTGTCCATACGTGTTGGACCCTGAGACTGACCTACAGTTTTCATCGTCTTTGGGGAAGGAAAACAGTTGCAATTTTCCACATAGATGCCGGTTGGGAGCGGGCGTCGTGGGCATGTTTTGGGCAGATTCCTTGTAGTTTGGGCATTTGTCCTAATTGGACAGTAAAACCTGACATCAGGTTTTGCACAAATCTCATGGAGATCTCGTTACCGAGGGTTCATAGAGACTGGAGACCATGTGAAATCTGGTTGGTGGATTACAGCAGGACTCCTATAGCTCATGTTGTACAACTTTGCAGAGGTTCAGCATGGACATATGACGTTATAACATTGTAAGGATGTTCCTACCATTATCATTATTAGTAAGTCTAGATTCTATATTACTACTGTGAAAGTATCCAAGTGCTCAGTCCATGGAGAAATCTCCACAGCCTGGATTCAGAAACTGAGCCTTCAAATGAGTTGTTAGGAGTGCCATATCTTTGTGATGTCATAACAAAACTGACAACACTTTGAGCCAGGCACAAAGCCCCACCCACTGTGTTTACCTAAGGTCTCAGAACATGATTAGCCAAGCAGAATAGAGGGTGAGAGTTTTTTATTGTTTCATTGAAAGAAGCTTCGGAGGGGAAAACTACAGTGAGATGGTTTGGGTGCTTTAAACCAAAACATCTTTTCATGGATCAATACTTCAAATAAAGCATGAAAAGGTGTAAAATATGGAACCTTTAATGGTTGCATTAACACTAACAAAGATTTCAGCCCTCTAAGTCTTGTGAGATGGCAGTCATTGTGTGAAAAGCTCTGATTAATGTGGTGTCATTGTAAGGTGTCTTTATTCTCCACCAAAGAAAAAAAAAACTCTGTTACATGAAAGAAAAGGTGAAACTGTGACCTTAACACCCATGAGACCAAACTCCTGGCAGAATTTTAGTGCATCTGTGAAAGTTAATGTGCAGCAGATGTGTGTGTGTACTGACTTTTGAATGCTTACTCTGTAATGACTGGTATCAGACCTGTTAATGTTGCACTTGTCACCTTAATTGTTCCAAATATATAGTATCTGAACACTTGAGCTGAAGTGTGTTCTGAGTGCATTGCAGTCTATTAGGACTGCATAATGAGTTCATTATCAGGCAGGATATGCAACAATAGGAATCTGTTAAGACAGTCTGGGAAAGCAGAAACACAAAATACATATGTATATATAGAGACAGAGCTGTTTTCTCCTGGGATTCAGATTGAACTGAAATATTAATGATAACAGACCACTAACAGACCAATTCAGAGTTCATCAATTAAATTATATATTATATAACTAATAAGTTTTCCCAGACAGATGATTCGGAACCAGTTCAGCTTTTTTTTTTTTTTTAAGCAATCCAAGAATTGATTAAGTCCACATAATTCCCGGTGCAATTTTTTTTTTTGCTTCAAGGTTGACAGAGATTCAGAGTGGCCAAGCATACTGTGTTGTGCATGGTTCATTATGGCTGGCATTTTACTCTGTGCTCCTTCAGGTCTCTGAAAGGAAGACAAAATATATATAAAAGAAGAAAAGAAAAAGTCACATCTGGTGGGACACTTTTGAGTGGGCTTCACTCGTTTTAATACAATTTAATTCCCAGTGGAAAACAACAAAGCAAGTGTCCGGAAGATTTACAGGCTCTAAAGTGCATCATGTAGCTCATATGTCTCCTAACATGTTTTTTTTTTTTTTTTACATATAATGTCCCATTATATAAGTCTGCAGTGCAATTGCAATGCACTCATCGTGCAATTATAATGGCTTAATGAAGCTTGTAATGCTGTTTGAGTAACACTTGAAGTGTTAAATTGAACCACAATGGCTCTTACACTGAATTTTTAAATAACGGTGTAAATAACGAGCCATCCTTCCAGGTTTTAAAATCATTTGTCTTTGTTTTCATTGTCCTGTTTTGCAATGGAAACAGCTTCAAAACCCAAGGCCAGTGATTGCACTCAAACCATTTTCCCTATTAAAGCCCGAACATCAGAGAAAATGTCCAGCAATTATCCTTTCATGAGACATAACTCACACACACACACACACACTGCAGTTAGCTCTTGTGCTGCAGTGCCTCTGAGTTTTAATGTATACATATATATCTATATACATAGGCGAAGTAATAGGTTGCCATTATGTTTGCAGATTGAATGCAGATGCTACAGTTACCCAGATAGTTAACAATAGTGTCTGTATTCAATTACAAAGGCGTACTAAATCAGCATGTGTATTAGGCAGCTATCTGTTTCTTCAGGTTAAATGAGGTGACTCCTCTTAAAGCTGAAAGTCTGCAGAAGATGTGTCCAGCATTTAAAACATGTCTGTCCTTCTAACCCTGCAATCTCATATTCAGATTTTATGCTCAGTAACTCTCTTCGGATCAAAAAGACACCAGACATGGTTGCTATGAAATTTTCAACATGTAGCCGTTACACAATTAAATCACATCAGTGTACCTCTACCTTCTTTTTTTAATAATCTGGAAACCTGTGAGAGTGTCAGTAATGATCAGGAAATAATTCTGCTGTGTTCCTTCTCAGGCACATCTGTGCTGCAAGTCACCGCGACTGACGCTGACGACCCCACCTACGGAAACAGTGCCAGAATAGTCTACAGTATTCTTCAAGGACAGCCATATTTCTCCGTGGACCCTAAAACAGGTGTGGTATTACTGCAGACAAAGTAAGCACTCACATCTTGTAAGCATGGTAACTATAACTATAAATGGGGGTGATAACTTTGTTATAATCTCTATTGTTGATCTCTTAAAGTGGTGTGTATATCAGCGCTGTCAGATCGACACACCATATGTTTCTAGCAGTGAACATGGTGTTCTGTTATTGCAGCACGTCTGACATCATAAAAGCTAAAGCAGCCACAGCAGAGTTATGGACTACTCAGGCCTGCTGTATTGTTCAGCACGCAAGCTGCTTTTTGTGGGCCATAACTAACTCCTCAGGGGTCAAAGGAGACATTTGTAGAGATGCCTTCATAAACCCATTGTGTTCTGCCTTTTGAAAAAGCCACAACAGGCAACGGCCACTCTTTTTAAAATTCATCTTGTCTTTCTTTCTTTTTTTTTTTTTTTCTCTACGAGATCTATTAAATGTTAATAAAACCTCTAAAGTGCAAGACATATAACTTTTATATGATGTGAAAAATGTGCTGTTGCAAGTGTGTGTGTGTGTGTGCATATCTATTTCTGATCTCTCTTTTGTCTCACAAAGTGAGTGTGTACATGCATGAGTGTCTGAAGCTGTGCATGCTTTGCCTCTGCTCCTGCTGCTGCCGCCGCTGCTGCTGTTGTCGGTTAGCATGAACAACAATCCACTTTTATGAATTGATTCATTGCTGTCTGGAACAACTATTGGCCCCTTTGAGACTATACCGCCCATGTAAAACATGAAGTCTTTGCTGAATGAGCAACACAAATGAATTGCTGAATGTTTTGACTTTACCTCGAGGGAAAAGGCGGTGGGGATTGATGGAGCAATTTCACAGTGGTGTGGTGAAGCCGAAGCATTGCCAGTTTTTGAGTACAAACCAGACTTTCTTTTGTTTTTTTCCAATCGACTATATGTTGCTGTAGTTGAAATCTAAATATTATATTTTGGCTCTAAAAATTCTTATTCCAGTGTGTTTTCCCCTCTATGTGATGTGCTTCTGGACACATCAGATGGCTTGTTTTGCTTGAGCTGACTCGGCATCTTGTCTGCATTATAATTCAGTGAGGGGCGTGCAGAGGAGTAGGGACGTGATCGAAGGCCTAGCCAGCTGCACTCCCTGCAAAAGCACTATTCCACCCGCATGTTTTAATTTATATAAGTCGGCTGTTGTTTTCACCACTGGCAAACAAACCTCCTCCCTCAAATTAGGACAAGGACCTTCAGTGGTCAGTGGAAAACCTGTAAATGGAGGGGGTTGTACTTGCGTGCGATCCTTTAATATGCTAAGCCCAAGTCTTAAAGCAGTAGTGTTGGCATTCTGCCACATCCGAGCACCACACTGGGGAGCTGAAGCTGCTCATGCAGCTGTCTCACAGTGCATTAGCTTGCTTACACCTCCTCATATCCACATGTACCTGGTTCCCACCATGCTCAAACTGCAGATACACCGTCATGGGGAATTCATGTGTTATTAGTAGGATTAAAAGAGCACACACACACACATAAAAGCAAATCTGCCTCTCCCATTTTGACCTTGGTCTTGTGGCCTGATGCAGCAGCGACAGATTTTACAAGACCCAAGAGGTAGAAGGAAAGCTCGTTTAAGGACAGAGGGTAATGACAGCATTTGGCCTGGACATATGGCAATGAAAGAATCCCCAGAGGACCGTCTCTGGCTTGACCCAAATCCTCAGCCAGCAACCAAGTGGTCATTTTTACCTGTTTTCTTCTTCCTGGCTTTATAGTTTTGAAAATATCATTTCAGACCTGCCAGTGAGTGAAATGACAGATCTGTCTGACTGTTGGGAAAATTGCACTAAGTGCTCAAATTGACTGCATTCACAGCCTGTAGCACTCATATACCTTAGAACAAGGCAGATAGATGACATAACAAGCTGCGTTTGCAATGCAGTCATGGACTTGTGAAACTTCCATTTTAAGTGTTCTCACTGCCTTTGCAGATATTAAAATTAAAACATCTTTAATCACACAAAGAAAAAGTGATAAATATGTGACCTTTAAAACAATCAGTTGTTATTTCAGTGTGTACAACCTGAAATCAAATAGGCTTTATAATAAATTTAGACACTTGACAGTCACTTTCATGTTTAGGAAACCAGTTGCAAACCCCAATGAACATTCTGCAGTTCAAAGTCACATAACTAAGACAGACATATTATTAGCTTAATAGAAAATGACTCGGAGTTCTTACTTCCTTACTGACTAATTAACTCAGAGAACCACATTAAGGCAGCTGCTCATCTCCATTCGAAATAAGATTCAGTCATGGATGTAAAATTATAACTGACGCATCTGTGATGGTGTCATGCGGCACGCAAAAAATAAAGAAGAGAGATGGGAATTTAGGATTAGATTTACTTCGGCAGAGAAATACATGAGCATTGCACAGGCTCTCTAAAGACAGAAATATAACTGATACAACTGATAGTGATTGAAAGGCCTGAGGGAGGAAATGTGTGAGCAACAGAAAACAGATGTGGCAGCTTGTGCACTGCATTGTAATAATTTGATGTTTCAAACTATTTTGTAATTTAGCTCTCACTTCAGAGTTGAATATAAAATGATAGAGCTGTCTGCAACAGTGTTGTGACAGTGCAGTTATACGAGGGTTTTACATTTCTGTCGTAACCATCCTCACTGATCAATATGTTACGATGTCTATACTGCTCAACTTGTCCTTCACAGTGTAGACATTATAGTTGTGGAGAGACAGATATAACAGTGACTCTCACAGGCTATTGATTTCATGACTGAAGTCATTATTTCATTAAAAAACAAATACCAAAGTATAGATGCTGGCTAAGGCACACAAAACCACACACGTTTGCGTCATAATCCTTTACGGTTCCACAATAGTCCCCATCAAAAAAGGTATCATTTATTTTCACCATCCATTCGTTATAGTTTGTGTCAGTCAAGGAGTCTTTGAAGTGAAAAGGTTTGGGAATTACTAAGACACCAGAAATCAAAAGGGACAGATCAGTGTATGACTAAAATAGTAACATAACTGTGCAAGTCATGGACATATTTGTGCGAACTCAAAACGAGACGATGCCTGTGGTGTTAAATAAAGCAGGGTTAGATTTCATTTAGAGGTGTGTTAGATTTTCCACTTGTTAGTGAGGCACAGATACTCTGCAGGTTCTCATTGCAGCTGCAGACTGCAGCAATGCAGGATGCTGATTATGACACATTCAGATCGAGTGGAGACACTAATCAGTGAAATCACCTGGTCTGGCATGAGGCTGCAGAGAGAACCTGCAGACTCTTAATTCACCACCGTATCCTGCTCTAGTCGACCCAGACTTATTGCCTGTGGAGGCGGCAGCACAGCTTTTAATATATTCATCACCACTAAACAGGAAAGCAGTTGTGATATCCCAGAAATAGATTTGAAAGAAGGGCTCAAGGACACCTATTTGTTTTGTTTTTTTCTTAGTTATTTGAGAAGATCAATACCACTTTCATATCAGCATCCAAAATATGAAGGAGGAGGTTAGGTTAGGTTAGGTTTGGTTAGCTTAGCCTAGCTTAGCATAACACAAGGAAAATGGTCACAATGTCTGCTGCCAGGGTTAAAATTCTGCCTACCAGCCATGATAATTCTCACTAATAGATTACATCTCCTCTTATTACAGTTGCCCAAATGCCCTGGTAAGCTAACTAGTGTCTGGATGTAGCTTCACATTGATGATCTAAGCTAACTCTGCACAAAAGAATATCGACCAAATTGTCAAACATTTCCTTTTAAGAGTCTCAGGGTGCATTTAGCATTTTACACAGAAGCTGGGTGGTGACAGATGTTTGCTACAGTCAAGAGTTTCCAACAACTATCACAAATCCTGGCAAGGTGTCCTTTCAGAAAGATCCTGAACCTCCTGCCTGCTGCTCGTGTCGGACTTGTCTGGGGATTTTGGTCGAAAACAAGAGCAGGTGCACAAGGACAACAGAGAGTTTAGACAGACGGACTGAACCTCTATCTGCTCACTGAATATAAATGACGCAGGATGAAAGTAAAAAAAAAAAAAAAAAATGGAGCCCGGGTGTACGTTTCACTCTCTCTCTGTCAGGAGGAAATATATAACTATTCTGGTGATGTGGCAAGCTAAGTGACGTGCTAACTGTGTTAAGAATATTCACTGCATTGGATTTACTTGATTACATGGTTTGCAAATCTCAAAACTGCAAGCCAGCAGATTTAATAAGAGCTTTCTATATCTCAGCAAAAGTACATCTTAGGCGGCGGCGGCGGCGGCTGCATTTATCCTTTTTATAGTCGGGTCGTAACTCCTGTCTCTCCCATCACTACTGTGCATCTGTCACTTACCCGCAGAGACATCAAGGTTGTTCCTCTCAAGTCTCATAGTCGAATGCCCCCACCTCCCCCCCGAAAAAAACCAACCACACATCTGTACTCATGCACACACACATATTGCAGAACCCCTAAGTCCCTTTTGCATCCTAAATAGGCTAATTTCTCTGCTGATCTGGGATTTGTGAATGTTCGAGTTTATTGAAGGAGCTGACACAGATCAAGACACTTTTTTTTTTTGTGTGTGTGGTTCACGGATTAAGTCTTTCTGCCAGTTAGATCAAGGAGTGTGCTGTCACTTTGTCAATCAGTTATGTGTAGCCTTCAGCAGTCCGACCGGTTATTCTCAATCAAATATCTAATCTAGTACATGAAAGGAAGAATCTCTGTAAAGTAAAAAGGAAGAAGACATGTAGTATTATGATTTATTTGATTATTGTAGCTGCTTCTTTTGATGTTATCTACCTTTTCTCCAGAAATGCTAAGAGTGCTGACACACGGGGATAACATCGTATTGGATGGACCAAAAAAACCCAAGATTCCTGAAGCTGGAGATTGAAGAGCGCTTTAGTAATCTCCTATAATCCTTTTTGTTCACCCAGGAGATTGTCCTCCTTTAGAAGTTTCCAGCCAGACAAAGAGGTGGATAGTGTGATGGTATCAACTCTAATAGACTGGGGAGGTTGAGGAAAAGGCTAACCACCTCACTGTGTCAAATGGGCCCAGGTTCAGGGAAGTCAGCTCTCACTCAATTATTTTCTAAATTAACTGACGAGCTCCGTTGAGATTTAGCAGAGACTATCTGAGGTATTACGGCTCAGAAATGGTCAGGATTGGGAGTTCAGGGGGGCGATCTTCATGTCAAAGTACTGACACACCTTTCAGGTATTTGCACTTCCCAAAGAATTCTCCTGTGACCATTTCTGTATTGTTAAAGAATGTAATTTTAGACTGAAAGCAGGTCAGTGATTGTATGTTTTTGTGTTACTTGTGTTTTTGTCCTTACTTAGTTTTTCTTTGATTTTGAGTGTTAAAAAACAGGCAGCAGGGGCTTTTTTTTGTTGTTTTGTTTTGTTTTGTTTTGTTTTCTCTTTCAGTGACAAATGAGTGACAGCAGGTTGTGGACAACAGTAGATTTCATGAGGCCAAAAAAGAAAATCTCATGCTTTACCTGTGTGCTCAACCCACCGCTGTGAAATATTGCTCAGGAGTGATGCACCCACCGTCATGAGTAACAGGGTAATAAGAGACTTGAAAGGTCAGATTGTCTGTCTTAGTGTTGTTTAATGGAAAGTGTGGCCACTTGCCAAGGTCTGTGTGTCTCAAGGACCCCAGGTTAAGTGATGCTAAGACTTCAGTTAATAACAGAGGACTTCCAATAGAGTTTTTGCAGAGCCACCATCATTACAGGAAAGTGGCTGCAAGCACTTTGATGAGGAACCAAAAAAGCAGCAAGATCCATGCTGAGACCTGACATTTGAGAAGAACAGTGGGGCAAAGTGCTTCTATGTCTGATTCTGGAAAATCTTCTGTTGAACATATAGAGTTCATGGTCTCCCTCCTTGGAAGCAAAAGACAGATATTCTTCATAGACCTCACCTGTGTCCCGTCTTTCTATTTGTAATAAGAAAAAGCACATTTTTATTATCATCTCCATGTAATATTTTTTTTATTGTTTTATTTTTTTCCTTCAACAAGGACACACATATTCCAGTCTATTCATACAGTGGAGACATCACTAACATCATAGCGTTTTTCCAATCACAGACAAACACAATATTTACAGACTATTCATGTGCATTTAACTCAGTTGTGGGATTTCCAGTCGGAGAACCAGGAGGTCAAAGCAGCATCTAGCGCTAACATGAACCAAATAGTCTATGGTCTGCTTACTATTTGAAAGGCAGAAAGTAGCAAAGTATAATTCACCAGCATCCCAAAGGTCAGTCAACTCCCATTTAATGAGGGTGATTATTCAAATAGAAAGAGTTACAATATACAACCGCTGTCACTTTTAAATCAAGAACTAATTGTACTATCAAACCAATAAAAGAAGAAATGCAAATGCGGCTCTTACTAAATATTTGTACTTAGTGTCAGAGAGGAGACATACCTGGCAGTCAAATGAGATTTATCTGCTTTGATATGCCTTGGAATAAAGGCCTGCAACACATTAGTCTCTGTCTAGCTTGCTGCCCCACTTAACGGTTGTTGTTGTTGTTTTTCTTGCAAGCAGAACTAATACACACAAAATGACACCACAGAAGTAGTAGACACTATCAGAGTTGGTACAGACTGAACCAAACACAATATAAAGCTTGTTATAAAAAAAAAAAAAAAAAGTGGCTGAATCTGGTTTTGCTTTACCTTCAAAAATAGTCCAGTCTTTCCTTGAAGAGGAATCTGAGGACACACAGTACACTTGTGACATTTTACACTGCCAAACTTTCCTTAACCAATCAAATGGTCTTGTTATTTTTTTTTATGGAAAGAAGTCCAGAAGAATGAGCCACAGGAGAAATATGAGCAGGAGGAATCAATAGGTTGGGGTCTAGTCATCCCACAGTGGATGCAGCAATAGAAACTGTAGTCACAGCTCATTTATAGAAACTTCGTCACCTTGTCAAGCTTAGCTTTTAAATGTTACACTGCAGACATTGTGGAATCATCTGACATGAGGTCAGGTTGAGTGCATTTATTTTAGTAGAACACTAATTTTTCTGCTCATACAAGTCTTTTCTTATATTCCATTTGTCTATGATAATTAGATTTTACTGTACCACTGGGCCCCAGCATGTCATCTTGAATATATCTTGTCCTTTTGTTGATTCACTGCTGATGAGTCGAGGATCAGTGGTGGTCTATGGGACCTCAGCCACAGCTCAGTGTCACAGATGATGTGTAACCTAAGATCCCCTGGATCTTAATGCTATTGGCTGCCTTGCTCCTTGACCCACTTTTAATGATTATTCTGCCTGAGGCGAGTGGATTAGTTTCTGTCTATAGAGTCATGAAGAAAGAAAGAGGAAAATGACCTATTGTATAACACAGCTGTAGCTGTCTCTTTGGTGAAATTAGCAAACCCTCAAACTGCATTAATTTGCTCCAAAACTAAGTTTTGTTCAATCCAAGCTGTCGAGGTTTGAATTGGAAAAGTATTAACAGAATAACTGGTAGAAATGTACTTGGTCAGTTTGGCTGTCTGAGTCAGTGCATAATAATGTAGTTCAGACATATTTTAAGAAATGTAGATATACCCTGCATTTTAAGTTTGTTGTCCAATACAGTTTAATGCAAAAGCTACCACTTACAACTTTAAACACAGCAAGAATAATTCATGTGAGTGGTTTAGGTCTTTTGGTCATTTGGTCTTTGGAGACTTTTCCATAAAGTACATATATTGCTCCACCTGACGAGGATGAAAAAAGTTTTAGAACATCCATCCATCCATCTTTTGTCAATACTGCTTATCCATGCAGGGATTTAGCCAGTCCATGACATAGGTCACCAGTCGATCACAGGGCTGATATATAGAAGCAAAAACCCTCACTCATACAGATTCACACCTACAGGAAATTTATAGTCATCAATCAGCCTGCATATCTCTGCACTGTGGGAGGAAGCAGGAGAAAGCAGAGGGAATTCTTGCACCGAGAACACACATATTCCAGTGTATTCATACAGTGTAGACATGACTAACATCATGGCATTTTTCCGATCACAGACAAACCCAGTATTGACAGACTAAAAGGACTCGATTAACATGAACAGAATAGTCTATTACTGTCTTTGGCCATTTTTTTTATAAATAACAGAGTGATTGTTGTCAACAAGAACTACAGCTCACAATGCTGTGTTTTTCATTTATAGTTTCAGTCTTTTTGTGCCTATCAATTGGCAGCTGGATGCAAATTGATGTTAGCTGTTTGTTATGCTAGCTTTTTCAAAAACAAACTAGAAAACAGTTGGAACAGCAAATACAAGCCACCATTAGTATGAAAGTCATGTTTGGGCCACCTTTTGAATGTAAATGTGGTGGATGTTGTGTTATCTCTGTTTCTGTTCTTAACCAGCAGAAGAAGCTATTTTTTATTTTATTTTATTTTATTTTATTTTATTTATTTATTTATTTATTTTAAATAAATATAACTGGTATCAGTATTCAGTCACAAAATACTAGCAGGTAGCTAATTAGCCTGAATTTCGGAAACTTTGACAAATCAGACTGATGGCTGTGGCATGTTTTTGTGAGTCTGTGTCTAGAAAACAAGGTTTCACTGCATGAAAAAGGGAGAATGACATTAGTGAGAATGACATTTTTTCCTGCTACATATTAAACACACAAATTAGCCAAAGGCTGTGTTGCTTGCCTCCCAGAGTGGGTTGTACATAAACAGTAAATGTAGTTTTTTTTTTTTTTTTAATCTGTGCATAATATGGTTTGATTCATATACCATAATAAGAAATAATAATAACTTTCATTAATATAGAGCCTTTCACGATACCCAGGGATGCTTTACAATAACAACAACATATCACACAACTCGTAGTGAACATATGATTTTTTTCTGTTCTCCATGCAGTATCTAAAACCATCTTATTGAACGTCACTTGTTATTCCCACTCACACAACAGGAGGCAAGAGCAGCAAAGTCCATTTCACTTTGTGATCAACGCCATGCCATTTCCCCCTGGGTTGCACTGCTCCCGTTCAACCATTGTGTATTGTGCAGGGTTCAGAAGTTCACAAGACCATAAGTTCAATGGTTGCTAGAGGGTCTTGGCTCTGGGGAAAAAGGCGAGATTTACAGTGAACACCGATGTAACTGGTGGAACATATTAAATCAGGCTCCATGTGGCAATGTGGTTTCAGGAGCTATGGTGGCAAATTAACCCTCTAGCACAGATCTAAACCCACACACACAAAGCTAATAGAGACTAACACACATGTTAAGACTGTACACAAACACACACGGGCAAATATATGTGCAAGGCATGTACCTATTATATCCAATAAATCACCCACCAGCCAGCAACACAGGAAACAAATACTGAGCGTGTCTTTTTAGCTTGTTACTCTGTCGCAATTTACCTGTGAATGGTTTCTCTGTGGTGGGCAGAGGTGCAGTTATATATCACTGAGTTAGAATTGTGAAAGTTCATGGCTATGTTTGCTGTGTTATTGTAGTAATAAATGTGATTGAGTGGGTGTCTTACAAAGTTGCATTCAGGCCTGATCCAAGGTTGCATAGTCATTTAAAATATGACTAAAAGTGAGGAAAGGCTAACCTTGACGACAAGAGACCAAGAGAATCAGAGATGAAGACGCAGCTTTATGGTGTTTGTCTTTAAAGGAAAGCGCTGTATGAGTAGTCCATGATGGAAATAGTAGTTGACAGTGGTGGTTTAACTTTTTTTTAACTTTTTTTGTTTTGTTTTTGCATCTTCTTGTTATGTTGGTTCAGTTCAGTATCAATGTTGCTCTAAAGTGCTACCTGCTTATTCTTTTTTAATGCTGTCATAAAAAAAAAGTCTCATTCCACAAGTTTATGACTATTACTCATTATGGAATAAATGCTCTGTTTGCAGGAATCATCAGGACTGCCTTAGCTAACATGGACCGGGAAGCCAGAGAACACTACACAGTCGTTATCCAAGCCAAAGACATGGCAGGCCAGGTCGGAGGCCTCTCTGGCTCCACCACCATCAACATCACCCTGACGGACGTCAACGACAACCCGCCCAAGTTTCCCCAAAGTATGTATAGAGCTCTACCTGCAAAAAAAACAAAACAAAACAAAACTAAATATATTACAAAATCTCTTGAACATATTTTGGGTCATTTCATGGAAGTTTTAGACCATCCATCCATCCATTGCCTTTACTGCTTATCTATGCATGGTCAAGGGGACCAGCGGATATAGGTCACCAGTCTATCACAGGGCTAACATAAGCTCATGCCCTCACACTCTCATATTCACACCTACAGGCAATTCAGAGTTGCCAGTCAACCCCTATACATGTCTCTGGACTGTGAGAGGAAGCGAGAGAACCCATAGAGAACCCATGCAGGCACAGGGAGAACATGGAAACCACCCAGAAAGGCCCTAGGTCCAGATGTCAAATCTAGAACTGCCTTGCTGAGAGGTGCCAACCAAAAATTAAACAAATCTGAAAACACTGGGGCACTGTAGAGCTCACTGTGTTGAACAGGTGTCCCATATGCAGAGGCTACAGTCCTCACTGCTGGTTTGAATCCCCTGGTGGCCCTTTGCTGCATGTCATTCCCCCTCTCTGTGCCTCCCCATTTCCTCTTTCTCTCAACTATCCTATCAATTAAAGGCAAAATGCCCCAAAAATTAATAAAAAAAAAAACATTTTTTGTTGGAATACGATCTTCAGATTGAAGGAAGTGAAGAACATGATAAACTCTGTGGCCATAGCCTCTGTCTGAAGACACCTTACCATGAGGAAACTGTTGCCTTTTGGCTTCCCTGCTAGTTAACTTGCCAGAAGGCAGATTTAACAAAAACAACCACTGGTAATGGTAATGTTTTACTGCTACTAACCTGAATTAGCCTCTATTAAAAAGGAACTATGCAGGATTTTCCCTACGCTGCATTTTTACCTTAATTAAACAGCTTTGGAGTAATTGTGTTGGTCACATACATGACTTGTAATGTGTTACGAGGGAGAATGAAGGCTCCCTGCCTTCCACCTGGCATCTCAGGGCTGAAAACCAACCTTGCAACATCAGTGCAGCACTTGACCTCCCAGCTCTCGTATCTGCGCATCGCGACACAAACACGCTCCATAACCCTTAACCTTTCGTTTATGACGGTTTAGACTACACAAATATAAACTTCATATCATCGTATATGTTATATTACGTTATCCAGCGCTCCATGGATTGCTTTTTTCACCGGCTTCGTTAAAAACAATTGCACACGGCCAGGCGGAGGGTTAGCAAAACAGCAGAAAAATGACGAGACTTACATAGTTCCCCTTTAAATGGCCAAGCTGTGGCTGGTAATGTGATAAGCTGTTTTCAGCCATTTTTGGCCTTGAGCAGCAGACCTCCACTACAGCCGCCTGAGGCAGCTACACTACCTGGAAAGCATTTATAAGAAGGCTTCTTTGCTGGATTTTCATTATGGAAGTGAAAAGATAGCCAGAAAAGTAACTGTAAGAAAAGTGCTACGTGGAGCAAAAGTCTTAATACGTTTGGCATGACAGATTATCCGTTAGAATGTATTCTCTGGTTCCGGCTTGAAGGAAAAGAGAAAACATCATCATGGCAGTATTTGCAGAGACAAAATTAAAATTATTTTAATTATAATTTCTTCATGCATGCATTGATTAACCATTTATCAGTCTTAGAAGGTTTAGGAAACGAATCATGGATTATTGAGTTTTCCCCTCACAGACCTATTCTGCATTCCTCAGTATAATGTATTATACTTATTGTGTGACTCAGTAGTCTAATATCGCAGTCAAATTTTCCGTAATTAGCAAAATTAGAAAAGCATTCATCTAAACCCTCTGTTTTTGCCGTCTGAATTTTCTCCATTTTCATGATAAATTTAAGTAATGATGAAGTTGTGATTCTTTGCCTTTGAAAGTGCCTCATCAAACACAATCCCCCCTTGGCTCTGAGTTTTTCATTTTGTGCCGTGGTGAAAAACTATTTCAAAACCATCAACATTTTCTGAATAATCATCTGCCTCGGAGTTTTGATCTGCTTCGCTGCAGCACTATCAACCTCAGTTTAGCATTTAATGTCAATTGAAGCACTGCAGATTATTTTTTAATGACATTCCCTGAGGAACAATTGGTGACAGAATCAAATTGCTTAACTAAGCCCTTTTTGGGTGACATTCAGACAATGATGTGGTTCAGATTGGTCTGTGTTGAAAGAATATATTTTTTTTTTTTTTTTTGCTGTCTCTTAATGGTTTCACATCAATGTTCATCCACAGAAAATTACCAGCTGTACGTCCCTGAATCAGCTCAAGTAGGTAAACCGGTGGGGAAGATCAAAGCCAATGACGAAGACCTTGGCATCAATGCCGACATCAAGTACAGCATCATTAACTCCGAGGGGTCCTACATGTTTTCCATATCCACTGACAGAGACACAAGAGAGGGAATCATCAGTCTCAAAAAGGTAAACACACACTCTCATCAACACCAAAATGTGCAAGAAAATGGCCTCATGCATTGGCCCTGAGCTGTTTGGATGCAAACTGAGAGATGAAATTTGGAGCTTTGACCTCCAGTGGTATGTGATGTGGATGTAGATATCTCGGCAACTGGATATTGTTTGCATTAAATATTCCATCTGCACATCTGCATCCATATTATGCAACCTGCAGTCAATGGAATAAATCAAATGCAGCAGTAAGAGTAGAAGAAGCTGAATGCCAATTGATAAGTTCCCAGTTACTCACAATATAGCAGCAAAAAATCATGGACCCAACAGCCCAAAATGGGTTAGACATATTATGCCCCCTTTCCACAAAATGAAATAGTTCCCAGGCGTGCTTTGGTCAAAACACCCCAAGGATCAAACATCACAGCACTCTGTTCATCCGGTCAAAACAGCCCTGTTCAGAGCAGCTGGTTTCAGTGTCTGTCCCTTTAAATACAAATGAACCACTGCTCAAGTCGCCCGCCACCCCAGGCCCCTTCTACCAGTACCAGTACTCACAGGTAGGGGTGGTATTATGCAAATTCAAAAACTAATGACATCATTGTCTGACAACTGAGGGAACAGCTCGTAAAACCACATGGATTTCAACCCAGGGAGCCTGCAAGTTACAAATTTTTATGTCAATTTGCACATTCTGGGGGCCAGAAGGCCAAACACCCAGAGCCTTCAAAAAGTGATATTTCCATAATATGTCTAATGTCTAATGCTGTCTTCTGTAGAAGTGTGGAATTAAATAAATCATTTTGTTTGTCATGAAAACCACAGGATCTTAACCTTTTATTTGCAGCTGAAAGAAGTGAACTGAAATTAGATTCACATGTCCCATGGTGCTCCTCTCCCCAACAGCCTCTGAACTACGAGAGAAAGAAGACCTACACTCTCCAAATCGAGGGGGTAAACACGCATGTGGATCCTCGTTTTTCCTATCTTGGCTCTTTCAAAGATTCCGCCACCCTTAAAATCACAGTAGGGGATGTGGACGAAGCCCCCGTCTTTTCTATGGATTATTATATCATGGATGTGTATGAGAATGCACCGAGCGGCACGGAGGTGGGCACTGTAATGGCTCGAGATCCTGACAGCAGGAACAGCCCTGTCAGGTAAGACACTAACTGCTAGACGCATACACACACACACAAGCAGAAATGAAATGATTACAAATACTGAGAAGCAGAGCTGCTCTGTAAGCACACTGTCTTATTGGTCGTGCATCATTGGACAGAGCTGGAGATCTACAGTTCTTTTTTTTTTTTTGTTATGAAATATCAGTGCAGAGAGGAAGTGAGAGAGTAGGCTGCTACTATTATGAGACTTATTTTAAGACTCAGCACGCTCTCAGCTGTGACCAGCAGCCAATGTAACTTTGCCACTTTGTCAAGTAATTGGTTGCCAAAAACTTTTATTTTTTGATTTTTTTATATAGCAGCCTTTCCTTTCCCAGATTGATTTCAAAAGAATGCTAAAAAGCCTGGTTAGCATATCTCTTTGATTAGCATATCTGATAAAGCATATGTTTGCCATGCAGTAATTCAGATAATGAGGGTCCGTTTTTGGACTCCAATTTGGATCCTTATTTATTCTTTTTTATTGGCACTCAGGTTAGCAGTCAGATGCATGTTCCTGTGAGAATGGAGCTGTTTTAGCTTTGCCCATTGCAGTTCAAGTCAACTAATAAGATTATTTCTGCCTCCAAGAAATGTTTGTCTTGCTAAAACTCCAATTTGCATGTAAAATCACTGCCTCGTGTGATAGATACAGCAATTGAGGTTGGTTTCAGCACTGGTTTGCACATTCTGAGTGTCTGTCAATACAAGCACATGAAATTATGCATGATGCCTTTTGAACATTTGCAGTAGATAGATTTGTTTATTTTCTCAGTAGGAGCATGACACGGGCAATTAAGACACATACAGATTTGTATAGAGTTACACAAAATACAGACACTTCATTACACATTCACTACAACAGAGACAATCAAAGACACAGATTGACACTCTTCATTACCACAGGCTGGATGGGGGTTACTTGCTTGAAGTTTTTATGTCTGTAGGAACAAAGCACCTCTCTGCACATGGGCAGCCCGTACCTGCAGCCAAATGAAGGCGAGGGTAAAGTGGCAGCAGAGTGTGTGGTCTGGGTCATGTACGACTGTGAGTGCTTTGTGGATCAGGATGAGGTGACACACTCGGATAAGGTACTCAGAATACCAATGAGTTTGCTGGCTAAATGAGTTATCTTTAGGAGTTTGTTCTCGTTGGCGACTGGAAACATATGGAAAAGACAGATGGCTCCACACAGAAGAACTGGCTCGGTAATGCTGTGGTACAGGAGAAGAAGAAGAAGATGGGGCTGGACAGTTCCTCCAAGCTCTGTATGACAATTCAAAATACTGTCTGTCAAGTTAAAGATATTCCAGGTGGCTACGAACTTCATACCAAACTAAAAGCATAATATGACTCTAAAATGGACTGTAGTGTATTTAACAACCTGCTGTTCATTAGTATTATGCATACCCTTAATGCTCCTCAAAACATCAGTAATGTGCATAATGGATCTCCCATTTTTGGCATCATCACAAAGAATGTAAGTTTGTTAGTTTTTTCCTTTGAAATAACCTGAGGCCATACAACAGCTTAGCACATTTGTATGCACTCTAAACACATGCTTGTGTACTAGCTGAAAAAAAAAGATTGATGTTGGCCTTAGGCAGTGGACTAATCTCCAGTTTTGCTCTGTGCAGGTACCTCGTTTCATGACATTACACTCAAGTAGTTATCGCCACGCGTATTAATTTGAATTCCCTCTGTTACCTCGGCGTGAATGATGGAGTAGCTTTAAAGATGAGACTGCCCATGAGATGAGGTATTGCTGATACGTCAATAAGAAGCAATCTTCTGTTGCCGTTACACATAGCAACAAAGGCTGCATACCCCTGGGCTTTCTATACAGCATTAAGTAGACTTATGGCTATACTACTGTCCACTGTGTTTTGGAGAGGTGAGCGCTGTGTTTCTCAATGAATAATGTACAATATGAAATAGCAGGATGACACGAGGTGAAGCTGATTCTTTGATTCTTGTCAGAATCTTAAGACTTGTGAAAGATTTGTTGTAAACAAGAAGGCAATCTACATATGAAAGAGTTTCCCCGCTCTCCTTGTGGGATACCTCCTCTTCGTCCATTCCTACGGCACATCACTTCCAATGTTCACCACATGAAGAAGAAGTCAGCGGGAAGCACTTCACTGACATCCACTTGAACCCGCGAAAAAGCTGAACAACCGAGCCGTGGCTCCCTGTGTTGGCGTCAGACTGCAGAATGCAGCAGGGAAGAGTGTTTGTCTCTCTTTGATCATGCAGTCTGCCTGCGCGTGCATTTAAATAAACATGTTATTGAAGTGACATTTCAAATGTTAGCGTGAAATTGACATCTAAATAGCCAAGTGAAGTCTTGATGGCTCATTACCCCTGGTTGCTCTTATACATTATCATAATCAGCAGGAACACTTGTGAAAACTTCTTGGCCTGGTTGTGTGGATTCATATCAATCCCATCTATAGCTTAAACTGATTATTATTTATGTATTTATTTATTTCTTTTTCATAACACATTACATATTTCCACTTTTAACTACTTAAGTAATTTTACTGGAATTTATATTAAAAATAATAATCTACTTTGAAGGACAGATTGGTCATCTTATGGAAAAGTTAAATAGTCCCCAGTGGATAGTGTCAATCCAAATGACTTTGGAGAAATATCAAAATCTTTCTCAAACAAACCAACCCAACCTAAGTTTCTTCATATCTGATCAACTTTACCTACCAGTAACTATAGATAAACATCACCACATGTGATTATAACACAGCATACCTCTGTTGTGTGGTATTTTTGTCTTACTTGAACAAAAATCCCTCAGACCAGTATAAGCACATTGTTTTTAGTTAATTAAGCTTCACCAAAACCAACTTTCCAAACAGTTTAAGTGGATAACACTGTTCTTGAGACGTCTGCCTCTCATGCTGACACTCTTAATTTAGCATCTGCAAAATTTGAGCACTCTGCTCAGAGAAATGAGCAAAGTGCAATTGAAGCCGACAGAGTTTTGCTATGAATGTGCTTTTCCACATAAGTGTGTTTGTATATTTTTAAAAATGCCCCAGCATTACATCCCTGACTGAAGGTTAGATCAGCCAATCACCTTGTTTGCTGTTTGCTACACGGCTGTTTGATGCGCTGTTGCATTTTTTAAGTGACACTTGATATGTGAATGTCATTGTAATTCCCCTTTTCACTAATGAGCGTTGAGCCCAGTCTCACAAATGTAAAGGTCAGCCCAATAAGCAGAGTCTGGGATGTTTTAAAGCTCACACTTTACACACAATAATACCACCAATGCTTTGAATTAAGCCACACTGGTGTTGGAGTTTGAGGACATTAAAGTTGCCTCTTTATTGTTTTTGTGTTGTGTAGTGATAATTACCACTGCTGCCATCAAAATAATAGACAAAGTTTTGTTGCTGCTCATTGCATTCCAATAATTACAAAGTTTCAGTTTGGATTTCTGAAATGCAGGCAAGGGACCTATTACTGCACATCAGCTGTTGTTCTTGTTGTTTGAAAGAAAGATAAAAAAAAAAAAAAAGAAAAACTTTTATCAAGGTGTTCAGGAAAATAATCATTATTCCGTGGAACATCGTGTGCTTTATCTGCAGGAATATGGAACTAAAAAAGTAAACAACAAATCACCAGTAGCAGTAATTAACTGTATTGAAGTGTTTCTCAGTGGAGCCATATAATCACATGGCTTTCTTTGAGACAAAGTGAATGCTTAACACCTAAACTCTCCTTTTTACAGCCCAAAAGCCTTCACGCTTGTATGAGTCTGAGCGTTTAATAAATCATGACAACATTTCTACCGAGGGTGCTTCATACACTTGTAAGCAATCCATGCTTAAAAAATTAGTTCATTATGTGAAATAAATGCCATCCTGGCATTAATATCCCCATAATGTTTCCATCTCTCATGTCATTCGAAAATTGTCGAGGGGCCATATTACTCAGGAGAATGAATGCTGGATTAAAGGTGTAAATAGGTCATTAAGAGATAAATTAGGGAATACACAGTCAATGCTCATTCCGTGCTTGAACTCATGAGAGGGGCAACCGAGCCCCATTTCTGCTTTGTATTCCACAGACTGCTTTGCTCCTGGTTTGATAACAGCATTGCTAGAAAGCCATTACAACAGTGTAAACATTGCCGGCAGAACATTACTTTTTGTCATTATTAAATATTGAGGATAATTGCTCTTGACTTAGAAATATGTCTTTTCAGAACATTCTGTCAAGACCTAAAGTCCATTTAAAGGCAGCATGGATTATTCTATTCATGTGCTCCGGAGGTGGCGCCAAACATTGAAAATAATGGTAGCATAAGACACAGAACATCCCCTTTGGCTTGTAGAGTCTCGCCTCTTCATTCATTCCGCTGCACGGTTTCGGTTCGTTGAACATTTGATCATTAATGGAAGACTTTGTTTTCTGGTTTTGTCACCAAATAAACATGAACCAAAGCAAATAAATGTGTTTTTTTATGTTTCAGTAGAGTTGGTGAAGTGAAGCAAGACCCACAAAGGCATTAAGTGCCTGCATAGTGTTTTTTAGGCATTAAATGTTTGGCTCTGCCGAATTCACACTTAGGCCATTTTATGTGTAATGAGCAGTAATATTCTCACTTGCATTTTTTTTTTCCTGTGGCTTTGAAAATAGTTTTCTAAAGTTTGAAATAATAACTTTTCGTAAATCTTTAGAAATAAAAATTTTAGCAGTGAAAGAATTGGAGGACCCTGTGTTTTTGTATTTGACCCATCTGGACTAAAAGTCATGTGTCAGTCTCCATTGTGGGGACTGTTAGTGGAGGAGGAATACTGGATTATTCCAATGGCCCTTCCAATGGTTCATATAAGACCAAAGTTGTATTCCAGCCCCTCTATTTGTGCATTTCTCAACACTTTCATTGTTGCACAACAATAAGTGGGTCCATATTGATGCTGAAGGACACTTTGACAAATGCAAGACTCTTGAAGATTCAAGATTCATCTGCAATGTTGTGCCATTGCTGCCACTTTGTCCCTAATGCATCATTGTAACTAATAAATACTTCAATGTCAAAATGCTTCCCCGAGTCTGTAATAGTGCTGCACGATTTGACAAAAATGTGCGATTGCGATTATGGTGGACAATATTGCGAAATGCGGTATGCGATATGCGATATGCATATGGAGAAGAGAGGAGATGACAGATGAGTGTTGCTGTTACAGTCAAAAAAGAAAACTAAACAAAAACAACGTAAATGAAACCGGAGCTTCCATGGCTATCGCCATTTTTTAAATGCACCATATGTGTCAAGCAGGAAATCACAGTTAGCTCCGTGTAGCACTCCAAATGCTCTGTGATGATGGAAACATGGGGAAAGGGTCCTGTAAGGATGTGGACCGGTCTGCTGTATGCCGGGTAGTCACGTGACCATACCTGCTGCACACAGTTGGTTCGGAAATGTTACACACGTTACCAGACTCCACACACTACAGGATAGTCCTGGTCACAGACACACACACACGTATCCTGCACATTTATTTACATTAAATCGCAAATCGCAGCCTTTTGTGCGATTATGTAATTGCACAGCGTGATATCGCGATTGCGATTCGATTAATCATGCAGCACTAGTCTGTAACTTTTCAACCATAAACTTTTCTTGAATAATAATTTTGCAATGTAAAGTCTATAGTGGTGGGCAAGGAAGAGAAACACCAGTTTGGATTAGAAAGATGTTTGGTGACCTGTAGGTCAAAATATAAGTAGATGTGTTTTTGAACATGGTCAAAATGTGGTGGTAAAATTACTAAGAATCAATGTTTCAACACCATTCAGCTGAAGTCAGTTAGATGTGGTTGGAGCAGTGGTGATATGTGACTATGATATATGTCAGATAACATTGATTCTGAGAGTCTAAACTTCAACATTGTGGCTTGTATAAACAGCAAATGAATTCTTACCGATTATCCAGCGCCATCATGGCCAACTCCTCTTCAACCTGGTCTTTTAACCATCTGGCACTGTGTTTTTGGTAAAATACACATGAAATGGACACTAAGTGGATGATGTCTTTTCCTAATAGGTATTTCATGGAAAGCAAAGAAGAAGAAGAGAGGTACTTCAGAATTGAAGAAAGCAGTGGAATCGTACGGACGACGCAGCCTCTGGACAGGGAAGACAAAGCTTGGCATAACATCACCGTGATGGCCTCGGAGGTTGGTAGGTACCCAGGTCACTTTTCATAAACCTAATGTTCACATGTGGGCGAGTGATTGTAAAGCGCCTGCTGTGTGTGTCTGCTGCTGCTGCTGCTGCTGTCTTTGTGAATGACTCTGATGTTTTCCTGATGTCTACCACACTTACATGGCTTCTTGAAACTCTCAAAGGAAATGTGCACTTTTCATTTTGTTTCACCAAGTTCAAGGACGACTGTTCTAGCTCTAGTCTTCTAGTGCTAACAGAACATAAGAGGTTTTTTTTTTTTTTTCATCAGGTAATGGCTTTTACATTCACTACACTTTCCATACTCATCACCCACTGACATATAAATATGGTGAATGTCTCCTTTGTTTTACATTTCAAATATTCTAATGCAGATGTATTTCAAAGAGAGTGCTAAACAAAAACAAAGGCTCGGTGCCACACTGTAGCTCTACCCAGAATTATATATTTTCTCTTTTTTTCCATGAGATAACAAGACACCCAGAGGGGATCATATAGTGAGAGAGGGCAGCCCAGGTTCAAATTCATGGAGTGTAAAACTGGAGTCAAAATCAATATCAACAAAAGAAAGGTTCCATAAAAAAGGAATGACTATATGAATCTCCACCGCGTCCTCCCCTTTTACCTACAGAATGAAATCTGCAGCACACATTTTTAGGCAGATATTCACTCTGATGTCTTGATCAAAGACGCTCAGATACTGTGCATGCAAATGGACTCCAAACAAGGCCTCAAACCTGAAGCTGTCACTTGCAGCTTTATCCAGGTAACTGTCTCTTTAACAACTATCCAAATGTTACCTCCTAAAGACCTGGGCCAGTATTCACAAAGATTCTCAGAGTCTTCTCAGAGAGCTCCTAACTTAGCCTAAAAATTCCTAGCAAGGAATCTTAGCTTAAAGGTCCAGTGTGTAATAATTGCCAAGGTTTACTGGCAAAATCTGAATATACGACCCATGAATGTATTGGTGTAAGTGTATAATCACTATAAAATGAAGTTTGTTTGGTTTTCGTAGCCTTATATTTATTCTTTTATATAAACCTATAGCCTTGCTATAGGTCTTGCTCTAGAGAGTGTTGTCATGTTTGTACGGCAGCCTGAACGGAAAATCCAGCTAGCGCGTTTCGCACATATAAATTAACCAACGAAGAAGAAGGCAGAAGGAAAGAAGATATAACAATCGCAATATGGTTTAGATCTTCACCTCATCGCTAGATGCTCCTGAAATACTCCCAGTCTTCCCTGCCATGGAAGACGCCATGTCCTCGGAGGCCACGTCACTTTGCTGACGGGAGAAGCGACACTGCATTCTAGAATCTGAACACTAGATGTCACCCCCCACATTTTATACACTGGACCATTAAGTGTGATTTACGAAGTTTCTTAGAGCAACTCTGAGCAAGGAAGAGACAGAAACTTTTATCTTAGTGAGAAGGTGTGGTTGACCCCATTGCGAGGTATGACTCATTCATTTTAAGCTCTGATTGGTTGTTAGAAAAAAGGAGGGGAAAAAACCCAAATGCACTCCTAGTGATGAACTGACAGTGAAATCCATCGATCACAGAACTAAAATAATTTTATGTCATGAACAATTTAACAAAGTTCAATAAATTGTTAGTCAGATTTAAAAGAAGTTACAAATAGTTTGAACATACTGACTTGTGTCTGATAGTTATTATATTTATTTGCTTATTTGCTATTTAATCACCATGCTGGTCATTTCGCATATAACGATTTTAGAGGGAAATTCAGCTCCAGAGCCAAAAGCCAAGAGGCAGACTGGAACACATCGCGCAGCAAATTAATGTATCATTGTCTGATCAATTACATCAACAACACCGGAAAACCTGCTATGTCCAAGAACGTCTGTTTGTGAGTCTGAAACATGTAGACATCCAGCGGAAAAAGAACAAACAGTGCTACAATATGAGGCTGAAAAAAGCACGGTAATTGACCAATGGTTTTGACATCGCTGCTGCATTGATGCATTTCTCCAGTTGAATATCATAATGGTGCAATTACCTTCATTTCTGCTGTTATTACAGTATTTTGTGGTGGGAGGTCGACCACAAACATTATTCCTGCACAGAGTAATATGTAGTGTTTCATTTAATCACTGTCATTCAGTGTTTGGAGAACATTACTCTGACCTCTCTGTCTTTCTGCCCTTTTCTTCTCTGCTTAAGGAAGATCTTAGGCCTCTTAAAAGTCCTCCTCCCCCCTCTTAACAGTTTGTCACCTTAGGAGCTCTCTTAAGGGGTCAGATGCTTTGTTGATAACTTTTATCTTATCAAGGGAAAATTCTCAGAAAAATCTTAGAATTTGAGGAATTCCAAGATTTTTCTTAGAATCACGTCACTGAGAGCAACTCTTAGTCGTAGGATTCTTTGTGAATTCGGGCCCAGGAAAATTTAAATCTTTGGATTATGATGTTTGATATAGTGACAGATTGTCTAGTCTTATCAACCACTCAAAACTTTTTTCACTGAAAGCTACATTCACCCATTTCACATGCACATTCATTTAGTGGTTTTTGAACACACACACCCGCATACTGATAAAACATCAGAGACAATTTGGTGTTTTAGTGTCAAAGGACTCTCAGAGTCATGTACTGGAATCAAACCACTGACTCTGATTAGTGGATGACCCACAAGACCTCATTAGCCACAGCCACAAAATAAAATGCTTTATTTGTTGACTT
Organism: Caranx ignobilis; assembly: GCA_021432705.1. Classification (NCBI taxonomy): domain Eukaryota; kingdom Metazoa; phylum Chordata; class Actinopteri; order Carangiformes; family Carangidae; genus Caranx; species Caranx ignobilis. The sequence goes on from MU269986.1 coordinate 4,481,494, forward strand.
ATGTCTTGAAAATACCAGTGTTGTAAGCACTAAACTGTAACTTTCAACAAGAAAAAGTCTTGATTTTATATTTTTTATATCTTTCACAATCATAATTGATTAACAACTAGATGTTTTAATGGCACCATTAACTGTGATATCACAGTCATAAACTGTATTTAAACACAGCTCAACATCAGGTGAATTAACAGAGGAATGAACAATTACAGTCGGGAGAAAACAGGGATAAAGGAGTTAATTTGCATATTGATTAGAATGTATTCAAATAGGTTAGAGTGTATTTTCCTTATAATTAACTACAAAATCAAATTAGTCCCAATTGTTTCAATGTCCTTTCCTACATTGAAAATTAATTAAATCAACGCAGGCCCCGCTAACTTCAAGAATTGCTATCAGGTAACTTGGGTAATTTGTAATCACAATTAGGCAAATCTCCTGCCAGCCAACAGAGGTGCTGCATGCTAATGCTTCTTTATCTCCTCACCTCTCTTTAGTATTCAAGGATACAGTTACATGCCGAGTCACTATCAAAAGGCAGAATGATACATTTTTACTACTTTGAATGAGCAAGGACACACAGTGTCGCAGACACAAAGCACCCAGCTCAGTTCACTGCAAAGCAGCATCCTGCAGAGACTCTTCCCTGCTGTGTGATAGCCACCAGGAGCTGTGAGACAAACCACAGAGAGTGAGTGAATTACAGAATGAATATATTATTGAATTTTAGTCTTAGCTTCTGGCCCACCCTTTGCACTTTACATGTAAGAGCACAAAAGCACTCTCATAATGTTGCAGGTGCAGTGTCGAGCTTGTCTCTACGTGCACAAATGCCATGCACAGAAACATAAATTCAGTGCACAGGATGAGGTAAATCAAAAGCGTGAAACCTTTTAGAAAGATTGCTGCACCTGCATGACTTTCTTCTATTCAAGGATGGTTTTGCATGCTATCTTTTCAGTTTTCTTCTGTGGCACACTCACCTTGAAGCTACTCAGTAAATCCAGTCTCTCTCTGTTGGGGCCTGAGGTATCCCACTGACTGAAGGGTAACTGCCCTGCATAAGCATTGTTCAATAATATTCATGGAACCAGTTGAAAATTATTTGAACACCAAAACTTAGACAGGCCACATACGTACTAAAAGCTAAACACAATCAATATGAAATCTTAATTCAATAGAGTGTTAAATCATGTTTTTTTTCATGTTGTTATTCTACCAGAAAAGACAGATGAAAAAAGGCATATGCTTTCCTACATGAGTTGCTCATGCAGGACAATGGGTAAATACAACTGCACGCAGACATGTGTGCACACACACTAACTGGGACAGCACCACGCTGCACAAAGATGATCAGATGTGTGTTAATACAAAATTGCCCTCTGCAACACTGCATCCCACAGTGCCTTTGTAGTGGCACACGCTAAGACTAAAGCCATAAAAAAGAAAAGCCCAACAAGAAGAGCACAGTGTGCCCCAGTTTGAAATTACAGTGTTGATGCTCTACTTTATTATTAAGGCTTACATTTGACTTTCATCTTCTTTGTCACATGTTCTCTCTTTCTCTCTCTGCTACAGACAACCCCAGCCTCCTCAGTCACGTTCCCGTTACCGTCCAGGTCCTGGACGTGAACGACAATCCACCAGAAATAGCCACGGACGGCGAGGTCATTGTGTGTGAGAGCTCAAGGCCGGGACAGGTGAGCATCTAGGATTCACCTAGAAAAATCTGCCTCTGCTTCAGTTTTCTCTTCCTATCTATGTCTCACATTCCACTCTATCCGCAATCTCCAAAACACACCTCAGAAGGAAAGCACACAGTAGCATTCACCTCAGCTGTTCCAGTGAATACAGGCATTCTGCACTGAACTATTGTTTTCCTCAGCGGTTTGGGTTTTGCTCACTGAGAACTAAGCAGTGAGAGACCGTACAGCCACTGGAGAGAGCTGCTTAATCATCCCTCATTGAAAATGAGTATCTCAGCAGCAAACCATGACAACTCTAAATCGAAGCTCATTCCAATTTGCTCTCAGTAGTCTTTGATTCATTCAAATTAAGAAGGTTTTTGAGATATAGAGCAATCAGCAGCATGGAAATGGCTGAAAGGCTGGTTGGACGAATGATCGGGGAAAGACTGGGAAGACACAAACTAAATACATTTTTAATAGTTCGGAGCTAGTGGAGGAGAAGTTTGAATTAAAGTTTACATTAGATTTGAGTTGTGGTTGTGTAGTAGCCTCAGGATGCTCGGCCCAGGGGATTAAATGGGAAGAGTTATGAATTCTTGAATGAGATAGCGGCAGCTCATTAATGATTAAGAATCTGCTTGCATCTCAATTCTTTAAATAAAATTGCAACAGGACACCTACTGGAGCTCCATAAAGAGTTCAACATATATTAAACTGTGAATGACTGGAGCAGTGAAATGACCACAAACAGGCAAACGCAATTCACATTTTGACATCATTCAAGTCGTCACAACTTGTAAATCAAGATTTGTGAGTGACATCTGTGCCGAGACGCGTCTGCCAGTAAATAATAAAATGAGCTGATGTTCGGATCTGAGGAGTCTGGGTGTGATAACAGAGGGAGGAAAATATCTTGTCAGCTCAACAACCACAACCCTGAACTGCTCGGTGATTTGAAATGTGTCACTGCCTTGATGCTGTCAGGTACGATATAGTGTTTTAACACCACCGATAGCCAGACCTCAACGTGTGGACAAGATCACAGATTCCTGATGAAACTCAAGCACAAAAATTGCTCAGAGAAGTTCAGACATCCAGAGACATATCACACTGTCATTTTACAAACCGGCACAAATATATAGAAGTAATACATACAGTACGGCTCAAAAGTTTTACAGCACCTCGGTTTTTCCAGTCTCCTATTGAAGATGATGCAGTTTAATGTCTCATTGTACTCTGAATGAAATGAAAGCATAGAACAAATGAACCACCACCATCTTGTTCTTCTTCCCTAAGGTAGTTGTGGCATAGCTTGGACTTGTGTTTTGGGTCATTATGTTAGGGGATGAACCCCTGACCAACAAGGTGCATACCAGAGAGTCCTGCATGGCGCTGCACAATGCTGTGGTAGCCGTTTCAGTTCAGGGTGCCTTTCACTCTGTACAAATCACTGACCCTGAATCCAGCAAAACAGAACAAGACCATCCTCCATGTTGACAGTTGATGTCACACACTGAGGAGCCATCCTTTGGCCTGTACAAAAATCCTGCAAGATGAACAGAAGATTTCAAATTTTGATTCATCAGTCCATAACGCCTTCTTCCAGTCTTCTGTAGTCCATTGGTGGTGTGTCATGGCCTAGGCTTACCTATTTTCTTTTCTTTTTACATTATTTTTCAGTTTTGGGTCACTTAACCTTTTTTTAGGCCTCTGGCACTTACCTTTGTACCATCCCAAGCTATTCATTACACTTGAACTGCTTGCATTTCAATAAAAGAAATGGGAAATTTGGGGTTCTAAAACTTTTGAGCAGTAGTGTACATGCATATATGACAATGTAAATAATGTTTGAAAACACAATTACATTTAAAAACATCAAAAAATGTTCAAAAGCTGTTCATCTTTACTTCTTGTATATCACTGTGAAAGCCTAATGCATTTAATGCCTATGATGTATAAAGATTGCACCTGGGGCAAAGACTGAGTGTCAGGACTGATAGCTGGTTAGCAACAGGAAAAGTTAAAAGGAAAGAGACAAGGTACAGATGCTGAATCGAAAAATAATGTCTCCCCCGTCACATGAAAAATAGAAATTAAGCTTCTGTCCTGAATGTTCAGTCGTTGTAATTAAAATGATAAATGCTCAGAGAAGGCTCCCGTGATAGGGAGCAGATTTCCAAGTGCACCATGAGTTGGATAAGACTGGGAACCATTGTTCAAATCCAAATATTTCATTATGGTAGGAAGAGCGTGCACCCACTCACTGGAAATAACACAGAAGTAACATTTTCCTCAGGTGTGCATTTTCAAGAAACAGCCAGTTGTATTGCTTCCACTGGTTTTCCGCCCAGGTAACTGGTTTCTCACATTACTATATAACTGAACTTCGGAGCCATTAAAACCTGAATGAAAAGATCACTGCTCCGCTGAGTCGGTGCCACCCTGTCAACCAAGTGAAGTCAAGCACAAACAAACCCCACTATAACAGTGCACAGTTAAAGACAACAGGTCTTGCAAGTACACCAGGAGCGCAGCACCACCTCAGGTTTCACATGGAAGATAAGAAGTCCCACAGTGACAGCGACAATCAGATTGTTGTTTTTTCCTTGACGCGGCTCTCACGCTGCTCTTACTGTGCCTTTTACCAATTAAGGGTAACAAGCTGACATAAGTAGCAGCGAGTTTGCCCTGTGAACACCCCTGTCATTGTAAGAGGCCTGTCACCCTCCCACCCCCCCCCACAGCCCTTCATCTTCATGGCACCAGCCAAATACTCTGAAATCCAAGCGGTGCAACCAGCAACTCCCCTTCATGCTGCGTGCACAGCGAGGGGAAGAAATGCTACAAGGCCAGCTGGCTGTCCAACCATGATCAAACAAATCATGAGACACACATCAGACACTAAATCAACCCTTTGTCCTGGACGCAGTTAGAGTGAAAAGTGATTCTAAATAGTGCAGCAGCTAATTAAATGTTGCAGGTGTTGCCTCTGGAAAGTAATTTAGCCTCTGTCTTCTGAACTCTAGGTGATCCAGACTGTCACAGCAGTGGATAAGGATGACTTTGCCAATGGACAGCGGTTTTCCTTTGCTTTGCCGAGCCAGCTACCAGTTAATCCCAACTTCACCCTGAAGGACAATGAAGGTAATTAGAGTAATCAATATGTTTGTTTGCATTTCTTATGAGTTTTTGCAGTCTGCCTTAAGGCCAGGGCTTTGTCCTCATAGCTCACAACTCCAAGGCCCAAGGAGCCGTACTGATTTTCTTATACGTTGGAGGAGCAATAAAAATGCGTGCTCAACCAGCTGTGTGTGGTAGACGTCTTAGGACTCAAACACCACCGGGATTGTTACACGTAAAGTCATAAAAGTTTGGTGTGTTTTTACATGTTCTGATGTCAGACAGATCGCCTGCTTCAGCGCTCAGTGCTCTCACTCTCTTTCTTTTCCACCTGCATTCCTGCATGCATTATTTTGTGCCATGGCGGGGGCCAACAACGGTGGTGGTGGTTGTTACCGTGGCAACCATGTCAGTCTCAGGTGGATACCTAGTCCTGGGTTGGTCTGCAATCACAGGGCTTTTAAAAGCTTTCAGCCAGGAGATCTCACAGTTGCCCACTGAGGAGAGGAGGGGAGTTCACAGCACTCCAGATGAATGTCTGGGCCAAAGAGAGAGAGAGAGAGACAGAGAGAGAGGAAGGAGCAATATAAGAGAGATCAGGAAAAAAAATCAATCTGATAATAAGAGATAAGTCTCTTTGGCCCTTGGTCCGGTTGCTTCCCAGTACAAGCCTTCCCATCTCCTCCTTCAACTACATAGAGGGGCAGAGGGAAGTTTTACTGCATTCATTTAAGTGGCACTCAGAGACGTCCCGCACCTCCACCTCCTGAGGGGTGGAGATGAATCAAACAAGAAAAGGTTGGACTGGCTCACTGCTCCGCGTATCTCCTCAAGGACAATGAATTATCATTTTTTTGAAAGTGCAAATTTGGTATAAATAATTTATTGAGCAGCATTTTGCTTCAGTTTTACACAGTTTAACCCAGTAGTCTGGTTCTGAAGGCAGCTGTTGGAGGTGATGGGAGCGTGATGTGTGTATTTGTGGGGTAGAGCACTTACTTGACTTTCCCTTGGTTGATCATTAATTCTTTCTCTTTGATTTGATCCTTCACTGTCTGATTCAGGAGCCATAACAGAAAAATTCAGATTCAGAGCTCGCCGCCACAGTGATTCCCCCTTTTTTTTTTTTTTCTGTCTAATAGAGGACCGGTATTTTGGCATCTCTGTACGGGTGTGAACATGTCGTATATGTTGTGAAGAAACACTTGTTAAATATTTTTTATCTTTGTCACTTTGTTACTCGTGGGTTCTACAGAGAAATATGCCAAGGTACGCAGCTTACACTGCTGCATGCACAACATCTCTTGCTGATTTGCCATATGCTGTGTTGGGGAAATCGCAGTGTGGATTTGAAGGAAAGCTAATAAAAGCTAACAGTGAAAAATCACTTGTTAACCAACAACAGACTGGCTACACTGATGCAGTTATCCTTTGCTGCTGCTGATCCTCGCTGTGCTCTCTCACCAGTAAGATGTCTGGCAGATAATGTGAGACATGTCACACACTTGTGAACAGTTAAATTAAACTGTGGCTGCAGATACAAGTCAAGGTAGAAGAGGCAAAATTTGCCAGACCAAAGCAAATAAATTCCTGACACTGTGATCCTTGCAGCATTTTTGTTGGGGGGGTAATAGCTCCTGGTAGGGCCTTCCAGGGCAAATTGGTCTCACATGAGGAACAACAGTAAGAGCTGCTCCTTGGATCAGTGTCTTTGGAAGGCTGTGTTTATATCAGCGAGACCGGGGGCATCCTCCTGGAGCGAGGCCCTACAGGCAAGTGACTGGTAGGTGTGTTTATCCGTGGGGGGGAGCACAGGCCAGGGCTACTTGTAGTGCAAATGAAACCTCAAAAACACTTGATGTGAAATCTAGGCAGCAGCCATTTGAAAATATTTCCCACTTATGCAAAGTGTTTTTGTCAAAGCTTTAGCAGTGATACATCCCCCAAGCATTAAGGAAAGAAACCCTTCTGTCTGGAAGGATTGATGGGAGTTTCTCGGTTGTAGTTGTTTGAGTGATGGTTCCTTTCAGTCAGTTTTAGGTGTTAGCAACGGCTCCATCCCATCCCACAAGCTATTGTTTTTGTCAAGCCATACGCATGATATAATCCCATGTGGGCTCGGCCGATTGTGTGTCATGACATGGAAGGAAAAACAGTATTCATACTTAAATCACTGGTCATGGAGAACCCCAGAGGAAGAGTTTTATGCAAGCCGTGTGGGATAAGTAGAAGAAGAACTAAAACAACACAGCTAACAGATACAATGCAAACTGTTCATGGCTTTTGTGACACTGTCAGCACTGTCCTGTAAGGCAGTGGAAGGCAACTCATAGCCCAGGGGCCAAAACCTGACCGCCGGCAGTTATATCTGGCTCGCCAGATTACTCTGATCTGATTTTTTTTTTTTTTTTTCTTTTTTTAAATCTCTGACAGTGTCAGGTTAACAAATGGAGAATTTTATCACACCTGAGTCCATGTTGAGAGTGAGTGACAGACACAAACAGTCATGCATCAGGCCCCAGGCTGCACTGTAGTCAGCACAGCCCCTGCTGCTAAAATTGATCTCAGCAGTTAACCAAAGAATTACCCTGGAAATAATAGTGTAGTATTATGGGATATGTTCTTTTATTTGATAAAAACTTTCAATATATTGTGGATTTCATTCTGAAAAGTTCTGACAGACCTTTGAAGTAGCCAACATGTATTGTGTGTAATAATATATATATTTATATTTATATTATATTATAATATATTTGACCAACATACTGAAACAGTGTTCTTTCTTCACAGTCATGTATTATCTTGGACATGGCACCACATGTGAACATTAACAGAAATCAATATCTTAAATCAGTTTTTGATTATGTTCTGGCCACCCATCTAAGAGGTTAAGAAAAAAAAAATAGCCCAAGGCCTCGACCTCTGACCTAAGACAAGCACTGAAACATAAACAGCGTCCATCGTCTCTCTCTTTAAAGAGCATGTTCTGATTTAGAGCAACAACCTGGACGGTTAGTTGAGCAGATGACAGAGAGGCAACCGCCCAGCAGAGCCTCCGACTTGTTCTGTTGACCACAGAGTAGCTCCACTGGAGCAGTTAAATGCCTCAAACAAGGGCACACTTAAGCTTTCTTTTAGATAAGGAAAGTGGTCCTCCTTTTAAGAACTACTTTTTTAAGCGGTTCGCTGTCTCACACACGCTCACACACACGCACATACACGTACACACACACACCTCCTATTATACTTTACTGATCAACGGAGGATAGGCCAAAAAAAAAAAAGGCTCAAATGACAAATCATTATATAACAGTGCTGAGCATTAAGATTTCCTCTTTTTTCTCTGCTGTGTAATTTATCTGCTTACTCATTTACATCATCGTTCCTCGTCCTCGAAAGTTCCCCTCAGCTCAACTGCACAGACCTCCCTCTTAATGATAAGCCTGCACCCCGAGTTCACGCTGCCTCAGTCATCCTCAGTCACTCTGAGCTTGCATTTGCACTCACTCTCAAAAAGAGGTGTCAGAGTTGCACAGCGCTTTCCCGCCACTGTGTATTAGAAGTTATTTGCTGTGTTCTCAGTATCGGGGTGAGAGAGGGAGAGGCACAATGCACCATACTGTTGACTCCTGTGTCTGATAATTAAAGTAAGCTCTTCACACTCGAAACAGCTTCGCTCCTCGCTGTTGTAGCAAACCAACAGTTGGTGGCTGCTCGGTGCCAGGGCCTAATACCTCCCTCTGTTGTTGTGCAACTGACGAAAATCCCTCTCAGTCACTCACACGACTAACTCTCTCCTGACCTCCTTTCCGCCTCAGTTAGACTGTGCTCACTGAGGATCCTCATGAAACCTGGATTTATTTGTGCTTCCACTGTGTTCAGTTTTAGTGGAAAAGAAGAAAAGAAAGGATTAAAGGAAAGACAGATATTTTTAATGACCACTTCTTAAGTTAAATAACTAATGATATATGCAAATGATTCATCCCGCTCAGTCATTTCAGGTAATTTAGCAATCATGACTTTTAAAAGAACCCATTAGCTCAAGCATTGTGGCTTTTTCAGGAAGCTATTTTCTGCCTACTTGCAACTATATCAGATTTGTTAAAGGCTATTATCATGGTACAATTGGTGCCATCCCTACAGAGACCTTCAATGTAACAGCTCCAGCTCCGCGAGATCCTCACGGTGGTCGAGTGTCTAAAAATAAAACACAGACTCTTTGCTTGTGGAATTTCAATCTTTGTTGCGCAGATCAATCCGGGCTTCCTTAATCACGCTGTCGTCACACAGACATGTTGATGTAGTTAAAGTGCCCGATGCTCTACAGTAAATGCAGGTCAAACTCCTACAGTGTATTAGGCACCATTAAAGCAGAAAAACAAGAGGGATGCTTTTGCCGAGCTGCTCTGGAAAAGCACTTTGTGACAAACCTGTTCTGTTAAAAGCCTCTTTAAATGTATTCAACTTGACTATGCCTACTTTACAATGAGTGAAAATTGAATGCCTCTTTGATCTCGTTATCTGTCACATTGTGATGACATTTGCTTCTGAAAAGGCAATTAAACGGAGGCTATGATCTCTAAATAACCCACATACTTAAATAGATCAATTGATTTCTGAAGGCGTCGTCTTCCAGTGTGCATACAGAAGACCTTACAATATTACGGTTAATCAGCTGTGTTGAAAGAAGCGCCGTAAAGTCATTGATATGTGAGACGTTTAATTAGCTTTTATGTCATTCACACTTCACTTGCAATGGGTGTTATACTGCTACATTCCCAAACAGCCATTATCTGCTGAAACAGCATGATTTGTGTGGAGATCGCAGAGCAGCCCGTCTCGTTCTGCTTTTGTCAAAACAGCTGAAAATTGTCACTGTCTCACATCTGAGTATTTGATCAGTTTATGAATATCAAGTTCCCTATTTTACACTTTCCACAGTTTTGTTGATACCCAAAAGAAAATATATTGGTGTACTGGTGGCATGTGTGATATGTGGTAGTTTAATGTCTCCTGTCTCAGCCTTCCGTCTTGAGCTCCACCAATAAAAGGTCACCCAATCAGAACTTCTGAGACCAGATGCTGCAGCGTTGGGTGATGAGTCCAAGTGGGCTGGGACAGCTGGAGAGAGACAGGGAGGGGAGAGAGAGTGAGATGAGAGAGAATGACACGCAGCAAAGGGGCCGCCAGGTGGAATCAAACCCAGGGTAAAGGGTAAATGGTTATCCAGAGGTTGTAAGCTTTGCCATATTATCCTTTCTCTGTCCCCCAGTGTGTTCAATAGACCACATTCCTCTCAAAACAGCTTCTTGGAACAAATAGTGATTTACATCACGCCTTTGTGTTTATGACAGGATATGGGGATGTAGGTGCTTGTAACTCAGTCCCAAATGGCATGTGCACATATTTTGTGCTGCTGCTTTGTAAAATACTGAAGTACTGTATTTTAATGGCTCTAGGCCTCATTCCTGATGTTATCTTTTCTATTTAATGATGACTTTTTGTGCATTTATTTTGAAAGGACAGCTCGAGACAGACAGGGAGGGGGAGAGAGAGCGAGATGAGAGAGAATGACACACAGCAAAGGAGCCGCCAGGTGGAATCGAACCCAGGGTCACTGCAGCGGGCGTGCTCTACCACGCTATACGACATGTATTTAATCAGAGATTCCATCGAGCGTTTCAGTGACGGAGAGCTACCTGTCGCTGCTTCAGAGTTGGGGCAGACGCAGAGTAACAGTCACCTGTTGCTGTTACCATACCGACAAGCTAAGGTGTCCTTTTTTGTTGATAATTTTCTCTCCTTCTCTCCCTCACTACACGCTGTTCTGGCCAAGCAGGGGAAACTCTGTATCGTCAATATCATTGCCTTTGCGATATTAATATCTTGCATGTTCATATCTAGATATAGATAAGATAGAGATATATGGTTCAGCCCTACTAGTAGAACTAATTTTCCCACAGATGTCCACTTGGATTCAAGGGCCAACTGACAGATAGAGGTCACGAAAAGACAAAACCAAACAGAGAACACTTTTTAGCCATTACTCAGGACTCAAGAAACTAGTCTTCCTGGCAGAGGCACACAACTGTACTGTGGTCTTAGTTTTCATTAATAAGAAAAAGTAAACATTGTTTTGCAGAATTCTCGTATGTGTGTAGTAAAATATCTGCAACCAGTGGTGCCACATTGGAGCTGTGAACCAATTTGTTCCTGTATAACAAAGGGACATAATAATAGGACTTTCCAGTCTCCTTTGATTGTTACTGCAAAAGCATACAGGCCAGCCCATAATTGAATCAAATACTCAAAACACAACCTTATGAAGCAAATACAGCATACTGTGGCTACGTGGATAGACTTAAATAAATGCAGTGCAGTGGAAAATCACACACATTGTATACATACAGTATATATTGACTGGCTCCTGTGTGCTGTCACTGCTGGGACTGTTTTGTTAAGCTAAGCCTTACTGAGTCTGACTAATCCTTATTGAATTTAGGGGCTTCTTTCAAAGGACATTGTTACATTTGTCTCTTGATGGGCTGATTGTTAATCTGCATGATCCACTTCTTATTTCTACACAAAATAACATTAGTACTTGAACGACACTGAGCCATTAATCAATATGTAATAATCACTAGTAGATGTATATTATTTATATTGTTTGCCCTGCTCTGCTTGGTACAGAAGCTTCGGTTTGGTATGTGACTGGTTTTGGTTCAATAAGCCCCTCTCAACCAGATAATTACAGCATAATTAGTCTAATAGAGAGTAATTGCACTCTACATCTTGGCACAGGCAGACAGTCTTCTCATAAATGCAGTTTCCACCCAGAAAGCTTTGACAGTATTGTGAACTGTTGGAGTTACAGATGCTAATCTGGTTAGCTTTGGCTGTGCTACTCAGCACTAAAGGGTAAATGGTTATCCAGAGGTTGTAAACTTTGCCATATTATCCTCTCTCTCTCCCCCAGTGTGTTCAATAGACCTCACTCCTCTCAAAACAGCTTGGAACAAATAGTGATTTACATCACGCCTTTGTGTTTATGACAGAATATGGGGATGTAGGTGCTTGTAACTCAATCCCAAATAGCATGTGCACATATTTTGTGCTGCTGCCTTGTAAAATACTGAAATGCTGTATTTTAATGGCACTAGGCCTCATTCCTGATGTTATCTTTTCTATTTAGTGATGGTGTTGAGCTCACTGACCCTTACCGTTTGCCTTTTCGGTAACAAATGAAAAATAATTGTATTCTGTGAACTTTTAAACTGCAACAATCACTTCTTGGAGCAGAAATAGCAAAGGTGTGACCCTAAATACCTGCAACACTTACACAATACACACACATTCTTATAGTAGTAAGAAGATCACCAAGAAAGTACAAGCGTTAGCCATCCCCAGTATCAATCACCTGTAAGTTCAGGATGTGAACCAGTGAATATTATGTCCCACCCTACCATAACAGAGCATGTTGAGCACTGAGTGGCAACTGGAGAGAAAGTTTGTGCTGAATCCCATAAGTGGCACCTACACACACCCACTAAAGTTCACAAGGAACCCAGCTAAGTGCATGTGTAGGCAAGCGTGAAGTCTGTGGAGATGTGTTTGCGTTGCGTCGTGTCTACTGTTAATTTATTTTTGGTTTGCTTTTTCTTTTCTTTTTTTTCTCACACCTCATATGTTCTGCGAAGAGTTGACTCTATGAAAAAGACACATTTATATTAACTATATGCGAAGTATTTAAACAATCTTCAGTTTGACCATGTGCACCTTTTAATTGAGTGCTTCATTGTAAATCCCTGCAAAAACTGCCTTTCTTACTATCCCTGGATTTTTCATTTTGACGTGTTCATCACTGTTTAATCATAAAAATCCAAAAGAGAGTTGAAACTGACCCTATAGATCATAACCAAGTCCAAAGGGTAACTGCTTCCACCACTCTTCCAATAAAGTTTTATTTTTACGATGCAGCGAGACCTTACTAAACTTTATATCTGAGATGGAGAGACGGGAATGCATTAGTGATGCAAAGAATTATGTAAGTAAAACTACTTGCCTATCATGCTAATGCTTTTGGAAAAGTGAAAAAATGAGGCCATTTGCCAGTTAGTGGTTCATACACTGGCTTAACGAACCCAGTGCTAGGGGAATTCCACAGGGTTGTGCCGAATCCACACACACACACACACACACACACACACACACATACACACATATACATGTATATGAATCTTATGTGATAGATAACCAGACACCAGAAAAAAGAAAATTGCTTGCAAGTGATTTGCAGAATGACACAGAACAGAATGTGTGGGATCATTCTCGGTGAAGCGTGAAATGCTCTTAAAAGCATATTTTCCCTCATTTCCTGCTGGTCACCTGCCTTGCACTGCAGGTAACATCACGTAGAGCGAGCTGTCACAACACAGTTAAACTGTGACTGCGCTAACGTGTGCTGTCTCTCCTCTCATGTGGATGCCGCGGCGGCTGCAGATGGCCCATCTCGCTGCTGCGTTAATCAACAAGCGCACAAGCTCTCCTCCACCCACCTGCGACGAGAGATGGTTTAATGTGAAATTAGCATGGCATAATTCACGTGCGCTTCCTCGTTGTGGTCTGTACAAGGACCCAGTGCCGCAGAGGTTCCGCGCTTCAAAGTGTAAAGGCTGTGATGATGAGTACCACGTACACACTGGCTTGTTTGTCTCTCCCTGACACAGTCCCCGTCTCCGTCCTCTCTGCTCTCCCATTCCATCACACACACACACACACACCCTCGTCCTCTTCCATTTACCCCCACTCCTCCCTCCCTGTTCTCTCATCTTCCAACTCCCCATCTCTCTTCCTTGTTATTTGCATCTCACACTCTTCACTCTCTGAAACCCCCCACCCATCTGCTTGCTGATACGGTGATACTGCGAGTCTGACTTAATAAAGCTTGAAGTACGTGTTGTCATTCCAACTGTCGATCATTATAATTATTCATAGATGGAGTAGAGATTGGAGTGGGAGGCAAGGTCTCAGAGCAGCAGCATGATAGTACAGCACGGCGGAGGTGGTTGTTCGTTGGGTGGAAAGGAAAGGTTGCCCCGTACATGATTCAGCATTTTCAGCAACTTAAAATATCATGTGCATGTTTCATCTTTAAGGTTCTACTTAGTCATTCAAGTGAGGCCGGAATTAGTCATCCGGGAACCTGAATCACCCTACCATATAGTTTGAATGAACGAGGATGAATGATCGTGCACTATAGCAGGCAGTTTGGGTCAAACATGTGATTCCTCATGTCACAATACGACTATGTCAAGGGATATTTTCTCTTCAATTTCCCAAAAAGCCACAAATATTTGGACAGATCAAGAAACCCTCAGCCGAAATAACCCACTCTCACAAAGCCTGCAGGTACCAGTAAGCACGGCGTTAGGCTCTTCCCGTAATGCCCCAGCGTGTGAAGTGGTTGTGAGCTTTCCTACGTGTTGTTTAAGCTTCTTAGCCGACGTGTCTTTTTTAAAGGAAGTGTTCAACAAATGAAATACATGTTAAGTCAACTCTGCAGGTGTTGTTGGGTCTGTGCAGACAGGAAGAGGATAGGTTGTGAGCTAGCCTCAGCAGCTAGTCTTCTAACCACAACATAAGAAGCTATAAAGCTGGTTATGAATGCATAGCTCTTCAAAGTGCTGTGAAGAACTCAAGGCCAGTGGAAAACTACTTGAGTGTCGTGTACATTATTGCACTATGCTGACCATTCACTTAGAGCTGAAGTATACATGAGCAGTGTTATGTAGTAAGGACAATGAAATATAACATAGTTCCAGTACAAAGCAGACTTACGTGTTTAGAGTTTGTTGCTATTGCTAATTAAACTTATGTGCAGTGTAATTAAGTTTTCATTATCATATTACCACAATATACAGACATGAAAGGAGAGTAAAATACCACTGTATATTACAGCTCAGGGATTGTGATGATAATTGTTGATGTGACAAAAGTAAAAAAAGACAAAAATATAGAATTACCCTCCTTTAATGCTTCATAATGTCCAGTATCAGGAGCTATCAGAAGAGCATGTGTAACAAATGTCATCTTGCATTCTCCTCAACTGATCCTACACAGGTTGAGATGGAAGTCAGTGGAAGATATTGGCTTAGTTTACATGCAGTCAATAACCCTTTCATAACCAGAATATTAGCAATAACCTGGTTACGCACGGCCATGTAAACACCAATAACCCTTTTGAAAAACCCGAAAATGACCCCTGGGTTACTCCTTTTCTAACCTGAATATTTGGTCATGTATATGCCTACTGGATATCCCCATTGAAAGGAACATTAATTTGTGTTCTCACATGTTCTATTCGCAAGGAATCCTGGTCTTTTGAGTACAGGAACTACTTGTTGTAAACATGGCGAAACGCAAGCGAACACCACACTTTTGGAGCAAGGAGGAAACAAATCACCTCATAAGTGTGGCGAACTACAATGAACATCATGTCTTTTGTAGACGGTAGAAAGTACCTGGATAGTGAAATCTAAGAAGGTAGAAGGAAGAAGAAGCGGCTATGACGTGCATTGCGTCACAACGTTCTCCGTGCATCGAGACATTGTCCGTGCGTCGCTGTTTTGATCAGGATATCCCAACCCTGTTTGCTCACGCATTGTTCGCTCGGGTTATTCCGAATGTTTCAGAAACCGGAATATTGACCTTAACCTGAATATTGACTGCATGTAAACATTGTCATTGACTCAGATTGGGTAGGGATCGGTGAACAGCTGGCCAAGGATTGATAATGCTTTTAGAGATACTGCCACCATTATTGATTCTGCTTTTTGGTCCAGTTCTTTAACAATTCCTGATCAATCTTCTGTGGCCTGACTCCAGTGCCTAGCTCTGCAGTCCTCCCTCCCTAAAAGCAGCTTGCTACATCTGTCGGTCTTTGGCCTGTACACAGTGGATTCAGGTACAAATTAATACTGTTTATAAATTAGAACATTTTTGATAGAATCATAAGGTGAACAGGCATAAATGAGAAATTGTAGTGTGTAGATGTAGTGTGTATGAAATCAATAGAAAGTGACACAGAGCTGTGGCTCTGCTGCTTGGTAATTAGTCCAGTCCTCACATGATTATACAATTAGCTTTGGCTATACTATATAAACATATGTCCATAGGCAGTGGCTGCAGCTGTTTTATTAATTCTACCAGCTGCATCAGGCACATTCAAACTGGCTCCCCCAAATTTCCTTTAATACATTTTCACATATAGAATGCAATTTAAACTGCCCAACAAAAAAAAAAGACATTTTAAATCTAATATTTTTAATATTTAATCAATAGTCAATGTCAGTGTATTTTGCAATTTTTGTGACTAAACCTTGACTGTGAGACTAGATAGTCATTGATAGTCAGGAGGAGTAACATCGCGCCCTTATTTTGCCTGGGCTCGTCTCCACAGAGGTTGCTGCTGCTGCTGCTGCCGCTGCAAAGTACAAGTTTCATTTTGTGCAAGGGCATACAGTCTGAACATGTGTCCATGCACCATGCAGTTATCTTTCCCAAGCTGCAGTTTATAAACACCGCTCCCCGCGCTGGTTTATCAAACATCATAAATAAAGTTGTATTTCACTGTCACTTTTCTCTGCGACAAAGTCACACAACATCGCTCTGAAAGTGGCTGCTGAGCAAGACACAGGCACACCAAGAGAAACACTCTCCCAGCTGAGTCACATAGACACATGTCTTCTTGACCATACTGGTATTTTCTGGCATCAAACTCAGGACCTAGTCTTGTCCACTCGCAAAGTGATATTTTTTTTCCTCTTTTTGTGACAAGAAAGGTGGTTCCGCTTCATCCTCTCATCAAAGTTACAAACACTGACACCTGCTTTGACATGAGGAAGAGGTTGGGGGCCTTGGTGCAATTTGTGGACTTGCCCAGCTCTGAAAAACATGCTGCCATCGATAAAAGGAATTGATAAGCTTCGGGGCATGTGATACCGAGGGTGCGGACAATTTGGAACCGCTTCAGTGAACCTTACAGTAGTTTTTTTTGGCCTCTAGCTCAAAACAAACTTCCTTCTGTCTGACAACATGTTATCCAGTGTGAGGTAAAAGAAAATATACAGTATGACTGCTAACAGATAATCGATCTACAGTTCCACTGAACAGGCTGAATTAAACTGCTTCAGTTGGCTATAGAGGGCGCTGGCATGTAGCCTGCATGTTCCATATGTTCCACATCAATATAAAGATGTCCATTGTGACTACTGTACATTCATGTTGAATAATTTTGGCGATCTTTTACCAAGAATATGTATATGGACTGAACTGGCCCCACACAGGTCTGAATAAAGGCCAGTCAGAGTTCATCACAGTCTCAGATCCTGCATTCAGATCACAGGTTAAAGCTCAACTGGGAGCGAGTCCCTGGATTACAAGCTGTACAATAAACTCATCCTCAACACATTACATTTTACAAGCACGTACACGTGTCAGAGCCTTCCTTGCTGAATCACTTTCCTCGGGAGCTCTCTCACTCGTATTTGCTTTTTCTTCTCAGTAAAGTCAGCCTTTTCTTGTCTGTTTATCTAATGGCATGTTCCATTAACAGAGGTGTTTCGGCTGAGGCCAAGGTGAAATGCTCTTTTGCAGCACATTAAAATAGTTAACGAACACCTTTGAAATTAATTAGCCTTGGCTCACGGGGAAGCAGCCAACACACTAAGAAATCTACCAGCTTAAGATACTTTTAAAGAAAAAAACACAATTCACTATGGTAGGAAATGGATTTTTTTCCCTGTTTAGCTGACGATTCATACCCTTAATCTAAATGCCTGTCTGTGTAAATATGTAATTGCTGGCTTCAATGAAAGAGTAACGCAATCGAGAGAAAACCATCAATTTGTCTTTTTAGCCAAAGGGTCTAATTTACCCTGAACATTTTTTTTCCATTATAGACAGCACGGCCAGCATCATTGCAAGGCGGCGGAGATTCAACCATCTGACCCAGGAGCTGTATGAACTGCCCATCGTGGTATGGGACGGCGGGGAGCCATCCCTGAGCGGTACCAGCACCTTGACCCTGCGGGTGTGCCAGTGCCAGCGCCACGGCAGGATCCGGATGTGCCAAGGCGAGGCTTTCCTCTCCTCGGCAGGTCTCAGCACGGGGGCTTTGATCGCCATCCTGCTGTGCATCGTCATCTTGCTGGGTGAGTTGGGACAGCCACTGTGGGGACTCCAGCGGGGAGGATGGGAGCAGCAGCCTGGGGGGCAAATATCCTGAGGGCTTGGCCAGAGGAGATGGACCATAGAGGGGGCAGAGGAAGAGAGGAAGGGTTTGAAAGGGTTTGACAAGGGCAGAGGCGGGGGAGTAGGATGAATAGACATGCACGAACACAGGTAGAATTTAGAATGAGTGTAGGAAAGAGTTGGAGAGGCGGCAGTGGAAATAAAAGACACGGATATGAAGGACAGAGGAGGAGAAGGACAAAGAGGGAGGAGGATGGAGGAGAGGTGAGTTGAAAGGAGATGGTGATTACAAAAAAGAGAATTGTATGGGATGGGGAGGTTTGATTCAGAGAAGACTGAGTAATCCTACAGTAGTCTAGGAGGAGGGGGTGGGGGAGTGTTCAAACAGCAGCTCAAATCCAAAAATCAGATAAACACCTAAATCACACTTATTGACAAATTGAAATTCAATTCAAATCTCCTTTACCTCCACCCTCCTCCGCCTGGCAAGTGCTTGACATTGCATGTTGTGAGTAGAGGAGCAGAGGACAAGCGTGGAGGAACATGGTGACAGCCAACACAGATACCACTCCTGTTGATTTCATGTGTGACGGATGTGCTCTGCAGCATGAATACAAAAAAAAAAAAAAAAAAACAGTCAGAAATGCAGTGAGAATAAACAGGGCTTACGTCCATTTCACCAGAGCCGCCGCAGAGCCCAGAGCCTCAGTCAATGATGTGCGTGCCGTGTTACTATGGCAACCGGTCATTGAAGTGGCAGATAATGATTATTTATAAACACACTTGCAAATGTGATATTGTCACTTTGAATTTGGGATATGGACAGTGAGTTTTATGGTCAGATTAAAAAAAAAACACACACACACACAGAAACGTGACCATATGATGTTAGAAGAGAAAGATGTGACACAAATTCTCTATCAAATATCAAATCATTAAATTTCCTGTCAGTGTGAGAGGCTTCACAGACCAGCTCCCTCCCCTGC
Source organism: Caranx ignobilis (assembly GCA_021432705.1). Taxonomy (NCBI): domain Eukaryota; kingdom Metazoa; phylum Chordata; class Actinopteri; order Carangiformes; family Carangidae; genus Caranx; species Caranx ignobilis. The sequence continues at coordinate 4,500,536 of MU269986.1, forward strand.
AAACCAAACCACAGTAGAACACGATTAGACAAACCCGTCTAATAACATGGCTTCACCGTCGCCACTCTCCCTTCCTTTCCTCAGCGATTGTCTGTGGACATTAGCGCGTGAAGGTTATGCATATTCATACTGGCTGTCTGCCTCCTCAACGCCTAAGTCTCTGGCTGAGGCGAACAAAAGGCCATCACCACTGTTTGGGAGCGAACGCTTGAGTGAGAGACACACGCTGAATCACTAATCGTCAGCACAAGACAAAGTCTAGTTAGGACAGAGAGAGGGAGAGAAGGGGAGGAACGGGGGGGAGGCAGGCAGGAATTGATCTCCACCAGGTACGTCCTGGTGTTGTAGTGGACTTAGACGCACACTGCAGTATCCCCAGGTTTAAATCCCACTGGGGGCTTGTGCTGCACATCATGCCTCCCTTTCTCTCTATGGCATTTGTATCTCCTTCCTGTCAGCTAAGTATTGAACCTCACTGCTTATTAACACCCTGTATTAACACAGCATCCGATCCACAGTCCATGCATTGACAGGTTTCATTATCTGGATTCCTCTGTCCTTGTGGTCAGATCTCAGTTTGCACATGATGGAGCTGGTTCCAGCAGACTTCAGACTTTTTGCAGGGCCTGCTCACAGTATTGGAGAGAGGCAGGTATCTCTCTTAAAGTACATGTGAAATAAGAGATTTGATTGGAAGCATATTAGAAGTTAGAACATGGTTACTGTGAAATCATTGATCACTATATAGTACAGAACTGTGGCGTTTGAGGGATTTGAAGGATTTCTCTGTATTGTTTAGGCGCGTCTAAGAGGAAGCTGAGTGACGTAGCTATGACCCTGCCCCTAACAGCACGACTCCAGCACCACTACTGTATATAACTACTGTATATACAAGCGATTGCACAATACACACTTAGCAGCGAAGGAGAGGACAAACAGTCTGGGTGAGGCGCTGGAGCATCAGGACCATAGCTAGCGGGAACCACAGCTACGCCACAACGACAAGGAGGGCTGCTGCTGTGAGCACTGGAGTTAGCCGTTAGCCCCGCTAGCCCCACCGGAGAGGCTCGGACCCAATACTCCAGCACCTCACCCGAACTGTTTGTCCTCTCCTTCACTGCTAAGTGTGTGTGAAGGCATCCAGTCGCTTTCTTGGTGGTCGTAGCAAGTACTAGCTGCACAGGTCCAATAGGACAGTTAGCAGCATCTATTATATACGTTGTTGGGTGGTATTTGATTGACAGTTGAAATTAGATGCAGCTCCACAAGCGGGTGTGACTTCATTGCCTGCAGCATACCCACCCCCAGCTTCCAGAGCTGAGAGAACTGATTGATTCTTTCATGATTTTAAAACCTAACTTCACACATTAAATGAATTTTCTAGCATTCAATTTTGGGAGGATGGTTAATAAGACATCTGTCTGTGGACACAAATACAGTTTCACTTGACACAGACTTCAACAGTATGAACTGCAGGGACTGCATTAACACCTCACTGGTATTCAGTCACTTTAGGATCACAAAGCGTTCTGCACCTCGCCTTAATGTGTTTTCTCAGATAAAGGTTACATTGCAGAGGTGAATGGGCTCATAGATAATGCAGAAAATTATGTTACTGAAAAATCTGGAGTTCGTATCTAAAGCTTGATCTTTGCCTTATTATTTATTGTTTGATCAAATATTTCTTGATATAAATGAGGGATGTTTCCTTCACAGGCTCCTACCAACATCCTGTTCTCTATCACATCTATTTCCTTGCACCTAAAACCTTGAGGTAGTTTAAAGGAATGAATTGTTGACCTGAATGAAATAGACCAAGGTCGAAAACAAACTTTAAACATGTTAAGCATGAACAAGAGGTCTTATAGATAGGGAAAAAAGGAGTGTATACTGGTAAAGCCAGCACATCAGTGAACATATCACTTGCTTACATAGACTTGATTCCCACTTTGAATTCTTGCTGGTCTCTGCTTGTCAGCGTGATTTGTTTGTGTGTGATTGTTTTCCGTCTGCCCAATTAATGTCCATGTTTTATCTCTGTGCCCTCTAATAAGCCATCCTAATTAAGCCTGCAGCGAGCCAGAGAGAGGATACAAACTATCTCTGAACTGACTCAGTTGATAAGGTTGGCCTTCAACGCATAAAGTAAAGAAAGAAAAAAGCACAGAATATTCATAAGTAGATCATTGTTAGGATTCACTCATTTAGTTTCAAGGGAGGATAGTACAGAACCACAGTGGTTAATTGGCTTTAATGAGGGATTGGATTAAAAAAAAACACAAGCATAAGAAGTGTTTCCACAGTCTCTGCTTAATGGAGGATCAACTCAGATGAGTGTGGCACCAACACAAAGCAAATACTTGACTGTAATAGCATGTTCACATTTGTGTTAATTTGCAGATCTTACTCTGTGTAATAGTCCTTAGCAGCGACTAAAGGGACGAGGAGTGAAAGAAAACATGTAGCTGTAGTACATCAGACTCTAGGTGATGACCGACACGGGGAGATAGTGATATTTATCAAAAAGAAGAGGTGACGCTTGTGTTTCAAAAACAGGAGACAACAAAACAAGACAAACAGCTGACTTTTAAATTTTGCTCTCATAGCTGAGGTCTAAACCGCAAATGTGGCAAGCAGCTCATATTTGGATGAGACACATTATGTTAAGATGCAAGACAGTCCTCTCATCAAACAACCCTCAATAGCCGGAGTACAAACGCAGCATAAATGAGTCTCCTGCCATCACTGCTGCAGCGATAGATATCTGTTGACTGGAGTGATGCTCGCTGCTGCTTAAGTGGTGTACTGAGAGACAGTCAGTCCTGAGCTGGCCTTGGTTTGTCATACGAAATGACCTGAATGAACCACTGACTGAGCCTTAATGGGGAGGGTGTATTACAATGCGCCAAGTACACTGACAAAAATATACTACAAAATACAAGTCGATGAGGAGCCGTGGAGAGTGCAGGCTGCTGTATGAAATGCTGCTATGTGATAAAAAAGGTGCATTAATTCGGTGTCTGGGTAACATTTTTTAGTTTCCATTATATTCACCTTGTTTTTTACTTAACCACTGAGAGATGGTGAGAGATGGTAAATGGTGGGAGCAAATATTCCAAACTCCAAAATATGCACGATGAAGTAAATATAAAAAAGCAGAAGCTCTTTATTTCCTCAGTGATTGACCCGGCTCACCTCACACACACTCACATCCTAGCATTGTGTAATTGGCTGCTTTAAACAAGCAGACCGATAAACACTGTCCCAAACAAATTGCATTTTTCGCCCTCTCTAACCTGACTGGGGCAGCACCAGTGCACCAGGGGGAATGGGGGGGGGGTTGTTTTTTTGTTTTGTGTTGTTGTTGTTTATTTTATTGCGTAGAATAATCACATACAGGTCACAGGGACATTTGTTAAAAACACTGGCATGGAAGTGCACTGAACAATGAAATACAGTCATACTGTCACCCCTGCACTTTTTTCAGATAATGCCCCACTTTTAGAAAACTGTTGCAACTTCGGATGTTTTGGTATTGGGAACAACACACAAAAAAAACCTGAGGAAACTGAGGAAAAAAGTCAAATCTGTGGACAAAATGATTGGCTCCTTTACAAAACTGAAGGAACTCATTGGATTCCAAGCACGTGATGCTTGTAATCAGTAACTGAACACACCTGTGACACGTAACAGGTGCTGGCAATTTTGAAATCACACTTGCAACCACTTTAAATGGAGGAGTGTTCACTCAACCTTTGTGTGGTGTGTCTGTGTGGACCACACTGAATTGTCTAAAGAGTTTGCAAATAAACTTGTGGAAAAGCATCAGCAGTCTCAGGGCTACATGGTGGAGGTCCACTGATTGTTTGTGGTTGTTTTGCTGCCTTGACTGTGTGCATGGCATCATGAGATCTGAAGACTATCAGTGACTTTTGGAGCAAAATGTCCCAGAGGTTCTCGGTCCTCCAGCAGGACAATGACTCAAAACATATTTCAAAAAGCACCCAGTAATGTTTGGAGTCAACACACCAGAGGCTTCTGAAGTCACGCAGCAATGAGTCCACACCTGAATCCCATAGAACACCTGTGGAGAGATGTCAAGACGGCAGGATGGAAAAGTCAAGTGTAAAAAAAAAAAAAAAAAAAGACTGCGATGTCAGTTATTTGTTCCTCTGCAACTAAATATAAGTAGATGTTGTCAATAATTTTGTTGTGTTGTTCCATTGCAAACTAAAGCAATGAACTCATGAACAGCAAACCATTTTCAGTTTGAATGAATTCGAGGTGTAAGGGTGCCAGTACTTTGGACCTTGGCTGTATATGTAGATGGATGAAACTGCACAATCACTGTTACAAAACTCTAACTTTTTTTTTTTTAAATTCAGACCATAATGAAACTTTTTTTATGTTGCATTTCACATTTTAACCATTACAGTCTCCAATTACAACTCAATTATGGACTGTGCGATGCCTCGTGGGCTGACAGGGAGCTGAGTGACTGGACTAAATGGTGGCTATCTATAATATTGCCAAGTTAAGGGTTTTTGACATCAAACAAACAGACAATGAGAGACAGCTGTGCATCAATCAAGACAGTTTTACCTACAACGACTTTATTACTTTGGGTAGTGAAGCAGAGCTGCTGGTTGCTGACTGAATTATTGGTTAAGCCAATTATTGTAGAAGTGCCCCATGGCCTTAGACTCCTAAGGGTCCTGCAACTTATGTGGGCCTCCAACAAAAACAAGCCATTTCTCTTTGCACGGTCACATGGTGCATGTTGATCATGTCTTAAATCACTCATGATGTTCCCACAAACATTTTTCATCTTGGTTCATAGAGTCAGTAGTGTTCAGTGACTGTCTCTCCAGTACAACAGGAAGCAGCGAACCAAGCTGACAGTCTTGGGGAGGGGAAAAAGTAGTTTTTCTTCCTGTACGTTTCCACAAAGAGCATGATGGGAAATAATCTCAAGGGAATCACGTCTTTCAAACAGACCAAAAAATTCAGTGAGTTATGACTCATTGTCTTCAGATGTGAGAGGGGTCAGACCATAAAAGTCTGCTCAAAGTCTTCCAGCGGATGGAAGGTATTAGATGGAGGTGATCCTGCCCTTTGTGTTGACAGCCCCTCACTCTGATGTGAATCTGATGATTCACTGTGATGAGGTCGCAAAGGCTACTCTTTAGGGGGCTAATCTGTCCTACGTCCATTAAAAGGTATGATGTCATGTTCTAAAGTGGCTCCAGATTCACTTATCCACTTATTCAGTTCCATCACACTCTGAATGGGATCATACACACTTAGCCACATGAACTGAAGAAGTAAAGGCTCCAGTGTTGTGACTAAACAACACAGCTTTAGTCTGGGTCGACTTTGAGGCTTAGATCTTGTCTTTGAAAGGAAACTGCTATAAAGTCTGTTTACTGCACCACAGTGTCTGCAACAGAAAGGATTGCTGGGGTAGATACAGTAGATCAGCCAAATGCATCATTGCATCCTTGACTTTATGAAAGCTGAAAACTCCACCTCCTCTAAATCCACCACCACCTTCCCGCCTCTGTCGAACTCTCACCTTGAATGTGTTATCAGGTGCCGCTTCCCAAGAGGCTGATCTAACACAGTAATGTGCTGCTGTTTAGATATCGAATATAACAGTTTGATGTACGATGCAGAGAAACTTTTATATCACCTTTTTTGTGCCTCTGATTCTTTGTTTTTATCTGCTGCTAACATTCAGGGCAGTTTCATTAAGAAGCAAAGCATCGTCTCTGCAGGGACGCTGATCTGTCTTGCTCTTCTTGCTGATATCATAATGAACTCCTCTTAGATATTGGCCTGCTGCAAAAACCCTCTTCCCTCGCTGACGCCATTTTATTAAGTGGAAGTTAGTGTTAACATCTCGCAGAGGTCATCATCAGCCCAAAGAGACACGGCTCTCATTAGCTGCAGAAACAAGATCCCAAGCTGTAGAGTGTCATCAAATATTACTTGGCTGCATTAAGAGTTGGGGGAGCTGTGAGCTGCTCATCAACACAGACGTTTTTGCAGCATCATTGCTGTATTTGCACTGATGAGGCTCATTCTCTTCATTCTGAGCTTCCCCTTTAAAAGCAGAGAGATGATTGCACGGGACGCACCTCCACGTGCTTCCTTACTCGATGTATTGCATTTTGGCTGGGTGTGAGGTTTGAACCAGCTCCACAGATGATGCTAATGTGTGCATTGTCACCCTCCCAACAGCTTGCATTCAAAGACTCATCACAGCCTCTGCAATAATGTTGGCTAATGTGATTATTGATTTACAACTCCTCGACGCTTGGCCAGTTTTAGTGTCCTGATGGAAAATCGGATAAATATGCACACGAAATTGGCTGGTGTTGATTTGGTTTGCTGTTTACGAACCACAGCATGTTCGTCTGTCATGAGCTATGAATTAAAGAACAACAACAACAACAACAGAGGCACACACAGAGATTTGTATTAGCATAAAAGAAATGGCTGAGCGTTGTAACCACATCAAGCTGTTCCATTATATGATGTTCTGCTAAGCGCTTTGTTAATTTAATTGTTGAAAAAAGCAATTTTCCTTTGTCTGCAGTGGCTAAATATTATTTTTCAAAATTGCATTTGGAAAATAACTTCATACTAAATAAATTTTTATGTATATGAAGTTTTAATTTTCTCCTTCTTGTGGAATTATCCTCAGTTATATAACCAGCGGTGGTTCTTCTTCTGTCTTGCAGCCATCGTGGTTCTCTTCATCACACTGAGGCGGAGCAAGAAGCAGCCCCTCATCATCTCTGAGGAGGACATCCGAGAGAACGTGGTCACCTACGACGACGAGGGCGGAGGCGAGGAAGACACGGAGGCCTTCGACATCATTGCCCTGCGCAACCCCGCCGCCGCGGAGGAGCTCAAGTTCCGGCGGGACGTCCGTCCGGAAGCCAGGCAGCACTGCATCCCACCGCGCAGCCGCCGGAGCCCGTCGGTGGAGCTGGACGAGGTGGATGTGCATGAGTTCATCAAGCAGAGATTGGTAGAGGCCGACATGGACACCAGCGTGCCGCCATACGACTCCCTCCAGACCTACGCTTACGAGGGTCAGGGCTCACCCACAGGATCCATCAGTCCTTTAGACTCTCCCGGCACGCATTCGGAGCAGGATTATAACTACCTGGATGACTGGGGGCCCGAGTTCCAGAAACTGGCAGAAATCTACGGAGAGGCAGAGTCAGATGTGACAACCTAGTCTGTGATTTCACCCCTGTTCAAACCAAATCTGTTTGAAACCTGTTTTTCAAAATTTTCAGTGAACGATATAAAAAAACAGAGATGCTTTCAAACTGGTCTGGTGGTTTTCAACTTCTGTTGTTGAACTAAAAACACTGCTCTATTTTTTTTTTTCCTTTCTTTTCTTTTTTTCCAGTTTGTCGCTTTGGATCATTGGTCGTTCATCCGGAAGTATTAAATCAGATTTTAAGGTGGAAGCACAACAATATGGGGAAAAAGGAAAATGGTATTTTCCTTGGTGTATATTTTTTATTGCTCAATAAAGTCCTGAAATCCATATGAGTGGATATGTGAAGAAAAAAAAAAATTGTACACTTGTCTTCTTCCTCCAAGAACGGATCTGCAGCACTGCATGCAGCTCAGAGTGTCATGGTGGGAGGCATTACCAAAGGTTCATGATTCACCAAGCACAGAATGACACTGAGCCAGCCATATGCACAGTAATGACACCTCCAGTCAACGTTTTGTGTCATTTATTCTATGTTGCCATTATATTTGAGACAGTCATTGAAAGCAGCCACATGTGTAAACGTCTGTGATGTTAATTGCACAGAGGTGACTTAATACAGAATGATGCACAGAGTACGACTAAAAGCAGATAGTGTTATCACAACTGGCATTTTAAATAACGTCAGACTCAGCGAACTGTGAGCGTGTTTGACTTTTTCTCAAAGCTAAAACCTTTTAGTTGAAGCTCAATCCTGTGAAGCTGTTAAGATGCAAAACTTTCTGCTTCCACACAAATGCAGCAGACTGTGAATGTTATTCTAGAGCCACAAAACCAAAACTAGGAAGAAAAAAATGCAACCTTGTCATCCCGACCTTTCCCCAGGGTCTCCTCATGGTCAATTTTCCAGTTTATTAGGAATTTGAGAGCCCCTTCTATAGGAGCTGGTCTCTGCTTTGGCTCATTAATTTACTTGTGCGTGACGCATTTTGCAAAGAAGCTGCGTGGAGAAAGGTCTGCAGTTTTGCAGATGGTGCACAGGAACGTCAAAGTTCTGTCCTAAATTCAGTAGTTCCTGCTATGGAGAGTGATGAAGACCTCAGAGCATTCTGTGTTTCATTCAGTTTCAGAAAAGGTTCACTAGAAAGGTGTTGCATCACAGGTGTCAAGATCTCAGAGCTCTGAAAGGCTTGTCAGAATGATGAGGGCTTGATGCGCACAAAAATGAAAAAACAATGAGGGAAGTTCTTTATATTAAACTCAGAAAGACATATTTGTGGTTTCAGGCAATGAAGACCATCTCAGTGTAGTTTTTGTCTAGGTGTTCAAAAAATAAATAAAGATTTCAGGTAAACACTGGATGGTTGGTCCAGGTGGGCGGGGCTCGGGCACCGTTAAGTGCGTTTACTGCTTTGCTGTGGCATCATAAAGTTACAGATGTCCTGACGGCTGGTTTTAAGGCCCAGAGGCTTTGACACTTTCACAGTGTTTATACAAAACCTAGACCTGTTCTATAGAGGACAGAAATCTCACTGCATACAATATGGCACCTTTAAATATATTCATATATAGTATTACATTTTTGTACCAAGGCTAATGATCACTTTGTCCACTTGTACTACCAGGTGGGTGTGGCCCACAGGTCAGAATCCACACACACCTCATTCTATGTTGGATGGTACTGGTTATGGATTTTCTTTCCCCCTAAACAGTGTTTAGTTATAAAGATTCAATTCTCCTGATGAAAAAAGATTAATTGACACATCTAATTTCCTCTCAGGATAATAGCAAAGTCTTGTTCTGCTTCAGAAAGAATCATGTGATGTGTTCCATTCAAAGTGACACCAGTGACATCTTTATGATACTTTATATGATACTAAATGGAGGGAAAATTACATCCATTAGCACAGGAAGGAATCGCCTCACATTTATCACTTAATGTCCAACAGACAAGGAAACTAAACTTCAAAGTGATGTCATTTGGAAAGCTGGGAGTTAAAGTCGCCGGCTCGCCTTCCCAATAGGTACGATTTGCTTTCATTTTGTGCCATCAAGCACTTTGTAAAAACGGGGTCATGTCTGGAAAGTTCAATAGCTGCCACAATTGGTGAGTGTCTCGTTCTTTTTTTTTTTTTTTTGCCACCAAGTTCCTCTGCCTAATGATGATGACAGGAAACAAAAAAGAGAAAAAAGGGACTGGAGCGAGCGCTAACTTCAGAGCTGACTTTCACATGTTGATTAGTTCTCTCTCTCTCTCTTTAACTTCCGTCCTCATGCTCTTGTTGGTGTTGGTTTGGAAACGCTGACAAGACGAAGGGAGGATGATGAATATTTTACTCGCTCCACTCCTACCTCCTGATATCACCACACTCTCCTCACCATAACAATCCCATGTCTCATTTTTCTCCCTCGATCCCGTGCTCATTAATTCCCTCTGCTCGTAGAATGATTGTGCTTTTTTGTCTTTTCCACAGCTGGATTGAAAGAAAGGAGACAAGGAAAGATTTTTTTTTTTCTCCAATGTTTGTGATGAGGCCTTTGCCCATGCACAGCAAAGGTCATAAATTTAGCCAATGGCATTCGGTGGCTATTTCTCTGCTTATGTTTCCATCTGAGGCTTTGTGTTTTGAATTGAATTTGATTATCAGATGAATGCAGGAGCTGTCAATCAAACCCTCAGAGTCTATTGTCCTCCCTCTCTTTCATCCATCATTTCTTTTCCCACAGAATCGTTCCGTCGGAAGGAAACACAGTCCACAAAACTGCAACTTTTCCGATAAACTCCTGGTCTCCTGAATCGTCAAAATTTCTTTCCTCAGGCAAAAAACATACCAGTAGCTGCTCTGAAGGGCTGTGTTTGTAAACAAGTAAATACAGGTCATTTTAAGGTAGTTTTGGGTGGGGAAAAAAGAGCAGACCATTCTCTGGAAGACAGATAGCTGCCTCCATACACAAAGAGAGTGCTCCAAATGGAGAAATTGTCTTTGTGCCAGAAAATACAGACCTGCAATTATTCTGTTTCTGTGACCTGGATCGTATATTTGTTATGGGATTCCATAGGGAATCTTTCAGGTGCCATGGAGACAGAAAAACTCATTTGTACTCTTGTTTCAGTGACATAATTAAGATTAAAGAGGAGAGCCCCACAATTTTAATCATTGTAATAAGTTTACTCATTAGTGGAAGTTCTTCTCAACCCAGAAATAACACAGTAATTTCCTCTGTGGAGGAGCCTGACGACTTTTTTTTGCCTGCTCTGTAACCCAGAGGTGTAGAGGTCAAAGTTAAAAAGAGGTATAGGGGAAATTTGTATTGGACGAGATGCATCATGGGAACTAAAGCATATGGCATGTCATGTCAGTTCAAAGAGACAAAGAATCATACTCCCTGCTGCACCACTCTTTCTGAAACAGTCTCATTGGCAGATCTTTGCCTTTCATTTCTTACAGTGCTGCAATCAAGCGTTCTACAAATTGATTAGCTGAGAGAAATGAATTCCGATCATTTGTCAGACATCATTAGTAAATCTCTGGTTCATGACGTCAATCCCAGGCCTTTGACCTGGCCTCCTGCTCAGTCTGAGTCACTCTCCGCAGTGATGCCTCTCCCTGCAGGTGTTGGGTCCTCTGGGAAGTAGGAAGTCCCGGTGTGGACCGGGTACACGCTGCAGAGATTATATATCACATCTGGCCTGGGAATGCCTCAGCATCCCACAGGAGGAGCTGGGAAATGTTGCTGAGGAGAAGAACCCACTGCAACCTGGATAAGCAGCAGAAAATGGAGGGAGGGACAGAGGGGTGGAAGGAAAAATGCTGCTTTTTAAAAGCGTCTTAAAACATCTCAAACAAAATATGCTTAGATTTTGGACAGTTACTGTACAAACTTTTTGCTTCTGGGGGTCTTTAATGAGCATCTCAACCAACAGGCTTATAGATAATTAGTATGATCAGTACAAACTGTCTGTTTTCAGATGTAGTTTGTGTATTTTTATTATTGTTATTAGTTTTTACATTACAGCGTGTACACAGATTTTGCAGTGAGAAATTTCAAACAGAAAGTTAAGTAGCTTTATATTCCATCCGGTCCATCCAGCAGTGCTTAATGATGATGTGAACACTGAAGCTCATCATTTTCAAACCCTGACACAAAGTGACTTTTGTCCAGTTAATGGTGTTCAAGCCAGTAAACATCTCTGGAGCAGAAAATCATTTTGCTCCCTCTAAATGATTTAGTTGCATGATTAACCAGTTTTACTGTGTGTAATTAAGGATCCTATTAGAATTACAGCCATCGCGTTTGACCCTTGATGGATACTGTAGTCTGCACCCTACCCTGCAGTATGTCCACACCAGACTAATGAAATGAAATCAGCATCATTCCTCGTTGATGCAGTGGTGCTCTACACAACGTGTTCTTATCACTTCCATAGGCACGCAGTTTGTGTAGAGGATAAATCCTGTGGAGGGTAAAGCTTTTTAAAAGAAGCAGGGGACTTTTTTAATTTTTTTTTTTTTTTTTAATCCATGACAGGAAAAACTAATTAGGTAATTACACATACATGACACTTACAAGAACAAGTTTCAGCTGAAGAATGTTAATTAATTAAAAAAAAAAGTGGCGTATACTTTCGACAAGACTGCCAAATTGCGCTTCTGTACCAAAAAAAAAAAAAAAAAAAGAGGAAATGAATGCGAAGATAAGTGTTAGACACCGAGAGGTTTACATGGATTAAACCGTCACTCCCCGAATAAAGACTTCTTCTTCATAGAGCCACAATCTATCAAAGCTGTGCCCATATGTTCCCTAGATAAGGCAGGGGTAATATCTCACAGGCCGAATGAGGATATGTGTTGGGGGGGGGGGGGGGGGGGGGGGAATTGGGGGTGGGGGGGGGCAGCTCCCAAGGTTTTATCTTTTGTCAGAAGAAGCAGAATGGATTATCTTTGAAAATACTAGTCCTATTGTGAGTGGTGATGGTTCTCATGATGTTTTATTGTCTCCTTCACCCTTAACACCCTCATATCTGTAGGAAGAGCAGCCATGCATCATACAGTAGAGTTTGTTTACCCAGTGTGTTTGCTTACCAAAACAGATTTAATTGCACTTTGCATATCAGGTCAAGGATGGATGTGCATTTATGTTTGTGTGTTTGACTGCCTGAGAGGTAAGGTGTGTGTATGTAGGGTGATCCCCCCCCACACACACATACGCATATTTTCCCCCTCTCGGCTGGTTGTGTAAGCTAAGACCTCAGGGCCAGCCGAGCCAGTTGGTGCTACTTTTCATACTGTTTGAGGTCAGAGGCTTCTAAGAAGGTTTGAAGCTTTCACATAGAGTCTGATTTAATGGAGGGCGGCTTTGCATATTATAAATGTTCATGACTCTGGAGTATGTGAAGGTGAATTGGAAATAAAAGATCAAAGAGACTAAAAATCCTTTCAAATTCAAGCTTGCGATCATTAAAGTTGTTTTACTCAAAAGTTTGCAGGTTTGTTTGCTCTTAAGAGGAAAAAAAAGCACTTTGTGAAAGTTGGAATTTCAACTTTAAGATGCAAAATGACTTGTGAGTGTCACATCTTCTTCCACTGATGTTCATGACAGTTGTGAGGCCATAATGGGAAAATGTTGTGTTTGTGAATTCAGGCTTTGAAAATGAGCATGTTTAGAGAACACAATTACATAATTCAGATTTTTCGGGGGAGCTTTCACTGCTCTCAGGGGGAAAAAAAGAGGAGGAAAGGAAATAAGGCTGCACAGCTGTTGATTAGCATTCATCTCCCTGACACTTCACCTCAGCAGCAACGCATCGTTTCCGGTGACATTAGAGAATAAACAATGAGGAACTTTTAAAAAGAAATCGTAGTTCAAAACAGCACCATCAGTGAGAGGGCTGACCTACATAGCCTGAGAAGTTCTGCAGAGGCGGAGTGGGGACAGGCTGCTGCTGCTTCCTTTCTTCAGCCTGTGACTGAAATAAAAGCTAAATCATGAAACTGAAACATCTCCTTGAATATGAGACGCATTCAAATGCTCATGGAATTAACTGCAAATTCTCTGATTTAAAGCATAATGCAGTGGGTTTGTTGGCTAGAACAGGATTATTTCATTGTCTTATTACATTTCCCAATTCATGTTTAGAAGATTCAGGAAATTTGGAACAGACACTATAACGTTAGACGACACCAGTTTCTACCTCTAATGTTGTAATGTGTAAGTAGCTTGAAAATGTGGTGTGTGAAAGTTTTGGATGATGCTGATTTCCTGGTGGAGCAAGTTTGTATTTGATAGTACTAGTAGAGACAGACAGCAATTCCACAGGGGGAGTGTGGGAATGACATGCAGACATGCAGTAAAACAGTCTGGCTGTCAAGGAGTTGAACCAGAGACTCACTTCTCAGGCTATTTGAGTGCATGTGGTTTGTGCAACCACAAAGTCCTCCAAGCTGGACAACCATATAGGGTTTTTTCAACCCTCTGATATAACCCATAGCAGTGTGAGAGAGAAAGAGGAGATCAGGGAAAAGAGAGTGAGAGACGATGACATTCAGCAAAGCGTCATCAGCCAGGATTCAATCCTGGACCACTGCAGTTAGAACTAAGCCTACATTATATGTGCTTTATAGGGTCAGACACCAGACCAACCCAGACACTCCTCCATTAGCATTTTTTTGAATCATGGTTACCACAATAAACATACCATTGCACCAAGAGTGGTGTACTGGTTACTATTAGCCTGACCGCATCTCAATCCCATTTGAGATCGAGCATGGCTCTGTGGGGGGTGTTCACCTTTGACCTCCAAGAGGTGTGATCAATGGACACAGATCAAAATGTCTGTGTATGCAAATTGGATAGACCTCAAACCAATCAGAGAAACAATCAACAAATGTGGTAGTTGTAGTTTTTCTAGAAATGGCGTCTAAGGACTTCTGCCGGTTTTGCAAAGAAAACATGAGACTGACTCGAAACTTGAGACTCGACCAACATTACGATGGCTGCTCTTCCGTGGCTGCTATGTTTCATGTATACAAAAGCTGCTAGACATTAGGTACTTCACTGCCGTCACTGCGTTAAGCCACCTTTTGTAAAAAAATATCTTGCAATCATGTGATTGGTTCCCCAGTTTAGTAGTTGGCCTCAATGGCTTCTTCTCCAGACAGATCTGCAAAGCAAAATTAAATCTCTGGCACATTCATCTAGGTTCGTCCAGGCTACGTTACTATAGGAACATCATGGCTTGATTAGGTTTAGACACAAAAACTACTTGGTTAGATTTTAGAAAAAAATTCAGCTTAACTAAGTACTAACACAGATGTGTGACTTACACCACTAGAGGTCGCCCAACACTGACATGAAAATAAAATTATAGGTGCACAATGACGACCTGTGGGCTGAAACATCTGGTGAAAAAGGCTAAAGAGGACTTGTCTTTTTAATTTCAGCGAGGCTCACAGTTATTATAGCCTGGCATCACTTGAGCAAGTGGTTTAGTTTCCAGGCTTCCAGACCTCTCCCTTCTTTATTCTTGACTCTGTACATTCATGAACTCTGCTCATAAAGCCTTGTTAGAGCAAATCCTTTCACACCGATGTCCTCAATTCAATTTAATCCGCCCACAGCAAATATGCTGTTTGGTCTTCTCCAGTCTTTGCATTATCTCAGTGCAACATACACAGGTTCATGCTAAATCACTGCACAAGTGCTCAGACTCTGACATGTATCTACAGCAGTTTACCAGCTTGTTAAGCAATGCTAGTCTGCTGATTAACAAGAAAATTATGTAAATCAGTCCCCTTAGACTCAGGTGCATCAGGTGCAGCTTTAGTGAAGTTGACAGACAATGTCCTGTTGGAAAATGAGTCTTCCTTCACGTAATTTTACCCCACAGTGGGCACAGGAGAATGAATGGTAATTCTTTTTTGGAGTGAGGGCTGATTCTATGCAACTACTGAATAAAAAAAACAGAAACAGAAAAAGAATCCCCCCCATCTGAGTTTTTTCACCAACATCAGGTTTTTATGCTCTAATTCGTTCCCAGAGTGGATGTCTCCTCACATGAGCTCTCCAGCTGAAATTGGAAAGTTCAAACTTTGATTCACCTCTTTTGTCTTTCGGTCCTTGGTGAAAGTTCTGCAGTGCTTTGTCACTTGGCAAAGTTCTGCTTTCCTGTTGAGGCTGCAGTTTTGTTTTTCCAATGTTATTTTTGTACCACCTGGAGTATGATGTGCTTGCTTCAGTTGGATTATGTTGGATGCAAATGCTGCTGCAGACTCAAAGCTCTTGGTCCCCGTTGCATGTGTCTTCTCATTGTACACGTGCAACATTAATTTCCACTCCATACATGCAGGCATTAAAGATTAACGATCATCAAGGTGCTCCAGAATCTAATCAGACCTGAGACAAATATTGTTCTTGAGTTACTCCATGAGTTCATCATCTTCTGATGTTGGATCTGAAAACTGCAAATTCGTGAGTGATGGCAGCTGCGAGCAATTTTCACAGCTCTTTGCTAATAAGAGTGGGGTGATACCTTCCCCACTGTCAACAAGCACCATAAACAAAACAAATGATTACTGTGGGTGCATTACGAACATTAACAATCCATCTCGGTGCTCTGCTACTCCCCACTGTTCTGACAGGCGAAAATCACAACAGCTTAAATGATTAAGAGTGAAATAAACCACATGCACTGCACACATGGAATCGCTAATGTATTTGAACATTACTCCCAGTGCCCAGCATGCCTTGCTGCACTGATTTCAAATGAGGTGTGTTTTTAACTTGATAACTTTGGCCTCGGGTGGGTTTTAAAGTAGAGCATTGCACCGTCAGCACAGTGTGACTGGGTCTGGGTCTGATCAGTGTGCACTGGCTTAATTCAATCAAACATCTCCAATGGGAAGTTCCCACTCGATAACTGCGAATACCTATGTCGACCGTTTCCTGCTTCAGCTTCGTCAGGTGAAATTTTAATGTGACATGCATCTGCATGCATTATTTTGACAACACTCGAAGGTTTTTGATAGATGTTTCAAAACCTGTGGTTCAACCAGGAATTATTAATTTGAAAGAATGAATCACTAATTTGTGCACAGACATGATCAAAAAAACCTTACCTTGAATACCTGCTGAGCTCCACACGCTTCTGGCCCAATGCACAGGTGGGGCCTCACCAGGAAGTCACTGTTATGCAACATTCCTGCATTCAAAATACATGGTTAAAAGAGAGGAATGCCCGCTGGCTTCAGTAGTCAATGATGTTTTCTACATATAAAACCAAACTTTTAAAGCAAAGTCAGATTAAAGTCAAAGAAAAAAAAGCTTTTAATCTTGAAAGTATCCTAGTAACAGGGGGTTACTGCCCAGGAACAGGGCTACACAAGCATAATGAACTTCTTGGTTAGCGGCTAATGGCTAGCTAGCAAATTATAATAAACTTAAAAGGTTACTTCTTGTAAGTGTTCAGCATCAAACCTGTTTCCTTTACTGATCATGACCTCTTACTAGAGATGGAAAACAAAGCTGATGCTCACTCTTGTTTCTGTGATCACTGTCTTTTCCCTTATGTAAGCTAATCATCTGCCCTCATCACTTCTTGACCTAAAGCCATAGCACCCCAACGTCTTCCCTTATAAATGTATTGTTGGCTGTTAAAGGTAGAGCCTGTAGGTTTGTTTGTTGCAGTTTGTAAACCCCACATCCAAACTGGGCCCCTCCTCTCGGGCAGAACTGTGCACGCCTCCTGCCTCTGACAGCAGCAGCAGAAGAAGCAATTGTCAGGACTGCAAAGAGAAGGAAACACAGTCCGAGTGAAGTGCTGGCTGTCGCTGGCAACAGGAGCTTCGAGGGTTACGCTACGATGAGTAGCAGGGCTGTCCTGGTGAGCACAAAAGCAGGTAGCAGATGCTAGCCGCCACTGGTAGTACCTGCTGGCTAATCGTGCTGTGGAAGCTAGCGGGGCCTACTCTTGCTGCACGCCCCACTTCACCTGCGCTGTCATTGGCTGGGAAGAAAACACTGACTCACACCCCATCATCAAATGTGTGAACTTATGAGTTTTGAAACTTTAATTGTTCAACACTTCTTTTTTCTGACACATTCTTATCTTCTAAACTTGTAAAAAAAAAAAAAGCTACAAACAGGCCCTTTAATCTTCAATCTACCGTTTATTTTTGTTACAGTGACAAAAATCCTGCACGTCATTTCCTTAGCTCTTCCTCATTATCCACAAAACCACAGACACTATCCTCAGCTGCACAACTGTGTTGGTTTAACTCATACCAAGTGTTTAGTGTATATTTAGAGGGTGTAACTAATTAAGGAGGGTCAAAGCTGAACAAGCCCCAAACAGCTGAGCAACAAGAAAGGATGCATTACCCACATGTTAGGACACACTGGGGAGATCCTTTTTCAGTGTCAACCGCAAATGAGCTTCACCACAAGAGCACAGCAGCTAATGGCAGATAGCACTGAACTCTGCTTGTGACTGTGAATGAAAGGAAGGAAAAGAAGCAAGCTAGAAGGAAGTCCTCCTTGAATTCTAGCCTAGTTGGAAAATGAAAAATAAAAAAGGTTTGATCGTCAGCCCATTTATCTCCAGCAAGAGAGGCGGGGATGGCACCGTCTCCCGTGTTCATCATTGACAGGTTTGCTCGGGATGCCAGGTGTACTCATTTGTCTTTGAAATAATTGGAAATTAAGAGGATAATGAGGTCTTTGGGGAGATACCGATGAGTGTTTCTGACATTCAGCTGAATGAGGGACAGAATATATAAACCACTTTGATTTGCCTTCACAAGAGACAAAAGCAGTGAGCTTCCTCGAGCTGACGCATGTGAAAGGAGGGCACTGCGGCAGTTCACTTTTGATAACATTTAGACATGACAACAGATACTAATGGTCAAGTAATGCAGAACTCTAATGTTGCATGCGAAGGGAACATTTTGTCTTAGCAAAGCAAAGTGTCCTGGTTTTAAAAACAAGGCTTTTTATGAGCTTCCACATCAAAAATTGAGAAAGACGTGTTTTATTGTTGAAGGATATAAAGGCTTGTGAAACATCAGCACTCCTGCTGCTGCTTCTCTGTCCTAGCAGCTATTTAAACGTTAATTGTGTTCACCTGGTGTCCCAGGAGCAAATCAGTCACTGATAAGAGAGAGGCTTTATAAACCAGCAGGCCCCTGAGCCCTGCGCACTATCATTATGAGAGGAAACACACCAGACACCTCATGCTGAATAGAGCCACCAGCTCCCCCCATTCATTTCCTATGAGGAGTGGCAAATCCCTTGGAAGGGTTTTGATGAGATGGGTTGCGTGATGCATCTAGATATCACAAATGAATGAAGTGTGATGTGAAAGGGAAAAGTCAGCAAGGTTACTGAGACCTGTTTAATATTTATCGTAAATACTCCTAAATTGCAGCGTATTACCTCCTACACTGATCTGATGTGACAGCATTATTTTTCTGCATAGTGACAGCTGAATGTAGAAGGGGTTGGTGCAGACTTTTTTTTTTTTTTTACTGTAGTACCACGTTGATGGTAGACATGAGAGCGGTTCCTGATGCATTGCAGAGGGGGTCTATGGGCTCTTGATCTTGACTGTCCGGCTTAGGAAAGGGCAAAAGAACTCACAACATGACAGTTTAAAAGCTTGTTTTCTTGTATAAAATAATGAAATATTAAAACTAAGGAAACTCTTGATGGCTTTAGGGCACATACTGAGGCTTCACTCATAAGAATAAAGAAGACAAGTCACAATGTGAAGTCTGTGTCCTACTTGTAAGGGTTAAGAGAGGACAGTCTGGTTGACTTGTCACATCTTAATGTGCCATACCATGGACAAGGTTTGTCTCACACTTGTCAGGGAGCCCAACCCTGCCTTCAGACAACAGCTCATCAGGTGAACCCTGGGCCTGCTGTGCAGATAGGAGCGCAGGCACATTCAGTCACACCTGCATTCAATCAACAGCTGAAGCAACCTGAGAGAACACACACATACACACATACACTAAACCATGGTAAATTGATGCCTGTGAGTGGATGCAGTGTGAAGGTGACAAGAGATCTACTCTGTTACTCTATGACTTCAAAGTTGTTATAGTGTTAACTTGGTGTTGAAAAGGTTAGAAATAGAAAAAGAAGAGGATATACCTATGAAACCCACTGGGGCACATGTGTAGAACAACCACAGTTGAATGAAATAATTCAATATTTTAAATAATTTTATTTCAAGTTAGTGGGCAGTCCCCGCGCAGCTATGCAGTGCTTGCTTCACTCTGGCGCACGCTGGTAACTTGAAAGTAGGAAAAGAAGGGGGGAATAAAACACACCTGACAGAATTAATTGTTTGATTCCTGAGAGTGTTTTTGATGCTGATTTCACAGCAGGCGTTTTGACTTGTCATAGCAGGAATATCACAGGTGGAACTAATCAAATTAATGATCCCACCGCTCCGCTTTGAGCGTCCTGGTAAGCTGTGTCACCGAGCAAGAGAGTGCAACAGTGGGGCACTGGCACTGTAATGCCTAAACAAAATGCAACCATCCATTAATGGCTTTAATTACACCTGAGCTTTCCCTTTGCCACGTCAAAAAATATCTGTCTGTGCAAAAGGCCTATTGTATCAACAATTAAATGCTTCAGAGACTCTGGAGCATCCAGGTGCAAGGAAATTAAACTATGGGTGATTGTGAAAAGTCCAGGAAGATCATGGGGAGCAAAAACAGCTTTGGAAACAGTTTTATTTTCTTTGCAAACTTATATTGACCGTACGAAAGCTGAGCCTCTCTTCCAATTAGCTGGCTGTTTTTCTAATAAAGATGGAGCAGATTTCAGGTTAACACTCAGAGAAACCTTATCCTGCAAGGCTGGGTTGTGGGTGCAGGTGGGCGGGGCTTGTGGCAAGGTGTGCCATGATTGCTTTGTTGTGGCAGCACTAATTTACAGAAGTCTGGGTGGCTGGTTTTAAAACTCAAGTCTGTAGATAAGCGTGTTGAGACTTTGACTGTATGAAAATGTAATGTACATACACTTACAATATGGGACCTTAAAGCAACTACAAAGAACGTTTATGTGGATATGCAAAAGATAGTGTAAAATAGTGTAACTCCTTACCTTCAGGAGGCAGTGCACGGGTCGGTCCACTGGACAAAACGATGTACGGCACTCAGACCGGAGGAGACAGCACATTTGACAAGGCTACAAATTAGCATTGAGTGGTTGCTACACTAGCCAGTAAAAGTCAAGCTCGATTTCATTGCAGATCCTGTCCCAATATCAGCTATGACGAAAATATAGCAAAGAGCAACCTGCTGCTTTTGTCCACAGGGGGTGCCAAAATCAGCACAAAATGAAAGTTCTTTGTAGCTGCTTTAACTTCTACAAAAACAATATACTATGTTATTTGTAATCAGGATGGAGTAGAAATGTCCATGCAACAACACTGATTGTACAGTATTAAATGCAAAGGACAACTCACCTGACAGCATTTGAGATTAAAGAGAAAGAAAGGAAGAAAAAAAAGAAAAAACTGAGGAATTCCCTTGGGTGATGGTTCGTGTTTGCACTGTGGTTACATTATTTGCATTGAGAAGTGTAGCGGGGAACCTGCAGAGGAATCATAAAACGCCTGCTGGGAGGAACAACGTAATGCCACGGGTAACTCAAAGGACCCGTGCTCATCGCTGCTTGCTATCTCGTGATTATGTATATTTATGTAACATACATGTGGGGGTCTCGTGATTATCAGGATCTGGAGATAAACAAAAGACAGAGCCTGAGAAAACCCTCAGGGGGATGTGCTGCTATGGTGACCATGTGGTCCATGTGTTTCCTGTGGCATTTGTATGTTCAACTGGGACTAAGAACAACACTCACACTCATGCTTTTGAGCTAAAGAGCTTCTTACTACTTGCAAAATGAGCCAGAAACATGAGATGAGGAAAAAAAAGCATAACATGCAGAGAGATTAAGCAGGAACATCAAACAGGTAGAAAAGGGAATGGTGATGCTTGTTGAGCTTTGAGAAATTGTTTACAAAACTGATATGAAGAATTTTGCAGTACACTTTTTTTTTTCTTCTCTGCTTGAGACATCTGTCATGGGAACATCACACAAACGATGCTCTCACATCAACTTCAAGGGCTCATTTCTTAGAACCATTTTACCAAAACTTATAATAAAAGACAAAAAGTAAGAAAACAAAATAGAATATGAAAGCAAAGAGATGAGTTGGAAAAAGAATTAGTTTTCTAGAGCTGGGAGATTTCCCTGTGGAGAACAGGGCAAGATTATTTTCATGATGGTGTGCTGTGTGAGGAACACAACGGACTCTCCAGGCTCCAATTCTAAAGCTCTGGGGGAATGTTTTCGACCCACATGTGATGACATATTGAAATCATGCGGCAGTGTTGATCTTGTCCCAGTTACTCAAAAGCTAATATGTGAAGCCTTCACGGCGGCTGCCTCACAACACAGTCATGTCCCAGCTGACTTGGCAAGTCTCAGAGGGAAGTTTATTTAATATGATGCTCGAGATGGAATAAACAAATAAATGAAACCCCGGCGACACAACGTTTTATTATCATTCCTGCTGTATTCCCTCGCCACTGGCAAGTTTTTACAACTGCAACAACAACAACAAAAAAGAGGGACAAACAAGTAGCCGATTGATGGTGCGATTCTCAGTCTCCAGGTTGTCTTTGATATGCTTTCCAAAAAAAAGAGGCAACAAACAAAAAAAAAAAACAACCTTTTACACTCTGTTGTTCACATTTCATTTGAATGCTGACAGTTTGCAAGATTGGCTTCACTTTCATTAAGCACGTTACAAGGAAAAGCTTTCAACTACAGCCAGGGCCAGATGAAATAAGGCCCTGTGCTTTGAAAGAATGTACCTTGTAAGCAAAAACACGTTGACATAATAAGGGCCTTTAACAACATTTTACCTCAGATCACCTCACAGACTGAAGCAATAATGCAGGCGTCACCTTGAAGTCATAATTTCAGCTTATGTGTTTTTAGAGCTTCACTCAGTAACAAACTCACCCCTTACTCCTAATCAGTGTAAATTAATTGTCACCATGACTTTGTAAACCTGGAGCTGTCAGGGCCCTCAGGGTCTGGAAACAGACACTGGTGAGTCATTGCAGACCCACAGGAACACAGGAGTCCCTAATGTGGCTGAGCTGTTGGAAGATCCGCATCCATAGTCTTCAAGCCTCTGCTGGAACACCCTAAGGACATGAACCCTCAAGAAGGGAGTGGAGCATGAAAAATGGAGTGAACGAAAGATGGAATGGAATGCAAAATATTAATCAGTGGTATCTGTGAATCTTTTTAGCTGTGATTTTTTTTTTCAGATAGATAGAGACATACATAAATAGATTGATACATGCATAGATACTTCACTGATCGCGAGGGAAAAAGAGGACGCAGACTATGAAACGGAAGCTACAGGACTAACATCCTAGACTGACAAAAAGCTGCCAGTATGAGGTCAATCTAAATGCAGCTGATGTATTTGGTCATTTGTGTGGCTGTTTTGCAGTGGATAAGAGACCTTGTGTGAGATTGCTGAAGTGATAAACATCCTTCTTCCCTGGTCTGATTACTTCATTAGGCAGCTAAGCCATTTTCCTGTGCTGCATCACCCCTCTGCTGCAGGATCGGAGGCCTCCCACTCAGAACCCTTCACAATCCTACATGTCTGAGAAGCTAATCTCTCAGAGTGCCATCAAATTCATGCACACATGCTACTGAGGCAGAGCTCTCAGCTCTATTCACACACAGAAGAAAGACTAATTGGGGTGGAATGATTCTGCATGTGTGCAAAAACTGAAATATGAGCTCAATTTCTGAAAGTGTGATTGCACTGCAGTGATGTTGCACTTGCCTGTGTGTCTGTGCAGCCTTCATCTGTACCATTCAGAAGAGGGGTGAAAAAAGATAAGATTTTCAGCATCAGCACCTGGGAAATGGTGGCTCATAAAGTCATATAAACTCATTTTGTTGAAGAGTTTATTCGCCATTTCAAGCTGAAATAAATCTGTACAACACAAATTCACAGTATTCACTATAGCGCAGGTGAGAAAGTTCATGTAAATGTTTGAATTTCCTGTTGTCTGCATGTTGGAGGAGGACACCTGCTATAAAAAATGCAATAAAGGCAATGAATGACAGCTGGGTGTCCACAAACTTTTGGCCAGCCTGAAACTCTCAGAGCACTTCAAATGTGTTTAAAGGCCATTCAAATCATTTTAATACACCTTAAAATGCCTTCAAAAAGGTATTACAGCCTGTCAGAGAGTCAACATGCCGGTGGCTGACTCACAAAAGGCAAATGAAAAACAGCCCATCTTATGTGCCTAACCAAACAATAAACTGAGCCCGGCCTTCATTTGCTCACAGCAGGTATTTATGCAGCAGACACAGATGAATGAGAAGGGAGCTGGTAAATCCCACTTTATCATTCTGCACATGTGACTTTAACCACACGGTGCTACAGGAAACCATAAACCCGTGGAAATCAAAGTAGCTATTTTTCTGTAATCCTCCCCTTCCCTTGTACCAATATTAATACAATTTCAGGGAAATTGCGATGATGATTTATCATTTTACAAAGTTTGAGCTAATTTATCATTGAAAGAGTGGATCTTTTTATTCTGAAAGGTCAAAGGAAACAATGTTGGAGCAGCGATGAAACCTTGCACTGCAGGCTGTTTGCTGTAATCATCCTCAGCTTGGTTGTGTGTTTTTTTTTTCTTTTTCTTTTGTTTTTTTTAAGCTTAAAATTATTGCGAAGCACTAAATAAATTCATATTTTATTTCCACCCATCTTGTTGGTGGCATGTCAGTTTCTTTGGGAAACTGATACACTTCCACTTGGCTGAAAATTTGACGAATTGACTCTTTTATTACTGCCAACATTCATTAAGCAAGACTGCTAGCGCTCTATGCCTTGCCATCTGTGCTATATGAATAACATCCACATTTCACAGCTGGCGCTTGGTGGTGATACGTGTACGTATGGTTGGGTGAATGCATCAGACAGACAAACAAACAAACAAACAAACCAAGAAAACATCAGAATTTTTTTTTTCCAACCAGTGGTGCAGAAATATTTCAGGCTGTAAAGTTAGATGTGCAACAGAATATACACTCAGCATCTATAGTGTAGTGTTTCCTCTCATATTCACATTAAGTACAAATTGGTACTCTCTGTTTTTTGAGTGGGTGTGAGTAGTTATTTTGATGTTAAGTGGAAATGTCACTTTCTGCTTTTTTTGTTGTTTTTATGCTTTGACACACACAAGACACAAAATATTCAGTTAATTCTTTTAATAATCAAAGCTGTCTTTATTCTATTCTTTTGTGTATAAATCTTGAATTGTGTATATATACATATTTTCTGCACTACAATATTTTATCTTATTTTATTTCATTGCTTTTTGCTATTTTTGTACTTTTTGTGTCTGCACCTGACACCACGTCAAATTCCTTGTGCTGTAAAGTGATCGTTATTGCTCTTGGCGATAAAAACATTTCTGATTCTTATTCTGAAAAAAGCAACTCATTGCAACAGTTGACGTATTGCAGTTAGGGTGACCTCTAGTTGCCATGGCAATAATAACTTAAGAACGTCCACCTTGGGGAGGAGGTTTGGGTAAAATAAAACATGGGACTCAGGATACTGTTGCTTGTTTGGTTTATCCATGACCATTCTACAACACCGACCCTTTTCCATGACTACAAAGGTCCATTTCACCCGCCATTGGTACACTGTGGTGGGTCATATCTGAGAGTAGTGACCAGTGGCATAAATATTTGTTGGAGAATTTCCTCCCTGAGAGATTGTACAGTATATTGGGTAGAGAAAAATGCTCATTTCCAAGCTGGCAAGAACTATGGCACAATAAAAACATCAGCTGCTATGAAGGCATGAGGTCAGTCAGAACAGAGACAAGGTAGCCGTCTAAAGGGAATCAATGCTAACCTGTGCAATGTTCAGCTGGAATCATGTCCCATGCTTCCTTAATGCAGGTAAATGTCTCCTGACTTTTATGACCCTGATGACACTGAACACACCAGAGATGACTTGAAAACCATCAGGTTCTTTATTCCACTTAAACACAACTATAACAATTGTTACTCCACACTGATCACTTCCGCCCATTTGCTGCTCCTTAGGTCTTCCTGCTTCAGTTCTCTCTTTTGGAAATGGTAGAAAATGCACATATGGGGGAAAAAAAACAAAAAACAATATCAGCACAACATCTGTACCATGAGTCTCCTTGTGGATATAAGCTCTTAGGTTTGAGCCAGGATGTAGTCTCCTGTTGAAGTTCAGGCACTAAACTAGTCTCTGATTGCAAATCACTCGGGAAAGGAACCATAGGTGACTTAAAGGATAAAATGAATGGCAGTGCCTGTGATTGACAGAAGTACAAATACATTAGTGCAGGTTGTATTAGTAGTTGTAATAGTATTTATATCCTTTTGAGATGCAACACTGACAATAAACCTGTGTGACTGTATTTTTCCTGAGAGTTTCATCTCTTTGTAGTTATCAAGGATCAGATATTATCATATCTATAAGGTAAATTGATCCCATAATGACTGCAGAAAGAAATACCTTACTTCTACTGAGTTCAAACACAGTGGCATGGTGACAGCTTCGAGCTACCCTCTGAAGCACTAATGTGCTCAGATACCCATGGGCCCTCATTGAAGCATGATTGAAAGTAACAGCAGTGACTTCTAGCCAAGCACTTAAATAGAAAAAAGGCCTATGGTCACACTTTGTGACATGTAGCATCTTAATGGTGCTGTTGTGATGAGAGGTAAGGGAGGGACATTTGTCATTTGAGCCCATGTTGCTGGACTTTCATTGCATGAGAAATTACCAACAGCCAGGAGCACTATAGTATACTATGTTTGAGAGGTTCATGGAAAAACTAGAAATCACATTGTGGGAATTAGACCCACCAGAGATATATTCACCCACAGAGACACAAAGTCTTTAGGTGGTATTTATAAATTCTGCTATTGCTACATAGCCTGCAACATCTTTGTTCTTCTTCTGTCTCTATCACCTCTTTTCTTCTGCTGAGGTTAGCATGCTAAGTCGTCCTGGTGGTCGCGGGAGACAGGGGTGTAAATGGTTTTGCATGTTTTCCGAAGGAACCAGTGTGAGTAGCCACGTTTTCTTAAAGAAGAAAAGAGTTCTTTCCTGGCAAGGTCACGATCTTGAGGGTGTGTACAGATGTGGGAGAACCGTAGCAATTGGGAATTTAAGATGCGGGTAAATACATGGGTGGGTCAAAACTTTTGCGGTGTGTGTCTGTGGCTTTGAAGACTTTGGTGTCCAACTTGTCTTGGTAAAGTCGGGTCCTTTGAATGTTGTGGTGTCCAGAAAATTGACCTGTGTGTCATGTAACACATATCGACTTTGATTGATGTATGGTGTGCGTTCAGGGTCTGTACAAAGATTTCGAATTCCACTCTGGAATGTGTCCAGATGCCCCAGATATCATCCAGGTAACGCATATACACTAATGGCAAGAGCTGACAATTTTGGAAGACCCCTTCTTCCCAGTCTGCCATGTATATGTTAGCGTATGTTGGTGCATTGCCGTGCCCTTTACCTGGAGGTAGAA
The DNA here is from genome assembly GCA_021432705.1 of Caranx ignobilis. Taxonomy (NCBI): domain Eukaryota; kingdom Metazoa; phylum Chordata; class Actinopteri; order Carangiformes; family Carangidae; genus Caranx; species Caranx ignobilis. The sequence continues at coordinate 4,527,434 of MU269986.1, forward strand.
TTTGTCCTGGAAGACAAAGTCATTACAGCGTAAGCTGATGTCCAGCAGGCGTAAGAGGACTTCATCAGGTCTAGTCGGGTCTGGGTAACGTTCAAAGATTTTTCGGATGCAGGCGATTCCCAACGGGATCTCATTGTTTGTATAGAGACTGCTCACATCCATAGTAAAGAGGAGGCAGGGCTCCATAAGTTGTAAGGAAGCTATGCGGTCCAGAAAGTGTTGTGCGTCTTTAATGTAACTTGCATGGCGTGTGGAAAGCGGCGTCAAGAAATGATCCAAATATTCCGCCACCCCATAGCTTTCACTGCCACAATCTGAGACGATTGGATGACCCGGTGTGGTACCGTTCATTTAGCGATGGGCTTATGGATTTTAGGCAGGAGATAGAAATAGCGTGGACGGGGTGGGGATTGGCCAAGCAACTATGTCAGCTGTTGTTTTGTTATGGTGTCGGATGCCTGTAGTGCTTGCAGTTCGCTGGATATGATTTGTGCTGTTTGTTTGTACATTGGTTCGGACAACTGAATATAGTACAGTAGTAGTATATAGTATTCAGTGTCTTCAAGCTGGCGGAGTGCTTCCAAAACATAGTCCACCCGATCCATAAGCACGACAGCGCTGCCTTTGTCAGCGGGCTTTATGACCAAGCCTCGGGTCCTGATAAGGTCGCGAGGTCAGTTCTTTTTCTTTCTCAGGTGGTAAGTTCAGAGCTTCCGGGGTATAAGACAAGACAAGAAAGGTGTTCGGCATCTTTGGTCATTAGTTGGCATGTAAATGACCGCGTTAGGGAAAGCTGTTTTTGTGGCGGAGTAGACAGATCCTGAAGACTTCCGGAGAAGTGATGGGTTTGAGGTGTCCTTATCGTTAATCCCAAAGGATAGGATTACTGATGTTACTATGGGGGATGTTTGTGTTTTGGTGCGCAAGATGTGTGCAGCATGTGCTAGTTTGACACCAGGGAAACTGTCGATTTGTACCCATTTGTCTGAAATGTTGGAGTCTTCCCAGGTTGGAGTCTTCTATTATGATTATGGGTCTACGGGGTTCCAGTGACCAGTTTGAATATTTGTTTCCGTTATGAGGGTGACTTGTAAAAAGCGGTTGTTGGCGTATCGGTTTTTACTGAAGTTGGGGTTGGGATGGCGGTAAAGGATCTTTAGGACAAACAGGTGAAGATGGTTCGGATTGTATGTCATCTTAGAGAGCCAGAAGTAAAAGCTTCTGCCTTTTGGCATTTTGTATTGGTTGTGCACTTTCCTGTGTTGATGTGCTTGGTAGGACTGGGGTATCCTGGAAGAGCTTTTTATTTATATATATATATATATATATATATATATATATATAGTGTGTCTGTGTGTGTGTGTGTGTGTGTGTATATATATATATATATCTATATATATATATATATATATATATCTCTATGTCTATCTATATCTATGTCTCTGTGTCTCTCTATATATCTATATATATATCTATATCTATCACTCACTCAGAGGCTCTCTTTGAATCCTCATCTGGCCCTCTCTTCTGTCTCCCCTCTCTCTCCTCCCTCTCTCTCTCTCTCTCTCTCTCTCTCTCTCTCTCTCTCTCTCTCTCTCTCTCTCTCTCTCTCTCTCACACATACTGTACATACCATCAAATAAAGGCGAAAAAGCCCAAAAATGTACTTTAAAAGAAAGCATGCTAAGTATGCCTACTTGGACTGTCAACACTTGACTTGACTACTGAGTCATTATAGCATCCAGGTGATGCTCAGTGGCCTCTTATTATAACATCTAACACAATGATAGCTGATGCTCTTGTCAACACTGGTGAGCAAACTACTCTTCATGCTAATGCCAGCTATGCAGCAATAGCAGAACAACAATTTGGCACAACATAACACAACACATCATAGAGCTTAGATGCTGAAGCACTGTTTGCTGGTATATATGTGCAGGCACATGACAATATAGTAGGCCCATAATAGAATGGCACAAGATGCCAAGAAAACTGGGCGTCACACATTGAAATGTGCTTGTGTAGCACCACTATTGGCAAAAATTCTCACAGGTAGCCACCTTTGCATATTTTCTCTGTGATGCTGATACTAAATAAATAAATTTCATACCATCCTTTCTAAGACCTGTTTGTTCTCTGCATGTGATAAGAGTGAATTGATGATTTCAACAAACAGAAGGCAGCCTGTTTATTGTTTTCTCTTTATCTGACTGAATTTGATTCATGCAGTGTGCAAAAAGAGCACTGGTTAGAATATGAATAATTATAAATGCCAATATTAAAACTAGCTACACTGTTTTTTAAAAGAAATAAATGTTTCATATATATAATGGTTACATATAACACTGCCTCAGCATAAATGATGTATGCTTGCAAACAATCTGGGCAAAGCATAGGTATGAAAGATACTTTGATGGTAAAATACACATAATACACAAAATATATCAGGTATAACATTATGAGCACTGACAGGTGAAGTGAATAACACTGAATAACACTTTATGATGGCACCTGTTAGTGGGTGGGATATATTGGCAGCAAGTGAACATGTTGTCCTCAAAGTTGTTCTGTTAGAAGCAGGAAAAATGGGCAGTGTAAGGATTTGAGCCAGTTTGACAAGGATGACTGAGTCAGAGCACCTTGTGGGGACAAAGCATTTTGTGGGGTGTTCCTGGTCTGCAGTGGTCAGGAGGATCTATGACAAGTGGTCCAAGGAAAGGAAGAGTGGTGAACTGGTCACAGGGCCATGGGTGGGGAGTGAAGGCCAGCCCGTGTGGTCCGATCCAACAGACCTGCTACTGTTGTTCAAACTGCTGAGGGAGTTCATGCTGGTTCTGATAGAAAGGTGTCAGGAGGTGTCAGTTTGTTGCGTGTTTGGCAACAGGAGGGGAACCAACACAGTATTAGGTAGATGGTCATAATATTATGCCTGGTCGGTGTACACCTTCATGTATTCTAAGTGAAACAAAGACATAGTCACATAAGCACTCAAGCCCATGTGTTGAAATCATTAACTGAAAGTGAAAGTGTGATTAATAAAAAAATGAAAGTGTAAAAAAGAGAGAGAGAGAGCAATAGCCCTGTGTAATACAATGACCAAGACACACTTGCCAGCATAGAACCATATTGCGCAGAAATGGTAACTGACAATACAGACGGCTTGAGTTATGTGAAGCCAAAGCCCCATAATGCTCTAATAACAGCCAACACTCCAGTGCTGCAGGATCTGAATCTATTCAGCTTCTGCTTGTAACATCCACAGCACTGAGACAAGCACACACTCTCATGTAAGGACAGGGTATTTACATCTGTCAGTGTTTTTAGTTATCTTATTATTTTTATGCCATCATTATTTATGTCCGAGGGCAGAGGTTTTCACACTCCATTATTTCCGACAGGCTGTTCAATTTCTGCAGGATGTGCGACTGCAGCGATCAGGTGGCCACATTGTATTGTATTTATGTGTGGTTGTAGGAACACGATGCCTCATTAGACCTTTAGTGCCCTGGCTCGCCGCAGTCCCATCCAAACACAATAGCCCATCTTATTATATCTGTCTCTCACCCACCTGACCACTCCATGGAGAGCCCTGGCAGCCGCAGTCAAGCTGTTCGAGATCATGGGCGACTGGGACCTTTTGTACATTGCAACATCTGCACACTGGCTGCCTGTGACAAGGTCTGATGCTGTGATCTCCCACAAAACAGGTATATTTTTCTGTCTCACCTACCTCCCTCAACTCTCTCTGCTCCTCTCTTCCTATCATCTCTCCCCCTTTTTGTCTTTCTCATCCTCTCACCACACATGGAGGGGCTATATATAACCACTGCCTCACCAACCTTACCTGAAGTTACTCGACATTTTTCCCCTTTTCCCTTATTATTTCCCCCCCAACCACCTTAATATATTCCCTCTGGTTCTGTAGTCTCTCACTTCTGTTCCCAGTCATCCTGACTGGATGGACTCGTCTCTTCAACCTCCTCCTATACAAGCATGTCTCTCATCTTCTTATAAGTAGTTTCTCCCTCTTTCTTCCAACCCCTCCCTCTCTCTTTCTCAAACACACACACACACCCTCTACCTCTTCTACCACCCTGCCTGCTAAAGCTAAAGCTGTCTGGCTCCCCACCTGCACAGTCCTTGGAGACCACTGACTTATAATGCTTTCACACATGCACTGCAGCCCTGAACTTATCTAGACATTACCCAGAGGAGCTGTATGTGAGAAAGCAAATGTCCAAATCAGTTGAAATGGACATTAAATGGACTTCACTCTGCCAGCTCCTCAGTGTGTGTAACATCCAATTGAGCCCATGTGTGAAAAGAGCAGGTCATTGTCTGGAGAATTCACAACCTGCGTAGATGATGTTTCCACCTCACAATGAAAGGGTGAAGAGGAAGGGTCATTTATACAAAGACTCCAATGAAAATGTATAACTGGAGAGCTAACAAGATTTGGAGACTGATCATTTCAGCCCTTACAAGCAGAGACATTCAAGAAACTTCCATCATCCAGAACACAGAATATTCCCAGCACATGGCAGCCATTCTCATAACCCATAGGGTCGAAAAATAGAGAGATAAGATCTGCAGTTGGATGACCACTTGAGTGAATCTATCCCCATAGACTCCCATGTTAAAATGTCTGACAGCAGAAATACACATGTTTACAGCCTGGTGCAAAAACTGTTGTCATCTCTATAGCCAATTCCCTCCTTCATGGTAAATGTACAGATGGTGTTTTTTCAGTTAAGGTCTAAATGAGAATGAACATAATGCTTACAATGTACCAAAGTCTGCATGTACCAAAGTCTTGGCTGAAAACAATGGAGAATGGAGCAGCTCACAGAGCTTCAAAACAACTCCACAGCAACCGTTGGGTGATGTCACTGAGGTTACATCCATCTTTATTTACAGTCAGTGGTGTCAACCTCTCTGACATTGATAATCTCCTGTTGTCATGCAAAGAGGCAACTCCAGACAAAGTGCGTCAACCTGAGGAAATGACTGTAATAATATCTATCATGCTCTCATGTCAGTCATTCTCATCTTGTATGCTACTGTGATGAAGCAATCTAATCCCATATTTAGCAAAGTCTCCAAGCTCATCTGCATTGATTTCTGGAGTTTTATTTAGACAAGAAAGTGATTGAATAACCCCACTGGCATCTATGAAGTTAGATTTCTCTAACTCCTCCTCATTAATGGAAAGACAGTTCACCAAGGTCAGACATACTTTTGATTAATGTGCTCTTAATTGGTATTAACACCAGAGAAGGTAAATTACAGTGCTGGAGTGCAGACACTCCATCACTGTAGCTGAAGTTACAGCAGCTGCAGTCAGATTTGTTTTGACACCCTGCTGACAAAACCTCTAACCTAGCAGGATGACAGATTACCTGGACTCAGAGTAACAAACAGCAAGCAACTTGTATTTTTCTGTAAATGTTATTTGGCTTTGTTTTGGAATAAACCATATCAAGTCAAGTACATGGGTACAACTGTGTCATAATAGCAAGTTCTGCAAGTTGCCTTTTATTGCATTATGTCAGAATGGTAGCAGAAATAATAAAGAACTTAAATAAAAACACCCTTAATGTGGGGGAAAATAATATTATACAATATATTGTCAGTTAAATCAGAACAAAGTAGCAGTGTATTAATGAAAAGTGGAGGCTGTACTGGTTATGAGGTTGTGTTGTGCAGGCTGTGGCTGCAACAATAATTTTATTTTCTCTCTCTTGATGACTCAATAGTTGAATTAGCTTGTTGATGGTAATCCACCTGGATTGTGCAACTGCATGTATTTAATGGGAAAACAGATTAGTGTTGCAATCTGTTGCACCCTAGGAACGAATGAATCCTTTTCCTACACTAACGTCAGCTTGAACACGGCTTTGTAAAGTCAACCCAGATGAAACAAACTGTGTATATAACTGAGCTGCTCTTAAACACACATTTACTGCGTCCACATCATTCAATACAATATTAAAGAACCATAAACTAGCATCAGGATGAAGAGCCAGAGGGCACAGCAGCTCCAGAAAAACATTGATGTGGATGCCTTTTTTCTGACACACACTGTGGCGCTGACTGAGGTCCTGATCCTGCAGCTGTCTGTGGCAAAGGAGCTGTCCATGGTACTCACTGCTGTCCTCAAGCTGCAGCCAAGACTATCATTTCTAATCATCTGTTTGTTAGGTTACACGTTCCTTGCCATATCTTGAGAAAGTTTCTCTGCTGCTAACACCTTGTTAGGTAAAGCATACATTATTCTATACTCAATTAATGTGTCTCCTGTACACGTGTGCGCCTCTGGCTGCTGTTTATAGCTGATCATGATGTTTGTATAAGTTCATTAATAGGAGAACACTTATTATGTTGCTCCACACCTACTCACTGTGAGTGTCACATAACTAAGATCCAGACAACGTGAGCACGATCACATAATTAGCAGAATATGTCCTGATACTGATGTCGAGTCCCGGCTGACATCGATGTTATCAGCTTGACGTGAGCTTGTTTGCACTTCAGCTGCTACATTATCAACCACAACACATAGTGGCAAAGGCCTTCCTGTGGATTCTGTGTCATTACGCTGTGGACCCTGAATGTGTCCACTCTTAGCTGCCTGTCATCCCACTTTCAGCACACTCCATGATTAATGAATCACTTAGTCGGGGGAGGAGGGGCATCTCAGCTCGTGTCAATGACACTGACTGTGTGTGCGTGCACTCTTGGTGCTCCATCACACGCTGCTCACCATTACCTTGTCTACAGTGGCTGCACAGTCCAGACATCACAGTCCAGTGGAAGAACTCGTCTGCAATGGATGTTCTGGCCAATTACCAACTTGGAGGGGATTGTTAGAAAAACACACCACTCCCACATGCAAGGACCCAAATTAATAACATCAACCATGGATGGTGTGAGGAGAAAGGTCTATCCATCTCACTTTCTTCACTTGTAATAGCAGCCAGTGTCTGCTGGTAATAGCCTCTCTATGCCACATAGAGAGCAGTCACATATTAATGAATGCTGCCATTTGCATGCAAAAGCAGTTTGTGAGGGTCTATCAAAGCAAATTGCTTTATCTGGCATGAACGTGACCCCACCAATGGCTGGGTTTTGTAAATATGCCATTATCCATCTAAGGCGCAATTACATTGTTTAAGTCAGTATGTTGCAGGGCCTCACTGGCCCCTGTCCAGCCATTAACCTGAGTCCAACCAATGAACCTAACGTACCTTTTAGAATGTAGCCAGGAAGGAGGATGGACGTGCTGCTGTGTTATGTCTGCATACTGAAGGACAGGCTCCAGTGATCAATGACATTATTCAGTTAAGCTGGAGGGTGTGTAAATGTGGGTGTGGGTGTGTGTGTGTGTGTGTGTGTGTGCTGCCATAGCAATACTAATTTCTTTGTATATACACAACATATTACAGCAGCACTCATTTCATAGTTAATAAAGACATGCTATTTTGGTTTGAATAATGTGCAGTTCAGCTGGCAATTAATGATAATTTTATTATGGATGATTCTCTTTTTTCTTTTACATTTGTCACACAATTAATTGTTTTTTCTCTGCATTTATCGATGTGAAGTGTAATTCACATTCCTTAAAATCAAACATTTTGAATAACAGCAATATGTATATATGGTAAGTCTACAGTGAAGCCATTACATATTATGCTGGATAGCTAGAACACCTTTTGTTATACATATCTAATTCTCACTTCAGAGGTATTGTCAAACACTAACTCTATTCCATTGTGAGGCCATTTGTGTGTTTTACTCTCCTGCCTGACTGTTTCCTGAAGTGGCTCAGAGCAGTGACTGCTTTGTTGTGACATCACAAAGTTACAGAAGTCCTGATGGCTCTTTTAAGGCTGAGTCTCTGAATACAGGCTGTGTCTATGTCTCTGTGGACTGAGGCTTTGATGCCTTCACTGTATTAATATAGAACTAAGAGGTACTTTATGATCAAAGAAGACATGGAGGCCTCACTTTACACAATGTGGGACCTTAAAATACCTTATTCCGAAGCAACTTTATCTGATTTGAGAAGTGAGTTGTGAATAAAGCCTTAGGGTAGAATTTTCAGCTGAGAGGCAACAACGCTAACCAACCCACTACCACTAAGGTTTTGGGTTCAAGCCTTCCTGGGTGGAGTTTGCATGTTCCCCCTGTGCCTGAATGGGTTCTCTACAGCTCCCTCCCACAGTCCAAAGACATGCATCAATTGGTGCCTGTGATAGACTGGTGACCTGTCTGGGGTGTATCCCATGGGGGCTGGCTCCAGGGCTCCCGTAAGCAGTGTAGCTAATGGATGAAGCCAGAGCACCTATAATACCCACATGTCAGTATAAAACAAGTATTATAACTACAACTATTATTATACAAGCCCTAATAGCATGTTTATAGAATAATGGAAATGCTTGACTTGAGGCCAGTGTGTGTGTGTGTGTGTGTGTGAGAGAGAGAGAGAGAGAGAGAGAGAGAGAGAGAGAGAAAGAGAGAGAATGAGCACTGGACAATGTTTACCGCAATGGCCTTCACATATTGCTTTGCAAGTATCTATAGCAATATCACCTTCTGAACACACAGCATGAGATCACATGGGTGTGTTGGAACAACTGTCTCCCATGAAGCACAGCTTTCTCTTTTTCTTTTTCTTTTTGTCCGACAGAGAGAAGAAACATCTCTGCATGTGTTCAGGCACAGTAGTGATTATTCACAATTTTAGCACAATTCAGTTTTTGTCTGACAAGCCAACAACAACTATGACAAAATTGTTCTTTTGGAATGTTGGGTAAAACACATCGGATGACCTTTTAAGAATCATCTTCTTTTATCCTGTGTACTTTATCCAAGTGAAAAATGAGAAGAAGGCAGAGAGGAGTGAGGACGATGATGGAGTGGAGAGGGTAGCAAGAGGGGAAAGCAAAGAAAAAGGAAAAATACCAGTGGCCAATAGGCTGTGGCCTCAGATAACCATAATGCAATGCAGTGCAGTCACGACCTGAATCTATATGAAATGCAATAACCACCTCAGTGTTTAAAGTTTAAACAACCACAAATGGCACATCTTTTTTTTTATTTTATTTTCTTTCCATTCACTTTCTCCTCTCCTAGAATAAAAGATCCTCCACATGCACATGCTCCATGTGTTTTTTTTTTTTTTGTTTGTTTTTTTTAGTCACAACTACATGAACTCCTGGATTTCACCAAACGTCACTGATTTTTCACGTGTAAAATGCGTCATTTCCCTCTTAACATCTTATCAAACGCAGCAACCCATCCAATTTAATTTTACTTCAGGTAAATGCATTACGAGAAAATGTTATCCCTGTCTTGATCCAGCATTATCCATTAAGTCGATTTGCCGAGGTACGCCCTGTTTCATACAAGTTAAGAGCTCACGGTGTTACCGCACATCCAGATGCTCTCCTAGATCCTATTACAAGCCTGTAGCTCCACAACAACAAAAAAAACCCCTCCTTTGGTGGATTAATCTGAGTGAAACCTGACTAAGTGAGGAGGAAGGAGCATGGCAGTGGCGCTATGGTGTTTACATGAGTTGGCAGGCGCTGTGAATGAATGAGTGACTCAACGCATTATCAGGTAAGTGTCAAAGTGAGGGAGCACAGCAGGTGGAGAGGAGCCAGGCTGCACTGTGTCGATGGCGTGTTAATCAGCATGCTATCACAGAGCCCGTGTGCTTAGAGGTGTCACCGCTAATTAGATGTTCCCAGCTTCAATTGTTGGTATATTCTGACTGTCACTGCTGTGAATTGTAAATAGCCTAATCATGCTACTAATGTTGTGAATGTTTGTTGGTTCTAGGGAGGGGGGAGGAGAAAGATCTTTTTTTTTTCTTTTTTTTTTTTTTTTTTTTTTTTTGCCATGATGGGTATTAGCTGGTGTTTACACATGCAGCATGGAGAGGGAGCCTATTTTTTTCTTCTTCTTCTTCTTCAAATGGTGTCCTGAATTAATAACTGCCTCAAGTTGAGTGCTGTTCCTCACTTTGTTGGCTGTGTAATTGGATGGCTGGATGATATGAATTTGTAATCTGCAATGCAACTTTTGATGTTTTTATTCAATGTTATTCTTCTGGTCTCTTTTGTTGTCCGTAGAGGTAATTTCCCAACTGTCAAATTAGTCATTTGCCTTTTTTCCCAGTCAACACGAGGGAAATTTCTGCTTCTTTTCTCTCCCATTCCAAGTGTAATTGCACAGCTTTTGTGATTCCAGCAGAGTCTCACAAATCTTTACAATAAAAGACATACAGTATCGACTTCTCAGGGAGATGTGTCGCCTGTTTCTCCAAGATGCAAATGCAGTGTTGGGATAATGTCATAACTATTAGTGGTTTTGTTCTCATTATAAAAGACTCTATTCGATACAGTCAAGAACAGAACAAACACACAACAGCATTAAGGCCATTCATTCATCACTCATTCAATTTCATTGACTCAGCACAGAAATTAACATGATACTCTTGGCACATTAACATCTGTGCTCATTGTGCAGACGGTGTTCTGCGAAGTCATTGACGAGCACAGGCGAAACAACACATCTATATGAAAAGGGACGGCACAAAAGAAAAATGGCTTACAAGCGGCAGAGAACAGAGATTATGGGTCAGAATCCAGAATCCTAGTGAGGCAATTAAAAACACGGGTATGCAAAGCATGCCGCCTGATGTTGTCGGTGGGAAATGAAGTGAGGGGAAGAGCACGCACACACTGCCTTTGTGTTATAAACAAAGTGATAATACCCTGGTTGTGCTTCACCTGCATTTAATGTCTGTGCAGGCAGCCAGATATGCTAATGTGACGCGTATGTGAGGAGTATGAACAATTGCTCAGCCAAGCCCTTCTCCCTTGGGGAGAGTGTGCTGCGGAGTGGTATTCAACTTCCTATTTTTTATTTATTTATTTTGAAAACAGTTCTGCAGCCAGGGTGCAGTGAATATTCTGAAGTAGTGGGTAATTAAATGCAAAAATGGGATTAGAGCAGTGCACTCCATTCCCTGTTTCCATGTGATTCTGACAACACGATATGGGCCGACTAAAGCCAGGGATAAAGAGAACTGCTGTGTTGCACTGCAGTGTAGATTACATAAGATTAGGACACACACACACACACACACACACACACACACACACACACACACACACACACACACACACACACTTCTGCAAATAATTACCAACCACTACTTTTTTCAATATATACTAGGCTCTTTTAGCGCTGCACTTTTATTCTATTTTACAGTCAGCCCTGATAGGAGAAAGTGGCAATAATGGTAGGTCACTTTTATGCTTAGGCTGCACTATGAAATCTGGAGCCTGGGTGTGCTGCTAGCCTAGATCTACAGAAGAGCACACAACACACTGACACTGTCCTTTTTCTCTTCCTCCTTTCTTCTATCACAATCGGCCCTAAATAACCTTCATATACTGCAGAGGAAGACAAGAGTAATTTTAAATGAGCATGAAATTCCTTTATTACAAACCTATTTCTTGTAGTACATCAAAGACAAGCAGGGCGTCTGAGTAACAGCAGCAGCATGTGCTAGATGTGAGTGATAAGAGCGTGCGTCTCTTCCTGGAAGGTTATCAAGCCAAATGAAAGGTATCCTCTAACTTCCATGATTAGATCACAGTGTAATTGACACACTTTGCAATTGTGGAAGTCTTTTGATATGGACATAATGTACAACATGCTGGGTTCATCAAATGCACTAAAAAAATGTGAGTGTAGTGGAAATCAGCCTGGCCTGAGATGAGGCTTTCCTGATAAAATTTCTTCTGTAGAGTTATCTAAATCACACGCCGCTGGCCCGTGATAAAGCACTTATGATTTTATTATCTCTGTGCATGGTCAGATTAGGGCTGACCACAGCTTTTCACCCATGATGTGCTTCCTGTGCAGTCAGTCTTCATTACTTGGGAAGAGCAGTTGTCATTCCCACAATGGAGTCTTTCCTGTTCGTTTGATTTTTCAGTGATGTTCTCTTTTTATTAATAATAATAATAACAATAATAATAATAATAATTATAATAAATTTTATTTGTATAGCGCTTTTCAAAATACTCAAAGTCGCTTTACATTGTAAACAAGACACAATACAACATAAAATAGCACAGATTTACACAATAAAATAGAACAGCATAAGATGAACACAAGAAATGAACAACATAAGAGCAATAAGACACGGTTAAAAGCAAGTCGAAAAGGTGGGTTTTGAGCAGAGGTTTGAAAGTGTCTATGTCTGTGCAGTCATGAATGTGTTGTGTAAAGGAATGTGTTGGGGGAGGGAGTTTGCAGATGACGCCCAGTCTCAACTGGCTTTCCTTCCATCCTAGAGTTGCAATCATGTATAAAGGGAAGCAGGGCCCCACAGACCCTATGCAGCCCACTGTGACTATGTACTGTATGACCTCAGCAGGAGACGTTTGCATCAGCAGGTGAAAAAGGCAGCAATAACAGAGGATGTATGACCATGAAAGGTGGTTTTCTCCCTCCCATTTGTGTGAAGTAGAAATGTGCACGCAAGAGGTTTGAAGTCATAAAAGCATATAATCAGTAATCAAAATCCATGCTGGCTGTAATAGCCTTTGCCTGCTGGTAGATTGAATTTGAATGTGCCATAATGACTGCGCTTGGAAAGCCTTTCACAGTACTTAATCATCTTGGATAATTAAGACTACGCTCTTTAAATGTACAGACAGACATTTTACTAGTTACAGCTGAGACATTAGACACAAGACTTCTTGGAAAAAATGGTAATAGTTGCTTTACTAATGGATGCCAGGATAATGGGTTAATCATAACGTTCACTTCCTCTCTAACTTTTCACAAGTTTCACAAGTGCAGTTTTGCATGTAGCAGACGTGAAGAGCTAATCAGCGGCAACAACACATGGATCATATCTGTTGTACAGTGTGAAAGCATGTGTGTATAAAAACTAAAATTTGGCTGACAATCACAAAAAACAGGTGTTTTGGAGTGTAAGACTGCTTCCGACAAATACATTGCATGCTTGTGTGTGTACTCCTTGCTTTTGCCTGGAAAGATGAACCACTAATTAATTAGTCACTGGCCCGGCCCATGTGAGAGCCACTCTGCATCAAAGAAATACAGGTTGCTATAGCAGCGATTAGTCTGGCATTTGATGTGTGCGTAAGTCGGGCTTTCAGCAGGTGACATAACATACTGTACATGGCCTCAAGTTCAAAATGTCCTCTCTGGCTAACAGGACGTCCTCAGCTGCAGAGACAGTACACAGCTGACTGTGCTTCTAAACTTGGCTGTCTCAACAGGGTACACTGTTGTACTGTTCTTTTTTATGGTGCTGGTTGCACATAAGTTGATAAAGGCAGACAAATTGCATAATGACAATGTGCTCTGTTGTTTTAAATTGAAGGGAACGCACATGCAGCACCCGCCCTGCTGTGATTGCCATTTTAAACATGCACAGGTTAGAGGGTGGATAATCAGAGAGATTACTGAAATTATGCAGCATCAGGTCGTCAGCATCATCACGTAACTGCTACACATGTCAATCATGTGGCCCGTGTTGCATTTGCTGGTAGAATCAACAAATCACAAACTGAGTGACAACTGTGCTGAAAGTAGATCTGGAACCCTGCTTCCCAAAAGCCTTTTAAGGCTTAGATAATCTTATCCCAGAGTCTTACACCGGGATTAAGATCATCATTGCCTTAAGATGTTTTTTAGCCACTCTGGCGGCTGTCTGTCCGTCACTGAATCCAGACTGAAATGAATCAACATTTACTGGATGGATGCCATGAAATTTGGGAGGATTTCTTGTAACTCCATGGAACAAATTTACCCACTAGACAGACTAATGGATCTGGATTTGCACCTCCAACACAGTCCTCTTCAGGTGTCAGTTTTCAACAGCATAATGTGGAAACTACTTCATTGCTCTTGCTGTTTATAATTTTGGAGAGCCTTCTCTATCGAGTGTTTTTTATGCATGTGTTTATGAGTTCACTCACACTCCACACCGTCTCAGTGTCCCTCTGGGTCTGGCAGCCAAAATTTAAATTCTGTGAATGTGAGTCATGGCACTCGAGGCAAACAATTACTGTACATCCTGAGCTTCTCTGTGGGAGTTGGAAAAGATTTGAAGAAGAAACTTCAACCCTCCGTGCACCAAGGTCAGTCTTAAACAGACTGAGCAGTGCTTTCCAGAGGGCAATACCGCCATGTCTTTCCAATAAAAAGAAAGAAAAAAAAGAAGAAGCTTGAATTAAAAACCCATTCCGGCAGCCACAATTGCATCCTCCCACGTTATCAGCTGCTTGATGTGATGACTGACCCTGTGGTCGTCACCCTGGCCACGGAAGCCATCGATCCTGCCGTCGCGGTGGTCAACAGGGGGAAGGCGGCATTTTGCCTGCTGCTTCAACTAGTGCTGCTGCTGTGTTTATTGCCATCACATCCCTCAGAGGAGAGCTTTAATGAGCGATGAGGACAATAAAGCTGTGGCAAACACACATATACACAAACACACACACAAACATTGACTGCTAGGAGCTAGTGATCATACTATGTGAGCCACCAGGGAGAGGAAATCCTTTGTAGTCAATGGGTAATGAAGCTGTGGCAGAGATCGAGTCAAGAGGCGGCGAGGCTAACTGTAGGCCTCCAGAGTACAGGGAGCCAGTGGCCCGTTGAACTCAGTCTGTCCTCTGATTGGAGGGTCAGGGGGTCGGGGTGGGGGGGACTGGGTGGGGAAGGGGGAGCTGACTTTGCAGCTGAGCCTTTTCCTCTTAGTTTTCAGTCAAAGTCATTTCATGATGCTGCCCACCTCACGTCGACTCTCACCAATCAGACATTCAGAGGTGGGTGGTGAAACTTGCACTTTCTGTCTCCCTTCATGTCATATTTAAAATATCAGATACGAGTTCTCAGAGAATAGCTCTTCCACCAGCTAATGCTACATCTCTATTTCCTTCTCTTCACATACCTTTTGTGACTCACAGTCTTCCCTGTTGGATGTAGCATAAGATATGCAGCAAAGATGGTAACAGATAAAACTGTGCTTGTCCCACGTGTGTGCACTTTGACTGCAGCCCTATGGTGATGGCCTTCCCTGCTGTCTTCACAGCCAATGGATAAATGCCAGATTTTTTTTTAGAAAGGCATCTGTCCTGCAGTGTTGACTTTTGAAAAATAGAGCCAATCAAAATGCAGGACTACCTCTCAAGGGGATAAACATATGATGCAGTCCCAAAAAAAAACGGAACACCTGGTTCAACTCTGCACATGTATCAATCTCCACAATGAAGATTAAACATCTAAATGAAGGTTCAGGAGAATAACTACAACATTTAAGCTTAAGTCCTATATTTTACATTGCTTTGTTGTGACATCACAAAGTTGCAGATGTCCTGACAGCTTGTTTTAAAACACTCGCTTTCTGAATACCGACAGTGTGCCATAGTAGGTGTGAAAGCAGCCTGAGTGATCTTAACAAGAAGTGGCTTTATCATTAACTTTGACTGCACAGCTGCAACATAATGACAAACCAGTGGTGTAGAATACCAGTTTAACAGCACATGGACTGGCTACATTAGATACTGGGCATGGTGGGAAATCAGGGAAATGCTTCCACGTTCATCATGTTCCATTTCAGACTGCTCATTGCTTCGAGAGCAGCCCAGTTACAACCCAGGGCTGGAGTATAATATATAATTAGGATCCCTTCAGCACTGCGGCATTGAGACTGCAATGCCAGGGTTGAACTCGCAGACAGATGCAGCCACAGAAGCTAATTTGAGGAGGAACAGGTGTTTCATTCAAACGGTTTCAACGAGGAAGTCAAGTTGATTGGAATATTTCACAATCACTGAAGGAAACAGCAAAGTGGCGATGTTGATTTACAAGCTAAATACTTTCATTATAAACACACTTGAGCACCATATACAAGGTTATTAAAGCAGATACGAGTGCATGCCATCATAATTAACCAATTAAGTGTGTCTGAATAATTAATGCACTCTGTTTTCTTAGCTTTGGTTAATTCCTTCACATGAATCAACGAGCGTGGGTCTTTCATGTGAGCCTTGTGCTCTCTCTCTCTCTCTCCTTCAGGGAGCCGGAGAGCTGGGCCCAGATCGGGAGATTCTGATGTGGAAGTTGTCAAGATTAATTTATCCATCACAGGGATCAGTCTCCTCCGCTGCACATTTGACAGCCTTTAAAGGGCAATGAAAAGGTACAATGAGCTGAAGCAAACAGGGTCGTGTAGTTCAGAGCGATAAAACAGTTGTTGTGATGGATTTGTATCAGCTGGGAAAACTGATAGATTAGATAAAGACATACTGATGTCTGCTGCTTCCAAACTTCTTTTTTTCTTTTGAATGGATTTTAATGATTGAGGGAAAAAAAAGTGCTTCTTCACTGAAAAAAGTACTCACACACACACACGTATACATACACACACACACACATACACACACACACACACACACAACTATATTATTAATTATAAATCTATTGCTGTAATGAAGGTGTAATTTTATTAATAGCAATTTCCTTTACAAATGACATGTGATTTAACAGGTGTTACTGGATGTGTGAAAGGCCGAGGCAATTCAATTTCAGACTCTTAAGAATGTGATAATTGAGGAAGAAGAGCCCAGAGCAAAATTATCACCTTCTTATGAAAGAGCCAAATGCCAGAGCCGCACACACACACACACACACACACACACACATTTTAAATCTACAAATGATTTAATTTGTTGAACTTTTGTTCTCTTAATTGTTTTTTCTTTGAATAGTGTAGGATTTAGCACAGTGCATTATTTCTTTTTTTTCCCTCTTTTTTCTCTTTTGAAAAATTCAATCCAATGTTGTTTTAAAGGTACTATTAAGAGTTTTGGAAAGTGGAAGTGTTTTCACACTACATTTCCCATGAGACTCTGCGCGCACGGTCGCAAACTGAGTGCAAATGAGCCAGGGCGATACGCACTCAAATGAGCGAGCTAGCCAGAGTGAGCCGTGCGAGTTTTAAAGAACGAACCAGTGACGAGGTCATTACACAGACAGGTTTTACTATTAGTAACGTTTTGATGATCTATAATGTGCGTAGTCGGTTGCTGTAAATCGTTCTGTCTTTCAGAGGAAATGCTGGGCGAGTTGACCACTAAATAATATTAAAATAACTTCAAAGATAAAATGATATATTTATTGAAAATGGACACATAAACAAGTGTGAGTAATGTAGATTCATCCACATTAATATGAGACTCTCTTATAACCAGGAGCAAACTTCACGGGGGATCTTTAAGTAAAAAAAAAAGTTTTCTTTTCCTTTTTGAATCCAAATCTTCTTCTGGAAAAAAAGCCACATTCTTTAATTTCTTTCTTTAGGATGAGAAACAGCAACTTTTTTTTTTTTTGCCTACTTCAAACATGACAGTGTGTCCTTTGATTTAAGTGACTGCAAAGTCTCCAGAAAATCCTATATGACAGGCCTCGGCACCACAGGTCTCCAGCTGACAAACGCCACTGCAGCATTAACTGACATTTCCGGGATGTCATTGGGGGGGTGGGGGTGTTTGATGTGCCTCTGTCTCCACATAGCTACCACTGGAACTCTTCTGATTAACACGGATGCAAAATAGGCTCCAGCATCCACTGCTTTACATTATAATCTGATCATTCTCCCAAACTTCCTGTGTTTTGTGCCTTGCTGCACAGCATACACTCACTCTCAAAGGTGGAATGGTTTGAGAACTTTCCTTTGAGGATGCATGTTTTTTGCATAAGCACAGTAGGACAGGCCAAGCATGGCGGCACATGAAGCTTAGAGAATGTTCAGTCACAGTAACACACAGCTTCACAAGCACCGTTTCTCAGTATCTGTAATCTCCATCAGAGCATTCACGTGTTCATCCAATCACAATGCGCTGGCCTTTAGCCATCCACCAGGTTTTCTCTCACTCTGCTGTCATGTGACCTCTGTAGCATCCTGTGTTAATAATGGATTTACTCTCAACCTGATAAATCACAGTCTTCCTTAGGTCTTATAAACTGTGACTATACTGTCAGAACTGACAGAAAGAGAAACCAAAATAAAACATTGCTGTCTTCTCATATCATAGAGCTATGACAATATACAGTTTTATATCTGTTCCAGAAAATGTAGAAATAGTCACTATAATGTTATTTCCACTCATTAAATACGTGAACAAGTTTCGATGTCACTGATGATGTCTGATAGTGTACTCAAAACAACCAAATGGCAAGAAATACATATTTAGTTTTCTACTTTCTGCTGTCAAGGCACATAAAACAAACACATCTTTCAGGATAAATGATAGCAAGTGATCACACAGCCAAGTAACTACTGCAAAACTATAAAAACATAACCTGTGCCTCTATCAACCAGGTGCTGAACAAACTAGATATAAAACATATACATCTGACATTCATTCAGTGTCATTGTACTTCAAAATAAAAGTATAACCTTCACAATAAAACCAACAAGATGTACAAAAACCATAGGATGTGTTCTTTCATGAAGATGTCCAAGTACCATCAACTTCACTCCTCATCACCAACAGCATTGTCATAGCAACTGGGGAATATTCCTTGAAGTGGAAGGACCTTAATGATTGATAATCTATTCAAATCTACTTTAAATTATAGCCTCTACCGATGGAACTGTTGTCACATACATGCAGTTGAAGAGCTGAACTGCAGGAAGATATGAATAAGAGCCAGCATTGGTGCACACATCAGCTGTGAAACCTGCTGTGCTGTATTTTGTTCATGTTAAATGATTCTGCACTTCAAAATGGAGATCAGCATGCAAATGCTAGTGGAGCATGTCACGTGTTGTCACAGGAGAGAACTGAGAGTTCCCACCCCGTCACAGACCCTTGCACAAAATTTCACATTTGAACTCTAGATCTTTCTCGGTGCTGCTCGTCTTCATGATGTGGTTTCAGTGAGACAACACGTTGTCAGTGATGGGGGAAGTGAGCGTGGCCAAATCGAGTTAAAAAAAGTCAGTTATTTTGCCTCCTCTTCACCTCCAAAGTGCTGCTATATCAGCCGCAAACTGTTAACAGATTTTATAGTGGATGAAAAGGCTTTAAGACCCAAGACTGATTGATTCTCCTCTCTCCATGGATTTTATGTTACACTATAGATTTGCAGCACGCTATATGCGGCATAAAAGAGCATCCTCCTGAGATGCAGTTAGGACTTATAGTTTAAATATAATTGAGGTGTATTGATGTGCCGTGGCAACTTCTGCACATTTTTACTCATGTTTATTGTTTACAGGTGAAACAAAGATTTCTGTCACAGTGGATGGCTTTAATGGCTGCTATAGTGCAAAGGCTGCTGCAAACTGTATGTGTTCTCACATGTAATTAGCAACAGGAAAAAAAAATCCATTTATCCAAACACATTTTTTTGTTGTTGTTGTTGCTCAGACTTAATTTGTGTATAATTCATGAAATTCTCAAAAACTCAGTTTCTACTGGAAAGTCATCATTTTAAAATTGCACCCATACACAAGCTGTTCGTGAGTTAATGCTCTTTTTGTTACACGTTCTTGAGACTGAGTTGCTTGAGAAATATTACTTTTAACAGATCTACTGTACAAAAACAAAAAATGGAGACACATCTGAGGCAGAAGCAACTACAATTAAAAACACACTTAATTTTATGCACAAGAAAACAGGAAGAAAGAACTCTAAGAGATGTGGCCTCTGTGAATACTTTAATACAGAATCTATGTAGGCTTTTATTTTATTAGTCTGATTTTCATTAACATACTTTATCATCTACTGTCTTTCTAATTGTTCTTCCATCCATACTTATAATAGACCAATGCTTATTGTAAAGCACTTTAAACCACAACCTTTATTAATCAACCTGCCATAAAAAATACTTTACTGTGCACTGCTGCTGCTCCACAGTCCACTTACTGTGGCCCTTGGTGTCTATTAGCATGGCGCTGATTTCCTGCATGTGAGGATTTTGGGGGACATCTGTAAATTGTAGCATCTGTCAGTCTGTGTGTGTGTGTGTGTGGGGAGGTCCTTTAATGGATGACTTTGCCACGAAGCACCCAAAAAATGTAGGCCCATTGCTGCTGGGGAGAGATCATAGCAGAGTTCAGTGACTCTTCCCTCGGCTCAGGTGAGTTAGCAGGTCAGTGAGCCACAGCACTTCAGTGGTCTGTCATCTGCTCAACAAAAGCCCCATCATTAACAGCAGGAACATTAACACTGGTGGAGCGGGCTGTGCACTGGGTGTGTCGTCATTGGCAGCCCACTAAAACTAGGTACTCTGGCAGGGGGTATGAGGTGTCATTGCCTGTGCTAAATACATTAAGTGTGTGGCCTGAGCCAGGAGTGCCACGCACATCTGCAATGCGACCTCCTGTAATAACTTGCTAATTAAAAAATGGCATGCACAATTAGAGCTCAAAATTCATGATCCAATAAAGTCAGAGCATCAAGCATGATATTATCTTCCTCTAAAGGAAAAGGGCAAAGGACACATATATTATCCACAGCACAGTAATTATGGTGATGAGAACAGGGCAGCATTTTAATAAAGCAAAGATGGGAGAGCATTAATATAAGATGGGGTTGGGTGGGGGGGCTAAAGAGTGTGTTGTATATTTTATTTGATCTCAAGGTAAACACCTCACAATCAAAGCTGTGGAGATGTGAAAATAGAGACAGGGCTAAAATATTGGTGAAAGCAGCCCAGCGGAGCGGTGGGCTTCAAGAGAAACACTTTGCAATTGAACTGAGATAGCAGAGGCAATCAATGAAAGGCTGGAACAAGAGTTTGTTTGGTGAGGTAACCAAGAAAATTCATCGTTTCCCGCTTTCAGGGGAAACTACACCGGCTTACGCGACGCTTCCAATTGGGCCGCCACAAAATATTAATCTTGAATAGATTTAGTGTGAGAGAATTGGCTGCAGGTATGTGATCTCCCTGAAATTGCTTTGTTTTGGAGGGTGTATTTCCCCACTGGCTCGCACTGGCTTCAGCCTGTGCATGAGCTTCACAGTGTCTGATTTGTCCAGCAGTGGAGACCGATGTGAGATTCTCCTCTGAATTGAAAAACGATACTGCTAATTTAGGATAATACATGTGTTTCAGACTGAAATGGGGGAAACGTGCACAGGAAGTCATTTCATTTGCGTTGCCCTGCCTGCTTTTTTGATTCAAAGGTTAAAATCAGGCTGATTGCAGCATGAATTGATTACATATATATATTCCATCTCCAGCTCTGGTTGGCCACTTTAGCATGCACATAAACATATTTTGAAGAGCTTTAGGGTTTGCTGGATATAGCAAACAAAGAAAAATGGTTGTACAAATATTCATGTATTTAGCCAGACCTGTGTTAACAAAACCAAAATTTGCATCAGTTCATTCCATCTCTGCAGTCTATAACCCCAACCCTGACCTTACCCCTGCTCCAGAGAGTAAAGCAAGTCTGTCTTAGTTTTATATTTGCAGTAATCTTTATTCCTTTATTCCTCCTTCCTGGCACTCTGACCGAGCCAGTTCTACTGGTATTTTCCATTTCCAAGTGGAAAGTTTGCTGCTGGGGACGTGTTAAAATTCTACTCGTTGCCAAACAGCAGAGGGATAATACAACATTTAATTTGTAATTAAACTGACCATTAAAATTTCAGTGCATATTAAGAGAAAGCTGTGTTTTTTTATTGACCCAGCCGTCCACCGCCCAACCCCAAGGCAGACGTTGTTGCTCCATACGCCATCTGACTTCCTGTCATAACTGCTACAGCAGAATTAGCCTGATTATTAATGTAACTTTGAATCGTAGTAAGCTGTTTGGGTTGATTTTTTAAAAAGTGGCATGTCATGTATACTTTCACTGTGATGTTATATGACTTTACTGTTTGTGTCATAAGGGTTTTATATGTGTTTGTGATGGAGACAGACCAACCTTGCAAACAACACTTCTACTTTCTCATTCCCTTTCCAACAACAAAACTTCCTGTGTCTATGTCACATGTGGCTATTCTAACCAATCAGAGGCAACAATTACTGTACACTTACTGTTTTATGCACATGTTAATATTTCAACTTATAAATATTAAAGCAATACATGTGTTAACATAACTACGTAAATTATTAACAATAAGAGCATTGTAAATATATTTTTAGTAACAGAATGCAATATGAATGATCACCTAAACCTTACACAGTGCTTTTAACATGCTTATGCTTGTACAAAACCAGTTTTCTGACCCATAAATTTGCATTTTTAATGCTGCTGGATTTGTCTTCATTTGGAGGAAAACATTGCTTCTCCTTAAGGCAACACTTTGCATGTTACCCAATAAAAAAATTATATTTTCAAAGTGTTAGACTGGGTGTGAAACTCTCACCCTCACCCCGCCTGCAGATATTGTGCTACTTGTATTCTTTTTAGCACAAGTCACAACAACTGCATTTATTTCTATTTTGGTCGAACCGTGTTCATTTTAATCTCATGCATTAGTTCCACATCTTAATATGTTGTCCGATTATTGCGCACAGCCACAGTCTCTCTCTCTCTCTCTCTCTCTCTCTCTCTCTCTCTCTCTCTCTCTCTCTCTGTCTCTCTCTCTCTCTCTCTCTCTCTCTCTCTCTCTCTCTCTGCCTTTATTATAATAATGTAAACAAAATTATGTAAACCAATTATGTTAACAGAGCCCCTTGGAAATGCCTCCTGTGGAACCTATCTTTGACAACAATTAAATTTTGATCACATTCTAACCTGAAGGCAGAAACACTAACACGTCTAACACCTGCAACGTTTGCACTTCCTCATATAGCTCCTAAGACTGATGATTTTGTGTAAAGACTGAACGATGAGGCTGACAAGTCAGAGCCATAGAAAGCTAAATAAGCCAATTTTATCCACTGGCTCTCATATCTATATGCAGGGGCTGATTATCCTCAGGCAAGAAATAGTCTTCTAAGAAGTGTTAGTTGTCAAGATATTGTGTGTGGGTGTTTCCTCTTCTCTGTCAACGCTTTTACTCTGCGACTCCATAAACATAAAATGGAGATAATATTTTCCCATCAATAGGTGAGGACACTTAGCCTCATTCTGACTCGTGGGCTTCTTGAGGGATAAACCTTTAGCACAAGATACAAAGGGATTCACCAATCATCATAAGGGCTCAAGCAAAAAAAAAAAGGCAAAATTGATCTAACTCCTACAATAGTTAGACACCACATTGTTTGTCAGTGACAGCTGCTGAGGAGACAGGATGAGAGACAACTGTGCAACAAACCAAAAAAGGAAAAAAACAAAAAACAAAAACAAACCTCTGATGATAAACACAAACACTATACACACACATTCTGTTTTGTAACTGGGCAGTCTCCACTGTTACATATGCTTGTGATATCAGTCTAAGTGTCCAGTGACACCATATTTTTTTTATGTTTGACAGTTCATTCAGTTTAAGAGGGGCTAATACTACATAATATACAGTAATGGCACATGATCAACCTGTGGACCATCCTTTAAGTGTAAACATTCATCATAGATGTTGGTTTCAGTCAGAGGTCTGAATCTGGGCGGGGCAAACTTAAAAATGATGTTTGTGAAGGTTTGTTCTAGTGAGCTGTCAAACCATCCCACACTGAGGCCACACTGCACCAAACTGATTTGAAATTTTGTCAAAACAGCATAGAGGCTAAGCAGTTTTTTTGTCGGGTCACTGTGCCTTGACCTTTGACCTTTGACCAACAAAGTCTAATAAATTTGTCCTTGATTCAGAGTGCATGTTTCTACCAAATTAGATCTGATTCCCTTGAGGACCTCTCATGATATTATGTTCATAAGGTCAGTATCATGACGGTTATGGTTATGGTTATGGTTATGGTTATGGTCCATGACCATGTCCTTGACCTTTGACCTTCAGCCATCAAATAGCTCCTAGAGTCTGGATAACCTTTTTTTTTTTCACCAATTCTGAATTTAGTCCTAAAATGTGCTTTATCGGGCCAAATCACATTTTGTGAGATCATTGTGACTTTGACCTTTGACCGCCAAAAATCTAATCAGCTCAGCCTTGAGTCTGAGTAAGTGTTTGCTCTAAATTTGAAGTAGTTCTGTTGCAACATTACTGAGATATCATGAGAGATGGTGTCCATGAGCATTTGATGGACAACCTGAGAACAATACACTCCCAGCTCTGGCTGTAGCAGTGAGGAGCGTAATTACCTGATGCTGTGATATAACCAGGTAATCTGCTGTCTCAGTTAGTGAGATCTGGCTGCTGTGCTCTGTTACAGCCCCATCAGAGTCTTAGACACTAATTCCTGTGTGAGCTGATTACATCCTGTTAGTGCACGGACGTTAACCTAACAACTCAACAGACAAGATTGTTGTTTAAGGGGCTTTGAACATTTGAACCTTGTTCAGGAGGCATGTATACACAAGGCTTAGTCTGAGACAATAATCAGGAAAGTGATGATAATACCTGTCTACAACTGAATAAGCATCTAAAATGATAAATATCTTGATTGCAACATGGGAATGTGGTGAGGAGCAGGCTGACAAGCTGCCAATCACAGCTAAACTGAAGCATACAGATTCAGCCCCATGGATGGTGCAGTACGTCCTCCAACCTAACTGACAAAGTGGCTGCTTGTCATTGTATTTCAGAACAAACCATATGTGCGTTTTCTTTCTTTCTTTTTTTGGGCCATTTTATGCCTTTTATTAGATACCAGTGGAGACAGACAGGAAAGAGAGGGAGTAACAGACAATAGCAGAGACATGCAGCAAACTGTGCAGCTGGACTCCAGACTCACTGCTCAGTGCTTTGGAGCCTAATATCTGCAACTCAGGCCTCTGACTGTCAGATAGCACTTTATTCCTATATTTTCCACTTTATCTTTCTTACCCTATATCTCCAAGACAACATTGTTTGACAGCAGAGTCCACATTCCTTGGCTCAGGAATGACTTGATAATAATTATCAATGATTATACTAATCCCAGTAACACTGTGTTACTCCGTGCTTGTTACCTGGGGTTTGATGGAGGGCTGATATCTGTGTGTGCTCAGTGAGGAAACAGGATGGAAGAAAGTATCTTGAAATATTATGTGCTTCTGGCTGGTGTGGCAATGAGACACCCCTTTATTTCTAGAGGGCGGGACTTCTGAAGAGATGATAGGTAAATCCCTCACGATCTAATTGTACAGCTCTCTGCTTGTTAACGTACTGTACACTGTCTGGTTTCCTACTTCTGCATGTTTTTAATACAAATGATGCAACGTGTGGGTGTGGAGGATTTGGAGTTGTTTAAGGACAGCTTTGATGGAATTCACAACCAAGTGGGAACTTTAATGGTCTCTAGAAGAGGTGGGAGTAATGTAAATGCCTTTGCAGTTGACAGACTGATCTGAAGACAATAATCAGCATAATGTCATGGAAACCTGTGGTGTTACGGAGGTTTAACAATCACCCAGGCTGCGTGTACAAGCCGCACTCAGCTGGGATGAACTCCAGGCATGTGATTTGATCTCCAGTACAAATACCTGTAAGATAATTTTCCTGGTGGCAGGTTACCTTGTTGCTGTAGGTGCCAACAGAGAAATATGCCCTGTCTCTCAGCATGGCCTGTGCACAGTAACAACAATGTGATGTTGAGGTGCGAGTAAAAACAGCTCCAACACAGGCTTTGCCTTTTTCTTTTTTTTTTTTTTAGCAAAGAAACATGCAGCCTGGGGCCTGAGGCCTTGTTATTTTGACAGCGCTAAACCAACCTTGCTGGTGTGAGTTCGCAAGATGACTTTCAAAGCAAGAAATCATTTTTTTTTTCCACGCCTTCCCTTACACATGGCAAACAAGAGTATCTGATAATTCTCCCCACCTTTCAACACCACTGAAACATCACATTCCCACAGCATTCAGGACTCATGGAAGGAATGTTTTAAATAACTGGTCTCTAGCAAGGTCAAAATGGTCACTGCATTCAACACAAATGATGGAGAAATTCTTCAAGCTATCACTTTCCAGCCCCCCTATCTGCTGTCGCACTGTAGTTTCTTGTCTTCGTTTCAGCTGCCAGGTTGTACCTGCAGAACTGGCTCATAGTTTGAAATCATCATCTCAGGGAAGATAATGGGAAACCCATGGGAGTCCTTCAGAAAGCTGGGACACAATGCAGTCTGCAACCTCACAAGCCATCCTTTGGTGAGAACGGCTGTGCTGCTCTCTTATCTTTTCAGGGCCATCAAACAGAGGGAACAGAGAGGAGACACTTGCACAGCAAATTTACCACTTACCTTGCTGCAAAATATTGGAAGCAACAGTGCAGGAGGAAGTTGTATTTCATCCTCTGGGGAAAGATTAATGGACATCTTGCTGATATTTTAATGTTCCTCTCCAGACGTGTTTTAAACTGTGAAAAAACAAAAAAAAAAAAAAAAAAAAAAAACGACATTTGGCTGGACTGCAATATTGCGAAAGTCACCGACTGACTGGCTGACTGACTGAGGGATGTTTTTTTCTTCTTCTTCTTTTTAGCTCTGCAGTTAGTAGGAGACTTTGTACCAGATATAAAGACCCTCCGATAATAAAAGTCTGATCTGTTCTGCAGTGGAAAGTAAATAAAAGCTAAATTGTGGATCCCAGATGGAGGCTGTGAGCTGTGTGAGAGACAACAGAGGAAATAAAGTGTATTTCAGTGCATGTGCCCAGTAGCTCACATGATAAGGTGTGTGCTTTGGGTTAGTATGTGACCTGGTATTCAAAGTAGGAGTCTGGCTCATTGTGACACTAATAAAGGCAAAAGTATGAAAAAACAACTTACAAAAGAAAGATAGTCTGGCTCTCCCCACATTCTCTCTGAGTGTTTATAAGTAAATACAGCTGAAATCACAGGTCAGTCTTCAAACGCCCACAAAATCCCCAAACACACAATTGAAAGACAAACAACACTGCAGTTATAAAATCAGGATTTACCAGAGGCACATACATAAATTTTGGCCCAGTCTTGTAAACATCATTTGCCCACATGAAAAATGACAAATGGATTCTTGCTTCCCCATTTAGAAAGTCTGAATCAGGTCTTGAGCATCGCCCACCACCGTTGCTCGTGTTAGGTTGTCAGGTGAAAGGTCAGAGAGCATGGAGAAGGTTGGCTGTGAAAGGGATGACTCATCCACATGTTCGAGCCTCAGTCACATCCAGACTCAGGAGTCTGCTGTGCACCCAGACGGGCGGCTAGAAGATGTACCAGAGTGATACGAGCAGTTAACTGTTTGTATTATTTGTTAGCTTGTAACTGGCAGCAGCTGATTCACACAGCTAATTAAAACTTCCTCTCTGTTCTGAGCAAAGTTTTTGTGAGTGATGAAGAGCAGAGCATCTGCAGATAGTAAGTGGATGAAACATCAGAGAGACTCAGACACAGTTGAGCCTCCATGACTCAGCCGAGAAGTCTGCTCTGTACCAAAGTAAGGAACCAGCTAATGGTTCCTTGGTACTGTAGCTCTCACTCTCTGCATTACAGGTATTTTTTTTTCATCTCCATTTTCATTGGTTACTTTACCTGATACCCTGAACAACCCATAGAACTCTGAGCATCTACTGGTCATGCAGCCCAGAGGATTTTTTTGTTTGATTATGTATTTTCTTAAACCCCGTGGTAGTTTGGGTAAATATAAATGACATGCTCAGGCAAGTCCACGGCAGATATAAGAAAGCTTTATCTGTTTGAAACTGTAAATATTGTCAGAATGTCTCACATTATTTAACCTCACATATACAGTACATGGTGACGGTTCAGGGAGAGATGGCCATTTCTTCAAATGTTTATTCTGTCAAAAACAATGTTTCCATAAATGCAGTCCAGATAATTAAGATTACAAACAACAACTGAAAGGAACGCTTTGTTGAATAAGCTGGTTTAAAGTACTAAAAAAAAAAAAAAAAAAAAAAAATTGCATTGATTTGTGATTAATTCCCTAGTGGGTGTGGGAGAGGGAGTGGATATTCTTAAGCTTAGTCGACTGGATGATGCAAGCAAAAGGGAGTTGTGTCTTCTTGTTGCGATTTAAAGTGAGAGAGGGATCAATCGTCAATGAAGTCGTCTTCCTGATTGAACTTCCACTAAGCCTACTATAGCAGTGTAATGGTATCCAGGGGTGGATTTTCCTTTTAAGCACTTCGACAGCGTTCTTATCCGAAATGAGCCACAATTAGCCGAAGCAGGTGGAGGGTTCGGTGTCTTGCTCAAGCACTGGTTGCTCTGATGACTGACTGGTGATGGGTCTTCTCGGGCCCCCACTGAGATTGAACCCGCGACCCTTTGCTTACGAGATGGTCTCTCTGAGCGCTGAAGCACCCTGCAGAGAGAGGAGTAAAGCAGCGGGGCTTATAGCTAAAACCACTTCATTCCACCTTTTCATATCTTTCCCATCCTTAGCTCACATGATCCACCTGATTCTCCTCTGCATGTCAGTCATGTATGTTTATGCTCATTTCTACTGATTCATTTATTACTGTGAGAAGCCTCTTGGACCACTCCCCCTCCACCCTCTCACCGACACTCGCCCCTACATTGCTTTTGCACTGTAACCAGCCGGATAATTCAACATTCATGACTTATTCATTGCATAAACAAACACAATTCCAAACAGCTGCTCAGCAAACGCTCCTCAAACACATCCTGCCCCAGCCCCCTTTGTAGTCCTCGCTGCTCACTTAATTGGAATTCCTAGCTCCTAGTGTCATTTGGTCCAGCTCAAGATTCAAATCTACAATTAGCCTCTGACTGTTTGCAGTGGATATAGTTACTCCTCCTGTCGCGAGGCATGAAAGTGCTCCAGAGATCTCTGCCAGCAAGGTCAGGGTGACGTGCCCGGTGCACACTCCCTCTCCCTTTCTTAACACAGCAGTACCAGGTGGGAGTCGAATGCAAGCTGAAGCTTTCAAGCTCTTTCCCTAGCATGAAAAAGAGACGTAATTGTTTACTCTGCGTGCGCAGCTGGATAGCTAGGAGGGCTTATCCTTATTATGTAGCAAGTGCTGCAACAGAGACAGAGAGAAGAGGGGCCTGTTTGCCTTGGCTCCCCAGAGGGAGCTCTATTCAACGGCAGCCTGATGGATGCTCATGCTTTTGTTCTCAGGCTTTTCCACAGGCTAACGGCGACGCTCTCTTTCCTACCGTCTAGCAGCCATCTGCATTTATAAGACCACATCCTCTCTCTCTCTCTTTCCCTCCTTTTCGCTCTCTCCTCCTCTTATTTCGCGGCGTCTTAAAATGAAATGAAAATATACCTAGCAGACTTTTTCCAACTTCAGGAGCAGAAACCGTGTGTGGCATTTTAATTTGTGATTTGAGATGTAATATGTGGTTAGTTGGAGCACTAAAAAGTTTTTATGAGTATAATGTTGATGTTCTTTGTGCTGGGAGGAATGTATAATGAGAATGTTTGCCAGGCTATCATAAAAATGCAATATAAGCACATATGCATAACATAGCAGCTCTTGAGCTGCCTGATGTTCTGCCATAATCACATCATCACTTGCATTCTATAAGGATTTTGACAGTGATGTATTTGGTGTTGTTGGCTCGGTATCGTTTGTAAAATTAATGAATGGTCACATGTGCAGATCACATAGTTCCTCAGGTGTTGGGAAACAAAAAGCAGGAGCATATTCAGCCTGTCTGAGGATGACTCCTGGCATTTGTCATCTTCCTTGGTGGTACTCTGCCAGGTGCTTTTGCCTTCAAACTGGTTGGCTTGTTTGACTGACTTGGCCAGTCAACAACATTATTTGACCCTGTGGAAACTCTTTGGTTGTTTTGCCCATATATATATATATTAACTTTTTTTGAGTTCATTGTCTGTCAGCAGCATCCAAAAACCACAGGGACCGTCTATGGGCATGGTTACTATTCCTACACTGTGTGAACTGCAGAGAGTTTTTTCATGAAGAGTTTCTGTTCTGCTCACCCTGTGAAAGCAGCTGTGTAACTTCTTCTCCTGTGGCTCTCAAGGAGCTTTGTCAAGTACGAAAAAATAACCTTGGTGAATCATTTTGGCTCACGATTGCAGACTACTATTTATGGAAAAGACTGAGTCACAAAGTGGGGCGGTGGAAGAGCTCCAGAGTTCATTCTTGACCTCTAAAAACCAAAGCCAGCCAACTGCCAGCATCCACTTTAAAGGCTGATCTGGAGCTTTGGATCACGCCACATGATCCTCACCAGCAGAGATAGTTTGGCCAGTTGTACTGAAATTTGTTTTCTTTTTGAGGGTTTTTTTTTTTTTTTTTGAGTATTTCAAGGTCTTCTCATCATTGTCATGATAAAAGCTGAGCTTTCAAGATCAAGAGTGAACTGTGAAGATGTGGACATTCGTCAGTGGGAGTAGGAGTCACTGGGTTGTGTTACATTAAATTCTCAACAAGAAGCTACAGGCAGCTAAGCTAACATTTCTTCATTAACATTTAATGTATACATCTATGGTTGTAAGCATCACAAACCACCTCAGTGAAGTTTTGTATCTCGTCTCTCCAGCTTCTCTCTGGAACTGTAGGAACATGATTGGCTGATTGTTACAGAAGTTCTCAATTGGTTTTAAGGTGCAGTTTCTGAATACAGGCCATGTACATTTCTCTGTTGACTTTGCCACTCATGGTTTTAATGTATAACCAAGATCAAAGAAACGTGGAAATGTCACTTTATACACAATATTGGACCTTTAATCCACTGCTTCAGCCAGTTAAAGGTAGAGTCTGCAGGATTTTCCTAAAAGTAAAGTTGGGCGCGCAGCACGAGTGGGCCCCGCTAGAGGTCACAAGCGCAAGTGATGAGCCCTCCTACTTGTCACAGCTTATCCCTTGAGGCTCCTCTTGCCGGCAACGGCCAACGCTTCACTCAGACTGTAGCCTATTTCTTTTTCTTTGCAGTCCTGACAGCTGCTCCTTCTGCTGCTGTCAATAGCAAGAGGCATGCACAGTTCAGCCCCAGAGGAAGGGCCCAGTTTGAATATTGTTTTTACAAAAGGCAACAAACAAACTTATGGACTCCACTTTTAAACTAATTCCAATCTATATCTTAAGTCACAGCATATCATTATAAAACACAGTCATGATAAAGTTTTGCCAGCAGCTTCCACCTCAAACCTGTTATGAGTGACTGGGCACACTTTGGCGGCTTAACAAAGTAGTCTTCCTTCCATCGCTTTTTAATGAAATATATAGATGTAGCTGATATCTGTAAAATATAACAATATCATGAAGCATGAGTGTCAGACAGTCAGATAAATTGATAAGCAGGAAAGAGCGAAGGCAGGGTTTGACCAAAAAGTAAATCATTAAGGCCCCCAAAATTGACTGTGCTATCAAGATCTGTATTGGCTGATTAGAAAATCTAATAGCTTGACTTTGACATTTACCAATGATTTCTCCCGTTTCTATTCTTCGGCAAATACAATTCGACCTTTAAATACTCAATTGAACCTGCAAAAAAGGATAAAAATCAGTCATGTGGCGAGCAGGAGAATGGGATATGACAGCTGGTTACAAAGAAGGAACATCATTAGTTCCTCGCGGTACGTCAGAGAGATTTGTCCACGGCCTGATAGCCCCACTGTCAGAGAGGCAATATCGCTGAACAGATGACACCACATTATAGCAGCACATAGAAGAAATTAATTAACATGATCTTATTGTCATCTCAACATGAAAAGTAGGAAAAGAGTAGAACATTAAAATTGCCTCAGATCAGTAACTCGCTGATAGAGCACCCTTTGAATGCCTCTGAATACCACTATCTCTACTGTCATTTTACGAATGGCGTCATTTGTCCAACAAGCCATGTGTGACAACCATGACGCCGAGGCCCTGGGTTTGGTGGGGGAATGCCATCGAAGAGTCAACTGAGACATTTAGCAAGTCATCACACGATCTGCTTTGTGGGATCATCTACAATGCAGATGTTTTGCACCACTGGCAATCTAAGCTCAAACAAAAAAAAAATGCAAATGATTACCATCAAAGGGTGGCTCGACACAGACAGGGAGAGAGATCCCATGCCCCTTGGATTTGAATTCACATTTAAAATGCCAACAGCATGTATCTTTCGCAACTTGTAACAGAATGAGGGCAACAGTTGCTTCCCAAGATGGAGCCCTGCTGTGGCAACATGCTGCTGTCTGTCTGCTCGTGTTGTTTTCATGCCCCTCCAAGTTCAGTGTGCTGACTGTATCGGCTCAGGTAGACAGCGCATTCCTCGGGAGGAGGAAATATGAGCGGGTAGAACAGCTGTATGATCAAGAGCTGCTTTGTCAAATGAGGCATCCGGTACAATTTACGGTACATTTTCTGACTTTCTGGCAATTTATTTTTGGAATACAGTTCATGAAATATGAAAACATAAACTTGATGAAGGCTAAATGTTGACTTGAAAGTGGAAACTTGTGTGAAATTCAGCAAAGAAGCCTGATTTCACACATCACATTTGTTATTTTTACACTAAAACCATGCAGGAGTACAGCCCCCAATGGACTCTAGATGATTTATGTAAGGAAGTGAAGAAGTGGTGAAGAAGCAAGAGAAGAGAAATGGATGGATGTGGTGAACTGGGAGGACTTATTGAAAGACAGGTTCTGGTGAAAACTGAATTAACTGGATTAAGTTGCTGTAGTTGTGTCAGTCACTCACAGAGTTGAACATATTTTTATATGTTTTGTTTCTCATCAGTGTTAAACGTGTTTATCCCATTGTGGGAAAGAGGAGAGGTCTCAGACATTTAAGTCTACTGTATATAATCTGAACACACTAACAAGCTTAAGGATGGATATGCATTTATGTCAGACATGTCAGTTTATACATTACACATTTATAGGGGGTTAGACATGTCATTATATGTAACCGTGTCAAATTTCTAAAAGGTTTCATATGGAATTTTTACATAGATGTTTTTTTCTATATATTTGATGCGTGGGAATTAAGTGCACACACAACCATATTACAGCTGCAATCATGGTTAATTAAAACCACAATGAGCAGCAAACATTAAATATGGATGAAAATGGTTTCTTGTAAGATGATTGCTTCAGAATGAAACTCCTCATTTGTCAGTTTGAAATCCTGCCAAATCAAAAAAATCTTCCTTTTTGATTTTTTCTGCCAGACACTCGAGTACATGAGATTCTGACAGCCCAGGGAGCAAGGTATCCCATCTATCGTTATCTCAGGCTTCAGCACCGTCGGTCACTGTCTCTCCATATGAGCCTACAACGTCCGAGGCTGCGGCTAACAAGCAGGACAAGTTGGCCATCCTTATTAAGTTCAGGTCGGACAGAGCCGAGGCCAGAGCTCTGTGACGTGTTTCACAGACGCCTCGGTCAACGCTGAAAGTCCTGCTCTGGCAGACCTTCCTCCTGACTCCACTGAGCACAGAGAGATCTGTCAATTGGTTATTCAAATGGAAGACTGGATAAGAAGGGAAATTTCATCTTAACAAGTCATTCCAATTTTGTGCAGATAAGAGAAAGAGCTAAGGCTCTTGGGCAATCTGTTAAATGCATTTACTCCATCCGGTCTGACATAATTGCAAGTTAAAATCAGGAAACAGCATTCAGCCTTTTATTAGATTGTTGGATCTCATTTTTCCACATAATTAAACAGGATGTGCGCTGATACAATCTCATTTTATTCAATTGCCTTTTATTAATGTTGTTATTTTATTCAAGGGATGAATCTGTGTAAACACCAAAGCACATTTAAAACTAGTTAAAACCTGTGATATGACTTGTTCAGATGAACATTTCTGGCAGCATCCGCGAGTCAGAAATGATGCTCTGGTGATTAAATTTTTTGATTTCACCCCCAGTCCCTTTAGCTCCCTGCTGTGGGAAATTCTCTTGCTTATCCTGGTAAAGGACTTGTTGACATTGCAAGCCGGGGCCAATGCAGCAGCAGCTCAGCGGATATTTGGCCACGCCGAGGGAATGCAACTGAATCCAGGAGTTGGCAGTGAGGATATTTGGAGACTTCAGCTCCTGTAGGCTTATTTGACATAAGCTCTAATCACACAGGACCAATTACCAGCTACCTGGGATCATGTGGTGATTTCTAATGACCTGCTGAGATTGTTAGGTTTTAATCCAGTACAAATCACCTGTGCCTGTAATTCCACCCCCAAGTTACCTACTGTATAATGGCAAAGACAAATGTCTCCTGAGAGTAACTGAACTCTTGATGAGCTCAGTTTCATTTGAACCAAATTTGGACCTCTCTGTAGCCTTTATAAATGGAGGCACTCAAGGAATTACACCTGATGACATTCACAAAGAAGAGGTTACATAATAGCAGCGCTAATGGGCTAACGTCAGTGCTGCCAAGGTACAAGCTGGAACATAAAATCCTGGTGTACACACTGAATGAGAAGAATACCATCTGGACTCAGTCTTTTCTTAAGATGGGCTTTTCAATGTGCTGACTCTCAGGTACTGCAGGTAGTGCAGGTGACAGCAGCAGCTGGAGAAGTGAGAGGGTGAGGCAAGATCTAGTGAAAATGAGTATGACACTTTATCCAAAATGTGTCTCAGTTGGGCATCTCAGATGCCAAAACTGCAGCTCTGAGGTAAGAGAAATAAAAAAAGAAGAAGAAGAAGAAGAAGAAAGCACCTTAATAGGTGGGAGTTGCTCAAGACTTGTTCCGAAAATCCCCAAAGTAGCCTACATCAAGGATATAGAAAAAACAGCTGAAAACATCTGTCTGCTGTCAAGCCAATTAAAAGGGGATGACACTGAGGGTTAGATTCAGCTATGAGCCCTGGATCTTCAGCTGAGCTCAGCCTCAGGAATTTGCTGTAAGCTTATTCACGTTGCTATGGGAAATCTGTCTACATACTACACTTTTAACTTATAACAATAAAAAAATGATAAAGACCGGGGCCATTATGACAAACAATTCATCAAACATAGATGAAAATTCATTATTTCTGCTCATTTATTCAAGACTGTAATCATTCGTCGGAGTTGACTGCTTTATTAGAATAAGTATTTGCTACTTTATAATAAATACAAGCTGCTGCTTTTATATTTCTGTTGGCCAGGAAGTACAGACAAGGTTTAGCAGCATGAATGTGGGAGAGCGTGCCAGCTAGAGCTAATGTTAGACAGCAGTGCCGTTTCACACTTCTTTGCACGTTGCCAGCAACCTGCTGAGCAATCCACTGAGCCAAACACAGAGGTAAATTCAGCTCAACAAATTATGCATTCATTTATGGAGAGTTTCTCTCTATGTGACCAGCACCCGGCTCATAATACCAGTATCAGAAGAATAAACAAATGAGATTCCATACTGTCAAGTCTGAGATCATTTTTCAACACTGCGGGGGCCCTACAGGGCTCTAGCCACCCACACATCAGAGCTGGTCATTGATTACAGCTTAGCATTCATTATAAGCGTGTCATTATGCTGCATGAGATGTCCCTGCAGCCAGATGTTTATCACTCTTTATGTCACAGGGTCCTGCAGATTGCACATCACCAAAGGCATTTTAACAGATGCAAAAACCTTGTAATTGCGTTGCTGCTTTGTTTCAGTTGGTTTAAGTTTGTCGGAAAAGTTACATCTGGCTCAGCTGTTTGTTGATAATTTCAAATTAAAAGAACCTCTTCTCTGCTTATAGATTGAAATTTTCATTGCGATAAAATCAGCTCCAGGAAATGACCACAAAAACACATCAATACACAAAGTAAAAGCAAAAACAACGGCATATGTTAAAGTTTCTATATCCTGACTGTTGCTTGTTTTGAACACATTTGTTTGTTATATTTGTGCTCTGGAGATCTGACTGAGCTGAGGCTTCTCCCTAAACACCAATTATTTCGGCTTTTTGGTTTCCTTCCATTGTTTGTCTTCTGGCCATCTATGCTAACACTAACAGCTGAGCTGCCAAGGGTGCAAAAAATCATGACATTTTTCTCAGGTTAATTATGTGAGATTTATGTACCGTCATGGAGACGCTGGCAGATTTGCATGCCTCAGGATCCAATTTTGCACCACACGTGCATATCAGAACCGAAAACAAATGTGTCTCCATGCATCTTTATGCTTTTCTTGTAAATCAGATCTGTGCCGCAGGTGACATTACACATCAGAATTGGAACTCTTTCAATTGCAGCAGAAATGTAGCCACAGTTGCATTAGTTTACACACTGTCGCAGGCAGCATGCACACACAGAAAAGGACAGGAGTAAACACATCTATATTCATAATCTGCATTCACAGTGTGAGCAGAAATCAGGTGAAGCCACTTGGAAACCGCCTGTCCTCCAGCGATGGAGGGTCCTGGACTGGAGCAGCCCTAAACCCAGAGGCGGCACAACTCCAAAGACAATGATAAACATCCCGCCAGCTGCTCTGCTCTGCAAGCTGTGTCTATATGCTTATGGAGACTTGCTTATGGGAACAAAGGAAGGCAAAGAAAGCCCAAACGCTTATGTTACAACATGTCAAAGAGATACAGAGGCATTTCAGTGACAGGAATCATGCCCCCTAAGCACCAACTGCCCCCACTGTGCCTGTCTTGAATGTGAGCACTGCCAAGGAGGAGTTTGTGAATCCTAGAGAGCTACAAAAACAAACAGCAGGAATTTCATCCGTCCAGTTTGGCTTGTTTGTGTGGAGTTTGTGCTGCTAGTGGAATAATTGTCTTTTTATCTTGAGCACACTGTGTATTTTCATTGCAAGTTTGCTGAGATGAAAATAAAGTATTCAGTCTTGAATCTTTAAGCACTGGGTGAGACGATTAGTATGCGTTGGCATTAGCGGCGGGCATTAACATTCATTTCATCATGCCAGACTGTCATAAAAGCTGATTTCTAATTGAAAAGAAAGAAAAGATTTCGCTCTTTGCTGGTGGGGCAAAAAGAAAAAAAAATCAGTGACACCAGGAGAAAGCAGCTCTTAAGTTGCTGTAATTGTGACTTGTTTGGAAGGGCAAAATGTTTACCCTGAATGAATTTAGTTTGGATGTTATTTGCTTTCTCTGTTATGCCGGCGTCTCAGTGGTACAAGCCCTGCGGGATTCTGATGAATATTTCAGTAAGAAATTCCTTTGCTGGTCTGTCTCTCAGCTTCGCAGTGAATACAAATTAACAAAGTGTGAAATCCTGCTGCCTACTCAACTTATGAAATTATGACTTACGGAAAAAAAAAAAAAAAAAAAAGTGGAGCGAACATTGTCCATCTGTTCCTGTAGCTTTGGTTGTTGATCACTGCTCTGTAAGATGATGAGTTCAGCCGTTTTGACAAAAAAACATCTGTAGTCCTGGGAGTTTTTTTTTTTTTTTTTTTTTTTTTTTTTGAAGGGGGGGGGGTTCTGGCTCTTACAGTAGAGTGCTTTAGTTGGGCTGACACAACAAAAAAGGAAAAAAAATAAAACAACTATGTCAGAGGTAAGATTGAGATTTTTCAATTACTGTTAATACAGAAGGAAAATTGGAGAGGGAGAAAAGAAGAAGAAGAAGAAGAAGAAGAAAGGTTTCACTCCAACAGCCTCAGATTGGCTAACACACTTCCACCGCTATGTTCAATAGGCCTATCTTCTCCTTCTTAAAAATGGTCTTGCCCCAATTTTACTTCTTCATGGAGTGCACTTATAGCCTTTACCAGAAACCCAATTTCCCACTGAAAACCATTTTTGACCATTTTTCTCAGCACTTCCTGCATTTTGAGGCCCTGATATGTTCAAGAGCATAAGCTGGATACCCCACTGTGAGATATAAGCTCTATTTCAGCTCTTTGAGCAGCACTAGGAAGCAGATAACTGATGAGAGTGAAGCCTCATTCTATCTAGCTGGGGTCACATTGTCTCATTAATTGCTTATGAGTTATCGCAGTACATATGTGAAACAGCTGGGGGCCATTATGATTTGGTTGGGAATAATACCCTAAAGAGCTCAGCGCTGCGTCAGAGGAGTGCGTGTGGGTTTGTCTATCAGCTGTATTGGAGGTAGTTTTTTTTTTTTTTTTTCATTAAATAATATGAATGCCAAAATACCCCCCTCCCTCTTATCGTTGAGGACAACAAGGCAGGTGACTCATTAACATTCCCTGGCCGCGTGGGATTAAGAGCTTTGCAGGTTAAAATATGTGCCGTAATCAAATTATTCAAATGACCCTTACTGGTTTTTGACCTTCACAGCACCATTTTGGAGACAATTACACCAAGTAAGTTGTGCCTGAAACCATTTCATATCAGTGGGAAAAGAAGAGGAAAAATTGTGAGAATGGCAAAGGGATGGGGGGCAAGGGAGAGGAAAAGATACCAAACACAAAACGCCCTAAATGGGGAGTTAATTAAAATTGTTCCCTCAAAGACGTATTTTTTTTAAGCAGTAGTGGATAAGGCGAGTCCTCATGCTGTGAAAAGGGAATATGATATCTTTTCGGTTTATTGCCATCACAGCAAGCTTGCTGTGACCCTGCAAACTTGAAGCTTGCCAGGTGGAAGATGTGTTTTTTTTTCTTCTCTTATCCACCTGCCAGAATTTCCAGTCACTTCTGTGGTTGTAGTGTGCTGCACAACCCGCCTACGATTTCCACTTGTGCATGTTCACTTTGAGCCGAGTCGTTGGCATCACAGTCTGCATGCAGCAGCAAGTTAAACAACAAGAAGGAAACCTCTGGATTTTCTCTGAACCTTTTGGGTGTCTGCATTTTTTTTTTATGACAAACAATTAGAGGTGTTACTCCTAATCATGGTTGCAAATCCCACTCTCATCAGGTGGAAGCACAGGCAGGAAGCTGTCTTGTGTGTCACTACATTACTTCAGTTTGTTGCAACACAAACTATTTTTGTCTTTAATCATGCATCTCTTCATCTGCCCATATTTTAGAGCCAATTACTGAAAGAAAGGTGTGTGTGTGTGTGTGTGTGTGTGTGTGTGTGTGTGTGTGTGGGAGAATGTTTTCCCTAATGTGATTGCTTTGTGTTACCTCTGGCACTTGGGGGAAATTTAAGAAATGATCCAGTGTACATCTCATCATTTCTGAGCAGCGCTCCTGTTGGCCTCCAGGTAATTAGCACTGGGCCTGGTGGGGGAAGCCAGCGTGGGCCTCCATCGCTAGACGTGATAAATATTGACTTAGTCATACTCTTTCTTCTGCAGAGTTAATTAAAGTGAGGACTGTTTATTTTTCTTGGGCTGCCAACTTGAATTTGATGCCCCGTATTAATCAACACCCACCATGCTTTCTTTGTGTACAAGAGCCACCCTCACCCTGTTCAATGGGAAATAACCAGAGAGTGTGTTTGTGTATGGGCTTGTTTGGATTGATTGTGTGAGTTTTAGTGAAATTTGATGCTGAACTGAGTCTTTCAAGTAAACAACATGTAAGGCTGATGTTGGCTTTATAGCAGTGGTGAATAATTCAAGCTTTAACATGCACAAAGTGAGGTCCTTAGTGAAATGTTTCCTCTGTTTAGTGTAGAGGAACTTGACTGGCCCACACAGAGCCTTGATAACCCCATCCAACACCTTTGGGGATCTAATGAGGGCAAGCCAGGCTTTATCACCCATCACCTTATCACACAGCGGCCAAACTCACTAATGCTGATGTTGCCGAATGGGAGCCAAATCCCTGCAGCCAAGTCTCAAAATGTTGGAAAAAAAAAAAAAAAAAAACTTCGCCTGAAGAGTAAAGGCTTGCCTTTGTGATGTGAATGGCATGCTGGTATAATGTTTGGGTTGTTCTTTATACTGAACATCTAAACACACAAAAAATGAACAAGACTGTACAAAGTTGTGTGATTTATCTGAGTGTTTTACATCTGTTCTCTTCAAATATGAGGGATGTAATACAGCAAAAAAAGTTGTAGAATCAGACACCCACACACTTAGACCGTCATTAAAATCATCCATTATTCTGCCACTGGACTGGAGACTTAGCAAGTAAAACGGGGCTGTTCATGTTATGTAATCATCAGAAGGATTCTGAATCTTTACTGAATAGTGAAAAGTGAAGTGTTTACATTTGAAAGTAAAGATCAAAATCAATACTCTTCTAAAACACAATGGAAATTCTGTTTTCCAATCTTGTGTATCTTATGTGCCCAATCAGTGATGACTACAAAACAATGTTACAATTAATAATGCATGAATGCCCACTAATGGATATGTGTGGTGTATATTTTATAACTATGTAAATGGCAGGAATACAAAGTTAAAAAAAAGAAAAAACAAACAAACAAACAACAAAACTTGATCTTGTTCTTAAATATCTGACAAATTACAAGCACTTCTAGATATGCTGTATAGTAGATGTGTGTTGTGAAGATGATTGAGTGTCAGATTCCTCCAGTGATGTGAACATGACGAGGGTGTTTGTTTTGTGATGATTGGGTGTCAGGTTCCTCAGGTGGTGCTGACATCTTGTATACAAGAAAGGTGCTCGCTAAATGCGCCCTCTTTGTTCCGCGCTCGTGTTGAGGCAGAGAGGTGAAAGCCTGACACGACTGAGTCATTTAACCCTGCAAATTTGCATTCACATCAAGTGAATGTGGCAGTAAGCTCTACAGTAGAGAATCCAGTGCAGCCGATGAAGACGGGCGTTCAAACGAATCTTGAAGCTGCTCGACAGCCAAACAAGACGCTTTGTTTCTCCCCGGGATCATCAAACTGCACTTCTTCACGTCTGTGTTTGTTGTTGCAGGGTAATTGAGTTGCACCGCTGTCACGGTATGACTCATCAGCGGCTCATTATTCCAGCTGCTGCCAGAGGAAGAGGAGGCAACAACATCATCCTTGTTTCAAGTGTGGTCATTATAAAGGCAGAGCACCTGGAATTATACACAGAAAACATCTATGGACCTTGTAGGAAACACAGTCAAACCATGCTCTTTACTCCATTAATAATTCAAAGGGTCAGGTGAATTATTTTTCATGTTTTGAGTCAACCCCAGCAGGTTCAGAAGCTCCAGCAGTTTTTCATAAAGGTGATTAATGGATCGTAATTCAGGATGTAGAGGAGGAACATGTTTTACCTTGTGCACATATTGCACCCAAACTAAATCCTTTCTTTAAAATGAAAAAAATAAATCACTCTACACATTGGCTGCAGATGAAAGCTATGACCAGGTGATATCTGAAAGACTTGGACCTAAGGGAGCTTTGCAATAAAAGCCCTGGAATAAATGTGTGTGATCTGGGAACTCTGCCAAACAAACGCCTAAATCCTATGAAATAATCCATTAACGGTTTTAAATATTGATGTAACACTATTATAATACGAGAGCATGCATTTCTCTACGGTGTTTAAGTCGGGTCTGGTGCATTTACCACTTGTCAGACATGCATGACATGTCATGTTAGTGGTTTGTCTGTGCAAAAGTCACTCTAGCCATTGGCCTATGTAAAGACACTTCTGACACAGCTCAAGTGTGAATACAGTGCTGCCGCCAGATATAGCATCTACACTCACCATATCTGTGTATATGCATATTTTATCATTGTAAGGCATGTCATGTGCTGTGCCCTAAATCTTACTTTAATTAGTGCCACGGGGCAAACGCTCCGAGGCGCTGTTGTTATACTGTGCATTTTTCTTCATATTATTATTCCTCTTCCTCCAAAAATTTGATTTGCTATACCCATCCTACGAGTTCTATATCAAAACGTTTGGCTTGATGGGGATCAGTGTGCTATTAAACTGTAAGATTCCCCATAGCAAATGAATGGGAGGAGGCAAAAAAAAATGTCTCCCATGTCTCATCAATTGTATTAACATGTAGTATACAGTCACTGCAATGAGATTGCATGGAATGTTCATTACATCTATGAGGATTCCTCTGATGATCTGGAGCACTGCAGTTAATCAACGTCTGACCACTATCATGAAACTATCATGAAGCCTATGTGAAACACAACCACACACACACCCCAGGTTTGAGAAATGTACTGTAATGACATTTATTGTGCACAAATAGCTTTGGCGCTTAGACCCCGGGAAGCAGATCAGCTTGGTAACTGATCTACGGATGAGAAGCTTGCATCTGAGGAAGATCCCCCCCCCCAGGGCCTAGACACTGGTGGTGGTAGGGAGGATGAGACCTTCTGATGTGGAAGCCTCTGCTTGAAGCTCCAATGGAGATGGGCTGCATCTTGAATGAGGTGGTGAACGGGCGGAGGTGGGTCCTGAGTTCTTGCTGAAATGACAGCCGGATGACAGTAGAGAAAGAGAGTGCTCTAAATTTGACAGCTAATGACTGGTTGGTGGAGGAGACAGGGTGGCAGATTGTGATTGGACAAATCAAGTGATTAGAGGTGGAGCGAGAGGACAGAGGAAAAATAGGTTGGTGACTCAGAGTCATGTTCAAAGAGATGAACTTTCACTAAGCTCCATTAAATGTTGGAAATGTTAAAGGATGAAGGAGTTACATGACCATTACCAAACTGCCTGTGTTTGAACCTCCAGCTGTGGAAATAGACATAGACACTCTTCTTCATTGACATTGTTTTCTAGCTCAGTGCTGTTATGCTGCCAGTGTGCCAAGAAAGAAATTGGGTCTGATCCTTTATTACTCTACTGTGGCAGTACTATCTATAAATGGTGGAAATTAGGAAATTTTCCATGTAGAAAAATTGTGTTTGAAAGCCAAAAACACAGTTGAGGAACTCAGATATTGCAATGGATTCATACAATGCTCCGATGAATCAGGCTTCAGCATTTTATTCTCTTTAATAAGGACCCATCTGTAAGTTTTACTATGGCTACAGAGGCAAACAGCATTAAGTGCCATTTGCTTGCCAGCTTTGCCATGAGCTTCAGCCATTGTTGCATTTAAGGTGTCCTCTGAGCATTACTAATTAAAGTTTGTGCTAACTCACAACAGCATCCCAACCTGGAAGTAAATAGCTATTAATGCTAACACTGGCTATGCAGAGATAGCAAAAGGTACAAATCGCTCCATTTAGATGTTGTGGTCCGTCTTCATCCTCCAACAGTTACAGTTTACTTTACAGTACCTCCCCTCTGGCCCTCTCAAAACCCCCACTACCAGCTTCCTCATCCCCTTTAGTCATGCGTCTTCTTCCCGCTGCAGAATGATTCATTTTTCATTTGATCTGGACAGCGGAAACGGAGCTAAATCCCCAGAGAGGTTGCTGCCTGTCCCCTCAGAAAACTCCATCTCGCTGGCAGCAGACATTTCGAAAGAGCTGGAGCCATTTTCAGGCATATTTAATTTATACCGTAGATCACAATTGGGAGTAAGTGCTGGATGACTGATGTCTCCTATCTGATTCTTTGTCAGTGGCCATCAGCGCTTTATTTTCTGAACTTCGATGCACACTTCTCTTGTTTGATGTGGAGGACTGCGGGGTGAGCGTTCGTAAAATGTTCTGACCCCTGGAGTCTATCATTAGATCGCCAGATGTGGTGATAACGGAAGGGAACAATTGAGATTAATGTTAGAGTGCTGGACAAAGATCTGTGATTCACACTATACTCAGACTCGTGTCTCACCATTTTTTCGTTTTTTGTGCCAACAATATGACATACAAGTCAAATTTCCTTGTTTGTAAGAATCCAGCAGCTCTAGTGGGGGGAACAAAGCTAAACAGAATCCTCCGGAGGATCCAGTTGGCAGGGGGAACGTTTTTACATTTGCTTCTACAAACGCACCAGTCCCTCAAATGATATGCAGCCTGCAGACACTTAGATCAGTCATAGAATAACACCATCAAACATTCAATCACGCTTGAATCTATTTTTAATATTGAATGTCAGAGTTATGATAAAGAGTGACAGGGATCTCCATTTGTGGCACTCACTGCCAGGCACTTCAGGTAATGGATATGAAAATCTACACAGGGGAAATATGCCCACATCTAAAACCCAGTACAAGTTTCTTCCTCCTCCTCTCAATACATCAATAATAACATTATGT
Organism: Caranx ignobilis; assembly: GCA_021432705.1. Lineage (NCBI taxonomy): Eukaryota > Metazoa > Chordata > Actinopteri > Carangiformes > Carangidae > Caranx > Caranx ignobilis. The sequence goes on from MU269986.1 coordinate 4,571,424, forward strand.
ATGTATGTGTGGATGTATGTGTAGATAGATAGATAGATAGATAGATAGATAGATAGATAGATAGATAGATAGATAGATAGATAGATAGATAGATTGTGCAAGGCTCCAGCCAGGGATGATCATCATCTCACCCCTCCTGTGTGGATTTCTTGCTTCCAGCCATGTTACTCCTGAGACAGGCAGCCAGCCACCTGCCGGATTTCTCCCTTGATCAACTGCTGGACAGGCCCTTTTGATACCACCCCTCCTCCCCCCTCCCATTTCAGCGTCACTGACAATACCAGATGGCATAGAATCCCCACAGGGGAATAAAAAGGGGGGAGAGGTGCAGAAAAAACCGTCTTTGTTAACCCAGCGCCGGCAAAAAGCACGGATTGTGTTGTTCGTGTCGACCCAGGAGCAAAATAAGATAATGAGCGTGATCATTCCAGTGGCAGTGGAGGAACTGGACCCTGGCCAGTCAGGGCATGCTCATTTGCCTGGCATGCATCAGCCCATTAGAGAAGGAGACAGTGGGCTACTATCCTACATGACTTCTCTTTCTGTGGCTTTTTCAGAGCATTCTGCCTTCCCATTAAGGAGAAGCCTGCACAGCAAGTTTTTTCTTGCACTCCCTGCTGTTGCTGCTGCTGCTGCCTGAACTCTACACCAGGGCCTGCCTCCTGGTAGTGACCAACAGGTGTTTATAGGAGAGATGAGGACAGAACAAAAGGTAGATGAGGAAAGAGAGAAAAGTCGAAATCTTTCCTCTTTCTGTCTCACCAGCTGTACTGCAGCTCAGCTCAGATGTCTCAGTTCAAACCAAGTGCAAAGATGAAGTCACTTTCCTAAATGTTCAACTTTCGATAAGCCTGACGTGCCCTAAGAAAGACCCAGGGAGCTTTTAACATAAAAAGAAAAGTGAGTTAAGAATTTCCACTCCCAGGAACATAGTTTGAAAGATTTATGCCGGTTCTTACAACTTTGGTCTTATTTTTATAACTTTGGTTATCATTTCTATCAAGTATGATAATAATCTACTATGATACCATGTGAGAGGTTATAAACAAGTCCAGCGAGTATGACCACTTCATTTTGGGTGGGGAGTACAAGTGCAGGAAATAGCATAAGAGTTAGAACAGAAGGTTTGTTGTTGACCCTTAGTGCTTGAAGATGGAGGTGAGGCAACACCAAAAGGCTGAAGGAAGCTGGCGAAGCAGGGCAGAGCAGGGATAAGTTCAGGATGAGAGCAACACTGGATGGAAAAGGAAACAGGATGGCATGCAAACAATTGTGTTCAAGGATTGGATCAGTGATCAAATCAAAAGCTTAGACAAGGCCTAAGAGGATGATCCACCACACCGGCTTAAAGAACCATCCGACAGTGAGTATAGGTGAAGAACCTGGGGTTAATGTACTGCTGTGTAGATGAGTAGATGAATTGCATGTGTGTATGGGCTGATCAATAAACAGGGGGCCCACAACATGGGTGCACACACACACACACACACACACACACGGCTGAGAGTTGACACTATCACAGTGATCAAGATGTGATGGGTCAAAGGTGAAAGTGTTGACCAATTTTACATATTGATTGAAAAAAAAAGAAAAGAAAGGTGAGCTATGTGATTCAGATTGAATGTTTTCTTTAAGGACAGGGTTTTTGAATTCTCTAAAGACAACTTGGGAAAAAAGAAAATTTTAAAGTTAAAAAGAAAAAAAAAATACTTCTTACTTCTTTCTTGTTGTTTCCTTGAGGTTACTAGGCAACCAACATCCCAGCCAAGATAGAGTCTCACACATAATGGCACCCACAAACCCACAGCTACTCGTAAAGATAATAGGCAGATACATTGTCCCTGCTGCTTCTTTTTCTGCTTAGCATCTCCTGGCATCTTGGCAACAATATTCAAATTCTGAGTGAGACAGTGTAAAGTGTTTTTTTTTTTTTTTTTTTCCAGTGGTGCCAACATATTCATTTAATGTTGCAAGATAAAAACCTATGTGTCCCAAAAATGTTTGACTACCCTGTTTACAGCCAGTCTGATCATGTGACGTGTAAACTGCTGGCTCTGTCATATGCATCCCCAGACCCCAGCTATCAACTCGGTGACATTGTTATTATTACTGACTGGAATGATGATCAGAATTTAAGTGGTGATAAATTATAGTCTAGCATTTTACTTTAGTACTAAGAGATAAATGGCAGCTCCTCCTCAGTAGTCCACCTCTGTGAACTCTCTGAGTTAGCAGAGCCATGAGAGGGCGATAAGGAAGAGCTTTCCTGCAGGATCGGCAGCGTCTCGCTCTGTGACCTGAGAGCGAGGACAACCTTGCAATATGGACAAGGGAACAGACTGTGGGATCAAATGAAACAGACAAGAACAGAGACAGAGGATGGAGAAATTGAGGAAATAGAAAGTAGCGGACGAAGCGACAGGGAATCAAAAGCAGCGTGAGCCAGTCAGAGGCCAGCGCGTGTAGGTCAGCAGGGTGTTCTTTTGGCTTGTTTAAAGAGAAAAGAAAAAACATGCAGAAAGAGAATGAGAGGGAAATGGGGAAATGAGGAGACGGGGAGAGGGAGGGAATGATGAGACGGGGTGCTCGCAGGTGACAAGCTGCCACGGGGAAAGAGGAACAGGGCTTGGGCGATGCTCTGTAAGGTGAGAGGCCTCGTCTGACACTGCAGCAGCGATATGCAAGCTGACAGCCTCAGGGGTGGGAGAGGGGGAAAAAACAAAAAAAGGAGGGACAGATTCCTGCTGAGGACAAGTCCAACAACTCAGACATGACACTTCCAAAAGCTAATTTAGCTCTGCTGAGGGATGATGTGTCGAGCTTTCTGCACCTCGCTGTGCCGCTTCGAACAGAGACGGTGACATAATTAAACTTCCTTACAGGACAGCTCGGAGCTGGTTTTAATAGGCATTTGTGAAATCCTTTGTGTTGAGAGGTGGGGTTTTTTTATTTAAACACAAGCCTGTCAACACTGAATGTTCCACTTGGTTACTTTGTGGTCAGAACAGCTGTATCAGCCCTCCAACTTTGTCACCTCTCAACTCCTGACAGTGACGATGTTTCATGAATGGATCACATATTAAGGGCGTTAGTTAATCAGACCCTTCTCCAAATTACCTCTCCTCCCCATGGACAAATCCGATCCTCATTTCTCTCCCTCCCTCATTTTCCCTCCTCCTGCACGGATTCCCTATCTCTCGCCGTCACCTTGAATCTGTGGAAGTGGCGTGTTCCCGGGGGAGGCGAGGTGCAGGATGCAGGGTAATGAATTGGACCACAGGGGTCACGGCGCCACCGACACCTCTTCTCATGCGCGGTAATGAGCTGAGGTCAACGGAGAGGAGGCGCCGTGCGGTGAAAAAAAAAAAATCTGGTGAAACAACAACAATAGCACACTGCTGCTTCCCAGCAAATCTCATTACGTGGGCTTCAACCCCAGCTACCCCATGGCCTTTTGTACACACACCTAACTGGAGGTGAGAGGGACTGAGCCCGCTGTAATTAGAGCTGCTATTAGCTGCACTGCATCGAGCTCGCCTGCTGCTGGTGACATCCCAGAAACTTTTGGCTCAATCATCAGAATCCTCCACAAAAACCTGCTTCATTTTGAAATGGGATTTCTATTGCAAGTTTATTTTTCTTTCATCCTCTTCATCTACAGGTTTTTGTGAAGCAAAAATGAAGCGAAGAAAGATAATCATCAAACGGATTAGCCCCTGCAGTGAAATAATTGAATTTTATTTCAATTATATCTCCATTGTTGCAAAAATTAAATAGGGCTTCTGAAACTCTACGCCACTTTGTATCTCCGAGAAGACTTCCTGTAGGTGTTTCAGATTGTGACTGTGCTGTTGATAGTTGAATCCTCAGCATAGTGATTGTCCCTCTGTCATTGCTCTTTGTTGAAGTGCCCTTGAGCAAAGCGCGCCATTTGCAGCTGCTGTGGAGGCCAACAGATCAAACTGTGTGTAAAACAGCCAGGTGAGAGCTCAGCAGAGCAAGGCCTTCATGAAGAAAAAAACAAAACGTGTTCAGTGAACATGACGTGGTTTTACTGAAGAAAAAGGAAAACTGATTAATCTTCAGGTTGGGCAGACAAGGTTAGCACTCAGTGTCCTCAATCATGACGCTGCTGATGAACAGTTCACTTAGTGCAGGATACGTCTCCAGATTTCTGGATTACCCAGAACACTGCCCAGTGCACAAACCACGCAGCTGGTCGATCAATTGAGATGATAAGTCCAGGTGGAGAGATATGCAACTGACCTGTAGTCAGCTGCATATGTCTATCTCTGTCTCTCTCTCTCTCTTCCTGTCTCCACCCCCTGCTCTGCCTACCTGAACTAAGGTGAGCTCAATCACCTCATTAGCAGAGCAGGTAGAAAGAGACCATGACATGTTTGCACGAGTGGCTGGGAGAGGGAGGCAGCACAGGCAGCACAGCTACCTGGGGTTTTGGTTTGTTTGTTGGTTTATGTCATGTCTGAGCAGCAGCACACCAGACCTGACTCATGTAATCAACTGATCTCAGTCTTCAGACAGTTGATGGGTCAAACTGTGTGCTCTTGGTTGGTTGGAACAAAAAGCTGCAGCCACACGGCCCTTTGAGGATTGACTTGCCTGAATCTGGTTTCTGTCCTCAGTTTGTCTAGATTGCAGGATTCTGTCATTTTAGTCTGGTGTGGACGTCTCTAGTTGTCCTGGTTTCAGTTTTATTTGCCTTTTTCTTGGGTTTAGTTTTTATCAGGAAGGGTAGTTCGAGGAGAGAGCTGAGTACGACGGCTGTTGCAGTCTGGCTCAGTGACTCTCCCCACTTATGTTTCGTCTGACCAAGGCCTCCAGCCTTTTTGGTTCATTCATTTTTTTTCTTATTAAGCTCACCTTTTTGCTTTCCACTTACAGTCTGTTTACACTTGACTATCATAAAGTTCACTTTATTATTTGACCCAATTCTGTCTCTGGCACTTCAGCATTTCTGTTTAGTCTTTGTCCACTGCCTCCTTCTTTCCACGCCTCCAGTTTCCTGATGATCTTTCACTTCCTTATTTACCCATGTCCCACTTGTCTCCAGCATAGGATGATGTGCCTGCCACCTGGCCCATATAATACAGTGTCTTCTGTATTTGAAAATAAATAGCCGTGCCCTGTGTTGAATCAGTGTGGGACAAATAGTGTCCCATATTTTTGTACACAGCAGTATATGTATAAACTATGTCCTCAAAGTGCCATGAATGATGTCATCTCAAGTAAAACCAAACCAGTTGCAGCCTAACGAGTGAGTTGGAGTCATTCATCAAACGGTTGACTGACATACAGTGCTGTGCTGTATGGAAATACACATAGAGTCACTTTCTACAGACAAAGACATCAGTGTGGTGCCTCAGTGGTGTACCTGCTGGTAAATATCATTAATGCTGTCTTAATCACAGTGGCTCAGGTTCAAGTCCGACCACTGGTGCCTTGCTGCATAACATCCTTGACGCCTTCTCACATGCATCTTGTTTTTGGCTACAGAAAAATTTTGTGGTTGAAATAGTTTGGTACCATGTCACAACTCCCTTTTTGGTCTAATATTGATAAAAATATGGTCAAATTATGGACGACATGGTGATTAGCACTGGCAACTCTCAGCAAAAAGGTTCTATTCATGAGCCTAGAGCCTTTCTGGGTGGAGCTTGAACGCCCCTCCTGTGCCTGCATGGATGTGCCCATAGTCCTTAGACATGAACAGTAGGTTCACTGGCGACTTTAAAGGAGCTGTATGTAAGACTGTGGCCAAAGCTGTTGCTGCAGTCAAATTCAAAATTCTGCAGCCCTCCCGCTCCCCCTCAGACGCAAGGTTGCCAGATAGTCACACACTAACCTCTGCCCTGCTCCAGCTTTGTGGCTATGGTAGCCCGAGACTCACACACACAGGCTCTACGCCACCAGATCTGCCACAATATAGTAATCGAACAAAATGAACCAGATAATGCTGTATACATGTACTGGGAAAACAGATTATTGTGCATATTGTGTCAGGAGAAAATTACCCACTCAGGAATCTGTCCTCAAAGCCTTCTCCACTCTCAGCCATCTACATCTTTCAAATGCATAGTCTATGTAGATCCTGGTTTTGTTTCTGCTTTTTGTCAGTATGTTTTTTAGAGTTACAGTGAGGTTTTTTAATGTAACATCAGACATAACCCACAACGTTTGTACGTAAAGCAGGTCATGCAAAGGTTCGATTCCCAGCTCTTCCAGTCTGCATGTGAAAGTGTCCGCTGACTCCATACTTGCCCTCTGATTCTTGGTGAATGCGACAAAAACAGTGTAAAGCGCCTAAGTGGTCCAAGTGACTAGAACAGCGCTGTATAAGCGCAAGTCCATTTGTAGCTGCAGCTCAGTGATACCTGGCAACCTGGAGGCCGAAATGCTACTTTCTCGACTCGACTCTGTGATTGGGAGGTAATGGTGGGTGGAGCAGGTGGAACAGGCCAAAATACAAAATCAAAACATAAACATGATTTACGTGCTGCACATAAATTTTTTAAATGTGAATATTCTAGCTGTACTGTTGTTGTCAGTTAGACCAGTATTTCAAATGAACATATGGTGACATATTGGGTGATTTCATGATTACTTGGCATACATTTCTTACATATAGCTCTTTTTTAAGTTGCCCATAGGTGTGAGTGTGCGTGAGGTTACTCATCTTTAAATGTCAGCCCTGTGATGGACTGGCAACCTGCCCAAGGTGTACCCCCGACCTGCCTCCCATGACCCTGCATTGGGTAGGTATAGATGGACGGATGAACTCTGCACGCATCAGCTGTTGTGGGCGAATGTGGGAGCCAGCAGTGGAAACGCTGCCTATCCAGTCATACAGCCTCTAATTCTGGATAAGTATCACCAAACAGCTATAATCAACAGCTTTAAGTGGGATGTAAATGCTCTGCCTTCTGTACTTTGGTGACACATTTCCACATAGGTAGCCTTCCTCGGTTTTAGTGCTTTATGCCTTTTGTTGGAGATCATGACTGTGCTACTATCCAGCACTTCTTTGAAAGTATTGTGAGATATCACTGTTACTGTCACTGAAAGTGTGAAAGACTTTCTGAACAGGACTTAAATACAGCAAATAAAGAAAAGAAGCTTTTCTGAAGTAAAGAGGGCTCTCTTTGAAAATAAGAGGAATCCAGCATGATTTTTTTATGCCCTCCCATATACCTTTCTTTACCTCAAGAGTCCAAGTGTTATTGACAGATAATGTTATTTCACCGCCCAGCTCCAGTATGAAAAAAAGTGGCACAGAGAACACCAGATTCAGCACGCCTTTCTCTCCTCTAGCTCCACATTTCTTCACAGATGGAGTTAAATTATGCAGCACAAACTGTCTGGATATAATGTTCACAGAGTGAGGGGGTGTATAGAGCTTTCTCTCTCTCCCTCTCTCTCATTCCGCGATGGAAGAGCAAGTCGCACTTTGTGGCCAGGCTACAGAAAATCATCTTAGAAACGTATTTGACACAGTGATAAACTAAATTCACCACACCGTCGTCTGTGAGGAAGAATCTCCCGTGAGCACATGAGGAGAAATGAGGGCTGGCCACATAACCTCTGCCTGTCTCCTCATCTCGCTTTGTGCTTGCGTGCGTGTTTTTCAGATTAGCTGATCATCATGAGCCAACATCCAGTACACTTCCTCATTTCGTGAAGAAAAGGGACACAAAAGGACACCAAAGGATCCACCATCCATCTGTACATTTGAAATTTAAACCACTTTGCTATGGATTTCTATCACATGCTCATATTCCACAGTCCCCACCACTCCCCCCTGTCAGCAAAGCCTTGCCAGAGGAGAGGACAAGGCCTGCTCCGCTGGCTCAGATAGCCTCTGAATAAGCATGAGAGGGTTTCACACTGCTGAAAAGTTGAGGAACAATTGCAAAAAGACAGACCGATTATCTCCTAAATGTCATGTTTCCCTGAATGAGTCACAGCGGTGACTCTTTCTCCCCATGATGGCTACTGATAACAGCATGCAAAATCTCAGCCCTGGAGCACATTTGCATTCTAATAAGCTACCAATTGGCTATTCTGCTTTTTCTTTTTTCTTCAAACTTTTTCAGACAGAAAACAAATTGCATCTCAGCCGAGACAGAGAGGTGATAATCTGAGCATTCAGAACAAGTCGTTGGTTCTGAGGAACTGACATTTTATTTCATACTTCACTGGTGGCTTACAGCTGTATAGAAACCTCTGCACTCTGCCGGGCTCAACATGAACTGTAGTCCACATGGCCAGGAATGAACTACAGTTTATGGTGTTACTTAACGGCGGCTTCCAAGAAGAGGAAAAGAAAGAAAATAGAGATGTCATTACAGTGCATGGATAAGTCACTGCATGATTTTAGCATATTGCAGTAGACAGCTGTGCTCAGTAAAGTGATGTGCCCTCAGCAGGAAGTCCCACAGGTGGAGATAACAACTGCTGGGAACCATCAGGTGTAACAGGTTGAGGAAGCTAAAAGGTTGCAGAGAGTGCTGGTGATGCCTTTAGATGTTTTGAGGTGGGTTAGAAAGAGCATCAGCATCCTGCAAAGTGAACACCCTGATGTGTTCGCTTAATTATGAATTATATACAAGCATAGTATGCTAATACTAAAAGTCCTCTAAATAGCTGAGGAAAGGTCAAAATCTGAGCAACAAAACTCTTTCACAAACAAGCTTTTTTTTTCCCCTCCACAAATTAATGTGACATATGCACACTTTTTGTTTTTACATTGTTTAATATATTTTTTATTATTCCGTGCCAGCTGAAAGGTCAGAAAGATCATTGAGAACTGTACGTACAGCAGTGAGCAGTGTGAGCAACTGTGGTGAAAATTAAACCCAACAGACCTCTGTGCTGGTCAGTAAAATGTGCCGAAAGATATGTGTCAGCCTTTAAGACATGCATTTTAGTCCAGTAAATTGACACTGTGATGAACATACAACCTTATAGATGTCACGCTGGAGCCTTTAAAAGAAGTGTTTGCCAGTGTTAGCATTTCGAGCTGTTTCCTTAAGCATTTCCTTTCAAGAGCTGTAGACAAAGTTGCTTTTACAAGACAATCTTATAATGCATCCTCTGTGCTGCACTGTGTCTTCAGGGCAGGCTGAACGCTACAGTGGCTCTGTATGTGGAAGTGACAAGACAGTCCAACTAGGCCAGGGCTGGCTGGTTAGCATGCTAATGACAGTACACAAAAAAGCTATAGAACATGATGGTCACTTCCACTGCTTATATAGAGACACTTCTTTATATAAGCAGCTGTCAGATGTACTGAGGGATCCCTTAAGTCACACACATGGCTCAGTGTAAACATAGGTGTTTTTGCTCCTTAGATGATTAGTTGGACCTTTTCTCAAGACTGCGTGGGTGTGATATAGTGTAAGTCACATAGCCCCAGCTGTAACCACAGAATATTCAGGTGGCACAATGAAGTTTAGCAGTGCAAAGGTGCAGAATGTTTCCTTCTTCTCTCTACTATTGTTTTTCCTGTCTGCCTTTCATCTAAATGGATACTGACAGTTATCTGGTATATTTAGGGCAATGGGGATGCTGGGAAATGAATATTGCACACAAATGCATGCTAAAATAAGGGAAAGTAGCAAATAAGCTCCTGCACCCTCGCAACTCTGACTAATTTATTAAATAAACACCCGACATGCCTGACAAAAGATTAATGGAGTGAAACATAGCTTTTCCAATGCGAGGCTGCATTTATTCAAGCAATTTAAATAAGACACGGTCCACCGTCGAAAAAAAATCTTATGTGAACAAATGCAGGCTTAGAATGACCCATGCTGACGTCAGTACCTGTCAGTGTTGGTTCCTTTTAACCAATGAAACCCCAATCTCTGACTTTTGAGAGCAACTGTACCTCAACTGTGCAGCTGAAGCAGTTGAAATGAACTCAAGGGCTGCAAGAGGGTTTATTTTTGTCCCACTGATGGGGGCAGCAGATAATTAAAAAACACTCACTGGGAATTAGAAACATGTTTTGTCATCCAGGCATGAGAACTTGTTGTTATTAATACACTAAATGTAACATTTTCCAGTAATTGTCGACTAATTGCAGGAGTGATTGAGTGCACCCTCCAACAGTTTCACAACACCCCCTGGGTTTGGACCAGAGCGTTCTAGATCCATTCACAGTGATGCTCTAATATAGTTTTGGAAATGTATTTTGGAGCAATAACAAAACCTGTGTAAGCGAGTTCACACAGACAATCTGAGTGGTGCTACATCACCGCCTAAAGATGTCTTCCCAGCACCTTTCTAACTAGCCGGCTTGTGCTTACCTGTTCTCTGTGCAGCAGCTGTTTCACTGCTGCTGAATTGTTGCCCTGTATGCATTTTCCTCTGCTCTTCAAATACCACCACCACCACCAACCCCCAGCACCCATCCGCAGACTGTGTTCTCCTAGGGCCTCGTGAGTAATTTGCATGGATCGCTCCCTGTGCTCTCGTTTGTTGCCCAGCGTGTTTTATGAGGAGTGATGAGTTGCGGAGTGTTGATGCCAAAATTAACCTCAATCAGTCAGTCAGCTATCAACACTGTGTTCTAAAAAGGTGATGATTACATCGCCTCTTTTGTTGTCATTTAATGTCTCCTTTGGACAACAATATATACACCGAGGCTAACAACACATTCTGCTAACTCTGATTAACAGCCAAAAGGCTCCAGCTGCTGACAGGGCACGTGGGACTTCTCACACTGCTGCATTTAAACAGCTCTTGTTTTAAATGATTCGTCTATGTGAGGAATGATCGAATGGAAGTGAGATTTTGTGAGTTTTTCTACAATCTGTTTTTCTGTTAATTTAACAAATGTAATGCTATTTAGCATAGGAAATGGCAGAGTAATTACTGCACAAAGTGATTATTGATAAGTCATTTCTCAGGCTTGTTATTTACAGGATGAGGGGTGAGTGTTTAAATCTACTGATGAACTTGCTGGTCAATTTTTCTCTGTGTGATAAAGTGTATATGCAAACTAGTGGTCTCCTATACGCACTATTCATTGTGGGATTTTGTAAAAAAAAAGAAAAACATGCTTTCCATATACATCATATTAGTTGAACAATGGTTTGTAATTGCAATAGCAAATTATTGTGTGATCACTCGAGCTGTCTCCTGAGCCGCTGCAAGGCAATTAATTATAAATTCATGTTTGTTATAGTGATTCCAGACAAAAATAGGACGAGCGTGTTCATAAATATTTAATTAAGCAACCAGGAAATTGTGGTGACAGTAATTACTGATGGACAGCAAAGTACTGTATCAGTGTCTGTGAGCCAGCTACTAAAACTCTTTCTGTGCACCATCTGGTAGTAACAGTGCAGGGAGTGAGGGCAATTAAAAAAATGTGAAGAAGAGAAAGAAAGAAGAAAAATGTTGTGTTTTACTGATACTGTATACTGTACTCACAATTTACTGTTACTGTTGCACATTAAAATGCACTGTGCATCACTCATTAATTATTAACCTAAAGTTCTGTATATTCTATGTTTACAGTATGTTTCAGTTGAAGAAGTGAGGGAGTGAAAGGGGGTGAAAGGTGATAATGATTGAAATAAAGATACAATTTTGGATTATGATATTTCATTTATTAAAATCTGAAATGTTACTATGTCCTTAAATTATGGCAGTTTTTATTAGTAGTGGTTGATAGTAGCGTCATTAAGATGACTGAGGCAATGAAAAAAAAAAAGAAAGAAAAGAAAAATCAAAGCCAGTGCTTATTCCGCAGACATCTACATTACCCACAATGCAACTTGACAGCCTTCAGTTGGGCCCATAGCTCACTTCTTTCTAACTCCACACCCTCTAGATATTTTTCATTGGAGTTAATCAGCACATGATGACTCTAGTGACATCAGTTTGATCAGATTTCATACAGCTCCCACAAAGCCAAAAAAAAAAAAAAAAACTAAACAAAACAAAGGCCCTATAAAGGCCCTGTAAAAACAGCTGAGTAATATCAGTTGGACTCTCCTTTAACAACCAGTTCATGAAGCATAGTCCAGACTCCAGTTGTCAGAGTTCTGTGTTTTTCATCCCAACACCAGGAGCTACAGCAGCAAGAAAGAAAAAAAATGCAGGACAGCATAACAACAAGGATCAGCTCCTGTAAACCTGCAGAGAATAAAAACTAATTTTTTCATATGAGGCCCAGACTCAAGCACCCACCTGCCAATATTTTGTTGTACGACTGGTAGGAGGAGGGCGAGTAACCTACTGTCCTTAAGTCTCTGAATCGTACTGAGCTCGGTGCACTGCAGCTGACACTGCAGGAATGCTTTTTTTTTCTTTCTTTCTTATTTTTTTAAAATAGTTTACAGCAGGGTTCATTACCTATTGGAGCACCCCACAGTGCAACTTGGCACAGTCTGCAGATCCTTGTGGCAAACAGGGAGCTTCTCTAAAAATTCATCTTTAACATGCAAAAACTGTGTAGCGTACAATACAGCCACACAACGTTTGGTGAAACTCTGAAATGCAGCTTATGCACTGTGGAATGGATTATTTTTAGAGTGACTTCCTTGCTACAAACTGGATTATGTGAGATTGGATATGCCTTTTTCACCTGTTTGTCACATTATTTAGATTAGTATACTCTCTCTCTCTCTCTCTCTCTCTATATATATATATATATATATATATATATATATATATATATATATATATATATATATATATATATATAATATATTTTACACAGCTTGAACTGGTTTCCACTCATAATTGTGCATGCAAAGGGTGTGTCATCACCTCTCCAGGTGTTAAAGAGACACTTTAAAAAAAAAAAAAAAAAACATCTGCATAATGCATGCATACATCATTTCAATGAGTAGAGTTTTAGCACAAAGACATTATGTACATAATTCACACTTGTGCCATGTCTTGAAATGTCTAAAAATTCCTAAATTCACAAAATGAGGCCATACCACCCTGTATTCTTCCCTCTTCAAACACTTCAGACTGGTGCAGTGTTCATTGTATGGGAAACATTTTCACCAATGTATGGTCATAGGTGAAAACTAACACTACATGGCCAAAAGTATGTGGACATGCAGGAGAAAAACCTTTGAACATATGATTCATCAGCCAAGGCCAGTTATTGTAGCTGTAGTATAATAGTCTGCAGAGCCCTTCTACATAGTATTTGAGTCCTTGCTGCAGGGATTTGCTCCCATTCAGCCACATGTACATTAGTGAGGGTGGTCACTGATTTTGGGTGATAAGTCCTTAGGCAAAGCTGTCTTCCCAACAAAAGTGAGAGCATTAGTAGTTTCAGCGAATGTCCCAAAATAGCATTTACATTCAAGGGATAAAGCCCTCTAGTGGCCTGAGAAATTATGGCTCTTTCTTTGGGAGCAAAGGAGGAAATGAGTGGGAGATCTTTTAGATAAAGTTACAAAGGGATGGGAGCGATGTGGATTCAGTGGTTTCTTTTAAAGATGACCATGTGACTTATTACCCAACTTTTTTTTTTTTTCTTTTTTTACAATAACACCCGCAACCCAAGTGGGTATTATTGTAAGTGAGGCATTGAAGGTCCACTGACCTTAAAGAAGCAGAAATTCTAACTCTAACTCCTGAGATCTTTCCGATTAAAGTTTTTTTTTTTTTTTTTTGTTATTAAACCAAATGAAATCACCAGAGCAGTTTTAGATAGCAAAACAAACAATCATTTCTAAAATGGAATGTGTTTGACAAGGCACAGACAGTGTCATAAGTAGAGATGGTAGATCTGTACATTTCTGCGGAGTGATGACACTATATTGTCATTTCATTTAAAAAGGATTTACTGGGCTTGACTCAGAGTCTGCTTTCCAGTTCGTTGGATTGGATTGAGGTCAGGTTTCTGGTCAAGTCACCAAAGTGACGAAATAACCATTATAAATTGAAGATTTTCCAGAACTGGGAAGAAGAACCAAAGGCCAAACCAAAACTGTCTTCTTACCCTGCCTCCTTGAAATCCCATTTGTGTACACCTAATTTGCAAAGGCAAATATGTTGTTGTAGAAAACCGGATTATGTGCCCTATTTATGTAATGAGGATATGTTAATTTACTTATTTGGCAAGCACATATTCCCTTTTATTCTACTATATTTTAAGCCTGAGGTCATTTTAATCCCATCCTGTTCATTCCACCAGCCAGCAGAGAAACGTGTCTCTTGATGACTAAAATTCACCGGTAAATGACTTTGCCATCCAAATGAGTAACTGAACTTGCCGACCTCTTCACGGCCACAGAGACATATTCTTAGAGTCCAATATTTAAAGTCTTCTCTGTTCGGCTAAGTGCCCCCTTTGCTGCAACTGTCAGACTTGAGTAAAAGCAACTCTCAGGCTTTTTAGTTTGTCGAGAGAAATAGCCACTTTCCTGCCTTCACATCCCCGCCTTTTAATTCTTTAGCCTCCCTCTAGCAGTGTATCATATGTAATGATCACAGGGTCACTGTTGTAACTTGTTACACATTCCAGGTATCTGCTCATTCAGCTGTAGCCCTAGCTGTCAGTTCCAGAGGATAAGAGCGCACACCAAATGTGTTTAAATGTAAAAAGATAATGTACCGTCTGTATGGATAATCTGATAACATTCAGGTCTGTGCACAGAATGATATTTTCATCCGACAAAGCTTCTCTCTCTCGCTCTCCGGTTGCTTTCCTCTTGCGAGGTACTGTGAAGCATGCACAAAACAGGGGATAAATAAATAATTAAAAAAACAGAAAAATCAATGAGCCACATCTAGACAGACACAAGCTATTTTCACCCAGATTGTTATTCTCTGTTGGTATTTACAAAACTTCCAAAGACCACAGTAGGTCTAGACTATGAGCCCAATTATAGTTAGCCTGTTAAACCCTTTGCCATTGATTTCTTTTCAGGCTCCATGTGCCAGTCCTGATGTGGGTGTGCTGAACTGGAATCAGTTCCCCCGAAAGACTGAAATGGAAAGGCTTGTTTCAGCCTCTCTGCACCAAATTAGATTGCGTCCTTGTGTCAAGGGGAGTTGTTTGTTTTTGTCGAGTTTCTCTTTGGCAAAAGGTCAAATGAGCAGGCCTAAGAGCGTCCCGTGCAGCCTTTTGTCACACATTATTTATGGGTATTCCACAACAGATGAGCACAGCTAAGGCACACCCTATACACTTTATGTAAGGATACAAGGCTGCTTCCCTTTCTGCCAAATGGCATTTTGGGATGGGGTCAAAGCAGGAGGAAATCCAGTAGACTGGAAGAGTATAAAGAACAAATACACAAGGAGATGAAGTTTGTGTGTTAAGTACACAACTAAAGCAAAAATACAATATTGGCAAAAGACTGTTTGGCACAACAGATGCTGACTGGATGTTTTCGTTTGTTTTTTTTTTTTTCCTTTCCGCAGCTGCAAGGGTGGTGGAATAAATCAGTGTCAAACGCAGAGCTAATGTGAAACACGTGATGGTCAGTGACAGCATGAGTGATGACTGCATTATTGAGCTATAAACTGCAGTCCCAATTTGACAATAGTAATGGTATGCTTCCTGGACAGATTTTTGTCAGGCGTGAAAGGAAGCGATATGTCAAACTGTGCTCCATCCACAGGATGTGATGCTGAAACACACAAAAAAAAGGGAGGAAGAAGAGACCAGATTTTTTTTTTTTTTTTTTTTTTTTTTTGTCATTTCCCAGTTTGAGATCTATCTATAGTGAATAATTACAAAGAGATTCAGACTAAAATAAGATGGAAAAGAAGACATTTTATTAAAATAGGCCATTATAGTGATTTTCCGCCAATACCAATTTGCAGCTAATCATGTTAATCTGCTGCTCGTGTTGTTAAAATCCCACGCATTAACTTCTGCATATTATTTGGTTCAGTTAGAACGCATGGTTAATAATTCAAATTAAAGTTATGTGTTATTAAAAGTACTGTAAATAGTCCCTCTGATTGACTGTACCTCAACAAAGTGCAGTCTTTGGTGGAAGTTTGTTAATGAAAACTTTTTGTATATAAATAAAAATTACATTACATTAACAGAATTAATTGACCATGAAGCTGCAAATGCAAACACACCCATTCAAAAACCTACAGTATATTTAACACATTTGTGACAGTACATAAATTTGTAGGGAAACATAAAGCAGCCTGGATTTCATTTCATTTTAATCAACATAATGAGGAAAAGTTAATCAAATGATACATAAACTTGCAAAACATTTTCACTTAGCATTCAACGGAAATGTTCATTTGTTTTTCTACATTATAAAAACATGATTATGCAAGTTTCAGCTACTGCAAGCACTTTATTAACAAGGTGCACTTGATGGAATGGATTCACTTTTACTTTAGAACTTGATTTAAAATAAATCTGACCTTAGGCAGGATGCTGGATCTCAGTGTCTAGTGTCAGAGTCTTGTGTTTTTTTCTGTTCCATATTAACCTCCCTAATACTTTGGGTAAAGGGAAGACAGGGAACAGTTTTTGAAGTGTTCAAAGTGTGATTTTTGTGAACTTGTGTTCGCATGATCACTGCACATAATGATCTGTAAGATATTCTGTTCACAGAGTCATAGTCAGTAATACGTGCAAGAACCACATCCAACTCTCCCATTACAAATCTGACAGAAGCAAATGTTTAACAGGGTGAGAGCAGTGTTAAGTCTTTAAAAAATATTATTACTTTCCTGCTGTGGTTTCTAATGAAGAATCAGTTTTATTATTCCTGCAGTCATTGAACTGAAAAGAAACCACCTGTGTTACCCAGCAGGATGTCGAATCTCCTCAGAACCATTGTGTGTCATATGGCAAACATGGACAAGGAAAGGTGTCGTCCTGACAATGTGTTTTCATGCAGATAAACTCAGAGATTGAAACATTCTGAACCATTTTATTCTATTTTAATATTTCATTGGGGGAATTTATCCTGATAATAATGGCCATGACTGATTATGAGTGGAGTAAAATGCTCTAAGATGAATAAAATGTTCCACTGCAGCTGCTCATTTGCAGCAGCACTCTGTGCATGTGTCAAAGGTCTGTGCAAACTAGAAAAATGAGTGGTACACGGGGAAACAAAAATCACCATTTTCTCCATATGCCTCTTATACATTGAATTAAAAAGGCCAGGTGGTGGTCTTTCATCCTGGAGGAACGGGTCGAGATGACTCCCTGGGTTTCCTTGCCTTTGAACCGTAGCCACAGCAAGCATCCTGCGGTATCTTTGGAACGGCGAGGGGACTCGATAACAGAAGCAGCCAGGGATCACGAGGGTGTTGAGAGATTGAGAAATAAACCATATTGGGATGCATGTTAGGAGGGCGATAAATGACATAAATCCTGCGTGCCAGTCGACATGCGATAACTGGTTATGGTGGGAAATAAAAAAAAATGAATGGGAAAGTGGGAAAGGCCCCGAGAATAAAGATAATTATTTTTGATAAGGTGGAAATGGGAAAAGGGTAAGATGATAAGCGAAGGTGGGGTGACTGAGCACTGCTGACACTGTATAGCCAAAGACCATCGTGCCAGCCTGCAGAGAAGAGGTTGAACCTCAGAGGGAAACCAGCTCTTTATAACCCACTGTAAGTGCAGTATTCATATTGTGAGGCTCTTAAATAATCCTGCATCATTTTGAAAAGCATCCTTCATTTTCCCATTTTTTTAATATTTTATGAGTGATCATTTTGGCAAAGCAGTTCGCATTGACCATTGAAGAAAAAGATTAAATCTGAAGCATTGAAATGAACAACTACAAAAGGTCATGCTCAAAGTGGCATGGTACAAAAAGCACTGCTGTGACCCTGGAATATTATTAATATCCAAAACAGTGGAGGACTGATTAGAAAAAGAGAAGTATACAGCCTGTAGAGGTCCAAAGTAAACAGAGTACAAGCTGTGTACAAGGAGAAGTGTGTTTTCTAAAAGAGGATTGAGAATCTCAATGCAGAAGCAGCTAAAATTTTCATTTTTTTCATGTTTTTTTTTACAAAGCAAATAGACTAATTCCTCATAAAACTCGAGCTTATCAATTTTACATGCACAGAATATAAGCAACAAGCACTAAGCTAATGAGTGACAGAAATCTTAGCTGTAATGTTTGATGTTGAGAGAGTTTAGCCATTTCACCCCACTAGCCTACTTAATGCTCAGTTATAGGTTAGTTAAACTTCACGGTTACAGTTCCATACTAAAAAATACATTGAAGTGGTATCATAACTTCTACCTGTAGCAAAAAAGGTGTAACCATCATATTTCCATATCTTTGCTAAAATTAGCATCAGCAGCCTGGAAAAAACACTGCCAGTTTAGCATCAAACTTCACTTAACTTTACTTATCTTACCTTTATCAAGAGCCATCTTCCAGTGATCAAAATATTATGTTAATACTTGTCTCTACAATGTCTTTTCTTCTGCTGAGGTTGACATGCTAACATGTTTTGTCACTTTCACTGTAGGCCCAGTCCAAACATCGCTGAAGATGTAGTTCTGCTCATACCTTTGGTCTCGCAGCCATGGCTGAAAGTCGGGTCAGGTCACAATCACCTAAACCCACTCCAAGCATGACACCACATTGCCAGCAATGAAATAATTTTGCTGTACAAATGCTAACACATTTAAATCAGATAAGAAAGACAATCTAAAATGTTTAAATCATGACAAGATAACTGAATCCTGTTTGCATAGGATACGCTAAATAATATGTCCAACTTAATTCCATTGATGATAGTCAAAAATGACATCTTGAAAGAAAGAAAGAATGAAAGAAAGAAAGAAAGAAAGACAGAAGGAAAGAAAGAAAAACCACTACACTTACTTTTAGACTAAGACAGCAAGGCTAAATTGCATCACAAAAAAGATATGCAGCTATAAACTTCAATAGAAACCTCTTGTTTGTGACTACACATTTTAAATAAATGATAGACCACCTTCAGTCTCTGCGTATATACAATAATTTATTCCTGCATTTTTCTCCCTCTCTGCACCTATCTAACACTTTCTGCACTGTGAGATAAAGTGAAAATTATTGAAAAACAAGCTTTCAGGCACTCTTTTTCATCCAGACATCCGCCAAGTGCTTGGAGCAGACTTCCTTACCACAGCAGTTCTGAACGCCCACATTTTCTAGGCACCCAGAAAACAAAAAGAAATATTCTTCAGTGACCAGACAACAGAAAGACAATGCTAACAGAATGGTTACAAACAGTGTTTCAAATTTACAACATAAAACAAAGTCATGTTCCTGTTGTCTGCAAAAGCCAAGGAAATGATTCATGGGTCAAGATAAGGCCATTTGCACAGTTTCATCTTTGATGTCATCCTATGTCTTGCAATGAGTCAGTGGGAAAAAAGAAATGATCACACTCATTAGACGGTAGTTGGAAAAGCTCTTGATGTTTCTTAAACATGATTAAATAACTCATTTCCATTCAGTGTCTGTAGTGAAAAAGAGTGAGTGGCGCAGATTTCCCTCACTTCCTCATGTCAACCTGCCATACCTCACCGCCCCAAGACCCAGCGTGATGCGTTAAAGTCAACTGGTGGGCTTCATCAATCATGACGCAGCTGTAATCAGAACGACAGAATTATGAAAAATGGAGCCTGTCATAACAACGCGCCTCGGTGTGCAGGATGTTGCTGAGCGTCAGACTGAGAGACCACTTCCACTTTATCAGGGACGTTCCTCTCCTAAGATTTTAAGGGACTCAATACAAGATTAAATTACTGGTTAAAATGCTAATTTGTCAGTGCAGTGCAAACCTCCGGTCCTGAATGAACTCCATATGAATGACAGAATTATATCTGGAGAGGATGGAGTGTAGTAAACAACTTTACCTCAAGCCTGGCCTTGTTGAGACCACAACTATAAATCACTGATGTTCTTTTTTTCCCTCTGTTTTCCCTCACAGCGTCTGTAAGCTGCTTCTCATCAGTCTGCTGAGCTAAGCTTATTTGTGTGTTAAAGCCCAGCCCTTCCAATGAAATTAGCAAGGAATAATCTCATAAATGTCATGATTTTTTTTTTTTCCCCAAACCAACTGTACAGACATTCAGGAATGGGCAATCAAGCTAAAAGAAAAACATTACCTTGATTAATTAATTTAACGTGATGATGTCTTGCCGCATGAGACCACACACACTCAGATTTATGAGTGCAGTTCAAGACTCGAGTGAGTGTTTGTAAAAAGAAAGAAAAAAAAAAAAGCCATACACGTCATATAGACATTTTTGCAGAACAGTTATTTCTAATCAATACAAATATTTGAGTGTGATCACATGTCCTGTTCTCCTTCATCGGAACCATGTTGGAAGAAGAAACAGATATAATTTTGCACTTGGTTCGACTGAGTTGGCACTCTCCAGTTACAGGCAAACTGATGCTTGTAAACAAAAAGTAACATGGATGCACAAAAACCGTGTATACTGGACACAGATTCGATTTTTTTTTTTCTTTTTGGCTGCAGGGGGAGTGAAAACAAATCTTCCATCTGTATCTGTAACTAAAGCTTTACTCTTCTGGCATGATTTGACTTCAGGCTGTTGGCTTCGGCTAGAATCAGTCTGAGTATCAGCAGACGCTCTGACATGACTGGTTTGCTGCATTTGCTCCTGATATACTAAGCATTTTCAGTCTTGTGATCACGTGTCAGAGAACCTGACGTGGTTATTTGTTGGACAAATGAATCAATCTGACCTCCTTAACCCAAACTTCAGCTCTAAATCCTGTCTTTATCACCAGCACATAATAGCTTCTTACACTGATTAACATCAGATTTGTCTGCTTCCTTGTCACTTTATTGATACCACACTCTTATCAGACAGATATGTATTAAAATGTGTGTCTTATAAAATCCAGACTGACATAAGCTTCAGTTATACATGTCTGTTTTTTTCTGTCTGAAATCACTCTGAAGATTTCTGGTGAACTCTTTTCATGGGAAGTGATTTGATACAGTTTGATGTTTACATGCGCCGACACTTTTAATCAATAGAAAAGTGACGAAGACGTCACGTGAAGAAATGTGTACACGTCCCCACACATTTACGTCAAGACAGAACACAAGTACAGAAAAGACACAGCCAGAGTGTCATCAGGGTGAAATGGAGATGATGAAGACGTTGTTTGAGGTGTTGTGTTTGTGAGGCTTTTTTTTTTTTTTTTTTTGGCTTTTTTTCTGATTTTATAATCAGAATATTCCACATATATACACATATTTGATGTCTTTTAGGGCCCCCATTAAAAATCTAAATTAAGATTTGTTGGTCTGGGCAGGACAGGCTGACTGGCAGCAGACAGATATGAAATGGCATCAGCAGTGAAGGCTTAGGACTCCAGATGAACCTTTCAAAAATCCATCATATGGGTCACAAACTTCTAAAACCGCACGATGACATACATACGAGGAGGCCAAACCCTTCATCAGTCTCCTCTTCTTATTGAAATCTACAGTCTATCCTTCTATTCATACTGTATTAATAGTAAAAATAGC
Source organism: Caranx ignobilis (assembly GCA_021432705.1). NCBI lineage: Eukaryota > Metazoa > Chordata > Actinopteri > Carangiformes > Carangidae > Caranx > Caranx ignobilis. The sequence goes on from MU269986.1 coordinate 4,592,934, forward strand.
TTCATAAAAAAAAAACACACAACCACACGGGAATTTGTATTTGCACTGATTAGATGTGCTCAGCTTAAAAGTAGGTTTGTTGAATATAAGTCTCGACAGGGATGTTTCATTGTATGTGCACATCAGAGGGATCTGTGGTAATGTCACTGTAGGTAATTTCATTATCCAAAGGTGTAGTCACATCAACACTAGACTGTGCAAACATTTGCTCTCATTAATTTCAACTCAGTTACCAAAGATGAAATCAAGAATTGTCTCCCTGCCATTTGCTTACACAGCTCAGTTTGCCCTGCTCAATATTCATTTTTTACCCATGTCGGATCCACAGCATCACATCCTCTCCAGAGGCAAATGCTGCATTCACAGAGCGTCGGGTAGAACAGGAAAAAATCATTTTCTAACTTGGGAGTATTCCCACATGATTCCAAGGTGATTAGCAGCAGTCACACAAGATAAAGGCTAAATTATCTGCTTCATAGCTACTTCTGCTGCTGCGTTGTGTATGTGCAGCGGTTCATTGCCATGTGAAACCAGATACGAAGAAACAGCATAGCTCCTATGAAATTAACTGACTTCATTGCGTTAGTGATAATAAAATATTTCATAATGATGTAACTGCCGGTGGTGGCACATTTGCAGACATCATTCCAGCAGTTTGTTGACATGTCAGTAGTTTTGACACACTAATGTGACTCATCTCCATCATAAATGAATGCAAATTAATCTTTTCCACTGGTACTTGTTTGAAGGATATAACCATGTGGCTGAATTCTAAGCCTAAGTCTGACACTGACAAAAGCCTGCTGCCACCCCCAGCCACCTCAGCTGTTATTGTAAGACTAGCTGACTCACTTGACTACTGCATTTCCCCTCTGGACTTACTATAGCTACACTGTAGAGACCCTTCAGTAACCTTCTTCAAACCGCTCCATATACTCAGTCTCACCTAGCCGAGTCTGAAGCCAGCTCTTGTACATACTCTGGTGCTTGACACTACATGCTGAACTGTAACCTGTTCAACATGTGGAGGTTTGTTCATGTAGCATAGTGGTGGCAGATTCAGCAGGTGTTAGCCTGTTAGCCTTTTATCCTGTGGACATCACGCCATATTCCAAAGGCCTGGACACTTCTGAGAGACACTGTGCTGTAGTGTGTATTATGTGGCACAAGTTGTAGTTCCAGTTTGAGTTAATAACTTATTTGCTTCTCCAGGTTATTATTCACTTCTGCTTCTGAAGTTGATGTAAAATCACACACAGAGGATCAGCTGAAACAACTCATTCAATAATTCACCAGCTTTATGCTACTTCAAGCTTGTATTTACTTACTTAACATTCTGGGTGGATATTGATGCATATTATTCTACTTCCACTCAATAATGACATATGTTAATATGCCGCGTGCTCCTGTGGTCTTAAAGTGGTGCAATATACACAATACATTCAGAGCTACTCAAGCAGTATAGTTTAACGGTAAAGAAAACCTCTTGAAAACCTCTTGAGTATTGCTATGAAAGCCTGTCTTTAATGCTTCTCTTTGCAACTGCAATTTCATGAAGTGCATTAAAGCTAATAATAATAATAATAATAAAAAAGGGGCCGAGAAAGATGTCACTCAACCACACAGACCTAATGCTGTGTTCAAGACAACTGGGAAGTAACCAAGAGGTCAGAATTCCAACTTCATTCGTCATCATAGTTTTCATGCTACAGCAGGGTTCTCAAACTCGTTTCACAAAGGGCTGGTGTGGCTGCAGTTTTTTGTTCCAACCAATCAAGATCACACAGTTTGACCAATCAACTGTCTGAAGATTGAGATCAGTTGATTAACTGAGTCAAGTCTGGTGTGCTGCTGCTTGGTTGGAACAAAAACCTGCAGCCACACGGCCCTTTGTGGAATGAATTTGACACCCCTGTGCTACAGGTTTATACTGAGGAGAAAAAACATGGATGCCCAAAAGACTTTTGGCATGTTGTGGCTGATTGCTGAGCATGAAAAATATATGAAGCAAAAAATTATGCTTATTTTGGGAGCAGATGAAGATGCATGACGACATCGACAAATCACTTTTGTTACAGTTCCATCTTGCCATTAACGATGGGGGCCGCCATGTTTCCTTGCTGTCACTGAGGTTGAGTCAGAAAAACTTAGCTCTGAGATGATACCTAAATTTCTTACATGTAATTTCCAAGTTTGACGCCATTCAATTAATTTTTCACAACTATGAGCTTGTTTTTTCCAAGTTGTCTTGAACACAGCATTCGAGTAGCTCTAATTAGGCCATAAGTGAAAACACCTTTCTGACATCATTAACACCTGTGAGCTGCCCAATCACAACTTTCACAATGCATTTTATACCACATTTCCCCCTAACAACTTCCCACCACTTCAAATTGTAAGCAACAGCCAACAACCTGTAGTTCTTTATAAGGTCTGTTCTCTTGAGTTTTTTTAGTAGGCATCTCTAGACCAGAGTGGCATTTAAAAAAAAAAAAAAAAACAGAACTCATGCTGATCCAATCTCAGGTGCAATTTTCATAGATCCACAGTGTCCGTTTTTTTTTTTCTTTCTTTTTTTTAATAAAAAGGCAAGAGAGCGCAAAAAGGAGCACATTATGTTTCAGTGAAATATAGTGTTTTTATGCCTAAAGTCTTATCCAGAGCTCTTTATTCTCATGTCCCCAGCAGCTTTTTTCTTTTTAAAGCCAGGAGGTGATAAGTGTTGAGCAATGATTTACCCCAGCAGTAGGCTACCATTTAGCCAAACATGAATGGTTTGCCGCTGGTCGTCTATATCTTTCCCCCTGTGATGAAAGGAGAACCTCATTTAATATCATCAGTGTTTCCACATCCATCTGCATTTTGAACACATGGCTGAACATTTTAATGTGCAAACATCTCTAGTGTGACCTGTGAATAAGCTAAGGTGTGTGTGTGTGTGTGTGAAGAGGTTGCCCCAAATTGCCATTTATGTTCACCAGTGTGTTCTGGACTCCCATTGATCTGGATTGCTGTTAGATAACAGAAGACCATTTGAAGTTTTTGCAGAGATGAAAGAGAGAGAGAAGGCCAAAGATTTTGAAAAGAAAAAAAAACTCAGTTTTTATTTAGGTCTGAATCCAAACGTTAGTCAGCGGCGCTTCAAAGGATTCTCTATCCCCCTTTTTCATAGCTATTTCTCACAGTAAAACATGCTTTGCTAAAATCAGTAGAGATTAGAGTGGCTTTCACAGAGTCAACTTCAAAGTGAGCATGGAGAGTGGGGGTAAACTTATGATAATGGCGATACATTTATGAAATGGTATTAGTTTACATGTTGTACAGCAGAGAGTATATTTTTGACTGATTAAATCCTGTATTCTCGTTTTTCTATCAACACCCTCCAACTTATTTTGTGTCCCGTGGCTCTTAAGAGTAAGAACCTCACACCAAAGAGGCATCAGGACTCCAGCTGAGAACAGCGTGTCGGTTTCAAGAGCTTCAAGATCAGGATCGAGTGAGTTCAAGAGCAGCAGGTATCAAGTCAGCATGAGACTGGAGGAAATCAAGGTGTAGCTACTGTACCTAGGGAGAATCGTATTGTTCAGGGTTGTAGCCTGTCAGCATCTGTCTGCTCGTTGTCTTTTTTTTTTGCCTCATCATTCACTCCACAGTTTTATAATGACATTTTTTTTTAATCTTGTCATTTTGACTTTTCAGAACTCAGAACTTTAGCTTGAAATCAACTGCTGCCAAATGTGCCACAAACAAAGAGACAGAGGACGCGGTCTGAAGGAATTCTTTCCTGGTGCAGGATTTTTTTTTCCTTTTTTTTTTTCTTCCCTAAATCTTTTTACTCTCCCGTGGGTGTCAAATGATTGACAGTAAGCAGAGTGGAACAAAATGTGTTCACTGTATGAAAAACACTCAACTCAAGGGCACAATTAAAAGACAATAAAAAAGAAACAGCGACAAAACCAAATAAAGACTTGTATGGTGATTTTTGATGGATTATCTAACTAAAGCAACTTTCAAGTCTGCAGTACCCAGACTGTGGAAAAAAAAAGAAGTGGCAGCAAGTGACCCTGATAGGCCTATCTCAAACGGCGCTCACAGTGTGCAAACACTCCAAATGTTCAGTTTAATCTTTTCCGTTCCTTATCACACACCTGTGGTGATGTAACAAATCAATGTGGAGGCTTTGACTGATCCACACAGAGTTTTGGGGACAAGGAGCGTTTAACAGCTTAAATTCAAAACAAACCTGAACACTGTTTCATATCTCTCTTGATAAAAGAAAGAAGAAAAACAAAGGGAAAGCGAGTTGAAAATGTTTTAAGATTTGATGTAGATTTGGTGGTCGGCAACACACACACACACACACACACACACCCCTGGTGACATTTTCTGTTAATCACTGGCAGCTTATGTTCAATTCTTTACTGATCCGTGCCATGACTTTTAGCTTCTATTGAAGAAGCTCTCTTTATTTGTTTGACATTGAAGTCAATGTGAAACATGGGTGAGACTCGCAAATAGTTCCCAGGAGTGTTTGTAAGTTTTCTTCACTGCTGATCATGTTTTTGTTTTGTTTTTTTTTGGCCAGGAGCTGGTGGTGGTGATTGTCTCTTGACAAGAGTTTCATTCTGTGTTTACAAGACAAGTAGTTATAATGTGTCCTGTGAGCAGCAAGTGTCCTCAGGGCAGATTGGAGGCTATTTGAGTCGCTATCAGAAAGTGACAAGACATGCTGTTTAGTATGCTAACTTCAGTAGAAGAAAGAGCATGATGGAAACAAGAGCTGACACTGGTGTTGCTTTCCACTACTGCAGACAGCTCTGGGTGGGTGAAGGAACTTTGGTGCTGATCTCACATCACTTCTACTAAGTAAACAGCTGTTAATTCTAACATTGGATGTGTAGCATTAGCAATACTTAAATAGCTCCTTTAAAGTACAAACAGTTTGGTACATACTGAGTGGCTTTCCTGCTGAGAGTTACACAAAGATTGCCACCAGCCTATGTCTGTATAAAGCCATTATTAGGCACTAAAAGCAACAGCTTTCTGCATTAGGCTATCACTGATTAAAGGTCCTGCCTATATTGTGTGCATGAACTGAAATGCTGTGTGCAAGTTCAGTGCTGAACTCACAGAATTTCCTCTTTACCAGTAAGTTAAAGTGACTACGAGGAGTTTCAGAAAATGTTTTCACCCTTTGTTTCCCATGAGTCTCCGCACGCACGGTTGCAGACTGGTCGCAAATGAGCGAGCTAGCCAGAGCAAGCCGTGGGAGTTTTGAAGACCGAACCAGAGAGCTTTGACCAAACGATGGCCACCGACAAAGTCATTACACAGACAGGTTTTACTATTAGTAACGTTTTTTACTCTTCTGTCAAATGGCTCTGCTAGTCTCTCTCGGCACATGTGCGTAGTCAGTTGCCGTAAATCACTCTGTCTTTCCGAGGAAATGCTGGGTGAGTCGACCACTAAATAATAATATCAAAATAACTACAAAGATAAAATGATATATTTATAGAAAATGGACACATAAACAAGTGGTGGTGATGTAGATTCATCCACATTAATATGAGAGACTCTTTTATAACCAAAAGCAAACTTCACAGTGTATCTTTAACAGCTGGTAATGTGAACTATGTACCTATAGCTCCTTTATGACTTACAGCTCCATGGCTGTTCCATGTGGCCAGGTTGTTTGTGGTGCTGCTGGATTTTTTCTGTCTCTCTCCCTGTCTCCGCCCCCTGCTCTGTCGACCTGAGCTCAGGTGAGCTCAATCACCTCGTTGGCAGAGCAGGTAGAAAGAGACAGGGTCAGACACACTCTCTGTTTCTCTTACACCAAAGGCATGTGGCTGTGAGAGGGAGGAAGCATAGCCACCTTGGTTTTTGCTTTGTTTGTTGGTTGTTTTGTTTGTTTCTGTCCTCAGCTTCTCTACGTTGCTGGGTTTTGTTATTTTGTTTTGGTCTGGAGGTCTCTGGTAGTTCTGTTTTTTGTTTTATTTGCTTTTTTCTTTAGTTTAGGTTTGGCAGTGTGGCTTGGGGAGACAGCCATTGCAGGCTGGCTCAGTGATTCTCTTTTGTTAAGTTTGCCCAGGACCAGACTTTTTGGTTCATTCATTTTCTCCCCATTAAACATATTTATTTACTATTTACAGCCCATTGACACTTTTTGCAATTAAATATAATAAAGGTTCTTATGTTATAGCCCTGTAAAGCTTTGTTTCTGAGTTCAAGAGCTCTCTAACAACAAACAAATGTGTTGAAGACCATGAAATGATTGAAAGCTTCAAAGGAAATAAAGTGAGCAGAGCTTGAGTTGAACTTATTTTAGCATTTTACATTTTCCGAACACAAAGCATGTCTGAATGTTAACTGTAGGTCTGTTGAGTTTAAAAGTTGTTCCATAATGAAAAGTCTGTTTGGGACTTGTATAGTGGACTAGACATGTTGTCATACATAGGCTGTCAGACAGACCTGCCTAGGAGCAGATCCTGATCTTTTTTATGCATTCAGTGAGCTTAGTCCGAGCCATGACATCAGTCAGGTCACAAACTGTATGTCCAGGATTTTTTTTTCCAGTCCATGTCAGTGCATTTCAGCCCCTGATGTCATTAACATATCTCAGATGGTGATGCGTCTTATTTACCGCTAATACCTTATGTCATCCTGTGTTTAATCTGTTGTTCCCCTGCATTTACATACTGTCACAGTGAATCTCTGTCAGCCTGCCCTATCTGCTTGCAGTGTCGATTAACTGATTAACATCAATTGGGTACTTTCAGTGGATGGGAGGCAGCTGGGCTTTGACTTGATCAAAGAGAGAAAGATGTTTTGCCTCATCAGCTGTGATGAGAAGCTGTAGGTGCAAAAAAAAAAAAAAAATCCTACTCTAGCCATCTCAGCCATTTCCCGGTCTAAGAGGAGGCTGGGAGAGAGGCCAGGGAAAGTGGCAGCATCACGGGGCACCAGCTGGTCACACGCACAAGTAGCGGGTGTGATTTCACCTGAACATTTAGCAGGGGCATTTAATCAGCCAAGGCTGGCACATTCTGGCATCCTTCTCATTAGGAACTTGTACTTCCACCATGCTGGCAGTAGAGGTGTGAGAGGCTGCAGAGATGCAGATTTAGAAGTCCACTTTATGCTTAACATGTATTGAAATGTTGTGATGGTCATCTTCGGAGATGTTATATAGATCAGGGTGGGGGGGTGGGGGGACAGTCTGATTCTGATGGCATTCACTTTTTGTGTGTTCAGTCATGGCACTGGGTTGAAACACCATGTATGCTGCTACCACTGTTCCTGCATGGGGGCCTCCACTAGCAGCTCTTGGTGTTGTGGCATAACATAATGTTACATGATTTAAATAATGCTATGATGTGAAACAACATAACTTTGTCCTGTAGGAACTTGGCAGCAAGATCCTGCACGAAGCACCAGCCATAACATTGACCCACTAGGGCTGAGCTCTGTCTCCTTCAATATCATTACATCATACTACAAAATGTTATGGTAAATGTTACAATGAATGTAACCACATATGAACTGTAAACATATCTCAGTGCGAACAGCATCATTGACCATCACAGTATCATTCTGCTCCATGTTGAGTTTGATGTCTCTCCATAATTTTTTTTTTTGTTATTCCTTTATTTTACCAGGTAAAACCTTGTCGATATTTAAAAACCTGTTTTACAGGAGCAACCAGGGTAAGAGAGCAGCACACAAACAACTCTACATAGATTTACACAAACAACATGAAAATTACAGATTACATAAGGTAATCACAAGAGTCGATGGGTCTCCTTTCTCTATCTCTATCCTTATGCAATGAGTGTAGTAAGGCCTCTCTGTGGTGAGTTTGAGGTCACTGCAGAGACTGACAGCACCAGGAAAGAGATACAGTGAGTTCAACAGAGCATCAAAGCGAAATGACCAATATCCATAGACCCCCCCCCCAAACCAGATTCTTTCTGCAGCCGGGTCTGCATGAGGCCATTCTCAAGTGGGCCCATCTGAGGCATGAGTCCCACTCCGGCCCTGATCTAGACTTTCCCTGACCCTCACCTTTACCACTGACCCAATTTGTCCCAAATCTGACAAGTCGCCCAAATTGGTCTTCAGCTTGAATATAGTCTCTGTTTTGAAATCCCCAAAAAGTAGCCCACACATACACACGTGTGCCTGCGCACACACACACACACACACACACACACACACACAGGAGCTCAGTGCTATATCCTCACCATTTTGTCCAAGAGCTTTCCAGTGAGTAAAGACAGTGATCAAACCTCCGTCTTGAGCCACCAGCTCAGCCGGGAGTCTGAATGTGTTGAAGTGACCCATATGCTTTATTTCACAGCGTTTCCCTCTGCTGTAATATGATTGTGATGTTCCTCTCTGTTGGACTGTGATTGTGAGTGTCCATTCTGTGTTCTCCTATTGCTCTAGTGCACAGCATACACCACTCCACTTGAAAATATAGCTTATTTGAGCATTTGAAATTCCTCACTGCTCTGCTGAACGTGTGAGGTTTTCATACATTTAACAATTAATGCAGAAAAAAAAGTGATTTTTATTTTAAGCAACCTTATGTTCAGGCGTGAAACAAGAGCTTGTGCATTCACAGTGTTGTCTCTACTCTGGCCAGCCATTAGAAATTATGGACACAGGGACAAATTTTCCAAATTGGGCACTTCATCCAGACCCACTTCACCACCCACCCATCCACCCTTAGCTCTAAAGCCAACATGGTCAATTTCAAATAAGCTCTTGGTCATTAGCCTTGTAGTGACACAGATGGAGTCTCTAACAACCATTTCCAGCAGTAGAGGCTGATATCACAGGAACAGCCTGATCATTTTCTTGCTGACTTTAGGCCTTACACTTTGCTAATTGCAAGCATTAATAATAGCAGCTTGTTTTCCGAATGAAAGCTTTATAAGGGCAGTGCATCATTGCTTTTTCTTAATCAAAGCAGTGTACCATTATTTAAGGTTACAATTTACTTGTTAGTCTGCATAACATCTTACTTTTGCCACATTCACCTTTTTCTTCTCCTTTCATTTAATCATTCTCTCTGTCCTCTTTTTTTTTTTCCTTTTTCAGCTGCTGTTTGTTGGTGATTTAGCATTTTGACCTGCCGAGTCAGCTCTAAGCTCAAGTGTCTCAAATGCACCATTCTCAAATATTTATAAGTAAAGACATGTCTTGTCAGTGATGTAGGTAAATTGAATGAAACCACAGACCTTTGCTTGACTGTTGCATGGACCTGTGCCCTAGAGCTGGTCTGGGGTCGTCTCTTTCCTTTGACCCCTCATGATGGGTTGGGCTGCCTTCACTGTAAAACCATGAATATTGTCATCCAGAGAGAGAGGGCTGTGGGCAGAGGCCCTGTCAGAATGTCACCCCTGTGTATATTTACACGGTGAAATTGCCTGCTCTAGCAGAAGCTCAGATCGATATGAATCCAAAGTCAAAATATTCAAATCTCTAATGCTTTTCAGATGAATCCACTATAATAATAATAATAATAATAATGGGAAAATCTGAAGTGTGACAAAGCTAATCAACCTTATCAAAAAAGCCCATCTCCTCCAGTCACTCAGCTAATTTAGAAGTAAAAAGTTGGAGCTGAATGGATGTTAAACATTTAGATATCACTTTGGTGATGGGGAAAAAAAAAGATTCGTTCATTACAGATACCCCGTCACAGACTTGTACAAAACTCTGTGACAAATTTTAGATTTAGTGTGGACACAATATTTTCATTTGCCACAAAGGGACCAGTGCAGAACAGAAAGGACATGTGTACTTGTGGGTCTGTGGACACCTTTTGGCCGTTGAACAAAATTCAGAACAAAGCAGAAATCTAATCTACAGCTCTTGGGCTCCTGCAAACCTCCACACAGACAGCCAAAAGGCACCAGGGATGAGTCTGAAAATTCATTCCGTCCTTTTTCGGCGATGCGACTGTGATTCCTTTTGTGTGCCTGCATACATTAGGCTACAACATCCATCTCCACTGGCACTACTTGTGTGGCACAGGGGAACACCAGCTGTGTCCCCCCATCTGCTGTCGAGATAGGCCCGAGCATTTAGACCCCCCCCCACACTCAAAAAAAACTAGGAGGAAAAACAACAGCAGGCTAAGAGGCAGGGATTACAGCTTGTGTGTGTCTGGTTGTCTTTTTGAAGGTTGTGTGCAGGTCTTTCAATTTGTCTACATGTGTACATGCATGTGAATGTGTGTGTTTGTGCCCATGTCTGTTTCTTTCTTCCACTTCATTATGAGTTTGGATGCAGTTGCCAGGGGCATCTCTATAGTGTGCGGCTCACGCTCCATCTGTAGCCGTCGGTAACGTGTAGCTGCAATACACTTTGATCGCAGACGTTTTAATGAAGAGCATGCAAGCAGCCTGGAGGCCGTGCACTGTGCACATGTTTGTTCAGCACGTCACAACACTGAAACGTTATCTACAGCAGTTTTGATATCACTTCGCAACAGATTAAGCCAAAAATCACAATGCCATGACCCACGGTACACACGCCAAAGAGAAATGATAATAACTTTTGACAAATGAGGAGCCTGTGATGGTGAGGAGACTAAATGTTACAGCACAAATTCTGAGGAATAACTATCGTGCTTGAGATGTCAGTGTACAGCCTTTCAACTCAGAACTGAAGACAACAACAACACACATACACAAAAAGCTCTAGGTTTCACCAACGGCCATGAGAGATGTGCAAGGTGTTACTAAGTGATGAATAATTCAAATGAAATAATTTAAACTTGCTTCTCCCATTTTTCTGGACGTATACTGTATTTACTTGGCACATAACAGTTCTGCCTTTGTTGTGGAAACGCAGCCATATTCTGTCTGATTGCATTTAAATCAACAGGGCATGTAAAATTTAAATTTCTTCAAAGAGACTCTGGGAAATATTTTCAAAGGCTTTGAACTTTGACAGCTGACACGGAAGAATAACAGAAGGAAATGCATAACATTTATGACTATGTATGAGATGCATAAACTAGCAAGAACACGAATTACAATACTGTGAGATTGAGTTTAAAGGAAGCAGATAGGTTTGCAGCAGCTGTTGTCATCGTGACACTGTTGTCATCAGGGGCAGAGCGTTCATAAATATTAGCCATGAAAAAAACCCATACATCCCTCTCATTAAGGGAAATTTCCATTGAGCTAAACTGGGTTTTATGGTAACTTGTAATTATATCAAGAATAAATTGTAGAAACATATCTGATCTGTTTGTCAAACTACAGTCCTGTGTGTTGATTGGCAGGGTTATCTCTGGTGTGTATGTGTGCTCGGATTAAACAGACCATGCATTTTACATGTACTGCTTCCTATATCTGTGTAGTGCAGCCGAGTGAGCTCCCAGGCCTGAATATCAAAAGTCAAACATGCACGTGCATCCATTTGATACATTATGAAGGGCAAACCAGGTGGGATGGTTGAGAGCTCACTTGAACTCAATTTCATAAAAGGAAAAAAAAAAAAGAACAAAGAGGGTTAAAAAAAAAAGAGAAGAAGAAAGAAGAAGAGCGGTGGTGGTCTACATGCAGCCTGAGCGTGTTAGTATTCAGGGAGCTTTGTCCAGCTTGGCTTTAGATGATGGAAGAGTGTAGATGAATATCAAACCTGACTAATCTCTTCGCTCCTAAAAGCACCAAGCTCCCATTATCAGTCTCTGGGAGATTAGACTAAACCAAATACAACACTCTGTAGATATGTTTGTGTGTATCACAATATTATATCACTATATTTTTAATTATTCCAGTGTGTTAATTAATCAGTGCAAACACTCAAACTTTTGTTAGCGCTTCTTGAAAGTCTCCATACATCAATATACAGCTTTTTGTTTACTCAATATAGACACAATGGATAGAATGGGTCACTTGACATTTCAACATGGCATCAAAGGCAAAGTCTGATCCAGAGCCTGCCGCTGAAAGCCAGAGGCTAAACCTTCAGAAGTGTTTCACATCAGCAGGTCGCATCTTCAAAGATATATTTATGATGTCAGGGTCGTGTAGTCACCCCTAAACAATATATGTTAAGACACAAATCCTGTTTTTCTTTTCAGTGTGCCAAGTGCATTATTCTGATGGCAAGTTTCCCACCGTCCTTCACAGTGGACTCATCGCACTGCAGGATTTAACCAGGGATGTTTCTCCTTTTTTGTTCTTTTGCTGATTTGTGTGAAAACAGATTTCTTCCGTGACAAACTGAGACAACAGCGTTCTGACAGGAACAGTACCCACTAAGCGTTGAGTTTGTGCACGAGCTGCTAGCAACAAATAGGATTCAGCAACTGCAGCTCCCACAAGGCGTTGACAGCATGCCAGTGGCTCACAGGATAGCGCTGTGGACAAATGCAAATGTTCGTCATTGCTTTAACTGACAAGTTGTTAAAATCTTACTTTGCAGCGGTTGCAGTCAGATGTGATGAGCAGCTCCTGCTAACAGCCATGTAAACACGCCCGCTCCCCGAGCTGGGCTGTTGTCAGGGGTGTTGCTGCATCATGAAACTCACGGTCGATGCAGACTGGTCCATGCAGAGCCTGTGTGACAGGCTTTCTGGGCAGAACTGTGCTGATTTCTCCGTCGATATACATCATGGCGGAGTGGTTCCAGTTTTAATGGACTACAGAAACGCACCAGGCGCCTGCATAATTAGTGAGAATGTTTTTTTTTTGTTTGTTTGTTTTTTTTCATCAGCACCCAGAATAGCCCAGTAGACAAGACCAATGAAAAGAAAAATATCACTGTCCTTATTTTGCTTGTTAATTCAACAAGGTGAACGTCCTCTCACATGAAAGACATGATTTTTCATCGTTACATTCCCTTTTCTTCCCCTCCTCAATTATGAAATATGGATGATACAGATATTTTCCTTTCATACTTAATTAATTGGAAGGTTAAAAACACCTTTTCTAAGTATTTCTGACTGGTAAGCAAAAGTCCGAAATGGACCTTTTTGAATAATAAACTATGTTTTGCTTTAAAATCAGGACCACTTCTGTGTACATGCCAGGTTTTCGCTTGGCAGATGCTACATTCCTGACCAGCCAGGATCTAGCTGCCTAGTATAGGCTAATTGAAATTAGCAGAATCCATTAATTAGCATGTAATTCCATGTTTACACAGTACTTGCACTGTGGCCCTCTAAGCATCAGACATCCGTTATTATATACAACCCCTCACCATGACCAATTAAAGTGACTGGGCTTAAAGGAAAAAAAGTCCAGCATGGTAAGCACATATATGAGGTTAATTGGACTGACCCCTTGTTTTCCTTCTTGTTGTCACTTCCTTCCTCAAGAATCACTGATGCTATGTGTGAGCAATCACCATGGCGATGGAGCTATAGGGGAAAATACTTGATTTCGGCTAAAGCCCTTAATCAGCGCCACCGACGGATGTGTAATAGTAAATGTTTTCATTGTTGCCGCTGAGCAGACAGCTCATTAATTTTCAGATCGCCTGTAAGTGCTACGACTCCTGTAGTTAGGAAATCATCTATATGGAAGATGCATAGGTTGTTAACCACTGAGTAAACACGTTGCATGTGGGATGTATACAGCTTACTTTGCAGAAAATCCCTGAAATACGCATGAGGGATGCAGATTCCATGCTGTGTCCGCAAGAATGCCCCCCCCCACCACCACCACCACCCTTCCACTTCAAAACCATGTAACAGTGGGAGTGCAAAAGATACATACTGTACAGTGATGTGACCGCCAATGAACCTATGTTTTAACTCCTGAAACTGCTTTAAGCTTTAAGAGAAGGGTTTATTATACTGTTGCAAGTTCTCATTTATCCTTTACAGGGTATGAGAAACTCCAACCTTGAAGTATCCTCACAACCTGAACTGACTTTTACAACTGGCACCATCTGTCCCAAAATTTCTCATATAATGTAACTTGACCAAATAATGCAATGACTATTCATAACTCGCAGTGATAAGTTGCGTATATCTATAAGCAGTTTTTATGCATTCATTTTGAAAGTGAAGAGAGACAGGAAATACAGGACAGAGAGAGAGAGAGTGGGCCCCAAACATTCAGTAAGAGGTCCAGGAGTCGTACCTGGGTATAGCTGCTAGGATTCACTAGGCACCCTGACCATTCAGTCATTAAAATGTCCTTCAGCCAAACTCCCACTGTGGAAACATTGCTGTGAGTCATAACTACAGATGTATGTAACATGCAGCATCCTGTCATGGTGGAGGAATCTGTTTCAAATGATTTCATCTCAGTGCATCAACCTTTTACATCCGTTAACATGACTGAAGTGTGTTCACAGAGCGCTGATGCTGTGTTTGAAGTAAGTCATATCCACATTAAACACAGTGGAGCTCAAGAGTCATGACACTGACAAGTGTATCCTTCTGAGTGATGAAGTGTCAGATGAGTAAAATCTGAGTTGAGCCTTTACTTACTTTTCTTTTCTTTTTTTCTTTTTTTTTTAGATGAAGCACCACAGAGTAAATTAAGTGAAGTTTCACTTTCTTTCTCACTTATTTACTTACTTTTCTCAACTAGGTTTGGCAGATTCTGTATTTGTGCTAGACGCAGCACTCTCAGCCCATAAACCTTTATAATCAAAGATCTTTTATTAACACTGCCATGAGCAATAACAGAAGATATTTGACTATATATTTTTATGAGCTGAGTGTGCAGTCACTGGGGCATTTTTTTCTGATTGCATTTGAATCATTTAAGCAGTTATGTTAGCAGGACCTTTTGTTCCCACTGTATAGGAGAAAAATCTGTTTTTTTCTTTTTCATTTGATTGTTGGATGTAGAGACAAACAAGAACAAGCAGGTATACAGAAGATTCTCCTCTTCTGCTCTGCATGTGCTTCAGGCAGCAAGATTGGGAAATGAGACAGGCAGGGCTTCAGACAATATATTGCATTTAATATCAGAGGTTTTTGCTGTTTTCTTCTAAAAAAAAAAAAAAAAAAAAAAAGTAAACATTTCCACAAGAGTCAAATAAATACAAGAATAAAGTTAAAAACTGATTTTAACTATGATTTCGATGGATAAGCACCAGTTAATTGGAAGCCATTATCATTTTATCAATCTGCATTTGGGATGTAAATTGAAGGGGACATTTGGGTCTTGGGCTCATTCTCATTCAAATAGTGATATCAATAAAAATACCCGTGCAGACTGAGGCATATTGTGCCCACCTGTCAATTGCACCTTTCAGAAACCTGCTGGACCATCATGCTGCTGTGGAATGGGAGGGCATATTAAAAAGGTCATATTATTTGAAATTCAAGGCACTTTGAATGAAATAAGAACCCATTTATTCTCACTCTGCCAGGTTCATGACAGTAAAAAAGAAAAAAGAAAAAAAAGAGAGAGACAGAGAGAGACAGAGAGAGAGAGAGAGAGAGAGAGACGGAGTGAGAGGAAAAAAAAACATTAATAATCATCTATAATTTTGTAGGAAGTAGAATCAATTATAGCATAATATTATAGCATGAAATATATTCCGACGCACCACTATGAATAACAAAATGAGGAGCGCGCCGCAAGTGGTTGGGTGCCCACAGTTGAGTGGTGTTTTAACACTAAGTGGTTACCCAGCACTGAAGATGTGTCATCACGGAGAACAAACATCATTAAACTTATTATTACAATTATTCATCGCAGTAGCTTTGCAGAGGCCCCTGATGGCACATTAACAACAGTCTACTGAGAGACACATCACTCTTCAGTGGCCCTAAAGAGGGGGATGAAAAGCATTCTCATTGACTCGCCCTCTTCCCCCAAAGCCCATTAATGGTAATCATTATTTTCCCTTTGTTCATTATGATCCACATTCCTCCATTAACAAGGATTCTAATATCCTCTCTCATTGTGAGGAGACAGAAGATCTGTGTATCCTTAAAGTGCCTCCTTCACCATGTTACCTCAATACTCGCAGCAGGAGGCAGCCATGATAAGTGACAAATGAACACTCACTTTGGATATCACCCCTATCTCTGTTGTCATTATCTCTTTTTATACCGTCTCAAAACCACTTTCACTCTCGCTTCAGATCCCAGTCAATCACATGGCTCGAAAATGCCGGCAGGGAACACAGTTGCACAACTATAACACAGCAAGCGACTTATTTTTCCGCCTCTCTATGGCTCGCTTTCCCCTTTAATGAAGGTGGGTTATTAAAATGAAGGTTTTTCACGGTGGGTGATCACTGTCACTCAGATTGTGTTCAGCTTGTATGGTGTTCTTTTTTTTTTTCGTCATTTTCATTTTCAAATTATATTATTGAACTGATTTTTCAAGATTCAGATTAAAAAAAAAGATACAACTATTGATTTTTTTTTTTTTTTTAAAATGTATTTTCAAAATCAATAGATCCTTCAAAAACATTAAAACCAACACTTTCACTGCTTATACCTTTTCTTAACATATTGAAACCATGTAAAAGATCCATACGTTTTGGACTGGATGACGATGTTCATGTTCATGAATTATCTGGAAATGAAAACTTCCTCCATAACCTGAGCCTATTCACAAAATATATTTACCGTTGAATTAAAGTGAGATATATTATCCATCCAATATTGTCCAGCTTTAAAGGAGCCACTTGTAAGTTTTGATTTTGCTACAGATTAGCGTTAGAACTGCGAGCTCAGCATCAAACTGCCTGTGTTCACTCCCCAACAACTGTTTGATGGAAAGTTGTCTTTCCTGATTCTTACCTCTTGTATTGTAAACACAATGTTGGCTGAAGCGCTTTTTGAGACCAGTGGTGCTAACACTAGCATGTAGCAACAGCAAACTTCAAGCCAGCTCAATGTGAAATAGAGGGGGTAAACTGAATTTTACAGATTTTTAAAATGTGCCTCCAAAGTTTATTTAAAGGAAAGCAACGTCATGAGCATGCTCACATGACAGGGACCATCACATGACCAGTGTCCTTAAGTAATGCAATACAGACAAAAGGCATAAGAGACGTGTTAAACAACATGTCGCATTATACTACAGCATTCACCATCTAATTGGACTTAGTAGTGGTTGATAGTTGTCTTTAGCAGGGCCACATCCTCCTCATTAATCCCATGATGTTGCTCATTGTCTCTGAGCTCTCTCGCCTGATGCCAAGTGTTTGCCAGTCAAAAACAGCATTAGAGGCAAAAAAGCAAACAAAGTGGTGAGGATAGAAGATGCCAGTCTCCCCTTAGCGCATCACTGCCTTCTAGTTGACCATGAAACCCAATCTGGACGCTGATGAAGCGCCTGTCAATGCCACAGGCCCGACAAAGACGTGTCTTAGCCTCTTTATAAATCACACACACAAGCACACACACACACATGCACACACCCTTCTTGCTGCTATGGAGTGAACCTGGTGCTTTTACCTCTGGGTGAACCTCTGGCAAAAAGCAATTTGTCAATGGCTCATCTGCATTCAAACCATATCAAGTGTGAAGACTGACAACTCCATCAGCTTATTCTCCAGCAGTCTGCAGAGTCCGCCACGGATACACAGGGTCGATTGGAAGCCAAGTCTCCTTGTTTTCATGCAACAGCACGGCTATTGGGGGGTGGGACAGCAGTTTAACCAGGGAGGCTTACGGCACATTGTTGTCTCACAGGCTGTGTGTTGCACATTCACTGCTGCGAGTATTCATCATTGCACAGCTCTGTAATTGACCCACTGCACCTACTGCTAATGCGCAACGTGACACCTTCCCACCCGGTTTCTCACTGGCAGCATCAGCCGCCATCCTCCATTATTTATTATTTCCTCTGAGTGTGTACTTGACACAAGTGCACGTTTAAAGCAGCAGCGTTTAGATCACGTTATGTCTCTGCGTCTCTGATAGCACCAACACATGTGAACCTTTTTTTCTTTTTTTTTTTTTTTTTTGGTTGGCAGCATGATGTGAGTATTTTCTAATGAATTCACACTAAGTGCCCAGTTCCCATTCAACTCACCATTAGTTACACATGGTATTAAATTGCAAACAAGTGCCTGTCTAAAGCTACTGATCACAATGAAACGAAAGTGGAAGAAAGGAGACAATCTCAGAATAAAAATCCTGTATTTTCTCT
The DNA here is from genome assembly GCA_021432705.1 of Caranx ignobilis. Classification (NCBI taxonomy): domain Eukaryota; kingdom Metazoa; phylum Chordata; class Actinopteri; order Carangiformes; family Carangidae; genus Caranx; species Caranx ignobilis. The sequence continues at coordinate 4,611,038 of MU269986.1, forward strand.
TTGTCTGAACACTTCCTCTTGTTGTTCATGTCCTTGAACATTTTTTGCTATTCAATTTTTTTATATTTGCACTGCACAACATGGGTAAGCACCACCAGGCTACAGCTTATCATGGTTGGAGAAGCTACTGGGCTTCTAATGACCATTCTCAGCAAGTGGCAACATCTGAGCCTGAAAAATGAAGCCTACGAGGGAAACTGCACTTCTCCAAGTGGTCCCCTGAGTCTGGCTCCAACAGCAAGTGAGTCCCCACAGACTCCCATGTTAAAATGTCCAACAGTACAGCAGAAATAAACATGTTTAGGGGCTGCTACAAAAACATTTTCCTCTCTCCTGCTAATTTCCTGCTTTGTGATGTCTTTTTTTTTTTTATGTAACTTGCCTGTTTAGATTTAATTAAGGCTTAAATTTCTGCATAATTGAGGGGGAGGTAGCTTTGAGTGACAGTATGCCACAAACCAGCACGCACCGAACTTAGCTGCAAGTCTCGTGGAGTCAGGTACTGGTAAGCTGGTAACAGCAATGCAGTTCACTCTGAGCTTTCAGACTGCGTGTCAGAAACCTGTGGCTGATGTCACTAACCCATTAAACAGCAGCAGCTTCATTTGTGAGTCAAGCTGTACCCACAATAAATATGCTGCTGTTAGTATGTCTGTGACAGTATCTGGGCACCTAGGTCACCAAGGCAGATGGAGTCGTAAACGGAGGTTGCTGGATTCCTGAAAAGGTGCAATATATAAATATGTAACCCAGACTGGTCATCAAGTTGCACCATTCACATCTAATGCCACATTTCCACTTCATGGTATACCAGTTCAACTCCACTCTACTCGCACTTTTTGCATTTCCATTAGGTAAAAGTACCTGGAATCTGGTACCTGCTACTACTTTTCTGGTACCACCCCAGCCGCAGAGTTACTAAAAGGTGACATGCAAACATGAAGACCACTGATTGGTCAAGAATCGTCACTTCATCACTCTGTCACGATTGCGCGGTATATCCTGCATGACGAACAGTTGTTTAATATGTCACTTTATTAAGTTGTCATATTTTTTCATGTGAGAAAGTAACCATTTAGATCCCAATACGTGGTCAGTTTATCCAGATAATGCCTTTTTGGAAATTCGCTCTGATGTTTTCGGAGATGTGAAGAGTTGGCAGTAGGACCAGCTGGCCGGCTGGGACCAGTGGGTCATCTGAGAGGCGAGCAGCCGGCCTCCTGAGATGATCGGCCGGTCAGCGTCTCTTGTCATCCATGGGGAGAAAGTGATCCAATGCACTTTGGTGCAGTTCTTTGGAGTTTTACTGCTGGCTGATATAATTCCTTTTGGAAGATAAATGTTGGTCTCCCAGGTGAAATCTAACAGTTGTCGCAGCCACATTAGTTTGTCTGAATGTAGCGCGGCATAATATTTGATTGGTTTCCCTGCACCTGTGCTGAGCCGCACCAAATATAAATAGTTCTCTATTGATGGAACACTATTAGCCCCCTGAGGCCACATTACTGTGCCTGAGAAAGACTGTTTGAAATATTCCACATTTACAAAATTACCTCAATACTTAGCAGGCTGCATTCAAAAGCACTGCCAGTCATTCACCCTGCTTCACTGCAATCTGTGTGTGGGATTTTGATAATTGCAATTCCCTTTTAATAATAATGTAATGACTGCTTTGGTCACTGTGCTCAAAGGACCCTCTGGAAATTACAGGATCTAGATTTACAAATATGCCTGTCTTTTAATGAGAATCCAGGAGATCAAGTAAAGCTAGCCTCACTGCAAGCTGCTTCCAAACAGGAACACATGAGACTCTCCTTGCGGTGGGTTTCTGGGCCAGAGAGGGAAAACCCACAGCGAATGTCAGAGCAGACACGTCGCAGGTTGCCAAGCTGTTACAGGCACTTCATTATGTTTGAGGATAACATCTCATTCTGCATTAGAACCTGAGGTCAGAGCAGGAAACAAGCAAGGCCCTAAACAAAACAAAACACACCAAAAAAAAAAATTCCATTACAGAAAGGTGTATAAATCAATTCTGCATGCACACAACAGCCCCATTACATAACAGCGCTCTGTGCAGTGGCGATATGTGCTGAAATGGATAGTGACTGTCATAAACAAAAACCTCCAGAGGAAACATGACATCCATCACGGGCTGGGGTATGGTATGCAGTCTGAGATGCAAAACTCTCAACGTCTCCACATCCCTGTTGCAGGAAAAGACTAAAAAAAGAAAAGCTTCCCCAAAGAGGAACTTGTAAAGAGCGCTGCCGGTGCTGCGACGAGAGGAAAACAGGGGACCCATTAGGGGCGTAGGAAAAAGAGAATCACGTCTGTTTCTGAAGAGGGACAAGACTCCCAGGAACTGTGACACAAACACTATTCTGGAAATCACTGTCACAGCGGGGCTTTGCTCAAACGGTGTGAGAGAAAACAGTTGTGACTGGAGGACGGCGCTGAATGAAAACACAATAACTGACACGGAGGCTGCAAATATCGGAGATGACCATGATCTTAATGAGGAGGGATGCAGTGTGTGAGCAAACACACTCAAATGCTGCTGAGTGATGCCCACTGTCTCTCCACTGTGATGCTTGTCAAGTACAACTAATGTTTCACCGTAGCCAGTGTGTTTGTTAGAGAACTGACAGTGTCACAGCTCTCCTCTGCTTTCAGCTGCAATCAGGATAACAGTCAGACTGTATGTGCAACTGATCTGAAAAGACACATATACTGTGCGTATCACAAATAACATATCCATATATATTATATTATATTATATTATATTATATTATATTATATTATATTATATTATATTATATTATATTATATTATATTATATTATATTATATTGTCTTTGGCCCCATGAAAGATTTACAGAAAATAAATGGCAGTGTGTCATTTAACATGTATCATTATCAAATATAGATGTAAGCTTGCTGTATATACTATATGCATATACTGTAGGACTACACTGACCACCCACCTCATGTATATAAAGCAGCCTGTTATATTACCTGCATATTTATTAGCACTTAGCACCTTTACACATTTGTATCCTTATGTAACTTATGTATTGACACTGAGTGTTTTTCTTCATTGTTGCTTCAGACATAAGCTCCTGTGTACTCATTATAGTTCTTTTTCTTTCTTTTTTTTATGCCCATCTTCAGTGAGCCTTTTTTTAAATTGCTGGTAGTTGTATGTGTATTTCCTGAAAATGAAGTGAGAAAGCCGACAGAACCTATAATTATAACAGAGACAGAAGACACATACGCTATTTGATTCTGGAAACATCAGTGTATGTGAAAACAAAATTTTCACATACACTTTTTGGGGGTTGCATAATGATAGACATGGTTTTATATGTGATAAATAAACATATACTCCCACACATGGTTCAATGTAAGTTACTTAATGTAAGTTGATGTGATTATATATTGAAACAGCTCCAAGCTTAAATGAACTGCCGAACACATTAAAGACTGACTCCAGTGATATTGCTATGGTAACCACCATGCACTGTTTTTAAATGGTTGACAAGGATTGTGTATGTTTGAACTAATATGATCATTCAATGGGCATCTGCCAGTCAATTCAAAAGAAGCACCTCTCTCAAGTGTGATGTATGCGCATGGAATATACACATGGGAAGAACTTGTCACATTTGTTATGACATGGAATAAATATAGTGTCACATTGCTGCCATTTAGAGACAGCTGCTTGTTTCTGTGTTTTAACCTCTAGTATATGAGGAGATCCTATGGCCAGTCAGTCAAAGAAGTCACATTAGCAGCATATTATGGAATGTGAAGACCTGCACTGTGGCTGAAGAGACTAACAGGATAATCACAACATAACATATTGATAGTTCACAGTGTTATAAAGCCTGCATGGCTAGGCTGACATCGCTGTCACATATTACCTTGTTCTATAAATGCTGCAGCGTGTCACACCACTGCAGTGGAGGTGTGATATGGCCCGTGTGCAGTAAACACAAATTAGATGTTCTATGTTTAGCATTTGTGTGTCACGAAACAAAGAGGATGCTGCTGCTTTTCCTGCCCAGCCTTGTTTCTCCTGCAGCTTTTGTGAGTCTTTCCCTCTGAAGAGCACAGAGACAAATAAGAGCTGAGCAGCTTGCCTGTTTTGACAGAATAAGCTAAAGTAAAAGTGAAGTTGTGCAGTTAAGAGGGGTGGGACTGGAGTATATTTGAGCATTGCTGAAGTAAAAACGAAGATCTGTGATCTATGACGAAATCTCCTTTTTCAACCAGAGAGCAACATGGAACCTGACAATATTCAATCATATTTCCCTGCACTGCATGACAGGTTAATGAAGATTTTACATAAGTGACTCATGCAATGTGAAACACTTGCTGTGTCCCAATCCAGCGGCTACATCTTCCAAAGGTGGCATTTGGAGGCTGATCCTGTCACAGCATCACAACAAGGCCTGTCCCAATTCAAAGGCTTCTCCAAATGTCGCCGACAAATTCCGCCTTCCTTTGCTCAAGGAGGATGCACCACACCTATCCTTCGTGGCCTCCAGTATCCCAAGATTCTTGTGCGCCATTATTATCAGCCATGTAGCATGCTACTTATTGTAACGTTGAGGCAGTTCTGCACTGTAGCCATGGTAGCCCTGCTCTGTGGCCTGCTTGGAGGAGTGGTCGCCTGCTGAGTAGGGCTGTGCTGGCCATATAGGCCAAGGTGAGGGGCAAAGGAGCTGTTGGAAGTGTAAGACAGCCACCACTTTTCAAATGTTTAACGTTAGGATATTGCATTCGGACGCAATCAGGAAATGCTCCGAAGACTAGACCGTCCCATTTACCAACAGTTGAAGTGGTCTCAGGTGCTGCTGAAGCCGTCGCCCCATTTAGACTGCATAGGCTGGGTCCTCCAAAGGATCCAGTCCCTGGGACACAGGTACTGTTTGGTTGCTTGGTGAGGGTTAGGGTTAACTTGGCAGTCTAAAGAAATGATTCAAGTGCAGCATCAAACTTACTTGCAAAGAGCTAGTGGTGGAGAGCAACACCAACATTTCCTCTACTGAAGTTACCATGCTAATCATCTAGCCCCAGCGCGCCCTGTCAATTTTCCATAGCCTCCAATTGGTTATAAAAAACATAGGCTATAGTGGCTCTGAGAAGAATCAGAAATAGCCCCTTTCTGATTTAATCAAATCCAACTGTATTTCTAATGGGTATAAAAAAAACATTGTATTTTGTTTTGCATTTCCATTAGGCAAATAATGAAAACGGTGAAAACTGTGTATTACACATACCATTCAAAGTATAACATTATTAAAATTGTAACCTAAGGAATGAAACTTTTTACAGTAGCACGTTTTACATTATTGTGAAAGTCAAGCACAGCTGAAGAACCATGACCATCTACCTCTGTCCACAGACAGCAGTGAAATCTAACCCAGCACACCGCTGCTCTTCATTTAAAGCTCTAAATGTCATGTGTGGTGAAGGGAGGTGCGTGCATTGCAATCTTGCACTTAGCAAGCGATCTGTCTGAGAACGCCCCGTCTCACCCTGTCTCCCATTCTTTCACCTTTTCCTGCTGTGCACTTCTCTCGTCTCTTTTTCACCATCTCGCCTTCATTCCTCTCTTCCCGCTCCTGTCTCCTCTCACGTTTCCTTCGCCTCTCATTTTCTGTGTCTCACCTTTTCTCTTCCTGTGTCACCCCCTCCTTCACCATGTGTGCACACACACACACAGAATCAAGCGTCTGAGTCTCATCTCATTTGCTCCCCTCTCAGGCTTTCTGACACACAGCATCCACAGAGAAGCTGAGGAGAGAGCAGGGAACTGATGAAACTCACACCTCTCCTTTCTTGGCAGTCAGCTAACATCTGGGCTCATGAATCACTGAATTATTCCAGTGTGTGGGAATGTATGTGACTCCCTTTGACTATGTATCTTTGAGCATTGATGCATGCGTTTCTTTCTGCCTCTGTCTCAGTCTCTTATTAATCATTTGGAAATAGTGTAGCTATAATGTGGTGTGGTATTTTTGAGAGCTTAAAGCATGCAGAATATATAGTATATATTACAGGTACCATCAATGTGTTGCAACAGCATTCACAGCTGAATACGTTAAGCAACAAACCTTGCACTGATGAATAAGAATGAGGCAAGTGAAGATGAATAAGGTATGGTTTGTGGTACTTGTTCATTCTTAAAGCTGCGTTAATTGATTTTTTTTTCTTTTCTTAGTTTTTTTGTTTTGCTGTTTGAATGCAGAAGAACTTCACAGAAAGTTATAAACAAAGAAAAGCTCAGCTAAAGCTTCACTGAACTTAATGTCATTCAGTTGACTTGCATGTCTGTAAAAAAAACGCCAGACAACCACATGAACTCAATACACGTTTTCTCCAAAACACTCAGACAGACACACACGTACACACACACCTCGCAAAGCTCCGAACCTGCTGCAACCTTTGCTCTCTCACCCTGGACTGTCCCATATTCCGTTATGAAAGAGGTCTGACCTTCCACTGTTCATTCGTATCACGTTCTCCCTGGCAGATCCTCTCAAGCTCTGTCAGATTGGATGGGAAGCGAGAGTGAACTGCCATCTTCAGGTCTCTCCACAGATGTTTTATGGGGTTTAAGTCTGGGCTTTGGCGGGGGCCACTCAAGGACGGTCAGGGACTTGATCCAAAGCCACTCCGGCGTTTTTCTTGGCTTTGTGCTTCAGGTTATTGTGCTGAAAATAAAGGTGGACCGTCACCTCGGCCTCAGGTCATGTGCCCTCTGAAGAGGTTTTCTTCAGGGGCCTTTCTCTGTATTTGGCTGTATTCATCCTCCCTTCAGTTCTGACCGGTCTCCCTGTCAGTGCTGCTGAAGCCTCCCTCCATTTGCACAATGCAGCCACCACCATTCACTGGAGGCTATGGTGGATCTGGCTAATACCCATGGACTCCTGCTGCTACCAAATCTCTTCCATTTCACAATTTCTGAGGCCACTGTGCTCCTGGGAAGACTCAAAGCTTTAGAAATGATTTTATACACTTTCCCACATCCATGGCTTGCCGAAATTTTATTCCAGAGGTCATCAGAGAGTTCCTCTGACTTTGTGGCTTGGTTTTTGTCCTGACACACTGTGTGACCTTTCTATACTATGTCATGTTCACCACAGGTGCAATCACATCCCAAGGATAATTAAAGCAAACAGGATGCGCATGAGCACAGAAATCGAACTTCATGAACATGGGATTTGCAAAAGAATGTGTTATCAACTCAGGTTATCAACTATAGGTCATATGAAGTGTTGAAAAAAGTGAAAGGCTCTGAATACTTTATGATGCCACTGTAAGTCTGGGTTTAATACAAACAACAACCCTGTTCCTGTGATATATTTCATCCTTGAAAAATAGCTCTAAGCTAAATTTTATATTCAGGATTTTCAGAGCATCATGCCATTGTTTCTTTACCTCCAGGAAAAAGAGCTCGTCCTCCGCCACTGACAGACGGCTGCTCAGTCGCCATTCATTACAAATCAAGGCATTTACTTGAGTAAGGTGACTGATCCCTTTTTACACAGACGTGCACGCACCTATTGATTTTTCTGAATGTCCCCTAGCTGAATCAATGTACCAACAAAAATGTCCAACAGTCTGTAATCTACGCCTATATGGCTATGAACTCATAATATGCCATCACCCGAGGTGGTTTTCATTAACGACACCTGAAAGCCAAAGAAATCTTACCGCATTCAAATGACTTTTGAAGCATGACTGCTGTCCTTGAATACTAATGGGTGATTTTTCCCGAATGTACAAACCAAAGAGGGCTGAAATCAGTAAGTTGCTCACTCCTCAGAGGATCTCCTCGGGGCACAATATGTCTTAGTCCTGTCAGCCGGTGACCTTTGTGTATCCCTTCCTGATTTCTGAGTTTGTAGAGCTGTGCTGTGTGTCACACAATAGGGCAATAGTCTCCATGCTAAGGAGACACCAGTGACAGCCTGAATCGCACGGGGATCGGCGGTGTATTTTTATTGCATATGAAGGACTGGAAGGCATGATTTAGAACGAACATGCCCTTGTATGTTCATGTTCATGAAATTCTGTCACACTGGAGTTTTTTTTTTTTTTTTTTTTTTCACACGCTCTGCTCAACTAACCCTGCTGTTTGATGAACAGTTGGGGCAAAGCTTTGCAAAGATGCATGTTAACCTCTGCCATTCATGAAACTGTATGTCAGACTCCATAACAGGGTGGCTGTGACTGGTTTATTAAGGTGCATTAATCTCTCTCTCCCTGGCACATTCACAGTGGAGGTCAAATATCATGATCCTGACCTTGGTCAACTGGCCTCATCAATCACAATCTGATGAGACAGAAATAATGTCACATGGAGAGCTCTCTGGTCGATCTACATATCAATCACAGCGTGTACAAGGCTGGAGTGACCCCTGATAACTGATGTCATTGATCACGCTCAATGTAACACACGCTGGGATTTAGCTTGAATATAAGTGCAAACAGCTGCTGTAATTGTGCCGAAGAACGCGGGTTGTCAACATCTTTGAGAGCTGTTTGAGGATGGTGCGGAGGAATATTTTTGCAAGTTGGTGTGAAAAAATGCCACATGAATATGAAGACAACAGGATGAATTCAGCTGGAGCCCAGAAAACAATGATCATGGCCCCAGACTTGTCAGGACCCAGAGAAGTTGTGCTTGCTTTTTTTCCAGCAGGCTTTCTCTATGAAATCAATAGTTTCATGGCCATTGGAGTGTAACTTCCCTCCTCTCCCTGCTCTTTCTTCTTTGTGGGATTGAGATCGCTATTGTATGAAATGGTGCACTCTCTTGTGACTATGCCTGACATTCATGGTGTTTTTTTTTTCTTCCTCCGTCTCCTTTTCTTTCTTTTTTTTTTTCTCAGAATGCTGTTTTGTTCTTTTCCCATCTGGCTTCATTTCATCATTCATTTAGCCAGGACTGGCTCATATCCACTGAAGCAAAGGCATGTCACACATTTGCAGACCTGGGCCCAGAGGATGATATGATAGAAATGATCAGTTGCAGCATTTCCACACATCTGACAGTCCTTCATTCCGTCCCTGTCTCCTCAGGCACATAAAGCAAACATAAAGTAGAGTACTTCCATGCAGGAGCACACACCTGTGTTGGGTGCATATCTGCATGTGCAAATTACAAACGCTGACACATGCGTGCATGCTTTGTTGATATCTGCATTCACACGCAGCGCTTGAGCACACTCGGTATCAGAATATACTGTATGCTTCTGGTTTGCACCCTCGTATCCACCAACAAAAGCACATAAACATTGGTGGCAAGCATTTAAATGCAAGGTATTACCTCCAGTGTGTGATATCAGCTAATGTCCTGCAGCCAGGAGACAAGTGGGGGTCTAAAAAACTAATATTTGTATGGATAGTTATCTTTATAAGGTCTTCTGGCTTTATGAAGTTGTAAACCCTGGACTTCATTGAGCGAGGACAGTATGGGATTCAAGATAAGGGGAAAGGGCTCAGCTGGAGTTAAAGTGTCTTGCTATTTATCCAAAGCAAAAACGGGCTGAACCAAGAAAAGGACAAGATTGTATCCATCTCTACTGTGGACTCTTCAGAAGAGGACGTTATGATATTTAAGCTGCTATGCATCAATTTGCTGCTTTATACTGTAGATCATGTCTGTAATGTTTTATTAAGGCTGAAGCTGAGCAAATTCTTAAAAAAAAAGATCATATTCTATTCATGAAATGTGGTTCAGAAAGTTCCTCTATCAAGAAATTTGCTTTGACATGTCATATATGTCTGGCATCATCAAATCAGTAAATAATATATTTGTCACAGTCTGCTTCCAAGCTCCTGTCACCAGTCCCTGCTCGAATCCTCTCACGCCACGCTCTGCCCTTCACTTCCACCCAGATGTGCCATTCTACATCTATCCACCAGATGTCCCTGCGTTTTTTTCCCCCCTGTCTGAAATTCCATTTGTTTTCTTACGATGAGTGCAAACTCGTTGTAAGAACTCGTTGCAGAATTTCCCTTCGCTTCCCACACCTGATCCCACTTCCACCAGCACCCAAACTTTTATTTGTGCTGCGTTCAATACAAGTGTTGCAGATTCTGGGAAAATGTGCATTAATGCTACATGTCTTTTTGTCTATTTGATTTCATATTGTTTTATATGGTATGTTTTAATAACATGTTGAAATGCAGAAAACAATACTTAAGATAACTTTTTTCTTTTTTACAGTGTATTATTTCACTTTAACTTCTGTAAACTAAACTAAAGAATCAACTCAGAAACATCTTCACACTTTCTTTTTTTCTCTAGAACACAAACAAGTTATTGCAGCTGTCCACAGTGTGAGTTGTGTCTTCACTTATCTGTTACAGCTGCATAGCATCTATAATCACAACCAATAGCAAATGACTTAGTTTTTGTAGGAGTATTGTCTCTGCCAGTCATGCCATGAGATTCAGAGCAAAATATCCAACCTGTTCATGCATTCAAATAATCAGCTCTGAGTTGGCCTGTAGTTCCTGATTTTCAGACGTGCCACGAATGTAACAATAAGCCCGTGCCCTTGTCACCAGCTCAGTGTCATTTCATCTGCTTGTGTTCCTGGGTATTTCGCTGAGAACCAGCACTTGCTACCTGTTGCCTGAACCTGCCTGCTTACCTGTCAGCTCACAGCCTGCCTGTATTCGCATCCACCTGTAAGCCTTGCTTCTATTAATAGCGATACCTCACAGCGTCACCTTCCTTTTGAGTCTGTGTCTGGGTCTTCTGTGACAATATTCATGTTTGGTCTGGTTGGTTGGTAACATGTTTACTCCAAGCCCTCACCTCCAAGGTGAAACATATTCACAACAATGATGCTGGAATCTCACATGTTGTACTATAATGTGAAGGAAGTTGCACAAGTAAACAAACATTTGCATGATGAGATGTTGTTTTCCTGCTTAAGTAAGGTCTGAAAGTCATAGACTGCACACAAAAAGTAGTTATTTGAAATGTAAAACAGATGATGATAAAAAGCCTGATGGAAGTTTGAGCACTGAGTTGGTTTTTTCTCCCTCTTTCTTTGCAATTAACTCGATTTTGCATAGCCTTAAACCTTTCTGGATGCATCTGAGTATCAAAAAATTGATTTTAAACGGCTGTACAAAGTTATACCAAATGCACCACAGATTGCCTTCAACTTAAAAACAAAGAAGACAAAAAGAAAGAAAGAAAGAAAGAAAGAAAAAAACACATCAATCAACTGAGGTAACTTCAGTCCATGTGAACATGTGTGTAAAGCTCCAGCTACACTTAATTACCACCTCTGTGGAGCAGTCTGTCTTTCCAGTGGCGTTTTATCCAAGGTTAATGAGGACAATATTCTTCTACATCTGATTTCTTTCTCCCCCTCTGCTGCAACACACTGTAAGTAAGAAGGAGCTTCTGAAGGTGCAGAATGATAATGGGATAATTTATTTCATCTGCAGGGAGGAGGAGGAGGAGGAGGAGGAGGATGATGATGATGATGATGATGATGATGATGATAACGATAACGAGCATCGCTTTCATCAGGAAGTCCTACAGCTGTTCTCTTTGACCCCCCTCCGCCTCACATTCATCTCGCAATCTGACTGAATATAAGTGCCAGTTGTGTCACATCTGTGTGTCTGTTAAGTCTTTACCCCTGTCATGCAATATAACCAAACCTGGGTGATGTGGGAAGACTTTGACACAGAGGCCACAATGTGTGTTTACTGTATGTATGTGTGTGTGGTTTTAGATGTGTTACATAAATACCTATCCATTCAAAGCCTGTCATATATGCTGATTATTTGGGGTTCCAGAGGTCTAATTAGAAATTCAGAAAACATATAGGCATGTAGAATTGTTATGTATCACACATACTGTAAGGTATTTTTCTCACACAGTCTTTCCAAAATATACAATCCGTTTTTTGAGTGTCACAAAGGCTCTGGAGCAAAACTGGAAATTGCATTTTCGCAATTTGAGTTATTAAGTCTATTAAATATTAAAAGCTTTTAGGAACTTTTTCAGCCTCCACAGGCTCCAAATGAGAAACCTTCCCTGGAATTAATGAGGTACTATCTTGGAACATGGTACCCAGTTCTTATAATACTTCTAAGGACCGACAATAAACAAATGTGAAAAGCAGACTTGGTGGAGGAGGTTATGGGGGAGGGAGGAGAGACTGAACCCAGAGTAAAAACAACATTATTGAAGGAGATAAAAATCCAAGCCAAAAAGGCACCAATGTACTGGAAATGGTTTGATTGAGAAGTAATCACTGGGAACTGTGTACAGTCACAATACTGCCTCTGCATCTGCTTTTCACCAAACATGAGGAAAAAAAAAAAAAACATGGCAATGATTGCCACTTGAGCTGTGTTTTTCTTGATGGCAAGACTATCCCAGCAGATTGATGTGGTGCATCCACTGCATCTTAATGCCCTGACTTACTAACTGCACACGCAACTTTATCTGAAATGTATTAAGCTCAATTTACCATGGGAACTGCTATAAGGTCACTGCTGTTTACTATTATGAAATCTCGCAGATGTATAAATTTGCACCTAATAACGCTCGCTGAGGTGTTTTTCTAATAAATGCAGAGTCTGTTTATGTCTTGTTGGCTGTTTGAATAAAGTCCTGTTAACATTTAGAGAGTTCTGTCAATAATTATGCAGACAGAACGTTTTATTGTCTGCCTTCTTGTATGACATTTGCAGCAAATGAAAACATCATGCAGATGAATAGATTCAGTTTTCAGGAAGTGTAAAAACTGTATGGCTCAGTCAGTTTGCTCTCCTACTCTCCTGCCTCCCTACTGGATAACTGAGAAACCTCCCACCAATAGATACACATGCAGCTGTGGTGGAAATGACAGTCATTCAAGACAGAGATGTCACTGTGCCCCATGCTGCATGGAGTGGGGAGTGTGAAGCTGCCTGCATCTGGAACGAAATGTCTGCAACTGGTCGATGCGGCCCCCGACTGCAGATCGGTCCCTGTCGTCTGTCACCACTTCTTTTCAGAGCTTTAACAAATGTGTTTCACGACCTCCTCCAAAAATAAATGGACGTGTTGTAACTGTAACAAAAAAGAACAGATACTTTGTTTTAGCAAACTGATCTATATTTTTTCCCAGACTGCATGTTTTTATCGTTATCTGCTTGTACTAACAACAGAACAATTGATGGAACTTATTTGTTGTTGTTGGGAAGTCATGCCCCATTATGCCTGAGCCAGCCTGAGTTTGGCCCTTACACTTCCACATCTGGGCAGAGTCTGTCTATTATCCTCCTGACAGCTGGAAGACTTTGTGAATCTGTGAATCTGATTTGATCCAAATGTGGAAACAGCATCTTAAAATGATGCAGTTTATGGGCCAGAATTGGGCCATGGAACTAGGAATATAGTGGACCCAAAGAAAACAAGATTTTGGCTTTTGCATCAATAAACATTCACAAAGTGCAATTCCTGTTCAGCAAAGTTTTGTTTAAAAAAAATGCTGGGGTTGCTTTACATTAACAAAACGTTTTAACTGGCTCTAAATTACCATTAACAGTAGCAATTACAACTTTAACTTCCCTGTGAATTGCCATTGCTACTCATTTGTGCTGATCACTAACACAAACTACTGCTACTGCTAATTACTAATAATCGCTTATGCCAGTTGCTAGCTCCTCCAGCACACACACACACCCCAGCTCTGAATGTTATTATGACCTCATGCCATCTGCAACCAAAACAAATGTTAATTATGGGACGTAAATAGTATATTTTGGCAACAACAGTCGCTTCACAGCTCACCTACCTATGAATTGGTGTTATCTGAAGCAATCTTCACACTATACTGGAGTTAATTAATGTACCACAGATTTTAGGCCTGAACTTGATTTGTTGTTGTCAAACCCTTCGAAGCATTTCCTGTATCAGTGGGTTTCACCACTTCCTGAACATCAGGGAGGAAAAAACAAAAAACTGCAGCCATTATTCACTACACACATATCTGCCAAACAATCAAATGACATTTCTCAAACAGACAGATCATGAGACAATTACCTTTGTTTGCTGCTATTCTCTGTCTGAGCAACACATTCTCATCACTTAACTGTCTAAACAGGACTTAAAATTAAAGTGAATTGAAAGTTAGAAGTTAGATAAAGTTGTTTTTCTTTGCTGAATAAGAAATTAAAGCTATTATTATCTAACTGTTTAAAGAGCAGAAGAGCCTATGATACGATCTTATACTGGGTTCATCAGTTGGTGGATTAAAAGCTGTATATGTACGGTGTGCTGTAATGCTATCTGTTTTGACATGGACCAGAGCCATGGAGAGAAATGGATGACTTTCTATGGCTTTGACATGGACAAGCAATCATGACCACGCCCACTTGGGGAGACAGGAAGTGCGCGCCATTTCATGCCACCAATGATGCTTGTAATTCATCATCTAGTATCGTCGGTGGGGACGTAGGAGGAGCTTGGTGACAGAGTCGGTCTGCTGCGGTACAGAGCAGACTGCTTACAAGGGCAGCTGCGAGCTGATAATAGCTGTGGCCCATTTGAGCGTCTGCCTCCCTCAAAGTCAGACATTCAACACAACTACATCACAGCAGGTCACCGAGGCCGTCCCATTCCAGTGGCGATCTTAAATGCTGACTTATTTTTGTGGAGCCGAGAAGTGGCTGAAATGAGTTTGTAATATTATTGAGATATGTCTCTGCTTTCGTAATAACTTCAGTGAGAACTCACACAACATAATGATTAGAATAAATGTTCTATCTAAAAAACTGTTCTGTAAATTCTTTAAAATCAGCCACCCTCCAGCAAACAAACATTATTTTGTTAGGAGTGCGTTTCTCCCACTCATAAATACTGATTTAAGTATCTTTGTCATAATGGAGAATATTATAGGATGGGCTTATGAAGTCATTTGTTCAACACGGCACTGCAGCAAACATAAATCACCACTCATCACTCATTAACGCTGACAGATCATTGTTGCAGCGGGTGTACAAACGTGTCCCTCTGTGCCCTGGGATGAAAGATGAGCCTTTGGCTTTGAACTTGAACTGTACTTGCCCCTTTTTCATGGTCTCCTCAGATCCTCATTTGAGAATACAGCAAAACTGCAAAGTCTTTTATCGGATTTAATTTGATGGATTTGAGGTGTGTTATGAGCAAGTCTGAAGGGTGTGTGTGACCTTGTTTGCGTCGGTCGTACATCAGCTCAATCTCTCACACCGGGGTGTTATGTGTGTGGTAAAGATTATCGATTTGTGAAATCATTCCCGCCGTGCGGTATTGGTATGTTGTATTGTACGTGAAGTACATGGACATAGGGACTCGGCTCTCCATCTCTGCACTGATCCATGTGGAGACAATATAGGCCTGTCTGGTTTTTGTTCAAGGAGTAAAGCGTGTTGGACTTGGCTTGTCATAGCAGGAAAAGCCCTAAAGACATTGCATTCATGATGACCGCATGAATGCCTGCTTTCATATTGGTATTTTCAGCTGTGTTTTTTTCTTAAACAAATCAGCTCAACACTAGCTATGTTTTTAATGAAGCTAAGTAGTTAGCTTAGGTTCAGGAGCAGGACCACGCCTCAACCACACCTCTGATCATTGGGTCAAGCCTTCATATACCTGGTCAACCCCTTCTTCCTCCGTTTGCCTCAGACGTCTCAACCCACCCACCCTTCTTCCCTGCAGGCACCTCAGATCACGTTACTCCTTCTGGAAGTCTCCACTCTCATCCCTCCACCCTACCCTCTTTTCCCCATCTCGGAACCCCCATCCTGAGTCTCACTCCTTCAGCCACCTCGTCATATACAGAGCCAACTCCAACCTCCCTTCACCTTCACCCCTCCTCACCATAGTCGTTAATTCATTCTCAACAATTTCATCCATTAAAATATTAAAACTCACTCTGTTGTGGTGTGGTCCGGTTAACATACAGAAACATCATTTTTCTTCCTTCACCTGAACAATATTGGTTGAATCTGCTTTGTAATGAAGAAAAAATGTCAATCTGCAATTGATGTTAAACACAACTTTTGAGATGAAATGACTCCCCCACATGTTAAATATTGAGTAAGTAGTTACAAAAGACAACAATTGAAGTTTTGTTGAACACATAAATGATCCATTTGGTCTCTAAAGTTGAATTGATGTTTTTTTTTTTTCTTTACCTTATTTTTAAATTATTTGGATTATTTGGTACAAAAAGCTGAAAATCCACAATACTACACAAATACAAATTTCCTGGCAAAGACGCATTGTAGAGCAGAGGGAAATGATACATGGACTTGCACTTTTCTAGTCTCTAGGACCACTCACACACACATTCATACAGTGCTTGTAGCTAACATATACATATATTGTGCATGATATTCTAAGCACTCACATGCACGATCACACACCCATGATGCATTGTGAAACTGCTGATGACCTCTGTGGGTTTGGCCACTTTACATATTTTACTCCTTCTACATATGAAATATTGATTAGTGCAGCTTTAAATCTTAAATCTGTTAAAAAAAAAAAAAAAAAAAGCAAGCATGGCCTAACGGACAAAGAGGATGCTGTTGGTTAAATTCATGAATATGAATTCATTCTAATTATGATAAGAGGTCTATAAACAGGTGTCTTCTTTTGAACTCCTCATTTGAAAGCAGACTCCTGGTTTGGAGTCCAGTTGTTCTACCAAACGTCTGCCTCCCCCAGCCTTGTATTTTTGCTAAGGTTAGAGCTAATCTTTCAGTCCAGCGACAAACACCAGTGACCTTCCCTGCTTGCGTGAAACGAATGCCAAGGTGCATTAATCATTCCAGCACATAGACAAAATGTCAATTGCGAGATGCAGAGTGATCAGAGGCAGACAGGGGGGTGGTCTCTGGGAAGGTGGCTCTCTCTGAAGAAAATCATCTGACAACGGGAATATTCCTTGATCAGTCCAGCTCCCTATCAGCCTCACCAGGTGATCTCAGCTTCTTTAATCTATCTAATGGATTCGGTGAGGCTTTCTTTTTTATCAGATATACAATGTTTTATCCTGACACACTCTTGTTCCCCAAAGAGAAAAAAGAAAGAAAAAAACATCATACTGACATAGCCGGTAGGTAGGTGAATGGCTGGATGGCTGGTTAGAGAGATTGTCAGGTCAGAGAAAGGTTACAGGCTGCAACTCCATAAAAACTGTAAAGAAGAGAGGATTTCTATGAATAGCTGTTTGGTTCAATGGTCCTTAAAACTTGACCCTTGTTTTTCTTTGACACTTAATAAATCATAACTCATACCCTCTTTCACTGGATGTGGCCCCAAGAGGGGACATGTTGCTAAATATTATATGGAAAGAGAGAACAGAGGCCTTCCTTTGTATTCTCTGGCAGGAAATTTTCTAACATTACTTGTAGCAGCTCTCATATTCACACTTTGTGGAGAGTTGCCTGTAGCTGTAATTTGGACCAACTCTGGAGATCCAGGTACTTTCAGGAAGTGGTAACAAGGCCATCAATCATGGCCAAGCCAGCAAATTCGATGTTGCATCACAACAAGGTCTCCTACACCAAAAACAAATCAATAATCATCATGGACCACTGTAAAAGCAATGAAACATGCACAGTGGTGCAACTGCTTGGGGCCCCAGTTACAGGCAACCCAACTGCTGACAAACTTTACTTCACTGTAATGTCTCAAAATGTTGCTCTTTTCCCCTTAAACAACAGTATTCACAGCTCATTCACATCTTTGTCTGGTTGATGATTGATCAATTCAACATGGAGTTGCTCTGCCCCCCCCACATTGGCCTCATTGGAGCCCTATCACTCAGAGGGACAGGAAATAAGGTCTGTCCAAAAGGTTCTTATCTAGTTTAATGAAAACAGGCTGAAGGTTTAAACAAATAGTTACCAAGGTCACCGAAAGGTGAAAAAATGCCAACTGCCCACACTGCTCAGTAGTTCTACTCATAGTATTATTATATGTTTGGGAACGCTGGCCTTAATGTGGATTATCTGCAATGTTGCAGTTAGTTTAGTCATTTATTTAGGTTTCAAATTCACTTCTTTTTAATTTTCTTTTGTGAAATGCACTGATGTGAACACCTGGAGCAAACATTTGGTCCCAAACGGTCGAGACAGGTGGCCGCCCACCCTGAGTCTGGTTTCTGCTCAAGGTTTCTGCTTCTTAAAAAGAAGTTTTTCTTCATCACTTTTGTCATGTGTGCTTGTGTTTCATGGGATCTGTTGGGTCTCTGTAAATATTACCATTAGGAAAGTGTAAAATGCCATGAGATGGCACTATATAAACGCAGCTTGACTTGGTCCCAGATTCTTTCTAAAAAAGTGGTAATGAACACTGATTGGAGGAGCCCCCTGGTAATTTGTTTGCATGAGGCCTGACTGGACTCCAGAGGTGCCCTTGAATATGTACGTTTGTTGCTAAATAATCACATCCAGGCCCCGAGGAACGCAGGCGATGAGTGAAGCTCGTACAAAAGCCCCACAGCCCTTAAAAAGTTGTCGCTCCTTGTTAAGCTTCCGTAATGAAAATGCTTCATTTAAAATCTATTGTTACAAAAGTCCAATTTTGTTCCCCTCTGAGCCGTCCAAAGAGTGATCTTCCACCCCAAGAGAGAGACTGCGATTTCTGCCAGTACACACTAATTTATTGTGACAGAGTAATATTGAGAAAGAATCGCCCAAACTGGTTACTAATGCATCACAGCTGCAGGAGAGGAAGCCTCTTCTCAAGTTGTTCACAGCTGCCATTAAGCTTTGTGTAAATTACCATCTTACCATGTAATTGTTTAACCAAGATTGATGTCTAAATTTACCTGGCAGTGTCACAGAACCCCCCCCCCCCCCAAAAAAAGAAAAAAAAGGAACTCGAAAAACAAAGCTTAAACCTAGCATCTGGCTACAGACAGTTTGGCAGTTTTTCTGCGAGGTGGTGAGTGGTGACTTTAATGAAGATGCATCACGCCTGTTGCAGATTTATCTCCTATCGTATGGCCCAGCAGATGCTAATGTAGTGTACAACCTCCACGGCAGAAGCCTCTCATTTCTACATGCCGCTGCATCCTCATCAGGACTAACACACCATAGATCCAAGCAGCAGGTCTAGCAGCCTTTCCCAGCCCTCACTGGGAGTTCACTGTAGACACAGGACCAACCCAGGAAGAGTTTGTTTGAGCATCCTGTCTTATTTGGCAGAGATTCAATAGCCTATGATGTTTTTTATTTTTTATTATTTTTTTTCACTGTATTTACAACAGTAAAGTCATATAGTAGAAGGAAAGTTCCCCAGAAGCACATACTGTACACTATGTAGATGTTGGGTACACATGGTGTCTGTGAAGACTATGAAGCAGGAATAGATGAAAACATTCTTTGCAGCTGAGGGCCACCTGTCCTCTTTACAGCTCACCTTCCAGTTTGTTTTCATTGAGAAACCTGCATTATCCATTCTTTCCAAGAGCTGTCTATCTGTTGTGATTCTTTGATCCCTTATTTTGCACAAACATGAACAGATCATACAGTGATATGCAGCAATCACAATGAAGTGCACAGGCGTTGTAAGAAAACCAGAGAGGCGTGTATTAAAAACCTGCTGTGTGCTCCAGCGTATGTGACAATGACACGTTCTAAACAAGTGCACACGAGCATGGAAGAACAGACACAAGGCAAAGACAACGCCAATCAGAGATAAATAACTCATATATGAAGCAGTAAATGCCAGTTGAAAGTGATTACAGAGAAAATGGATTGCCTGCAGTCTGAACACAGGGATGCACCATAATGGGTTTTTTGTTGGCTGTGTTGCATTTTGATCCATTTGAGAGGTGGAGAAAACACATCTCTTCCTGTGCATTTATTCCTGTGTTGTTTTTGCACAATACATAAATTGGCCTATTGTTGTAATATTATCCACTGAAGCTGCAAGCAGTGCAGATTAATCAGTCACGTCTACCATTATAATTTAGAATTATGTGTTTCTTTATTTAATATTTTGAACTCCATGTGTCAATGGAAGGTACTTTATATATTCATACATACATACATATAGTTTCATTCATCATCAACAACATCATAGTTATGATTATTATCATTATTGTTGTTGTTATATATTCCCATCTATCTATCTATCTATCTATCTATCTATCTATCTATCTATCTATCTATCTATCTATCTATCAGCTCTGCATTACCAGTTCACCAGTGAAAGCAGCGTAAGTGCATCAGTGCTAATGCCCAGATATGATCAGACATACTGTACCACATTAGCATCTGCATACTGAGGACCTGCTGGTAATTTTGCCATCAGTCCTACAATGCTGTTACTCACTGGCAACAAAAACTGTAATTTCAGTCATTTACAGTTGTGTCTCTGACGAGATGTCCACACTCCTTTCAGTACTGTGTTCCTTTCATTTATATCATACAAACAAGAATCACATAGAAGTAAATGCATGTCGACATAATAATAGGTGAAAATGGGACTTCTCAGTGTGCTTCATAAGCTTGTGAGTACAATCTGCACATACAAATACAACTGTGGCCACAAAAGAAAGAAAACATCTATAGCATCAGCCCCAACATAGATTCAATAGGCAAGAGGGTAAATGGTGAACAGGACAGCAGACGAGCCTGTTCTAAAGACCCTTTCCTTTCACAGCATACACATTTTTTAGTAGCAAGTGCTGCTTTTAGTTCTTATTGAGTTTTTACCAGCTCCTGATAAAAATGCCTGTCGCTCTTTAGTTACTAATTGTTCAATGGTACTCACTAACTCACCACTTGATGCTGTGTAGGTAAGGTACAGTGGGTTAATTAGGGCATTTTCAACAAAGAAGCAAAACAAGGTTGATAAGAACAAAGCACAGTTGTGGGGTTAAAATCATAATGATGAGCTGAAAGACACAAGAACATCCTACAGAGCTGAGGAGCCACTGAATTTCACCTTTCAGGGAGGATATTTAACTATTGTTTATGTAAAAATATTGATTAGTGCAGCTTTGGTCTGAATCCTTTTCTCTAAGCTACATCCTTCACGACTTTCTATATTCAGCCAGTTTTGTGGTGACGCAAATGCATCAGTTATAGTTGTCTGCTCCACAGTGTTGAAGTGTCTCGCATTTGAATTTCCCCTTTGGTAAACTCCCACAGCCCCAGAGTACAACTTGTTTGAGCTGTATCTGAGAGGAGCGAGCAGCATCACTCCTTGTAGGATAACATGCATTAAGCACATGGCCTGTGTTCAACTCATTTCTGAGTCAGTCAGCAATGCGCAGATATTCCAACAAGTCCACAAGAGCCTGATTGTATCCCACGCCTGATTTCAGTGCTAATTCAAGCCTCACACCCAGTATCATTTGGCAGTAATGCAAAGGTAAAGCAGTCGCAGTCTCAAAGGGATCTTTCACTCCTCACTTCCATATGCTCTGCTCTGTGCCAATTTATATTTAGTGTTCTCTTTAACCTCTGTGTTATCTGGAATTCACAGGCATGAAGGACAGAGGATGAAGCGAAATGTTTATTGAGTTGTAAATATTGTAAATGGAATCATGATGTTGCGCCCCCTCCTTGTGAGGCGTTTCCAATTATGGAAGGGTAATAAGACTCCTTTGTCAGGTCAAATCCAGCACGTCTAGCTGTATGATTGCTCCAGTGGTCGGTTAAAGACTGGTGTAAGGGCTGTGCTCAGGAGATGTGATGCACGTTCTTGGAGGGACTAGTCTGGCTATCTGCTCTCCTGAGCGTGCAGGTGAAGCCATTCCTGTTGAGGAAATATGCTCGTTACAGTCAAAACAGGTCGTTAAGTCTTTATTAGAGGTATCCTTGCGATGCCCTCGTTTGTCTCGCTGGTCATTATAGATTAATTCAGCCCCAGTACAACAGCTTTCCATCCTGTTAAATATGGTTAATATTTATGGAGATATTGTGTTTTTGCACACACCCCAGCAGCTTTACAGCAGAATCCCAGAATGCAAGCGTGAATACCAGAGATCACACAGTGACATTAATTATTGATGGAAAAGATATGCACAGAAGCGTGAGTGAGTGTGTGAAGGTGCTCACATGTTGAGTGGCTGCTCAGCAGGTGTGTTTGAGGCTGTGTACTGAGGCGCAGAGAGTGGGGGTGTTTGTGCGACAGAACACACAAACAGATATTTATGAGCTCCTGTTAGAGGACTGAGGTGACTGATGCACATTTGTTGGAACAAAGTGGTTGAATTAAAGGATACAAACACAACACGTCATAAACACACCACTTTTCATGTCAAGGTAGTAGGATAAGTGAATGCAGCTTCTGAACCTTTAATACCATCAGATTTTCACCTCACTGTAATTAACTTGCCTGATGAAAAGCAGTAACATTGTGTGTTTTGGGACACTTAATATGGGTCCTTGACACTACAGGGTTTTTTTTTTTTTTTTCAAAATGAATTGATAAATAAACAACATTATACAAGACATTAGTATCTGGTAGTTATGACAGCAAAAACTGAATCATATTTGGAAAAATCATTTGCTGTCTTTCTGAACTTTCAGTTCAAATTCTTTTTGTGCCACAACAACAGAGATGTCATTAGAAAAACTACCATGAAAACAGTAACAGCTGTGCCATTTGTTTTAAATCATCTCTCTAAAAACATCACTTGTTTTTAGTTAGCCATATCCAGTTATCAGGCTAAAATTGTACATCACACAAAAATAAAAACAGCCTTAAAGTACGAGCAGTATTATCATGTAGGCTAAAGTACTGTGACACCAAAAAACTGATTTGAAAATATTAAAACTGTTACTGAATTATTTAATTTTGATCGAAAGCAAATTGATAAACAGTGATAAAATAAACTGTGAAAGCCATGCTAATGGTGCTGTGAGGCAGTGTTGGGGCTACTTTAGCTCAGAGCACTGTAGCTAACAGTGAGATAAATGGCAGTATCACAGCATGCTAATTCAAACAGTGACTGTGTTAATAGAAAACAGTTGCAATATTTACCATGAATTTCATTCTAGTTTAGCATGATGGTATACTAACATTTGCTAATTAGCACTAAAGTGCAGTCCAGATGTAGCATTCAAATCCTGGATTGTGAGTTCAATTCAGAAATGCACAGTTCCAGGATGACACACAGATGCCACAAGCGAGTGATTTGGATCCTGCTGACGAAAAGAGAAAACATGTTTATGTGCATGTGTGTAAAGTGAAAGTGTAATGTGAAGCCAATGCACGGACTGGGAACAACAATGACTTAACAAGTCCTAAGACGAAACTCAAAATGAGCAGCGGGGTCAACTGTGGGCCACCTGTCCTTCCTGAAGCCTGAGAGAGACATTGGGTACGAGTGTCAGACTATAGCTGGATTCTTCAGGCAACACAGTGTCGATGCCAATACCATAAGTTGGAGTTTGAAAGTGGCTGGATGTTTGTTAGGAGAACTACAATGGTTGGTGACACTTGGTAATGATACAATACATGACATCTGCATCTGTAATGATGTGCAGACTGTTTGTTACAGGACAGTATATGCAACATTTTCTGCTCTGATAAAGTGCAACCCCAGAGCAACAGCTGAGATTGAATGCAAATTTTCATTTGTTTACATTGTAGACATTTAGCTGCATGGCCGACTTAGCAGTGAGTGAGCACACGCTGTACGAGTTCACTGTCTTTCTCTGAGACACTTTGACTGGAAACATGATTGTTTATGTATGTTGTGGCTGTTTTGGAGGAACTTGTGGCTCTGTGCTTATGAAAGCTCTTGATGTGCTCAGCCACCCTGCCACCAAGTACCACCAACTACTTCCAAAAAAATAAAAGTAAAAATACAAAAATATAACCCCTGCTTTCATCAGGGAAATATTTTAGCGTCAAAGTAAATCAACGCAATGAGGGTAATGTTATTCACTGGGTTGCTGATAATGAAATATGATTTGAATGAGATTCATAAGATAAGAGTCTGGTTAATACATGGATGTGGCTTCACTGTCCTAGTTGCAACTGATTTGCAGCTGATTTTAAGTCCTGGAGCAGTACTGTCCCAAACAGCTAAAAACACCCTATAGTGCACTGATGGTGCACAGATATCTCAGTGTGTAGAGCCAGCAGTGAGGGGAGGGCCATGTTTTTCAGATATGCCTCATTATCATTATTATTATTTTTAAATTAATTTTTGTGTTGTTTTCGAAAAGAATTTTAATTAATTTTTTGTTCCAGTCCATTGTTGTGTAAAAAGGCAGCTTTATTTCCTTTTCACCGGCCCCCGTTTCCCAATCTAAGCATGAATTTTTTTTGTGTCTATTAAAACATTAATTTCAGCCAAGTTAATTAGTTAAGCTACCGGACAGGTCGTAGAATTACCAGCACAAAAATCAGCTCACCAGTAAATGAAAATCAGAAACTGTTGCTTTGTTTGTTATTGAAGTTGCCTGTTAAATAACAGAGAGTATTTTTTAAATGAGGCTCAGAGGGGAAAATAACAGTACATTTAAAACGCTACTGTGTATGTTACTGTCAGGTGTATGCAAATTCTGTTTTGACCTGGATGCTAGAGATTGGCCAGAATACATCTGCTGGCATTTTGATTGGCTGTCATCCAAGAGTGAATGCAATCCATGTCTTGCCTCAGTTTATAGAAACAGATCTAAGGCTAAGAGGTTGAAAGGTCACCAAACACTTCCCCAGTTTGGCAACAACAGGTGTACATGTTAAATTTAGTCGAGATTCACACAGAATAAACCTCCTTACAGATATCATATTCATTCATTTATTCATTCATAAACCACCAGCTGTTTACCCTTTTAAGGTCGTGGGGAAGGGGCTGGGGCCAATCCCAGCTGACACTGGGCGGGGGTGGAGCACGCCCTGAACGGTCAATAAGTCTAACACAGGGCTGACACACAACCATTGACACCCGCATTCTCACCAGTACGCAAATATACAGTCGCCAATTAACCTAACCTTGGATTGTGGGAGGAATCCAGAGTGTGTGTGTGTGTGTGGAGGAGGAGACTGCAAACAAAGATGGCCTCCATGACATCATCCATAGGTGTCTGTTTTCCAGCTGCCATCTTGCCAGCTCCCAGCTAATCAAGAAATGGGAAAAGGGGAGGGGCATGTGTGGAGCTGAGACTTTGTGCATGTATACGTAAGCCCACCTGTCACTCAAAGCAGCGTGCCGAACTTTAAGCCTTAATAGATTTTAAACAGGTGAGTAATTCACCCCCCAGGACAGTTGTTATGAAGGAGGAAACTAGTCTGTACTTCATGATTCAGTTAAGATTCAGCTGTTAAGTTTATCCAAGTCCATATCTAGATACTCACACTCCAGAGCCGATGTGGTTGTAGCTGTTCCATATTTCAGTGTATTGTTTTTCAGAACAAACACTGGCTGTACATGAACTCCTGTGGCCCACAGTTTACTCACTACAGTTATTTCGGCGGCGAATGTTTTTGTTCTCTCCCTGACTGTAAATATACTTTTTTCATCTGGAGGAAAAGACCCGGCAGGCATTCTCTACACTAAACTCATCCAGAGCAAAAAAGGTCCCAGACAGAATGAGATCATGAGCAGAGGAGACACTGACTTCTATTTTTGTCAGGGAAAATCAGACATTTTAACTCTCCCTGCCTCATAGTATATAATATGGGGTGTGTGTGTGTGTGTGTGGGGGGGGGGGGGGGGGGGTCAGAAGACACTGAGCTGTACTTAGTGTAAGATGTATGAGCATGGCTCGACAGACAAGAGCCTCAGGGAGAGAAATGTAAAGTGGGAGGAAAATCATTAGCTTTGTTTGCATGTTCTCTCTCAATTACGTGTCTCACAAGTCTGGCAGAGTGGCGAAAAAAAGAAAAAAAGATCTGCCGCTTGGATAACAATTTATCATTGGCTTTTGTATCACAGGCGCATGCGACTTCAAAAAGCATCCTCAGCTATTGCCTCCTGAATTACAGCTCTCTGCACAGCCCTCTGCCCAGGCCCAATCACAAAGCCACATTTCATGGCGAAGGGGGGATGTGGGCACCTCCGCATTGTGACAAAACTATTGCTCATTCCACCTCTCAATATTTATCATGGTACAATTCCCCCCCCACACACACACACACCCCAAACACCGCCTCGCTCTCGAGGGCATGATTTATGACACGCTCGCCCTCAGCCTCATCACAACGACGACGCGTTCATCACAGGGACTTTTCACAGGCATCGGTTTTGTTTAATCCACGAGCAGAGAGAGAGCAGAGGAGAGGAAGAGGAGGAAGTGGTGGCAGACAGAGAGAGGTGGAGATGGATGGAAAAGGGGGGAAACTGACTGTAGAGAGTGAGGCGGACGAAACGGAAAGAGAGAAGGAAGCCGGCATCCACTTATCTATACATCAAAGAGGTGACACTGCCTTGCAAATTTGCTAAAGCTCATTTGTAATGTTTTCCGCTTGTCACTGGCCTTAATGCGCACAGCTCATGGGAGTCGCAGCCTGCCACATGATCAATGGGAAGAGAGGGAAGTTACATCTCACCATTAAACGCTTTTGACTCGCAATATGCAAAGCGCGGCCGCTGTGAGTGATGCTTTTTTTTTTTGCTTTTACTTTTTTTTTTTTTTTTTTTGGTGCCGGCTGGGGGAAGTTGTCAGATAGATTATAAATTGCACTTTTGGTGCACAAGCGAAGGCGCGCTCCCCTGCATGTAAAAGGCAAAGGCTTTTGTTGAGCACTCTTTCAAAGTGCTCTCGGCCTCGAAGCCTGTGAAGCAGCCTGTGCTGAGGGGGCCGCTGCTGGGACTCGGGCCAGCTATAAATGGGAGAGGAATCAGAGCTTGTTATCTGTCCACTTTGCTTCACACACACTTTAATGATTTTGCAGTGATTATGAAGTTTCTTTTGGGGTCAACAGGTGCCTCCTTTAAATCATCGCCTAATTGGCCAAAGCCAGTCATTTATAGATTAAGAATAAAGACACAGCTTTGTGCCTGCAGGAGCTGTGAAGTACTTCCTCCATCAACTTTTTCTTTGTCGCTGTGCTCACTTTACCTCCTCCTGGGGACAACCAAATCAAGTCAAACACAGTTAACATGCCATGCATCATCATATCATCATTATTGTACTCTTATTGAATCTTTCAGGGAATTCCCTTGAAAGACAGTCCATATTGGTGCAATATTAAAAATGGCTCAATCCACAAGGTAATTAAAGCCTATCAAAGCATAATCATCAATTATAGATATGTCATAATCTATTTTTGACTTCAACTAAACACCTTCTCAGCGAGCATACAAGTTGGATTTGACAGTCGGCTGAATATAGCAGCCTCTGGTGAAGAGAAA
This sequence comes from Caranx ignobilis, assembly GCA_021432705.1. Lineage (NCBI taxonomy): Eukaryota > Metazoa > Chordata > Actinopteri > Carangiformes > Carangidae > Caranx > Caranx ignobilis. The sequence goes on from MU269986.1 coordinate 4,638,396, forward strand.
AGGTCCTTAAATTGCAGTGTGTGGGGGTTTGGGGATCAGCTCAGTTTGAAATAATCTGATTATTGAGAAGGGGGCTGTCAAGGCAGGAAAGAAGACCAGCTCTCATTAAAGGTGCATTTAGACATGGTGGGATTCCAACATGTGTCCTCCTCCTCTTCCACAAGTTTGTTTATAAGTAGGGGAAAAAAAAACATCTATTTGGATAAACCCGAGGCGTGAAGCAGGATCTAGTCATCAGTCGGTGGGAGAAAATTGCAAACTGGCACTCTGCTTCACCATTAGCGGTGCATTAAGAGCACCTGTCAGCTCTTGGGGCTAATTCACTCATCCAAATTATAACCTGCTACTAAAAAAAAAAAGCACAAACCTTTCTGCTGATCTGTGCTTCGGCTCTGACTTGTGCTGCTGGATTAGCAGAGGTAGATGTCACATAAACATAACCACACAAGATAGTTTTATGGTTGACTCCATTACAGGTGAAATATACTCATTGTTTGTAATAAAACTTTCGACTTGAATCCACTAATCCAAAAGTGGCAAAGACCCCCCAGAGGAAATTTTAGCTCAATTTGCCCTGATATTTCCTCCTGTCGCAAACATTTCACCGAATATATCCATTCAATTTCCTCGAGCCTGTGAAATCCATTTACTTAGGAGCGACTGCCTCACCCTTCCCAAGCACCAGAATGGCAATAATGATTTAAATGACCCCACAAATAAATGGAGATCTCTCTGCTGTATATCAATTCTGCTACTTAAGAGGAAGTGGGGAGGATTTTAAAGCAGACCTGGTTGGTGCGGTGGCGTTTTTTCCAAACGCTTGCGGTATAGCCTAGACCAGGCTCTCCCAGGAGAACCCTGTGAAATACTTGGTTAAGCTGTTTATTGATCTTGGAGGAAAGGTATTCCCAGTCTTGTGCTCCTTCCTGTGCGGGCAAGCCTTTTAGAGGAAGACCTCTTTGCGCAGATAGTCACTACTGATACACATCACATATCCATCCACCCACACAGTCAACAGCAGATACAAGGCGGAAAACACCCACACGTACACACTTCTCACACAGGAGATGAAGGACATGCAGACGTTCACTGCAGACCCATAGAGTCACACACTTTTCACCGTAACAGCGCAGAACATAGAGACGTATCTCTGGCTGTTTCAACGCCTGATAACCTATTTAATGTCCGGAGCATTCAAGCACTCCTGTGCAGTGACTTTTCAGCTTTACTCAGTGTCAGATCAGCCGTTGTACAGCGAGAAATGTCACAAAGATAAATGCATAAATCCATTCTGGGACATTTTCTAACAGAATAGTCACACTTTGTAGATGCATGTAAAGCAGTCATTTCTATGAGATATCTTCATACCCAGATATTATTGTTATGCTGTCTGATTATTAAATTCCTCCTGCGCAGTCAGATCTGGAGGAGTCTCACAAGGGAAAGAGCATCAAACCGCATGTACTAAAAATGCAAAAGGATGATCTATCAATCTAAATAATTACTTTTAGTCTAGAGTATAATTAAAACATGTTACTTAGATACATATTGTTTTTGCATCTTTTATTGCCTGTACAGACTATATTGACTGCACATGTTGCCTGCAGGTTTATCGTTCAGTCTGCAAGTGCAAGTTCCACCTCTTTGTAGCCTGACAGGCGAAAACCAGGGTAAATATATCTATGTATCACTCCCTGCGGCTTGCAAAGCCTAATTAATGTGAATGTGCTCTAATACTTAAAAGCGACCCAGAGGAGCATCCACGTTTTTTTTTTTTTTTTTTTTTATCAACATCTCTCTTCCTTCCTCTGGATTTTGGCAGTTTGACAGTCCAAAGATGGCGTTACAGAGAAATATTTGTGATCTAGAAGTTAGGAGGGAATTGCGTCCCAAAATCAAGCTAAAGTCAGAGGCGTCCTTAAAAGGTTAAAGTGACTAAGAGCTTTCCAGATTTTTCTGGGAAACCGAGTTTGTTTACATCTGGACTGAAAGAACTGCCTCTAATGGTGGAAAGTGTTGTGGAATATCTACATGTGAAAACTACAAGATGGTCTGTTCAAAAAAATATCAGACTCCCTGATGTTGTTTGAGGACGTCATGGACACCAGCCTCGTGAGAAAAACTAGATTAGACTGAGCGCAGAGCATGTTCCACGTCAAGGACTCCTTAAGAACTGAAAGTCTTCCAAAGGTCTTCTTCAGGGCGTGGCTGTAGATGCTCTCTACATCCATGCCCTGAAGAAGGCCAGTGTCAGTCGAAACTGGTTGGCATTTTACTATTGTTTTTATGTGAGATGCCCTGACTTATTAAAGGCTTTTATTCCACAGTCCTCTAGCAAGTGATGGCCTGAAGCAAGACCAGTGCTTTTCCATCCTTCTATGATTTTTTTCTACTTTAAGAGCACCCCACATCACCTGCAGTTTACTTGTTTTTTTCTGTTTAGAGCATTCAGTACTTCCTGCTGTCACTCTTAAGAACTGAACAGTAACTTGTCTTATCAGACCATATTCAGACTATAAGAAGCCTGTGCTTCCATGCACAGGCGGGTTTTTTCCTTGGATGTTCCCAGTCTGTTGGGTGTTTGTCACATTGTGTCTTTCAATAAACCCCGTCGCTGCTGAATGCTGTCTTGTTCCTGTCGAAAACTACAACAAAAGCAACTCTCTTGGTTTGCTTCTATTTCTTGCACTTTTTTTTCTCTTCCATTTAAATTAGCATGCTAACCTGCCCGCCTGGTCATTCTGTCATGTTACTTTCCGATACCAAGTCGCTGAAGCATACAAGCTGCCCTGAAAAAGTAGCGCTGCTCTTGTAAACACTGCAACAATGGCTGAAGCTCTCCTCAATTGCAAAGTAAGCAGCTGTTAATGCTAACTTTGGCTATGTAGCTGTAGCAAAACCTACAACTAGCTCCTTTCACCAGCCTCCAGTTTTTTAAGACAGTTTGAGAATAAGGAATATTCCATATCTACTTTTTATTTCTATCACACAAGAGCTTGATTTGATTAATTTAGGTACATGATTAAAATATGAGCGCATTTATCACAAAAATGAAATTTCATACACATTGTATCTTAGCCTCATCCAATTCAGCATCCCAACTACAGACTTTCACCACTTTGCTTGTTAACTATGAGCTTTAATTTAAGAAACAGACATGTTTTGCAGAGTTTGATGAATTGCACTTGTGTTCAAACTAAACTTGCTTGGGCAATGTAACACACAAAGCAGACGCGTTATCGCTCATGTGGTCACCACACACTGTGCTGCCATCCAGACACATTGGACAGTTTATGCAGCTCCCAGGAGCAGAAATAGTATTTTCAGCTGTGAGCCTTGGCTGAATAATCATTGGGTTATTACTCCATACAGAGGCAACTGTTGTCTTATCTCGCCATGTAACCATTAATTAATTGATGATAATCAGTAAAGAGAATTAGAGTAGCCTTCCGTGTGACTTAATTAATTACCTAGGCCTGGGCAGAAGGGGAAACACCCAGGAAGCACTCAGAGATTTATAAAAATAAATGTTTGTCCTCAGCTGGAGAGCTGCCATTAAAATTGTGGCAGGGATGAAATTCTCTGTTAGAGGAAGTTGAGAAATCGAAGATGAGGAGTAATGAGCTGGGACACGGAAGCAATAACCATTATTTCCCATTAAAGCCTCCTGTAATGCATGTAAAGCCACACAGTCAACATGTATGAAAGTCGGAAGTCAGACAAGAGCTGAGGTAAGTAATTGTTGTAATTACGAAGCAGATGGGACACGTTGGTGCTGATCTACTGAGAAAATGGCTCTTTCCCCCTATGAAGAGCATGATATCGGCTGGTCATTTACACAGTCAACCTGTTTTAAATATAGCGCCCTGCCATTTTCATTTACACATTGTTTCTTTAAAATATACTTTATAATATTTACATGGCAAATTTTCACTAAGGAGAGGCAATTCGTTTTTTTTCTTTTGCATTAATATGGAGAAATATAACATTTTGGTAAAATATATAAATTTCCAAAAAATTTTTGGTAGACCTTGAACTTTGAACCTTCATTTCCTGTTTGTTTATTGTTTAGCAGTTGCCAATTTGTCATTAGCAGCCAATCAGAGCCAAGTCGGAGGTGAAAACTGTAACCTACCTATCAGATTCCGAGGAGGGCGGGACTAAACGCAAAGCGTAAAATGGGAGCAATGAGAGCACAGGCGAACGATACAGGTGGACATATGCAGAGAAGATTAACACTGTTGTCACGTTACTTAAGATATTGTAGTTCATATAAGTTAACAGCCGGCGGCTTTAGACAGTTGTGTACCCTGTAAAACGAGTGCGTGAGTCTGAAGTGGTTTTCAGTCAGTAATGTTGCTAAATTAGCACAACACCTGGACTGTTGTTAGCTGACTAGCTGTCGCCTTTCACTGAGGGGGAGCATGTGGAAACAGCTGAGTAAGTATAAACCCTGAATACCTATTGTGCATATTTATTGTAAACAGACAGAATATAAGAGACAGTGAGTTTATGTTTTCTGAATTTTATTGATAGTGTGCTTTGGACGCTGCCACTCATGCTGCTGCAGTAGAGGTGCTCAGGTCTTGCATCTGCCAGGAAAACATGGACGGACCAGGACGTGTCTTCTTCGTCGGCTCGTCAGCGGGTTTGAACGGACTATTACTAACAACTTTCTGGGGTTTCCAAAGCAACAGTGAGTACAGAAGCGTTTCCTTGAAGATTACAAATGAGCTCCAACAGCGCGCCAACGTATGGCCTTAAATTATTTACTGTATTTGCAACCCCTGGCTAGATGTTAAAAATGCAACCTAGAAATAGACTATACCTTAATACCTTACTAAAACTGACCTATAAAGAGGCACAATGGGTGAGGGCATTTACTGATTGACTGCATGGGTGTAGTGCGATTAGGCTGTGGGACCTCAAAGACTCCTTCAATGTGGCCGACAAAAGCATCCTTCTTCTTTTCCTGGGCAGTGAAGGCTCCACTGGGTGGATCCCTCGTGGACCCTCTTATCTAAAGATGCATTGCACACTGGGAATGAAAGCAAATACGGTAACTCCAACTGAGAACCCAAAGGTTACATTTATAAATGCGAGTATTAAGATTCCAGCTCAACTGACCAGCAACAGCAGTATGACTGTTTAAAAACCACCCTCAAGTAATGTAGCAGAAAATAAATTTAGATTTAAAAAAAAAAAAAAAGCTTTAAAGGTCCAGTGTGTAATAATTGCCAAGGTTTATTGGCAAAATCTGAATATACGATCCATGAATAAATTTGTGTAAGTGTGAAATCGCTATAAAGTAAAATTTGTTTGGTTTTCGTTGCCTTATATTTATTCGTTTATATATACATCCAGCAAGGGTGTTGCTTTGAGAGTGTCGCCATCTTGTGCCGCCATGTTTGTATGGCAGCCTGAAAAGAAAATCCAGCTAATGCATTTCATGGGTTTCGTGAAGAAGAAGGCAGAAGGAAAGATGACATCATAACGATCGTAACATGGTTTAGATCTTCACCTCATCGCTAGATGCTCCTGAAATACTCCCAGTCGTCCCAGCTGTGGAAGACGCCATGTCCTTGGAGGCCACCGTCACTTTGCTGATGGGAGAAGTGATGCTGCATTCCAGAATCTGATATCACGATGCTGGATGTCATTTTGGATGCCATTTTACACACTGGACCTTTATCTGCACACCACATTAAAATGAATTTTCATCATTGTCTCCTCCATTGTGGTTTCTAGATTTACACTTAAAATATGTTCAACCATCTGAAACCATCAGTTGTCAGTTGAAGCCAATGGCTTTATGTTTATTAATACATTAGTTGGATAGTTTCAATAGCTTCATTTACTTAACTGAGGAAAAAAAAACAAGTTTTGAGCCATCAAACCTATAGAAACAGTGAGCCACTATCACTATCAATGGAGCAACAGCTGAGATGCTCCCTATCATGACTAATGGCTCGATATGTAGCTAAAAGCTTTGGTCCTGCTTCCCTGTGTGAAATTTGTGAGGTTGACATCCTGGACTAAGCGGATACAAGCTTCTACCAAACACTGTTTTTATTTTTGGTATTTACAGCCTGCTTTGCCATCTGCTGCAAACCCCCCTTCCCCAACCACCAGCCCCCAAATCCAGCACCCCATCACCAAAATCCTCCTATCTCTCCTTCTATCTGTCTCAGCTCTGTTTCTTTCCTCAGCCTTCTATTAGTGTCATCACGCTCTGTTGGGCTGCACTTGTCATACTGATACCATACTAATCAAGACTAATGAATTCATTTAACTGATGATAATAATGTTATTAAAATGCAAATTGTTAATTTCTTTTAATTGCTCTACATCACATGTAATCAATCACAACAACTTCTATCGTCACCGTAAATCTTTTTTTTTTTTTTTGCTTCCTCCCCCCTTTGCCCTCACCGTTTCTAAAAAGATTTCCATTTCCCCTTTTTTATGAAGAGTCAGCCTGTGTTGGTTAGTTCTGTCATGGTCTGGTTAGAGACGTGATTGTGTGTCATATCATTTATTCTTAATCTCCTTGTTTGTCTCTGCTCTGGTGATTGTGAATCGGCTGGTGACTGTAGACTTGTAATTGGAAAATGCATGACTGATTTACTAAGATGGAGAAAACGTGGAGGATAGCATTTTTTTTTTTATCAGCATTCAGTGTTATTCCTGGCTCCGCACTGCAATGCAACATGGGAGATAAGTGAGAGGTAACATACCAGTTCCATTCTGGTTACTGGAGTTCATGTAGAAATTAATAAACCACTTCATAGGAATTATCATGCTGGCTTATTGAGCTCAACTTCATTAATCATATTAATCAGTGCTTTCTCTGAGATGCTCTTAAGGTACAAAATAACTTGAGAGTGTTGGATTTTTACATAGAAATTACCATGCTGCTGTTGCCAAACAAGTTCATACAATGCCAATTAAGCCTATCAATGCCAGGTAAGCCTGTCTGAGTTTCACTGTTTACCGGAGATTAATATCTTTTGCCCATACTGGTGCATTAGTGGTAATATTTTTTGTCATCGAGCCACAATTGAGCCGAATAGTGGAAGCCACCGTGACAAAGTATGGATATAAGTGAGTATTGAGGAGGCTATGGTGGAAAAACCTTGGAAGTATCCGAGAAATGTTTCTGATCCACCAGATAAAAAGAAATAAACTCAGTGTTCAGAGGAAGGATTAAAGTCTAAAAGAGAAAGCAACTAAGAGCGAGGACAAACGTGGATTATGACTGGTGTCACTTTCTCTCTTTGGAGAATGTGGAAAGAGGAGAAGGGACTGAGAGGGAAGACACACACTCACAGTGTTTGTGTTATTACTCTCACTGCCAGAGGAGGGCGACAAAAGAGCAAGGAGGCAAGTTTCTACAACCCAAAATCACAAGTTTGTCTCAGCCTTTACAGCCAAATAGCCAAAATCAACACACTGTGAAAAAGTTTGAATATGTTCAACTTTAAAAACAAGTGCTGTATAGTTTTAAATTTTAACTTCTAAATGACTTCTAACATTTACATCAATAAACCCATGTTTACCTTACAGCTAACTTCAGTGAGACATATGGGCAAGTTTAGTATGATATATAACGTGACATAACATAATGGTTTTGTTGGAGGACTGCATTAATAGTCTTCTTCAGCTAATATTACCTGCCATATGGTAGAAAGAAAAGGGGGAATAAAGATTACATGGTCTCTTTCTAAATTCATGTATTTATATATGTTTTAATGTGAATGCACAGTATTATCAGCAAGATAGTCAGATTTAAGAATTCATTGAGTTACATTATCATGTATAACTAATGCATTACTATATGGGCTTTATTTAAATCCCAGTATTGGTTAAAGAATTTAATTTAGGTGTTCCCCTTAATCCACACAAGTTTTACCATTGTCATCATGTTATGTGTGTAAAAACCTGAAAGATAAATATAGCTCATAAAATTATAAATATATATGTGAAATATAGAATAGCAGTGCATTTATATGCACATTAATATCCAGGTCCTACAAAGTTAGAGGTCAACTGCAGGATCAAGGGTAATCAAAAGGACTGCTAAGGATAGAATACACTGGCAATATGTTGCATACAATGTGGAGAATATTTTCTCTGTGAGATAAACCTCATCATTTTCAGCATTTACTTGATGCATACAAGCGCCCTCAGCTACGCAGGCCTCACTCTTCAGAATTCAACGGCATCTGAAAATGACTTTCTTCCCTCATCGCTGTTCACTCTCTCATTTGCTTTAGCTCTGTGTGTGTTGTAAATGCGCAGCATGTCAGTGCCAGCGCCAAAGAAAAATAGCCACAACCAAAAATCAATCAACAAACACAATGTGGTGTGCATTTAATCCCAAGGGTTTATGACCTTCACAGCGTAGAATATCAATTTATCTCAAAATTATTTTCAACACTCCATCTTCCAGTGTTTTATTACGGCACGTTGTCAGTCCCCGAAAATTCCTTTGATTCCAGCTCAAGTGGAGATCAATCTGGGTCTTATACGGTTAGACTCAAATTAATCTAAAATCCTATATTGTGAATTGACACAATTTTACCACAAAGGTAAAAGTGGGTAGAATCAATGTTTTTCTTAATTCTTCTTCTGCCTTAAAATAACGTTATCAAATGCATTAGAATCACTGTGTTTTGATGTGAAGCAGATTGTAACTAGGCTGGTTCCCGACCTCCTGCATCACAGCACAACATCTCCAGATAGGTCTGGAGCTGTGATCACTAACAGCAGCTCGGAGAAACAACCAATCAATCACAGCTGTATAGGAGGGATTAAGCACTGGGATAATCTTTAAGTGCCAGAGCCAGAACAATAGCTGCATTACATTTAGAGATAGCGACAGGAAAATTGCCTGCTGAAAGCGTGGATGCGACGAGGGCAGGTAAATAAGTTGATGTGAGTAAATTTGCAGAAATCACAGCTCTTGAATGAGGACATTTTCTTCAGTTGGTTGCAGCAAAGCAAAAGGAAATAAACTCTCCTTCCAAAGAGAATTAGCTTTAAGCGCTGTATTTTATTTTGGAGTAACGCTTATCTGCTAATTACTGACATAGTGTGTGCTTAAGTTTCTTTTCAGAGATAATTTATGTGCTAATAGTGTTATCAGTTCTTCTGTGATAGAAGCTCAACTCTGCTAAGTTGATGTAGCTCTTTAAGGGAGGAAATTACATAGTGAGAAAACAATACTGTTTGTAAATTCGCCTCTGATTAGCTGTGGAACTTTTCTATTTCTATCTTCCACTTGATGCCTTTTGACAGGAACTATTACTGCTAAGTACCCGGAGGATTAAAATGCTTTCTTATTTTAATTCAAATGGGAAACACCGCCCTTGGGTCAGGATCATTTTACTTGCTTTCAATTATTTCCCACCATGCTTCAACATTTCAGAATGAGCACATCTTTTGAATGAGGTCAAATTGTAGGGAGAGAGTTTCTAAAATGTGTAAAAAAAAAAAAAAAAAAAAGAGACAGAGAACTTGTCAGTTAACTCTATAATCCAGAGATATTTTCACTCTCCTAGGAGACTAATAAGACTCGAGCTACAGTGAGACTGAGACAGAGTGAGGATTGCTCTTCTATTGTTTTGTGTCTTTAACCTGAAGCTGTAGCAGGAGATGATCCTCCGTCTATGTCATGAGTCCTGCCACGGTCCTGTCATTGTGAAAGGTTAGTGTTCGGCCTTTGACTCACACAGCCATGGATCAAATGAATTGTGCAGTGGCTTTGGAAAGGTTGTGGCCTAGGCGGCGGCTGAGTAGTTGGAGCTTCCCTCTGTGAGGATAAATTTATGTGTGTTCGTGTTTGTGCGTGCGTGTCTGTGTCTGTTTCTGAGGGTTCAGCACAAAGCCGAATGCAGAGAGAATGAATGACTGTATGTCCTTGTGTGAACATTACAGAGTATATTTACTCACACGCTGCACAGTTAGTTTCAGGCGTAGCAGTTGCTGTAATCACTGAATGATTACAAAATAAAAATGTAACTTTATTTTCTGTTTGAAACATAAAAATGAAACAAACTACCAAAGGAAACTCTGACATTTTCTTTTACTTTGAATATGTACTGCATGCAACCCATAAACAGCATATGGCTAATTGAGTTTTGTAAACACTTTTCTCAGAAGTGGATGAGTGCAGCTTGTATTACAGCCGTTTGTAGTATGGTGCCTCTTTCATTCAGCACTACCTGTCTTTTTTGTTTCTCCCATCGGGCAAAACTTATATCAGCTGGTAAGTGTTAGTTCAGTGTCATGGCTGTGTGAGATAGGACATTGTGAACAATTCTGTCATTCTTAATCAGCCAAGGAAGTGTACACCGCCCACTGTAGCCTGTTACATCTCTTTTAGGTCATGTATTACACCTATGGCATAGAAAACTGCAGTCAATTAAGAAGACATTTCTTTGTTTGGGATACAGTCCATTGTGCAGGTTTGTGTCTCACTGGACATCATGACAGCTTTGTATGTTGTCGCTATAGCAACAACACCACATGAGGGTATGCTGTCTGCAGTGGAAAAATAAGTAAAGTAGAATTGAGGTGAGTTGGTACCATGTTGAGGAAGAGTGTTATTGGTTGCACTGGTGCAACACCTCCAGGTGACTGCTAGTTGAAACCAATCTGTAGCCAGGTACTTTGCTCAAGTTAAGTCCGTTTATTGTGTTTACTCAGCAGGGGTTTGCACACCACATTAAAACAGGTTATGCCACAAAGACTCATTTTTATGGTAAACATTTCAGCGAGGTGTAGCATTATGTTCAATTATGTTATTTTTTTTTTTTTATTTTATTTTTTAAGTATATTGTTTGGGCATTTTTGCCTTTATTGGATAGCACAGTGTAAGTGACAGGAAATGGGGAGGCAGAGAGGGGGGGAATGACATGCAGCAAATGGCGCCTGATGCGGGATTCGAACCAGAGCCGACTGCAGCGAGGACTATAGCCTCTGCATATGGGGCGCCTGCTTAACCCACTGCGCCACGCAGCGCCCCTCAATTAAGTTATTTTAATATCAGCTTGAATAATAACCAGTTATCACTGAATGAAGATGTAAGTAGGTGTGAGTGGGGTTTGTATATCATTATCAAAGATATACACTGTGTCTCAAATTACAAAATGCTTTTGCATTAGTATCAGCCTAAGTGACTGCATACACAGTTTAATGTGGGTTAGTTAGCTTAGTATACTGAGAAAAATGTGGCACTCATTTAAGGTAACAAGGTGCAAACCTTAGTTTAGAAGTAGGTAATAATTAAATAAACACCAATACAAATTAATCTGGGCCTTTTATTGTGAAAACCAGGATGAGGGTGCCATTTAAATTAATGCTAAATTGAAGAGACGATGCATGTATGTGTGAGCCTAACGTGTACACATGGCACTCACATGTCTGTCACACAGCAGACTCAAATTGGCAGACTGCATTCACGCGCCTATCAGTCAACCAGCTGCAGACCATAATGATTACAGAGGGAACAGTAGGACAAAGACAACCGCTAATTTCTCTAACTATAGAAGCTCCCAATTAGTGTCTCCCTGCATGTCAGTCAAAATAATTATCAATCAATGAACCGCAATTATGGCTAAACCCGATTAAATTGTCGTTATTTCAGACAATTGAATCTGTCTTACATAGGACAAACACTGAAGGATGTGACAGCTCTCTTTTGAAAGGTTTAAAAAACACAGTCACAGGTAAACATAGTTTTATTTTGTAGGGTTGTAAGCCAGAAGAGGGTTGGGAACTATTGCTCTAGGCAGCACTGTATCACCATGTAACATCTCTCTTCAGCCCTCTCCACACCAGCTCTGCCTAGAAACCATGCCTTATTACAGAATCCCCACTTGGTCTCCTCTAACAATCTCATTCTCTGCAGGAGCAGCAGAGTGGCTGTTGCTATTTCAATCACCGCTTTACATGAAATGATGAATTCCAACATTACTTACACTCCCATTACTTTACCTTACATTAGACACACACATGCCCTCTGAATCCCAGCAGCTCGCACATAGTGTCACACCACCATGATAGATGTGTCCTCTAGACTCCATATTGACACCTTGTGCTCTCCGAGTGGGTGGCAATGATTTTGCTTGATAATAAGTCGCCTGACTGCATGAGTCCATTTTTTCCCCCGGAGGCATATATTCCACAGTCGAGCTGCTGGGAGATGATAAGACCATGGAAAGATAGCAGCTTTCAGTACGGCGTGTTGTAGCGCCTAAGAGTGCATTCGTTACTGTGATTATTGGTTTGACAGCAATGCTGAGAGGTGAGAGGGTCAGTCAGGTATCGTCAGCAGCACTAAGGTCCTATCACAGGTTACAGTTTCTCTTCTGGCTTACCTTAATGATGGCGCGTCATCTGTACACACCACATGACAATGTTGTTCAAATACTATTAAAACTTGAAAAGGAAGAGGAGGAAAAGACTCAAACTTTTTCCCAACACTGTGATGAAGTAACAAAAGAATCCTGGAAAATGTCTAAGGGTGGGTTCAGACCTGGGTCGCATTGAGCAGCTGTTTCGAAACAGGGAGCCTTTAACCCCAAAGATCAGTTTGTTTGGGCGTATGTGAACACAGCAATCGCGCTCGGATGCGGGATAAAACTAAAGTGGGCCGAGATCGCCAAGGAGGGGCGGTCTCGGCTTGCTTCCATTCGAGCCCTGGAGCTGTTCCTTTGAAAAAAACAAACTAGTCAACCACGCTGCTGAAGTTCCATGGTTTTTGTTATTCCTGGGTAAAGTTTTTTGACCAATGAGAGAACAGTTAGTTCACGCTTGGCATTTGTTTACAACTTTGGACCACTTGGGACTGTTACCTTGTGAACACATACAACCCAAAAGAAAAATGCAACAATTGTATTGTTTTAGCCCCTGAATCAGAACAAAGCAAAGAAGCCACATGTCTGAATACACCCTAAATTTAGCCATAGACCAACTTTATTTGCAAGTGACAAGTTAGTCCTTGGTGGCAAAACTGCTGCAGCTGCTTTGTTTGAATCCCTGTGGTGTTTGTGTCCCATTTCTTTTCTGGTGTATAACCTTGTGAACATGATGCACCAGATTCATATTATACTCTAAAAAGTCAAAAAGCAAAGAAGCACAGTTTTTTTTTTTTTTTTAACTGAGGTGGGAAAGGCCTGTTGGGGGGGATACTGCTGCATGTGTATCGCATCGAATGCACGCCGCTCCACCGTCGCGTTGGGTTGTGACGACTACATTGAAAGTTATGGGCTTGTACACACAAAAGACGCTATGTCTCAGCAGCCGCCCATGCACACGCACATGCTTTATGAATGTGTGTTACCAATATCATGGCACTCACTCTTTATGACAGATTAGACTGGCATGATGACCTTAACTAAGTGCTGTGAGTGCCCAAACAGAACATAAAAGTTAAATATTGCAATTAAGTGCATATTGTGTTGCAAGATCTGATATTGTAGTTGAGTAAATTGCACGACTGGTAGAAAAGGGAAAATATGAATCCACAAAGTTAATAAAAAATTAAATGTTCTTTTAAAGGATTTCCTGAGGGGTTTCATGACTTTTATACAAAACCTTGAAATGCATGAGGACTGACTGAGAAGTTTTCCTCTAAGTAATAAAGCTGAAAAAACAAGTGAGAACAAGAACAATTACTGAATAGCTCCCCAGTTGGGGTTGGCATGGCAACAACAAAGCACAGCTCTGTGTGCTCTTTACAGGAATTATCAACACAGCTGGGATCCCTCCTTCAAGTACCAATCTGATACTTGAAGGAATTGCAGTGTTGTGCTTTTCTGAAGGGGAGACAGGCAATAAATAAACACATAATAAATAAATAAATAAATAAATAAAAATGATTAAAAATTATCACAATAATCTTTTATTTATATTTCACCTTCGAGTCCAGAGGAACAAAGTGCTGTATAGAAGGAAATAACAGCATAAAAACCATAAAGTCACAGTCAATAAAAGAATAATAACATGAGCAGGGAAAAAACAATAAAATCACAATCCATAAAAATTAAAACTACACTGAAAGTAGAACAACATTGAAGCCATAAGAACTAGACTCTGTTACAATGCTTGTGAAAAAGATGGCTTGTAAAAACGTCTTGAAACTAGTGACGGACTACAATTTCAATAAATAAGACTGTTACAGAGGGTGGGAGCCAAAACCGAAGAGCTTGATCATCTTTAATTTTCAGTCTTGATGCAGGGATTGCCTCGGTCAGTGGACTGGAAAGAGCTCTCTAAGGGGAGGGTGCACAATAACTCAGATATATATTCAAGTGCGAAGCCTGGAGGCTGCATTTTGGACCAGCCTGAACCAAGACACAGTTTTAAATTAAAATGAATGCACTAAAATAACAGGGCAAGAGGAAATAAAAGCATGCACAATTTTCTGCAGATCTTGAAAAGATGTAGCAATGTTTCTTGACGGGGAAAAACTGAACTACTTATGTGGCCCTCAAAATTTATATGTTGGACAAAAATGACACCATGGTCTTTCAAAGGCTGGTTTACATGAAAGGACCAAATCCTTACAGAGAGGTCTGCAAAGACAGAAGCACAGTTATCAGCAGAGCAGTTGTTTAGTTTGCAACGTGTGTTGGACCTGTTACATGTTGCTTCAGGTTTGCTGACTGAGTTGTGCTTAAGAGCTCAGCAGCAAATTTGTCACATATCGAAATGAATATTGAAATCAGCTACAACCAAATCTCAGCAAATTGTGTTAAAAAGCTATCAGCTGGTCCAGGCGCGTGGTGCATCAGCACACAATGCAAAGGACTCACAGATCAGATCCTGAGCTGCGTAAGAGTTTAACTCATCAGTGAGCGACAGTAGAAGACAGCAGCTAGACCACCACCATGACAAAGTCACAGTCTGTGGGAAAAAGCTTGTTCAAGAGTGCAGTGTCTCCGCTTTTCAACCAGGTTTCAGTAATAAACAGGAAGTCTAGTCTAGTATTACACATCGCTGCTGCATTGATTAATGCTGTTTTTAAGGGGGTGGGTTGTTGTGATTGTGAATGTGCTTATAAGGTACAGGTAGAATCCACTCAGTGAACTATAATTTAAAGAAAAACACTGGGTGATAATAAATGCACACAGCCTCATAAATGCATTCACAATGTTGCTCCTGCTGTTTAAGAATGACCATTAAAAGGAAATCAAACCAATATTCAACCTGCATTCAGAATCCTGTTTGTTATTCTCAGGTGCTAATATGAAAATTAATGCCTCGTTGATTAAATTCCCATGCAGTGTCAACTAGCACGGCCAACCACCACCATCAACAGCGCTTAAGTGAATGGAGGTGAAAAAAAGAGCAAAACCTTTCTGTGCTTGCAATATGATTACAGCCACTTGCATATTTCTGCCTGTCATTTAAAAATGAGTGTCTGGGTGCAGGATAATGGGAATAATCCCACTGCCCATTTTCAAATTAAATTTTGGTGTTCGTGGTGAGAGGAGCGTGTGTGCTCATCTCTTGGAAGCAAATCCTCCGTTTGAATAACTTCCCTCAAGGCTTGATGGATGTGATACAGATATTAGATTTCCATCACTTCAAACCTGAAGTTTCTGCTACTGGGTGACTAAATAATTGAAGACTTCTTCCATAAAAACGCAATATATCTGCTTGAGAAAAACGTTGCTTCCTCAAATTTATCCGTCAATATTTCAAAAGTAGGGATAAGTCCTTCCCCAGCAGCATAACCAGTCTGTAAGCAGAGGCTGTAAAAGTGACTCATTTTTCCACCAGCAATTATTTGCTGAAAGTATGTCTCCATAGGTTTCCAAATTTATACGTTAACTATAAATTTTAAAATGCTATATGAAATACATATATAATAGGTGTTTGAATTAAACAGCAACTTTTGGAGAGCCCTATTTTATTGGCGGGGGGGCAGTGCCTGCATAGGCACAGATGCGCATTCACCCAGGAACAGCTCTGTCCATGGTGCGGTGACACTCGACCCCCGAACCAGCTCCTTTGTTTTCTTTTGTCCTCCTTTAATTGTGCCAAAAACTCACTGGTTGCATCATTGCGTAAACATGATGATTGGCGTCTGTCAGTCCCCCCCAGGCGATCTATGAGTATCTTCAAAGAGAAATTAAACACAGAGAGCACAAATTAAATTTGATATCACTCGCAATTTATTTACATATTTTGACAAAGGAGGTCTGGAGCCATGTACGTACTGGTTCCAATCGGCAAGTCAAATTAAGCACTCCCCAACCAGGTGCTCAAGCACCGGAGCAACCACAGGATCGGCGCCTATCACTGTGGTCAATCGCAGCATACAATATACGTGTCACTCTCTCACCCCCCTAAATGTCCCAAAGTAGGCTTTCAGGTGAGCTCGTGTCCTTTTCAGGGGAGTTCAGCTCCCCTTAGCTCCCCTGTAATTCGAACATTGTATATAATGTATTTTTTAATATAATACATATTCAGATTTCTTATGTTTACTTGGATTACAATTTCTCATGTGACAAATTAGTCAAAATACAGAACAGTTTAAAAAGAATGTAATATTTATAATGAAATGTGACAAAAAGGGACAATTTTCTCTGTATTATTTACTCTGCTCAAACAAAGAAGGCAGGTGCAGATTAATAGCATGTGATAAAGCAACTTCACCAAAAGTTTCATTTAATAGCTGCTCTAGTGTTTTCTATTTTGTCACCGTTGTGGCGTTGTTATTGTCTTAACAAATTACTTTTACATCAGCCTTAAATCTGATGTGATAAATCTGCTGATGAGGATCGTGTCGTTTGATGTTTTATGGGACAGTGGTGATTCTGGGGAAGGATTTTCACATTTTGTCCTTGTAGCCAGATGTCTTTAAAGGTCAGACCTAATGGATAGAAATGATCTCATGGAGAGAGAGATGCCGGATGCAGACCTTTCTGTGAGACCAGGTTGGAACATTTGAAGAGATATATATAAAATGTCAAATAGTTTGTGTCCATACAGATGAGTTTGTGAGTTAGTTTATCTCAGACCTACATTGCTGTTACATTTTTAAGAAACAAATAAACATGATTAATTCTTTTTTTTTTTTTTTACTTTTCACATTTGGGAGTTGAATGAAGCAAATCTCTGCAGAAATTGCTCCACATGTGACTGGATGACCCTCACTCAAGTTGTTTTCTTTATCCCATTGTCTGCTGAGGAGTAATTAGCACAACTGTTCATTAATTACACATGTGAGTCCATGGCCACACATCTCGGCGCTGCCTGGGCAGGTGACTGTATCTGTCAACTGAATCCAATATTGCCAACTTGCGCGACCTCTGTGATTTGTTCAATCAAGACGTCACAGGCAATTTGTCCTGACCCCCGGCCACCTCCAAGTTCTTCACGGAAAAGAAAATTAGAGTATCCGTCAGCCATACCTAAGGGTCCTGCCTTTGGGAGATGTAGCATCCTCCCCTTCTGTTGACAGACCTGGCGCCTGCCTCACTTGTCACTGTAATTAGTTTTGTTTCGCTACCATTGTGCTCAGCAGCCCCGCTTTATTGCTGCATAGCTGTGGGCAGCCGATGCTCATTCCACAGTGCTGTATTAAAGTAGGCTGGGTTTACATGGCCGGACATGAAAAAAAAAAACACATTCTCCCCAAGCATTGATTTCCCCTGTTCTCAACAGCCTGTAATAAGCATACATACGTCTTGTGTCCGGCTCCTCGCTTATTTGTGTCTGTCTCTGCAAAACAACAATTACAGGCCAGTGCTCCATTGATGAATCATGGCTGGTTTTAATTAATCAGCTGGATAATGCTGCATGTGGGCACAGTGCAAATGAACGAGGTCACGAGGGGGCTTGGCCCATCACGGATGGGAGAGCAAATCTCAGAGATTGATCAACAGCAGCAGAGTTAGTTTGTCAGCCCACACACACTCTCTGTGGAGGTGTTTATCTGGTGTGTACAGGGACGCTTTTGGATCGTGGGACCAAAACCAGGATCATTACCATTCCTAGTGGAGAGAATCATCCACGTTAAAAGAATATTATGTTATCATCTGCATACTGACATACATCTACGTAATAGTACATTAGGGCTTATTGACTCACCAGTTAGCTTTGTTACATAGCTGTGCTTCTTCAGTTCCCACATGGAAGACACTGCTACTAATTTTCTTGACAAATTCAAACTCAGGTTCATTACAGACCAAAGAGACTCACCTCTCTGTAGAATAGCAAAAGGTTTATTGGTATCATTAAGGTGTGTTAAGTCTAAACGCTAATTTTATACCACATTTGCATGTCAAGTTAGTGCAAGGAAGAATGAATGAATTGTAGGAGAAGAAATTGTGTTGCATAAGCTGGTAATGATGCCGCTTGAGCGAAGGGTCAAGCTGTTTATGATTCTAGCTCAGTAGGGTTCATTATGTTTATGATTGCAACAATTACTGGCTTTCTTGTCATTCTTTACATATCTTGACATGTTTTGATGGTGTACTTCTGTCTTCCTCAGAAGTTTTATTACAGTTGATGAACAAGAAGAAAAAAGGAGAGAAAATAATGGAACTTCAACTTACATCTTAATATCTATTTTGTCTTGTGGGGATAATGTCAAGGCACATGGTTGGTGCATAGGTTGCTAGCTAGCTTTAGCATCTGTACAGCGAAGCATGGCTATGTAAACACTGCACTGGGGGAATTCATACAATAAACAGTAAATATGCAGCACATTTAAACTGCGCCAATTATATGAAATTAATAAAAGATAATATCATAATATAAAATTACTGAATCAACAAGTTGAACAAGACACTTTACAACCGAATATTACACCTTAATCTGCTTCTTTTCACATGTGAAATCATGTACTGTGCTGCTGTAACAGACTGCGGTCATCTGGAACATAGAGATAAGAGCTGACTTTTGTAAAAGGTCCACTTCATCCCAAAGGTGTAAGATGGGGTTGAGGTCAGTATTTCTTTTTGGACCTGGCTACGTCCACAGGGGCCTTGTCATGTTGAAATGGTCAGGGGTCAAAACAAACCAGATTTCACTTAATCTGAACAAAGGTATGTAGAGAGGTAAATTCTTCATGAATTATACAAAACACACGTCTTCATAGTCTGTTTCCAATCATTCCAGCTGCTTATGATGTTAGGAGCACACCAGAAATAGGCTCCATAGTGTCTCACCCACCTAAAGCTTACATTTTCAAAGTTCAAGTGTTCATTGAATCGTTCTCTTTTTAAAAAAAAATACTTTCAACACAGAAACAACAGTTCCCTCTCAGCCCCACACTCACCTGTGCTTGTGATCCACTTCAATCTACAGCTTTTAGTTTGCTCTCAGTCCAGTCGCCTCCTCTCACACAAAGGTATCACATCCTCAGACTACAATAACAACAGTAATGAACTGACTGGTAAGTGGCAGCTGCGCTCTGACCGCTCCTCTGGCCTAAACTGATTCACAGCAACCCATAATGGCTTTTACTCCCAAGGCCCCTGCGTTACCAATACCACACACATGTTGTGGGTTCATTTATAACCGAGGACAGCCTTTTAGTAATCAGATAGTGGTTCGATAAACGCTGAACTGCTGACTCCCTTGAGGAAGGCTTCTGAAGGGCGATTTACCACCTCAGTGCTGATGTGATGTCTATCCTCTGTTGGCTCTGTGTCTGTATATAGAGGGGCGTGGGGGGGGGGGTTCTCTGCTGCCTCCTTTCTGTGTGTGTGTGCAGTCCTTTGAGAGGGGATAGGCAGTGTGTGACAGCAGAATAAACTGATAGGCCCAGCATCCCCTTTGGCTCCTCTGGATAAAGAAAAAAAAATACTGCAGGAGACAAGCAACTGATGATGCAGCCGGCTCCTCTGTCCTATGACAACACAATTTACACCTTTGAAAAGACACAGCAATGTACAATAGCATCTTTGACATTTTTATATAAATAAACATTTCCCACTCTTAACTGCCAAAGGATATAACACAATAGCGATTAAACCTCTGCTCGTTTCATGAAAGCTTTTCCATTTGCTGCATCCTAAACACTCTGCATCTGGTCTAGGCCTTTGGTGGAATAATCCTCCTGACGCACAGGAAATGCTGTATTTTTCTCACCCAGATACAGCAGGGCGGCTTTTTTTTTTTTTCTTAAGTCTAAGAAAAGAAAGTGGAAGAAAAGAAGTTAGCATTAGCAGCAAAGGAATATCTACCCCCAAAAATAATTCAATTGATGATCCCACAGCAACACACACACAAATCAGAAGTCTATAGGTGTCACTTTTTTTTTAGAAATATCCTGTCTTGGCATGCAAAACCTTCCCAACTATACAAAATGGCTGCACGATTTATTCATAAACATGAACTCACTGTGCAGTTCTCATATAACAACATTATTTCAGCACTGCTCAAGTGAAAAGGGATCATTTAACCCCATAGTGCAGCACACTACTTGGTGGCAAAAAGGTTCCTCTTCCCTTCTTTTTGATCTCTCGCTCTGCAGCCTTGTATAAATACATGCATGTTTTCAGTTTCTGCGAGGTTTAGCTCTTTTTGAACAATGTGCAGGGCCAGAAGCAGGCAGGAAGAGGAGGCTACGTGTTATTATTTCTATTTTCCTTCCTCCCCTGTTCTGTTCTCTGAAGATTATGGACATATGATGACAGCAGCACAAACATAATGCAGAAAATAGAAAAAAGCAGTTTAGCACTAGACACAGGCATGACAGGGATATTGTATGAAACTCTGTCCTCTACCATACAAACAATTCAAAGGGCATTTATACCTCCTCCATTAGTGACACAATGTGGAGTGAGTTAGAAATGCAGCAGGCATGAGTCAACGTAGGATGTACCATTTGTACAGTATGTTTTGGCACAATAAATACAAATGTAGCTGTGTGTCAGTTGACACTTTGTCAAGGTGGGGTAAAAACAAGACTTGTAAGCGGTTCAAAGGCATTGTGCTTGAAGGAGTACATCAGCGAATCTTCACTTATTTTAGTGCTTCATGCTGTCATGTGGAGAGTGGGCTCAGATTATTTTCACCCCGCAGTCTGAAAGGCATTTCTCTCAGGTAAAAGTTCCGCGTTCAAGTGTTAAAGATTCACCTGCGAAACAGTGAGACATACAGGAACACTGTTTACACATCATCAGTAGCACTAATAAGCTGTGGAAAGCAGTAGGAGCATGTATTCTGTGGCTCAGGAGAACTTTACAAGAAGGATACAGTGTTTTGGGAGTTGGACCCATACACTAGGAACAAAGAGTCAGGATATCTCAGCCTCTGTGTCTTATGTGGAAGATTACTTTTATGAATGTGCTTTATGAAACCATAGATAGCAAAGGCAGCACTAACCACAAACAGTAGCTGTAAACTAGTACACTGTAGTAGACTGTAAGTACCTTCATGTCCACTATTGGATGTTTGTTTGTTTGGCAGTTTGATAAGAGGAAAAATGTTTAACTGATTTCTACCATATTTCCTAGAGTGGTGAGTCATGGGTCAGAGAAGAGTCAGACTATTTAATATGAAATGTGATTTTTTTCCCTTCTGCAGTCTACTGTTGTTGCAGAAAACTGTAGCCATGAACACGTAGAGGATATCTATAGGCATTTTAGTGCCAAGAAAACTGACTGGCCTGCATTTTAAAACAGTTAACACACACAGAATGTGACTGTAAGTGATGCTTTAATTTTACTGGTGTGTGATTGGAGGCTTCGTTGGGGGTCCTTCTTCCACTCTAATGCTTCTGTTGTCTGCCGTCACTGTGGTAATCCGCTCTACAAGGTGTGACAATAGCTTCAAAACAACTTCTGTTGACATGACACTTTTGTCACAAGTGGGTGAGAGTGTGGGTTCACACACCTGCCAGCATCCAACCTGCTGGTGGGCGGGGTCTGGTGCTACTGTTTACACAGTTAAAGCAGCACCTGACATTCTTGCTTCGCTGCTGCCATGTTGGCTGGTTCTCAGTTTCAAGCTGCATTCAGGTTACAGACAGATGCTTGGATTTTTATTCTTTATTGCGGTGATGGTTGATTCGATCTAAGTGATGGGCTGTGGGAGCGGTAAGGTGCTGCCTGAGGCATCCAAGAGGAGCTACATAAGCGTGGTGCAATCACTTGTGGCCTTCAGCAAAGCACATGATGATGATGATGATGGGCCAAAGAAACCCCAGGAGAAGCGAAGGGGCCCTTGGTTTTCCACCGGCGTCATGACTGGTCAGCCGCTGTCAAAAAGCCAGCAGCCAATACTCAGTGATGGACGACGACAGGACAAAGTGACCAAGTACAAAGACAAGTTTGATCCAAGAGTGACAGCAAGGTAAAAGTTTATTGCTAAGATTCAAGTTATATCAAGTTAAATACATATTGTTTAAGTGGAAAACAGTCTGGATTGTTTGTGTAATGTGTGTTTTGTTTCTGCTGATAAAACCCCCACATTGTGTTGTGATTACAAAGTTAGAGAAGTCCTGATGGCTGGGTTTAAGGATCACGTTCTGAATAGAGACTAGACTTAGAGATACTTTATTGATGCCGAAGAAAATTTCAAGTATCCAATAGCACAGACATACATATAATATAAGGGCATAGAAGAGCAATACATACACATTACACAGAAAAGTAAGAAAAAATATACATCCTTGTTAAACTGTATATGTTATGAATAAAATAATAAAATAGAATAGAGAGGAAAAAAGAAAAAAACTGTATGAAATTCAATATGCATAATGTTTAAAATACTGTCGATGGAGAGGGACCTGAGTTCGTTAGTTTGTGTAAAAGCAAAAAAGGAAAGAGCAGAGAAAGAAAGAAATGATGAACTGTTAACACCTGATTTTATTTCAGCTCCTGCGAGCAGCTAGTTTTTAACAGTCATTCAAAAATAGATCATTTGCAACACAATGCGAGGTGATATGACTTATTAAGAGCCTTCCACTTACTCATGGGAGCCTTCTTAATGTCAGCTGCTTTCTCACTCTTGTCAGCCAACCACCAACCTTTATGCAGTACACTATATTAGCGCTAAGAGCAGACATTCTTTTGAGAGGCCTTGTCAGGTGAAAACTCACAATTACAGCAAGGATCACATCTCACATCTGATTAGTCACAGCTCATATGAGCTGTTGCAATATTCATGTGTAAATCAGAATTGTTGTGTATATGGATTTGTCTGTTGGACTCTGCTGCAGGAGCCTAAACAGCATACAGATAACCTCCCATACATCATGGCTGCAGCTGCAGAGAGAGATGAGAGTGCTTTACAACAGTGTATCATGGGATAGTTATGCCGTAATGAGTCATCTTTCCCCTTCTGCCCTGTCAGATACGACATCAAGGCTCTGATCGGTCGTGGCAGCTTCAGCCGCGTCGTGCGTGTGGAGCACAGGGCGACTCGCCAGCCCTTCGCCATAAAAATGATGGAGGTGGAGGCCCCAGAGGGCCGTGAGGTGTGTGCGTCAGAGCTGGCGGTGCTGCAGCGGGTGAGCCATGCTAATGTCATTCAGCTGATCGAGGTGTTTCAGTTTCCGCAGCGGGTTTACATGGTGCTGGAACTGGCAACAGGTGGGGAGCTGTTGGATCGTGTCATCAGCAGGGGCCACTTCACAGAGCGGGACGCTACCCAGGCCCTGCGGATGGCGCTGGCCGGAGTGGGATACCTGCACAATCTGGGTATCACCCACAGAGATTTAAAGCCTGAGAACCTGCTGTACTACCACCCCGGAGCAGACTCCAGGCTGCTGGTGACTGATTTTGGATTGGCCACTTTTGGTGGTACAGGAATGGGGTCTGAACTTTCAGACCCTGACATGGACAACAGAGGAGATCAAACCTCTTGGACACTGAGGACCACCTGTGGAACACCTGAGTACATGGCACCTGAGATGTTGCTTAGGAAGCCCTACACCTGTGCAGTGGACATGTGGGCCCTGGGGGTGATCACCTACATCCTGCTCAGCGGATCTATGCCTTTTGAGGACGACAGTCGCACACGACTCTACAGATCCATACTGAGAGGAAAGTACAGCTTCCATGGAGATGTAAGTTTACTGGGCTCTGCATGCATATTAGAGTTTAGCAACTGTGTATATAGTGAATATTTATTGGTAGCAAAGGGAAGCTTTAGACCATGTTATTAGAATCACTTATACAATACATGCACAGTGAACGATTCTGCACCTCAAGATTAATATGGAGTGCAAGCATTAGTGGACTCTATACAGTCCACTGTATGTGGCTGGGCTGACACTAAGTGTGTAGAGATCATGGTGATGTATGGGCATGTACACATCCAGCCATTGCAACAACTAAATGGCCATGCAGGGCAAATGTATCTATAAAACACCCTTTATACACAAAGACAAGACAAAGTGCTTTACAATGAAAACAATACATTTGCAATTAGAAACCAATGGAAGCAGCAAACAGAGTAAGTGTTCATTAAAATCAATGCTAAACTAGTATGTTTTGAGCTGGGGTTTTAAAGTAGTAGCGGCATAGAATGTAAAGGAGGTTTCAGAGTGTTTGGTTTTAAATGTAGGCACCACCAGTAAGGCTGAGCCAGCCGACCTGAGAGGTCTGAAGGATTTGTACTGGGTCAGGAGGTCTGGAGTATCTTGGGGCTACACCATTGAGTGGTTTGTGGACAAGTAATAGAATTTCAAAGTTGATCCTCTTGAGAAACTTGAAGCCAGTGTAGTGATGTGAGGACAATGGACAGAGCCAGGGAACCATGGAATTTTCACGTGCAGGTTTGCTAAATTTAAAGCTAAACTTTAAAGGTCCCATATCGTGTGAAGGTAGATTTCCATGTCTTATGTGATTTATGAGCTGTCAGGACTTCTGTTAGTATGTGATGCCGCACAGAATTTGGTTTCACTGGGTGTTTTCTAGAAAGCTGTGATATTTTTACTGAATCACTTTACTGAAAGCACTCAGCCAATGAGAAAGAGAGGGTTCAGATTCTCTCATCTGATTGGCTCAGCAACCTTGTGGAGGAAAACTACACTTCTTATGGATCCACATGTCACATTATATCACCTTTAGGACGTGTTTTATTTATACTAATGTTTTTTAGTGGCTAGTGCTTGAGTCCCAATTCACAAAGATGTGAATTATGGGATCTTTAGATTCATAATAGCCACTGATGGTTGTCCTTGTGTTTGTTAAGTTGACGATCACAAAAAGTCCAAATATGTCAGTGTGTAAAACCCTGAACTCCGGCTCCTGCAGCAGACGCACGTAATGTTCTCTGATTCTCTGGTTCTCTGATGAAAGGTGGAAGTTGTCATTCTCTTAATGCTCACAGATGCCGGTGCATAATGCAGACTTGACCTCTGCTCCTTCGACAGCGTCCGCTCGTCAAAATTCCCAACGCTGTGCCGCCTGTCATGCGGTCTGAGTGGAAACTTTCTGTCTTAGGTGCCGGATGCTAACCAGGATCTAGGGACACACACGCAGCTTAGCCTGAAAAGTTGGCCGTAGCTATTTGGCCGGCTGACAGTTAACCCAGTGAATGAAACAGTTCTAAGTGGAACTCCTGTCTGTCATTTCCATTTTGACATGCCGCCTCCTCCCCCTCCTCCTCACACAGTGCAGTGTGAGTCGGATATGTACCGTGTGCATGCTTAGAAATTACAACATCCGTTCACATATGGCTGCTGCATCTCCTCGCTGCACAGGAGTGATTCACACCTTAATCATTATCACAACTACCAGGAATAGCTCCATTATTCTCCCCCTGCTGAGTATAAATAGAATTCAACAAGGTAACAAGGTTGATTTTTATTTTGTTCCTTACTCCAACATTGTAGAGCACATGAAGGGATATGCAAAAGTTTGTTTTGGTGTGTTGAGTTTCCGCTTGGCTTGACTCTTTGAGAATGCACCGAAACGGGGGGAAAGAGGACCTTCCGTGTTTTTTTTTTTTTTTTTTTTTGGCTTTTTTTTCCCCCCCTCTGTCACACGTCTGAAGTGGATATTTTTAACAGCCTATTCTGTGGAGCTCAGTGGCGAGTTTGGGCTTGTTCTTTCACGCTGATTACACCCAAGGCTGGATTATTCACTGGGCTTTAAGCCTGGCCCATTTCTCAGGGATGCAGTTTGACATTTTAGTCTGGCATACAAGAGGCTCCCTTACATAGGCCCTGGACTATTATCCCTGTGTTTACCGCTGCACTGACCACCAACCGAACAATAGTGCAAAAATCCTTCTAGACTTTATGCATGGGCTTATTTCACGTTTTTTTCATGGTGGCTTTCGACACAGCACGTATGTAGGCCACACACTGGTGGAGAGAAATCCTTGGGAATAAACACATTTACATATACAGTCTTATGTCCCAGCGAGATACAGTAAAGACATCAATCTATAAATCCATGTGACAATATGAAGACATCATACATGGCTGAGTAACGGTCCAGAGGCTTGATGGATCAGCCATCAATCACATTTGTGCGTTGACAAGACACTTATTCTCTGTCATGTGCAAGTATCCACCCCCTCCAGTAGACTGACAGCACTGTTATACACGTACACACAAACACACACACACAGACAGACACTGTGGTAATAATGCTGTAATGTGTGACAAAGGCTCACAAGTATCCACAAAGTATCCTCTGCCACCACAAGGGTTCTTCATGGCATTCAGGAGGGTGCTTCTCTGTGGGCCCAGAACAGTTTCAACAGCCTGAGCAATTCCCTCAACATATTAAACTCAACTTGAAGAGTTTCATTTGAAATGAGCTGTCCAGCAATTGAACAGAGCGACACGGCAATGCGTACACAATGCCTTTTACACTGAATAATAATAATGCTGGCTGCATCCTCCGTGGCTTAAAGAGGAACTATGCAGGATTTTTAGCTCAACTATGCTACATTTTTACCTCAATTAAACAGCTTCAGTAATTGTGGTGGTTAATTAAATGACTTGTAACTGTTACAGGGAGAATGGAGGCTCTCTGCCTTCCACCTTGCATCTTTTGGCCAAAAACCAACCTTGCAAGATCAGAGCCTCCAACTCGGTGTCCCAGCTCTCGTCTCAGCGGCACCGCAACACAAACGCACCCTGTAACCTGTAGTCTCTTGTTTGTGACAGATAAAACTACACAAATTGTACTGTAACGCGTATATGATAAATAACGTTAACCACCGCCCCATGGATTGCTTTCTCGCTGGCTTCGTTTAAAACAAATGCACATGGCCGAGAGGAGGCATAGCAAAGCAGGGGAAAAGCAACTAGACTTGTATAGTTCCCCTTTAAAACAGCAGATCCACCGATTGTTATTACTGCAAGGTAAAATCTACAGAAGCAAGTTTGGCAGCAGAAAGCGAGGAGGGATGTATTTTTGCTGAAGATGTCACCAGTGGTTTGACTGGATGTCAATACAGTACAGCAGAATATAGATGATGATAGTTACATGGGTGTAATGGGGGCCAAGAGAGCCATAAAAATGGTTCTGAAATGGATACTGAAATGGACAATAGGAAAGTAATTAATTATTAATAATCACCATCTATATTCATATTCCTTTTTTTGTTATAGCTTCATTATCTAGTGTTTCTGATCCTGGTGAGGTCCTGACTCTGTCCGGTTTTGACCATGCAGTCAGCCGACAGAAACAAACACATCCAGGGTTTTTTGTAATGGCAGAGTTATTACATTTAACAAGGTGTCATCACGCTGTTCAATATATCACACAACCAGACTACAGCCTGCACAACTGCTCTCACCAGAGACCATATCGATCTGTTACTGATGCTGATGTGATATTGCATCCTGTTTTCTTTTTCTTTTTTTTTTTTTGTTTTTTTGTTCTTTTTTTTGGGGGGGGGGGGGAGGCAAATGTGTCTGCTGCTGGAATCGAACCCACACTGCAAACCATCGAGCCACCGTATCACCATAACAAACACAAGCAGTTCTCTGAGTTTGGTGTCAAAAATGTGGTTTATTCTAGTTGAGCATAGTCCCACAACAAGCACCTATAAATGATGAGCCTATAGGTAAACAGAGAGGATCATGGTGAAATATGGATATGAAAGTCTATATACTTACTCTCAGATTTATTTGTTTTCTTTGTGTATACTTAATAAATCGCTTTTTCTATTCATAAATAAGGCTCTGCATGTCCCTTGCAGGAGTGATGTAATCCGTCATTAACAGCAGACTGCCACTGGAAGAAGTGTGGTGGAAAAAAAGGCGTTAATTTCAGGTGCTATCATTTCTCCAGATGGACATGTAAAGATTCTTCTCTTCTTCTCATACACTATGCAAATGAATTCACATGGACTGCAATTACCAACATTCCTCCAAAAGAATCAGTAACCTTTTGTGTTTATTGAAATTCCATTGGGACATGTGCATGTAAATGTGTGTGTGTGTGTGTGTGTGTGGATGAGGGTGGGCTTGGTGTTTCCAAAGTAAAATGGAGGTGAGACTCACTCAGGAATGCAAACAGCCACCGGCACCTGCCCACGAGCTGGGTCCCTCTGTGGCTCCCGCTTCCTCTGCCCTTTCCCTACTTTGCAAGACACACACACACACACACACACACCTTGTGCATACATTTCCCCCACAGGTGCAACAGCCCTTGGCCTGAAGACCTGTAGTGGAGACTCACACTGATGCGTTTGCTCACCAGTGGGAGGGAAGAAGGGGAGTCAGTGGGAAGGGTGGGGGGTTGAGCGTGGAGTCAGGGATGGATGGCAGGGTGGAGGACATTGGTGAGGAGCGAAAGGAGGGAGGGAAGAACGGGTGTAGCCTTGGGGAATTTTCGCACCTTATCACTCAATCCGTTAGCTGCATGCAGGGCGGAGCGTGTCCCTCGCACGGAATCAGGACATCTCATCTGATGTGTGTGAGTTTATAAGTGGATTTCAGCATAGGTGTGTGTGTGTGTGTGTGGGGGGGTTCTCCAGTCATGGCAGTCTTTTATATGTAAAGCACAAATCCTTGCATTAGTTCAGGCCAGACAGCAGCCTGGTAACCTGCTCTGCATTCTGCTGCTGTGTTATTGAAGCTGCACTCTCCTGACCCAACCCCAAAACATCTGCATCTTTCAGCAGCAGCAGCAGCAGCAGCAGCAGCAGCAGCAGGGCACCCTGGGTAATGGTTAGTCCAGTGTGCCCCCTAGTGAGCACCAGGTGAAACACAAACCCAGCCTCCACACTGCCACAGTGGATTGTACATGACAGTCCAATCTCTCCCACATCCGGGTATCGATATTCTGATTACAGCGACTTTCACCTGAAATAGCGACAGCCCCTTCCTCACCACCACCCCCCCCCAGCCTCACCCCATGCCACCCACCCACTCATTTGGACTCATTATGATGGGGTATGTTTAAACTAAGCTTTCATGCTGCCAGGTGAATCAGATCAGGACTGAACGGCAAAGAGCGGAGCAGTTCATTACTCAGACATGCGTTACCCTCGTGATCGCATTAATCCCACCTTCTAGCGCTTTCCTCATTTGCTACAATTAGGGCTTTGTCAGGTAAAGATGTAGCGCGCCGGTGGAGCTTCTCATTCGCTCTAACAAGATGTTGCTCAATAAGCCAAGCCCTGTAGGTTTCTCCACTGCTTATGCCACACCACTTGTCCCACCCTCCACCTTTGCTCCTCTCTCTTCTCTTCACCCTCCCTCCCTCTTTCCTCTTTGGCTTGCTCTCTGCTCAAAAGTGATGTATAACACCGGCATCTTCCAAACCTAATAAAGCCTGACGTGAGGAAGATAAACCTCCTGCAGGTGGCTCGATTCCAGGTTGACAACACAGTTGCGTCTCTTCTCCTTAAGAAGTTGACACCACGGAGGGAAGGAACTTGTACTACCTCTCAGAAGATGTTTTCCTGCACCCTCTCCTCAGGAAAAGCTTCTCCATCCTTCCTGTGAAGCCAGTGCGCACTAAAACGTACATGTTCCCATCATTTCAAGATGAAGGACAAAAGGAAATGCTAGCCACAGCTGCTGCTACCGTGTGTGCATGGAAACAGGAAGCCTCGCAGAATCACCACCACCAGCGCCAGATGAAGAGGAAAGTCAGACTTGTTAGTCGTGGGAGCTCAATCAAACACTCTCTCTCCTTCCCAGGGAAACCAAGTGTCAGTCTGCCTGCCTCTCAGGTGTGAAATAACACAATGAGAAGAAAGTTTGAGTGAGAAGCATTTTTATGGCTCGTTCGGCAGGCGCTGCACCCCCCTCCCTCCACCACCACCACCCACTCCTTCCTACACCGAGCCCGTGCACCGCACACTTCTCTCCAGTCAGTGCACTGTGAGAATAAGAGAGTCCCTGCTTCTTTTGAATTCCTCTCACCGGCAACAGTCTCGCGATTGTCAATTTCACGCTTGATTAATTGTCATTACTCGTCGAGAGACAAAAAAAAGGGGGGGGGGAGCGCGAAATGCATTTCAGGATTAAAATGGAGAGCGAGACCTCCCTAAAGAGTGAGATGTAGTCAGTGCGAGGCTGAGCGGAGAATGAGAGAATTTTGCACACTCAGATTTTACTGTGTTTAGCTTTTGTTCCCAGCAGCAGAGACATGGTGGAGGAGTATCTGAGCTAATTGTCGAGCGACTGCCGCGAAACCTTTGTGCATCTAAAGACAATAACGTGAGATAGAAGCGATTAGGGAGGCAGGCTCTGAATTATGTGCATCATTACCTGACTTCGTTTGAACAATCCCCAACTAATCACGGTGGGGAGAGGGAAAACGTGTTTGCGTTTTGCCACTGATAATCAGTTGTGTTGGCCGTCCTTCTAACCTGATGTTTGATGCACCGTCAGTATCAGTAACACTTCGCTTGAAAAAAGATGGAAGCACAAAGGTCGCTAATTTCCTGGGGCGGGCTTCTGCGCTGTTGTCTCCATGACAAAGAACCAAAAGCTGCGATGAATAATTTAATGATACTGAATTATGATAAGAATCCAGACGTCTTCTCTCTCACTGCTAAGATGGCATGGCAAATTTCAAAGCATCCTTGAATGTCAGCTCGGGTCACGACGACTTGGGGAATAATTTGCTATTTTGAATTGACAAAGAGCAAAACATCCCAATGAGGCTCATCTGTGGTGCTTTTATTGTGAAGCTAATGCCAGCTAAGAATAAACACGCGCCCAAATCCCACACATACAGCCCGGGCTGTCCTACCTCCCAGGCTTCGCATTCATTCAGCCAAGACTGCTGCTTCCCTTCCCTTTGCCCAGTGACATTTAGCTTTCTTTTGTGTTTAGTTCTGCTTGTTAGGCCTGCAGAGCACAGGGATCATAGTTTTATTGCTGTGTAAGAATGAAATCTTGCATCCCACTTTGAAGAGGCTTTGAGTCTTTGCAGGCGTCTTGTCTAGATAGTGCACCTAGCTGGAACTTTTAAAGGAATATGGGTTTTTACAGTGTGTGTGTAGTCGTATGTGTGTGTCTGGCATGAATTGACATCTTCTGGGGAGAGTTATTACATTCACACTGATGGCATCACTCTGTTCTGCTTCTTCTACTCACACAGCCTTGGCCCTCAGTATCCAACCTGGCAAAGGACTTCATTCAGTGCCTGCTGGCGTTGGAGTCGGCCACCCGCCTGACCGCTGACCAAGCCATCCGTCACTCCTGGGTGGTCACCATGGCAGCCAGCTCCTCCACTAGGAACCTCCATCGATCTATTTCCCAGAACCTGCGTCAGCGGGCGTCGCGCAGCTCCTCCCGGTGCACGAGCAGTACCGCACGCTCTGGTGACGCCAGCAGCATGGGCCATGGAAGTATGATGTCATTGGAAAAAATAAAAAAAATAAAAAGAAGAGCAGCATCAGGGCAGAGCATCTGGACTGATTCACCCTCAGAGAGCCATACAACATCCAGCCAGAGGGCTCCAGGAGCATCAGCGCCATCCAGCTGAAGCATCCCATTCATGGGAAGTCTAATGACTGGACAGGACCAGCTGCCCCAGCTCAGTGTGTGTGGCACCACAAACCTCATTGCTCCAAACATGGAGCAAAAAGCTGAGGACAGGTGTTGTGACAAAAAAAGAAGTTTCCTCTCCTCCCTGGACTTCAGTCAGGCTTCTCTAATAACCCAGACACCCCTCAAGGCGAGGTTCCACCTTCCATTAGTTTCTCGTGGACGAGTTAAGCTGCTAGTGAATATCCTTCAGTTTTGTGATCCAGGCTTGCACTGAGACAGCACTGTCCACCTCCACAAGGTCTTTAGCCTCTGGTTATTCATACAGCTCAGACTAATGGGTTCAGGGTCTCATCTAGATCATTATGAGTCACCACATTACCTGCCTGTGAAGACGTTCATTCCAAAAACTGAGAAATTCATCATTTGAGGAATGGGAGCTAATCTTAGCAAGGATGATATGAAAGTAGAAGAAAACCTGCTCCTTCTTCTCTCATCTTTACCCCCACCCCCACCACCTAACAGCAGGAAGATTTAGTTTCTTACATTCTGAGGCAAAAAAAAAAAGAAGCAAATACGTCCCAGTCTTTCCTTTTGTTGTCAGTCCTCCCACATGGCAGCACCCACAGTCCTGAGCAACCACTGACTGCAGCATCCAGATATTTGGTGACAGGCCTCTATCAAGTTAAAATGAGGTTCTGGGTTTAAACAGCTCTCTGCTCTCCCCCAAACATTATGTAAGCTGTAAACAACAGCTTTTTCAAAATAACCCTTTTTGTTCCGGTGAGAAGTTCTGAATTGAAACTGTAATATAAATGTGCAATACAAGGGGAGGAAAGTTCTGGGGAGGGGGCGGGGGGTATTAAAATGCAAGTAGGACGCAAAACATCATTACCAGTGAAGTTCAGTCAGGTTTAGTGATATCACTCATGGTTTGCTGTGGGTTTTCCCATTTTTTGTTTTAATCATTTCTGATTTATTCTTTTGGCTTCAGATGATGACTCATATTGCAGCTGGATCCACGCAGAGGTGTGCTGTATCGTATCTGGATGTAGGGTAGATGTGAACAAAAGCACAAGAAGAGAGAGAGAGAAAGAGAAAGAGAGGACAAGAACTGTGACACGTCATGGAAGAGGAGCTCGTATCTAAGAATGTATTTTCCTGTTATTTTTCCTTCTGCTCTTTAGGAACTATTTTAATTCACTGATAATTTTTTGCAATCGAGAATGTGATGAGAGAGAGAGAGATATGAATGAGATGAAATACATTACATTGCATTATTTTATTCCTGTTTGTGTGTGTTACCTTTAATGTTTGTTTTTGGTTTTACTCCTACAATTCACTATAACCAATTCTACACATCAAACAGAGGGAGGTAGACTTGAAAGTCAGTTACCTGCCGGTGTTGGAGGTAGATGAAGCTACTGTGGATACCAGACTGTGAGCAGTGTGAGAGACAGTCCGTCAACCTGGTGTCTCACCTGGTAGAGCGTGCGCGCCGTTGAGGCTTCATCTTCTGCCCCGGGGGCCTGGGTTTGAATCTGGCATGTGGCCCTCTGTCTGTGCGTCATTCTACATCTCCAGCTTTCCAAAATAACTTTTAAAAAGCCTGGCTCTTCTGTGTGAGTGATCATTTCATAAGTAAACATAGCCCAAATCACAGCTTGGTCTTATTCATTCTGTTATGCGTTTGGGGATTTTTGTCAGATGACTTCACAGTTCTAAAAACAGGATTTGACCACAGGAGGTCCAGACACAGACCTTATTTAGAGCTGCCCCAGGACTACATATGAATATGAATACATACATGTGTGACTTTGCATTTTTGCTATAATCCATGTTTGCATTGTGTACTTTCTTGGTGCGTTGTGAACATAAACTTTAATAGAAGAATATAAATATATCATAGTTAAATGGAAAGTGATGAAAGTTCATAAACCAAAGTCCTCTTACTCACTCTGTCAACCACTTCTCATGGGGTTCATCTCGATCGAAAATTATGTTGCATTTGTTGCAGCTTTTTCAGTTTTTTTTGTTTGTTTTATTTATTTATTTGGCTTTTTAGGCCTTTAATCGACAGGAGAAGTTGTAGAGAGACAGGAAATGGGGAGACAGAGGGAGGGGAGCAACATGACTGAACTGGGGCTACTGCGGTGAGGACTATAGCTTCTGCATATGGGGCGCCTGCTGTACCCGAGCGAAACGACCCCCCGTTTTGTTTGTTTTTATGGAGTGTGTTCCATTGATGACGTGTGGCTGAGAGGTGGTACAACTGGTTATTGTTAATTAGCTGTTAAAATCCAGACACTGCAGAGTTGACTTCCTTCTGTGTTTCGTGCATTACTAAAGAGCAAATGTGGATGATGTCAATGGGAGGAGGCTCATGCATTATTCCTCCACCAGAGAGCATGGGAGAGTTGTTAATGGCTTTCAATTGCCGCCCATACTCAGTGACCTGAGATCTACGTCCCTTTGGGAAGAAGACAGGAACTTTTGGCGTATTTTGGACGTAATGTGTCAGGAAGTAGAAAAACACAGTGGGCAACAAGGAAATCAGCTTAAATTGCTGCAGCAAGCAGCGCCTGGTTTTCCTTTATGCTTTGGTGAGTTTTCTACATTTGCTTTAAAATGAGCCACAGGCCTTATGTGACTGAGGAAAAAGTTTTTTTTTTGTTTTTTTTTTTTTTTTACCCCTGAATTGTTTGCACACTGTTACGCAATTGGGTGGGAGTCTGCTGTTATCAAATGTCAAATGTTTGACTGCAGGGTCGCAAAAGAGCAATGAAAAGTGATTTGATCCGCATTTTTATTTGAAGCTCCATCTGCAAACAGAATTCCACTCATAGACTGACAAAAAAAAAAAGAAAAAAAAAACTAAATTTGAATTGAATTAAATCAACTTGAAGCCATAATGGAAAAGGGGTCTTTTCTCTCTCTCGTCCCCCAACTATTACAATTCCACTCTCACCACCATTATCTCTCAATAGAGAATAACAAACCAGCTGTCGCCTCGGTGTATTGTCCATCTCGTTTCCGCACACTGACTAATTCCATTGTCTTCTGCAGTTACAGTGGGTTTGGAGTGGGCAGCGAAAGCTGCTTGATCTCAAGGAAATTCATTGCATATTTACTCCTAGTCTTTAACCGAGTGCTGCAGATAATCCTCTTATTTTAGTCCATGACGCTATGTGATCATTCGGCAGTTTATTTTCCACACAGCCCTGGGAGCCGGCTCCTCTGTGGGATGAAGTGCAATCCCACCAGTTGGATGCAAATAAATCTGCCATTACCTGTGGATCAGCTCTCATATTGTTTATTTGACAACTCTACCCAGCACTGCAGGACGCTATGTCTGCTAGGGCTCAAGGGGAAAACTCCCTAGCCTTCTCCTAGGTAAGGTGGATTATGGGCAAGAAACTTGTCCTCGAAACTCATTTAGCTTGTGTGCACTCGGGTCAATATCTTTCCGTCCAGGCTTTAGTCTCATACAGTGGTCAGCACGGCCAAACAATTGAGAAAGCACAGCATAACAAAGATTGCCTGTGATAGCGTTTGATCTCTGACACCGGTCCTGTGCTATATGAGGACGGGTGTGACAGAAAGTGTCTTTTTCTCTTTCTTTAGCTTGTTTCAGCAGAAAAAAACCAAACTTATTCTCTTTATCCTTGGCCTTACTTGAGAAGATCATTTGCTGCAAGGGACCCTGAGACATAAGCTGGCAGATCCACTTGTGGCTGCTAGAAGAAAGAAGATAACAGGAGGAGAGAATGTGATGATGGGGGTGGGGGGGGTGGAGTACCCACAGCTCATGTCCTGCACAGGATGTATACAGGAACCAACGGATCCCGCCCCCACAGGGAAGACACCCCCTTTTTCGCACTCATGTTTACTTCCACACCATTGAATCATTCAACGTAAGCGCCTCTTCTTTCTATTGTATCAGCCAAACACCCAGCAGATCAAATATTGGGGTCTTTTGTGAGCTGCGTGGTGTGGAGATTATTTTCCTTAAACAGCAATTACAACTCTCCACTCCACCTTAATGATTTGAGTGCAAAGAATACTCCACATTTTCAGTCAGTAAATTGCTTTCTTTCTTTCTTTTTTCCAGATGAACCCGCTATTTGCTGCTGTCCTGTTATTGTGCTGCAGATACAACGCCACAGGAACACAAGGTGGGTCAATACTTTTCTCATTGAGGATGCAATAAAAGTAAACTGTCTCATTATTCTTCCTACTCAGAAATTCTCATTTAGATTGTAGCCTGGATCCCAACAGTTGTTTGCTACTCAGTTTTTTTTTGCTCGTCATCTCCTCGGGGCCCTGCTTTGAATGCAAGTGTAGATTCAGACGTGATGGGACAGCTGGTGGACGTTTGAGTCTTGCAGTGTCAGGTCGACAAACCGGGCCATGTTGGAATCAAATTATAATTTAAAGAAACAGTTGGCATTTAGAAAACATAGCCTAGTGCTTTGTTCCTCACAAGGCCCAGATTTGTGTGTTTTAATGCAAATATATAATCCCAATACAGACCTCTACACACTCACTGATCCTCCTAATTAAATGACGAGTTATAAGTTATAGTGTTTACTTTCTTACCAAGAGTTTGGAGAGAACATCAATACCAGTTGGATGTCTATTGAATGTATTAAATACGAGCTACATCTTGCAGCTTATTGTCTCAGCTTTGCACGAGTATTGCAAACAAGGAGAAACTATTAGTCTGCCTCTTGTCCAAATGTTTCCACATCTGCTAACTGTCATTTTTAATTGTCATTTTAAACATAATAGTTCAAAATGGATGATTTGCATCTACAAACTTTGCTTTAGATGTGTTGGTGAATTTTGCTAACTTGCAATATGGCTAGTTGTTTACCTCTGTTGGCAGACTCTGTGCCAAACTAAACTATAAGCTAATAAGCTGCTGGCTGTAGCTGCTTGTTCTGTATACTGACATGAGACATATCTCCTGAAATATACAGTATTTCTTTAGGTGATGGTGATGCACCAATAGAACATGTTAACATCACCCTGGTTCATTCGAGGCCAATGAGATTTTTTCATTGACCTTTTCAATTAATGTAGTGTGTGAGAATAACAAAACTATAGAATGCATGCTTTGTTCAGCAGGGTGATATTAGCAAATAAATACCATATCAATGAAGCTTAAATACAATCAACAATAAACTACAACAGGCTATCAACTTCAACATCTCTAAACTCCCAACTTGTAGTTTGATATGGCTGGTATCTCTTCTGCAAAGTTAGTGAATATTTGCAAGTGTCCCTTGCAACTTAGGCAACCCTCATAGTCTCAGTTGTTGCAATGGTCAATCAGATATTTACTCATGTATTTTATTTGATAGAATAAATCATCAAAATATTGTATGTCTGTGTGCGTGCATGTATATATGTGTGTGTATATATATATATATATATATATATATATATATGGACTATGTGTATATATAAAACTTGCAATATAAATGCCATAAACTTCAGGATGAGGGAACTGCACTAGGTTTAAGACTAATTCCTGCAGCACTTTTGTCAGAGTTTAGTACCTTTAATGAAGCTGTTGGATTCAAATACTGCAGCCTTTCTGGGTAGCCAAGTAACATTAAGTTAATGAGTTCACCTCAAGTGGTGAAAGTCTTTTCGAGTGTTTCTGCTCCGTGGCTGTGTGGGCTGGTCACTGAACAGTTACAGGTTTAGTCCAGTAAACAGCCAGTGAGTGAGTCAGAGAGAAGCTGTTGTGTTCTGCCATGAGGCTCAACCCCCCCACCCCCACCCCCACCTTCTACTTCATCACAAGTTTGAATGAAAATATGTATATGGCATGAATTTGCAGGTGATTATGAGAAATGAGTTTGTGACATTGTGCGGCCTGAAAGCAGTTTTATTTTGTTAAAACTGGTATCTGCTGCTGTGAATTCAGTGTTACAGCTGAGTGCTGATGTCCAGTGTTGCTGGTTGCCTGGATGCTGTATGATACAGATGGCATGCTGTTTCCAAATGGAATATGTGATGCTGCATTTTCTTGAAATAGAAAGTCAAGTACAACATGCATGTGCTTTTCAAGTGGCAGCAGTGAGAATGCTGTTGCTAAGTGACAGACAGCTAAAAAGGACAATGATGATTGATGATTTTGGTGTTTTGCATTTCAATCCCATGTGAAAGGAACAAAATAAATGAGAGGAAAAGAAAAGCCAATTGTACCTAAAGTAACCATCCAACTGTAAATATAAGAAAAGAAAACCTGAAATGTGAAATGGTTCATTCACTTTCGCTTTTTTTTTTTTTTTTGGCCAATTTCTGTTCCGTCTATAGACCATTCAGATCACGAATGCCAAAGTCAGGGGGTCGGGAACTGTGGAGAGTGTCTGGCAGTGGGGCCACACTGTGCTTGGTGTACTGAGGAGGTGAGTGGCCACGGAAATGCTCTCTGCCTTCTTCTTCAAAGGGGACTAGTGTTAAAGGCACCATGTGTTTAGGACCATGAAGAAGGTTCTCAAGGTCCTTCATCAGAGCAGGGAAGGTTATGAACCATTTGTGATCATATTTGTGTTTAATAATTTTAACAGAATGAGATCTACGGATGGAAAAATAAGTATTTTGTTGACCTCATCATCAAGGCCAAGTCCTTGGCAATTAAGCTGATTGTTCTTATGATTATAATTTTTAAATTGATTTGTTTTTTGGTAATTGACTGGATCTTGGTGCAACTATGCACTGCGTATATAAACAACTATAACATATGCACACATTGTGTTGTCCCAACATAAATACCATTAAAGCCAGTGTTAAAACAGGCCATCATATCGAGGGTGGTGAATGTGTGTGTCATTTTTAATTATTTTTATTTGCATATTGAAAGATGCAGCCGTGTTGTGAGCGAAGAGAACAAACACACACAACATGATTTTCATTATCACATTCACACCCCCTCTATATCACTGTCATACACAGCATCAGTGCTATTTCTTTATGCAAATGACTGTTTTGCACTACAGCAGCACTGTGCACAGTGTCATTTAGCATTAACTGTCGTAGTAGGTTTAATTTGTAATCTTTTTTTTTTTAGGGAGATTGTTTATATAAGGGGTGAACTCAGCTTATATAAGAGGCTAAACTCAACCTAAACCTGTGTCAAGAGTTTTCTAGAAGTGGGCCAGCACATCTGGGAGCGCTGTGACACAGCCAAGGCACTGCTGAAGAGGGGCTGTCCTTTTGATCGCCTGGAGGACCCCAGAGGGGCCAGTGTCCTTCTAAAGGACCAAAAGATCACCTTTCGTCCAAAGAAACAAAGACAGCGACAGCAGCACAGTCAGCTCACCCAACTCCAGCCTCAGACTGTTCATCTGCACCTAAGGCCAGGTGGGTGTCACACCAACAGTGCCAGTAAGGAAATGTGTGTATGCCAGAATTCAGAACAGTGCTATTGTTTACTGAGGTTTAGTTTTTTCAACAAGAGATCTACCTTCCTATTAGCCAAGCTCAAAGAGGTTAGGGGAAGCTCAAGAACAAATAAGCTTCCAGTAAGATTCTTGCAAAACAATGGACATCCAATTAAAATAGTTTACATCGTATGGAGAGATTTCCAGTACAGCTGCTTTTCAACAGGATATAGAGCGTCAGGGTGGCCAATGTCTTGTTATTGCGATTGTAATGCGGTTTCCTGCTGATGTCGGTCAGGTGGAGGACACTGTTCTTTCACTTAAAATTATTGCCTAAGTTCAAATTTTTGGCCCTGGAGCAGGAAGTAAAAGAGGCAGTGTGCTTTCTAGGACATATGATACTACTGGAGGGTTAAACAGTAGATAGAGGGTACTCATAAACAAGGTGTCATTTGCTCACTGTTACTGATCTATATTTACGATAGGCATTTTAGATTCAATATAATATGGAACAGATCACTGTCAAAATATAATGATGTTATAATATGACAATAATGTGTTATGGGTCTAAAAAAGTAAAGGAGCTAATATTGTTTTTGTGTGATTCTTTTGTTACTTTTATCACCTTATACATTTGTTAGATACTATTTCAAAGCCTTCTCCAGGCTTTAGTGTTAAGGCCTGTGGTGTTTCATATCCCATGTGTAGGTGAACCGCAGAGCTTTGAGGTGAAGTTCAAACGTGTGGAGGACTACCCCATAGACCTGTACTACCTGATGGATCTCTCCTTTACCATGGGGGACGACCTGCCCAATGTCAAGAAGCTGGGAGCCGACCTCATAGAGGAGATGAAGAATATCACCAGTGACTTCAGAATGGGTCTGTATGCCTCCTTTTTCTTGTAGGCCACCAAAAAATTCTAAACTTTTTATACCATACTCCCTTTTTTTGTGGAATACCTTTGTGTCACATTCACACAGTTATACTCGTGGGAGCTGCCCAGTACACTCATAATCTTACCACTGAGCAGCACCACTGGAGCGATTGGGGATTAAGTGCTTTGCTCAAGGACAACTGCTAGCTGCTGAAAGAAGGGAAAGCATTAGTTATTCACTTTGCACCCCTCAGTCACAAAATCACTTCTCAAAACTTTACAGTACTTCTTACCCCCACCCTCCCAAATTTATCCTCGCTTCAAAAGGTTTTGGTGCATTCGTGGACAAGACAGTGATGCCGTACATCAGCACCACAGAGACCATGCTCAGGAACCCATGTAAGAGGACACGGCCTTGTGTCCCCCCTTTCACCTACCACCACGTCCTGAGCCTGACCACCAATGGGAGCCTCTTCACAGAGCTCGTGGGGAAGCAGCGGATCTCTGGTAACCTGGATTTACCAGAGGGGGGGCTGGAAGCTCTCATGCAAGCCGCTGTATGTGAGGTAATGCAATGAAACCCAGCAGGGAGCAGGACTGCAATACAGAGATTGTTGATTTTGTTTGAGTGGGCGATGTGTGGAGGAAGTGGAGAGAATGGAGACAATAGATGAGAAGGGTATTTTAGAATTCAAAGCTTCCTTTGGGAAACTGAACCAGTCAGTTTTGGGTGTATTTTAAACTCATTATGAGTGCAAAAATTGTCTTTAATAATTTCATAATGACAAATTTTAGATTTAAGCCCTAAAGAGCATGAAGGCAAAGTATTAGGCTACTCATCCGCAAGTCATTTGATTACACACAAAGGCAGAAAGGTAATTCTT
Organism: Caranx ignobilis; assembly: GCA_021432705.1. Taxonomy (NCBI): domain Eukaryota; kingdom Metazoa; phylum Chordata; class Actinopteri; order Carangiformes; family Carangidae; genus Caranx; species Caranx ignobilis. Next base: position 4,679,442 of record MU269986.1, read on the forward strand.
TGTAAAAGCCTGTCAGAAACACTTACGTCTGTCACGGTGCTGTATTTACTGCAAATTGGCAGCTCATTGAATGTTTGATGTTCTCCACTTGCAGAAAGAGATCGGCTGGAGGAATGTGACTCGTTTGCTGGTGTTTTCCACGGATGCTGGCTTCCACTTTGCTGGAGATGGCAAATTGGGGGGCATTGTTCTCCCCAATGATGGAAAGTGTCACCTGCATAAAAACGTGTACACCCAAGGAAATGTACAGGTTTGGCACTGAGCTCAGATAGTTTCATTTAGCACTATTTCAAGACTTAATCAAATGTGTTTTATGGTAAACCCTTAGAGTGTTTCATTAGGCTCACAGCTCAACTGAACTTTTTCCATTATTTTAGATCTAGGCTGGGTATTGGTTAAATGTTTTATTCAAGTGGCAAGACTACTTTGAGGAATACAAAACTAGAAAACATAAAGTTGTGTCCAAACGCTGGCATCCTACAAGAACTTTCACTAAATTTGCTTGCAAAAATATGTATAGGTCCAAGGTCCATGTTACTGTTCTTGCTCTCATATTGAAGGCGCTGTTTGTAAGTTTTCCTATTGCAACATAGCCAGTGTTAGCATTAACAGCTGTTTGTTTACCAGTGCACACAAGAGCTTCAGCCATTGTTCTATGTACAATTTACAGTTTTTACCATTGTCAGATCATCAGTCAGTGAGTGAGCCCTTTGTGCTCCCTTACTGTAAGTCAGTGATGCTGACTTTGCTTAGACAGAGAGAGCTCCCAGGTTTCTTTATTATTAATGGACAGAGCAGGAAAAAGAAGTTCACTGCTTTAACACTGCTCATCGCGACTCTGTGTAGTTTGTGATTATTGTGTGATGGTTTGGTCAGATTTGATCCAAGAACGCCTGCTGTGCGAGTCTGTCCCTCACACACCTTGTGCATGCATGAAAGTTAGCAGTAAATTATCAGTCCCAGACCAGACAGGGTCAACAACATTTTGTTGTCAAGGTAACATGAAAGGGGGTAAGTGCTGTGCCATTCCTGTTTATAGCATCTGGAGTCCTTTCAGAGCCTCACACTCAGTCACTTACAGCTGACACCAGTTAAGTCAGTGAGGGTTCAGAGCTTGAGTCTTTAGGGGGTGAACTGGAACCGGGCCTCAGTTCAATCAGCCAGAGACAAGCTGGTTAGCATGCAAACACCAGTAGAAGAAGAGTTTGAAAAGAAAAAGTTGGTTTTCTATTGCAGGAGGAAACTATTGGTAAGTAAAGGAATTGAGTTCCACTGGTAAATAACAAGCTGTTCATGCTAATATTAGCTATACCAATAGCAAAAATACAAATAGCTGCTTTAGTCATGAAGAACATCCAGCAGGGAGAGACCCTGGTATTTTTCTTGGTTAATAGAGACCAATCCAGGGTTAAGCAGACTAAATATCAGACCTCCATTTCCTCTGTTATGTGAACAGAAATGTGATTTTAATGGGATAAATGCTCCTTGTCTGCGGTTTAAAAAAGAGCTGCTTTGGTAACACACCGTGCTTTCGAAAATGTTTCTGGCTAATCTCCCATGCAGAGGGAAACGAGCACAGCTTTGTGATATCTCATTCTTACATTCACAAACCAAACCTTTAGCTCGGCAGAACATGCAGAGCTGTGTGTGCGTTCGCCCTGTTTGTAGCATGTTCTGACCAGCTGTGGTCCCAAGGAGCACGCACTGTTTATCCTATGGACCAGATATTGCAGCGCGTGCCAAACTGATTCCCGTCTGCAATCCTAGCAGTGAAATAGAGGTGCATACTGCTGCAGACAGAAGTCAAAGACAGTGATTTAAAGGTCAGCATCAACAGCACAGTGCCCTGGGTAAAGAAGATGCTGACAGGCGCACCCTGATGGGAAACAGGTGCAGTGTTTGTGGAGTAATCCAAACCAAAGCTTTCATCTCTTAATCTCACTGTGTTTGTGTTGAGATGGCTATAGGTGGCTTTGTGTGAGGGAGCTTGGGTGTCTATTTATTTGCTCATGTGTGAGTATGTCTTTGTTCCTGTGCGTATGACATCCATATAGCACTTTTATTATAGGTTCACAAGAGTTATGTGTCTTGACCTCATTGCCGTCTAGGCAGTTGACAGGTAGAGTGAATATAGATACATTATTAATCTATTTCAGTCTGAATAAATGGCCACCCAATGCTGGAAATGTGAAAATGAATGTGCATGATGCGGGTGTCGCTCCTCTCTGAATGGTACTTATTTATCTATTTGGAGGAAATGGAAAGTATGTCAGGGAGAGTGAATGAAATAAGCAATTGAAAGAGTTGTTAGATGGGAGGGAAAGGGGGAGGACAGCAATAGAGGGAAGAGGGAGAGCGTGCTTAAATAGTGATTACACATATATTCTGGCCTGAGTGTTATGCATTGCATTTTGTATCTGCCCTGTCAGGACTATCCTTCGGTGATGCACGTCGCCAAAATATTGAGACAGAGGAACATCCAGATCATCTTTGCTGTCACTGAAAATGTCACACACTTGTACGAGGTACACCAGAGGCAATCTCTGTTTATTTCTCATTCATCCATTTTTTTTCTTTCCATTCCTTAAATGCATTCTTTTGCTTTGTGTTTTTTTATACTTGTCCAGTGGTGACACAGTTGTGAACCTATTTATTTTCAATGTACTGTATAAAATTGGTTTCCTTTTGAACCCATGTTGTGGAGCTTTTCCAAGACATGGTAAAAAAAAAACACATGCATTGAAATGGTATTTTCCATCTGAGGATACAGCTGATGATATTCTGTGCTTTTATTATTACCATGACCAAAATGAACCACTTAATACCTTTATTTTTAAAGACATGCTAAATTATTCACTATAACGGTTTAGCATTGTAGTTTTGGGCAAACATCACTCAAACTGAAGTAAATACTAGATTTTTTGGGAACTACTTTAATGGTGGATTAATCTGCTTTGATATTTACAGCTCAGTGCCCAGGAGCACAGTAATGAAGGAATGTGTCAGCAGTGAAACAGTGTGGCTCACCGATGTATTTCGATAGCTGTAACAGCTGATTTGTTTTGGCCATTTGGGATTTATTGACTTGAATTGATAATCCTCAAACAGCATCAAAATTCTGTAGTTTCTTTTGTTTTTCTCCATGTCCAGTGTCTCCAAATCCATGTCATATTCACCCACTTTCACACAGACTGCCTTCATCCAGCAGAGGGAGTGATTTCTGACTGTGACCAATTCAAGCAGCCATGCTTTGTTCATGTTCGGTGCAGTAAGATAATGGCTGCTGGAAAGACTGTCAGTGTGCACACACTGTATTGAAATATATCAAGGATATTTTTGCTTTGCTCTAGGGCTTAAAAAGCATCTTCCCAAAGTGTGCAGTCGGAACGCTTTCCAACAACTCCCACAACATCCTGCAGATAATTGTCGACGCCTATAATGTAAGCAATCCAGGCCCTCCCTTCCTAAAAAGGTCATTAGCCTTATGCATGCAGCCTGCTGAAACGTTCTCATCTTTAAGAGGTTAACTGCTCTATTGACTACAGACACTGACCTCTGAGGTTGTTATGGAGAACAGCAAACTGCCTCTGGGCTATCACATCTCCTATACTTCACACTGTAAGGACCAAAGGCCGAGGACGGGCGAGCAGGGGAGGAGGTGCTCTGACATCTCCATAGGTGATGAGGTGTGTAGTGGAGTGGCTGGCTCTCTGTGTGGTAAATTGTGTGAGTGCTGCTGCTAGCATGTGACCATTGGCAGTTGGAGCAGTGCAAATGCTAATTATGATTACCTCATTAGGGGGGCATTATAATTGTGCTCAAGGAATTCTTACCTCCCCTCTAGGTGAGCTTCCATGTAAGCATTACAGCACCTCGGTGTGTGACTTCTTCACAAAGACCATCCCGTGTTATTATCAAGCCCCAAGGCTACAATGAAGAGGTTGAGGTCCTGCTGAGCCCCATATGTGAGTGCTCATGTCAAAAGGACGTGGTCCCACACAGTCCTTCGTGTAGCCATGGCAACGGCTCTCTGGAGTGCGGCGCATGCAGGTAGGTGAAGTAGCTTAATGGCATCAATTTTGATAACAAGCCTAATTTCAAGTCATTCAGGGCAGAATCAAGCAACAGATATTTGTTTCTCTGTTACAGATGTAAAGAGGGGCGAGTTGGAACATTTTGCGAATGCGATCAGGCAGAGCCTGGCATGGTGGTTGACTCACACCTTTGCCGCCGTGATAATTCATCTGAAGTGTGCAGCGGACACGGACACTGCATTTGCGGCAAGTGTGTGTGTCATAAGAGCAGCAAAAAGCCCAGCCACTCTTATTACGGGCAGCACTGTGAATGCAGCGATTTCAGCTGTGATCATTACCAAGGACTACAGTGTGGAGGTATGGATGACACAAATGCAAACACTGTTAAGTAATATGCATCACATATACCAACAGGTGATCATATCTCATTTCTTTTATCATGTTTTCCTACATCAGGGCATGGCCGGTGTGTCTGCGGGGTGTGTAGCTGTCTCCCAGGATTCAGCGGTCAGGCGTGTGAGTGCCCTCTCAGCTTGGAGCCTTGTCTGTCTCAGGATGGACAGATCTGTGCAGGCAGAGGGGATTGTCACTGCGGCACCTGCATTTGCCATAACAACCGCTTCCAAGGCCCAACGTGTGAGATTTGCCCCTCCTGCCCCGCTCTCTGTACCTTTCACAGGTGCAGTGACTTTCACAGCTCAGTTCAATTATGTGAAAAATGCAGATTCCTTCATTTCATTGCCTTCCTCACTAAATCCAGTTCAGCTTTGTTTACATGACAATTTACATGATTGTTTTCCACAGAGCATGCGTCTTGTGCAGGGCCTTTTCACTGGGCTTGACTCTAAAGGAGTGCGAGATGAGCTGTTCCCACCTGAACCTCACTCTGGTAGGTCATGCTGGTGTCTTAGCAACCGTAGCCCCCTCTTCAGGCCTTCACAAGTGCATGGAAGTCGACGCAGAGGGCTGCAGAGTGCACTTCCTGCTGAGCACTGGACAAAAAGAAGACTCCGTCCATGCTCATGTAGCTCTTGAACGAGGTAGGCAGAGCAGAATGTATATATTCCTTTCCTGCCCCACTACATCATCAGCAACGAAACAATTCAATAACTTGTGACGGGTACAGCAGCTCTAGGGATTTTTCTTTTATGTAAAAATTGATCTTCTGTATGTTCTTATAATGAATCACTAAGTAGTACTTCAGTAGAGAAACTTGTCTCTTAGATCAGTACCCTTTTTTGCATACGGTCCCTGCTGCACCCACACAAACTGACAAAGTAGTTTATCATGTGCAGTCTTTTAATATTACTTTAAGTTGTGCACTGTTTTTTTTTTTTTACAAAAAAGTTACTGTTGCTTGCAATGAAATATTTTTAGAATCAATCTTAACAGCCTGTTAATGGTAAAGAGCTATGTCTCTGTCTCTCAAGATTGCCCATCAGGTCCAAACGTGATCCTGATTACCGCAGTGCTATCAGCCTCTGTTGTGGTGCTGGGTGTGGCTTTGTTGCTGCTATGGAAACTACTCACCAGCATCCATGACCGCAGGGAGTTTGCCCGCTTCCAGAAAGAGCTGGAGCAGAGACACTGGAGCAGGGTGAGCCCTGCCCAAACACATCCTTCTGTCACTGCCTGTCAGTCAGACACCGCACAGAAAAACGTAGGAATTTGTCTCAGTGACACTGGTGCAGAGACATTTTGACAACTAACATGGTATAACAAAAGCCTACTGTAGACATGGAACAGAGAGGACAGGAAAAGAAGCAGATTCTACATGTTTTTGCCAAGATTAGAATAGAAAATGAAAAAAAAACCATGCCTGGTCACTAATGCCTTCAATTTACCAGCAGTAATGTGACACAAAATGAGTATCATCCCTATATAATAACACGTTTCCACTCTGTTGCAGATGGACAACCCCATCTACAAGAGTGCCACCACAACAGTTGTCAACCCGAAATATAAAGAACAGTGATAGCAGCCATGGAAAGAAATCTACTTTTCAATCGGGATCCCTGTTGTGCAGCACAAATGAAACAACATTCTTCATCTGAATTGTTGTCAGCAGTGGGTCCAGCGTGTTTGGCAGAGGAGGGGAGGGGGGTGGACGCTGAAACGGATGTTGATGTCTGACTTGCTTCCTTTGATCTCAGTATGCAACCCCTGGACTGCCAGTCTCCAAGCCTTCCCTGCATGCACTGCATGGACTCAAAATCAAACAGCATCCCCCACCAACATAAACTGCTTCTCCTACAAGATTAGTTGTCTGATAATGCTCTCGCATTATTAAAATGCACAAAAGCTAATTACATATTCTGTCATGCAAATGCAAAGGAAAATCTCCTGTATATGCTTATGGTTGGCTCAGCAGTGTCACTAGGGTCCCAGAAGGTAAGTAGCTGTGAGGTGAGCGTTCTGCATTGGTCTTTACACAGGTCTCCACTGCCCTCTAGATGAGAGGCGAAGAAAGTGACACCCTGCTGGAAATGATAAGGCAGTTTACCCATTCATGTACAATTCACCTGTCATAAAGCTGCTATTTCTGACATCAACATTAAACCTGGAGTTTTGCATATTTTTGTCCTCCCTCAGACACCTGCGAATTAATCAAACTGAGCCCTGCAGGGTTGATACAGTGGCGTATACTGTGGAAGTTTGAGGAGAAAAATAAGCAGCTCGTGTACATGCCAGCCACTTTGTCAGGGCACTAGGCTGAATCATGTTAGCACAGAGAAACAATGGAATGTTCAAAGCTAAATGGATATTAGGGTTTCTCCACTGCCTACAGATGGCTGCTGATGACCTTGCTGCGGGAGAAGCAAAGTGATATTAATCATAGGAATGCCTCCTCCACTCCCAGAGTCACTGGGCAGGCATGCATGCAACTTTAACACAGCCAGTGGGTGGTGGGATGGGGTGGGAGGGGGCTGGTAGTGGTAGTGGTGGAGGAGCATCAGGGGATAATGACTCCATATGCTTCCACTATGCAGCATTCTCTTTCATCTGTGGCGTGAGCATAGAAAAGAAAAATTGAGCTGTGCAAAAAATCACAGCATCAGAAGAGGCAGCAGCCCTGCCCTGCCACCAGACTCGTGTGAGGGGACAGAGATGACTGTGTGTGAGTGGTGGACGGGGGTGGGGGGACAGTGACCAGCCCTGGAGACAGTTATATAACAAATACTGCAATCATCTTAGGAAAAACACTGTAGATGTTGCATCTCTTCACTCATTGTAAGTGGCTTAAATAAAGCTGTATCATTTTTCAATGGCTGTCTGAGCCTGCGCATTTACATACAGGTGTGTTTTAATGCTGTTTTGAATGCTTGATATATATATATATATATATATATAAATATATATATATATACACACACTCCTCCATTAGTGACTCAGGTCTATATTCAAGACACACAGTACAAAAACAGACTTCACAATACACTTAATAAATGATGAAGCTAAAAGTTATTATTATATTATAGTTATATGTAATAACATTTATAAAGTAGAAATTTCTCGAAGCATAGAAAGAGACATCTTTACCAATGTCTGTACCAATATATAATAACTATTCTTATCATTATTGTTATTATTCGTGGGTGGGCGGGGGGAACCAGTGAGCTCATCCTCCCCAAGCTCTCCACAGGTGATTGGTGGCATTCACCCTCCAATCACAATTCGCCTGCAAAGTGGCTTGGTGGTCAGTTTGGATCTTTTTGTCGAAGTAACCTTAGCGAACTATGCAAGTTTCTCGTCAGCGACAGGATATCACTTTCTCTATCCCAGCTATTGTTTCCAGCGACCTGTCACAGAGAGTTCACCGCTCTTTCAATAATTTGCCCAAAAGAAAATTGAAAATCGTTTTCCTCTGAGGCGTCCTAAGGGGAGCTAACCAGCGTTAGCATAGCGCTAGCATGACAACCAGAAGAAGAACTGCCATCATCATCATCCTCCCCAGTGGCTTCGCTAGCAGCAGGTAAGTTGCAACTCCAGCTCAGGCTAGTTTTTCCGCCGCGTTGTCTCTGTGGGGATCGAAAGTGACGGGTTTCAATTGCGGACAAGTTAGTTCCGAGTTCAAATTAAACTGTTGGCAATGTGTCCGCAAACTGTTAGCTTGCTGGTAAATGGCGCAGGGTCAGGGTAACTGGGCTAAGCTAGCGTTAGCACTCTGTCAGCTAGCCTCTGTGTCGCTGTTCCTCGCCTCAAACAGCTGTGTATAATCTTTGAGCTCGAACGAATTACAGCCCTTTTAAAAGCTGCTGTGTAATCGGCTTCGTAGCGATGCATGCTTGTCGTCCACATTTGCTTAAATGATTTCTGACTGTCTTTCTCTGCCGTGTCCTGCTCTATTTACCCCCCCCCCCACTCTACCAAATATGGGTTTGCACTAATGTGTACTCCTAGATGTTGTAGTAACAAAACTTGTTCAGCCTTATTAAACAGTCCAAAGGCAATCGCGTCCAATATGAATCATTCTGTCATTTTAGCCTAAAAAAAAGAGCTAATGTGAACTTGTGACTGCTACCGTGGGTGTGTGTTGTAGATAATTGTCAAATCTTGCTCCAGATTTACTCCCTGAAGATCCCTCATATATCACTTTATGAGTGTAGTTAATGTCCAATGGAGAAGAAAATACAGACAGTGACAAGATACGCTGAGATATGGCTCATCTCTGGGGGCAATAAATCATATTAACCATGTATTATGAACAGATGAATGGTGTTTGCTTTATATTAGTCTGTCTTTCTTGCCACTCTGTGTCTCACAGGCCTCCATTATGGTCTGCAGATGTGAGCCCGCTGCTCCCAAATGGATGATGATAATCATGTCAGTCCACCACATCTGGATCATCCACTCATTCCCACAGGAATCTTCTCCTGCCCCTACAGGTTATTTGCATTTCTTATTCTACTTCCATAGGTTGTTAAAAGATTAATTATTTATGTATATTGAGGTCCTGTAATGGACATCCACCTACTCAACCTACAACTGCCTGAGTGAGCACCTATTCCTTCTTTATTCCAACATTGCCTATGATCATTACAAACTTTCCAGTGGAATCTAAAGACTGTGTAATACATGTTCAGACACAGAGTCATTGTTAGTCATTATTCTGTATGTCCTGTTCATGAGTAGTGTTTACAAACCAAGACTGTTGGTAGAGCCTTAAAGGCAAAGATTAGGATTAGAAACATCATACTAACGTTGAGAGGTGAAGTTTGTCTTAAGCGAGATTTTGTATATAGTTTCCTGCTGGATATACCTACATTTTCCATCCAAAGCAGTGGGAATGAACACATAATAGTAAACATACCTTGCACTGTTTGTGTATACAGCTTAATGGGGCCCAGTGTCAATGCCAAGGCCTCTGCATGTATCATATTTAAAGACTTTAAGGTATGAAGGATAGATTGCTCTTTTTTCAGGCTATTGTTGCTTTTAAATCAGAAATTTAAAAAAAAATGAGTACAAGTTAAATGCCCAGCAGTGCTTGACCTCAATTTTAAAGATGGGCTCACTATTGAATGTACTTGACATTAAGTGTCATCTGATCATCTGTGTCTTCAGTTATTCAGAAATTATTTGTTATTTGAATGAACTGCCCATTGCAGCAGTTGCAACCCTGTGTCTTAAAAAATATTTTGGAAGTTTGGAAGTGTTGAACGTCATCAGTGGAGAAAGGCAACATGTGTCTTGTCTAGACAGCCGGTCAATTCTGAGTAACATTGTAGTGTATTAGTTATGTGCAGGCAGACCCCTCGGGATTTTCTTGTTGCTCATTATCGAAGCGTTTGGGCCACAGCAGAAGAAGACTGTGTGGAGTCCAGCATCTGACAGTTAATGATCAAGAAGATGAGGCTACACTGGGATGAAGAGACACTCGATCACAACAAGTGACGGTGGACAAATTAAACAATGTTGTCTGTTTCGGTGTATCTTTATTTCTGTTGGCAAGGATCTATACTACTATACTACTGCTTGTCGTTTATTCTGGGGCAATTAGAAACAATCATCAAAACACATAGTGTACCTAGTTATTGGTAGTGGCAAGGTATGTTTTGGTGTGTCTCATGATCAAAAATAATAATGTAAAAAAGAGCATTAGCAATTTTCTACACTGAAAGTCCTTATTCTTGTATGAGAGGATAACTCGTAAAGTATGAGTCAGTTTCAGCATTTCAGATATATATCATTTTTTTCTTTATCAGTTTCTTTACTGTAGGTCTGAAGGAATAACTAAAAGCCATTTAACCCAGATACTTCCTCATATCTCATATACAGAAAAAAATATATATACATATACTCACTATTTTTTGTATTTTTTTATATAAGTTATATACTATCACAGTTTTTCTTGTGAAGAAAAAAAAAAAAACAACACAGATATAGAGGCTGGAATATTTCCCATTTTCTCCAGTTGTGTTTGGGACTGTTTTTATGCCTTAAACATGAACATTGCAGTATATCAGGAATAGTTAAGTTGTAATTGCAGTAGTAGTGTGTTGATGTTTGTACCACAGGGTGGCGATATTTGCAAAACAATGGGACCTAATTGGGACAGCGTGTCATATTTTTCTTTTTTTTTTTTTTTTTTTTTTTGGTTGCACATTAATTTTCTACCAGAGGACAAAAGTTTGACATTTCGTGTGACCTTGCAAAGTTACAAAACAATCCCTGACACCCTTGGCTGTGAGATGCGATCGCGTTTCACCCAGAAATGTCAGCTATTAAGTGCTGTAGTGCTGCGGCAGACAGACATCCTCTTTTATTTATTTTATTCATTCATTTATTTATTTATTACACGGAGAATAAATATGTTTTCGTACGTCATCATCCGCCTGGCGTATTACAGGATAAGAACATCCCGAGCCTGGGAAGTTTACGTCCCTTCATCAGCATCCAGCATCTCGCCCCCACCATCGGTACACGCCACCCCTCCTCCTTCCCCCGTACCCCAAGGGTCTCGCGAGCGCGCACGCGTGCGAAACTGCGTGGGAATGGCTGTTTGTGTGATCGAGGGGGTTGGGCCGCTTGGAGCGAGCTGAGAGCTGCATGAGTTTGTAATGTCCGCCATGTTGGCCATGGCGTATTGAACCGGGGAGGAACAGCGGAGCCTACGAAAAAAAGAGACCGACAGAGAGCGACCGAGACCCGGGCCTGCCCGGCTCTGTTCGCGCTGCTACGGACCCAAGCCTGCCCTCAATCGACCGGCTGACTCCCAGAGACTGTCACAGATTCATCCATGAGAACTCGAGGCAGACCTAGCAGATCGTGTAGATTTATGCTGCATCTTTTAATATAAAAATGAGTAAATTGTCGTTTCGGGCACGGGCGCTGGATGCTAGTAAGCCTCTACCCGTCTTCCGCTGCGAGGATTTGCCTGACCTGCACGAATATGCCTCAATCAACCGGGCAGTGCCGCAGATGCCGACTGGGATGGAAAAAGAGGAGGAATCGGTATGTTTTTTAATGCTGGCCGACTGGTGTTGGATCACTTTGGAAGTGTTTTCGTACCGAGGGGCGCCACTATGTTGCCTGCGCAAGCTTGTGCAAAATGGCCGCCATATCTGCTTTTTAGTGCACACGACGGCTCTCGACGAATACGAAAAATTACGACCCCGTTTCACTACAGGTGTCATTATTAGGGTTTACGCTTTGATATTTTATTCGTGAGCCGTGTTGTGTCCATTTGTTTCACTTGAAATCGCGCCCGAAAGCACAAAGGAGTCACGTGACTTTTATCTGTTCCACCATTTTGTTGACTTTCTCTCTGGTAAAGGCGAGCGGGGATAGGCCTTGGACGTGGTGTACTTTCCGTGAACGAATGCCAGGGGGAGACACTGAGCCCTCCTCCTCAGCCGGGTTTGACAGCGAGGTTGTTGCGTGTTGACAGCTCCAGCTCTGCCATGTGTGCTGCACTTGGCGTCTCCCGTTTAGCGGAGCAGGGGGAGAAATACCGTGCAGATCCAGCCCTGTATTTAATCATAACATTGAACTGCATGGTTGCACAGGGACATAGGAATATAATGTGTTTTGACATACATGGTATGGCGATAATAGCGCTGTCTCAGTCGGCTTCATGCATGTTTTCTGTAAGACGTCTTGTTTGAATTCCCAATTGCTGTTGCCGTATGAAGTGTTTTTTATATATATATATGTAAAGTTATCACGGAGACTAAACTTTATTAACACTGTAAACAGTACACATTGTGACAGCAGTGCGTGTTTCTTGAAGTGTGTGACTTGGACAGTTAAGAGTTTAGTGAATTCATATAGTTTGTTAAAACTCTTATGTGAGCTGAGGACATAAATCTTTCATCATTCATTTTGAATACTGAAATGTTACGATTATTGCGCTTAAATGCCAAGATGTTAAGTTGAAAAATTTATCTGTCAACTTTTTGGGACATTGGTGTGGTTGCCAAATATCAATTTTAGCTTGTTGGGTGTTTGTGTACGGATCCATTTTAGTGTATTTAGGCATCAGTTGATGTTGTTCACACCACTTTCATTGAAATCACATCTAAATATGGAAAGGATTTGTTCTGTGCTTGACAGGTTGTTTAAAGATAATATTGCATTTGAAATGTCTCTGTTAAATAGGGTCAGGACACTCATTCATATAGTTAAGTGGACCGTCTCTTCTTAACTTATCTTCATTGACAGTTTCCCCCTTCAGTGGCTGCTGATTGTTATTGCTAGTTGTAGGTGATGCATTAATGGCCAGTGTAATATCTGGTATTTACTACGTCCTCTGCTGATCAGCAGGAGAGCCCCCCCCCCCCCCCCCCCCGTGCCGCCGTGTTGCCTCAGCAGACACAAACATAGGGGGAGCACAGACAAGGGGCCGCAAAGTCAGCAGAAATCCTAACCCCCGCCACCACCTCTGCCAGTCCCCCCCCCCACGTACTGTACACATGCACACAACGGCATTACATAACAGAGTGACAGAAGAGATAAAGAGGACAGTTTTACTACAAGGCTGTGCATGGCTTAGCTCCCTGACCCACATCCTGTCCGGCAACAATGGAGCGTCGCTGCGCTGAGAATTATGTTGATTAAAGAAGCGAGTACGCACGCTCTGTGAGGCTCTAGTATTGATCGCATTAACATTCATAAGGATGCTTCTCTTTTTCTTTTTTGCTTTTTTTTTTACCCACCATTTCTGCATACGGTTTGGCAATAAGAAGAATACATCTGGTGTGGGCAGTTATCTGAATCTGTGGCTGGTGGAACTCTTTTTCCCTGATTTAAATCATAGAATAAGTGCCTTTGTGCGTCTGCCTTATCAGCATTCATGGTGTGAAGCCTAACTGAAAGAAATAACCTCTAAAAGCGTAATTTGTATGCCGCCATCAGTTGCAGAGGAACTGGAAATGTGCTGCTTCATTCATTAATAATCTGTAATCTGTACACAGCATAAAACAATTCACCTGCTTTGCCTCGACTAGAGCTTTACAACAGACGTCAACTTTAAAGACTAGTTCCATATTGAAGTTTGTAGAATAACTACACATCACAATGTCTGTGAATAGTGAGAACACTTTGTCTGATGGGCTAATCAGGGAATCTGCGATAATTGCATTTGCAGAGTTATGTGGAGGTTGTTTAACTCTTAACTTGCTTATCATAAATTGGAATGTTGGAAATGCACTAGAAGATGTAAGTGCAATGTTCCAGAAGTATGTGGATACATGTACAGGAAAAGTTTGTTCCAGTAGTGATCAGAAACAGTGAACAGGTAAAGTAAGAATATTCCTGATGGACACAGAGTCTTTCAAACGCATGCAAACAACTTTTGAGATGGAAATGGTGTTTAAAAAAAAAGATACCAGTTAAAACACCCTGAAGTATAGAAGCAGCTCAGTGCTTAAAGTAAAGAGAACTTCCCACAGTGAACGCATGAGGTTTGAATTAAAGGAACACATCCTCATTACAGCTTCACAGCTCATGGAGCAACAGCATTGCTGTGTGTTTTTGCTGTTTGGATGATGTCATTTTTTTGTATTTGGTGTTTATTAGGAGCCAGTTTGAATCTCTTCTGAATTATTGATGTTGCAGTAAAATTAATCACCTCTTCTCTGAGTTTGTTGGATGTGAAGGAATGCAGTGCGAGCTCGTGGTGGTGCTCTGACTGCTCGTTAGTGTGATTGCGTGCACTGCAGTGATTTGTGGGGTTTTTTAAGACGCTGTGTGCGTGTGCCTTGATTCACCGAGCAGACTGCCATCCTCGAGACTTCCTCTGGTCGGCATGAGCTGAAAACACCTGCTGAAGGCCGCACATCGGTAGCCATGGCAACCTTTATTGGAGTCATCTATTTTTTCTCAGGAACATTTAATGGAAGGGACGTGTGTTGCTGTGAAAAATAGATTTTCATTAGCCTCTCCTTTATCTGCATCTGTGGTCACGAATGAAGGCAGCACTGCTTCTGTGCAGTCTACACAATCCCAGAGCGTTTTGTGGAGAACGGACAAGAGAATTGGAGGTTCGATATTTGTAATTTGGGTATGAGTAGTTTAGAACTACGTTGTAATCAATGTGTTTAAGCATGTGCACACTGTGTGTCCATAAAATATCCTTCATTGCTTTGCTCTCCATATTTGTTACTGGGTAAAAAAGACCACAATGTGGATAAGTTAAAAAGAAGCAGGCCTTTCCAAATGAATGTTTTTGTTAGTCACATATCAACTTTAAGTTTTGATTAAGACAGGTAGTAGCTGTAGGTCCTAGAGTAACCCAGTTCACTCGTTCCCATGTGCCATTCACAAAACCCTTTATCCCCCAATTCCTCCACAGAGGAAATCCCAGGCTGTGAATCGCAGTTGTGAGGATCACAGCTGCGAAAGACGAGGATATCTTAAGGTCAGAGGCAGCTCAGGGAGGCCTGCTGCAATCCACTACGCTGATATCCTCCACGAAAGTGAGCAGAGGCATGTCTGGCCCGGGCTAAGCTTTAATTGGTTCCTTATGCACCTCTCTGTCTGCGGGGTTCCTTAACTCTCTATGCTCAGGGTTCGTCAGCATGTCAGACAGCAGGTCACAGAGGGTGCTTTGACTGAGTCGGCTAACCACTGGTTCACCGAGTTTACATGAGGTCATGCCATATCAGAGGAACACTCCATGATGAAGCAGGAGTCTGTCCTTATGTTTGCCGGCCTCTGTTTGTCTTCACTGTTGTAGCTGCTCACCACCCAACCATGACAGGTGGCTGAGTAATGGTGCATAGAGCATTTAAGGATGTTTGGAGGAAACAGAGAAAGCATTGGTCTGGGTGGAAGGGCCGCTCTTGTTTCCACACACAGACGGAGAAATGGAATTTAGGTAAACTGGAAATAACCTGGTGGTCTGAGAGTGACTGGTTGTTTGAAGACTGATTGTGCAGTGGTTTTGAACTGAGGCAGAGAGGTCAATATTTTGGTGTACACAGGTCATTAGAACACAATAAGAAAGTCTCTTTGTCAAACCCATACCACCGTAAAGACTTTTCATTAAACTGCTTTCCCCCGGTCTGCTTGTAATCATCAGTCAAAGCTAGAAGTTCAGTCAAAATAAAATTCATTTCGCTGTGTTCTCAGCTGTCAAACTGCTATAAAACAGAGAACTGAGGGAATTCAAAGTATGCTTGTGTTGCAAAACATTTTTATATATATAATTTGCAAAGTCTCGGAGGATAAAGAAACACAGCCGTTGCAATTTTTATGCCAACATTTTTAGGCTGTTTTCACACCTAGAGTTTATGTGCTCTGGTCGGATTCAGTTGATGAGTTGGTAAACTTGTATCATTTTCACAACCAACCAAAACGCATCATTACAAACCACATGAGAATGTTCACTCTGCTTCTTGGTCAGCTCGTCAGGCCGGAGCAGGCAGCTACACACAGACGGTAAGGGGAAGCTCAGACTTGTGAGTCCACCCGCTTACTGGATCTGGATGGAGTTCAGAAATCTTTCACACCAAAGAGTTTGTCCAGCCCAGACAGAGACCACCTCTGTGAACCGGTCTCTGCGCAATTGTGTTGGTCCACACCTGAGCGCGATTACTGTTTTCACACCTGCTCAAATGAATCATAACAAGGTGGAAAATAAACCAGGGTTCAGTTGATCGGACAAAAAAGCGCAGGTCTGAAAGCAACCTTCCTGCAAGCCGAGCTAGAGGTTGTTAAATGAGTGATCGCAGGAAAATGAGCGGCTGATTTTCAGGCGGTTTGGTATTTGTGGGCAGCAAACCACGCTGTGCAAGAATTCTTGACAAGTTTGGCCAGGCAGTCTGCACACACTGCAACAATTGTAGCCAAGTAACAGGACTTTTTTTTTTTTTTTTTTTTTTTTTTTTTTGGTCTAAACCTGTGATTTGCATGCATGAACACGCCAAAATCAGTTGTGTCTGGAGTAACGTGCCAGCTTAAGTTGCTAACAAATAATGAGTGGTGTGCGGATACGTGGCATTTTACTACATGTATGTTTACATCCCAAATTTGTTTAGTGGCATTAACACAAGCAGGTTGGGATTCATGAGGTTGGTGAAGCGCCCCAGATGAAAACCGCTGCTTCACCCCAAAGATCCTCGAAGACTGGTTCATCATGGTCCAGCTGACACAATACTCTGTCTTCTTTGTGTGTGTTTGGTTGTAGAGAAAGTACAACACTGGGCTTGTTGATGAGCTTACCAGGGGCAGATGGTTCAGCTCTGGACACATGCTGCGTCCTTTCATGCCAGCTCACAGCACTGATACGGTTCTCCTGTTACTGCACGCAGAGCTCCTCATGGCTTTGGATTATACTTAAAGCCCCGACCACTTAAAAACTCCCACACAAATGCCGACGTGTCTAAAATTTGAATAATTTTCCAGCGATGAGAAATTAGTCGTGCGCAGATACGGTTTCTGCGATCAGTGCGTTTGCCAGCCACGGTGGATATGTCATTCAACGCTGACCCATGTCTCAAAATTCACCCAAGAAACAGTTGTTGTGGGAAAAATGTGTAAAATGAGTAGGAGCGCTGTTAGAGTACTTCTTAGGGAAAGATTGGCCTCAGTCAGTTTGACTGGATTGGCCATCTGTTGCATCAACCACTGAGAAGAGGCCTGTAAAGATTGTGCAGCGCAGATTGAGCATACAGGCTCCAGCGTCTTTGCAAACGGCCTTTCCAGGCCTGAGAGCAGGTCTGTGCTTACGTTCTCACCAGTCAGCCAGTACTGAAGATGTTTATGGAGGCCTATCAGTTATGTGGTACTTAGACAAGCAGTATGCGTCATAGAAGAGATGAATATGAATATATAGCATTTTTGAGGTGACTAATTCGGATTACATAATGAGGAAAAACATTCTGTGCTGGCAGAGTTCAAGAGTCAAACTGTCTGGCTCATTTGCAAAAGTCTTTGCAGCTGCCAAGTCAGCGGAGGTTTCACCAGCAGATCTGTTGCAGCACAAACCTGCAGGTATTTCGTCTATGATCCCACGTTTCTGAAAACTTTAAGGACAGATTTTTCTCTCCAATTACCTTGCTGGAGCGGCAAGACACTGCAAATGAAAACAATGAGTCACTATTGTGATAGTGGGGTTACCTGTGCACGGCAAAAAAAAATATAGTCTCTGCCAAGAAAGCACATGCTTTGAAGTGCAGCTTCACCGACTGAAGCTCAGCTCAGCTCTCTGTGCTGGCTGTGGATTGACACATCACTACACTTGACAGTACTCTGTTTAATACCCCAAATCCTATACCCTCCCTCAACTGATGATTCATTCCTCTGAGATACAGCACGGAGAACTGTGGTGGTGTATATATAGACATAACATACCATGACAAATAGCATGTTCTTCCGAGGCTACACAAATGATTAGAGATGAGGTTGAAAAACAAGTGCTAAAAAAAACAGGAAACACTGGAAGATAATCAGTAAAAGGAATTAAAAAGAATTTAGGAGGATCTGTGATTGACAGCCATATCCTGTTTTGAAATGATGTTTTTAACTGATGTGCCTTGCATTGATTTTAATTGGCTGGTTTAATTCTCCCTTATATGGTTGTGCATTAATACTGAGAATGGAGAAATCAAAAACAAGGAAGTGCATCTACATTTTGAGTTGGTATTGTATGTGTTTCTTACAAAGCTTCTGCAACATTATGTGCACACAAAATAAGCCTGGATTGCAATCTCTCCTAATATTAGATGTCATTGTCCTGCAATTGTGGTGAGGCTGACCTCAGGATCCTGCTCTACAAACCTCATTCAGTAACCCATAAGCACGGTTAAGTCCTGTACTGTAATGCAGCTCATCTACACGCTGTTTGGTTTGTGACTGGTAGTCGTCTCTGACAGAGGCTGCCTTCCTGTGTATGCGGAAAACAATGAACAGCTCATTAAACTCATGAAGAAAAGAGCAGTTGTTTTTCACCAGCTCAATTAGTTCTGCTTTTCTTTATTCCCCACTACACACCAGTGTTCCTAGTTGTTGGTGTGTGTCCATGTAATAAAGTGATAGTTTTTATGTCT
Source organism: Caranx ignobilis (assembly GCA_021432705.1). NCBI lineage: Eukaryota > Metazoa > Chordata > Actinopteri > Carangiformes > Carangidae > Caranx > Caranx ignobilis. Next base: position 4,697,968 of record MU269986.1, read on the forward strand.
GCTGGTGTGTGCTAATGTTCATTTTGCCTCGCTTGTTTGCCTGTCTCTTTGGGAGTGGAAAGAAAAAACATGAGTAAAAACAAAATCAAGAAAGGAATTTATCGAAAGTCTGCACAAAATCCTCAAACTGCGCACAGACCGTTGTAAACAGCTGCTTTCTTTTGTCTCTCTCCTCCAGGAGCACCATCTCCAGCGGGCCATCTCGGCGCAGCAGGTGTACGGCGAGAAGCGGGACAACATGGTTATTCCCGTCCCCGAGGCAGAGTGCAACATCACGCACTACGAGTCCCTCTACCCCGGGGAGTTCAAGATGCCAAAGCAGCTTATTCACATACAGCGTGAGTAGCAGGCCGCTTGCAACGGGATTATCCTCTTAGCTGCGTTAGTGGTCCGCAAGCACGTGGGGATGTTGTTGCTGTTTGGATGCGCCGGGCGTGTCTGATGGGTTCAGCAGGGTTTAGGCTGCTGATTGAGAGATTTGTGTGTGTTAGTTTGTGGAGCACTTCAGTCCATTTGTGGACATGGGCTCATTAAAAGTGGCTGCTAAATAAGCTAATATTGCTTATAAGAGGAAGTGTAAAGATTCCTTTGTATTTTTTAAACGGAAACTCACTGAGTATTGCAGGATCACATGTGAAAGAGACATGTGTCTTTTTCTCATGACACATTGTGTAATATTGTGGTCGTTGTCCTTAGAGGCTCTGATAGCAGACGTGTGACATCACAGATATCCTATCTGAAGTAGCTTAGCAATCCTCACGACTGGCGTAAGTACAAGCCAGATCATTGGAGGACAAAGACAATATAGTTGCACTGACTGTTTACACTGTGTAAAACTGGATTTGGCACTTCCACGTCATTGAAATTATGTGTGCCTATTGTGTGCCTTCTAGTATTAACTTAAAATTTCACACTTCCCTCTTTGCAAATATTTTACACACACCCAAATACACTGTTGCCAGCATCAGGTCAACTGAGTTGTGATATCAATTACAGTCTGTTAAGTGTGTGGTATGTGTTGTGTGACGACTCCACAGAATTAGATTGTATTAGTGCTGGTAGCTGTCTCATTGAATTGCGACATGATTATATATGTAATCTTATATAAGTTGATGCAGCATACGAGGTGCTCCACTGCATGTGTTGATTTCCAAGTGCTGTCATAAATAGATACCTGAATATGATACAGCGCTATGTGTTTGTCAGTCTCGCTCCTTGGCTTCTCCACAGCAGCATGCTGGCTGCTCTCCTCCTCCTCTTCTTCTTCCACTCCTACATCTTTCTCTTCATTAGCTGCAACTATCCCTTTCTGACCCTCTCTTGCTGCTTCAGCTGCCACAGCTGCAGCAGCTCAAGCCGGGAAATATTCAAAACAAATTAATTGGACAGCTAATCGCGGTGCTCGGGCTGTTCAGCTTTCCCACGTGCATTTTGTGCAACTTTCAGTTTTGCTGATGCCTCCTGTCCAAACTGTTTGCACCTCCTCTGGACGGGGGCTGGGCAAACCAATGCAAGTGAGTGCATTGGAAATGATGGGAAGTAAGCTCCTCCATCTAAAGAAACCCACAGATTGCAAGTATTACTTCTGTATTAGAAGTTCTTTTGGCCTGCACTGCAGTCATTAGATGCACTGTTTGAGATCACAATGGCAGATACTTTCACCATAATGTTCCCGGTCTATTTTTCTGTTGCCTAACAGTGTAAATATGGGGCAGTGAGAGGCACTGCCACATACCATCTCAAGTACTTGAGGTTTTGGCAGGTTAATGTGTTGATTATAGCATCACTCTGACAGCGACCATGCAGTAAACCTACTTTTTTTTCTCCATTCAGGGTCACAGTAGCTGATGGATTATAACAGACAGCCACTTTCCTCATTTTAGCAGACTAATATGTTATTGTCTGGAGAATCCCCAGGCCATTTCTGGAGCTTGTGGCCAGACTGACTGGTAGGGCAAAAAAAAAACAAAAAAAAAACGAGTTACAGGCAATATTTATGAGCAAGTGGCTGGTGACGTTCCCAGCCTGGGTGCTGGTGTTTGTCCTCGAGCACTGCTTTATTGAGTTGGTGAAGGCACAGAACCAAACACAAGCACAGTGCTTTGTCACGATAAAATGGTGTGTTTATTTTTGGGCCAGCATTTGGCAGCAGTTGTCTGAAGTTAAAGACTTGAACATTTTATACCCTGTGGCTCATGTTTATTGACTCTGCTTGAAATGCTCTGCTGCCAAATACAAATGACTCTGCATTCTGAAATCATGACATGGCATTATGTCTCCTAATGACATATTTTCACCTTGTCCAACCTCTTCTGTAGAATTCATATATATTAAGTTTGTCTGGTGGAAGATAAACTTGAATATGAAAAACATCCTGATTGTTTGATACTAAATCATTACATTCATGTATTTTGCAGCCTGCTGTAATGGTGTTTACAGATAGGAGGTTTTGTTTAGTAGACTCAGCCCTGTATCTGTCTCTCTAACCAACTGTTCTCCATCTCGCAGCTTTCAGTTTGGATACAGAGCAGCCAGACTACGACCTAGATTCAGAGGATGAAACGTTTGTGAATAAGCTGAAGAAGAAGATGGAAATCACCGCCCTGCAGTTTGAAGAAATGATAGACCGGCTGGAGAAAGGCAGTGGGCAGCAGGTATTTGTCTACCTGTGTGTGGGAACTGACTAGTTGTCATGGTATTTGCACAAACACACTACTGTCTGTGCTTTAGACAGGCAGTGAATGAGCCCACTGAGGCAGATTGTGCTTGACTGCACCTAGTAAAACCGCTTACTCTGTTTAGTTATTCAAGAGGGGGTCATAGCCTTAGTCCTTAGTTTCTAAAATAGTTACCAAACACTATCTGCATTCCCAGTGTGCTTCAATCTCTTATACAATTCATACAACTGAACTTAGAAGACTCTACCGCTGCACTACTCAAAACTAAATGCTTTGTTTTAAAAAGACCAGCTTGTTTGAACCTAGGTTCAGCCTGTTATGTCATTATTATACATGGGAAAACATGAATATTTGGACTGACTTGGTCACTCCTCTGCAGCTTGTGAGTCTGCAGGAAGCCAAACTGCTGCTGAAAGAGGACGACGAGCTGATCAAGGAGGTGTTTGACTACTGGAGCCGAAAGAGGAAAACCTGCAAGGGCGGCTGTCTCATCCCCAATGTCAAGCAGGAGAAGAGGGATGGCTCTAGCACCAGCGACCCCTACGTGGCCTTCCGCCGACGAACGGAGAAGATGCAGACCAGAAAGGTAGGAGTCCTCTGCCCTGAAGAATGAGTCAGACGACAAGACAAATGGAGGAAGTTGAGTCATTGTAGCTGTTGGGGCAAATTATGGTTTCTCTGTCTAACAGTTCGAGACTTGGCCCTTATCTAAAAGGGCAGAGGTGTTTCTTTTTTTAACCAATTGCTGCATAGTTGCGTGGCAAAGAGCACAACCTCTGATCTCTGATGTACTTGAGAGTGGAAGCAGATAAAAACTAATTTATAGTCTGTCAAGTATCACACAGCAGAGATTTCATATATTTGTAATGCTGTTCTTCAGACATCATTCTGTTATGGATGTAGCTGTGAAAGAAGCTGTAGTGTGTGGGTAGACCCTGTTAACCTAAAAGCAAAGGTTTCCAGAGATAAATATCTGGACTAAGTTTCAGTACAAGTGGAAACAGTTGTTGCCAGTGTGCATCTGAGTCATCAACACTCCATTTTCAGAACCGAAAGAATGACGAGGCGTCGTACGAGAAGATGCTGAAGCTGCGCAGAGACCTGAGCCGAGCCGTCACCATCCTGGAGATGATCAAGAGGAGGGAGAAGAGCAAGAGGGAACTGCTGCACCTCACACTGGAGATTGTGGAGAAGAGGTAAGATGCGACCAACCTGTGAAAGACACCAGGAGAGAGTTTGGCAGTGGTTGTTCTGGTTGTCTGCACTGTATCAGCCAGCTTGTTAGAGCAACTTGCCGCTATCAGGAGGATTTTTTTTCTTCAGGATTTAGAATGCAGCCATATGAGGAAATGCTTCATTTGTCCGATTGGACGGCAGATGTTCATGAACAGATTTATTTGATAATATCCTGTTTTGCAGCTGTGCCCTCATTCGGTCTCTCCAGGAGTCACTGGTGAACACTTTCTGATGAGGTTTTAAAAAACAAACAAAAAAAAAAAAAAAAAACACCCAATGTTTACCCCTGTCAGGATGAGATTGTCACAATCACCTTTACTTCATGTGGTCTATCTTAGACAGCTTATGTGGTTAACCTACGTGTCTGATAAGGGTTTTGTTTACTTGTCAAGTTGAAAATCCCAGGCAGAGGCCATTAGGACACTTGTCTGCAAGATTGATAGTATCAAACAGTCAACCAAGTATTCTCCTGTAAAGTCAGGCTTCGCTGCTCGTGTTAATAGAGGGCACAGTTATGTACACTGTTTTGCATGCATTATCAATTTAGAGTTGACCCTGTTTATTCAGTAGTGTCAGGAGCAAATTAGCTCATTGACTTCTCTATGGCTGTAGCAGTTTTCCTTTTTTTCCAGTCTGTCATGCAATACATCAGACTATATGTTTCTTATTTTGTGTATTACATTTATTTATTTTATATTTTTTTATCTCCTGAGCTCCATTCTGAATTGTCCTTTTTCTCCCTCAGCGGAGCCTTTGCGATCCATCTAAACATGACAAGCGAATGGAATGAATTTCCTCTGAAAGTAGCTGTCAGTGTGAGCTTAAATTGGACCCTTCTCCTTGAAGTGCTTTTGATTTATAGTGACATTTCAATTTCCTCTTGTTATCCCGGCCTGGTTTCTGCCTGCGCATCACCGCCAGTGTTCACTCCCAGATTGGACCACTCTATGCTCTCTAGATAGCTTCTCCAGCCCACTACATAATATTATGCCAGCATAGAGTGACCCAGGTGTACTGCGTGGGGCGTGTATGTGTAGTCTCACAGGAGTGTGTTTTGGGCTGTCTGTTGGCTGTGGCTGAATGATGTTGCCATTGCAGTCATTAATTAGCTACATGTTGCTGGATATTGAAATACAGATTGCAGTATGGACAGGTTTCTCAATACTTCATGTTTTGCAGTGAATGTTGATAATGTTTCCACTCACAAACTCCTCACCACTCGTCTCTGTGCCTGTCAGGAATGCAATGCCAGACTTTGGCAGCGAGGTGATGGCAGAGGCTCTGGCGCAGCGGGCTCTCGTGAAGCCCGTCTACACCATCCCCATCATTCCCCTGTCCAGCAGCAACCAGTACCGGCACCAGGACCACTTGGACATGAAGGACTACAAGAAGGTGAGGCCAAATGCGCATTCACACCCACAACAGAGTGGCTTCCTGCTAATAACGTCAGGAGCGGCACAGAAAATGATTTCCATCCTTTTCAGCGCAAGAAGAGCGTGGGTGTCAGAACAGAACATCTACAGCAGAAGTACGGGGAGTGTTATTGACTTTGCGTTCGTCCTTCACCAAGTCAGCTCACACACTGATGAATGAAACATAGGGCTGTATTCTGCTGGGCACTGTACCTCACACTGAACAATCACTCAAATGAGATCTTGGCATTTTCATTGTTGAAAGGTGGACCGTTTTTAAATGGCAACTAGGTATGACTTATTGAAAATCATTGACATGCTGAGAGAACGTTACTGCATTTTGTAATAGAAAAATGAAAGTGAAAACATTTTCTCAAAGCAAAACTTTTTTTTCTATTAAATGGAATGGCTATATTAAAAAATGCTATAGTAATGCAACATACATTGTTTTATGGTTCTCCTGTTGATGCCACCCTGTATTCAGAGTTGTCATTAAAGGGCACAGGTACTTTATGTGCACAAACATTTGATATAAAGCTGAGCTAATTGATGTACTCCATTATTTTGAACTCTGTGTCACCTCTTCCCATTATAACTTCATTAGCTCCAGTGTCCAACAACCCTACCCCTCCTCTGCAGGGAGGCAACTGCCCCCCCCCCTGCTCTTCCTCTACCAGCTGGTTGACTTTTCCCTTTTGTTTACAGACGCCCATTTTTGGTTTAACTCTGCCCCCCTCCCTTCCCTCATCACTCTAAACCTCATTTCTTCTGTTGATTTGACACAGCAGTTCTTCACTGTGGAGTCCCTGCCTCTCTGTTTGCTTTGTCCCCTACGTCCAAGCACTGAATAGGAACTGACTAATCCTAGTGGGGTTGGAGTCTGTTCAGACAGGGAGGGGTCGTCCCACTGGGGAAGTTGGGGGTTGAACAGTGGCGCGGGGTGGATTGAGGAGGAGGAGGGGAAGGCGGGGGAGCAGCCATCTGGCCAGGCAGCGGCATCTGGCACGTGCTGCCATCTGCATATCAATGCCTCTTTTACTCACTGTTGTTTCTACACACTCTCCGTGCATGGACCACCAACACCAGGCCACAGCCACTAGTGTTTCTTTGCACGTTGAAATGCCTTCTCACTCACACCAACTCTTTCCCTCCCATCTTCACAGCCGGAGAAGACAGAGGCAGTGCGTACCAAAAGGAAATATGAAAAGAAACCCAAGATCCCTCCTCTGTCAGCAACTCAACATTCAGGGCCCTCGGTGTTCAATCCCAAGGACCTCAACCAGTACGATTTCCCCAGTTCAGACGAAGAACCATTCTCACAGGTAACACCATTCAGTTTCAGATGAATGTTAATGATTCTTACTCTGTTATGATGTGGTTTTAATACAATTGTGACACGATACTAATATTGGAAATTGGTAAACAAGGGCTGATGGCAGAAAAGCTAAAAGTCATACACTAAAAGTATCATGTTTATAAAAGTATATGGTTTCCAGTCCTGAGCTCTTCATTTACCCAAGTTGTTTTTATTGTGCAGATCCATTCAGGTTCCTCAGAGGCAGAGGAGGAGAATGACCCAGATGGCTGCTATGCGTTCAGGAGGAAGGCCGGCTGTCAGTACTACGCTGTGAGTGCCCTCCTGTGACTCCTGTGCTTCTATTTATAGTGTTAACAGCAGGTTGACCAGTCTGGCTCCCCTGGCTGCAGAGCCTTCCACACACTGCTGGATAGAACAATGCCTTTTCTTTTATTTGATCTTAATTTAACACCTAATGCTCTCTCTCTCTCTCTTCCTCTCTCTTTGTCACTTTCACTTGCCTGTTCTCTCTCCTCATCGTCCTTCAGTCTCGTCCAGACCAGAGTGGCAACTGGCCCTGGGTAAGCCCATCAGAGGGCGGGCTCGGCGACCCACGCTTCCGCTACTGTCTGACCTCGCTCAACATGCCACGGCGCTGCATAGGTTTGGCGCGGCGCCGTGTGGGCAGGGGGGGCAGGTGAGTTTGCTCTGGCCTTTTTTGGTTTCCTCAACACTTGCTGAGATCTGATCAGCGACGCTTGGATTCTCTTGCAGGTGCAAGGGCAACATGGCCATGAATTATTTCCAGGTCACATCAATAACATTTGTGATGAAAAGAATAAGTAGCGTGACATGTTCAACATGTTGCCGAGGTGCTTTTTTGCTGTAATTACATTTATGTTTTACCAAAATTTGCTAATTCATTGGAGAAAAGCCTGTGAAAATGTAGAAATGTGAAATGAAATGTGTGTAGGAATGATGCCAACACCAATACTGAGCAGGGGGGAACTCGGCCAAGTGTTGGCTGCGGCTGCCGAGGTTGTTTACCATACCAGCTCTTTGGCAGGTTACCAGCGATCATTTGGCGGGCACATTCTATTATAAATATCAAGCTGGCCAGTAAAATGATGAACACGACGATCCCATTTTGGGAATCACCTGCCACTGCCTGTAGTCAAATCAGAAGACCGAGCTTTAAACAGAAGCAGCTTTGTCTGATATCTCCTCAGGCAGCACACGGACAGTAGAATAACACACAGCATCAGACACAGTTAGCCAGCAGCTAACGCGGCACTAGGTGTCATAGAGGAGAGCACCTGGGTCAGGCAGCATCTTCCACAGACGTGCACAAGATTAGCGACGTTCTGTTTCTGTCTGCATGTCGACCTTATCGCCCACCCCAAGGGAGACTGGAGGCTGGGTTTATCTCATGAATTAAAATGCCTCCTCCAGCGTGATGTGTGCTTATGATAGCGATACTTGATCGTGTGAGAAACCACGGAGCTTAGCGTGTTTGTTTAGCTACACTAGCAGTGTGCCTGTAGGGACTGCAGTGTGGGTCGTTTGATTTGTTGTTCTTTCCAACACTTGGCTCCAGAGTTAACAAGGATTTCTGTGAAATTCAATACAGACATGCACAAGTGTATCCTCAAGACTGTCGTAGTTCCCTGACATTTCAGCCAGCGCCACACAATTTCTAGTCTCATGTCTAAAAATGCCATCGTACAGTTGTGATGTAAGTAACAGCCTGGCCTTTCCACTGGCACCAGCCTCAGGCCAAAGTAAAAAAAAAGTTGCCCCACTAAAGCTAAGGCCATGGAATAACACAAAACAGCAATGTCATCTCTCCTCTCAGCCTCATGTGGTTGTGTGAACTTATGTCCCATTATATAAGTGTTCTGCTCTGCACTCATGATAGAACTGCATGTTTTTGCCCTGTTTTTTGTGCAGTACTGCGCTATATTTGGTACTGGCCCATTGGACGTTATAATTACTTGTATGCAAGAATTAGCCACACTTGTGCAATAGTGCAGTCATAACCGAAGGATGTAGATGTTGTAATGTGCTGATAATTGCTACAGTGTGTTTTATGATTTCATCAGACCCCAGACAACATGCGGTCACAGATGAGGAATCATCATGATTATTCTTGGTTTGCGTTGCAGGGTCTTGTTGGACAGAGCACACACGGATCTCGACAACATCTGTCAGAGCCTGGACTCCGACCCGGAGCCCGAACCACTCGCCTCACCACTTCCAAGCTCTCCGCTCCGCAACTGTAACGCCAGTACCTCAGAAACCAATACCTCGGACCCGACCAGCTCCTCCCACCTCCCCGCCTCTTCATCGCCCCTGTCGTCGTCATCGCCAACACCTATGGACCTCAGCCAGATTCTTTTGAACATTAAATCTTGCCGCTGGAGGCACTTCAGACCACGGACGCTATCCCATCACCCCTTGGGTGGCGGAGACTTGTCTCGTAGAGGATTTAGGGATTGTAGCCGGACAGCGTCAGGACTAACCCGGACCCTGTCTGGAGGATCGAGCGCCCAGAACCGCACCGGCTCAGCCCCCACCCCTGTCCATGGTGAGTCAGTTGTATCCTCCTCCACGCTGCTCAGTGTTTTTGTTTGTATCTTTGGCACTGTCCTTGTAAAAATTTGTTCAGCTAAATATTTTCATTGGTCTGAACTCAGTGGAACAGTTCATTTTATTGCCTTATTGCATCGTATGCAAAATATTCTTGGCATCACAACGAGCTCATTTAATACAGCTTTGATAAACTGTCGTTCCACAAGGTTAGTGTTTCTGGCTGTAATTTCTGGGAGTAAGTTTAGCAAAGCCCAGTGGTCCTTTGTGCGCTCTCTGCTGTAATTAAAGAAGGTGCTGAATTCAGCCTGAGCATGGAAACTGTTTTCCTCCAGCTCATTCTGAAAGCGTTGTTATCAGGTGTCAACACTCGTCTTCTAGGAACTGGAGACTCTTCTCGTGAGAGAACTCTTCAGGCTCTCTGTGCTACTCTGGAGTCTGTTGCTGTCATTAATTTATTGTCTGACCAAGTTGGATCAGTTTTAATGCAATGCAATGTACATATTTTCTCCCTTTCTGCTCTTTTGACATACTGGATATTATATCATCTGTTTAATGCTCAGTTTCTTAGTGTATAAGTACTGTTGCATTATAAAAACGTAGGAAAAGAAAGTATGAGAAATCCGATTGAGAGTCTTTGTAGAAGAATGTGTGAGGAGATTTAAATGTCTGTTTTTGGCTCAGCAGTTTAAGTCTACTTTAGATAATAAAAAACTAGATCTAACATTGCCATTAACGCATGAATCTGATTTGCATTATTTTCTGCTGTGGTCTAATGCAACCAGGGACTGACACATACAGCATATTGGATAAATTGTTGCAGCCTGATGTTCGTGCAGAGCTCAGGCAGATGTCCTGGCAGGAAGGGCAGTTTGTACTGACCATTAGAAGCTCCCCTCATCAGACTTCAGCTCTTTATCTCTCATTAGAAAGACGACCAAGTACAAAAAGACGAATTGGAGAATTGCCTTTTTCGGCGTGCATGGGGAGGGATGTAATTGAAAATTTTTCCATGCATAAAATTATGTGAGGTGCTGTTGTTTTAATGATCTTGTGCATGTGAATTTGGAGTGATGAGGTGGTGAGGGAGGGGAGGGGAAAAAAGTAAGTTGGCTTTGAAAGCCGGCTCAGCTGTGTTTGGTCGTGGCTTGCTGCTGCTCTTGTGTAACACTTTTTGATGAGCTGCCTCCAAGGTAGATCGCTCCGCTGCAGCCCGGGGCTCCCATACCGCTGCTAAATCACATGAACTTTCTGCTTTCAGACCCTCTTTCCATATTATAATAAATTAATTCCCGCTTCCCTCTGGCGTGGGGGAGTCAATTAGAAATGGTGCTGTATAAATAGATTGATGAGATGTGCTGGGGTGAGTCTGGGCCGGTGGCTGGAGAGCAGAGAGGTTGGTGAATGTTTGAACCACAGTGAGCTGGTGAAGGAAGAAGGCAGAATGTCAAGCACATGACATGGGATAAAAGTTTGGGTGTAAACTTGTTCTATAAACATCATCATGTGTTGATACTTTGGTAAGCTTACAATGAAAGTGCCCCTGGTAACTAAGTGCTGTGTAAAGACTCTGTTAGCACTGTGATGGTAAACACTGACAATTCAAGACTGGCACAATTTAAAAAGTGGCTACAGAAATGTGGCCTGCTGTAGATATCTGGTTTGTGTGTGGAATGGAAAAGTTATTTGTGCAGGCCTGTGATTGATGCCTTTTATTAGGAAAAATGATAAATATTTTCCGCTCTGGGGTTTTTGTCAGTAATTAAAGTGAAATGAGGCTGAAATGGAAAATAATATATAGGAGTATACCCACAGCATGGAGGCGCAGCTTTATTTTGGTGCTTTTATTTAATATGAACACATTATCTGTACAAGGACAGTGGCTTTTAAACTAAAGTTGATAAAAAACAATGATGCAAAAACATGATGATACAGGAGCGTGTCTGTGCAGAACTGCCAGTGCCACCTCTCTGTACGTGGCAGCTTTTAAGATGCTGCTCAGTGGACACAAGTTGACCTGGAACTACAAGTTTGATACCCAGCTACAGTCCTTGACATCCCACTGTCCAGATGTGAACATATTAGCTCCAGGTGTTTGGTTATTTGGCAGTGAACTCTCTGAGCGCTCAGGTCTGACGTGGGTAGAAACACCAGGGCGTGAACTGAAAAGCTGTTTGTGTTGTTTCCTGCGACAGCGAGTAAATCATTGTGGTTAAAATGAACAGTTGAACTTTGAGCTGACTGTTAGCTGGTGTTTGGAAGCCTCAGGTTCACAGTAGTGCTGCACAGTTAATCAAAATATAATTAAGTGAAATCCCAATAGGGACAAGTGCAATATCCAGATTGCAGACGCAGCAAATTTTCTATTAAATATGTCAGTGTTGTTGTGCATTGTTGGCACCAATAGAGCTGCAGTGTAACAAAGACACTCCCTGCCTACAAATCACAGTCTCTAGATATAAAGGAACGCAACACAGTGTTCAGTTTAAGTAAGTTCAGTAAAGTGACGACTCCACCTGAAATCACAGTATCTTCAGACTTCAGATTTTTGCATATTGTGTGCCCTAGTTCACAGCAGCTATGCTTTGATTACAAGTTACTTATTTATTAATGTGTTGTAGTCTTAAATATCGGCCATTCGTTGGCCTTGTTAGCATGGCTCCAAGACAGAGCCAGGAGGTTTATAGCAGTGGTGAAATAAAACTCATTTGTGTTGTTTTTGGAAAATGACTTGTGATACCTGTGTGTCTCTTTATTCTCTCAGTCAAATCAGATCAATCAAAATCACAAGACACATCTCACCCACACCTACACGCCATGTAAATATCAAGTGTGGTGATGAGCGCGTTGTCTCAGACTCAGTGTGTGCAAACTCAGGCCGCAGGTTGAACACCTACCTACCTCTGTGCGACTCTGAGTGAAAGCTGTACAGTAGCGCCTTGGGAGAATAATCTCCTGTGTGTGTGTGTCTTTGTTTGTGTTGATAAACATTCAAACCGGATTTTCATTTGCTGTACTGCAAACTGTGCAGCAGCACACCCACACCTTTCCCCAGACCATAGTGCTGTTGTTTTCTCTCTGGGACCATGCCTTTTGTAAGGATGGACAGTGGCTTTCCAATGAAAACATTGTGGATGATATTGATTGTGAAGCCTTTTGTATCAGTTTCTTAAGATTTTAAAGGACTGATGCTTCTCAAGGTTGCACATCATTGCATAAAGTGGAGGTAAACACAATGTGGGTGAAAGGAAGGATGTGAATGGATATAGTGAGCTCCAGTACAGGACAGATTCTTGTCCTGGCCTTTAGAAACCAGCCCGTCAGAGCAGACTTGCTGAGTCTGTTGTTATGTCTCAATTATATGGACACGCGTCCAACTTTCCCAGATCCTGTCACTGACTGGTGCATCTCGTCCTTCCTGTCCACAGTGTTCACAGCGGAGCAGTACCAGCAGCACCAGGAGCAGCTGGCCCTCATGCAGAAACAGCAGCTGGAGCAGAGCCAACAGCAGCAACAAGCCAACAACCCTGCAACAACTACCAACACACAGGTCAGTAAGGGTGCACGCACAACTCCAGAGCCTTTCGCACAACAAAGCAGACGGGTATGAGATGAGGAGAAAGGTCAGAATCAGATTCGTGTCCACTTCACCTATGTCTGCTGAACCCATGGGGTCGTTCTCTGCTGCCCGAGTCCCGAATAGAGGCAAATGAGCCAGAGTTGTCCCAATATGGAAATCATTTTACAGTTGAAGGTCAGTTCACCCGTCCTCAGGAAATGGAAGACATCCTCATTCCCACGAGCAGTATTAATGCCACTGGCTTGGTTCCTGTTTGCCAGGAGAAGCGCTGAGCTCAGCAGTTAGATTACATTGTAACAGAGCGGACCAGTCTTTGGCACTGACCCACGTGGTTCTCTCTCTCTCTCTCTCTCTCTCTCTCTCCCTGGTTTCCAAACAGGCAATCGTGTCCAAGACGTTGGACCAGGCCAGCGCCCAGTTTGCTGCCTCGGCCCTCGTCACCACGGACCAGCTGCTGGCCTTCAAGTCCAAAGAGGAGCTGGTGAGCGGAGTCAACGGGGTCATGGCAAGTGCAGGTGAGTCTCACTTGTGTTATTGACCTGTTTTACTCAATTAAACTTCTGTTGGATTCTTTTGCCTTTAAAACCTTGAAAAATCCTCCAAACATATGAATAGGATACACAAGCCAGAAAGGTTGGGAAATTACAGAGGGGGAAAGCTTGTTTTGTTTTTGACTGAAGCATTGTTCTTAATGAGCATCCCTCCATTTAGCCAGTCCCAGCTGACACACAGTCCCAGCTGACACAGACCTCGAGACGAACAACTTCACACACTCACATTCATAACTGCAGGCAGTCACCTATTGCTGACCTAGTGCACACGTGTTTGGACTGTGGAGGAAGCAGAAGAACCTGGAGAGAACTGACACAGGCACTGGGAGAACACACAGATAAGGGTTTCACACTGTGCTGGTTCCACTTCCTGAATCCAATTTTGAACCGGCCGGCTCATTCAGACCGAAAAAATAACGGGTTCAGAACCTGAGAGGTTGGCTGTCAAGGGAACCAAAATGTAGTCGGTTCTTCCGTGTAAACTGTAACATCATCAGTGGGCGTGTTGTATTCTAAGCTGTGAAGACGAGCAGCAAAGAGAAGAGGGCAGCAACTGGCAACACGGAGAAGAAGAATTTGTTGTGGTCTGCTGAGGAAACATAATGTTTGGTGATGATTTGAGAAAAGCTAGAAAGCAGCACAAGGAAGAACAAATTGTATGAATTTTCTCTGTGGGGCTTAGTGGAGTCATGTTGTTCTTATCTTTGAACTTGGGGAAGAGATAGTAAGGCTGGGTTCACTCCAACACCAGACCAAATAATTAATAAACTTAAAAAACTGAAGATTACAGAGACAGCAAAAAAGCAAACATTTTGCCACGGTGGTGTTTCTTCCACCTGAGTACTGCAGAGTAACGTATGCGTACTTTTGCTCTGCTTAATCTGGTGTGAACACAGGTAGGTTCACCAGAAAGCATCGAGGCTCTGAGACTCCAGAATGGAGCTAGAACCAGAACCAGACCCAGAACCTTGTCTGTCTGAAAGCACCCAGGCACCACCATGCTGCCCCAAAATGTCTGAAGCGGCTGTAGACCCACAACCAGCAGCCACTTCACTCTTCCCCTTGTGTATAAACCAGGGTGGAAAAAAGCTCTGAAAACACTTAACAATATAAAAGAGTCCATTAAAGCAGCATCAGCCTCAACAGTTACGGCAGAGTTGCATCAATATCGGAGTGTCAACAAAACCTGAACTTTGTGAGTGTGGCTGAGAGAGCGGCTTTATTGCAGCACTGTTGTGTTGGATTGCATTAGTGGGACTACGTTCATGTCGCTGCTGCTTTTATCTGAGAGCTCTCCTCCGCCCCAACAGGTGTTTTCAAAGGCCTGCACCTCTCCAGCACAACTGCAGCCCTTCACCAGACCAACCAGTCGACACACACTACCACCTCCACGGCCCCCACCTTCCTCCAGCCCTCCTCCAACTCGGTGGTGCCCACGCCCGCCAACGCCGTCCCCACCTCCCTCCCCTCGGCGCCCAGCGCCCACACGGCAGCGGCGCTGGGGCTCCGGGGATGCAGCGCCGCCAACGCCACCCCCGCCACCACTCAGGTCCTCATCGGGAACAACATCCGTCTGAGCGTGCCGTCGGCCGCCAGCCTGGCCGGACGCCACATCCCCCGGACCCTCGGCAACGTGCCACCCTCTGCCTTAAAGCTGTCCGCCACCACCAACCTGCAGATGCCCAAA
Organism: Caranx ignobilis; assembly: GCA_021432705.1. Taxonomy (NCBI): domain Eukaryota; kingdom Metazoa; phylum Chordata; class Actinopteri; order Carangiformes; family Carangidae; genus Caranx; species Caranx ignobilis. The sequence continues at coordinate 4,712,998 of MU269986.1, forward strand.
GTCTCCGGCGCATCACCCATGGACATGGGCTCAAGGTGAGACTCCACATCCGTTAGCTTAGCATTAAAGCTAGAGACATGGGACACAGCCAGGTTGATGCTCAATAGATAACATGTTAGAATTCACAGTCACTCACCATTTTCTAAGATTTCTCAGGTGAAATACGACTAAATACCAGACATGTGTTTATACTCGACACTGATGTGGAATGAACAGACGTTTAACCACGGGCTTTAATTAGTTGACATCTGAACTGGGGCTGCACAGACTTGAAGCCTCCACAGGTGTGGGCGTTCAGACAGGAGTTAGATTCCTTTTGACGGTGTCTTTGACAACACCTCCGTTATTCAGACCTGACAGAAATGCACATTAACTGAGCAAAAACCAAAATAAACAACAAGAACGTAAGTCGTCGTGCCCAGAAAAGAGAGTTTCAGTATTAAGTATGCGTTCCTCGTTATTGTTGCAGCAGTCTTGAGATTATGTTTTATGTAAAATTTGTTTGCATGGTCAACAGCAAAGACTTTGCATTAATAATAAAAAAATCCCAGCTCTAAGTATTCAGCTGGACCTGGCACACACACATCTAAATACTGCCAACACAGCGTCTGCCAGAGATAATGCAAAACCGACAATCCACATAAATCAGCCGGAAAAGAAAAGCCGAAATAGCGGTGACGTCACGAGCTCCTCTGTCGGCCGAGATCTGGGACAGCCGAAGATTTAATTTCAACAAAAACGAGCGGCCACACAGGAGATAAAACGTGAAAGGTAACGCAGAGCTTAATCTCTCCATTTCCTGCAGGGATAATCACGACGAAGACAAGCCAGCACTGAACAGTATAGCAGACAACACAGTGGCCATGGAGGTGACGTAGTAGCGGAGCAGCGAGGAGTCCGCTCTTCTAGGTGCTGTGCATCGTAGCATCGGGAATGCAAAAGGGACGGCAGGACTCTGACGCAGACTGACAGGACGACGAGAGGCCGCAGCCGCTCGCTTGCAATTCTCATCTCTCATACTTTTTAACCCTTTTCTTTGTTGTTTTTGTTTTGTTTTTTTGTTACCGTTAAAAAGTAAAAGATTGACATCTGTAAATTATGAAATATGGCAAAATTAGTATCTGTACAGTAACTACATATTTGTAATATCCCCCTTGTATATATTACTTGAATACAGAACTGTCCATTTGTGATGTTTTGCACTTGGGAGTCAAACTTAAAGGAAAAAAAGTAAAGCCAAGTAACTTGTGGCGAGTGTGAGAGATGTGGGAGTTGTATAGAGAAGAGTTTTATCACATCATGTGCATGGTGCGGAGCCTGCTGTTTTTATCTATTTATTGTGCTGTGTTTACAGTTTTTTTGTTTTTTGGTTTGTTTTGTTTTTTTATTTGTACACTGTACCTTTGTTGGTTCATGTGCTGTAGTAAATGTTAGGTAGCTACGGACTCCTGGGTATTTTTGTATATTGTGAACACAAAGCAGGTCCCCCTCCACACCCCCACGCACCCCCCCCCCATCACATTTATTTTGGGTCCCTGTGCTTCTCTTTCTCTCGACGGTGTGAAAATCAGTGGTGACATACATACAGGCCAGGGAGGCCAGGAGAACCAGGAGGAGGATGAAGAGGAGGTGGCGGGTGACTGCGCCTCCCTTGAAGAGAGGGCGCTCCTCTCTTCCTGGGAGCGTCCATCAGCATTGTCCCAAACACAAGTAACAAAACAGGGATGAAGTCTCTTCCCAGAAGCCCCTGCAGCTTCTGATTAAAGCACTATTTTTTTGTGACATTCTTTTTTTTTTTTCTTTTTTTTTTTAAGTTCATGGTTTTGATAAATATCCTGATGCTGCTTTTGTATTTTGTTTCAAAGGGGTTGTCCTTCATTTTCATGCAAGCGGAGTCCCCCTTTATATTTGTTTTTATCCCACAAACATTTTTGTAAAACAAAAACTGAGTTATTTTTGTATAATTTTTTCTTTTCTTGTTCTTGTGGTAAACTTGATTGTAAGCTTTTCGTTTATTGAAAGACTTCATTCTTTTGTTAATTTGTTACTTGTTCATGCATAGGTGATAATAAGGGAGGTGAATGGGCAGTAATCGCTGTACGTGTTTCATCATTCCAGTTTTTAATAACAAAAAAAAAATGCTAACGAGGGGACGGAGGGGTCGTGAGAAAACAACCGTTTTTCTCCCCTCACTTCTCCTTTTTTTTTCTTTGTTCTTTTTTTCTTTGAAAAAAGAATCTCCAGACGGCTGCAAGGCCAAAAACCACAAGTATTGGGTGCCTTCCTTTGGGGAATTTAATGTTCTCTCTTCTGTGAAGAGTTAGGCACAAAGGCAGCATTACTTAGTAGTGCTTCTCGTCTTTGTCAGAATCTGAATGCCCAGTCCAATGGCAGGATATATCCTTGAGGTTTACTTGTCCCACCTGGAGGCTGAAAAGACTAAAAAAAAATGTGACAGATCTCTCACTAAAATAAGACAATAAAGCCCAGGGCATTAAATGTGAATTGTTTGGACTCTGCTGTCTTCTTATATTCGTGTGTGTGTGTGTGTGTGTGTGTCTCAGATCTGAGACTATTGAAACTGCAGTGAGAAGGTTGAGTTCAGTATGGACGCCCAATATTATTTTACCCGTCGACAGGCCATTGCTGTTTCACTCAGCCCTCTGCCTGTGTGCCTACACACGTTATACACCATTAGAAAGCTGCTTTCCCTGAGATTTCATTTCAGGATACAGTCATAACTGCAGGCTCAGTAATCAGTAATGTCAGACTAGTCGCAAACACCAAAAAGTATGCAACTCAACTATGACGCCTGACAGTATTCCAAGAACAGAAGAAACTCCAACAGAAATGGTTCTGTAAACATCAGCAAGGCTCCAGTAAATGTGATCCACAAAAACAGTCAGTCCACACAGAGCCTTAAAAGACAATGATTTTCCTTTGGATGTGCATATTTCCCACATATCATGGATAGAGCTTGGATATATTAGCCACGTTGTGATATTCAAATTTTAAATTGACTTTGAGTGTGCCTTTTTTTGGAGAAAACTGCAAGAATTTCAAGGGGTAATAAGTTAACAAGAAAACACGCAGCAAACCTTCCATAGCTGATTATAAAGGAGGTTCTATTTAATGTTAGTATGAAATGCACACGGCCTTTATTAAAAAAGTAAAATGGACATCTGTAACTTTGTGATGTCACAACAGTCCAGTCTCTGCCTTCAACCAGGCCCCAAGCTCATACCTTGAGACACATTTATCTTTAAATGGAAATGAAAACACCGTAAAAGGGCAAACTATGAAACCTTTTAAAATTCTCATGAGCAAACAGCATGAGTCACTCAGGTCTCTGAGCACTGACCATTACAATGTAACATTTCAGCTGTTTTCACATAATGGAGACCAGGTCCTTTAAAATGCCACTCTTCGAGCTCTGGTTGTTGAAGACCAGCTGTTACTGTGTTCCTCTCCTCTGCTGTAACAGATCAGCTCAAAATCAAAATTTCAACTCGATGCCTAAAAAGCTGAATGTGATGTGTTCATTAGTGAGCTTTAGAGCTGCTGCTACCTTTGGTTAACTGACTTTGTGCTAAGCTGCTGCCTCCAGCTACATATTTAGCAAACACATGAGAATGTTGCTGGGCTCATCTAATTCTTGGCAAGGAGGCAAAGCAGAGGGGGAAAAAACAAACAGTTGCCTTCCAGCACCTCTAAAGCTCACTAATAAACATGCTGTATCTCATTTGTTTAATCCATAACAAAAACCAACGTTAAAAAAAATGACAGTTTGTGGTTTTAATGGGGGTGGAGGGGCTCTGCTTACGACTAATTCTTGGATGGGTGCAGCTACTTCCTGGAATTTTGTCATGATTGCAAGGCAGCCAGGCAAACTCCAAAGCAATATATAAGTAGGCCTACTTATTATGAACTATAGCATGTTATATTATTATACTAAATCATACTAATCCCCAGAAAGGAGCTGTGAAAGCTAAGTAAGTTTCCTTCATTATAGCTTGTAATGAGGCCTGAGTGTGGCACAGAGCTCCACAGGTGGACTCACACTCTGCAGTTTGTTCTGCATCAGAAAATAAAAGCAACTCAACCCACCCCCTCCGTAGCAACCTGGCTGCATACACATCACTTTCTCGTCAGTGGCCAAATCACTCCCTAAGTTTTATTTTTCAATTTAGCTGTGCTGGAGCGCTGCCAGCGGTGTTCAGCGCAGATTATTTATGCTGCGGAGGAGAGATCAGTCAGCGGCGAGACAACTGGCCCACCTCGCAGTCTGCAGGGTGGGCGTCACCTCTGCCACACGCTTTCTCATTACTACACCGAGCCAGAGCTGGAATAAAGTTGTTTTTCTCATCAGCTCCTCCAGTTTTTCAGCTCAGCTTTGTAGCTGAAATAAATCACTGGATGTCTTCTGGGGGGGATAGCAACAACTGTGGCTCATATCTTGGAATTTTTCCCATTAAATTCACCATACATTTATTTTTTTCCTGAAAATGACTTATGTGTATGCAAGCGTAGACTATAGCTTCTTTCCCTTTGCTAGAATTTAGTGTGGAACAGGGGCTAAGTGTGTGTGAGTCCAATAATTCATCTCCTCAGGCCACAGCCACACAGATTATTATTTTTTTAAACTTGCATCATTATTTAAACTCTTTCGGTTTCCAATCACAAACACAAATGCATGGTGCATTCAGGTCCAAGTAGGGAGATCGGAAAGTGTAGGTCTGGCAGTGGAGATAAACACGGTGCAGCTGTTGGCCACCACTGGATCAGATGTCCCCCTGTCAGTGGTGGCGATTGGACCAACAAGAGAGGCGGGCCTGTTAACACGGCTCACACTCCACTCTGTGGTCTCAGACAACAGGTGTGAGGCCGGAGGCAGCGGTTTAGCCGGCGGTGACTGACAGCCTGGTTCTGCGTAAAGTGACTCCACTTTTCAAGTAATGAAGAGCAGGAAACAGTGAGCATGCTTCAATTACCAGCCAGAACAAGGACCACAGACTTTCCACTTGGTGGTCGAACGGGCAGGGGTGTGCTGAGCCGGTGACTTTGTACTCTTTCATCTTGCGGCGGTTTCAACACTGGGGCCTACGCAGAGGCCCCGTCACTCTTGTCTGTGCAGACTTTGAACTGTGGCTGAAGCGCTCAGAGCCTCTGCAAAAAAGGAAATGAGTCACGCGGGGCTGCGGACAGCGAGGTGCGAAAGCAGCAGAGGCAGCACAAGCACGAGTGTTACTTTTCTACCAGCTCTTCAGAGGAACAAGAGGCTGGAGAGCTGCTCGCTGAAGCTCTTAACACCAACCATGATAATAATATTAATGTAATTAGTGCTGACTTCTGGTTGCTGCATGAGCCTCTGCACAGATGCTGCTGAAGCCAGTGTCTTCTTTCAGATTGGTTCAGGCCGGGTTCGCTGTGTTGTTGAGCAAAGGGGAGGGGGCTGCGAGTATGTGTGTGTGTTGTGGAGCGGGGGTGTGCGTGGGGTTACTCGTAAAGCGATGTAATATCAAAGCAAACCGGGCTCAGTGCATCCGGTCGTCACAGTGACGGGCCCCTCTGGACCCTGGGGTGGGGGACTATGACCCTCCCACCACCCCCTGCAGCTCCACCCCTGCACTGAGAGACAGGAGAGAACAAGTTACAGAAATTTGGAGATATTGAGAGGCCTGTGAATCTGAAAAAATCTGATCTGAAAGTAAAAAAAGATCGAGGTAAAGAAAGAGAAGAAATAATAAATATGATTTTTAACTCCAAAAAAATAAGACCTCAAATATCAAAACGAGGAAAAATGAAAAGAATTTGTTCAAATGAAATTCTAGACAAAAACTTTTTCTTGCACTTTATTTATTTTTTATTTTTTCATTTGAATTCATTGTATTTTTGTATTTTTCAAAGGTCAATTTCAAAACTTGAACTTCCAGTTTCAAATTTTAGTTTTTCAGTTACAAAATTATTGAGTCTTTCCAACTATTAAGCGCCGGGAGCACTTTACCCATGAGTGCTACTCTGGAAAGAGAGAAATCAGGACACAGATAACTTCTTTTATGGAAGAACTCAGAGCAGCCAGGTACATAGCATACACACATATCAACGATGCTAACTTAATGAGGACCCAAAGGGCCTGACTAAATTATGACCAGATACTGAAATAAACATTATATTAAAATGAATTAACATATTATTAATAGGCATTTTGCATAACCCAGGAAAACACAGTTAGCTTCATTTCAAAGTTTCAATGGTCATATGATGAGGTATTAATCAAAGCAGTGCAATGATGGTTGGACCCAGCAACCAAAAACAGAAGAAAAGTAAAAGATATTGCAAGACAATATAATTTGATATTATTCCATATCTGATATAATCAGTTCTAGCTAAGACCAAGCATGTCTGATATAAGATGTTTCGCTTTTTGTCTAAACTCGACAGAGGGGCTGGGTGCTGTGCAGAGAAACAAGCCTGATAAGCCGGAGTGCGTTTAAACAAAAGTAGGATTTACGAGACTTGTCACAGTGCTTTGCTGTGGAACACACACACACACACACATACACACACACTACATACATCCACAGCCTTTGCCGCAATCTCTATTTCATGCCAGCGGCACAAAGGTCCACAATCAGTGCAGCGTTCAGCCTGCCTCAGAGTCAATAAAGTCTTGTCTGAATTGGTTCTCATATCAAACGGCAGAGGCAGTATGCTAATATTATCCCTCAGACAGACTCCTTGTTCCAGTGTTTGACTTGGGCTTAGTATTTTTCGCCGTGCCAGAAACGAGCTGCCACTTTGATGACACATTAAAATATTCTGACATGAGAGCAGAGAAATCCAACTCCCCGCTGAGAGCTGCCACTTGCAGTAAAGACGAATGCATTGTCGAAGGTGACTGTGGGGAATGTTAATGAGAGACGTGGTCTTTTAGCTCTCCTCCATTATGCATCTGCAGGACTTCGCTTTGAAGGTCTGATAACAATGGAAAACTTTATTGATCGGGTCAGAGAAGGAGAGAAAAGTGGAGGGAAAGCCTCAAATACAACTCCGCACAATACTGCCGTTTCCTTTGTCCTGCATTAACTTTAACATCAGAAAAAGATGCGTGGTGGTGGAAGAAGTGCTCTCATGTACTTTATCACATCTTTTATCTGACATTTTAAATCAACGGTCAAGTCCTGATTAGAAAACTGCCTCGTTATATGTTCGTCACAGGGAAACATTGAAGTTTTCGGTCTAGGTTCCATATTTTACACCTCTTTGAAGTCTTGATCCCTAAGAGAATATATTTGGGCCTTTAAAAGACATCTCAGTTAAGTTTACTTCCTCCTCTCTCTGGCTTCTCTCTTGAGCTGTAGCAAGAACAGGTTGGAGAGCCAATCAGCAGAGAGCACCTGACTCCCTTCTGACTGGCAGATTTCAGGTAAACATTCAGAAAAACCAAATACTGCATGGCTGGATAGTGGGGCCAAGTGAGCGGGGCTTGTGGGCAGTGGCAGCTGCCACTTTGTTGTGGCATCACAAAGTTACAGAAATCCTGATGGCCTGTTTTAAGGCTCAGTGTCTGAATACAGACTGTGTGGAGTAAGGCTTTGATACCTTCACAGTATTAATGCGGAACCTAGAACTGCTGTATAGTCAAAAAGACATGGAAATCTCATTGTATACAGTATGAGACCTTTAATACTGCCAATAAAAACAAGCACAATGAAATAATTGAACATTTATAACATAATAAAAGACATGCAGGCACTTAGCACTTGCTCTTAGTTAAGAAACATTTGCTGCTCTTGCTGAATAGAATGACAGAATAAAAAAGATGTCATGTCACAGACTTTCAAATCTACTTAGAGCTATTTAATTTTTCATAAAGTTTGCTGTATGTCAAAGTTTCAGGTAAGATAAAGTCTTACAGGTTCATGATGTCCTCCCTCCTGTCACTCAAAGACCCCTGACTGTTAGGATTTAGAGCTTTGCTACCACAGTATTGAAAATTGAGGACCCGACTCTCACACTGTAACTAGTGCTACAGCTACAAGCCCTTCAATCTGAATATGACATGAAATAACCCAGAATACAATGGTGCACAGCCATAATGCTGCTGCTGCTGCTGCCAAAAAACATCTCCAACTCACTTTGCCAACTTCACACTCTTCTCCTCTGAGGCTTTTTTATTTAGCTGCGCTTTCATAAGCCAGAGCAGAGCACAGGGATGACATGACATGAGCTGAGTGACATGTCTTTGCTTGCATCTGTTACTTTTTTCCTATTTGTATTGTAGCTCTGTGATTCACCTGACAGTCGTACCTGCCCCCAGAGACTTTATGTCTGGCAGTGAACCCGTGATGTTGTCAAATTATTTAGTTGCATCACACTTCCTTTAGCTCAATCAACATGTAGCCCTCCGCCTCAGTCCTCCCACTCCTCCTCCATTAACCCGTTCCCTCGCTCCTTTCAGTTTGACCCCCCCTTCTGCTCCATCCACTGCCTCACTGTGCTTCAGAGTAAACAGGGTACAGGTACTGTAATAGTGAGGCTCAGAATAAACATCAGAAAAAAAGCACCCTATTTAGTTTTCATTTCCACCTCATCATTTTCATGCTTTTTTTTTTTTTGCCTTGTTCTAAAAATGTGAAATTGAAGTTGTGACATTTTGAACAATTTTGTTTTTGTTTTGACGACCATTTAAAATTCAGCTGTCAGACAGGGTTGACTCTCTCATTTTGCCTCCGTTATACAGAAGTGTGTTTCTTCTGTATGATCAGTGCCATTGGCTAATAATTGGACTGAACAACTTTAAACTGAGAATGAATGTTTACTTCAACAAACCCATGAAAGCCTGAATGTTTGTGCAAAATTCACATTCACCTTTATGTTCACCCTCCACTAAGTGCTACGAAATGATCTACCTGTGTGCCTGGAGTGTAATGATGATGATGCTGTCGTTAGCCTCAGGCTTTGTCCTTTGAAAATGAGTTCCTGATTGGCTGCTGTTGCAGGGACAGACTTTGAAGAGTGGACACATGTTGCTAGATGTTTACGTGCCAGGGAGCATCATAGCCCTGTTGTTTACCACCTGTGTATTCATGAGCCGGCTAACCTCCATCTAACAGGTTAGATAGTATGGTGAGATAGAGGTTTATTTTTCAGGTGTGGAGAAATGGGAACTCCAGAAAAAAGAGCTTTTTGTATCATCACCTCAATAAAAGACAACTGGAACACATGGTCAAAGGTGAATCTTCCTGAACTGTTGGTGCTGCAGCAAAAAAAAACTCACAGGTGAAAAAAATATATGAAGGAGCTGCAGTCCCTAAGATAGCACTGCTGCAAGGTTAGGTTGTCTTTGCAGGACAACAACAGCACGCAGCAGATTCTGCTGCTGACTGTTTCTTTGCCACAAAAACATGGATCATTCAGCTGAAAAAGTTAAAGCCTTGTTGGCCAGTGTCTTATAAGTGCTAAGCCCCACCCTGAGACAAACCAAACTCTAATTACCACAGTTAAGGTACTTTCTGCCCTCCACAACTTCAGAATTAGTTTCCACATCAAACACAAAGGGACAGAAACAATCCATCACTGCAACAACACAAATAACACACAGTTTCACCAAACAGTTACATTCCAAGACAAAACTGTCCCCCCACCAGCTCAGTGACACATGGTATCTCCTACCATTAACACACCTGTGCAGGTAGCTGCCATCTCCATATAAGGCAGCATTCTGCAGCTGATCTGTTTCAAACCATGGCTCAGTTGAGGAAAGAAGCATGGCTTTGGCAACTCTGGTGTGAATGACCGAGGGGGGGTATGTGTTTGACCGTTATTGATTCCTAGATCGAGTGTCTTCTTCACCATGTGCCGCCCGAGACCTTTGTCACATTATTATTAGGTGCACACACGTTTAATGAGATGCAAAGTCCCCAGCATCCCTCGTTAGGTTTCCGACCAAACAAAGAGCACATTTAACAAGATTTTGAAGGAAAATCAGCGAGAGGAGATGCAAATGAACGAGCACTTCCATCCACTAGCCCACAGTCATGTGAAGAATAGGAGGTCCAGTCGGGCGCCATTAAGCTGCTGCAGAAGAAGAGGGCTCAGTGAGATGACATAATGAAAATAGTGTCAATTAAATCTGAAACCATGCAACACAATGGGAGATGGAGACATGACATTTATCTCTCTTTGGTTAATTTGAATATTACTGTCCACACATATGATATTATTTTTTGTCTCCTCAGGGGAACGTGTGTGCACAATCTGCATACAAACAGGTGGATGGAGACCCGCCTGTTGATATAAAAACAACAACAACAACAAAAAAAAACATTTGGAGCGCATGAAACAGATTCTATATTTGCCCTCAATACTCTGCCTGATCTCTCATGTGGGCTGCGCCGTGGGCTCCGCTGTGAAGCCGTTTCAAGAGCGGTCAGCCTGTTTGTACATCTCAGCACGAAGTGGGTGAGTAAAAAACGTTTCCCATAACTGAGGTGAAAGATGGCCCCAAAAATACAATACGATGACACAGGCTGGAGAAAAAAAGGGAGAAATAGATCTATCCTTTAATACCACTGGGCAGGGCCTCTGACCTTCCTGAGAACAACAATGGAGCAGTGCGATGGGGGTCACATTCAGCCTGTGATGAAGGAAGTGTGGCATCATCGATCTGGCAGCAACAGCCCCCCACTCACCCCCACTCCTTTCACTTCCCCGCTGCTCTGCCCACTCATCACTGAGTGTTTTGTACCACAGTGAAGTGTAAGCCCCCCCCTCATCCCTCCTCTTCAACACACACACACACAGACTCTGGAGTTTCCAGAAAGGACAATCTGTACACTGTCAGACAAGGCGAGGAGTGAAGTGACCTTTCAATCATTCCTCCAGGGACGGAGAGGGGTGGGGCTTCCCTCCTGACAGAAGATTGGAAAAACGTCTGCCTGGATTTTTTGTTGCTAGGCAGCAAGGCCCTGCAATGACAGCATGTCAACAATGAGAAGAGAATGAGAAATAGATTGCGCCTGGTCACTGGAGATGAGAGGGTATTTGATTCACATTCACATGAGCCAGGCTCAAGGCTCAAGCTCTTTCTGTGTATCACTGCTTGAACTTGAAAAAAAAACCTGTAGAATACAAATTACTTTAGTGTGAGTCATCTGAAGTGTACAAATACAATCAGCAGATACAATGAAGTTTGTACTGGCTGATGGAGGACAGGAAGATCTGGACTGCACATCCTGGATGGCTGATGAATCGATAATTAACACAGTGCAAATGTGATTTGAAAAGGTTTTCAAGTTTTGGACAGTAAAGCTATCCACCATGCTGAAACTTTCCTGTCTTTTCCCAAATCCTGTGGCAATAAGATCCTAAAAAATCATTTTTTCTCAATCACTGTCTTACAGTGAGCAATGGGCTTTTACACAAACTTCATATTATCTGCCAAAGCTTGAACAATTTTGTTTCATGTGACAGATTTCTGTATTTGAGCTCGTCTCTCCAGTTTGAAGTGGGCGGGGCTCAGCTGGAAAGAGGTGATGAAAAGGTGATGAAAAAAAAAGGCTGTCAGTGTTGGTGTCAATCAAATGTGATCAATACAGAATGCTACTGAGGCAAAAAAAAAATGTAAGATTTGAAACCACGTTGACAGGAATGATTGATGAATTATTAGAAGGCTTCACTTTCAACTGTTACATCACAACCACAGTATGGCAGCTCTGTCTATAGGGTGGCTAATATTTGGCCAGTTTACACTATACACCCACATCCCACCCTGCTACCTAAATTAAAACAACTAATGAGCTGGTATTTTCAAACAGTGTTAGACTGCTTTAAAGATAGAAGGATACCACATTTATAGGTTTTCAGATGTACATATACTGTGCATATATATTTATATTATATATCAATTTTTAAGGTTGTATATTGTAAAGATTGTTCCACAGGTGTATCATTTCAACCAGCAGGTATTTCATGTTATTATGCATTATAACATAGATTCTTAGACAACATGAAAAATGTAAGACTTATCATTTAATAATGCATTATTTGTGCATAAGCAGATATGATCTGAATGATGAATAGTTTATTGAAGCTGGACCATATTTTCACTGGTTCGGTGAAGGTCAGACATGAAATATAAATCATAGTTAGATTGATACCACACTCAGGCTTATCTTAATGACAGGCAGAAATTCATATTTCACTGTATAAAATGGATGTGATATTGATTCATGCCTTTCAGAAAAATAAGAGCTTTCAGGTGCTCATTGAATACTGAGGTGTTCGCCGTCGTCCATCTGTGGTGAGACACCAAGGCAAAGAAAATCGAGCTTTGCTGATGGTCTAAATGGGAGTTTGATCACTTCTTAATAGTTCATCGCCTCTTTCAGAGTCCATTACCCTTGAGAGAGACTCATCTGCAGAGCAGGTGTCGTCTGCATTGACGGCGACAGAATACAATGCAATAGCTAAACATTAAATTAACATCAGGTCTGTTTATATGTGATGCAGAATTTCTTGTCTGCACAGAATATGTACCTGCAGGCTTAAAAGATATGACTTGGGACCATTTTTAAAGATTGTTTTTATTTTATGTTTTGGCTGTCTTTCCTTTGTTGTGTCTCATCTTCCATGCAAATAGCCAAGCTGCAGCAGGCACAGAAATGTGACAAGCTGGATAAGCTATACAGTTGGCACTCAATCACAGAGTCGCACATAGGTGGCAAACCTCAAGATCTGCCATATCAACACAGTCCAGGAACTGAAATTATAAAAATGACGAGGAGCTGTAGGGAAACTGACTGGAAGGACGCAAAGGAATCACTCTCACACCTGTTTGTGACGATGGTGGGGGTGAAACCGTGTGAGATGGAGTGAACGTTGGGGGTGAGGGGTGGACTAATGTGGAGAGACACTCAAAAGGAGCCACAAGTGGCCCACTGTTCCCCGGCAGCAGCACCTGCCTCGCCGCCTCCCTCCTCTTTATTACTCGGCAACAGAACTCCTCTTAAGGCCGGCACACGGGGAATTCAAAAGGAGGGTAGGGGGGGATGGCTGTTTGTGTGTGTGTGTGGGTGTACATGTATAGGAGTGGGCTTGTGTGAGTGTTACGTCACAAAGAAGGTCTTTTACTGTCCACATAGACAGATTCTGCCAGGTACTTCCTTCTCCCCCCCATTCATCCTGCAGTGGATCTGAACTGGGGTCTGTGCAAAACCTCATTTATAAAATACCTGTTTTTATCATTAATGGTTGCAAATGTAACCCTAACCTTAACCCTAAAAACAGAATATCTTATCTAAATATGACATAGATATGACAGTCTTTAATAATTAACCATATTAACTATGGTAACTTGTTTTTTTTTGCATATTTTGGCAAGAAACACGATTCAAATCTCCAGTGATACCTGAATCTAACGCTCCTGCATGCTCTATCCCAACCTGCAAACCCCCTGTCTTTAACAGCTCAGAGTCTTGTTGTCCTCGTTCCTGCCACCATAGTCCACTGATTGGTCCGGTATTCAGCTGCCAGCCTCGGTCGATTCTCGACAGATGTTTTCCAGACTTATATTCAATAACAAAAACCAACCTTGCGAGATTTGAGCTCGCCTCTGCAAGGTCAGAATGAAACACTTGTGCCTGTGCCTCTGCCTCCGTTTAAATCAGCGGTGATAAAACCTTAGATTTGTTATTGACTTCCCCATTGTCCCTTGAAAATCAATGCAAGGAGGCAAGAAAGGGAGTTTTTTTTTTTTTTTTTTAAAGCAATTTACCACAAGGGCGAACCCTGTCAGTCAGTGGTCAGTCAATGACAAGCTGGCTCTTAATGCCACATGTTGAGGATAATTATACCAGAGATAATTAGCTTGTTGATTCGGGTGCATTAGTGCAACTGCTGCTCAAGAATACATAATTATCACCTACATTCTCTGTGACTTAATCTGAACTGCAGGTAGGCCACAAAGAAAACTGTCATTTGACGAAATATGTTGATGAGTGTTCTGGCATGTTTCAAAGCAGACCTGGTACACCACATTAAATACTGTCTGTCTGCTCAAAGTTTTAAGGTTTTAAAGACAGTGTTATGTTTGCGTTTGTCTTCATGCTTTGAACATTTTTTTCTTTTGAAATCAATGGAAGTAAGTTTTGCCACCGTGACATAACTAACATAGCTAACACTGGCATTAGCCTTCTTATGGGATAAACATTGCAAGTTCAGCATCAAACGTCATTCCTTTATTTGCCACGACTGTAGCAGTGGAAAACAATACCAATGTTGAAATATTTCCTTTATTCTAATTACACTGACATGCTAACCAGCTAGCCTTCCAGTCGGTCCCATCACTTTGCAAAAGTCTCACTGCAGGCCTAGCCTTCAATCTACCATAAAGAGTGCTGCTGGTGTATTATAACACCAAGGAAGAAAAATATGGTCCTTTTTTAGGGTGAACATGCTTCTTAAAAGCATGAATAAGGTGTGTTAAGCTAGCATACACAGTAGTCTGAAAAAAACTAACTGAACACTGCAATTCCAAAATACTTCTTATTTTTATATCTTCAATATGAATTATCAGTTGGTTAGGATGCTGCAACACTAGCCTCAGTCTGTTAGCGCTATATCGTATAGTGCAAACGTTAGCCTAATAAATTCATGAGGAGAAATAGCCTGTTTTTTTCTGCACCCTGTGAGATTGTGTCACAATTTAGAACATTTTACTGTCTGCTGTGAAAACGCAGTGATGAAGCATTTTTTTTGGATTGGGTTTGACTACAGGAAGCTTTTTGTTCATGTTTCACGACCCAATTTCTAAAAAAAAAAAACGCCACATGATTTATAGAATGTACATCTATTTGTGGAGACGGAAAGTTCTCGTTGCCCACTTGCACCCACATCATTTGGCACCGGAGCCTAAACAACATGCATGTTTCATCGCCTGCAACCATGACAGCACCCACTCTTTGTATTTTTTATGGCTTTGTCAGGGAAGAACAACCAACAGCAGATTTGCATACAGCAATAAAGAAAGTTATACAAAACGAATATAGCCTTGTGATGTGTTTAAAAATCTGAATAATTGATTTGATAATGGATTATTATACCGTGTGTCAAGAACTTTGAATGAACTCATACAAGTTCAAAGTCCCCTTCTTAATTCATCTTGACTGTACAGCTGCAATACATAAGATCAATGTTTCTATCTTTTAAGAATGTTGGTAGGAAAATCATAGAGTGACAGTAATATTTGACTGGTTCGCTGCTCTTTGATATGCATAAAACTGCATTGATTTTTGAATAGGCTGCCTATGTCAGTAAGTATATAGGCTATTGAGTTTTCAGGGAATCATCCAAGGTGAGTTTATACATTACATGTGTGTGTCTCAGTACAAACGGATGGAGCGCATGCCTCACAAAAACACACACATTCACACACACATGCCTCCTCGGTTAATGGGAAGGAGGACTCAGCCAGCTGGTGTAGATCACACACATACACACACACACCTAATCCCACGTTCAATTTGTCACCCCTCCAAATCCTATTCATCCAACTTCCTATTCACTGCTGTAGAGCCTCTCCAGTGGAGTCTCCATCAGCCTCTCATCTTTGTTCTACATCTCAATAGTTTCAGCCTCACAGTCAGTGTGACATATGATAGGCCCGCAGCTGAGCACATTTCCTGTCCTGCAAAAAAAAAAAAAAAGTCACTAAATCTTTAGCCAAGATTTAAAAAAAAATCTCATAAGTTAGGTTTAAAAAATAAATTTGAAATGTTGTTTTATATTAATTTACTGAAAACCTTGTCACTCATTAAGACCAAAACAACATTTGCTTCATATTTTTAGAGGAATTGTTTGCTATTTTGGGGAACACACTCATTGACAAACCTTGAAAGAGACTGAAAATGGAGCGTTCACAGATTTTAAAAAATCACTAATAACAAAGATAATTGCTAACCCACTTGTGGAGGAGTTTGGGTCCGGTGCCCTAATCCTGACACAGAGATAGATTTGCACAATCACAGGTTTAAACTTGAAAAGCTCACAGTGACCTCAAAGCAAGATTACTGATTTCCAATTAACAATAACAAAGGGCTTCACATAGAAGTAACCACTTTCTGTCTTAAAACTATGCTGTAGAGTTTTTGACCACATGGTGCTATAGGACACTAGTTTCTATGAACAACTTCCTCTCTTCGTATTGTTGCACAAAAGCAAATGAAAAGAATACAGAGGCAGGCATGGACAGACTTCATGCTCAATATAAATCATATATATGTTTGATGAGGAAGGAAATGCACTCATAACACTGGTCTGGCATTGAGTGTATTTTGGTATGTAGCACTGTAAATAAAACATTTTTTTCTCAACTGGACACCTTTAACCCTTGCCTCTTTTTTTTTTTTTTGCTGGGTGTCAATTATAGCTCCACTCTGTGAAATTAAACTTGACCAATGAGATTGTTTTTGCAGAGGCAGCAGCTCTGTCTCTTACAACTGTTAAACTCCAGTCTGTTCCAATCAGAGCACTGTCTTCACAAACGACTTAACACTAATCTTGGGCCACCTTATGCCCAATGCACTAAGACAGCCTCAGCATAAAGGCTAATCGTATGCTGGCACAAACTGCAGCCAGGACTGACCAATGGCAGGCCTGCAAAGAGACTGAGAATGAACTGGTGGTGACCTCTTAATATCACACCAGGTTAAACAATACATGCACCTTACTGGGCATCCACTTTATAGGAAGGCTGAAACACACACACACACACACACACACAGACACACGGAGCATTCGTAAACCCATTCTTACTCCTCAGGAACACTTGTCTAATCAATACAACATAGGCACAATCTGCTTCTTTGTGAACAAATCAGAAATTACACTTGTAACTGAATTTACTGATCTAAATAAAAATGACAGAAATGAGACTGTGTCAATATTTATTTCCCAGTTTTAGATGCAAATCCACAGATATCTACAACTCTGAGATGGTTATTAATCACACATTCCCCTCCCTCTATGTCCATCTGTGTTCATCTTCATTCACCAAGCATCAACCTGTGCTCCCACAGATTTACAGCTCCACCACGTGGAGAACGCTGGCATTGCACTCCAAATTCTTCATGATGGTAAACTGTAAGACCTGGCTGTGTTAACACATTAGACATTATTCAATCTTTGTGTAAAATGAAAATTGCTAATGTCATTTTACCTATTAATCTAACTATCATGCAATTTAACATCCACACAGTCAATTAAAGTTGTTGCAGCATCTTTTTGAAATAACAAGAAATGCAATGCCAATGTAACTTGCAAATCAAATGAAATTGATTGCACAAGGCGTGTGTTCAGAGGGCATGACAGAAACTGTCATGGTAAGTAATCTGACTCGGTCATATTAGTTGCACAGTAAGATCTAAAGTTAGCCGGATTAAGCAATGCTGCAGCTGCAGAATTCCTGCATATCTATATCTATATATGTGTATCTATATATAGAGCTATGCACATGTTGGCATGTTCCTATTGAAGTTGTTTCGACTTGATTTGCTATTTGTTAATATTGGTTAATACTGGCAATGCTAATGCTAACCTGGATGGTTTATGGTAATATGTATCTCACATCATGATAAAGAACTGTTAAACCGTGTACATAATACCACAAACATATGCAAAAACATCTACCAATAGACATAAATGATTTGATCTGTTGCTCTTGCTTTATGTAGGAACCAAAATCCATGACATGAATGGACTGGCACTACTTGGCACAGAGCCAGGGCTGTGCAGGGTCACATTTACATTAGGGGGTAACATTTCTGATTGAGACATCAGTGAAACAGAAAAGAGAGATGTGAAATGACTACAAAGAGACAACATGACCAGAAGGAGCTGCAAAGCAGCCTTTAAGAGACACTGGACAATAAAGGGTGCTCCTTACATCTGTGGCTCTAACTCTTTTGTGGTGGCAGGCCTTTAACATGGCTGACTCATCCCAAGAGGGTGTTTTCCCTCTTCCAGTGAGGACTTGTGTTGATCTTCCGGTCACAATGCTTTAAAGGACAATTCACTGTAACTAATGTGACAGCTAAAGTTTCATAGTCACAGTCACAAGGCCAGCTGCTGTCTCCACCCCGAGTGTGTTCAGTGTGCCGCACAGCTGTGCAACCACATGCACAGTGGGGGCAGGAGTCTGCAGCCAGCAGAGGGAGGTGCAGTTTCACATTTAGAAACATGGACAATTTGTCCCATGGAGTTCTGTCCTACTGTTATCACCGCTCATGAGCTGGAGCCAGTTCACATTCAAATTTCTATGTTGGCATTTTGTGATTGTGAATTAAACATAACCAGGACATGTTCCTTCCTGGCCCTGGCTACACACAAAAGGCAGATGCACACAAATGTCCTAAATAAAAACATCTGCAGCAGGACAGATGTTTCCCTTTCATACCGTCTCTCATTCTCTTCTTAATCCAATTTTGTCATTCAGCCTTGCTGTTTGACATGGAGCCTTCTCTGGCAGACACACAGTCCCTCCTAGCATTTTAATTTCAGATGGGATTCACACTTTCTTCTTCATTAACTTTCCATTTATCCCAGGTTTCTTCATTTCCACGCTCTGACTAATCATCCTCTCTCATCTTACTTTTCTTTTCACTTGTTTGTCCCACTTTTTTAATGCTTGAGCTTTTCTCTTTCTTTCTCTTAACTTCCCCCTCTTGGCCCATTTCTGATACCCTCTTTCTCTCCAGTGTTCTGACTCATCACCCTAACTTCTCTCTCCCGACTTTGGACTCCTCTTCCCCCTCCCTCCCTCCCTTCCTCCATTTTTCATGAGATAATGAATCTGAATCTGACTCATTCATGCAAGTGCTCTCCATCAACCTCTCAGTTTCTCCATATCTCTCCCCCTTTCCGCCCCTTTTATCCCTGTCTGTGCTTGTTATCTTCCAAACACTACTGGAGCCTTTCCCCCTCTCTCCTCACCTTCCTCTCATTCTCTCCAGGCTGTGACCCATGCTCAAATCTCCTGTGTTATTTTCCCTCGCTGTGCATCAGTGAGTGTTAACACTGAGCGGGGGGAAATTTATTAGCACATGTGCAGGACATGGGAAGAGCGGATATTGTGCAAATCATCAAGATGTTTCGTTTCACGGCCATGTGGACAGAAGCAGCCCAGTTACCAGGAAATCACAACACTTACAGATGGTTCAGGATTAATGCCTGACACTGTAAGGAATCTGAAGAACACACATTCATGTGTGAAGCCAAAATTGTTCACAACATTGCAAAATCCACACCTCAAAATGAACTAAGTGTATATCCCCTGCCACTTAGGTTAGGTCTGAAAAGGCTTCTTTATCCCGGAATGTGGCTCCCTCTAGTGGCACAACAGTGACACTGCAAAGTCTGGATCTTTTATACTCCCACTGCACTGCTGTTCCTCTGTCTGGAAGTGAAAGTGTGTAATATAATGGATTTAAAATGAAAAGCGCTGTGGTTTGTGTATTCAAACTAAATAAATCATTTTTATACACAAACCTTGAAATGATTCGACATATAACGACACGAAACAGCTGACACAAGCTGCTAGAGACCTGCGGAAACAAGTTAAATCAGGATTGATTCCTTGAATATTATTTTGAATTGTGCTCCAACTGCACATTCTGGTGTAACAGACAATTGTCTATATTTGTGTTTTTTTTTTTTTTTTAACAACACCTTTTCCTTTGTTTATCTTTCTAAAATCACTTTATTTTATATCTGTGCTCATTTTATACATACTCAGCCTGTTACCCCATGACTCTCCTCTTTTTTTTTTTTTTTCTTTTTTATTTTGCAGTTCTCTTGCTTCTTCTTTATCTGGAAGTGTTTTACAAAGCCGGTGCATTGAATGTTACAGTAAATGTTCGCAAGACTCTCAATGCCACCCAAGATTACGGTGACCCCCTCCCCTCCGCTCCGCTCCTTCTCTGCCAGCGAAGCTCTTTTGTCTGGTTTCATTCAACCTGCCCATGTGAACTGGGCTTTTTTGCTGCAGAAAAGACAGACACTTTCAGTAAGAGCACACATGTGGCCTTTTATTTTAGTTTTGTTGATTTTAGTTATTTTAGCATGTTTTTTAGGAGGAATAAAAAATGTTATCTGTTACTCCAAATAAAAAAAAGAAAAGAGAGAAAAACAAATTCAACCACCACCCAGTCTCTTCTGGTGCCGCCAGTGCCAGTTTGTTTGAACAGAGAAAGAACTGGGTGTAACCATAACTTTGTGTCATGCATCGCTCTGTGAGGTCCTCCCTGTCCCTCCCTGCTGATGTGTGACAAGTGTGACAGTAAATTCTGGGTCTTTTTCCCCCGAATATTCATCTTCATCCTCATCTTGTGCGTCTCACTCAGCACATTCCTAACTAGATGATCTCCATGCTCGCAGCTGCTATTAAAACTCCTGAGAAGCTGTCAGCTCCTGCACGGCTACTGAAACTCGTGCAAAGAGCTGACTCAGCATGGACAGTTAGGCTCTGGGTTAATAAGTGGATTCAGATGGACTTCAATAAAAGCTGCTGCGCTTCGCCCCGGGACCAGAATTTGCACCTCCTCGTCTTGTAGTTTTTGCGGTCTCTTAGTTTTTCAGCTCGTGGCCTAGTTTTAGTGATGGCAGCATTGATCACTTGGTCTGGCTTTAATTAAGTCCACAGTGAAATATACCAATAGTCACACAAAGGACTGCCATACAGAAAGACATTTACACTCCCCAGAGGATGAATCTTAGTGACTCTGGTGTTCTCCTGACCCACAAGGAAGACATTTGTGGTTTTGTAGGAATCACTATCACATGTGATACAGGCATTGATCTTATGTTATCAATAACTACTGTGGCCTAATGCAAACATAATTCCATTCTGCAATAAATCTTGATGTAATGTCTGAATGACAATAAAGACAGCCATTCTATTCTAACTTTGATTGGTCCCCCGTCTTTTCATCTACTGCCACCATACTGTCAAGCAGCAGTTCATCCAGCACTACGACCATGTGTGACCCCTTTGAGCAACAAAAACATGACATCACTTTTGATCACGAAATGAATGCTGTGTGGAAAAAGTAAGTGGAAAATGCATGTTGCAGAAATCTCTGCATTCCTCTGTCACTGCTGTTTTGATAAACTGTGTCTTTGGGAATTCATTTAAAAGACTGTTTCTTACTGTTGCATCTTAAAAACCGTCCTCTCATGCACAGAAGGCTCTGTCCATGTGTAAAACTTCAACATGTTCCCATGAGGTAATGGTTGATTAACTCTTTTATCTTAAATTGACCTAAAAAAGATTTGAACTCAGATTTGTTCTGACCTCAGAACAGGGACAGGCCCGTCTGATGGCGTGCTGGTCACCATCCTGTAAACTCATTATTCTTTTTTCTCCATGGACCAAAATTAAAAAACATTTTCACATGGGCAGACCCCCAAATTGTTGCTTCATTTCACACCCGGCCGGGGGATAAACACTGAGTCAGCTGGGTGGGGAAGACAAAGCTACACATGCAAGCCAGCGACACACACACACACACACACATACACATACAAATGAACAAGTTTATGCACAGACAATAAGCTATGACCAAAGTCTCATGATCCCAAAGATCTCCTTCTGGCAGGTCAACAATCTGGACATGTGATGAGTAATTTCCTCCATCACACACACTCTAACACACACACACCTCTCTGGGGTCAAAGTATATTTGTGGTCATTAGAGTCATGGCAACGCTGGAAAGCCCCTATACCAAAAACTGAGGATTTCCTGTAAGTGCCTCTGCTTCACTTTCCTCTGGCAACAAACCCTATGAGAAAGTGAGATAAAACATATAATGCTTTTCTCCTCCACAAACAGTTGACTTTTATCTCCCACTGACCTTATCTGACACATAATGAGCCATCAGGCCTTTTTTTTCATGCTTGATGGATGTCAGTTGCTTTGATGCTCCACCCTAACAAAAAAGTGTTAGTGTGATGTTGATAGAACAGTGCTGGGAGTTATAAAGACACCTCCCCTCTCCCTCGGTACGTTGTGCAATTGCTACATAGCTCATTAGCATAAAAAGCTGTTTAGCTGACCAGTCTATAAAATATTTTTGGTTCAGCATCAAACTTAATTCCTTTAATCACTCAGACGTTTCTCCGAGAGCAGAAACTCTTCTTGCATTGCCTCCATTTCTCTCACTTCTCTTCTTGTACAGAAGTTAGCATGCTAACCAGCTAGCCCTGGCCCAGTCAGATTGTCTTGTCACTTTCCGATACCGAGTCACTGAAGCGTCCAGGCTGCTCTGAAGTGGAAGTGCAGCTCAGACAGTGCATCATAACCTCTTGTCTTGTTAAAGAAATTCCTGCATTACAAAAACAAACTATGCATAAGTGCATTTTTTTTGGGGGGGGGGGTGGCCTTAAAATGTTAATAGATGGATATGAAATGCACTCCCCTGGGGGTTCAAGCACTGTGCAGCAGGGTAGATGCTTTCTGGCCTTCTATTCATTACAATAATCAGCTGTCTGTAAAATATCAGTAAACTCAACATTATTTAAACTATTAACTAATAAAAAATAATCACACTTATTATGGTTTTGGCAGGCGTCCCATCCCTTGTAACTTCTTGAGTTTGTTTTTGACTAACAAGACATTTATGGTTCCCTGGAACATTTGTCTGCCAGCCTACAGTAAAATACGGGGCCATTAAGAGAGTAATCCAGGAGGTGCTTGGGTGCAGTTCAAGTTTACTAAATACCCCCTGCTCAATGCCAGTAAACATCACACTATGATAAGGCTGTGAACCTCCAGCAGTCAACTGCTCCTGAATAGACCCAAACTGAAGAAAAGAAACACACACACACACACACACATGCATGCACACTCACAGGTTGACAGGAGAGATGATCACGTGTCTGTCTGACCTGGCTTTGTCTGTCCAGTGGTCTCCTTGTCATCCCCCCAGCATTTAGTTGTCATGTCCCCCAAAAGTGGAATTCCCAATCAGTGCTCTCAAACAGATCCAAGACATTTCTTGTCTCACTCTCTTACCCAGAGGCCAGTCTCCAGTCACCAACATACATATTACTGTTTATATCTGTGCAATATACGGCTCTGTTTATTTGCATTTTTACATTTTTGTTTTCTGCTTTGCTTATTTGTGAAGCACATTGAGTTGTCTCTGACAGGAAATGTGCTATATAAATAAAGTATCTTCTTCTTCTTCAGTATCTGGTTCTTGATCTGATTCCCATGGTAACAGTGATCGAGCCAGACCAATTCATGAGTCAGGGTCTCCTCCGCTATCTCTGCAGTTTATCAACTATTGCACTGATCCCTTTTCTCCCATAGCCTACAAAGTCTCTGTTTAACACAACCAGACACAGCTACACACTGACAAGGGACATGTACGATGCTTGTGGTGTTTATCACTTTCTTTACGGTCAATGTCCAACAACACACACACACACACACACACACACTCAGAGGGTGGGTGTGTTTGGTCTGAGTGTTTGAGACACTCAGTGTCACACACACTTCATCACAGTGTGGTCAAAGATTTCCTGCATTGATCAGAGCTGGAGACAAAACTTGAAAAATCTTCACAGTCATTTCAAAGAAAACAAGATGAACTTGTTTTCATGTGACCAGAGAACCAGTGAAACTTTAAACAGAGGATTTCCAGCATTTTGGAGTTTGCACTGCAGAGTCTGGTCCCGTGGATCCGTGTGAATCTGTTCATATGTTTCCATGTTTCCAGCAGATACCAGGAGGAAGCAGAGATGGAGAGACTGCTCACATATGACTTCTCCATGTTTACATCACAGCCACTGAGTTTGTTGTGTGTTGATGATGTTGGATGAAAGTTTAATGTGTTTGTTTCTGTGTAGGGCAAAAAGAGGAAAAGGGTGAGAAGAAGGGCTCCAGCTACAGCTGAGGGTGAGACAATATTCCTGTGGATCTCAGGTTCAAAACCTCCTTTTCTCTGCAGCTCAAACTGAATTGTGTATTTTTTCATGTCAGGATCAAAATGTTGAAGAGGCAGCATCTGGTTTGAAGAGTTTGTTCTAAATCTCTGTTTGTTGTTGCAGCTTCTGAACCTGAGGTCACACAGCAACCCAAGAGGACATGTAGGACACCAGTGGAGACAGCCCCGATGGAAGCGTCCCCCTCACAAGTCCTCCTCTCTTCTCCCCCACTCACCCCTCCTCATTGTTTTACCTCTCTCTCTCCTTCATCACTTCTGCGAGAAGCTGAGGACATCTCCCTGGAAGAGATTTTGCCATTGTTTTTGCTTTGAGAAAAGAGGACATGTGGTATTTTGTGTATTGTGTGTTTTTGTTTATATAAAATCATAAAAAAAAAACTCACATCTCATCTTTGTTTTTTGTCCCAGTGTGAGTGAGCTCAGTTCACCTGTCACAGCAGCTTGACAAATGTTTACATCAGAAACCCAGATATTAAGTAACAATTCAGATGTAAACAGGAAATTGAACAGGATCCTAAACATGGACCTAAGCTCTGATACTGTTCATGATCAATAGGGCAACACACACCAAACCTCAAGGTACGTTGAAACAAAGCTGTGGTGAGAAGGCTGGAGTCACAGCAGCAGCAAATGACAAACACTTGTGGTTGTTTTTGGTTAAGAACAGCTGTAACTGCTGTGTGCCACATCCCAGCTGCAGGACGAGCAGTGGGGGATTCAGTCCTTAGTCATCAATAGGGATTCAGTTTGAAAATGTCTAGTAACATTCAAAATGCTCCTCTGTGAAGTTTTAGATGATAATAACATTTGCCATCAGGACCTGTGCTGAAGGCCAGATACATCTCTGTCCAGCCACGACTTTTTATTCTTTTCTCTTTTTGTTTTACCCCCAATATTGACTTTATTTAACCAAGTTAAAAGGCAAGAAAGACAATCAAGATCCATATTAACCAGGAAAATAAGATTTAAAAGCCAAAACATACACGATGTGAATATGGCCATGTTTTCCACAAATCAAAACAAAATACATTCATATATATATATGTAACTGAAGAACATACAAATACACACACTACTCCTACACACACACACAAACACACAGACACAAACACACAAGAAAACACACAGACACTGCTCTCCACTATAAATTTCACCATAAGTGACCAAAACTTGCTTCTATTCATTCATTTCCTGACTGGCATCAAATGCATTTCTTGTTTGTGTTGCCATGGCGGCGCTCCACAGGAAGCAGCTTTTTCATTGTACAGACCATGGGAGGATTGAATCACTCGATCTAAATTCCATTGTTCTGACATTTTCTTGCCCCCTGCAGAACCATCCTGAGTTCTCAAGATTACTGAGGAGGAAATGTTTTGTTTAGTTTTTTTAAAGTGGTGAATCATGTGTGAAAAGCTCCCTGACCGGTCCCCAGAAATTTCCCTTTTCTCTTCTATGTTTTCGGCCACAGATGTGTTGAAATTACCATTTTTGGTTGAGAAGGCGCTGTTTTGAATTTTCTTTTTTTAAAGCCACATGATGCGATAAATAACCCAACTCGAACCAGAGGCTGTTTGGAAATCGCTGCTGGAGCACAGGATGATAAGTTATAAAAAACTTCACATCAGAGTTTTTTGTTTTCGCTGAGGAAAGGGGCAGGAAAGGGGAGGTTGGGGTGGGATGAAAGAGAGACGGGAAGAAAGAACATGAAGAACAGAGCAGTTTGTTTGATGCAACTTTCTTTTAATTAAGCTCAGGCTGCACGCTGGAATAATTCAGTCTTGTGATGTTCGCAGTTTGCATCATCCTCTTTTCAAATGGTGCAATTATGAAACTGCACCTCACGTTTACTATTACAAAACTCTGAGAAAATGCTTTAACCTTCACCATTGCTTTCATTGAGATTAAGCGATGCAGTGAAAGGCCTCATTTATTTCAGCATGTGCACCAAAGCCGTCGGGACACTGAAATACTTAATTAATTGGTAATTGGGTAATTTTATGGTGCATTACTCATTCATTCATTACTCACATCCTTATTATGTTGGATTGCTGCAAACACAATCCCCACCATATGGTCACATGTTTCATTTTGATATGGTCAGAGTATGAGTATGTGAAAAATGGAAATGCTAAATGTATGATTGTTGTTTTCTGTCTCTTTTTTTTTCTTTTTTACCTCAGTAGCACTGGTATATGGAGGAGCAGCAGGAGCACAGGTGTGCTAACTGCACAGGTGACACAGGTTCTTTGTTTCGTGTCCTGTTTGCTCTTCAGTGGAGGTGGTTCACTCTTTCATTTCACCTTTGTTCCTGAGCGTGTTGAGGGAGTGCTCTAAGCCACAGTAAGTCTCTTCCTCCTGCAGCTGGAGCTTGCAGCTCGGTGACTTTCGTGTTTGTTTTCACTTATCATTCACGTATCATTTAAATCATACAATAAGTCTGGTAGAGAGGATGATTTCTGCACAATTCATTCTGTTATCTTTTAATTACACCACTCATCCCATCAAACCTTCCAGACACACATGGAATGACAATGTTGTTGTGTTTATCCTTTTCTTCACCACCTGTGGTGTCAATGTTCTTTCTGGATCTTGTGGGTGATTTCACAACAGTCCAGGCTTTAAGTGCATCCATCAGTAAGCCTCTTACATGGTGTTTGTGTGTCATGTCTTGGGGCTCTGCACCTCTATGACACTTTGTATAAAAGCAAATAAATCCTTAATATAACAACAACAATGACAACAATCATTACTATTATTTGTGAAGTTCATTTCAGGAAAATAAAAGCATCAAATTCATAATGTAAAAGGTAAAACTCTCTTCATACACCTGTCGGGACTCTGAGAATATGAAGTACACACTGAGCAGCAGAGGTCCACAGGAATGGCTTTAATCCTGCATTTGGTCTTCACTCTTATACAAAACAGTCACGTGACGTGCTTCAGGGCTGGTGTGTGCACGACCTACAGACTGCTGAACCTCCAGGCTGTCAGGGAGGTCACTGTACTGTGGGGTGAACACAGGAGGAGACAGAGGACGGCCCTGTGGAAAGTTTACAATAAACAAAAACCAGAATCCTCCTCTAACTCCTCCAAGTGTACAATAGTGAAATTACTTCACAACTTGAGGATCTTTTTTTCCCGAGTGTGTGTACTGCACATGCAGCTGCTTTTTCCTCACAAAAATAAACATTTATAACAGACATGTCAAGAGGATGAAGGTTTCACATCAACAAATTTTACAAGTAAACCACTGCACAGATAAGTACGAGTTTTTTCAGTTATGACCCATTTTCCTTTTATTATTATTCAATTGTGTTTTAATATGATATCAGAATATCATGTTAATATACAACTGGCTGATAATATACAAATCTTTTGCACTATATCTGCCAGCGCTCTCAGTTAGCTCCAGTAACACTGGAGTTAATGCATTTCATTATTGCTATGTAGCCAATCTCTGTTGTCTCCAAAACAAAAAAGAAACACTTTATATTTTGCCCTGTGCTAGTGTTTCTTTTGTTGTACTGAAGTTAGTGTGCCAACCAGCCTGCCACAGCCACAGCTAATATTGGTTCGTAGCAATAACACTTAAACAAACTTTTTTTCCTGACTTAGCATGTACTGCTGGGTCATTCCACCAAGAGATGTCGCACATTAATTTATTCATTTGGTGCTGGAGTGGGGTTTTATTGTCAGAAGGGTCTAAGTGACATTTCAGAGGCCTCCCCTGCTTCCAAGGAACAACATTTCAAGGAAACACTAGTATATCAGGATATTGGCCTGAAGGGAGGGGAGGATGTTCCTCAGCCTGGCCTCTCTCTGTAGATCTTGGCGTTTTAAATGGGAGTCTTGTGTTCTCCAGCATTTCTGCAGAGCAGGCCTCTGGAAGGAAGCCGCCGTCAGGGACCAGCTTCCACGCATGCAGTGTTGGGTTGCTGCTGCATTTCAAATATCAGCTCCCTCTCAGAGGCTCATGATGTTCATTAGAGATCAGAAGCGTAGGCAGGGCTCATAGTTCCACCTCCACATCCTTACAAATACACCTTTGTTTTGTGTAGAAACTCAGTGAAAAATGTATTGAACACAAACTTTAATGGACACAAGACTCATTTCATCACATTATCAACTTGCAAACCAAACACTGTGTATTTTTGAGGCACCTTGAAATTAGGCATTTTGCAAAATTACACACCTCATATCTGGTGGTAATAAGTGGAAAAAAGAGCTCAACATACTCTATAAAAATCTTCCAATGTGTTGCAACAGACCATTTCCATGAAATGCAATTTGCATGACGAGATGTGAGAAGCTTGAGGACCATTTTTCTTCAGTACAGACAAGAGATGGAGATGAACTAACAGAGTTGCGAGTCCCTCTGGAAAAACCATATTTAAGGCTGAGAATGAAAGAACACCACTGAAACGGTGGAAACAGCTCTGTGGATTTGTTGCACAAGTGATTTACAAATTCAAGTTTAACATGTTGCAGAGTTTATGTTTAAATCCACCACATAAACTGGGTGCTTATGTTGTCAAACACTGAAATTCCAGGTGACAGAGAAGCACCAAGTGGGCGACTCCCTGTCGATTTCATCAAGCGCTGGAGAGGACGTCCATTTACGTCTGATGGAGCGGGAGCACCCACGCGTCCCTGCAACCCGAACCATGAGTGAGCCCCCGCAGGCCTTGACACAGTTGATTTAAATTTACAATGTGAATAGAGGCTACGACTGTGTGTGTGTGTTTGAGTTTCAGTCTCTTGGATCACAGTTAGTTGAGATGGCAGCTCTGCTCTTGTTGTGTGGGTGCTTACACATTGATCTCATTCACATATGGACATACTGTATGTGTGCATATTAAACTGGAAAGGTGAATCTAATAGGGAAAACACATGTGAGGAGGAGACAGAGAGGCTAGGGCCCTTTGCCTCCACAATACAAAGTGTGTGTAGCTGTGTGTCAGCCCACAGACGAACCATATTTTCTTACGGAAGTTACAGTCAAATATATCCACACGAGGCAAAGAGGAGTTTTTAATACTCTGATGTCTGTGCATTTAGTGAATTAGCATATCTAATATAAACACTTAGCAAAGTGGACAAAAAGTGAGGTGGAAAGGCACAGACTCTTTTGGAAAGTCAAACACAGAGTGATGCAGCACATTTCAACTCACAATGCTGTCAGTGTTTCAGTGATTCACTTTTGTTTTCTGCAAAATGTGAATATGAAGCAGTGTTGCATCTGTCAGCTGCCATGCCTCATTCACCTCACAGCTACAGATGTTTTTTTCCCCCTCAACTCCTTCACTGTTGCTTCGGAGATAACTCGGCCGTGCTGTTTGCTATATATGGATCTGCTTATACCTCTGCGTAAACATAAAGGCAAAAATACACAAGCTCAAGGACACACTTCAGCCATGGTAATCCCCGTGGGAAAGGAGGAAGGGGTTTGTGTGGAGGTTTTGGACGATGGAGTGGGGGGGGGGCATTCATTACCTGAAAGCGATATCCCCAGAACCCTAGCAGAGAGGCCACAGGGGTCATAGTATTTCACAAAGTCTTCTGGGGACAGTACATCATCGTGTCCCAAATGAGGAATGTGATTATCATAAAAATAAAACAAGTCTGGAGGGATTTCTCCTCCAGACTGTGCTGAACACTTTGATTTATGCACTGCACAACATCTACAAAGATGAAAACAATTAGATGAACAATCAAATGCAGTAATGTCAAGATAAGATAAGAGGCAGGATAAGATAAGAGGTCACAGTTTACCTCTCACTCCCAAAGTTTTATCAACTGTCTGGCACACGGCCAGAGGCTTCATTAAGGCTCTACTTGGAAAAATTGGCCAACTCTGGGAGATGTTTCTCTTGAGAGATTCCTTCCCTTAAAGGCCTGTGCTCCTTGCATGCTTTCAACTTGATTCATCTGAAGTGGAAGCTTATGTAAGCGTGCTCCAAGCTTGGCAACTAGCACAGCGAAGTGAACCAGGCAGCCCTCCCCTGATGACTCATACACTGCATGAACCTGACGATATCAAGTTATGAAGAAGACAGAGAGATACAGACAGAAAAAGTGACAGGTATGGGAAAGTTTCAGAGGTGCTTCAATTATCCGTTTATGGTAATTAGGTTAGACAATGTCCTTTTATAAAATAGGTCAGCTGATATGAAGACCAGCAGGATGTAGATAGCTCCAACACTCCAGAGACACAGCATTTCCTGGCGTTTTCCTGCTCTGTCAGTAGTAAGACAACCACAAATGGGCTTCCTGATTCCATTCATTAAAGTTCATAGTGGTTTTAATTGTAGCACCCCCCCCCCCCCCCCCCCCAGCTGCAGTGGTCCTAGTGGACTAAGGTCATTGGAGGAGAAAGACAGTTTGCTGCAGGCTGCAGAGTTTTCAATGGCAGATACAGTTTGTTTAGAGAAGAAGAATAGCTGTCTTTAATTCCAAGTTGGCTAAAATTTCTTCCTGTAGCTGTGAACCAAAGGCAAACATGGTAGATGTCTGCAAAAGAACATCAGCAAATGAAAGTGCTGAACGTTATTTTCCATTGCAAATTTGGAGGCAAGGTCGTGCAATACTGAAAGTCAATATAAGTATTCAGTGTTATGAATATGTTAAATGTATAATGGCATGCTATTTGTCCACTGCTCTCCTCTGAGCTGCATAAAAGACACCTTGGGGCTGATAAATAATTCAAATGTTAAACTTCTGACTTCGAAATCAAGACTAAAACAAAAAAAAAAAAGAACTATTTAAATGCCTTTATTCTATGCAAGACTAAAGAAGTTGTTGCACCAAGACTTCTCACAGTTGTCTTTAAAAATAGTTGCCTCATCCTATGAAGCTGGTGGCATTTAACTAATTTTGCTAAAGCTGGGATAAAAAGCTACATATGGTTTGTGTGGACACATGGGTTGATTTTGCTGGATGTGTTTATGTTCTCAGACCAGACTTTTGTAATTTTATTCATTATAGAAGTCCTCGTGTGAATCTAAAACGAGGCTTCTGCAACGCAACCTGAGTGGTTCCATGAGTGATGGTGACCACATGCAGGACGATCCAAATGAAAATACACAACTTGAATATGAGGTGACATTTGCAAATAAGAAAAAGAGAAATCAAGTAGCGCCAGGCCAGTAATGCTGCTGCTCCCTTAAATGGTATCAGACGATTGTAACACATTTGGGAATACAGACTTTTCTGAATTGGACCCAAAATATAAAAAAAGACAAAAAAAAAAAACGTCCCTCTGATTTGAGACAGGAAGATGGTGTTTTTATCTGTTTTCCTGAGTTCTGTAATGGTGTTTGCCTGCTTTTAATGGACCTCACTTAGGAGCTGCTTGGAGAATAAACAGGAACAAACAAAGTCAACAGCAGAAAGGCTTAGTCATAGTAGCAGCTACACACATACACACACACACACCCACACACACACACACACACACACACACACACAGACAGACACTCTCACACAGCCAACAAATGCTTTTCCAAGCCTGCAGGTTTGCTTTTATGTACTACAACAACAACACACTGAAAAATGAGAAAAACTGAGGGGAAAAAGAAGGAATGTTTCACCACATGCTTTATGGCACCTCAGATCTTCTGTTGAACACACCTCAATGACAGAGCAGCAGCACTGACATCTGCTCTGTGGCTCACAGGCATAAAACACACCAGACCACTTTCCTCCAGAAGATTCAATCATTTCATTTGCCACATAACTGCACTTGTTGCCATCCTCCCCATTTTTTTTTTTCATTTAACACGTTAAAATGAGTCAAATGGTTCTCTGTTGCTATGGGTGATAAAAGTCAGCGAGCGCGCACGGGCGCTGGGCTCACGCGGAGAGCAGCTAACCAGGTGAGGCTCATTTGCTTTGATTAAACCATCAATCAATCACGTGGTGACAGCGTCGTGGCGCTGCAGGGACACCGCCACTGACGCCAGGACGTTTTCTTAAGGAATAATTATAGAAAGTTAGTAAAGTTATGCAAATTGAATAAGTGGCGGGGGTAGTTGCTTTGGAAAGTAATTAGCGATCAGCAGTGAAGGATGGCGAAAACCTGCAGGAGAAACATGTGCTGTCGGGCATCAACGACATGATGGATACGGAGCACTCCTCCTTCATAATGAACAGGAGAATGGCCTCCGCGTGCAAGTAACCTGAGTCAAACATATCTCCCTCGCTGCCTGTCTGTGTCCCCTGCACGGTTTCTTCCCTCCTGTGTGTGTGTGTGTGTGTGTGTGCGCGCGCTCCTGTGTGCATGCGCGCGTGCATGTGTTTTTATGGCAGCTTTATGACCTGCGCCGTTGCTGTATTTTTTCTGCTGTTGACATCAAGGAGGTTGT
Source organism: Caranx ignobilis (assembly GCA_021432705.1). Taxonomy (NCBI): domain Eukaryota; kingdom Metazoa; phylum Chordata; class Actinopteri; order Carangiformes; family Carangidae; genus Caranx; species Caranx ignobilis. Next base: position 4,745,367 of record MU269986.1, read on the forward strand.
GTTGGCTGGAGTTTACATGTGCCTGGAGCAGAGGCTGGACATCGCTGTGATAATGTTTATGTTTACTCAGACGCAGTAAATCTGGAATTTGTAAATGACCAACTTTGCAGTTTGGGATTTTGGAGCTGTGCTGGGATTTGCTTTTTTTAGGCCATGTAGTAAGTACTTTGTTTAGATGCCAGGAAAGGGATAGCTGATGAGTATGGAAGTCAGAGTTTCACATACTTTCATTGTTATGACTTGATATGAATGAATAATGTGTATTTTTGCAGCCTATACCTCAGGACACAGCACATTTATCCCCTCTCCTAAGCAAAGACAAATTCTGCCCATTGCATGGAATTGTTGGGCAATAAAGTGTTTTCTATTCAAGACTGGCATGTAAGATGTACAAACTGTTGTATGTCTAGCAAGACAGATGAGGAAACAGAGTGCTTGTATAAGAAGCATTACTGAAAGCAGTCAGCCTACTTGATCATTAGAAAATTTATAGACATCAATGTCTTTTTTTTTTTTGCTAGATAGAGCAATTCACATTGGAAGACTTGTATGTAATATTGTTTGTTTTTTTCTCTTTTTAAAATAATATATGGACATAGCAGTGTGTGGCATGGATACACTCACCCACCTGTCACTCATAGGACACACCATCAGTTGTGCATATTTTAATTCATAAAAATCAAAGAAATTGGCTTTAGATTTGCTGCTTCTTTGAGGATTTTCCTGCATTCTCCATTTAACTTCAGGTTTAATGTAACTGACTCCCATGTGTCTATATAGTATGTGCCCTGGTGTGCAATTTGTATAAGAACAGTATAAAAAGTTGAGGGCATTTTGCCAATCAAGAGTTTTCCAGAGCTGGATTAAGGTTTCAGGTCAAAGTTTAGGGGCTAAATATTGAATGTATTTAACATCAAGGTACACACAAGCAGGATACTAAAACAGCCCTGTATACTGTTTCAGTGTGTCCGAGTCAAATGGAAGGGCCACCTGTGTGGTTCCACTCTGTCCCTATCAGCTGCAGCGCCTGGTTTTCCAGCTGCTGTTTCCTTTCAGAGGTGGACTGGAAAAATCCTGCAGCAAAAACAGGGAGTCAGACTGGCAGATAACAAAGCAGTCATGGGAGCACGGCTTCCTATTAGTCCAGATTACTCTCCTTTTAATAGAACAAGCCTCAACCCAAAATTACATAACAGGAGCATATGAACAACTCTATTTAATAAGGGACTCGTTTGTTGAAATTTTGTCCAACAGAGAATAGTGATGACCTTCAGTTTTTAGTGTCTGAGGAGTTTAAAAATAGGACCATTTTAAAAAAAAAAGGGGGGACTATTTCTGAGGTCAATGATTTCCCACCATGAAATTTCCAGCTACATCACTGATGTGGATCTGCCAGCAACTGTCTGGAGGCCAGTTTGTAGCTTTGACTCACTGTTTGAGGTCCACCGATCTGCTGAGAAGACGACAGCTTTGTTTCACACTGAGCCAAACAGAAGTGACAGTGTTTTGACACTTGCAATTCATGTCATTATTATTACTGCCATTGCTAGTCTATCAGTTACCATCGTCTTTGCACATTTCCATTAATATTAGATAAAAGGCCCATAAAAGTGTCAGGATTTCCATCTAGTGAAACACAACAAACCTATCCCAGGCCTTAAGAATCCCCATTTTGAATAAGATTTTCAAATTCAGCTGGCGCATATTATTCTCAGTGATGAGCATTGATGGATTTTTTTTTGCGCTTTCAATCTTTGGATCTGACAGTACTGTCTAGACACTGTGATTCAGTTTCACTGTCATTCTTCTGGGATGGGAGAAAAAAAGGGAGCCCGAAGTCTGCTCTGCTCTGTTACCAATTATATTCTCCTTTTAATCCATTCACATGCACAGAAATGTTGAGGGAAAGTGGGACAGAGAACAAAAATCAGGCTTTAATACGCTCTGGAACTCATTCTTCTCTTATTTCGTTTTTCTTTTTTAAAGTCACGCTGCGATGATGCAGTGTTTGTAATGTACAAGAAGGAACACCTTTCCATAGCTTTTTGGGTTTCCTGTCAAGGTGGCAGACTGGTCACTTCAAAGTCACACCAAGCTTTGCATTGGCTGATTCAGGCTCAGCAGGAGTCTCTTACATCACATTTTGTCTTGCAAAGTGTCCTTGCAGAAGCAATCAGGTACGATCTTGCATCAAGATTAAATGGAAACAATGGATTAGGTGGAGGATGATCCATCATTTTCTATTTAAAGACAGGGCTGTGGTGCTTGTGGACATGGGGTGAAGTGGGGTTGTTGTACTGCTTAAAGAACAGAAAGATGTTATGTTTTCTGATGCATTAATCTTACCTGTTTAACCTCTGTAGAAGAGTTGAATGATGACGTGATACTAAGCAGATGTATCATGTACCAGAAGTGTTGTAGGTCCATATCAGAAATAATTTCCAGCTGTGCTATCACACCTCAAAACAGGTCACATGACCTTTCATGTTTCACTGGCCGTGTGTGTGCCAGTAAAAACAGGAAGCAGATTGTCTGCCCTGCAGTTGGCTAGCTGACCAGTGAGACCTGAGCAGGGATTTCTGTCTTCCACACAACAGTGGAACAATGAATCAGCAGTGTTTCATAAAGTCATCAGTTTAGGAGCTTAGAACCTCAGTAGTATCACAGACACCTGGATTGTGGCTCAGACTGTCATCTGGAACTGTGCCATCTTCAACTGCCCTGATAGGTAGTGATAAGTTGTGATTATTGCTACATAGTTGATAGATGATGAGTACAACAAACTAATACTTGGTTGGAGCCCAGTAGTTTAAAGAGTACTAAAGAAATGTATTATGGTCTTTCCAAGACGTTTTGGAAATAATCAGAGACGGACCAAAAAAGTGATCAAAGTCCAAAGCCCTGCATCTGTCATTTCCAACTCTGCAGCTCAATAGTGGCTTTTGTTAGAACCTCCCTGCTGCACGCTGCCACCTCTTTCAACCGCCATTTCCCCAGTTTATAACAAACTCTCCTGATAAATCTTTAGCCTCCCCGCCCAGGCCAAGATACATCCTAATGATGCCATCACTGTTCTTTTCCACAGCAACTCTCTTATACAACTTTCCTAATTGCCAGTATAATTCTTTCTTCTATTTTCCTCATCAATATTCAACATCAAAGCAGTGTAAAACACACACACACACACACACACACACACACACACACACACATACATTAAACTCTAGTTTTCATCTGCCGGAAAAGTGTTCCTTCCCCCCTGCCACCCAGCTGAGGTCTGGTTTACATCTGTGTGCCACTACCTCTGCAGGCCTTACACAAAGGTGTGTGTGTGTGTATGTGCGGAGTCCCTGGTGTTCTCAGCAGTGGGGAGTGTGTTTGTTCATGGTAGCAGCTTCCTAAAATCTTTAACACCCCCACTGAGGAGACCTAAGCCACTTAGATCTTTTGATATGGAGCGTGCACACAGCAGCACAGACAGATGTGGCTTTCTCAGCATCCAGAGGTGTTTTTCTTCTACATAAAATCTATAGCTTTACTCTCAGCGAGATGCTTTTCATAGCAGTAATACTATACACAGTGACGTTCATACTTTAAGATAGCAGTGGAGGCTTTGCTTCACTTCAGTCTAGAGGAATGCACAGCCTGGAAAAGCTCAAGGTTTTCAGCTGACAGTTGGCACCAGTGACGTCCATACATATGACTGCAAGAGCAGGAATTTATTGTTCCTGTAAAGCTTGCATTCTTATGTGACTTCAGTGTGTGTGTGTGTGTGTGTGTGTGTGTGTGTGTGTGTAGCATTCATGTGCAAAAGCAAGAGATAGAAGTTGTTATTCATAACTTTGAGGGGTGACCGACAGTGAGTTCGTACTTATCTTACTCTGTGTTGAATGCAAGTGAGTGATCGGGAGGCTCTGGGTTTTTTGTGTCTTGAGTAACAAATTTACAGAGTTTCTACTTTTTGTGTGACTTACTGGGTGGAAAATTCTCATCACAAACCATATTTCTATAAGTTGTTGTGAGATCCTTAATGAGCAATGCTTTTTTCACCCCGAAGACTGACTGTGTGGAAAAGAAGTGCAGGGACATAGATAACCGAAACCAGGGAATGGAAAATGATCATTTAGTATTTGAAGTAAAGAGTGTCTCAGAGCAAACAAAGGAGGGAAAGATGAAGATTCACAGAGGAAAGACGTAATGAGGTGTCACACTACAGATGTAGAAGGGGTGTGACTCCATGATCAACACCAGCTACAGCCTTTGGATCTTGCTTTGGATTAATCACTGGCAAATACCTTTATGGTTCAGATGTATGCTTTGGCTTCATCTCAAAGTCTCTTCACAGCCGTCCAAACTGTAATAGACTGCAGTGCACTGTAATATAGCTTTTATTGTAGAGCCTGGAAAATGCCATTTCTTGATAGATTTTACTTTCTCTTGATCAAATTTAGGGCTCCAATGCACTGATAAGCTTGCATTTACGTTGTTGTTGACATCTTTGGCGCTCGGCTTTAAAAAACCCAGATGGATTTGAGAAGTACTTAAGTCTGTTAATGCTCCTTGTAAATCGTGCATACTTTATGAAGAAAACAAGGCAATGAATATTTAAGCTGCACAGAGTGGATAAAGGTCTCCAAGGAATGGATTTGGTGTCCCCTCCTTAAATATTAAACTGTAGTAAACGTTTGCTTGCAGATGGTAGGATCCCTGGAGGAATGGATCATACACCGAGGAGGTAAAGCTTTATGAGTAATCCTGTCACTAAAGAAGCAAATGGAGCTAGCCCTCATGGTGGATGACCTGTGAATGACTGTGAAATACAAGGTCGTGGGAACAGAAACACACACCATCTTTGTCACTTGTAGTCTAGGTTTACTCACATCCCATTTTCCCAAGATGTCTTTGTCTGTTCTGTGTTCTGACCATTTTTATTGTTGTGCCTTCTAAACAGTTTGAGCTTAAAACTCAAATGTGCAGAACCTTAATGTATCCTGCTATTGCCATGATATCTCTATCTATCTATCTATCTATCTATCTATGGCAGTCATATACCGACCATCTGAGTTATTTGTGCTACCATGTGGCTCTTAATGTCCAACTTAACTTTGGTAGGTTACTTCTCTGTAAACCATAAAAGAAGAAAAATCCCTGGATTCTTCCTGTCAGATTTTATGGCATTCTGACATTGCACCAGTGTTGCCACTCTGCTGCCATTTTTGGTCCAGTTTTCACCAAATTTGGGAAAGAACGTAGTTGACTTACCCTGGAAATAACTTGCTCACAATGTGACTCACACCTCTACAACTAACATACCGCAACTTGAATGCACCAGCCCAACTGCAGCCGGTTGGATGTATGAACTCCACGCCTGTACAAATATAGGGTACTTGTAGCTTCCTATGTCTCATATAACCCAGCAGATAGTGATGAGCCATCTGTTCTAATCTGTTCTGTAGATCTAGAAATGTGTAAAATTTGAGGTGTCGACCATCATGATGGTTTCTATAGCCATAGTTTACTATTGTCCAATGCTTCTCTTTTTCTTCTGGGAAGGCTTCAGTGATGCTGCAAGTCCTTGGAAGGTGGATGATAATAGACTTTAAAGGATGAATACACTGTACTTTGTCAGTGTCTTAAGCTCAGTACCTATGCATTGGACAGTAGCATCTGCCAGCAACCGCAAATTTCCTTCAGAGAATACTTCTGGGTGTCCTTTACATCTTATGTCTGGTCTGAGAAGCATGATAATCAGTGGCAGCAGTTTTATGGCCTTATACACATGATTATATGGACAGGACATGTTAAACATCTGTCTCAATATGGCGATAACTCTGACTGATGATATAATTCCAGACTAATGTGGATAAATAGCTTGTGCTTACAATAGCCGACCCCCCTCCTCTCCCCCATCTTTCCTTTCATACGCACACACAAAGCGGGATGTGGACAGTGACACATCTACTGAGGTATTAACTTGTAGTCTCTGGTGCAAGAGATAAGATGGGATACAGGAGATTAATGACTCTGTTATTGTTAAAGCACTGGAAAGTCTGGGTCACACCGGGAACAATTACTCTACTGTACTGAATAACCATCTGTATTTCTGACTCAACTAATTCCCTCCTTCAAATTAAATTAATTAAGCTTTAAATCTCTTTCCACTTGAGGAGGATTATATAATCAAAGTCACATTTTATATAATGAACACAGTACTGTTTTTGAAAGGTGAAACTGGATTCGTACTCTGTTCATTTCGGCGCGGTTAAATTGACCAAAATCAGAAACTTGCTGAGCAATTTCACCACTTAAAAGTATAACTTGGAGGGAAAAACAAGATTTCCACTCAAAACTTCCAGGTCTTTCAGTGGAAACGAATAATTTAATGAGGAGCAAAGTGGCCTCCACGCCGGTCAACGTCTGCTCTGGTGTTACGCACAAGAAAGAGCAGAAAAAAATGAAACCTCCAGGAACACACTGATTGTTTTTTGAGTCTGTGTGAATTGCTGTTCACTAACTGGGCCCATGTGTGTCCCGTGTCAAACAACAGCAGCCACAGGCATGTCGTTTGATCAGCGCAGAAAGAAAAGCATCAGGGGTTCCTGTGGAAAGAAACGTGTTAGTCCAGCTTCAGACCTGGCAACCCAGGGCCTCCTCTTTTTGTTACAACCTGACAAATGATCCCCAGAAGTTTGGAACTTAATTTCCTCAAAAAACAGAAGCATCTGCCAGCACGGAGGCGTATGTCCTCTCATCCTCAGAGAAAACATCTCGACTGAATCCAGATCCTAGCAACCCAGAGGTTCAGTGGAAATAGATTTACATAATGCCTGGCAAAAGCACAATGTCTGGCAAAATGGTAGTGCGGATTGATTGTGATTGTGTTTGGAAACTATACTCCAAGTTGAATCCTAAACCTGGCAACTCAGGACACAAGGGGTTCGGTGCAGAAAGCCCACTCTAAGATTGAACTACTCTGCAAAAAGGCTTAATCTGAGTCTGCGAGCCAGAGGAAAACTCCTGATGGAGACTGATGATCTGCAGTTTGAACTGGAGGTTTATTCTCCCTGCCCTGAATCCTCAGAGAGCTGAGTGGTCTGATGCTGCCTTCAAATCCAATCTGAGAGTGGCAACTAGATAAGTTTAACCACTGTTTTTTTTAATTTTATAGAATATATAGTTTGAGAAGAAGCAGGCAAATAGTCCCCAAACAATTAAATCAATCACTTGTTTTAATTTTAGGTTTAAGTTGCTGGCCTTACTAAGCCAAATGATTACATTTCATTACCTTCGTTGATATAAAAGCACCAGGATTTAGATTTTCTCAGAAGTTCTCTCCAAAACTTGCCTACAGAGTTTGTTCTTGTCCCCTTGAAACAAATCAAAGTAGACAAACAGCTACTGAAGCTCAGAGTGACGTCGACTGAGGCGCTAATTATTTCCATGTCCTGCCTCTGAGTCTCTCTTTACATATGTGACATATGCTCGTGTGTGTGATGGAAATTAGAAGAGGCTGTCAGTGATGTATTCATCAGGGAAAGAAGAGGTCACCCAGCAGCGGTGAAAGCACAGTGAGAGGAGAGGACACCGAAAACAGTGATGTGTGTGTTGTCTCTGGGAAATGACTAGACGTTTGCGTGTGTGTCTATATCAATATATCTAAAATGTCTGGATCACCTCGGGGTGTTAATCCTGTTAGCAAATGGCTACTAAAAGCAAACATGCTACCCACTGTGGAGACCTGCAGGGAGCTTAAAAACACAAATACAGACTTCCACAACCCATTATGAGGCAGAAGAGGGATAAAAGTAAAACTTTCTTAAAATTCAACATAAAACCTGACTTTCTTTTGTCTTTGGATTTCAATGAAAGTCAAGCATCAAGAATCATGCTGTGAAAAGTAAGATTTTTTTGTCAGTGGTTTGATTCTCAGAGCTACATTCCTGCCATGAAAACCTTGGGCAGAAATCTGTGTTTTTAAATGTTTTTTTTTTTCCCTTGAGCTAATAAATGATGGATTCATTGCCACTCTTTGTTAAAATGTTCCAACTAATCTCACCTCCTACAGAGTCCACGTGGGTGGGAATGAGAGCAAGGTTTCTCTGCTTTTTATCGTTTTTTACTGCTGAGACCTTCTCATGAGGCCAAACTGGTCATCCATCACAACTTTCAGCTTGATTAGTTGATACTTTGGTATAACAGTTAAAGATTTTCCAAATTCAAGTGAGGGAAGCATGGATTCATATAACATATAAATAATCTGTATGTGTTTGTATCCCTGTGCTGGTGACTCGTCCAGGGTGTATCCCACCTGTAGGGAAAGGATGAAGTTCATTGGATGGAAGGACAGTGTGTGGTAACACATCTAGTGTACAAATGTGGATTATTGACTCATTTTTCCTTCTGACTCATGAAGAGTATTTTGTGTGGCTGTATTAAAATTTCAGTGCAGTCTGGTAGTAAGTTTTGGTTGCCAGAGAAACACATTGTTTTTGCAGTGAACTTGCAACATGTATCTTTTGGGCCTTTGACATTCGATCAGTCAGAACACTCATGTTTGTTGATATGAGTTTATGAGTGGGGAAGTATTTCATATCTTGAAAGCATTCAGTTGTGTTTGTGTTATTTGAAGTCCAGGTTTTCCGTCTTGTCAAAGCCTTTTTCATCACAGTGATGAGGACTAGTATGGAGTTCATTAAAACTTGTACCAGTTCTCAAATGTTTTAGTGAGCTCTCAGTGCTGCGGGCTGCGCTTCAGTTAGCAGTTCCAGTTTAGTAAAATAGCACGATATTGTCTCTTTCAATGACATCAGTGCTCTGGCTCTGGTATTGCTGCAGACGTTGAAACTATTAATTGCTCTGCCTTTTGTCGGTTTATGGCAGTTTGACGTTGAAGCGATGTCACATGTGCACTTTGGTACACACTGTTTCAGCCCAGCTGTCTGTGAAACAAATCCTTCCATTATGCAGTGATTGTATCCAAGAGAAGATTTCTTTGTAGGAAAAACTGCTCTACTTGCTTGTCAGATATGGAGACTTGTTGAAGATGATTTTTTTGCAGTATAATCCTGTGTTATTTTACCGGCATGTTATGATTTGTACTTGTAGGTATATCTAATTTAAATCAAATCAAATCTCAGACCTCCTGTCTGAGCAGAACATTACAAGCTCTCTACAACGTTAATGAATGGAGTCAGCTGCACTGATGAAAACCTCGACCCAGTTGTGACCTACATTAAGAAAGAAACCGTTGTCTGCTGTTGCTGCAATCAGACATTGAGCTTTGATTGGCTGCCAGAGTTGAAACGCTTCACCTGCCTGTTTTCAGGAGACAGAAGACAGTCGGCCTGCAGACTACATCAGGGAGGAGCCCCTTGTTGAAAGCTGAGTGTGTGCAGAGCGTTTCATCATGCTCTTACCTCACAGCCTCAACATCAACATACCACCATATGGCATGCCCTTGAAGAGGGACAAGGAGATAATAGGGTACAATGCGGTGGTGACAGGAAGCCAAGCTGTGGTCAAGGACTGTTAAGTTACTCACCACACAGGGAATCACGAAGCCCTCAGTCGGGGTGTTAACAAGAGGAGGCCTCTTTGTTTCTGATTTTGTTAGCGTCATCATTAGGTGAGCAGGTGTGTGTTCGTTGTGTCTGTAATCTGTGTGCATGCTTTTGTGTGGTACATATAAATCTTTGATATCTGACCACTGTCCAGTTTGTTTTCCTCAACGGTTCTCTAGTTTCTCAGCTTGATGTCTTTCTGGTGCCTCCAGAAAACACGATCTTTTTTAGTTCTTTATTCATCTCATATGGATGATCACAGACTCCCAGACAGTTTGTCTCATTTATACAATTCCACAGAAATTCTGAATTGTCCGGCAAATCCCATCTGACCTGCAAAAGCTTTCTGACAGCGGTTCAGAGGATTTGTCGGATGGCAGCTCTCCTGGTGATTAGGCAGAGAATTGTTCTGCATCCACCCTTGTTTAACTGCTTCCAATGTTCTCTGCTTGGACATTGAGGCTGTTTTCTTGCCAAGCTTTAAGTGTACGACTGCATATAACGCTGATCCAGCTGTGAAAACCAACCACAGACGAAGATCCGGTGACGATATCTGGGACAGACTTTGGGAATGACCTCAGCTGGCACTGCTGTTGATCATCAGTCCTCTGTGCATCTGCAAGGGTAGTTTGCAAAAATGAAACCCAAAGACCTCAGTCGTCAGTGTTTGACTATCCTTCCATGAAATATGTAACAAAAATGAAATATTCTGTACGATTGCCTAAGAAAGGGAAAGGAAAGAGCCATTTAAATTTTCTCTCCCAGTCAGAATCCAGCATCAACATCTTCAGCATGTTCCATGAGGTAGTGGGTGTTGGTTGGTACCAGTCTGAGCTAAAGCAGTCCCTTACATCACTGTGGAAAGATCCCAGAAATATGCCAGTGAACCGGTATGTGCCCGGGAATGAAGTAGTTGGGTGATGCAGATCCGTAACCATTTCTGAATCCGAACCTTGTCTCCAGGCTTGGCTGTCCTGTCCCTGCTCTTGTTTCATCTGGGCCTTTTTCTGATCCTGCACTCTACTGCAGGACTGGAGCTTTAGTGCCTTTGCAAATAATGAGTGCATTTTGATTTTGTGGGTTTATGGTTACAGATAGGTAAGCAAACTTGGTTCAAGGTTAAGACATAACGTGTGAATTGCAGTTTTTTCATTTACACTGAGTCACGTATTACCTCAACATACAGCATCATGGATAAATTTGATATAAGTTCAACCTCCAGCTGATCAATTTCATGAACAACTGTTCTGTGGAGGAAGTGCAGCATGGACAGAAAGATTATAGCAATTCAGACTTTCTCTACGACTTTCATTGTCGTCATTGAAAGACTAAATTGATAGAAATTTTCAGAAAAGGGAACAGATCAGTTGCACTCATTGATGTCAGCAGTAAGCTCTGCAGTCGTTTTACTGGGATATAATTTCAAATGTAGCTTATCTTATTAGTGCTTGCCAGTGTCGCCCTGTAAGGTTACAAAAGCAATCCCAGAATCAAACTCTGCAGAGAGAAACATTTTCAGCATTTTAATCAAATGGAAAGATCTTCATTTTGTGCCTAATGAACACAAAAGAATATTTTAGATAGGACATCTATCGTCTAATCACAAATTCTGAGCAATATCCAGTTCCATTAAGATCTCAATCTAATCTAAATGGTAACAACAGTATACCTGCATTCATACCATGCGCTCTGAGCTTTTATCTCTTGTCTGACCCTGATCTGCCCCTTCTCCTGCCTCATTCAACAATCCACATTCACTGTCAGATTCATTTCACACACCACTGCATCGTGTTGAAATTGAGCTCTGAATTTAACCCAAACACAACTATGTCCAATGCATGCTTTCTGCAGCACCAGAAAAGAACATATACAACTCAGTGACAAAGCAGACGGTAGGATTTCTTTTTTCCCTCCATCTGGAAAAATGACTTTTGATCGATGCTCAAATATGTGATCCACCCACCACTGAGACGTCTGCTGTCCGAGGTTTGAATGGAAATCCTGGACGGAGGGATGGAGATAATTTATGGTCCGAAGGCTGCTTTTGTCAAGGTAACAAACATGAGGGGGAAGAAGCTGTTGATGTGATGTCCTGGATTAATGTTAATACCAGACATTAGTCGAGACACCGCCCAGCCCAGCACTCATGAGTACAAAGTTCCTCACCTCAACAGCATTTTGCCCTTAAATCTGTGTCGAAATATTTGCCAACCCGGAACCATGAGCAGCAAAAACAACTGGTTGCTACAAATGCCTGTCTGGTTTTTCCTCTTCATTTGCCAGTTGTGTGCACAAGGACGACTTTTCTTTCAAGGTAACTTGTTATCTCAGCTCTGTAGGTAATTGATTCATCATGTCTCCTCCTCAGTTATGTGTACTGTAAATTAGTTTGAAGTTTTCTGTGGAACTTTCCCTGTGAAAATCATTCGAACAAGTTTACAGCTCATTTCTCTCAATGCATCAGTTGTTGTTATTGTTAGACTCTCATCTTTCTACACTGTGAAAGTGGGGAATTTTTTGGGTGTGAGAACATACGCTGTAATTTAGAGTAAACTCCTCTGATTGCAGTGTGTACACGTCCATAAGTAACACACACCCCAGCCGCCCAAACTCGTTAATGAGCATGTTTACATGAATTGATGTTGAAAAAAACCCACAGCAAAGGGTGAGGTGAAGATTTGTTGCATTTGTAAATGATCATGTCGAGAAAAACTGCAGACTATAAATTTATAGCTCAATGCAAAGAAACTTGGTTTTCAACAAACTTCGTGACCCCATTTCTCACACCAGTAGACCCAGGAAGGCGATGATGTACAAAAATGTTTGAACAGTCTTAGCTTTATGAGGGGAAAAAAATGGATATGTTGAAGTTTCTTGGCAGATGGAGGACAGTATAGTGTGTTCTCCTGTCCAGGGACTGAAATATGGCAGAGGTGGGCTGATGGCTTCAGGCCCGACCACATCTCCCTGTTTACCAACTGTGTTTTCTTTAACATCAGTGGAATGAGCGGACGCTGGGGGAACTTTAGATGTCGGCAACACCTGCACATACACACGAGTTTGTGTGCATACATGTGCATTGAACCGGTATTCCCTATAGGGCTTTATACAGCATTTTACTATCATAATTAGTGTTTCTCCATTTGGAGAGCGTTCATGTGGTGAGGAGCACCACCAAGCGTGAATTTGCCCTCTCACTGTTTGAGCAGGAACTGGTTATTTTACATAGGATCAAGTTTTGTGTTTAGATAGCATTTATCAAGCAGAGCGAGCATTAGCAGTAGCAGCAGGATTTACTTGTGCTGCTTTGAGAAATTAGCCTCTGGATAGCTAGTCAGCCAAAACATACAGTCACACTCACCCTGCTCGGAAACCTTCAAATGGAAGGGTGGATTTTCAAAAACAGATTAAACCTCAAATTATTTCCCTCATCTAATGACCTACAGCCACACACTTTCTCCCTTAATATTTCACATTGCATATTAACATGCATCTTTATTTTATCACGTTTTCCATTGGCTCGCTTTTTATTGCATTCCTATTTAGAGGTTTTGAGCTCAGACAAAGCCACTGTATATTCAGGCATTCCAGCTGGATGCTCCATATCCTGAGGCATCAGGACTCATGCATCACGTCTATATTCTTACAACGTAACAAAGAACAGAACCAGCCTCCCCCAAAACACTTGGTCTACTCTCTAGGACCCTCAATACTTTTCAATCTTCATTTTTGAAGTAAAATCATGTAACTTCTTTAGGGAAGTGAATTGGTGAGGATCAGAAAAGGGGCAGACCTGGAATCTATCTAATCCTTTGCTGCTCATTGAAACCAGCTGCTGCTCACCATGTTAATCACCTGCACATCTGAATTTGATCTCACAGATCACCCAAAAACAAAAGGGATACATCTCTGTTTGAAAGTTTTTCTCTTATATATGATCACAGTCAGATGGTTTTGTTTTACCCTTTTCTAATCTTATGTGGTTCAGCTGTAGTACATGTGATGAAACTATGTATAAAAGACAAAGTTTTCAGTTTTGTTATGCACATCCTCGAAAATACCAAAACACCCCTGTTACCTAACTCAAAACACACACAGGTAGCAGGGGTGAAATAAAGGACACTGTCTTCCCCTTTAGTACAATCTGTGCACAGAAAATGACATTTTCAGGGATGAGGTGGATGTTCTTTGGATAAACCAGGCATCCGATGTGGAAAAAGTCTGGAAAGTTCAACTAGGCTTAAATGCCAGGCAGTTTCCATAAAAACGAAGACGCAAATGAGCCATCAGTAAAATTCAAATGCATCAGGTAAAACAAATCACAAACTAATCTCATATACGGTATAAATAAAGTGTAAATACAGTGTCAATGATAAATTCTTCCACCCGCCAAAATAAACACTCATGTTTAGGATATTTCTGCCTTATTTTCCCTCTCGGCTGCAGCCCTGTGCAGGATGAATGAACAATATCTGGCTGCTGTTACTGAGTCCTCCCTGACTGACGCTTACATTACGCTCAGACTGCTTATATTTGGCCTTTAAAATCCAAAGAAAATGCTAACTCAGTATGATGGCTTAACATCGTAATTACCATGAAGAGAGCAGCCCAGTCTCTGTGAAACATGCAATCGATCCTATCATCGCCCAAGATTAAGTACAGGGAGTCAAGGACGGCCAGTTCAGAGGTCAGACTTTTGGGCTTTTACAGTAAAAACAACAAAAGGAAAGCACTGGAATTTTTCAGCTGAAGCCAGGCGCACCTGTAAGGATGACTACACCTGGAGACAATAATTACATCCACACAAGCAGTAAATCTGAAGATAAATGGGATTTAAAATGCAACTTGACAACACTGACTTTTCTCCCCGCTTGGCACGCACTCTGATCCGGCAGCTTAAACACCTGTAAGCCCAACCAGGTTGGAGAGGAAACAAGAATGGAAAAGAGACATTTAACTGGAGCTACTATACATTTAGGCCAATTTTCCCCCTTTTTTCCTTAATAAATCACTTTAAAGTGGAACTTTGGCTGCAGTCTTGTTTTGGTTATCGATTCCACAACCCTTCCATAATGAAATACAACGTTGTTAACATAGTTTCATAATGTGACAACTTCCACCATCCCCTGAAGGCCTATGCTGTTTTTGTGCAAATCAATCAGAGCATTTTAATTGAGATGTAAACAAACTGTCACAAGTGTCTGTTTGTTTGAGCTGGACTGACGCACGCCATGTCAGAAAAAAACGACATAATACCACTTTGGACATCATCCCGTTGGTGCGAATGCAGAGCTTTGCATGATGGTCTATGGAAACTGTGATGCTTAACCTTTATAAAAAAAAAAAAAAAACTATTTTATGAGAGAAACTTAAAAGGCTTGACTGTCGATCTAAAAATATTTTGGGTATGAGTTTTTCACCAGTTCTTTAATGCCAGATTCAGTGTTAATGCACAGCCCATTTTATTCTTGGCTACTTTTTGTAGCTGGGATCAAAACCTTTTCCCTCTTGATGCATAATGGATGAATGTGTGGGCCTGTTTTGCCTCATTGTATAGGTTATTTTGGCTCTAAACCCTTTTGAGGCTCATCTTTCACTTTTATAAAAAGCAGCTTGACCTTGTAGCTCATGGTCCTGCCAATCATTCTCAGACCCAACAGTGGAGCTCTTACTTGTTTTCAGTGGAGGGGCTGTCCCCTTTGTTAACACTGTGTTTGGATTTCGGCTTAAAAAACACCAGAAGCACTTGTTATTTTCCCCATTGACCTGGGACACACACACACACAAGCGCATATATCCATCGCACCCTCCTCAGAGATGGAGTGTGACCTCGTGGCCCACAACGCGCCCAAGCCTTTGTGAAGAAGCTTCAATGCTGCAGACCCCTGCTCTCAAATCCAAGGGCCGGGGAGTCCATGTCAGTTACAGAGAGAGAAAGACAAATGAAAGGAGTGAGATGGACAAGGAGCTAGGAGGACAGCCATCTTTACTTTTTGTGACATCAGAATGTGATGGATTTAAGATTAAATAAGAAGAAGTGTTTTTTTGTTGTTTTTTTTTTAATTAAATTTTCTGTTCTTTCAGTTCTGTTCCGAGTTACATAAAACCAAACTTTACCAAAATATGGCAACTTTGAGTCTTAGACCCCAAAGGTTCCACCTGCACATTCCTTCTCAATAGGTTTATATTCTCTTGCAATACTTGAACTCCAGTTTTTCTGACTTGCCTGCACGCTGCACGTTTCCAGCTTCCTATCTGCACTGAGTTGCACTATGGACCTAAGAAATGCTTATCTCTCCCCCTCTGTCATCGACCTATATTGACACAGGCAGCAGGGGATGGCCAATGATGAAAACCTCCGCTTTGCCAAGGCCCAAGGTGCTTCATTACCTCAGGTCACGTCTCTTCACTGCTGACCCCAGAAATCGTTTCCCATCAGCCCTCAGGAAGACATCTCGATTCCCAGTGCAAATCCAAACAAATGACATTTTCTGCAGCTGGACTCTGTGAGTGACAGGAAGCGTTTGGACCGATTCCACTCAATCACATCTTATAAACCTGAGAACAGCTGATGAAGAAAGACACCAGGAACATTAAAACACAACAAAATGTATATCTGAGCCTGATTTAAAATCTCCTGGCACCAATGGGTAAAAAAATTGAGGACTGACTACATATAATCTCACACCGCCTCTGTGTTCCTTTTTCTCACACAGCATTTATCACTGCTGTCAGAGGGTTAATAGACACCTACCGTGGGTCAGAGGTGCTGCAAGGAATCCTGGCTCCCGTGATAAGAAATATTTAAAATATGAGTGGTAATAAACACTGTTTATCTAGAGTAAGGTCAACTTTTGGGGCCAGTCTCCTCTCAGCCTATTGAGTCAAGCCCCTGGTTTCTTGTGTTTTACGCTACACCACTTAGCTTCTGTGTGCTCTCATCAAATCTGCTCTCTAAATCAATTAAGTCTTTAAATCCAGGATTGCATCAAAGTGTGATTTTTAGTTTGCTCCCCCAAGTAGTTTTATTTTACAGTCTTGTGAATACTGAATTAAGCTCTCAGTGGGTTTGTCTTAACTCAATCTGATTGTGTTTCAGCAGCAGTGCAGTTGATCACAACCACAACCGGCTTCACTTCATTGGAAATTCCCTAAAAGAATATGTGTGTTTCAGACTCAAAGCTCAGCACTACCAACAGATGTGTTTTTCTTTTTGTTCGCTGGTGCGTTGTGGTGTCAGCTGGGGCAGCTCACCCTGCTTTCTCACAGCCGTCAGCTAAAGAGCGATGACGATCCGGTATCTCACTGACTCATACCAGCAAGATCTCAGCCTGGACCTCTTTTTAATCTGCAGCCACCCACAGGCTGAAATCCCTCACTCTCACCCCCTCCATCTCACTGTTTTCTTTGCATAGAAACGCCAGCCTTGTTGCTCTTTGTCTCCCTGTCTCTCTCATCACAAAGAACCGAGCCTTTTCACTGTGTTTACCTCCAAATACACAGACTACTATGGAGATGTTAGAGCACTCACCTAAATGTGTGGGTGTCGAGGGGGTGCACAGGAATCTTGGCAACCACAAAATGTATTTTCCTGCTGGAGATTTTTGCCAAACACAAACATCCATTAAAGAGTATGAACTTCCCCCTCAGAGTTACAACTGGATGAAACGTCTAGTTTTTATACAACTAATTTTCACAGGCAAATTTTTGACTGCTGCCTGTTTTTACATTTACTGTGTCTTTGTTGCACAGATGTTTCAGGTGTGGTTTGATCCACGCTACTAAACCTCTTGAAGATTGAAGACTGGAGAACATTGTGGATGTTGACATATGATTTCTGGCCTGACACTGCAAAAATATGACTTGACAAAGCAACTGTCTTGTCTGAAAACTCTGTTTTGGTTGGAAAAAAAACCAGACATCACTGGCTCAGACTCAGGAAGTGACTAAACAGGGCACCTGTGAGACCAAGTGAACACCTGGATACATTTCTTCTTTGTTGAGTTAAGAAGACCTCCTACTTAACGTAATATTATAATAAAGATATTAAAAAGTCACGTAGTTGGAACAATAAGTCCCCAATTAAAATTACTGCTGAACTCCAGCCCATCTTTTGAGAGGAGGAGCCTGTGAAATTGATCACCTGGTTTGTAAAGCTGACTTTCAGCAGGCAGGATGCAAACAAAAGAAAAAAGGCATCTTGAGGTGAGCAAGAAATGTTCTTTTGAAGCTGATTATCTCATGGGAGTCTGGTTGGATTTCAGAAAGTCAAATACCTGAGACAACTTGATTTAATGTAGTGAAGCCCAAGCTGTTTCATTACCCAAAAATCCTATAGATTTCTGGAAAAAAGGATCCACATCTCCATCACTGTCAGAAGCCGTGGCACGTGTTGTGTTGACAAACTTACAATTTTAACATTGTGAGGAGGAATGTTGCCTGACAGCACCGCTGGGCAGTCCTTACGAGGTCAGTGAAGGGAGCGCAGCTTATCGCCGATGCTGCCTCTCTAACAGCAACACTCTCAGGTCATGATGGCTGTTATCTGTCTGAGCTGTCAGAGACAAGGTCTGAGCACATCTTTATCTGTCCTCCCCCTACCTCACTGGCTCCTGCGGCTAGACCACTGGGAGTTTTGTGAGTGTCTGTGTGTGTGTGACTGTGACTGCATGTTTGTTCAAGGCAGATTCCATTTGGCACCCTTGCACAATGCTCTTAAGTCCAGACATTGTGGCAGATGATTCAGTGATGGTATAATCACCAGCAGACGTGTGCTATGTCACCATTGCTCATTTTTTTAGGGGGGGGGTAAGAAAATATTGTCTACTCAGAAGTGCATTTATTTATTTTCACCTACTTTAAATCAAATGAAATGCTTTTATGTTAATCACCAAAGTTGTGCATCGTCTCTTTGGACCAAATGTCACGGAGCAGCTGAACACCGATGCAGGATTCATTTTGATCATGTCGTTATGGTTATTGCATCAGTTTCACATTTTTTTAAGATCCAACCTTCACTGATGAATGAGGTGAATGATTGATGAATATATGAATGAGGAACTAAAGTACTTTTACCTAAAAGTAACTAAAGTATTTTTACCTTCGGTGTTACATTTTTACCTTCATTAAACAGCTTCAGAATAATTGGGATGGTTAAATAAACTTGTACTTGTTACAGGAAGAATGGAGGCTCTCTGCCCTCCACCTAGCGTCTCTTGGCTGTAAACCAACCTTGCAATATCAGTGCTGTTGTCCCAGCTCTCATTGCAGTGGCACCGCATCACAAATGCGCCCCGTAACCTATAATCTTTTGTTTATGACAGATTAGACTACACAAATATACACATTGCAACATCATATATGACAGAACATTATCCACCGCCCCATGGATTACTTTCTTACTGGCTTCACTGAAAACAAATACACATGGCCCGGAGGATGGTTAGTAAAACAGCGGAAAAGTGACCGGACTTGCATAGTTCCCCTTTAAAAAGAACTTTCTTTTTGTGTTGATTTTGGCGACCTCTGTGGACAAAAGTGGCAGTGTTTTGCCAGAATTAAGAACGCATTTCCCATGAGCTCTAGCACGTATTGTCATAAAGACACTTTTATCTGGCTTGCTGGCGCCATCTCTGGTCTGAGTGCCGTGAATCGGTCAAATCAACCCAACCGCTGCCTCCAAAAGGTACAATTTAGAAATAGCTTACCTTCCCACCGATGGCTTCATTTGCTGTTGTAGGTCAGAGACCTCAGCAGAAACAGAGACTTTTGCATGTGCAGTTAAAAGTTCTTTGTAGGGGCTTTAATAAATACAAGTGTCTGGGAGAGCCTGGGAAAAACAAGTCCACTGGAAATTGGATGCATGGTTGAGTTTTACCAAACAAATTTTTGAATTCACAGCAATATGTGGACTTCAACCTCTGATCAAAAAGACACTGTTCCCTAGAAATTTGATGTGTAATTTCTATTTTACCACCAATATATTTAGGTTTTGAAAATGGTTTGGGCACCAGTCAGTGCTTACAGTGTGTATAAGTAGAGTTTGGTTTGAATTGGTTGAACTTTTTCCACTACAAAATGATAAAACACATTCTTCCAGTGCCAGATTTGCTTTTAGCTGTTTGCATATTTCCTTTGATCCAAGATAATTTATTTTTCTTACTGCACTTAAGAAGAGAGATTTGGACTTGATGCCGCAGCTCCTGAGGCATCTCCCCTCATAGATCAAGGCCACACTTGCTTTAAAGGACGGAGAGGGGGTGAGAGAAACCACACGAGCGAGCGAGGAGGAGCAGCAGGAACAGGGGGAGGAGGACTTAACTGGAGTGTGTTAATTTGTATCTGGGGTTGTGATGTCTGAGGGGAGGGCTGGATCAGAAAGCGGTGGTCCACAGAGAGACGCAAGGAGTCGGGTTTCAGCTTTGCGAGGGCCCCTTGAGTCCCGACGCACTGAAGCTGCCTTTGTTTGACTGGGAACCAGAGGGAGAGAGAGAGAGAGAGAGACAGAGAGAGAGAGAGAGAGAGAGAGAGAGAGAGAGTGAGCAAGGCAGAGGAAGAGGTGGAGAGTGAGAGGATTTTAGTTTGGAGTAAGTGAGAGAGAGAGGCAGAGTGGGGTCCATCTCTCTCCTGCTCTATCAGTCTCATTCATGACCAGGGCAAATTTACAGTGGATCTAAGCTCACCAACACTGAAGATGTGTTCACGGTAAATGAAAGCCACATTGTTTCTCTGTCAAGAAGTTGTTCCAAGTTAACTTTGAGTCAGTCTTCTCACTCTTCTGATTTTTGTGCAGCTTTCCTCCCTGGTTCTTTGGATTATTTCTACTAGTCCTCCGGTTCTGCTGCCGTCACTGCTCTGCCTATCAGCTGCTGGACGGTATGTGCACTCTCAGTCTGTTGATTGCATGCTGCAGGGGGAAAAGTTTTTTTTTTTTTTTTTTTCATCTGCTGCTTGTGAACTTTCTGCTGGCTCATTGACTTTTCATCTGCTGAATATGAATGATGAAACTGTTGCGGTCTGGTCTGGGAGTGTTACACTGAGGCACAGCATGACAGTGCTGTGGGATGCTACAACATTACAACAAGACCTGTGTGGGTGTAGTGGGACAGGTCATATGAATTCTTCAGTTATAATTTGAAACATTTTGGACTTTCTTGATGTCATAGTCTTAAAGTAATGATACTGTAGTCAGAAATGAACTTTTTGTGCCTTTCTGAGTATTCTCAGTAGCACAGATAAAGGTGAAAATATAAAAGTTAGAATGTCCTTGTTTAACTGTAAATCATCTGTTTTCTCACATGTGGATACTGACTTAAGTGACTATATTGCAAAGATCCTGGGAAAGTTTTGAAGGCTTTTTGATAACAGGCATATTTGCATTCAACACCCCCATCTGATAAGATCATCCCATGGGATACTTAATGTTGGCCTGGATCCAGAATCATTTTATAGAAGACTGTTTATACTGGCAACAGTGCGGCAACTGTGTGGGGAGTGAAACATGGAACTCCTCAAACTCTTTGGAAACTTTTCAAACTCTTGGGAGCCACTGGTTGTAGGTTAGTGTCACACCATCCAGTGCACGAGGCAGATACCTGTGAGCTCCTGTGCTGTTGTATGATGGTTTCAATTATATCTTGACTGAGATGTTTTTCAGAGCCTGTGCAGACTGTTTTCACAGCTTAAACGTAGATGATTTTCCATGATTAATGTATCAATCAGGACTCTTCAACATGGTCCCAATTAGTGCACAAGAAGCTGCAGATTTTCTTTTCCATTGCAATTGGAAGCAGAAGAACCTCACATGGTGAACGCTGACAGACAGGCCCTGCAGTCAGTAGCAGTGCATGATTAAAGTTGCGAAGATGATGTAATGTTACATATTTTTTTTTATAATGTGCAGGCAGGAAGGTCAGGCATGAAGGTCATTGTCTCAGAGCTTCATTTTATCAGTTTTCATCCTGACCTTCAGACAGACAGGCCAATGTACCATCACTGCTTTCGTCAGTGTGCTGGAATCCACATTGGCATTTGAAGCAGTGTATGTATTTGTGTGTGGATATCTTGACCTGTGATCACCACAAGGACCTCCATGTCACAAAAGCTGCATTGTCTGAGCCCAGTCAAATAATTACAGGGTCTGTTTGGCTGATGTGGCCCTGTGTTGTTTGATTGCCTGTCATTTGAATCGGACACCACTTTGCAGTAATTATCATATGATGACATATGACCTTGCAGGAGTGAGTTTTGATTCAAAAGTAGTTGTAGAAGTGGATGTTTGCAACCCTGGAGAACTTGAGGATGGATGTGTGTGGGGAGCTGGGTGGAGCTGAGTTCCTCTCCAGCTAAAGAAAAGTTTTTGAAGTGTGATTTCATGGTCCACTTTGCTCTGCTGTAGATCCTGCAGAGGCTGGATGAGCAAGTGGCTCCTCTCGCAGGCTGTTTGTGCTTTTGCCATATTCATAATCGTCTGCCATGATTCACTTTTTCAAGAGGGGGGAAAAACAGTGTGTCCACATGCTGGTCACTTGCCAAAGAAAGAGAGGGAGAGACAGAGAGAGAGACAGAGAGCACCAGGGACAAATATTTCCAGGCTGCATGCTGTAAATATCCTTGAAAACAGAGCTGTCTCCATAGCAACATTCACACTAAGGAAACTTCTTACACGACCTTTATTTCATATTGTGCACACAAATGTGAAGTTGTGTGTGCTGCTCCTCTCAGCACTGTCTTTTACAAGTGTGTCCTGAAGTTTGCAACAGAACTCAGAAACTGCATGGACTCGTACATTAGTGTTGGCTCATAGAAAAATTTAATTTAAGTCTGGTCTGGGATCATGGAAGTATAAACATATTCATGTTAGTAAATGAATGAATGCGTTAACGCCTATATAAGAACATAAACTTTAGCAGGTTCCTTAGATTAATCAAATGAATGAACAAATGCTTAGATATATGAATACACAGATTGGTGACTGAGTCAATGAATGAATCATAATGGATGGAGCATATGAATGAGTCACAACATGAGTGGCTGCATATGGAACACAGTGATGTATGGACTGGGTCTCAGTAGAAAACCTGGTGAATAAATGAATGAATGAACAGATGAAATGATTCATGGACATTTATGAGATACTGACTGGCAAACAACTTCTTACCGTCAAAGACTAATGAATAAATTAAAGAGGCAGTTAATTGGTTGTTATGTAAGCTGATGAACTTGTGAATAAACTAGTAAATGAATGAATTAACATATTTCTGTCATTTTAACAGTACAAAAACCATCTCAGAACCAGTTCCTCACTGTAAAGCTTCTATGATCTGGAGTTGTGCTTTTCATCCTACAGAGGAATCGTAAAGTTGCAGCTTCGGGGAATTAACTGCTTTAGATCTTTACTAATGAGCAACACATTAACAAACACAGTGCACATGATGACATCTTCAGCCTGCAGTTATTATGAGAATCAGCACTTGTACTGAATGACTATTACACTGACATGCTCCAGTGGGCATGCACATACACACTTGCACACATTTGCAATGGCCTATATGCCACACCCACAAGAACACACACACACACACACACACACAATGTTGCTCTCCAGCTGATATCCACATGGTAATTATTAAAAAAAAGAAAAATGTTTGTAATTATCTGAATGGAATTACAGGAATGCTTCAGACACAGCTGACTATTAGAGATACTGAATAAAATGATTTGGCTGGTGATGTGACTCTTGGCAAATGCGGTGGAGTAATGATGAGTTCACTGTGGGTGATGATATATGAGACGATGACAAGGGTGAAGATGAGAATGACGAAGCCGTGTGAGTCCCTACAGAGCAGTAAGATGTGTGAGGGGTGTTGGTGAAAACGTGTTGGATACTGTATTACAAACAGGGTGGACCATGATGTAGATTTATACATGACACACATACTCAACTTTGACGAGATGACGCTTACATCATTCAGTGAATAGACTTCAACTTCATTTAAGGTGATATTATCTTTTGGACTATGGCTGCAAAATGAGGTGTTAGACAGTTTACAGACGCTGATACCTGACCATGAAGAAAGCTTCTCTCCTGTGTCTGAGCTGAAGCTGTAGAGAAAACTGAGACATTAGAAAAACAGAAAGACCGCAAAAGGTTTGACACAGGCAGGCAAAGCCAGAGGCTCAGTATTAGTTCATTAACTGAATTCCAAGAAATAGCAGCAGTAACACCTGCAGACTGCCTCTTGGTAATAGGATTGTCAGCACAAGTAAGATGACATTGAGTTAAGGAAGTAATGTGTAAATTCTTCCATGTCCATTTGGTTCTGATTCTGATGAGATCTGGTCTGGCTTGAGTTTGATGTAGGTCATCTGGACTGCAGCCCCGCACAGAGGTAACACGTCAGTTTTTGATTAGATGTGTAATTTCAGCTTGAGCACAGTGAGGTCCTCGGTCTTGTCCAACAATGATTTCATGAGTAAAGTTGTTTTTTTTTTTCTCTCAACTAAGACAAAATGCACACACACCACTAGAGACTTTTAAAGTCTCTGACATTTTCCTATAAATGAATGTCCACTTAGTTTCCATTCATCACATGATATAACACACAAGTGAGTCCACTGATGTGCACTGCAATCTTTTACTTTTTCTTTTGCTTGAAATGCATAATGTGAAGCAGGTCTTTCCTGCCTTAAATCCACATTAATAAGCCCTGAGCACCAGAGCTGTCACCAAATAAAAGCCAACCCAAGAACATCATGATGACTGCCACTACATGTTACACAAGGGGCCAGATGTTTCTTTGACTATGCACATGTGTATTTACACTCTGCATCTATGCAGGCTGGGTGAGTTTGCACAGGGTGAAGATTTCATTCTCTGCTACGTGACAGTATGAGGTAATTAAATAAATTGTGTTTACACCTGGGATGATGTGAATAACAGACACATACAAGTGATTATCTGCTGGATGCAAAACCATAAAAATCAATCTTACAGTGATTTTTTGTTGTAGTTGATTTTATCATGTACACTGATCAGTTTCAGTGCTTGGCTCAGGCACAGCTGAGTGAGACCCATGGGGCCTTCTGGGCTGATCATTTTCTGCTTACATTTAATCAACAAAATTCTCTCCAAGACTGAAAAACCCACACAACTGTATCTAAAACTAACATATCAACCCATTGTTTCTCTGTCCAAACAGCAGAATCACCAAATGCATGTCCCTGAAGTACAGTGTGCAGCTGCAAACATCTGGGTTAAGGTGAAGATCTAGGTCACTGTGTGCATGGTAAAGCAGCTGCTGGTGAGCTTAGCTGGTTAGCTTAACTTAGCTTAGCTGCCTCCAGTCTTCATGCTAAACTAAGCTAACTGTCAAGTGAGAAAATTTCCCAAAATATCAGAGTTCTTTGAAATGCAAAACTGTCTGTCTACTTCACTGATACATCATATTTATTAGTTTGTTTGTTCCCAGGATGGTGACACAAGCCCTTATTGTGGTGGTTTGATACTTTCATGTGTCAGCAGGACCAAACTGATTCAAGATGCGCTGCAGGTCGTGTGTTGCACATGCCTCTGCAGCCTGGATTGTTCCCGTTTACTTCCACCAACTGCCAAATTTGTTCCAGTATAACATCTTTTATTATCTCCATCTGGCTCCTAATTAATTTCTCTCACATATACTCAATGCAGTTTGTTGTTTTTGTGACTTTGGTGATCAGCCCTCTAGTAGGTGATTTTTGCCACGTGACCTTTTAACATTTATCATAAACTCTCAAACATATGAAAAGGAAACAATAGACAATGTAAAATCAGTAAAAGGATCACTGTCAGATATTGTAAGTGGTTGTTCTGCTGACGTAACATTTCAAGAGAAGCTGCTCCACAGTCTCTGAGCTGCTTCGATGGTTGCATCTGCAAATAATCTAAAGCAAACCCGTAACTAAAAACATGTGCATTATCCTGGAGCATAAACAGGAACGGCTAAATTTGTCCTGGACAAAACAAGCCACTACACGGTGGACACGGTTGGATGCAGTCTGATGAGATGGATGGCTCTCTTCAAAGCGTAAAAACCAAAGGACAAACACAGGATGTGCTGAGTATGGGAAGGTGTGACGCCAAATGTCACTTTGACCTTTTTATAATTCATTGTTGTCTGTTTAGAAGAGCTTCGAAAACAGTTTAGAATACAAATTCAGCTTCATGCTAAATCGCAAAATCCGTCTTATAGGAAGTGGGTTTAGTGGGAAATTCTGATATAAATTAGAATTCCTAACTTCACTTTGTTTCACCTCTTATCTCAACACCAGTTGTCTCACTGCAATCAAAGCTTTAACCATCAAAGAGCCTTTTGACCAAACACTGCAGCCCTGAACACTTTGTTTGATGTGGTCAGCTGTTTTCTTTCCTTGGGCCTTGTTTTAATGACGCAAATCAAATGAAACATTTTCCAACAGCTTTCAGTCCAAAGCATGACTCATATGTGTCTGTTTTTGATCTATATCTTAAATGTACCTTTCACATATAGATGGACTATGATGCAATGGGCTCCTTGGCATTGACACCACAAAGCTCTTACCTGATAAACTTTGTAAAACCTAAACTTGCTTCTTTCTCGTGAATCAATGGTTCTCCTATGCCTTAAGGGTGTGTTGACATTATTGACATCAGAATCAATTATAACCACATTGAACATCCCCTTATTGGCCATAGGCTGAGCTCTCTTGTAGTTTAGCTCTGTAATGGGATGTTGTGATTGGGTTGCTAATGGTGTGTTTATAGAGGAGCAAGTCTGACTAGGAAGTTGTAGAGCAGCTGGAACAAAGTGGCTGTGGAAAATGAATGAGAGACACTTTCTATGGCCTCAGCAGTCATTAATGTCCTGTCCTTGACCCAAGCTCTCAACGGAGTTGTTCAGCAGCCTCTAAATGTGACACATGATGAATAGTAAGTAAGTAAGTGTCTCTGTAGCTGGGATTTGGAATATTACAACACATAAACATGGTTAGAGATGGAAAGGACATGGTTGTTACTGAGCTATGAGGAGAATTCACTGACTAAAATGTAACACTTCTGAGTTGGAGAGTCCATACATACAGATTGGTGTTAGAGAGGGAGAGATGAGGAGCATCAGTTTACGATAATGTAAAGCACTATGAATCAGCGTGTTTGTTTTTCTGGGAGCAGCTGAACTTCCTGGCTTTTTTTTTTTTTTTTTTTTTTTGCAAAACATGGAATCTCCAACAGTCTGGAAAGTGTCAGTCAGAGCAGAAAGATAGAGCAGAAACAAGCAGGTGTCTGTTCAGCTAGTGTGGAGGCCGCAGAGAGGGAGTGAGGGGGCATGTCCTGTTATACAGCAGTGGAGCAATGGAGCATCTGAGTTTGTGATGAGGTCATGGAGTGCAGAGTGTGAGTGTATGTGAGTGTGTGTGTGTGTGTGTGTGTGTGCTCCCAAACATGCTCTCATGTATGAAAGTAGGATTTCAGCGTCCCTAATTCATCCTAATCCTTGTTAAATTAGAATTCTGTTATTATATTAAAAAGTAATTGTTTTCCCAAGATGCATTAGTGCGCAGTAATTTTTACTTGCATCTATGTTTGTGGAGGAGGCAGGCTCTTCTAATGACACATCTGCCGTCAGTGAGAACAGATTTATGGGTGCTTCCTTTTTCCGTTTTCACTCCATTGCACTCTGCTCCGTACTCTTTTGATGGGTCAGGATGTTGGTGACGAATATGAGGGTGTTCTGCTGCCTGTTATGATAATTGCTGCAGCAGTGACACTTAATTTGAACCCAGCTAACCACTGTTAGATGGTTTGCTAATCAAATGCAGGCAAACATGAGAGTTGCAGCTTCACTTTCATGTCCTCTTTCTGTATGCACTATGTGGTCGAAAGTATGTAGACAGCCAAAGTTTAGTTGTTCTCTCCTCTGGGTGGACTTGAACTGCAGGGATTTGCTCCCATCCAGCTGTGAGGAGACCAGTGAGAGTGTGTGGTACTGCTGGGAGATGAAGACGGGCAAGATGACAGTGCATTCCAAAGGTGTTAGATGGGCTTAAGGCCAGGGCTTGTTGCCGGACAGTCAGGATTTTCCACAGTAACTGTTCAAAACACGATTTTCATTCTAACCTATGGATAAGTGTGTCCACATATTATGCGAGAACCTGCAAATGATGAAGGTAATTCTCCTAGATGTTGCTCCATAGTAAAAAGAAAGTGTCTATTTTGATAAAACTGAGTCAAAAATAACTCTGTCCTCACATGAGGCAATCTTCCACAGGGTTACCTGAGGTCACAGTCCAGGCAGCGTCACTGGTATGTTGTTCTAACCTTGAACCTGTTTCTGGCTCTACATTGTCTCCTGTCAAGCTGACAGATGACTGCTGGCCACCAGCAAACCAGAAGAAAAAGAAAAGAGACTTCAAAGACAGTCTGTGTTTTTGAGTCTTACCTTGGCTGACACTTGACTTTGTGCCTTTTTTGTCCTGTTTGCATAATTGGAACACATTTTTCTTGGCCTGCTTTATTGCTATTGGGGTAATCAGGTACTGATGTAATTATTATAGAGTCATTATGATTGTAGAAGGTTTTTTGGGGTGGGGGGGGGGGGGCACAAGGAAGCAGGAGATCGATGAGCAGAGAGATGGGAAAGTGAGGAAGGATTGACACGTTCCCTGAGGAGCTCTGATTGTTTCCCAGCGGGAGGTAGGATTAGTGGAGGTGTTGTGTGTGTGTGTGCTTGTGTGCTCAGCTGGTCCACAGCTGCGTTGTTTCTGGGCACACTGTCGACTCACTTCCTGAAAAATCCCAACACAAATCCAATTCATGGTTTGGTCTCAATTTACTTTATGGTTTCACCGCCACTGACAAGCAAACATCATCATCATCATCATCATCATCATCATCATCATCACCAATAAACATCTGCCTCTCTCTGTTTCTTCTTAACTTTCTTTTTGTCCTTCATCTGTCTCCCTCCTCATCGTGTTATCTCTCCTATCTATCCTCTGAAGCCATTCTTTCCCTTTCTTCACTTCTCACCTCCTGCTGTTTTACTGTGAAATACTTTGAAATTCATTAATTTAAGTCAGGTGTTGCCTCGGCAGCAGTAGTGATAATATCAGTCAAAGCAGCAGACTCTTAAATTGTAAGGGTTCACACCATTTGTACCACGCAGTAGCTGCTGCTGTGAACTTGGAGTCGCTGCTGTGGTGTTGTATGAAAATGTTGTGGGTTGGTAAAGCTGGATTCATGAGGGCTGCTAACACAACTTCAAGTCTGTGTGGTCACAGAAACCAAGTCAAACATCTAGCCACTGGTTTCCTGTAGCTCTGCTCGCAGCTTGTCGTGGATTAGATTTGTTTCAGATGGCTCTGCGCAAAGTGGAACACGTTTTTCTGGTAACCAGCATCATCAGGACATGATGATACTGTGTTACTGAGTTTTCTGTGATTATCCTTCCCAGCGGGTTAGAAATTATATTAAAAAAACAAAGATTAAAATGGTCAAAACAGATCATGAATTTCCCAAAGGAATAAATATCCATCCTCATCAGAGGAGGCGTGTCTGGTGTTTTTCCATCTCTGCACCCTCTCACCTCGACCCTTGGAATGACCACAGATGTGATTTGAATGATTTCTGTCTTTATGTGTGGTCTCAGATACAAGAAAAGCAGATGCTCTCTGTCATAACAGAACGATAAGGCATTATAAATGTGCTTTCTTATTGCAAACTGAGTCATATGAAGTGAGAAACTTGAAAAAGTTGTACACAGTGATATTTGGAAGCCGCTCAGTTTAAAACAAGAACCAGGTTTGTTTACGGGTTCATGTCGCGCAAAACAGCGTAGCAGTAATCAGCCACGTTGATTACTCTCATATCGATTTATTTAACCCCGAACCTCAGTGTGGATGATTCTCACAGACTTTCTGCTGCCTAATGTTGAGTCAGGCAATAAATCTGAGGGAAGATCGTTACCCTGGCTTTGTTCTCACAAGCGCCTGTTGATTGAGTTTCCCTTCTTAAAACTTTTCCATGTGACAGACTGGAGATGGTTAGAAAAGATACATGAATGACAGCGTTTTCCAAATATTAAATTGTCCTCTCTTAACCCATTCTTTAAAAAAACATTAGCCACATCAAGGCTTTCGCTAAAGCTATAGTAGCAGTTGAGGTTACAAAAACTGTTCTGGGTTCCTGGTGGTTTGACTGGAACCTTCAAATATTATTCTAGGTGAGCCAAGAGAGAGCAGAGATCTTCTCCTCTTCATCAGCCCGGGGATGAACAATGCTGTCATCAGTCCATCCCTCACTCAATATCCAACATCCCAGTCTGGTGCTCGGGCCGCCGAAAGCTTTCAGCATTCTCCTTTGAACAGAAAAACATATCAGCTTTCCCAAAAGATTTCGAACCTGAGAGCAAATTCAACACCTGTGTAGCCTCTGAAAACAGTCCCGATGCTTTCATTAGACTTCAACCGAAGCCTCTGGTTGTTATGATTAATTGTTTGAGCTTTTGAAACAAAAGTATTAAGACCACTTTATTGGAATCAGGATAACAGTTATCCGGTTTTGTCCACACAGACATTGTTTTTGTGTTTTGTGTTGGCTCTGAAACTCCCAAACTTTTCAACGGCTTCTTCTACCAAAGTGTGGAACAAAACAGAAAAACACTTCTGGTCTCCAGCCTCCCACTGACTGTAGAGCAAAGGTCATTCCTTAGTTTAACAAAAAAAAGCCACTTCCTTTCTGTTTCAGAGGCTCCTTTCAAAATCAGTCAACGAGCCCCATGTCATGGCAGCATTGTCAGAGTATGGAATTTAGGCTCAAAAGTGGGGAAAGAGCAGCGAAGAAGAGTGTCTGTCAAGATTCGAGCTGTTTTCACTAGATTGAAAAGACACAATCAGCTGAATTCTTCTCCGCATTTAACTGGTCATGGTCATCAACAGTATCATCAACATCAAGTGGTGCCTTACCCATCTATGTTAGACACTGACTGAGGCTTGGCAGCATGTGGGAGCTGAAGGCAGTGGTTTTAATGGAAGATCATATCTGGACGTGGAATTAACTGCAATGAAACAGTGACTTGGTAAATCTTGTCTGAGGTTCATCTGCCAAATATGATTGGTCTCTCTAATGCTGTTTTTCTGCTGGGTTGTATTTTTTTAATGCATCACAGTTTGCATCTTGGCATCACTGATATTTGTAATCTGTGATCTTCCACTGATATATGTGTGGAGTCATGTCGACATCTTGAACTTTTAGAATGAATTGATTCGATGGTGCATTATTGAAACTTTTTTTTTTTTAATAGATATGTGGTCTTGTTCTGGTCTAGACGCAAACGCAATTTTCCTAAGTCCCTGCTTCTTAAATCACCTCCCTGCTCCCAATAAAGAACCTTGTCTTTTTCCATTTGAACAGTGTACTGTGCAGCCCCTCGTCAGCAAACTTTAACAGCTGAGTCAAACCTGGCAACGTGGCCAAGAGGAATAGAACCAGTTTAATGCGATGTTGTGGTTACCTGCGGAGATTTCTGCCCATTTAGTGAGCAACGCTCTGGATCCCGTCCCACTGGCAGCAGATACCAAACATGAACTCTGGCCCAATTTCCTCTCGGCAAATAACACCAACTGGGAAATCAGTTGGCTGCTGATGCTGGGCCGTGGACACTGGTGGTGAGATCTGCAGAGTCTGGCAGAAGTTTTATCTTTTGTTTTGATATTTTCCTTCTCGTGAAACAGCAGGGAGAGACTTGTAAGCTGATATGTTTTTGAATCACCTTGACAGCAACTGAAAAAGATATTGAGTTGAATGTAAAAAGTTGTTTGGTGCAGGTAAGATGGTTTATACATCTAACAGCTGTATTGTGAACTCTGAAAGACTATTATGGTTTTGCGTCATGTTGGCCAGTTGGCCAGTGTCACATGTATTTTAGCAATAAACTCTGTAAGAGTCTCCTTTCATTCATGTGTTTCCTCCTTTCACTCCTGAACACATATTTTTGATGGCACGATTTTAAACCTGACAGTTCACCCCTGTCCCGTCCTCACTGTTTTTCGTACAAGATGAAGTCTGCCGAACGGCTTCAAGGCCTCTCTATGAAGTTTCCAACAAATGATGCAATGCACGTGTAATGGTCTGGAACGAGAAGAGTGAGAACAGGCAGTATCATCATCATCATCATCTTCATCATCATCATCATCATTATTTCTGCAGCCTTGGCTCGTCTCGTACCCTCGGTGCTCTGAAGTGAAGGACAGCGTTGGGTTCGTCAGGGTTTTGACCGAGGTCTTTAAGTTTATGATGGGGAAGGATTGCGGTTCAGAGACATGTTTCTTCCATGTTCATTCATTCAGCTGCAGACCAAGCTGTCTGGAAAATACATGCACTCAAAGGATATTATGGACTCAATTAAAGTGCAATCTCACCTTCAGTATGGCTCACTTTCTCTGATGGTGTCAGCAGTTAGAAATGTATTTCAGAAAGTAAACTTCAGTCCTGTTTGGTTTGTCCAGTCTCCAAGGATGTAGAAGAGATGGCTGGAAATTTAAACATGAATTTTTCTATGCTGTGCACCCAAGTGTGAACCACAGAGCCAAACAGTGTTCAAATACCATATCATTGGTTTTTATAGAGAGCAATTTCCAAGTGAGATTCTACTGACATTCATGGAACCATTACAGAAACTGAACTGCTCCAGTCCCATTGCAGAGTCCAGTTTAGATTTTCAAAATGACATTATTTTATCATCTCTTCTCTCCTCTCTCATCTGTAAATTAAATCCAATTTATATTTTACAGTGAATACTGAATTGAACCTGATTTTTAACAGGCACACTGCAGTTTGACAG
This sequence comes from Caranx ignobilis, assembly GCA_021432705.1. Classification (NCBI taxonomy): domain Eukaryota; kingdom Metazoa; phylum Chordata; class Actinopteri; order Carangiformes; family Carangidae; genus Caranx; species Caranx ignobilis. The sequence goes on from MU269986.1 coordinate 4,777,780, forward strand.
CAGCCTCATCAGCTTGGATCAGACTCTGTGGACATGACTGAAAACTTGCAAAGACATTAACATGTTTACATCAGTACATCCCAGAATAATATGTAATCCAACAGAAGCAAGGCCTTGTTTGTTTCGTATCGCTTAGGCTGAAACAATTACTCTCCGTAATTCAAATAATTCGATTACAAATATAAGGCATGCACCTCTTGTGTTTCACATGGACTTTTATGACACACAGCGTTGTTGAGACTTCAGTGGAGCGATCTAAAGAGAGACAGAAAATAAGGAAAGAAAGACGACATCAAAGGTGTAGGACCACTCAAAGTTGTGTTCACTGTGAGACTGAAGTTTCATACTGTAGCAGCTCGTCCTCAGAGATGCAGCAGCGAAACCGAAAGCATCCAGTCAAGTCCACTGAGTGGATCCAACACAATGTAAGGCAATGTAAGGTAAACATGTGCATTTAATGTGTTCACTAATGGAGATGAACACTAGTGAGAACGTACAGTGATTAGTTATTTGTAGCAACTCGTTAGGAACGTGAGTGGATATTGACGGCTGGTTATGACGTCCCTGACATTAAGATGCACAAATATTATACAGATATTATATTCAGTAAGCATATCAATACATCACAATTATTGATTGTACATTTTCAAACACATCCTTTTAATATAGCAATTTAATAAGACGAAACACTGTATTAGATTACTCGATTAATCCATGAAATAATTGATAGAATAATCAATTACAAAAATAATCGGTAGCTGCAGTCCTACTTATCGCCATGCTCAGGACATGTGGCAGTCCATCTTACACCATCCCAACAGGTGTTTTGGGTTTCCCCGCATTTGTAAGCAATTTGTCTGCGTTGCCAGTACAAGGCAGAAAACACTGGAAGTAATTTGCTCAGAATTCATACACTAAATCTGGTAAACTGTTAAATAGGGGAGTTTAGAAACAGTTGAGCTGAAGCATAAATACAACTTTGATTATTTAGAGTAACAGCTAACAGTTTAACAAGCCAAAACAAGGACCCTGACCTTATCACATTAATATCTCTGAAGGATGTGATGCCAGTTTTTGAGGAAACCAACTCCAGTTCAGATGTCAGGGATGAAAGAGGCTGTCAGGGTGCCAGCAGGTACTTGTCAAGGATTTTTATGGAGGCTAACAGCTATGTGCAACCTCCTCTGTTAGAGGGAGACTGCAAGAAGAGAGGTCAGCTGCTAAATCTGGAAAGCTTTACACCTAAGCAGTAACTCACACACTTGTTTTTTCTCCAGCTGTCATTTATTTCAGAGGGAAACTGATAGTTGATGCCGTATTTGGTTCACTGAGGTTCTTTTGCCTCTTTTTTTTTTTTTTTTTATGAGGTCCCTGTCTTTGCAGTGCTCCAGTTTGGCAATGATTGGTCGTGGGCCTTTGTTGGAGTGGCTGCCAAGTCTGAATGTGGTGGAAGGTTATGTTTTTGGCAGTGTCTCTAGGGATTTAGAGCTGGGATGTTTTATGCAGAGCTTCTGGATCATTGGATCATTTCTGTTGTGCCAGAGAATTTAAGGTCGTCACACATATTTAAAGTCTGAATGTCCAGCATGCTTTCCTTCACGTGGTTATTACGACTTGACAGTGTCCATTTGTCCAGTGAGCCTTTCCATGATGGTATGTAGCAAGCTCTTTTCTATATTCATTTTTTTTTCTTTTGGTCAATGGATTGTAAAAGACTGACTTCAGTTTTGTGTGTAAGCAAATCATCTCAGTCTGCAAAGTGATTTTCCTTTTCTAGTCTGGGTGTTAAGTTGGAGGTATCTGACATGTTGCCCTGCAGGTAGTATTGATCAGTGAGGTTTTCCAGCCTGTATGTGTTTATATAATCCATTTCCTCTGTGGGCAGGTCCAGGTGTGAGGGAGCACCAGAGTGTGTAGTATTGGCTAATGATTGTCCATGAACCTGGTCTTTTGCTGCATGTGATGTTTGTTGTTGACAGAACTCTGTAGTATGCAGTAGGAGGATGCTACGATGGATCTCGCGTCCGTGTGCAGTTTTCACAATAGTTACGTCACCTACTCCCTCCCTCATCCAATCACTCACACACATATGCACAGGTTTTCACACACACACATACTGTAGATCTTCAGAGCAGCTGAAATAAGAAACAGTTGCTTCTGGATTGTGTTACCCCAACAATGGCTCCGTAATGAGACCGCTCATTCTGTTGAGCACTGAGACTATTCATCATTAGAGAGAGGGGACAGAGAGAGTTTATTTGTGTGTGTGTGTGTGTGTGAAATTTCCAGGAGTAAAGAATTTATGGCATCATTTCCAGTGTTTTTTTTTCTCTTCCAGCAGCAGCATGTTTCTTGGTTATAAAACTTAGAGTTAGAATTAGAGTTTCCACTCGGGAGCAGTGCTGCATATTTTATTTAATAAACACAGATATTCATGGAGCAATTTGGAGATTAGACAATTAACTTCGCTCTTAAATGAAAATGTCACTCTGTACTTATGAGAATTTGCAGCTTAATTATATTAAATGTATTTATTAATTTCCTGACATTTTAATGACAAACTACAAACTGAAGCGCCTGGTGGTCGAGCTTCACATTCAGTACCGGTCTGCTTTAGATTAAGTCACCTCAGACTGACTGACTGCAGCCATAGTCCTCAGTCTTCTTATTGGTGCTCTCTTGTGTGGATACACCACTCAGTTTTTCATTGTCTCTTTGCTGTACTTCACTCGACTGTACTGACAGCACTCACAAGTTCAGCCTCACTGGCTTCTGTCCATGTCTGCCACTCGCTATATTAAATTTATATTCAACAGGACGGAGGAGAAGCCCTTAGAGCCAGTAACAACAAAATAACTTTTACTCCTTTTGTTTAATCTCTGCTCTAAAAGCTTCTAACTGTTTAAGTCAAGTGAGGATCCCATTGCTGGGCTTTTCTCTATAGTTTTTTCCATCTGTAGGGCCAACACTGATGGCATTACTTCAAAACCTGTCATCGAGCTAAACACAAAACAAGCTTTCATTGACATGTTGCTGCTATGGAGACGCGCAATTGAAAGATGTTCTCTGTGGAGTAATATACACACCACTGAGAATATGGCAAATGAAAACATGTTGGAAGCTCAGAGCGTTGACTGTAAAACAGAAGTGATGTGTCGGTGGTGCAGAGCAGCAGATGGAGCAGAGACAGACCCGGGAGCTCCTGAGGAGCTGGAGCATTACAGTGCACATAACAGCACTGCGGGGATTTTGGTTATGAAGCTGAGAAACGAACACTCGGCCGCTTGTCTTATTTTCACGTGTTTGCTTTAAATTCAAATCAGAGTTTTTCTTCACACTAAGTCAGGGCCAGAGGCTTAGAGGAACATGTGGTAGAAGCAACAATACTGCTAGTCATCCCTTCAATACCTGATAAAAAGCATTTAACAGGGTTAATAAGAGCTGGCACATTGAGCAGCCACCTCCCTCATCTTATCATTTACTCTATATTTTTCTTTTTCAACCCAGAGTAAATGCTTTCTCTTCCTCCCTCTCTTATTTCCACTTTTTATCTTCTTGCATGTCAACGTCAGGCCAAGTTCAACATACTGTGTTCTGTCTAAATCCTGCAGATTAAACCAGATCACATACTTTTCTTAGTTTTGCCCTGACAACCAGAATTGAGCATGAACTCCCCCGACAGGAAAAATTCGACCGCTCTCTAAACAACGTATGAAACAAATGCTTATCTCCACCTCCAAAGGAGTTCTCCTAAAAAGGCTTTGCTTTTGTTGTGGCTACACCACTTCAAGCACTTTGGAGACAAGAGGAATTTTAAGTTAAAATAACAAGCCAATGAGCTTGACCTGGTTTCGACCTGACAAATGATGCTAACAGCTGCTGAGTGTTCTCGGTTGCTGTAGGATGCTGGGGTCAAGGATCGGGGTCGTTTCCTCTGTGGGGTGAACCTGGGTTGTGCTTTGACCCAATTTAGCTACTGATTGACTAATGAATTAGGAGACAGTTTGGGCACAAGGGAATTGTTTGATTTGATAAAAGTGTTGACATTTTGGCTGTGTGTCTGGTGATAAGAAGTAATTGTGATGGAGATGACAGAGAGAGCTCCACTAAGCTTACTAAGTTTAACAACTTTTTGAGTCCTTGCCCTCAGTGACCTTGAGGACTTTTACTGGAAAAACCTACCTGTCTTTGCTACAGCTCACAAGAAGTATGCTCCAGTATAAGCTGTACTAATGATGGTGTCGCAGGCGATGACTCAGTGGCTCTCTACAGCTCCTGGCCAGGACCCAGACAAGTCAAAGTGAAAATAATTTCCAAAACAAAACCTGCAGAGTGGAAGATCAAATCATGTTCATCCCAGAGATGTTGCATAAAGATGAAGCCCAGTGCAGGCGTCAAGAACTTGTGCATCGAGCTCTTCCACACTGAGTGAGGGAAATCATTTGTTGTGCTGAAAGAACAAAGGCTCTTTCCCAAATAATTGGCAGTACAGCTTTCTTTTGTCCCGTCTATGTGACTAAGTCTTAGGGAGACTATTTTTGGAAAGAAACACCACTACGGCCTGTGATATATCATAATTTAAAAGTCAAAATGAGCACATTCCACTCAGGTCATCCAGCACAGTTTCATCCCCTCAGACAGTGACAGCCAAGCAGCCACACTCAGTGAATGGAGTCGTACTACAAATGGACTGGCTGAGCGCCTGCTTCTGACGCTGCAGAGTTAAAGCAGATGGTAGTACTCAGCCTGTCCTACACTCCTCCATCGCCACCTCTCCACCATCTCTCTGTTGGAACAGTTTGGATAAGCTACATGAGTATCTTCTATGTGATGAACACAGACATGCCAAACCTTTGCCTGACTGCAAAGCTTTGGCATCCGTCACTGGAAAACAAGGAAAGGGGATCTTAGGAGATTTCTTTTATGGCTGCAGGAGCTGATACTGATGAAAATGAAAAGGTCACAGGGCGATGTTTAGTTGCAGATGTTGGCCCTTCACTTGCACCTTTGTGCATCTGTAGTTTTTCTTGATCCTTCGCTTGTGTCTTCTTTCATCAGCCCCTCTCACTCTTTCTTTCTTTCTCACTTGCACAGTCAGCAGTTTTTGACTCCTTTGATCCTTCCTCTTGTTGATCCTCTGACAGGAGCCATGACAACCCGACGCTGTGATAAAAGCCACCAGCTGCTCCTGCTGTTTCGTTGATAAAGTGGGAAAGAAGCTTTGTGCCTTCCTCTCTTTTAATAGGTGATTGATCGCTTCTTTCTCCTCCACATTATCACCTCTCCTCGCTCCCATTCCCTTCTTCCTCTTCTTGCTCGTTCATCAAATCAACTCCAGCCAAGTCAGAGGCTTTGCACTTTGCACTCTACATTGAGGGGTTGGACATTGTGGTGGCAAGCTGCCAAAAACAGGCACAGATTTATTATTTTTTTCTGAGCTATCTCATTCCTCTGGCACTTTGGTCAGAGTGCAGTTTCTACAGCTGGTTAAACACAGCTTGGGGTAAGCCGAAACAACGTGCCGTTTACACGGAGCCCCGTGACATCTGACCCCCGAGGACGTCCGCTTTTACCACCAGCCTCTCTCTGCTTTAATTAACTCCCAGGCAGAGTAGGGAGAACTTCCAAAAAGTTTTAAACACTTAAAGGAAACACATTATAAATGAATGGATCCAAACAGTAACAAGGTGATAAAACCTGAACTTGAGAATCTAGACAACATTGTGTAGTCGAGCCTTCATTTAATGTGCTGCTTACTTGCTCTGTCAGCTTTTACTGTATGTGCCTGTTTGAGGAACTTCATTGTCCTTTTGTGTTTTCCATCTCCCAAAGAATCACTCAAAGTACCAACCACAATCAGCTCAGGCTCAAACCATCTGTTGTATTTGGTCCTCCTGTGTCATTTATAATATTGTGATAGGTTTTGATTTCTTCAAGAATGTCATCGTTTGCATGAAATCTCATTCCAGCTATTGAGCATATCTTGTGTATTTGAAGTTCTCTTGAATAAGCAAATTATAAATGTGGCACGATGACATTAGATCCCCCACATTATTTTTGGCTTGTCCAATCAGAAAAATACTGAACGTCTTTTAACTCTACTCAGTTGCACTTGAAACAGAATGAAGACCAACGTTGCTGCAGATGTTTGTCTTTAGCTGTGTACCCGAGCATGCTTTTTACAACAGGGTTTGAAAGTCTTCCTTTTTTTTTAAATGTGTGCACCTGAAAGCTGCACGTAACTCCGGTATTCTGCTGAAAAGTGACCCGAGGGGCTTAAGTGAAATATTAAGAAAAAATACGGCAAATATTCCACTTTACAAAGGTGATCCTGTTCTCTCGCCGCTACTGCCAAGTTGGTGCCCCATATTGAGATGGAAGATAAGAACTCTGAAGGAGCAGGGAGCTGGCGGCAGTGTGTGTGTGTGCATAGAAGTGTGTTTGTGTGTGTTTCTGGTTTGAGAGACTAGAGGAATACTTGGCTCCGCTGACGCTAACTGACTCAACTATTCGGCCTTTGGCACTGTGCAGCCTTGGATCTGGCCAGCTTGTACGGATACGGAGAAAAAAGACCCTTATCAGTGACCCCAGTCCTGTCCAGTGTCGGCTTATATGGGCACACTCCAGACCTTTGAATGGCCGGTCCAGACTCACACCAAAACAGCTTTAAATCTGCAGACATGGTTTGAATTTCTATATTACTGAGCTTAATAGATTCCTGAAATTGGAAGTTTTTCCTCTGTTATTGCAAATGTTATGCTTGAGTAGACAGAGACATTTCTTTTAGAGTGTAACGTGACATGGGACGAATATGAAAAGCATAGCAGCTGGGGTATAAATTAAGTTCTTCATAGCAAGAAATGCCCAGTCTGCACCAAAGAGTCAGTTTATGCTTAGAAATAAGATATTTTTTTAAGTTAAACATCATGAACATAAATCATGACACTGCAAGTTTTTTCTGCCGTGACCTGAAATGACCCCCTCTTCTCCTCCTGGATGCTACAATTACACTGTTGTCATTAGGAAGTCATTATACGCTCCTTGTGCTATGGTCTACTGGAGTCGCACTGGGACCCATTACCCCCCTGTGAAACCTACAGCAGTGCTACCACTAAAAACCTTGTTTCCTGGCAGACGTCTGTTTTTTCCAAGACAGATTAAATTGGGTGACCATGGAAGATGTTTCAGACACAGAACGAACAGTTAATATTTAAGAACCTATATTGCACTTAAACATTGAGTTATTTAGCTCCATGATAGGAAATGCTGTTCAACAGAACGTCGTACTCTATAGTGTTTACATTCTGCATGGCTGCAGCGGAAAAGAAAGTGGATCAAAGAACAGACTCACACCAACAGTTTGTGTGTTTCATTGAGAGCTTTCCACTGTATACATTACCATACATTAAGTGGACGGTCATCTGTAAGACCACCGGCCGAGAGGTAGCTGAGCAGCTTCACTGAGAAACAGTCAACCCTGCTCCCCGAGATGAATGTTGGATGAAACACAAGAATGCGTTCCACTTACCGCTCAGCCCCCTTTACCCCAGTCCAGACCTCACTTTACCTGTCACACATAAAGCTCCCGTTGTGTGTGTGCATGTGTGTAGTGCTGTGTGTGAGAGGGCTATAGAGAGGGAGACCTTTTTAAAGCTACATTAAGAAAAGGTTTCCAGCTAGTAAGACACTCATTGTTGCAGATTCAATCTTGCATGTCCTCTGTTGGCTGAATTAAGGAAGTATAAATAAAATAAAGTCTCTGTTATAGGGTTTGGCCACAGGCTGACGGTCTTTTGAGCACATAAACACTCGAGCCTTGAGAGGAAAATACAGAGCTCTCTGTCCATAATGATGGATATTCCTCTAAATCCATTCCATCAACCATGAGGAAGAAGACTGGTGACTAATGATTTCTTAATCCTGCTGAAGCACAGCACTCACTTTGGCTGAACAGTGGGAGAAACTGTCACAATACTGCATTTACACTGCTATAACACTAGTAATTTCCATGACAACAGCCTTTGTAGACACTGTAGTCATTGACTTTGGTCCACTGGAATGAACACTGGAAGGAAACATGAGCCTTCAGTGATACTACGTGTGGTGATTATGAAGTCCATCCATTCATTTTTTGGCACTTAACTGAGTCGAGTTGCAGTGGTAGCAAGTTCAGAGTCGCCCAGAGGTCAGAGGCTCTCCCTGGGGGATCCCATGGTGTCTCTAGGTCTAAGGGTGACCTATATAATCCCTCCAGTGTGTTTTGGGTCAACCCTGAGGTCGTCCCTCTAAGTGAGACGTGTCCAGTTTACCTCTGGCAGGAGCTTCTGTGATCAGTTCAATTGGCCTTGAATCACTTGAATCATTTAATCTTTTATTACCCTACTCTTTATCATAGGTGACTGTTACAATGTTTTTCATAGTCAGATTATAATACTTGAAGGAAGTTCAAAAGGTTATATCACATATTCTATATGTTAATGAATATGTTAATGTTGCTTTTATGTCCTGATAATAGCCAGTTGAGGAAGAGTCAGATGATAGTGAATGGATCCCTGAGCTTGAATTAAAATGTATTGACCTTCTGTTCATCTCTTCATTGAAGATCCATCCACTTCAGAAAAGCATCTTAACAGTGACGGTCTGGAACATGGTTGGACCGGCATCTTCCACAAACCCCAACTACAGCTGAACACCTGATGTAGTCACTTCAGAAAAAGAGCTAAAGGTACTTAAACTATGTAGGTTTTGGCATCAACTCCCAATTCCCATCTCCCGTTGGACACTCATAAGCTGTACCTACAGTTCTAGCTGTGGAAATCACAAACGGATACAAATAAATCGGTGATAAAACGCACAGTCGATGCTGTAATAACACCCATCTCCTGACATCTGGGAGTGTTGCTTGGTGGTTTCAGCGCTGCAGCTGGCATCAATAAGGATGAGGCAGTGTGCACTACCTCATTTTATTGCGGCGGGCACAGGGAGTCATTTCTTGGAGCAGAAATAGTCAAACTGGAGCTTCGCGCTTGTTCAACAAGAGCACAAAGAGGTGTGCCTGTTTGGGCCACTGTTGCCATGTGGTGTTTCCACTTAATTTCAAGGCAGCATCTGACAAATTGTGGCATGTGAAACCCATTGGAAAGAGTTGGTAGAAATCAGTCTCTCTTTTTTTTTTGAAGCCTTTGACTGTGTTGTATTGTTTTTTATTCCAGTAAGAAATGAAATATTTTGGTGGTTGTAGGAGAAATCTACTGGGACAAACTTCAGATCAAAACAATATGTTCAAAATCGGATCATTAATACTCAAAGGCTCATTGTTTTTAGTCTGCAAATGTTTTCAAAATGAAGATCTGAATAAATGAACCAGATATTTGTATTACTCGGTCTGCGACTAAAGCCACTTAGCATTAGCTCTCCATCCAGCTTATCACTTCCTCCCTGCGGGATCGTCGTATTATTTATACTGGTTTGGCTACTGTGGAATTTCCCCCAAAACATTTAATGTTTGGGATTTGCTTCCCTTTACCCGACAAACTAATTGCATTTTCTTTTACCTATTTATTTTTTTTCCACCCAGGGAACTAATAGCTCATTCCTGAGCAATCAGACACCAAGCACAATGCTGAAGTGGCTCTTTTTCTTCCATGGAGACCAGAGCTCTCTACAGGGGTTAAGTGGGGACATGAGCAGAGTTTTGGTTGAGTCAGTCTTGGCGCTGAGACTTTGTAGAGCAGTGCTGCTGAGCCAAGAGCATAATGTGTCATGGATGGAAAAATGATTGGTTATGAAATCCTGGAGATAGAATTTGGATGTGACTGGTGGTGATGTAGTTTTTAAGGGCAAATTAATGCAGACACAATTCTCTTTTCTTCTGGAGTCAGTAACGAATGCACATTGCTGTGATTGGTGTTCTAAACAGCTGCATCAGGCGTACTTTGTTTACATAACTAACCATCAAGGATGAATGTGGAGCACAGCTCCTTAGCATCAGCACTGAAGAACGTGGTATACAGTGAGGAAAACAGCTTCTTGTGGAAAACAATTCTGTCATTTACATTGTTCCAAAATGATATGACCTCACACGTTTGAGTAGGAAATAACCCAAACAGCCTCTCTCGGCCTTTCCGGCGGAGACTAATTGTCAAATGGAAAGTGGTGATAACTTAAAAAAATGAAGTTGTATGAATGTATGAATTACAATACCTGCAGAGATATGTTTGGGTCTGTTCCAGCAGCGAAGATGGCAGGCATGGAAACGGCTTATTCAGATTCCTGTAAACCATCTGGTTCATCTCACCAGCAGTTTAAATTTAAATAGCTGTAAAAGCTGTTTCCATTTTATGAGATAATCAGCCGTGCTGTGTTTGCGCTCATGTCCTGTTGTAGGCCCATCAGAACATGAACTCATGTCGGCTTCACCATGAAAATGTCCTACTTTGAGAACTTCTGGAGCCACTGAATCAAACATAAGTAATATTTTACCTTTTTTCTGATACGGTATGAAAAATGGGTCTCTTTGGCAAAGGTTTTGTTCAGGTCATTGCAAAGTTACTTTGAGGGAAGGAGGGTGCTGACATTTCAGGGTTGAACAAACAGACAACAAGCTCCATTTATATATCTGCTGTACATTAGAGCTGCAGGAACGTCCCACTTTGGAAACCCCACATGTTTACCTCAGATACTTATTTGGATTTCCCAGCATATGAAGGACTCCATTGTAACTGTGCTTCCTCAGGACTGTGCTATGGAGGCCGTGAGAGCTCAAGGCACTGCAATTTAAAAAGAAATACATGCAAATGAATTAATACGCTACAAAGTCAATCCAACAGCAAATGTGTCCAGTGGACACAAGAATATGGGTTGGGCACCATGAAGGCGTAAATCCTAATGGCAGAAAACCATGTTTGAGGCCAAATCATGGCCCTATGTGCCAAAGCTCTCTCTCTCTCTCCCTCTCTCTATTTTCATGTGTGTGTCTCTCTCTCTTTCTCTCGGCATCAGAATTAAGGGGAAAGAAGTGATGAAAATACACAATATTTTTAACCTAATAAGTTACAACAGGGCATCAGACAACAGGTTCATCTTTAACCTTTTTAGTGTTGCCTGCCAGTGCTTCTTTGCAGCAGAATTTGCAGCACCTGTGTTGAGACATTCACTTTTTGAATTTGCGGTGTGCATATGCATGTGCTTACTGTGTAGAACAGTGCCTTGAGCTCTCAGGGCCACATTACTATGAAGGTGTGTCTGAGGTGAATTTACAGATGTTTTGCCCTAATTCTTCGACTTAGGCTTCAAGTGTTCTCACATCAAAATAAAAAAGAAATGTACTGTCATGCAGATATTCTGGTTTTATTTACAGTCATTTTAAGACATCAATACTGTCAACAAGTTTCATGGAGACTTTATTTTGGGAAAGAAATGAGTTCCAGTGAAAACTGTGCAGTGAGTTATGGTAATTTTTCTTGCTTTTTGAAAACTAATGACAAACAAATTTCTATCAACTTCTGTTAAACTGTGTGTGGTGGCAGAGCAACAAATGAGAACCATAGCTATCTGGATGGCATGATTATTCTTTTTCATAATTTGGGTGGATCCCCCCCCCCCCTCTTTGAAACAGTAGAAGATATTTTCCCAGTGCAAATCATCTTCAGCACGTCTTCATAGCCTTTGTTTCCATGTGTGGCTCATATGGTTCAGCTGCTGCTGCTGTAAGGTGCTTGCAACACCATGTAATCAGTTTTCCCCACTGGGAGGAATAAATGGATGCAGTAACAACCACAGACTGTCTGTTTTGGATAAAACCTGTATGAAAAAGCTGTATCAAATCGAGCGGATCTGGTAGCTTGCTGACTTTGGGACATTCTTTGTGTGTTGGGTTGTTTCTGTGCATACAATCCACACAGGCCGCTCATTTTGATCCGAGCATGACGATCACATTCCTAACATGCAGGAGAGTTGCATACGCAGGTGCTACCTCATTCCTCAGATGCATGCATCTCATATTTCTACTTGTTTCCATGATGAAATAACCACTTTCTCTTATTTTGTGTTGACTGGTTCACTGAACGTTCCTCCTTGGTTGTGCGATGCAAATGCATTCAGAAAATGACCTGTACATTGACATTGATTTACTAGCTCCTACTACTCTCTCTCTCTAGGATGTACAATATTTGTACTGATAAAGAAAACTGTACATTTTTTTCTGGAGCACATCAGTATGTAGTTCCATATACGCTGACCTAGCACAGACAAGCTTAATCTCTTCCATCAGATATTCACACATTTGGAAAAAGTGCCTTGTGTTTCTGACATCACCCACTACATGATCCATTCATCTCTGAGCTAAGTGAGCTAAGCGCTGGGAGTCTTTGATCACGATCTACACTCTCCTCCTCTTAATGACTGCGCTGACTTGGCACTTCAGCGGAGACACTAACAGAGCTGCTTTGTGCTAAATGGGAGGCCCGTATCCTCACCTGGTTGCACACATGCAAGCGCGCACACACAAGTTAAATACACGCGCTGTGTGGTCTTCGCAATTTACCAAGAACTTCCTGCTCTTCACAACGACACGCTGACATCACATCTCCCCCTGTCAATCAAGCGCCGTGGCGATGCCTTGTTTTGTCTACCTGAGTGAATGACATGAGGCTCTTTTAGAAACAGTTAAGCAGCAGAAGTGTGGAACAGAATAGAGAGGAAATCCCTGTTTATTTAAAACTTTGTGCCATCACACAGATGCGAGGAGCACATCTGGTTGTCAGTAAGCCTCCTCAAGTTTAAACAGGTGTTAAATGACTCTTCGGTCTGTACTAGTACTGCTGCATGTTTTGGCCTATTAACTCCAAAGCAAGTGTGTTCAACAATAATCACTTTCCTCATTACACAAGTGTTTGGTTTCCAACTTTCTAATCAGTCATTTGATATAATCTCATTCATGATTTATTGCCTTCAAAAACGTGCTTCTGTTGTCTGGTAATGCAGGTGCATTCTCAATCCTGTTGCATTCAATGGCATCCAGTCATTTAATATTTCAAAATCTACTGGCAAGAAGTAACCTTTTGATGAAGCAGATGAAAATCGACTTGTTTTTTATCTGGTTTTACTTTATTCCAGGCATAGCTCATTATTGCAATCTCTTTTTTCAAAGCTTATCATGATTATCTGAGGTTTTTGCTGTGATTTCTGGCAGATGTGGCCTTTAGAAGTTCCCGGTACAAGTCAGTGGAGTTAATTGTTTTTCAGGAACTGACAAGGGGTTAAAAAAGATTAGTCGATGAGAGAAACTCTGGGAAAGACAGCAGCTTGTTTGTGAAATGTGGTGTGACCACAGCCACAGAGATTTAGCATCTCTAAATACTTGACTAAAGTTTATGAGCCATTTGTTCTGGAGTGCAATGCTGAAACGAGGCAATGTGTGTTTGTGAAAGCGCGCGTATGGAGGTGAAGTAAACATGTTTTTATCTGACAATCTGTGATGATGTGGCGTTATTGGTGGTGGGGGTCTGATTAGGTTCCAGAGATGGAGAGTCTTGTCATATGTGGAAGCTCATTACAAACTGCTGTGCACTGACAGACAGCTGAGTTTCTCTGGCCAGAGCCATTTAGAGTCGTCCAAAGTCTGGGCCATAATAATGTGGTGATGATAGATACTCTTTCCCCTTTTTCTGATCAGGCTTTTACATCTGAAAATCTGAGCCAAGCACACAAGTTTTGAAACTCAGGGCTGACTATAGTTTTGTTATACACTGTGAGGTGAACACCCACCAGACCTACAAAAGTGAAGCTTATTGTGGACTCTGGTAATTATAATGTAACCAAAATAATGGGAAACCCTTGCATTTTCAGGAGCACTGTATCTGTGCATGTTCTCTGTCAGAAAAATACACTCTGTCCCCTATCTGAGCACCAGAACAAACCTGTTTTGATATGGCCTTAATGTGAGTTATGAATGTGTTGTTCATGCTTTACACAGTTATGCTGCACAAGGATATGTGCCAGTAGATGTCTGTGCTGATGTGATATTAAATCAAGCATTTTGTGCATTGCGTGCTGTGTTGAAACTCAAGTGCAGTTGTGCTGTTAAACTTCATATTTAACATTTAACTTGCTCAGCCAGTTGAACAGATTTCCTTTTGCAGCATTTCCATATTTTGTGATACATCTAAAAGATTGGTCAAAACTCCAGGGATACACTGTGTGGTAGCATGGCCTTAACTAATGCTGAATTACCTGTTTAATTATTGTGTATGTTACAAACTAAGTTATTTCCCACCCTTTGAAATCTCATGGTCATGGTGCGTCAGACAAACAAAGAGCTTGTCTTTATCAGATTCTGGATTTTGCCATAACAGTGTGTCACACTGGGACTTCTCTCAGTAAGAGACACACTCTGCCAAAACACACTGACCCTTTTAAGAAATGGCGCTGTGGAGACAGCAGTGTTTGGATTGTCTGTTACTCATTTGGAAAGCCAGCAGGCATGCAAACACTAGATACCCTGTAAACACACACAGGCAAACACACACACCCTCATACACCTATGGTACTATCAACAGGTTTACTTACTTTTTTTGGTTTATTATGATAAAAGGACAATTTGTTAATATCCTTAATCCTTTGATTACTTGCTAATTAAAATGTGCTATAACTATATGTCTGTAGTAAGATAAGAAGTTAAACTCCTGTCCTCACCGTGGTCAAAGACAAGTCTTTCTCTTGTTCCCCTGAACAAAGTTTACCTTCTTCAATCAGTGACTGAATCAACTGGCAGTGTCCTGTACTTCATTCATACATATTGAAGATATTACTGTGAACATTAGCTGGAGGTCATTCACTGTACAGTATCTCCTCAGCCTTCCTCTGCTCTGCTCTCTGCTCCAGTGCAGGTGGTGCTCCGGCTCAGCCAAGTCTGATTAGTGTGAGGTCGCACCCTAACTAGGAATTGCTCACAGCTGGCAGTGTCCCGCACTGGGATGTTTCATTGCTCTTCTTCCTCTATCACTGACACTATCATTAAGTTCCACAGCCTGAACTTGATCAGCTGTTTATTGTGAATGTGCCAATGGGATGATGCATGGCCACAGGAGAAACATTGACTCCTCAAAGCGTCTGTTGCGTGACGAGAACTAAAGTGAGTTCAGAGAGTGTATCTTTTTTAGTTTCCATGGCAATCTGCCCAGCCATTAAGGCTCTGACCTACTAGGGGAACATCTGCAGTGATGTCACATTTGGGCAAAGGCGACGCGAAGTGACGGGCCGACCTGTGGGAATGTTGGCAGGCGCGCTGTTGGCAGGGCTTCACCACTGACAACACAGAAGATGGAGAGCAGCGTCTGCGTCTAGTTGTGAAGCAGCCAACAAACCGGTCACCTCGTTCTGATCTCAGGATTCTCCAGAATCAGAAAATGAGTCAGTTTCTTTGGAAAATATTAAAGCTTGTTTTAGCATGCTCAGATTTCACTGTGTCAAGCATAACAGAGAGAGAAGCAGCTGTAAACCACAGTCCAGCCTTGTTATACAGTATTCAGCTACAGTGGAGGCCACACAGCAGAGTAGTGTGGTTTGCACCCCGTTGTTATTTTTTAATTGCCAGAGTCTGCAGGGCTTTCAATCCTATTACTGCAAGGACGAAGAAGTGTGCCCCTCTTCCCGTGCATGTGTGGGTGGGTGGGTGGTGGGGCTCACTGACCACATGCACAAGTATACTAACATACACACGCACACACTTCTCTTGTGGAAGTGTTAACGTTGGCACTCTCCGTCTTCATCTCTGTCTCTTTTCTCCTCTCTTCATCTGTGTTGCTCTTTCACTCACTCATACACTCAGGCCACGCGGTACAGCCTAATTTACAGGAGCTGCCGCTGCGCAGCACGTGTGTGTTGGACTTAACCTAATGTTTTCCAGATGCCCAGCATCTATACCCCACTGCCCATATGCACTGAAAGAACAGACGATTGTTCCGGGGGTCCTCCCACTAAGGAGAACCAGGTGTGGTGGTGAGGACTGTGTATGAGCATGTGTTTGACAGAGAGAGAAAGAGAACGAGAGAGCAAGAGGAGGAGAAAGGAGAAGTGGTAGGTGGGCATTCACAAAGTGCTTGCGTGTCTGTTGGAGAGAGAATAACAGTCTGGCATGCTTGAGAGTGTGTGTGTTCATTTATGTGTATGTGTGACTGACAGACAGGAAGAGAGCAGGCAAATGTGCATTCAGCCGTGCCTACAATAATGGTAAGTATGCAGAATATGATGACATGGGTTGGGGCATTAGACGGTCGGAAGCCCCCGCTCAGCCTCTTGGCAAACTTTATGGGGTGTATCTGACATGTTGTCAAACTGTAAAGCGTCTGAGGATAGAAGCCAAGCTGGTTGGAGCAGATCAGTGCTGGAGAATATCAATATGTGTGAAGGAAATCTAGGACATTGTGGCCCACCTGAACTTCATGCTCTGAATATGTGAATATGTACAGTATCGAGATGTAATCATCAGCTTCATCTCTGTAACATAACTTAGAGGATAACTGCCTCTCTGAATGTCTGCATTGTGGAATGCTTTAATATCTCAGTGGTCTGACCTGTGGTTGGATGATCCCACTGGGGAGGCTCAGGCTGGAGTTCAGGACTGCCCCCCCTGCTTTGTGTGGACTGTCTGTCCTGTCACCTTCAAGTACCCATCAAACACAGAGCACACAGCACACTGCACATGGCAGCTGCATCATTATAGTGTCTGCACCCAGGTGCCAACCAGGACTCTAGCTGCCTGCCCCCTGGTTGTCTGTGCATGAAACTGGAGACAAGTTTAACCCCTTGTACCTCATGTTGTTTCTGTTCTTTTCAGCTTCATTGATTTTGTAGGAAGATGATGCGCTCTTTGTCTCTCTATGGATGTGGTTCTGATCTCCCATGTTTTTTTTGTTTTGTTTTGTTTTGCAGAACGTGGTTCCCAGGGAGCCTTGGACCTGACAGAGCTGATCGGCGTGCCCCTCCCCCCCTCCGTTTCCTTCGTCACAGGTTTTGAGGGTTACCCCGCCTACAGTTTTGGGCCAGATGCCAATGTGGGCCGCCTCACAAAGTCATTCATCCCCGACCCGTTCTACACTGACTTCGCAGTCACTGTCATCGCTAAACCCACCACACGGCGCGGTGGTGTCCTGTTCGCCATCACAGATGCTTATCAAAAAGTGAGACAGTCATTGTGCTTCACTCCACTTATCTGTGATTCTCTGTTTATTTTCTGCCTCTATTCACATCTAACTTTGTTTTTAAGATTGTCCATTTAGGTATAGCGTTGTCAGAGGTGGAGGATGGTTCCCAGAGAGTCGTACTGTACTACACTGACCCAGATACGACAGGTGGGACCCAGGAAGCTGCTTCCTTCAAAATGGGAGACCTGACAGGAAGATGGGCGAGGTTCACCCTGACTGTACAAGGGGCAGAGGTGGGTGTACAAGCTTCAGTTCACTTTTGTTTGAAATAAGATGCTATGCTAAATCATTATCATTTCTAAGATATTTATTTAAGGGTTGGAGATGATTAGGATGGTTTTTTGTAATTTGCTGGATTTCAGTTTATAAAAAAAAGGCTTTTCCCTCCAGAATCATTGTGAAAGTTTCTGAGTGAAAAAAACCAACCATTTTCGCAAAAAAAACAACAGGATTTTTGTAACATGGTCTTCACACCAACTCGGATGAGTAATATTGTTAATGTTCTAACACTATATCAACAAGTGGTTGTGTAAATCTTTTACACATCTTTTAAAATCTGGTCCCAAATACACAAAGAAGCACAAATAATTTCCTAAAGTAGCTCTCCACACTACTGAGGTGTAAATAGTTCACTCTTGTGACTATTTTCCGCTGGAGATTTATTGCTCCAGTATTTACAACAGCAGGTCGGTGTGTGTGTGTGTGTGTGTGGGACTCACTCAAAATAAACATTAAAGTCATCATAATGAAAGAACATGCCACTCAGTGAAATGGTGTGGCTCATTCATGTGTTTTTAAATAGTTCATAGCCAACAGTGGAGTTCAGTGGCACAGAGGAAAAAGCTGTAATAGCATTTGGCTGCACAGGCAATAAGTGTTATATTGAATTTGTTGGCTTTAGTTGTTTCTTTGGAGTCTTGTATCTTTTTCCACATGTTTATTTAATGTGTGACAGTGTCGTTGTAAAATGACACACGCTGAGAGCTCAGTTATTATGATTGATTATTGTGTTGTGTCAAATGAAGATGTTTTGAGCTTCAGGTAAATTGTCTGTCTCTTTACCCTGGTCCCTCAGGTGCGTCTCTACATGGACTGTGAGGAGTACCACCGAGTGGCCTTCTCCAGGAGTCCTCAGCCTCTGACCTTCGAGGCCAGCTCTGGGATCTTCGTGGGAAACGCTGGGGGCACGGGCCTGCCCAGGTTTGTGGTGAGTTGGAGTATTTGTTCATCATTTAACCATGATTTCCTCCTGTGTCCCTTGCACTGCGTCTTCATCACCAGAGTCAGATGTGTTGGATCAATGAAACGAGAATGAATGTGGACTCGGCTGCTCGCTGCAGAGATAAACGTGGCATTGGGGCGGTTCTCCTATTTTACATTTGAGACATGAACACAATCGTCTTTGTTGGCAGCTTTATGGCAACCACAAGAGACGAGGAATGAATGACCACATGTGTTTATGAGCACTGCCTCATCCTGTGGGACCTCATAAATGACAAAATGTGTGTGATTTACATTTTTGGGAATATGGCCAGTAGGCTCATCTTGAATAACTTACGCTGTGTGCGCAGTCGCCAGTTTGTCAATTAAAAGGATTTCAATGAAACAATAGTGAGGATGCAATTATGGAAGTTCTAGTTCAATGCACGTGCTGTTAAAAATATCCCTGAATGGTTATAATGAGAGGTGTGTGCTGAGGAATCAGATCCAGGAGAAGAAGTAGTAACACATGCGATGCTGTGTTCTTCTCTCTGGGCTCTTGTAAAAGAAAATGAACCAGTAAATGCTCCAGTGCGTTCCTCCCAATCATCTGTGATTTTCTGTTTTGTAATTGCAGTGAAAGGCAGTGCTGGTCCCAGTGCAGCTGGGATGGAGGAATGATGAGAAGAAAATAGTCCAGTGTAAAGGGAATATCATTCAATTTTAGCCAAGCTATTGTCTGTGCTTTCGATGTTATCAAGATGTTAGATCAGAAATTATTACATGTTATTAAGGAGAGCATCTTATAGAATAAATGACTCCATGGCCGACAGCTAAATAAGAAAAATACATGACCCTGTCATCTTAAAAATAAAGACCAGGCCTCCTCTCTGCTGCTTCGCAACCTTTTGTCCTTTTCCTCTCCTTCTGATTTGTGAGTTCGTGTGACGGGAAAAACTACAACATGTCTTATTTCCCGAACACTGGAAAGAAATTCCTATCGCCAGGCAGCTTTTCTCTCATTAACATTTTATTAGTGAAATCTGAAGAGAGTTTCAAAGAAGCGTCGCGAGCCAGGCACACAGCGATTGCTTATTCAGGAGTTCTTGGTCTCAGAGGGGAGTCAGTTTTGTTCTAGAATAACCTATCAAATGGTTATCTACTCCCTGCTGTGGTTTAAACCAGCTCCAACACAGGTATTTACATCATGAAGAACATGAGCCAAAAAACAAAAAACCTCACTGTACAACTGTTTAAAATCTCCATGACATCCAACATCTGAAGTATCTTCATCCTGTTGAGCTAAAGAGACCACATTATATATAAAATAGTGTGTAATCTTTTTGACTGGCTTCAGAGAGCGACTTCATTCATAGCAGTGGACTTTGTGGGGAAGCAGGGTCACTGATCTGATAACAGAGGCACAGGCAGAACCAGGAAGTTGTTTTTCCTCTTCCTCTCATGTGTCATTTGAATTAAGACAAAATTATTATTCTGTCCCATGACCCTTTGTCGCTGACATTTGACCAAGGCATCATTTTTTGTTATGTCTATATCAGTTTGTACGAAATGAAACTTCTTCTACAGGATATAAACACTGTGTTAAATGAATAACAGGCTTTAGAGAGAGTCAGGGTGATAACTGTAGTCTTTTTAAACTGCTGTATACTAATTGCCTGCTGGTTACATCTCCATATTCAACTGAGGAAGAAGAAGAAGGAGTCAAATTATTATTGAATGAGCTCCCTCATATTACTGTGTTCAGTTCATCACCTTGATTAAAAGTCAGGATTAAGGTAAGACAAGCCTACTTTTTGGATTCATCAGAGAATGAGAAATGAAGTTCAGGTGAAAAAAATGATGCTGTGGCTCTCTGTCTGTCCAGTTACTGTTTTAATTATAAGTAGCCTATTTCAAATAGACATCATGCAAACCTCGATCTGGGATAAGTGGTTGAAAATGGATGGATGGATGGATGGATGGATGGATGATCCAAACGTCATACAAAACTCTATTAATGTTGTCAAAAAACTGCAGTGCCCCTGGGTTGATTCTGTTCATGGATGTATTCATCATTGTCATAAATCAGAGTACACCAGTCATGACTGCTGGTGAGTTGTAAAACCTCCAGTGAAGCATAATCATCATCTCTCCTCCCACTATCTGCTCTGCTGCTTCCACTACTCCACTCCCTCAGACAAAGAGGACCAGTGGTGAGTGTTGGTTTCCAGCTGTTGACTGTTTGAACAGGCAGCTCTGACAGGGATCCTCCATCCCCACCCAGGGAGAGCAGTACCTACCATGCAGCAGCTCTCTGCAGCAGGACACACACTCTCTCTCACACACACGTGTAAAAGCAAATATGCTAAAATATCTTCTGCCACACTGACTTCACTGATTCACTCTTATTTTTGTTTTCCTTAGTTTCATGCCCATGTTGGGCGTTGGAAAATATGTGGCTGGCACCATCACTACGTCAGAGAGTACAATCCGTTATATGAGTCTTCTCCTTCTCCCTGAGCAACTGAGTGTTTTTCTAACTCATATTCCTCTCTTAGCCAAGTATGCTCTTAATCAAATTACTGTCCCAAGTGTCTCAGTATGCTGAGAATTTCTCAAAGCATGGTTTGGTACAATAAAAAGCTACTTTTTTTTCAGAAGGGTGGATTTATTTTCCACCAATTGGAAACAGCCTTTCAAAAATGCAGTGTTTGAATAACAATTTGTCTCAATGTGAGTGTTTTTCCTGTTTTATCATAAAATATAATGAATACACTGCATTTACTTTGACAGCTATCTAATCTTATATCAGTCCACAGTCCAGTTGTAATTAGCTAGTGACATCTTGTGGCAAAAAGAGGCGACATAGTAGGTAAAGACACGTAACACATGATTATGTCACAACCTGTTTAGGTTATATTTTGAATCAGTGAAATGCATCTTGACCCAAGACACAGTGGTGATGTCATTCGTTGTTCACACTCATACACACATCTGGCCCGTAGCAGTCAGAGTGACCTGCATCCAGTTGCTTTGGCAACAACACTTTCCTCAACATGGTGCCTGCCAGTAAGTGCAGACACAGAGCAGGGCCATGCAAGTACTTAACCTTTCTCTTAGCCATCCCTGACACATGAACACTCCTGAATACCAGACTGTGGACAATACCCAGAGTGTGAAATATACACAAGCAGTCTTCATTCGTGTCAAAGCTGTTATACAGCAGCATATACAGGCTGACATATTATAACCTAAGTGAGGACCTGGTTAGATATTTGCCTGTGGCTCCTGTTCTGCAACATTTCCAGTTAGGGTTTAAGAAAACATCAGTTCTTGTTGTGCTGTTTGAATAGAGAGACGATGACTCAAGCACGTACCAAGCATTCTCACAGTTGAAGAAGCATATAACCTTGTATTTGACTTCCAATGGCAACAGTTGTCTGTATAAAGTATTTTATTTGCTTAAGTACTCAGAATGTGCCACAAAAGTTCACTCACAGGTTTTCCTCATATTTATTATTTTCTTAAAACCCGTATGGCATCTCTTTTCGTTAGCAAATGCTTTTTGGTCATTGGGAACAAAGACACACCTCACTCAGTCCAGGACCATTTCTGTTCCAACATAAAGGTCACTGAGCTCAGATCAGTCGGGCCGAACCCCAAAGCCAGCAGATGCCCAGTGAACAGGCCTCGCCCTCTCATGTCCAGAGCTGAGTGGCTGCAGTTAGCCCTTTGACAGTTTTATCATCACTGTTAAACATGTCCCACAAATGGGGCAGCCATTATAAATCCTCACATCTGGCACCTTAAGACTTCCTGACTTGTGAAAGGTGGTCATATGGACATTTGAGCCAAGCTACCTTTTCTTTTTAGTTCAAATATTCTGTGAGGACATTGTGTTGACTTCAATTCATTCGTAACAACAAAAATCAAGTCCTGAGTCCTTAGCTCTGTTTGGGCTGTAGATGGTAGATAGTGTGTTGATTCCCCACTTTGTGACTGTGTGTGCAGGTTTTTGGCTCAACAATGTGATTACATTGTCTACTGGAAGTCACTACTTGAGCTTTTATCTCTGAGTTACTCCAAACATTGTAGAAGATTGACTATACTTCTGTGTCCACTCATGTGTGTCCGGGTTTTGGGAGTCGAGCAAGTTTGAATTCAGTCAAGTGTGTTATAGACATAGCCCTTTGAGTGGGACATTTATGGTTGTATGTTCAAAAGCTCACACAACCACACACACACACACACACACACACAAACAGCCTGGCACTGACAAAATCCACTCTGTGACTTCAAGTATTTACATTCCTGCGAATACAAACCTTTAAATCTGACCTTCTAAATCGTTCATCCAGGTTTCTGTGGCTCAACTTAAGAGGGAAGTCACATACTAAAGTTGTTTAAAGGAAGGGGAAAAGGTTGTGTGGTGCAATCTTTGTTTGTTTCAGATGTGTTGTTTACTGCACAAACAGATGTCTCGGATTTCGTCGCCATCCCAGCTCATATCCAGCCACTCTCTCTCTTCATCTATTCTTTTCCTCCCTCTCTCCGTCTCACTCCCTCACCTTCATTGAATTTCACAGGCCGTGCTTCATTCTATTAAAAACAGGTGCTCGTCCTCTGGCCTAAAGTCAATATCAATAAACTTGGCTGAAATTGCCTTTGTGAGCTTTTACTGAGCTAATAAGAGAGCAGGCCCACTCACTCCCACTCATATTGGCATACCATACGCACACTTTTCCCCTCCACCCCTTTTTTAATTGTTATATAACAGTTGCATGCATCAGTTATTTCCACTCTAACTTTGCAATAATCTGATGCCGTGAACAGAAGGTCAGAAATCAATCAGTTAACCTTTTAGCGTGGGGCGACCTCCAGCATCCTCTCATGAATCTCGGCCAGTTGAAGCACTGATGTCTGTGCAGTCAGTGTAATCGCTGGTAAGCGGTTGCAGTGTTAAAGTGTCACAGTCTTAACACCTACACAAGTCCGTTGCTGACCCACATGATGCATAGCAGCTGTTGCTGGCCTCAAAAGCGGGTCATCGTATTTGAATCAGGGTGTCTGTTGCTCAGTATGAAGTTAAACATCTGTATCTACAGGGGTGGAGAAGGGGAATGATGTGAATGAATGACACTCACGATATCTATAGATGTATACATTTACAAATAAGACCTCATCATGACTTCTAAATTCTTCTAATAGAATCTGCATGTTAAAATTATTATTATTAAAATTAATATTACTGTTGTTTTTGAGGATTCTGTGAAAATAATTTGTGGAGCACAGATGGTTTCAACAGCCATGAGACACCTGTTTCTCTGCGAAGTGTTTGTGGTTGCGTGCACGTTTGTGTTAAGATTGTGTGGAATTATGCATAGGACAATGAGGAGCGGAGAAATAGATAAACTGTCGTGCAGACAGACTGAGGCAGTATGTTTGTATGTGTGGGAAATGTACGAAAAGCTTCTATAAAACTTAATGGCACAGAATGAGCCAAATTACCATGCAGCATAACACACACACTCTTCTCTTCCTCCACTCCTCTCTATCTATCCCCCTCTCTCTCTCTCTCTCTCCAGGGCTCCATCCAGCAGCTGGTGTTGAAGTCAGATCCCACGGCCCCAGATGACCAGTGTGAGGAGGACGATCCTTATGTTAGTGTGCATGGAAACACAACACACACCCACACAGTTCAGCTCTTACTAGTTCTGACAAAGCTCACCACTCCTGCAGTTTAAACCTGGAATCATTGCTCCCTCTAGTGGTGAAAACAGTACAATACCATACACTACATTGCCAAACGTATATGGACAAGCCCATCTTCATAGCTTTGTGTATTTGGTTTCCTTATTACTAGTTATTAGTTACAAGAAATCCTAATACTTTCATTTCAGAACTTTTGACTGGTTCGACATCGCAGTGCTTTTGTGCAGAAAACTAGTATTTAGGATGTGAAATATAAATGGCCTTCAGTCACATTTAGATTAATGTGCCAGATATGGAATTAGTGGAAATTCTAAGTAAAGGCTCAATGGGAGATTTCCACTGCTTTCATCAGTCCATTTGCAAATTATTATTGGATGGACACTGCTTTGAAAGTGCATTTCTCAAAATAAACAATTGGTAACAGTTGGACACACAGTACTGAATCACTGCATCAAGCGTTTTTGTTCTGTTTCATGAATCTTGTCTTACAAATGCACCCCTATAATCAAAGCACTGTGGTGTCATTATGAACTGTCATTATGGTTTGAAATAGAAAACTAGATTACTTTTTTTATGGACAATCATTTTGAGTGAATTAAGTCTTGCTCTCAGGGCTAATTGGTTGTTTTCGCTCCACATATATTTTGTTCTCATGTGTTCATCAAATCTGATTTGAGTGTCTGAGTAATTACAACCAAACTTGTGAGCGAACCATGGGTATGCAAGCATTTAATGTGTGTTTGGCATGATTTCTGATCCATTTGTCTCTTTCCACAGCTTCAGGTCAGATGCCATTTGTCTGCTGAGGAGCTTTTAATCATTTCTGTCCATGTTTATCTTCTCACTCTCTTTTTTCCTGCACTCGTCTCTCCCCAGGCCTCTGGATATGGGAGTGGTGATGATGCTTATGAGGACATTGCAGAAAGAGATGAAGTGAAGAAGGTTGTGGAGGAGAGAGAGTATACCATGGTGTGTATACACACACACACACACACACACACACACACACACACACTGGTACACACCACACTATCCCCCTGTCCTTCCTATTTAGTTGGTCTGGACTTGGACCAAAGAAAACAGCCCTTATCCTTTTAGGCCTGGTGGAGACTGGAACATGGTGATATGTGCAGCTCTCTGCCAGCATCACTCTGCTCTGAAATGAAGAGGGAAAAATATGACAGTGTGGAGAGACAGGGGTGAAAAGACTACTGTGTTATTTGACTTAAGGATAAATATAGTTACTTAGACAACTTCAATCGCAAGACAGTGGTTGATGGTAGTGAGTTGCTTTCAAAATCAAAACCCAGCTTTTCTTTTGATGGATTGCTTTTTTCCTCCAATTCAAGGAAAAGAGATTAAAAATAACCTTCAGTGGATGATCCTGCTTAACTGCAGGAGGTTCTCAGTCTTTTGCTTTCCCAGATGGTGGGAAAAGACAGAATCCTCATCTTTAAGAACTGATGTGTCTCTTTATAATATGTTTAAAAAAGATGGAGCTCAGATTTCAGCTCAACAAACACCAACGTCAAAACAGATTTAATGATGGAGAAACAACCAACAAACCTAAATCAAAGAAACCAAGGTTCAGAGCCTTATCCTACAAATTTTAATAAACAGATGAACAGGGAAATGAGATTCACACTAACAGTATGGCGGAGTAGAGTCTACAATACCATCGGAATGAGCCAGGCTCTTCTCCATCCCTGCTGTTATATGGAGGGAGCCATTCCCTGCCAGGACTCGTCTGTCCCCTGGACAAATTTGCCACTTCCTGCCATTAAATGCCTTTTGCTTATATGTTCTCTCTTACACATGCTCACCCATTACAGTTTTCACCTCTTCATTCATAAACCAGAGGAAACAACAGAGCACAAAATGTAAAACACAACCACAGCTGTCGTAACACTGTCCTCAGATGTCTGTAACATCTGCTTATTTTCAGTGGTGATAGTCAGGTTGAAGTACTCTAAATAATATATACTTGTTGTTGTTTTTCTTTCATTCTTTCCAGCTTGTAATTTTTGCTCTTTAGGAAAACAAAATCTTATCAGGATGATGTCAGTCTCAGTGGGCAAAGCAGATTTTAGTCCTTATGGACAGGCTGTATTTATATTTGAAATAATGGAAGCACTAGGTGTTTTCCAGATGTGTAACAGCTCTTATCCAGCCAGCTCTGAGTGATAAATGTATCCCTCATCCCTCATCAGGACAGCCAGAAGACAGATAAAAATACTTCTGTGGACAGTAAAGATTTATTTCTTTTTTATCATCAGTTTTTCCATGGCTCATTGATAAACAGGACAGCAGCTCTTTTCTGGGGCAGCAGGTCAAGGCGCTCCGTCATCACTGTGTTGTGTGTAAAAATAATGCAGGGTTAATGTTGAAGTAATGCAGCGCTGTGAGCCAGCCTGGGGAAATGTGTGGAATGTTTCAGCCTCGCACTGTAGTTGGATCTGGTCTGAGGGAAAACATTTCCAACCATCTGTGGCAAACACTCGCCCTGCGCTTCCCTGTTTGTTTTACATTTTACACTGAACAACAGTTTTGTTCGGTTAAAACCGAACAAAAAAAGCCCAGTTTAAGTCCTATAAGCTGGATTAATTAAACACACACGCTGAGACTAGTCTTATTATTTTTCTGCAGTTTCATAGTTGTAAGAATTGCACTCCCCCACCTTATGTTTTACAGCCCCTCCCAGACCTGGAGCCCACTTACAGCACCCCAGTCCGAGCTCCGCCCACTGAGATGTCAACAAACTATGATGATGATGATGAATATGACACGGAGGAGACTTCAGGACAGGAGGAGGAGGAGATGACCACAGTTAGAGGTATGAACATGATCATGTAAGGTATCCTGCCTCTGTAAGTGATGGAAACCTGTTTTCACTGAGCCTTCAGTTGCAGCGAAATCACTCTACACATGGAAACAATCCCTAACCTTACAGCTGTGTGTCCTGATGGAATAATGATGTTGCAGTAGATAGCCACAGTCTTATATTTCTCAATTTAGCCAGCAGATGGTGCTGCTTCATTTCTTCATCTCTATTTCTGCCCTAAACTATAAAGACACTATACTTGCAATAATACTTCTGCCAATTTTTAATAATCTTTATAAAATGCAATCATCCTCTGTTTAAAACTGAACCTGTCCATTAATCCCCCTGTGTCTCTGTGTCACAGTACAATCACACCAGATGACCACTCCAGCCTCCATCCTGGACACTGTAAGTACTGACTCTCTTAGTTAAATGAATCAGGTTTTGTGACAGATGCCGTTGATTAGCTCATTATACTGCAGCGTCCCGATGTGATTAAAACTCAGCTCTTGTACAGTTTGATGATTTGATATATCCCAGGAAATGAGTGAAAAAATGAATCTGTCACTGAACCTACGTGATGATTAGTCCCTCCAGGTGTCTCCAGGGCAGAAAGGGGAACGAGGGGAGCCAGGTCCAGCCGGTCCCCCAGGACCCCCTGGTCCTCCGGGACGGGCCTCTGGAGAAGGAGTTGGGGGTGAGCCGGGACCACTGGGACCACAAGGGCCACAGGGACCTACAGGCTCACCTGGATTACCTGGAAAAGATGGACAGCCTGTGAGTTATAAATACTTAACTTCCCTTCATTCAAATGCTCCGTTTTTAAAAGTAGTCTTCTATATTTTCCTCTTCAGAGTTGTGTCTGTTGTTTGTGTTGACACTTAAGGTCAAAAGACAAAATTAAAGAATGGCTTTCTGCATTTGTCTTTTCTCTAGGGAACCAAAGGTGACCCTGGTTTGCCGGTAAGTGAAGTTGTTCTTCTTGTAGATTTGTAGGTTTCCTCTTAAAGGAGTTTTTTTAGTGTCTGGGGAAAACTGATTCAGGCACATACCCATTCTGTGTTACATGACCTGACATCTGATGTGCCACTGTATCTGTTGTACTGAGCACAGCTGTGACTGTCTTTTTCCTAGGGAGCTACTGGGATTCCAGGATTCCCAGGACTGCAGGGCGAGACTGGTCCTAAGGGAGACAAGGTAGACAGTTCACACTGTCACATTTAATAGCATATGTGGCCCTGAATATGGTTAGAATGTCAATGCTATTTCCAGTCATACCCCTACATGTGGATCAATACAGACGATCCAAATAAATACATAAATATCCCATGGGTCTTTGTCAGGGTGACACTGGTGTTGGATTACCTGGACCTCCAGGGCCTCCTGGACCACCAGGTCGACCTAGCATGTTCATGGTAAGTCTTTAAACTTTTTAAATTGTGTACAGTAGTCATTGATGGCAGTCAACGATGAGTCTGGGGCACCGTGTGGTGCAGTGGATTGAGCAGTCGCCCCATATACAGAAGCTACAGTCCTCGCTGCAGTCGGCCCCGGTTCGAATCCCGCATCTGGCGGCCCTTTACTGCATGTCGTTCCCCCCTCTCTCTGCCTCCCCATTTCCTGTCTCTCTCAACTGTACTATCAAATAAAGACAAAAGGCCCAAAAATAAACTTAAAAAAAAAAAAAACAGTGAGTCTGACTGCAAATTTAAGACCAGTAGTTTTTGAGCTTCGGCCTAAAATAAGTTAAAGCTGTAGTGCCTAACTTTTACATGCCTGTAAATGTTTGTTACATACATACACACATCACTGCTCACCACATGTAGAGCCAACAACTGTGAAGTGCTGGCCCTTCGGCTGACACCACACTAAACCAAGATGTGGATTTGCTTCGCCACAGGAAGTGAATGTTTAATTCACTTTCTGTGGTGAAGCGTAGACCACATAGACTGGAAGTGAACGGGTTATTTGCATATGTGTTTGACAGCAGCTTCAGCTGCAACCATATGCAGCACCAGCAGGTGATTATGCTTCGCCTGCCGGTGCCAGCATTGTACAGTGTGTGTGACTGCAGGCTATACAGCCAGACACAATGTGGAGGCAGGGGCAGTGTTTTTGTGATGATGCAGTATTCCACTGGGGGTCAGCAGGAGTTACGCACTACAGCTTTAAGATTCAGTGGATGGACTTTGTGCTAAAATCCACAATGTCATTTTTTGTTGTAACTTAATTCTGTTAATCTATAATTTCATTAATCACACAATCACATGCTCTGATTACTCTGCTGTTGATCTGGATTTGTTAGGTTGCATCTGTTCAGCTGTCGCTAGACGCTCAGTCCTCTTTGCTTGAGCTGGAAATCAAAGAAAGTAACAGCTTCAGACGGTCTTTGATCTGTTGGATTTCATTCATAGCAGAGAGATGAATCCCAAATATCTGCAGCCTCTTAGGTTTATTTGGTAAATCTGATGTATTTCATGTTTGCTGCAGTGTTGTGTGGCATCAGTCCTTTTCATTGTGTTCACTGTCATTTATATGCACCAGTGATATATAGAAATGAGACTATAAAAATGAACTTGGTCCCAAGTGAGGAATTCATCATAGAAAATGACTAATGCCTGGCCTGATGATTAATGTCTGTGGATCTAATAGATTGTGAAGCTTTGAAGAAAATGACGCCTGAATAAAATATGAAAGATTTATACATTATGACAGATAATGTCAAACTGACTGGTCATGTGGCTTCTATCCATCAGGAGGGGTCAGGATTTGAAGACTTTGACAGCGATACAGAAATTCTGAGGGTGAGTGACCTTCTGTCTTCTTCAGTCTTGTCTCAGTTGATTTTGATATTGATGTTTACTCATTGCACAGTTAGTTCTTCATTGTAGAAGAAGAAGAAAAACTGTGTGTGATGTTGATTTCTGCTTAAGATACTTTGTCACATTAATTGGAAAAATGTTACAAAGGTAAATTGTTTTGTGCCATCAGGGGCCTCCAGGGCCTCCTGGTCCCCCAGGACAACCAGGGCCCCCAGCCGAGGGCATGCTCCCCGGACTACCTGGGACCCCCGGAAAAGATGGGAATGATGGAGAGCGGGGTGATCCTGGACTCCCCGTAAGATCAACTTTTCTCCCTCCCTGTCTTTTTTCTCAGTTTTCATTTAGAGCACAAAAAGCTTTGAGATAATGTATTATAGACTGTAATTAAAAGTGAAATTAGACAAAGGAGCACTGATTTTTTTGTGAGAGAAGAGAGGAAGGATTTGTTGAAAGCGTTCTGCTTTCTGACTGAGTCCTTTCTAGTCTTCAGGACACTTGCGCTGCTGACCTAGCTTCTGTTTTCAGGTGATTGAAGAGTGGTTTAGTGGCTCTGGTTCTGGGCTTGGTTCTGGTTCAGGGTCTGGTCAGGTAGTAACATTTGGCCCAATCGGGTCTATGGGGCTGAAAAGACAGTATTTCCCCTGACTTTACAGGATGCTCTTAGCTGTAGCATCAGTTGGGAGGAAATGTGTCTTTTTGTCTTTACAATATTAGGCTTTTACTAACGCTGTTAATGGACTACTCACGGTGTCCATTATTTACTGCGCCACTCTTTGGTTAAGGTTTTTGCAAACCTATAGATGGTAGCTGCAATTACACAACACATGCTAAATAATAGGAGATGTGCATATTGTTTCCCTCCTAAATTCAGAAATCTAAGCACAGTCTTGTCTCTTCCAGGGAGTGGATGGAAAAGATGGTGAGGCAGGGCCTGCTGGGGAGAAGGGAGAGAAGGTGAGTTATATTCATTACAGAATATATTATGGACAAAGAAATAAAAAGTACAAAACTGTAAATCTAAAGTTGTGTTGTTGCACAGTGCAGCAGAAAAGTCTGAGCTACCGCCTCTTATGTGAATGCACAGCACCCCAGCCTTCATCTGGCTCCTGCTTGTGTGATTTCCACCACTGCTGTGTTTTGAATCATCTGATTTCCCTTGAGCAGGGCTCTCAGTGCTCCATTCGCAAAAACAATTACAAACAAACTAAATAACCACCCAACACAAACAGCCAAGCTGTTAATGAGGTGACCCTGCGGACTAATAAAGCTAAGGGCCTCGAGTGTAAACAAGTCTGTGCTGCAGTAGCTGCTCTGCCTCTCTGTGAGGCTGCGTTCGCTCTCCTGTCACTGCTGTAGTTAATGTTATTTGATTGTATTGTATTTGTTAACAGGGAGAACCTGGTGTTAGCGGGCAGCCAGGACCAAAGGTACGGACTGCAGTGAATCATCATCACTGACATTAACTGTTGTAATTCACACTGACACTCGTACCCAATGTGGTATTTATATAGTACATTTCATTGTATGATATCCCTCTTACACTAGCAGAGGATCAACATTTTGAATTTTTCATGTGTCCCAGGGAGATCAGGGCCCTTCAGGGTTCCCAGGCCTTCCAGGGTCAGAGGGTCCAGAAGGGCAGCCTGGTCCCAGGGGTCCACCTGGCCTTCCTGGTCCCCCAGGACCTCCTGGAAGGAGCTATACCTTCGACTTTGAGGTAGAGTCTCTTTTACTATTTCATATTTGGCCTTGATAATTCAAGCGTGAACCATGTACTCATGAACATCTCACCTCATATCTCCACAGAATCAATAAAGAATGAATGCTCTTGCAAGGTTTTTAGGAGACCTTTAAGTTTGACTTGCAGTCTGAACTTCATAAATGTCTTCTTCCTGTTTGTAGGATTTGGAAGGATCTGCAATGCAAAGCGGTTTTGGTGCTGCACTCTCCAGAGGCCCACAGGTACAGCTGCAATGACAGAGTCACTATCACAGCATTCAGCACCATGTTATTATATTTTCTTCATGGTATCGTTCATCATATACTGTCAGTCAGTTCGTCTTGATGTATCAGACATTGAATGATACTACTGTTTTCCACAGGGTCCTCCAGGACCTCCTGGAGCTCCAGGAGCCAAGGTAAGGCATGTGTGTATGTGTGTGCTTAAAGCTGGTTCTTACAGTGGTAATGGTTTGGTTTCAGGGTTAAGAATGGCATTACTTGATTAAAATTTAAACATAAATTCCTTTGGGTCTCGTAGGGTAAAGATGGTTTAGACGGCTCTGTGGGAGTGCCAGGACAAAAGGTGAGTCTGCTGGTGGCTCAGTTTTTGAGATGTCTTTCTTTTTGAAAGTCTGTTTCTAAAGCAAACAGCTGTTGAGTGAAAGGAAAGTGCTGGATATTTCTTTATTGTTTCTGCAGGGGGAGCAAGGTGCTGCTGGAGCACCAGGACTTCCGGGACAGGATGGGCTAAAAGGGGCAGAGGTCAGAGAATGGATCAACTGTTTAACATATCAATGGATCAATGATTTGATTAAAATGAGCTGTACACTATCTCAGAGTAGACAACTTTCTGTGTGTTTTCCATAGTAAGTAACTGATAATCATTTTTTAGAAGCTACATTTCCTAATAACTGATGCTTATAATGGATCCCTCCTAAAATCTGTAAAATGTCTCCATTTAGAACATAAACACAGTCACAAATGAAATGACCAACATACATTATAAAGCTGGTCAAGGTATGAACCTGTGCAAAACACAACACTGACAGAAAACTACTGGATGTTTAACTGTGTGTTTCTTCTCTCCTTTGTCATCTACAGGGACCAAAGGGGGACAGGGGTGATTCAGGACAGAAGGTAAAACCTTTTAGGGGCAGGATATGTGAATTGGTCCGATTTACAAGTGTACACTTCTGACAATTTTGTTGTTCAATGAAATGCTTTTCCAGGGTGAGAGGGGACGGGACGGACTCAGTTTTCCTGGCCCTCCAGGACCACCTGGACCACCAGGACCCGTTATCAACCTCCAGGATGTAAGTAGCCAATCGAGGCTTGATTTGAGTATAAGGGGCATGGTAGTGTTAGCAGGACTGATATGCTACTGTCTTGTTGAGGGATTGGATCATGGTTGTTTCTCTTGTCTCCTCTTTAGCTTCTACTTAATGATACCGATGGTGCCTTCAACTTCTCAGGGATTTTTGAAGCTCAGGGACTTGCTGTAAGTATCAGGCAAAAAAAAAAAAAAAAAAAAAAAACATCTGTTGAAGATAAAACATTCTCACTGTCCTAACAACAATAGTTGCTTGTTTAGAATAGCTGCTATATTGATATAGCATAATGTCCCTGCTGATGCATTCAGCTTTCTGGTATCCTCAAACTGTGAGAGATAAAGTAGAGATGATGTAAACTTTTTGTCTGTTGTGACTGTTGTGAACTTTTAGATATGGAGTTATCTCACTGTTTACATTTACTCAATGTTTGCAGGGGCCACAGGGTCCAAAGGGAGATACTGGGTTGCAAGGTATCCAAGGACTTCCAGGACTAAAGGTAAGTGGGGCATGTGTGCATCTGTATGACATCAAAAGAAGGTAAATAGTAAACAAACATGAGTTGTGGACTTACTTGTCTGTGTTGTCAGAGCTTATACTTGTTTATATTTCTGTCTCTTGCTATTTTTTTCCCTCAGTCTCCATATAAGATGTTTGTTTACTTGTGTGTGTATGCATGCAGGGTGAGAGGGCGAGTCAGGATTTGTCCTTGCAGCAGATGGAACTATGCTGTCAGGCCTGGCTGGTCCAGTAGGGCCTAAAGGAGACAAGGTTAGATCTCTGATAGGTCTACCTTTCATATCCAGATTCCCTTGTTGTCTTCTTTTGCATGCACTTACCAAGAGAATAAAATGTACTTCAGGATTTGTCAGTATAAACAGCGACCTACCATTTTGCAAACCTTCTCAGTGGAACTGTACATGACTATTTTAATGTGTTTGTGTGTGTAGGGAGCAAGTGGTTTTCCTGGACCTCATGGAATTCCAGTAAGTATCGGCGAACAAATCAAACAAAACTGTATTTTTCAGGTTTTACAACACAATGACCTTCAGTTGTTTCCGCTGTTATGGATGGCAGTCACAGTCACTTTGTTTTGTTTTTAACAGGGACCTACAGGGCCACCAGGACCAAAAGGAGAATTTGGCTTCCCTGGAAGACCTGTAAGCACCATGAACCACACACTGCCAATAATTCAGACATTATAACCTCTTTATCTTGAATATTGATTGGCAGATTCAGTTTTCCATTCACATAACAATTGCTTGTTCTCTGCTGTGCAAATACACCTGCTCTTTGATTAAGACTTACATCAAATTAAATCACACAATAAGGGTCAACAAACTAACAGAAAAATCCCTGAAGGAATCACTGAAGTGAAATTAAATCTAACTATAGTATAGTTGTTGTTGATATGCTGTTGTATAACGTCTCTCTGTCTGTGTCTGTGTAGGGTCGTCCAGGCCTGATGGGACCGAAAGGAGACAGAGGAGACTCTGCTGGTCTGCCGGTGAGTGTCACACCAGGGTGGAATGAAAATATGTCAACATACTGACAGTGATAGTGGAGAGGATAGTGTATCCTTAAAAGCTTGCATTTTCTTATTATCTGTTTTTCTTACCTTCTAAGGGACCTCCTGGTCCTCCTGGGCCACCAGGCCGCCCAGGAATATTCAACTGCCCCAAAGGAGTAAGCACATACGTACACACTCTCTATCAGCATTTTCACTCATCACCTGTTTTATATGCTGACTGTCTTGTCTCCTCTCTCGGGTTCTAAAGACCGTGTTCCCCATCCCTCTGAGACCCCACTGTAAAATGGCTGTAAGTTTCCATCCATGCGACCGTGTTGATAATGTAGCATGTGTTAACAAAATCTAATGTCACACCCTGTGTTGGAGAACTTGATTGTTTTTCTCACTGATTCGATATGAGGCACTAATTCACTATCTTTGTCTGTGATCTGCCTCCATTGTCAATAAGCTAAGATAATATCAGTTCATATTGGAGTAAAGGAGTGTGTTTAATTTTCTCCTACACAAGCTGTATAAAAGTCATTGTCCAGATGGATCTGTTGTCGACAGGTCCGGAGATACTAAGATGAATGTGTTTTCTAATTAACCCTCATTTTTCTGCATAAACTCATTTTAATTTATGTATCACCAACTCCCTTTCACTGTTTTTTTTTTTTTTTTTTTTTGCACATGTCTTTCTTCCTCATGTGTGCAGATAAAGTGCATGTTTGTCTGTGTAACATTTTATCACTCAGCACTATTCCTGCATGCTGCATGTCCAAGCTGGGAAGGTGAAGGCCAAGTGCCAAAAATACAATAAGGTATCATTAGACAGTTTGTATCAGTCGTTTGCATGTGGAATAACCAATAATACAATGTATCAGTGTGATTTCCAAATCATGATGATTTCAGTCATCACTGACTGCTGTTGATGTTTTCTCCATGATTTCAGCTCAATCCCAATGGGACTATTGCAGTTGGTAGGTTTGATCCTTTATGTTTTATGAATTATGAAGCCTGAAATCTGTTTAATATACTCTTAGCACGTGTTTCTGACATAAGAATATTCAGTATATAAGTGCAAAAAAGTGGTATAAAACACACAGAATATAAGCAGATTTCTTTTCCAATAAAGTCCCTCAATCAGCTATTGATTCATGGCTTTTTGTCTCCAAGGTAACTGTCAGACTGGACTAAAAGGAGAGAAAGGAGAGAGGGGAGTTCCTGGGATGCCAGCACCACAGAGTGAGTTGGCACTTCACAATCTGTCAAATCAAATTAAATCAAAGGATAACAGCACTCCCAACGTCAGTGAAAATAAAACCAAAAAATCAATCTCCAAAGGGAAAAATATTCTTTAAAAAAAAGAGAAATAGATCCAAAAATTATCTCCATAAAGTTCTAAAGTTTTCTTTAGGGCTCTTGTTTATTACTTTCCCAGTGTTTGCTGGTATTGAACGACAGCACTGAGCAGCAATTAAACATTTTAGAATATTTTTTGGCTTTTAATTCAAAGTTTATTTGTAATTAACTCCTTCCTTTGTTTCTCATTTCTAGATACATTTCTTCCCAATGGAGGCTGGGTATGTTTAATACAGAGTCTTTGTTGTGGGATAATGCTGCTTTAATGTGCAATGAGATTTTAAGAGTGTATGTGTCTTTCTGTCTATGTCTGTGCATTGAATTACAGGGGACAAGAGGTGACCAGGGTATCAAAGGGGAGAAGGGAGACAAGGGGGAGGCTGGTATGCCAGGGCTACCAGGTATCCCAGGGAGACAAGGACTGGTGGTGAGTCACAGTCTCATGAAGTCACAACCATATCGCCTGAAAAGGAACTGTCTAATGTGGTAAGTAACTTCTTCCTGATGTGTGTCAGGGACCCAAAGGAGAGGCAGTGCTTGGTCCTCCCGGCCGCCCTGGGGTTCCAGGTTCACCTGGTATCCCAGGCTATGGGAGACCTGGTCCTGTTGGTCCTCCTGGGCCACCTGGACCTCCAGGACCCCCTGGACCATCGTCAAGATACGGCTCAGGTAGAAATCATCAGTCACACATGTGTCTTACTTTTACAGCAGAATGTAATGCTGTATATTCTTGTTTTTGATGAGCTTGTATGAAAGTGCTGACATTTTTGTTGAAGCAGCTCTCACCATTGCTGGACCCCCTGGACCTCCTGGACCACCAGGACCTCCTGGATCGTCTGGCAATGGAGCATCTGTAAGTTAATTTGTTTCCTCGGGTCTCAGACCGTATGTGTAGGTATACAGGATTTTTTTTTACTGGACCTCTGTGTATTTGTCAGCTGAAAACATTCTCAACCCGGGAGAGCATGATGCAGCACACCGTCAGGGACACTGAAGGAACTCTGGCGTACGTCACAGCAACAGGAAGTCTTTTCCTGAAGGTTCCCCAGGGATGGAAGGAAATACAGGTACAGACTTTGACAAGTGCTGTGAATTCAGGTTAATCCCCCATTGAATCACCCTGATACGTAACACTAGAATGTCAGACTATTCAACGGCTAGATTTTGCATCTTTACACCTTGTGTAACCTTCCTGCTACAGAAATGAAGCTGCACCATTCAGGAGGTAGAAACTTCAGCCATAGCTGCCTGCTTTGGTTAAAGAGGACATGAAACAGCCAGACAACTTAACATAATTCATTGAATAGATTTCTGGTGTACTTAAAAATTGTCAAACTCACACATGAAACGTAACATTTAGGAGAAAATAGAAGTTTAAATTTGTGTTTTTTAGCTAGGGCTATCTTGTTGTTCGAAAGCTAGTGACGCCACTGGATTGGTTGCCTCCAGTGAAAGTTCAGGATAGCTACACACAGAGACAGTAAAAATGAAACTGTGGAGGCACAGCATTAGAACTGCTCCCTGACATAACAACGAGTTTTACAGGGTTGGAGCACAGGGAAATGTGAACTTCAGAAGGCTTTTATTCTGAAATGCTACATCAGATTGACCTGGTTTTTTGTGGGTGACACCCTGATGTTGAGTACTATCAGTCTGAAGTGGAATGGTTGAGTAATAACCTTTATTATTATTATTAATCTTAGATGGAGCACAGGGAAATGTGAACATTCAAAAGGCTTTTATTCTGAAATGCTACATCAGATTGACCTGATTTTTTCTGGGTGACACCCTGAGGTCAAGTACTATCAGTGGAATAGTTGAGTAATAACAGGTAGTTTTTTTTTCTCATTATTAAGATAAAGCAGAGGGAAATATGAAAGTTCAGAGGAGTTTTATTCTGAAATGCTACGTCAGATTGGCCTGTTTTATTCTGGGTGACAACCTGAGGTCAAGTACTATCAGTCTGAAGTTGAATGGTTGAGTAATAATGGGTAGGTTTTTTTCTCATTATTAAGATGGAGCACAGCAATCCAGTGACGTCACAGGCTGTCGAACAACAACTAAAAAACTAATGCAAAACGTGAAACTAAACTTCCATTTTCTCCTAAATGATTGTGTTTCATGTGTTAGTTTGACAATTTTTAAGTACACTGGAAATCCATTTAATGAATTATGTTAAGTTGTCTGAGTGTTTCAGGTCCTCTTTAAAGTATGCCACCTTAAAGAAAGCAGGCATATAGCTCAAGGCTGAAATGATGCAGAAAATAAAAAGGTGTAACAGCAGTTTAATTGGTTTTCTATTCCTTACTTGGAAGTTGCCACGGTCAGCGAGGCATAAAGTGAGTTTCATGACTTGTCTGTGAAACCTGTCACAATCCAGTTCTAATTTAAAAATCCACTAGACAGTGGAGAACATGTCTTTTTGGAAAAAAGATTCATTCGATTTTTGTGACTTGTTCATTCATCACACCAACATCACTGCTAGTTACTGCAAGGCCAAACTCTGTACTTTACAAGACAGTCATTGATTCATCAGCCAGTCTGATTAATGTATAATTAATTTTAGTATCAAAATACAATGTCTCATTTTTGATGCATAATGTAACAGAGTGGTTGTTGTGAACACAAACTCAAATAACAACACAAATCTATTTAACAGTCATGAGTTTTCTGTTTTGTCCTCACAGCTCGGCAGTCTGATCTACCTCTCCAATAATATCATTCCACAGGACGAGGTAGTTATTGATCATTTTTGTGGCTTTTTAGTCGACGAAGAAACATTGCTCTTGTGTAATATTGTATGTTCTGTATTCATCCATTTAACATCTCTCTCAACTATTCATTTAGCCTCGAGTTGCATCTCAGATAAGAGGAGACACGCTGGAAAGAATAACTTCAGTGAAAGAGAGGGTGAGTTTAAATCACATTATTTTGAAGACAGGAACCATGACACTAAATACTGGATCATTTACAACCATTTGAATGAGATATCATGTAGTAAATTCTGCTGCATGTTCATTTATTTGAAAGAATATCTAATCAAATCCATAGGTTTTTATTGCATGTTTTTCATATATATGAAATATGCTTATACTTTTTCATGGTTCTACTTTTGCTTTTTGTCAATGTACATTAGGTTGGTCATTATTATATGTCATGGTTAAAAAAGGACTCCTCAGTGACTCCAGACACCTAGACTAACAGTGAAACGTCCCTGCTCCCTCTCCCTCCAGCTCAACCTGGTGGCCTTGAACCAGCCTCACTCAGGGAACATGATGGGTCTGGACATGGCCGACCGGCTGTGTTACGAGCAGGCTAAGGCGATGGGTTTACCTCCCAACTATCGTGCATTCATATCATCCAACAGGCAAGACCTGGTCCATGTGGTCTACCCTGGTTTCCGTGATAATCTGCCAGTTACCAACCTCAGGGTGAGTCTATTCCCCTGCTGTTTCCTGCCAGTGTATCAGGCGTGTGCTCTCCCCATACAAAGGCTTTCTGTTTCTGTCTCACCATGATGTGTCTTCTTTCAGGGAGACATTATATTTAGAAACTGGCGTGCAATTTTCAATGGTGACGGAGGTCCAATCAATGCCAGGATACCCATCTACTCCTTTGATGGCCGGGATGTTTTAGCTGACCCCTTCTGGTCAGTAGTCTTGGTTGACCGCCTGCTTCTTTGTTTGCTCTCTCGTGTCGGCATCATTTAAACCTTCTGCTCTTCATTTGTCAGGCCTAAAAAGAGCATCTGGCACGGATCCAGCAGCAGGGGTGTCCGAGTGGTGGACAAACACTGCGAGACATGGCGAGCATCCCACATGTCCGTCATGGGCCAGTCATCCAGCCTGACCTCAGGTCTGCTCCTGGGCCAGCAAACGCGAAGCTGTTCCAACGAGTACATCGTCCTTTGCATTGAGACCCACAAAAATCCGTAAAGCCCTGAACCCCACACCCAAGACCACTCCACCAGAGATCTCGTCCCAGCCACTGTAAATGTTAAATACAAGATGAAAAGATTTTTCTTCAAAAAGAACGTCATTTTCAGCACATCGTCGGTGCTGTGTATAGCAGAGGACCACATCTAACACAAGAGGATGTTAATAGAGAGGATTGTTTAGAGGCAGTAACAAATAAAGATGTATTGATAATGATAAATTCCCATTAACTCCAACATTGTGGCACATAATGTAAAATACAAACCAGAGCCTGGTGGATGCTGCCAGTCTTGTCAGCAACAATTGTATTAACCCATGGAAAGTTCCCATGGATGATATTATTAAATCATGTGTTAAAATGACACACTAGCACCTTTAACCCTCGTCCAAAATAACTCACATGTCACTTAACAAAAGTCAAACCAAGTAACACATGGCTTCACATAGTCCCCAGGGTGTGTTGAGGATGAGACGTCTCTTTGTGACTGTCTTTTCATTCAAACTGTAAGTTGAGGCTGAGGACACACGTGGCTACAGGAATCTGCACCTTTCCTGACCCGTGTCAGTTTTTACAAACCATAGTTTTCCAAGACTTTTGTGATGGAAGCGTAAAACGGCTACTCTCATTGTTTTGTTTACAGGTTGTCATGGAAGTTTTTCTTTTTATAAATCGTTATGAATTTCAGGAGATGTTTACTAAAAGCCTTCCACAACTTGCATTGTCCCTTGTCCAACTGCAGGACAACCTGACAACCAGTGTTGCCACCAAAGTAATTTTTTAATGCACTGTACTTTTTAAAATATTTTTCAGTTCAACATTTTCATCCTTCAATGTGTTGTTTGTGTTAGCTTTTCATACACCTTGGTGATCTCACTCCTTAGCAGCTCTTTCTCTTAATAGGCTATTTAATTTAAAATTCCATGATTTATTTATACCGTCACAGCACATAACATGAAATCAAATGATTAAATTTAAGAATGTAATTTATCGTTCGTTGTTTGTAAAATGACTGACTGTTTCTTCTCACTTTTTGCCTTTGTTTTTGTACAGTTTTTTTTTTTTTTTTTTGAAGTTGACAGTTTTCTGGACAATGAGGACAAGTCAAAGCAAAACTCCACGTAGTGTAGGCAAATCAATTGAAACAAGCTAAATATTTTCATGCCAAAAAATACTCCATTAGAAAAATCCTTGGGCAAAAGTGAGAGCACATGTTTTTGTATAAATATTGATGCATTGTTGAATAAAGGTTTTTCTTTTCATAACCTGTTTTTTGTTCATTCTCAGTGCAGCAAAGAAAATAACCTAATACATAATAATACATAATAAATAATCTAATACAGTCCGCCTGAGACCCAGCTGGCCAAGTTTTTGTTGAACTGTTCAGAAAAGAGAGAAGCTGTTGTTTTATTTCTTTTGTACCCTTAATTATTTATCTTTTAATTGGTAATTGTTTTTTTTAAAGTTTGACTGAAACAAAGCATCATCAAAAAGCCTACTTCAATTAGGTTATTAAGGAGCAAAAGGGAACAATAAATGTGCACTCTGCCTTTTGAAAGAGCTGTTGTTCTAGAGGTTGCATTCAGGGACTCAGTGAAGTCATCATGTGGTGTGCATGTTTGCAAAGCTATTAGTTTTTTTTTTTTTAATGCATTTGCCTAAGGCTCACATTTAAAGCATGTTAGGTTCAAGTGCTAACAGATAGTTTTGAAATTTCAGCATTTAAATCTGCCAGATGTAATATGTGGCATAATACTTACTTTTCACAACAGTCATACATCTACAGTATTTAGCTTATTATACTAGAAGTAAAAGAAAACAAATCTCCCCTGGGAAGGTTATAATTATAATCATGAGATAAAATGACAAAATGTTGAAATAAAATCCAAATTGTGATGTGTTGAGATCATGAGATACAAAGTAAAAGTTATGAAACAAAAAAGAGATAATTGGTTTAGCAGCTCACAATTTCGACTTTGACTTATCATGTTTGAATAAATCTATTATTTCAGTAAAAAGCTGGTGAACCAGGCCAGTTTAAGGTTCAGTTTAAGATCATACCTTTATTTTGAAAAAGGTAGACCGGAAGTGTCGCTCACAGTATTTAAAGAACGGCTGAATGGAGTCGGTCAGAGGAGAAACTGTTTGTTTTGTACTGACGAGAATGATTGTGGTTGTGCTCTTCGTTTCCCTGCTGTGTTTCCCCTTTAACTCCACAGCCAGGAGAAACGACAGGCCTATCATTGGTGAGTGAATATTACCATTTTAAGTTAGGCTAACAGTTTATAGACACGGTGAGCTGAAGCCACCCACCAGCCACACGACCTGTTAGAACCTGTTGTTAAAGTTTGTCCAGCAGCTTTTGAACAGAAACGTGTATTTAAAGCGACTAAACAGCTTTTCTTTTGAAAGGTATCCTGGCTCAAGAGGTCTTTTCACCAAAACCAAACCAAACGTCTTACATCGCTGCCTCTTATGTCAAGTTCCTGGAGGCAGCAGGAGCCAGAGTTGTCCCTGTTATGTGAGTCTGTCCGTGTTGTTGTTATCTTTGTAAAGTCTAAACTACCATGGCCTCACAAGATAAGAGCCTCTGGCTTCTGCTCTGTCGTTTCACCAGGATAAACCAGTCACTGAAGGACTACAGCGCACTGTTCAACTCCATTAATGGGTAAATATGTTATTACGCAGGAGCCAAGTTAGTTCAGCCTGTGTGATGTGTTTTGTTGAAATGCATCACAAAATAAAATATAAAGGCATTTACAGAAAAGTAAACAACTTTTTTTCAGGGAGATTATAAACTACTAAGTTGGTTTAGTCTTTTCAAAGATGAGATTTCTCTGGCATACATCATTCTTGCAGCACACCACAGAGGTCTGCAGTGTTTATGGTCGATGCAGCAGCAGCAGCAAATCGCCCTGTCTGGCACCGTCTCATCCACTCTGTGCGTCCAGAGAAGGTCCAGAGGGGCCCGTAGAAAAGCTCCTCGCTGCTCTGTAACAGAGGAGTGTTAGGCAGGAGTACATTTACCAAACCAAGGCAAAAGTATGAAAAGTATTCAACGATAAATCCTCAAATGATGAACGCTGGTCTCTTGTAAACCCCCCCCCCCCCCCCCCCCCCAAAAAAAAAAAACACTTCAGATTTACCTCTGTGACACCCACACAGTCCAGACCTTTGTGGGTAGCGTAGTGGGGAATGTATGAATGTATGTCAGCTGTAGGGTGCTGGAACTGGAGCTTGTGAGTGCTTGAGTTGAACCTTGAAAAGGTCTATGAACCCTGCACACGCGTCATGTGATGTGAAATGAGGTGAACTCATCTAACAACTCACTAAACATTTTTCGTATCGGCTCGCTTCCTGTGTGTGTGTTCTGTGAGCAGGGTCCTTTATCCAGGGGGCTCAGCCAGCATCACGTCATCTGGTTACCAGAGGGCTGCCAAAATCTTTTATGACCTTGCCATTGAGGTGTGTACTCAGAGTTATATGTAGTGACTTACCGTATTTTCCGCACTATAAGGCGCACTTAAAAACCTTTCATTTTCTCAAAAAACGACAGTGCGCCTTATATATGGATCAATTGGTTAATTGGTTGATCCATACTGGTTGTACACGGCGCTCAAGGCGCTCTGTCAAAATGTTTCAGTATGAAAAACCAATAAAAACTATTTAATAATCCAAAACACCGATCCCTTTATTTTTCTAAGCCTTTTGCTAGACTATCCGCCGGATTAGCTATAAAAGGCTAACGATCCTCATATTCCCGTTTAAGACACGAAGTCTTATCATTCACACTTGGTGAATCTCTAATCTCACCAACAAGTACGACTGGTGAACTACAAGGCCGCACCGCTTGCAGCATTACGGCTACCGTAGTCAGTATCGCTATGCATCCACTAGGATGCATAGCAGCCCCAGTCAAACGTTTGACTGCAGTATCTTCTATTCTATGCGCTTTATAATCCGGTGCGCCCTCTATATGAAAAAAGTTCTGAAATAGGCCATTTATTGAAGGTGCGCCTTATAGTGCGGAAAATACGGTACTTTAGCATGTTGTTGCTGGATCTGATAAAGTGCATGTTACATGTGATGTTTCAGGCAAACGACAGAGGCGACTATTTTCCTGTGTGGGGCACATGTCTTGGATTTGAGCAGCTGACTGTTTTGACGAGTGGAGAGAAGCTATTGACACGTACCAACACAAGTGGTGTGGCGTTGCCTCTTGTCTTCACCAACGGTATGAATGTGTCTGAACAGATGTACTTATAATCACTTATCAAGCATATTTTTTTCTCACTCACATTAAATTTTGCTTCTTTATTCATGTAACAACATTTTGGAGACAGATCAGTGTCAGGGCTGTCACAGAGCACAGCTTCTGTACTTTAACTCCTTTAAAAGTCTGTGTATCATGCATCATTATATTAATGACCTGTGTGTGTAGAGACCAACAACAGCCGGGTGTTCAAGGGCTTCCCACCAGAACTCATGAAAGATCTGGAAACTGAGCCGCTCACAGAAAACGCTCACAAGTGGAGTGTGATGACGTCGGTAAGTCCTTTATTACTATTATAATGCGAAGAGGGTTCAGGCACCAGCGTTATCAACAGTGGGTTGTAAAGGGCACGGAGGAAGAGCCACAGCACGCAGCATGTCAAGTGCAAGAGCAGAGGGATTTTTTTTTTCTGACAACATAGAAAGGATGAAGAGAAGAGAAACCAAGACATGGTTTAATTGGGTGCATTGCAACTGACCTCTCTGTTTCTGTCAGACTTTCAACACAAATGAGGAGCTGAAGAAGTTTTACAAAATTATCACCACAAATACGGATGGAAACATTGAGTTTGTGTCAACAATGGAAGGTAATTATAACCCAGCGTCACTGCACAGCAAAATAAAGCAGACTGGAGGGAACTGTTTAAATCGCTGTGTTGTGTTTGTTTGCCTCTCCGCAGCGTATGATTATCCAATTTATGGGACGCAGTGGCATCCGGAAAAAAATGCATTTGAATGGACAAGGCCTTTTACTCCACACTCTCAATCTGCAGTCAAGATCACCTTCTACACAGCTGAGTTCATTGTCAATGAAGGTATGAACAGCACAGCAGTGTTTTTAGTTCTTAAACTGAACAGCCAGCAGCTGTGTGATGGAGCCTTTGTGAAGTGTAAATATGACTGTATTTTCTCCCCCCCCCCACAGCCAGGAAGAACTTTCACAGCTTTGACTCCATAGAAGCTGAACGCGACGCGCTGATATACAACTACAATCCTGTTTACACTGGCCAACAAAGTATCTTCGAGCAGAAGTATTATTTCTGATGTGTGTTTGCGAAGGGCTTT
The DNA here is from genome assembly GCA_021432705.1 of Caranx ignobilis. NCBI lineage: Eukaryota > Metazoa > Chordata > Actinopteri > Carangiformes > Carangidae > Caranx > Caranx ignobilis. The sequence continues at coordinate 4,822,731 of MU269986.1, forward strand.
TCCATTTGCAGCAGCTGATTGGCTGTCTTTATCTTGTCACTCGTGAATGTTTACAGGTAATTTCAGCTTGTTTGATTCTGCATTAGCTGCTCTCTCCAGTTGTTCAATCTGCAACAAAACAAGCTACAAAAACTAAACTGGGAGAAGGAAAGTTTTAAACATGCAACGTGAATGCTGACGGATTTCAAAAAATGTCAAGCTGTGCTTTGATGCTGTAGCTGGGCTTTTATCTGTGTGTTAAATGATAGAACAGACAATACACAGTTATATTTTAAGGCACTGTCCCCTGAAATTTTGTGTGTTGGTAATGATTTTTTAAAGCTGCACAAATCAATGTATATTTTAGCAGTATTTCTCTAAATGTGAAAGATGGTCACTGGCGGCCCCTTGGTTCCATTCATTCACCTTTATGGAGCATTTCATCAGTTTCACAATCGCTGTTTTGAGACCTGTACATTCAACCTTTATTAATTATTAACCTCATTTTCTGCTACAGCAGGAAGCAGCTGGTTTTAGCAAAAACACTCCGAGAAATACACCTCAACCACATGGTGAATACTGTAGTTCAGGGGTGGTGAACCATGTGCCATGGAGAGCCATGTGTATGCAGGTTTGCCTTCCAGCCAAAGACTTCAACACTGATGAACACACCTTCAGCCACAGAGGTGTGTCCATCAGTGAAATCACCTGTTGAAGTCTTTGGTTGGGAGGAGACCTGCATACACATGGCTCTCCATGGCACATGGTTCACCAGCCCTGCTGTAGTTGAAGAGTAGCTGGTGAAGGTGAAGGTGGTTGAGCAGGTACCAGGTAACCTATTCCACAAAGGGCTGAGTGGCTGCAGGTTTTTGTTCCAACCAAGCAGCAGCAGCACACCAGACTTGACTCAGTTAATCAACTGGTCTCAGTCTTCTGACAGCTGATTGGTCAAACTGTGTGCTCTTGATTGGTTGGAAAAAAAAAAAAAAAAAAACACGACCCTTTGTGGGATGAGTTTGACAGCCCTGAACTAAAGTGAGGGCCTGTCTCAGTATGCACACTCGATCACAGTTACACGCCTGGGCACTCGGCGTGCGCGTTCACGGTGTTAGTGTAAGTGCGCAAGTGTGTCCCATTTCTCCAACGACCAAAAGTGCAGCGCGTTTGATTTGCACTTTACCCACACTTAGGGTAAGACCGCACCTGCGCGGTATTTGGCCAAGATTAAATCCCACAATGCACCAGCTGGTGAAGTCTGCCGTCACTGGGAGCCAATCGGGAACCACACAAGATGCCACCGAAGAAACTTCAATGTAAGAAAGATGTTTTCTAACTGTAACTGTAACTCAATGTCGTAGTCCCGACATTGAGTTACGATGCCAGCGCAAGCAGCTGCATTTTACGCACAGATCGCGCGATGTAAAGGTTGTTAAGTGTGTCCCATTTGGTTTTTTAATAGTCTCGCGTACTTGGCCACGTAATACATACTTGCACACTATAGGCAAATGTACGTTCCACGTGACAAAACGTTACCAAAGTGAGTGCGTAACCAAGCACACTCAGACAAGTGTGGAGGAATGGCCTATCTCTCAGGGAAAAACAGAACAGAGGGGAGGAAACTAGATGCTGGACTTAGGATTCAACAGACTCTAAATCAGTGCTAATGTTGCTCTGTGCCTTTGTAACAATGCTAACACTAGCTGCGTTTATATGGGTCCAAAAATCTTATATATAATCGGATTAATAGGTCAATCAGATTCAAATTGTCTCATGTAAACACCTTAGCGGATCCGATTCACCTGGATCTGATTAAATTTACGATTAGATTGAAAGAGGTTGTCTACGCCGATTGATAATCAGTTTGATGTAGCATATAAACGGCTGAAGAGTGGACTATACATTCTGCGCATGCGCGCCCTAGTACGTAGGGTTGACGTTCGCGGGAAATAGGAAACAGGAAATAGGAAAGTCAAAGCCGGTCATAACAAACATGGCGAATAGACAAAAAAACTGGACAGTCGTTGAGACGAACTCTATCTCTTGATGAAAACTAACTGCTGAGACCGTAGAGCCGCAAATAAATGTCAAAACAACGAAATTAGCGTCCGCCACAAAACACGACGTGGATCCATTGCTCTAAGTGTAAACACGGAAGTGCACTTCTTTTGCACCTTTGCAGGTAGTGGGAGTGAGACCATCTGCGCATAACAATGAAACTATATAATCGGCTTCAGCTGGGGCCATGTTTAGCGGATTGTATGTGGATAGCTTTATTCAGCGTTCATGTATACAGATCGAATACATGAACCGAATTCCGATTGTTTTCAATCAGATTGAGGAAAACACTGCATGTAAACGCAGCTACTGATAATGTGGTAAATGTTTAGCACGCAGGGTAATCTGCTGCCCTCAAGTGACCAGAGAAAAGAAAGGAAAAAAAAAGATCAGCAATAAAAACAGATGAGTCAGAAACGTTGAAGGCTGATAAAATATCTATTTTTTTATTCTAACATTTACCTTCATGCCACAATCTGCCATTAATCTCCTTCTATGCTTTGGATTACAAAGTTGAGCGTCTTGAAAAAGTCCTCAACCACTGGCAAGAAAGTTCGATGTTGCCATTGGCATTTAGAAAGTCCACTTTCAACTCAATTCAAGGACAGCAACAGGAGAACAGAAATGAATAGTCAAATGTAACTTCCAAAATGCTTTATGCACAAATAACACTCAGGTAATATTGTTTCTTTTTCTTTTCTTTTTCTTCTTTTTTTTTTTTTTTTAGAATAAAATGATATTTGAATAACATTTACACATCAAGCTGACGAGACTGGGTTCTCAATCACAATACTACTGGAAATGTAATTTATGCAGTCCAGTAAGGAACATTCAAGATGTCAAAATTACCATGTGGAACTGATCAGGGATAGTGCTGCAGATAACCTCTTAACATGCACAGAAACGTAACACGAGTGGCCATTCAAATAAAAAATAGGAAGATGGAAAACTAAACTTGTGCCTCGGGAATTGATCATTTTGGATTATGTAATTGTATGACTTGGATTCTGAAGCTAACACAATGTTTTCCCTTATATACAAATGCATAATTTCTCAGTGTATAACACTACTTCTAATAGCTTCCTGCCTTCAACCTTGTACAATGTATTCACTGATTTAAGCCAAGAGTGAGACAGCACTTTGAATAACAAACACTGCAATTTCTGCACTGGTTACAAATTTTCTTCACCTACCGTTCTCAAACATCTTAAAGCAATGGTGCATGCAGATTCTGTACATTTTAGCTAGATGTAAAGGTGCCATTGGGCCTATTTCCTGTCGATGGTATTTTCATTTTTCTATGTCAAAATCCCTTTACAGTTTCTGAATCAGGTGCTAGCTGTTGACGCTAGCTCTTTTAACTTAGTGGGAAATATGCTTATTCACTTCTTTGTTGAGCATTACATGAAAAGATTGATGCCTTGTGTCAAATATTAAATTACAGCCAGAAGACTTTTTTTTTTTTTTTTTTGCTCTGCTTAGCATAGGGGAACAGCCCACCGGCTAGCCTGGTTCTGTCAGGAAATCTAGTCTACTAGAGCCTCTGGCTAACACAGGAAGCTTACGCTGCAGGCCAAGATAGTCCAGGTCTTAACATATATAAAACCAGAACTGGTAGTTTTTACACTTTGGTGTTTTTACAGATAAAACAAGTAATAGCATGCTAATAATAAGCATCAGAGGGGCTAGTAGGTAGATTTCCCCACCTTTGTGTATGCTATGCTAATTGTCGTGAATAAGTATATTTCTCAAAATATCAAACTATTCCTATAAAATTACATTATAATTCCTAACTGCAGTCCCACAGGGTGTTTTCTTTCAAAGTAAGGCACAGTGACCAAAACAAGTTAATGCTTCGACATTTGTTAAAACCAGATCACAATAAAACTGTCTAAAATGAACAAAAACAAAAAATGGCAGCTTTTTTCCCCCTTCTTCTTCTTCTGAACATTTTGCCAGTTGAATCAGAGAAGTTGAGTTAATGTGATGAAAATAACCAACATCTGGGCATATGACTTAATACCAAAGGAAAATATATCTCTAATAGCTGAGTGAATGTTTGTGTGCTATTTTACATACTGTAAGAACAACAGACACAACCACAGTCCAACATGAAAAGTTCTTCACAACTTTAAAAATAGTAACATTTCCTGTATCCACACAATTCCAGACACCCCTTAGAAACACTGCCAACCAGTGCTTTTCATCAGGTGTCTGATTTTTTTCGATAAACAAGCCCACAGGTTATGTGCTATAGGGTGTTCTGTCTCCTCACAGCTTAAAAGTCTGTGTGAGAGCTGATGCTTTCTCTCCACTGCTTTTTGAGGAGCTGGTCCATCCTACTGTGAGAGGAGACTGCTTCCTGTTAGATCAATCAGTATATTCCAAAACACCATGTCAGGTCGTCAGTCTTTGTCGGCTCTCTGGCTCTCTCCCTTTTGGATTTGAACTAAGGGCAGGGGATGAGGTGGAAGAGGGTGGAAATTAGAGGAGTTGATCCGTCGTCTGCTGGAGGAGCAGTCTCAGGTTCAGCATGCGGACACGGGGTGGTGGGGGAGTCCAAATGCAAACCAAAACAAATGGAGAGAGCAGATGAGAAGTTGCATATTGTGGACTGCAGGAGATGAGTGTATGGGTGGGAGAGGATTGGCGGGGGCGCAGGAGGAGCCCTACAAGGCCGAGCTAACCCTCATCTTCACTCTCCTCTTCCAGGGCCTCCTCAAACACTCTCTCTGGTAGCCTGAAGCATTCCTCAAAGAAGTTCACCAGGGACTGACTGACGTGCTCCCGCGTTGCTTCACTGTGAATGAAGTGGCCTTCATCTGGGTAGATCTGAGAAACCAAGAAGAAGGTGAGAACATGAGAGAGAATCTGAGAGATAACATTACATTACTGCATAAATGGTTAGATTTTGTTCATGGGTTAGAGAGTTAGAGAAATCCTCTCGCTGCACAACACGTTTCTATCATTTTTTCATTGTTATTACAGGTAATGAGGAGAGAAAAAGGGTCTGAATGGCATGGTCAGCTGTGCCAGCAGGTTAATGTGAGGTTTTATCGGTCACATTATGATTATTGCACAGTGTGTCTGAAGAAACTGAATGTGAAATGTGTTCCATGGCTGGAGAAAAGCAATTTATCTTATGCAAGAAACTGTGCAGCGACTGGGTCTCTATTCACAAGCCTCTGAAGCTCAGTGGGTCCTAGTTTCACCCATTGCTATTATCAGATACAGGATGTATTCTTTTACTGTAATTTGTGTGAAATGAATGGGAAACTGAGTTGTGGTGTCCACTGAGACTTGATTTATTTAACATCTATATTCTATGTATATTCTAGGAGCTAAGAATTAATGGAGAAACCAATCTGCAGTGAGGAATCAAGAGTAAACCAGTTTATAGAAAAAGTGGAATAAGTGTAATGGACATGAAACAAGTTCATACAGCTTGTAGTTCTTACCATCATTTTTTTGTGATGATATCAAAATTTCACAAAGTGGGCATCAAAACAAAAGCAAGTAAAATGTTTACATGGCGCGTAGCTCTTTTAATGGCAGGACAACCCAAGAAGGTTGCAAACATTGATTATTTGATTGTTTTTGATAAATCAGTATGTGGTATCAAAGTATCAGTATCAAATGTTTTAGAATTGAAAAAAGGTTACAGAGCTCGAAGTTCTGGCTTGTTTCTGTGTAAAAGGGATTCAATTTAAAATGATTAATGACAAAAAAAGAAGGAAAGCACCATTTTATCATTAATAATTTAACATCTTTAATTTAAAGGGATAGTTCAGTTTTTTTTGAAGTGGGGTTGTATAAGGTAAAAATGACCACTAAGTATCATGCTGCAGCGAGACACAGGCAGTGAATGGTTGTGAACAGGGGGTTGTTAATCAGCGTATTTTCGAGAAGTCCTGTCTCAAAATAATACACCAGTTCAAGAGTGAGATATAAAGTGTAAATTTACATTGCATCAGCTGGTTGGAAATATAGACAGTTTATTTGGAACTAACCAACTCACTCAGTATTCCTCCGCCTGCCTGTGTGGAGGAACACCGAAACAGCTGATAGATGAACTGATCCAGCGCGTCGCGGAGCCTGCCTGCGTGGAGGAATACTGAGTGAGTTGGTTAGTTCCAGATAAACAAATTTTTTTCCGACCAGCTGATGCATTGTAAATTTTAATTTTTCATTGTACTCTTGAACTGGTGTGTTATTTTGAGACGGGACTTCTCGTAGGCAGCAAAAATACGCTGATTAACAACCCCCAATTCACAACCATTCACTGCCTGTGTCTCGCTGCAGCATGATACTTAGTGGTCATTTGTACCTCATACAACCCCACTTCAAAAAAACTGAACTATCCCTTTAAATGAAAGATGTTAAATTATTAATGATAAAATGGTACTTCCCTTCTTTTTTTGTCATTAATCATTTTAAATTGAATCCCCTTTGGACAGAAACAAGCCAGAACTTTGAGCTCTGTAACCTGTACTGGGCTTTTTTCTATTCTAAAACATTTATATACTGATTTATCAAAAACAATCAAATAATCAATATTTGCAACCTTCTTGGGTTGTCCTGCCATTAAAAGAGCTACGAGCTATGTAAACATCGTTGCAGCATGATGCACCAGTAGTTCCCAGTGTGTGTGGGGTGGGGGGGCAGAGACCTTTCTACAGATATTATACTTAGTGGCCATTTGTACCTCATACAACCACACTGAACTGTCCCTTCAACATCAGTTTATTAATTCAGGTTCAACAGGGCCTTAAGTTCTACAGTGTGATCTTAACACAGACACAGTGGGATCCTTGAGTTACCATGTTTACGTATGTTTAACCCAAAATCCATCAGTGACCAGTGGAGAGGCCGAGTTGGTCTATGTGAGCGCACTAACCTGTTTGTCGGTCAGTAATGAGCTCTGATGAACACTGAGCTTTAGTACATTGTATCCTAATTGGATTAGTCCTGGTGTTAACGCAGGATGCCCAAGAAGGTCTCATAAGCTCATTATGTGGAATGAAGGCATTGTGAGGGGCTAATCCTCTGCCTGCTGTGGGATCCCCACTGGGACCACAAAGCTCCCGAAAGGTTGGAGTAGAACCGAATGGGGAAAGAAGGAAGGAAAAGAAAAGTGGAGACACTGGATGATCAGCAGCTACATACTGAAGCACGTACCTGTAAGGTGTAGTTGGCTTTTTCATTGATGAGCTGTGCAATGAATTTTGCTGTATGCTGGAAATGAACTTTTTCTGTGAAGACAGAAGCCAAAACATCAGATTTGTGGGTTTTTTAAAATATTTTTTCTGTCTGTTTCTAGGACTCTTGACTCACCGTCAGCTGTTGGATGGATAATAAGAAACTTCTTGTCAGCAAACTGAGATGCTCTGTGCGCTAGGTTTGCCATCTGAGGTGTAAAGAGACAGACACAAATTAGATCAAATGGATATTACACTAATTATCTCAGTTAGCATAAGAGTTGGAGTCAGATCTTACTGTGTATGCCCTTGGATCAGGTTTAGGCAGACCAAGATATCTCTCTGAAAATGCAGAGGCTGGAGACAAAAAAGAGGATTTTGATTAACACTTTGCTTTGGCATCAAAATCAAACCTTCATATCAGTAACAAGATTGATGTACCACATCTATCTCATCACTGAATAGTCAAGTGCACATTTCCAGGTTTATCCCCCTCTCCACATTCAAATGTATTCAGCCATCTACATATTCTTTAGTCTCGAAGCTGTTGTGGAATGTCTTCATTTGCAATTCCAAGCTCATACAATGTCATGGCATGTCTCCCACCCCCTCTGGCAAAAAGTGAGAGAAATCAAATAGATGGGAAATTTGTCAAACTGCGAAAAAGCCAGCTCCTCCTTAATTTGCAGTTTCCTGACTCTGTGCACCTTCAGCTACAAGAACACCGTCTCTCCTCTTCCTCCTCCCTCCTTCCCTCTCTCTCTCTGTCTCTCTCCTGATACACACAACTCTGCATTTCACACATTTTACTCCTTTGGTATCTGCGGTGAGGCTGGTGTAGATAACTTTGTCTGGCACTGTTATGATTGTATTCCAGATGTATCAGCACCATCACACTTTCATCGCACTCACATACATGCACATGTGGAGCACAGACACCAGCTGCATGGGTAAAGGTGCTCGATTCTGGGTACTCTCCAACAGAGACTGCGGCTCCTTTGCATGTCAACACACAGGTGAAAAATCCCACTGCAAACAAACAGCTTACCGTATAATTCAAAGTCAGTGATGGGTGAAAGGACAGCTCCACATTTTACAGGAGATGCTGCACCGCTGACCAGCAGGCTGGTCACATAGCCGCCATACACCTGAGACACACACACACACACAAAAAATACAAGTCACATCACAGGTGTGGCCACACAGGCAAGCTGACACAATAATCCAACCTGGATGTTAAAAAAGGGAAATGTATGATTCCTATTCTCACCTGTCCAAAAGCACCAACTCTGGTTTTGTCAATGTAGGGCTCTTTCAAAATAGAACTGCAACAGAAACACCAGTTATGGTCAGGAGGAGCATTTCTGTTTTAGATGTTGTGCACACTCACTTACAACTGCACCATGCAAAATGTTTGTAACTTTTCATTATACAATCACACACAGCTCAACTTAATGCTTTAATACCACTTTTACGAGCCACGTTGGACAATTAACAGGGATAAACAAACCAATAAACAGATAAGACAGTGATTTTGTTATTATTATTGTACTACTTTTAAATGATTAAATCCACATTATGAATTCTCCCTGATCAATTAATTATTGCCTGAGTAAACATGGTGAAAGAGATTGAATTGGAAGTAATGAGTGGGAGAATTTGCAAAGCATGGTCTGATTTGTTTAATAGAAATTCAAAACTAATTCAAATTAATTTGCAAATAGGGTCAGGTCATCCTGACTGAGATATTCTGCTGTGGCTTCATGTAAACACAGTTATGCTTTCATTAGCTGTGGCAGACAAAGGCAAATTTACATCCACAAGAAATTTGATTGTATTTTCAGGAAGTTACACAGTTTCAAAAAGCTGAAGAGATGAGGGTTGGTATTACCTTCTCTAACAGTTGTTTTGTGTTTAGGTTTTCTAGGTAAGAGGATAATAATCTCCTGCTCCACATACCTGAGCGCCTCCTTCTGATCCAGCTCCTCATACACGCCCACTTTCTTCTGGATGCGGTGCAGCAGGTTGGTTCCCTGGAAGCCACTGCCCCGCCCGTCACAGCGCACCACGATGGCGCCGAAGCTGCTCACCAGCACCGTGGCCCAGTCCATGTGAAACCGCTCTGACACCGTCTGACCACCAGGTGTCCCGTCGCTGCACACGAACAAGCACAAGGCTGATACAAGCAATGCAGTGCTATTTTCAAATACCCTGCCCATTTTTTTGAATTTGACATATGACTCTGACTTTTGGATTCTGTCGTTACAATAATTTGTCCCCTCCTGTGACTTCTGGGACAGTTTTTGACGTGTACCATGTTAGCTTGCGTCTCTGTGAGCTGGCAGTATTCTGCAGGATTCACAGGATAAGACCTTAATTTGGAAAGTTTACTTTATTCCAAAGCTAATGTGGCAGAATGTTCACAGATTCTTATCTGTGAACAAACAGGGAAAGCTTAGATGTAAGCTGCATAGTAAAAGGAAGGGAAGGAATGCTAATGAAAGAGTGGAGGTGGAGGTGGAGAGGAGGGTAAGTTTCCTCATTTGCAGTGTAATTATTACCCAGCTAGAGTAGAGGACAAAGCAGCGCATCTTCCTGTTAGATTAATAAGCCTGATTAAAAGTCTGTCCAGGAAATCTCCATTGATGAGGATGAGCATGTCCTCATATAAACTCAGCGAGGGGTGTGCATGTGAGTGTGCACATGAGTCGCTGCATACAGACTTTTTCTCTGTGTGTTTGTGTGTATGTGTGTGTGTGTAAGAAAACATGCTCATACATACACAAGCAGGAGCAGCGGGTAGTGTGACGTGTCCACGAAGCCTGCAGGTTTGATGATCTGCATCGACAAAGCTGTAAAACACACAACAAAATAGTGTATACTATGCTGTGGTCTTTACAAGCTGTTAAATTATTTTACTAGAACATATTTTTTGCTGAAATAAAAAGCAACAACAACAACAAAAAAACAGATTTTAGTTGCAGGAAGTAATAATCTGTGACATCAGCCAGGTTGTAGAGGAGTCTCACCTAAGTTGCTACAGCAGTGACAGCGAAACTGATGTGTCCTCTGATGATATTATGATTAAAACATCACAGTCTACAACAGTGGAAGTAAAAAAAAGTATATATTTCCCCCGGGGAAGGAGCTGGTTTTCTGCATCAACTGGTCATAAACTGTGATCTGATCTTTATTGAAGGCCATTAAACATTCATAGTGCTGGTGGAAGAAGTAAGTGAACCCTTGGATTTAATCTCTTGAGCCTGCTATTAGCAGCAATAACCCCAGGAAGTTTGGACCATTCTTTCTTATAGAGCTGTGTGTATTGTATTGTGTTGTATTCTATCAACAGCAACAAGATCACAATGTGTGTGTTATTAATTAAAACAGACTGTTTGTTCAGTATTGTAACTTAGTCTATACTCTGACAATATCTAAAACAAATTTATACATTATCTTAGAAAGTGTGTCTTGAGCTGTGCAACAGGACACGTACTGAAATCTTCCACGTTGATCTCTTTATAGTCCACCGTGGGCATCTGCATGGAGTCCAGGGTCACCCTCAGGTTCTCATTGCTCTCTAGTTTATGAACTTCTGCAATACCTGTACAGAGGACACGATAAAGCAGCCATCAGTTAATGCTTTGCTAACAGGAACAGGGTTTAAGGTGCAAACATTGACATGAATTAACTCAATGACCAATGTCCAAATATACAGTATATCATCAAGTGTAAAAGTGAAACCAAAGATAAAACTCTTTTATGCTCTTGTTTTTCATTTTCATTTCATTGGATAAATTTGGCTTGTGGAGCTAATGTAACTTGTGGTCCCTGGTTGCCACAGCTGCTAAAGTCACAGGAGGATGCAGCAAACATCGTGTGCTGTGGATTAGTCAATTGTAGCTAAAATGGTCAAAGGGGTGCAACCAGAGGGAGAAATCAAGAGGCTGCATCCAAGTACTGACAAACTGATAAAAGCTGTTTGGCTCCTGGAGGAAAATTTCAGTTAAAAATTTGTGAAAGGACGGACGAGCGGAGGCAGCTCTGCCTGGAGCTTTTCTGTATGCAAGCAAACACTAACTCTGATGTGACCTTGTCTCTTGTCCCGATGCGGCGTAGACTCTTAGTAACATATGAAGCGCTAACAATTTTAATTCACCTGTCGTGGCCTCATATGCTTTTAAATATGAGAGGCACAAGCCCTTCTTATTGGCTGTGCAAGTGGTCTGGGGCAGCTGTGGAGATTAAAATATTGTCACCCACTATTTGGCTCCGAGTTCTGTGCTCCCAAAGATAAATCTTCATGACTGCCATGATCCTTTGACTCCTGCTTTTTGACTATTAACATTCTGAGTCTGCTGCTTTGATGACACCCTACATGCATCGTGAATAACGGCCATGTTAACTGCAGTATCATTTTAGAACTGTCGGCATGGAAACGCCTCTAAATAAAAGATGTTCACCAGTTTTGGAGGTAAAAATCTGTAAAACTTTATCGCTTGTGCAACATTTAGCAGCTGAACACATCAAATAACCTACAGTAATGACATTTCACTGCAGCATCTACAAACCAATCTTTAACATAGTCATGGGTGGGGACATCATGTTGGTAAGACTTGACACTGAGTGGCGTGCACGCAGACTGTGGTAATCAAATTACTGTTTGCTGATATTGCCATCGGGCAGGTCATAATTTAATGAGGACAACCATTGTGCAGAGTAATGTGATTACTTCCATCACGCTGGACTTGGCTTGTAGACAAACACTGACTCAGTGCACAGGTGGTCTTTGTGCACTGTGATGGAAACACCTCTGTCCCTATTAGGACAAGGTCACTTCAGTGTAGCTATTATGCTAATAAATACAAGGTCAGCTGTAATGACTTTAGAATAATTCACAGTCTTGTAAATGCAAATCTGTGCTGTAGGTGGTTGAAATACTTACTCTCTCTGTCTTGTGTCTCACTTTCAGCGTCTCTCTGAGTCTTGTAAATGGATACAAACGGGATGTCTGGGCCTGAGGAGAAAACCAGAGGTTAAAAAGTGGGGTACCAGACCTTTTACAGATTCATAGTTTCATATTCATACACATAATGCTGTGGTATCCTTTTATCAGCCAATGGTTTTATAAAAAAGGCACCAGAAAATTGGAATTATTCTGCTTCATTTGAATGTATGTCTTTTATTCCCTTAAGGAACTAGCAGGGACATAGGGTGCATCTATATTTAGTTTCTCTTTAGGCGTTAGTAAATGAATCAAGAAATGCACACTGATGTCCTCCAGTCACTGCACATAAAGGTAAAAACCAGAGAGAGACATCCCAGATCTTTTGTCTGTTACAGACAAAGAGGCAATTTTTCTTATTCGGTTTATGTAATGCAATAGCTGAAATAGCTTGTCCATATCTAGGCCGCAAACAGAGGTAAAGCCCCTCTAGATAATCCCTAAAACCTCAGACAGGAGGGAGGAGGAGGTACAGTGAATGTAGTGACTGATGCACTTAGCAAATTGGGAGCACAGCGCAGGAACACTGCAGTTGCATCTGCTGGGAAGAACACCGGCCACTTGCTCCCTCCCTCCTTCACTCCCTCCCTCCTCTCTCTCCTTGTGATAATGATATCATAACCTCATCATATAAATTCTTGTAGGCAGGCAGCAGGAGAAGAGCTGGATTAGAAATGTATGAGGTACAGGACCGTTGAGGAGCACTGATTTCCGAGGTCAGCAGACAGGGTTTTTAACAGCATTACGGTCTTTCACTTTTGGAGTTCAGTGACGATCACTTAGAGAGGTTCAGAGGTGATTGACACAAAAGTGTCAGATCAGTGATTAAACATTGAAGCTGTGAGACTGAAATCACAGAAACATGAATCTTTTGACACTATGTGCTTTGTTTTGGTGGCAGCATGAACACAGTGCCTTGACACCTGGATATTTTCTGATCCTGAAAAGCACTTTGTCTGTTATTGTGGTTTCCTCATGCCCAGCGCAGCACATTTGGATCAAAGGTGGAAGAAGAAGTGCAATGAGATCAGAGATGGCTTTTTCTTCTATTTTAAAGAGTGAATACTTGCCATGCCTACCTGGATCCACCATGGGTGATAGAGAAGCTGTAAAACTACAATTAGCTGGTGTTTGCTTCTTAAAACCACAAACTACTTCACATAAAAAGCATAAAATATGGGAACTCTAATATTTTATTTAATATGACATATTGTTATAGAATAAATTGGTTCCATCTGGACAAACTACACCATTAAAATATTGCTTGCAGTTTATACATCAGTAAAAATGAGCAATCATAATGTAATGTAATAACAATGGCTTGAGCTGTTCTACATAATGGTTCTTACTTTTCATTTTAGTACATTTTGTTCCTGATATTTGAAAGTGATTGAGTTACTTATTAACATTTCTACTTTATGGTAGGTACTAACTGCTGGAATTTAATGCAACAATCTGTAGAGCTGATTTTCACCTCGCATTTGAAGGAAGGAGGATGGATAAGTGACCTTCAGCCTCTTATTATAAAACTTGCTGTAAATCAATGGCAGAAAGCACTTTGCATCAGACTTCAAACTTCAAAATCAAAGTTCAGGTTATTTTCCTGCTTTAGAAGAAAGGAAATACTTCAAGAGGACTGGCTGAGAGATTATGCTCAAGAGGTAAGAGGTGAGTACTGTGACTGGCTGAGAGGGTAATAACACACCTGAATTGTATATTCCACTGTAGCTCAATGTTTTAGACAATGCACACTGTGCCATTTAGAGAAGCAGTGAGTATTTTTGGATACACCCTCACAGCAATGTAGGGAAAAAAGAGCAGACTTGGGTACCTTGGCATTTGAGCAGGAAATAGCTCATGTTGTGGCTGAAGGAGCCGCTGATGTAGCCGCAGCTGTCGGACAAGGCGCAGGAGAGACAGCGACGGTTGAAGGAACCAAATGTGTCCGCACTGCAGAAACAAAGAGGACGGTTCACAGGCCTGTCCTTTTATGACCTTTATTTTTTTGAGTAAACAGGAAGTCAAACGTTTGTGGAGATACCAGAGAGCAAACATTACCTGTACAGATGCCTTCGCTTTGGACCATCCTCAGTGCTCAAGAAGTATCTGCAATAATACAAAGATGGGGAAAAAACCACTATGAGTGAGTTTACTTGTGAGTTTAGCAGAGCTGTATTCACCGCTCAGGTTGGGAAGCGGAGGGAAAGCGCCTGGAAAATACAAACCCTGCCACATCTACTCACTAGAATAGATGTTTCATAAATGAATGATGGAGCGAGAAAAGGGGGATGAATCCATTTAAAGGAGAAGTAGGCCAAATCTTACACCCTCGGGGGAGATGGTTTTTGGGTGGGTGAGTTCAAGCTTGAAGTGAACACTGGCAACAAAAGAGTAACTGTGTTTCTATATATGTGGTGTGAATGCAGGAGTGTACAGTGCATGTGAGATCATGTTAGTCAGACTCACAGTTGCCTTGTGGTCTTGAATGTGAGTGTGAAAATGATGTGAGAGTGATGGGAATGAGTCACACTCCTCACGGGCGTAACAGAGGCAGAGGGTGTTTTTTACACCCAGCACACTTAGAGCAGTTGATTGTGTAGAAATGCATAAGCTGGTAAAGGCTCGACACAATCAGCGATAAGTTCTGTTTTCTCCTTCTCAAAATGCAGAACGAAACTCTAAACTAGTCATAGATCATAATCAATGCACAGCTTGGCAATAAACAGGATCATTTCACCGCTGGACGGCAGCAATCAATCTCCTTCACTCTGCTCTCTCCACGGTGCTCAAACGCTGGGATTCAGCACCACAGAGAGAGACGGAGTAACTCTGCATTTAAATGGGGGTTTGGTTTGTCTCTGTCCGTGGTGCTGAAAAATCCAGTCCCACCGAATGCCACAGGGGTGATGTATTTTTTTTTTACCATCACCCTGGTTACCCCGGTTCCCTCGACAGAATGCAAATGAGCTCCACGACAGACAAGGCTAGTTTTCTTCAGGATGTTTTCGGTTTTCTTATTGCATTGTTTTGGAAGTGTCCAAAGATCATCCTGTACTCCTCATGCTGGCATATCTGGTTGCCATTTTTTCTCATTTGTTTGTTACAGCTGGCAGCTGACATGTTTCCCCTGTTCAAGTTACTGAGAGCAGAAACATGTTTCTGATGCCCCTTTAGGCAAAATCTGACAGAATGACAGGCTGAGAATATTTACTAAATGAGCTTGTGCTGCGTTCATGTGTTTGTTTGTCACCTAGATATGACTGAAGCAGGACTGTGATATGCTGCTGTTGTATGCGTTGTATGTAGCTGTGAGTGTGGTTGGTGTGTTGCTGGTAGTTTGTGGGTGCTCACATCAGCTGGCTGTCCTCATTGTAGGCCAGGACTTCGGTGACATCCCAGTCTCCGGAGGTGATGGACTGCAGCGTGTCTGTGCTGGTGTTGGGCTTTAGGGTGTGGAGAGGTACAGAATGCTGAATTTTAGTAATGAAGCCAAAACAAAGTCAAGTTTAACCCTAAAATGATCAAGTAAAAAAGGCTAGAGCTAAATAAAAAGACAATCTGAATCCTAAAATATGATTCGCTTTTACCTGGGAGATGGACATGGAGATGTGGAAGAACTTGCCCCTGCCTCCTTGAGGAATAGCTCGAGTGAAGAACAGCTTGAGTCCATCTTTGGAAAACAGAGGCTTCTCATTCTAAATACACAGACAATTGTTCATATCAATGACTTAATAAAGCATAAAGCTACAGTATAATAACAGACTATAAATGCAACAACTGGACAAATATTAAGCAAAACTTAGCTATAATGTGACATGAATTGCTGAGGAAACTGATTTTAATTTGATAACCATTAGTCAGGTCCACAAATTAGTCAAATCTAAGCAAATTTACTATCAACTTAAATATGAAGCCAATCTGTTATCAACAGTCTCACCTGTCTGTGTAGCCATCCTTCACTCTCATCCTCATGTTTCTGTAAGAATAACAACAGCGTAAGAGGTTTCAATTTCTCTATGAAAACCAGCCTTTGACACATGCAGCACATGTCACTCACACACACAGAGACACACAGAAGACGCCATTACCTTGGTGCAGACTCCCGTTGTGGCCTCACACAGGGTGAGTATAGAGATGTTCTGGGCTCTGTTGAGCCAGTTGATGGCCAGTTTGGTGGTGGTGGCCCACTTCACCATGGTCACATAGTATTCTCTAAGAAACACAGACAGTTTGAAGTTCAGTCAGCCATGTGGACATGTGGCCAGTCACTGTGACGGAAAATATGAGGGAAATAGGACGATGCCCAGCAAAAGTGCCAAAATGTTTCCATTCACTAATTGCAGATTATGATAGAATTTTAAAAGGAGATGAAACATTCATGATCTCTTGCAAATTGGAACTGAGATATTAGAGCAGCAGCATACAGCATAATGAGCCACAGCGAAAAGGAATAAAAAATTGGGTATAAATACGACCGGAGCGAATGGGGGCATTAAACTTAATGGAACTAAACACGGGACCAACTAAAGTAAAATGTATCACTGCAGAAAAGGAATCTGTGCAGGAACAGGACACACTGTTACAAACAGAGTTTTAACTATATGACTATATGAAATATATGCAAACTTATCTACCATCATAAAATGGAAATATACTGACAGTTACACTATATGATACATAAAAGAATCTATAAAATATGTAAATGAATGCCTCATGTGCAAATGTGCATCATTTGACTGAGTAGAGTGGCTGATTGGAGGACAGTCTGCTCATCTCACCCTATCCTGGGATCATCAGGTCTTCTCATCTCGATGGTGTGAAGAGGCCCGTTCAGGTTCACAACATGCAGAGTGATGACTGGGTTCTCCTCACCAGCCTGGACAGGATGAGAGAATCATGGGAAAACTTATGTGAATTATTAAAATACAAACAAATCAAAACCGATGACATTTTTTATTTCCGTGCGTACCTTTGGGTAGTGGTACTCTTTCCCTACTGGGTAAGGTGTTCCTGTGAACATGGGCAGCTCCATCCTGGGCACCAGGGTGTCGTTGATAGTGGCATATGCCAACCTAGCACCATCTGGAGACCACCAATGGGCGATGTGGGACTGGAAAATTTCCTCTGGACAAATCAGAATAAAATTACCATCAGTCATAATGACAGTGAGGAAAAACTCAAACAGCACAGACATAAGTTAATTACATGGCCGCGGGCCAGCACACTCAGACAGCCGTTACTTGTCAGAAACCAACAGGTGTTTTGGGAGAATGTCTTTTGAAATGTATAAAGTGCCGTGCCATTAGTAAGGCTCTTTGTATTACACTGCTCTTTGTTCACAGAAGCACATTAAATTGTTAATTCATAAATGCCATCTCCTGTTGGCCACCACGTGGGATTTATGCATGTGAAGCTGAGTCATTTTGATTAAATATCAGTCAAATGTTAAGTAGCCTGAACGACACAAAGAGAGCGCACTCACTGTTCCAGAGGCAAAACACCAGCACGCTGAAAATAACACAACTAGAATCACTGTTTGTCTCCATCAAGCAGCCACGCTTCAGGGGATATGGTCACAATCTGCTGCTTGTGTTACAGCACAGAGTAAAGGACAGAACGTTTTGATGTTATAAAGAGGGTGACCTCTGACTTTTTGGATATACACATTATCACTTCAACATTTTATACTGCTGTGTGATATTGTGTCTTGTTTAGTGTATGAATTTGCAAGATACAGCCACAGACATGTTTGTGAGGTCACAGTGACCTTGACAGATCATCTTTGAAAGATGAAATGTTTCTGATGTCATTAAAAGTTTTCCTGATATACCACAAGAAGGCAGGGTCACTGTGACATTCAACTTTGAAATAGTTGAGCCTAATCTGGAGGAATTCCCTCATTACTTTACTAAGATATCACATAGCACAAGAATAGGACAAAATTTGGACAGATGACCCAAACACAGAACGTCTCTGACCCGGGCTGTTGCTGGGACAGAGGCAAACAAAATTCCCTAAAATCAGGTCAAAGCTATGCAAAATAAAAAGTTATCCTCTCTGCCCTCTCAGCAAATACATCCTGCTAAGTCTTGATTGACCTGTTTGCTGTTTGTGGACTCTCACTTACTCTTAAAGCTACACACAAACACACACAGAGTAGCAAAATGCTGAAGTCATAAATCACAGCAGTTTTTAATCTCACAACAGCCCATCGACCAAAATAGAGCCCAGCTACATTTCCTCGAAATCACCCAGAAAGCAATTTCTCATTACAGTTACAAGTACGCAGCCCACTTTACCACACAACCTTAGTTTTTGGGGTTGTTGTTACCTCTGTGAGTGTGTGTCATGTTTATGTGTGTGTGGGGGCCATTTTAACTTCAACACATTTCAGATTTGACCAAACTCTTTTGAGACTCTGTCAGGGGGGTGGGTGGTTATGTAGCAGTCACACAAACACACTCAGGTTCAAAGACAACACTGGGGAAAAGAGCGGTGTAGGTCCTTCATCTCTGCTGCCCACACACACACAAACATAGACAAACCTCTGTCAAAATACAGGACTTATTAAGAAATTATGCAAATGAGCGGAACTTCCTGACAACATAACGCATGACCGTGACGATCCTACTTCATTATTAAGTCTGCGGCGACGACGCAGACAGCATGGAAACAGTCCAGCTTATTGTTACCGCTTGCCACCAGCTACATTTATATCAACTTTTGCAATTAAAATTTCATTAATGCTGTTTATCTGTGGGACTGGGTGCTGGCTTTGGGAATGAACAGACATCAACTACCAATTAGCATTTTCATTAAGCGTGCACGCTTGGTGGAATCACTTGATATGTGGCATCATTTGACAATCACCCGCAGTACAGACCCTCGTGTGCATTTGTTCTCTAATGAAGTTCTGCAAAAAAAAGAAGTTGCTTGTGTGGTATCTCTCCACTGCTGGACACTGGTAAACTAATTATAACTCCACACATCTTTATGTTAGTGTGAAATGAGAAGAAATAGGGCTAATAGCAGCACTTAGTCTTTACTCTCGTGGGCTGCCTGATGTGTCCACCTGCACCCTGCTGGCACGGCTCAGCGGGGAATGATTGGATCTCAAAGTCTGAAGATGAACCGAGTGGCAACAGCACAGCATTAGCAAAGATGAAAAAAGAAATAAAATAATAATTAAAGCGATTTCCCGCATGGCCAGTTCCAGCACTGCCTGCTAACTCCAGCAGCGGCAGCTTAAAAAGCTTTCCATGTGGAGTGGAACCGCCGGGCTGTCGGATCCGCTTGGCTGGGGACGCCCAGTCACCTTGGCTGGTCAAGGAGAAAGTAGTTAAGTTTCTAGAAACGTCCAGACACTTGCATGGCAACAACAGAAAGTGAGGAGACAAAAGGGGAAAGAAAGTAACAGAGAGAGAAGAGAAAGAAGCACTTTTGATGAGCTAACTCTCAGTTTCTTTCTCTTAAGTAACGAGATCGTGTCTCCTTTTGTGACGATTACCAAGGTGAGCTGTCAGTGCCTCATCTCCACTCTCAATGTTCACCATCCTGCTGTGAATACCTACATTATTCACCGAGCAGAGTGTATTATTAATGCATGAGATACCATGAGTCAAGTGGCCAGCGAGAAATAATGAGTGCAAGGTGACAGGTTCAGGCAGACTGAGCTGGAGAGAAGAAAAGAATATCAAACTTCTTGGCATTTAGACGATTCTTTTTTTTTTTTTTTTTTTTGCTTTTAGTGGAAAAACATCTACTTAAAATGCACCTGGAATCAGTGAGGTGATCAAGTGGACCGTTTCTTATGGAAATAAGGAGCACATGTTGCCAACAGAGGGCAGCAGTGTCACATGCTAAATCCATGAAGCAGAGCAACAGTGAGGTGCAGAGAGAAATGCACCTTCTGCTCTAATTCTCTGTGTCTTACACAGATTTGAGGCCAGAACTCACTTGTAGTCTTTAGAGACTCTAGTCCATCTCAGCAGTAAGATGTAACACAAGCATTTAACCTGCCAATCACACAAGAAGCACTACAAGATGTGTCAAATATTAATGAATATCCCATCCACGGTGAAGCCAGATCCTATAAAGTAAAGAACTTAACAGCAGAGACACACCCTCCTCCTTGGTTGGTTAGAGACGACGTGACATTGTAGCTTTACACACAGCTGCTACTATAAATACAGAACAGTTACCACTGCGCCGACTGAGGTGACAGTCCAAGTGATAACTGAGCCAGAGCAGAGAAGCACATGACAGAGTGAGGTGAGATTTCACAGCGCAGCTCCACAGCCTCGTCTACAGTTTGTGCTTCAATCCGAAGGAAAAAAAAAAAGCTGGGAGATGACGCAGGGCAAAATGCTGCTAACAATGAGTTGTTCTTGCAGAAAACAGAAAACTTTATGGAAGCAGTAAGCCAGCACGTATATGTTTGCCCTGCAGGAATAAATATAAATGTATGTGAAGCAGCCGTAACTTAAAGAGGCACTCCAAAGATCTGACACATAAAGTTCAGGGCACTCATCACAAAGCATCCTACTCAGGTTTAGACAGCAGTTATAAAAACATTCTCTGCCGCTGCTTTGAGGGAAAATTTCCACAGTTTGAAATGAATGACCCCGATGATGTCACCAGTATGACCTCAGCAAGGGTGGAGCACTTTAAAGTTAAGTTACTTAGTAGAAGTGTGGAGTTTGGAAGAAATGCTCATTTAACCAAATGTCATAACACTATGACATTACTCAAATGCGTTCTGGGAAATTGAGTGTAGTGATGTAGTGGAGAGATGCACACTGAAGACATTAGAGACCATTCTGAACATCACTGATCATCCACTTCATAACACCTTGATGGACCAAAAAACGGCGGTGGTGGATGGAGAGATATAGAGGATCCTTGTACCTACAGCCACCAGGCTTTTAATTCTTCTGCAAATGGTAGATGAGCTGCCAGACAAATGAATTTCCCTTTAGGGATTAATTACGTTATTTGTATCGTATCGTTCCTAAATGTAGAATCCAACACTTTTGCAGCTTCATCCACACATGAAACTTCAAGTCAGTGCATCTTGGTCTTTTGCTGCTTCCCTTTTCACCACTCTTCTTTTGTGATCACCACAAATTTTTATGGATGCACACATATCTTATATTTCTTACAAGCATACGACCATGATTTTTAAAGGGTCAAATTCATGATTTGGTTTACCACAAAGAAAATCCAATCCAGTTCACCTTGGGAAAAAAAAAAAAATGTTCTACAAAACTAGTTGAAACTGACTCATAACAGTTTGAGCTTGTTTTCTCACCAACTAAAACCAACATTTTTTTCTTTAATTTCTTTCCTTCATTAATCTTTCCTGTTCAAGTACACAAGTGTTGATTATGTGGTTACTCCTTGCCCTGCGGGCTCTGACACAAACAGAGCGATAAACAGAAATGAGCCTTCGAACAAGCCTCTCGATGCAGACAGTCATCTAGCCAAACATCTATGGGGCAAACATGACTCGAATCAAAGGCACGTCGGGTTTTTTATCTCAGCGCACCAGAGCCCAATAAACAGCTGTTTCCTTGGGCTGCGTCACACTGCAGGATGCGTCAGTATCAGTGCAGCCTCAATAATCAGACAGCCAACAGATGACGGAACACTTGAGACTCTCCTGAGGCGTTTTGGACTATTACACACAGCCGGCGGGGCTCTTGGCTGCATCTCCTCTTTTTTAATTGAGCCTTTTTTGATTTTTTTTTTTCCTCTCTAAGATGCGCGCTGCAAACAAACAAACACACAGACATTCACGGATTAAGACAGCGATGCAAGCCAGAGGATATTCAAGCTGGGGAGATTATTTGCCAACCTTTCACCCCTTAGCATCAAATCTGCAGCGCGGGCAACAGGCAGAGCTTAAGACCTCATTTTCCCTCGGCGGAAGTCTAGGCCTCCGCTTGACCTTGGCCAGAGCAGAGTCTGAGTCATTAGCATGGATAATCTT
Organism: Caranx ignobilis; assembly: GCA_021432705.1. Taxonomy (NCBI): domain Eukaryota; kingdom Metazoa; phylum Chordata; class Actinopteri; order Carangiformes; family Carangidae; genus Caranx; species Caranx ignobilis. The sequence goes on from MU269986.1 coordinate 4,844,959, forward strand.
CTGCCTTGCAGTCTCACTGATGAATGTAAATATTATACAACCTGGCACTGCCTTCAAGCCCCCCCCCCCCCCCCAGATGCTAACATCACCACTGCACCAATGCCAAATCCATTTGGTTTTATTTATTTTCCCAGGAAGATTTTCTTTTAAACCATTTACTGATAATAAAAATGAATTAAGGACTTTTAGTGAATTTCAGTGTATTTAGTGCAAAATTTGCAACATTGAATATTACACTCAAATTCAAATCCCCTCCCAAGTTAAAATGTCCAACTTTACAGCAGAAATAAACTTGTTTATAGCCTGTTACGAAAAAATCTATACATCTCTACAGCTAATCTCTTTCTGTGATGATGGTGAGTTCTTACTTCAATCATCTGTTTGCATTTAACAAAGGCTTTAAACTCTGCATTAATGAAGGCGTAGCCACTCTGAGTGACAGGTGGGTGAGCGTATGTTTGCCATAAACTAGCATGAACTACAATCTGAAACCTGCAGGTGACATCATGGAGGCTACGTCCATCTTTGTTTAACGTCTTTGCTCTTTTGGCCGTGGATTGACACCCAGGGACACGGTCTTTTTAATAGGATTTCAAGTAACACTAAATTAGTGCTAACCACATGTGTAAATATACTTAGTTCATCAGCAAACTAACACCAGAGCAAATAACCAGAGCTCATTTGAGCCAATTATGTTTAGATTTTGGATCTCAAATTAACTAAACTATTATTATGTAACAGGCTTTCAAATTAACATTTCTCCTTATCTCAACAAAGCGGGGCTGGAGGTATTTCAACCTCACATTACACTTTCTAATTCAGGCAGCTTACATGCAGAAATAAACACATTACAATTCTGTTGTTCTATGATTCACTTTTATCTCAACATTATGAGGCCGACTCTGTGTTTTATCTCTTGGTGAAAGATTTATCCTGTCAATAAATGATGAGTGTAAATTACCAGCCCTTCAGCAGCCCATAAATATGAGTCGGGAGGGGGTCAGACGCCGCAATATCGCACTGATTAATGTTTAAATAGCTGCAGATGGATATTGCTCTTGAAGGATGGACGTGGTTTCAAATGTCAGCCCGGCTAATGCAGAGATAAGAGAAGCTGCGGGTTGACAGCATTGAATAAAAACAAGAAGAGCGTCGCAGGGGAGGCAGCCATGCGGCTCCTGTCCTGGTGCACCGGTGACCTCAGATAACCTCCGTGTCACAGCTTCTAAATCCGAGAAGACTCACTCAGGTGACAGTCGCTCACATCATCAAAGAGATTTGTATTGTTTTATGGTGTTACTGGAGGATTAACAGCTTTCTCTGTATCATAGGCAGTGTCTGTTTCTTCTATCTCCTCATCTATGATTCTGCTGCTCCCCATCTCCCTCTCACTCTGTTATTAAAACACTATTCCATCGGAGCACAGAGTGCACCCAGCGCAGCGGATATAAATTCATTAGTTGAATTCTAACACCTTTTTTTTTCTTTTACACGGCGAGGCACACAGGTGAGCTTTGATCAGCGGCACTGACGCTTGGAGAGCACCATGACATCTGTATCAGAGTGTATACAACACACGCTGCCGCCGAATTAATGCAAATCAACCGATGTAGAACATTCACTCATTTTCGCGGGCCGTGTAAAGCAGAAGCAAACTGGCAGACTTTCCATTTTTAATTTACCTGCATGAAATCAAGAGCTTCACGCCAACAATACTAATGCAGGTGCAGACACAGGGGAGTCACTCTGTTTCATGTCATTAGTCCCTAATGCATGTGTTCCTGCAGAGTGTTCTGATTAAAGTGATGGAAGAGAGGGAGGACACATTATTTATATTGGTCACCATCATTTTAGTGTCTCCTGGGTCAGTGGTTGACTCATTAAAGAGTCAGTTCATCATGATCAAGTGACAATGACTTATGACCACAAGATGCTACGACTTCTAATGTGGACCTGATACAAAGTCGGCTCCAAGTTCATTTCTGACCTTGGAAACAGCAGTGAGCAAAACACTCTCAGCTTTAGACCATAACTCATGCAGACTTTGCTCAGTTGCCATGAAACTGTAGCTGTTCAAAGGAACAGTAGAAAAAGTACAATTGAGGGTGTCACTTGCTGTACTGACTGTAAAGGTCTCTGAGGTGACCTCTCATCCATGTTAACTGAAATTTGAGTATAGGAAATCCATTTGTTGGATGATTATATGAATCACGACAACAGGTGCTGTGCTGATCTTCCTGCTATATTTTGCAACCATGAAACTTGACCTTTAAACCCAGACAGTCTGACCTCCATGGGAAGCTTCCAGTGAGACCCTGGCATTTATTTGAGGTGGTATTTAGATCAGCAACATTTTTCTACAGAAGAATGGTGGAAAGTTCATTTTGTGCATCTCAAATGCATCAGAAAATATTAGAGAAGAAAAGAGGACAATAGGTTAGAAATGTATTACTCATAAATGCAGTCTGAAGCATCTTACAGCTTTATGTTGCTCTTCATTATGCACAAAACAACAAAAACTCCATTATTATCTTCAGTCATGTGAAAAAATTAGGACACCCTATGAAAGCCTGTGTGTTTTTTAACATATATGGACATATGGATATTTTATATCAAGCAAGTTCACCCCTAGAGCAGATCGCAAGATGCTAAAAGTAGTCCGTAAAAACCCTAAAATATCATCGCAGGACCCGCAGCAGGCTTTTGCTACTGCTGATGTGAAAGTGAATGACTCTATAACCAGAAAGACACTGCACAAGTTTAACTTGGGTGGGAGGCCAGTCTAAAATTGAATTACTTGGACATGTGAGTGAGTTATCTCTGAAAAGACACATCAAGGTTTAGCGTCAGTATTCTTGGTGCCATTCATCCAGTGATGTTTTAAAAAAAACAAAACCACAAGCGTCTGCATGCTCACTAATTTGTGGTTCTGATGATCGGACCCTTTAATTGCTTAAGCTGCAAGGCCTTTTTTTCTGCCTCACCTTCATAGAGCCAATCACTGAGCCCGTTGAAGATGACGCCCTCTTTCCCAGTGGACACCAGGCGAATGGAGCGGCTCTCCACCGTCGAGCGATAGTAGATGTTGTTCTCAAAAATGAAGATCTACAAGAACCAGAGAGAAAGGAAATGCTCAGATGCAGATTGTGATTTTTTTATGTACAACAAACTATCTTTTAAACCTGGAAAACCTGCAGAAAGAGCTTATTTGTAAGCAGCTCCTGCCCTATTTAAGTGTCCTTGTGCAAGACACTGAATCCCTTTCAGCTGTACAGACGCTGATCTGTTGCTGACCCCACCTGTCAGTCTTCCTACAGGGAATTGCCCTACAATGAATAAGCGGTTACAATACTATTATTATTATCAGCATGAACACAATGAAAACCTGAGGACACTCTAACATTCATACTGACACTTTATCTCCCAAGTGGAAGACCTGAGCAAGGCAGAAGTCATGCTATCACAGCCTAGATCAACCTTGAGGTCGAAATGGTCGAAACACACATTAGCATGGCGCTTTTTCATCTGTCACCCAGAGGAGACCAGTGCACACCTTTTGATTTGAAGGAAACCAAAGTTTTCATTCAAGTACAAAGGGTGAAAAAAGAAGTCTTTTCAATTCAATTCCTGATAAGACCGTAAACCGTGGGACCTGATTTTGACTTTGACGCTCTCCTCCGCAGGCCTGCGGGGCTTTCCAGATAACTGAAGGTCAACCCTTTCATTACAGAGAATAATAAATCATCAGCACCCACGGAGAGCATGCTGGGGCGGGGTGGCTCTTGGGGCTAGAATTTTAAAATGTTACAGCCTTAATGCCATGCTGAAATCAATCTCAGGCTATTACAGAAAAGGGCTCACTCGGTATCTCAAGGATTATGGAATCTCTTGGCCTCAAGTCTGGAATCATGGTATCAGTTTGTGTGTGATTCCCCCCTAAAAAAGTAGAAGCAGTACAGCTGCAAAGTGCAGCAGGAAATCCAATAATGTACATAAAGTAAGTGTCTGAGAGCAACACGTTATTCCTTCAACAGCCTTAATAGGCTTTAACAGATGAACTGCTACTCTACCGTATGAAATTAAAGTTATTTAGTATTTTGAATTTTTCATCATAGAGTATGTGGCATTTCATAGACAGAATAAAAACGCAGGCAGCTAAAAGTTTCCCACTGAGCTTTGCATCCCTTTAAAAGTAAAACTGAATCTGTCACAATTAGTTTCTTGTAAGGAGACACGGGCTATGGGCCCATGTGGTTTGGTGTCACTTTGGTGCAGATGGAGTCCCTGTATAGAAGCTAATCTAGGCCACAGCACAGAGAGAAGACCTGGCCCCGTTATCTGAAGGAAGGTAGAGCTCTGCCACTGATCTGGAAGCTTATCCTCAGAGAGAGTGTTTGGAGCAGGTTATACAAACTGCGGAGAGTTTGTTTCTTCAGTTTGGTTTGTCTGTCGGTAAAACCACCAAAACAACATTGTAGGTGAAACTGCACCTGAATCATGAGGAAATTACGGGCTTTGTTGGGAATGACAAGGTAATCTGAGCAAACTAGAGGAAACAACAATGAAATGTCTGATTCTATATTATTCGTGTGCTCAGAAGACAACACTTGTATAAGCTTGACCAAAAAAAAAAGGTATCTTGGTTTGTGAGTGGGGAAAATATTTATATAGCTACAGCTCCTTAAGTTGGCATGTAAACAAAGCTGAACTAGTTGTACCTCAGCTAATTTACACATTGTGAGCTTGTTAGCATATTCATAGTATTTTTTAGCATAAAGCACAGTGCCTATGTACAGACTGATGGTGTAAGTACCGGATGCTCGGGCTGCCAGACTGGCTCGGGGTCCTGTGCTTACTAATGACACGCATTATGACAAATCCTGATTGGTTGTAGGTTGGAAAGTTTGAGAAAACACAATAGTGTTTGTACTGGGAAGAAAACTGTGTGTGTGTGTGTGTGTGTGTTAGTGTTATCTCCATATTGGTGGGGCTTAGCACATACATGTGTGTATATACACATAGATATATGCAATACACTGACCCTCGATGTGTTAAATGCTCTCTGACCATGAGCCAATCTGATGTTTCTTATAGATTTCTCTACTTTTTTTTTTCAAACTTTATTGAACATTGTTCACTTCTACAAACCCTTCTTTAGCCCGAGCACATCCAGTAGATGCATTATGGGTAGTGTCTGCTCAAATGTTTTTAAAGCTTAATGATATACATGATTTACATAAAATATAGTTACTGTACTGTACTGTTCTCTTTTAATACAAGATACAAATCTAACTTACTCACCACTCAGCCAGTTTAAGCCTTGAATTTTGCTACAAAGCTAAATTCCAAAAGAAACGCAGTATACAGTACATTGCACTCCTAAGTGATGTGAGCATAGTCTGTGTTACAGCCTCTTTCTCTCTCAGTCTTTTTCACACACTTCCAAATGTAATTCAAGGGTTAGGCCTCCTGTGATTGAGCATCCAAACCATAAATGTGTGAATGTGTGTCAGCCACGTGTTGAAGACTAGCCGCCTACAGGGAGGAGGAGAAAAGAAACTCTTCTATCCTCTGTGGGATTAGCTTTCCACAACAACAACGAAAAAAAATGTAAGAAACATCTCAGGGCAGACAGATGCCTCAGTGAAAATATGATGCCACTTGTGTGCCTAACAAATAGCCCAACATGGCTGGCCAGCTGTGTTTGAGAGTGTAAATATGGGCATGTATGTGTGCTTTAATCAAGTGTATAATGGAGTTGGGAAGGAGATAACAGGTGGATTGCTTTATGTATATTAGATGTTGGCACATGCCTCATTTTACAGAGCGTGTTAGCTTGTTTTAGCTGATGGACACATCTCCCGTCAACCTCCACCTCTTGAACAGAGGACAAGTGAACCTTCAGGGAAACCAGCTGCTGCTCAGTTTCACGCAAACATAACTCACTGGCTCCAAGTCAAACCACCTCACGACTAATGGTGGGAATCTTGAGGCTATATCAATCTAGAGTCTATGTTAATTAATCCAGTGATGAGATACCTGGTAATTAATAGCATTGTGCTGCAGGATGTAATCACTTACTGTCTGTCTGCCCTGCAAACCAACACACTGAAGCTCATTAATGCTCTGACAAGTTTGACTGTGTGATGATGCCGAGGTGCAGGCTGAGGATGACGCATCTTGTAAGTCTTGTGACTTAACAGTGTTTGATGGTTTTTCACTGGGGAATCTTAAAATCATTCTATAATGTCTAGACTGAGTTCATCACATCTCAAAACTCCTGTAAATGTGCCTGAGTAGTCTTGTGCTTGCCTGACTTTGCAGGACAAGCTCTGATGTTTCCTTTGCGACGCTCCTATAATTCCATCATCCATTGTGCCCTGGTCATTTAGTGCATGTAATGGAGCATTCAGGTGATCCTGTTCAGCTTGTAAAGACAGGAAATGTAACGTGACCATGTCAGATTTATCAGGGGGGTCATCAATCACTGGGAAATCTATGACATGAAGTTGACCAGGACAAGTAAATGGGTAAAATACTTGAAATCAGGCACAAGCTCCACTAACGTTCTGTTTGTTGGGTCTTATAGAGAAATTGAAGTTATATTTAATTTGTGTTTTTTTTTTTTTTTTTTTGAAGTGAAAGACTTTGACTGTAACTCTTGTATGATAGAACATAACTAACATAAAAAAAAAAAGCCTTTAACATTTATCAAAGAACACCTGAATGCACCATTGCTCCTTTCTCTGTATGGCTTGACTGTTTCAATAGGAGGGGAGGAGTAGGTTCAGTCTGTCCTCTAAAGCTTCATTGAGCTACATACGTCAAGGGATTTGATGTCTGTTGAAAGACTAATACTGGTTGTTGCACTTAATAATTAGGAACACCATGTAATTAAAGTTTGCAAATAAATATTTATGTAAAAATAATGATCGGTTTTCCATTTGTACTTACAATGTGGCACAAAACAACAGGGACTTTTTACCTAATTTACAAAATGCACTAAAAGGCACATCTTTCATGTTATTTTGCAGCCACAAATATTACTGTGTTGATTCATCCACACTGCCCTCATCAATGTCTACATCAAAGAGAATCATAGGAAGTGGTGGAAAGCAAAACAGAGTTAAAAGTAAAGTAAAATAAAAGAGTGAACAATTGATGTAAAAATCATCATTTGATGGCAAATATGAATGCAAATGCCATGTCTGCGTCTGAGTTGATCTGTCAGTGTTGTATTTACAGCTGCCTGCAAGTGGCCAAAAAATCAAGTAATGCAGGTTTAAACAAAGGACACTCTTAGGACACCTCAAATCCCCTTCATCATTCATTCCAAGCCCTCCCATCAGGTGGCCAATATTAAGTTCCCCTGACCAAGACAAACACCTTGGAAAATAATTAATTCATCAGCCCCTGACATTAAAAACCAGGACTGAAGGACATTGCCTTCCAAAACTTTGAACATGTCAAAACTTCTTCAGACATATTTACTGTCCTTTTTTTTTTTTTTTTTTTTTTTCCTGCGATGGTTTTTTTTTTTTTTTTTGGTTTGTCTGGTTGTGTATGCTTCAACTCAAAGACAAGTTTCTATTGATTTTTATCTGAACGGAGAAGGACATGAGACAGTGAAATTGTGGGAAGTGTAGTTCTTACCAGTTGCTGACCCTGAGGTCCCCAGCCTGCGTACTGCAGCTGAGCATTTCGCACCTCTGGAGGGTTCAAGTTCCACGTCTCCCTGGGGTGCACAGACAAAAAGGAAACAGTGTCATCAGATGGTAGACACACAAAAAGAATGTCTGCTTCCAGCACTGGAGCAGCAGACGAACAAGTGTAGCAGGTCTGAGAACAATGGTTTAAGTGTATCCATAAATACCAGCGCTCGGTAACAGTGTCACCTCTCCTTATTGGGAAAAGTGCTGCGCAGTGCAGGCTGCAGAATTAGAGGTGCCACTGCCTCTATGTCTTTGTCTGAAGCTGAGGATGAATGAGGTCATCAGCTCAGATGGTGCTTTGGCACGTTACCACTGGGTGGCAGCACGTAAAAAGATTTGAGCTGGAGAGCTGCTGACAGTGCTGTCATACTGTGACCTGGTGTGGCAGAAATTTAAATAGGGAAAGAAGTAAGGTCCCTTCTTAAAGCACACAATGACCATTGGATACTGATATGTACCAGTTATTCAATGGTTAATTCACCAGATGCTAATCTTTCAGGTTGTGGAGACCTACAGTGTGATAATGTAATGACAAGCCTTAATTGTTTTATATTTTGGATCCTCATTAGCTGCAGCAAAACTGCAGCTATTCTTCCTCTCTTCCGATGAGCTCTCCTGTGTAAACTGAGATTAGACAGGCTACATCTGTAATGTCTTTTATATCCCTTCTTAAAACATTCTTTTATGCATAGTTAATGTTTCCTCCTTGATATATATTCTATTCTAATAACTTTTTAATCTCCTGTGATTATTTGTCTTTACAGTCTCCTCGTTTTTATTTGCCTTTGCCTTTATTGTTTGCTTTTGTCCTCCACTCTCTAACTTTGTTTAGATAAGAAGAATATGACGATAAATTGCTAAGAGTGAAAACCTGTCATGCTGTACTATCGGCTTAAGGCATTTTCACTTTTCAGCACTGAGGGACAGGAGACAGACTTTGAAATGACAGAACGGCATCATGATTTGCATTTAGTATTTCACAGCACAGTGTAATACAGGGATGGAAGATCTGCAGATGGTGGTGGCACTTCTAGCTGCCATTGGAGGTCACAAATGATTTGAAATCCGTTTCATTTCACCAACAACATCAGCGAAGGCTTTGATGTTGCTGTCAATGCTTTGAGGGAGGTGGGCGTGAGAACAGGTGGGAGGGGAGTTTCTCGTAGAGTGACGGACAGTGATGTCAGCTGAGATACTGAGGCAGGTTGTAAATGGAGGAGAGCAGCACTGCTGCCTACTTACGGAGTCTCCAGGCTGCAGATGATGTAGAAAGCTGTGTAGGAATGCTGGTACACCTGGAGGTGAGTGGAGACAGAGGATTCACATCAGAAAAAAGATATAAAGTGACACCTAAAGTCTTGAGCACTGCTATAAATATCAAAGTACAGTTGGCTTCACCACAATAATATTATTATAGTCTTGTTCATATTTCTGGTCCATGTGGGTTTATAGATCTATTATACATCCAAACTATAAATTTTAAAGGACTTCCCTTGAGGAGCGCCGTGTACCATGATGACAAGGAGCTGCAGCATCTTTTGAGAGGCCACAGTGACCTTGACCTTTGAACTTTAATCACCAAAATCTAAACCGTTAATCCTGGAGATCAAGCGAATGTTTGAAAAAATCATTCAAGGCATTACAAAGTATCATAAGATTATAATGACATAACAAATGGTGTGTCGGTAACTGGTGGGCGGGGTTACAGGTGAAACAGCCTTTACCAAGGGACAGCAGAGAAAACATTGCTTTTCAGCCTGATATTGAGTTATATATCTGTATTTACTCGAAAAAATCAACAGTTGTTTTTTTTTTCTCTAATGAGGGATGCTGGTATAATATTTATTGGCGAGCATAACATCAGGATGTGTAACAGTGCTCTAATCTATACAAACAGTGTTCACTAAAAACTTGGAAGGATCCCCAGAACTTCAATATCATCTAAAATAAAACTCTTTTCCCTCCAAGAGCTGCATGTGTGTGTTTCATTCTGTACGTGCCACAGCAGTGCAGGAACATATAAAGTCATTGCCCATTAGAGAGACATTTATATTCAACAGTCTATGGTTCGCATGTGTGTTAGTATGCAAACGCTATTCATAATGAACAGTGGCGATGCATGCTGCATGTTGTGGTGATGAGCTGCAATGTGCATTGGTGCGATTGCGCGACGGCGTGCTGCCACCGCGGGCGTGTGCGAGGAACGAGTGTCATCTATCAAGGTGACGGAGGTTTGGATGGAATAATAAATGCAAACACATGCAGTACAGCGCATTAGACTTCTCCAGCGTGTCGTAATATTTTCCATTCCTCTCGAGCAATAACACAAGGTTATATCTCTGCCAGCATCCTTCACACGGCAACAACAGGCGCAGCGTCCCCACAGTGACTCAGTGGTGAAGCAGAATGAGGTAAACACACAGACATCAGGCGGCAAAATGATTCAATATATTTGATCTACCTATATTAGGAGCTATAATGCTTTGATGCATATCAAGGCACTGGCTGAGCTGATGTGGTTATGGGACATTTTATGCAGAATTGCACAGAAATGACAAATTCCCAGCCAGCACTTCCTGTGTCTACTGTCGATCTCATCTCTCTCCCTGCGAGCCCGTGCAGCGCCGAGGGGTTTGTTTGTGTTTCTGCCTCCCTTGCTACAGTTCCACTCGGCTGTGCCGGCCCCCGCCGCCATTGCTGACAGGCAACGGTGTGCGACAGGCCTTCACAGCCCACCGTGATTACTTTCTCCTCCTCCCTCCCTCCCTCCCCTCCCTCCTTCTTCTTCTCTTCCCTCTGCTTTCGCTTCACTACAAACCTATAATCACCCCCCCCCCACACCCCAACTGGAGGCAGCTGACATATTTGGCTGTCAGTGTGCTAATTCAAAAAACAAGCAAACAAATGAGAAGCTCACCGGTGCAACGTTGTAGGCCAGCAGCACATGCTTCATGTCAGGAGACACCTCATACTTGCTGGCTTTGTACATTTCCTGTGAAGCCGAGACAGACAGGGAGGAAAGACAAAAAGATGAGACTTCCAACCACGCATGGTATTTCTTTCATTAAACTACTCCTTAAATGACTGCGTTTGACAGATTGCTCGGCTCTTGGAGCAAATGAGAGTTGCATTAATCTTTGCACCAGGGTTTGGTGATTTGATGGCGGACATAATGTTGTGTGTCGTCACTCGAGCCGCCGCAGCGCTGATGCTGTGTCTCTTTCTCAAAAGATTCTCCACACAACCAAGCTCAGAGTGTTAACTATGCAGCTCACATTTCACAGTAACAATGGATCATTTGATTAAGCTTTGTAATAAAAAAGAGCTTTGGGTGCTTTGATTTGCTGACACTATAAGAAAAGTTTTAATTTAATTCATGGGCAGCCATGGCCACTTTAGTCCTGTGGATGTGTGAGAGAAAGAGAAGAAACAATGACAAAAGACTTACAAACTTCTTGTTATGAACCAAGATGGTCTTCTCATCGGTATCGACGTTGAGCTTGACCACATCGCCATCACGGTTACGGTACAGTAGCTCACTACCTGTGAGGCGGGAGAGAGACAGAAAGGAAAAGAGAGGTTGAGGAAACAAATAATACTTCTATGATACTCTACAAACACACAACAAATCATACATCCTGGCAAAACAGATAGGTTTGCAGGAAATACAAAATTAGAGCAGTGAACAGTGGCCAGATGGTTCTGGAGTTTTTACTGGGGTGTTTAACATTATGATGTGAAGCCGACCTTTTACCATTTGGATTGTAAAATCATCATTTCACCCCTGTGTTAAATTGTGGCATAATTAGCTGATGAATTCTTGAGCTATGTCCAAAATTGTGATTTGCAAGGTCACCATGACCTTGACCTTTAACCCCCAAAATCCAGTCATTTCAACCTGTAAATTTCCCCATTGAGGGACAATTGAAAGAATACCTTATCTTATCTCCAAGCTTAATGTCTGTGTATATGAAAGTCCCTTGTGTTGGTCTTGAGATCACACAAGCTGAGTTATGAGTCCGAGTGAATGTTTGTTCCCAATCTGACGAAATTTCCTAAAGGCATTATTGCATCCACAAGAAAGGGATGGACAGATAGATGGACGATCCCGTCATTATGTTGCAGGCATGGAGGCATAAGTACAAAGGAGTCTCCATGATCCAATCTAATAAAACTCAAAATTCAGCCTGTGGGTCTGACAAATGACCAGGCACACTCACTGCCCTTTTACAGCCAGAACAAAAGAGAGCAGCAATTAAGCTCCTTACCCAGAAACCCTGTTACACTGGACATCCAACCTTTATAAATGTAACTGATAGTGAGAGCAAGAAATCCTTTGAAGCTACTAAGTAAGTTATGAACTTGACCCCCGAGATCTGATTAGTCATGTCACAAGTGAATCGGTGGATTGTGTGGATTGGCCTTCTGTGAGTTCAGTATATGCTCCGGCTCTGCAGACGTTCACCCTCTGAAAATGTTAAAGCAAATATTCAGTGCTAATGAAGGTATTAGCTGTCCTTAGCGTTAATGACATAATTAAATTTTAGGGGATGCTACCGTTTATTAGCTTTTTAATATCAAAGGCATATCAAATTAGGCTCATAAGATCAGGCTTTTAGCAAAGAAAATGGCAACTTTATCAACAGCAGGGCTCTGATAGTGAGCTTGTCTGCTACACTGGATCATGATTGTATCTGAAATTTGGTTTTAACGATTAATCAGACTTTATTGGTTGCATTTTAGCCTTGACATCTTTTAAGTGTTTGGTCTGGTATAGCAAATCAAGCGCTCCCTACTCAGGTAACAAGCCTTTGCTTCATGCAACAAAATGATTTGCTTCCCAAACACAGCGGGCCAGTCCACCTGGTAACCTGAAAGTATATTGGATCTTTATTGGACATTTAAGTTAGACATGAGGTTTGCTTATTTATTCCTTACACCTTTATTTTTCACTCAGAGACAACCTTGCTTTTACAGGGACACGCACACATTCACACCTGGCAGCCCAGTAAACCACAGTCTGACCTGCTGGCCACTCAGCACCTGCATTAAGAGGTTTATTGTACCAATCTTGAACTGTTTAAGTGCAGTAAAACCAGTATATTGAGCCATTTTAACCATGCCGGTGCAGAGAATAAGGGGGTGAGTGAGTTCTAAAAGCCAACCTATTCAGCAGCTTTAGACACAGGTGAATGGAAGAGAGCCATAACCTTACAACTCTACTTAGAGCTACTTTGAGTATCTTTTTTTGTAACGTTAAAAATGTATGACTCAGGCAACAGTAAAGGTCAGAGTTTGGGAGAGGAAAAAGAGAAACCTTGTGTATTATTTCTGAAGTGTGACGGCTGATCGGCTTCAACATGTCTGTGGGCTGCTCAATCGTAATTGGCGCATGGATGTATGCGACATCACCTAAGCCCTACTTACATCAAATCAACGAGAGCAGCTCAGGGAGAGAGAAACCTCTAATGTGAAATTAGTAAAACTCCACTAACCTTGGCAGGAAACAGTGTTCATGTGACACTCCAGCTCATAAAGAAAACAGACCTTCCCACAATGTCCAGCACAAGAGAGTGACACTTGTCTAAATGCGTCATTCATGACGAGCACTTTTCAACTTCTGACCTGGATGAAGTAAAGTGCTCTCGTACCTGACCTAGCTCACGTCTGAGAAAAACTTTTCTCAGTGTATGAGTACAAAAGTCTCCAGTGCAAACACAGCGTGCCTCTGGCTCCTGAGTAAAGCGCTTGTAGGGAGCCATTATGTGACGGACATATGAAAGTTCACGTAGCTCCTCATCCATCAGGCTTTTATCAGCGAAGGATACGTTTAATACAGCAACTGCCCCCTTTCACCTTCAATCTATCCACGCTCCTCTGTCTTATTGCTTTAGTGATCCATAGGCACACGAGCAACCATGCCATTTGGTGAGGTAATTAGAACCCAGAGATTGTTATGCAGAGTGCTCTCTATCTCCTAGCATATCTAATTGTCCATTAGAGGTGACAGAATTACCATCACAATGGCTTTAATTCAGAACGTGCTTGGGAGAGCAGTTGCAGACATTTTTAGATCAGCATAGCCAGAACGCCCCCTCAACAGCTTTTGTCTCCACGTTCAGAACCATTGGCATACTAAACAAGGGTATAAAATTGACTCCTTCATGGAAATCGTGGTGATAAATAAAGGAGTACTGCTTTTCCCACCATGCTCCATCAGTGTACTTCAACTCCATCTGGCATCTTAAGAAAAAAAAATACTTCTTTTATAACAGGTAAAACAGACACAGGTTTTTTTTTTATCTCTATACCTCAGTGAGCTGCTGATCTTCTCCTGAAGCTCCTGATCTTCTTATCCGCACAAGCCAAGACACCTCAGATGTCCGTCAGATCTCTCAAATCCTTCCCATCACTGGCCTTTATATAAGCCCTCCTGCTGAGTTCATCATTTTAGGCCTTATCATCCCTCCTTCACATAGCCAACTCTTTGTTTTCAGCTCTTTGACCGAGAGTCATCTATTCTCTCACAGTACCTCAGGCGTTATGTCTTCCCTTCAATCTCTCCCTCTTCTAGGTTTCTTTCCCCTCTCTTTCCCTCTACCTTCATTTGTTGTGCATCGGCCCAGGGCGCTGTTTTCTCCTCTGATCTATACCTTTCCACCACAGTATGTCTTATTAATATAGCCTCCTGCCTTGGGCATAGCCCTAACACAGCCTCACTCCAGGGACAAAGAGGGAGAGTCCGGCTAGGGGGGGAGAGTGGGAGACAGGGTGACACACTCAAGTGAGACAGAGGACCGCTGCCTTATTTCGACTTTGTCCAATTTATCTCCCGTAGATGCAGAAGCATATTCTTAGAACATATCATTTACCATAGAAAGTGCCACTTTGAGAATAATTGTAGTTTTTTCACACGCAGATCTTATTCTCATGGTTCTGACATCAGTCACAACAACACACCGCTCACCAGCGGAGCTGCTGGGACCTGGGAACAACAACAGTCAGACCATTAAGATTTAAAAACAAACAAAACCTAATTCACGAGCTCATTGTACCATGGGAAACTAAAATATGGTACAATGTTGTAGAGCCTTAAAAAACACAGAATTTAACGATGTTAACCTTCATCCCTTACTGTTTCCTACATGATACACGATGATTGAAGGGTTACACTGTGTAGTAATATGTCCTTCTGGGTGGATGATTACAAAAAACTTGGTTTGATGTCTTAGAAATCCATGTGGGCTGGACACATGGAGGAGCTATGCATGTGTGTGTGTGTGTGTGTGTGTGTGTAAGAAAAAATACAGAACCAACTAACTAAATAGTCAACATTACATCATCCAATCCACATTGGATGTAAAAAATGAATGAGTTCCTTGTTAGAAATGCTATTCAGTGAGCAAGAAATTCCCAATCCATACATAATTACATACTTACAATAATGATAATTAATAACTGATTTGGTGAGTGCAACACAAGGGTGTAGGTTTGATTTTAGAGGACTTGTGCGGTGCAGTAAAACTGGAATGAACCAAATTACACTTCAATCTCTGCATTGATAGTTTCATTCAAACTTGTGCTTTCAAGTGTCTAACGGAGAGTGTTTACTAAAAACTTTACTGCAGAGAGCTCTGTGTTAAAATCCTTCCTGTCTATAGTACATGCTTCTGGCATACTTTTTAGGCACTAAATAAAATGGAAAATATTGATTCTATTATTATTTCATTGCATCTGCAGTATCTTCTCCAGCCTTGGTAGGCTGTGCAGGTATTCCTTTAAGCACCACGTGCCCGTAAAGCAGAGCAGCTTACGAGGCAGAACTGTGGTGTAGGTTTCACTTATGCTTAAAACAATCCTCTTTGCTTCGTGTGCAACATGACAGCTTAAGCAGAAAGACACAGGAGTGCAGGAAGGCTGCGTAATATGACTTAAAGGAAAACGGACCTCAGTCTCTTGGAGATACCTCGTCGAGGAAATTCCATGAATACCATCAATAATGAATACACGCAGCAGAGATATAGAAATTTCCTCTAACAACATTTTTTTATGCAATTCATGAGAGCAAAAAAGTGAACAAATATTGCAGGAGCTATGAGCTATTCACACGGAGGCATGAAAACATGACACCTTCACATTACACTGCTATATGAATCTCAACAAGCAGCAAAATGGTTTTTATAGTATCTGTTTGTATTTCTCACTGAGCTGTAACTGTTGAGAGCTAAAACTTTTTTGCAGCGTTGCTCATTCTCATCTTTGGAGTCACTACTACTTGATGATACTTGACCCCCCCCTTTTTTTCAGATCCACAGCTGTATTCATTCAGGGTCCTCCTGAGTGTGTTTTGTATTGGTGGAGAGTATTGAAAGTTTCAAGAGCCACGTGAAAGTGCTCAACAGACAAGTTACTGTGGAAAAGTAAAAAATAAAAAACAGGATGAAAGAAAATGTCTGTTTTTTTTTTTCCAACTTTTATGTTAATTTACCATAAGCACTTATCAAACTATAGCAGATTATATGAAAATGAAATCTCACCTGAACTGGAGAAGGAATAGAAACACATGGGGAGAGAAAGTATTTGTGCCTCACAGAAAGGAACGGAAACACTACATTAATGACCCTAACCTCAAACCCTCACCCCCACATAATACATCACCGTGTGATTACAAAACACACTGGGGCGATTGAAATGGGTAGTTTCTCTAGGCTGTATTATTAGCTGCGAGGTGAGCCGAGGTTGCGGTGTTAAGTTCTGGATGAAATGGGATTTTTCTTGTCGGTTCCAGGTCATTTGTCCGTGCCCAAGGCTGCAGATGATGACTGGTCTGAGTGACACAAGCTCTTGGAGGAAGAATTATGGTGTCTATTGGTGGCTAAATAAAATGAAGTTTCCAATGCAGTGATACAGTCTTAAATCTATGCCACCCATTGGCTTAGATGAGCTGTAAAATATAGGTTCATAAAAAATTCAATAGGGCTTTTAATTAAAAATCACCCCCCTCTTATATTTCTAGTAATTTAGTTGCGCTCGTGTGCTTCTGGAATCAGAATTCCACATAATGGCGTTGTATATTATTCTCCACTGTTGCAAAGCTACACTGGCAGCATCATGGAATTTGCATTCTATTTCAGACTGGCTTGATAAATGAGCATGCTAACACATGAATGGCAGAGCAAACAAATGAACAACAACAAAAAACCTTATGCGTTAACCTGACAAAATATGAATCCACCCTGGGCTACTGCCAAACTGCTGCCCACTGGTTTTCACAGTGGAAGTCATTAATGCTTATCAACAATGCCCATCAGTGTTGCCTGCTGGCTTCATTACTCACTGCCTCTTCTGCCTCCCAATTCAGTGAGAGGGTGAGGAAAAACTTGAGACAAGTCATATCTGTACTTTTATAGTCCTGAAATACAGAAGACGTGTTTATCTGTTTAATTGGATGCACTAACATATAAGACACTACCTACCTAACATATTTTCCATCCAGATAAGTGTTACATCCCAAGAAATGTTTGCTTCTTAACCAATGGGTTTCAAAATGACATGCCCACTCTTATATCTGAGACTGAGGCAAAGATATTGATGATCCAACTTCCTATCACTTATTCAGTGGTGATACTAGACTTTGAGGTGCCCCAGGCAAAGTGGACCATTAAAGAACCCTTCTCTCCAACCCCACCTGTACTCTCAATGTCTCATAAAAGCCTCAAATGCAGTGCATATTAGATGCTTAAATTTACATATGTCCCTTAAACATCTCATATGCAGGGGATGGGTAGATGGCAGCTAGTACAAGTCATCAGGGAACTCCATTTATGGAAGATGGGACAGTATGGGACAACAGCAGTGCCTTAACAGGAGTTTTATAGTATTGTAGTCATATCCAAATGTGCCTGTATGAGGGGCCATTAGTGGTCCCTCTTCATCTTAGGGGCCCTCACATGACTGTGACTCTGCTCTTGCTGTAGATTGAAAACTACCCCATATGGCACAGTATCATCATATTAAAATTCTGTTTTAATATTAGGCCATAAAGAAAGGTCACAGTTTACATCAACTTCTTTGAAAGCAGAACCCATGGATATTGCCACTTGAATAGGTGTAAATAACACAGGCAGCCTGCAAGTCAGCACCAAAACCCAAGGACACAGCAAAAGGAGCTTTACAAGGTAATGATGCAACGGGGGCAATTTGTGCCAGGGTTTGCTGAGTTTAAAAAAAGTGCATGGCCCAGTAACAGAGCTGCATTAAGCAAGCATCAAACAAGATCAGCTGTTAAATATTCCATGGTAACATAACGGCCCAGGAGGCTGGACATGTGCAGCTCAACAAACAGAACAAACCTTTTGAAGGACTATCAAAAACAACTTCAACTTTAGCATTTTGCTGAAGGATTGCCAGTCTGATCAAAAAATACATGATAAAATACAATAATATAACTTCATAAAATAACCATCATATCCATTCAAGTGTTTTGCCTCTGGCAGCAGTTCAGAAGAGAACACTAAGTCCTCAAAAACTCACCCACTGTTCATCCAACTCCATATTCAGAGTCCTACAGGAGAGCTCTCAGGAACCCTTGTGATCTTTTTGCAACCTATGACCTCAATTTGAAATTAATCCTTCGTCACTGTGTCAATGATTTGACTTGGTGCCTCTGAGGTGGCGATCATTTCATCAGTGTCTGCCAGCTGTTCATACACTCCTCATAAATCCCTAACCTCTGTCTCTGCTTTAATCACCATCCAGAGTCCGGACCCACTCCAACATTCCTCATTTCCATATGCGTTTCCCTTTTTGTGCTCGCAAACCAACCACTGATCTTGAAAAGACCTGCCCTTGCTCATAATAATTAACATCATTAGGGGGGCTGGTGCCTGCAAAATAACAATTACAACAGTAATGACAGTGAGCAACACAGCAGCGTTTGGGCTTTTGTGTTTCCTATTATACAAGCTATCAGATTTACCCCACTGGTCAAATACGTCCATATTTGGGTTACTTGTAACAATTATTTATAATTCCAGAACCAAATCTTATTATCTTCTAGTCAGGACGTCTACAAGTACAAAACATGCACTTTAATTATTTAAAAATTGCTGTTATGTATATTTAGAATCTCTGTAATAACATCACGCAGCAGGGCTCTTGCTGGGAGGGCAGGCTCACAGCTTTTGTGTTGTATTACTCAAACACAGTAAAGCTATGAATTCTTTGTGATACAGCATCTTAAGTGAATTCATGTGGGCTCTAAGTAAATTTCATGGACTGGATGTGAATGCTCTGTGCAGTCTGTGCTACAGGGATGCTGGATATTCAGTTGCAGTGGAGATGCTGGATGTCTAAACATATATAGCAGTGTTGCTACTGCATCAGCAGTCCTGCCTGAAAACAGACACTTATGTGTAGCCTATAGAGCTATAAAACCGCAAATGGTGCATGAGGGGGGCTGCTGTGGCTCAGGAGGCAGAGCAGGTTGTTCACTAATCAGAAGGTTGGATCGTCTCTGGCTCTTCCAGTCTGAATGTATCCTTGGGCAAGATACTGAACCCCAACTGCCTCTGATGGCTGTTACAGTGTGAGGAATTGACAAGTACATATATATATATATATATATATATATATATATATATATATATATATATATATATATATACATATATATATATATATATATTTACAGAGAGAGAGAGAGAAAGAGAGAATAGAATAGAAAATACTTTATTGATCCCAAAGGGAAATTCATTTGTCTACTAGCTCATCTACCATTTGCAGAAGAATTAAAGAGTCTGATGGCTGTGGGTATAAAAGATCTTCTGTATCTCTCTGTCCTGCAACAAAGAGAGAGGAGCCGTCCATCAACGTGTTATGAAGTGGATGATCCGTGTTGTTCATATATATATATGCAGGATTATGTGCAGCATTAGATTTGTTTTGTGTTTTTTTCCCTCAAAATAAGACTTGAGTTTACTTTAAATATCCCCTCTTGTATATTTAAGTTGCCAGTATTTTTCTCATTTTATATTTTTATGCTTAAATCAGTTTACTTCTTTTATCTTTTCTATGTGAAGAGGTGCAATATAAATAAACTTGTGTTGCCTGTGTAGCTGCTGAAAAGAGGACAAAACACAGCTAACTCCAGTGTGTGTGTGTGCGTGTGTGCATGTATTGTATGTGTGAGTGGGTGGTGTGCGTCTGTTGTTAATTAACACCACCTCTGTCTTCTCTACTCTCTGTAGGCAGTTACTGACAACACAATTGGTGCTTTTCAAGAAGATTTGCTCTCTACTTGTGGGACTGAGGGACTAAACTAGAAGGTTGTTAAAGTGTGCTTCATGCATGGTCATGCTCCCAATGCCACTACTGCTACTGCCACTACTGCTGCTATATTTGTAGTAAACTTAAGAGTGATTAGATTTTGAGGAGATTAGACGTCAAAGTAAAAAGAGTAATATGGGAAAATACTGCATTTATTGTTAATGTATAAATGTACATGGATTAGAAAAACCCTGCCTTTAGCCTTGTAAACTTAAAGTATATGGGACTGTATCATTTAAAAGAACAAGATATAAACAATATAAGAACTTCACTTGGAAAAAAAAGTATACTACAATTGATTATGATTGCAATTAACATACGTTTTACATTATTTAAGATGAACTGTCTAAGTCAACAAATCTGACAGCAAATTCCCAGCCCTGCAGCTCAAAGCTTGCCAGTGAAGTGTGCTCATAACCATAGGGTTTAATGAAGAGTAGCTACTCACTGTGCTTTCATGCATCTGAGTTTTAAGCGTTAACCTTGCTCTAACCGGTCGAGGACATGCAGACAGGATAAAAAACTTGAACTCTCACTGGAGTGATGCTTTCTGTTTAGCCCAATTGACCTTAACTGCTTGAACCTTCACAATGAGCTTCATAGAACTTAACAATGCAAAAGCTGTGACCTCTTTGTTACAGTATCAAGCAATTGTGTAATATTGTATGTAAGTTGAAAGCAGAAGGTCAGGGGTCAAATACACTGCATTCTGATCCCCATTCAGAACCTTTGCTGAGAGTTGGGTCTTTATCAAAGGAAGCAACAAAAAACTGTAATCAAGCAATCCTGTATGCTTTCTGTCACTGAGAGATCAGATGAAAGGTACTAACTTTGTCTGACCTCTGAAGTTGGACAAAAATGACTGATGCAGCTGGGTTTTTTTTTTTTTTTTTGTTATTTTTTTCCATTTTTGTTGCTCAAAACTTGGGATCAAAGATGACTTCCAACTCCTCAGATGTTGGCTTGATGTTAGCAGCTAAGGAACTAAGAGACTGCTGAATTTGTCATGAGACACACAGAAGCAAGCATATAATTCAAAAGTCAGCATCTGCTCTAAAGTTCCGCATCAGACCCACCCCCCCCCTTCCCTGGGTATTAAAATGCTGCACAACATCAGTACATTGTGACGGCTTGTTTCTGTCAAAAGACGAGCAGTTGTGCAGGTTGGAAAAGGCGACAAAATTTGACTTTACGCCAAGACGTCCTTTCAGATTAAACATCAGTCATGCTTATGCTGTAAAAACTGGGACACCTCAGAAGGGGATTTACACCTGCTGCTTCATATAATGTTGCCATTTGACAAAAGCTGATTGTCTGTGACATGGAATGAACACTGCATACTTACAGTGTGTATGGGCTAATTTGATATGTCTCATTGGTAAGATAAAGACCCATTGCAGAACTCCATAAACAAATGACATTCACATCATTACTCATGTTGTATCATGGGAGCAGAACTATGAAAAGTCAATAAGGGAGTGACACAGCTGGATAATCTTCTCCTAACTGATTGCTTTACATAAACATTAAAGACGAGAGGCTGTGCATCATTCAGAAACAAGGTAATTCTCTGACGTGTGTGCGAGAGTGTACACACACTGGCAAAACAAACATCACCATGCTTCACTCTTATCTAAATCACAAGTCCCTCTCAAAGTCACAGTGATAACACTTTCAGGCAGTCCCAATTGGCCGACCACTTTACAAATGGCTCCCCCCTTCACCATATTTAACAAACATCAGGAGGACAGGAGGCATCCTGGAGCGGCAAACAGGAGGGATGTGGCCGTTACAATGGCAAGCAGCTGCTCAGAGTAGCTGCGCCGTGTCCCACAGGGCTGGCTTCACCTTGGTGGTGTGAGAATCATGTTGATGCTGCGTCTGTTCCATTCAGACGAAGTGGTAAAAAACAGGCATATGTGAGATTTCAGTGGTGTCTGCTAACTGTGCAATTACCAAACCAGGGAGACTTCTAGTGATGGCTTCAGAGCCTGATCAGAATACTGAGAGCAGGAGAGAGTGTGCCAAATGCATGAAAATGCTACAGTTAGTACGACTACTGCTGGTCCAGCTACTGCTAAAATAGTAATCTGAGGGCTTTTTGATACGAGTTCCAATACAACACTGAAAAAAAACAAGAAATTTAGCAAAATGACTAAAAATAAAAGTTCATGTATGTGTTGCCAGACCACAACAATCTGAATCTGAATTTCATAGTTTGCAGAATTAAATTTGTCACAATCACAACCATCGACAACAGTAGCATTATCATTATCATCAGTCCTACCAAGAGCTTCAGCTAATCATTGTGATTACAATATACAACATAAGAGGTTATAATACAACCTCCGAGCATCGCTACTTCTTCAGGGAAACCTTGATGCTATTGCGACTCGGTATTGGAAAATGATGAGATTGGCCACCTGGGCTGGGGTGAGCTGATCAGGAAAACACAAGAAGTGATACAAGTAGAAGCAAAACTATTTGTAGTTGTTTACTACACTGGAAACATGAACAACTGTCAAAACTGAGAAACAGCTCCTCTCTGGGATAACTGCAGGTTAAAATAAGGTTAGGTCATACTTCTGTAGTGTGACCATAGATTGTAATAACACATCTCAATTTGACAGTGCTGTGATAAAAGAGTCAGACAAAATCAACAATCATCTGCAATAAGCTAATATCGGCCTAGGTATTTGTCTGGATGATCAATAGTTCTAGTCATAAAAGTCTTGTTTTCTTTCTTGTAACATGACTGGCTGATCTGGGAGATTGTTTAAAGTCTGCATCATCTCTGTGCTCGTGTTTCCTGTCTCACCAGATGGCCCAAAATTATTCCTTAAAGTGATGATTCACTGGCTGCACAGAAAAGTATATCAGAGAGCACCTAATGATGCGTAAGTGCATTATATATTTAAGATACTACTGTTGGACAAGACACACTCTTGAGGGTATTTTAAGTCTGTCTCTGATGGGATTTACTTGGTAGGTGGAAACAGCCAAGGATGAGGGAAAAATGTAAACCTTGGGCTAAATTAGGTTTAATTAGAATAAAAAAAAAAAAAAAAGCCCCAAAAGAGGGAAGCCATTATTGCAAAACGCACTGATAGCCCTGAAAGCCTGCAGGTTGGTGGAGCACTGGCTCTGGTGTAAAAAAAAAAAAAAAAAAAAAATGGACACACTAACGAAGACAAAATAATCAGCTGATGGATCTCTCCACCTCCTTCTCCCCTTTTCTCTCCCTCCTTGTCAGCTGTATCTAATGATACACTAAAAATACCTCAGGATCAAGGATGGCACTGACTACAGCACAAAAGGGAGGAGATGAAAGTTGAAAGATGAAAGTCTTGTTTCATGGCATCAGCTGCTGTGTATAAGGATTATAACAAATCTCCTTTGTTACAGTACTGCTCTTATCTTTGTGGATATTGACACTCTTGTGAAAAATAAACACATTTTATTTCCACCAGTCAGAACAATATTACATAATTCAACCTCCGTTCCTGTCAGAAATATGTTGCGAATCACTCTTTGAGAACATGGAAGCGCAGATGTTGGCTTCCAGATGTGTACAGTACTTACACAGTATGTGACGCTCCCCCGGGCTCATTCAAGCACAATAGATTTGTTTACAACTTTTGTGTCGGTCACAGCGAGTAATGGTGACAAATCCGCCACACGACAGATGTCTCATCTTTAACCACACATGGGGACTTGTGGTTAAAACAAATGCTGAAATCAGGCTGACAATTATTCAGCTCATCGTCTCAGATACAAGACAATGGCATCTTTCCGTCGCTAATATAATAAGTGTGGGTTTCCAGCTTTCTAATTATAGCCAATCACAGAGGGGGACGGCTTTGGCAATTTGAGAATTCAAGACAAGATTTAACAGCTGCGCCGTTTCTCCGAGCCATCTCAGACGCTGTGATTGGAGGAGACAGCTTCGTTGGGCACGAGAGAAGACAAAATCCACTTCATTAATCCTTCAGCTGCATATTCCTCACATCTCAGAGCTGTGATCATTCTCTTCACCGACGCGCTGAGAGACGTGTGAGGCTGGATCAAGTCGCTGTTTTACCTTGATACACAATAAAGTACATCATTTCATCTCATTGGCTCCCTGCGCTGCCATTAGTGTTTATGCTGTCATGGCCCTGCTTTTAAATAAATAAATAAGACACAGGCGTTTTAAAACTGGTGGAGATGAATTGTAACAATGGCGGCATCCACGTGCAGTCATTGATCACAGAAAAATGAGGGTTGTGGTTACAAGTAATTGGGTAACTATTGAAGCATATGGATTAAATTGCTGGGAGGAATGTCACACAGCAAGGACACACACGCACACACACACAAGTGCACTCACAGTGTACAGAAATGAAGCTTTACAATGACACATGAGAGACAGATGGTGTAGAAGAAGACAACGAAAGAACAACAAAGCTGATCCTGTCAGTAACTGTTAGTTTTGCCGGTCGCCTCGCGCCGTGATGTTTACACTGATTCTTGTCACTTCTCATGACGATAAAAGCAGAAACATATCATTAGCAACAATAGAGGACAACAGCTGAAATCACTTTTTGAAGGTGGACATCAAGTGTGATATTGGTGTTTGGTCACTATGTATTCCTCATGCAGCTCTCCTCCCTGTGTCTCGAGGTGCTGGGACAGAATGGCTGTGTAGTTTTGTTGTTGTCATCACAACATTTCTTTGCTTTGTTTGTGCTATAGTGCACCTGCTCTTCTGCATCTTAAAAGACTGGAAAACCACTTCTGTCACAGCTTTTTTCAGGAAAAAAAAAAAAACATTATCCTCAGTGCAACTTGTTTTTCTCTGTATTTGGGTGTTTTCTCTCTCTGACTGTTAAAAACCCCATGAAATGAAAGCTGTAGTTTCCCATCTTTAATCCTGTGTCCACATGTTAATTGTTCATTTATCTGTTGATATTTGCCAAATTCATGTCAGAAAGTTATGATCTGAGTATTTTTACATCAAAATCTGTGTATTTTTTCTTCCTGTGAATAGATTTTAGACATTTGATGACTCATCATGCACTTGAGGGTGTTCCTAATTTTCCATTCAATTAAAATTATCTCTTGAATTTTACATCTCTCCCATGAAATATAAATCCTGTCAGTCACCATCGTGACCTCTGAGCTGTAAAGCGCTAGTTCTACCGATGTGTGTGTGTTTGATCTAACTTGAGCATCACAGGGATGAACCTGGATGCTGCTAGCACAACTGCGACCTTGGGCTCTAGGCTCAAACATTCTGCATGGTCTCAGTCCAAAACTATTTTCATCGTTTTCTCCCTGTTTCATCTATCTATGCCCATCTCATCACTGAGGTCCACAGGTGTGTGTGAAGGTGTGGGAGAGAAGTCCTCCACAGTAGCAGTCAAACCCACAGGAAGTGCTTAACATACATTCAACCCGATTGGCTACCGTAGACAAATGATGCGAAGCCTGCGAAGCTAGTTCAGGCAGACAACTCAAGCTGCGCCCGTCCTGATCAGCTGATCAGTCACGTGCTCCCCTCAACCAAATAGGGCGGGTTATTTAAACCCACCCAGCTTACCTGCTCTCCCCTGGCTTGCTGCCAATGCTGCTGCTGCTGCTGTTCTCTGCTGCTGGTGCTGCTGGTACCCTTGCTGCTGCTACTGCTTCATCTCGTGCTGCTGCTGCTGCTGATACTGCTGCTACTGCCCCTGCAGCCCATGAGGTTTTGCAAACCCACCACCTCCCCAGCATCCACCTGTGGGCTCTGTCTCTATGATCCCCTGCGGGGGTCTGCTTTCATTCCCTGTTATGTCTGTCAAACAGATCTTTATTCAGGGAATGAATAACTGAGACAGAGCCTGACACCAAACCTGCTGCAGCCATGCTCAAGAATAGGCTACCTGTGCTGTGCTTCAGCTTGCTTATGTCCAGTAAATTATTTATTCTCATTCCAGAGTTGTCTGACTGAACTACCTTCATGTTTTAACACATTAGCATGCAGAACTGCATCATACTCTGAGAGCTGTTTCAGGGTGTCTCTAAGTGCTGTCCATCTAACATACAGTACAGAAAGGAGGGTTCAGTCGAACTCCTGAGAAAACACCTCTGTTAAAAGAATACTTTAAAACAACCTCACCTTCATGCAGCTTTAACCTGAATTCAATAAATCCTTAGAAACCCTTAAATTCAATGGGATTACTTACTGCTTATCCATTTGGCGTTGGGGTCATGAACTCTGAAGTCTTTTCTAAAGAGGTCCTTTACAGTCACCTTGGCCTTGAGAGCCAGACGGTCGTCCTCCCCTGAAAAAGAAGACAGAGAAAAACTGAGCAAATCCTTGTGCAACAATTCCAGAATAAAGAAAGCAAACGGTGATGAATTGGCTAGACAACAAGAGAGATGGAGCTCATAGGAAAGGTAAAAAATAAACCAACAGTAATAATGTCCTTGCCCGTAAGGTTGGACTGGAGGTTTCTGTAACGAAAGGCAGAAAATGCACCATCCACTCCTTTTGAGTGAGTGAAGCAGATTTCCAGACAGATTTTATAAACTCTTAAATATGCCTTCAAAGCACGTCACGGTACGTGCGTCACGGTTCGGTGTACACAGTCATACGACGAATACGTCTTAAAAAAAAAAAAAAGAAGAAAAAGAAAAGAAAAAGTTGTGTCCTCGCTCCAATCCAAGTGGCGGTAATGAGTCTAAAAGCTGCCAGCAAGCTCATTACAGACAAAGAAGAAAAGTGATGAGTGTGGAATTAAGAGCGCCTGCTTCATGTAAATGGCCTGTGTGGGAAAACTTTGGCTTCCCGGTGAAACACAATGGCGACGGCAAAGACTGTCGGCAATGTTGTCGCTGGAAACACATCGATCAACAATGTTTTGTTTTGTTTTTCAATTATATATCATTCACATGCTTAGATCTTCAACTCTTTTTACATAAAGTGCAGTCAGACACCAGGCAGAAGAGAGAGGAACAGCAGAGCGCTCCTCTCACCGCTACCGTTACGCATTTTTGTCGCACATTCATACCTGTGTACCAGTTATGTGCGCCCCTGCCTATTAAAACACTCCCAATACTCTTGGTCTGTTTTATTATATTTATTTTACATATATAACAGAAGATAGTTTTTAGTTTTGCAGCCAATTGGTGTCCGTTCAAAATAAATCTAAAAAAGTTAGTCTTATACATGTGTGACTTTTTGTTGCTGTTTTCCCATTGTACCTAACTTGTACCGACCCCTGACCCCCACACTGAGGTACATACCGACCCGTGACCCCCACACTGAGGTACATACCGACCCGTGACCCCCACACTGAGGTACGTACCGAACCGTGACTTATGTGTACCGTTACACCCCTAAACATAATATTACAGTCCAGTTATATCAAAATTCTTCTCCAAGACCCTTGAGCATTTCTTGTCTGGACCTTTAGCTTTGCATTTGAAATCAACTGCAACAGTTAATTAATCAATGAGTTTCAATTAAATGTGTGAAATAAGTCTGAGACCACTATCCCACTGGCTTCAAGCAAAAGTGCTCTCAGACTTCAGGCTTACATTATACATCTAATAAAACTAGGTGGCATAAGGAAAAAAGGAAACAGAGAGTAAAACTGAATCTCAACTAAACTAATGCAGAGACTATATAATGTCCTCCTGACACATTTTGATCTCCGGCTGAATCTGAACAGCTTTTTCCTGCTTTCTGCAACTGTTCACCTTTCAAAGAATAAAGGACAGAGATAAAGAACAGAAATATAAACACATAACATAAGACAAGTGAAATAACAAAGTAAAAGCGTCGTCTTAATTCCCTCAGGCCTTTGATTAAGACTAGTGCAGCTTCTGATCATCAGACCAGGCGTGCATATTTAGAGCAGATGCATCCTGCAATTCATTTCAGCTTAATTTCATCCATCAATGCTCATCATATCATCCCCTGCTCTGTAATATGACTCATTTCACCTCCATATGCATTATGGGAGGATAAAAAGCAAAAAGGTAATACACAACAAGCTTCTCTGAAGTCAGAGCAAATCTCACTTTCGCTCAGTGACTTATGAAAGAAATGCTTTGAGGGTTTCAGTCACATGCAAGTTGATGGACACAGGGTTCTCAAGAGCAAAGTGACCTCCATAATTCTTAAATTGAAGTTCTAAACAACCAGGGCTCTACCATGAGGGGCTGCCCAGCCACACTGAGCAATCAAGGGAGAAGGGTCTTGGTAAGAGAGGTGACTCAGAATTTGATGGCCTGGCTGTGCTCCAGAGATCCTATCAGGTGATGGAGGAAACTTACAAAAGGACAACTATTGCAGCTTTAAAGCAAGAGTGGTCAGACAGAAACCCTTTGACTTGGAGCGTGCAAACAAGCACCTGAAAGTCTCCTAGACATTGATAAATTAGATCATCTGGTCTGATGAAGCAAGACTGAACTGTGTGACCTCAGTTCTAAAGTCAAGTCTGAAGGAAAGCAAGCACCTGCCGAACACCATTCCAGTGGTGAAGCATGATGGTGGTAGCATCATCAGCAGCAGGGACAGGGGTACTGGGCTGGGCAAGCGGAAAGCTGAGAGTACAGAGATATTCTTAATGAAAACTGGGTCCAGCAGAATAAAGCAGGAGTGACTTAGAGAAAACTCTGGTAATGTTCTTGAGTCTCTCAGCCTGAGCCCTGACTTGAACTCAATCAAGCATCTCTGCAGAGTTTGGAAAAACGGCTGATGGAGCCTGAGAGGGTCTGCAGAGAAAAATGGCAGAAAATCCCCAAATCTCATTGTGTAAAGCTTGTGACATCACAGCCAAAAAGACATGAGGCTTTAATCAGTGCAAAAGGTGCTGCAAGTGAGTACAAGTGGGATAGGCTAAGTGATATGTCAGTGTTTCTTTTGACATCATAGGATATTGCTTGATGAAATGTATTTCTTTCTACCATGAAGATAGGGGTGTGTTAAAAATGAAAAGGTGAAGGTTTCAAGGTTTTGAAGAGGGCACTGAATGTACTACATTTCAATCTCAATGTTACTATGCTCCCACTACAGCAGGAGAAAAAATACAAATTCATGAAAGCCACAAACCAAGTGAGAGGCTGGTAACAGCGATGGAAGAGGGCTGCAGCAGCAAAAGCACATGAACCCTGGAAACGGTGACAAACACACTGCAATTCTGCGACGGCCACTTCTCTAATGTTGAATGAGATTCTTTTTTTTTACAAAACATCACCCTTAGGTGAAAACCCCTCATAATAAATTTCTTTCATGTGGAACTAAATTGCCTTGTGTGTAAGTAACTAGTGCGCTTTAATTGTGCTTGTGGTTTGGTATGCTGCGCTCGCACACTTTTCACTCTCAGGTTTCTCTCCCTTTAAATAAAGGATTACTTAGCTGATGTTCCAGTTTTCTGTATCTCTGGCATCTCTTCAGCTACTGAAATCACAATTACTCATAAATTAATGGAGCCAAAATTGCTTTACAAAAGGCTGAAGCATAACAAGGATAGAAAAGTAATAAGATAACAGGTAGGAAAATAAAAGAAAACAGTAATAGACTAACATAAGAACAGGTGTAGAAAGAAATTCAGAATTACCTAATAAAATAAATCAGAGAAAGAGACAAATGCTACATTTTTGGACCATATTAACTCCACCAACCAGAGCTGTTTATGTATCCAGAGGACTATAGTTGCACAAAGTTATAGAGCAAACAGGGTTGTTGCAATATACTGATATCGATAATAACTAAAATATCTAAAAAGAATATATCAATACTGTGTGTGTGTGTATATATATATATGTATATATATACACACACACACACACACACATATATATATATATATATATATATATACACACACACACATACATGCATGCTACCATTTGTCATTAGCATTGCAACACAATGCATCAGATGCAGGTAGGCTATTTCAGTCTGGACCACAGTGGTCCAGTGGGGCCACAGTGGGGAATTATTTTAAAATACAATGTATAATGTGACATATCAGAACCTTATTTTGCCTTCCAGTCAAAATATCATTCATGACGTCATACACTGCTGGTGTTGACTTGGCGGTTTGCGCCTGACATCAAGCCTCGAACTCGGTTAGTTTGCAAAGGGGGTCCCCGGCCAGAAGCTAATGCTATTTAGGGGGCCTTGGCATGGAAAAATTTGGGAACCCCTGGACTAAGTAACACTGCTATGTCCACAGCTGGACAGCTAGTGGCTAAACATGGTTGGTAGTGATGTCAAATAGAAGTGATTGTAGTTAATGTTCCAAAGATGCAGCATATATCTTATCTACCTTTGCAAACCACTCTGGTCTGAGACAGATCAGGTAACAACAAATGATCCAACCATCTATAGCATGTTGTGTTCTTAACAGCACACATGGCACAGAATTAGAGACAAACTAGTGTTATTAATGGGAAAATGCTACAGCTGCACAACCTTGAGTTCCCTCAGCAAAGCCTATAACTGCAACGGCGTCCGCTAATTTTAATCTGACACACGCTTTGATCCCGGTGTTCCAGCTGTCGAAGAAATCATCTTTAAAGAGCAGACGGATGGAGGAAGGGGAGGTTCAGACAGAGCCTGGGAACATTAAATGACACTAAACATCTTCCTCTTGTCATGTCAACACCGTCACATTTTACACAGCGCTGGGGGGAAAAAAAAAAAGTTTAATGTCAGCTGGTGGATCAATGAGCTATCTCAACAACTGGTTGAGATCAGAGGAGTCTAAAAAAATAACAAGCAATAGTTCCTCTTAAATGACAGACTGCTGTCTCAAGAGTTTCTCAAACATTAATAACACCTCATGAGGAATAAGTTCTGTATCTTAGATCCAGAAAGCTTTGACAACTTTTTAACAGAACTGTTTAATCATCTATAAAATAGCAG
This sequence comes from Caranx ignobilis, assembly GCA_021432705.1. NCBI lineage: Eukaryota > Metazoa > Chordata > Actinopteri > Carangiformes > Carangidae > Caranx > Caranx ignobilis. Next base: position 4,875,901 of record MU269986.1, read on the forward strand.
GAACACACCAACACTGTGCTTTTAATTTGCTTATTTTCCGTGACCACCAGGGAAAAGCATTAATTCTCACATTTTAGAAGAATTATGAATATTTGCTGTTTTTGTTCAATAAAAACAAAACCATTTATCACAATGGCCAATTAACAGCTAAGTCATTGGTCCCAGCTTGCAACCAACTGATCACAGTGCAGTGCACACTTATTTTCCATTAGCCTGATGAAGCAGGGTAGGGTGAGTTTATTTGTGTTGCACTTTCAACATCAAGGCAGTTTGATGTGATATATCTAAGGCATAAAACGCACACTAGGAGACATAAATGTGACACAAGGCAATATAAAAAGACAAGTAAACAAGGCTGAACAAATAGATGTAAACGTGTGCTGCGGTGGAATAAATCGGAGTAAAGAGACAAATTACAATGCAAAAGGTAAAACGATAAAGTTGTTCTTTAAATATGATAAATAAAACACTTTCATGGAGACATTTCTTTTTTTGTTCTTATTCTTTATACTGCGACTCCTAAGATTGACTTTGCTGGGCCGAACCGCTATGTAGAGTATGGAGTTTAGATTTTGGTTTTGGTTTTTTACTGCAACAGAAAACACTAACTGGTGTTAGGATGGGAGCTTTTTAGTATCGAGTGTTCTATCTGGCATTATGTCTGTGCATTTCTGCCATTTCAAACAAGACAGCTGTAAATACCCACTGTCACTCCTTGAGTGATGGCGATCATATGTCACCCTGCCTGGGTCAATCAAGTCCTTCAATCATCCTGTACACGTCAATATCAGATCTTTGGCACACAGACAGGTGACTGCATCCAACTAGTCATTTGTGTTTTTATATTCCTAGAACATAACAATGACTTGCATCACTCTCCGGGCGTCAGCTGTGTGTGTGTGTGTTTGTGTGCGAGCGTGCTGGGTGTGTGGCATATTGTGCCGAACAGATGGACAGACACAGAGTGATCCTCAGTTCTTCCCTGATTTTATCGCGGGGACAAAAACACCTTTGAAGGCATCTGCTCGGTGCATCACTTGAGTTTTGAGTGTGATTATCAGAGTCACCAGACTGTGTATAGGCTGCGGGGAAACTTAATAGTGCACATAAGTTGCAGCCTCCTATCAGATGGGGAGGTTTATAGTGGATAAATACTGAATTTATAATCAGTCATGAGCGCTAGATTCATGGACTAAACACAGAGCCAGCCACTAGAAGATGAACTCATACATGTGTGGTTTTATATATAAAAATACACTACATATATATATATATATAGCACAGTCTTTTAGAGGCAAATCCATTTTCTGCAGTTAAGTATGTCTTTATCTTCCCTTCACAGAGCGCTGCGATCGTAGGCAGGAACTTTGAATTAGTCTGAAAAAGAAGGGAACAGTCAGAGCCAGCAGGGTCAGCTCACATGAGCTCAGTTTATATGCTAATGTGGCACGACCTCTTTTCAATACAATGCAATGGCAGGGGGAGTTTCAATCCAACACTGAACCTGGCAATTTGAAAGATAATCTGAGGGTCTCAATGTGACTGTGTCAAATACAGCAGGTCTGTAGTGTTGACTACAGAATAAAAGGTAATCTGCCTATTCATAGTCTGTGTTTGCATCAATGAGCTAATGACCGCCTAAAAAAACAAAAAAAAAAAAAAAAAAAGTTTATGTCATTTAGTGCATTAAGTTCTCACTGTCCTAATTTCAGTAACCTGGATGAGACCTTAAAGGTCCCATATCGTGAGATTCCATGTCCTCTTTGATTATAAAAAATGCTCTAATTTCTATAATAACACTGTGGAAGTATCAAAGTGCTCAGTCCACAGAGAAATCTACACAACCTGTTTTCAGAAACTGTGCCTTTAAAAGAGCCATCATGACTCCTGAAACTTTGTGATGTCATAACAAAGAGGTTTCTCTCAGAGCTCCTCATGTTTTTCTATACTGCACTAACACTCCAAGTCCAGGCCATATCAACCTTCATGTTACTAGAAATGATGTAACCTCTATTATAACTGTGTGCAGATAGAGCCACTGCTACATTCCATACATAGTGTACCTAGAGTCTTATAGATAAACAGGGTCAGGGAGAGGACAGACATTGTCCAAATCTAGTTGTTGTCAAGGATGAGCTACGCAAAGTAAAGTTTAATCTTACATGGAAATAAATGTGGGATACTTGTAGTAAAACAAGACATTTTCAGAACATGGTGTGGAACTTGTCTGATTCACATGCTGACTGTGTACTGCTCATCATTTTCTTCTTTGTGCAAAGCTTAGAATAAATACTCCTGCCTAAGACATCAGAACTCCTGGTCATAGCGTTTTCTCCAGCTCCCAAGAATTTCAATCACTGAAAGCCGTCCCTGCTTTCAGCCATGCCCCAAGGCCACCTGGAGCCAAAATCCAGCCATGCATGATTTGGTTTCTCTCAGTGTTTTACCTGAAATCTGCGAGGTTTTTATCCTGTCACTCAGAAAATAGTCACCCATCAGAAGAGAGGCTCAGACCCACTCTCCTGATTGGCTCACTAATCTGTTGTCAAGAGATCTCCAGAGAGAAGCCTGAGAGAGGAGAAGTAAAACTACATTGAGATGTTTCTTTTTTTGCGGCTTGCACAAAAACAGTCTATGTTGTTATGGATAACAATACTTAACTTGAAACATACGAAAAGTATTACATGGAATTTTTAAAGTAGCTGTAATAAATCCTTCAGAGGCTTAAGAGCGACTGAGTCAAGTAGAAGTTACCTTGATTGAGTTTTGGGTTTCAAGTGACCTACAGGGAGTTTCAAATTAAAAATACAGCATAACATAAAAGGGAAATACAGCATTACTCACAAAAAGCTTTATTTCTCCCCCAGACCTTCTTTGCTGACAGTGTGCAGAAGACCTTGACCCAAACACCCATTAGAAGCTCATGGTGGGAGGCAGTATTTAAAAAAGACAAACCAAAAAAACGATTATAACCAAACAATAAACCGTGGCTGATGGTGCATTTGGGGGAAATTGGACTCAAAATGTTCAAAATTCACTCGAAAGACCTGTCCATCGTTATGGAAATGAAAGCAGGTGGGATGCCATAGGGTCCAATCAACAGACAATAGGAAATATTTTGATCTTAAATATCCCAAATATGATCAAAATTAGAATAGGAATCTAAACTGGGTTATTAGAGAGTAAATATTCTCATAGATGTTCAACACAGTGTTGATTGCTGCTGAAGTTGCCAAGTTTTCAGTTGCCCACAAGGGCAATGTAACCGAGTAGCTCGAGTGCTGCTTTCATGGAGTAATCTCTGTGAGTGTTTGCATTTAGCTGCGCCAAATTACTGTAGTGCGCTATTCTCCCACAGTCTCAGTTAGCTGTCACCCTGTCAGTCAGCCTGCCATCCCTCAGTCTGACGAATCCACGGTTGCCAATAGTGAACATCTGACCCAGTTGTGTTGATGTACCGAACAGTGCGACCTCTTGATAATACAGAGCTATCAGTTACAGCAGATGCAGATTCGTCAGAGAGGGAAAAGGAGACCCTGTGTGTCTGTGTCTGTGTCTGTGTGTGTGCGTCTGTGTGTTTGTGTGTGTGAGAGAGAGAGAGAGGGAGAACAAAGTGTTTGTCACGAGCAGTTAGAAAGTGGTTGGCCTGTCTGGCAGGGGAACATCCATCAACCAACTCTCCTAACTGAGTGGAAACAACACGCTATCTCATAACTCACATGAGCTGTGCTGCTACAGTGTGCAGCTCAGAGTGGGTGGGGGGTGGGGGGATGTTTTTGTTCCCAAAACGTTTGTCCTTGAAGCGTAATTACAGTAAAATAAGTTATTCTGAATGAGTTAGCATTTGAATAGGAAAATCTTCCCCACAGCAAAACACTCATACAAAATATTAGTGATGTACATTTCACTCCTGGGCTCATTTATACTGCAAATAATCCATGTTTGTAATTAAAAGTCTTATTTTCTTAAGGGTAGTGTAAAGATAAGACTGTTGTAGTTTTTTCATCAAATGTTGTAAGACCTGAAATATTCTTAAAACAAGATTATTTTAGAACTACATCACAGGCACAACTGTCCTGATAACATACTCTTTGCAGTGTAAATTTATCTTGTTTGAACAAGTATACGAAATAAATCAGTGGTGAGAATGTAGTTGTGATATCAGTGCTGGAGAATCGCAACACTCACAATCACAGGAGGAGTCAGAGAGAGTAACTTCTCCACAGACAGCAGGCAGAATAGAAAGCATTAGTGCAATACAGAAGAGAAAGCCACAGCCTGCATCTCAGGAGATCATCATCAGTAGGGTGTGAAATACAATGCCATTTTCAGTGGTTATCTATGATTTGAATACCCGACTATGGTGAACCACAGTATGCCAGACTCACTCACTGCTCCATCCATGGCAGCATATGTTTTTTTTTTTTTTTCTCAGAATGACTCAATACTCACATTGTCAGATGTTGGCATAGGAACCCATCTGGTTCATATGGCAACATCTGACCTCACACACATGAACAGTGGCAGAAACAGAGGTGTACGCAATAAGAAAAAATGGCAGTCGATTCATCACCTAACTAACGGATGGATCTGATTCCAGACCCAGAAAATGCATTATCAGAAATGAAAGCTACATTTTTGTGCATATTAAAAACACAACATATAACTTGTCAAATATTGTAGCTTCACATTTCATGTGCATAAGGTAATAATGATCTGATACAATATTTTATCAATTCTCAATAAGAATGAGATTAGATGTGTTTGCTTGAGATTTCCTTTGACTGGAACTAGGCACCTAGCCCAGACTGTACAACTTGAGTACACAAACAAACATTGAAGAAAGGTGTTGAAGGAAATACTGGAGTAAATTCCAACTTCAGGCTTTTTAATTTCTGCCTAAAGAAGTTCTTATTAAAATCTTCAAAACAGCATTTTTTTCAAGGAATTTGTTGTATATTTGTGTGTCAAACATTAAAATGCAGGGTAAATTTTTCTTTTAACTCTGAGTCCAGAAGAATTTATTTTGGCTTGAATTCAGGGATTCAATTAACAGTCCATCCTGAATATGATAACCCCAAGACATAGTAGAATGAACTGTCTTTGCACAAACAAACCACTGTCCTTGAGGAGTGATTCAGAGACTTGCAGCATCCTGAAGCTCATCTCAGCTGCTCAAGACACCTAATTAATCTGCAGCAACTTCCTGATGAGGATTTTATGCAGTCAGTGCATATTTTAATATCCCAAAAGCCCTAAAATACCACATATCCTCTACAAACATTGCTCTTTAATGGGCAGTCTGTTGGAGACCTGAGAGTTGCGGTGAGGATCCTGCTTGTCTCGAGCCGCGGTGCGGAACAGTAGTTCTGCTTGAGCACACAGAGCTGACGCAGGGAGGGGATAGATTAGTGTGAGGTACAAGCTGGAGACACCACCTGCCCGGTCTACACTTTCTGCCTGACTCCTGCTGGCCTGCCTTGTTTGGAAGTGGCACATTAAACAGCTCAAGCTCATCCAAGTCCATAACAAACGCCCCGGGAACAGGAACAGGTCACAGCCGGGAGGTGACAGGGCGTTTTAGGCCTTGCTGCTTTGACACCTGCTACTGTACTAAAGGTCTTTGCCGGTGGTATTTTTGCTCAGACACCTGTCTACATCTCTCAGGATTATGTAGAAGAACACAACCATGAATTCCTGTCCCTGCTTCTTTTCTGGCATCCCAGGCATCTTAGGTAGCATTACATCCAATCACATGCATGCAACAGGAAATCATAAACAAGGGTGCAGTGATTGCTGGCTTTGTCACTGAATTATAGTGTACACAAACTGCCAGCTGTATTGAATGATCTGGCTCTGGCAGCACATACAACCACATCAAGGACATTTAAACAGATGACCTATTGATTAACCTTTCATGTAAATCTGTAAACAGAAAACCTGAAGGTCACCCTGACATGAAACTAAGATGTTTTAAAATGAACAGAGGGAACTGCACGAGTCCACAACGTGTGAACAAGGGAGAGAAGCAATAAGTGAGGCAGACAGATGGGGACTGCGTTTATGAAGCAAGCAATGTCGCGCAAGCTGACTTCAATGAGGTTTACTGACCTTCACTAAATGTGGCCGTTACAGCAAGAGTGCCCATGTGGAAGTTAACTGTGACATTACTGTGGGTGACACTGCAAATATTGCACAAGAGTGTAGACCACAGAGAAGGAGAGGCACACACACAGACAACCCACCCACCACACCCACACACAGTATTCTTCGCATTGTTCGTGGTGAGATTGATAATGAAAGCTAATGGGCATGTCTGTGCATAATAATAGCTGTGTAAACAGAGCAGTGTGTGATGTGTGATGTGTGATGTTGTGCCCCCCCCCCACATTCCCGCGATCCTGTGCCGTGTACCTGGTGTCAACAGGATGACGGAGGTGACGATCAGCGAGCAAATGACCAGAATGACAAGAAGGGCGATCGCTATTCCCTTCCAGTTCCTCTGCGGAGGGTTACTGCCCACCAGCTCCTACAGAGAGACAGAGAGGAGGAGAGAAAAGGCATGGTCAGAAACAGTAAAAAGACTATCGTGGGAGGGAATCAGAGCATCATTTGTGGGGAAGAAATGAGGTCAAAATGACAGAAAAATTGAAAAGAACAATATGTGGGACGTGATAAAGAGGCAAAAAGAAATAAGGGGAAGTATAAATGGCAAACTCATGAGAAGAAAAAGATGGGGGGTGTCAGTCAAGGACAAACGTGAGTCAGAGTCGCAGCTTCTCGGCTCTCAAGGAGACATGCCAGCAGCAGCAGGAGAAGGAGGGGGAGAATACTTAATGAGCCGAGCATAGGCGGCCATCATCCGCAAACGAATGTGACAGATAAAAATGGAGCCCACGACACGTTGGTGAATTGCACACTTGACAACGAAGCAGGGAGAAGCTGCAGTGTTGGGAAAACTAGTCTGAGTTATAGGAGTTATGAGCAACCTCGAAGCTTTTTTTGTGTCCAACCACAAATAAAGTTAGTGCACTTAATGTGTGTTTGTAAGAATGAATATGGCTCTAGACAAAGCATTACTGTAAGATATAAGAGGAGAACAATAGAAAAAACTGCTTCATTCCCGAACCAAATAACATGCTGAGAATATGCATCTGACACATGATGTGCAGCAGGTGGTCGGTTCAGCCAAAAAAGAAAGAAAGAAAAAGAAATAAATGAGCGCACATTTTTCCCACAATATTATGGCATAACAAGACAGCCCAGTCAGCAGCTATGGATGACTCCATGTCCCCCATACTTCCAGTTCTTCCTTAATTTACAGCTATTTGACAGCAACACCATACAGTAGCTAGCACAGTTCTGCCTAAACCTTCATCTGAATTTAAATGATATCATTTCTAACAATAAAGTTTAATTCATTCAGCATTTTTACAAAAAAGTAGTCAACAAAGTGAATTGCGACTAGAAAGCTAACTTGCTAACTTGCTAGCTTGCACAATACCATTAACCTCCTAATCCAAGTCAACACGTGTTAGCAAACAATTGTTAGCAAACTATTTCTGCTTCAAAAATCCAGTGTTTACCTAGATTAGTATACATGAGATGTTTTTCTAGTCACCGGACAAGTGTTTGACCAGTTCACTCATCTTTTAGCTCATTAGCTGCTTTAGCCTGACTGGTCCATGAAGCATACCTGCCAACACTGGGCTTTGAAAAAGAGGGAGATTTTCTGGGGTACCCCCCCCAGGTATGGTTGAGGGGCCATCAGAGGGTGTGTGTGTGTGTGTGTGTGTGTGTGTGTGTGTGTGAAAGAGAGAGAGACACTCTTCTTGGTTCCCTTTGTCACCCAAGGACCTAACTAAAGTCCGACATAGCTTGCAAAAGCTTGAACCTGCACAATGAAGCACAGCACGCACAGCACGTCTGCCGCCGGGGCTGTTTGAGTTGGGTTGCCAGGTTGCCAGGCACTACGGCACACAAAACACCCGACTGACTCACACTGCTATGAAATCGGGAGAATCGTGGGAGAAATCACAAAATTGGGAGCCGGGCAGGAGAAAGCGTTAAAAATCAGGAGACACCCGCTTAAATCAGCAGTGTCGGCAGGGATGATGAAATCCTGAGGAAAATATTCTGGACTTTAGCTATAAATGTGAAATTCTTTGCTAGCTAGTTGCTAATTTGTTTGCATGTCAGTTTGGCTGACACTTTTCCCTAAAATGGTATGTGAATAAATACTAGCCATTAAAATCATAAAAACTAGCTACAGTATCAAGTTGTTTTTGTCTGTGCACCTTGGGTTGTTCATGCAATTATCCAACCAGCCAATCATGTGGCAGCAGTGAAATGTACACATGCAGGTACAGAAACACAGATAATGTTTTCTTTCACAAATCAGATCTCGACTGTGGTATACTGTTGGTACTAGACTGGATCAAGTGTTTCTGAAACAGTGGATCTCCAGGGACTTAAATCAAAACCTCCAGGGAGAGGGAGCAGCACTGCAGGTAGAACAACTTGTTTCTGACCATATTCCTCCTTAATTACCACAAATTTCATCATAATGACAATACACCATGTTGCAAAGCAAATGTAATCTAAAACTACTTCCATAGACAATATTTCCTTTTCCTCCTCAGTTACTAGATCTGAATCCAACTGAACACCTTTGGGATATGGCGGAATGGGAGATTCATAGAATGAATCTGCAGAGGTGATGCGATGCAATCATGCCAACATGGACCAGAATCTCTAATAAATGTTTCCAACATACTGTGGAATCCATCTAAGAAGCACTGAGCCCCTGCGAGGGAGGCTCTGCCCAGGATTCATATAGTGTTTCTTATTTGCTCAATGAGCGTATACACACCTGTATTGGATCTCACAACTCTTATATAGTCTGTGTCAGCTGAAGCACAATGGTGACACTATTGAGGAACCCATTGGGGGAAAAAAAGGTGTGTGGCTCAATAAACAGGATTTCTTTGAGGACAAAACATCCCTGAATGTTTCCCACCTCAGCTCTCACTGTTCCGGCTTGCACATGGATAAACCAGTGCCAACACCACAACCAAGAGGGACACTGCAGAAAGGGTCCAAAGCCCAAACTGTTAGTGGAGGATTAATAAGTTCTTAATTAGTTTATGGAGGATAAAACGGAGCGAGGCAGAGCATGTGCTTCAGGGACCTGTGGCTGGGGCGTTAATGAATACATGCTAAGGCTTTAATGAAGCTGAATGGCTGAGCTATGAAGCAAACCTTTTTGTGACCTCGCTTCCACCTTAATTGAAAAGAGCCCAAGACATCATTAGCCTGCAGATAAGAGTAATCAGGGTTATTTACTAGACTGTCCATTACCCACATTCATTAAAATGGGAACCAGTTTGTTAGCTGTATGGTCATATTGTCGAGCTGCGACAACAGCAACGAAGAACACGACACACTCACATGATGTTTTTAATGTCCTTTCAATTTGTAGGCTCAGGAGTGCATATAATGATTTACCAGATTTCTAATAACTGGATGCTAAAATGCTCCATGGAAGTCTCAGTTAACCTCTCCCTTTAATGTATGCCTCTGACTTCGTATTACAACAGCAGATATTTTCCAAACAGTTGCTCAATATACATTCAATTAGGAGAGTTTTGAGTCCACCCAAGCTGGAAGCTAGAAGTAGTAATTGCTAAATCACAAAATATTTTCGATGCAGAAAACTAAATGGGCTTTTACTTCCAGGGCAATGCAAGCAAAAAATGGCTCTTTATCAGCTATTTGAAATAACATTCAGACAATACTTAATGTCCACTTGTATAGGCAGCCATTAATACGCTGTACAATACAAAATAGACAGAGGCTTGAGTGATTGAAAACAAACCATAACAGTCTGTTAAATTTCAGTGGCCAGACAAAAACTTTCTTACAGGTGCAAAATCAAACGGAGGAGCTGAGGCTCTCATATAACAGGGCTAAAATGAACAGATCTATAGCAGATCATCTGAGAGATCCACTGATAAACGTGGGTGACGTGGGTGATGAATTGACAGTCCGCAACGTGATTTCTTTTCTCCATTTCTATGGTGAGAGCGGCATGAAGGCCACTGCTGATTGTTGTTAGTGATGTACTATGTGAATGAGTGGGCTTCACAGTGTGGAATTATGGACAGTATGGAAAGTGCTCTATAGAGAGCAGTGGTGCTCAATCTGTGTAAAGCACAATAAAAGAGAAGACAGACATCCTCCTGCAGTGCTGAGCAATGACTGTCTCTGATGCGTTCGATGCAAATGGCCCAGCACTGTAGATAACGCAATCTAAAGATGAGCATGATTCCATCACCTCGTCTTAAATTTGACAATCATATCTGTGTGTATTTTTACAAACACAGGCTGCACAGCAACCTAAACTAAACATGACACGTCAACCTGACACGCTGTACACAAAAGCGATTTTGGTAATGGTAAAGGTCTTGTCTAAATGTCCATGCAATTTTGTTCCATTATCTGTTATACAGGAATCGACGCAGGTGCTCAGTAAGGCATCAAATCTCACAGCCTAACTCAGACCAACAACTCATTTCCAGGTGGAAAATTTATCTTCGGATTCACTCAACCTTTACTGAGCGCAGGGGGGTGGGGTTGGGTACTTTTTTTCTCAAAAATTAGTGACCTTTCTACTTTGCTAGACAGACAACAGAGACAGGTGTGTGCTCTCGGCTCTCACCTGCCTGTCTAGAGGAAATAAGTAGTAGGAAAGTTCGGCGGACTGTCCAATCATAGTAAACACTCACCTCTGCGAGAGGGAGCCCACAGACACAACAAATAGTGGACAGGAGCTGCAGCTGAAATTGCTTCTCTTATTTCCTCTCTACATTCTGCTGCAGTAATATCCGGCTCGCTGAAAGCTCCATCGCACTGTTACAGTGACTAAAGATTCAGTGTCAAAGAGCATTTCCATATAGATCAACATCTCTGTGGGAACATATTGACACTTGGAAAATCTCCAAAGACATAAAAAATCTGAGCAGCATTCTTGAGAAGGATCCATACCTTCCTGGAGGTTGAGCATGGACACACTCGCAATTTTAACCATAAAAAAAAAAAAAAAAGAGCAAGGACAGAATCCACCACCAGGGATTCATGTTGCTTCTTTGCTGAGGCTTGGATAGAAAGATCACTCATTCAGCCTGGCTAAGAGGTGCAGCTCCAGGCTGAAAACCTTGCACAACCTTCCCAATCATGCCTCTGTGATCCGTAATTACAACAATGATTGGACTAATTAGCTGGACCTCATGCACTGAAGTAGATGACAGGGTGATTACGAGGGACAATGGCGGAAGAGAGACGAGGTATTAAACAAAATATGAGGAGGCAGACATCAGAGTTTTGCCGGAACAGTAAATAAATAACACAAAAGGCTGGAGGAGAATTCACTGACAGAGCAGCTTGAAGCGTGACCAAAACATGACAGAAAGAGAAAAAAACAGAATGAGACAGTGTGGACGGAGCCAGCCCCGAACAAATCCAATAAAAACAAGATCCTGGTGTTTTCCAGTTCTAAGTTGCTGTCATGTTTGAATCTGCAGAGCAAGCAGAGGCATCATCAGTGTTGACTCGGTCCAGAGAGTGTAAATCTTGACACCATGCCAATGTTTCCCTCAAAGTACACAAGTACAAAAGTCACAAAGAGCACGAGAACTCCTCGATCAACAGTGCACTGGGCTGTTTCTCCTTTGGTGTTGCACCCTGGTGTTGAAAGCAGAGCTCTGAGGCAGCAGGTCTGACAAGGTTGAGAATCCAAGAGTTATTATTGATGTTGAAGCTCTGTGCACATTTCAGCAGCAGAGCAGGAAGGTTTAAAAAATCCTGCACCCTGTCTCCAACTCTGATTCATACAAACACTTTTCTGCCCTGGTCATCGTCAGCAAACAAATTACAGCCATGTCCTTTTCACTGAGTTGTTAAAAAATGCAGCCACTTGCATCTCAACAAAGATTGATAAAAAAATGTATTCACAACTCTTCATATCATAACAGCAGGATAAAAAAAAAATATCCTCTCTGGTTGAGAGCCTCAAGTGTTTCAACTCTGACCACACACACACACACACCAGTATCGCAAATGTGTGTAATATTTTTTCCACCTGTTTTTACATCCATCTGTTACTGCTGATTAACCTCCCTCATAAAAATACACAGAAACTAATTAATGGCTTAAACTGGAGGTGAAAACATGGAGTAGAAATTTATGGATTTAAAGCAACACTATATAGTTTTTCGACCTTAAAGTAATGTTTCTAAACTCATTTAAGTGGTAAAAAAATGGTTAATAGGAAGAATCGTGCCGCTGCTGCAGCCTGAGCGGGGTGGGTAGGTACAGCTACAGGGGGAATCGGAGTTTGTTCAAGCTCATGCCCGGGCTCCCTGCTCCTGTAACCCACACACGAGCGCCGTGTGCTGGGCCGCACGGCCGGCAAGCCTCTCCTCCAGAGCTTCGGCAATGCACAAAACCTTCTTTGCCTGGCACCGGCACCATCGACAAATTCGCTACACGGGCTACTGTGCTTCTCCATTGATGCTCATACAGCATATGACACATAGCAGACAGTTGCCCTTCTCAACCAGAGTACTAAATCTTACATTGTGTTGCTTGGACAATTGGACAATAAGCACAGAATTACAATATTTATACAGTACACATATATACGTATAAGTATACATATATATACATATATATGTATGTATGTATATATATATATATATATATATATACACATTATATACACATTCTGGTTCCCATGCTTCTTGTCTGTAAGTGTAGAACATTTCTGGTTGAAGAGCACAAATACCAAACTGTATAGCTACATGGATCTCAAAACCCATCAAAAATTTATCCAAACCTCTTCAAACAACATTTTTTGGATGCTTTAGAATCACTTGCATCCCCTTCTTTCACTTTCCAAGTTGGAGGTATATTTTGCTCCCTTTTACGTAACCAGGGTGACTCAGTGCTAATGCTGAGTGCTGCTAAAACACGTTTGACCTACACTCAGTACTGTGCCTGATAGCATCAGTACATCCAAATAGACTGTCGCTGCTGCTGCTGCTGCTGCTGCTCTGCTAATGTGCTGTTTGAGCAATGAGCCAAGTGTAGACATATGCAACAGTGATGTCATGATGCACTGTTGCATCACGCCACAGAGTACACCACAACACCCCTGCAGCTCCACAGGAGGTAACCAACACCAAAAACTTTGAGGAGTGTTTAATTACTCCTCTAGAATCCTGCTCTTGATCTTGATATGTTACTGTTCAGAAACCCTGCTGCTTTTTCCAGTCACGTGGCTTCTATCTACTCCAGATCTTCACAGCTCATTCTACTCCGGGCAATAGAGCATTCAGAGCGTGAAGGGTGGAAGCCATGCAGCCTTCTGATATGATATTTCGTGAGTTTACGTGGAATTGTGCACCGCAAATTACCTTTAACTTGCACTGTTTCTAAATTAACTGACATGATGGCAAAACAAAAGGAAAATAAATTGAAGTCTGAGGGGAACGGAGAGATTATGAAAAGGAAAAGGCCATGAACGAGGCAGTATAACGTGAGTAACTGCTCCATTAATGCGAGCGTTATGGGATGCTAAACCCGAGATGAAGGCTTGGCCCATCTCCCTTTGGCGCTTTAATAGCTCAAACTACAACATCTTGTGCGCATGTGTGGGCTCCATGTATTCTCCCACTGGATGTGATGATAGTGCCCCGAGGCTCCAGCATTAGCGATGGTACAGGTCATTAATTCAGATCTTCAATGAACACACTAAAGCTATACAGCATGCAGGCTGTCTGTTAACTAAGGGTCTGTGTGTGTGCGCACGCAAATGTGTGTGTGTGCATACTTTCTGCACTTTCACGCGTATTTTCTTCTGTTTAATTATGCAACACGGAAAGTTAATAGTGTTACCAAAAATACACACATTGTCATTAGGTATGCATCTTAATACAATGGTGACGCAATGTCATTAAAGATGTAAGGGAAAAGAGGACCTATGGAAAGGATGCAAAGAGGGAATGCTAATAACAGACTGCAGTAAAATCATCTTAGCAACAAAGTCTAATGAGTCAAACTGCATTTAATTTTCATATAATGTGCTTTTAATTCATGCATTTACAGACTGGGACCCACAGAAGCAGCAGGAGGTGCAGAGCGCTCAGTCACTGACACTTAACAGACACAAGTCGGCTTCTAAGTGGATCAAACCTCTAACCTCGGGGGTCGGAGCCATCCGTACAACAAGGTGCAAATCATCATCAAACGCATCAAAGTGACGTCTCTCAGTGTGTGTGTGTGGGGGGAGGGGGGGTGGTGTGATGCTTTCTGATGAAGCGCGTCGCAGCAGGAGCTGATGGCAGCTGCCGCTGGGACGCGTTTATCATTAAGCATTTAAGTCGCCACTTTTATCCTTAAAGACTTCAATTGAGGGAGAAGCCAGAGGCTGAACGCTGTGACATCAGGTTTGAGAGAGAGAATAACAATGTAAAAACACTTGAGTTATTCAAAGTGTTTGTTTTTCTCTTGCTTTCTGCTGCAGAATCAGATGTAGATGACTTGAAAAAAGACACACACACATACATATTGTAGAACTGTTGTCAGAAACAGCAATGCATAACTTTGCTTGAGCATTTTTTTGATGCTTGTTTGTTTTGTTAAGACATTTCATGAATATTCATGTTGTTTGCTTCTGATAACTATAGGTTTAATTACTGCAGTGAATTCCCTCTCGCACCGTACTACCTGTCTCCATGTGAATAAAAAGCTGTTATTACAGCCCGTTTTAACGGCGCTGAGATGTGATTCTAATCCTCAAATAGAGGGATTTGGAATCACTGCTTCTTTCATCCTCCTCAAACGGACTTCATTTCTGCAAAAATATGAGCAGATTAATCTCAAGCCCAAATCCTCCCCTATTGTTTAAGTGGTTTTAAGCAGCAATGGATTTTGTTTTTTTTGTTTTTTTTCTTCTGTTAACGCCTTTTTCTCAATAAGACTTTTAATCTTTGAGAGAAAGAAAGGATCATTCCACATCAAATGGCCGTTCCACAGCTCTGAGCCTCACAGGTCAGAGAACACCAACGCCACGCGATTACATCCGAGCCCATTTCAACAATCTTGTTCTTGTCATACGAGGCGCGGCGATAACTGCTGTACATAAACAAGCTGTCTTGTTTGTTACTCGCGGCAGGAGAACTAATTTTCAGACGGTCAACGTATGTGTGTGTGTGTGTGTTGTTCTCTAGCTCCTTCCGCCTCGTTTGTTTGATTTGCGAGTGAATCCCTTCCAGTCCATTAGAGAGATGCTAGGAGGGCACCACCGCCAGCTGACCTCTCTCTGCAGAGTTTGCACTAAATCACATCTCTGTAGAATAACACAGAATACCCGCTGCTGGTGCCAGTTCAGTCGGTGTGTGTGCGCGTGTGGAACCAAGCTGCTGTAACAAGCTGGAAGTAAACCGGTGGGAATTTTTTTTATGATGCACAATGCACATGTTGATGTGATTTGCATGCGATGAAAAGTTCCTCTGGATCTTGAATCTGACTCACAGCAACTCAACAAAAACCCCGGAGCTCTCAGCCAGCCCCATAAGTAATATTACATGTATTTTGCATATGAATCCTACCGCAGCCATAGACAAAATGCCCATTTAGGTGCAAGTGCACACTCTGTAGAGGCAATTAAACCTCTACTCTGTTTTATTTCCCTTGTCACTATGGAAACAGAGCAGGAATGATTAGGTTTTCATATGCGAAGGTCCCCTATAGCTACAGCTCTACTGGGGAGTGAACAGCCATCATGACATGGCTAAACAAGTGATGAGGCACAGACACATGACAGGAAAATAAAGTACTTCCTGCTTGCCTCTCATGAATAATGCATGACAGCAAATATTTTCTTTTTTTTTTTTTGTCTATTTTGTCAGTCTCAACACACAAGTCTTCTTTAGGAAATGAGAACAATTCAGAACACAAGTCGGAGTTTCTCCTCATTTCATCACTTTTCCTGTGGCAGTGTGTGTCTGTGTCTGTGCGCGTGTGTTGATGAGTCTCTCAAGGGAAGTGAAAATGTTACTGTGGCTCATCTGAATCAAACATTTACCTTCATCTGCGTATTTCATCAGCTGCCGCAAATACACACCAGTGATAAATGACTTCCAGTGGCGGCGAGGATCTGCTTAGAATATAATAGATGAAGGAGCCGTGTGGTCATTCCTCCGAGTGCTACGTCTCCGCTGCTTTAATGAACAGATGTCTATTCAGACCCTTAAACACATAAACGTTCCTGCATATCATCAGCCGAGTATCTGATCCATCTGAAGTACAAGTGCCCTTGTGATGTTCTGACCCGGCTGGCGAGTCCCAGACCTCTGTCAGAGACAAACTCTGAAACAAGCTGTGGAGCTCAAATCAATAGTATCACATTCAGTCTCTGCAGACTTTAGAAATCTTAAGTTAAATGAGTGTAAAATCAACTACAGGCAACTGTTTGCACAAGTCAGACTTGATGTAATATTTAGAGGAAAACCTGCCTCACACTCAGATCAGCTTGCTGGGCTTCTCTCTGCATGCCATATATTCATTAATTCCTACTGACACAGACTACACACTGTTTAATGTTCTGTAATTCTTATGTCAACTTCAGCTAAGTTGTATAAAGAGTGTGCTGCTGTTGAAGAGGGAGCAAATGTAAATGAAAACCAAAACAATAGGATTCAATACAATTTGATGCAGAACTTTAGTGCAGATAACACAAGATGGCTGAGTCTTTGTCAGGAGCTTCTCACCCTGAATTTACCCAGCATCCTTAGGTAAATACCAGAAACAAGTCCTCAAGCTGAGGCAACAGAACAACAGAGTGCTTTCCAAAACCTATATGTCCATCACAGGAGTGACTCATATGGATATTTTCTGTCAAGGGCATTAGAGACGGGATGTGAACTATGGTCAAACTCTTCTGTTTTTCTTTGAATCTCTGGTGTGGAAGAAGAATGTGGCAGAAAAAAAGTGAAATATTTAATCAATACTGCAATTCAAAACTTTCAGGCTAGCCTATCAGCACAATGCTTTACTTTGCTGTGTGATTTGGTTTGAACAAATCAAGGTTAAATTTGTCAGAGCATCATTCTTTCTGAAAGCCCCATTGATTATTGTTCAACTCAGAAACTATGTCCATCCATCCCAGCACCCTGTCCTCTTTGACGGAAAGCACCTTTTTTTTTTTTTTTAAAGGCTTTGTGTCAGGGAGAGCGGAAGGTCACAGCTTGTGTCACCACATCAAGCAGCATTCTTTCTTTCGAGGACAGTTGGAGAATTTCAACCCAACTAACAAGGACCAAGGTTACTGAGTTTTTTGAGACACATATTTGCGTGCTGCAAAAAATCTCTCCAGCTGCAAACTAACTAAGAAAGTCATCTGAGCCAGCGTGGGGAGGGAGGCTTGTTGAGAATACAGAAAACTAGAGAGAGAGAAGTGGCGGGGGGGGGGGGGCAGAGAGAAAGTCGAGTGGGATGATTTCGCTGCAGAGCACTGCACGTCCCCTCGGCCCACACTCGAGAGTGATTGGTATTCACTGTGGCCAGGCGGCAGTGCCAGCGCGCGCCGCATCTCTCAGGAACATTAAGAATTGAAAAGTATCTTTCCCATTGTTCTTATCTATCAGCCTTCATTCCATAACGCGCACTTGCCGTGCCACTCCAGCAAAAATAAATTGCCGTCATGGAAACAATATGAAGCGGCGGACGCACTCGCTTTCTGGAAATGAAATGCCCCACAACCCACTGCTTCCAAGTGCAGGGGTCTAATAAAAAGAGGCTGCTGCTCATGTTGATGTTTACCCAGGCTAATGTATTCTGGCCTGCTGTGTTTTTCTTTCCTTTTTTTCCCCACTCTAAAATATGAACATTCACACAGAAAGAATAGACTTCAAGCTACTTATCTTTGGAATAATATCTGGTTGAAGTGCTCTTATGATGAAAAATGCTCAGTATTAAAGAGCTGTCTTAACAATTTTGGAAAGCATTTTTAAAAATCACCTGGTTTAGACTCTATCCAGCAACAGGAAAAAAATAAACAAAACAAACAAAAAAAAAAAAAAAACAGCTGCTTGGAGAAGCTACTTCACTTGCAAACATCACTGTTGCTGTGTGAGCCAGAAAAAGGCAGGAGATTGATGGAGACTTTAATGTATTATGAACTTGACAGTGACTGGCCAGTGGATGTTCAGTGACTTCTCCATGGAGATCCAGCAGACTACCCCCAACCCACCCACCCATCCCTGACCATCAATGTCCCTCCCCTTCAAAAAAAAAAAGAAAAAAAAAAAGAAAAGATGAAAATAAAAATCAAATTTCATTCAGAATAATAAATCAAAATCTGTTATGAATCCCGTCGGGTACAGTGGCGTGTACATAGGGCATTTCCATCCATCAGTCTACTTTTGTTGGTGCGGGCGCTCTTGATGTGTTTCCATGGCAATGCTGTCAAAAGGCACAAAAAAAGAGGAATAATTCACTGCTTACCCTCTATCTGGCCACCTGTTGCTACTGCTGCAGACCAGTTGTTCAGGAAAATGGGAACGCGTGCTTTGCATGTCAGAGGGGCCGCTGAGCCATTTAACAGCTTTCTAAGGACTGTATTTATATAATGATGAGTGGTTATTTCTCTGTTCATGAGGTGCAGATTCAATCTTTACCATATAGCTTATATTACTCATTCAAGACAGGTGGGACTGATATGGATTTCATTAGTATGGTCTTTCTCTCACAAGCAATCACTGGATACCTTCTGGACTCAATGCGACACAAATGCACATCCATACTTTTGCGTCAGCAGGCTGACTACACTCTGCCCTTTGTGCCGAGTTCATTCATCACTGTGTATCTGACTCCATCTCAGATGTACATTCATCCCTGTGTGTGTTGCTGTTCCATCTGCAATTGCCTAGTAACAGCATGTGGCATTATAAAGGCCCAGGAAGCTATTAGCCGTCAACAAATAATAGCAAGACAAGGCCAGGTCAGGTCTTCTGTAACAGAACCAAACATGTCAGCCGAGATGACTCTGCTATGGCTGTCATAGATTTTCTAATGCATCATCTGAAAGCGCATTAGTCTGATAGCATGTGTGTCCTTTTTGGGCCCATTTCAGGTCATAGCAGACTGGTAAAAAGGCTCCTCATTCACAGATCATTAGATCTCACCAACAGAAGTGTGATTACTGTCAGGATCAGTATTGCTTGAAAATTCAGCAGCAACAAAGTCAAAAATATGGTCCCTGGATAATCCATCTTTGCACTGGAACTATTTTTTTTTTCCTAACAAAGAAATAGTTCCCGTAGAAACTGGTGACAGCATGCTGTTTGGATGAGGTAAAGAAACCAGGACTAAATTTGGAGGACTCAAACATGGCTCCCACTGTCTTTAAGTTGACATTCTGTTCTATTTATCGCTCTTTTTTTTATTTGCAATACCTTGCTTCATTTTTTTATTACTGCAGTAGGCTAATTCATCCATCCATGGAGTTGTATTGGTTTAACAGGGGTCTTTCTCTTAGTGGATAAATCCCACTGGTGTTTGTAACAAGTTACCAGTTCATGAGAGATGTGTTCAAGGTGAGCTCCTAAGCTCAGCACTAGCACAAATACCATGAATTAACACCAGTATGTCCTCATGTGAATATATGAGCGGTGTGACCTATTGAAATGTCACTGAGGGGTGTTATGAATGGGTCTTATGCACTTTTCAAGCACTAAACTGGTCATATATCCAGTTATTATGGAGTCTCACTGAGCTCAGGTACATTACTCATTACTTACTGAGATAGATAGGTAGAGAGAGACAGATAGACAGATAGATAGATACTTTATTGATCCCAAGGGAAATTTAGATTTGAAAAAAAAATACATTAGAGAATTAGAATGAATTAATAAGAAAATAATTAATAAAAATGAGAATTCATTAATAAATTAATGAATTTACTGCATCAGCAATTTAATCTAGCTCTGATATGGTAGTAAGCCAGGGAAAAGATAAAGCAGATAAAGTGAAAAATAAATACATATTGAATATACAGTAAAACAGTGGAAACAGTGAAGAGTGGACAGTGGACAGTGGAGGACAGTAGTAAAAGAAGTGGGGTCTGTCTGCTGCCTCAGTGCCTGTGGAGGTTTTATTGCTGCTGCTTCCCTCCGTCTCAGGATACATGCTGTTTGAAGGTAGACATCTCATTGAGTTTTCCGGGCAGGAACCTGACCAGCTGAGAGGAGGGGTGGGGAGGAGGGGCTGGGTTGGCACTGAGAGCATAACTACCACCACACTTAAAGCCGCCACAAAGGCGACAGTCGCACAGTGTAACTTTAAATCTACAAATCTTTTCTTCCTGCCACACACAAAATTCTCCTAAAGCTGTTTTTTTTTCCCACCCTCTCCCTGATAAGCCTCCTTTGATCCTCCTGGAACATTGTACAAATAATGAAAAGGCTGTGTTTTACTGGAAAGATATCCCTGTTGCTAGTGTGAAACACTCACCCCCTGTAGATCTGAAAGGTTGCTGTACAAAGTCTGTAGTTAGCCTCTTCACAGAGAACAGAGTGTATAGCCAGTCTGGATTCTCAGCTGTTACAAAGGACTGCAGTAATGGTATGTTTTCACACATGGATAATAAATAAATAAATAAATGCAACTGAAGGAGAAAAGGTTCACGGAAACGTCTTGAACCGCTCCTGCGGCAAAAAATCAAATCCTGTCCATCTGTTTGCTCTGTATGTTCCAGTTGCCAAAATATGTCTAAATACGCCGCTGTCTCAATCCTCACGCTTCGTCCTGCTGAGCTCCCAGACAGTGAGCCCGCCGCACTCCTGGAAACAGAACGTGCCACAGCTGTGGAGACGTCTGATAGTGAAAATAAACAGAAATTAACTTAATTTAATCTGGCGGCATTAATGAGCCGGCTTTGGTCTGGTGTTTTGTCTGTTATTGTCTAGAACTCACAAGTTACCTACAACTGGAATATGAATGGAATCTTGGCAGTGAAAGTGTCAACACGTATCACTTGAAAAGTTTTTCTTGCTTTGTTTTTACCATGAACATCATCATCAGGACTGTGTGGGCTGGTCTGCTCGGGTTGTTATCCAAGGTGGTCTGTTGGTGGTCTGTCACCCCTGACCACATTTTTGAGTTGAGTGACAACCTACATTTCCAGATACTAACATTTTGCGGTCTTAAACCTCGGACCTGTTGCAAAAAGGTTATGGACAGTGAATTACAATTGACCTCCTCGCCCTCCAGCACTGCAGCGAGGGGCAGAGAGACGAGGCACTTAACCCCTGGCAGCCTCTGCTCACTGCACTTCAGCTTTAGCGTGTAGAGCTGTACTGGCCGGCTCCACTGACTGAAATGAGTGCACACTGCCAATCTTCTGTGGTTAAACGGCATAAGGGGGTGGGGTGGGGGGACTCAGTGTCGGAAAGTGACAAGACAGTCCTAGCTGTGGCTAGCTGTACAGCATGCTCACTTCAGTACAATAACAGAAGTGACAGAAATAGAAGAGAAACAAGAAGGTCGCTTTCCGTTGTTGGAGACAGCTCTTTGTGGGCAAATGAATTGATGAATGATTAGATGAGCTTGTAGATTGTAATCTTACATAACTTGTAATTTCTTTGAATTGGTTAATCGGGTTAAGAAATAAGGAAAAGATTCCAAAAGCAGGCCTTCTTCCAATTTCACTGAATCAGAATCTCTCTGTTTCAGCTATTCATTATTCAAATATATGTTTTACCTTGACAGTGACCTGTAAGTGCAGCCTTTGCTGCTTTCCTCCATTCATAGAATGAAAAATGCATTGGAAAAAAGTGTGAAGGCAGAAGAGCATAAAGCATAAAATCAGAATGCAACATTCTGATTTACATCTCTAAGGTGTGTGGACTGTAGCATATTGAAAATGTAGTGATAGAGTGCAGTGATATCCATTCGCTGTATGCTCACCATCCTACAGTCTATCATCATGCTGATGATAATTTCAAGCAGTGGCGAGAATCATATGGTTTCAACAGCCCAGCCACTCCCATCGCTACGACTTCACGCTCCTCCATGGAGTCTCTTCACACTGTCTTTCCAGATACAGAGCTTGACATTTCAATTTGAGCCTGGCACTTCAGTTGCTGAGCAGACAATTACTGGCCAGGAGAATGCACTAAAAATAAGGATAATTCTCAAACAACAACCACCAATGAAGGAGGTTGGTGATCCCGAACGAATGCTCAGGTGTGCCAAAACAGACGCCTGCAATGGAGGAGATGAAGAAGGGGGCGGCGGCGGCGGCGGCCGGCTTTGACGGACATGCTTAGTTGGCCACAGCTAATGAGCCCTGATGCAGTGGCTCGAGGACTGTCAGTGGAGCAGTGGACGTGACCGGATGCAGGGGGATGACAGAGCGAGTCACACGTATACACAGGCACACGCCTCGAGCTCAGCTTCATTATGATTTTTCCTCCCTCCCTTGAGGAAACTCTACTTGAAAAGAATCATAATTAGTATAATCTGCAACATGTATTTCAAGATATATGAGCTAATATTAAGCCCCCACACCTACAGCGTTTTAATGGTGTGAGGCAGCATTTTTTTATTTGATATCATGAGAAATCATGCGGAACAAGACCAAGGCACAATTGATTTTTCAATAAAGAAAAACATGCATTCTCTCATCCCCCCTCTCTTTCTTCCTTTCCCTCCCCCCACCCTCATCTTTCTACCTCACTGCTGCCTACACCTGAAAATAACCCAGAGAAAGTGCTCTCCTCTCTGACAAGCAGGGAGCAGTTTGCTCTCCTGTCAAGCTACAGTGGAAAGAAAGGTCGATGGTGTGTCTCCTGCGAGAGAGTCGGAGAGGAGAGAAATGTGTGCATTAGCCTCCGCGGGTGCATCAAATCTGAACGGAGCGATAGAACTGGTGGTCAATCTCTTTATAATGAGGATAATGTGGCCATCAATAAGTAACAGAAAGCTCACACCTCTACCAGGTCTTAAGCTTTATACAAGACTGCTCTCTCCATGCCTACAAATGCAAAGGGTCATCCAAGTTTACGCTCAGAGATATAAGTGAAATATTTCGGGAAATATTCAGACTTGGATGATCGATACCACTAAAAATACCACAGAAATCTGTCTGTTAGATATTGAATTTGAGGTGGGAGAGGACAATCTAATATCAGATGAGGAGTTTGTAGAAAGCAGTCTGTTACTTCAGCACCACGGACAGTGTCATGGTTTCATCGATACACAGCAGTTGAGTTGTGGGCTGGATGGAGACAGAGGAGGACAGGCGGACAGTAGTTTGGACTGATATGACGACGACTAAACTGAAAAAGGAAAAATGTCACAAACAAATGACGAATGTATTCAGAATGTGGTATGATGGAGTATAAATGAAACTGCAGTGTCAAATGTGACAAAAATGTGCTAATTACTGAACATATCACAGGGTACCGCAACCTGGTCTTTATGCCATGGTTAACAGTCAGGCTGCAACTGTAGGCCATTTCAACATAAAGTCTATCCAATCAATGTTGCAACCATCCCTTCAACACTCACTGCTACAACACCAGTAGCTTAGCAACCTCACTGCTTTGTAGGTTACTACCCCCAACTGTTGTTCAACCAGCTTTAAACCGTCATTATACAACTGTTAAAAAAAACAAAACAAAAAAAAAAACTCTGTTTTCTGTTCAGATGTCAGTGTTAATCAGCTTCAGACAGCAATGCTTGTTAGTTTCCCCTCAGTTCCAATTTTCATGCTAACCCACCTGCATACAGCTCCAACTATGTACTTGATGCACTAATGGAACAAAGTGAATACTCTTATCTAACTCTAGAAAGAAAGCCAATGCACTACATTTTACTAATTGGTTGAACAGCACATTTAAATTGACTACATTTTAGTTTCTTCATGAGAAGCAACCTGTTGCTGCAATAAGTCCTAAGGATGATATTCGGTACCCTGTACAATGTCCAACTTTGACTACAGGCACTATGGATCCTGTCCTTATCTTGAATATCGCCTTTCTTGAACCTCAACGATGGCTAGAATCATCAACTAGCCTGAGCTGGGTGGTATGTATTAAATGTCTGAACCACACCTAAACCATAAGCCTGGAAGTCCAGAAAATACTCTTATCAATAGGCTATTGACAGGACTCAGAATAAACATCAATGTTAGACAACTACTTCACAGAGTGAAGAGGCAAATACCATAATCTAACCTCAAGAATGTGTTGGAAGAGAATCAGAGTCATCGGGTTGGGCTGTGTGACTCTCCTCCTCACCTCCTGGGAGTGTATTTGGCGAGGTGGGTCAGGTTTTTGCACATGGCGTTCAATCACATTGAAGCCAGTGGGGGTTGCACTCATGCGTATTGCCGATGTCAATAAGCACAGAAGGAGAAAAAAAAAATGGTTAACAAGGTTTTTGCTCATGCGGAATGCCTCATGCGCCAAAGTCAATAGTTTATGTCAATTAAGAGAGGGTAAAGCTATTGATACTGCTTTGTCAATTTGTCATCTGACTATGCCCGACTCCAGCGCTGTTCAAACTTACAGCATGAAGATCATAATTAAAACAAGGTGTGTAGCTAAAAAACATGGATTTGCAGACAACATCATTTCGTTGATTATATTTTTGCACAGGCCTCCACTGTCAGGTAAAATTAATCCTAAAATCTTTTCTAATTGCATCATCTTTGTTCTAACAGTAAACAAAACCCCCCCGATCTTGATTCTGTGGTTCTATTCAGCAGAAGCAGCTTAATTAGCAACTGTGCAAACTGGCAAGATGGGACGATCAGAATCGATCCATATTTATGTTGGAATTGTCTTCATTAAGTCAGTAGCGGTTAAAAACCAAATAACAAGGAGCTGAAAATCTTATTGCCTGCTGCTGACCATGATGGGGTCTGTTTGCAGACAGTTATGAAGGAATGAAGCGTTTGACGGCTCTGAGCGCTGCCATCGGAAAACACCACACCTTTTTTGGTGAAATGACAACATATGTACCAGTGGCGGCTGGTGTAGTTTTCTCCAGGAGGGGCTATACCAAACTTCAAAATAAATTTCACTATTGTATCATATAAGGCCCATTCAAAAGCTAACTTTTCTGCACAATACAGCACTACTACCATTAACAACATTGTAAAAGAACAACACCCCACATTTAGAATTGAACATCAAACATGTCAGCCCAGGTCTCTCAATCGATACCAGAGTATATCACACTATGCAGTGGTGTGTTTTATTTACATTGGAAGGAGCTTGGAGCTTGGAACAACATCACCTCCAAGTTGAGCGCTTTCCAGTTGGAAAACCAACAGGGAAGTCCAAAAAATGGTCAATTAATAAAATGAAATGAAAATAGATGTTAGACGGTAGATGTTAGAAGTTCCGACTTCCAAGTACACCTGGAACGCACCATCAATGAGCTGCGTTCAGCCTTGGGAGGAGCTCCTATCCCTTGTATTGAAGAGGAGCAGCTGCACATGTACAACTTGAAATGAGAGTCTGCGGGCAAAGATTTTTGTGCCCCAGGGCAGAAACACGTGACCAATCAGTAACATAAGACAATGTAGAACATGTTTAATCTACAAATTCATTGCAGGGGACACATTCAACTCACTTTTATCTCATTCATCTAAGAATATATAATTTTCAAAGTATTTTTCTTTTATTTTTTCAAGTCTTATTCAAGGTACTGGGGAGTTGTGGGGTGGCACCTTAGTGATCTCTTTTGGTCAGTTGCCACTGATGAACTTTTAAATTCAAACAGGACAGCTGACTACTGACAGTTTTTTCCACACCTACAAGATGACATCAATCTCATTCATTAGCTGGGGAACACAGTAGCTGAGATTAGGTGTCAGTCACCTGGATGACACCTGGAGACAAATAACCATTCACGCTTGCATTCATACCTACGGGTCAGGTGATTCGCCCTCGACATCGGAGGCTGGATCCTGATACAAAGAGGTGCTTTAAACTAAGTAATACATCTTGGATTTGTTGGATGCCGTTTCGCCATGTAATGATCTTGTAGCCATGTGGCACATCCTTGGAGTAAGTACAGCACTCTTTCTTATTTAGTCCAGTACAAATTTGGTTTGGTCATGACCTTGAATGAAAAGGCTTGCTCTAAACTCTAATAGCTTGTTCAACCAGCCAGCCCACAAACCATTCTCTCAAAATCAATGTTGCCCCTTGCAACAGGAGAGAGGAGAGAGGAGGGATGGGCGCTGGGACGGGGTGGGGGGAGTACATTACATCCAGCTGCTCAGAATCACACACACACACAGTGTGATATGCTCAGGCAGCCGTGGAGATGTATCTTGCCCACTCTACGGGTCCATGCAGACAATACACTTCATGTTACCATCAGGATGCTGCGCCTATTCAGAAAACACTGGCGGGGTAAAATTGTGTAATAAAGTGGGAGACTCCTGAAAATGGCCCTGAGAGTGCTAATTTAGTTCCAGGAACATAGCTGATGGTGTTTTGAGTTTGAGGGCATTCATTCATACACAGCCAGTTTTGAGGGAAAGAAAAAAAAAACTGCCATTGTGCATCATTTAAGAGCCCATCATCCACTTCCAACATCAATTTCTCATTTGAACTCGGGGGGATCTTTTTATGACAACAAGGATTTTAACTTTTCACAGTTTTTAAACTCCTCGGACAGCCTAAATATTCCCACTGAACGATGAGGGGTTGTAAGGTCTTTATGGGAAATAAGACAAGGAAGGCCACATGACTCCCTGGGTGTCTGCTATCAAGGGGACCACTCCTGAAGAGACCTGAGTCATTTATGCATTTTTAAAGGGGAGGAAAAAAAAGAAAAGAAAAGACCAGTGCAGTAAAATTTGGTAACTTAATCTCAAAGACGCACTCAGGGAATGAGGTTGCCTTGAAATCTGATCTTCCCCTGGATGGCTGGCGGCCGGAGACCAAATATAGGCCCGGTGCTCCGGTCGTAATTGGGAGCTTTATTGATTTCCGGGCCTGTTGTCACGCCTGAGGTGACCTTTTGTTTGAGAATAATTGCTCTATTAGAGGGTTTATTCAGGCACCTGCTGGGTATCTCAGACACTATTATTGTCCAATAAGAATCTGCAGGCAGTAGTGACCCTGTTCTGATATGTGAGGGTGGACGGAGAGGAGACTGACTTTCTGCACTGCAGGGGCTTATCATCAAATGAGAACATAGGGCTAGCCTGGGACATTCATGGGTTAAGGTGAGCTCTAATCCTGCCGCAGGAAGCTTGATACAGTTGTCTGTATTGAGTGGCTTCATTTCAGAAGAAGTTCAGCGGAAAAGTGTTCCACACAAAATATCACAGAATGAAATATTTATCCATGTAACATGGACGTGAGAAATAACTGAAATTGTTCTTTTCTAGCGTCCGTGTGTTGCACATTGGAAATTATAAGGTACAGTTGTTTAAAAAAAAAAAAAAAACATATTCTCTACACCAACAACAAAATGCCTGGTTCTCAACAACTCTGAATATAAAAGAGGTTTATTTGTGCTTCGGTCCTTCTCTCCACCACTTCTCTTCCACTAAGTAGAAGCCCCATTAAAATGCAGTGCTGGGTCTCTGTGTGGGTTCATCCCAAGTGTGATTTGGAGAGAGTCAACGCAGAGTTCTAAAGGTTTACCAAGGAAACTTTCCCAAGCTGTGGTGGAGCATTCGGGTGGATTTTGTTGAAGCTCCCTGCCCTCTAGGGTATACTGAATATATATGGGTTGTGTTTACATGATGCTGAATGCACTATAAGAGTGTGCATGAGGCTATGTGAGGATAATACAGTACGTGGGCCTATAGGAGTTAAAACAACAGGAAGGTGTGATTACTTGAGGAAGTGTACAGCAGTAAACCTGTAAGTACCAACCTTGTGATCTGGGAGAGTGCAGTGGAAACCTGGGATGGATGATGAGGGTATAAATGCAAGTGTGATTTCTGGATGCTGAGTTTCTTCGCAAATAAACTCATTCAAATCCAAAAGCAACAGATTTCAGTCTAGTCTGTGACAACCTCTGCCAGCCCTGACACCTCTTCACCTTAAGAGAGTTCTGAGGGAACAGCAAGCCAACAGGAAGGCAATAATCAGAAAAAAAGTTTTTCTTATGATAATTGCTCTTTATTTATACTTTTAGCTTATGCTTAAGGCCAAATGTGAAGAAAGTAGAAAAATACAGAAACTAACTGCTAAAAAAAAAACAAGTTTTTGCCAGACTTGTACCAATATAAAGAATAAATGACTTCATGAAGACATGAAGTCTCAGGTGCTAAAATTAGAGACTGTCCTATAAAAAGATGAGCCCAGGGGTCATTGTGTGCAAGCGGTTTTTACGACACACAGTTACATTTAATTATTAGCTGTCCTCCAGCAGCCGCAGTATAATATATGATGATGGGAGAAGAGAAGGAACTCCAATGACGTAGGACAAACAGACAGAGAGTTTGCATTACAGGAGAAAGACCAAGAGTCTGACATGGGAGACCATTGTCTCCTGCCTGAAGCCATTGGTCGTCCTTGTCCTCAAAAATCTTAAATCGGTCATCACTGTAACCATGACGATGTAGACCCAGTGCACTCCATAATATCAAGGGTCCAGAATGCCTGCTGCCATAGGGGCACTATTTCAAGTGATGCATATCAGAGAGAAGGGGTGGAGCCCAATCTGAATCTGGTATTCGAAAAGGTACAAATAATGTGGTTTTTTTTTTTGGTTTTTTTTTACAAATACTTATTTTGAACAAATACTTCTAAAATTATTTCTATTCAAGAACAAGAAAAACATCATATCAAAAAGTTGCGTTTCCTCCTGACCGTAGTGAATACTAGCTTGAGTGACATTCAGGAGCCAGAGAGAATGAAAAAGAGTCTGACTGACACAGGCTGATCAACACAGCCACAGAGGAGGCTCTGTCTGGATGAAACAGGACTTAACTGCATCACTATTTTTTGTTGAATAGATTTTTTTGTTTTGTTTTGTTTCACCTTAATTGGGTTGCAGAGGCAGCTTATAACTTTTGGGAAGTTTGACCGGGAGATTACTCCGTTACGTTACATGAGTAACATGACTGAATGAGACGTCTGCGGTCGGGTTCTCTCATGTTAGCATTCGCCTGTTAGCTCAGTAATCATTTGTTTATATGGGGTTCATAATGTTCACAAAGTTCACATTGGTATTTATTAGTTGCTGGTTTAAGCGTGGATGAGGTAACGGCTGTTAGTATGTTATTTTCTTTTCAATGATGTTGATATTGCTGGAATCATGAAAAATGTCAACCAATATTGCATCCATAATTATTATAATGGCTAATTAAATATAAAAATATATGAATCTAAATGTAACTGCACCAATTTTATCGGAATTACGTCTCAAGGAATGGGAATACAATTCTAAATGTAAGGTAGAATTGGATTTCAGAATTCAGTTCGGCTTTGGCGCAATAGTCAATAAAAGGCATCAATATGCTTGCAACCCTTTCAGTTCTCCTAATTTGTGTAGGTGAGTGAGTGTAGGTGTGTGAAAAAAGCCGGTTCACAACACAACCTCATTATTCATTTCTGCCTCAAAGCATGAAGACAGAAGGCGACGCAAACAGTTTTATAAAAAAAAAAAAAAAAAAAAGAGGGATGAAAGCGCTGGTATTTTCATCATGTTGAAATCAAACTTGGGACCTGGTTGTCACAGATAGCTTTGAAGTGCGCATTGGCAAGCCCAGGGAAAAGGAAATGAACAAAAAAACAAATAACCAAAAAACAAAAAAAAAAAAAGATGAAGATGAGGGTGAGTGTTTGTCACTTTGGCCTCGGCATGACGCTTTTCCTTTGGTTTGTGTTATAGAAGCACCGTGCTCCGTACTCCCGTGGCAGCAAAACAGTGCGACATCACCGCATCTTGGCATAAACAGTTATGACTCATGCCCAGCTGTTTGTTGTCATGTTATCACTCCTGCTAACAACCCTCTTCAGCTACAGAAGCATTTTTCACCCAATAACTCATCATTACCTAGCTCTGGCCACACTTCAAACATATAAACACTCCTTCAACCCGCAGCCCCACAAGAAACATGAATTATAAAATACATGTTCTTAAGCTCCATTGAAAAATCGGAGGCACGGCTGCTTTGTTCATCCAGTCAGTGCGAACATGGTGAAAGCTCCCGTTCAATGGTCTTAATGCACTAATGCTCTCTGATGCATTCTGTTGCCACAGAAAAGGCTTTGGTGTACACGTGCTCGGTGTGATGAAATTGATTTTGAACATGTTCTTTGTCTCCTTGTGGCAAAAACACATCAGAGGAGCTCAAAGATGTTGTTCACTTACTGAAGCCAAGTGCTGTCTCTCACATGAGTGTGTCTGACAATCTAACTGCAAAATACACCTGGTTAGACCGTTGCATAAAATCTGACATAAAATCTCAGGATGAATCTCGTCACAGCCAGCGTCAGTCTTTCAGGAACAATATTCCCATCACATTCAACAAATGAATCTGTTTAACCACATTACATTAACAGCAGGCCTTACATTAACCCAAACATGATCATAACTTTATTTTAGTGCAACTTAACTTTCACCCCCTTAGGACCAATACACACCTCTAAATTTCCAGCCTTTTTCACTCCTGACCACATCCATCCATCCATCCATCCATCCATCCATCAGCTACACTTCTTATCCATACACAGTTGTAGGGGAGGCTGGAGCCAATCCCAGCGGACACAGAGTGAGGGTCTGTGTCAGTTTGAAGCAGAAAGGTCTGGGTTTTTTTTTTTGTTTGTTTAAGTGTACTGACTGACACCATCAGTGCAGTGAAATAGGTAGTTAAAACAATGGAAGTCAGGAAGTGATTTTCATTACCTTCATGGTAAACTAAAATATGGGTATAGGAAGGTAGGACATTGTGACAGCTGGTCTGTCAGTCCACCACTGATATAATATATATTGATATAATAACTACTGGATTGGATTGTAAATTTTATGCACTCATCTGGTTGAGGATGAATCTGTACAACTTTTCCCTACAGATGCAAACATGACATTCAGTGAGTGAAATTTATTCTCAATCTAATGAACTGCAATCTCCTTAACACATTCTTGTTTCTCACAGAAGGAATTGTTATTGCACTGGTGATCCTTGACTTTTCCTCTATTTTTGGACCAGAATTTCAATTCCTCATGCTTTGGTATTGGCTGATGGATAGAAGACTTTCTGCATCCACACTGGAGCTGATCCAGATATGGAATTATAATAATGCTCTATCTAGGCCGTGGAACCAGGTTGGATGAGAAGAAAACAAGTGTGGTCTCTAGATGTGCCAGATATCACATCCAAATTCAATGTAATCCTCAAGAATATTTTGTTCCCTCCATTTGGGAAAAGGATCATCAGTTCTCCAGTATTTTAAGAGGAACAAAATTGGAAAAGAGGTGAATACCAATTAAGCTAACCTTGATAAGTGCTCAATCCATCCAATCAGCATTAACCGACTTGTCCCTAACAAAGCTGTAGTAGGGCTGCGCTGATCAATAGGTCTCCATTTAAGTTTCTATTGATGGCCACTGTGTGTTTTCACCAATTCTTGTGAGTTCTCTGTTGGTAAAGCGTTCCCTTGTATGTGAGACTTCTTCAGGTTCTTCTTCAAACTCAATTCATTAAAGAGGAACTATGCAGGATTTTCCCGTGGCTATGCTACATTTTTACCTAAACAGCTTCATACATGACTTGTAACGTGTTACAAGGGAGAATGGAGGCTCTCTGTCCTCCACCTGGTGTCTCTGGGCTGAAAACCAACCTTGCAACATCAGTGCAGCACTTGGCCTCCGCCCCGGCGTCCCAGCTCCGGTCTCTGCACACCACGACACAAACGCACTCCGTAACCCGTAATCTTTCGTTTATGATGCTCAAGACTACACAAATATAAACACTGTATCATTGTAACGTTATCCAGGATTTTTTGCTGGCTTCGTTAAAAACAAATGCACATAGCCTGGAGGAGGGTTGGCAAAACAGTGGAAAAGCGACCGGACTTGCATAGTTCCCCTTTAAAAGCTTTTTCATGTACACTGTCACAGTGTAGCATCAAACAATACAATCTTTAAAAGTAAGTAAAAAGTACTTAAGTGAGTGCTGAATAGATCTGAGGGGCCAGTGATTTAAAAAAAAAAAAAAAAAAAAAAGAAAAATGTTCTCTCTCGGCTGTAATTCCAGTATAACAATCACTTTTAATATTGATATCTTATCGCCCCAAGCAACTCAAGGGTCAATGACAACTGATAATAAATGTGTGATAAAAACTCGGCGAATAGCTTTCTAAGCTTCACTCAGACCTAAAGATTACCCTGGAGTACAGCTTTTTTTTTCTCATTCTGTGAAAAGATAGCAAATGACTGAGTGGGGGAGAACCTGTATTTCACTGATATAAGCAGGGGTAGAGCATATAATTCAGTGGCAATTGACAGCACCCTGAGGATCACTGAAATGAGATAATAAACTCAAGAGTGCAAACGCAGGGACTGTGTGGACTTCTAATCTCTGAAATGGTAAAGAAGAACGATTTGATCATGCTGTGTAACTGCCTCTTTGAAGCGTTCAGTACTTCTCCTCAGCAGCATAACACAAATGAACGACACATTTTGTCAGGCCAATTACCTTAGTTTGCTACATAAATATATATATATTTGTATACTGAAAGAGGCAACGCAAGAATATATGATTGACTAGTCAACATGCATATGCCATCAGGAAAGGTTGGAATATGGCTGAATGGATTATGAGAACACTTTCTTAAAACGTGTGGGACTGACTATCTGTCGTAATTACCGCTGTGCATTGAATGCCGAGTCCCAGCAAAGTGCCAACGGACGGCATTTTCCTATCAGCAGAACAATAGCCAAATCAAAAGCCCCAATCAAGCTTCCTGTGGCGTTTGATGTTCGAACAAAGTCGGACGCTCATTTGCCGGAACGCTCTGAAATTAGGGCTGCATGCTCATTTGCCAGAATGAGATGCACATTAGCTGAGCATTTGATTCAATTTCAGTCTCTAGTTAACAAAGGAAAACACATAAACAAGATGGTAACATAATTAATAACCAATATTATTCCTCCACACACTTTTTTCTGTTTTTTATCTGTGTTTTGTTTTTTTTGCACGCAGCAGCACACTGAGCCACAGAATCTCCATAGAAACTAGTCTGCCGCTGGGCATTTGGAGTGTGCCCAGCAAATGTCATGATAAAAGTCAGTAATTCAGGCATGGGCACTGAACACTACTGAGGAGACACGTAATGGCTGCCAATATTTTGAGCGTGGAAAATCAGCAGGGGGTTGACATTGTCGCCTCTGACCAACTCCCTTCCATCCAGACATTTTTTATATAGCTGGAGGAAGCAGAATGCCAGCAGATAGGCAGACAGTGCAGGACAGAGCTGACAACATGACTGTCAGACAGATGACAGGGACGCGTGCTTTTCAAGTAGAGGAAGATGATATTGCAGCGAGCTGCCTACTTTCACGCTCCCATCACCATAATGTGATGAGCTGTCACATTAAAATCCTCGAGTTGGTCAATTTGGAGCACCATCAGTATTCCCTGGTGAGAATTATAGCAGCCATAACAATAACACTAAAGGTTTGAGGCGATAAATGTCAGCAGGAACACTGGTTGGAA
Source organism: Caranx ignobilis (assembly GCA_021432705.1). Lineage (NCBI taxonomy): Eukaryota > Metazoa > Chordata > Actinopteri > Carangiformes > Carangidae > Caranx > Caranx ignobilis. The sequence continues at coordinate 4,909,670 of MU269986.1, forward strand.
GTCCAGGGCCAGCATTTGAAAAGCAAGCTCATTCCTCTAGGCCTGTGCCAGGCTGGGCAGCCAGATGCCAGGATTTGGGTACAAGCTTTTAGTCCCCTGCAGGTTGCTGAGTGTCTCTATGTGGTGCCTCATTGGGCAATCTATGTCACTGTAGGCAGTGAGGAGGAATGTCATCCATTTGGATCTATTTTCAGAGGAAAACCTTGCAACTCTAGGGTATAAAGGTTTTAGCAACGTTTTCCAGATGTTAAGGACAGTCTCAAACCAGAGGTTAAATAAGACAAAGCTAATAACATCACAAGCTCACTGCAGCTGAGTATCAGTTGGAGCTGTCACACTTCCCCGACACTGGCACAAACAACCCCTGGCAGCATGTCCAATGAAGCTGGAGCACCAGCTTCTCCTAATTCGCATCTGAGCCTACAGGCAATTACCTGCTTATCGTTCGTGACTAGCACTCGCTCTTCTGAATGTTTGTCACAGACGCGGAGGTGGCGTCGAGACGACAGCAGGACCCGAGGGGGGCCAATGGTGAACCTGGCAAAGCTCAACGTTTCAATTAGAGGCTCGGCGGAACATGGCGGCTCCTGATCGCCTTCCTGCTCCACAGCTCTGGGCCCCTAATTACAGAGGGTCGATAACGCCAGAAAACACGGCTCAAACGGACTGAGGCGAGGCGCAGATAAACACGCAAACGAAGACGAGAATACAAAGACATATTAAGTTACATGCTGATCCACATATTGTATACACACACACACACACAGAGATTCGGGCTGATACACCGTTGACGGCCTGAAGGCATGATTAATCTGACTTGGTCAATATTTTCTCCCTGCATATAAAATGCACCTGCAACCATAGAAACTGTGAATTTCTGGTTTTAAAAACCTATCTACAAAAATATATGGTGACGTAAATCATCCTTAACGCATTTATCTTGTTTACCTCGTGCATCTCACCTGCAGACAAGGGAGAGAGGAAACAAAGCTTTGGTTTAACATTCTTCGTGAGCTGATGCCTATGGAAGTATGACCACTCAGGTTCATATAGAAAAGAGTTGAATAATGTATAATGGGCTTTATATGCATATTCTGTGCTGACTCCCATGGCTTAGAGATACAATTAGAATACAACAAAAGACTAAAAATGTATTTTATCACACCTGACAAGAAGAAAAAAAAAAAAAGTTGACCTTTCCCTAAATGAGGCAGTTTTACACAGGGTTTGGTATTTTCATGAACACACATACACACACATGCAGGCACACACACCTGATGTCTACACTAACTATTAGCAAGACGGAGGATTGTCATGACATTTAGTTTGACCGTTGCTCCAAACACTGAATATTTATTGCTGTATTAGAGTACCCCCCCTACACACACACACTCTCTCTCCCTCCCCCGCATTCTGAGCCATTTCGGCAAAGAACATTTAAATCACGACAACAATCATGATGAATTGCTGTTGTGGCTGCCTGGCAATCTCGTCTCTAATCTCCACTTCAGACCCCAACATCACGGCTCAATTTTTCATAATTGCCCTTAAGATGAACTATGGCACAAACATTAGGGGCATCCAATTCTCCTCCAAATCCATCTTTCATTCTCTCTTATCAGTCAAGGGCACTCAGCAAACAGGAGGAATTGGCCTATTATCTATTTGCATTCCAAAAGTGAATCACCTCATCTCTCTTTGCTTTTCCAAACCTATTTTGGCTGTGGTGCTTATCTCGCTCATTAAGTAGTGGCCATGTTGAAAAAGGTAAAACATAGTGAGGAGGGGAAAAGGCAACGTGTATTCGATAAGAGTTGACGACCTAACAACATGCTAGCTGCCGATTAACTGCAGCAGAAATCTCTGTGCAAGGAAAAAAGAAAGAAAAAAAAGAACAAGTCTGAAACATTAAGTGCAGCAACACTTTTAGCCTTTTACCTGCAATTGTGGACACAGGTGGTGGTCCAGTCCTTCCTGAAAATGTAGCTTGCGACAACTCACAGGGCTAGATGGTAAACTCCAGTGGCTGACAGGCTAACCATTAGCAGGGCAACTGGCCCAGAACTTAGATAACTACTAGTTAGTCTCTGTTAGGGTTGTCACGATTCTCGATATTTCGGTGCCAAGTCGATGCCACACGCAAAAAATACGTCAGTACCTGCTTTTTTTCCGTACCGTGAGTACCGGATATACAACTTTGCCCTCGGTTGGCCATATCGATTCCTGTCGCGGGCAGTATACGCGCGTGAGTCAGAGCACGCGCCTGGTCTCGGTGCGGCTACAGTCGAACTCGCGGTCCGTTTGTTACGTGAACGCGGCCGGACCTCGTTCCGCTCCAACTGCCTGGTGTATGCCATAAGTTTGAGCTCATTAACATGACGCGTCACGTGTCTTTCTCCGGTCAGTCGTTATGGAAACATGACGCTCTGACAGTAGGTACATTTGTACCATGGACGTATAGTTTGGAGAGTGAAAACAAACGTGTGAACACGAACGTACGATGTAAAAAAAAAAAAAAAATGAAACAATATATCATCTTCGCATCTGTTAAACAGCCTAAAAGTGATTTAATGAGAACAGCTGTTCTGTCGTTTAACTACTTGAAGGACACAAGTAATGACTACATGACTTTCTGTTGTTGTTGAGCCACATTTACCATTGTATAACTGTTCATGTTGCTGCCTGCACTCTGCAGTTTGAGCAGTTGTTGAAGCACAGTACCCTACCCCACAACACCCTACATTAGCCTTTTCCATTTTGGACTCTGAAGCTCTTAGAAATGTCAAGACCATTAGCAACTGCACAAATCTGTGTGTTACTTGTCATAATTTGCTCTGTTATAAATATTAGAACGGATTAACTTGACCCTTTTTAAAATTTTAACTGTCTGGGCCTTTACACATGCTGTGCTGCAGAGCAAATATGAGCTGTTGCTTCACTTGTTTTGAGACTTTAACTGGTGACTTTATCTGGCTTGGCAACACTGTAACTTCTGCTAATCACTCGACATGTGAAATCACAGTAAAAAAGAGACATTAACAACATGAATGAAGATGACATAGAGTAACATATCTGTGTTAAATGAAACAGATGCATTGATTCACAGGGGGAGAAAAGGATACTGTGGGGCACTAACATGTTACTGCAGTGATTCTGCAGGCAAGCTGATGAAGGAAGACAAAAGCCAAAGCAGGTGCTGTGCAGATGATTCCTCTGCCCCACTGCGTTTTGTGTGCAAGTTGCTACTTTAATTAACATCTGTTTAAGCACTTATCACTCGAGCTATTCATCAGAGGGCCACTGAGGCAGCAGCCCTGCCACAGCGAGGTGAAGGAAACAAAACATGGCTAATTAAAACCACACTTGTTTTCTGTGTGCAAATAAACAAAGAGAGAAATGTGACTGAAAGTGAAAAATGCTCAGGTCATGAGCCCGCTCCCATATATATTTTTTCCCGCTGTCAATATTTTGGTTTAACTTTCAAGCAAGTAACTTCACATTTTATGCTTGAATTTATCAGCTCATAGCTGGAGAGGCACCGTTTCATATAAATAACTTTATATATATATCAATATTTGACAAGAACACATCCTTAGCTGAGGTACGACACTGAGAACATTCAGGTTAGTAAGTGGATATCATAGCAGAAGAAATGTAGGTTTATAAATAAATAGGTGCAGAAAATATACACGACTAGATAGTCTTGCACACTTTTTTCTCTCTCACAAATATAGAGGAACAAATTCTATACTGTGGTACCTGTCACTATTAACTCCACTGTTGTCTTGGTGAGGACGACCATATGCTGCCTGCAGCTACCTGCAGTTACCTCCCATCAAGCAGTCTAAGGCAAAGAGGAAATGACTGCAGCTTTTTCACCTAGAGAAACAGAAAATGTGGTTTGGAAATAACAAAAAGCTACAACAAGAGTAAGACCTGCTATTCTACCCATGCCAGTGTTTCACCTCCTACTTTCACCCTTGGGTGTCTATGCGCTTTAGGAACACCCACAGGCTGCTGCACTCAGCTGTTTCCCAAGCTGCCTTCAGGGTCTGATCTCTTACCAGCACCACTTCTCCTCCCAGAGTCCTTTACTGCTCTGCCAGTATGGAACGCCACATATTCAACTTTCAAAGGGCAGTCCTCGCCTTTCAGTTCAGCTCTCGCAGCATATAGGTCTCAGGGTTTCCCCACATTTGCCGGTCACGCAGGATGTGACCGTGCAGTAAAAGGCCCCATGACAGGGCTGAATAGTGGAAGTGTCCCTGTTGGAGTCTTCCCCATTAAGTCTTGGATGCTTTGATCCTGCATTCAAGCTGCACTGGACTCCCTGAAATGTATGAGGTCTCTGAAAAAATTCAATTTGTCATGTGATGTGATAAGCCTAAACTGCTCACTTCACACCAATGTTCAACAGGCAGCTGGTTTATGAAGTTAAGGATACCAAAGACAAAAGACGCCAAAAGTCTCGAAGCACATTTCCCTCCCTGGAAACAGGACTTTCTTGTTCCTATTTTTATTTCTCATCTTTTTCGGAGAAGTCTCTATATCAAGAAGCTGAATTTAATTTCAACGAGTCCTGTGCTAAAGCTGCAGTTTCCCCATGATAGTACTTTGTCTTTGTAATTATCAAAGTTAACTGTACTTTGACAACAAAAAAGAACTACTTTAGCTACTAACGGGTCTCGCCTGTGTAAATGCATTAGCGGCCCTTCCCCGACTTTACCGCTCACACCTTCAGAACCTCCGCCCTGTTGCAGTAATGAGGGTTAGTGGTGTGACTCTCTCAGTGGACTGCCACTAGCTGATTACTGGAGAGCTGTTGCTGCTGTTGCTATCTCTGGTGAGCTGCCCTCTATCTCCGTCCTTTGTCCCTGGACCACAAGCCCTGCTAGCAGACCATCAATCAAGAGGCCACAACAGGACCTCACGTAATCACAGAAGCCGAGTATGCTTCTGTGTGCGTGTGTGTATGTGCAGGCGTGCACCAGATGCAATACGTGTGCAAGCGTGCTTGTCTATGTTGCGTTGCCGATTTTACAACCTAATACGCTTGAAGCAATTTTTCACTTTGCTGGAGCTTCACGCCTCAGGAAAATCCACTGACAGCCACCATTTGCTATTTACTGGTGTTTCAGCATCACTAGGTCTTTAATCTTATCAGTCATTTCCAAAGTTTCTGCAGGTGTTAAGAATCATTTCCGCAACATGATTCAGCTGCGATTACAAAGGAAACCCCCATGCAGCCAACACCATAGACTAATGAGCCCAAGCTGAAATTGTATCAGAAGATGTAAAGATGTAAAATTAGAGTTTCAACAAAAAGATTAATCATTTATACCATTGATCAAAGAATGGCCACACATTCTCATTCCAGAGGTTTGTTGTACAATTATAAATTAAATACCTTTAACTTTAACACAGTTTGAATAATGGATAAGGTGGGAAAAATAATTCATATTGATTATCACAGCCCCATTTCAACCTGTAAATTGGCACAAAAAGAGTCCATGGTGTTTAAATTGCCTGTTTAATACAACCAACAGTCTAAAACCCAAATATAATCCATTAACAATGGAAAAAAGCAGCAGGTTCTCACATTTGAAAAACTGGAAGCAGCAAAGTTTTGCTTTTTATTTCTCTCTTTCTTATCATTTCAGCACAATCTCTTCACAGTCCATCAGCTGATTTTTTTGTTGGTGTCTGTGCCGGTGGCCACTGCATGTGCGGAATTTGCAAGGTGGGTACCGGTGAACAGACCTTTGCCTGCCTCTGAGGGTGTGACTGACAGACTGCAGCTAAATCACAGCAGGCGAAGATTGTCTGCTTGGCGGGATAAAGCCAAGTGTCCCGCTCACCTTCCCTGTCATCTTTAGAAAGGTGCAGCAGCACAGGTGGAGCCTGGTTTGCGCTGAAAGACTGATATCAAAAAAGATATGATAACGGTACGACCACATAAAGCTGCAATGTTGCATGTGACAATATTCACACATGTGGACACAAGGACTTGAGATTTTTTAAGTTCAAAGTCTCAATAAAACAAAGTAAAGGTCATTTTGTCAAAGAATTCTTATTGAATGATGGAAAAAAGTGCCACTGTCAAACATTTCAAAAGTTATATGTATTCTTCTTCATATCTACAAACTTTCAGAGACTGCCTTTGTTAGAACCACACTCGTCGCTCTATTCCTTTGGCGTTCAACTGTACTGGTCTCCTACTGTGTGGGAGGAGGTGCAACCTATTGTTTGTCAACCCTGACATTAACAAAACAAAACAGAGGACAGGGAGTGTGATTTTTTCTTTTTCCCCCCAAATCATCAACCAGCTGTTATACTGCAAAATAAACGCCATTGTTTCCTGTATTACTTAGTATGACAGTGTGGGGCACTTGTACCTCTGTGGAGGCGGGTCAACAGATGCTCCATCATCACTGAGTGACTGAGACAGAGCAGAGCCACCCTGCACCACACCGACATGCAACAGTGTTTCTGCCAAAAAAAAAAAACTCGGAGCGGGGAGGAGATTTAAACGCCTTTAGCCTACAAAATGCGCGTGGCAGGATGATCTTAACGCGATTAAAACTGTTGATGTGCACTCCAGTCGCACTTTTGCAGGCCTCGCCACATGCACGACCGGATTCAAGTTCGGGGCTAATTGACTTGACGTGCGTGTCATGCTGCAAGGTGACGCGCACTGGCTGGAATGGAAAACACAAACTGGTCGTTGTCTGGTGTGCGTAAAGTCGGTGAATGGAGATCGCTGCATTGCTTAATAACAACGATTATGATGATGATGATCGCAGCCGAGTGTGATGAAGATCACAGCCCCCCCCCCTCCTCCAGGTCGTGATGAACTGACAGCTATACAGTCACCACTTCCATTTGACTCTGGGTGCAAATGAGGTTATTTTTTTTTTGATCCCCCTCCTCTCCAAAAACCAACGCTCCAGTACGAGCTGTTTGAAAAGTCACCGCAGCGCCGCATGGCAATTACAAGTCAGTGTTGGCCAAAGCAAAAGCAAAGGCGACAGAGGTTAATGCTGATGGTAATGCGCGAGGGCATGAGGAGTGAGAGTCGGTACCTGGTCTTGCTGCTGAGACGCTTTCGACGGTGCATTGCCTTCCTTCGCAGTGGTCATGATTCCCTGAAGCTGGGTGAAACTGTTGTTTCCCCGGCAGAAGGAGGAAGAAGAAAAAAAAAAAATGCAAATACTGACAGACACACCGGTGCAGCAGCAGCAGCAGCAGCGGTAACGGCAGCAGCAGCAGAGAACCGGTAGAGGAGAAAAGAAAGAGAGAGAGAGAGGAAAGAAGGAGGTCTATTCACGGCGCCTACGGGCTGCGTTAGTGGTGGCAAAGGTGTGAAATAACAAGTGGTGGAGGGACGCGCTGCTCGCGAGGAGAAAAGGCGAAAGATTTTCAGTGGAAGCGAAAGGAGGAGGAGGAGGAGACAGCAGAGCGCGAGAGGGGGGAGAGAGAGGGAGACAGGGGGAGAAGGCGCGCATCTCTTCACTAAACGCTTGATGCGGGACTCTGCGTGAAGCCTTAAATATTCCACGGGCGCGTGCTGGGTTTGTAAGTCATCCATAGTTCAGCTATGTGTTGCAGAGTGAGTAGACATCAATTAAAAATGCACACTTTTGAATTAAGTGCTGAAACTTGAATAGTGAATTGCTTTTATATGTAGGCTCATACAATATGCATGTCAAAGCACAAAGTCATTCTAACTCCTGTTCCAAACACAGACACCATCAAAGGTGTATGGTTTATTCTTATATAGTACACTGTTATAATTTCATTACATTAAATCCCAGTGCTGTGAAGCTGCTGGCAAACTGAGTAGACAATGAAAGTAGCAAATGTTGTGTTCCTGCAGCATTAGGAAATAACATTTTCTTGTGTTAAATAACTTTTTTGTTGTAATAAGAAAGAAAGCACTAATGCCCAGCTGCACCGATGCATCAGTAGCAGTGCTGAAACATTAAAGTGGCTTGAATCTACTGTAACAAGATTAAATGCTACACAGGAGCTGGAGATGTAATAACACTCAGAGTCAGTGGAGACAATGTTGGAAATGATGTTTAAGACCCGAGCAGTTGTAAAAAGTTACGACCCAGGGGACAAGGTAGTTGCAATAAAAGTGTAGCTTGCACTTAAGTTAAGTCAATCTTAGATTTCAACCAAATCCTAGAGGCCGGAAACATAATGAGCACACTCTGGTTGCTGCTGCAGCAGAACTTAGAGTTACCTCTCATGTTGTCTTGCATTTCATGATAAGAAAGCAAACTTCTTTTCATGGGCCTTGTTCAATTAGGCTACTTGTTGTACAATCCCTGTTAAACACAGCGAGGAAATGACTTGCTTTGATTTGCTCTGAGATGTACTTAATGTTAATTAATACCTTGGTCTCCAGTTTGACTCTTTATATTGCAGGTCCGTAGTCGAATGTGCTGCACTGTTAATTAAAATCAGGTGGCAGCTGGGTGAAGTCAATTACCGTGGAATCCCAAATGAACGTCTGCAGCGTGGCTTCATGTGACCGGCGGAGCGCAACGGACAGAAAGAGGGCAGGTCCTTCAGAAAGATCGTCTCAAAGGGAAAAAATAAAAATCCACTGTTGGATATGCTTGGATGAGATCTTATAGTGTCATTTTGTGCCAGCGTTGTTTTGTAATTGACCTTTGACTCATCCTGCTCTTTGGGTCGCAGTTTTTGTTTTTTGTTGTTGGCAGTGTATCTACATTTGCATAAACAACAGTACCTTGACAAAGGTGTCTGTAAATGAGCAGATGTAGGAAGCTTTGTCATTTTAAGCTTTTGAGAGAAGTGAAAGTGGAATGCTTACATTTCTTTAGTGTACAAGTTTGCTCCACATGGCTAAGGCCACACCGCCATTTCCTGAGTGGGGAAGTTGATCTTCTGACTTGGTTGGGTTTATTTGCTCAAAGTTGTAATGCAGAGACAACAAGAATGCTACGAAGACCTGTCCTGACTTCATAAAATGTTACAGCATCATGTTCACCACTGTTTCCAATATTTCTGTCCCTTATCATAAAGGTTTCTACCAACAAACTAACTCTACCTGAGGTTAGTTTGCAACTGAGAGCTCCAACCTGTGACCAAGATGTTCTCATTCCAACACCAGAGCAAGAGTCTACAGTGATTCTAGCAACTCTATGAGTGCAGGGCTAGTCCTGACCAAGGGGGTTGATCTGCCTACACTCACAGGCGGCCATCTTGCGTCGGTCCACTTCCTCCGACTCTGGCTGCAGTAAGGAGGGTGATCAGTCACCTGCACTACAAAATATATATATATATATATATATATATATATGGTGGAGGAAACAAGCGTTAAACACCATAATCAAGAGGTCTCACTGCTTGTACAAAATGTCATAGTAAATCAATCAATAGTTTGTGAGTCATTTCAGTTTGGACCAAAGTGCTGGTCCTGTGAACTGACTGACAAGACAACAACAGTTCTCTGTTGATGCATCTAAACCCCATTGAAAAGGACCTTGTATTTCAAAAGGTATTGTACTGACAATAGAACTGCAAACACCAAGCCAGGGCGGCTTTGCATTAGGTAGCATTGTCAAAAGAAATTAGCTTCCTCACTTCTTTATTAAATGTCAATATTTGGAGAAATATGTGCATTTTGATTCTACACAAACAGAGCCACCTGACCTGACCGTTGATATTCTGCTTGTGAAGTATGAAAAAGAACGAAAGCCCACCCAGCTTTCAGAGCTCCATGCAGCCACTTGTGGCTCAAAACTACATTAGCAGCCCTTTCTCCAACAAACTCGGCCTGTATTTACCATCAAGGAGATGATTTATGAAACCAAAGCGACTCCTCAACAACCAATCAATCAGCCCCAGACTAATGACGGCCACTCTGGGCCAAAGCCCTATTGGCTGATGACGGATGCTATGTGGTCGGACCACTGTGCAGTCGAGAACACAATAACCACCTTATGGTGGCTGCGTTACGGAGTAAGTGAACAAACCTCATGACTCTGATATTGATGAATGGACATGAGATGGCAGTGATGAATGCTCCTGGGGGCGCCTCTGTTTAAATACACGTTCTGGGAAAGTCAGGAATTAAGTGACTGACAGTGCAGACCTGCCCGAGTTATTGGAGCCATCCACTTGACTTCTACCTCATCACTTCACCGCCTGTGCCAAGCTAGCAGCCAACCTGATAAATTGTAAATGCTTTGCCTAATTAAAACATCAACCCAATCAATAAATGACAGATCTTAAAATACCATACACTGCCACATGATTTTTGGCATTGATTATAGCTCTGTAATTAGTGGGAACACAATCACGGCCACTGGGTGATTATTATGTAGATAAAAATAATTATTATTAAAGAGGCATCTCTAATTAATCCTGCAGAGTCTGAGTCTGGTATTTATATTAAGGTTCCTGCAATACTTTCGAGGGGTGTGCTGAGTGACTCAGAAAGGTCTCCGGTGCTTGTGCAAGCTCGTGCAAAAATAGCCTCCATATGCTAAAAAGTACCGAGGAAAATGGATAAGAATCAAAAAGCCAACCAAGTGGAAGCCTGGAAAAATGAGCTGATACTCCTCTGATGACACAAACTGAGAGAGGATGAGGTGGAAAAGGGAAGAGCTGCCGGTCTGAAAGCCACTAGGAAAAAAGAAAATAGCTGCACAGATTGACTCCAATTTCTGTTTTCCTTCCTCAATTCTATTTTAGAAGCACAAACCAAAGCAAAGACTGTAGAAGGCCTCTAGTTTAAGTAAAACAAACAGTTGTTTCCTTGACTGCTCTGCCTGTACTAGCTTTTTAATTGAGATATTTGGACAACTAAAGCGTTAAATCCCCGCTAACACCACCGGGTATGGTGAGGATCATGCACATTACATGGAAATCTGGTGTGTTTTTGAAGGAGTCTCTGGTTGAAACTCTAGGAACTTTGAAACTGACACCCAGGCAGGGCAGAACAGTGCAGTATTACTCATTTAAAAAGCTCAATTAACATATATCTTGAAAATATGATTCTTTAAACCTACTACAGTACAGTGTGCTTTAGTGTTTTGTTTTGCACCCACACAAAATACAGTCCCTGTTTGATTTCTAGTATATGCACGCTCACATCCACATCTATAAAACGTGTCCCTACACACCCATTTGTGAAGGAAATGGAATCTAAACAACAATATTTTCTGAGTTACAGCCAACTCCACTCTCCTAGAACATATTCTGTCATTGCATATGGCCAAAGCCATCTATCAGTGTTACATTAATTCAAAAAAATCAAACCGTACAATGTAGCAAGCCCCCAGTGCATGGAATAGCCAGGGGAACGGGTGTAATGGGATGTTTCAAAAACAAAAGTTGTGCAGTGCTGTAAAACCCCGTGACTTGTTTTGATTAAATACGTGGAGGTGGTATTCGTCTCCTTGTGGGCTGCAGTGTTATTTCTTGGGACGTAAATTTTGATTCAGCCAAAGCCTTTATTGGATATGATGGAGGAAGCTCGCTCACAAAATAAGACCAATGTCACCCCAGAGAGAGGTCGAGGATGGATAAGTGATTACTGTGGCTCTGACACAGAGCAAGACCAAAAGGTCTGAGATTCACACTCTGAGACTCTGCTTCCCAGCAGGTGCTCTGTCGTACGACCGTGTGCCTCAATTTTTCCGCTCTTATTTGTCTCACACATGATGGCCAGCATCAGGATATTGGAAAAAAAAGTAATTGTTTTTCCATCTCTTCGCCCCCACCCCCAGCTCCTTCTCCCAACGAATACGCCTTGTGCGGCCCTTCAATAAACACAGCTAGGACCCATCATCCTGACAGAGAGGGTGTGCATTAGGATGCAGTTTCTTCTCCTGTGACAGTATACAGCACTTTATGGCAGGTGTGACTCCTCAGCCCTCACACCACTCAGCCATGAAATGTCAACAAAAGCCAGGTTCCATAACCACGCCAGCGTCTCCAGCACCAAGGCTGATGAGCACGGCTGTGGTGGTGGGTGATTTTCAGTCTTCCTTACTCAGTGTGTACAGTGTGAACTCCCTGCATGGAGAGTAAGGCTGAAGCTTAAAGATGGCAGAAGAAACCAATCACACCTTCCAAAAGTGCCATCTTGGCTTTTGAGGATGTATTTTTTGATGCATCTGTGGTTCCTCTTTGCATTTATAACCATAGCTTCACATGAAACAATAGGAAATGGCCTCAAGTGTGAATTCCCTTTGTGTTTTTATTAAGTTTTACTCCCTGTGCTCTCATCATAATGCTGCTTTTCCCTCCAGCTAATAAATGCAAATGACATATTCTTAACAGAAGTTGCATGGACATCATCTTGTTTTTTTTTTTTATGACAACAGCAAATGCTTCCTGCACTAAATTGGTTGTGTTCAGGACTTGCTTCAAGCCAGTTCTTCATGTTTTCATCTCATAATATGATTCCAAAAATCTGATCTGATAATGGATAACATTTTTGAAATAATCCCCTGGCCCATTTCAAAATCTAAAATCAAGCTGAAAATACCATTAATGGGCAGCGCATATCCAAAGCCAGAAGAGAAATTTGTTTAAAAAAAATATCAAAGCAATCAAAGTCACTATGTTGCTACATGCCCTTTGTAGAGGCGACAAGTGGCTGATTCAGCAGGCTATCAGTCCGTCCAAGGACTAGCACTTCCTGGAATAATAGCACTCCTCCAAACAGCACCTTCAAACACATTTAGAGCATCCACTAAAAGGGTGGCACACTATAACATCTCTCAGCAACAGGTTAAAAAAAAGGACACCTCCCCATACTGATCCAGACACCATCAAAAGCCTTGCTGTGCTGAGATAGATTTCAGCACCACTTAATGGACAGCTCCCACAGTGCATTTCACTGCAGCATCCTGGACTCCTTTCACCAAGAAAGAGGGACCCTGGTGAGAAAAACATTAGTACAATGAGCTTTTTTCCCCTTTTTGCATAAGATGGTGAGTAGTGAAGCCTCAAAGAAATGATCTCAAATAGGCATCACATGTCATTAGGCTCCTGTAATTATTCTAAATTGATGCGGCTGGAGAGAGTCCCTTCTTAGGTTTCTTGATAATAACCCATCTTTTTTTTCAGTTTTGCAGCACCAGGCTGACAGTCTGTCTAAAGGCTTTCACAGGGCCTTCCATGTAGGCAGCAAGAATCAAACTGATTTTTGTTTTTCGGCTAATGCTAATGCATAAAAGACCAAAACCAACAGGAAGCCTACATATATACGATGTGAAGATTATGGAAACATGGTTTTACGTTCGTGTCTCAGGCTTTCCTCTTGACAAGTTAGAGAGCCAATCAGAAGAGGGGCTCTGAGAAACAGATAGAGATTGAATAAAAACGAAGCAGATAAACATTCATCCATGATTTGGCTCTACTGCTTCTCCATGCAGGATTGTGGGAAGACAGGAGCTTATCCCAGCTGACATAATGTGTTGGCGGGGTTAACCCTGGACAGGTTGCCAGTCCACAACAGGTCTGACTTATAGAGACAAACAACCTCTCTCTCTCTCACACACACACACCCATATGGGCAGTCGTTAATCAACCTATTGCACATGTCTTTTTGACTGTGGGAGGAAGCTAGAGAACCCAGAGACAATCCAAGTGGGCAGAGGGAGAACAGGCAAATCTAGGCCCAGGGATCGAACTCAGAACCTTCTTTGTGTGAGGCACCACCATGCTGCACATAACACTCAGAGAAGTATTAAACGGTATAAAAAACAAACATATCGTATATCTAATCTATAATCAGAAAATAAGATTTAGATTTTAGACTCAGCATCATAATGATTTTCAATTAGTTTTTTTTTTTTTTATGAAATCCAAAGAACAGCTGAGAATGCTAAAACATACCAGTGGTGCACAAATACCGACATGTACGTAAAGGATCAAGAGTAAAGTTATGAATTATGCTGAATATCCCCCAGTATTTAATTACAGCTCCCTCAGACAGATAATACTTTTTAATCTTGATCACACATGTTAGGTTTGAGTGACATCTCTCTAGGTTTCATCATGGAAACAGTTACAGCATCATCATTGTTGATAGTACATGAAGTTTTGTGAGATCCAACAGTACAGGTCTTATCTGTCTCTGTCTCTAAACATCTATGTAGGGTCAGGATCACATGTTTAGTGTGTAAATGTACATCTTTTGATCTTTGCACAACACTGTACTTCACTAGAGCATTGATATCCTTAGTTACTTCCAACCTTTGAAAAGTGCATTTTCTATATGTTCTGCCAATACATGTGTTTGGGTTAGCAGAGAAATAACAGTGTTGAGCAACATCTTGAATATGCCCTGTAATTTTCATCGAGTCAAGAGGGGACTGCTTGTTCTCAGTGATGCAGTAATTGAGCAGACACATAAAAGCGAAGAAGACAAAAGAAAGGACAACATGACCCTCTTGAACAAGCATGCTGTTCTGAATCATTAATGGTGTGATAATGTTTTTCTTTTCTGTCTGCAAAAGAAAAAAATGAGTGCAATTTAAATCTAAGATACATTTGATTGCGTAATAGTGTCTTCTACTGTATATCATTTTGTGATGAGATTCACTGTAATGGTTGTTCTCAACCCAAGGGACAGATACATTCAAAGGGTTGCCAGGGTGATCGAAGGGGTCATAAGATAATTGTCTTGAAGTGGATAAGGGAGCAGGCTTATTTCTGCTAAACCATTATGTTTTTTGTTTTTTTTTCACATTTGCTTTTGAATTACTGGATGATTGGACTGAAAACTAAAAGATAAAACTAGAAATACAAAACACTGTCTCATTTTAAGAAGGTTGGGAAGCTGCACACTTTCCTTGCATCACAATTCATAGGATTCTTAAGCATCAATGCTGAAAGAAGAAAACTCCAGAAGAACATAATAAAATCCAGAGACGGTGTAGACAGAAAAAAAATCACAACCTGCTTCTTAATTATATTTATGCAACTGGTCCAGCATTATGGCACTGTTCCCCCATTAAGGCTTATTCAATAAACAGCAAGCCACCACACTGTGCGGTTCAGCAGTTTTTGTTCTTCTGCCTGAATGAGAAATAGAACTGTGAGCCCAAATGGAGTCGACACCTTCTTTATTTCACAAGGGCATTAAGATACTCTAATCCCCATTTTCTCCAAAATGACTCATGGGCTTAATGGTTTAGAGTCACCCATGTTAAACCACAATCATGCTCTGGGTCCTTATGGCCTTAAAATACAGTGTGTGAAGCTCTGGTTCAAAAAAAGATGAATACATATACATTTTTCTATGAGAAGTCATCAGTATTATCCACAGCTACACTGGCTGAGCTGTAGCTGCTGGGTGTGTTGCTCTCCAAGTCCCTCCACCGTGATAAATCACAAGTTGGGGGGAACATTTGTCACAGTGGGCCACATGTCCTTTCATAGCGCCAGGTCTCTCTCTCCCTTCGTCCCTCGCTCACTCGCTCTCACTCTCCCACTCCCCTCTCATTCCTTCAACCTCCATGGTAGTTTCATTCCTCAGAAAGGCTTTGTTGTGAATTTGTCACTACTAGAGAGCCTCTGTGCTGTGTTAGCCGTGCCCTTGGGTTTCTAATAGCGCCACTGGTGCACGGTGGAACTGAGATAGAAGTGGTGCTGGGTGCGGTGGCGCTCTCTAACCCTGCCAGGTGAAGAATAGGTGGTTGTGGTGCAGAGTTTGCGACATAGTGCATTGGTGCCATGGGGGAAATTTGAATACAGGGACTTTACGTACATACACAACTTTAAAGTAGCATTTGACATATGCATAGTGTATGCCAGCGCTGTAGAGAGACTAATGAAAAGACTACCACAATGAGTCGGCGAGGGAAACACTGTAATTGGATCTTCTTTCACAGGCACTGATACCCATATTCTAGTTGACACATCCCTCCGAGTAGCACAACTAACAAAAGCCACCTCGGCCTGTGATATACCGTATGTGTCTTGTTATTTCACTTCAAAATAATGCAACAAAACATCAGCCAGAAAGGAGGTGATGGTCTGAAAGTAAAGTCGGAAAAACTGATTTCTGCCTGCATCTCAAAAGGCAAGGGTCAACACAGATATATCCGCTTGAAATCTAAAAGTCGATGACTTCTGTCTGGAGCTTTGGCGACGGGGCAAATCAGCCTAGATCACAAGCTGATTTAGGAGGTAATTATAGAAGTGAAAGTATTCCAGATATGTGGCTTATACCTGAAGAGTATTCTTTTGTATGAGGATGAGGTGAGGATGATTTGAAATATTAAAGGTGAGATTGCTAGCAGGGGGATACTTCCTCGAAGCAGGCAATAAAATAACTCATTAAAACTTCTCGTCTCCTAAGACAGAAGATAAGCAGGTGGGTGAGGAGGGCGGATTCTTACAAAGACAAACCAAATAACCTTGGCGACTGAGATTCGTTATCAAAAATCGCCTCTTTTATCGAGCTTTTCTGACTCAATGTCAAAGCCATGTGCGTTACAGTGATGACGTGGATTTTAATAACAATGGCTTTTGGCTGAATGGAGTTGGTTATAAAGTGCAGATGCGCACGGGCATAGTCAGAGTGAAATATTCTGTGCAGCCCACTGTGCTGTTGAGCTGAACTGAAAAGCTCTCTACCATGAAGGTAGTGGAAGCCGGAAATGACACAGACACAGAGCTGATCAGTTTAAAATTATGCATTTAAGATGAATAATCTAATCACAAAGACGCCTTGACATTGGGTAAGAGCGGAATACAGCATGGACAACACCCAGAACCTTACAGTTGAAATCCCACATGTTGATGTCTGACTGAGAGCAACAGGAAAAAAAAAAAAAAAAAAAAAGTGACCTTTGACCGTTCAAAATCTAATTAATTCATTTTTTAGAGACTGGTAAGAAATTCCCTACAGGCATTACTAAGATGTTCTGCTCACAAGGGCAAAACATGTTTTGTGGGGTCACACTGTTGTTGACTTTTGACCTTTACTCAACAAATTCCAATAAGCCTGTCCTTGAGTAAAAGTTGTTGTTGTTGAGATACTGCATTTCTCAAGAAAGGGGCAAACAATCACAAAACATGATGCTTCCGGTCACAGCTGGTCAGGGCACATAACCACAAAAAAAACAAAAAAACACAACACTGAGTTGCGGTGGGTTGTTGTTCCACACTGTCAGTAAAATGTGAAAAAAAACATCACCTCACCACAGGTGCTGTTTCAGAAGAGGACGAGGTGTTTTCAAGCTCAAAGCACAAAAACAGTAACCCAAGGATTTCCAGCATCTCATTATCTGAGTTTTTTTTTCACTGAGAATTTGTCTCTAGACCTCTGTGAACTTGACAAAACAAAGGTCTGACTATGTGGGATTCAGTGTCGAACTGACATGTTCATCACAAAGAAAACAAAGGCTGATGGAAAACAGCAAGTGCATTAATTTTTTTTCCCCAAGAAAATAAAACTAAATAAAAACACCACAAATCTTGTTGGATCCATAAATGTTGATCGTTGCATTGAGTAAGAAAAGCATGTTACGTGACTGCAGATTTACTGCATATCTGGGACTCTACTGTCGTGTCTCTGATTATGTTTTCCAACATTTATGGACTACAGCAATGCAATTGTCATGTTTATGTCCTTTCATTCAGTTCAGCAGTGTTGAGCAAGAGGTCCGTGATAAAAATGTGTCCTAAATGGGCGTCATTGAGAAGGTAAAGATATCTGAGCTGTTCTCATTGTTTTCACTATCGACAATTACCACAGGCATCGAAACCTGCATGAGAGCAAGCACACAAAATTGGATGACACTTCCAACGTGTACAGACTTCATTTCTGAGGAGAAGCACATCAGCTGCAGTGTCTCAGGAGTGATATTGCTTAAAGCTCCCATATTGTAAAAAGGGAGACCTCCATGTCTATTTGATTATAAAGCAGATCTTGGTTCAATACTGATGTAAGACCACACAGAGATGAACACAGCACATATGCAGATGCTGTACATCAAAACAAGCTGTCAGGACTTCTGTTATATTTGTGATGTCACAACAAAGCAGACGCTGCTTTCAGCCAACCCCACAGACCCTGACCCTCCAGGATTTGTGTTTCTCTGAGTGTTGAAGTCTGCTATAATTGTTTTTGGACATCTCTGAAAACTGACAACAAAGCATAAATATATCTAAGGCCTTGATATTCTTTGACATCCAACACACTTTAATAACACATTTCAGGGTGTACAAAGAAAAAACCTCATGATACCAAAAAAACAGTAATGGCATGTATGTGACAGTGACATAAACTGAAATTGCTTTTTTTACTTGCAGCTAAGAAATGAATGGCAGAAAATGGCCTCTCAGGCGGTGTGAAAATGACAGCTAATATCATCGGTTTCCTTTTCACATGAACAGAATCAAAACTTACGTGTCAAGCAGAGTAGCCTGAACATAACATTTAATGGAGGCTTTACAGCCAAACGTATGACTGAGCCCCCGCTTTGAGCTGGCTGCTGGATAAGATCTGTGTGAAGGCACGATTCTTCTGATGGTTAATTGCTGTTTAGTTGCCCAGTATAATTGAACATAATGACCTGCTTTGTTTACAGCAGGAGAGAACACAGGCGAGGAAGTAAAGGAGAGAGTAACTCTGTCTGTCAGCAGCCAACTCTTTGTCTGTCTGTCTCTCTCTCTCTCGCAGTACTCATCCGACTATCAAGCAACAGGGCCAGCTGTTAGATAGCCTGGGGTGGATAACATGACATTCTGCTGTTCCCCAGTAAGGGACACAAGCTGCAGAAGAATTTCCAATCGGCCGGGGGAAAACCTAACCCGACTAATTTACTTGAGACGGATACGTGAGCCAATGCATTCTGCGACGAATATCAGGCCTGGCAGGCAGGGCTCTGTGCAGAGAAGGGGCGAGGATGTTAAGGACAGGAACAAAGACTGACATCAGGTGGCAGAAGAAGAAGAAAAAAATTAAAGCGTGATAACAAAAGACAGAAAGCTTACCATGGCTTATTATCAGGGACTTCTATAGAGAGGAAATACAGTGAATTCATGGGCAGAGTTTTCAATTATAGGGAAAGGTGTTTAATGGTCTTAGAAAGGCTCCATAAAAATAAAAAGGAGAGGACAAAGAGAAGGGAGAGAGAGAGAGAGAGAGAGAACAAAGTACTATTAAGAAGACAAGGTCAAAAACACAACATGGCCTAAAGTATGTGGACAGACGAACAATAACACCTATAATTATTCTCCTGATATAAAAGTCCCTTGTGTCCTGTGAAGTATTTCCATGGATTCAGTGTAAGGAGTGGTAAACCAAACAAATGCCTGGGGCCTCCAAGTGAAAAAGGGGCCCCTTATGGCCCCATATATCGGCACGTTGTGCAATGACTACAAGAAACCAGTGTAAAGACACCATACAGTGCACTGCTGCAGGATTTTGGAACCTGGCTGCAGGGGTTTGCTCCCATTTAGCCACAAAAAGCATCAGTGAGATCCGACACTGATGGCAGGTGATAAGACCTGGTTGGCAGTATGTATTTCAGTTCACAACAAAAAGGTTTTAAATGGGGTTGAGGTGAGGGCTCTGTGCAGACCAGCCAAGCTCCCTGACAACAACACCAGAAGTATGATTTCCTTAGAGATGGGGCTTTGTACATGGGGTCAGTGTCAGGTTGCAACTGTGACAGGCCTTCCCTCAAGCCCGCTGCCACCGACTCGGAAGCAGACTATCATCTAGGATATTACCGTACGCTGCGGCGTAAAGATCGGTTAAAGTAAAAAGTTAATGGAAAACTCATAAAGCATAAGGCATGCTCAGAAAGATCAGCATCCTGAACGTAAAAGAGAAAACACACCAGACTGTCGATTGTGTTGTTTTTCCATTGTTAACCAGTGTGATTCCCCTCTCACTGCAGGGATCCAAAGCAGAGCTCAAAGCAGCTCTTTGTGCAACAGGAAACAGGTCTACTGAGCAACTTAGTCACAAAGTCAGAGGGAGTAGAAAAGAAAAAATCGAGCATCCATTTTTAAAATGGATTTTTTTAACAATGCTATCAACCGTTGTTGGTTGTCATGGTTATTATAAAATGTTATCAAATGATGCCTTGGTAAGGTTTAAGCATCAAAGCTATTTAGTAAGATTTGGGAAGAGGTCGTGATTTTGGTTAAAATAACTACTTCCTCAATATCAGATAATCATTGTTGTCATGGTTACGGTATAAACTGCTGCTTTCATGTCCTCATTTGTCAACTGCTGTGTGTTACTGACTACACCCTCCTCTTTGACGCTCTTTATGCTACATCACCACACTTGTTCCTTCACTCCCTTCAGTTACTATGACCACTAGATGTCACCTAGCACCAAAACGTAACAATATATCATAATAACCTGCCGCACAAAGGACCTATGAGGTTGTTTTCACAGGTTGATCTAATATAACCTCAGTGAAAAGGTTCATTGTCATAATGTTTGCTCCCAGTGCATCATTGACCAGATACCTTCTTATGCTATTTTAGTGTGCAGGGAAGAAAAGACCCATGTGATTTAAGTAACTCATTCTGCTGTAGCCTCATATTAGATTTTACCCCAAACTGCAGAAAGCAATCCCTCATGTTGGATCTCCTTCCAGCCAGTATTGACAGGAGGAAAGATTACAGTGACCACAAAGCATTTAGACTTTACAGGGGATGGTGTGAAGATGTGGGTAGCGTTTCTGTTCTTGCTGATGATCAACACAACACTTACAACGTGTCAGGTTTTTTAAAAATATAAATATGGATAAAAAATGTTAAGAAGAAAAATATCTAACACCAGAGATAAACAATTACTTAAATATATATAGATACATATTTTTCTGCCAGTTCTCACTGTGTGTGTCTCGGCTGTTGACAGAGTGACACAGAGCAGTTCACACATCACAGTCTGGCAGGTCTGATCTTTCAGAGGGGGTGAGAGGAGGGTGGTGGTGGATCATGATCATACATCAGAAACTAGTATTTGAAACTAAAATGACAACTTCAGCAGCATGTCAACGGCCCTGCCCACCATCCCCTGAGAATGACAGCCTGGAAATAAGAATGCACAGCATGTCGCAGCAGGCAAGGTGTGTCTCTGTGGGGATGGGGGGTGGTGGTAGTGGTGGTGGTGGGGGGGGCATCGGTGGGGGACTGGTGAGCTCAGACTGTCAAATCAAAGGGAAATCAAAACAGCAGCATGGTCGGCTGATCAAAGTGTCAATGAAGACCTGCGAGACTCAGCCGCTTCCTGCTGAGCAGATATACAAGCTGTTGGAGTGAGGATGCGGGCGTCTGGGGAGGACAGGCAAACCTTCAGATACTGTAAATGTTTCCCAGCGACATTACGGAATAATGGGTGGTGTGGGGGGATGGGGAGATTACTCTCTTCTGGTGCTTTATTTCTCACATGAAGGGTTCAGATTTGATACTGCTGCTGTGCTTTCATTAAATGAGATGTGTGCTCCATCTTGCCTCCACTCGCTCTCTACAGGAAAATGATTTGGTCTCCAAACAATGAGTGGAATATAAACTTCTGTGAGTATACAGGTTTAGCATCAGTGCCTGCAATGGAATTAACGTTCAAATAAATCCTGATTTAATGCCTCACTTGATACCCTATCTTGTAAATCCAAAAGGGAGAGCAGCAAGAGGGAGATGAGTAGAATTTATGCCACTGAGAGGCACAAGCTAAAAAGGAGCACCTGGTCTGATCAAGTTAAATATGCATGGATGGTTCGCTATATGGGCCAACTGGGCTCAGGCCCCTGGTCCAGAGCCTCTGTGTGGAGGGACAGTTAATTCTTCATGTTGGAAAGCCAATCGAATGACAACAAAGAGATGCAAAACGACCGCAGAGAGATGCAAAATGACTTCAAACAAAAGCAAAACCACCATAAAGAGACTGAAAGCAAAACCAACATAAAGAGACTGAAAAGGCCACAAAAGGTCACAAACAACTCGAAAGAAACTCAAAGCAAAACCAAACAGAGGCACGATGATGACAAAGACACACTAAGAAACTACAGACACATATGAAACAACAAGAGGAACTATGCAGGATTTTTACCTTAACTATGCTACATTTTTACCTCAATCAAACAGATTCAGAGTAATTGTGATGGGTAAATAAATGACTTGTAACTTGTTACAGGGAGAATGGAGGCTCTCTGCCTTCCACGTAGCGTCTCTTGGCCGAAAACCAACCTTGCAAGATCAGCACCTCCGACCTGGTGTCCCAGCTCTCAGGTCGGCAGCAATGCAACACAAACAAGCCCCATAACCTATATCTCTTGTTTATGACAAATAAGACTATACAAATATACATGTCATAATGCGTATATGATAAATAAGGTTATTCACCGCTCCATGGATTGCTTTCTTGCCAGCTTTTTTGAAAACAAATGCACACGGCTGGGAGGAGTGTTAGCAAAACAGCGGAAAAGTGACCAGACTTGCATAGTTCTCCTATAAGATTATTACAAAACAAATAAAAACAATGCAAAAATGATCAGAAAGAGGAAGAAAAACAGCTAAAAGATGCAAAATGACCACAGACAGATGCACGAGAGAGAGAGAGAGAGACACAAGTCTCAGTGTCTTACAGGAGGTTGAGGGACTTCAACACTTTTTTGTGCCTAAAAAATATATCCATGGGAATTTTTCAACCATTTACAGTACATCACAAAGACTAGAATATTTCCATCTTTCTGACATACAAGCTAGATCCACTCCTGTCCCTGAGCCTGGCTGGAAAGACTTGTCCCTTGATTGCTCCTGACAATGACATCTTATCTCTGATGTATTTGCAAAAATGCCATTAGGCAGCTGTGATACGGTAATCATGAAAAAAAAAACAACAAAAAAAAACCTTCTTTGTGGATTGGAAATGAAGCCAAGTGTGACTTTGAGAAGAAATAATCAGCCAGATTCGCAGGTTGATTCAGTGACAACAGCGAGAGAGGAAGTCCACCTCCCACTCCCTCTCTATCTTTCCATCAGCTGGATGCAAAACTACAGAGGGAGAGCAATAATTAGCGGCCCCTTGGTGCCAAAGACAGAGTGCATAATGGTGTTGTTGGGAGGCATCAGGCCAATTGTACATATTACACCCTTGATGCTCAGGCTGCAGCTGTGCTCAAGGATCAGATAGGAAATAGATTCCTAGAGCAAACAGAGGTAGTGGATTAGCCCACAGATGACAACTGATGCTTTGTGTACACAGTTCTCAGTACAGACAGGAGGTAAAATACACCCTTGTTACTGTTGGTGCAATGATGTCACATCAAACTGTATGAATTCAGACGATGAGCAAAAGAGCAGGAGAAGGAATTAAAGAGAAATTCCACAAAGTCTCTCCATCATACAACCTTCATTTCTGAGGAGGCCATGTGGTGGAGATCATCAAGTCTGTGCAATTTGTCTCATCTTTCTATTCAGCTGCAGCAGCACTCAACAATGAGCCGCCACATCCTCTTATCATCATCCGGGGTGGGGGTGGGGGTGTTCGGAATTGGCAGCACTCCCTCCACCACCTCCCCCTAGTTTCGGTCTGTTTGATTCGGTCCATCTGAGGTCACCGCCTTATCACCTCTCAGCAGTTTCATCAACAGGCCTTTTGCAGCTGTCGGCCCCTCGCTAATTCTACTGTTATCTGCTGCAGCACAGTCAGAGGCTGGGAACCTAACACCTACACACACTACTCACGTGCACTCTCCCAGAGGTTAAAATGATGGAGGTCACTAACAGATCTTACCAAACTGAAATAAGAGTCCTGGCATTATAGTCACTTAGTTCTCCAATCACCTGACATAGAAAAACTGTGTAATGTGCCTGATGTTTGACCAACAAGTTTCAGCTTGTGGTCAAAATCACTGATGCTGATTTAACATGACTTTTTAGGGGGTTTTCAGAGTTTCCACCTTCTTTTTTATGTTCAGGATGCTCCAAATATTATTTCACCAGATATACTACATACCTACATACACTGCTACACAATAGCAATGACTTACTGTTTGCAGTGACTCATTTGCTCTTATGACTCATCTAATGTAGTCTTTTGAAAGATACATCTTAAAAGATACATATATAACACATTTTATGTGTGTGTCTAAGTGTGTGTTTGTGCTGTAAAAGTGAGCATTTGTGAGTCTATGGGAAATGACTCACGTATTGGTATTTGTGACTTGTAAAAGGAACCCTATATAAAGTTATTAATAAATGATGAGGAATTTTACACTTGACATTAAGACCTCACCTTTTAGTCAGTCATAAATGGTTGTAAATGGTGTATTAATGGGTAGTCAGCATTTACTTGATATTTCCAAATAGTGAGCCTGCGTCAGTGGATGAGAACTGTCTTATAAACTGCTTACAATTGTTTATGATTTATAAAGTGCCAGCAACAGAACTGATACATTTATTATGAAGCATTTATAAATTGGTTATGGCACAAGATTTTTCTGACAAACTGACAGCTGTGTGAAAGATATGGAGGAGTTATGAAGTTATGGTGTGACAGCAGGTGATAAGTTTCTGTGAATGTTTTGACTGCACCATAACTCTGCGAGCTACAGACTTTACTAAGCCATGTCTCATGCCTGCAGGGGACAGATGAGAAAGAAATATTTTTCCCAGTGGAATATTTAATTAGTTGAATAAAAAAGGCACTTTTAAGCAAAAAACACTTAACACACAAGTTTGAGTCGGAGGCTGATGCACGCACAAGCACCTCTCAGGGTGAGCCCAAATTAGTCCAAACAAACCCCTACAGAGCTTCGATCTGTGCCAAACACCCACTCCACTCAGGAGGACGCTGACATTTGATGACAGAGCTCTGACATGAACACGGGGAGCCGGTGGAGTCTGATTCAAACCCACAGCTATCTACAGGAAATACTGTGAGGTTTTGTACAAATCTGAGCAGGTTGTTGTTTACCAAGCTCTGCTTAAGTCCCTCTCATAATATTGTTCCCATCAAGCCCCTGTACAGTCATTGTAAACTAGACATGTCAGATTGGCACTCCGTGTCCCACAATGTGTTCCCTGACTTTCCCGAGCTTGTCCAATTTTCATTCAACAGAGGCCGGGGAACAGACAAATGTGCCATTAAGATTGCAGAAAGAAAAAGGCCTTGTCATCTAAACCATTATAGCATAAATATTTGATTACAACATAAAAGGTCTCTCTTGTAAGTTAGCTTGGCCATGCATACAAAGAGGAGATTTAAGTCCTAGTGTGGCAGCACACCACAGTGGGTCAAACAATTTTAGATTAGCATAAAACCAATGTGTTCTTTGGCGTTCATTAAATATTAACCATGCTGTTGCTAAATCTTATAATCTACACTGATTACTGCGGTGTAGATCCTTGAAATCTGCGCTAGAGCACAACGCCTAATGAGAGCAGAACAACAGAATTGGAAAGTATTCATCAGTTTCTGAAGTCCACATCTTGCACTGCTCTCACTCTGTCTGGGTGTGTGAGTGTTATGAATAACAATAAACCGAAATACACACTCCCTAGAACATCTTGCATCTGAGAAGTTAAGAAAATTAAACTTTTTTTGAAATGAACCATGCAAGCGTCAACACATAGTGATCAAAGGCAGTTATTAGCAGACAGAGGGAGAATGAAACTCACACTCATCATTATCATGGCGTGTTCACAAAGGGTCTCATTAGCACTTTGACAAAAAGATGGAAAAAAAAATTCACCAGTGTTGAGAACCTCAGAGGAACTTTCCTTTTTTTACCACTGGGTCTTAATTTCCAGGTTCGCCCCATCATTCCTATTGGCCATCATCATATTCCACTCACCTCTTAAACTTTAGGACACAACTGAAAATGAAGGTGACTATAGTTCTTTTTAAACTGTCCATTGTTAACATGCTCCCTGGTTTAACTTTGACCAATAAAAAACTACACTTGGTTTTGTACATTTCAGTGGATGATTATATGAATAACCAACATTTTATATGGAAAAATGTCCTTCTAGAGTTTTTACTCAATTACTATTCAAGTACGATACACTTTTCAGATTCAGTGTGACCTGCACTTACCAAGGATATTGTAGCAAATGCCCATTGCAAGTAAACATCCATAAATCCACTTAGACATAGATTGTCCTCCCATAAGAAAACAACCCAGCAGGTTGTGAGAGCAATCCTCTCACAACGACATGTTTTTTTAGAATGACACTGAGCACTCCTGTGAAGTCTTTTTCAGCAAATAGCATATGGCAGCATACATGTATAGGAAGTATATAGTGTTGATTATTCCAAGCACTATGACAAGGGTTTTCTAACATTAACAAAGTACCAGCATCTTAGCCACTACTGTAGTATCAAAGGAAAGCCCAGGGCCATAAGAATTCCACATCTGTACAAACAGACAATCACGGGGTGGAGTAGGAGTTCTCATCACCTGCATTTTGAAATAAATACACAAAGCTGCCACCTGTCAGTGGAAAATAAATCCAGCCAGGCTCCACAGCCTGGAAGACTTTTTGCCTGCTCTGCTTAAAGGTTGAAGAAGTTGCCCTCTAATAAATTTCTCCGCAGTGACCAGAGTCTCCAGCTCATGAATAATAAAGGGGATGCACTGATCCTATTCTTCACCCAGACATCCACCTCATCTAGCATTTGACATGGCAATATCACTCTGAGCAAGAGCACACCGGCAGAGCCAGTGCGCTTCAGACCACAGACTGCACAACAGAGTCACATTCAAGTTATAGTCTTCATTACAGTGTCACTTACAGGGCTAAGTGAATGTAAATATTTTTTTCTCTTAAGAAGTGAATCCACTTTACTGGCAGATTCATAAAAGCGTGGATGTCGAGACTGAGACTGATGTAGAGAATGAAATGAATATACCAAAATCATTTCATGAATAGTCTTTGGTGGCTTTTATTTACTACAGTTCTCTGCTGCCTTTTTTTTCTTTAATTATCTACTGTCAACTCAACATTCAACACTCAAATGTTTTCCATTCCATCTGATTCTGTTCTTTCTTTTCTTGGTGCAGTTTTAATGTGACAAGAAAAAGCTACAAAGTACACATGAGTGGAATGAATTAGTGAATGAGTATAGATTTTCTGGGGGGTAGATACACCCAGCAGCAGGTGTGTGGGTATAACATGACTCATGTGGCTGCATGAAAATTAGAGCTTTGGAAATACAGTACAGTATGTGACTCACTGGAGTTTAGGTTGATAGAGTCTATGTAAAGGTCTATTCTTAGAAATTGGCTTGTATTGGTTATTGCACAATATCTATTTCCTGTATTTCACACTTGCTCGTCTCACAACAACAATATGTAGGATTTTACTGCTTCAATTCATGGAGAACAGTAAAGTCGCACAGTTCCCAAGTCCATTTTAAAAACCAGACTTAGATTCAAAATGCTTACGAGCAGAGGAATGCGGATACCAACAGTGCACCCAAAGGTGAAATCCTAATAGGTCTGTCTCCTCATTATAGCTCCATCAATATCCACTGACTCTGTCGTATGGCTTGGGTTTCTTTATCTGACCATATCCTCAGAGTGAGGTTGAATATACAGTGTGTATAAATATTGTATGAGCCTATAAAGCACCTTGTCTAAGTTGGTCATAAATTACCTGTATACAATTATAAAGGCAGATAGCTGCTGAGTTATGGCCCTGTAGTTCATAACAGGAGAAAGGACGGCACTGTATAACCCCATAGAAAAGATGGAGGATGCTGTGCAGCAACAATACCTGATGAGGATACAGTTTGGTAAATGAAATAGACACCACATATAATGCAATATTTTGGGGAGCTGGAGAAAATGATATTTTTCCCCTCAATGAACAACTTAAACAGGAACTGCAGTGATCTGGTGTTGCACTCCCATAAAGCTGGGAGACTTGCCAGCGACACATGGTCACAATCCAAGCAATACAGGCCAAGATATCTGTGTTTTAGTGGGGATCAAATTCAGATCAAAAGGCATTAAACAAACTCTTTTTGTAGTACTCTGTGATCCGTTAACTGTTCATCATGTGTGAAATCTGTGAAGTGCCCCATTAAATGACTAATCAGTAAATAAGTCAATTCATATACTAATTGTTGTGGCAGCCTTATTATTTATTTCAGGTTAGTTTTGTGACACTGCTATGACACACAAAGCTTCTGTTTGAACAACCATATACTGGTTCTACTCGCTCGGCAAAAAAGGAAAGAAACCAAAGACACACCGCAATGGGATTTGCCACAGATTCCCTCCAATCAGAAACACAATACCTTCCTGTCAGGTCCACGGCTCCAACAAAAGATGGAGAGAGTTATAGAGAAAGAAAGCAAAAAGAGGGGAGGGAGAGGGTGCTGGGGAGGAATTGATAAATGAGGAAAAATGTATTGTTCCTGTTTCATGAGCTCATGAAAAAAAGACAAGACAAGGTACAAGGCAAACTGCTTGGCATTCTACTACGCTCATATTACTGAGAGCACCCATGCATAAAATACATACATCTAGGGGGAAGAAATAGTGAAAAACAAGTTGGAATTGCAAAATAGTAAATCTCATGTAGTGATCGAAACCACCCTTTTGAATGTCACAAAGAAATAAGGGTGGGTTTTATAAGGACTGTTTCAGAAACTCCCAGAAATAAGAAGTTTGTCAGACCAGAGCCCCCTCCACCTCCTCGCCAACCCTGATGTTTTGACATGATAATAAAATTAACAACCAGTCCTGTTACTACCCGGTGACCTTTAGGGGTCACTCCAGCTGTGGATCTCAGCAGAACAACAGATAAAGTGAAAAGAGCAAAGGGTTGTGTTTTGTTCAACAAACTGAAATACGTCTCACAAAAGGAAATAATCAGCAATTAAGCCCATAATGATGTGATATCTCTCTTTTTCTGTCTTACACACCCACACACACACACAACATCCACATACTCCCTCTCTAACTCTCACACCCTGAGTGGGCTCTGAGATAAGAAAGCAGCCAGACTCCTGCTGTGAATTCCTGAAGAGACATAACCCCAGACTTTTTCCTCCTGAGTTAACATGAAGTGGCTCAGTAATCCAGTTAAAAATACTTTACATACTAATATTCAAAACTCAACTTCCGCATCCATGATGTGAAATAGCCAAGCTGTTCAGAGCACCTACCTGAGCCTGAACTGCTGCCAAACCATCAGGTAGGATGAGCAGAGCCATGGTGCTCTCCATGGTGCTGAAGCACTGACTGACTCATTACCTGCTATGGTGGCTGTCCATGATGCTGAACCACTGAATGACTCGTTACCCACCATGGTCATTGTCCATGGTGCTGAAGCAGTGACTGACTTGTTACCCACTACGGTCGCTGTCCATGGTACTGAAGCACAGACTGTCTCATTACCCACTATGATCGCTGTCCATGGCACTGAAGCACAAACTGTCTCATTACCCACTATGGTTGCTGTCCATGTTGCTGAATCAAGAAAGCAGGTCCCCTGCCTTGTGAAATAGTCAAGTAATAAAAGCAGCAAGCCAATAAGTTGTTTTCTAACTAGTTGTAATCAAAGTCCTCCCCTATGTAGCTCTGAATAATTCCCTGATGTGCTGCACACTGATTGTTGTTCAATCTGGTTTGCTTAAAATTCTACATCCTGCAGTATTAGATACAAGAGATTGAGAATTAACCCTGATTGCCATTAATAGTAGGGTGATGTATGTAAGGCCCCTCGCAATTTGAGCACAGAAGTCTGGTGGTCCACCTGGATCATAACCCTAGACCTGCCAGTTGATTAAAAAAACACAACAACAAAACAGCTAGATCCAGCGAGGAGCTTTGAAATAGAACAGCTACCCTGAGTTCCTGACTGTTGTACCTTTTATTGCAAAAAATCTCTCACTACAAACAAGCAGAAGCTGCACTGTGGACCTAATATCAAGAAATATCATCAGTCTTTACCTCTGCTCCATCAAGTTGCCGGATCAGCTGAGCAGCCCTGCTATCTGACACTCATCCAAAGTCAACAGTTAAATGGTAGGTCCAACTAAAAGGGGTACAACAAATGACAGTGAAGTGCCTGGCTCCCTCTCTCTAGCCCTGAACCACCTGATTTATTTCACTATCGCTAAACCTCCATTCATCTGTTTGATTCTTACCTAGTCTGTCATGTGTTCACATATTCAGTGGTGCACTTATTCAAACAGAATCAAGTTAACCACTTGTGATTATAAGACTGATTCATTTAGTTTATGAATTTTTCATCAAATGAAGGTGGTGCCCCAATTTTCCACAAATTGAAATTCATAGTGCAGTAGCCACTTGGATCATCTACTGCGCAGGGTGTTTATCTGAACAGATGGGAGTAAAAGAATAGCTCCAAAACCACAATACTTTCTCATCTATAGGTCTATGTGAAATATATCTTGTTTTTGTTTTAGTTCAAGAGAGAGGGGGAGGTTTAGCAGACTGGCAATCTTTCCTGAGAAACAGCCCAAATATTCCAAACCCACATCTCTGATTTCAGTGTGCCACACTCACAGTACAAAGAAAAACAGACACTGTCCCTGAAGCTGAGCTGGTCACTGTCCTGTAAATAACGGAAAGCTGTACACTCACCTGAGGATATGTATTCTCAACTTTTTATCACCATGCCAAGACTTATTTCGCTTACGCTCTCATTCCACACCCAGTTAGGATATGTTGTGCATCATTCAGCAAGTTCAGTCTGGACTTTGTGAACTCTGGAGTGTTTTTACTCCAACAGCTCACTTCATCAGGGTGGGTATAGGAATAATGCCAGCTGAACTTTTGCTTGCACAAAATAACTGCACCAAGGAAATCTCAAATTAATGCAGGTCTTGTTTTTCTTCCAGGATAACTATTCCAGGGGGTGATAACACAATCAAAAATCACATTGAGTGGGGAACAAGCGAAGCCCAAAAACAAAACGAATGTTGACTTCTGATTGGCAGCAAGGACTTGACTTGAATGTCTAGCAGAGCAAAATACACCAAGGGCAAAGTAAAAGATCATGCAAAAATCACTGGAGCCTACTAACACAATAAAACTCCAAGGTTAATGATAAGCAACAGGCTTCTGTTAATTTTAAGTGACAACTGAAACAAAAGAGAAGACATCCAAACTCTAGCAATCCAACAATGGCTGAGGAAGTTAAGTGTTGCTATACTGTAAGTGTGGTTTTCAGGTGTTCCTCAACGAGTATTCAGCTCTTGATTGACACTGATTGGCTG
This sequence comes from Caranx ignobilis, assembly GCA_021432705.1. NCBI lineage: Eukaryota > Metazoa > Chordata > Actinopteri > Carangiformes > Carangidae > Caranx > Caranx ignobilis. The sequence continues at coordinate 4,940,898 of MU269986.1, forward strand.
CTGTGAGGACTGAACTTGTGAACTTTATGTTATGGGACAGTGCATCACACAGCCACCCTGCTGCCATACCAGGACAGCTTCTCGCGTAGTGAGCTGACATCTCCAAGGCTACGAAAACGATGATAGAAGATGGACACATTGGACAGAGTGAGCATTTCTACTTTAGTTTCCTCAGGTAGCTCAAGAGAACCACTCCAAACTGCACCCTCAAGCAAAATTGCTTTTGACTGGCTTGACGTAATCATGGGGAAAAAGCTGGCTTCAAACACTAACTTCAGTAAATGAAGAAAATAAAAGTTGCCTGACCCTGGCAGTTGCCTTTGCAACTTTGAATATAAGTGAAGGTAACAGCAGGTTGTCTATGGATATGTAAGCAAAATTGCCTTTGACTGCTAACAGGGGAAGCATCAAGGGGGAGGGAGGGGAAACAACAACAGCTTTAGGGAATGAAATACAAGAGACTCCACTGACCCTGAAATGGCTTGTATTCCACTCCCCTGACTTTATGAGCTGCTAAAGAAGACAAAGACAATCACTGGATCAGCAAGATAGAATTCCTGCCTGAATTCATATCAGAAACATTCGAATTTCAAAGACCTTGGGAGATAATACTCGATCTGACAACAGAGGAAAAGGACTAAGTGCTGACTAATACAGTCTCTGGTTCTGAAGACGATCACAGCAGGAGGGTAATGTGTGTTGATAAGTAAAAGGATGCTGCTGTTGACCAACTGAGATGGGTGGAGAAGTTGTGGTTTCAAAGAGCGAGGGGGGGTTCTTTTCTCCACTGACTTAGTCATCTTTATTACAAACATGTATTTAGTCAGTCAAGATATTAGAAAGGTTTTTAATTCATTGTTGACTGTCTATTGATGGGAAAAATCATATGATGGATTTGACTTACTTATTCAAGCAGTATGGGGAATTTACCCAGAAAAGACTAAAATAAATAAATAATGATGTACACCGCAAAAATGATTGTCCATGATAACCACAGCATATAGTATAATGCATGCTACTTCAAATTGAAACAAGAAAATGTTGTTTTTAAGCCACATGTACAATACAAAGAGCATCTACTGTAAGAAATGAGTGATGAAACATGGACAGCCATATTTAGAAAAATGAACATAATTCTTTGAATACAGTCATTCAGTGCTTTCAGTTTGAGATTCAAAAGTGTATTTGTTTAGATAAAAGGAAAGTTTTTTTTTTTTTTGTTTGTTTTTTTTTTTTTTTTACAAAAAAACATGTTGTAGACCAAGGTTTTTTTCATCACAGCATTAGAAATCACTCCTGAGCAGGTTGTAAGTAAAAAGTAAAACAACCTGCTTCATATATAGAAATTCTTGGAATGCTATTTGTAGCTTTTCTAAAATGTTAAAGAGTTCTGAGCTGCAGAATTGAATCAGTTGCCTGAGCAGAACTGTCCTGATTGACACTCACCAGAGTGGAGTCAAGTGGGGTGGAGCACTACATAGTGAAGATCAAATAGTGGAGAGTAAAGGTCGACAGTATGAGCTGGGGAGAGTTTAGCCTGCGCACACATGATGAGTGATAGAGATTAAAGTGAAGGGAAAACTCCTGGGTATTGGAAGTCGGCAAGATTGATGTAGGCTGGAAGAAAAGAAAACAAAGCAAGAGAGACGACGGGGATCAAGACACGCACCTGATTTAACTCCAGGTTTCATTCTGAGGAGCTGCGCGGCCGAGTCACCTAAACCACATACATCTGTATTCACCACTCGGAGCTGAAGCAGAGAGAGTCTGTCTTTACCCTTTTAAAGCCATTGTCCCAGGGGAATGCAATATTGACTGGCTCCAGCGGGTGCTCCAAACACCTTCTGTAGCATTTTGGTCCTTACTTCAGACAGCATCGAGTTTCATTAGGTTCTCACCTCTCCTGGGATAACCTTTAAAGAAGTGGACAAACTTTGGGACTGGCCTCTCTTCCAACCGAGCTTGATCTGAGGGATGCTTTTCATTTTCAAGGGACAGCTTTTCCAAAGGCAGCTGGATGTTGGTTCATTAGACTTATTTTCTAGGAGTGATCAGGACAAGGTCTTTATCTGGCAAACTCTCTTCACAACAGTAAAGCACTTTAAGGATGTTTAAAGAACATGTACTACAGTGATCTTTGTTTGAAACCAGCATTCCTTTGACTTTTAAATGATCCTAAATAGATGAAGGAAGCATGTCTCTTAGTTGTTACATAGCATATACAATGTAATCCACACACACAGGATAGCAGAAGCTCCTCTCTGTGACTTAAAGTCAGACTCACCCTCCAGAATCTCTTGGCCGTCTCCACCCTGGAGGGTTTCCTGTGAAGGCCCAGCGGTGGCCCCAGTGGATGATCGAACATCATCCTGAAGGCAGCTATGGGTAGCCTCTTACTGCCTGATCCCGCTTCCCACTCGCTGTTGCCGGGGATGCTACAGCCGCTCCTCCAACAAGCCACTGTCTGCCTTGACAGCCCACTAAGCCTTTCCCATTTATGAAGCAGCTGCCACACCCAGAGCCATTACACTGTGTACTTCCCAGCAACTGCATGCAAAAAAAAAAAAAAAGAAGAAGCAACAACAACCGGCAGTCCCTCTGTCTCCAAACCACGCTGCACGACCCGCACATTAACGGGCCCCTAATGGAGGCCGGAGATACTCACAGCTAAGATTAGCTTTCACTCTCTCAAGCTCAAGCTTAGAGGTGAACCAGCGCCAGGAGAGTCCTCAGAAACATCAACTTATTTCAATTGCATGATGCTCATCTTTATCAGTGTTACACTACGATTAGAGGGCTTAAACTAATGAGAGAGAGGAGGTTGGAGATACAGTTGCAGCAGGAACGTGGAGGGGTGATGGAGGGTGAACAGGGGTAATTCAACACCTCCTGTATGAGATGCCACTGAGGGAACAATCAGTGCTAAACTGTTTATTCAGCCATTAGAGCCTCAGCATGGTGGGGCGCACCGACAGGTAAGTGGCTGATTTGAGATCATAAGACAGCGGTAGGGAGTGTAGCCGTGTGCACGGTGTCATCACCGAGAATCAACGGCTGAGCTAGAGTCTTATCTTTTCTGTTTTTCCGACTTGTCTTTAGGATTTGCATTCAGTTCACCCCCTGCTGTCACTTTTTCAAAAAACATGAAAGTATAGAGGATAGTGAGAGTGAAACCAGGTTCTTAAAAACACCTAATTACACACAAAGACAATCATCATCTGTCAAATATACAATCATACAACAACAAGACTTTGACAATTCAAAACATTATTCCCAGTATCACTTCCAACAATAGATGAAATCAACATAAAAGCAATAATTTCGCTATTAAATCTTGTTTCATTTCAGTCCAGATGCGGCAGACATGATTAATCTCAGCAGAAACCTAATAATAACAATTTCAGCCTTGTCAGGGACTAATCTCTCGACAATGGCGGAGCCAATAAAATATGACTAATATTCTTTTGATGTCCACTGCAATCATCATTAAATCGCCCACATGAGGCTCTTCACATTTTTCTATGAGCTGGGGCCAGACTTGATGGAACTGGATCCCTGCATATGCTGCACGCACGTCACAGACATAAGACTGTGCGAGAGTGGGCGGGTGCACAATTGCAATATTTGCCCACCTGGGACCTGCGCGATCATATTTAATAATGAAACCCCACGCATTCATTAAGAGCAGCCTGATTTGTCTGGGCTGCAAATGCACGTGCACGCGTGTGTAAAAACCTTGCCGGCCAGTTTCAGAGAGCCTATAGACATTATTAATGTATTGCAGCCTTGTCGATGTGTTCACACTGTGTGGAGTTTTGTTTGAATTTTGAATATTTTATTAAGGATTGTTCTTGCCCAGAGGCCACACTTTGTGCATAAATGTGTTTTCTGTTGTTAGAAGGTTTTGTATAATTATTGCAAAGTGATTACTGTATCGTGTCTATAATTCAAAAGACAGCCACAGTCAAGAAGTATGAAAAAAAAGCCTTTTTTTTGCTTATGCCAGCAACAAAGTCTCTTCAAACTAACAATAAAATGTGTTCTTTACAGATTAACAGTGTTCATTTCAGGGTAGAACAAAAGGACTAAACAAAACATGCAAACCACTGCAAAAAAAAAAAACTCAGCCTTGTAACTGACAGTAAGCTCCTGCTAAACTGACTCATTCCAAAGCTTCACACATGTCTGCTTACGAATCAAGCTGCAGCAGCTAGGATTAGTTTGTACACTGTAGCTGAATCCCACAGGGATACATGAGTGGTATAGGGTAAATAATGTATTTTAAAACTAAAATTGCTGACTGAAAGATTTTCATCTCTCTGGATACAAAGGAAACAACACAGACCAGCTGTTGCATCTTCGATGAAGCCTTTAAGTGAAGCTTTGTAAGTTTGCACAATAAGCCAGGTCATGTCAGAGCCAGTGAGGCTATGGCAATGAAGTCACATGATGAAAAATGGTGGCTAATGGCTAATAGCTTTTCAGTATTACGTGGACGTTACAGAACCATGAACACTTGGTTTCTGCATTTCTTTGGAATCTTATTTTGACTTTGGTTTCTTTGGAAACCAACTGACTCAAGCTAATCTACAGATTAGCAGGCTACAGTGCGAGCTGTCCTTTTGCTTGTGTGTAGAAATATGGAAATTAAATGGATTGCAAATGCTGTAGTTACAACAAAAAGTGGTGTTTGAGTGCAAAATAAAATAAGATTGACATTAGCTTTTTGTATCTGAATTGAAAGGTAAAGAGGGCTACAACACACAGAGAGCTTAAAGCCTACACAGCAGCACACGGTTGAGCTTTGTGCTGGTGCTCCTGGCAACTCCATTCATCCCATCTATAGCATCGAAGCTAACATGAGCACATGCAACTTTGAAAACACATCAAAAAATAACTGCTTCTTTGTTTCCAAGTCTTTGAAAGTCTACTGTTTTTTCTCAAAACTGAAAGCAAAGTGCACCCTCAGCACCTTGTTACACCAAACACTGACAAATATCCTTCTCTGTCTTCTCTACATTGACACACAGGATAATACAGTATTTATCTGTAGTGTCTATAGTTCAGGCTTTGTACAGCCACTGTCGCAGCTCCATCCAAGGTCTTCACTGGTCAACGCAGGGCTGACAAACAAGTGACAGATAAAGCGTGCAGGATACATTCCGCGGCTGCTATATGGCTGACAGCCCCTGAAATGGATTACTAATGGATCAGACGGAGCACAAAAAGACAAACTACTGTGGGGTGGGGGGATGGGGGGGGGGACGCTGGGGAGGCCGCTACCTGTCTGCTTGACAAGAGAAGGAGGGCAGAAATAAAGACAAGGGCTTAGGGAGAGAGTGGAAAGAGGGCAAAAGGAGAGGGAGAGCAGAATGAGAGACAGGGAAGAGGAGGAGAAAATGAATAGGAACCCGTGAGAAAGTGACACGTTTTCAAGACTCAGAGGCACTTTGAAGGAATGGTCCAGTGAACGCTCAGCTGGGTGTACCTTGGGAAGAGAAAATCCGACGGGATGGATAGGGAGGAGTTGGGTGCATTTTCCTCCTTCCTGATAGACAAGACATACAGCGAACGCACTGATGCTTCTGAGATATTACCACCACGGCAAGCGCAGACACTGCAATGCTTCAGAAAGTGTCATTAAAGTCTTGTCTGCACTTTATTTCCTGTCAGATCAGAATTGAAGAGGGAGCCACATCCTCAAGGCCAAACACCAATACAATGCGCCTTTGAATTGTGAGTGTGTGAATGTATTTGTACGTCTATACACACACACACTCACATATACACACATGCCTTTGTGTCCCGTGTGTTTCACACTGTGCTTTGCAGATTGTGCTGACACAAGCCAAATACCCCTCACATCAGCGTCAGTAGTCTATGGGTCTAACGCCTGTGGACCCAAAAGTGCATAAAGCTCATTTACAAATCCTCATCCCCTGGTGCTGCTGGCACCACGCAGGCAAGCTGTTATAACTGGTTAATAACTGTCTCATTTGCAGGCTGAAATCCTCCACAGCAAAGGGTTTAACCGCAGTATCAGACAACTAATTTGACCTTTTCTGTGCATTACTCCGAAAAGCACAGCGGAACAATATCCCCCCTCTCTCTCATCTCACTGATTTACCTAGAGGCCAAAATTGTTATCTATTATAGCTTGGACAAAGGTCTGCATTCATGCTTCTCATATCATACATTATATCAGATTCCCATCTTATTATTTCTGGTTCCACTATTACATCCAAAGTGACTATTTATCCAGACATAGCTACACTTTCATTTTGTGCCACTTTGAAATATGCTAGACTCGCAGCTGCTTTCCACACACACACACACACACACACACACCACACAGTCCATGAAGCTACTGTACTGTATATCATGCGCCATCTTCTGAATCTTGCAGTCCTTTCAGAAAGTGTACTTATTTCACAGTACTGTCTGCCAGCCCATCAAATTATTTTCTATTTCTATTGTTCAAATAAAGTTCTTTTTTTTTCTTCTTCCTCCAGGCAGCTCCGGTCCAAGCACATACATTTTTACAGCCACAGAAAAGCAATATTCTTGGTTGAAAATAAAAACGAACAATTCCCCCTCCCCCTCTCCCGCCCATTCCCTTCGGTTCATATCTGAGAGTAATTTTTCACACGCGTCCAGGGAGGTGCATTTATCGTGAGCCCCAGTCACGGCCTCACAATGTCCTGTAATGGCTGTATGGATTTAAAACAAATAAAAAGAGCTGAGGTCATTTGTTACGGGGTGTCACTCCCTGCTCTCATTATGCCATGTGTATGGTACAGACATGGATGGAGTGCAAGCAGGTGCGTGTTACAGCAATGAACAGGTGTTCTATGAGAAAACTATGTGGGAGAATCAGAGAACTTGTCAAGTGGTTATATTAATAACTAGTGAATTTCCAAACAGATGAAACATGGAGGAAAAAAGAAATCCTAGACCATGTACTTGATCTATGACTCTGGTACAGTACATCAGTGTTTTGCCGTGTGTGTAAGCAAGCATTTGATAAACTGCTTCATCACAGCTCAGACATGCTCTGCTGGGAACTTAAAAGTAAAATCAACTCAAAAAGATTGACTCTGTTTCTAAAATAGATATCACAGGTGTTATTGAAATTCAGCATTTTATGCTCAGGTCAATCTGATGTCCATTTTTACATTGTAACATTTCATTGTAAGCCAACTGCATGATGGAACTACAACAAAGTGAAAACATGCAAACCATCCAAGCAGCTCATATAGAAACTCAGCATGCTTCCCTCTTGCTGTGTGCTGTGCTGCGGCTGTACTGTGAGATTCGGCTTCAATCTGATCGTCTGTTAAATCTTGCAAGATCCATCTTTGATGAACATCAGAGAGATGATACAACCCAACCTGCTTGACAGACAAAAAATAACAAATATATAGGGCAATTTCAAACAAAAAAAGAAACATCTCCATGTTGAATTACAAAGTCTTCAATTATGAATGAAATGTCTTTTAAATTCTCGACACCTGCATATGGCAACAGTGACTTGATGATTTGTGCATGGCTAAGCTCACAGAACGACCATGGCTGTGGTTAACCATCATCAATGTAGAGTTAGGGTAGAGGGTAGGTACTGTACAGTGGCAAGAAAAACTATGTGAAGCCTTTAGAATCACCTAGTTTCTGCATTCATTGCTTCAATTAACCCTTCTCTTACAATTCTAGCTTAGTTTCATCAGTCCACAAAACATTTTCCCAGTGGAGTTCTGCAGTGTCACGGTGCTCTTTGGCAAACTTCAGGTATGCAGTCTAACTGTGGACTGGTTGAACACCTTTGAGAAGACTTTGTAACCCCGTCCAGCCTGATGCAGCTCAACAATTCTTCACCATATGTCTTCAGAGATCTCTTCTATGCAAGGCATGGCTCACAGCAGATGCTTCTTGTGAATAGCAAACTTTAAAAGTTTGAGTGTTTTGTAAAGGTCAAAAGTGGCTCTACACCTTCCCTGAATCTTGTTTCATTTACTTTTCCCACCTGCACTGTGAATGTGTCGTGCATGTCTTCAATAATGACATGAAATAATAATTGTTCGTGTGGTATTAGATTACGCACATTGTGTTTGTCTGTACTTGTGACTTAGATATAGATTGGATTGCACTTTATGACCAATTAATGCAGTAAACTGGATTATTGCAAAGGGTTCACATACTTTTTCTTGCCACCCTGCATGTATGACGATGGGTTGACAAGAAATAAATCTCAAGGTTTGAGTGAATTAACAGCACATCACAGGGATTGTTTGTCAAATTGCCTACGCATCGTCAAAGTGCACTCCTTTAGAGCACGTATGCTGCCTTACCTTGTGTAGTTTCCATGATATACTCGTGAAAATGAAACTAATTTAAATTTTTATGTTAATAATGTGAAAAAGGTCAATCACCTGAGTCTGTTCCTTCCCTAGTCTTTATTAAGCTTTGTACTGGTCTGGCTTACAACTTTTTGATGCCCTGTTTTCACTCTCTATGCAGAAGGCAGGGAGTACTCTAAAATCTCATTGTACACTCCCTTCTCAGCCTAAAAGAACAGACAGTCGGAGACTAGCCTTAGTGAACCTTCTGCAGGACTTAGAAGCTGAAGAGTTCCCTCAGGGGTTGGTGGAGACCAAAAACTGACATAATAGAAAGTAATTATGTCGACCAACAACAAATGAATGACATCCATTTGTACTAGATGTAGAATTAAGCAACTAATAATAAGTATGTTGAACTCAAAATGGTTTGTCATTTGGTCAAAGAGGAAAAAAAGCAAGGTTTAATTAAATTAAAGTGTCTCTTTGATGTCATGACCTCAAACTCTTCACCCTGCTGCCCAGAGAATATATAAATTCCTGCATTAAATATTGCTGCACAACCCTTCCGGAAAGTCAAAGTAACTGTGCTCTTTAGCTTAACTGCAACACTACATTTAAATTTCAAACCTTGAACAAAGTAAGACCTCCAGGGCAACGTCTGAGCGTCTGTGAACCGAAACGTAGCAGCCAAATCTCACCTCACCTTAAACACAGACGTTCTAGTCAATGCAGCTCATCTCGGCTGAGATACAAAGACGCGTAGCCCGGACTACGCAGCCATGACCCGATCTCGCGTCAGGGACAAGAGGCAAGGTTGCTGATGTAATGCTACGCTTCAGTGGACCGACATCATTCAGCAGGACACAAGGTCAAAAAGGCGAGCAATGAGGAGAAAAAAAAAGATTGAAGGAAAAAGGAGGAGGAGGCAGTGATGTTCAGGTTCTATTCAGAGCTCTAAACAGGTCAGTGGAAAGGAAAGGAAGGGTAATTTCAGTCTGTGGAGAACTCTGGAAACAACCACAAGTAACGAATGAAAGGGAAATTACAGACTGGGCAACACAGGATCTTTACAGCTACTAACTCAATTTGTTAACTAACAATATATATCAAGGCAGTTATTCTACATATGTATCATTTTAACAGTGTAACGTCTGTCTGGAAGACTGCACATTCATTTCTGAGATGCAGTGGTACCTCTTACCTCAGCTTGAGGCTCTTCCCTTCAGGGTGTTGGCCTTCATTTAAGTTGCTTATTAGCCATATGTAACCAGAAACACATTAGAAGGAGCAGACGAGTGTATTCTAGCTGTTGCTGATGTGTAATAGCATAAAACGTGTGTCTGTCGCACAACAAAAGACAAGTAGAAGGTGGCGGAAAATAGATGTACTGGAAAATTAGCAAATGCAGACTAGGGGAGGGGTATGCGGAGGATGGAAATGATTATCCTGTTCATTAATGAACGAGTTGAGAGAAAGATGAAGAGAGAGTAACGACTAATCAATTTAAAGCTGGAGGAGTGAAATTTCCACCAGGCATTCAGATCGCAGGGAGAGTACAGCTCTTAAGATTGTTTAACATCCAGTATTTCCACTCTCTCCAGACTAAGCACTCTGCGCCCTCCAAAGTGACACCGAAAACCTTCCCTGTCTGTGCGCGATCTTAACATTGTGTTTCTTCTGACACCCCCCATTAATAATCCACAATCACACTCCTCTCTATCAGAGCAGAGAAACAAGACTGTCATGTTCAACTCTGAGGGAAAACTGACAATCAGGAGTACCTGCCATTTTCTATTCCTTATGCACCCCCCTGAGATTTCAGTGTCAAGTGGGACGGTGGGGGGAAAGAAGGACGAGTGGGGTGGGAGGGCTGACTGGCAGAATGGATCCACCTCAAAAAGCAAAGTTTGGAAGAGACAACAGAGGAGTGTTCTTCGTCCTCTGCTTGTTTTCAGTTACGGGTGACTGCGTGCTGTACCCTCTGTGTCAGTTACTCATAAGGAAACTCTGCCCACTACAGTGTGCCTGCAGAATAACAATCAGTTTGCTTAATGTGCTGAATTAAAACACACTGGCTATTAGCGACATCATTATCTGATAAAGAACAATCAAGGCATTTAAGCTGTCACTAGCCACCATTAAAGCCAAGCTATTAACCTGCCTGTACATCACCATTTTGTCACCTGCATCTCCACAGACCTGAGGCAGAGTGGCGAGCTATAACAAGCAGCTGTGATTGAGCTGTGCTGCAGAAAGATGAGGGGATGTGCTCTGAGCACAGGTTAGCTTGATGCTAACTGTAGCTATTTAGCAATATCAAAAGTTAGCCTAGCTTCTTTCAAGGAACTCAAAGTTGTTTGGTTGTGGATGGATCACACAGGTGTTATGTATGTTCCACAATGAAAACTGTTAAGAGGGCTGAAACACGAGCATCAGCTGACTACGGTTTTACCACCAAGGTTTACACAAAATGTAAATCATCCTGTGACTACAAATGCACAATGCAAATTTCCTCCACTGTTGGTATGCTCCTGTTCTTCCCTGACTGTCATTTTGACTTGATACGTGTTGAATGGAGTGTTGTTTGTTCACACGCACAGCTGATAATAGCTCCGGGACAGGTGCTGAAATCTATCTTTAAGTGCTAAATGGATTCTAATGCATTTGGACTTGCTATGCTCTGACACTCTGAGGTTTGCGTTGCTGCATTTCAGCCTACTGATGCTATGAGAATGGAGTGGAGAATGTTGGATCTCTGCTCCCATGAAGACTGATCTCTGTGTGTTTTCTGAGAAGTAAAAAGGGATGATGGGCGTAAATGGAGATCTGAGTTTCTGTGAACTGAATGCAGCTGGTTCACTGCTGGTGCTTGTCACTAGCTATGATTTTGAGACACGAAAACACACAGATATGCAGAAATACATACCACAAGTAAATCCAGAGTAAACTGCAATATACAAAAACCTTAACCTTGTTAGTGTTTCCTCCTTCAGCTGACCCTGTGATCACAGGATGAGGTGTTACAGTTCCCTCCATCCAGCTGTACCCATTAGGCCTCTGCTGGCTGGGTCACATCCCCTCTTTATTGTCTCAGAGACACACTATTCATCTTTTATTATATAATACACTATTCAATTATCCACCTCTGGTTTTGATCAAACGTCTTTCTCTGTTGGCCTCTTTTGCCTTAAAGGCAAATGCTTTATCTTGTCTATGGCTGTCCCTTCCTCCCTCCGTCCCTCTGTCTCTGCGCTTTCCTTTCATCATCCCTCATCCCCTGTATCATTGATTTAACCTCACTTTGTATGCCTGGCCTTCAGTCCCAACAGACCCCCGCTTCCAGACCGATGTGTTCTCAGCCCTTCCGCCGCAGAAGTGATACAGCTCACTCTGAGACAGCAACAGGACAGCCTCTAGTGGTGTACCAGGGGCACTTCATGTGATGCATTTTACCTCTCCAGCCTCAAATGTAGCTGACATGATGTAGCTGTCTGATGTAAACAATCCAAGATGATAAATCTTATAAGCAACTGAACAGTTAACAAGAGTATATTTAATATTTAAAGGCTGCTAACTGTCAAAAAACCCCATAAAAAGTCAATGTTCTGGTCCCCCTGTGCTCAATAAGCTTGACAGGTCAGCTTTGATTCACTGCAATATGTTGCAACGTAGAGGATTCTGTGTTAAATCACATGAAACAGACTCCTATATGAATTTTGAAAGTTAAAGAAAAACACATCATTACACACAAGAACCACATCTGAAGACCAAACTGAACCTGCAGAGGTGCAAACGCCTGGCCAAATGTAGAGCAAACAAAAACTTTGCAAACTCATAAAAGAAGCCAACTTGATCCCCCTGGGAGGATTTTTAGCAAGAAAGCTCATCATCATGTAATAGTCGAGAGTTTGGCCTCACTCATAGTTTCATGTAAATCACATGCTGTCTGTTTTCAGTGAGAATGCTCGGGGGTTATTTGCCTCTCCGCTGTTTCCTTCCTAATCTTAGATGTACTGCGTCCAGTCATAAATAATGACTAAATCAGCACTCTAGTTTTCTGACCCATAAAAGTGAAACCCAGAGCAGCTCTTAAGGCCTGTGCATGTGTTTGCGTATGTGTGCATTTTGTGTACAGCTATATGCATATGTCAGAGAGATGGATAAGGGTGGGGAGGAAACTCTGCTTAAAACCCAGCAGAGGAGCGTTGCGGTGACTGCGTCCCCGTCCTCCTCCTTCTCCTCCTTTTCCGTTGCCTGCCTCTCGTCATGCTGAAAATACCTTGTGAAGAGGCCGGATATGAATTCATTTTATGCTGAGATGACGTTATTAATGCCCACCATCTGTTATTGTCAGCTATAGCTGCCAGACGAGCATCGGCGGCAACACAAAGAGGCAACGCGGCACCAGTTAGAGAGTTGCAGACGTCAACAGTGAGACACACTCAGTATTGACGAATCTGCCTTTTTTTTTTACCCCTCTAAAGTTATCTATAGCGCCTTCGTCGCCGTTAACCGAGCATTTGTTTCTCCATTTCTGCAAAACACAGATTCTGTGAGAAATGACAAAAGCAGGAGAGAGACAGAGGAGAATGTGCAGAGATGTTGTTTTCACGCAACAACTTTTATTACGTTTATTTTGGAAGCTAAAAAGGACAAATCTGATGCAGATTGTCATTATTTTGCAAATCCCTCCAGTGAGTGGTGCGGGATTAGTTCATGTTGTGAACTCTCCCTCTGGACATGTTCAATCACTGTTATACACAGACTGGAAAAAGAGGCAGAGGGAATACAAGGGAAATTTGGCATATTTTTGATTGTGTGGGGAACTGAGTCTGTATTTTGCTTTGCATTATGCATATGCACACATACATTTCTATATAGAGCTACTGTGACATGCACCCATTACAACTACCTTCAGTGTGTGTTCCTACGAATCCTGTGACCCCCTTCTGCTTGACATGATTGGCCGTTGCACAAGAATGCCAACTTAGCCACGAAGAGCTTACCCCTCACCCCCCCTTAATGTGTAGCTGATTTGGTTAGCAAAAGCTTTGTGATGATAAATAAACCATAATGCCGTTTTACACCCCAATGGCTGCATAATTCATCATTGGGGAAAATGGTGCACATGCGAAGACGTCATGTTTGATCAGCACGGAGTGTTATGAGGGTGTGTTGATGAAGGAGGAATTAGCTGGAAGAGGAAACTGAGCCAGAGGTCACAGAGGGCTCGTCACATAGGATTTAGAGAATGACAGTGATCAAGTGAAGGTAGGATGGTGTAATTACTGACTGGAGACAATAGGAAACAATTACATTTGCCGTTTTCTGATTGGACAGGACTACGTATACATTATTCCCCTGGTTCTTGTTCAGCCCTCTTTTTTATTTGTGATTGTAAGGAAATACTGCAGGAATGTGTAAATAGAAACACCACACACACACACACACACACACACACTCATTTTCCACACACTGGTCTCCAGACGCCACCCTGCATCGAGTGTGTATAGACAGATGTCTCTATACTTCAAGTGCCATTACTCACTCACTATTTACTAATCAACATAGAATGAGTAGAGACCTGGCGAATGCTCCATCTGTAATCAGGCAGAATTAAACAAGCAGCAGTTAATTATTCTACACTAATTAAGACTAGTTCACTGGGAGCCGAAGACAGACAGTGGCAACGCATGTATTCACCTGGACTCTGTTTGCTCAGTAACCACTCCGGGGAACATTGCTGTCTACCGCATGTATGTGAATGAGAAGATTCTCTATCCACTCTCTGGTGATACAAGAACCTGATTTCCATGCGTTTCTTGTTCTTGCCTCACAAACTTGTTGCTTGCAATATCTTACAGAGACAGAGGAATGAAGCTAAAAGCCACTTCTATATAATTAAAGATAAAAGTTAACAAAAGGTTCTACACAATCAAACTGAAATGTGATGAATGTAGCTTGTTAAAAGTCTACAGCCATGATACTACTACGGTTTAGCAGGTCTGTGACCGAACATGCTACGTGTTAGCATGATACTACCATAGATTGTATATGAAAAGAGCATACTAGGCTACACTCACAGTAACAATACAAACATGCTGATGTTGAGCAGATGTAACGTAAACACAAAGTATCTGAGGCAAATGTTAATCATTAACTTTGCAGCAATTTTTCATTACCCAGAGTATTAAATGCATTATTTTTATTGATGGTGCAAGATAAAAAATTGAAGGGTCGCTAAAGTTCACTCACTCTGAGGGGACACGACTGTACCAAATTTTATGTCAGTTGTTCAAACATTAAGACACTTCACTGAAAACAGAGAAGGGGAGCTGTCATCTGTCAAGTTGCCATATTTACATGTGCTACTGCCTAATGCCAAATACATTACTTGAAGTGGATTAAATGGATCATCCAACACTGAGTACCGGTCTGAGCACTTACCAAATTACTACACCATGCTGTTGTCAGTGGTATATCATGGCATTCAACAATTATAGAAATACATGCATCATTTACCATAATGTTTACTCACACAGCAGGCTATCCTATTATACTGTTACAATATGTTCATAGCCAATAGTGCACAAGAACCAATGTAAACTGAGGCGATTCGATCAGACAGAAAATAATGAGTCAGTCTGTTTTGCAGGGTGCTTAAAGTTAATGAAAAAATAAATGGGCTGTTGGAGAAGGAAGACAAAACTAAACACAGCATTGGACTTTTTAAACCAAATCAAGTGAAAGAGAATATTACTTACATATGAGTCTACAGGCACAATAGACACTAAATTGCAGTTTTAGTTCATCTGAAATGTTTGAGTTGATCAGAACAAAAGGCATTAAAAGTATTGTTTGTGGAAACTGAAGCAGACAAATTAGGTCAAAATAAGATGTATGAATACTAACTGTAGCCGTGCAAACATACTGCTGACTCTGGTGGTGGAAAAAAGACAGTAATCTCCCGACGCCAGTAAAAGCTGTTCTGCTTCTGCGTTAGTGATAGCATTGTGAGAACAGAGATATCTTCTGAGTGTAATAAATATATAAAGAAATAAAAAAAAACAACATTTAGATTATAAGCATAGGGCTAATATGAGAAACTGTGAATTTTATCTGCCCGGTGAGGGAAACAAAATTATTCCCATGACTTATTCAGAGGCCTATCATAGCCTAAAATAACCCCTTTACCTGCTGACACAGTGAAAACAGAGTAGAGAAGCATATTTGACAATACACTGTGTATTTACAGCTTCCTCTCACTGTTGTTCATCATTATTATTTGTGTTGTCATAAAGCCCGGATCTGATATTGGCCAGCTTATTAAAAGGGCATTTCAGGGCTTGGCTGTCTCATAATCCATACCCAGAAAAATATCCTCTTTTTGTCTCTGCATGCATTCGAGTGTGTGTGTTTGACAGAGAGATAAAGCCCCCCCCCCCCCCCCCCCCCCCCCCCCCCTTGTGTTAATGTGCTGCTGCAGATTTATCCTCTTCCCCCTCCCTCCTCATCCTTCTTAATGCAAAGTGCAGGCGCAAAGCCATTAGACGGCAGAATAAGTGAGATGAGTTGGGTGAGTGTAAGAAAAAACGTACAACTGTGGGAATATGTCGTCCAAAGCGCACACAACACACACTAAAACACACTCACCTCTCTGTGAGTTTAAGGGTTTGAATCTTAGCCAGATATCTCCTGAGTCTCATTACGTTTGTGCTGATCCTACTAGGCAGACAGATAAAACAGAGATGTTTACTGTTGTAATGGCGTCTGTGGAGAAAAACAGAATCACACCGCAGGGAATGAACTTTGATGGCGAAAGTAAGGATCCATTTCTGCTTTTTGTGTCCGTCTTCTCGCCACTGAAGAGGATATCTAATTAATGAGGCTGAAATGTGAGCCTGGATGTACTTTTCCCTTTAAAATGAAGCTGCCAGCAAGAGCAGAGGCTCAAGCGGGAACCAAAAGGCTTTACATCATATCACTAGTAATATCTTGATAAATTCAGACTGGACCAAAGGAGTGTGAAAAGCTAACCATTGTCAGACATAAGACTTGTAAAATCTCCACTGAACTGTGAAAGTCATGAGATAAGACAACCCTAAATCTTTCACCAGCCACAAATGAAACCCTGTTCTCAGACTGGATGCAGAAAACATGGGAATGAAGAATGAAAAAAAAACAAAAAACATGTTTGATTAGATTGTAATGAGTTGCTTCACCAGCTGGGAATCATCATCAGAGAGGATTTCAGACTAAGATCACTATCAAATGTATTGACAGAGACGGATTTAGCCCACAATGGAGAATAAGTCAAGCTCATGCCAAACAAAAGCGATAATGAGTTGTTTTAAATGCATTGTCTATTTGAGGGGGGCTAATTCCTCTATCTGGAGTCCTCGTATGCAGAACAAACACTGATCACCGAACTATTATATGATTGGAAGTTTAAACTAAGCAATCTAATGTTGTAATAATATAGTTCAGTGACTCCAGTGGTGCTAATTTGTTGCCAGAGCATCACATGTTTCCCTCTTCAGAAGGAAATATTTTAGTTTTTTATAAAACTGGAAGCTACTCCTCCCTTAAAAGCTATGGTAGCAAAACATGATGCCTTATTAAAGAGCAGACAAGGGCTCCTTGTTAGATATCAGACATCTGGGAGTTGTTAGCAGCAGCACCAAAGGTTGATCTCCTCTCTAAGCTTCTTAGATGGTTTAATTTAGGTGGCTGTTCGAGGCCAAAAGAGTTCAAATGATCCAATACACCACGTTAAAGCAAAGACTAGAGGAAGCTTCAAAAACATGAATATAAATGTATCTTGCTTTTTCACCCCTCAAATTTATCTTGCGACCTACAGAAGGAGAGAAGAGTAAGGGACACTGTACTGTATAAGTCTATCAACACCTCAACCAGCAACAACAGTAATTTCTTGATGCATCATCGTTAAAGTAGTAATGATATATTGGCACTTAATGAGATTATTTGACAATAAAAGCAGGTCTCGGTCTTATGTTATTACTGTCAAAGTATCAAATACTCAGTACGCAGAAAAATGTACACAGCATGTATTCAAAAACTGAGCCTTAAAACCACCCATCAAGACTTCTGTAACTTTGTGATGTCACAACATTAGAGTCGTGCCCAGTCCACCTGGACCAACCCTCTTCCAACCTTACAAGACTTTCTCTGAGAGTTTACCCGAGATCTGTTATAGTTTATTAAATCACTAAAAGAGCAGTTTGTCAATCAGAAGAGACTCGCCAAATTGTTTATACTAGAGCTCCAGAGAAAATCCTGAGAGATGAGATGTAAAACAAAATTGAGATGGTTTGTGGTAGATCTGCTTAAAACCACAAATCTTCTTATGGATCAACACTTCAAATAAAACATTGGAAAACAGTCAAATATGGGACCTTTAAGTCAGATTTCAAACAAATGGCTTGGAGACTTATTCCATCACTGCCCACTCTTGGCATGGGAAACTATAGGCTCTGTGCTCGCAGAGTCACCCAGCCACTCAGTCGATATCTGGCACAGCGGAGGCATCCATCAATATCTATGCGTCCTTCAGCGGGACAGTAAACCTTAACATGCTCCCTCACTTTATTGGGTCCTGGATTCAAATTTAAGCTAGTATAAATTACAAATATGATTATCATCTTGGAAGAAAAACCACACAGCAGAGCAAAAAGGCAGCAAGTGCTAAGGACAGTGAGATAAGATGAAAAAACATTAGGAAGAAAATGAGGGTGTTGAGACTGTGGGTCTCAGAATTAAGGTGTTAACATGATCCTTTTATCAAGGGAGACTTACAATGAGCACGATGTGTGTAATGAACCCAATATCTCATGCATTAAAGCGAGCAGTAATCTCGTAGTGCCACAGAATGATGAGGTCAATTAAGGCTTTTTTCCACAAAATAAAACAAACCAATGCCACTGTTAGAAAATGATAAGGCTCAAAACCTTTCTGATGTTGCCTTTTGTTGCTAAAAATAGCTGCAGTGTGACAGAGAAGTGCTGTGTCAGGAAGGAGAAAAGGGTGGATAAACTTTTGAAGTGGGAGAACAGGGCTGTGCGTTGGCCCCGTAGGAAGGCTGAGTCAGTGGATGAGCTCTTCATCCCAGTGGGCTCTAGTTCTCATCCACACAGTGTGATGTAAATGTCACCTCCACCAGACTCAGTCATTAAAGCCACACAGCTGGATATATGCCAAAGCCTGGATTGACATTAAAAAAGAAGGCTAGTCAGGACCAGTATGACGGCTACATGAATACAGCATATGTACTCTATATATACTGTGTAAATTAAACAGGTAGAGCATGATAAATGTTAATAATGATAAGTCTACCAATGAAACAACAGAACAGATTTTCTCTCTCACATTGTTGCCCTGTGGTAATCACTGCACAGACCTACACTCAAAACTCTTTGTATCTGACAAAGCTCTTCCATGCACTATACCCCGTCATGCTCTCAGGTTGATGAATAGGGACTATACATCACTGTTGGTATTGATTTCAGATCATGTTGGAATTCTCTGCACCAACAAACACAAAGACGGCACCATGGGTCAATAAATCAACCTCATGTTGTATTCATGTACACTTCAACCAGTGTTTTACCTCCTGCACCTTATTAATGTACGACACAGGAGGGAGCAACACAATCTGGCAGGCAATAGCTAAGATGCAGATATTTGGATGGGGAGCATATGTTATGTTTGATAGAGATTATTGATGTAAAAATAAAGTTAGAATCATGATTTTGTGCAAGTTCATTATGATATGATTAAGCAGTAACTGCTGGATATTTCTGAAATCTAAAAAATCCATTTTGAACATCATCCTTGCCTGATGTAGGTCTAGTGCTGAAACGTTGCAAATAAATGTTCCTTTGCAAATGTATTTGTCGAACGTCTCCTGTCATTCTGACTGTCCAATTCAGAATGATAAGAGAACCAATCAAGTCCTAGTTCTCCCCTGTGTCAGCGTGATGCTTCGTAACTGAGATTAAGGGGGATGAAAGATCACAAAAAGAAAACTAGGTTGATAAAACGACTTTCAAATACATTTACAAATGGGAAATAAGTTAAAGTGGAGTTTCATTGGTTTAGAAGTTGTGTAATGCTGAGTCATTGTCTTGCAAAGTTAATGAAAGTACAAAATGTTGGTGTCAGCTCAAATCTGTCAGTGAAAAGCTTGTATGCGGCTGACTGTGCTTCTCAGTTACACACTTATTCCAGAATTATTGCAGCCATATCCGTAATCATAATCCCCATCAGTAATTAATACATATATTTTTTGCATGACAAAAACCAAATGAAAATGTCCAATTTTGAGAAGATCTTTCTTTTTGCACAGTTATTTTATACAGCTCTCGATAGCAGAAAGTTCAAGCTGCAATCCATTGATTCTAGATAACCCTGGAGTCTAGGTTGTGATGTATATTTCACAAACATTTGAGGTGCCTGTTATTTTGACCATAAAAGAGGTTTGTTTTCAATGTGAGATCTTTGAACCTCAGACACTCAGCCTTCTTATTCCAAGGAACTGCACTGACATTTTAGCAAATGAGGGAAAGCGTCAGTAATGGTTCAGCAGCCCATGGACAGCGAATATAGAGGGTAAATAGCCAGTCAGGGCATCAGTACCATTGACAGCAGATATAGTGTGTAAATAGTCAGTCAGTGGTTCAGCACCATGGACAGCGAATACAGTGGGTAAATAGTGAGTTAGTGGTTCAGCACCATGGACAGCGAATATATAGGGTACATAGTCAGTCAGTGGTTCAGCACCACGGACAGCGCCATGGCTCTGTGCGTCCTACCTGATGGTTTGGCAGCGGTTCAGGCTCGGGCGGGTGCTCTGAACGGCCAAACAGGGATTATAATAACGCCATTATAAAAGAGCCAAGGTGACCCCGTTGAAATTTATGAAAATCCCTCCACAAATAAATCATCTGGGGAGAACACATGCACTCTCTGAGTCATGGCTACTCCTGCAGTTTGCAGTTGCATTTTCCCAGGACTACATCTGCTCTGTGTGAACATGCAACATAATGACAGTAAACAGCAGAAGCTTGTGGAAAAGGTCAGGGAATGATCAGTTTTTCCATGATTAAAACGACCTCTAACCCCGGTGAAAATCTACTTCCAAGGACGGTTTAAACAGCATCGTGTTTAGGTGTAAAAGTAGAACACGATGCGCATCTAACAATAGCACCTAGTGTCAAAGATTCTGACTTGCCATTTGCGAGATTTATGAAGTGACCAGACGGCGCCACTGAGCGCGTATTGCTCTCCAAGAAACGTTACTGACGCGTCATTTATTGACAGACAAGTCAGCCAATTGAGGCAATGACGCACAACTTTGACAACTTTCCCTCTGAAACAGGGGGAGTTGTAATTAACAGCAACGGGGACAATAAGTGCACTCATCCTCTTCTGTGCTCTACAATCAATACATCTCATCATTTCAAAGTCGATTTATGTGTAGAGCGCATTTGTCTAATCGAGAAACAACGGCAGTGATTGACATGTTAAGTTTCTTACATCCTCGTCCTCGCGCTGCCGACGGTACTGATGCTGAGGCCGGGGTCGCTGGTTCTCCACAGCCCTCTCCACCTCCACACCTTGCCCGAGGAGATGGCTCGCCTCTGGAGGGTTTGGGAAGGATTTGTTTGTGTTGATCTTGCCGGTGAATCTCTGATACAGTGACGCCATTTCGACTATTCGTCAAAAAAGAGAGAATAACTTGAGGAGTCTGTGCTGTCAATCAATAAATGCAAAAGAAAGCCCGAGTTAGAGAAGGTCAATGAATAATGGCTGAGGTAATTCGATTAGAAGAGGCTCTGGTTCAGTAAAAGAAAAAAAAAAAAAAAAAAAATCAGTCCAAGCTGTTCAGGATTCACATCACGTACTTTCTCTGGTCTCACCGATGCGGCAGCGACGCAGTTTCCACACTTTCCCCAACTTGATGCGAAACTGATAGAAAAGCGAACCAGACTGGGTCACAGGAGACTGAAGGAAACACTCATGATCCGGACCAGAAAGACACCGGGATCGTGCCTCCGCGATATCCCGTCTCCCTCTTTTCCCTCCCTCGTGGCAGAAAAGAAAAGTGACCGCTGATAACCGCTCAGGGACTGGAAGGTCTGTGCATTACACAGCCCCGCTGATGTACCAAACAACCGCCAACGACCCAGCGCCACATTAACAGATCAGATATCAGAAGATTTGCGGTCGAAACTTATCATGACTTTGCAGATGGAGTGAGCTCAAGTACCTCTATTTAGTTTTTTATCTTTGCCTCCATTTGGGTTGGAGAGGTGTCGTGCAGAGAGCAAGAGTGCCCCCGTGTGGAGGAAAACGCAGGAGACCGTTGACAGGCCTGGCACATTTTCAAGGAGACGGGTTTTGTTAGACCATAAAATAAGAACATTAATCTGTCTGACGTCGCTCAAGGAGACTTCACAGAGACTTATTCTTTTTTCTCCAAAGTTTCAGTGGCAGAAGTGACAAGTTGTACTCATTTGTTTCCCATTTAAATGTTAGTAGCTACTTGTTTTCTTCCATTAATTCCACCAATACAACTCACTGGTGACACTTTACAATCATGGCAGTGTGTGATACAAACTGCTGGGTATTGAAATGAAGGTGCATATAAATACATGAAGCTGAAGCTACCATATAATCCATGGCAAGTGAATATAGAGCTGCAACTACCAATAATTTATTTAATCTGATGATTGTTTCCTCAATTAATCAACTGAGTGTTCTGTTTAAAAATTGAGACCCCTTTAAGAACAACAATGAAGTTTTAACCAAAAAAAAGCAGCTCAGTTTACTATATTTACTAAATCCTCACACCTGATCTGTTTTACTTGCAACAGAACAGTTATAATAACCTAATTATCAAAATTGATGCCAATTATTTCCATTCAGTAATCAGCCTATCAATCAGAAAAGTAGTTTAATGTCTAGATGTGGAAATGAGTCATGCGAAACCAGATTATGAAGGTTCAAACAAGGATCTGAGCCTGCAGATCCAACATCTAGCTTCATTTGTGATCACAGCACAGGAAGAGTCACTTCATACACAACAGATCCAAAATCTGTAATTTGATTTGCTCCTGTAGAGCCTCACAGGACACAGAACAACGCCCTCTGTGGACCCAACAAGCTGAGCATGCTGGGATTTTCAAGCCTCACTGAGACAGATAGGACGGAGATCTAATCCACTCATCACAGCCCACATAACAGATAAATTGCAGGAACAGGCACAACTTCTATGGGAAAAACTCAAAGCCTCATGAAATGCAAACACCCTCCAATCTCTTCCCTTCACAGCCCACCAACAGGAAAACAGCTCTCATCTGCTCAGGTTTACTTTTCAATTAAGACCACTTCCTAAAAGAAGTCTGCAGGGTGTGTTTGTAATCTAAATAGATTACAAACACACCCTGCACTGCATGACTTGATTACTCAGCTGCAAACCCATGTATATAGATAGTGCACTCCCCTGCTCTGCTCTGGCTCTGCAAAAAAATATATTTTACCATTGATTTCCAAGAAATGTTTCATAAAAGGATAAAAAAAATGCTTCCATGTGTTTCTGCACATCAAATCCATCTCAGACTCTGGCACAGGACCCAGAAATGCAATTCAATTTTCAGGCACTGTAGTGATGTGATTAGGAAGAAAAAAAAAAAAAGAGGCTGGGTAGCAAGATTTGTCAAACTGCAGGAAATCCTGAGGGTACTGATGCAGTACATTTCAAGGTGGACTGAATATGTGGAACATCTTCAAACCGGTTATTAATAATGTGGAAAAAATAAGCAGGAAGCCACTTCCTGGACCTGCAGTAAGGTCTTATTAGATCATCTCATCATATTGACAACATAGGAAGCATTAAATATGATTATTTCTTGGCCTATGAGGAGTTAAATCTACAAGGCTGTGTAGGGGGTATCAAATCAGATGAGATCCTTCACATGGGCACCAGAGGGCAGAGCTGTCCCCAGCCAGAGTCTCCTCCGTGTGGAGAAGGATTGTCTAATATCAGCTAGGCGGAACATTACAAACTTCTAAGGGACAAAAGAAAATTAAGCAAAAGAAGTCGGCTTTACCTAAACAAAGAGGATTTGGAGAAGCTCCAGGTGCCTTTTATTCATTAAGGACAATTCTCATTGAGTCATGTTATCATGCATGAATGCAGCTCTCCCTGTGGGTGCTTCCTGGAAACCAGTGACAGGGCATTGTTTCAATATTCTGCTCAGCTTCCTCTTTTGTGCCCCCATGAGTTTTCATACATAAAACAGCCATTTAGGTTAAAAATCAAACAGCAGCAAGCACAGCAACACCAAGTCATATCACTCACACATCTTTCACAGAGCAGCAAAATGGATATTACATTTTCCAAAACAGAACAAACACTGGCATCTAGTGGATAAACGTAGCTTAATTCATGTTTGTTTGTTTCTGAATAAACAGTTCAATGTGCTGCTAAACATAAAAAAAAAAAAAAAAAAAAAAAAAATCAATGCTGCATCTTAATGCAAAAGTTGTTAGCAGTGCTGATGAGGTCACACACATGCCAGTGCATCCCCTCCTCTCAGCCGACCAGCATGATTTATGATGGATAGTTTCCCATTTCATGCTACTGTGCAGGAGCTGTACTTATCAAGCCACATCCCCTCCCTGGACTGGAACTACTCTGGAGGGCTGCACTCACTAAATCCTTTCCTCCATCATAAAAATGAAGGTGGTGTACATGCAGCTGCCACAGTATGAGGTGGCAGTGGGAGTTGTTGGGTCACTGTCCACAGTTATTTCCAAATGCTGTGTCATCGCCAGCGGGTTTTTAAGATGCAGAGCTGCGGGGAAGAAATTAATGTGGCCAGAGGGAGGTGGTCAATCATCCTGACAAGCTTCAAGTAACATGAATTAAACAACAGGATCAATATCTGATGCTGGATGGTGGAATAAAAATGATTAAGTCTCAAAAAGAGCAGGATTTTATGGGCAGTTTCACCTAATTACAGGAAAAAAATGTATTTTTTCAAATACAGTTCCCCCCTCCATTTCCTCTTTTTGTGGCTTTAAGGATGAAAAAGGAATATTATTCCACCAGACAGTGTCAATAAATCTGCTTGTTATAACTCTTTGAAGCTGAATGATGTTTACGCAGTGAAATATTCAAACACAAGTATCCGTGTTTTTAATAGATACACTACTCCATCAAGCAGACATGCACACATTTCCCAGAGGCAACATTCATTTACTTGGCATTTGTAGAAATGTTATATCTCCACTTGAATTAAAGGTCCAATATTGTATAAAATGAGAGGTACGTGTCTTTTGTCTATAAGCAGGTCTCGAGTCAGTGTTAATACTGTGAAAGTATCAGAGCCCTCAGTCCACTGAGAAATGAACACACCCTGCATTCAGAAACTGAGCTTTAAAATGAGGAGCCAGGACTACTGTGACATTGTGATGTCACAATAAAGCAGTCACCAGGAGGAAGGCTATGAGCCTCTGATCTGATTGTCTGACCAACCTGTTGTTAGAGCTCTATAGAGAGAAACCTGAGAGAGATGTAAAACTACCTTGAGATGTTTTTTTTCTCCCTGTTATTGTTCTTAAAACCACAGATATACCCTTTCATTGATCAACACTTCAAATAAAGCACAGGGAAAGTGTGAAAAATGGGAACTTTAAAATCATGTTCTGCCCCTTTGAAAGATTCCCCTCATGTTTCCTGATCAGTTTTATGTGTGGCACTGCATCAGTTTGATTCTCTCTGAGTTGGAACAGTGCTAGCTATAGCCTGAGAGCTAGCTGTAGCAACAGACTCTCATCATTTCGAATGGATGAAATGAGGAGGCATTTCAGCATATTGCTGGCATCCCCGCCCTTACTTGAAATCACCATTTTACAGTAATTCCAGTGTTTTCCCGTGGGTTGCAAATTTGAAGAGGTGGGTAGCACGACATGTGACTGATGCACCGATGTACATACAGAGGCTCATGCAGTTCAGAGGGGGGAGAGTGGAACCCAGGTTATTTGATGTTGTTGCAATTTACAGATTTTCCCTAAAGCTGGGAACACACCTGTCTGCAAAGTGTTGGCATGGTGGCTGACATTGCTCAACAGCAGCAAAGAATCACACAGATGTGTTCACACTGATTTTGCTGCATTGCTGCTGCAGCTGCATCTCCCTACGTAGAGTTTTTGTTTTTTCACATCTATAACCCACTTGGATTCAGCCTTTCCTTTGACAACAACTATAGCGGAAGCTGAATTTCTGCTGGGACACGTGTTGGAGGCGTGAAGAATAGGCAAGAATCTCTAGATCACACTGCAGCCAATGTGTCTAGTCTAACCTGTTAACATGCGCATGGAAATGAAAATCAAGACGTTCCACAGCCACCACGCTCTCAACACGCATCCAATGTGTTCCTGGCCTCAATGCTTCACCTACAAGTTAATGGCAGGCAGTCAGTTACTTCAGCTCACAGGGTATCCACAAATTTGTTATTTGAAAAGTGTAAATATGTCATTGTGTCATATGTACCTTCATTAAAGTACCTGGGCAGCCACTCAAGCAGAGCCTGTGTTTGAGAAACACATCACAAATCTCATTGTTGTTGTCTTCCATCATGAAATCAAAC
Source organism: Caranx ignobilis (assembly GCA_021432705.1). Lineage (NCBI taxonomy): Eukaryota > Metazoa > Chordata > Actinopteri > Carangiformes > Carangidae > Caranx > Caranx ignobilis. The sequence goes on from MU269986.1 coordinate 4,966,909, forward strand.
GTTTTCCTCTTTGCATGACTCCTTGTTGCTAGTAGAAGCATGGGATTGATGCTATAGCTTTGCAATAACAACTGTAAGAGTAAAAAATATTGGTATTCATGACTGGATTTGAAAAGCTCCTAAGCATGTGACTGTTATATTTCATCCCTCGAATTCCTATCCTACTGAAAACAATATCTCAAAACCTGTAAGTTCAACCAAAACATGCTGAAATAGTAATTTGGGTGAACTGACTCTATAAATTGACGAGAGAAAAGATTACATCAAAACATGGTAGAATAACTGATCCATCTGATAAACTTGAAAGAAGAAGCATGGAGGACTACATGTGAGGTAAAGCTGCAAGCTTGACCTTGTCAGAGAAGAAGAAAATCCCCTTCTTGAAGCTGTGACGGGAGCAGGCGTTCGCAGCAGGAGCAACGGTTCAGGTGAGGAAGAGAGAGCGAGGGAGCGGGAAGAGGGAGCGCGAGAACTCATGAATTTATACTGTGGTGTCACATTTCTCCGTTGCAGTCCATTTCTCACTGAGAATACTGTCATAAACCTCCACCTTCAATCCCCAGCTTCACAGAGGGAGGATCAATCTGGCTATTACCCAGGATATTCGGGTCTGTTGGACCTCAGCTTTATGACAAGAGAAGCCAATTTGCAACTGCAATCGTTTTACACACCCTTACATCTGTCCCTAAGTATCGCCAAGATGTTGCAGCGGTGGCTCAAACTGTGGCAGGTTATACAGTACGGTCATTCTGACTGATTTAAAGGCCTCTTCCTGGGAAGTAGGATCCTCTGGGTTAAGACCAGGCTAAGTTTCAGCTTAGATTAAAGGCCCTGTGTTTACTCTATGTGTACGTGGATGTGTGTGTGTGTGTGTGTGTGTGTGTGTGTGTGTGTGTGTTGTGGCCGTTGGCTTGAGGCTTGTTTTGAATGACAGGGGGAGATTGAAGGTGCTGGAGCCTGACGCTGTTGGACCTAAAATTAAATGGCCAAATTAATAGGTGCTGTCACTTGCTGCTGTGAAACCACCTACTCGCCTCAACACCAATCCGACAACAGCAACTTCTTTTTTTCTTGTTTGATTGACACCTCCGTCTGCCCAATGCCATGGCACCGATCCCTCACCATGTGTAAAATGTATAACGAAGCAGAAACAAATCTCGGAAAATGACAAACAGCGAGATGGAGGAGCAAAAAAAAGTTTTGACAAATCATATTTTGCTCATTCTGCAGTTTTATGATGTGTCTATATCAACTGTGGAATTCTCTGGCAAAGTGACATGAAGCGTGGAAAATGGAGTCCCAATCCTATTTGAAATGGGCAAGATAAAGTCCCTGGGAAATTTAGAGGGACAGAGCGAGCAGGGAGGAGGGCTGAAGGGGAGAAATAGAAAAGAGCCGGCAGCAGAGAGCGGGCGTGAGCCGTAACGGCGGGTGAAACATCGAGCACATATAAAGTGTAAGAGGCACAAAGGTAATTTGCAGATGCAAGGCTGGGGGAGGAAAAGGGAAAAAAATGTATTTCAGTTATCTCATGCTTCTGTGTTGACTTGGATCCTATTTCCCAGACAGGGCCAGCAGAATAATTTCACATATGGGGGAAGATGGTGGTCCAAGTAGAAAAAGTCTGTTTGCTGACGGTTGATTTGTCATTCTGGCGGCTCAGCAATAACCCAAAAAATCCAGAAGCAGTGACTGAAAAAAAAAAACATGTGAGGAGGTCTAAGTTGAAAAGCTACTGCTGGTGGTTGTTACAGCTACAGTTTGCTCTGGGTGTTGAATTTATCCTCGCTTTTATCCCTGCTTTTGTTTCCCCTTAAGAGTCTCAAAGACTACTACAATCATCTTTGTAATAGTATCATATATATTCAGTATCAGCTTGTTCCAGCTCCTCAGTGAAGCAATATAATATTTTTGCTGGCTGAAATATTCAAACCCAGGACCCATTCCTTTTAGCAGCTCTGTGGACGCTCTTAGTCCACACTAATGTACAATTACTGTCCACAACATCAAATCATACCACTTTAAATGTGTCCAGTACTTTGATTCATGACCAAACAATGGTACTGACAGCCTCAGCTGCTCTTTGTGTTGACGTTCATGTTTAAATAACCCTGAATCCTGTAGTAAAGAAAATAAAATAGTTAATGCACTCTTAATCCAAATTTAAGTGGACATTGTTTAAAACTTCCACTGACGTTTAAAGGTCCCATGGTGTATAATGTGTTGATTTTTTATTATCATATTTTATATAATCTGTTAGTGCTGGTCTGCAACAGCTTCTGAGTATATGCTCACAGTATGGAGCTGACTTTGATATCAGACACATTGCTAAAAAGAGTAAGATCATGATTTTGAGAAGTAGAGAAGACATTCAACATTTCCTCACTTCTATCTGTCTGGAACTGTAGTCAGTGTATGCAGTGAGACTATCTATTTGGGACATATGATCTCAAATGACCTGTCTGATGATAAGGACATCTATAGGCAGCGTCGGAAGCTGTATGCTCAAGCAAACATGCTGTGCCGCAAGTTCAGCATGTTTTCACTACCTGTGAAGATCTCACTATTTAGACTGTATCACACACCTTTGCATACTGCCCACCTGTGGTGTCGTTATAAACAAGGCAGTATCAGAGGATTCACGGTGGCTTACTGTATAATGACAGTATGAGGCTGCTGCTGAGAGCTTCAGAAGCTCCAGTGCAATGTTTGTTAGTGTTGGGTTATCTACCTGCTCTGCTGTTTTATGAAACTTGATATATAAATGTATGTGTGTGTGTGTCAATACTGTGAAAGTATCAAAGCCTCAGTCTACAGAGAAATAAACACAGTCTGTCAGGATTTCTGTAACTTACAATAAAGCTGTCATTACTCTCAGCCATGCCCCAGACTCACTTTGTTCAACAGGGTCTGCAATGTTTTCATTCAATCACAGACTGATCTGTTGAGAGAAGTGAAGGGAGAAGTAAAACTACATAGAGTTTTTTGGTCCTTAAGACCACAAATGTATCCTTTAATGGATATCAAAACCTTTATCTAAACACCCAGACCTTTAAATTAACATTTTGTGGTTATGCTTATTATGGGGTTTTAATCCTGTGCCTGTCCAGGAAGATTTGACCCTATCAGGTAAGAAGCATTAAAAAAACCAGGAAGAATTCAGGCGCCTTGCTGCAGCTTATTACTCTATCGTTTTTCCTTGTTGTTTTGCTGCGAGCACTGCCGGCTGCAGCACCAGCACACAAACACCCTGAGCCCTCTGTTTATTTGTGCCTCCAGATGTCCTCAAATTATAACTGTGAGAGGTTTACAGAAGGTAAGACCAAGGTGGGAAAAGTGAGCAAAAAAAAAACTGCAAAAAAAGAACAGAGAGGACAGGGTATGAATTAATAGTGTGAAGAAAAAAAGTAACGAGAAAGAAAGAAAAAAGAGGGAGCAGGAAGAAGAATGAAAAGTTCAGATAAATCTGCCTCATGCCAACTGCTGGCATTTTAACTTGCCTCGCACGTACAGTACAAACACACACACACATACACACAGGTACATTGAGTTTCTGAATGTAAAAAAGCTTTGTTATTAGCACAGCAGCCTGCTGTCCTTATATCTGATGGCTTTTTAATTTGTTTTACTACAGGATTTAAGTCACAATCTTGACTCAAGGCCAAGTGAACTGGCTAGAACGCGTTAGCTAGAGCTTCAATTAGCACACACGCACACACACACACACAAATCAATACATCAATTCCACATTAGTCATTTCTGTACTCACTTTGTTTTTTCCTTTTATAAATATTCTGTCTTGGAAAGCAAAAAGGTTGTGTAAATGACGGGGAAAAAAAATTGAAAACTGTGGATTTAAAGTAATTATTGATTTATTTGAGGAGAAGTAGGACTTAAATGCCATAGAAGAGCGACGCCGGAGACAAATGTCCGCAGAGAAAATCACTTATTCATATTTTAGCCTTTGCTGTGTGTTGCAGTCGATCATCTGTCATTTCAAAAAGAATCAATACTAAATCTAGCTCTTTTTTTTTTTCCTGTAACTTATGCCGATTTTTTCAGAACTAATCCGCCACATAGCACACAAGTGTTTCCCCACGCTGGAGTGAAACCTGAGCAGAATTTGTACAAACTGTTCTTCCAACAACATTTATACTATTCTTATACGTTCCTACAATCGTCCCCTCCCGTTCCCTGCTCGGATAGTAAAGCATTCCTATGGTTTGAAGTGAGGAAATTCCTACAGGGATAATAGCTCATGAGCTGGAAACCATTTTAATGTAACAGACCGATTGGAATTAGACACATTAGCTGGGAAATGAGACATCTTAACTCAGAGTAGTGATGTGTGCTGTCTGCCCGGGGATGTATGAGGGAGACTGGGGGAGCTTTGTATTAAAAATCTGACACATCTAAACCCTCAGACAGGCCTGGCTGATGCTGATGCTGCTGCTGCTGCTGCTGCTGCTACTGGGCTGTAAATCATCTGATCTGCACGTATCAAAGGGCTGACCCCAGGCTCCAGGACACGAGGGAGGGAAGAGAGCACTGGATCCAGTACATCACTGTTTAAGTGCACTGGTTGATGAAACATTGCGCAATGAGACTGAGGGATTGGTTCTGAAAGAGGACAGAGGAGATTGGGAGGGTCGATGTTCTCAGATGTGAGGGTGCATCACGCTTTAAAGGAAAAAAGAAAAAGAAAAAGACAATGCCAATGATATTCCTCTCTCTTACAGGAGGTAATCAATGAAGTGCCAAGTAGAAAATATTACTTCCCCCTCTTCAAAACTATCTCCAGCTGAGATACCCACCCTCACATTGACAAAGAGCTTGCTTGTGATCATTTGCAGCAGTCTTGCAAACCCAGCCAGTAAGAGACGGGTAAAAATCTCCTTATAACAAGCACAAGGTTAGAATCATCATCAGATTCACCACATTCACAGAAAGTGAATGATCCACCTCTGGTCAATAACACAAGCAGAGCAAAATGACTATAACTATCTAAATGGGTAACCTTGTTTATTCCTGCAGTGTGCTCGAGCTGATTGAGGTTTTTAAAAACTTTTCTAAACATTGCTTCACTCGAGCTCTACAGTACAGTGTGCATGTTTGCAAGTTTGTGTCCAAGCCCTGTGTTGATTCGAAGGGGAAATGTGAACCCTGCAGTGTAAAGCCTCTCCCTGTGTAACAGTGTTGCCGGCGAGGACAGGTGTAACAGGATGAGTCATGACAAGACAAAAAAATACGCAACCTTTGGTGCATAACAGTACAACAAAAACCACCTTTAACGTTACATATCCCTGGTAAACCCACACTTTTGTTAACAGCCTCTAGGAATCTCAAAGTGACCTTTGTTAGATTTTCTTTCTTGTGGAAGAAAATGTACAAATAGAGAATAGTGTATATTCTTTCCATCAGACATCCTGTCCTCGCTAATTAAAGACTTATTTCCCTTCCCACATACATTACACGATCAGAGCACGTGTGATGTGAGTGCAGTTTAAAAGCAGCAGTAAAACATGACCTTACCAGTGTCTCAAAATGCAAATGTGTGTGCTGCGTATGTAAATGTGATTTGATTTCATTTTATATGTTGTTCAAACTCTGCATCGCATTAATTGCACTGAGCAACAACACACTGCACTGGGTTGAATTTCTGTCATGGAGCCTCTTTCACAACACTGAAACTTCATTGCGAAAACTTTCTGTCATACATCCTCAGAGTAATATGACGCCCGTGTTATTGCCAAAACAAGCCACAGCAGCCAAGGCCAATTGACAAGTGTGTTGCAGCGGCCCACATTTCAACCCCCCCACCCCACCTCACCTCACCCCCACCCCCACCTCCCTCCTCCAACAAGCAAACACAAGCACTAAAAAGAGTCACTTCTGGCTGCAGCCACACTCTGTCAGAGCCGCTGATGTGACAAAACTTTGAGGGGCTTGCAAGGGTTCAAATGAAGGGAGGGAGGGAGGGGGTGGGGGAGGGGGTGAGCGAATAAAGAGGATGAAAAAGATGAGTGGAGAGAGGCTGATTTAACGAGACAGGTGGAGAGTCTGATTTAACTTCCACCTTCATGCAGGAGCCTTGAGAGATGGTGAGTGAGTTATGAAGCAGAGCCCCCCCGGGGGCAGCGCTAACCCATCACCACAACTGCCCTCCTGTCATTGTGTGAGGACGGTATAACTCACACTCCTGTGTCCGGACCCAAGCTGGCCACTCATTCTGTCTGACAGGACGGACACACACTTAGACCGCACATCATAATTGATATTTCTCTCTCCCCAGCGATGCAAACGTCCTCTTCAAGCGATCGTTACAAAGTAAAACCAACAAACCTGGCAACTGTTCAATTAACATGTAATAAAAACAGCAGGGACACAAGTGTTTAGAGTGAATTAGCTCCATGCAAACCACATGGGCCTAATAGAGCTAATAAAAATGAAACATGGTCTCACGAATGCAAGGCTGCAGCCACGGCCAGAGATCCGGCTCAACAGTTCTTTAGTATGCACACTACAGTATGAGTGCAGCTTCTCACTTACCATTTTGGAGGTGGTGGTATCGATCTGCTGGGTGGCAATTAGCATTGACATGACTGAAGTGACAGCAAAAAGCTCCTCCAACACACTCTCCTTCTTCTTCTCCTCTCCTGTTCCTCGAGACAGAAAAGTCCTCTGGACAAGTGCCGAATGAGTGGGAGGCTTCACCCCAGAGTGGGAGGATTAGTGGAGCCCTCTTCCTCAAGCCCGAGGACCCCCTTCCTTCCTCCCCTCCCCTCCTTTCGTCTCCTCTCCTCCCTCTCCTTCTCCCACTGTCAGATGACTGGCACAATCCAAGCACACTTCCACGTTAGCCAATCAATCACGTAACGACAAGGATTCGGTCTGATGCACGGTGATCCATTCGCCAGGAAGGGCTCTTGGGAAATGTGCGCTCCCTGACTTCACTCGTTCTGGCGGGCCCCCCCCCCCATCCCCACCCCTCAAGCAGCTACTCCCCCCCGGTTTGCTCCACGCTGCTCTGCCTATCCCTCTTTGACTTTTCGCAGCCCTCGATCTTCCTCACTGACTCTTCTCCCTTATAGGGTTTATCAGTCTGTGTCTCTCCAGGACAAGTCGTCTTCTCCAACTCTCACTTGTAGGAGCTGCAGACAGTGTGTGTGTTTGGCTATTCGCTCTCTCCCTAGATTCATTCTCAGTCTTGTCCCTACCTTTCTCCCTCCCCGTCAAGCTCTTCCCCACAAGAGGCTGGATGTGCTTTTTTCTCTCTCCCTCTCTCTTTTCTTTTTCTTTTTTCTGTCTTTTTTTTTTTTTTTTTTTTTGGGGTTCAGCACCTGAACTAAACTAAAAAGGTTTCAACGTAATCTGTTGGGCTGGCCATATGAGAGTCATCTGCCAGCAAGCACAGCCAAACAGAGTTTCTTTACATCTCCATCACAGCTTTACTGAGGCAAAGGTGTGTGTATGTGTGTGTATATATGTGTATGTGTGTGTGTATATATGTGTGTGTGTGTGTGTGTGTGTGTGCCTGTGTCTGCTTAGAGTTGGCAGGTGGGCAAAGAGACAGAGAGACAGAGGAAGGGAGGGAGGGTGAGGGAGAGGGAAAGCAGGAGAACAGACGGGAAACAAAAATGTCTAAGCTGATAAAATAAAGCAGCAACAGAGAGATGCTACAGAAAGCACTGAATGTCATGATGTTTTTGGATATTGAATGTTTTCTATCATATAACTTAGACTATACATTGTGTCAAAATCTCCAGCTGAATGAGACTCTGCTGCTGTCTACCAATCTGCACTTCAATTTAATCAGCCCCTGTGATGGACTGTAATAAAGCCGTGCTGATACATTCGTGCCCCGACTCGCACCTCATAAATTACCCCCCACCTCTCTGGAAGATTGGTCCTGGGCACGGTGCAGGTCCAATCTAAATTTATGTAGCGTTTATTGCTACAGCGCGGAAAGCCAAAGGGCCAAAAATGGAACGACCGGTTGTGTGCTAGCGCAGGGCTAGCCAGGCCAGCAGCTACTAAATGAAGAGGCAGTGGAGGACTACAAGAGTATCAGCTCTGATGGGGGATTGAAGGCGACCGAGTGGTTTGGCACAGGGTGGCACAAACTTGTGTGATAAGAAAGTTGTGGACGTTTCCCATCAGGTTTCATTTTCTTGGTCAATATTGGTCCAACTCTGCAAACTTCTGAGGGGGATTTCACTGTCCATGAAAGAGCAGGGACAACAACCTGGCCAGAGCTGATGAACAGGATTGAGAGGATGATGGAAATGCAAGTGGCCTCTCTTTGCTTTTTGTAGCAACAGAGACAAAGCAGCTCATGAAGCTGTGGTATGTGTTGGGAAGGCACTCTGGTGTTCATGTACCAATCGGGAGGTGTTTGTTTGGGCAGTTAAAATGTCTCGGGTTGCTTAGACAAAGACCGTGTCTGACTATCTGAGAGTGTTCTTCTCTCCTGATATTGAATCCAGTATCTAAATTCAGGAGATCTACTTATTGGATACCAGTGGTCTCTGGCCCAAATTTAATATCTGTATTCCCCACTGTGGGAAAGTCACTAGTATCATTCTTAATGCATTTCTTATAAAGCTTTCAATGCTAATTTTATCAAGTCCATTTTAACTAAAAGAAAGTTATAAGCTTTAGCTTAGTTCTGTTTTTAAGCTCAGTCTCTAAATAAACAGCCAATCATGAGCATTGTTAGATTTTGATTTAAGCATGCTGCATGCTTATTGGTTCACCAGTGATGAAAAGATTTTCTCATTATCTTCTTTGATATTGAAATTCACCATTGCATGACAGTGAGCTTCGATACTATGAAACCAGTGCAGTCGATACCCAGTTCTAGCAGTGGTTTTAAAATGTTGACATGATGGCATGCCATAACTGAACCAATGTAACTATTCAGCAAATGCATGGTATTCAATGCCAATCTGGTATCAGAGAACAATCACTCGTCTTAATATACTAAGATCAGTCTGAGTGCTGGTTGAACTGGAGTTTGAAAGCCCCTTTTTAAACAACATTCTACACACAATGTCATTGGTCAATATTTGTAAGCACTTTGTTAAATGCTAAAAATGTACTTCAAAATACACCAGTCTTCCTTTTTTCTTATCAAATGTGTTGCTAAGCAATATAGAAATGTGATCTCTATAGGACACAGGTATGTCTACATGAAAGAGACAGAAGCCACAATGGAAATGATGATGCCACATTAATTGCTCAACTCTGCAGAAATATTGCTCAAATGCTAAGGACACTCAACAGCTCATATAGATATTTCACCATGAAAGTCTTGGAGTGGAACCGGGATAGGAAGAAACTGCTGGAGGGCTTTTAATATGAAACTATTTAAGAAACTGGGAGAGGTGTAAAGTTTGTATTCACATCAAAGGTAGGAACGGGAATCTAACTGCAGGGACAGATTGTAAAACACGGGGGCATCTTATTAAAATATGATCCAACAGACATTAAAGAGGAAAAAATCGGATTGAAAGCATCCAATAAAAGTTTGGTTTTCTATTCAGCTGAGGCAAATAAAGCCGCGGGGATTTATAGTAAATGTATTAATGTCATTCAAGTATGAAACCTACTTTAACTTCAGCACTATCTGGGAGACGTATCAGGAAATCATGTTGTAAAAACTCAGCAGGTCCATCTGGCCCATCTAGAGACCTGGCTCAGGTGCCGCCCGAGCATTTTTCACCTTGACGTAAGATGTTTCACTCGGCTTCACACAGCCGGTCACTGCTGCTGCAGCCACAGAGAAAGGCGTTCATGCATCCGACATAGAGTGCAGTCTTACTTGGGTTGAAATTGCCTGCATTTCATGGTTTACAGACTCAACAGACCATGTGATTAGCTGCATTGCAATCTTGAATTCATTTCCTGGTTGGATTACATGTTTATGCTGATGAATAAACATGAAAAATTGATTGATTAATACACAAGATTAGTAAGAGTGTATGTTATTAGTTCACTATTGCAGGATCGATTTTAGTGTCCATGCAACTTAATGTGATAAATTGATGGAAAATGTAATTAAAATACTTAAATATTTCATTAAATATTAAACATAAAAGGTAAAAGGCAATGGAGGAACAAATGTGCAGTTGGCTGAGAGTCCATGGTTGACGAGGTATCAAACACAAGGCTGATATTGTGTCTGGGTTGTTAACTAATACCTGGATAAGGACAAGCTTCTCCGCCCCAACCCTTTAAACCCATTTATTCCATTATTGAGCACTGACTTTTCAATTCCCCCAGATCACAAGAAAGGAGCGAAGAGACAAAATGAAAAAAGTCCCTGAGGTCTGAGGAAGCACTGGAGGCAATTCCAACATATTGTCTACCACAAGGATGAGGCTGGATGGAGCCAGAAAAGAGCAGGTGAGACAGTTGTGCTCTCAGAGAGAAATCACTGGAAACTGAAATCCTAATCAGATTTTTAGACGGTGAAACGACGATAAAAATCTGGCGAGAGGAAAAAAAAAAAAAACAAACACGCTGCTGTGAAGTCTTTTAAAAGGGAGAAAAATGCTCAAGTGGCAGATTGACTATGAGATCATTTGGTGCAAAACAGGTAGCGAAACATACTGCTCCAAGTCATTCTGATGAAAAATGACCACGCCGTGAAACAAATCCATTTCAGAATAGCTCTCCATTTTTTTGATTAGCAAGCAGTTCAGCATTTTGCTAATTTAATCTGGCCTCTGAATGGAATTTGTATTACAGCCATAGTTAATAACTTGACATTCAGCGTATGACTCTGTGCTATTTAGATAAGTGATGGGTTTTCTTTGAACACCCACATGCTTCTATGCCAAATTGCCCCATTGCTCATAATAAAACCTGTGTCTGAAAGACTCGCTGCTGTTATATTTTATTGCAATTGTTATTAATAGGACTATCAGAATGTAAAGCTAGTACCATATGTAGAGATACCATAGAGCAAAAAAAAAAAAAGAGAGACTCATCTTGGGGGAGGGTTTGAGATGAAGGAAGTCTGAAATGGCATTCGTGCCACAGCTTGTGAATAAAAGATGAAAGTTTTGACTTGGCTCCAAGTTCCTTCTCTCTTGTGGCTCATCTCAATTACTATAGTGCCGGTTTAGAGGGGAACAGAGTCAGTAAGTACACTCTAAAGCAGAGACGATGTGGAACCCTCGAGGAAATCTCTCATTTTTAATACATGCAGGACAGTGACTGACACTTCAGAAAAAGAGACAAAAGTCCCTAAACACTGTAACATCACAATATGGTGACACTCAATTCATATTTTCCTCTGCGTGGAATGTTTTTTTTTTTTTTTACACCCAAAACACTTCAGTCAGTCATGGCTGCAAAGTGAAATGCATCACAGAAGATAGAGCTTTGTTCACTTCCACTCTCATGTTTAAAGAGATACGGGTCCATCCCTCATTCTTGGTCGGTTTTAAACAGATCAATGCGACTGTTTCATCTTTTAAGGCATTTTCTATGTGTCCTCAGACAAGGGTGTGGGTTTTTCAGTGCCTACGTTTGCTCAGAATTTGCATCCTTTAAATGAAAATGTAAAAAAAAAAAAAAAAATACTCAAAAATTATTCAACCACAGAGTTAGAAAATTGGATTTTTAAAGTTCATTGCAATTGTTCATTTAAAATTTGAACTAAAGACCCACAAATCCCAGGAACATAATGTAAGAGCAGACCGTTTCTACACAGTTTACCTATTTTTCATCCCACAGGTTTTGAATAATGTGAGATTTTAATTCCAACCAGTACTGATATTGCAAATCTTAAATGAACCAGAGAACCCTAACGAGTCCAACATGTGCTTTGACACAAATAAATTAGAAAAAAAAAAAAAAAAATTCAGATAAAGAGGTTAAGTATGCTTAGAATGCAAAAATACATAAGGACTGGGTAATTGTAAGGCCTGTACTTCAGATACACTTCCACCACACACTGCAAACAAGTGCGCACAACATCCACTTAATATGCAAAACAAGGTCAAGGGGAAAGAGCCAGCTATGACATCTGAGCAGGTCCAATTTTCTAAAAATGATTTCACTGAAAATTCAGGAGCAATTACACTCAACACACATTTACTATTCTCAATCTTAACTGGCTCAAATTCCCCCATAGTAATCAACTCTGACGATTTCAGACCCTTCTGATTATTCCAGGATGACGGAGGAAAAGTAATTCAAGAGGTTCTGTTTCAACTCTGGGGAAGAACATCTGCACAGTGTGATGAGAGCACGGGCCTCATTGATTCTGGTTTTCACACAAGTGTGTACGAGATAAGAAGGAACCACCCACAGGATTTTCAGCGTGAAGGTTGGGAGACGTACTGGGAATAGTTTTATATCAAACTTCTTTAGGCAGAGGTCAGGTGGATTCATACAGAGCAGATTATCATAATCATAATCATTTCTATATTCCAGCAAAGCACAGTTTCAATCTGATTTCTGATTCCTCACAGGAAAGAAACCATCTTTACCAATCAACCACAGTTTATCAGGAAATCTCCAGTAGTAGATTTAACTGCTCTGAAGCAACAAAAAAGCTCAGGAGTAAAAAGTATTCATTTAGATGAGAAGCCTGTGGAGAGAAATTCACTTTACTCAATGCTACGTTCAGCTAAACAATATGTCTTGGACTGAATTGACAGGGGACAATGCTCCTTTTGACTAATTGCCTTTAAAGCTGACTCCCGCCTGACGCGAAAGGGCAAAGTAATTCACTGACATCAACAAACAACCCGACCACTCACTCCACTGAGAGGGTGTTTTAACCAAAATGCTGAGACATTAATCCAAGGCACCTCCTCCATTAGCCTCAGCTTGTCAGAAGTGAAATTGGAGCGAGAAAAGCCCACTTCACTGGCATATAGTTAATTTCATGCCATGCTGAAGAGAGACAGGGATGGGCAGAGAGTAAATGCTTTAGGTCGAGGACTTTACAGCACTCATAAATACTCATCTATTAGTTTTGGAGTTTAATTTCTCCTTCCTCTCTCTGTGGAGTTGGGTTTGAACAGAAGGGACGAGCCCAAGGTCAGACCCACTTGTCTGTCCGACCACTGATCTGAATGCCGGGCCAATTCGGCAGCATGTGATTGATGACAACCTCAGCCAATCAGGTAGCACAGGCGAGGTGAGGCCAATATGGTGACAGATGGAGAAGCATGTGCTCTGGGTTTAATAATGTAAAGGCTTGTCATACGGCGTCTCAAGGTAAATGACAGCAGGACCAGTAGGGGGAAATGTAATTTCCCACAGCGGTGTCAGACACTGCCTGCTGATGTGGTTTCCTGCATCTGTTCTTCTTCAGCATCAGATCTGCTGCAAGCTGGACACAAACATGGACGTCATCCAAATTTTAAGAGGATTAAAACACAAGAGCAAAGTTTAAAAAAAAAGAAGAAGAAGAAAAGTTAAGCTTGTTCAGAGTTACAAGACTTGTGTGGGAGTTGAGGTCTTACTCCCAAAGTGGAGGCTCTGACATTACCCATGAAATACTTGACACTGGTTTACAGTTATTCCACTTGTTTTTTGGACTGGTTATATCAAATTGCTGACTTTCCTCTCTCTTTCTTTCTTGTTTTATCTTCTCTTTGTATGAGCACACAGTGGCAACTTACACTGAAGTATGAGATTAATCTTTTAGCAAAAACTAGTGAGTCTGTTCTATTTTAACTCTTCTATTTTCACTCCTCCCATTGCTTTGTAGACACCATTGGCAACAATAGCTATTTACTTACTTACTGAGAGCTTCAGCCACTGTTGTTTACAAATGCTGTGTCTCTCCTACTGTTTCCCATGGAGCTCTGCCCCATTTGCAAGGAAGACATCTCCTCAGAGATGTAGAATATATATTATAGAAGAGAAACACACATTTCAGGACCGCTGACCTGTATCATCAGATCAGACTTGTCCTGTGCATGTGGGAGCTTCCTTTTATATATGATAGAGATGGAGGGCAATATCTGACATTGCAACTACTAACCTTGGAAGTGTGATGTTGAACTTGCAACATTATTTCTAGACCATTAGGTAAATGGCTGTCACTGCCAATGTTTGCTATGTAGCAATGGCAAAACTCAAAAATATCTCCATATGGCCTTGATGGACTTTTGTACTGATTTCAAGCACACGGACATGAAGTAGGCTCGGTGCATGAAAAGAGAGAGACAGTGATCCTGAATAATACATCAAATATCACGTATTCTCAACACTATGAAATATGAACACATGCATTGCTTTTAATAAAAAAAAGTGACACAATATCTTTGCAGATCAGTCCAATCAAATGATGACAACATGATGTAAACTACAAAACTGGTGCCATATGACAACCCTGAGAACTTTAAAAGCCCTGCTGTGAGGATTTAGGTTTTCTGTAAAAAATGTATTTCAGTGATTAAACCATTTGAAGGATATGAGACCAGTCACCATGTTGCTGCTTGTAGATATAATTTAATTTAGCTTCTGCCGCCCTGTGACCATGACCTTTATACCATAATCCCTCAGAACCTTTTCAAGGCTATCTTCTGACCAGCAGCAGCACAATAGCGATCAATCCTGGAAAGAGTGCTCCAAATGCTTGAGGACAGGATTTGGAACAGAGATGATGTTCCTTTTATAGAAGTCAGGATAGATTTCTTTTATTTCCTTTTACTGTTCCAATTTTCCCAGAAACCAGTTGCACCTACTTGTACCTGAGCTGCTGTTTTCACGCCTGCATCAGACAGGTGACAACTCATTGTGTTCAGATTGGTGGGTGAGCAAAGGTGAGGGATAAAAGAACGAGAGCATTACCTGCTGGGGGGAGCAGACAAATCACCTGTGACAAGCACTTACTTGAAATGCATCTTACAAGTTTCTGCAACAAGCTGCTGCTGCAGGAGGAATTTCTATTATTACTCGTCAGAAGTATTTCCTTCCAATTTCTGAGTTGTGCAAACTAGTAAGACAGAAGTGTTGCTCTTTAAATCTGTCGGGCTGTCACCACATTCTGATTTGTTCTGTTGATGACTCAATTTACTTTTGGCCCGCTCTCTTAGGAAAAACTTTGGCGCCACATCAAATAAAAAAGTGTCAGAATCACAGTCACAGCTGTATTTGTGTGTTTTTTTGGTGAACTTTCCCTTTAAAAAATGTTATCACTTCTGTACTTTTAAACCAATGGGGTGTGTTTTACAAAATTGGCTGCAAGTTAAACAATGTCAAAGCTTGCGAGCTGAGCCTTTGCGAATACAGAAAGAGTGGACATAGCATATCTAATGTGGCTCTGTGCTGCAGGTTCGATCCTGAAAACCACTGGGGTGAAAGGATAAAGAGATCCTTCGCGAGCAGCAGCGGCGCCAGCGGACAGCACCAGCGGAACCTCTGAGATCTCAACCACTGCACCACTGACAGGTACAAGTGGGAGAACAGAATGGTGTTGGGAGGGGTGGGGTGAGGTGGGTTGGAGGTGCTGCCAGTCAACCATCCCCTTGTTTCCTTGTAGACAGGTCCAGGTGCCCCCTCCCCTACAAATACTGATTGCATTCTTCACATCTTTCCCCGGAGATTAGAAGTAGGGTGGGAGAGGGTACACAAACGGGGATACGCTATGGTGGACAAAGCAATAGCACATCCCTCTATCTCCTCTCCTCCCCCACCTCCTCCTCTGTGTGCACAGTGCCATAAGCACCATGGGGATATTGAGACAGACATATCCCTCCTAGATGAAAGGGGCATTTCAGTCGCACAGGCCCCAAAGGTAAACGTGGCCTGGGTTAGCAAGCAGCTCCCCGTTTATTGTGGAGCAGGAGAGAGAGAGAGAGACTCGAAGGCACCACAACATCACCAAAAGCAATAAAGGGCAACTGCTCTGTTCACACTTCTGACAAGCTATTTGTGGCTCTGCCAGGCCATAAAGACCGTATGCTTATTTGCTATTGTTTGAAGCCCTAACAAAGTTTGTCCCTGTAGAGGTTACTGTGGTTTCCCTCCCTCTATTTTCTTTCACAGCGCCGCGGCAGCAAGCATTTCATTTGCAGATATGAAGCCCTGACGGTACACTCGCCTTATCATTCATTATGTGTGCAAGTGATTATGCATGAGATAAAGCTGACAGTTTGAAATCTCTCTCTCCTCACTCCCTGGAGCTTTGCATGACAGCGCTTAGATTTTCAGCTATTTTGCTCAGGCCAATATAACGCACACCATAAGCTGCAATAAACAAGGCAAATATTTGCAAAATCCATAAAAGATTCTTTATCCTGCATTTATTAACCATTGAACCGGCAGCCTTCTCTGGCTTTTGATAAGAAATGAATAAACACGCTGCAGACATTTCACTCCAGAGTTTTGACATGATCCCTCAGTCCAGGTGTCACAACATCTCAGACATAAATATGCACAATAATTTGAAGGCATGCAGCTCCTTCTTAATGATAACTGAGAGCCGGCACTCCTCCGGAACAAGACGCCGTGGCACAAACACACGTAAAATGTCAATGATGAATTTGCCTCAATGCTCAAAGCAGACATGGGGAGGCTGAGCATTGGTAAACCCACAGTCATTTTAGTTGGAGCTCCACAGAAATGTTGATGTATTTCCCTTTGACAGTAAAGCTTTCTCTACTGCAAAAAAAAAAAAAAAAGATTCCTTTTCAGGAACACACTTTGCCCAATTACCGATGAAGCGACACAGCCCCAAAATACACTTTTGCAGGCTGTGACTTTCAATGACTGTCTTTGTCACAGTAAAATCTAATGGAAACAAGAGTTAAGGCTGCTGTTGTGTGTCAGTCAAAGTTGTCCATTAACTTCTCTGTGCACCAACTATAAGTGAAGATTTAATTGTAAAAACATTATTTCTTACATTAATAGATGAAACACATGAACTAAGTTCTAATTAACAACTGCTGCTCGTTTTATTTCTTAGCAATTAACATTGAAATGATGTTTTTTCTACATTTTTACAGTAGAATGAGGGTGGATTTAAGAAAGGGGAAATACAAAATTAATTCAAACATGATTAAAAAAAGAGAGAATTTTGACAAGTACAGCTGTTAAACACTGAGCTCTTTAGCACAAAATCCAAGCAAACACTGGCAGGAACACTCCATTTGCATATCCTAATTAAAACAAAATACATCTACCGTCAGCCCATTACGCTCAGACAACTTTTCATTGAGTTTCTGTGTTCACTGAGGTAAACGAGTTTTTATTTTTTATTTTATTTTTACTTTTTTTGCTTTGCGAAAAGTCTGCATTATTCAGAGAAGCTGTTGTGTTGCACAGTGTAGCGTTTCCTGTAATTACAGAGCTGCTGTTTGGCCTGGGACCCAACTGCCCACACGTCCGTCTTTTGGGATCTGACATGAACATGCTCCACAGAAGAAGTGATTCATATGTGCAAACACCCGTTAAATTTCATTTGAATCACTGACTTTCTTAATGGCATTCATTGTTGTTCAACAGTGCACAAACTGGCTGCACAATTAGCTGCTCTAACAATAACAGTAATCCTGGAAATTTTGCAAGATATTGTGATTGTGACTCTGAGACTGTTACACCACAGTGTTATGAGTTCTTCTTAATCTCTGCTTATCTGTGAAGAGCCAGCTGTGCACAAAGGCTCCTTCTCCACCAAGCCAAATTGCAGAGGGCTAACTGTTTAGCTTACACTTTAATATATTTATATGTTCAGCTTGGGACACAGCCGTCCACACATCTATGTTGAGCCAGAATCTGCTGCTATAATTGACTCCACTCTCCTGGTTTGTGTATTTCCATGAGATTTTGGAGCCTGGCTGCAGGAATTTTCTCCAATTACACCATAAGTATTAGTGAGATCCAGCATTGATGCTGGATGATAGGATCTGGCTTGCTGTCAAGTTCATCAGTGGACCTGGTTAAGTGCATAAGGATGTTAAGAGATGTCTTCCAAACTGGTGACAAAAAGAAACCTATAAAATATCACTCCTGTGGAATTATTATTATTATTTCCCCCTTCATTAGACAGCTGCAGGCAAAAAATGCACACAGATACATGTATGTGGACATTGTCCATATACTTTTGGCAACATAGTGTATATTGCATGTCCAGTCCAGAGTGAGTATAATGTATGACTACACATTCATTAACTGCACTGCACATTCATGCAGAACTCTAAGCCGCATTTGCAAAGTGGCGTTCAGTAACAGCAGAGTGAGGGAGCAAAGGGAAGATCCAGCTGTTTACAAAGAGGAACTTGACTGCAGGGAGCAGAGGGGAGAGGGTGGGAGGGAGGGAGCAAGAGAGAGAGAGAGAGAGAGAGAGAGAGAGAGAGAGAGAATGTGGTGGATGAAGACTAGCATGAGAGAGAGACAGACAGACAGAGAGAGGGATAGAGAGGGGGTGAGACTTGGCACTGCCTCATATTACTGCAGCCAGAGTGCCAGCTGAGAAATATGGCTGCCATCCCTGGCACTGGTCACTTCGACTTTGACTCAGAAGTTATGTTTCCATTAAAGTATTGCAACACTTCAAGACAAAACTCTGAAAAATACACAGACATGTACATTTTCAAAGGGGCACTGTTATGCAAATAACTCATTCTGACATGTTACTGATGCTTCCCACATTTTTTTCTAATGAATGAGTTTATCTCTTCTGCTTCATGTGCGCCTTGAGGTGTTTTTATCAGCCACTGTGGTGATAAAGAAGGGGCTGATATGAAACAAAGGCCTGGCCTGGACTGGATATATTGTGGTGATGTAAGCCCCTGACACCCACACTCAGTCTTTAATTTTTGGGGTTTCTCTTGGAGCAGAGACAAGTGGTAAAATGATTAGTCATTAAGGGGTCTGTCAAAAATTATGAAATTAATGATAACTGATTATTCATTGGCAGGATTTAAACCTTCCAGCAGTCACACAGCTAAGCAGCTGCAGAATGCTGTTAGCTCTTGCTCCTCCTACCTTAGGTCCTCCATGTCATAATTGACCTGATGTTACAAAAACTGCCATCACTACAACTTGAAAAAAGAGTGCTAACACCAGCTAGTGTTAGCTGTCTTTTCTCATGCTGTTTTTTTCCCCCCAAGTTGCTGCTTCTGATGTTACTGATGTAACATGACGAAACAGCACCAGCTAATCATGTTAGGAAGCTAGGAACATTAGCTTCTACTTGGAAAGTGCTTAGACTTGCTACCTAGCTTAAACTTTCCGAATGGAATACAATACTAAACTGTAATCAGCGCTTCTAATTGCTAAGTGTTATTAGGGGAAAGGCAACTGATCAGGTCTCTGGACTTGCTGAAAAGGAAACTAGAAAAGAACTATTTTACTAATTTGTGACATACCTAGCATTAACAGCTGTTTAGTCTGGAGGAAATGTTGCATATTTGACATGAAAACTTATTTATTATTCATTACTTTTGCCACCAAATCATTTTTTTTCTAATGAAATTAGCATGCTAATCAGTTAGCTCTGAACCATCTGGTCACCCACTCTTTTGCACTCCAATGCCTGAAGACACAGCACTGCTCAGAGGGCGTATTAGGCCACAACCTCTTGTCTTTTAAACTCAACAACAGCTAAAGCTCTCGTCAAGCCACAATCTCGCCACCCGCTCCAAGCAAGAAACCACGTTTGACAGCAGAGAAGTCTTACAAATAACTCCCCTAAAGCTGAGAAAGTGGTACAATAAGTGTGCAACAAAAGTTTCGTCTTTTCTTTGAAAATGGAAAACTCTATAAAAGTATTTTTTTAGATTCAATAATGAATTGATTACTCTAAAAAGCCAACTACATAATAATCAATAATGAAAATAACCAGTAGTGGCAGCAGCTGTAAGTGGTACCAAGGGTGACTCCAGCATTAATATGCTCATTGTCAACACTGAAGCTTATATTCTCCTTATCTATGCATTTTCAACTTCTACCCCCTAATTATTTTCATGTAAACTTTTTGAGAGGCAATTATCTCCTTTCTCTCCACCTCTCTCTCGCACAAACCCTCACACACACTATTTAAATTCCAGAGGCAAGCTTTGATCACCAGTACATTAGCTTTACATTAGAAACAGTCATTAGGGGGACATCATCCCCACGACCAATTTGCCTTTGGAAAATACTAGCGCTTGAGTGTGCTGCAGCCCAGAGGACCAATGAGCCACACCAAACTTGATTAGGCCTCATAGTAATGTATCATTCCTCCTGGCCAAGGCTTTGTAGATGAACGACTTGTCTTTATATTAAAACACACTATCGAGGAAGGGCTAGAAACTGGAGTGGACTCTTTCAAAAATCTCTTTGAGGAGGTCCTGTCTATGAGTAATGAGTTCCCCATGTTCAGTCAAGGCTGTTGAGATTCTTCCAAGGAAGGAGTTTCAGGTTTGATTTTCAAAGACGCGCTCCTGATGTTGGGGCTTTGGTTTTTTTATGCCGCTGCATTACACTGTCATGTGTAAAACTTTAAACATCTTCAGGCTCCGCTGCTTAGAAATATTGAAAAATGAAACAATTCCTTTATTGAACATGTTTCTGTGACAGAGCAAATCCTTTTTTTAAATCCATCATAAAAATGTCCTCTCAAGGTTTCAGAATAAAAGGATGAACTGATGAGACCGGATATCCAAAGAAAAAGCAAACCTCCTTGAGTGCAAATCCTTCATCAACATGCACTATCCCATGTAGCCGAGAAGAGCTCATTTTCAGACCATAAAGCCTCTACATCACCTCCATAAATGGCTATCAAATCTTCCTCGGACAGCTTTATGAGAGTGTAACGGCTGCCATTTTGGTGCTCGGGGTAAGTTTCAGGGAGCAGATGGGAGTGAACTTTAAACTCAGCAGGGAGCGAGCAGCAACGTCCAGCTGACAGTGGGCCCAGCCTGCCTGATGTTTGATTAAGAGGCACGTTGACCTTTCTGAGGCTCCAGGGGGCGCTGAGATACGCTCTCACCTGTCAGCCCACGAGTCAGAGCCTCCTCATTATGGCCTAAATCTATCAGTCTCTTCAGCTGCTTTTTCTTTCTTGTTCTCCGGGAAAAATTAAATGCCAGGGGTCTATAAAGGAGTGGTAGACATCAAGGAAGACGTCACCAAACGGAGAGTGTCCAGGGATAACTGTGGAGGTGTCTTGATGGCGTCAAGAGCTGGGGTGAATAAAAAAATCATGCAGGGTGTGATGTGTACATGCATGCAGATAACTAATACTACTAACAGCCTCTCAAACCTGCTAATGTGATTCAGCTCCTGAAACTGAATGTCCGTCCGGCGCAGAAGCTCCAGCTACTCTCACACCATCCGTGATAAGCACGAAAAAGGAATCTTCTGAGTGGATTGCTGATACCTTTACCAAAGATTATAATTGATGGGTGGGAAGAAGCTGAGGCAAGTCAATACTGTGTGATGAATTGCACCTGTATAGTGGCACTGGGTGTGCACCTCTACTGTTCATGACAAATTGGCCATGTCAGACTCTAGGTATTTCCCTTACAATCAATACATACTGACAAAAATCAGTGCTGAGGCCGGGTCTAGTTTATAATCACAAAGGAAAACACTAGCAGTGACACAAACAATGGTCACTGAGCTGCTTTTCTCACAGGAAATGCAGACCAGTGCTGTCAAAAACAATCCAGGAAAAGCATTTATTTATTTAGAATGTATCTATTTGTAAAAAAAAGATTCAGAAGAACTCCTCAATGATAAAACTGCAGGATATAAATGGAAAAATAACTTTCAAGTATCGTTATATAATTGTTAACACTGTGAAGAGCAAACTTCAACAAACCTCAAAGATTTATAATCTGATTCTGCAGTTCCCTTTAGATCTACAGAGCATCTTGGTGTCTTTCAGCTCATTGTTTTGGTTTTCCAGCTGCAGCTTTAATGTTTGAAGTCAGTACCACAGCTTTAATAACAAAGTTTTTGGCTGCAATTAAAAACCTGATGTCTGCAGCCTGCCCTGGGCATTGTTATGGAAGTGTAGTGCTACATTAGAGTACCCTTGCTAATAGTATCCCATTATTTATACTGCTTGTCATGTTGGCTTCAAGTGGTTGATCTATTAGTGCACCTTTAAAATCTGGGTCAGCGGGATAGTTTTATTAACCGCTGGACAACAAAGCCAGTTCTTCTCCATGTAATGCACTCCCATCAATACTCAAGTCTTTACGTGAAATGATTCAGCAATAACTTCTGAAGAAGATTTCAGATGCAGTGCTGGTGAACCCATGTACCAAACAGCCTGGGAGATCATGTAAAAAAAAGTTTTTGCTTCAAGTGACTTGTTTTCCACGACAAAACCAAAAATTGGGTTTCAAGAAAATGTGTTAGAGCCTTTACTAAACATGCTGTTCCACGCTGATTCTTGACATGAGTGCATAAATATTGGCATTCTACCCAGTGCTAATAGCGAGTGTAAATCTTTCTTCTTCTACATATAGTACCTGTATTAACAGCCCTGTGAGTGTGTGTGTGTGTGTGTGTGTATAAATATCTACAGACACACCAGGTTGCTGCTATAAGACCATACTGTATTCCTGAGGTGGAGACCTGCCAGTGAGCATCTGCACAATCAGTGGGAACCGGGAAATGCACCTGGGATGCTACTGTAATCTATTAATTCAGCTTCACTGAGCTGCCTGTATGAGAAACTACAGTACAGTACAATGTGTATGAAAGAATGTAGGGTGCTCAATGCCCTGTGCGTAATATACAGTCAGACACTACTAGCTGAGCTGAAAGGTAATATTTCAGCTGTTGTAGTAAGGTGTGGAGGTGTTGGAGAACACTGCAATAACTCCAATTACTGTTTATCACTTGCTCATATACTACAAGCAGCGACGAGGTGCACTGAACACTGTTTCTCATTACAAACTGTTATCAGTTAAAAACATCTGGTGCTAAACCAGCTCACAAATTCACACCTATCTTTTTTTTCTTTTTATTCCTACTTGCTGTATGATGTCACATTTAACAATCCCTGTAAATCAGACGTACTTGACTCACTTTAGTTGTTCTATGTGCCAGAGTTTTGATAAACTCAACTCTGCAAAGTTACAGACCTTGGCAGCAGGGCAGTATCATAATAAATCTTGAGAGAAATGAGCATTTCACTTTATCCTGACTCTGTGCTTTCCTGCTTTTTAAATTATGGTTATCAGATGCAAACTGTTTGTCTCCTCATACCCATCAAATGTTACACTGTTTGGAAGCCTTCTATTGTTGATGTTTTGGTATCCTGTTCTTCCTCTTAATGAACCGCATCACTTGGAAGATGGCAGAAAGTTTTTTTTATGTGTTTTTCATATCTGAGAGAAGAAATCTAATTCAAATTCTCAAGAGTTTGAAAAATAAAACTTGCTTAATATATGCATGAAATGATTGTACCCTTACTGTTAAATCTCTTGCTTTGAGAGAATGGTGGGCCGTGAGGCTTTCAAGAGGGCTCCAATTAATTCAGATGAATCCCTAACATCCATATCGTAATTAATAATACATAAGCTACACAAAGCATGGATGCACAAAAGTTAATTTAGCAATGCAGAATGTTCTCCCAATGCACCGTGAGGTAATATTCTTCTAATGCTCAGGGAATACACAACATTCCCCCCCTACAACAGGTGCTTTTTCATTTTCTGTCTGGCTAGCTTTAATGATCTCATTAGACAACCGCTCTAACCAGGGAACTGCCCATGGCACCTCCACCACACAACAGGGAGTACAAAAGCAGCGCAGAACACCAAGGCCGGACATCTGTCTGATGTCACAGCTGTTACGAGAGCTGCTTACTTACGAGATGGACAAGACTCTGGGAGAGTACTAGAAAAAAAAAAGGATAATTGAATTTGCCATTTACGGCCATGCACAAACCCCTCCCTCTCTGAGCAAAGACCGGAGAGGAGAGCTAAGAAGCCTGTTAGAGTGAGTTGTACATCATTACCCAGAATTCTTGCCGGCAGTTTCCCCAACTTCTTCTGCCAGGACTCAAATGGCACAGATTAATCATAGGATGGCTGATGGCAAACAGTGGAGAGAAAATGGTCCTATAGGCGGAACATAAAGCTTCTACAGCAGACTATCCTACAGCAGAAAGGAACAAAACACAACTTCAACTTCAGAGCAGAGCTTTGAATCTTTTCTAACTGGTACGAGTTTAAATATCTGCCATATATTTCCATCCAAATAGGACAGATCTGACTTTATCATCATTATGGATTACATATAACGAACAAAAAAAGATTCTCAAGCTGAAATGTTTTTAGCTACACTGAACAGTGGCTTGTTTTAGAAATACAAATGTCATATATCCACTACAGGTCAAACAGTAAGAAATTTCAAGTCAAAATACCAGTTATCCTTTTTTATTATTATTATTTGTTAAAATGTTCCGCTTTCAGCTTCAGGTTTTGCGTTGATGGTGAGATAAAACAAGACATCTGAAGATGCCTCCTTTCAATAATTGCATTTTAGCTATTTTAACATTTTATTGACAACACTTAATCAATAGTATAAATAACTCAAAGGCAGCCCCAAGTGAAGTACAGGGGAAAAGACAGGAAACATTCATACATTTGAATGTGAACTGAAGGTTAATGTGAAGTCCTGTAGTGTAGAATGTAGATCAGCAAAACAATAACTCAGAATCATACTGTTATCACTGAGTTTATAAATCTGAGCTCATTATTATAATAAATCAATCAATAAGTTACCTAATCAATGGTTGCAGCTTTAATTGAAAATTTCCATGGATCTTTTCCATTGTGTGTTGCATTGGTAAAACATTCATAATATTGATTTCAAATATCAGCCAGCCTAAGTAACCACCAGGTAGCGTTTCACTTTTTGTAACTGGTGTGACGACCTTCCTTTGAGTTTGTCTTTGCAGGATCACCCATGGGTGGAGCTGGCAGAGACCCTCAGTCAACTGTTTGTCATCTGCTGCTGATGGGCCCCAGATTATAGAAGGAGCAGATCTGGCAAGTCTCTCTCTCCCTCTCTCTACATAGCTGGCACCCACACTGCTTGAACACATGCCTCACTCACAAACATACATCACGCCAATGATTTACAGACTCCCACTTTTTTTTTTTTTTTTTTTTTCAAAGTTAATAAACTAGATACAGAAGATCTGAAACTGAGACTTCCTCTATCACAATTTCTGAATTTTGCAATTTGAAAATTGCTGGTACCACTCTCCAGCACTTATTAAACTGGGTTTTTCCTGGGTTGGACTGGTGTGCTGTGTATTTGGATTCATTATGGTGTGTAGTAATACTTGGCCAGAGTATCTGAAGCACATCCAGGTCTCATTTGATCGTCTGGTCTGGGCAAACCATCCTGGGAGCCTGGCGAAGTCTGAGTTTGCTAAGGCCACACTGACACACTTGTATAGGATGGTTGGGCAAGGTTGGGTACCCAGGGTAAGAGCCAAAGTGGAGGTGATTGATGAGTTTCTCCTTACTATTGCAAAGATTTCTAGGAGTGGAAATGGTCTCTGCGGTAGTTGCTCCTTTGACTGACCTGTCGAGCCAAGAGGTCAAGCTCTGATGTCCAGACTATTGTCCAAAAAGCTTTTCAGGATGTTAAAGCTCTTGTGCATTCAGCTCTCTGCATTGGGGATCCAGCAGTTTAAAGTTGATGCCAGAAACTTGTGCACTGATGCTGTACTGTTAGAGCAAGATGCAGCTAATATTGATAGAGTTTTTTTTCTTACCAATTAAACTACTCTATTGTGGGGAAAGGAACACCAACTTTGATTTGGGCATTGAACCTAAACCAGCATGACAAGGTGGTTCTTGTTCCTACAACCTCACCATCGAGCTACACAGCACCTAAAAGGTTCTAAAAATGTTACGGCTGACACGCTGTCAAGTGTTGCCTCTTCAGTGTGTTAATTGGTTCTTTTTCTCCTCAGTTCCCTGTTCCTCCTTCTCCTATATCCTCAGGAGTGGGAGTGAACAAAAACAGTGGTGCAATTGCAGACTGGGTTACCTTAAAGACTGAAAACTGTGAAAGATTTCTACCTAAACTATGCTCCATTTTTACCTTAATTAAACAGCTTTGGAGTAATTGTGGTGGTTAAATAAATGACTTGGAGAATGGAGGCTCTCTGTCCTACACCTAGCGTCTCTTAGCTGAAAACCAACCTTGAAAGATCAGAGCCTCTGACCCAGTGTCCCAGCTCTCACAATGTTATATAGCATTATACACCGCTCCATCGATTGCTTTCTCGCCTGGTTTGGTGAAAACAAATGCCATTTCATTTAGTTAGCAATGTCAATATTGAAAGTGACTGATGAACACTAACAAATACTTACACTATGCTGGTGGAATTACGTCATCCCTCAGACATTGTCCTGAAAGGACTTCTCTAACAAATGTATTGAGGTGCAAATACAATTCAGCATAAAGTACAAATATCTCAATGTTGTGTTCGTTATTATTCTATTGCTGCCACTCTGTTTGCCTGTGGCTTGCAGACACCACTGTAAACTTGCCAGTTCAGCTACCTTTTGCTGTTGGTGAGAAGGATGTTTATTTGCCCAGTCTGACAGAATGCGACTAATCTTGTCATAATTTTGGCCAAAATGTTTTCCAAAGCTTAGCTTGTAACAGGTTTTCCAAACTCTCTCATCATGTTGGACTGTGTGGTCCAATCTGAAAGTCAAAAACTTGGCATTGGACCTTTTTTCCCCTCTCCATCTGCCCCCCTGTCTGGTAGCCTCACTTGCTTAGCCTCTCTATCATTCACCTAAACACTCCCAGGGTTTACCTTTTTCACACTCGATTACAGCATTAAAAGACAGAAGCTTTCAGCGTTTCTCCTCCGCCTCTCTGCGGTATGTATCTACATCTGTGCACACACACGTACACACAATGGTACACATGGTAGTGATGTAGTGATTTCAGATAAATTGAGCCGTCGAGTTGTCCGCTTGCTCACTCTGTGCACACAGTCAGCTTGTGAAATGCAATTACTCTCAGTGCCATGAGTAAGTGGTGGAAACTGGCTTATCATGTCAGAGTCCTAACAAGTGTTACTGAGGGAAATCATCATTAATGCCAAGCACAAAGGCAGAGGAAACAGGCCTTCATGACACAGACTCAAAGGCAATCGGCTTTTGTTTTCATAATCTTGAAACCATTCTTCTCACTGTAGGTTGAGTTACAGAAAGAGAAACAGAGGAGGTGATGACTATGATATATAACATGCTCTGCACAAAACACAGATCCACTCCTGGCTTCATATAACAGACTGCTGAATTAGTCTCTAATCACAATGCAGTCCATTAATTATGTGAAGTCTGCTCATCC
The DNA here is from genome assembly GCA_021432705.1 of Caranx ignobilis. Lineage (NCBI taxonomy): Eukaryota > Metazoa > Chordata > Actinopteri > Carangiformes > Carangidae > Caranx > Caranx ignobilis. Next base: position 4,994,218 of record MU269986.1, read on the forward strand.
AGAACCCTGTCAGGACATTTCCACAACCCAAACACACCACACCACTGAAAAGGCAGAAAACATTACCTAAATGATCCTGGTATTGAGTTGCCCAATCCACATCTCAACTGTGTTCAAGCTTAAGGAACCACACTGATGCTTTCTGGATGTTTTACCCCATTAACTACAAATTGCATATACAGTTATTGCCGTCCACTTTAGAAAGTACACCATATGCTTTTAGATTAATTTTCTTCCTTGCAGGCAATTTCCATTAATTTCAGTGCACTTTATGAAAATCAACTTGCAGGAACTTCAAACTTGCTTGAGATGGGTAATCCATCACCCTGAGTGTTTCCTCACCTTTATTTTTTTGTCAAGGTTATCTTGTAATAGCTGTGAGAAGATACTGTTTGGAAAACTTACGTTACGCCGACAGCAGCAATGTTTTTACTACGACAAATGACCTAATGTCATTTTTGCTGTTCACAACTTCCTTGTTTATGCCAAGTGTTCTGGATTGTATTTTACCTACTTTTTTTTCTAAAAAAAAAATCTTACATATAAATCATAAAATTTAAACACATACACTGTGAGCAATACTTAAAAAAATCCTGATGTATCAAGTATGATACTAATGAACATAAAAAATATGCAATCAGCTATTTTCTTCTTTTTTTATTGTTTGTCAGAAGGTCCAATAAAGACTCCAAACAGTGTCCTGACTGTCTATGTAGCTTTCATCTCTCCTGTTTAAAATACCTTGCTGTGAGTGAGAAATCATCCTTGGTGTTGCATTCAAGTCCACTCAGACATTTAAGATCTGACAGACTGCTGAGTACCATTGATTAATGACCAAAGTAATTCAGCAACTATTTAATGGACTATAATGTTTTGTCCAGACAGTCATGGTACCCAGACAATGAATCTTACAAACCTGACTGTTCATTTAGTGACACAAGCAAGTCACTTTCACATGCATCATATGCATTACTACATCACATTAATGACTTTGGATTATGCATGCCCCCCTCAGGATGAACCACATTACCTTTGGAGTCATCATCCAAGACTAACATTCCCATAAAATATAACCATGTAACTACACTGGCACTTAAGATATTGAAGTCACTTTCACAAGCTGAAGGTGTATCTGTAAAGTCTACACATATTGCTATATCTATCCACTCAGGGGAACATGCAGCTGAATTTCAATGATTTCAATGATTATTGCTTGAGATTTATTTTTATTCAAGTAGGTACCTCCTTCAATACACATTCTAAGACCATAAGAAGTCAAGACATGGGCTGGTATTGTGATGATAGATGATTCAGTGGTACTCTGAGACAAGTGGCCAGTCTGATGTATGATGCACATATACACAGTATATGTAAGAGCACACTGAAATATAAAATCCACTGGTTTAGTCCTTCAGAATACTTTAACTCCTCAGAATCTTTTCCATAACTCTGTATTACATAAATCAGTAAGATACAGAGGCTCTAACCTGGATTCACCTCATCACTGTACTTCATGAATAGACTATGTGTCAGTCATAAACTGCACACTGTGCGTTTAGAGAGCAAACTGGGACTATCTCAGTTTGACTATGATGAATAACTATGCATAAAAGAGAAAGAAGAAAGAAATCAACACGGCTATTTGAACAAGCCCAATTACTGCGTCTCCTCATAAAAGACGAACATCAGCAGCAATCAGACCTTAACTAGCATGGACTCTTGATCTCAAGATGCAAACAGTGGGGGGATGGACGGGGTGGGCTGTGTGAAATATTCAGCTACTGTATACTCATTATTTCACAGGGGCACTCAGCATGGTGTAGGCCGGCTAAGTGGTGATTGATTGCTCAGGGCCGGGGAGAGGGTGCAGCAGACACAAGACGGCAGAAACTGATGCACAAGGAGTAAATGTCAGTATTTCAGGGAGTTTATGTGAGACATTTCCATACGTGACACACAAAACACAGTGTAATGCCATTGTAGAAGGTTTAAGAAATTGAATTATCTCCTTGGTTGGGGATAAAACAGGAACGGCACCATCAGTTAAGCACAGGACGTGGGTTTCTACTCATATGTGCTTGATTGCCAGCAACAATTATTTTGAACAGATAGCTTTTGAATGGCCAAATTTTTTCAGCCAAAACAATACAATTATTCATTGTTCTCTCTGGCGTGTTACTACTGGCAAGGTGTAAAAGCAACAGAAACAAGCCATGTCAGGCAAACCCAAACTAACAAAATGATTTATTCAAGCCAGGATGAGACACTTGGACAGTAGTCCTGCTTTTAATTGAATAAAATATGCCAAAAAAAAGAACTAAACTGAATTAATAAGCCGTGGAAATGAAAAGATATTTCATTGTCTTATGTATCTGTGGTCAAAGAACAGCAGCAGTAGACAGTTTCCATTCTCTCATTTCATGTACAAAATGATAGTAGCCTACCATTTGTATCAATGAGCACCAAACAAAACCCTAAACATTCCCTGTTTCCAGCTTTGTTTCTTTTCTGTGAGTTCACTGTAAACTGAATAGCTTTTGTTTTTTGACAGTTTGTCAGATAAAACTGAGACATCTGGAAAGATGACCTTGGGTTTTAGGGCTTTGTTATCAGCCTTTTTTTTTTTTAATCAGAATTGTATGACATTTAATAGACAATTAATTGAAAAAATGAATCAACAGATCAACGGCAATGAAGCACAAATCCAGTATTAACCCAGGATAAAGAGAGAAACTGAATAGCTTGTACTGAATGGAACAGACATTCATACAAATATCTCTGGTCAATTTTGTCAACTCCTCTGAGGCTCTTTCAATTACACAAACAGCCGCGGACAACAACAGCAGTTGCATCAACTTTTTATTCATAAATCTGTATTGGCAAGTTGTTTAAAAGGCAAATCCAAATCTTAACAGAAAAGTTTGACAAACTCATTCGCTTCTCGCCAAAGTTATCCATCTGTTTGTTAAATATGAATTCACAGCCAACTGCCCATTAGCTTAGCTTAGCATAATGAGTGGGAAAATGGGTGGGTGGGGGGTGGGGGTAATGGCTAGCCTGGCTCTGTCCAATTGTTACAACCTTATATTAATTAGAGATGCAAGTGTGGTGTCAATCTTCTCTAACTCAGTTTGTTTTGCATAAGATATAAGTAAAAACTAAGAAATCCTTCAGATAGAGAAGAGATCCTTTACAAGTACAGTGTGCAGTAAGAATTAATAATGAAACTGTCTTGTTATTGCTTTTCTTGCTGTGAAAACGAAATCCTGTTCACTTTTAACAAAGCCTGCAGGGTCACAGTGAAAGCATGACTGAGTGTTTTTGTTGTCACTGTTGTTGTTGCTGTGAACCAGCAGAGGTCGTGACATGAAATTTAAACATTTCACTGTCAGACAAAGAGATCTTTAAACCACTGGTATTGATCGGCCACACCATCAAGGCTCAATTAAGCCACGAACATGAACTAACAGGTAATTCATACAAAGAAAGAGTGTGTTTTACAAGACAAGATGGCTTCACACGAGTCAAAATATAACCCATCTAAATACCCTTGTCATGAGCTTTCAGCTCCTCTGCTGCAGGAGCTGATAACTGTAGCCATCTGCCAGCCTCGCTTGATTGCTTGACAAACAAATGTAGCCAAAGGGGAAACACTCAGTATGATGGATTCCAGTGTGCCTAATGAAATGCTGCTGTTGTGTGCTGAAAAACTGTGGCCTGCATAAAGGTCAGCATGAATCAAGTCTCTAAGTCCCAGACTCTCACATTTCTGATTTTGGAAGAGAAAACGCTGACCCCAATCAAGAGTATAAATATCCCACAAGAATGCAAAGACACGTTGAAGGGCTGGTGCACAGGGACTGTGCGAAGACAAGAGCACTCGCTTTGCAACAGTGGCACCATGACCTACCGAAGTGTAAAAAGTTATCTTGTAAAGGGGAACCATGCAAGTTTGGTCACTTTTCCGCTGTTTTGCTAACCCTCCTCCCGGCCATGTGCATCTGTTTTCAGCGAAATGTGTATATTTGTGTAGTCTTATCTGTCATAAACAAGAGATTGCGGGTTACAGGGTGCATTTATGTCAAAGTGCTGCCGAGAGGAGAGCTGGGACACCAGGCCGGAGGCGCTGATCTTGCAAGGTTGTTTTCGGCCAAGAAACACTAGGTGGAAGGCAGAGAGCCTCCATTCTTTAACCATCACAATTACTCCAAAGCTGTTTAATTAGGGTAAATATGTAGCATAGTTAAGGTAAAAATCTTGCCAATTCCTCTTTAAGACATTTATCAAGAAAAATAAAACTAACATTTTCTGGTTTTCACCTCTTTGTCAACTGACAACTGGTGATAGTGAATATTTGACAATGAACTAAATAATTTAGCAGCCGTTTGCAGCTTTGCTATCCATCTCCAGGCTGTTCATGTCTTTACTATTATGCCAAACAGCTTATTCCAGACCCCACTTAGTGTTTTTGAAAGGCACAGAGTGCAGTAATAACAATGTCAAAAGAGCTATGATGGCAATGCTGACTCACTCACTGCAAGACAGCGGGGTAACAGGTGCACAGATACCAGATGTCTGGAAAATCATGGTGCAGCAGGCATTGCACAGCAATCAATAAAACAGCATGCATGCGGAGGTGGACAAACAGCGCTGTGATTTCACTTCTTCTTCACGTGGTTTCGCTTGAAAACGGCCGGGGAAACAAGAGCAAGTGAAGTGAGCTATTGACACACCTACAAGTTGCCCCGCAGCCATGGCGTTTGTATTGAAAAGGTGTGTGGTGGAGCGCCAAATCAAAATGCACTCATCAGCCCTTAAGGTGCACAGGCAGTTGTAATAGAGCAAGCAGCTGTTTGGCGCACAAAATAGAGCCACATCTGCTTCCTGTCTGTCCTCCGGGTGGGTAGGTGGGTGGTTGGGGGTGGGGGCATAACAGGCAGCAAATTATGCTGATCCTCAATAGAGGGGACTGTTTGTACACAGATCACATCTTTGTTGCCTGGTGGAATAACCTTATCTGTAAAATGTCAGCTGCTCGACAACTAAGAGCGACGGCCTTGGCTGTAGCTTTTTAAACTCTAAACTCTTTTATGAGTGTTTAGCTGTTTTTCCTATAGAGCTGAGCAAAGATAAAATACAGTCAGGTCACTGTAATCGACTTGTGTTGGAATCATAGTGTGACAATAATATAACCCTGACATAAATTCAATAAGCCGGAACTTCATAAACTTTTTTAGCGTGTGACCCCTTAAAGGAGCTTATTTGTAAAATGTGCTAATGCCACAGCACACAGCCTGGCATTAACAGCTGTTTGCTCAGCAGTCTGGAACAAATGTTGCGACTTTGGTATCAAACTTTATTCCTTCACTTTCCAAGGACAGTCTCCAGTGGTGGAAATCAATTCTTTTGTTTGGCTTCTATCACTTCTTTTCTGCAAACTCAGGATGCTAACAAGCTAGCACCGTGACATCATCACTCTCTGATCCAGAATTACTAGCATCAAAGTTGCCTTGAAGAAGTATTCACAGGATGTAGGTATAGCCTCTTGCATCGTGAAAGCAGTGATGACTGAAGCTCTCAGCATGACTGACAGGTTGTTAATGCTAATGGTGGCTATGTAGCAATATCAAATCTTACAAGTAGCTGCTGTAAAACAAAGAAAAGTCAGCATGAAGGCCTTCATCCCAGGGTTCACACTGTGGGCCTACTCTTCACTTTACTTTTAGACGCTTCAAAGTTAACCTGTCTGGACAATTCAAAAGGAAGTGGGAACCTTACAAGAAAGTCTAAAAATAACAGAATTCTTTGCTGAAATTTATCCTTTAAATCTGCTTTTTATCTGAGGAACATTTCCAGAATATGCCTTTCTCTTCTGCAATCTGCAGCAGACACCCTCGACCACACCTCCTCTCCCAACTTCACTATTGTAATGCCCTCCTCCTTGTACTCCCCTCTGATGTTAAATGGACTCCTGTATGACCAGAGCTGTAGTCTCTCTGTATGTTCATCTGATGCCCATCCACTCTCCACCCCCCCATACGCCCCCAGGCTCTGCAATGTGGTTGACAGGGCCTTCAGCGTCAGGACGCTCTTCCTCAGAGCGTCCTGACACCAGCGCTGGATCTGCCCCAATGCACATCAGTTGTTTCTTTTAACCTCACCTGTTAAAGTTCAACATTTTGGCACATTTACCCATAATCCCTATAGTTTTAGGAGTAGGATCGTTTCCTTTATTTGTCCCTGCGAGCTGTTGTGAGATCGGCGGGGGAGAGATGCGAGTTACTCAGCTTACACTACAGAGGCTCATGGAACTTCATGTTCTCCACAAATACACAATCCAACAACTCCAAAACATTTGCCAAAATGTTGAACTATCCCTTTAAAATCAGCCTCTCTTGGTGATCTGTGAAGCATACAATATGAATTTATTCTTTGATCTATATATATTTCATTGTTGCTTCTGCTCTCTTTTACCTTCTTGTATGTTTTGAATATCTTATTGGATTTGGACTGTGTCCTTGGCTGTTTGGAAAGATTCTTATAAATTAAATGTGCTGCTATTATTACCATTAAATTATCTCACCACCCTTCAGATTAATTTCCTGATTCAGAAGCATAATACAAAATTAGCAGTGTTTTGGTCCATTTAATACTGAAATACAATATTGACAACTTTAAAATCACATCCAGCTCTACCAATAATGGAACAATACTAATATTGATTTCACACATATTGCCAAGCACCTCTTAGACATCAAGGATCGGAAAAACTTCACAGAAACATTACAGCATGACATCAATACGGTAGAACGCCAACACCTAATATAACAATAATCATCATTACAGCAGGGCCAATAAAGCTTCCAAGGCAGACATTAGCTTATCACCAATATAGTAGCATTAGTTGACCAAGAAGTAAAATGCAGTGCAGTCACTACATGTGGGACAACTATATTCAAAGCAAGATTTTAAGAGATGAATTAAAGATCAAGACCGACAGTTTCATCTGATGGCTACGATTTGTAGGCCAAGGTATTAGTGAAGCAGTAGTGGTTTATTAATTGTGTTGTGACACACTTTACCTTCAAGTATTTTCATATTGCACTTATCCATGTGATTTCAATAGTATTTCAATTGTTCAGCCCAAATATCTGGCAAGTATATACCTCCAAATTATAGACAATCCAATATTGGTCAGACTGCAATCAGTTTGTTACTCTTGCATCATATTATATTAGTTGTAGATTTTAGAATGATGTCCATCTTCTATTTGTGTAATAGTAATTTACTCTAGCAGAATTGTATAATATGTAATTATATGTCATAAACGTTTCTAACATCTAATACTTCGACAGTGAATCCAGCTTAAAATGAGCCACACAAACTTTGAAGTTAATGAGACAACAGAAGTTGTGTGTGTTTATTCAAACTGAGAATTCATAATAGTTTTAAGTGCAATAACCATGACAACAGCAACGTTCCTGGTCAGCCTTTTGAGTGTCTGTGCTCTTTTGCAGAGATAAATCTCTCCGTTTGTAACGTCTCTCTTTTTTTTTCCTTTTTTTTCCATTCCAGCCCAGAGAAACAAATCATTAGTTGTTCAACAACAGCAGCGTCTGTGCCCTTGAAGGGGGATGTTTGCCATGTCAGACAACAATTAGACACAAACAGAGTGAAAGAGCTGTTTCAGGAGGGTCTCACGCTTGTGCCAGAAGCTCATACATCTGCAAACATCAAGCATGCAGAGCTCCCCACACTGTACCGCCACTGAATGGGTGAGATAATAGCCTATGTATCCCATGGTAACATCTTCGCTGTCATTACCCCTTAGGCATCTGAATGCAGACTTGATTAGCTGCAATTTCCTGTGCAGGCACAACATCTCCAGGCTGTTTTGGAGCCCATTTTCGAGTACTACCTGTTTCGCTCGCAGACACAATCCCCAGCGGGCCACAACAACGTCCGCACCATCATGTTTTGGTGGTCAGAAATCACGCTGTGCAGATTTCTCCCTGTTATTGCAAGGACTTCCCACTGAGACTCTTACAGTTAGTCTCCATCCCTTGAGTACCAGCTCACCGTGCAGGAAGCAATCGCGTGTGGCAATAAACCTGTCATGCTGGAAACAAAGTACACTGCCTTTGCTGTCATGTACTTTCCATGTTACCACCTGCTAAATCAAACCCTAGAGCTCAAATAAGTCTACAGCTGATTATGTCAATAAATCAAATGGTCAACTTGTGGATGCATGCAGGTGTATGAACACATCAATAAAACAAGGGAAACTATCAATAACCAAATAGACAAAAGCAAAGCTGGAGGTGCTGCAGGGACGACAGGAGACCTCAGGAAGCTGCAGCACAGCCTGGTTGGGTTCTGGACTAAGCATGTGTGCATCCTGCAGGATTTAAACTGAAGTGACAGGTTGTAGATCTCACTGATGAGGCATAAATGGACTAACAAATGTCAAGACTGTGGGGCCGACTCCTCTAAGAAATTAAGCCATTAGGGAGGTGATTTTTTTTTGCATGCTCACTACGTTCCTGCAGGATTGACATCCCAATTGTTATCGATGGGAGGAACAGGATGGAAAATCTAAACACTGGCTCCATTTGAGGAAGAATGACTGAGGGATCTGTTGAACGTTTCAAGATTTAAAACAACCGTTTTTCAGGCTTTCTGGAAACACACTTGTGTGCCTTGTTGCAAAGAAGCTTGATGTTAAAGTAGCTGTCTAATGAGTCTGCACTGGCCGTTACACAGCTCTGCACACACCCCTTAAACCCACAACCTGCCAGTTTTTAGTCTTTGGCCTTTGTGGAAAGAAGACAAACTGGATTTTGTGTTTTTAAGTGAACATTAGAAGTCTTGATAGTCTGATTTTCTTGCCTCTGGACAGCTGTTTTTTCCTGGTAATACATCTCCTCTGGCTGTAGTATAACAGAAAGAAATGAGTGTTATCAATGTTCTCATCTTACTCTCATCATCTCTCATCAATGCAGCTGTGGTTTCATTGGCTGCTTCAGCTTCCAGATTCTCCCCAACACCCAAAACTTGCTAAAAATGTAAATAGGACTGCTGCACATCTGCCAGCTAAAGTGAATATAGTCACTTTATCTCTCACTCTGTGCATGACTTACTTATTAGAAAATGACAAAAAAAAATTCCCTCATGATAAATACACCGTGTTTACTTTTCATTATGCAGGAATAAGAGAAAAGAGATAAACACACTCTGCACATCTTCACATGAAAATAAGGCCAAGGGAAGGAGAAGGAAAAAAAAAGAGGGGAGAACCATCTTTAGTGAAGGGACCGTTTAGAAAAGCCTGACTCCACACAGCTGTGCCCCACATCCTCCAAAATGGCCTGGAGTGTCCGCAGAGCATGGCTTATTCAGCTATAAATAAAGCAATCGAGGAGCAAAAAGAAAGAGAAAATTAACATCAAACTGAATTACCCAGGAATAAAGTTAGTCTCATCAGGAGAAATCACTGAGTTGCATGTGTAAGAGAACATCAGCAGAGGCAGTAAAGGCATGAAATAATGTGTTAATGCACCGTGAGCTTCTAATATTCTCGAAGTCAACAATTTAAAAGGATCAAACGCCATAAAGACTGGTGATATTAGCCTTTTAATATTTCAAAGAGTCCCACAGGACATTTAGCATTCACTCCCTTCATGCACTGGTCCATATAGCTGCCTGCAGCTCCCAGCAGAGGGACAGCAAGAGTAATATATCCTGCACCTCACAGCTTTAGATGTAGTAAAATATTAATGGGACCCTCCTTGGGCAAAAGGTTACCTCTGCCCTCACGAGCCTCACCAGGCAAAGAGGGACACCAAGCCAAACTGTGCAATCATTATGATCTGCCCCATAAAACCAGGACCAAACTTTCCAACTCCTTTAACTGGGATCCATCTCCTCGGCGGCAGCGTTGGAGAAAACAGGAGGCGACACGTGAAGCCAGAAAGGAAAGGGCGTGCACTGTCAGATGCAGGAAGCCCAAAGGTGATCGCTCCAAACGTATGCGGCGCGTCAAAGCGCGTGCGACGCCTGGGAGAGTTTCCGAAGGAGATGTGTCAGAAATGATCGGCGTCATGCAATAAAACCATCCACCTTACCAGCACGTTGCCCTGCATCTTCGCAGTCTCTATCAGACTCTTCTCCTTCATCTTTTTCCCTCTCTTTCGCGCCGCCGCGGATCTGCTTCCCGAAAGGCTGGATTTGTGCACTTTTTGGGCAGCTCCTGGTCAGCTCTCCCCTTCCACCGCCACTCCTCCTCCTCCTCCTCCTCCTCCCCAGCCAGACCCCCCAACCCCCGCCCCCCCTTTAGATAGTGAGCCAGTTCATAAGTGGGTGGGCTCACAACCTATCGGATTGATTTTTAAAAGAAGAAAACAACGTGGGCTCTCCTCGAGAGCTCGCCCTCCTTCCTTCCTTGAATACAAAGCAGTAAATCACACAGGGGGAGGAAATAATTACAGCCAGGAGGGAGGCAGAAGTTGGAGTGGTTTCTCTTTGGTGGAAGATGCGCAGATGTGTGTGTGTGTGTGTGTGTGTTTTTTCCTTGTTAATTTCAGAATAACATGAACATCCTTCGTCTCCGGGGGGGATTCACAGTCGGTGCGTTTTGTCTGAGCTGCTGCAAAGTCGCAATAAAATGTGATGAGCTGTGCGTAAAAGGAGGAAACTGTAAAGTGCAGGAAAAACAGCTGTATTCAGATGTGCAGCCTATTCAGCCGCGTGAAGGTCGGGATAAAGGAACAATGATATCGTGAACATCAGGTGCACATAAATCCACATGTCCCATAAATCTGACAACATAGTTTTCTCATGAATTATGGGCTTTTATGTGCAATAAATGATGAACCTTAAAAGGTCATGATTACTGGGGGGGTCATCTATCATAGTCTCCTTCCTAAAGGTTTGTCCTTTTGTTTCCCATAAATATCTGGACCTTATATGTGTCCTTCATAGAAAGTGTCCCAACTTTTTTATTCACAGCTGCCCTCATGACCACCTCAGTGCAACACACAGTTTAAGACACTGAAACATCTCAAGAGCTTCTCCAGTTTACAGCTTGCTGTGTCTGCACAGTCTGCACCGACTCCCAGCTGTGGGATTGAGACTTGAGCAGGGGTTTGACCTCTGCAATTCACCAAAGATGTATCAAAGCTGACACTTCGAACCTCTCACTGGTGGTTAATCCTTTCCTCAATGTTTGTGTTCATGAACTATCCCCTTAAAGAATATGAAATACTACCTTGTGTTCAATCATGTGCCTCCATTCTGACCAACTATTACTAGTCTGTGTTCACTCAAAGTGAAGCCTCAGGGTTGTTTACACCTGCAGTCAACTCTTCTCTGAAGGTCTCAAGCCCCTTAAACAGAAGCTTTTGGAAACAGTGATGCAGACCCCAGGCCTCACCTCCTGATTGAGTCTTAACAGTCACAACTGCCAGACAAAGGTGACTGTATCATAGATAACATCCAAAGGTAACATCAGCTTGTTTGATCACACTCAGAATAACATTGACCGACATACGGAGTGCGTAGCTGATAACTGTAACAGAGGATGAAGTCTGAAGTAATTGTAACATTGATTGGGCATCAAAGACAAATCAGAGATGATTTGTAGCGTTGGAAAAAAAGAAAAAAAACTAGATTCAGTTCAGACGAGAACCAAACAGCACTGTCAAAACTTCAAGGGAGAACCTGCAACCTGTTTAACCGCTAATGTTTTATTTATCCTATCTGAAATAGACCAACAGTGGAGGAAGATTCATTAGGTCCCCAGGCAAAAGTCATCATACCTTATTGATTTCCCTTACAGACATCAATAACAAATCACACATGAGATGTAAATGAAGAGAAACTAATTATATAGGTTTTATCCACTGAAACAATTACATTTCAGTAAATTAAATATGCATTTGGGGTTTTAGACACTGCAGCTGTCACCTTGAACACTCTAATGATTAAGCTTTTGATCATGAAAATGATCTGCTAGTGAATTTATAATAAAAGCTATACAACTTTAAGCCCTCCAGTCCTGAATATTTTGTATTTTCATTATAAAGTTTAAATGTATTTTTCAGCACAAAATACACCTATTCAAGACCAGACCCCAACCATAACCAGCTTTCAAGATGAAGGTTGCCTCAAGCTTTAGAAATCAATATCACTCTGCGAGTGTATCTCCTGAATTCAGAGTCTCGGTGTTTATTGTACTGAATAAAAAAGCTGCCCACCGATGATGCAGATGATGCTGCGTGTCCTAAACTCACAGCAGCAGTTCACTGAGAGCAGGTTCCCCCAACTGGGAAGTGCAAACAGCATGTCTCACATAAATCTCACTTAAAAGTGCCTGGTATTAATTACTGTGGATAAGGCTGTCAAAACAACCTAATGGGGGCATGGGGCTCCCTCGCCTGCAGCTGGACTGCCAACAGAGGGAGAAAACGGACAGGTAGCTGGCTGTGCCGCTTCATTACTGTGTCTGCACTTTTTGCTGATTTTCTTCACAACGACTCCATGGAGTTCTCCCGTCAAAGGCATACTTAAACAATAACCTTCATAATGCATAGCTCCAGCTCCTGGCATACAACCCCTGGCCTGGACACAGCAGCTTTTCAGAACCAGGATTTATGTATAATACATGCCAAATAAACTCCACTCAACCACACAAGCTGGCCTCTGCTATGCATGCAATATTGGATTCACATGTTGTTTATTCCCCTGCGAGAGTCGTCGGCCATCCGCCAAGTTGGAATTCACTGCGTACAGGTGTGGTGGCCAAGGACATCTGTAACAACAATGTTGGCCACACTGAGGCCGAGGCAGCGGCAGCAGCCTGATGTTAAGACTCTCAGAGCAGATTTACCAGTGTTTGTATGGCCTGTCAACTATTCAAGCTGCAGTTTACAGCCAGGTCTGCACACATGTAATATACAATCTATGCTGTAAATGGTTATAATGTGGAAAAGCAAGAAAGAAATGTGTAGTTGACCTTTGACCTATTGAATATAACATGTCATCATTTCATTTTATCCTGTTAGCCTCACTAACACATATGGAAATAGTGTGTTTGGGAGTTTGTGTTGAGCTCACTGTCATCTCCACCTCCTCCAAATTCTGATTAGCTAACGTTAGAGTCTAAGTTAACATTTGCACCAAATATGATGAAATTCCCCCAAGCGGCTCTTGAGATGTCGTGTTCACAAGAGAGCGACGGATGGACAGGCTGAACACATCGCGCCTCCAGCCACCGCTGTCGCCACCGCCGAGGCATGGAAACTCATGGCTGCGGATGGGTAAAGTCCTCTGCAAAATACAAAATGCCATTGACTGTCACAGAGCAGAGAGCAGCCAAAGCTCCCGAGCTGCATGGGAGCTCTGCTGGGAAGAGGAGCGTGGATGCCTGCTGCTCAGCTCATACATGGAGAACCACAGTAAATGGCTGAAGGGAAAAGAACACCTGCATGAAAAAATAAAGCTGGACATCTTTTACTTTATAAAACTACTTCACAAGAAAAATATTTCACATTTATTTCTATACCATCAGACCAGAGAGTCAACAGCGGCTGAGTCTGCATAACACTGGATGTGATTTTCTTTTTAATGTTCTACTCATGCCAGCCCCAGAGTGTTTAAAGTGAGCTATGGTTAAGGTGTGGTTATGGTTCAGCCACTTAAACACTTAATTTAGGACAGATTATTGTTATATTTGATAAAATGGCAAAAGCTTATTGCACTTCTTTAATGTCAGTGAGACACAATCTGCTTTAACATGAGCATGAACTCATTTAAGACTTAACAGGACAAAGTGATGCAGCTCTATACCTCTTATCTGCAGAAATTAAGCTGAGACATGGATACTGAGCACACAGAGGGAACTGAGTGAACTGATTCAAACATACCATTTATATATGGGGCTGGTGAGAATAGATTAAAATCGTACTACAGTGAAGAAATAGCATTATTATCATTACTGGAGATGCTTTATCAGTCTATTCTATTACGTTCCTTTGGATAGCACACATTGAGTTTATGGCTGATTTTAGCCTCTCAATGCATTTGGAATGAGCTGCCTGCAACACAGGTAAATTAAAACATTGGCAGGGAGAATGCTGTTTAAGTTTTTATCCATCACACAAGATCATCAGGGAGACGTCTGATTGGCTCTAAATCAATCTGCAACACAACAATGAACCCAAACGTACAGACAAAGAGGAGCTGGGTGATGGGACCACAAATCAATATCACCATTATATAAATGTTTACCTCCATTATGGTTCCCACTATGTTGCATAGTAGCTATGGAAACCACAACCATCAAGATATAGTACCAGTTATTACCAGTTATTTCTGTCAGTGTTCTTCAATCATTGGTATATAGTATTGTGAGGCATTTTGGAAATACTTGTGTCAGTGATGGCTGCTTTGAGGTCAGTCTGGCGTTCGTTTATACACTGCTTATCCTAAGGCTCGCTGTTTGTGCTTACGTTGTCCATGTTGCCAACTGTGCTTTGAGTGAATATAGTCTAACATTAGCTGGACTGGGTAGAGGATTAAGTCAGAGTTTTGGTTCATTTCATGGGCTTAAAGCTGGGAAAGGTCTGTGTGTTTAGGGCAATCACAGTGTTTCTCTATGTGTCTGTATGCAGCAGCCTGAAAAGCCCACAGCTCCCAGTATCTTTGAACAATCAAATCGATTTTGGTCTGTGGGGTTCCTGATTGGTTGAGGGGCTAGTCCTACTCTGTCGGGAGGCCCTACTCTGTCCTAACAAATCGGGAGGACAGAGTAGTGCCTGCCCTTAAACCACTCAGGAGCCCCAGACCAGAATAGATTTGATTTTGAAGATACCATTTGTTTTCAAACAGATCCTGCCTACCCCAGCTTTAGGTCAGAGTCATGATCTTCAGAGACAAGAAGGAGTTCTGATCAGATCTTCTGGACCCAACAGTGCCCTGGTCTCAACCTCATGGACTACATAACGGTTCTCCAAGATGCTTCCACCTGCAGAGTCACAGCAATGACAGAGAATTGACTACAATTTGTATGACAGTAACTGAAAAAAAAAAAAAAAACTATGCACAAAGTCATTTGATAGTATCCTCCCTTTACTTTCAGTGCCTAAAGGTTCCAGTGCTGTATATAATAAAACCTATATGATAGCTCAGTATTATGGACAAAACAACTCTGGGCATCTAAAAATGAAATCTTGCTTTAGCTGCAAACCTGTCAAACTGAAGAGACTTTTGTTGGGAGAATTTACCTTGAGGTATTTTGTTTCTCGTTTTTTCTTCTTTTCTTTTTGCTGTGTGTGTTCCAAGCCAAGACTCTCTGACAAGCTGGGAAGCGTTTTAAACAAAAAATGATTAAAACTTGCCCAAATCCAGAATTGATTGGCCCGAATCCCCAGTGGAGTGAGTCCAGAGAGCGAGCTTCATTCTAGTGACGGCAGTCATCCAGCACAATAAACTCAACCGAGGCCTTCGCGGGACAAATCGATGGTTTCATTATCAACTTAATTACTTGATACCGTGATATCCTCCACGCTGCTGTCTCTTGCCGCTGTAATGAGAAGCTGAGAGATACTGGACATGTTTCAATGAGGGATAAAATTACTGTTAAGCAACATCACCATCAAACTAAACCAAATCTGGTAACTGCCTCTAAATCCTCCCCTGATGCTGTCTTTAACTCTTTTGTATCATCTCAGTAAAAGCAGTAAGAAAAGGCACCATTGTGTCTTATACAGCGGCAGATAAGTGAAGTGCTTTAAAGGTGCCTTTAAGTGGCTCAAGGTGATAAATGTTGAGCAAACCAAAGATGGCTGTATTTAAAAGCCATTACTGAGCAGCGGGAAGCAACTATTTGACATCGAGTGATTTGCATCTCAAAAGAAGAAAAAAAAAAAAAAGTTGGGTGCAGTTCTCTGCTGGTGGGGAGCTCCACAATCTAGATAAGAGGTTTGCGTCGACCTTCCCTGCCCCGAACTGTCAGGGGCGACAGATCGTTACCATCCCTAATGAATTTAAGAGGAGGGAAAAAGAGTGCACAGGCATGTAAAGCCCACATTAATCTCAGTGCCTCGACGCAGGAGGTCTATTACAAAGCCAGACAGATCACGGAGTAATGAGGTGTTTGGTTTGAAAAATGCCAGTGTGTGTTCGTTTCAGTAGCTCACCTATAGGAAAGCAGTTTTTATTTGAGATATTATGCAAAGGCCACTGCTGAAGAGGCACTCATTTCTATTCAGATTCCTGCAAAAGCACTGACTCGGAACACACTCTAATAAAATATGACACACAGTAGATTGTAAACTGTTCTACTACCTCCCAGACAGTCCCTCCCTCAGCAGCGCTTGGCAGCACAAGACAGAAAAGTTACTGTAATTATTTTCCAACTTAAAGAGGACTTTTGCTCCCCCACCCCGCCCGACCCCACGATGGAGCCCGCGTAAGCACATCTGAATATTAATGGAACAGTTGCCTTGAACAGCAGGCGTTTGTCAGGAACTTGGATCAGATTCATCACTTTAACCTGCTCCGCTCCGCTCAGGGATGGATGATGAGTTCCCGCTGCACAGCAGCTGGCTTCAGCCTCACAACTTGCGTTTGAGTGGTTCAAAAAGGATGTGAGCACGAGAGTGTAAAGTGAAAGCACGCAGGAAGGAAAATCAATACCGGCATGCATGAGTTATCACAAACATTTTATTTTGACTTTTAACGGATGCTGTCTTTTTTCTATTTTCTTATTTTAAAGTAACAATGTGATCTGATCCAGGCATTTACCTCATTAGCAGAGGTAGTAGTTTGTTTTGACACATGTGGATATCCACAATCAAATGGAAGTCTGAGTGTTTTATTCATTACTGAATCCTCACATCATATCGACAGGTGAGAATAATCTGCTGAAGATTGTTCACCTGACTGCAGTCAATAAACACTGCAGCCTTCTTGATGAATATGAAATTGATTGTTTGCTGAGCTCTGCCTCCCCGCATTTCCATTCCAGCACGGCGCATATGGTGTTTACACTGATAACAGGGGCAGATTTACGGCTCAAAGAAAAAAAGGCTTAGTAACTTCTGAAACAACATTTCCTTTGTTTCAGAGTCAGACATTGGTGGACAAAATAAACTCTCAAAACACACTCACACTGATAATACCCTGCACAGTCAGCCAACTGACAGTACATCACAGGAGGCTACAGGTGGCTCCACTATCCATGTCCTCATTAGCTATAGGTGAAGCCCTGCCACACATGGACTTCTCTTCAGTTTAACTTGTTTGTGCATTTCATATTTGCATTTGTTATGGTTTATAATTTTAGCTTTATACACCCGTCCACTTGTTTTCCTCACCTGGAAACTGAACCCAACACAACCTGGATGCACACTGTACTGTAGGCCGTCTGCGCGCCTCAACCTCAAACCTGAACTGCTGCAACAAGTGCCAAGCCTGTGTGATATGCACTCCACCAGGTGAGCCACCAGGATGACACACTGCTGTCTTTATCTGTAGGAACCAACCATTCCTGTTTTCTTACAACACACAGAGCATCAGCACTATTCTCCAATCCACCAGTTAGACTGTTTGTGTTTGTCTGGTTTGGTTTTACATGACATGACATTATTCACAGCACTTTGAGGACATTGTTTTGTTTTCAATATTGCAGTTGCCATGGCAAATGAATATATATAAGGTGGGAAAAAAACTGATTATGGATGAACAAGATAATGTATGAGAAGAATAGAAAAATAAAGTGAGTGATTGTCTATTGTTCATTTTTAGGCCCAACATTACAATGGTATCTCATTTTTGGCCCATGATGCTGTGTGTTGAAGTTTTCTGTCATTCTCCATATATCTTGTGTTTTTGGTTTTCAGAGGGCTGGAAAACACCCCACCAGCCTTCAGACACTTTCAGCACCGTGCCTGCTACAGCTCCATGCACACTGCCTCAACATGTGGAGAAATCCAAAGTTTGACAGACCTGCTGTGCCAAGTTACGGTTGCCGAGCTCTCAAGTTTGTGAACAGGTTTCTGAAAGCAGTCGACTGCAGTGTTGTTTAACAATATCTGCTCAATTACTAGCTCTCTTACTGTATTTTCCCATATTAAGTAGGAATGTGGTGACAAAAATATCACACTGATGGTACACACAGCTTCTCTGCTGGTCAGTTCGAATCTCAGCTTCATCAACATTTACATACAAGTCTCACTTTACTGTCAACAGACTGTAAAACGCTTAGACTGGTGGTTACTCAGTAATGCTAACAACCATTAAGGTTGACTGATGGCACTATGGAGTTGGCGGTACCCTGCGCATGCCTGGGTGCTTTATGTTTATCAATCAGGGAGGTGCAGCCCACAGAGTTTGACAGCAACTCTGTGTTTTTACCATCAGGTGATTGCGGTGTCAATCCTCTCCTAAATCTGTCCTCACAAAGCACGGCCAAAAGAAATTGAAGACTCAAATATGTGATTTTTGGTTTCTGCATATTAACAGCTTTCAGTTTTCTAAGAAAAAACTCCCCACCAGATGTTGGAAAATGGCTGCAAGGACTTGAAACACTTATTCACCCATGAGAGCTTTAGTGAGGGCAGGCAATACGGCCTGGCTCACAGCTGAGGTCACTGCTCCCCAACATAGGAAGGTGAGATCATGGGTCTGTGCAGACCAGACAGGTTCTTGCACAGCCAAACTGGAGCTTTGTGCGTCGGTGCATCATCATGTCGCCTTCCCCTGATCCTCCACATACCTTTGGCTAAATCTTCGTCAAACAACACCTCTGTCTGCCTGGGGCCGTTTCACATTCACATTCTCTCCTGTTCCTCAAGCTTGGGACCAGATTACATCTGCAGCATTACTGTGTGATGTTGTGATTTATCAGCAGGATTAACTCACTTAAACAAAAACAGCACTGATCCTCAATCATGCAGCCATACAGTGCTGTGATCCTCCATGGAAGTTTCCACACTACATCAGTAAATAATGAAAGGTGTGAGCAAAGCTTCCTTCCTGTCACCCTTCTTTGTGATTTTTTTTCCCGCCTGTACGAAATGAGCCGCATTCAGATGTGCCACTGAAAAAAAGGGGGCTGTCTTTCATTACCAGTCAAGGCCCGTGGTATGCTGGATATCTTCTGTGAAACGCCCATTTGGGAAGATTAACTACAGGAATATGCTTCAGTGTCTGATAACGGGAGAGTCATATCACATCGCCCAAGGTGGTTTCTGGGGCAACAGCGTGGCCATCAATCAGCTGGGTGCAATCTCACCAGAAATCGTTGTCAGCATGCAAATTAGTGTCACATTTCACACACTGTCTGTGTGTATACGCCGGAAAAATTGAAAAATGTCAGGTAAATAACAGGGTAAAACTGGATCTGTATGTGTGATACGAGGGCACACTTTCTGCACTGTCTGGAACTTGATTAAGCAGAAAACAGGAAACGCATAGTAAGGACAACACAAAATAATCTCCAACCAGTGTGCAAACATGTCCATCAGTGATCTGCACTCTTACAGTTGCACTGAATCAGGACATGATCAGAATCAGAATCATCACTGACTCCCTTGCAAACGTCTCTGTTGTATGTTCAGTGAACGTGCTGTTCATCAGTACAGGCAGTGAACACACGCAGTAAACATGCTGTCACTCAGGACTGAGGGCTCGCATTCACCAAATGTACTACAAGCGACACAATGACACGTGCCCTCACTGAAAAATGGCAATGGCAACATAATCTGTCAACGATTGTTGCCCGCCAGTGGATTTTACTTTACTGTATGTGCTGCCTGTGTCATGTAACATATTACAATATTTCATCCTTCCTCTGTTGCCATATAAGTTTTAGAATACATTGATGGTCCCTCCTCTTCAAGCCAAGATGGTGACAAACTACGGTGAGCTTTTTGAGTGCAACATCTTGCACCTACTGTGTAATGCACTGCATGTTGCCATAGTATCACAGTGATGAATGACATGCATCCCAGTAGAGTTTCCATTTTGCAATCTAGCGAGCTGCAGCCAATCTAGAGACTGAGCCCTGGGCCAACAGTAACCTCCTCTAAAACTACACACAGTTTCTTTCATTTTCTCTGCAAGTTAAACATTAAGTGTGTCTGTGAGACTTACAGGTGCAGATTCTACAGAGACGGGTCAAAACCACTTCCACCCCCAATTCCAGTCTTTATGCTAAGCTAAGATAGGCTAATTAAAAGCTGGCAGTAGCTTCGTATTTACTGGCATGAAAGTGAGATTGATCTTCTCATCTACCTGTCAGCAGGAGGGAAAACAAGCATCCGGCCAACATGTGCTGCAAAGATCAGATCAGAGATTTTCTCTCAATATAACAGTGAATTAATGAATGTTCTTTCACCTGGCGGTACATCTAATGTTATCTTTTGCATCATGTCCAGTATATATATGGATTGCATCCTCAGCCATGAGCAAAGAAAAAAGAAAACCATTATACAGAGGCAATTACACCCCACAAATACACTGAAGTGACTAACGGAAAAACCTCCATAAATAGAATCAAAGATGAGGTTTAGCATTCCTGAAACTCTTATAGCAGTCGCCTTTCACTTCAAACTCAGAGTGCTGATGCCACAGAGCACTCATTAAGAAATGCATATTAACTTTATCATTAAGAAAAGAGTTAATGATGCTATAAGGTTTTATCTCTGGGGCATCGGCCCTCTGAGAAATATCGTGCAACAGACTGCACACTTGTATGCACTGCAGGTCCTCCATCTATACACTAAACCAGGTTACCCTAAAGGACAGGGGCTGAGCTGGCCGTCTCTCCAGCGTTGCACCTGCATCTCTGCCCCACTTTCTGCTGTTGTCTACAGCGAGCTGCTCATTTTTAGACTCCACCGTCTCTGGAGGGACAAAACCCATTAAGTAAAACTAATACAAACAGGCAGCAAGGTGAGGTTCAGCAGTAGTGAAATATTAGAAAGTATTATGCTTTTGTTCAACTTCAATGGCGGCTCAAGTTTTGAATAGACTTGAAAGGATGGCTGATGGCTTCACTGATCCCTTCTATTCTCTGATTCGCTGCCATTTTTTGCCACTAAGCGCCTCATTATTATTGGCTGACGGTGCACGGAACTGGCCCTGTGCTCTTTATCCATCTGTATTAATGTGCCAGCGTGTCCATAGATGTTTTGGCTACACAAAATGGATCTGTGTTTGCATGCCTCCTGAGGATGATTTACAAAGCATTGATTTGGAAGCTCACACACTGGAGCACAAT
This sequence comes from Caranx ignobilis, assembly GCA_021432705.1. Lineage (NCBI taxonomy): Eukaryota > Metazoa > Chordata > Actinopteri > Carangiformes > Carangidae > Caranx > Caranx ignobilis. The sequence continues at coordinate 5,015,501 of MU269986.1, forward strand.
AAAAACCGTTGTTTATGTTCAGGCGGGGAGTGTTCATTGTCATGGGGAGCGGCATCTTGTTTTAGGGCAATGTAGAGTGCCATGGGAGTTAACACAACAAATCATCTCTTTTTAACTGCCAGGGACGAGGGGACAGATGAGGCTTGTGTGATCGGGCATACGACAGCTTTTTATTTTTTGCAATAAGTCAATAAAATCACCACCACCAGTTATATGAAAATGGGCCGTGGCAGGGACGCGCTATACATTTCAATAAAGGCTGCAGATTGGAAATGCGGTGAGACAAGGACAGGGGCTCAGAAAACAATATGTAAAGTCACGGCCAAGGCAACACAGTGCCAAGCAATCAGGCCAAATAGGACTAAATGACTACCTCAGTTCAAATGATTATATGCAGCGCAGCATATACAGAAGGGTTTAAATTCACTTTAAAGGGTGGCGATGAAAATCTCTATTACACTGGCAATTTAAAGACATAAAATATGCTTTTAACACAAGTTTGTCTGAAGAGGTTGTGATGTGTATTTGTTCCCTCTTCGAAATCATTTCATCCATAGCACAAAGAAGAACTGAATCTGGCAAAAAAAAAAACAACAAAAAAAGGCTGCTGCTTTGTATTAAACTGAGAAGCTTAAACTTCTTGATTGTGCACCACCCCTTAAAATTGGGGGGCCGCGAGTGTGCCGAGGTTTAACTGTTCCCATTCAAAGCATGCACAAAGCCAATATGCTTTCACCTGAAATCAAGTGAAGGGATTCTAATTAAAGGATTTCACTCTAAGGTTTCTTTGTTGCTCGGTGTATGTTGGTGTGCGAAGACACACATGGGCAACCAGGAGCTAAGACAAGGTCTGCAAGTGCTTACAGCTGAAAAGGCTCAGAGAGGTGTATGAAAAAGGATTTCAAAGACCTAGATATTCCCTGGAAGACACTTGTATGGGACTATAATGAAGAAGAGGCGGAATTATGGCACCACCAAAAATGCTTTCTGTATAACAAGTCTATGTGGATATATATATATATATATATATTTTTAAACCAGCTTTATAAATAGTCGCTGTGGTCCCGCAAGAATACACTCAAGGTCCTCAGAAATGAAACACAACTGCAGAAATAGCTGCAGTGGAAATAATTCAAACTGCTCCTCATACCTCCACTAGAACAACCTGTGAAGTCAGTAAAACTCAGTGTTCATATGATTTATTGGCCAAATTTCCTCTGATCAATAGCAATAAACCAGAAAACAAATAAGACCCATCTTCAAATGCCATGCCTGATAATCTGGCTGTATAGATTTTTTACCAAGTACCTAATCAGACCAGCTAATGGTAACTTGAAAATAAACCTTCAAAAGAGACATTTTGTTCCAGAGGAAACATCCTTCATCATCTAAATGGACTTATGGTACGGTACGTATATTTGTCATCCTCTCACAGAGCCGTCCCACACATTTCACTTTACTCATTGTGGTGTGGAAAGGCTCAGTAAAGCTTGTGTTTAATAACTACTAGCAGAGTTATGGATCCCAGTGGGATGATGGATGGAAGTGCGCTGATTCTACTGCCGAACATGAAGGTTAAAGGGAGATTCCACCCACACACTGAATTTACATTGCTCTTTACATTGTTGCTGCAATCATCACACCAACACAAGCTATCAGGGTTGCTATGTTTTTTTGTGTTTGTTTTTTTTTTTTTTTCACATGCCCACCTCCATATAGGTTGGGACATGTGGGATTTGGTCACCCTGTCCATGAGTTCATCATATAGAAGTGAGCATGGTTACCATATCTATAGAACTGGAACAACAGGACAAAGTCCACTGACACTGAATTAGATGTGAGGGGAGTCTCCTTCAAATCTGGTGCAAACTTTAAGTGTATTTGAAGAAACAAAGAAACAAATAAAAAACAAAAAAGAGAAATTGATGCACCTGTCCATCCACTGCTGTTATGCAAGCAGCACTAATTCTTCAGTTGCGTACCAACTAAAACTACTGCAGAAGAAAAGGGCACACCAAGATGACACAGTGAGTCAAATCTCAACCAGTCAGACAGAGTGGATAAATAAATAAGGGAGGGCTCTCAGACAGGAAGAAGGCAGAGAAAAAGTCCCATAATGAACATTGTGAACTAGACTCTCACACAACATTCCACTCATCTCTCTAATGCCCCGACACCTATTCTTCTTGCACTTCATCCCTCTTACACCACATTGTTTCTGATGTTGTGCCGTGCAAATGGCACACTGTACGTATTTAGGAATTTGGGAGGCAATTTTGCACTTTAATAATTCTATGCCAGTACTTAAGATGTTCAATGACATCATGTTGTTACTATGACAATGACAATAAAGTATTGTTATTGAACTGAACTGAATTGAATTGAATTGAATTGCATTAAATTGAACTTATTGATAGAGACAGGTTCATCATCAGTGCAAATCTCCATGCAAGTCACCAATTACACTGTGGTCCAACAGTATTTAGTCCTACTAACAATAACTGAGTGTTCAAATTGTGGAAACATTGTGAAGCTCAGTGCTGTCACTGGGGAAGAGTCAACTTAATAGATGAGATGATTATGGTTCAAGGTGGGCGGGGCCAGGGGCATGGTTGAAGGCGGTGATTATATTGTGTGACATCACAAGCTTTTTCTGCTGGGTTTAACTGTATATCCAGAGAAACATAACTATAATAAATATGAACAGACATTTATAGACCTCAGCTTGCTTAATGCCAAAAAATGCATTGCATTATTATTATTATTATGGAAAAGGACTCATAAACCAAGTACCACTCAATGGTTAAATGTTATCAAGCCAATCATTAAAGGATATCTTACATATTGAAGGCCAAACAGCACATACTTGAATATATATGGAGGCCCTTCATTGAATATGTTTAACAGACAATCAAATCAATGACTAATCGCTGTGGGTACAGCAGCTTCCAAGATTGTGCTTATTTTTTTTATTATTATTATTTTCTTTTTTCTTTTCTATTTTTAAATAACAGAAGAAGCATGTTGGCAGGTGTTCTCTGTGTGATCGTTTTGTTTTGTGTTTTCATTGTAATAAGGCAGCATGTTGTATGACATACTGCAGGAATGTCAGAGGCTGCAGTTCTTTTCAGATGGTAATCTCACTTGATAAATCAGGACCTTTAATAAGTAATTCTGTATCACATTCTTCTATTTTTTTTGTATTAATAAAAAATGATGAATCCAGTTGCTGCAGTAATCACAGTATATTAGCTTTCTACTTTTGTTAGTGTAGCTTGACTTTTACAGGGGAGTTCATGCAATGTGAGTCTAAAACTATCGATATTGTAGAAGGCCACGTTTATATTTCATTACATTTTCTGAGGAATACTGGTGAAAAACATCAGCAGCGTGGAGAACACAGGCAGAAAAAAACCCATGAAGGCTTACAGCTGTTTGTACACATCTCTCTGGATATCAAGGCCATTCAACACACAAGTTTGCCCTGTGTGCTCTTGCGTAGGTCTGGGCTATACACAGATAAACTGTGCGATGGCACAAGCACAAAGTGGCTTTTCTTATGCATCTGTGATTCCATGGAGAGTACACCTTCCACAAAAGGGGAGCAAAAGGGGTCAGGATGGATACAATTAGTTTATTTGGAGTAACTGAGGTTCTGCTGTCTTACACTATAGAATGGATGGTCTCACTGTGTCACTGTTAGCAGAGTGATGATACACTGACACTTTATCAAGTGCCTCCTACGTACAAGTAGCTGTAGCCATTTTCTGCTGCTGCAGTCTGTGGCACTTTTCTAAATAGTCTTCTACCTCCGCAGCCTTAAACCTAAAACTCTTTGTAAGAAATCATTAATGTAATGGTTTTACCATTTCAGATACCTCATTATGCACAAATTCACTATGCTGAGTAAGACTTGGGACTCTTGCACAAAAGATCATGAACTCTTTCATCCAGCAGAGGGCAAACTTAAACCTGACCTGCAGCCTTCAGCTCCTGCACATCAGCACATTGCTATATTTTATTTCAAACACCCTCTTTGTTACTAAAGACTCATTTGCATCATATGTGCAGCAAAGCAGTGGTAGAATCCACTGCGACAGGCTCTGACAACATCAGACGCTTTTGATGCAGCAGGTTCAGAGTGGGGTGATGGGTACTGATGCCTCTGGGAGCACACAGTGGATAGGCTTGTGATTTTAGATACGGCTCAAGTGTCTATCTCCCAACCAGCGTCGGCTGTTTACTGTTGTGGTGCCATTTGTCTCGTTGGGCCTTGTTGACTGCTTGTGATACGCCACCAGATGGGCTGTCATGACCCAAGCATTTTGCCGAGCCAACCGCTCACTCAAAGGGCGAGGGAGGTCTCGGTGACTCATGCAATTACACTCCCCGCGGTGTCAATCATCCCCGGGAAAACACAGAGCTGCCTCAGAGTTGTTGCTGCCTTGTAAAACCACCACAGTGTTTGACTTCGAATGGTCACACAGAAACACATTTGTGTTGTTTTTGCATGTTTTTTTTTTTTCCTCAGGCTAAGATGCTGTAATAAAGCTCCTGTTTTCTCAAGGATTTCCACTGTAGTGTCGGCTCAGGCGGAGAGAGCACGACTGCAGCACCTGATGATTAAGTGTCCACACACCAGCAGGTTATTAAAAACAGAAATGCCACTACAGCAGAATTAGCAATCTGCAACACATTTAAGAAAAAAACACTTCATCTGGTGGTGTTAAAAGTGAGAAAATCTATTCTGTGTGTGTGTGTTGCATTATTCATATCACGGGGGCAGAGCTCTCAGATGTGCCTCCAAATGTAATTTCATTGTGTACACTCTGAACAAGCTCCCATACAAATACAAAAGGAGGCGAAAGGTGTATTTGTTTTTTTCATACACAGGGTCAAGACAGTCTTGATCACATTGCTGCGAGACAGCAACTTTTATCTGCTGGAGATCAGCCCGGGAAAAAAAAAATACTACACTACTTCAAAAGCAAAACTACTACAAAGGCTGAGCTATATAGAATGAATGAGTTCAGCTTGACCAATGCCACGGCGTCATCATCAAGAGTCATCAGGATATGAGACGATTTAGTATTGCTAATGAGCAGAAGAGCGCCTCAAGTGCAGAAATTCAAAGAGCAAAGATGATTGAGATAGGCATCCTCCTGCCATTTTACCAAGAGTGCAAAAAAAAAAAAAAAAAAAAATCAATGATCATTTCCATAGACTCCAGTGAGGGAGCTGGAGTGATAACAGTGCATTACAATGGGCCCGCAGTGTAATGAGAGCAGGGATCAATACTTGGCACATTCGCACTGGTGTTTGCCCTGCTGTTGGCCAACAAAGCCACGGTAATTAAGAAGTCTACCCTCAATCCAAATACCTTTCGGCTTAACTCCTATGTTCCTTGAAATATCCGCTTAGCACTTTTGCTCTCTGAATAACTCTGTGCTGTGACTATTAATATTCTGACGAAAGCTCAATAGCTGCTGAAGCAAAAGAGTTTGAGTTTAAAAACAGACACACAAAGAAACTCCATGTAGAAAAGAGACGGACAAATAAGCCCCAGGGAATTTCTAATTATCTGACAAGACAAAAGTGCTGTCACTAAAATGACAAATTTGGTGATGTAATCAATGTATATCGGAGCAGCAGTTTATACATATTCATCGCAAGGAACCATCAATTTACTTCAGTTTTCTCTGCGTCTCAACTGAATCACATAAATTAAACTTTCATATTCTCATTATGAAAGTAATCAGAAGAATTGGGGGGTTTTCTGGGCCTTGCAGATGCAGAGATTAGCAAAGTTGCAAATAGTTCTGAAACTGGGGGGGGGGCTAATTGGGATTTAGTGTGCACACACAGAACTGCAGGGCAGTCAAGGCCCAAGATAATCAAACTACCCTGCTGTGACCGAGCAAAGACAAAGAGGAGAGGAGCAGCATGACTTGTAGAATCAGAAAGAAAGTTAAGCTCTGAATTTATCTCAGAGCATTGAGAATCTAGCAAACTGCACAGAAAAAACTAAATCCGCCATTTATTAAATGCTACCAAAATAAAGCTCCAATCTGAACAGAACAAATAGTGCACATATTGCAAATTGTCATTGAAAGACTGTTTAATGCCTGATCAAGCTCAGACAGTAAGGGATTAGGGCAGCGGAACAACAGGAAAATAATTCATGCATCTCAGAGCACAGTGTATTCACTGGACTCTTAATTTTCCATGTCAATCAAGCAAGATGCTGAACCAAAAACTAAAAACAAAGCAAAACAAAATAAACTGAAAAAACTAATAAATAACAGTTTCAAATTGATGCACTTTCACAAATATATTCTACCAAGTCCAAACAGGACTCCTCGGCAGTTATATGTACTGCAGTGCCACACTGCCCTCTAGTGAACATTCATAGTAAAGACACTGTTTTAATCATGTACCAACTACAGTGCATGATTTTCCTTATTGATGCCATCAAACTGACCCATGATAAAATAAAAGGTCATAATTACACATAAGGTTAAATATCAATATGTTTGTTTTTAGCAGGCAACAACCATCACCACAGCAGCTTATCTGGTCATCCTGCTTAATATTTCAATTCATTTCCTCTTGTGGGCTGACCACACTATATATAACCCTGAATGACTATGAATGCTTCATATGAACTATTACATAATACAACAAGAGGGATGTGATGCTAATTTACCATCTAACCCTCACTGCGGGGGGGCAAATATTGTCTGCCTGATGTGACATTTAAACATAAAAGACACGTCACCTGCTGAGCGCATCGCAGAGACTTAAAAGGGAAATTCCACCCTTTAGTGTTTCAGAAGCTATTAGTGCGGCACCACATGGCGGTTAGCGCCATTCATCACTGATTAATCATTTGGTGTGGAAATAGTCAGAAATGTCCCGTCTGAAAATGAATGAACATTCTAAAGATCAGAAAATGACTTTAAAGATTAATTATCAACAAAATTGGGATTAACATTTCATTTAATTGTGGCAGCTCCATTGGATTATATGACATGTTATCCTGACAATACAGTTATTCCTTTTATATTCTGACCACTGCACTATTGAAAAAAAACAGCAACAGTAGCTCCTATGTGGCTGCGCTGTAGAGCTACCGGTCTGCCTGGCCAGCCTGCCTCTCCGGTGATTCTCCGTGAGCTTTTGAAAAAAAGCTGTAGATCTGCGATAAGAAGGATAAAACATAGTGTTGGTGTTTGAGATAACCGAATCAGCGCCCCACAAAGCTGTACGGGAAATCTCTCATTGTGATATCCCACTGCACTGCCTCCATATTGAAGTTACAAAAATGATTCACCCATACAAGGATAAAGGGTGCCAGAAATCCTGGTTACATGGTTTAAATGTTTCAGGGTCAGTCTTCCCCTTTTAAAAGGTGCAGAAATTGCACTACATGGATTTCTCCTACAGTAATCTCAAGACACAGCACACTTGGTCTTCTCTCATTTCAGGTGTTTATAAACCCGTCAAAGCTTGTCAGCAGCTGATGACCATGACCATACGAGGTTTATCCTGTTGGGAGGCCTGCAGAACACATGCAGACCTCATCAGAGTGTCATTAATCCACGATGAAATGTCTCTGTGGCTGACTGTCAACATGACTGGAAATAGAAACTCCGCAGAGAGGAGAAAGGACTCATCAAAGGGAAATTCTCCGCAGCACAGAAGCTTTTAATGGACACGAATACAGAACCTAAACAGTTTGAAATTGCAGGCCATCTTGCCGGCGGGCTAAAAGTGGCCCCGCTGCTGGACAGATAATGAAACGGACACTCCTGTCTGGAGACAAAAGTGTCTGGAGAGGTGTTTAGTCTCCATCTATTTTCTCTCTCAAAGTTGATGTGAAAGTGGAGATGAAACACCCCTTGAAACAAGCAGCGAGTGAAATATTAAAAGCACGAACAAAAACATACCCTGCTACAACCCAGGACAGGCAACACTACCGATATCTAATGAGCAAAGTCTTGTAAAAATGTAGTAGACATAGATGTGATATGGGTTGCTGACAGCAAGGCAGCCTGTTGTGACAGTGGTTTCCAACCTCTGTTGTCTGATATGCTTCCAAAGCCCTGACACCGTTCATCAACACCACCTGTCATGTTCCAAAGGTGTTCATCCAAACTGAAGTGAAACTGGATCTTATTGAGCACAAGAGATTCTGTGAACATGACCACCTCTACTCAGTAGCTATGGCTAAGGCTTATAATGCCAACCTTTTAAACATGACTGATTTCAGCAATGCATCAATTACATTTACCTTTGTCGCTTTTATGGGTTATTTGTTCAGTTTTGCTCAACCTGTTGTAGCTATTTATTAATCTCTTTCCTCAAACCAAACAAGTTAGTTGTCACTTTAAGACACCACTTAGCCACAGGCTACAAGCTAATGATTTCACCTATAGCTAACCTTGCTAACTGTTTAAACCATCTCTTGATTTCTTCTACCTATTTGAACATTGAGGCCCATTTTCTATCACTTTTGGCTAATTCTAACTCTCAACTAAAAGTTGTGTTACTTTTAGAGTTGCAACCACTTAGCCACAGGCTAACAATCCTAAACTAAATCATTTCCTTTCAGCTAGGCTTTTCTTTAGCCGAGTGGCCTACACTGTTCACTAGCAGCTGACATACTGTAGCTATTTCTGTTAGATTTTTATACCAAAATTAATTCATCTGTAGGTTAATTCTTTAATTATGTCATTTCTTAGGTTTTGGCTTACAAGTTGGCTACTGTTCTGGCAATATGCCCAAGCTTTTCAAACTAATTCTCCATATTTCAGCAATTTGCTAACATTGTAATTCTACATGTTATGCATTTGGATAATGCCAGAGCAACACAGGCTTTCCATAGCTTCAGTGGTTCTAATGAAGGCCTTGGATTCCCAGTTTGAACTATCATGCCCTGTATCATCACACTGAGAGAAAAAAAAAACTGCCAGTGTCAATTAAACTGAGAGTGTTACCCAGCACACAGCAACAGAGTGTGCTAATTCATGTCTACGCCCATCAGAGCTCATCAACCAGATCATTCTATACACCTCGATGGATGAAGCACCTCCCCAGTCAGTTCACATCAACTCCAAATATTTGTAACCAAAAAAAAAAAAAAAAAATCAATATTGGTAGACATTGGGAAATCTACTGTGGTTACTGTGGTGTCACAGCTGCTGGTGGTAAATAAGCTTTCATACTTCATCTTCACTGGTGTTGCATGTTGACAGAACCAGATGTGTCGGGAATGAGAGCAGCCCCCACGCAAACACACACACACACACACACACACACACAAACATACACACACCAGCCTGTTTCTCCTCTGGTTTCACTGGAAAGACTCTATCATGCAGTCCCCTTTCCTCCCACATTCTCCAGCTTGTCTCTTCCAACCTTCCTTTCATCCTCTCTCTTTCTCTCCACCTCCACTCTCCAACTCTCATCCTCACCCCCCCCCCTCTCTCTCCCCACTCTTCTCCCTGTTGACTACAGTACATCCACACAAGAGCAACACCAGCAGCCGCTGCAGAAACAGCAGCAGCCTTGTAATATGGGTCACAGGCTTTGGTAAAACAGTGGTGGTGTACAGTGTCATCATCTTGGATATGAAATGACACTAGACGACTATCAAGTTACTCCTGAGGAGCAAATTACCCTCAGGGTGTGAAACACTACAAGTGAGCTTCAATTCACCTGTTCCATGCATCATTTCCATGCATTTCTTTTGCAGTGAGGACCACAACACTGTACTTTCTTGCTCCAAAGCCTCCCACTGTGCTTGCAAACTGCCACTAACATCACTCATATTAATTAAACCGATTGACCCAGCCACAACTACTGAAGAATGAGAATTTGCATCTTTTCCAACGCACAGACGCGCAATAATACCCAAACATGCTGAAAGGAGCGTCCACAAAAGCTTCCCCTAAGCTCGCATGCACTCATCACTGAGAGCTGCACCAAGCCTGAGCCATGAGCGCACGAAGCAGCGCGTTTACTCCAAATCTCAACTTCTCTGAACAGGAGGTCACTTTCTTACCTTTCCTCCCTTGGAACACCTCCGATACGCGTTTGTGGCTCCTGCCGTTTGGTTCATGGCGCAAACTTCCTGGAAAACAATGAAATAAAAGTAGAGGGCGATAAGCAGAGAGTTGCAGGGGACAATCGTGCAGGCGAGCGCGGACATCTGGCGAGTGTGTTTGGGGTTACCTGCTGCGCTGGATCGCTCCTGGTTGTCGGCTCGAAGAAAAAGCTTGTTAAAGCTCAGAGATGCATTGAACTGCTTCAGGAAATTTCCCCAACTGTAGTCCAGAGAATGTAACGAGATCTCCTGTTTGTTTCCCCCCTTCACACACACACACACATACACACACAAAGTGCTGCTGAAGTCAAATGATTAATTAAAATCCGAGAGGTTTTCCATCAAATCAGCTGCTTCAGAATCCACTTGGTCTATTTCTCGCGACTTTATGATTAAATATTCACTTACATAACAAACATAGCAAACACACGCAGCCTGCACGGACCGACTGAGCCCTGTGTTTGTATGGATGTTTGTGCGTGCGCAGCAATTGCGCAAGCGCAGAACATCTGACAGCTTGGGGAGCCTACACGTGGTTGAAGTAGGAGCCTGTCAGTGCTGCGCTCCCACTCCACAGCAGAAAGCAGCAGTATGGGGACTGCAGGGTTCACCATGGCCATACCTCACATGGAAACACATAGTATCAGACTGTGTAGTTCTTTTTGTTTGTTTGTTTTGTGTTTTGTTTTTTTATGTTTTCATTTTCACCTTCCCACCCCTGATACTTCCTCCTGATCAATTAAACACACACACACACACACACACACACACCCACCCCTACACACACACCTGGATGTTCCCCACCCTCATCCAAAGTTAGCATGATGCCAACTCTGAGTGACCCCTGTCATACTCAAACAAGATGAGTGACACCAGCTAATTTCCCAGTGACAAACTGTTTGTGACAATTACAATCATTATCTCCAAGAGAGGAAGTGAATTTATTTAGATTCAATTACAGTATAATGAATGAGCGTTAGGAGGGCAGGCCTCCACTCAAGTGTGACAGCTCGGTGGACAGGGTTGTGCTGAGCTGTGATGAGGCTGCTGTCACTCACTTTTTGGGGTTTGCAGAGTGAATAATCAGATTGACTCACTGAATTATATTTAATATAATGCGTCTGATTTGCTTGTGTAATATTTTCAAAAGGAGAAATTTGCCGTTACCTTCAGTAACTTCTTATACTCTGAGTGGAAACAGCATTCATTATGATTTTTCCTCAATCTCTGGGAGTCGGTTACACCAAGACATAACACATGACTGAACGATCAAAAGTCATGTGCTGTTATAAAATACAACAGACCCCAGACTGGTCTCCCCAGAGAGAAAAAAAGAAAGCAGGGGTTGTTTGAAGTAGCTCGATGTTGTAACACCACTGCAAACAGTCTTGTGGGTGAGGTTGGGTTGGATAAATTCTCAAAGCTTGGAAAGTGAACAGTCAGTGGGCTGCCATTTCTGTATCCTACCAGTGGGGGCAGCACTGTCCATATAGATCTATATGAATTATACTGACATGGAGCAGAGCCCAGTGTTCAAATGTAGTTCCAGCAACTTTGGCTGAGGCTATTGGTCAGTTGATGAAAAAGGAAAAAAAGACCAAACTAACAAGATTGCTATTGTCACTGCTCCTTTTCAACTGTGAAACATGTTGTTAACTACTGAAGTGTAAAATTTGTGGACTGTTAAATTTGTGATGGAAGTCTACCATAAAAAAAGAGTAATGAATGAATTAAAGGACCCATAAGGTGACCTTTCCATGTCTAGGTCCTATAATTAATAGGTCTACTGTGAGTATCAAAGTGCTCAGTCCACATAGAAATCCTGTATTCAGAAATTAAACCTGAAAAAGAGCCATCAGGACCTTTGTAACTTTGTGATGTCACAACAAAACAGTCACTGCTCCCAGGCATGCCCAAAGCCAAGCTCATCTGGACCCAACAGTTCAGGATTTGGTTTGTCTGAGTGAAGCTCTCTTCTGATTGACTCACCAAACTGTTGTTGCGGAGCTCCATAGAGAAGCCTGATAGAGGAGAGGTAATATCTTCATATGGATTAACACTTCACAAGAAAGGTCTAACATGGAACCTTTAATATTTGAACCACAAAAACAAATGCCATACATTAACATGAATACAGCCAGGTGGTGTTCAAGTTAACATTTTTTTATGCTGTGTTTGTGCACTGTACTCAATAGCAACTTTGAGGCAAAAGCTATTTTTTCTCCTGTCAGTACAAAGAACAGTGCCAGTTTTCATCAAAACAATATTTGCTGCAACCACCCTTTACCTTCAAAACACACCACTTCTCCTCCGTGCACTCACGCAGCTTTTCAGGCACTTGTCAGGTAGGTTGTTCTGAGCATCCAGGAGAACTTACCTCAGTTCTTCTGTGGATTCAGGCTGTCTGAGTGTCTTCTGTCTCTTCATATATTTCCACACTGACTCCATGGAGCTGAGATCAGAGCTCTGTGGGGGGGGCAGACCATCTGTTGCACGACTCTCTTGTTCTTCCTCTCGTTGTCATGCTGCAGAGTGACTCAGATGGCTCCCTTGCGTGATGGAGAAGGATCCAAACATCATAAGTTCCTATAACTTTTGCGCAGTGTTGAACATCATCTCTTGGTTATACCCTGTGATCGAAAAGTTTGACATTCTTTGTGTAGGTTAATATTTAATCAAACTACATCAAAGTTGTTATATCAGAACATATTAGAATTACATGGATAACCTAGTTTGGTAATACTGTAAACAAAGTCGGTACTAGTGGCCCTCTCTTTTTAAATTATAACCATTTATGTTTATATGTGTAAGGACAATGACATAGCACAGACCAGTGGTTCCCAACATATGAGAACATAAAGAGCACTATAATCTGCATAAATGTTAGAATGTATATGTATTTGTATGTATCAGTATAGTCCATATCGTTATAAAACTTGACCAAAGTGCACACAGCAAAGGTGGGTGTATTCCATGACACATGAGCAGATTAGCTTTCACTATTTTGCTCAAGGACTCCTGCCTGGCAGTTGATAGACAGACCTTGACTCATTCAGCGATATCAGACCTCTATTCTTATGGGTTTAGGACCCCCCTCAGTCCAGCCCCCCTACCCCTTCGAATCAGCCTGCCAACAGAATCTATCAGCGGCCCATCAGTCTGCTTGTCAGTTTGTGGACAATAATGGTCCACAGTGACAGGTAAGGACATCTGAGACTCAGGTTCACCTCTAGACCTGAGCCAGGCTGTCACTGCCAGGGTAAACTCTGACCTATGGATCGTCTCTGAGGGGAGGTCTTAGCTTCACATTAATTCATTCCCTTAGGGGTTTGGGGCGGAGACACAAACTAAGATGTTAACCAAATGATGTGTGAATTAAAAGATTCACATTGCACTTTCACACTGCACTTTTGTTGTGTGTAGCTGTGTCTTTATGCTCCATTTGGCACAAATGCTGACTTGACAGTACTTTTGCCTGCTTGGTATTCCTGTTCACTACAGTGAATGGGACCCTACATTACAGCCTTATTGATTGCAGAGCCTATGATGTTCTCCTGTGTGCAGACTCTAGGGGGAAATCAGCAGGTGCTCTGTGAACCCATTGCATTGAATTAAAGGCCGGCCTTTTCACTTACTACACTGTATTCCTATCATAAAGTCTTTGAAAGCAATTTCAATTAAAATGAAATACTGCACATTTTGTGCACATAACAAATATTACTCAACGGCCAGAAGGTCATATTTATGTAAACGCTGGAGGAGGCAGGAGTACAGGAACAAGCAAAAATCATTTAATGATTTGTCCTTAAGGCAGATGCAGACACTCGGCTGTTACAGAGAGAGATATTAAAAGTTCATGATAAGATTTGGGGTCAGTCTGAAGGCAGAGACATGCTTCTCCAGGCTGTACATGACCGGGGTCATTCTGAGAGAGGGATCAATCAACCTTGACAAACAGGTCCACATGAAGCCTCTGCAGCCGCAGCCACACACAACACCCCTCTCTGCAGAAGGTCACAGAGATGTAGGGGAGACCGGGGAGGGTTGTAACATCTCTGACATTGTATATCTATACCCTGGAGTTCTTTTAAGCAGCTGCATTTAAACAAGATATTACAGTACATGTGTAGGTGCAGATGTAATCGCTGCAACACAAACAGAACATGGATGATTTAGGCTTAAACAGAACAAGTAAAACGTTACAATTCACCTCTCACACTCCAGGTTAGTTGTTATATCAACTGCAGTGAAATGACACATTATGATATAAAGATTCTGTCAAAATGTTGTGACAAACTCAGCATCCAAATGACTTTCTAACATAATTGATTGAGGAAGCGAGCGAAGAGAGAGCAGGCAGGGCACGGAGGGGTTGAGGGTATGCACAGCTCTGACAATGAAATGACAAGTTTTTCCATTTGAAATAGTAAAATATTTTCAGCTCATTATGAACTGTGGTGGGACTAATGAGAGGCAGTGGATGTCATTAGAGTGCCGGTTGTGCCGAATGTGGTCTGAGTGATCAGATCAGATCAGACCTGACCTCAGCGCTGAGATCAGATCACCTGTGACGGATGTTAAAACCAGGTCTGAACAGGGTCAATGTAAATTCACATGGAATGAGTCGCAATTAGTACAGTAATAGCCTGCCTTAAATCAACAGTCAGATTCCCATATGACACAGAAACTTTATTTTCTTGCAGCAATTATTCCTGCTCTACAGACATTAAGAGCTCCTTTGAGTGATTGCATCAAAACTTTACACACCTCCTTTGCAAAACTATACAAAGCTAAATATTCTGATGGAGCCACTGTCTGGGATCATTTAATGTTTCAGTGCATATATACGCTTGTGTCTACTGTTTTAAATGCATACCCTTCAGGTATAATTGAAATGATAATCCAAAAAATGATATATTTGTTTATTTTTAAACCATCTTAATGCAGTTTACATCTCCTTTCTTTCAGCTACAGACAGTGGGTCACCAGAGCCAATCAAAAGAGTGGAGGATTAGAGCCTCTGAGTTTTCTGTGTGATCAAATGAAGCTATAGAACATTACAGGTAAAGACTGAGAGGCCTATGTGGGCCAGGCTTGGGGCATGGCTGACAGTGGTCTCTGCTTTGTTGTAACATCACAAAGTATAAGTCCTGCTTGTTCTAAGACACTGATGCAGGTGGTGTAAATCTCTAACCTGAATCTGAACCTACAAGGACAAGGGAGAGGAAGGCTGGCTTCGTCAATTTCGTAGCAATTGAGAGCTACCGCATCACTATAAGTTGCGTTAATGCTGCATTCAGGTTCCATAAAGGGAATTTCTTATCCAACAAGCAACACAATACAGCACAAAAAGCTCCAGAGTAGTAAATATTAACTTTCAGTGAAGTTTTGAATGTCAGGAGGTAAAATTCACTGTGTGGCTGTAATAAAAGGCGAGGCTTTCATAAGGGAATCCTCTTTCTCCGAAGCCTCTGCATGAATACAGTAGCGATTATCTCGATTTGCTAACCTTTTGGAATGCAAGTCCTCAGAGATTCACATCTGCGCTCTTCACTCGTGGTGTATATTGTGAATGTTAATGTGGGGTGCTGCTTCCTGTGTTGCTATAAGCAGATAATGGACTTATGCATAATAATATTCAGCAGGGATAATCTCATTTGAGGCTGCTTTTTTTTCTTCTTCTCTAGATAACATCCTAACACTGTTAAAAATGCTTTTCCTGGTCCTCTAAACTTGCAGTCACAGCTTTGCAGATGGTCCATAGGGAGCCTTAAATAAGTTTGATTCAAATTAGGACACTGGTGATATTTTTTATTTTTATTTTCTTTTGCATGATTTTTGGTCTTTATCTCTGTGTTACAGTCTATTTTGAGACTTTGTTCTCCTCTTTATTTGTCATCATTCTTATATTTTCACTCTCAGCACAGAAAGTGATTGTGTCGGTGATCTACATATGTCTGGTGAATTTCATACTAACCTTGCCAGCAGATCATTGAATTTTGTCCTACTTTAACCCAGAGGAGGCTTCTAAAAAAAGAAGCCGTAGTTGTTTTCATTCATTTCACATGCTAAAAAAGATCCAGAACATCAACATGTGCTTGATTTTCCAGCCAGGGGAGATGACAGAATGACTGCACAGATGTAGCAGGAACTCCACAGTGGGTGCCTATACACACACAAACACACAAAGAAAATAATTAAATATATCTAAAATAGAAACATGTTTGTTTCTGCACAATGCTAAATCTGAACCTAAGCCAGACAGTGATCTGGAAATTCAGGACACCCCTGTTTTGCTGACATATGTGCATGAATGAATGGAAGATGATGGTGTCATCCTGTGGTGCCAGTCACATCAACTTATCTGACAACAGAAAAAACAAAACAAAACTGCAGTTTCCACACTGACTCCATCCCTTTGCTTTCAGCACAGTTGAATAACTGCATTGTCTTTACTGTCAAATGTAAAATGCAGTTGGCTATGGTCACCTAATGTTGCACTGTATTTGTGCTAATTAATAATTAATTAGTTTCATAAGGTAGTACTTACTGCAGCTTTTTAACATTTACAAACACCTGTAATGAATGGTTTATAACGTATGATAATGAAGCTGATATATTGTACATTAATAAGTGTTATTATTAATATGCAACATGCAGTTCCATCATTTACAACTTGTCTTGTCTCATGTCTTCTGTTGTTACAGCTGGCATGTCATTGATTTATTTAGTTTATACACCAGCCTCCATTTATAGTAGCCCACATACTGATAGTTGTTTTAAATATAATTAATAATTGCATTTATTATTAGCAGTTGCATAATAGTTGTTTTAAATTATTTGCTTATTCAAATGCACGAACATCATTGTTTGACTTGCTGTGAATTGTTTCTCTAGGTGTCAGTTTGCTACTTTTAAGTGAGTGTAAAATTGCTTTCATATATGAAAAATAAAGGTGATCCTGAGCCACTTCAGTGTGAAATTTCATCACTTAAGCAAATAAAAAGATGTCCTCTCATTGGCTGAGGAGGTTTATTCTGTTTACACACAACAGTGAGGTGATTTACTGCATGTTGCCAATACCATTACATCTTAAAAAGGATAATAAGAGCAATTTCATGCGGTAAATACATTTTTTGTTTTGCTTCCAGTATGTAATGCTGGAAGCAAAACAAGACATTAAGCCAATATCCAGTTGAGGACAGCATTTACAGGACTTTTCTGAACAAAAAAAATTTAAAAAAAAAATAAAACAAAAACAGAAACAAACAAACCAAAAAAGTTGTGATTAAAATGTTAGTTCACGTGTGTTATTTTGACTTTGAAATGAGTGCGGGGGAGGAAGAGGTCGTCCCATAGATTTAGGGATTAAAGCAGCTGCTGGGCGAATCCCCCGTCCACATCTGCTGCCTGACACCCCGACTGCTAACGCACCTCTGGCTACTCTGCATCGCATCAGGTGCCAATTAATTCTGAAAAAGTTAGTGGACGGCAGAATCCATGTCGATTTGAGTGGTTTTTTTTTCTCTGCTTTTTCTTTTTGTGTGTTTCAAAGCAATTACAAAACCTCACTCCCACCACCCATGGTGGCTTATCCCCAACAAAACAGGGTGAGTAAGGTAGGTTGTGTTGATTTATTTTCAAATACACCATGACTGAAGATAATTGTGGAAGGTTTCCAGTGAGGAGCAAGATTTCCTGGCATTTTCAGAAGCTAATTTTAAAATAACACTTGAATTTTCATATAATATATGAAAATATGAAAATTCAAAATTGTCATTTAAAATAACTACAATCCTGAACCTCTCTGACAAAGTTGGCTTCATGAATATCCCCAATGGGCTGTTGTGTTTACATTTTATACAATAAATCATTTGTGAATGTAAATATTGCATCTTGCAATTGTGCAACATAATAATTTCGTGCAGCGTTATGAACAGCAGAACTCCTACAGTAATGATATGCAAACATCTTGTAAACAAGAGCAGCTCTAATTAAAACTGTAATGGCTGCTTGCTGCTCAGGTTATCCCACGTTCTTAAGGTGGAACTTCATTCTCATCCCTCATCTGCGAAATAAGTTATTGCAAAGTGCAACATTCATTCCTGGGAGTTGCAATAATGTCGAATCAAGAGATCCTCTGTCTCTGCTAAGTGTATTTCCATAGTTGCAGGAAATGTAATCTGTGTCGGTATCAAATAGTCATAAATGAAGATTTGAAGCTGTGCATGTGGACGAGTAGTGGAGGGGTGAGTGATTTGAAGCCTGGGGCCCCTCCGCCATAACAAATGAAAATGAGCAGTGTGATCTTATTTTGATTGCTGCTCTGGCATAAGAGAGGAGACGACCCCATTCTCTGACGGGTGGAGAAGCCATTTAAATGCTGTTTTCAATGAGGGAACAGTTGGTTTGCTGCAAAACTGAGTCCGAAATAATGTGCTTCACAAGGTTATTGCGAGGCATTGTGCATGTTGTGCAAATATCTGCTGATGGTTTTTGCACGTGCGTTGGATTCAGTTTGGTTCTATCAGTGATTTAGAAGTCCACTAAATGATGATCAACATCATGGGAATTGTTTCATTTTCACCATTTTTCTAGAAACACCTGCTCTACACAGCAGCTCTGTCTCCTCAATGGTAAACTATTCATTAGTGCATTACACTGCATGTACTGTGGACCAGTGATTCTAAATCATTTTTACATCACAGACCCTCGAAGTGACTTGAATTAGACCACAGACACCCATTTGATGCAGTTTTCTCATAGAGTTTCTCATCTGATGAGACATTTGCTTTTTCAGTGGTAAAACCAAAAGACAAAAATGATCATACATTGTGTCACAGAAAAAAATTACAGAAAAAATATATTATTCACCCTTTTTTCTTCATGCCCTTGGAACCCTTTTAAGCAGCACCGGTTTGCATGTTGAGTAGGGCTCAAAGATGGGGGCCCCCGAAGTGTCCAATGTGTGACTGCTTCTATACTTCAGCCAGGCACAGTGTGAGTGAGTTATCAACAAGATGAAGTGGAGTTATCATTCGATTCATGAAAAAAGGAAGAAACTGCATGAGAATGAACTGCAGGAACAGCAATCAGGCAAACTTGTGTTTGTTCCTCTCCATGTTTAAAACAATATGGCAGGAGTGGGAGGGATTACTAGTCCATGTTACTCACCTAGAATTCAGTGTATCTGTGTCTTCCTTAGAGTTCACAATGGGCCCAAGTCATTTGTATATATTTTTGGCCCAAAACCGAATGCCCCCCAGCAGAATTTTGCCTAGGGTCGCATGGAGGTCTGAACCGGCTCTGTTTTTAAGGACAGCTGGGGGTTTACCACTGCTCTATACTACATGTAGTTCCTTTGGCACATATCACGACCCCGTGACCCCATATGTATGTTTGCTATAATTTGAATTCACATAGTAGGGATGACCAGACAGCCATTGAATGAATGCTAATTAATTGAATAGATGATGAAACAAAGGGATCTTAATCATAGTGTTCCATGCAATAAATAGCATCTGCTTTACCTGGCCCCCGGGGAAAACATGGAGTAGTGCATCAAACAAAAATTGATTTTTGTCAGACGTCTCTCAAAATATTCCTCTGTTCTGTTCCACACAGAAAGGATCAAAGTCAAGGATTGTCATCTGACAGCAAAGGAAATAATTTAAGGACCCTGTAGCTCAGATGAACAGCAGATTCAATTTCACTAGCTGAGCTCTTTCTCTGTTACTGAAAATACAGCTGCCCACAGATAAGTGGGGATGCAATCACACCTGAGTTCCTCTGTCATGTATCCAACACATGTTAACACAACAGGCCTGAAAGTGAGGAGGAAGCTTCATTGTCGCACATAGTTAGAAGCGTGCAGCAGATAATGGGAGGCATGTTTTCATAAGTATGAAAGCGAAGCTGTCAGCGTGCGCAGATGAACTTGTTAACGGTAACACAGCTCTATCTCATTTGAGGACTGTGGTCTTGTCATTATCATGCCGCGCTCCAACATCCAGGTGCACATTCACCAATTTCAACCTCCCCCCAATATGCTGAGAGTCATAATTTGCTTTTCCACTCCATGACACACTGATATCAGCACCATCAATCTGCTGCCGGCCTGCAGAAGGCTGGTTATTACTTTAGATCAGTCAGCCTTTTCAGGTCCTTTGATGGAACATCTTGTGAATTGTCAACACACCTAGGCACATTATTGGTGATAACCACCTTCATGCTTGAGTGGTTGACAGAGTGCTTTGACATTAGGATGGATGGGCTGCAATCTTTGTCTGACTCTAGATTTGCATATCATATCCAATGTCCAGTGTCTCAGATATTAAAACATCCTTTTATTTTCCTCAAAGATCTTTATATTATAAGCTTAAGGGTCCTGTAAACACGCCACTACAGTATATAAACGGTGAAATATAGCACAATAATAGAATTTTTCCCAGGGGACATTTCTAAATTGTTGTCTTTTATGCTGCTGTAGCTGGTTTTAAAAGCAGGCCTTCTTATTCCCGCTCACGGGAAGTTTATAATTACATCAAGACATGGAAGGGAGCTTTGAAACTCGGAGTACTGATTGGCTTAAGAGATGAAAATGAAGGCAAGGAGATAAAATGATTTCTAATTCAGTGGGAAGGGGTGCTAAAGATTTCACTTCGCATCTCAGTTAAGGTTTTAAACAGAGTGTAAAGTCAGAAAGTTACAGCAGAGCTTTCTACTGTAGTAGGTCACATTTCAACTTGTTATATGATTTTGAACAGTGATGTGATCATTCTTTGTCTGTGCATTCAGTTGCATGTCTAATGATAGTCACACTGTGCATAACTAGATGAAGTGAAGTAAAAATGGCAAATTCCTGTCTCTCCTTATATCCCTTCTATTTTGCTCGCATTGTTTGCTTCGAGGGCAGAGTATACTTGTTTACAAGCAAGTACGCACACCTCCAAATACTTCTCTGTGTGCAAATCTAATTCCATGCATATCATTTGCATAAAAATTGTATAGGATTTTTGAGGTCACATTTATTTTCTCAGTCCTGTGCAACACACACAGGGTGTTGTGTGACACAATTACATTAATGAAAGCCTCACTTTGTCAGGTCGCATCAGTAGATCTCTACTGAGACATAATGTGTTGTGGAACAAGTTATCATGTTAACATTAAGAGTACAATGTGTTCGGCAATAATAGATTAGAAGAGTGTGATGTGTAATTAGGGAATGTGTGATGACTCTTTCTTTACTTTAGGAGTATGTGGTGTGAATAGTTGCCCTGGAATGCATTTAGAACTTTCCAACAGCTGCTTGATGATTTAACTTTCTTAGGTGAAGTGAAAGGAGACAAAACCTTCACATCTCAGAACAAAGATTTCGAGAGAAAAAAAAAAGCAACAACAGCAACTCACATCACCTGTTCTATAGCGAGGGGAGCCCTGTGGTGCAAGTGCGACATCTCTATCATCATGCTTTTGAGTTATTCACAACAGCGTGTCAAGACAAAGAGAAACAGAGATGTCATCATAAAGACGTGGCGCCCCAGCAGAGGCAGAAGCAATACTGATGAGAGTTGTCTTTGCCTTGCGCTTAAACTGTGACACTGAAACCAGCTGAGCTGTCAGGCCTTCCCTTCTCTGCTTCATCAGTGACTTGCCAGCTGGCAGACCAAAAGAAAAGACCGAAATAAAAACTGGAACAAATTAGATTCTTACAGAGTCATGACAGAGATCACTAATGGCTTTGCGCAGTCAATGCATTGTTGAGTCAGTTGTTTGTGCCATATGGCAATGCAACTTCCTGTCAAGGCAAGAAGACACTGCATTTCAACAAAATATACATAAAGTAGATATCCAGTCTGTCATAATCATCATCATCACCATCAACATAATCATTATTATTTCCAGTTTTAAGACGCAGATACATTTTTTCATTTGTTATATCATTCCTATTATTCTCAACCCTCTGAGCTTGCCATTGTTATCTGTGCAGAAATATTATAAAATCAAACACAGCATGTTGCAACAATGGTATTCAGTTATCACTTATGGTGTTTTTTAGGTTTCTTGTTACCGATGCAACAATGTGGATGTAGAATTTCAGTGTTGTTAGTTGAGCCAGACATGCTTTCCATTCAGCTGGGTGTTCCTCTAAAGAAAACTATAGAATACACAAAGTACAAAATTTCCTTCTAACATGAAATGGATGCAGTCAAGTTCAGTGCAAGTTCAAGTATCACACTGTATAGAACCTCCATAAATCTGTCCTCCCTTATTACTAATTTAAACCAATATGTGATGCACAGAGAGGCGTTTTCTTTTATAGTTCAATTGTATTTTGATTTGCACACCCCCACTTTGAAAAAAAGATACTCACATAAAGCCAATGAAGTGGAACCAACAATCCCACAACTTGTGACAGGTCTTTACATGTGCCCACCATTTGTCTGCGTGCTGACATTTGATGGTGGAGCTGCTTGGAGCAAACGCCAAACATTTAACAAAACACATTTCATCATCTGACAGTCATGTCAGTGCAGAGGAGGCCCTGATCTCTGTTATGCTGAGGGGGGTAACTGGATTGGGTGATTATGAGCTGTGGAGGTGTGTGTATGTGTTGTATTGTGGGTGGGAGGACTTACAAAGGGAGGGAGAGCGTTTGGCTTACAGGTTTTCTCTTGAACACCTCTCTACAGGAGAAACAAAGGTGGTAAATGGCATAGTGCAGAAAAAGAGAGGGAGAAAAGATGACAACTAGAAAAACAACCTGCATTACTGGTAAATTTCTATTTGTCCCGGTAAATGAGCAGCCCATGTGTAGGCAATTTGCACCACCAAGTATTAGCTTCAATGGAGCTGTCAGAGAAAAAGTTTTGTTTCTAAAGCTAAGACAACTTTGACTATTAGCATCTTTCTCAACTCCACAGCCTATTCCACGACAGGCTATTAGAGTCTATTTTTATTTTCCACTTTATTCACAAAGCCCAGAATGTCTCAGTAGGGATTTGTATCCAGGGGTTTGCTAGCTAGCTAAGCTGTGTCAGCAATACATGCAAACTAAAGGTAGGGGAGGAGATCTTTTTCTGGAGCGTTTTCACTGTATTGCTTGAGCTCCTCTTCACACCCCATTGCAACCAATTTATTAAATGTTTAAAAAATGCCGGACAATCCTGTAAAAACTCCATCCAATCGTTTTGAATGCCACGAAGGAATTCATTGGATCATGATGCGTCTATCAAACTGCCGTCTGCCCCTCCCTACCCCCTTCTGCTCGTATCCTTCTCTGTGCACTAATCTTCTAGTCTTCAGCGATTTATAATACAGAAAAGATGGCACCAGAGCGAGAGCTTATGCTAACTTGCTAAACGCTCTGGAGGTGTGGCTTCGGGAGTCTTGAGGGGCTTGGACTTTTGAATTGTGTATTTTCAAAATGTAGCCACCTGGAACCATTTTTCCAGGATCTTCTTCTCTACCTTTAACATTATAATAAATGTAAACACATTAAATGTTTCTTAAACCAAACCAGATAAAACTTACACAGATTTATTTTCACTAACTAGACAATTGAGAGTCAGCAAGCTCATTAGCATGGTTGCAAACAGAACAATAAACTCAAACCAACACCACCTGGTTCCTCACTGTCTGCAAACCACACTTCTTTATCCTCTCAGAGGGAAGTTAAATTGAGGGTAATACAGTCAAGAAGCTATAGCAGCCTCCTGCAATGCTCCTACTGTCACAGATTTCACAATACATTTTCACCATTTCACCATTTAAATACATTAGTTGCTGCACCATTAGACTCTTGATTTGGATAGGAAATGAAACTCCCTTATCAACCTCTTTAGCAATCCAGATACTCTATCTACAGTATATTGTAATGCAGTAAAATCAGTCATTGTAAGCTTTGGAAGTGGGTTCTGCAGCAGAGGTAAAAGCCTTTTTCCTGCACTTTGCATTCATGGAGATGTGACAGAAGGACTTCTGATGACAGATATAAAGAGTATTGAGAGTGTGAGAGGAGATAAAAGTCTGTCTAACTTCTGTCACATTACTTGAGATATAAAAAAAAAAAATGCTTCATTTTAGAAATGTCTCCGAAGGTTAGCCCAGATGACTTTCCCGTGGCAAAGATTTACACACAACCAAAAATATGATACAACTACGCAGGCTGACAGATTTTGTTGACCTCAGAAAAGTTTGGAAAAGTAAATTAGACTATTGTGATGTTTCTGAGGCAAGAAGAGCGTTGCGGGATTTGATAGCAGCCCGTTCGGAAATCAAAACAGCCTTTTATCAGCGCCTGAAATAGAGCCTTTTTAAGATAAAGGCAGTGCTCTTCCTCTGTGCCTCGCCTCCTCCACCCCCCCCCCCCCCCCCCACCCCTTTAGCTATGGTATCTCCTATCATGGCGTTTTAATGGCTCAGCAGTTCTCATGTATGATATTGATGAGAAATCACGTCACGGTGTCATCTGTATTTTAACAGTGATGGATTGCACTCAGGAAGCTCTCCACTAAACGGGGGAGGTTAAATTAAAAGGCAGTGCCAGCGAAATGAATAGGCACCGACTGCCGCAGAGTCGTTACCACGGTGACCACTTTATTGGCAAATCACAGTGATGAACCTGAATATGCATCTATGGGCTCATATGCTAATAGAAACAGCGTGTCGAGGAGATAGCCCAGGGAAAATAAACAGGAAAAACAGGAAATGAAACGTCAAATACAGGTAAACAGATGCATTTGTCTCCATAACGCTGGGAAGGTGTTGTCCCAAAAAGTATAGATAGACATCTACTTTGCCACTGCAGGAGCTGCAGCACATTTTTCAAGAGGATGAGGAATCTTTTCCACAGTTTTTGTCTATCTGTGGGGTGAAGAGAAATTATGCCAAGTGATACCATCAATCCCAGAGTTCATTCTCTCAGCAGATTATGCTTGAGAGTGTGGTAGCTGCTTTATTGCTTTTCCATCTACCCAAGTGGGAACTTCTCATGACCCACTTGGCAATTCACCTCATTTGGCTCTTTAGTCTCTGCATCAGACTACTTCTGTAAAATAATGAACAGGGTTTTGCAGCAGCGGTAAATCTTATAATCCCACCAAATGCATTTAAACTCTTGCTACTGACTCTGAAAAGTGTCATTCTGGACCACAGGAACTTTTTCATTGATTTTTTTTTTAATATATAGAGCTCAAGGGGCATTTAAATGACCACCCCTCACTATTGTGCAGAGGGGATGTTGCTAACTGCCACCAGCTTATGTCACAAAAAAAAGGCCTTGACAGTATTTAGTTCTAGTCGGAGCCTGCAACTGTGCACTTTGTCTTTAGGTGTTCCCAGAACAGTCTGATCTGAAAACACCCTCCATGTATCATGATATGTGATGAAGTGTATTTAAAATTTTATTATTACAACATGTATTCCCTTTCATGCACATTGACATTATCCCTCTAATCTTTTGAGTCAAAGAAAAATATATCAAAACTGTTCAATGACAGCAGGGGGATCTCCATCTGCCAAAGCCATCTGTGATTTGATCAAAAGCTGAACATTAGCTCCTACTGGACCTTGTAAACAGTTGAGAACACGTAGTTCATTTTGTCAGCTGTTGTCTCAGTAGTCCATGCTGAGCTTCCAGTCTAACCATGAAAATGTGTTTGCATATTCAGATCAACCTGACCTTGACCTTTAGCTTGTTAGTCCCAGTCAGAGTGATAAAAGACAGGCTTCTTCGTTGTAGCTTGCAGATCAATGATATCACAGAACGTCTGGCAGTCTCTTGGAGAAAACTCATTTTAAAAGAATGTGTCAATTATGTTTCTCTGCTGTCGTTCACCTCCTGAAACACTGGTGTGTCCTCATTGTCAGCTCCATATCACATGTTACTCTCAACCCCCTCCCCACTTCCAGTCCAATCAAATCAAATCTGAGAGATGCTCAAATCCATCTCTTAATCTCTGTGGCTGGTAAATTTCTCTTTACATTTTGTCCATATCAATGACAGACAATTTATGAGTGGCCTCATGCAGTGGTGGTTGTCTGGACTGTGCTCAGTTGGTGGTGGAGGGCAGCAGCACCTGCATTTCAGGAGTTTAAGATGATCTTCACTGTCTTTCAAAACAAATGGCACTTTGAGCGCCTCTTTTACTTGTGATAAATGAAACATAAACATGACGAGTAAGCATCAAGAGATTAGAACAGACAGCAGATATCATGTTCTGCCTTTATTACAATATCTCCTTGTGTTCTTTTCCTTATGTTGAAGCAACGGTTCAAAATTTGATTGATGACTCATCAGTTTCATGAATAAACTGAGCAAAACCTTTATTTCTTCATTCTGGTGACAGAAAGAAGAGTGTTGTTTGTTTCTGATCCACTTTAGAAAATTCATTTTACGGTGGCTCTGATGATGTGACCAAGCAAGGGGTCGTGGGCTTATTCTTGTGTTTACAGGGGCTTTGATTTGCCTGTGACTAAGTCTCTCTGTTGGGTTGTGGAAACCAAAATATTTTTATGTAATCTCTGAGTGTTCCTCTTCCGTCTTTGACTATAACCTCGTTGAGGTTAATTGAGGGAAGATGAATTGTGGTGCTATGAATAGTTGGTGCAATATTTTCTGTCGAAACCAAAATGCACTCATAACACAGTGTGACTATGAGTGCACACAGATGGTGTCTCAAAGGAATAAGACATTTCAATGTCACGGCAGCCTGCTTATTATAAGAGAGCAACATTTATTTCAACCAGGGTTTCTCGTTTGTTCTGCGACGATGAACTTTTAGTTTATGGTGTTCACAAAGCAGGTTATTTGACAGACAACCAGACTGGGAAGCCGCCTCAGCATCCCATTATCTCTTCATGAGTTAACACCTGCACAAAGCACAGGCAATCAGATCTAAAGGAAGAAACCAGGATTTGTCATGTATTTTGCAGCCTTTAGAAAAGCTATATTATCTAAATGATAATAAGAATTCAAAAGAAGCACAAAATGTATAATCATGAAGCTGATTTAACAAGTCTCTCAAACAGTTGTAACAAAAGATAAACACCTTAACATTCATTAAAGTAGATTTAAACCCATTAACTAATTTAGATTTATGCTTAAAATATCATTCCTTGTGGTATATAAACACAGTTATTTCATTTTTTTTTAAAAATTCACTTTATTTTTCCACGTCTTCATTCCTATAAAAGGTTTATTTCTATTTCTGCAGTGTGCAGTTTTTGTTACGTCATGACATTTTGAAAATCAATTTTTGAAAAGTTAAATCTTACAAAAAGTTATTTTATTTTGTAGTATATTTTATTTTGGGATATTCTTATTTTCAGTGACTGTTTTGAATAGAAAGAACCATCATGTTTTAAAGAGAGGTATAATGTTAAGACACAATACTGGAATAAATTCTGCTTTTTCTAACAGTGATATGTTGTTCTTTGCCTGACAAGTTAAAGCTCAGAGCTGCTGTGTTCATATGGACTCAATCACCGTGAAAACATCCTCTGTCACACTCACTTTGATAGGATTAGCGCACAGCTGTGGGCAGGAATGTGGAAAACTCTGTTTTACATAACATATTTGTGAGATGTGTGTGTGTGAGATGTTTCAGAATTGACATGTGGGTGCTTAAATGAAATGTCTACACAAAAACCTTGTATATATATCTCCACGTGGACATGTAATCAAAGATGATACCTTCTTCCTGCGGGAGTTGGCAGTAAACAAACACCGTGAAGATGTGCCAGGATGTTATGTACAATATATTGAGTTGCTGGTGGCTTGATAACTATTCCTTACCACTGTCACAGCTGCCAGCTTTGGAACAAAATGATAAAGCTGTGTCCTACTTTCAACCCCCCTCCCCTCCCCTCCCCTCCCCGTCCCTCCCCACCCCCACCCTTACCCCACCCCATCACAAAAAAAAAAAGAAAAAACTACTTATAAAAGTTTGATAATACCATGGCCTTCCCCTCCTCAGCCATTCTTATCCCCCCTCCCTCACTTTCCATCCAGCTCAGTGTTTTCCCCCAAATAAAATTATTTTTCTTTTGTGTCCTTGCAATATATTCATAGCACAGGAAAACAGGCAGAGGATCGAGATCAAGCAGCCCAGAGAGTATCAAATGGAATATATTCATGTGGCTGTGTGGGTTCTCTCTGTTGCAGACTTTAAAAAAAATAAAAAAAAATCAAGCATATTTTATACATAGGATTCACACTAACATTGCTCGGATGCTATCTCTAAAGGCAAACACCATACATAGCCTGTCACCTGTTGGGCTGGCTGAGATTGCACTTCCCGGTTTGTATAAAGTGTAAAAAATTATATGGTATTATGTATTGTTTAGTATTCACATGATGTTTCCAAATCAGGATTTGGATGCGTTTGAATAATAAACAGTCATTTGATGTGTGTCCAGGCTTTTTCCTTTTAAAAACCACAAAGATCTTTATTGACCAAATAAGCACACATTATATTGCTTAGAGTGTATCATTTGCATTTAGTCGGTTCTTTGTTGTAATGAGATCCTGTGGGAAGTTACTGATTACACTGATGCAAACAGAAGGAAAAAAAAACCTATATATGGAAATCTCTGTGTTTTAAAAATCAAATTTGTTTCAAAAAGTAAGATAAGAAATCGTATACAGCAACTGTATTCATCACTGTTTTCAACAATGTGTGGCAGCATCTTCCAAATTCCACATCTTCCTATTATCTCATTAATATTTATATGATTTCATGCAACAAAATCCTTCTTGGTCTAGATCTCCAGCGGACAGCATCACTTTTCTGCCTCCCTGTCACCACTCTCTTAGGTTTGTTTTTCACTCCGGAAGGCAGCTGTTGTGAAAAAGCTCTACAGAGCCACTGCTCAGCAGACAAACACAGTTAGACCAGCTGGTGAACACAATGGAGCGTTTATCAGCTAAAGAACCACACATTTCCCCCAGGGGGAGGAGGTGGTGGAGACTAAAATCAGAGCTAGAAAAAGATTTAACATTGGACTTAAATTCACCGTGTCGTCAGAAATAGCCAGAAATCTTCAAATAAACCGTAGACTACTGTTGGTTCACAACTTTTTCACAGCTGGATGTCTATGTAAACTACTGTTTGCTAACAAGTATGCTCCCCCGATCACATTAAAGGGTGGTTTTTCAAACTGTTCTCTTAATTGTCCAATAATGATGTCATTAGTTTTCAAATTTGAAAAATACCAACCTTACCTGGTACCGGTAGAAGGGGTGGGGTGGGGCGGGGCGGGGCTAGCAGTGGTTCATTTGCATTTAAAGGGACAGACAATGAAACAGACTGTTCTGAACAGGGCTATTTTGAGCAGATTTAAATGAAGTTAGACTGTTAACTCTAAATGCTTCTTTTTGATTGGCAGTTAAACAGCTATTGGTGTTAATGCTTGATATGTAGCAGTATCAAAATGTGCATATACCTCCTTCATAGATATATAAGCATGTTATGGACATTATACTGGACAGTGGGGGCTGTGAGGATGACACATGTGACCTTTGTATCATGACACTAAAGGTCAGTCAATGCACTTTTGAAACTAACTTTTATCCCATGATTCCATGATACTGCAGCATTGAGGTGGTGTTTACACAATGTACCTGTGAATAAAAAAAACATCCTAATTAGTCCATGTGGGAGACCATTGATCTGTGCATCAGAGGCTTATGGACAATCTCCATCAATACCATGGATCATGGAGGGAACAATGCCAATACACATCTGGATGCCTGTTAAGCTTTTGTCTGCACACTGCACCACTCACCACATTGCATGCAGAATGAAAAAGGAAAACCTGTCATGACCATCATTAATTATGTTTTTCTTATTCATTTATCCTTCCATTTATCCATCATCAAAGATTGGTGTCGAGGCTGAACTGCCCTCGTCTGGCTCTAAATGGGTTGCTCTTATTTCACAAGTCATCTGATTTCTTTTGATTTGTTTTAAATTAAAGAAAAGACACAATCTACACATCCCCTGATCACTAATGGCACAAGCAGTCTAAATATAGAAATCTCAACTATGGTAGGATAAAGTTGGATTCCCACAAAAGAGCAGGAAAAAAAAATTACAACAGTGCCTTTGAACTTTATGCCGATGAATTCTTTTCAAGTCTTTTTTTTTAAGCACCCCACTTCTTGTGGGTCTTTGATATGTGTCTCTTTGACTGTTTGAAGGTGTCAACCACAGAGAGATCACATTTGTTTACTGTGGGCCACAGCGGCTCAAGCTCTACATGCTTTATTGTCACTCACCCTGTGGAGCAAAAAAAACAAAAAAAAAAAAAACGTGGACATCAAAACGTATTTGTGTTCTTTTTTTCCCCACACCGATCTTCAGTCTAACGTGGAAGCTTGTTTACTGCGGTGTGCGTAATGTGATTTAGAGGTATGTTTGGCACGGATGGTAAAAAATCCTACCTAATCGCGTTTTGTAAATGTCAGGAAAATTTGCAAGACAAGGCCTCTGTGACCGAGAGACTGTGGAGAAAAGACTCAGTGGGGGGGGGGGGGGGGGGCTCGAAGAGGAACACTGATCATGCACAGCAAAAAGGTTATATGTTTTACAGGGATTGTTGCTTTTCCTCAATGTGGCATTTCGTTCTGATGATGACGACTTTAATGTGAGTGATGTGATAATGTCAAGGATCTTCTCCTCTTGCTGACGCTGCTGGAGTGGCATTCAGCTCTCCTGCCTTCTAATCCATTCAGTATCAAAGGAGATTCACCTCCCACACACATACATTCATCTCACAGACACAGGCGTGAACGCACATAAGGGTTAGGGTTAGCTGGCAGAGGAAGGAGAACCATTCCTTTGAAGAGTCGGTGTAACCTACTGAATATGGACTGCATCTTGTTGCTCAGGGCTGGATATAATTAAAGATCCCCCCGTTCTTTGTTTCTTATTTCCCCTGAGGGCTCTCACCTCCCCTGGTACTCCCAGGGTGCCTCCCTGGATGAAAGCTTTTGCCTCTGTTCCCAAAGGAGCATCAATGACAAAAATCTACCCAAAGCCAACCTTTAGTACTTTCCACCAAAGTACAGACAGTGCAGATTTTAAAGCAGCAAAAACACTGCTCCTTAGTGTTCAATTTGTCTTGTTGACGAGGGAATTTCTGTACCTGCTGCAGGTACAATGCTCCAGACAGGGATGTACCTATTGACTGTTACCACTGTGGAACTGCCACAGTCTCTCCTCTGTTGCAACTACATCCATTAGAGCTAGAAGCAGTCCCTTGGGTGTGACAGAAAGAAAGAACCTAGAGGCTTAAGGATCTCTAAAACTAGGCACCAAGAAGCTACATTAGCCTAAAAGCAGCTTGACATGAGCAGTGTATCACCTCATCATCTGACTTCCTG
Organism: Caranx ignobilis; assembly: GCA_021432705.1. NCBI lineage: Eukaryota > Metazoa > Chordata > Actinopteri > Carangiformes > Carangidae > Caranx > Caranx ignobilis. Next base: position 5,047,000 of record MU269986.1, read on the forward strand.
CTGAAAAGCCAAAGCTCTGTGAGATTATTGTTACACCTCTCAAGTCGGTTCCCATGCATCCTAATTGACCCTGGAAACGACAAGGCGTCAACTTTAGGCCAATAAGAGCATCACTAAAGCACCTCAGTGTTACAAGGTTTTCACTCACAGGCACTTTGATGGTACAGCAGAACAAATATGCAGGAGTGCAACTGGAAAAACTGAAAGGTCAGAGCGATGCAAAGACTGTTGGACTTGCCACCCAGGAACCAGAGGCTGATTTTGTCTATGTCTTTATAAAACGAAGGACTATTATTAGTAGTAGTATTATGAAAAGACATATATATGTGTCACGTAGGAATGAAAAGTTTTGGTAACACAAGCTTAAGGGCCTAGACTGAGTGGGCAGGGTTTAGCGAATTATGAATGCAACACTATCGAAAAAATACATTCATTGATCTTATTTGAGATGTTAGAACTAGGGAAACAAGTTTCACTGTTGGGGTATTTTTAATTGGTTGAATTCATAATTAATCTAGTAGAATTCAGAGTTATCTATTCAATCAGTAAGTTGATCTGAGGATAATATTGAAATGCTGTTGTTCCACATGTCAAGAATGAAGCATGCAAAGCTGCGGTAACAGCATAAACCTGAAAGCATTTCCATGCATTTTTAAAGCATTTATCGTTGTTAATGTCATCAGATCATATTTGTACTGTAGGTAGCTGTACCGTAAAGGAACTGTGAGACAAAACCAATTTAAAGTGATAAATGATAAATGATGATGATTCACCTCAAATATGAAAGAATGGAAATCTGCTAACGTCTTATAGATTTTTCAGCTGGAGTGGTGATGGCTCCAGGGATCTTGACTTGTATTCTGTAGGCGTAGCCAATCCCTTGACTTTTATTTTGATACCAGCAAAGAAGAATTCATGATAAAGAACCATAACAACTTTTTTTTTTTTTTTTTTTGCATATGCACACTCACTGAATGAATTACTTTTACAGTGCATTTTAAGGGCAGGCAGAGTTCTCCTTAATGAATTTAAGCAGCCGAACCGGGATTCAAACTGCCAAACTTCTCATCATAAGCTCTCTCATGCTTGATATTTCTGGGCTTTAGTGTCCCCAGTGAAACTGAAAACTGCTTTATGAATGAATAATGCCATCTAAAAGAAAAAGGAAAGAAAAAAAAAAAGGTTAAGAGCAAATGACTTTCCATGCAGAGCAGGCACACAGGGAAAACAAGGAGCTCTGGAGAGTAGATTGAAACGCACGTCTTTATATTTAGCCACTTGTAAGATGAAGCTCATTACCATTAATAGGCTAACAATTCGCCCCTGTTACCCTGCCATTTGAAGTACATTGAGACGACCGAACCCCTGTCGGCGTAATTGATGTTCCTCACTTGTTGCTGTTTCAGGTGAATAATGCAGATCTTCCTCCTCGCTGCTGCCTCTCTCCATCCTGTAATGACTCCTCTGAGAGTCATAATGGCATCTGAGACGGGCAGTCGACTGCTAATACTCTCATCTTTGTGTTACTTGAGAAAACTGGAATAATGCTTTAGTTGATGTTCTGCAGAGATCTGCCGCCTAAGCAATATCTCTGCAGAAATAACACTTAAAGCACAGGTTAGCTGTTCGGAAATAATGTTGGTTTGATGAACTACAAGGTCTGTCAGTTCTTATAATCCTCTCCAAGCAGCGTGTGCACCCTACATCCATTTTTCCCTCCACCTTGGATGGGCTATTTTGTAGCACAGTCATCCACAGAGAGGATGGATGATCCAAACAGTTCTGCCTTATTTTCTTCAAGGGGTCTAACCTGTGCTCGGAGGACCCCAGCCCCGCCAGGAATAACGTCTGTTGGAAGGTAGACACGTTTGAAGTGTAAATATCCCACAGGTCAAAGACTGCAACTGAGAAGTCAGATAACAGCGTATTTTTATCCATGCAAAACAACTTTGATTTATTTCACACATTTTATTCTTCCCAGACTGCAGACAATGTTCGGGATCTGCCAGAGTTGGATATGAGTAATTTTTTTCTTTCTTTTATGGCGTCGGTTTGATGCTATATTAAGAACAGCCAGCCCTGAGTTTGCTTGGTAAACAAAAGTAAGACAGAAGACTGTCTGGGAGTTGCAGAGGTTTATATATTAAAAAAGAAGAGAACATCTCCGGTTTGAGACCAAAGTGAACAAAGTGCTTGAACGTGGTGTCTATCATTAGCAACCCAGTTGTGAGCATTGGGGGTGATGCTGAATTAGCCAAATGGCAAAGTGAACAGTCAAAGGCTAATAGCGTCTGATCTTTCATCTTCAAGCCACCCATCAGTAGTCGTCATCTCTGAACTTTTCAGACTCTCATGTGAGCCAATGAAACCAGGAAATTCGCTGTGAAGCCGATTTGTAGAGACATGGCTCATTAGGTATTCATTAGGGGTGCTCCCATTGAGCCAAAACCACACTCATTAGGCAGTGGCTGGACAAAGTCAATGTTTGAGGCTAAATATTTAAAGGACGTATCAGCTACTTTTTATTCTTTGTGATAATTTCCTGGTTTCTGACATCATGACCTCTAATTTTGTAGATTTTTGCCCTTAATTTGTTGTCAAGCTTTACCCATCTCGCACAAAGGCCAACTGATCAAAACAACTCCTTTCAACATGCAGGCTGCCGCTGTATCTATCTGTGACTGAATATGAAAAATGCAATCAAATCTTCTGAGCGCCTGCCATGCAAAAGTTAGATAAGCCCCGTGACTTGTTTGTCTGTGTTGCTCTAACATTTTGTTTACGCTGCTGCCTTTCTTCTGCAGTCTTTGTATCATGTCAGAGGAAGCTGGGAGACAGGCTGCCTTTGTTTGAGCTCAAGAGTCTAAAATCACATATTTGTGAATTGATATGAGAAAGACCATTCACATGTAATGGCTGCACTTTCTGTCTACGAGGAGCCAAGGCAGAATAGGTGGTGGGCAGGACGGATGGGTCAACAAAGCAAGAGGAGATGGCTGTTTGTCTCCAGTGTCTATTGATTGTCAGTGTTTCTGTCTTTTCACCATGGACAGGTTTTTCACCTAGAGACATTTTCTGACCTGAACCTTCCATCAATACAACTGGATAACTTCTCTGTTCCCTCCTAATCTGGAAGATAAACCAATTTCACAATGTGACAATGCTGTGATTATGGTTTGGTTATGTGACTGTGACTACTTCATTAAGTTTAAGTTCCTCTTCAGGTCCTCTCATAGTTAATCTTTAAAGAGGAAATATGCAGGATTTTTACCTTGACTATGCTACAACCTTCATTAAACTGCTTCAGAGTAATTGTGATGGATAAATAAATGACTTGTTACTTGTTACAGGGAGAATGGAGGCTCTCTGCCTCTTGGCCAAAAACCAACCTTGAAAGATCAGAGCCTCACCCCGGTGTCCCAGCTCTCGTCCCAGCAGCACCATGACACAAACGCGCCCCATAACCTGTAATCTCTTGTTTATAACAGATCTGTCTACACAAATATTATCCACCACTCCATTAATTGCTTCCTTGCCAGCTTCACTGAAAACAAATGCACATGGCCGGGGGGTGGGTTAGCAAAACAGAGGAAAAAACAACTGAACTTGCATTGTTCCCCTTTAACTTACTGAAGGAAACAGAATACAAACAGCATCAAATCTGTGACCTTGAGCTGCCTGACCCTCTCAGGAGGATTGGTGTAGCAACCAAAAGCATTTTGGTTAATGATAGTGAAAGATCATGAAACGTATTGAAAAGTGTGAGTATTTCTTATCAGTTAAGGGGAGAAGAGGAGATCTTTTTATGAACCAGAAGTTAATGCTAGTTTGTTAAATTCAATGAGACAGTTGCAGCAACGTTATGGCAGAAAAGAACAAGCCTTGCGCGTTCCTGTGCTCTGGAGGCGTGGCTTCGGAGAGAAGTCTGAAGAAAGCAGCTTGGACTTTTGAATTGTGTGTTTTCAAAATGTAGCCGCTCAAACCATTTCTCAGGATCTCCTACTGTACCTTTAACCAAGTGCTGAGTCTATCGAAAAATACAATCATGATGTTGGTTGGAACAGAAATCATATGGCAAGATTGGATATTTTGGTGGAACTGTGATGCTGGTGAACATTATAATGGGTTAAGTAACAACATTTCTGTGATTCGCCAAAGACTGTATGTTAATAAACATTTAGGTTTCATCCAAAACATATTTCAGGTTGTAAATTTAAACCTATATTTATGGGAATCAGTATTGATCACCATACGTTATTGTACATCCTGTATTGATCGATTGATTATTTATTTGAGTGTCCTGGACTTGTGGTTCCCAGTCCAGAAGGACTTATGAAACCCTAACCTTACAACACTAACACTAACAATACCTTTAATGGCTACATGACAAATCATAATGCTCACTTCCACAAATGAAACAATTATAAAGACTCAACTATAATGAAGTACAATGAAAATGTAATGAGTCCTTGGATAATTGACTTGCCAAACATGCATACTGTATTTTTGCAATATGTATGTTTGAACCAATGGATAATTGGACATTGGATGAAAGCCGAGCTCACTGCAGTGTTAATGCTACTGTGATGAAAACTGTTGTTTAATTACTTTTTTAGAATTGGCCCCATGCCCATATCCAGGAGCAGTGCTGCCTGGCTGGAGCCCAGTAAAACTCAACTGTGAAGTGAAGTTGGGAAATGATGATTCATTTGAAAATATCTGAAAAAAGTCATTCAAGGCCAGTAATGAAGCAGCGAAACCCCGCAATAGAATAGAATTACAACTGCAACATCAGGCAGTGGTTACATGTCAGCAAGCTGACAGTAAGTAGTACACTGTGTCCTCCCTGTGTATTTTCACATGATGCCCTGGATTGTACCTTTACTCTTTCGTTGCCTGCCCTCATATAAAAGCAGCTTCAGCTCCAAGCGCATAACATTTTCTTTGGGGCTTTTGTGACCGTGTTCCTGTTTCCTAACCCCTCAGCTAAACACCATAATGGACCCAACAATCCCAAAGAACATAAAGTCTGACCTACATCAAGGAGATGATGAGTGGATTGCCAATTCCCCTGAGGTGCTGCCAATGTGCCAGTCATACTTTGCCCTCTCCTGCCACCATACATTACGCATTGAACCACCTCTTTCCTAAATTACCGGTGAGGAGCACTCAAGAGCCCTCAGATCTCCAAGAAGCATAATATATCAAATAATTATGGATTTGGTCTATACTCTATTCTCATGTTTCAGAAATACTATATTTTACTCAAGCCTCTTCTACATTTGTGTGGGTGTATGAACCACTGACTGACTCACACTTTGTCTTACTCTTCCTGCAGACATGTTACAGCATTATTATTGATAATAGATAAGGAGGTCACATAGTACTATGAATCAATGTGAACTCCAATGTCTGTTTGTATTTTTACACTTTTAGAAGTCCGTGCATGCACAAAACAGATTCAGCACTGCAAGCAAAGTTAATTTCCAGATACTTCACCAAGGGTGAACCAATTGCTTCAGCAGTGAACAATGCTGTAACCCATACAGTCTTATGAGCTTTGGATTAATTTTACAGCCATTGGCTTTAAGTGTGGTTAACTTTAACATTATTCCAATTACAATGAAATGAACTGGGGCCAATGGGAGGGGAGTGTGATGGAGCAGGTGGCGAAGTGTTTTTAGAAAAAAAAAAAAAGGAGGAAATCTCATGGGCACAAAATAATGAGGAATTGTGTGGTAACTCAGCACACAGGCTGTTTGCACTTGGGGGGGATTCAATCTTCTTTTTCCTGACAGCATATCTTTACTGTTGCTAGGTCAAAAGCCTTGAAAGTTCAACAGTGGTACTTTCAGTTTATTTGAAGGACTTTGCTCAGGTGGTACGGCAGGTTGTCCATTGTCTGCAAGGATAATTCAATTAATGAGTGGAAACTGTTGATTATCCCAAGGAATAATGTTGGTAGTAATGGATTCTGCACCTCACCATGTTTCACCTTGGGAGTGAATGCTTATTATTCAATGCCAAATGGAAATCAATGTAATATATCTTAGAAATACAACCTTTGGGATGATGCACTGACAGAGTTTAAGCAAGTACTTGTGTTTGTTCATAGTTTTTTTGTTTTATTTTGTTTTTCTACAGCGTATTATTGTGTATATGTTGGTTTGTATCATGTTGTTTTGTCTGATGATGGAGAAGAAGACATGGAGTTTAATGTTCCATACTATACTGAAGAAGTTGTACCATGGAGCTACGGCTATAGCTACCCAACCGACTATACCCATAGCAGCTATACGACTATACTATGTAAAGATGGAGACAAACCATTCACACACTCTCAGGCAACTTTGGAGCTGCCAGTCAACCTAATGTGTGTGACATGGATTGTGGGCGGAAGCTGGAGAACCTGGAGATGCAGGCACAAGTCCACTCCAACCATACATGCCCCAAGTCTGGGAATCAAATCCACTACCTTCTTGCAGAGAGGCAAACGTGCCACCCATATTTTGACTTAAAAAACCAGTGCATTCATTAGATGTTCCAGTAGCAGAGCTCTTGTAATATAAAACATGCTTAGTCAATGGCATGCCATGCTGGGATACTAAATTAAACAGGGCTATCATTAATGTTAATGGATACACCTGTGCTTTTTTATGACAAGTTTAATGGTGCTGATGCTAGTGAACTGGTTTACAGGGACATATTTATGGAACAGTGCAAACATAATGATGTTATTAATTACACCCATGCAAGAATTACAGCGCAGGCCAATCAGGCATAGATCCAGGAGCCCAAAGGTTTAGGGGGCTGATGGGCCTGAGATAATCAAGTTAATCAAAGGAATATGAGGACATGAAAAACAAATACAAACACAAATTCACTATAAATGATGCTCCTTCTTCCAGTTTGGGTGTCTTGTTCATATGAAAGAGGTCTGGGAGGTGTTTTGTATGGGGCCCGTTGTGTCATTTTTTATAATAAGTGGAAATGTCTCTGTCAACTGTCAACTTTGGATCCAAAAAGACAGTCAAAATGCTTTTTGAAAATGCACCAATAAACAATCCAGTTGTAAAAGAATCTAATCAGAATCAATAACTACTCAGAAGCTTCTGTCATATTTACATAAATAGTTTTGTCTGGTGTTGTTGTTGCACTTATTAACTACTGTGAACTTTGCTGTCAGACAGACACCCCTCCACTCAAATGATAGTGAAATGACTGCAATTTTATGGTGATTTTCTTGAGTGTGTTTCAACCGACAGTAGCAGTTCATTGCCTCGGGTTGTTGTAGTGTCCATGATGGCTGTTAGAAGCAGGAATAATGGAGTAAGAATTGCAGGAGGCAAAGGCTACATTACTGGGGAAAAAAATGTTCAGTCCTGTCATTTGCTATGTTTGTATATCTACAGAGGAAACAAAGAAACCACAGAAGCTTTGGAAACATTATCACAGAGCAATAATCTTGTGGTAAGAACAGTGTCAGCATGGTGTGTGGTGAATTAGTGGATTCTGAGTTCACACTTCATACAGCAGCAGTTTGAGGCATCTTCAGCACAACTTGAAAAGATATGAATTTACATTTGAGAGAGAATGTCTGGAAGTGCATATTCTGGTTTGGTTTATATTCAACCACACACACACACACACACACGATAGACCTTGATTTACATTCTACATGCTGATATGAAGCTTGCATGTTGTGACTGTCAGAGTAAAGTAATCGACTGTATTTCCAGCATAGATTAAGTCATTTTACAGTTCTCGCTGGTGGAATTAAGTGTATACCACGTTAATGTATCTTAATCAATTATCAATAAACTCCTTCCTCTGAGATACACGATTGGAAAATGTGCAGCATGGTTATTACTCACTGAAGGCTTGTTTTGGTTACACTCAGCATTCCTCAGATTCATATTTCATCCTTTGCCCAGGGCCCTGTAGGTATATTTCCCTCCATAATGTTGCACAATAGATTGTAAAACCTTACACAGATGTGTGACAGCTGGTGGCATCATCCTGTTTAGTGGTTCGAGTGAAGCAGATGCCTTTTTCAATCTAATTTAAGGTAGCTGGAGTTTACAGCTCACTGCTGGGGTTTATTCTACTCAGATAAATTGAATATTTTCTCATTGCTGCAGTGAAATCTCCTGGGTTCGTAATGGTAAAGGATGCATTTAATGGAGCGATACACTGAAGTCCACAACACATAAAGTGAAGTAAATGGTATGGAAGTGACTATATTGTCTTAGTCTATCCCTGTAGAATAAGTGGACACCTTGAAATCAAATTGAATGTGACCCAGTCATTATTAAGCAAATAAGCTATTCTGTTTTCCTTGGCTGCAGCATTTGACAACAATAGTGAGCTCATATCCTCAAAGGTAAACAAGGACATTTTATAGGAAACAGATTTTTAAACACATCTAGAAACAGCTAGGATTTATCCTCAGGACACCAAGAATGCCTGGTGTCATAACATGATAATCTATCCTATAGTTGCAGAGATATTTCAGTCTTGACCAAAGTGGCGGACTGAGTCACCCTTCAATATTACTGCTGACTAAAAACAAGTAATAATGGGGAGTATCCTATTGTGAAGCTGTGGCTGATGTGCAAGGAACTTGACTGTCAGAAAGCAAGCCTGCAGGTCAAAGTTCACTTGCTGTTAATGGATGTATTGCTCTTATGTTAATGTGTGTTTGCATCACACCACAGAAATCTCCTGCATCTGTAACTAACCTGCTGTTCATGTAGCTGTTACCCTCAGCCAGGAGCCTGAGGCAGCATACTTTATTTCAAACAAAAAGAGGAAACCCATAAAAGCCAAAGATAATTGTGGTCTCAGTAATTAAATGGCTTCAGCTTGACGTATTGGAAAAAGCTCGGCTTTTATACCACCAGACCCCGCTCGCTCACTAATCCATAGCACAGGAAATGCAAATGTCATTTCCTGTCTCACTGCTGCTGTGGAGAATTGAACGCCGCAGTGGAAACCTTAGCTAGAAGAGCAGCAATTACATTACTCACATTATTGTAAACTGATCATGTGTGTGTGTGTGTGTGTGTTGGGGGAGGGGGGGGGGGGGGGGGGGGGGGGGGGTTAATGTGGGAGGGGAGTTCAGCAGGGGAACAGACCAAAGTTTCAGAGTTCACTTTGATGTGTTTCATTTTCTCCTCTCTGAAAAAGGAGCTCTTGGCTGCTAGATCCATTTCATCTGTTTTTATAGAAGACAGAGAGCCTGACTTCTTTATGATGCTAGTGATGGCTTCATTGGTTCATTCTTCTTCATAAACCTGTTATAGGGGAACTCCAGGGCTATTTATAATGCCTGTTACAACAGAGCTTTCTGCTTTTCACCGTACCTCACTCTAGTTTCAGCTGAGGGTTTTGTGGTTCTGGAAACTGCCCCAGAAACAAATTTAGCTGGAGGATTACACTCCCTTATGTGTTTTTAAGCCCATACTGCAAACCTTAATATGACTGCCTGCCAATCTGAACCAGTCTGAACAACTAGGGATGATTGTTACACTTTTTGTATCAGCTCCTATACCTTGCAGAGTACTGATGGTAGTTCACTCATATTCTGTCACAAAGTCCCCTCATTTGTCCACTACAAATAGCAATGCCTTAAACTTCTCAAACTATACCACAGAATTCATTACTTGATGTCAAATGCAAGGAGAGCCACTGTTATGACCTACCTCACTACCAGGGTGGGTTGTAACACAACTTGGGGAAAATTGTAACAGTGAGACTGAAAACTAAAAACTGAGACCACACCACAAAATATGCACCTATGTAAGTTTATTGTGAATGTTCCAACACTAAAGCATCTTCCTATGGTTCAGTATGAACAAAAAGAGCTCATCGCTGATGGCTAAATGAAGAACAGTGACAGTGGTGTGGATCCTAACGTCAGCAGAGCTCTCTTAAAGAACATATTCTGATCATACCGATGAGTGGTGTTGTACATGTGCGAGTGGAAACCTTCAGCAGGAGGTCAGGAGCAGCTCATAATCCATGTAATCTCCAGGAGAGATGGTTGACTCTTAATAAAACAACAAAGGTAAAAGGTGTTATAATCACCCTCACCCCTGTCAGCCATTGTTTGACCAGCTGTACCAGCATGGTGGTTTGAAATCAACAATGAAATGACTCCAAGACCCAAGAACCTGCTCTTCAGTCTAATACAAGCTACCTAAATCAAACTTCATCACTATCAGTACAAATCAAAACTGGTCTGAAAGATTAGATTCTTACAAAAAAAAAATTTTTTTGGCTGTAAAGCCTACACACTTCTTCATACAGCCATGCAAATTCAAGGTCAGGGAGGGAGTGGGTACATGATATTCATCACATAACACTAATCTTATCCCTTATTGGTGAAAGTGACGCTGTTACAATCATCCCCGGTCTCCCCTGCTGGATGGATATTTGGTGCAGACATTCATCTTGCCCTAGGGATGAATTGCAAGAACTTCAACATTTCATCCAGTACTATGGCTGCATTATATTCCCATTAGCTTCAGCTAACACCTTCAGTTAAATATGTCATCACTGTCTTTGGGAGCATATTAGGATTAGTTTTGGTTTGGCACATCCTAACAGAGCTGCTGGCATATTGGTAGCCTCTTAGTTTTTTCTTGAACCCTCTGTCTAAAAGTCATGGCTCTACTGGTTTTTAGTTAGAGGCCGACAATTGGCCTCTTGTGCCAATTGAACAATGGCTTGAACAGAAGGTGAGGTGTAGCAGCACTAAACTTAAACCACTGATTTCATTTCTCACCAGCCAATGTCGGTCTCTATTAACCATGACCATTCCCCTCACCTTAACTACCCTGTGTTTCTCTTTTTCTTATTGTTAGTTGTAATGGTTTTGGAAGGCGCTGACATAATTTCATCCTCACTGTGAAGGCAGAAACCCAGAGACTGCTGGGAGACAAAGGGAAATCAGAAATGTTTTATTCTTTCACTTGTTTGGAAGTTTCCTTGGCATCTTATTGGAATTGTTTCAACACCCAGTCACTTTACTGTCAGCAAAACAAAGATGAAAAAACAGCTTTGATATTCTTCCCCCTGTAACCCACTGGTTTACCATGAAGCTTTGGGTTTTATTATATAAAAATGTTAAATAGGTTCCAAAAAAAAAAGGGGGATTTTCAGCTCCTAACCACTGCACTGCTGTTACAGCTGCTGTGGATTCCCAGATTTAAAATTAAAATGTTTGGTGGCAACACTGAGATTTGAAGGCACTGTGATCCCAGAGTGTGGTTTATTCATCTATTAATCAGCTTCCCGCTGTGCTAAAACCATTGCCAGATTCAAGCAGGTGCACGTGTGTGTGTGCTGGTGTGAAAAATAGTTCATGAATAGTTTGGTTCATAATTGAATAGAGGTAATTCAAGTGCAAATTCTCTTGTGCAAACCAGCTCAGTCCCAATCCCAAAGACTGCGGGAAATGGAAAGTGCATGAATGATAAAGTAAGGACGAAATTCATTTGTATTCAGGAAATGAGCACATTCTTTCCACCCGAGTTAATTGAAATTTCCCTCAATAAAAACACACAAACTGTCATAATTTTGTTTTGTCCCCTCAAATTTCTGACAACACTGACGTGTCTTGTCCAAATTACAGCAACGATTTGCAAAATGTGTCTCCCATTCCTGAAAATCATCACCATCAGAACATACTGCAGTCATTTCAGGTGCAGCAGTTTGACTGCACGTCACACTCGGCTTCATTAATTTCTTTAATTCTACACAGCACCACTGAAAAAACAGCTCAGAAAACTTCAGGAACATCCTCATTATTTGTGGCACTAACAGTATAAAATTAAATAAATAATCACTAAAAGAAAGAACGCTGTGTTTTTGTCCTCCAGCGACATTAGCTGCCAGGCTTCCAGCTCCTCATCGACCAGAAACTTTTCTCATGAATTACACATTAAACATTGTAACTGCCATTCAAACAACCATATTTTTTTTTGAAGAAGTAATTATGCATAACATTTTCAACCCTTTTATCATTCAGTTTAGGTGAAAGAGCTTTGATTGGTCAAATATTGGTTCAAACTGAGATGTGCTGTTTACCACCAGCACCTGCTGAGTGACTGAGTGCAGCCTGGCACTTCTTCTTTTTTTTTTTCCTCTCTCTCCACCACAGATAATGAGGACTGTGATTACCATCTTAATGGGCATTAATAAGAAATGAGTGATGGCACGAGTCACATTTGCAAACAGTACACAGAGAATGGAGTATCAAGGAATTGAGCACACTTGGGAAGGGAGCTATAATCTCATGAAAATTCATTTAGCCCACTTTAGAAATGGATTATGCACGAGAAATAAAATTAGCAAGATAGGTTGGAAAACAAGAACATAATATGGAATCGGAGTGGCGCCACCATGCCACTCAGTCGTACAGTTTAACAGTTGTACGTTCCTTTATATTCACACACAGGAAAACACAATGAGTCCTGGAGCTGTTTAAAATAAATCCCTGTCCCTTGGCAATTTGCTCTTGAATATGCATCATCTTCCATTATTAACTCATTGCAATTAACTGATCAAAGAAGCCTCATTCATTTACTGTAAATGCAGTGTCACACAGTCTTTAATTAAACTGTACCCGCTGATGCCATCTTTAGGATGAGGGTGAAATTGCTTGTATTGTATTTGTGTCCTCGAGTCCTCACATTTGACTGTTATACAATGAATTGACTTGATGAATAGGGATTCAGGGCCACACAAACAGCAGCATGGCTCTAAGGATGGCAATGTCTTGTCAGCTCACTTCTTCATTTTAGTGGAATATCCCACAAACGACATGTACAGGATGTCCAAGAGGATGAAGGCATCTGACTTTGGACTCCGAGGCTTGTTAATGAAGGGGTTTCAGCTATCGACTGATTTGCTTGAGTGACATGCACCATTTTCAACATCTGGCAACAGCTCAGACTTCTGAGCCACCCAGCACATTGCTGCACTGCTTTCATTTAACTTTATTGAGGAAAGAAAGAAAGAAAAAATAAACAAAAAAACTAAATCAGGAGCCGGCAGCCACACTAGCAGCTCTGTGAAGCTGTACTGCAAGGAAAAAAACTTTAAATTAAATAGAAAAAAAATGTTGATCAAAGGTTTTTGGTTAGCCACTGCATGTTTTATGGTTTATTATGTTATGAGTATGACAGTGTGAAGAGATGTGTGTAAGTATGATGAAAGCATGATGTCCACCTAATGTCTGTATTTTAAGCCATAAGGTCCCTTGTAATATTTTACCATAACATGTATGCCCAGATGGAAATGTCAGGGGACCACTAAAACCAGCTGGTTTTATCCTCCGGGAACCATGAATGACTTTATCAAATTTCAGGTCAAAGAGTCAACATGGAGTTACTTTACTGGGTGAATGCAAACATGGAACTGCAGATGTAACTCCAGAAAAATTCAGGTGGGCTGGCTTAAGGCATTAAGATTCCTCCTCTGGTGAGTATGAATATTTTTGTGCTGATCTATCCCACATCTACAGTGAAAATCAGAAACTATTAAATGTCTACTTTGTTAATTATTAAAGGAAATGTCAGAGGATCCTCAAAGAGATCCATCACCCTTTACACTTTCTTTTGGTGAATCTGAACTCCAACTTTTAAAAAACATGTACGAGGGGTTCCTTTAAACCAACAGCAGCAGGGGGGATTTAGCCTGAAATAAGTTGAATAATTGACCAGACATAAAACCAGAATAATGATAGTGATTCTCTCTGTTTGTCTGCAGCGTCTGTTCCAACAAGCTCTGCGGAGAAATTTCAAACACCTTCGGGGGAGAATATAATTGATCAACTTCAGACAGTGTGATCAGTGTGTTCCCTTAAAGCCTTGCTTTTGTTCTTATTCATTCAAAGGCATTGAAATTTGGAAATCATTGTCAAGTGTAGACACAAAGGCAACAAAAAAAAAAGATATTTTCATTCTGCCGTGGATATTTGATTGAACTACCAAAAATATCCATTAGAGTGCTTCAAGAAACAAATGAATCTTTCCACCAAAATGATGACACTTACAGTCCGTCTTCGAAGTCAGTCATTGCTTGACCAATCAATTCGTCTCTGTTGAGGCTCCATTGATTCTTTTATCTGCTAATTATATGAAATGGAGAGCAATGAACCCAGAAGTCACCCGTCATGCTGGTAGTTTGTTATGTTCATCACATTTATAATATAGTCATTTAGTATTTAGTGACATTGTCTGTCAGCAAAGTACAGAAACATACAGCTAGATAGATTTTTTTTTTAAATTGTCCATAGAGACTCTCAGAGAACCTTCTAGAAAACCTCGCCTTGCCTTTATTCCCGTCTCTTTTCTCGTCCCCTGTCTCTGTTGTCTTTGGTCGTTTGTTTTTCCTTAAGAATCCTTAATCTTTTTTGTCTGTTAACTTTTCTGCCTCATCTCTTGTATTTTGTATTTTTTCTGTCTTATGTCAGTAGCATTGTTTTTTTTCACCGTGTTTTTAGGCCATAGCAAATTCTTTCTTGTACAGGCAATAAAGTTTTTATGTCTTGTGTTTTGCCTCTGGTCTGGTGGTTTTGTCCTGCCATGGATCGTCTTGTCTTACGATTGGTCAGGATACACAACAAGAAGAAAAATTTTAAAATCATATCGCACCTTTTCCTTGGAGGTCGAATGAAATAATTTTTAGTGTGATACATTTTCACCTTACATTTACTTGCAGAACTGCATGGATACTTTCTTAGCTCTGTTTATTCAGCCTAAACTATTCAGCTGTACTCTTGGTTAAGATGCTACATCAAATTTGTGTGTGTTAGAGTTTGTGTGTGTGTTTGGTTTAGCTCAGCCTCAGTCTAATCCCAGCATGCACGAGAAACCTTCTGTCACTCGTTCTGTCATTCCCCTCCAGCCCCTGTGAACTAATGAAGTAGATTAGTGAATTAGATTCATTAATAAACAGAGGAAAAAGGAAAAGTTTTCACTCAGTGTGTTTTTAAGCCCCGCTGCCTCGGGTGAGTTCATTCCTGTCTGAAGCCATTTGTGTCTTTTCATTAACTTCACGTCACTTCTAAAAGTTACTCTTTGTTTTGTCTGAAAACACCTTTGATTTTTAAAAGCCAGAGCAGTTGAGAGAGAGAGGAATGATGATAAAGACCTAGACTTAAGCTGTGAGTGCACAGAAAAATAGAGCCATACGCCCAGAGATTTGTTTTACAATGCAGTTCAACTGTTGACTCTCTTACAAAGCTCCTGTCACCTTCAACTCAATCAGTCAGTCACTACCTGGTGTTGCCTGCTGATATCACCCTGATATAACCCTTCTTTCCAACTGTCAAGAGTAAAACAATCTGTGTATTTCAGTGTGGCTTTCCTCAGTCCTAAAAATCAGTTACCAATGTGGTACTGCAGGACACCCAACCTTTTTTTTTACCCCCCTACAAAAAGTGGGAGCATTTCCCATGGGGCTGTTAAAAACCTTCTTTTCCAAAACAATCTGCTTTAAATTCTTCCCAATTAACAAAATGCTGAGCCGACAGTCCGGGTCTCTACTGTGCCATTTCTACTGGTGACTGATACAGTACGGAGGACCTAAACTGTCAGTGTTAGTTACCTTACAGTCAAACACTGGTCATTAAACTTCAATTTCACGAAGCAGCCTCATGTTGTGACTTCCGGCAAATACACTGCAGTCAGTGTTGTTGTGTGGTGGTTTTGTCCACGCTGAGGTATGTGGACTCTGACAGATGAGGAAGAGGATGCTAAAATATGTATGGTTTGGCCTTTGGTCTGAGACCTATGGAAAGGCCATGAATAATAGATGGACTGCAGCTCCTATAGATTGATCTATTTGTGTGGGCTTTCTTTTAAAAGAAAGCATCTCTATGTATTTGATGTTGTAGATGAAAGATCAAACCCATTTCTACACAGTCTCAGCCAGCATTTATTCCTGCTCGTTAGAACATGGATTTCTCCTCAGTGAATTACTGTAATATAGCCTTGGGTAGATCTTAAAGTCCATTAAAATTTGCTATGATATTAAACAAGTATAGTCTGGGAAGGCTTAACAGTCATAACTATTAAAAGTTATTTAGTTCTGGGCTGCTATAGTATGAAATTGAACTGCTGTAGCTACGTGCCTGGGTGAAAATGGATGTTAATGGCTGACTGCAGTCATGTACACCGTCATCAATCTTCCCACAATTCAACCTGACAGTTTTTTTTCCCCTAAGGCTTGATTAGAAACCTTTTTTTTTCCTCATTTGCATGCCATTAAGTAGCACTGGTTCAACCACCAGTCAACGACATAGCTCAAAGTGGACTGTCCCCTGCAAGAGGGCCAGACTCTGAGAAAGATGGCCACAGGTTTAGTCTTAGCAGGCTTTTCACATGTCATTATTCTCAGCCAACACTCTTCCCTCTTGAGATTGGAGATGCAAGTGGCCACTCATCTCAGGGAATCTTGTTTGTCAGTCACTGGATTTCGAGTGTGCTGAGTCGACAAATAAGCCAAGTCAACCGTGAAGGTGGATTCGCAAGGAAAACATGCATCAAGGAAATGTGTGTGTGTGGTGGCCATGGCATGTGTTTTGCTTTTTCTCACACTGTGAAGCTTCAACAAACCAGACACTGCGCATTTCAGTCTAATTCGCTAAATATTGAACTTCTGCTTTCAATTTGAAAGGCCCATATTTTACATTTATTAGATATAGAGGATATATTTTAAGTACTACGCTATTCCTCAGTAATTTTACATAGTCTCTTTTGGGTATCTCTCTGGAGCTGTCACAGAACTAATCAGCCAATCAGAGGAGAGGTTTTTTGTTTGTTTGTTTTGTTTATGCATAATCCAAGTGGGCCATTATTTGGGTCTTTGAGTAGATAGTGTTTTGTTGTGTCATCACAAAGTTATGGAAGTACTAACAGCTTGTTTTCTAGCCTCAGGTTTCGTGTTGTGCTTCCACTGCTGATCACTAAGCCATGGATTTATCCAGCAGGGATTGATCACATGGCGATATCTGGCACTGGAAGTCTGTATCTGTCACTAACATCTAGCCGTCACATGCATTTCCTCTCAGGGACTGATGATACCCAGGTGACAGAGCTCTACCTTTAGATGCATCACACTTTCATTAGAGGTGCTCAACAGTTTACTGAACTCTTTCTCATCAGCCTGCTTCCTGTTTCATTCTACCCCACAGTTTATAGACCACAAACAGAGAGAGAGAAATGAGCAAACATGCAAAGAGAGAGTGATAGAAACAGTCAGAAATGGATTTAAGGGAGGAATTGCAGGAGTGAGGTTAAAAAAAGATGTCTGCTCAGTATCTAGAGCCTTATAAAAGCAGTCATTTCAAAGACTGGAAAAAAAAACCATGAAGCCAGGTGATAAAAGCAGGAATACAGATGAGAACAGGTGGGTGCGTGGCTGTGAATATGAATTCACCTCTCTCTCTTTTTTACCTTGATCGTCTGAACTGGACATAGTATTTTTTTTGGCCCCACTCTCAAGTCTTTCCTCCTTAGCTTTCTTTAAAGCTATGTTTTGCAGTACAACTGGTGTTTTATATAAAGTATTGATGCATATGAACATGTGTTTGTGGATTCAAGTACCAGAAAACACTTCAATAATACACTTCCTTATCCCTCAGGGGGATGCTCTTTGGAGCTAAGGTAACAACAGGTTCTGGATCCGAGCCTCTGTTGCAATTGACTGACTGTTTTCTGAGAGATCTAATGAAATCACAGTAGATTTTAGGTAAACATTAAGAAAAAAAAAAAAAAAAAGCCATATACAAAGATGGTGGGTCTAGGTGGCCAGCCTGGCTTTGAGTGGTGACTGCTTTGTTGTGACATCACAACGTTTGGGTACTATAGGCTGTGTGCATTTTTCTGCGAACTGAGACTTTGAAACTTCTTAACAGTCTTAATATAGAACCAAGACCTGCTTTATAATCAATAAAGACACGTAAATGTATCCCATGGAATTTCGCATGGAAATATGGGACCTTTAAATAAATAATCCAGTCTGGCTTGAAACAATAATGTAAGAGTTTTAATGTGATTGCATGGGAAAAGATGTTACCCTGAGAAGAACAACTCAGGAGCTGAGAGCAACCAAACCTGATTAGTGCAGAGCTGCAGTCAGATAATAACTCCAAACACTGCCTCAGCTGTAGGACCTGCACCATTTGAGGTCTAATACACAAAATATCTCTATCCAAGGTTCAAACCTAATACATTTTCTTCTCCCTCTCTTCAAGTAAGTCAAATCTGTTTACTAAGCAAATTGCATCTGATGGGAAGCACCCAGAATCAAGCACCAAGGATGAGAACCTGTACATTCCAGACATGGAGATTTTTCCTCTTCAGATTGCAGGTCAAATGCTCCTTCAGGAGGTGAATCCATTAAGAGTAATGCATTCTACAAGAAGCATTCCAAAAACACTGCAGCTTATAGGGGGTAAAATCTTGAACCTCCAGGATGTGCTGAATGAAAGCACCAAGGAAACAATAAATAATTTGGCTGTTTGTGGCTGCAAAATTGAAATTATAGCCAATGGCAAGGTCTGTATGATTAGCAAGCATCAGTTTCATTAAACTGTAATTAACCTAAAATGTGCCTTTGGAGATATTCAAGTTAACATGATTACAATGAAAGCTCTGCCCTTCACTTCAGAATAACCTTGTTCTTTTGCTCTGAAATGACTAAATGAACTTGACGGGGGTTCTTTTAGGGGAGGGGAAATGGCTCCTTCTCCTTCTCAAGTGAGTCATACATAAATAAAGGGAGCCGACTTATTTCTATGTGAAAACATCCTCTGCCAGCAAGAAAAAAAAAAAAGAAGAAACTTTATCACAAACTCCCATAAGTGTGTGTGTCAGTGTTTTTAAGCACAAGCTCAAATCGCAAGAGGTGTTAGGAGAGGAAACAAAAGCATACCTATCTTACACTGTAAAATGAAGATGGAGAGATTTTCAGGGAAAGAAATATATACAGTACACACACACACACACACACACACACACACACACACAGCGAGTCTGTTTTATTCTTCACTGAGCTAATGGAGGCAGATGATATGAAAGGAGCTGTACAACATTCATCTATTCATGTGAGGATCTAATCAGTCTATATGCACACTACGCACATAATTGATTTCATTTCCACAATAACCACTTTTGAGCTAAAGGTTTCCTCAGTCTGAAGTTCACAACCTTATCCTCCAACACCAAGTTGAATATTGTCACTCAGGAATTAAATACAGTATGCCAAAGACATATTCATAGGGAGATAATAGCCAGTGATGATTCTCTGAGTAAATCTGAGTCCACTGATTTTGATTCATTTCAAATGATGATATGGATGTCCTCTAAACTATTTTTATCTCAAGTGTTGTTATCAATGGGAATTGTCAAAACCTCAGTGTATAGTTTTACATCTCGTCTCTCAGGTCTCTGTGGAGATCTAGTAACAAGAAGTCTGTGAGCTAATAAGAAGAAAGGACTTGAGCCTGTCTTTTTATTGGATCACAGTTTTCTTGGTGATGCAAGATATAGCAAATACCAGGTAAACAATCAGAGAAACCCAACCCTGCAAGGTTGGACGTTGGGTCCAACATCACAAAGTTACAGAGGTCCTGACAGCTCATTTTAAACCTCAACTTCTGGTACAGATTATGTGAATTTCTCTGTAGATAGAACACTTGAATAAGACCCCAGTATTATTACAGAATGTATACCTGGCTGCTTTAAAATAAAATACATATATAAGTCTCACTGTATACAGTATAGTGCCTTCAAAGCATGTGCCACTCTTTCTATGGCTGTTACTTAGCATCTATGCTGTAGGTACATTGTTTGATCAAGAGCATGGCTAGCATATGTGTATGCCCTCCACTGAAAGGACACCTTTGGTGGAGGATCCAAAGAACAAAGCTGGACAGAGCCTTTGAACATGCTTTTAAATATTTCAGATAGCACTGATCAGATTAGGAAGGAGGGCCAATCTGGGTCATATGGATCCCAGGTTGTAACTTCACACCAAATCAAAGTAACATGAGACAGACTTTGAACTTCACATAGAGCCATCCTGGTGACCTTGGGGGTCACATTTGAAATCCTCCATTGTTATTGAACATGCGACAGAGATAGCACAGACGACTGTTTGTAGTCTAATCAATGACAAGCCTTTGCTGGTTTCTCCTTTCTTTGTCACAAGGGCATGGGTGTTTTACAGCTGCTGATTAAAACATATAAAAAGACAGAGTAGAGTAGCAATCTCACAAGAAAGGCTACTAATCAAAGAAAGTGTGTGAAATTGTGTGATGTGTTTTATGATTAGGAGAGGACATATGCATATCTGGCAGAGCTGGGAAATGACCAATTATTTATCATGTTGGTATTACTGGAAAGGTGTCATGTATGGAGTTGTTAAGGACGATAAGATGGGAAACACACAATACCAAATAAAGCAGGTTCAATGGTGGTGACAGTATAGTCAATGTAGGATCAAATTACATTGCTAATGCAACCCATTGCCTCTATGAATAACCCCCCCACCCTCACCCTACTCCAGGGATGGGCAACTCATTCCACTGTGGCTGCAGGTTTTTGTTCCAACCAAGCAGCAGCACACCAGACCTGACACATTTAATCAACTGATCTCAGTCTTCAGACAGGTGATTGGTCAAACTGCGTGCTATTGATTGGTTGGAGCAAAAACCTCCAGCCACAGCAACCCTTTGTGGAACAAGTTGCCTGTCCCTTCCCTACTGTATCTGTTTGAGCAAATGTCCCAGTGCCAGTGAAGTACTGTACATGTAGCTGTTTTTAGCATCTGAAGACATTATCAAGAGAGAGATAATGAGGTCCTAATGAACCCGATGACAGCAAAAGCAACAAACAGGGCATGTCCCGATCAACCAATGATGACATAATTACCTCCTCTTAATGAACAGTTCCTTGACCTAATTTGCTGCCATGGGAACACTATCATACACACCCAGTGCATCTACAGCAATGCTTTTTTTCTCTCTTTCTTGTTTTTTTTTTTTTTTTTTTATCAGATCAGAGGAGTTGTGATACATTTCATATTGTGTGCCTGATGAGCCCCTTATCACAAAGCACATATGTCGCAATCTCACCATCTCTTATCTGCAGTATTTCTAGCCCTGAGACGTAAAAAGTGAACTGATTGCATAACGACCATGACAGCCTAAAAGTAAAAGCTTGCAAGACAAAAAGTAAGGGGCCAGTGTTGAACTTGTCAATCTGCTGACCTTGTTTTTTTTCTATGAAGACAAGCTGAAATGCGAACAGACATTAATGGACAGGTTCATCATAGTAACACTCTCCTCTCTCCTGCTGTTTGAATCTCACTCTCTTTTTCCCAGTCATTGCCAGAATAAGATGTTTCTGTTCCTGACAAGGAAGGAAAAACCAAGTCTTAGCTTTAATGAGGCCCCTAAGGGCTTTTAGTCAGAGGCTTGAGAAGTCTGCCCTTCCTTGGGGGCACTAAACCCCTCTGTAAATGGAGCACAAAGGACATACACACACATACACACTAGACTAGTGCATTTTATCAAATACCTGAAGGTGGAAGTGCAAGTGCTGAGCAGCAAAACTAACCCTAACCCATAATCAGACCACAAAAGCAGCACAGCGAAAGGTTTCTGGAAAAGTTAATATTGTAACAAATAAAGTGACTAACTTACACTGATGGCTTTGTGAAAGTCCAATGTTTTTTATCCTAAAAGCATAACAAGAACTTGATGCACAGAGAAGTACTGTCAAAATTCAACATTAAAACTGACGCTTTGTAACGTCCTCTTGAATTATGTTTACATGGGGACAATAGCATTTCATCCAACTTCTGGAAGATTGGGGTTCGATCTGAAAGGGGTTTTTATTCTGCTGCCTCTGAACATGGCGGCATGGTGGAGGAGTGGTTAGCACTGTCACCTCACAGTAAGAAGGTTCTGGGTTTGATCCCTGGACCTGGAGCCTGGATGGGTCCTTCCACAGTCCAAACATAAACTGCCCATAAGTGTGACTACAAGTGTGTGAGCTTGTTTGTCTTTATAGGTCAACATTGTGACAGACTAGTGACCTCTCCATGATGTACCCTGCCCTCACAATATGCCAGTGATCCTGCAGGATAAGCATTATAGCTGATAGATGGATTGATGCCTCTGAGCATTAAATGGCCTGTGTGTAGGATTTGGTGGCATCTATGAGGTTGCAGACTGAAACCATTTCACCACAGTGAAAGGCCTTCAACCTTCATTTGACATTTACACATTTGTGTAGAACAACTCATAATGATCTTCCACAGCATGAAAACGCAAAAAACCCTACATCTTGTGTTTGGTTTGTCCATGGGCTAACAGGTGGGCTCCATGAAGGAGAACCCACTCCCTCAGATCAGATTTGAAGGCTCATTTTCAGATTTTACGCTAATGCAAACACAATGTTTTTTAAAATCTGGCACTTAAATTACAACTCATGATTACATTTTATTGTTAGGTGAACTCCAGTGTCTGTAGTAGCCTTATTATGATGGGAGGGAAGGAGGAACTCAGGAGATGTTGTCGTTGTAGAACAATAAAAAGGAGGTTGGAGCGGTTGGATGTTGAAAATATAGAACTCAGGCCCTGGAGACTGCCGTCTGTATCCCATGTGAAACCACTGAAAACACACAGTGTCCTTTATCCACAACCTTTATCATGGTAACCATGGCGACATAGGCATGCCATCAGATGTTGCGGCATGTGCTCACATGGGGTCTTCAGGGTCAAAGATACTCAGTGAAAGAAACGAACCAAAAAAAAAAAAAAAAGTGTCATCTGCATAAAACATCACTTATTAAAAGTACCTTTGTTGTGCAGGGTTAAAATGCTCATTCAGTGTGGCTGAGGTGGTGAAAGGTTTTTTGTCTGAAGGCAGAGCTGTCTACACATCACTCTCCGTGCTCATCGCAGCATGTTGCGAGAGCTGCTCCAGGGGAACAGGAAGATCATGACCGCCTAGTGCTGCTTGTGCTGAAAGTACAGTAATGTGCCTTAAGATTTAATGAAACAAAATGTTTTAATCAGCTTGAGGCTGTGGAAAAACTGATCTTAGA
Organism: Caranx ignobilis; assembly: GCA_021432705.1. Lineage (NCBI taxonomy): Eukaryota > Metazoa > Chordata > Actinopteri > Carangiformes > Carangidae > Caranx > Caranx ignobilis. The sequence continues at coordinate 5,070,130 of MU269986.1, forward strand.
TCAATAGAGTGCCTGCTAATTATGTATTCATTACAGTGTTCAACATCGATTACAAGCTTCTCGCCGACTGTCAGGTGTGGATTTTATTGGCGTGGGACTTGCCTGCCATGGTGCCCTTTTCTGTGTGATGAAAATGCCATTAGTTATAATTATGAATCTGACTGTTAGCATATTGATTCTCTTCTTAATTAGAAATGTTATAAACCCCGTAAAGACGCAGCTCCCCATTATTTTTGGCACAGATATAGCTGATTGAACAGAATAAATCAATATCTCTCCGGCTGATTTGCATGACAGCGCTCGCGGTTGTCAGAGGCAATGTGGCAATGTGGCATAAGAGGCGGTGGAGAGAGAGAGAATGAAACACTTGCATCATCCCGAGACAGGAGTTCTATGTGTCACATTATTTGGTCTTCCTTTTGGAAAGTAATGAGCGCATGGATCTTAAAAAGCATCTGCAAGTCAAAACTGGGAGAATATTTTACTCTTTACAAAAAGCTGCAGTCGCCTCAGTGGTGAAGTGCGATGGAGCCAGACATTTTCTCCTTCGACGTTAGAGTGGGTCAAGCTTACGTTAGCAGGTGCGATTCAGCCACACTCAAAAAGAAGTGGGCTTGGTGAAAACTTCCCTCTCTCCTCTCACAACTGTCTCTATTTCTGACTTCCTGTCGCTCTCTCCCCTCTGCAATAGAAAGTAAGACGTCTGCAGCTAACTGACATGGTAAGCATGTCAAATTGATGGGCTATTTATATCCCAAAAGCATAAGGGAGGGGACAGAGTCCATTTTATAAAGCCTCGCCTCAAGGTAAGGCTTTCAAGGGACAGATAATGCAAGTGCTTCCTATAGGAGATTTAAGCAGCTTTTTAAATTTATTTATTTTTCTGTGCTTTGTTGTGTCAGAGTTGAACTCGGGACTCAAGGTTGCACACAACTACACGGAGGCTGCCTGCACTCTGTTTTTGCAGTATCAGTAGCCATAGCTGGTTTTCTAAGACACTGGTCTTATGTGAGCTTTCAAGCTTTTTTTTCCTGACTGATTTTGCCTTTCAAAAGCATGTATCGAATGCATGTATCAAAGATGAAGCTTCTTTGATGGATGTATAGAAAAGCAGGTCTCCAAATGAACAGACCTGCCCATTTTCAATCTCTTTTTAGCTTTTCACATGATGCAACATTCTCTCAAACTTTTTTTTTTTTGACAATGTAAAATGGGTTAATTTTCCTGTGCCTGCAGGTACAGTATGTTTTCACACTGAAGTGAAATGAGGAAATAACACCCTCCCTGGGATCTAGTCTTAGCATGAAACCTAAGCACATTACACGTTATCTCTGATGTAGGAGTCACCTTGAGACTTTTGCTTATGGGACAAATTCTTGTGACAAATTTTATGTGCTCCCAACGTTTATTTTTGGAGTCAGTTCTTTTTGCCTTCCCTGATGTGACTCTGTGTTTTCCTAAGAGGGGATACTGTGTGTCCAAAGGGAGCAGGTCAAATATTCATAAGCACCGCACAGATGCGGCTGAGATGTCAGTGCATCAACAGGAGGAGGCTTTCTTTCATCTAAGTAGAAATGCAAATAAACATCCAGTGGAAGATTTTCTCACGTCCATGAATATTTGTCAGTAGTGGACGTTTTTAAATCCTTAACATGCATCCATCATCTGTACAACACTGGGCAGCTCCTTCATTTGCATAACATATTGCACTCACTTTGACCAGCTTTATATTTCCTTATATTTTTCTAGTGACATTATGCCAATTGTAATACACCAGGACACCAAGGCTTATTGTTCGTATGTGAAAAACAACTTAATTGTAGTGTTATTCACTAGGAGTCATGATAAATGTGACTTGGCAAACGTGATCATGTGATCATATAATTAATCTGATAAGACATCAATAGACAGTTTGTGCTTCACTTTGGGTGTAAGATGTCAGCTGCTTTTTCTTTTATCCCTTTTCTGTTTATTCAGAACTGACTTAATGTCAGAATTACTGGATTTTCAGACAGTCATAACTACTGGACATTCAAATCAGGCAGCTCTAACTACTTTCTCTGAAGCATCTCAACTTAATTTGGTCATTATGGAACCCCACCGGTTCTGTTTACCGAGCAGCATTCAGACTCCAGCAAAGCAAGTCTCCAGCGGTGGCAGAAAATGGCAGAATCAGCCACCGCCACCGTCCCACAGATCTGATCTGTTCGCAAACATGCAGTCACATTGCATTTTCACATGCGATTGATGTCGTTTTAATATCTGCATTTCAAATATCTCATTATCACACACACACGCTGCCAACAGTGTATGGAGCAGCCCCTCCCCGGGACGGCTGACAACCAGCACTAAGGAGGATGTAATTTCCCTCGTCACCAACTCCAGTTTAAATGAGCTCACTAGTCAGAGAACCAGACACTTTTCAAAATATTTCACATGAAAAAAAAATACTGTTTTGACTTCTGAGATGTCAAAGTGAAAAAACAAAAACTGGAGTGAGGAGTCATTAGTTTCATTATTTGTGAATGAAAACTTCTTTGTAAATGTCGCATTTAGCAAAATAGAGCACAAGTTCTGAGATTAGTAGTTTTACCAACAAAATATGCAAGAACAAGCCCAGATATACTCTGTATTGTGAGTTTGGAGCATGGACAGATAATGAGAAAATGAGACCAGTAGAGGAGGCCTCACTGCTTCTATCACAAGACCCCACAGGACTGCAGGAGAAACAAGATGAATACAGGTTATATGTCCTTGCAGTGGTTTTGCCTGCTTCACCCTGAGTCTCTTTGTGCCTCTTAAAAAATTATTTGAAGGTAAAAGGCATGTTTGCTAATCCACTTGTGGATTTGAGTACATTTTATAGGGTGGCCCTGGGAGCTCAACACAAATAGGTCAAACTTAAGAAATGCAGGAAACACCTTTATCAGTTTTACTACACATGGGTTGCAAATACCCACATGTGTTTCCACCTGACACAAATTAGGTTGAGAGTGGGAGGGGCGTGGGGGGTCCACCTGGTAGAGCTTGTACAATGAAGGTGTATACCAGACATGGGGAACTGATTCAAAGGGCTGGTGTGGCTGCAGGTTTTTGTTCCAACCAATCAATAACACACAGTTTGACCAATCAACTGTCTGAAGATTGAGATCAGTTGATTAAATGAGTCAAGTCTGGTGTGCTGCTGCTGCTTGGTTGGAAAGAAAACCTGCAGCCACACCGGCCCTTTGTGGAATAGGTTCCCCATGCCTGGTGTATACAGTAGTTTTAACCACAGTGGCCCAGGTTCCAGTTCAACCCATGACAATCCCTGATCTTCATGTGTCTCTCACTGTGGCTAATGGAGTTAAAGCAAAGACTGATTTAAAAGCAATGAACAACCAGTGCGACACTGCTGGGTTCATTTTTTTTTGAAGCAACACTATGTAGTTTCTCTGCCTTAAAATAATGTTTCTAAACTCAGTCAAGTGGTAGAAAAACGGTATATACTGTAGGATGAATCGTCCAGCTGCTGCAGCCTGAGTGGGGTTGCACCGGCTGCAACTGCAGTATGTAATTTTCCTGTGCAGGTAGGAGCACAGCCCCCTCCCCCATCAGCCATGAAGGTGAAATGTGCAAACAGTTTCACAAGCATCTCTGGGGAAGTGGAGTACGTGAATTTGTTGATGGAGCCGGTGGTGAATGAAAACAAAGAAGGTTTTGTTGGGAAAAGTGAGAAAGTGATCGACCATGAGCCTAGACAGAGTTTTGTGCGTCTCTGGAGCTCTGGAGGGGAGGCTGGCCAGCCGCACGTCCCAGCACAGGGTGCTTGTGTATGGGAGCAGGGGAGACTGGGCATGAGCCTCATGTTGAACAAAATCCAACTACCCCTGCACCTAACTCTCTAGGGGAGTGAGATTCTGGTGGGGATTGGGAAAATTCTACAACACCGGTCCAATATTTAGGCATCTGTGTTCAGAAACTAGTGTTGCTTTAACTTCAACCATCACAGTTGGGACTCCAACAACAAGTCCCAGCCAGGTTCAACACTTTTTAGTACAAACACACCGTGTGTTTGTACTATTTACAGATCCAAGCGTCGTCAAACTCGCTCAGATGTTTTCTGAACTAGTTTTTGTTTCGTCTTTGTCTCGTTTTCTTAAACTGCAGTGGCGTGAGCTCTCAGGCTGGGCTGCTGTAGTTTTAGGTCTTTCTCTGCTCAGCGTGGAGAGGATGTGAAGAAACAGCACTCCCAGTTCACAGTGCTTTTGAAGACACAGGCACTTGATTGGAAGCAGGTGTGACTTGATGAGTTCTTTGGGGACAGGTGTGGAGGGAGGGGCAGGAGCAGGGGGACTTATGTAACAAAGATAGATAGATAGATAGATAGATAGATAGACAGATAGATAGACAGACAGGGTTAGTGCAGTATATACATGTTAGGGAGCAATGTTATGAAATGCCAAGTGTTTCTTGATGGAGTCATTCTGTGTTCAACATCTCTGTATGGGGAATAAAGGAGCTCTTATATATGTTCCAGCTGGGCATCATGGAGCCTTGAGCAGGCATTCAGAAAGAAGCAGCTAATGGGAATCTATACAGACACAGAGATGTACACAGTCTGAGAAGTTGAACAAAGAATTCAGATTTTTCACAAGAATAAAAGATGTATTATCACACAGTGAAAAAAAAAAAAGTACAGATATTTTATATAAGGTAAAGTATGCAAGTAAAATGTGAAGCATATTTCTAAAATCATATGGAGTTGTGGTATTCATGATGGTATTCATGTAGATTGATTTCAATCCTAATGCAATGTAAGATTGTATAATGGCATTAGAGATGACGCCAGTGTTCCCCCCACACACACACGAAAAAAAAAAAAAAAAAAAGGCAGGGTGAACAGGCTGTGGCTGTGGTGGGTGTTGTCTTGCAGTATCCTCTCCAGTATTGCTGGTTCTCAGTTAATTAGTCCTGATTATGTTATGTTAATCAATGAAACACCAATGATTTCCTGTTAAAGCCAAGTAATGCACGGATATGTCCTCTGAGATTAAACAGCAGCATTCGTGCCTTCCTTCCTTTCTTATTAACACTATACATTTCATGGTTAACAAATGAATAACAAGAACAACATCCTCCCTTCCACTGATGCAAGCTGGACAAATAGGTATTGAATAAGACTTCTCCTGGTTCCAGGTAATGTAGCCTATTGTGCAGTTGTTTCTCTGCTGCCCGTCTGCCTCTTTGTCGCAATTCTTTTTTACACCACACTGTCTGGGATGTGGACGTCCACAGAGGTTAAGGGCACTCTCTGCTATGTGAGTATGTGGTCTCACTCATGCCTCACAAAAGCTTATTGTAGCCTACAACAACAGATGCTCATGTTCAGCTCAGTTTTATTCCACCAGTTTTTCTAACTGCCCAAACTGCTGCATCACATTCAGACGTGCCGTAATACATGCAAAAACTTACCCCTCTATGAATTTCAAAGGCCTGCCATAGCTGCAGGACAATAAGCTCATAAGCATGACTTCAAATTCCCAATTTGCCAAACAATAAAGATCCTGCTGATTCAGTGACTCCCTTCAATCAACATTTGATTGAGAGGTTTGCCTCATTGATCTGATGGTTCCCGGAGGAGACTTTTATTTCTGCTGATGCCGGGGAGCCCACATGTTATTAGCAATTCTGTTTGCTTTCAAACAACACAACCCTCTGCGCAGGCCGGATTATGGTTTACAGCTTGCATAATAAAAGATGAAATGGTGTCTGATTGATGGTATACGAGCATCGTCGACGTGCTCATCAAAGTTTATTAACGCACACAGAGTTCAGGGATTAAGGCCTTTGATATATTTATAAAGTTAATATCAAATAAAGATATGAATGGTCACACACGATACAGAGATGGGTGAAGTGAAGTGAGTGCTGCTGGTGCGTGAGCTCAGATTCCTTGTGTTTTACTGCCCTCCGTTGCCACATAAGTTAATACAGATTGTTCCTCAGCCAGTAATTCAGTTACAACACTTTTATTGTACCACCTTCACATCCATGAAAATAAGTCACGCATGGGAGATACACGTAAAATAAATAAATAAATGTGAACTTCTGAGTGGTGTCAAACAACACTACAGGGTAACGTTACAAAGTTGCACACTACTTTCTATGCATTTTATGAATTCTATTTTTAACTTGTTTCATTAATTTTTTTATTCAGATTTTCTTCCATAGGTGGATTTTATTTTCCATCATTTTCCATCTTTTTCATAATTAATTGTAAATGACTTTGAACTGATGTTATTATTATTATTAAAGGTGCCAAACAAAGTTTGAACAAAGTTCATTATAACTACTATTATGATTATTATTATGAAATTGTGTAGTTGGGGTCAGGGTTCACATCTCCATTCTTCTGCCATTCATTCTGCACATAGGTTTACCTTTTTAAAGAGGAACTATGCAGGTTTTTTTACTGTAGCTATGCTACATATTAACCTTAATTAAACAGTTTCAGTAATTGTGATGGTTAAATAAATGACTTGTAACTTGTTACAGGGAGAATGGAGGCTCTCTGCCTTCCACCTAGCATCTCTAGCTGAAAACCAAAGCTGCAAGATCAGAGTCTCCAACCCGGTGTCCCAACTCTTGTCTCAGCGGCACCACGGCACAAATGCACCCCGTAACCTGTAGTCTCTTGTTCATGACAGATAAGAATACACAAATTTACACATCATAATATCTTAGCCTATATGATAAATAACGTTATCCTGCGCTCCATGGATTGCTTTCTGGCCGGCTTCACTGAAAACAAATGCACATGGCCAGGAGGAGGGTTAGCAAAACAGCAGAAAAGTGACCGAACTTGCATAGTTCCCCTTTAATCTCTCTATCTGCATTGTGCTATATGCTGATGCTAAAACACATTTTCTGTTGTTTAAGTTTTATCTCTTTAGATCGAGACAACAAACTACTTCATGCAATGCAAAAATGAAAAACTGCACAATCAAATGAAATGAGTGGCAAGTAGCATCGGCAACAACAAGTGACAAACCTGTCTGGGACACTGAACAAAGAGGCCATCCTCAAGGTTCACTGCCTGTCTTTGTCTCTCTGTTGTCACCTGTGCTACTTAGGTACAACATGTTTCTGTTTTCAGTTTGCAGCTCATGTGGTGTCAAACTGATGGGCATCGTTTGTGAATGTGCTTGTGTTATGTCTGTTTGCATGTGTTTTCCTGGCAGTGAGCTGAGGTCTCAAGGCCATTGTACTCATCCACTGTTCAATAATAGAAGGCCTCTATCATTTCTATATTTGCTACAGAGGCCTTCTAATGAGGCAGAAGTAATATTTCATTTTACTTGGAAATTGCAGTTTCTAACCTCAATCTCGCTGTCAAGTGAGCTGAGTGATGTAAGATCGCAGACTGCAAATCTTGGGATTGGAAAAGTGATACGTTAAAAGTTGTAAATGTTGGGGTTTTGACTTTGAGTGCCTCCAGCATCTGAAGTTACAATCTATCTCACAGTGCATCTCCCTGGGTGCATATTTTAGGTCCAGGAATTACAGGAATGTTTGTATCAGGAGTTTATTTTCACCCTCTTTACTGTGGGATGTTTACTGTTGTGGCAGCCTGGGATGTGTTTTGAGAGGAGTGAGTCTTCAGACAGCTGGGGAAATCAGGGTGGAGGGTTGGTGATTGAATGAGCTGATGCTCCACAACGAGCAGCTGCTGAGGTGCCAATGATCGATACGCTACTCAGCTGTGACTACAACCAGACTGCCTCTCTGTTAAACTTTACAATTACACAAACACCTCAACTCCATGAAAGATTAAAAGAAAAAAAAATCCTATCAGCGTGTAAACTTTTGTAAATACCTTTCTTTAAAGAAAATGAAAAAACGCCTGTGTGATTTGGATGAAAATGCCAGTCCAGTGTTAAGCTGTGGAAGCGACCCCTCCAGGGAGGGACAGACCTTTCATTTGACCTGGATTAAATATTGATGGCCTGCGATAATAGAGAATAGAGCATGAATTTCTATGTCACAGCGAGGTGAAGGGGTCAATCCTTTGTAAATGACCTTAAAGGAGAGGAATTTATTTATGCATGTTTTTTCCAATGCCCCTAGATAAGTCATAAAACATCCATTTACAAGTCGAATGCTATTTGATGTGGATGCATGTGTGTATTTTTTTTAACCTCTCCACGGTGTTGGCTATTAGTGAGGTTGTAGAAGCACGCAGACTCTGACACAGCTACACCAAAAGTTAACCTTTAAATCCAATTAAAACTCCAGACGAGGAAAAAATAAATAAATAAAAAACAGCTCCCGCCTTTGACTGATATGTGATTACTAAAATCTGCCAGCACATTAGTCAAGTGAGGCAGACACAGATTTATTCTGCATCCACGATGCTTGTCAGGAAGCTGGGATATTGAATCTGACAGGATGACAGCAGAGAAAAAAAGGGAGTGTTGTGCACATTTGAATAAGCTACAAGGAAATTGGGATTTAAGGATTATACAAGTCTGTAGTTTTGGGAAGTTTAAAAAAAAGGGGGATTGTCAGTGCAGGTTAAAAAATCCCTATGCTGTGTAACTGGTCAGTGTTTAAGTTCAAGTATAACCAAACATCATGTTGCTCCAGTGGCCAAAAGAACAGAGGAAATCACAGGTGTGCTGTGTGCATGATAGTAATCACCTGAATGGTCTCATTTCCCTTTATTAGTTGCAGCTGATGTGCTGTGAGTGAAGGAAGAGTGGGGTTACGCTGACACCTGGTGGAACATGATTGCACTTGCAGATTTTCGAGCAGTGAACAATTAAAGCCAATTCACACACAAGACAAGTTGTGACAGATTCGTCTATTGCTCATAGCCTTATTCCTCTGTGTGGTTGATTTTGGTTTTACTCCTAAAGTCACTGGTGAAACCTGGAGATTAGAACCTCAAGGATTCAACGAGGAATCCAGTTCAATGGGTTTAGAAGCAATTCTCAGAAAACACAGTTCAGCTTAATGTTTTTCAACAGGGGCAAATTTCTCCAGATTCCTATCAACTATTTGGCCGAGCATCTGGATCCAGGAATGAAAAGAATTCATGTAATTTGTGCATGTTGCTGTAACATCTGCCTGTGCAGCCCTCACACAACGTGCTCTGCTATTTGCTCCACATTAGAGGTCACACTGTTCTGAGATCTGAACTCGTCCACAACTTTTTATAGCCAACCTCCACAGCTGACCTTCACAGGCTGCAAGTGAACCGGTGCCGGGTGTGGACCATGAGAGAGGCTCGGCTGAAGGTGACACAACACTGCGATGAGAGGCTGTAATCACTGCTGCTTTCTTCCTGTTGAACAGCTTTGATTAAAGATGTCATGCGGCCGTGAAACTCTCTGAGTCTCAAACAGACAAACTGGACAGGTAATAAGTTGTAGGTTTATTATCTTTTCTTTCATGGCATGCACATGTCTTTCCACAAGGACATTTAATAAAACATGCCCTTCCTCACTCCTGATCATCCTCCAGCTGCATGGCCATGCTTCATGTCTTCTTTCACTTAAAAAATATCTAATATATACAACAGTTTTACAACAATCTAACATCTCATGAGTTCGACATCAGCACAGTGTGGCAGCAAAACAAAGCAGTATCTCATTTAAAGGAGGGATACACCCTTAAATACTCTTATTAAAGTAACTAAAGTTGGCACATTTTCCTTCAATCTACCTCTCTTCTAGGAAGTTCCTTTTGACATCCAACACTCGAGAGGTGTAAACAATGGGAATGGTCCACACAATTCATAAAAACACTTTAAATATCTCATAAAGAATAAAGATCTAACTAAAAATGCCTTGAAATACTGACAAGGCTAGTGATTAAATGCTAGTTTGTATCTTTACCATACCACGTCTGTCTTGCAGACTGAAAATAATGTTGCATATCATACAAAAATAAAATATATAATAACTCTAAGAGCTTTGAAATGAGTTTTACAGTTGGCACTCACAGTTGTTACAGTGAAATAATCCAAAAGTTCAGTCAGACACACACTTATTGTGCATGCAGCACTTACTGTGCGTGCAGCACTTTATATATTCTACTGCCAATGCAGGAATGGCGTCAAGTGGCATTTTTACCCCAGGAGCTTCAGTCACTCTTCTCCTAAGCCGTCTGTTTCACATTTAAAACCCTCATCTTGTGATTTCTTTGAACCCCGTAGGGCTCCAGTTCTGTGATTAGTGAATTTTGTTTACTTAATCTGCAGTAGATCACTTATCTCTGTCCTCTTGGCCCTCTGCTGATAACTCCTGTCATCACAAATAAGCCTTTGACACAGCAGCTGTCAGGACTCGCCTTGCAGTGCCAGAGTTCGTCTGTGGAACTCATTGAGGACAACGTCGTTGTTGGAGCTGTCGGATATTCCGCTGTCGGCAAACACAGAGCCTGCGAGGGACAAATGCAATCAAATAACCCATTAATAGTGTCATTGTCATGTAAAACAGTGCCAATTCTACAAAACTGCAGGTCAGATATTTTAAACATACCACTGCTATTGGTGCCATCGCTGATGACAGAAGAGCTTCGAGAGGTTAAGAGCTGAGTGGAGTGGGATGGTGTGGTGACTGACTGACTCTTGATGTTGTGAGTGGCTGTCCGACTCCAATCTGAAGAAACACACAGTATATAACCACCCTTATGTGAATTAGTTCTTTTCATTGCATCAGTTAAAATAAATGGCTTGTTTCTTTGTTTAACTTCTATTCTGGAGACAATCACAATTTAAGTGCCAGAACTACATTTTCCTTAATGCTTTGGTGAATGATTATCTAGCAGTGGTGTCAAACTCATTCCACAAAGGGCCGAGTGGCTGCAGGTTTTTGTTCCAACCAAGCAGCAGCACACCAGACTTGACTCAGTTAATCAACTGATCTCAGTCTTCAGACAGTTGATTGGTCAAACTCTGTGCTCTTGATTGGTTGGAACAAAAACCTGCAGCCACACGGCCCTTTGTGGAATGAGTTTGACACCCCTGTTCTATAGAGTCAGTTATAAGTGACTGAGCAAGTTTTATTTGTACACATTTTCGCAAATTAGCACCATTAAAAGTATGCTGAATTACCTATTGGTAGTTTCTCTTTTTTAATTAACTCACAAACACATAGACAACCATAACAGGTTTACACCATCATACTTAAGAAAACATCTTATTATCAAGAATGTCTGTTTTCAATTGTTTCTGAGCTGATTTCTTGACATTTTTCCCCAATGACATTGTAGACATTAGACAATTACATCATCAGTCAACGTGTAAGCTGCAAATCTAAAATTATGCATAGCATATCCATGTTTTGAGAGATTCACAAGTTATGACTCAGAGGGGAGAGAGAAACTGTCTGACACAAATTGGCTGGCAATCAGTCAGTAAAGGTTGTGAAGTACCTTCACTGAATCCATGAGCAGCAGCTCCAACTGCTGACTATACTGATATTTGGTCCAAATCAGGAAGCCAAACTACACTAAGCTGCTTTGAGGACACTGGCATGTACAAGTACCTTTCACCCCATGCAGCATCTCCTGGGCTGTTCACGTACGAAATTAAATGATCAGAGGTCTAGAAAGACGTTTAGGGGCCCACCTGAGTTTTCAGGCAGTCGCAGTCTCCCACAGCAGAGATGTGTCCTCCATTGCCTGCGGACATTCTCTTTTACAGCACAGTGAAAGACAAAGACAAGGAAACCTACACAGAACAAGTTGAACGGTAAAAAAAATATAGCATTTTGAATGAGTATTATGAGAAAAGATTCATATTCTTAGATTCTAATGTGGATTCATACAGGTCTCACCTTGCAGAGAGTTCAATATGGAGAAAAGGTAAACAAAGGGTAAATAGAGGGGTCCCCAGGCGAACAGAGCAAACCCCCACGTGAGTCCGAGCAGGATGACGAGTCCAGCGATGCTGCGCAGGTCAGTCATCACTCCCCGGTTCGGAGACTGGTTCTGAGGGTTCTGCTTCTTGATCCGGGCCAACTGGACCATAATGACAATGAAAACCACTAAGCACAGAACAAAGATCAGGAGGAAGTAGGCCACCACGCCAATGTAGAAGGCGATGTCATTCCGCAACCAACAGCTACAAAGGAGCACACACAGGAGCAGAGGTGTTAACAGCTAGAAATGTTCATTTTCCAAAAGCTTGTATTGTAATGAAATCTTGCATTGACAAGGTTTATGACAGGGTTTTGTCCAATGTTTGGTCAGATATTGCTAATTAGTTATATGTTTGCTGTTTAATGTTTAATGTGGAGCAAACTGTTGTAAATAAATAAAGACTTACAAGTCATCTGAAGTACCATCAGTGTATTTTCCATACGAAACCAGACCGTAGTTGTCTTTGTCGACTGATATTGTAATGATCACCACGAGAAGAGGAATCCCTGCAAACGCCACAATATAAATCAGCAAAACCATCACAACAAAACAGTTTAAGAAGATAGGTGTTTGCAAAACCATATTGTTCCTATGAATGCATCACACATGGATCCTAAATTAAACCATTGGAGTTGAGTTTAAAGCACCTACCCCAGCCCATCAGTGTGAACTTGAGCATGTATCTGCTCAGGTAAGGAGTGAACACCTTAACGATGCTGAGGTACATGTGCAAGGCCTCCAGCCCGGCCCAGGTGAACGACGTCAGCATGAAGTAGTGCAGGAAGAAGGCGGTGCTAGTGCACAGGCCGACTGCCGGGTAGAGAGCCAGCCAGCTGTTCAGTAAGAAGACCAGGTTGAGCAAGAGGAGGGATGTGCAGAGCTGGATCAGGATCTTTGCAGGAATATCACGTAGCAGTTTTCTGCAAAGATGGAGTTAATTAGAGTCTGGATTTTATTACTTTATTGAGGGTAGCTATGATGGCTCTCTGATGAAACTCAGACTGAAGTTATTTTGGTATCGTAAAGAGGGACACTTACTCAAATGAAAGATACGTCAGTAAAGTGATGGCAAGAAAAATGGCAGAGATTCCACAGCCTATGTAGGTGATGAAAGTAAGAACTTGTGCGTGCCGACGGTCACTCAGACCTTCTCTGGACAAATCCTGTTTTGAGATCAGGGTACAAACAGTGAAGACATATTGCACAACTGTATCCTGTTAAGTGCTTGTACTTCTAACAAAATGTTCTTTTAATTCCTGCATTTAATCAACTATATGATTGCTGTATTTCTGATTTGAAAACTGCTAGGGCTATATTGATACTGCCATTGTCAGTACATCACATGCGTACAGATACCTACCATCAGTACCGCAAATGAAGTGAGATGGTTGCAGCTGCAGGTTGTTTCCTCAGCTGTGGCAATGACAAGAGAGCAGCCGGCAGAGCTCCAGCCTCCTCTATCACCTGAACAGCACAAACACCATTAACAGGAATAATAAAAGCTGTGGCAATATGGCAATATAGCCAGCTAACATTAAGCATTCATATGCTCACCATTCAGAGAGAAGTCCCAAAATACACACGAGGTCACAAAGTTCCCCTATGAAGCAAGAACAAAGTTTGCGTAGCCGTTCACAGCTGATTCTAAAGCGAGTCTTTCATTTATTTGCAGCTAATTTACAATTAACCTTTTGTTTTTCACTGAAAAAAAACAAACAGTTTTTATTATGTTTGTAAATGACAAACGCTTTTATTGTTAGTATGCCCTTACCACAACTTTACAATGCTATAACCTCGTAGTTTATGAAGACCAGTTTATCGCTGTGGACTATGCAAACAGGCATAATAAACAGTAAATAATACAATCCATGTGCAGAGGGCGTTTTTTATGAGAAAACTAAAGTAGTGACATTTTTTAGTCTGACTATCAGAATGTTAATCATTGTCTTGTGCCATTGAAGATATGAGGTGATTCTATCTGGGTTGAATGGAATTAATATTGATTTTGTCTGTGCACACTCACATGTATGGGATTGATGTTTCGGATGGTATACTGAATGTCCTCTGTCAAGTTGCCTATTGACAAATTGGCAAGACTGGAGCCAATAACTGGACTGACAAGGGTGTTGTTATCCAAGGTTACGTCCTGCAAAAAAGGAGATACTGTAAAATCATTTTAAGGATGGGGAACACAGTAATTGCTCTTTAAGTATCTTATAATAATTTTGTATTTATCTTAATATATATATCTTAATTTTTTCTTAAAAACAAACATTTAAACCACATTCAGAAAGTTGCTAATTAATCATTAAAACAAAAATAAATATCTCCATTTTCAGTCTTACAATTTAAGCAATGACCAATCTGAATGTGATCACGGGGATGTACCTGGAAAAAGGCACTTTTGGTGAAGAAAGTGAATTGGACCCTGCTGGCCTGTTGTTGCTGCTCAGCACTAAGCCCTGCGGTGAGGGTGGAGGGCAGGAACACTGACCCCAGAGCAGAACCTAACCTCTTGGACGGCCTTTTGACAGCATAGAGCTGGAAACAACAAGGTTAACAAATGGTTACTGCAATAGCTGTGTAATGCTTTTGAGAACACTGAGATGCACTCTTTTTGAATTCCCACTGACCTCACTAAATCAGAATCAAGGCAACGCAGGCACGTCAACAATATGTACAATAATGTTGGTAAATTTGTGCTACAGGTATCAGTATTTCTACCTACCTACTGATCCATATCTTCACCCCAAGGAAATCATAATCTGTGCTACCTGGACATCGCTGACGGAGCTGAAGATGACTGATGTTGCTGAAAAGTTTGTCCCATCCACTGTCTTCACTGCCAGCACCAGCGAACTTGTAGAGATGATCCCTCCGCTGCCATTGACAACAAGCTTAAGAGCCACATTATCCACTAGTCGAATCAGCCTGTCGATGGCAACCATGACAACACATTTTAGAAAAGTCACATATATGTATGTGAAGATGTAGCTGAGGTTCATGTGAATTTTACCTATTAGCAGATGCAGAGAGGGCCACTGAGTCACCCTCCATCAAATTACTTATGACTTTGACGGTTTTTTGTCCCACTGCCTGAGAGACAGTGGGAGCATCCATAAGTGTCTCCAACTGCCCCACCATCTGCTCCACCTGTAATATCCATCAAATTACAGTGTGCGCCCCAAAATTAGACATTTATCATTCAAAAGAAGTAAAAAAAAAAAAAAAGCAAAAAGAGTGATGTACACATTGCTTATCAATGACAGTCTGACTCTTAAAGTTCTAATAATAAATACAGCAACATATCTGTATACCTAATGGTCTTAGACATAACTTGTTCTTAAATCTTCAAGCCAGACAAGTGTTTGTTCATTTTTTTTAAATTATTTTATTAATCCTTTCAAAAAGTGATTTAAAGCTACAGTTTTCTGCCTGTAACATATTCTTCAGTAATGTAAGTCAGACGCTTCACCTGTGAGGAGTTGAGCTGTGATGTATTCCGTGTTTGCTCAAGAAGCTCATTTGCTCGCTCCTCCTGTATCTCTTGGTTTTGTGTTGTCTCTATAAATCAAAGTGAAACATTGTTCAGCCATTTCAGTCCACTGAACCTTCCTGTGTGGCTTCAATCAGATTACAACTATGATAGATTCTGAGTTCTACATACCAATCACTGTTGTGGCCATGGTTGTGCTGGTGAGGGTGTTGGTTTGAGGAGCTGTTTCAGAGGACATCTCAGCAGTAGTGGTGTTATCCTGGGGGGGAGCTGGGTCACGTATAGTAGCAGCAGTAGTGGCATTTGTGGTTGAGATTAGGGCTAAATGCTCAGGGGAAGCATTGGCTGTAGTTGTTGAATTGACTTCTGGCTCCTTTGTTGTTGGGTTGAGAACAGTGGTTAAACTGCTTCCAGCTGTGCTCAGGTTGTAATTGACTCCTGTGCTGACACTGTGATTGATAATGGGATCAGGGCTGCCAGAAGATGTGGTGGACTTGGTGTCATGTCTGATGGAAGTTGTGATGCTGGGAGTGGAACTCTCAGTTGTGGGATTGGTTGTCTGGTTGTTCAGTGGAGTAGCTGGGGGTTTAGTGGCGTGGTTAACAGAAAAAGCCATAGTTGGTGTATTGTTTTTATGATCAATTGTAGTGTTCTGTTGTGCAATGTTAATGTTGTTTGAAGACAGAGCTGTAGTTGTTAAATTCTCTGCTGCTGTGTAGTGGTTGGAGGATGTACCCAGACTGTTTGTTGTATAATTGTGTATGTATGTATGACTGGGAGAAGGTGTGAATGTACTTATTGTTGCATTGCTTGCTGCAGGTGTGTCATTGTGTAAGTTCTTGATGGCAGCTGTAGTTGTGTTGTTCACTGTTGTGTGATTAGTAGAAGGTACAGCTGTTGTTATGCTATGCATTGTTGTGTGATTAGAAGAAGTTGCAACTGTAGTTGTGTTGTACACTGTTGTGTGTTTAGTAGAAGATAAATTGTTTATTGTTGTGTGACTGATAGAAAGTGCATCTGTTGGTACATTGTTTATTGTTGTGAGATTGGTAGAAGGCACACCTGAAGTTACATTGTTTATTGTTGTGTAATTGGTAGAGGGTGCAACTGTAGTTGCATTGTTTATTATTGTGTGATTGGAAGAAGGTGCATCGGTTATTACATTGTTTATTGTTGTGTGGTTGGTAGAAGGTGCATCTGTAGTTACATTGTTTATTGTTGTGTGATTGGTAGAAGGTGCATCAGTTATTACATTGTTTATTGTTGTGTGGTCGGTAGAAGGCACATCTGCAGTTACGTTGTTTATTGTTGTGTGGTTGGAAGAAGGCACATCTGTAGTTACATTGTTTATTGTTGTGTGGTTGGTAGAAAGCGCATCAGTTGTTACATTGTTTATTGTTGTGTGGTTGGTAGAAGGCACATCTGCAGTTACATTGTTTATTGTTGTGTGGTCGGTAGAAGGCACATCTGCAGTTACATTGTTTATTGTTGTGTGGTTGGTAGAAAGCGCATCAGTTGTTACATTGTTTATTGTTGTTTGGCTGGTAGAAGGTGCATCAGTTGTTACATTGTTTAAGGTTGTGTGGTTGCTAGAAGGCACATCTGTTGTTACATTGTTTATTGTTGTGTGATTGGTAGAAGACGCAACTGTAGTTACATCATTTATTGTTGTGTGGTTGGTAGAAGGTGCATCTGTTGTTACATTGTTTATTGTTGTGTGATCGGTAGAAGGCGCATCAGTTGTTACATTGTTTATTGTTGTGTGATTGGTAAAAGGCGCAACTGTAGTTACATTATTTATTGTTGTGTGGTTGGTAGAGGGTGCATCTGTAGTTACATTATTTATTGTTGTGTGGTTGGTAGAGGGCGCATCTGTTGTTACATTGTTTATTGTTGTGTGATTGGTAGAAGGTGCATCTGTTGTTACAATGTTTATTGTTGTGTGGTTGGTAGAGGGCGCATCAGTTGTTACATTGTTTATTGTTGTGTGATTGGTAGAAGACGCAACTGTAGTTACATTGTTTATTGTTGTGTGGCTGGTAGAAGGCGCATCTGTTGTTACATTGTTTATTGTTGTGTGATTGGTAGAAGGCGCATCTGTAGTTACATTGTTTATTGTTGTGTGGTCAGTAGAAGGCGCATCTGTAGTTACATTGTTTATTGTTGTGTGATTGGTAGAAGGCGCATCTGTAGTTGCATTATTTATTGTTGTGTGATCGGTAGAAGGCACAGCTGTAGTTACATTGCTTACTGTTGTGTGGTTGGTAGAAGGCACATCTGTTGTTACATTGTTTATTGTTGTGTGATTGGTAGAAGGCACATCTGTTGGTACCTTGTTTATTGTTGTGCGATTGGTAGAAGGTACAACTGTAGTTACATTGTTTATTGTTATGTGGTTGGTAGAAGGCGCATCAGTTGTTACATTGTTTATTGTTGTGTGGTTGGTAGACGGTGCATTGGATGTTAAATTGTTTATTGTTGTGTGGCTGGTAGAAGGCACATCTGTTGTTACATTATTTATTGTTGTGTGATTGGTAGAAGGCGCATCTGTTGTTACATTGTTTATTGTTGTGTAATTGGTAGACGGTGCATTGGATGTTAAATTGTTTATTGTTGTGTGGTCAGTAGAAGGCACATCTGTTGTTACATTATTTATTGTTGTGTGATTGGTAGAAGGCGCATCTGTTGTTACATTGTTTATTGTTGTTTGGCTGGTAGAAGGCGCATCAGTTGTTACATTGTTTACTGTTGTATTGTTGGTAGAAGGTGCAACTGTAGTTACATTATTTATTGTTGTGTGGTTGGTAGAGGCGCATCTGTAGTTACATTGTTTATTATTGTGTGGTTGGTAGAGGGCGCATCTGTTGGTACATTGTTTATTGTTGTGTGATTGGTAGAAGGTACAACTGTAGTTACATTGTTTATTGTTATGTGGTTGGTAGAAGGTGCATCAGTTGTTACATTGTTTATTGTTGTGTAATTGGTAGACGGTGCATTGGATGTTAAATTGTTTATTGTTGTGTGGTTGGTAGAAGGCACATCTGTTGTTACATTATTTATTATTGTGTGATTGGTAGAGGGCGCATCTGTTGTTGCATTGTTTATTGTTGTTTGGCTGGTAGAAGGCGCATCTGTTGTTACATTGTTTACTGTTGTATGTTGGTAGAAGTTGCAACTGTAGTTACATTATTTATTGTTGTGTGGTTGGTAGAGGGCGCATCTGTAGTTACATTGTTTATTATTGTGTGGTTGGTAGAGGGCGCATCTGTTGTTAAATTGTTTATTGTTGTGTGATTGGTAGAAGGCGCATCTGTAGTTACATTGTTTATTGTTGTGTGGTTGGTAGAAGGAAATCTGTAGTTACATTGTTTATTGTTGTGTGGTTGGTAGAAGGAACATCTGTAGTTACATCATTTATTGTTGTGTGATTGGTAGAAGGCGCATCTGTAGTTACATTGTTTATTGTTGTGTGGTCGGTAGAAGGAACATCTGTAGTTACATTGTTTACTGTTGTGTGGTTGGTAGAAGGTGCATCTGTTGGTACATTGTTTATTGTGGTGTGATTGGTAGAAGGCGCATCAGTTGTTACATTGTTTATTGTTGTGTGATTGGTAAAAGACGCAACTGTAGTTACATTATTTATTGTTGTGTGGTTGGTAGAGGGTGCATCTGTTGTTACATTGTGTATTGTGGTGTGATTGGTAGAAGGTACAACTGTAGTTACATTGTTTATTGTTATGTGGTTGGTAGAAGGCGCATCAGTTGTTACATTGTTTATTGTTGTGTAATTGGTAGACGGTGCATTGGATGTTAATTGTTTATTGTTGTGTGGTTGGTAGAAGGCAATCTGTTGTTACATTATTTATTGTTGTGTGATTGGTAGAAGGCGCATCAGTTGTTACATTGTTTACTGTTGTATTGTTGGTAGAAGGTGCAACTGTAGTTACATTGTTTATTGTTGTGTGACTGGTAGAAGGTGCATCTGTTGTTATGTTGTGTGCTGTTGTATGATTAGAGGAAGGCACAACTGTAGTCACATTGTTTATTGTTGTGTGATCTCTAAAGGGTACAACACTGGTTACATTGTTGAATGTTGGATCATCTGGAGTGGAAAACGGCCTGGTTGTAGTGATGTTATACTCAATTGTGTGATTGAGAGAAGGTGTGGCTGCCTTAACAGTAGTTAAATTATACATTGTTGTGTCAGTGGGAGGTGTAACTGTAGATACATTGTTTAGTGTTGCATAATTTGGAGAGGATGTAAATGGTTTGGCAGTTCTGTTGTACACTGTTGTGTTGTTTGGAGAAGATGTCCCGGTGCCAGCTGTAGTTAAGTTGAACACTACCTCACTGGGAGAGAGTATAAATTTACCTGCTGTTGTTATATTGTACAGTGGTGTGTAATTAGCAGACAGAGTAGTTGTGTTAAGTGTTGAATCAGTCAGACTAGTAGCTGTGTTCTGTAATGTTTGATGGTTGGTAGAAGTCATGGTATTGAGTCGTGTAGAGTTGATAGAGGACGATGTTATGGCTTTTGTTGTGTTTGGTTCTTCTGTATTGGTATTTTGAGTGGGCGTGAACAATGTTTTGTTATCAGATTCAGTGTGCTGTACTTTTGTACTGTGAGAAAAAGCTACAGTGTTGTGCAGTGAGGTTGTCTGAAGGACAGGCTTTGCTGTCGAGGACTGAGTTGACATGTTAGTCTGAGCTGTCCTTGTGATGCGTTTTTCTGTTGAAATGCTGTGGTATATTCAGTTGTCATGCGAGCCTGTTGGGTCTTGCTGGTGACAGATGGTGGTGAGGTGTCAGAGGTCGTAGTAATAATGCTGGTCAGAGTGGAGGGCTGAGTTGTTGGCTCTGGAGGGAGTAGCTGTAGCTGTAAGAAGAACAGCAGTCTCATTTGCCTCAGTATGAAATAACAGGCAGAAATATCTTGTATATTGAGCAATTCATATTATTATTATCATTCTTACATAGGTTTAAACGTGTCAACAAGGCCACATCAAGACAAAAGAGAAAATTAAGATATTAGTTCATAAATGGCAAGTATATTAAGTACATGACTCCTGCTGGGTTGGATTTGGTTCCGTCCAAAGGTAATAAGCTGTACCTGCAACAAATGAAATCTAACTAATAAAAACACATCTTGTTTGTCCATTCAGTAAAAAAAAATAAAAATAAAAACATTTTTACATGTTCACAGTCTTTGTGCTAAACTAAGTTGGCTTTGTTGGTGGTAACACAACTGGTCTCAAAATGAAAGCAAATGTAACTTTCCCAAACTTCTGCTTCTAATTTTCTTACTATGTCATCTATATTTTAGAGACACAGCCAATATGAAAACACTGTGATTTTGTCAAATCAGAATACACAATTGAATTATTCATTCTGGAAACAATAAAAGAGATATTTTCTCATACTCTGTGCTTCCTCAGTTGACCTCTTGAGAGTTTATTGAATTCCTGCTGAATTCTTGAATCTCTTTGAAACACTATAAAGGTGCTCAGGGGCATCCTTTGTTTGTCTTGTGCCCTTTCCCCACCAAAGGTAATACTGTTTCTTGTCTAACCAACAGAGGAAGGCACCAGCATCTGTTCTACTTTTGGATGAGAAATGTGCATTGTGCGTTAAAAAGATGCACAAGAAAGAAAAAAGAAATGAGTGTCACAGTTTCTAAGGATGTCAGCATAGAGATGTTGTACACTTACCACTGAAGCTGAAAATGGCTGCAATCAGACATCTGCATGTGTTCTATCATAGGTCGTAGTTTTACCAGAATGAGCTTCTCGAACTCTACGAAAGAACTGGCAGATATAGAAGATTATAACATATACATTTTAAATGCACACTCAAGCATACAGTGAATAGAGGGGAAAAAAGGTATTGCTCACCAGTGTGTGTTTGACTGGGAGATATTATCCAGGCAAAATGGGGATGAGAAGCTCTCATAAGGTTTACCAGGGTATCCGTGGATTTACAGAAACCTGACAGTGACAAATCATCACAAGTTCAACTGTTGTACTGTAGCGCACGCTTCTTGAGAGTGAATGACATTCATGCTAAGTCTTCAATTCTTCAAAGAACCTTATGTGAAAAGATATAGTTTACAAGAAGATATAGTTATAGTTATAGATATAGTTTGAAGGTTAGACATATTAGATACATAAATTGCACTAATTACAACTCATCTAAAATGCAGCTGCAAGACCTCTTACCAAAACCATAGGAATAGAGCCTGATACTCCAACTTTAATGTATCTTTCTGACATCCAGAATTGTTTTTAAGATTTTATTGATTTCAGATTTACTGACACCATATGTGCCAAGCCAAAGCTCTGTTGGTTGACTGGTCCTTCTTTTTGAAACAACTTCCCTGCATGCTCTCTCGCCTCTTTGAAATCCCTCTTAAAGACACATTTTTACAGCTGTACTTCATCTGGTCTTGCAGAATCTACTTTCAGTGACTGAGATCAGTCACTATAGATTTTGTAGACATATTTCAAATTCTTTTTGTCTTGTAAAGAACACTGTAACTGTGTTTTGAATGTGATATATTTTATACCTAATACCACGTTGATTTGATATTTATGGTTCATCAGTAGTCCCATACAAGAAAAGAAATGCATGCGTGTTTACTTTTGTTTTCTTGTACCACTAGTTTTGCTTGTTCCACTTGTTCAGACTTTGACGGTGAGGGTGTCATTTAAATTTATGTTCCTTATTCCACCTTCTCCAATTCCAGCTACAGCTGCAACATAGTCTGTGTGTCTGTGTGCAATATAAAATTCTTTGTCTTTATACTACTGTTTTGCGTGGATGCACACGAACATCTCTATTTGAATAGATTCTGTGTCTTGTCACATGAGTGGAAGCATGGGAGCAATTTGCATGTCTGCCCAAATAGTGCATCTGTTCACACCTAATACACAAGTTATGATCAGAATGTTCATGATCAGCTTGATCGCAATAATATGTTGAGTTGTTGAGTTGCTCACCGACTCTCTCCACCTCTCCAGTGATTCTTGCTGTTATATGATCAGCTTTATACTGCAGTGCAGAGATACCAGCCTGCTGCAGTCCACATGGTGAGGCAGTGTGCCTGAGCTTCAGCAACACAGTGCAGGCCGTATTTCTGGGAAAGAATATATATATGAATATATATATATATATGTATATATATATATCTGTGTGTGTGTGTGTGTTGCAAAACAGCAACTGGCAAGATTTTACCTTGTGTTCTCTTTTCAACACAGGAGAGCTTTACTACCTGCAGAGAGGGGGAGACAAAACTTGCAGTAATTTTGCTTATGGTAGAAACTTATTCTCAGTGGAAGAAGGAAGTGGAAGGATGTTGCCTGTTTCTGGGTCATACTGACCTCAGGTTTTTTGTTTCCATGACAGAAATCTTTAGCGCTCTTCAGTGGTGATCCATTGTTACAATGAAACATCTTTGACACCTGTGTGAATGTTGGAGAGACAGAGGGCAGACAGATGCTGATAGTTTGTATGTGAGATGATGGCTGCTAACCACACTCATACAGTCAAAGAATCTCTGACATTAGAGTGAAAACATTCAACTCCAACTTTTGTTTGCATAAAAAAAGGAGCAAAGTAATGTTTTTATTCATTGTGTAGGTTTATATAGAAATTACATGACCACGTGTATGTCATAAACAGCTGTATGTTCACTGGTGAGCATGAGGATGTGCATCACGGGGCTGGAATGTATCGCAGTTTTGGCAGGAATTTGCTGCTGCTCCTACAAACCAATCCTGAGTCATCAAAACCTGTTTGTGACAAGGTGTCATTTAAAGCCATTAAATTCACAGCATGATGACAGGGTGGAGACAATGTTAAAGTAATAGCAACCCACCAAAGTGGAGAAGGGCAAAGTTTTAAATTACGCTCACCCAATTCTCATTCACATTTGTCATGCCATCTGTGACCTCCACATTAAGGAACATCAAAAAGAAAGCATCTGCAGAAAGGGATGAAATTGTGAAAGCATAAATATTCAGCAATAAAACATCCTGATGGGACAAAGGTGAATATGTGTTACCTTCACTGGAGCAGAACTGGTCAATGTTACAGTGTAC
This sequence comes from Caranx ignobilis, assembly GCA_021432705.1. Lineage (NCBI taxonomy): Eukaryota > Metazoa > Chordata > Actinopteri > Carangiformes > Carangidae > Caranx > Caranx ignobilis. The sequence continues at coordinate 5,093,632 of MU269986.1, forward strand.
TAATGTGAAGAGAGAGAGAAAACAGTCAATGGTACAACACTATGGAGACTCTAATAATTATCTAATTGCACACCCACATGTTCTCATTGTGCATGTGTCAGACCCGGCTGAGTGACCTCCCAGGTGTGGTTTGGTTGCAAGGGAAAAGGTGTGACTGAAGACATGCCTCAATTTCAATAACTACCCATGACATATATTAAAGGATTATTTAAACTTCAATCACTTTCTGAATTATATAAAATCTCTCATATTTTTCATCCTTTACTGACACGATTATGTTAGAGAAATTCAATTTCTATTATTTGGAAAGATTTAATGATATTATCATTATCATATTATCAATGATATAACATTTTATCATAAGTTAAGCCACAGTAGCTACAATATGACATGAATAAGATAATTTACATCATTTACTGATATTATAAAGCTTTCATAATGCTGGAAATGATGTAGGGGAAATGACAAAAAATAGACCCAAACTGAAACTTCCTCTAAATTTCTGCTACTTTTTAAAGAATAATTTACTGTCATTATAACACATTCATAACTGATTCCTGTTACTTTTATCTCTGATCTCAAATGAAACTCAACCCCACACCACGTTATATCATTGGCTCTTCTTATGTAATGCGTGACAGCTATTATGGAACTTTCACTCACAGGGCTGGGTGGCACTTTTAACTGTGGCAACAGCAATTTGCAAAACAAATACTGATATGAATAAAAAGACAAACAGCTGACCACCAATGTCAAATGCATCCAAAGAAAAAGCAAAAGAGATAGAGAATGCGTTACAGTTTTGTATTCAGTAATCTGTCAACAAGAAGAAAACTGAGCATCCACTGCTAATGAAACCATGACAACACAGGTCTACTCTCTAAACCATTACCTTCTGCATGCATCTCTGAACAGCCTGTAGCACTTGTTAGTATGGTTTGTTGTCTGGTTTGACAGTATCACTCACCTGTGGTGGGTGATGCATGGTTGCCTGGGTGAGAGGTGGAGGCATTACAGGTACAAGAACAGAAAAAGAAAGATGAATGGTAATGTAATACAGTAATATTATCTGACATATTATAAAACCATTGTAGTGCTTACTCAGTGACGATAGGCTGTTGGACCGTTCAACACGCGCTGAATGGCTGAAACAATAAATGCACTCATTAAGGTTTTCTATCTATCCATCTAAATGTTTATCTTGTTTGTTTCTTGGCATTGGTTTGTTTCTGTTACTTACATGAGCACAGACTCAATTTCAAAGTCTCCTCTCTAAATCACACACATATACCACGTATACCAACACACATATGCCGCTAAGCATGCAAGTCACCTGGCTTGCGATGTCTTCGCACATGAGCCCCATGTCTGAACCGTCTGTGGTCTACAAGACACATAAAAACATGCAACATTCAACATGCTCTACGCTACATGCACAGCTACTGCAGAAATGTGTTAGTTCTACAGTTAGTCCTTGTTTTTAAAAATGATACCCCTGTATCTCTCAGCAGCCTTCAGCATCCTGACAGACATTATTAATGATAGATTATTCTGTACATTACAACATTAATCTTGCAACTTTACAAAGTACTGGGTTGAGGAGAGAGATATGGCTAATGGAATAAGGAATATGGCTGGATGACAAACAATCTGCCCATATTCTATTGACAACACTTTTTCATTTTGAGAAATGCTTTCCCCTGGCAGCAAGAAAAATCTTTCTCAACCTACATTTCTAACTGTTATGTTTCTGATGAACTTTAGACTTTGTGGTACCTGATGTGCAGGTATTACTTTGTGGATTTTGACTTCCTGAATGTGGAATGATAATTTGCAAACTTAAATGTGTAAACTGGATGGACCATAACAAACTGTCTGAGGAAGAACACATTTTTCTTTTATATATATTTCAGTTTAAACATAATGAATGGGTTATCTATAATGTCTGACCCCTGATCATACAGGAATGAATCTGCTTAGAACTTTCTGCTTCTTTTGGAAATACTGCATTTGCATCACACATTACATTGTATATAATTTATGCTATATGAGATGTATTCTTTTATAATATAATGTGATGCCATACTTAATATGCTACTATTTTAGCCAGGTATATCAAGTGACCTTTCTAATTCAAAAAAGTTGTACTAGAAGAAAAGGTGAAAGAACAGACTGCAGGAACCACTTGAGTCATAAAAGAAATTCATGCTTTCTAATTTCTATTCTATAATACAAACATACCATGCTGTGTTTGCTAGAAGTTTGCATTCATTAAATATGTGATGGAATAAGGGTAAAGATTTCCCTGCATTTTATTTTAAATGCAGTTATTGATTAGTTAGTAGGAAAGTCATGATGCACAAGTTCCCAGCTTGGTCAAAGGTTAAACAGGTAGAAGGTAAAGACAAGTTAATCTCTCTCACCACACATGAGCTTAGGGTCTCTCTGTCTGGCCTTGGGACTGGTCAAGCCCCAGTACTGAGCATTCCAGCCAATCACAGTGCCGTCCTCACAGTAGCCATGGTTACCCAGGTCTGCCCACATCCGGAACAGGTACAGTTCCACTTGTCCGAGCTTGACTCCCGGTGGTCTGTCTCTGGGACGACAGCCCAGCCACAGGGAGCCAGAGGGGGGGATGGCCTGAGCGATAACAGTCCTCTCAGCCACCAACCTCCCATCGACCTGGTACATGTGCAAATTCATTACTGGCTCTCATTGTCATAATTTCTGCAGGAGATAATGTGGTCATGCTGACAAAGTTGAAGTTGACTGCTAAGGCTATGGAAATGTAGCCAAAATTACTCCAAATAAGTAAAGAACATGTACATTAATATAATCATACAAGTTAGACACATTTGGAGAAGAAATTGAGAGCTAGTTGTGAAAGCTGGTATTACTTTTTCCTCAGTAAAAGACCTGAACGGTAACCTCACTGGGCATACTACACAGCAAGTATTACCTCCAGGCTAAAGGAGTTGCGTGGTACATCCCTCCTGAGACACACCCTGTGCCAGTAAGTGGGAGACAACTGAAGTGGAAATCGATGTCGGACCCTCAGCAGCCACCCGTACAGTGCCCCATCGTCTCCCTCCAGACCCAGCTCGGGCCTCGGTGCGTGGACGGAGCTGTAAGAGAAAGCCACCCAGGCTCCAGGAACTACCACACGGATGTCCACACACACAGTCATCTGAAAGAGCAGCGGCATGGCGGCCCTGTCCTGCAGGGTCCAGTGATCCTCGCAGCCATTTAATACTGCTTTAGTGTCTCCCAGGAAATAGCCAAGTGCTGAAATGAGAAGATAAATGTAGCTGTCAGAGTTTAATTTCCCTGCATGGCTGCTAATGAGGCAGAATAGTCTCATATTAAACCTAAAAGCTCAGAACTGACAATTTTTTATCTCACAATGTCTTTGCAAATCCCAGTTAAGAAAGAAAGTTGCACATTTGCTTGTTAAAGAATATAGCTTTGAACCAGAAGCCTTTTTGTCATACAGCACTATTATAATCTGAGCATTTTGTCAAAAACTGATCTTTAATAGCACTTGAATTGTTTACTTGTGGCGTATTTTGTTTTGTGACCAAATACCTTTCAATCAGCCTCAACTGTTCAGTGTGTTATTGATAGGCTGCAAATGTTAGAATGCTGGCTGAAGTACTAAAGTGGTGATGGGATTCCTGCTAATGCTGTATACATGTAATACATTTGCTTAACTTCCTTTGCATGCTATCAATATCATCATGTTTTTTTTTTTCTCTTTGCATTTCAAATCAAATGCTGACAAACAGGCATTGTCACCATCAAAGGGATAGTTCAGTGTTTTTGAATGGGTTGTATGAGGTACAAATGGTCTCAAAATTATACACCAGTTCAAGAGTACAACATTAAGTGTAAATTTACACTTTGTTTGTTACCTGGAACTAACCAACTCACTCAGTATTCCTCCGCCTGCCTGCGTGGAGGAATACTGAAACAGCTGATAGATGAATTGATCCAGTGCGTCGCAGAGGAGGAAGGGAGGAATACTGAGTGAGTTGGATAGCTGGATATGGCCATCCCTTTAACGTCAGAATGGTTACATGAGCTAAATTACTGATCTACTGAGCTAAAATGCCTTTAATACTTTGATTACTGTTCATCTCTCTGGTAGTTCAGTCAATGTTGGATAACCTAAACATGGTCAATAATAGCCAATGCTACACCTAGTGTTCCTGGTGCCATTTCAAATCAAAAGCCTCTTCATTTAAGAAGGTAAAAGTCAATTTAGAAAAATTAATATTTTAAATTCTCTGTCTTTCCAAAGTAGTCACCTGTGGGTTCCAGCAGCAAAAGCCAGGTGAAAAAAAGAAGATAACGTGTCCATCTCCAACGTCCTCCAAATCCATACATTCTCCTGGAAATACAGAGCAACATTAATTCTCATTAAACCAGTCATCCTCCTCTGCCCATGGTTTGGTTCATGACTAGCTTTGTTTGCATTGATGTTCTAGCTGCATGGCTCTTACCTCTCACTCACTGCTGTGTCAAATATTCAAATTTATTCTAGTCACAAACATGTTTGTTCGCCAGCTTCCTCTTTCTATATTCCTGTGATTGCCTTCTTCAGTGCAGTCTGTGCTTCTGCACGTGGATCTGTTCACAGTGTATCACTGTCACTGCAGTGGGATTACACAAGAAATTCTCCTTTGCAGCTGGTAAACCAAAGCGATCTAATATTATCTGCGCCTTTGTCCGCACTGAGGGTTTGACTCCAGGGCAGGGGAGGACACGGCAGACTGGGTTACACCTCGCTGCAGTCACACCTTTATAAATTACAGGTCATTGTTGCATGTGTCTTTATGTTGTTGATACACCTCAATTCACTTCCTTAAAATTTATAGACACAGCACGGTATCACACAAGACATAATATGGTCCTTTGTCACACAGTGGCTCCAATGTTAAAGTATATAATGTGTATTATTATAGTTTTTTTCTCAGCAGAAACAGACAAACCATCCCCTTTTTATTACTTCTATATGTAAATAATAATATTAATAATAATATTAAATATTGACTAATGTAGTACAAATATCTGACTTACCTTTCTCCCCGAAAAGCTTCAATTAAACTCATACAACTTGTTTAATGAGAGCTCTTTGATTATAATAAGAAGTTCTGATTTGGAATTGCACTTTCAAATCTAACATGTATTTTTAGAATATATATCCCTATTACACTTACATCCTCACGGAATCTGCTAATGACAGCCGACAAACATGTATGCACAAATGTTCAACCACTTTTTCACTGGGGAAAAGTTTGATAATGTTACGCAATGATCACAGAGCTCAATATGTAAAAAAGATTCAGTAAATGCTTATCCATACTGCTCGCAATGAGGGGAAAAGGGAAGCAACATAAAAGCAGATGTGGTTGGTAAAGCACTAAAAGGGGGAACACAACGGACATGCACACCCATTCATACACATGGATGTCACTGCATATTGTTTGCAATCACACAGAACATGATTAAAAGTGTTGGGTTCGCAGTGTCGAATGAAGTGTCAAATGCTTTAAATCCAGTCCAGCAGCTGGACAGTGGCAGGGAGGCATCAGGGAAGCATAGATGGAGGGGGCGCAGACTATATTCTGCCTTAAACTACAATAGAGAAATGATAGATTAGTGTATCTTACATTTTAATAAGTTTTAATCTTCTCATCTCAAGATAACAAAGCGCATTTCGAGGGGATAACAACATATTATGAGGAGAAATTGATTTTGACTGAACGGTATAAACCCCATTAAAACAATCCTCAGGACTGATCTGAAAAATGATCGTGTGAAAAGACGACCTAACTTGAACCTTGATGGAAACGTTCTGTCATATCAGTCCTGACATTTTCAGTTTAAAGCAAAAGACGCTGCCATCTTCACACTAGCTTGGCACAACACCAAATTAACTATGAGAAAAAAAACTGACTGTGTCTAATTGTGTTACTCCATATCATCGCTGCACTGTTTCTCTCTTACACATTTGACAAAAACTGGATTTAAACATTCTGTCAGAGCAGCAGATAAAAGCTTAGACTCTTTTTTTTTGCTCACTGAGGAACTCACACTCATCTGCTGTGTGTCACATCAGAGAGGAACTCACACTCATCTGCTGTGTGTCACATCAGAGGCGGTAACACTACCTCCTCAAGTCTTGAGGCTACACAGACACTATTATCACTACTACACCACTGCGCCATTATCGCTAGTTATAGCCATCCCAAAACTTATGTTCCCACAGTCTGACTCTATTTTAAGTCAAAGAGAGATGTGACAAAACAATACTGAGAAATTGGAGCCACTGTTGTTGACAAGTGAAAAACTCGAAACTTTGAAAGCATCAGCAGCACATGTCACAGAGAAAAGTAGTATTAATCCATTTCCTTACATTGGGTGCAAATCCATTCTTTTTTCAGTTAATATGACAGTTTTAAAAGAAGTCTTAAAATTTCTTACCTGATGCTTTCAAAGGCACCTGCAGGGTCCGTTTATGCTTGTGTGAATGTATATATAAATGTATGAGTCCTATGGAGGAGAGCTTGTCATCTTCACTCTGGTCACACTTTGCACAGATCCCTCCATCATCTCGGAACTTTGGTTCATGAAGTCAAAACTGCCACCGTTGAAGGATCTGTCTGCAAGCTGTTTTCTCCTCCTCTTCCTTCGCGTCTGTCCTCAGTTGCTCTCTGCTGCTCCTCCTGTATCCACCTGTCTCTTACACAAGAGAGTCGTCTGATGTTCATCGTCTGAGGTGCGTGCAGGAACTCAGAAATTTGTGAAATGTGATTTTTGCCTGCGGGAGACAGTACAGCAAATAATGACACACCCCCTACAGAGGAAGAGGAAGAGGAAGAGGAGGAGGGGGGGGGGGGGGGACAGACACACAGAGATAATAAACAAACTGTTGGACAGTGCTGCAATGCATCTGAATAACTATGTCTCTATTGGTTTGTCTCTCTTTATTTTTTCAATCCCAGTATGACTGGAGGGCAGCAGCTGGTATTACAGGATGCAGGGCCAGACAAGTTCCTGGACAGAGTATTAGCCTTTATCTGGTGTGTGTGTGTGTGCGTGTGTGCGTGTGTGAGTGAGTGTGTGCATGCGAGCATGTGTGTGTATTATGTCCGTGAAAAAAAAAACAAAACAACAACAATGTATGAGATCAGCGCCAAATTGCAAAAAAACAGGGAAAAATTACACACCAAGTCAAGTATGAAATGTGAGACTCAGGTTGACAAATGGGTCGAACATCTACAGCGTGTGTGTGTGTGTGAGTGTCTGCCATCGAGCGCAGACTGATGGCAGGACTGTGAATTTGAGGAATGGCATCTGACGTCAGACGTAAAATAAAACCAAACAAGACAAGAGCAGCCTCGGGGAGACGGCTCTTCAAATCACTGTGTCTTTGCTTCTGCTTGCCTGAGTGTGTGTCTGTGTGTGTGTGTGTGTGGTGAGAAGGCAGATAGCTAATTAACTAGCTGACCTTTTTTTGCCACAAGGGGGCAATAAAGACTACAGGGATTTTTTTTCCACAGCAGCTCATGTGTCAGCTTTTGTTCATTTTTACTGAGGGATAACTAAACAGTATCAGTTCAGTGGAGCAGAGCAGAGCTGCAGCCCGTTACTGCTCTTCTTCAGTGACGCAGCACTTTTTGGGGAGTTCTTTCTCAGTGTGTGTGTGTGTGTATGTGTGTGTGAGTTTAAGTTCAAGCCCTAGTGAATCAAAATCCCACTGGCAAGTTCTCCTCACTCGCTTCTCTTTTTTCTTGCGCTACATTAAACCTGCCCTGATTCTTTGTTTCTTTTCACTCAAACACACACACACACACACACTTGCACCTGTGCCTGTGTGCTTGAGATGAATGTGTGTCAACTGGTGACCAGAGACAAGTTATTACTCATATTGAAAAATTGGTACAGTACAACTGCAGAATCAGGGGTGTCTTGTCTGAGTATATTCTGAAGATTAGTATGTGTGTGTGTGGATTTACTTCTCCAGGTGGGGGCCTCAAGGGTATGGGGGTTGTGATGATTTTTATTTAACATCACCAGTGCAGTCCCAGTTTTCTCCCCTGTGTTCAAAGCTGCATCCAGAGCAACGCCCCTGTATTTTAAAGTTAATCTCTGGTTTGTACACAGTAAATGAAGCTTAAATTTGTTTCCATGTGTTGCCACTGCAGTCTGCCAAAGTAACACTTTCTCATTACAATGACAACGAAACACTGGATCACTCTGACAGTGTTTGCTCTACACGACAGAACAGGTGGAACATACAAAACACAACAGCTACAAATTACTGCAAATGAACACCAGGTGGAAAGGCTGCTAGGAACACAGCATCTGCCAAATGGATGTGTTGCAATGCCTGTTTCTAGGCCTTTGTTTATCAGCCTAAATGCTGATATTGAGGTTTGGGAGGTACTAACAACGGAATCAAACCTGTAAAATATGAACAAAAGACTCATGGCAGGTATTTGGTATAGCCCAGTACTGAGGTCTAGGCTTGTAGCACTGCTCACTGCAGCAGATCTACCACAACTCTGAACCCCCACTGACTTTTGAAACCCAGTATATGTGTTACACTGTAATTCAGTGGGGAATATGACTGTATTCTGTATCAGTATAAAAAGTATATCAGTGTATAGAGGTGGCTGAGACAATGGTCTTCACGATACAAAATTTTGTGACAGAAATGTTACACTTCTCAAGTACTGTACATACTATGCCAATTGCAGCTGAATATATATATATATATATATATATATACACTCTACTATATACTCCACAGCTCCTAAATGAGCAGGCACCAGGCACAGAGAGTTCAGGGAGCACTTCTGCTAGAGCCTCTGTTTGAAGAGACTATGAACTTTTCCACTTAGAAAGTCAATCAATAGCCAACTAAGAGACAGAAAACGTCTACAAAGAGTCACACTGATCACAAAAGTCATAACAATAGCACAAAGGGGCGCCAATCCCAGACTCAGATCTACTGATGTCTTTTTTTTTTTTTTTTTTTTTTTTGCCAATATCTGATCTGCAGATGCTGTCCAACACTTAATTTCCGATATCGATACATGCAGGCTTTCCCCCAAAAAAACTAATTTTAGGTCACATCTCCTGCCTGGAATTAACACATAATGCCTACCTTTATTGTGATGTCCCACTGGGTGCATTCCACAAATAAACATTGTTTGTTTACACACATACACACACATAAGGGTGCGCAATGGCGACAAACGCAGCAATGGAGACGGACTTTTATTAGAGGTGACACGCGAACAGCCAATCATCTAACAGAGAGTCCCAGGTGTGCTCCCCGCCTGGCTCATTTAAACAGCCTATTATATCCCCGAACGCTATGAGTCACAGGCAAACAGCCAATCATGTAACAGCTGTGTAGTTCGGTTGCAGCACCATGGCCATGCGTGTTTGTTTGACAACAGAACAGCGTGTAGCGAGAACTCGTGGTCAATTACTGTGCTTCTGCCGCGGCAAAAATAAATAAGTAGCGGTGAACCATTGCAAACGGAAACCCTGAATTCTAAACCACAGACATGACTTTCAGCACTGAGCGGGCGAGCTAGCTTGTTAGCTTCAGACAGCCACATGCTAGTTTGTTCATATGCCTCAGGCGCAGGTTAATGAGGTCATTAATCGCGCGCCTGTAGGCTAAACGTTTTCGGACTACATTGCCTCTATTCGGCGAAACCCAGGCATCGTGTGATCGGGTTTTTATTATCGGTAGAAAAACCGATTACCATATGGGCAGATATTACATTATTATGGTAATATCGTGCCGATAAAAATCGGTCGACATTCCTACAGAGACAACACGACCCCGACGGAGTCGCAAAACAGCCACAATGAGACTCAAACTGTCTTTGCTTAATTTTTTTCTCTCTTTAGTTGGATGTCTTGTTCCTCTGAGAAAGGTATAAGACGTAACAGCAGTGATGGTGGAAGCAGTAGGCTATAAATAAACTCCACGTGGATAGACAGCATGAATGAGTGGTAGCTAAAGGGTCCCTTGTGATTCTCACCTCAGGGTTTAAAGAGGAACTGTGAGAGATTTTTTAAATTTAAATTATGAATTTATTAAACAGCTTCAGAGAAATCGTAATGGTTAAATGACTTGTCATGGGGAGAATGCAGGCTCTCTGTCTTCCACCTCGCTTCTCATGGCCAAAAACCAACCTTGTAAGATCAGGGCCTCTACCCCATGTCCCGGAGCTCTGGCCTCGGTGGCACCATGACATGTAACCCGTAATCTCTTGTTTGTGACAGATAAGACTACACAAATATACACATCGTAACACACCGCTCCATGGATAGCCTTCACGTCGGCTTCATTGAAAGCAAATGCACATGGCCAGATGGGGACGGAGGAGGGTTAGCAAAACAGTGAAAAAGCAACTGGACTTGCATCGTTCCCCTTTTAATATTAAATTTGAATTAATGAGCTGTTATTATGGAAAGATTGCCAGCTTTATTCTAGTTTATGATGCGGTATTGAACATTTTCTAATGACCATTTTGCTTTGATTTTTTTAGAGTAGGCTACATTGTCCCATAACTAACCCTTTCTAAAGATCACAAGGCAGAGCAGTATGCTTTAGAAAGAACTGCATTCAGCATTGTAAATGTACAGTGCTACATCTTTTACAAAAGACAATGCAGCCCACAGTTAGTGGTACCTTCATCTTGAAGGTCACTGCTTGAAGAAAAACCAATTGGCAGGCCTCATGGGTGGGAAGCCAGAGGATGGTTGACGCCTGCATAGAGCCCGAACAATACTTTCATTCAGGCAAGTGTCAGAGAGGAGCGTGGATTAACAATAGCAAGCACTCCCACACACACCTTCACCCACAGAGATGACTTCAGGAATAAAAGGCAACAAGCTCCTCAGCTTCAAGGGAGACAATCACAGCAGGCTGAAAGAGAACAAAGCTTTCTCTGCTTGTCGGTGCTCAAACCATGAATGCTTTTAGCACTGAATGACAATGTATCACTTTAAGAGTGATCAAATATAGACACTGAATAAAACTTGATCCATATCCAGGCAGAAAATAAAGAGTAAAATAATAATGTGCAGTTGGTTGGTAGATCTGATTGTGGTACCTGTTGCTCCTACGTGGTTTGAAACAACTCCTTGTGGACATAGCATCTGTCAAACACATATGATGTAATGCCTGGGAGTTGGTTTATCAAAGGGGGGCGTGACTTTGGCATGTTAATTCTTCAATGATGTGTCGTGGACTTTCTTTGAGCTTTACAGTATTATTAGAGCCATTTTTCTATTTTGTTATTTTATTAAATTATTATCATTAACATTATTGAATGTTTTTAATTGATTTTAAGTTTATTAAATTGATGTTTTAATATATTTATATTAGTTATGTGATTATATCCTGTATGCCAGGAAATGAGGTCATAAAGGTGAGCAGAGGGACAGGTGGCTCTGATGAGACAGGGGGAAGCCGTAATGTTTTTTGACCGCTCCTCTTTTGTTTTTTGTTTTTCTTTATGATTCAAAGCCTTAGGTATGCTGCACCTGAAGAAAAATAAAGTTTGGAAGCCTCAACAAGTGTTTGTTGAGAACTACTTAAAAACAGAAGCTTCCCATCAAAACATATGAGCAGCTGCTTGACATAACAGCTAAAACCACTTAAGACCACGTTTCCTTCATTTGACTTTATTTGTCCAGCATTTAAAGTAGAAATACTTGAGTTATACAGATGATTGCCTCATGTCATTGTAGCTGTATTTGTGCAACTTGGTGTGGCGGACAGATAGCGGTAGCCAAACAATGTGATCGGATCTAAAGCAAGTTTTGGAGACATGAAAAGTGTGGCTCTTCCTTCGTGATGAGGTCACATCCAGGCCTGACCTCAGGTGATCCTCAACTCCTGCTTGGGTATTAGGGGAAAATAAAACCTCATTCACATGCCACACAGCATTAGCAACAAGCAGGTAACCATGGATACACTGCATTGGAAACCCCTCTTTCGCTCTCCTTGTCTCTCCTGCTCTGTCTTATGTGTTTGAATATTTTTCTCTCGACCTTCAGCCTCTATTAATTCTTCCCATCTTTCTCTCCTTTTCTTGCTCTCCTCTTCGCAAGGATCAGCACTCTTGTCTGCAGCATGCGCAGCGGCTGCTCAGACTACAATGAACCAATTCCCAGCCGACAGTCACCATAGCAACTGGGGGTGGGGTGTGGGGTGGTGGTGGAGGGGGCCCAAAAACACAACATCATCCCATGCTCAGACAGTGGTGATCTGGTCGACCACTCGGGTGCTGTCGTTCATTTCAACACACTCCACCTCCTGTCTCTGTCCGTCTCCTCCCGGCCGGTGGCCCCGGCTCTTGGAGGGGGGGAGGAAGGTGAGGAGGGTGGGGAGGAACGCCAAAGTGTGCAGGGCCGAGCAGCCGGCCGTGAGGGTGAGGCAGCGGAACAACGTGCGTGTGAGGTTGGAACGAACGGAGCCAACAGGCACCAGGGCGGCGCAGTAGCAGATGAGCGTCTGTAGAGAGGGCACCCCATGTCTCTCCAGCGCCACTCTCACCCAGCGAGTCCTGCTCTCACCCCGACCCGAGGCGAAGCCGCAGAGGAGGGGGCCGCTGCAGTCTGCAGAGTGTCCTAAAGCTGAGATCAGACACAACACAGACATGCAGTCCAGTTCCACACCCCATAAGGTCATGAAGCCCAGCACCCCAAACTGCACGGACAGCAGGGTGAGGCCCAGCCACACGGACACCAGCGGCTCCACGACGGCCAGAGAGGACAGACCCAGCAGGAAGAGCACCGCCAGCAGCGAGTGTCTGAGGGGGGAGCTCACTGCCGCAGCATAGCGGTCCAGGTAAACGAATGAGGGGTTGAAGATTAGGAAGCGAACACGCGACGTCAGTGACAGGCGCCGCAGCGTGTCCAATAGCACTGACATCTCCTCCCGTTTGTTCTCTGTCGTCTTGGCGACCAGGAAGATCCGTGAAGCGGCCACATCAGGCTCCTCGCCTTGACCGCGCTCTGCAAATATGATGTCATCTGCAAAGTGGGCGAACTGCGGCTCGCGGAGGAAGGAGTGGCGGAGAGTGCGGGTGAAGTTTTCCCGCGGCTGGCTGGTGGACTGGTTGCGGTCCGACAGGTAGTTCAGGTAGGCCTCCAGCCAGCTGATCCTCTGGAAGCCTTTGGCGTACTCCAGCAGGTCCCGCTGCACCGAGGTGTTCCAGTAGGGGGCGCTTTCATAGATATAAAATCCAATGACAGGGGAGTATGAGCTGAAGTATCTCTGCTGGGCACGGGTGTACAATACTGTTGTTGTATCCATGGCAACCAATGCGCTGGGGTCAGAACCCTGGGTCACCTGTTGACAACAAAAAATAATTGTTTTAGATAAAACAGCTCAATGAGGACAGAGGGTCAGTCTCAGGACACATGGACTGTCCCCCGCCCACCAAGAGGAGCAGCTGTGTTTGGCGTAGTGTAGCTACTGTGAGGCATTCAGGGAACATACTGTAGGAAAGTTTCCTTTCCTGGTACCAATGGGACTTTCCATAAGATTTTAAAACCTCTCCATAGAGGTTTGCTGCCATTTAGCCTTCACCAGGATGTGACGCATTCAGGGCACATCTGTTAAGTGTCTACCCACACCCTGCATGTGAGGCCTTACAGGGACATCCGTCAATTTTCTTATTGAGACATCTGTTCTAGTCCTGCTCTGGTCTGAGAATAAAAGAAAACATAAAAGATTCATAAAAAAAGCATTTAAGTGAAATGAAAGAACAAATACAAACCTACATAAAGAAAGATGTTGTGAGTAACTGTAGCTCATGGGGGGCTTGAGTGTAGCTGTGCTGCACATGTCCCCGAGTCTTAATAATGCATGCTGCTCTGCTCGAGCAAACTGCTTCTTTGAACAGGAACTTTTTTCTATTCATTATTTTAGCATTTGAGATTAAATTCAATTCATGGCATTTCGTACAATTAGCCATCTTTTCATTGTGCCTTTCATGCATGATGCTAACTTTATGTTCTTTGTTTAGTTTGTTTCCTTGTCAGTCCTGTGATAGACGGGTGACCTGTGTGTGTTTGCGTGTCTCACCTGGAGGAAGCCCATCAATCCAAAGGAGATGTAAACCAGATAAAGCAGAACGACAAAGGGTTTGACATAAGTGTTAGTGATCCAGTCTCCATAGCAACGTCTCACACACCCCAGCAAAAGGTGAGAGTCCTGAGGATGAGGGTCCGTGTTGGCTGTGGAGTGTGTGTGAGGGTGTGGGTGTGCATGTGTGGAGTTGGCCACATGACCGTGTCCATGTGAATTGGGGTTGTTTGCAGTATGTGGGTGTGGGTGTGGATGAGGGTGAGGGTGAGGGTGAGGATGAGGATGAGGGTGTGGGTGTGTGTGAGTTAGGTTGGGATTTGGCGGGTGACCGTGCGCATGTCCGACCCCATGTGGTGGGTTGGTGGTTTGTGCCTCCTCCTGGTAACGGGTGTACATTAAACACCTGTACCAGGCCGGTTTAGAGTCCAGCCGGTCCGGTTTGGGGACCCTGCGGCAGAAGCAGCCATGTCTGTATCCTGTCTCTAGGTATCCTGTGAACACCAGGCAGGAGCTGTAGAAGGACAACATGTAAACGTAGCTGATGGTGACGGCTAAGGCGGCGGTGCGGCAGAAGAGCCGGACAGCTTCCATGTTGGTGAGCGGCGAGGCGGCCAGGCCCAGGGTCATCAGGTGCAGCATGGTGGAGCCGGAGAAACGCAGCATGACATCCTCAAAGACGCTCGCCACCCGCTCCTTCACGTGCTGGTCCTCCCGGGTTCGCCTCCATGACGACAGCATCTCAAAGGAGCCGAAGAGCCCATGTCCTACAGGGAAACAAAAATATATTATATGAAAAGAATTGCTATATTACCCATTTATTCAGATGAAAATTACTCACGGATGACTTTTTTATGTTTCTTTTTTTCTCCTATTTATGTCTCACTTCACTATAAAGCTGCACTGATCGATACTTTCACATTAAGCGCTGGTAAAATGAAAGTTACAGAGACAGTTGGACACAGACTCTTATAATCTGATGCCGGAAAGATGTGGGTGGAGGTGGTTACTGAAGCTGGCTGACCATTCAACAACCACTTTGGACGGAGAGTACATGGCCCTTCAGTTAAATGGGGTCACCGGGATTGACACGATTTTGCAGTTTCCTTAAGTGCTAACGTGAATTTTAGTTCCTCTTAGTTTACTGTTTGGATTTTACAGCCATCAGCTTTAGTGTTTGGTTCCCACTCACCACTCTCAGGTACATGCAACTTTTGGTTTCTCTAGAAAAGGTGTTCTCAACCTCACTGACACTGCAGGAGTAAATGTAAGTTAGTAAAAATATTTCTCTTGATAGTTGATGGAAATAAATGCGGAGCAAAGAGGAGTGAATTTTGTACAGAGGCCCTTTTGCAAATCAGTGCTAACATCGCTCTGTGTCAGCTGGATGAGCAATTCTTCACTAAGATGTTTGCTAAAACAATTTATAGTGATAATATGTAGATGCTGTGTTTACAGCTACAGTGTAACCAAGTGGCCAAATGTCAGCTGATGCAGCTTTAAATTACAGCTCAGCATTTTGTAAGAGCAGCTCTCCATTCTACTCCAAGACACCCATAATTGATACTACACTTCTCTACATTTGGTGTTAAAACTCAGTTAACAGCACACGCACACACACACACACACACATACACACACCAGACACACAAAGACATGGTCTGTATAGGTTTAAGTAAAAAAAAAAAAAAGAAAAAGAAAAAAATTGTCCCTTTCAATTCCCCAAAGACGTAAATACTAATCCCCAGTGTTCCCCACCTGTTTTTCTATAGTGCCTTGCTTGTGCCCAGCCTGGCTTCAATTTATTCATTCTAAGGAGTCACAATGTCACACAGGAGAGTGTAATAACTCAGCCTGCCTGCTTCTGAACAGGCCTCTCTACATAATGTCACACTTCAACAACGTTTCAACTGGAAATGTGAAATGACAGATGTAAGACACCATGGAAATGTAGTTTCCTTGTGACTTGAACAACTGCCAGTGATAAATTGTACTAGCGCAGCAACAGTAGAAGCTCATATACCCAGTAAGAAATAAGAAATAACACAATTAAAACTAAATATTTTGAGAATAGTACAACCCAGTTTGGAAAAATTATTATAAAAAAAAAAATTCTGTGACTGTATAATGCAGCTTCTATGTATCCCATGTCTCATGTCCATGCACATACATGTTAATATATGGGCAGCAGATGGGTTTTAATGGTTTCCTCTTCGATGGTTGCCATGGCACCTGTGAGTCACCAGTGACATACATACCCCCCACCCCCTTGCCCGTCCCCCCCTCTCTCTCCAGTGACCTCACCATGGCGAAACACTTAACACCTTAGCAGAGGCGTAACATACCGACACTTCAGGCGTGGGTGCAGCTGAGAAAGTCTGACGATCTTTTGCTTGTGCATGTGTGCATGGTTGTGTGTGTACGTGTGTGTGTGTGTGTGTGTGTGTGTGTGTGTGTGTGTGTGCTCGTATGTGTTTGTTTGAAAGAGATAGAATTAGTTTATGACAGGGAAGAGGTGTGGAGGTTAATGTTGCAGACAGAGAAGATGGAAGTGAAAAGACAGGCTGGGGACACTGGCCGAAGGATTTTGATATTTACCAGTCCAAGATAGGCTAATGTGCACTCCTGGACAAAAGCACACTACACACCACACACACACACACACACACATTCAGACAGTAATGCAGGAGAATATAGCCTGGAGATAAGGAGGTATCTACTTCCAGGCCCATTTCAGCCCTTACAGAGCTATCACTGTTGTATTATAAAATGTATCTCACACAGTGAAACCTCATACATGCCACAAATACATTTTCTATAATCCCATTATCAGTAAGGGCTACAGGTGATAATGAATTTCACTGTCAATTCTTATGACAATTATATTAATTGCATGATCAAAAAACTTTGCAGAGTCCAAGAAGGTGTCCTTAAATGCCTTGCTTTGGTTGACTAAAAGCAGAAATCCCCAACGATATTCAATTAACTCTGAGTATTGAGTGAGTATTACTATCACTTGATGATTGAGCTGATTGATTAGTACATATTGCACATTTGTTGATACCAATCTCCAGATCTTGCAAACACACAAACTCTCCATCACCCACAATGTAAAAGTTATTCCAATTGAGTTAATTCACAGATGATTATTAGAAGGCTGCTGTTTTCTGTTTCCCGCATCAACATCTATTTGTCTAGTATATGCAAGCTTTGCAAGTTAAGAAGTGCCTGTCACTGACAGAGGAAGATGCAAATGTTTTCAACTTAAATATACAGTCAAACTCCCTCTCCTTAATCCTATCTATCACTGTAGTACAGCCACGTTCTTTCTTTCCCTCTCCTCACACTTCCTCCCACCTCTTTTTTCTGTCTGCCCACTTGCATTCTGAAAAATCCTCCTCCTTCGCTGTCTGTCTTCTTTCTAACAGTATAACTTCATTTTCTACAGAGAAATTCTTTAACTCAGCCTGGATTTGGAGTGATATTTCATCCAACCACCACCACCACCACCACCACCACCTCACCCCCTCTGTCTCCATCCCCTATGTATCCCTGCAGTTATTTTAAGCCTAACAGCAGCCTTCCCTCCTCCACATTACAGAGTAATTATGGTATAGCATGGTTTACATGTGTGCACGGGTGGTTGCGCATACAGCACATCCTCCGTCTTTAGTATTCACGCACTCAGCATAAAGTGCTGGTGCCCTCTCAAACATATGGTGTTCATTTTCATTTTGCTCCATGTTATTGCATGCTGAATTCTCCCTCCTGCTCTTAGTGTTGAACAAAATACACATCAGTCTCTCACACTGCTTACAGACTTTCTCTGGTACCTACAACTCTGAAAAACAAAACAAACACAAAGAACTGCTTGTGAGCAGATTGTGTGACATTGCTAAGCAACAAAGTTATTACCACATTTGGAAAGTGTGCTGTGCTCAGAGAAATTAACATGTCGGAATAAATGCAGATTGTGTGTTACAGTTTCTCATTTAATGGTGTCAAACAAAGTATTTTTTTTTCATTCATTGTTTTCTTTAGTGGAAATCACTGTGTTTGTCTTTGAACTTCAAAAAACACACTGACAAAGTTTCCTTTCTTCAAAATTAAATTAATTCAATATTTATATTTTTAACAGTCTTTATATAGTTTATCTCACGTGTTTACATCCATGCTAAAAGTCTTCTTTGTCTTTGTTGGCACTTTGGACTTGTCACATGTGCTGCGATATGTCTTGAGCTAATGGTTGAGCCTATATGCATTGTTGATTAATTAATCTGTTGATTATTTTCCAAATTAATAAGTAATGGCTTGGTGCACAAAATCAATCAATTGTTAAAAAAAAAACAAAACAGTTCAAGCTCATGTTGCATTCACTGTCACATACGACGAAGGAAACCATCAGCAAAGGTTTGTGATTTTTGATTGAACAAATTGCTGAAATAACTGATTATGAAAAATGTATCTAATTAATTTTCTGTCAGTCAATTGACCAAGTACAAATTGAAGTAGAACCAACAGTCAACACGTCTGATGATCAAGCTTCTCTAATGATATTTGCTTACATAAGTACTTTCCAACCATAAATAAGTTGTGTTTGTTCCTGAAACCAAACCTTATCTGTAACAGTGTCAGATCTAGAAAATGTTTATATAAATTTTCATATGTAAATTCCATGCAATGTTTTTGTCATTGTGATTTTTAACAGTTTTGAAAGGCATTCACAAACCATGTAGCTCTGCAGACTGAGGCATCAAATCATAAAAACATTCTGACTTCAGCTGGCAAGCAATGACACGTAACGCCTTCTTCCATTGAATTTGGAGGATGCGTCGAGCTGTAAAATAGTTTGAAATCTTCAGCTTGGCTTTTGTGCCAGACTCCAGCTCAAGAACTTTAACTTACCAGCTTACTTTTTCAGAGCCTTTCAGGTTTTGTCAGATGTATTGTTCTTGCCAACATCCTCACCCTCTGTAAAGTCGAGTTCATACCCCGCCACTTGTCAGTCATCTTGATGATCTGTCTACTTTGAAATGGCATTCAGCCTGAGGCTGGCATCTGCAAAACCCATCACAGGTACTGAAAAGAGCAGACGGTGAACAGTCTGCGATCTAAAAACAATGGCAGTGTTCGCTATGACTCCCAGCTGTCATGTGTTAGCTTCTCCTTACTTTGATAGTTCTGTGCTTTTATATATCGCTGTACCCAAGACTTTGTTGTATTCAACAAGCATTAAGTTCTGAAGAAATGTCCTAAACTTTGCTTAGAGGACAAACAAAGAACAAGTGCATGGATATAGGAAATATCAGTTTTAACTTAAACCTACCGAGCATGACGAAAGGGATGCCCAGGTATGTGGAGTTGTAGGTGGCCCCGGTCAGGTTGAGTATCCCAGCAGCAGTGAGGCCTGACAGTGTTATTGACAGCAAAGCTAGAAGTCCCAACCAGGGTTTGGACCTCACACAGTCTCTCATGGAGCAGCAGAGAACAGCCAGCACACCGCACACCCCCAGGCTAGCCAACAGGGGGCGGCGCGCCAGCACCGAAGAAAACTGGAAGTCTGTCCTCAAAGAAGAGGAAGTGGAAGGGTAGAGCCCCAACTTTGGATGCAACGCCGCAAAGTGCTGCAGCTCAGCACAGAAGGCCTTTTCCCATTGGCTGGCCACCCGGTCCATCAGGCCGCCTCGGGCTTGGAGGTAGTAGGTGAGCTGCAAAGCCCGGGCAGAACGTACGCCTTCACCCCTGACTCCTGTCCCCAGACCTCGCACCGCCCCGCTGGGACCCCAACCCTGCACCCCGCCCAGCTGGTGTCCAATGTAGGCCTGTCGCCCATCTGCCAGCTGTGTGATCGGATACCGCAGGACTGGGACGGAGCGGTTGGAGGTGCGAGCTGATTGGATCTCCTCCATGGCGCGAATGATATCGTCGATGATGCAGACATTCTTGTCATCGGGGAGACACAGGTAAGAGAAGGAGTAGTTGAAGCTGTTGAAGCCTGTGGCCGGGACAGTCACTTGCATCTGGTAGATGCGCCTGTGGAGCTGTGTGCAGGAAAACACACACACACACACAAACAACAAAGATGTTCATTAATTCAGCTTCTCGGTGGCCTAATTTTGCTTGGATAAAGTGTGACAAAAAGTTCTATCAAAGTTTCTCTGAGTAAAACTCAGCATGAGCAGCTCATTCGCCTACTTTGTGTGCTCCGACTTTTTACCTCCTAGTGTGAATAAGAGAGAGCGATGTGTAGGGGGGGATGTGTGCGTTTTACCCGACAGCATAACAATAGTGGTCTCTGAATCCTCCTCCGTTTCTATGGCGAGAGGACAACAGTGCCAGCATCCTGCACAGTGCTGGTTACTAAGCAACAGGCCCGATGCCAGTCTCTGCCACAGCGAACATGGGCAGAGCTGTCTCCCACCTCAGAGTGCTGCATTGGCTTCGAAGAGGGAGGGTGTGTGTTCATGTGAGTGTGTGTGTGTGCAGGAAAGTCAGTTAAAAATGGATTTGTGAAAGTTATTTCCCTGTCCTCGTACGATACAGGCACTTTTCATATTCCTCATTTCATTTTTCATCTTTTACTGCCAAATTATTCCAAACTGTCAGTATCATTTTTAGCAACTTCCTACTGGAGCCTTAAAATTCCTGAGCTCATCACCGGACCAGCCAGTTATTTATTCACCATATTCATTTCTGTTAATACTCATACATATGTAACTGAAAATCAGATCTATAATTAAATTTTTAAGGATTTGCATTTGTCAAATCATCACTGAAATTTAAGGCCTGTTTTATGACTGTGGCTTCAAGGATTATGAATGTACGAAAAGCTTTGTCACGAGCTGCTGCTGAAGTGCGACCCTCTGTTTTAAATCACCCAAACGGAGTCACAGGTTTTCATTACATCGCTCCTCTAAAATAAAATGCAAAATGGGTTAAATGTAGTTAAAAAACATGCATTGTACCAATTGAATTTATTTTTCATTTTTTTGAAACGTGCAGCAATAAAAACATGGAGTCTTGTGTTTGAAGAGTATTTCACCAAGATACACGATATATATAAGATTACCACAGTACAGTTATATACACTTTAAAGCTGCTCAATATGTGAGCGTGATGAGGTTAGATGTTGGAGTGTGCGCACATATCCTGTTTACAATAACTATATTATAAAAAGTACAAAAAATACTAACATTTGCAAATTTGGAACAATTTAATAAAATGAAATGAGGATCACTATACTGCTGTTGTGTTAGTTTTAACACAGCTTGTATAATGAAGATATATAATAGAGCAGCTGTGTGAAAAATCAATGGCCAAAGCTGGACCTCTTCAAAATAAAAGAACAAAAGCATTTCTTTCAATCACAAGTGATTCAGACTCTAATCGATACTACATGGCCTATACATCCATTATGGAAGAAGAGTTCACTGATGGGAGCTTAAATAGATGAGCAGATCAAGCTCAAGCTTCAGTCAATGGGTGTGACTCACAGTTCGTACCTGCTCTTATTTCAAGTGGGATCCTTGTCTAGTTCTTTCTCTTTGCTCTCTCTATCACTGCCGTTTCTCCACTAACACCTACTGCATGCAACAAGTGCAGACACATTTGCAGAGGGATGCTGAAAGGATTTCTGGGAAATGTAAGAACTAGATGAGGGAGATGAGGCGAGTGGAGACACGGGGGGGGGGGGCAGAATTTTGAACCTGGCAGATGATATGTACCAGTGTTAGATTATGTAACAGCTGATTTCTCACTTTCACAGCCCTCTCTTTTATGCAGCAACCTACCAGTAAATGATGCACAGCCCTAAACTAGTCTTTCTCTAAGTGTGGCAGTCCTCAATGGACCAACACTGTGTTGTAGGTTTACGCAAAGTGGGTCGCAATAACTATATCAGACAAAGAGACACGCAGAGACAAGCGTGGACAGCAGACGTACAACAGAGCGTGGCGTCTCAGGCCTATTAGTCAGCAGGCTCTGATTACAACCTCATAACTTAATGAAATCTTTTGGCTAATTGCTCCAGGGGTGTCAGGCTAATGCTCATAAATCCATTTAGAAACAGCAACGTGGAGACAGAGGCCTCCGAGCTGCAGCTAAGTCCACTTTGTAATTAAAGTGCTCTGCTTCACAACTATAAAGGTTGTCGGCTTGCTTGAGACGGGACTGTGTTGTTCTGTTTAATGACTATCAATCACTTAGGATGAGGAGGCAGACAGACTGCATACACGATGTGCTCGGGCCGTGCTGGTACTGACCTTTAGCTCTGGGGTGTTTCTGAATGTGACCAGAAGTGGATTTGTTTTGTTGTTGTAAAACTGGATTCTGCCAATTCACTGCAGCTTCATTTTGGAATGTTTTACTGTCACACAAACTGATCTGAGTCCTTACATCATGGTTAAGTGTGTATCTGCATGTGTGAGAGAGTGACTGAGTTAGATCTATACACACCAGATGAGACGTTAAATGTTCAAATTCTGTGCATAAAGCATTTGTCTACATACACTGCATCCATATTTTGCTTTCAACTTTTCACCTATTCTGCTCTATGTGTGTAGTTTGTTAAGGACAGACCACATAATGCAGCCTCGCTTCTTGGATGTAGTTTGTGAATGTGTAGTGCGTGCAGGTGCCGTGCGCGTGCATACCTTTAGTATAGTGTCCAGGTGAACCGGGTCCAGCACGCTCCCCTTTCGGGTGGTGACGATCACGCGCCCGTATCTGCCGGGCGTCTGCAGGTCGGAGTAGAGCGCGTGCTTAGAGCGGTTCACCGGGAACAGGCTATCCACCAGGTTGCCCTCTATCTTAGCCAGGCTGTGTTTGGGCGCGAGCAGGCTCTCCACGTCCTCCTCCACGCGGTAGCGGCTGAAGCTGGCCCCGAGCAGGATGGAGAGGAGCACGGGCGCCGAGGCGAAGAACACCGGGTGGCCAGCCACGAACCGGCCCAGCGCGTGGAAGGAGGTCCTCAGGCCCGCGTGCAACACCTGGCGCAGCATCCTAGCGCGCGGCCGCGGCTCGAGCCTCTCCCACCGACCGGAAAGCCCCGGAGCACTGCCGAGCATCAGGGGCTGCCGGACGCATCGGTGGGCTCCGTCGCTCTCAGTCCGGGGGAGGAGAGGTGACGCCGGGTGGTGGGAGGATGTGTCCCCGGAGCAGGAGGTCACCAGCCGGGGAGAATCCAACCCTCCTCCGGTCACAGGGGCAACCCTTCCCCCGGGGTTCTCTCATCCGCTGGAATAGCGCAAAGGACAGAAAGCGGCTAAATGAGCCAGCATTTCTCTGCTGTGTGCTTAGGAAAAATATTGACAGCCTACTTTACATTTAATAGCCACTACCCTGCTGCGTTCAGTGCCTCCTGCAAGCTGCACGGCTCTGTGCGCAACAGAAAAATCGCAGCGCCAAAGTGGGCTCATAATTAGACTTGTTTAGCTTCCCCCTTACAGCTGACTAATGGGTTCAGTAGTTGTGTTTGTGCACTCGGACAAGTTGCACAGGTGCACAGAACTGGAGGATGTTACATACCTAAAGAGGGGAACCGAGGGGGGGACCGACCCGGTGATGACGGAGATCATCTAAGACGCATTCACTTCACACCAAGATGTTATCTTGCCGGCTGTCCGTGCGTCCAGCTCCACCCTGCATCACCAAGTCACCACACACATACACACACAGCCTGATGTGTGGTCGAGCCGGGTTGGTTGGGTGGCTTTTGGTAGGAGTCGCAGGGATAGCTGACGCGGTGTGCACGCACCGGGGACACCGGTGGAGCAGCGTGTCAAATCAGCCTAATCTGGGTTTCCTCTGCGGCAGAGGGCTTTCTGTCGTCCGTCCTCTTCACTCCTCATCGCCCCGGTGGTTTGGCGGAGCCTCTGTTTTCATCCGCCACCGGGCTGCACTCCCAGCAGCGACTGCTCCGCTCTGCTCCTTGGAAAAGCACGTCACTAATTACCGGCTTTCAAACCGGGGACCGTCTCTCTCCCTCTCTCTCTCGGTGTTTTTTTTTTTTCCCTCTTTTGCACCGCCCTCACGACCCGCTCTGAGCCCCCTTCTCCTGCCCCGCCCCTCGCCGCTCCGCGCTGCTACAATGCAGAGAAACAGTCATGTCAAACAGTCCTGAGTGGCAGCGTGTCTGTGTGACAGAGATGGAAAGATTAGAATAGATACTTGTAGGAATCTGACAGAATAAAACAAATGTTTGATAGTGATCACAGTGTTCACATTTTTCTGGATAGGCTGCCATCTGCACTGTTACATCAATATTACACTGTAACTGCACTTTATCCTTTATAATCAAGATGTAATTAATTAGTAATAAGCCATACCTAAAGTGTTAATAACCCCTCCCTTGGGTCTGTTGAAGGGATAATGAATGATAATAAAGCTTTATTATAGGGAACCACAAATTCTAGTTCATTTCCAAATGATTTCCTGGAAAGAGCCACATCTTTTACTACTAATTATAGGTAACATATACAGTCGCAGGACAAAGTGTGAACACATCCAATTATTTCTAAAGAGCACAACCCTGAGACTTGCAACCCGTGAGACGTGCCCCACAAACAAGCTGCTCAGAATATATGAATAAAATGTTGTAATCATAAATACATGGGCCATGAATATGAACTGGACTGAGCTGTTCTTTTTTTTTTTGGTTACCTTCATCTGGACGTCAATGATAAACTCAGCTCCCAGACTCTTGGGGTTGGGGTTTAGGATCTATAAGGAAATAAAAGACATAAATAAGTTAATAAACACTTAAATGTCTTTATGGTCATTAAAATGTCATGAACTGCTTGGTGACTGTTTGTTTACACCTAATGATTTCATGGCTTTTCATTTTGCTTATGTGATATCAGGGCTCCTGGGATACATACAAATAGAGAAATATATATGCATATACAGTAGTGTTGTGTTAAAATGCACAATGCATCATTCAGTACATGTCATGTGCATCTCTATTATTTTTGCTCATAATCATATTCATAAGTATCCTTGTTGCAGATGCATGAAGCATCTCTCAGGTTTGCTGTTGTGTAGCCCGTTGCTGGGGAAACCAGACAAATTACTTTTCTTTTTAACACAGCCCTGGTTCCCATGGCAATGGTGATGCCACCCATCCCCCTCCCAAAACACACACACACACAGTCGTGCACCCACACTACACACACACACACTCTCTCTCTCTCTCTCTTTCTCTTTTTCTGTCACACAGAAACACACACCTGCTGACTCCCAATCTGCTTATGGAGTGGAGGTGTCTGATACAGTGGCATTAAAAGCGAGAGAGGCACGCAGCGAGGGCAGGCAGTGGAGATAATAATGAGCGCAGACAAGCCGAGATCACACTCTTCTGGTCTGTCCGAATGTCTGTCTTTGTATTTAGATCTGTGAAATCAAATAGCCACACGGGCTTTGGTTTGTCCGCACTAATGGCCCCAATTCTCTCCCAGATATCATAAACCAAGGCAGTCTGGATTAAAAACATCCTACAGCACAGAAACTTTCTCCTTCCTCACTCTGCATGTGCACAGATTTACATAAACAGAGCACACATTTGACAAGTCAGGGGTTTAGTTTGTATATGTCCTGTAAGATAAAAGAGTACGTCCTTAATAAAATGTTAGAGTTAAATACTGTATGATGCAAATTACTGCAAATCTAAAAATATCTATGTGTTTGCTTGTTTTGCCAGTTATTCATTTTTCATTTCTTCTTTCTTTTCTTCAAACTGAAGTCACAAAATCAATGAAATTGTCATTGATTTCTGTTGTGGAGCTTTGATGCATTAACAGGCTTAAATGCTCTGAGCACAGTGTAAATATGAGGGTTTGTGTTAGTACACACATCCATCCTCATTATGCATTGGTAATTATCTAATTGAATTCATTTAGTTAATAAAGATGATTTAATTATTCAGTTAAGCAGCAAGTCATCTTGAAGCTTACATCCACTTGTTGCTTCCCGTGCACAGTGTGGAAAACGTGACACTCACATAAAAGACTTTTCACCTGAATTAGAGTTTTACAGTGAGTTAGAATTGATTGTTTATCTGTCCAGTCTGCACCTTTACTGTGCTGGCTCACGCTCCCTGCTCCCATAGATTCATTTCCAGCTGCAGCCGGCAGCTGTTTCTAGAGGAGAACTCACTCCACTCTATCTAGTCATCAGCAAACAAACAGCTTTCTCTTAACTTTCTCTTCAACAGCTAAAGGAAAGGGAAGAAAATAGTACTTAACAAGTTCGCCATGTCAGCTTATATGATATTTTGTTGGCTGTTACAGGTTTAATATACAATCCTCCTAGAAATTGTACTCAATTATGTAAGATTGTTTTTGAGCCACTAACATAGAAGTCATGGGACACTATATTTTGGTATTTACCTGTATGTAAAAATGAACTATATGATTTGTCATATGATGATGTTGATATGATTTGTCAAAATATTACAGAGAATATACCAATAGCATGAGCTGCTTAAAGGAGACATATTATGCTGTTCCATATTTTAGAACATCGTTACAATGTTATGTTTTATGTCCATGCTGAACCTCTGCAAAGTTGCACAACATGAGCTATAGGGGTCCTGCCGTAATCCACTAACCAGATTTCACATGGTTTCCAGTCTCTATGAACGCTCAGTAATGAGATCTCCGTGAGATTTGTGCAAAACATTTTTAATACAGCTACAACCAAAGAAATCATCTTTAACCTAAGAGAGGTGCGAGCCCATGACCCCGTTACCATTGGAGACTGTGAAATAGACCAGGTGGATTCATATAAATACTTGGGTGTTTTAATAGACTGTAAGCTAAGATGGAATGACCATGCTGAAGCCTTGTGTTCCAAGCTGGCTCAAAGACTGCATTTTCTCCGTAAACTCAGGCTATATGGAGCACACCCAAACATCATGCTAACATTCTATAATGCAGTGTTTGACAGCATTATCTGGCTCCGCCACTGTCCAGCTAAGAGCCAAGGTTATGACAATGATCAAAACAGCCATGAAGGTGATTAGTAAAACAGATTATCCATCCCTTCAGACCACATACGAAACAGCAGTGGTCAGACAGGCACACAGGATTCTTAATGACCCAACAAACATCCTCCTTTCAGAACAACTCCTTCCTTCGGGAAGACGCTTCAGGGCCAGCAAACATAGAAGTAACAGATTTAAATTTTCCTTCATTCCTACCTCCATAACACTTCTTAACAGGCCCTGCCTAAATAGTAGAGTTGATGCACATGCAGTTGTTACTGCCTCTTTTCTTCTTTAACTTTTTGAATCCTTCCACCTTGTCTTGAATTCAGTTTAAATTGGGTGTATCTGCTTTTAATCTTAATTTAATTGCTTTTTTTTTCTTTTTTTTTTTTTATTAGAAATTTCATTGCATCTTAATTACAAACCAGGAAGCAGTGCCAATCATCAACAGTGGTAATAAACGACATGCTGGTGTCCATGGTTGTTTATGTGCTCCACAGGTACCCTGTACTTTCTGTGGTTTTCTGTTTGTTGTACAGTTGAATGTGAACACTATGTGTACTATGCTCCATGTATATGTGGATGTGTATGTGCACACCATGTGTAATGTGTATGTGTAAACTATGTGCACTCAAAATGTACGTTGTGAACATGAGTGTTTTTAGAAGGAAGCTGTGTC
The DNA here is from genome assembly GCA_021432705.1 of Caranx ignobilis. NCBI lineage: Eukaryota > Metazoa > Chordata > Actinopteri > Carangiformes > Carangidae > Caranx > Caranx ignobilis. The sequence continues at coordinate 5,121,424 of MU269986.1, forward strand.
AGCATTCGTGCCCAAGACAAGTTTCCTGTCAAGGACAAATAAAGTTTATCTTATCTTAAAACCTGACATCAGGTTGTACCGCCCAATTAGGACGAATGCCCAAAATGCAAGGGATCTGCCCAAAACATGCCCATGATGCCCGTCCTCAACTGGCATCTATACGGAAAATTGCAACTGTTTTCCTTCCCCAAAGAATATGAAAACCGTAGGGCTGACTCGGGGTCCAACATGTACGGACGCACCACGTAGCTGGCCATGCAAGGTAAACAAGCACATGTGGGCCTCCCCTGAGCAAGTCAATCAGAGGAAAGCATGGGGGACAGCAGCCAAAACAAAGCGTCTCAGGAAGTGGCTGCATAGTGGTTGAAACCAGGATTTTCCTTGACATCCGTACCAGACAACTAAGGAGTTTTAGGGGCTGAAAATCATGCAGAACTACTCTGTAGGTGTTCAGAACTGACACAATGGTAAGCAACAAGCAGTAAAACATGCATAATATGTCTCCTTTAACAAGAACTTTCAAGTTGGCAAAAACTATACTTCTGATATGACCTATTGTGTCAGTCACCTGGCTAGCTTCTCTGCTCCTGTCATATTACCACAGCAACTAGAGAGTCACATGAACGTTATTCACATCGCTTGACAATGAAACATAACCACAGGTCACAATAAGCCACTTGCACAAATGGCACAAAGTGAAGAGCTTAAGCAGGAAGCTCAGCCTACATCTGCCTCACCGAGGTATGAGCACAGCCTGCTGGGAAAAACAACACAACCATGGCTAAGAAAAAGTTAGATAAAAACTGAATTCAACAAGGAAACAACATCTGCGCACATGTGCTTATGCATGTTCTAATCCATTATTCAATTAAGCCTCAATTAGCCTTTAATCCCCATTACCAGTCCAGGGAGAGACGAGCGATGAAGGAATGAATGAGTAAGTGTCTCCCCAGGGAAGAAGGAAGAGCAGAATAGAAAATGAAAGACTGCTGAGATATAGGGAGCTCGGGGCAGTTTCTGATAACAAAAGTACTAATTAGTGTTGCTAAATGATTTATAGAAATCAGAATAGTGTGTGTGTGCGTGTGAGAGACAGAAAGAGGAAGGTGGAGAGAATGAATGGAGTCCTTTGAAAGTCTGCCCATTTTTACCAGGCTAATTTCTGCACCTACAGAAACTAAAGGAGAGGGAAAGTCTTGCAGCTGCAGCCAGCAAATACATGAACACACTCCAACGCACACACACCACTGGAACACAAGATGGACAGATGAGGAAAATAGTATAGGCAGCGAAAAGGAGAGCAGCTCTTATGATTTCACTGTGGACAGGCTGTCACTCTGCGTGGCCATTTTTGGGCTGCACATTCCTGTCATCCTCCTGTTTGTTCACGACATCCTCCCTCCATTATTAAACACATCTATATGGACACAGAGTTGGCAGAGGGCAGATATTCATGAATAAGGATCATCTTTCTGTATTCATACTCCTCCCAACCTGCCCACCCTCCTTTTTTTTCTTTCTTCCTCCACCCCTCCCATCCCCCAGTCCATCTGTTTTGGTGGAGGCCATCCATTAATAAAGAGTCTGTCCCTTCATTTCTATTTCCCTCCTTCTGTATTATTTATTTACCCATCTATGTGTAGTTATGGTGAGCAGACATGACTGCCAGATTGGGACTGTGGTAGATGAAGTCCACCTTCTGTGGGTGGGGTGGGGGTGGGGGGGGCTGCAAACTTCATTTCATCTAAACATCTTCTCCGTGTGTTATATTCCAAATATGGAAAATTATAATCCATTTGAGGTCCATAATTCTCTTTAACTGTCAGTGCAACATTTTAATACAGGCTCTGTTTGGCAGCTCTTCCAATTCCAGTGAAATAAATTTGCTAAGCGTAGGTGTTATCGCGGCTGAGCCAGTTCAAATGCAGGAAACCTTCCTGATTAGAGGGATTCATAATGTGATAGTCACAAAGGAGATGGTAGAAATAGCCCCCCCCCCAAAAAAAATGCTAATGACTGTAATTAACTTCTCACATTTAAACTTTCAAAATGAGTCTTAGTGGAGCATCTTTGCATAAATCTGAATAAATGCTGCAATAACGATGTCAGTTTAAAGTCGGAATTGTCCACCTTTCTGACAGGAGTTAACTTAAATAGGTACCGTCGTTCAAAAATAGTCCAGATGTGTGTCGTATTAGTGCATTCTGTCACACACTCTACATTATCAGATCTAGTCTCAGTCTAATTTATGTTCCTTTCAGGATTGTTTCCATTGTGATTTTAAAGTTTAAGCACAAAATTTATGTAAAAAATGTCATTTTAAATGACAAATCGGTCTTTGCTACAGTATGTGTTGTAAACTATGTAAAAATATTCATCTATGATAAACAGTTGGTTTTCACATTTACATATACGCACTTACCCCATTGACGAAGCCTCGTGCCCCTCCCACCACCACTGCTCACTCTAGGTTGTTGGATGAAAGAGCAGAATTAGTGGAGGAAACATGAGCACGTCAAACACAGGTTCAAGACTCAGATGAGGAGTTATTTATGCCGTTTGTGAGCTGGTATCTGTCAACAGTTGTACCATTTCCTGTTGAATTGAGCTGAGTACTTACATTTAGAAATGTAATCCTTCAGCTTTCTGGCAGTGTTGTTTACTTTCAGCACCAGCATGCAATGAATCTTGGGATAGGTTGGGCCATTACAGATATAACAGGGGGATCCTTGGCCCAACACTAACGATAATCAATTACCATAGAGCAGGTCTAAGCAGTATGGATACACACACTGTGCATCTTCTAACATATGAGAGGTAACCATTCCATTGTTTAACCCATGAACCTGTACTCACCCATCCGTGCACTGCTCAAGTCCAAACCACTGGGTCTGCTCTTCTCTGTAGAGACTACAGCCAACCGAGCTAATGTTAGCTAGCCTCATGCTGCAAGTCAGAATTGTGATTCATGTTTGAGCATAAAGTATAAGTATATGTTATTACTTTTCCAATTTGGTTAGTGTTACAGTAAACTCATCCTCTTCGTGTCTATCCTTCCTCTCCTGACTGCTGTTAACTTAATTGTCTGTTTGATACTGGCTAAAAGGTTCAGAAAGAAAAGAACTGACATCCATTCACACATGATCTCAAATGACAGGAAAGTAGGCCTAAAGTTCACTTTGTAACTTTTGGAAAGAAGGTAACATCAAATAAGTGGTGAATAGAAATAATAATGAAACATTTCAATCAGGGCAATAAAAAGATAAAACTATGACGACAGACCTTGGTGTCCACCTGCTATCATTCACTTTACCTACAGTGCAATTTCAAAACTTGAAGACACCCAGCTCTCTCCTTGACAGTCCATCAAAAACAACCCTGTCATTTCTCAATTCAGCTGCTCCGAGCGTCTGAATCTCCATCTCCTTCTGTGTTATCAATGCGTCCATCTCTCTTTATTTTCCTCCCTGCTGCTTCTGTGCATCTATTTTCTGCATCTTCCTGGTGGTCAGCAGCAGTCATCATTTCTAAATGTCATTTGGACATTAGCTCACGAGGCCAGACAGGATGCTGTAAGTGGGCGGTGGGGTGATGGAAGGGGGAGGTCATTGAGAGGGGCACGAGCAGAGAAATACAGTAAAGTCATCTTTGTGGCCTCGCAGAGACTCCCGAGATTTGATTACAGTTACAGCCCAGAAACAGAGAAGATAGATGCAGCCGGATGCAGATGAAACGCAGGCCTCAAGCAGCCGGGTTAAAAAAAAAAAAAAGTGCGAGGCAGCTGAGCGTCTCGAGCTTGATAAAGAAAACTGGGAGAGGCCCAGTGACTTCAGCAGAGCCTGAGGAAAAAACGGATTTGCTGAATGTCAAAGTGTGATATCTGAGAGGAGCCATTTTCACCTCACACAAAGCTAAATTTAATCTGTGTGATTACTGGAGCCCATCTGTAATCTGTTCACCTCCTCAGAAAAGGCCCTGGAGCCACATTTATTCCTCTGCCCTCTATTGGACACAAGCAGAACTGCAGGCTTGTCCAAAGATGGAGAAAGTAGCATTTGTGTGAGTGTGTCTGTTGAGTGGGTTTCCTTGACAGCAAGTCCCAGAGCTGAAGTGATCTGATGTGTTTCTGTGCAGATGCAGTTGGGAATTGTTCACCTTTATTTGGAGGACACCAACAGTAAGGTGTTGTTAGTTTTCTTTTTTGGTCCATCCATGTTCGAGCAGCTGACAGAAAATATAACCACCACATCTTGAGATGATGTTGTGGGAAAGTGACTAGCTACTTGCTACCAGGTTTGACACATGTGCAGGGTTTGCATAATGGGGTAAGAGTGGGAGTTAGGGATAACATTTTATTTTAGGGTATATGCAATCATACAGCACAGTATCACAGAAGTGGTGATACAAGAGCCTAGAGATGAAATAAGAAGATTTCAGTGTCTCGTTTTTGTTAATCCAGTGACACACATACTTCAGAAAATGCAATGATGCAACAATCCTGTAAATTCAATAATACCAGTATTGTAATTTGATTATGATTGACGCAATATATATATGAAAAGAGGGAATCCCAGGGCTTATCATTAACACACACGCACAGACACAATAGTTCTTGGGGATTTAGCTATGATTCTATGCAACGTGATTTAGTAATATGTACAGGGAGGTGTAGCTGTGTTCAACAGGGATGGGATCCAGGTGACAAATCAATGCTTTAATCACCTCGGTTGTCAGTTTTACTCTGGCCATTAAAGTAGATTCATCACAGTTCAATGAAGTAATGGCCCAATGTCAGACAGTGTCTCATTTTTAATTGCTGTATCAACACAGAACATCTCTCTCTCTATCTATCTACCTATCTGTCTATCTATCTATCTATCTATCTGTATAGCAACATTGTACATAAAGCATTTACTTTAATGGATGTATCTACTTTATTGTCTAATTTAAGGTTTACAGTGTTTTTAAGTTTTTTATTGTTTTTATTTTTGGCTTTAATATTCCAATTATAATCTAAATTTATCCACACCCAACAAATAATGAAAAAACAAAACAAAACTAAGGAAAAAAAAATAGATTACGCATTCAACGTGAGTGAATTCACCATGAAATTGCATCCTGTAAACTAAAAACTAAACTGTGCTACAATCAATCCTGAAACAAATGTTGTGCGTGAACATTTGGAGGGTGCAGGAGGAAGCTGTAGCAGAATGACAGTGTGACCAGCAGTTGTTTCATCTTTTCATGCTCATCAGCGGTTGAAGCGTCCATTGATCAGACTGTAAATGGCAGTGTAAGAATGGCTGCCGGCTGCCTCATGCATGATGTTACTTACACAACTCGTAATAGAAGATTTCTGCTCGTTATTATCCACCTCACATACTCCCTCTCTTTAGCTGTTAACACCCCACCCCATCTCTCCTCACCCCCACAAAACGCACATAGTACACACACACACCACCATAATAGACTGAGGCACTGGACTGTTTGACTAATTGGTATCTATTGATGAGAGTGCCGCTGGTGTTGCCACAGATACAAGTCATTAATGTTACCCCCTGCCTGGCACTGGAAGACAAACTGAAAGACACACAAACAGTGTCAGGTTCAAGAGTCAACTGGATCAACACAGAAGAAGTTGCCATGGGAACTGCTGACATAAATGAATGAAATATGATGAGTGAGTGTGTGAGTGTGTGTGTGTAGCATGTCTGGAGGACAATCAATGAATGGACATGCTTTCAGATGAAGAATCCCAATCTCTCTTTATGCCTTTTGTCCTCCTCCATCCATCAGCATACTCCATCCACTGTTTGTCATCCACCTCACTCCGCTCACACACGCGTTTTCCACCTCGTCCTATCAATCACAGCCAAGTTACAAGGCGCAGGAGCGGCGTAATGTCGCAGTGTTTTATTACGAGACAGAGAGAAGCAAATCTAAAGCACAGAAACACAGTGACCCATGATCACACCTATACAAAAACAAATCAGAACAATGGCAGTTATATTTAATCCCATAATGTAAAAAAAAAAAGAAAAGATATATAAAGAAGAACATTCCCAGATGATAAAATAAAGATAAAGAACCCAAAATGTACTAAATGTAATGGTTTCAATTTATTTTTACTGCACAGTCATATTACAGTATGGGGTGATTGGGCTGATGTGATTTCAGGTTTCATCAGTTGGCAGACTGACAAAAAATTCTCATCACCAAACTTGTCAACTGTCAACATTAATCTTTACTGCATTTTTTTTTTTTATGTTTTCAACCAGTGAAGACATCAACACCTACCACTTCACTCTCACTTTTATTGATTGTTTAGATTTTTTAGATGAAGATTTTAGACCAAAAGATTATTTGAAGGAACTGCTAACAGACTGATGACGAAAATATACACAAAAAATGATAGTTCATTTGTCAATTGCATATAATTCAACACACATAATTTGGAACCGTGATAATATTTTCTACATAAGCAAAGACACGTTGTTTGATAAAGTTAACGGTACTTGCAGTATGTTTTGTCATTTGAGGTATATTGTGTTATTTCTTTGAAATGTAATTTAAAATCTGTCCAGTTAGGCATGTCAATCATGTTTTCTCTTTTCACTTTTCAGTTTAATCGAGCATGTTAGCAAGCTAACATGAGTTTTGCCAGGTGAACTATCTAACTAGCCAGTTTGCCATGATCCAGCTATACCTGGCAGTTACTGGGTGTGAATAGTTAGTGATATGAGAAGTAGTTTGTTTTGTGCAACCTGTTTCAATGAGTAGATGCCTGTCTTCACTTAGTTAACACAATAATAAGATAAGGATTTCATTTAAGTAGGTGTAATCATTTTAGTTCAGTGTCCAAGACAAAATGAGAAAAAAGTTTGCGATTCAAATCATGACTTCAAAAAGTTTGTCAGTTCAGGGAAACAAAATCTGAATAATGGATTTTAGTATAAGCAACATATGACAAAACATTGTCATTTTCTGACTGACTTGTTAAGTCTGGTTTGTAAAACAGCCCAGATATTCCAGAGCAACATCAAATACTACGAGAAGCTGGTGTGTATGTGTGTGTGCGTACCTCTGCAGTGCAGTTAAGTAGCAGAGACAGAAAGACAAATGGAGAGAGTGCATCTTGTAGTTTGAGTGCTTGTAATTCTGAGAGTTCATTTGCCTCAGGCCCGAACAGCAGCAGAATGAATATAAATGTCTGACACAAGAATACGATTGAAACAAAGCGGAACAGAAATCAAGACGGGACCGAGACCAGGCAAACACAAAATACAAAACACAGCTCATCCCACCAAAAGTCTTAAAAATATTGATGTAATTTTATGTGTTGAACTGTTTTGCAAATATAAAATAAAAACACAAACACAGCCTTTCGTGATGATTTCAAGAAAAACAAAAAATGAGGTTTCAAAAACTCCCTAAATTAATTTCTTTGAATTATTTTCCGCTGTTTTAGCTCATCTTTATGCTCAAACATGAATTAATCTTTGGTCTGGGATGCTGGGAATTCATCAGCAAAACTGCTAATGAACATATGGGGATGTTGACCTGATATATTTCTGCTCCCTGTAGTTCCTGTTAATTCTGAAACATAGTATTTATACCTGTAACAGCTCTACTCATAGTACCTTCCATGTATAAATTATTTATTTCCATAAGAAAAGCTCCAGCTTTATCTAGTCACACTTACAGTGCATATACTTTACATCTATTATTGTAAAATATATAATTTATGTATATTTATATACTGTAATTGATTAGGGTTTGTCAAGGACTATGGTCCTTGACAAATGGATTCAGTTATAATTTATGCACAAACTGCAACATAATGCAGTAATGTATCTGTAAAAAAAAACATTACATTTTATATTGTAGTAATAATCTACTGTACAGTATCCAATTAAAAATGACCTAACATGTCTATGAGTCAGGGTTCATAGTTCCCCTGAGAACTCGTGTTTTGCTCCCACATCATGTAAACTATGTTGGCTCCAACATTACCAGCCTTTTCATCAGGTGTCCTGTTGACAGCTCTGGCCACTTTCAGGGGCAAGCTGAGGTCAAAGGTCACCACACCCGACAGGACCGTGCTCCTCGGTTCATAAGTGATGAGTTGGGACAGTTGAACACTTTTCGAAATTCTTCGTAGTTACTCATTGCCCCGACAACTCTGCAGGGCAACAACGGTGGTAAAGGTCAAGTTGTGACTATGTGTGTGTATACTGTGTGTGTCTGAGTGTGTACTCACCTGTATTTTGGTGGACTGTGGGCTCCACTCTGGATCTGGTCCCTGGCTGCTTCCGGTCTATATGAGTTACATCTCACCTGCAGAGTACACACACACACACATTATGAAGCACGCTGGGCTGAAGATAATGGGATGTCTTTCAAATGGACCATAAATATGAGAATATGGTCTTCACTGAGGGACCCTCAGTGGGACAGGGATAGAAAACCAACATAATTAGCAGAGGGAGCAGCAGCCTGTTACATAAACTGCCTAATAAAGAAAAACTGTGCTGCAGCACTGCTCAAATTATCAGTTTGAACTCATTTCCAGACTTCCCCTCATTAACAGTACAAGACACAGATGGAGCATTATTAGCTAGCTTACTTATTATTCCAACCTCCCTCCTGTATCCTGAACCGAAACTGGAAATACATTCCAACTTAAAGGACTTATTTATATGTTACCTGTGTCTAATGTGGTTTCTTCCGAGTAGGAGGTGGAGGTGATTTTTGCTTTGTTTTCAAGACAAGAGGCTGTGATAATTCCTCTAAGCAGCACTATGTTTAAGGGCAGTTTGGAGGCTACAGTGACTCGCTATCGGAAAATGACGGGGCAGGTCAGGGCTAGCTGGTTAGCATGCTAACTTCAGAAGAAGAAAAGATGTGGGAGAGACAACAGTTAACATTTCGACCCAACATTTGCTGAATGTTGAATTTGCATTTCATCCACACCACAAGTAAACAGCTGCTAAAGCTAATGAAGCTACAACAACACTTCCAAACAACCCCTCTCAACTTCAGCAGTTCAACAGTGACACCTCAGTGTACCCATTTTTGTTTAATGAAGAAAACAACCTGCTCAGGTGAAAAAGACCACAGCGTTCAGGCAGCACAGTAAACACAGTGTGTTCTTACATGTGCGTAGCTCAGGAAGAACAGTTGGTTGTTGTTTAGTCCGACTCCAGGCAGCAGGGGCTCCTCTGCGCCACCTCTGCTCTTATCTACCCACCGTCTGTATGCCTACACACCAGCAGAAAAAAAAGCAGAGAGGGTTTTCACACCTGGACACTTTTCTTTTGACATTTTTAGAGGTGAAATACACTATAACTAAAAAAATGAAATTGGTGAACGTCAGTCCCATTGGTTGGTCACCTAAAGATGTGGTAGAGATAGATATATGAGCAGAGTAACAGGGTGGAGTAAGACATTTCAGACCATACCCTGAAGGCTTCTCTTATTCCTCCATTGTCTGCTATGTTCTCTGCCAAAGTCCTTTTACCTCGAACCTACAGAAAAAAGATCCACAAAACACAAAGTCTTTCACCAGATCTTTACAAAAATAAGTCAGGAATGATTCTAATCTCATTTTACTGTTGCAGTTGTTGATTCAAGCCCTTGGCTCTTACATTCAGGCCCGCCTCATCCCAGTGGTAGCCATTATACTGATCTATCATACACTGGGTCTTCTCATTGAAAGCTGTGACAGATGAGTTGCTCCACCACTGGTCAAGGTTCCCATTTTTGTCGTACTTGCGACCTGTTCAGAAGAAGCAGCACCAAAAGGAAACAATTATTATAAATTATAGAGATTATTATAGATTTATCTATATTATATCATAGATTTCATCCTCTCAAAGGAAAAGATTTGGTGCTTTTTTTCTTGTAAAATGATTAACTTGAGATTCTCAGTGTTTTGGTCAATTATAGTTGTAGTCAACAATTCTAATAATAAGCCATAAATCAGTGGTTGGAACTGGAATAAGCTCTATAACAGACTTTTGTCCAGATGTCCTCTACAGAGTCTGTTGAAGGAGTCTCACTATGAAAGCAGATCTTGATAAAAAGATCAGTGAAGTGTGAAGCCATTCAAATAGTTAACAAAGTCATTAAATACACTTTATGAGTCCATTATAAACTCTGCCTTACATGCAGTGTGATTCCACAGATATCATTATTTGGGATATTTTCTGAGGTCATTGTTACAAATGAATATTCACCATTGTTGTCAAAGCCGTGTGTCAACTCATGTCCCACTATCACCCCAATGGCGCCGTAACTTAAAGACCTGGAAACAGAACATTATATTGTGAAATATTGTGAATGGATGACAAGACATTTCACATTCTGAACACTGAGTAACCCGTCATGATTAAGTGAATGTGAAATAGTAATGAATTTAAAACATTCCTAAGATATAAAAGACAATTTCAGGATTTCCTGTGGAGAGTGAGGCTAGATAATGCTGTTCGTCCCCAGGTCTGACCACTGCAGTTCTTCTGTGTGATTTTTCTATTAGGAGCTCCATGTCATGCTGCTCCTCAGTAAAGCCTGAGGTGACATCTCTTTGCTCTGGCGACAGAGCATGTCACAGTTTCTTTTATCTCACCTTGGGTACTCTTTCCCCAGAAGAATGGTTTCTGAAGCTCTCCAGCAGGAAATCCTAAAGGAGAGGATGAAAGCCATTTTTGTTTGTGTGACTGCAGCTCTGTCCAGACAGGATTCACTCACTGGAGAGGGTTGGGTCATTTTCAACAGCTATATTTGTTCCATTTCAGCCTGTAATTTGTTCATTAAAAAGTGTGATTTCAGGAGAGGAGGCAACTACAATAAAACAGATGGACATCGCTTATTCCATAAAACACGTCAGCTTATTCTGTCTGTTTTTTAATAATTGGAAAGTTGCTTCAAGAACAGTGACTGAAATACTTATATATGTCACCTGTCTACACCAGAATAATTACATTAAAGTAATGTCAAGTATCAGTGTCTCAGCAATCAATCATACACTGTCTTACTGATTTGATTGGTGGAAGAACTGTAGAAGGCGTTGACAGTTGTTGGATTTGTAAACCACCTGAAACACACACACACACAGACATTACAGCATGTTAATGAGGAAGAGAAAAGAAAAGTTTTTTTTTAATACATATTCTAAACAACTTTAAAGAAAATCTGAGGAAAAGGAAAAATCTAATAATTGTGTTTCCATCCACTGCTGTCGTGAGTGTTGGGAGTTGGTACATCAAGCAACAAACAACTGATAGCGCTAATTTTCCTCATTACACCACTGCGGAGGAAGAGGGTGCAGTAGGATGACGTTTTTATTTTATTTTATTATTTTTTTTAAAAGGAAAAGAACAATAAATAAAGAAAATGAGGTGTTTCATCAGAACCTTTACACCCACATGATTCCTGTCCATCCTGATTTATTAGCCAAGTCTTGGCTATAATTGATATAACAACTTTTCTACCTAAATCAATTTTTATTTTTTTTTTCATTTACAAACCTTTCCACTGTGTTTAAAGCATGTCAAATGAAAAATGTGCACAACAGCAGCTGGACGGAGTCTTGGTTACTCACTCTGTACGCGGCACGCTCTTTCGCAGCCAGGCAATGTCAGTTTGAGCGATAAACTTCAGAGTCTGCATCACGTTACCGTAGTAGTCCATCTCATCAAACTTCAGCTAGAACACACAAACGCAACAAGAAACTGTGAAATCCTGCAATTTTCAAACTTGCTCTGAAGTGCGCAAACATATACTGATGAAAAGGAATTTTCTGTAAATGTAAAGATCTAAAAAAAAAAAAAACAACAACTTTCTACTCAACCATTGTATAAATAACTGGATTAAATGAGTGCCAAACAAACCTCCTTCAGATCATCATTGAGGTAAGTGTCATTCAGGATGAACTCGGGGTAGCCAACCTTGGCCAGGACTGCATGAGCCTTGAGAGAGAGCAACAGCAGAGCCGACTTTAAGGACATTTCAAACAGACTTTTACATAAACAGATTCATCGGGCATCCATTCAAAGTGACTGACAGAGAAGGCAAAGACAGAATTCCATTTAGCCACAGTCCTTAAACTGGATTTTTATTACCGTATGAAACTTAAGCCAGTCCAGACAATAAAAGACAAAGTGTCTTTGACTGTAGGAGTTTTATTGGTCCTCGTTGAACTGTGCAAGTCTAACATAAAAAAAAAACTGGAGGTGGATTTGCTTTGTCATTGTAACAGAGTCGCTGCATGATGAGTAGTTTGGTTCAAGGAGAAATGTACTCTGTTAAAACAAACAGAAGATTCCAGCCCACAGTGCTCAAGGACGACACAGTGGGCTACTGTTAGAGGAGATGTGAACACTTGATCTGAAACTAAAAATATTTTTCATTCACTATAAAGCCAGAAAAACATGTGAGAGGCTGGAACACACACTTTTTATTTTGGCATTTCCTAAACTATGGGCAATTTAAATATTTGCTGATCTACTGATAACCTTCAGCTCTGGTGATGACACATGATAAAGATGATAAGGCAGAATCCACAAACACCTGTCTGATTTAAAGCTGCAAAAATCAAAATCAAATGAGTCACTTGTAATAACAAACACACAGAGTTATTATCCAAGTCTATGAAGCACTGATTTTGTTTCTTGGATGTATTTTTTTTTAAAGGCAACAATACAGAGGTATGTGTAAATGTAATCTCACTTCCTATGTCTTTCTTGTCTTAAACGGTATATATATTGTATATATAGTATAGCAGTGTGTATAAATACCACAACAGAGCTGCCCCCAAGTGGTAAAAATACTCAATGCAAATGTGTGTTTATTAACTGGAGGTTACACATTAGAGGTGAGATGAAGCAGCATGCTGATGACTGCCACTGTTCTCTTGCCTTATCTATGGCTCTCTTCTTCGTTGGTTGATCCATCCAGTCGTTCTCTTTCTCCAGCATGTCGATGAACGCCCAGCGGATGCCCTCGATCAGCTCCTCCATCTGACACACAGACAGTCACACACTAAGAGTACGTATGAGGTGACAGACTTAGACAGACTTAAACTGTGATGACTTCCAGAAAACACACACACACATACCAAAGTGACACTCTTCAAGCACACACACACACACAGGTGTGGTTCTACATAGGTGAGGGTTGGGTTCAGGGTTGCTTTTCAGCATTTAGCTGTGATGGTTAAGACTAGAGTAAGTGGCTGATGAATGCAATATGTTAGTGAAGCTCCTTCCAACAACACAAGTACAGATATGTGTGTGTGCCTAGTGTCACTGCTACATAAACACAGTCATACTCCGCACCATCCAAACTTACACTCACATTAAACACTTGTCCCAATGATTTAAGATGTGATGTCACGTCGGGAACATACACACAGATACACACACACACACACACACACACACACAGGTACACACACAACATATACACACCATGTGTTTTTTGTCCTCCTGGAAGTGTGTGTTGACAAAGAGGCGCCCGGCGGCATAAATAAGCGAGTTCTCCACGTAGTTAACACACTTATCCCAGCGCGGGGTTAGAGACGTGGTTCCCGTGGTAACCTGCAGGGAAAGCGAGACATGCAAGGTGTGCATTTCTAACTTTGATTGTTCAAGCACAGTTTATTGTCTCAAGCTTATATTTGAATTTAATTAAAAATAATGGCTGGAAAAATAAGGTTATTATTTGTATTTATGGGATGCATGAAATTCATTTGGAGCTCTGTACATGGTCTAGTAGAGAACCACTGTTTTTAAAATCACATAACCTTCCCTGCTCATTAATTATTGTGAGGTGATTTTTTTGGAACTAAAAGTTTTTTTCAAATTAAAAAGAAAAAGTTTACTATTGAAATCTCTATTTAAGATGCTCAGACTCTGTCTTGCAGTAATCTGTCAAGGAGGAACAGTGACACTATATGCACATGAAATATGCTGAATCTTTGAGTTTACTGATGAATGAGCTCCAACTCTGTATTAAACCTCATCTACCTGTTGAATCTTAGGCTTTAGGTATTTTTCTAACAGTGGAGTATTCGTAATGGTGGTTTTTAAAGGTGCTACAACATATAAACATTTAATCAGTTATTCACGATGCATTGTACAAAGAAATCATTGAGCCGTTTACAGCTCCAACACATGAAAAACCAAATGCAAGTGATGTTGAAATGGTTGAAGATATATAACAATGATTTGAAGTTTGGTTTGGAATAAGAGCATGATTCAAACATAAGACAAACAAAAAAGTTTGGTTAATCATAACTTGTATAGCATAACTTTCCTTTAGGCCTAAAACAGCAGAAGAAGAAAGATCCAGTAAAATCTTTTCTTCAAGGAAATTTTGAGCAGAAACTACAAAACAGAACTAAATTAAATATGTATCCCTTGTCAAACATTCTCAAGTGTAACAGAGCTTCAGTGTCAGTGTCAGTGCATAAAGTCTCAACAGCCAGTTTTTTTCTGTTTACAGTTGTATTGAAGTGTTTAATATCCAAACAGCTACACACCCTTGTATTTGCAAAATATCAACTGTCCTCATATAAAGTGCATTTCTACATGAATCACTGTTTAACTATGGACCCAGACTCATGATTGTTGTACCTACCCGAGCATAGTCGAGGTATCTGTAGAGGAAACGACGACTCAGAGTGGTGATCCTGGAGAAGACCGTCCTCCACTGGACGTAGTTTGCTACCGTCCTGAGGAGAGAGAGGACAGTTAATTCCACCCTACATGTAGTGTTATCATGTGCTATAAAAGACTATAATGACAGACAGGAGGCCCAAGCCTAGAGTGTGTTTTAGCTGATTGTATGTTTGTGTGGTCATACCTGGGATCTGTGCTATTAATAAGCTTGAAGAGTTCCTTGAAGTACTGCGGGACTCGGACGATGACGGGCTCAGAGGAGGGGATGGCCCGAGCTGGGTCGCTTTTAGTCTCCACCACAGCTTTCACAAAACCATGCCAGTCAAACTACAGCACACAGGCACCAGAACACATGTGGAGGTCAACAGCTTCTCACACAACATCAAACAATAAAAGAAAAATAAACGAATAGCAATTCTGCTGAGCAGGTGGTAGTGGTCATTTCTTGACATTTGCCTTGTTTTCAACTGCTGAAGACAGCTCTTGTGTAAAGAGATGAAGTCTGATGTGGACTAGTTTCCTCTACACTGGTCTGTGAACAGCTTTTAATGCTCACATCGGCTATGTAGTGATACCTATTGAAAGTTACATCAAAGTCCTGCGAGAGGTAACCAGAGGGCAGCATGATGAGGTGGATTTCATCAAGCTCCCAGCCACTGGTACTACAGGAGCTAGGATTGATGAGGCAGTGAGACAGTGGGATCTTAAAAGAAGATATTATGAGTCAAAGAGAGAAAAAGAAATGCAGCAACAGCCTCCCAAGACAAAAGTGCAACAGGAAACGTCAAGGCAGGCTGAGAAACCAGCACAAAGACCACTCCCACAGCAGCTACAGAGGAAGCAGCTGGTTGGATATCAGAGCAAGCGGGGGAATGCGCCAAGGCTAGAGACCTGCAAGATGTGGATCTGGAAATCGGCGCAGTGCAGCCTGTGAGTAGAAAAGTTGCGAAAACAGATGTGACACAACCGACTGCATGTGAGTGAGTGTGTATACAGATGGCTCAAGGAAAGGGCAGGATGATTCGGCCTGTTGGGGTTTTATACTGAAGAAAAGTGAAAAAGAACTGTTCAGACAAAAATGTAGAGTACTAGGGAGCGCTCAGGCAGGAGAAGTGACGGCTGTCCTGGAAGGACTGCTTGAACTAGAAAGAAGAAAGATAAGAAGAGCAGAATTGATAACTGATAACTTTTATTGCGCTCAGGCACTCAAAGAGGATCTGTCTATCTGGGGGGAAAATGGTTTTGAAAGTGCCAAGGGGAAGGTGGTGGCACATCAGGATTTGTGGAAGAAGATCGCTGAATTAAGACTGAATATGGACCTCGAAGTGGTGCACCAGAAGTCACACACCAGAGAGGGAACTCACTGGCCAGGGAACGAAGAAGTGGATCGTTTTGTCCAGATGAGGAAAGTTGTCTTTGTCGGGATCAGGAAGTGGGACAAGACACCCAAGGGCAGGGTGGTCCCAGAAGAGTGTCTGATGGAGGTAGTGCAGGCTGTACATGAAGCGCTGGGCCATGTTGGCACTGATCCCACATGTGGGGAGTTGGAGAGACAGCAGCTCTGGATTCCTAAACACCAGATACATCGAATTCCCAAAGGCTGTGAAGTATGTGGTCGATACAACTCAGGGCGGAGAGGACAGAGGGTGGATGGACTAACCATTAAGAGCAAAATTCCCTGGGGTTCAGTGTGCATGGATGTGGCTGGACCCATGGGCGTGACAGGGAAGAAGGGTGAGAAGTATATCTTGGTGTTAGTGGGCTCGATGTCTGGATATGTGGTGATCAAACCAGTCAGAAAAGCTAACAGCAATAGTGTTGCTGGTATGTTGCAACAGGCCTGTAGCCATCTTGGTGTGCCCATGGAGCTTTGGACGGATAAGGGGACTCACTTTCGCAATGCAAAAGTCAACCAGTGGTGTCAGGATTTCGGGGTGATGAGGGTTTTTTCACCGCCGTACACACCTCAGGCAAATGGGGTGGTGGAGCACACCATCGGGTTGGTGAAAAACGGGATTGGTAAAATTCAAAGGATTGGAGTGAGAAGGCCTTGGAGGTGGGATAGCTTTGAATGACAGGTATCGAAGTGCTAGGCCCACCCCCTCAGAGGAGTTAAACCAACACCCATTTACATCAAAGGAAGTGGGGCAGGGCCCAGAAAATAGGAAGCTGAGGCCAGGCCTGAGTATGGCATTTCAGGTTGGACAGTGTGTGTGGATAAAGGCACGGGATCGCCCAGCCAGGACAGCAGTCAAAGCAAAGTATGATAAGACAGATATCATAGAAAAGATTCTGGACAGTAACACGGTGTTACTGAGGAAAGGAGGAATCCAAGGTGTGGAGCAGCTGAAACCAATTCCCAACTAGAGGTAACTAGGAGCCATTACTATGGCCAATTGCACACCGAGCAGTGTCTGTACCTGTGGTATGGAGCGCTGCAGGCGAGAGAGTGTGTATCTGTTGTACATGTTTTCACTGGTGCGGTTTTCGTAGGGAATCAGGATCTGCAGACATGAAGAGCAATGTTAAACTGACATATCTAACCCAACATTTATGCAGAAAATAATCTCCCTTTACACTGTCGGCGACAGCTGATGGATCAGTTTCATATATCTCATGGTTAATAATGCTGGGGTTTTAATTAGCTCCAGAGCCCCTATCAGATCATCTCCATACATTAAGTCAGATTATAATTATCTGACGTGACGTCTTTACATGAGCCAGTTTGGTCTCGAAGGCAAGAGCCTTTTCCATCTGGGTCAGAGCTGCTTTCTCTGGAGCGCCCAGCATGACGGCTGTGTCCACCATCAGGCTCAGCAAGGCTGCACGGTACTGAGGAGACAGAGAGAGGGTGGAGGGGTCGGGGGGCAGACAAAGGCAAAAAGACAAATGTCATTTATTCTTTCGTTGCTCTGAGCGACTGTCACTACCACGACCCAACATCAAACATCAGACATCAGGGGCTTCCATATACATTCAGATACTATTGTACTTCTGGGTCACTATGTGTAGTTTAATGGCATTTATGTTCATTATAAATACATTCTTTAAACAATGGATACATAGCAGCTGAAAAGTATTAATACAATGTATAGCCTCAAGCACACACTGTGTACACTGGTGTGAAAAAGGACTTGTCCACTTCCTGATTTCTTTTTTTTTTTTTTGCATTTTGAAATAGTAAATACAAAATGATGATTCCTTTTATTAATTAGAATTTTCTATCCAAACCTACTTGTCCCTATTAAAAAAGGAATTGCCCCAAAAACCTAATAACTGGTTGTACGACCCTCTGCGGCAACAACTGCAATCAAGCGGTTGCGATAACTGGCAGTGAGTCTTTCACAGCTGCAAAAAAAAAAAAAAAAAAAAAAAAACCCCGCACTTGGAAAGCATTATCACTGTCAGCTCCTTCAGGGTCGCTGTAAGAAACTCCCAAACATACTTGCAGTTGCTTCTTCTAAAGTACTCCATGAGCAATCATTTTATTCTGTCTGCCTTCCTCCCTGGTAATATAAAACAAGTTCATAGGTGACAGAGTGTTTCAACACAAATAAGGAGTCCTTACATTTACTGTTAGCTTCCCTTTGTCTACCTAACATGGACCTAAAGTTTTCCTATGAATGTAGAGCTTTGTATATGTGGTATGCTCTGTACAGTAGAGAGAGCAACACCAGTAGGGAGAGTGTACTAATAGCAAGATAGTGTGAGTTTTTCCAGTTGAGAAAACCTCATCGCCGCACACTGCACTTTTCCCCTGTGGCCTAATGAGGTGGCTATTAGTGGTGCAATTGGTATCGGCTCCCTGTGCTGAAATTAATTTCTTGCCTTATGACTGTCTAGCATTCCAAAATGTTGAGTATGGTAAGAAGCTCTTGCTGTGATATAAAAACCCAACATTAACCACTCCATATTTCAAATGGCTGAAACTCCTTTCTGCTGCGATTCATCACCCGAGCAGGAAGGAAATAGCTGCTGCAGGAAGAGGAGTTTTTAGATGACAGGTAAGTGGTGAAAGATGAAGCAGAAACTCACTGCCTGTGCAGAGGAAGTGTTGGTGATGTAGTCTTCCCTGGAGGGCAGAGACAAGGACGCCTGGTCGAGCTGCATCAAGACAGAGAACACAGGTTAGCCTCTGCTGCTCCTAGGGCTTGTTCATTTTCCAACGTTTGCTGCAACAATAACGACAAGAAAAATCTCCCATCCATACATACCCACATTTGTCCACTCTACTTTGTATATGCATTTTTATCTTTTAGCAAAGGAATGAGTTTTAATGTTGAACTTAGTACATTTTTTCTAAGGTGGTAAGTAAATAGCTATTAATGCTAATATTGGCTGTGTAGCAATAGCAAAGCATAAAGACAGACAGCCAATCTGGGTCTGTCAGACAGTAACAAATTCCACAGACCAGTACCAATAAGCTCAATAATTAACACATTAGACCATGTTTGTTTGGCACATACATAAACTGAAGTGTAAAAACCACAGTTGTTTATAGTTTACTGGGTGTTATATATTTTCAAAAATATCAAACTATCCCTTTTTGATCAGGAATTATTAATTGATTAACCAAAAATCAACTGAGTAAGTAATGATATAATTCTTAATTGCAGACCCTGGTCAATAAAAAAAAAAAAAAAAAAAAAAAAAACTTTAAATATGAAATCTAAATGTATAGAACATGCATCCACGTATAAAAGATAATAAAAGTGGATCTTTCTGAACTGTTGTAAAAGTCTCACCTTGATGATGTAGATAGAAGAGTTCTTGTCGTCAGGGGAGACGTACAGGCGAATCAGGACACTCTTGCTGTGCTGGTTCCTCATCTCTGCCACAGTCTTCAGGAGGTTCCACTGGGATGCCGACCACTGGTACTCCCCACCCGAGCCCATCCCCAACAACAGGCCACCGAAACTCTGGCTGTCTCAGTGTTTTCAGCATCGGTTTGGAGTCCAACTTCTCCAGCAGAGCTTTGTAAACATACACAGTAGACTGGGATTAGGATCAGGATTAGCATTAGCATGTTGTTCTTAAAGTCTACTGAACTTTGATGAATTTTACTACTACTTTACTACTTTTGTGATCAAATTTTTGCTTTTTCCTCACATGTGTCTTATTGCTTGTGATGCTGCAGTGACCTAGATCTGTCATAGGGATCAATAAAAGCTCATCTCATCCTCTTTTATTCCGTCACTGTGTGTTTCTGTGGGCTCTTGACTTTGGGTGTCTTTGTGAGGACCTGTTATAGACATGGAAACTGAGGACATTTTAAGATCACTTGAGTATTTTAGCCAGTCCTCTCTACATTAAAAGAGCTGTTTAAGGGTTAGGCCTACTTGGTTTACGGGTGAATGTTATAACAATGTTTAAATTTAGATAAGGTTAAGTTTGAGGGTCAGGTTAGGGGCGAGGGAAGGTGCGATGAAAACAACAGTCCCCGGTGTGTTGTAGTGTGGTGCGAAGATCTGTGTGCGTGATAGCTTGCCAATTATTTGATCATGTAGTCATGTTATGAATACCCCCATCCCACTCAGGTTTAGGTAAAGAATAGGGGATAGGGTGCTTCAGGTAAGTCTCGAGGGAAATAATATGTATCAATTCAAACTCCCCTTTAGTAACAAAAGCAGACTTGTGTGCGTGTTAGACTCACCCTCATTTATACAGGAGCGGTAGAGGATCTTAGCTTTGGTCACAGCCTCCAGTTCATCAGGTTCTGATGGAGCTTCCAGTAACTCTGACAAGAAACAACAGTTTGGGTCGTTTCTAATGCACATTACTGGCAATGATCTTAATATTATTACACAGTGATTAATGATTTGGTTCTACATTAATACAATCCAGTTACATAACTTAAGATACATTTCTCTTGTTGATATACAGCAGATAAGCATTTCTCCCAGTATATTTTCCTTGTAGTATTTTCCAGTCGATTACGCAGCACATGTGAATATTAGACTATTTCTCCTTTTTCAATCATCTTGCGTGTTTTTTTTTCAACCTTTTGAAGACAATTCCCTGTACTGTGTAATCTTGAACTGATGTAATCATGTCCTAGAAGCCTGAGTGTGATGTAAACATATTTTCTATGCTATTGGTTAATTTGTGATGTAAGCTTAGTATCTTGTTAACTAGCCCCTACAACAGGTCGAGTTTGAAGATGGCTGTACGTGAAGATCATAAAAAGTGTTGCAGCTGCTGTATTCTTACTGAGGATGGTCTCTACTTGTGTTTTGAACAGTCACTGATCTCAAGGCATCTTTTGATTAGCAGCTTTTTTCCTAGGTGAGTCCATAGCCTTGCTTTGTGAAATAAAAAATAAAAACCAATTGATCAACAAGTTTAGTCTTTCTTCGGAAAGCAGTGATAATAAAAGAACCAATTTAGGCTGAAAATCTCTTCCAACTTTTTTTTTTCTCTCCATGAGTTATTCACCCTAGCTTGGAATATCCTGATGAATGTCCTCAATAAACAAGAGTTCATTTTAAGCCTTTCAAGGGACATGTGCATCAGCCTTCATCAGCCTGGACAATGACGGGAAGTTCCTGGGTAAAAGCACCTTTGAGTTGGATGTCGACATGTTGTCTTAGCCAGGGGTAGATGCCATATGAGGAGGAATCTTCAGGGATCGTGTTCTCCTTGAGCCAACCTCCACAGGAGAAACTGTAGAAGTCCTCACAGGGATCCACAGACCGATCTATTTTACTTAAAATGGACCCCGCTACAGGAGGGAGAGACAGACAGACAATAGATACTTCAGTCGCAGCTGAAATATCTCATGCTTATCCAGTTACCAAGAAAACTGTGGTGGGGTCTCAGAGCAAAGTGTTTGCCATCACTATTCACCTGCTTCAATGCACTCTGGGGTCAGACAGAACTCCTCCTGACTGGACTTTTGAGAGACTGAGGGGGAAGAAGAGAGTCAAGGATGAATGGTGACAAGTGAAATAGAAAAATCACCCTGTGACTCAGAGTGATGTGTTAGTCTGTCCAAAATGTTGGTTGTATGCATGTCTATATATACTGCTCCAAACCACATAAATGTAGAGTCTGCCGGTGACACAGCGTCTCAACTGAGGAAACCTGTGCGTAGGCTGACAAAACACATCAAGCACAGAAAATTGGGATTATCATGCTTCCTGCTTTTTCTGCCAATACTCAACAAAGAGTAGGGATGAATCTACCAATTATTGTCATCATCATCATCCTGGCAATTATTAACTTGATAGATTATTGCTGTCTCTAGAGACATTATTAAAATTAGTTGCAGCTCAGTTTTCAATTGACTGAAGCTGTAGATGAAGGCTCAGAGTTGTGATTCTTTGCACAGAAAACGGAAGTTCAAAGACAAAAGTTCAAAAGAAAGAAACATGAACATGTAGAGGGGCACTCAGAGACGACTGACCTCCCCCAGGTCATTGTTAATCAACATGCACCAGACTACAAAAAATGCAAAATTCATTGTAAATGATTTTGATCTGGGCCCCAAAATGTAATGGATTTGTCTCCCACCAATGCCCTAACCCCTCCATCTCGTTGGCTGCAAGCTGGCTCCATACTTTATGTGTAATCCCGCTGACACATTAACAGACACATTGGAAAATGGAGCCTCTTTGGCGGAGGTGATAAAGCTTTCATAAGTGATCCATGTGTGTGAGAATGAAGCTTTAAGCAATTGTGAGATGCTTCTTTTATCAAGTAACTGAGAGAAAACATCATTTTCACACGGCGTTCTTTAACAGACAGTGGCATCAGTCATTTTCTGTCTTGTTATTGTAATACAAGCTATCACTGAACAAAGCCCTGACAGAAGGGAACCTGATGATCATAGCTCCCTGTAGCTCAAAATGACAGCGGCCATCAGAGGGAAGTGTAATGACTGACATTCCCACAATCCACTCACTATGAAAATAGGACAAATACAGACCAAAGTGCAGTTGATACAGCTGGAGAGGCGTCAGTGTAAACAGTCAGTGGATTTATTTTTTAACCTTATGCCTGCCTGAGGAAAGTCAAACATACTGCACAACCGCCCTACGATGTTTGTGTGCTGTGTCACCTCGCTTGCCAAAAATCTTTATTCAAGTCACATGAAAATCTTAGGAACACCACATTTCCGAGTCCCGTTACTGCCAGTTATATCGTAATTACATACTCACTACTAATTAGGGCAGTCAGAGCACCACAGATAGAAAGAGTAAGCCCTCCTACTTGCAGTGTAACCACAGGTTCACTCCATCCACTTCCTTTCAGAAGGTGAATGACAGCGTGCGTCTCTAACCTCTTGGCACAAACCACCGCTATGTGATGTGGCTGCGAGGGCGTGCAGAGGCAGCACAAAGCCCGTGAAGTGAGCTAACAGATTTAGAAACCAAATCCCCATTGTGAACGGATGAGTGGAGCGTTTACGGAGCTGCGCCGCAATGTCTGACCTCTGAGGGCTGACCGGTCATGTTGTCAAGTTGGAGCTGCTTGTGAGGGGGGGTTGCTTAACATTGGGCCTGCTTACAGTAAAAAAAAAAAAAAATGCACCCATTCATAACTTTGACCCTGCTTGACCTGCTCGGCCTGGAAGAACCTTGATGAACCCGTCTGAGAGCTCCTTCAGAGACACACACAGATGTCTATGCCTCCAGTGTTGCTACTAATGCCAACCTCATGTTCATGCCAAACAGACCACCGACACAAACATGCATGTACACAAACACATTGTACTGTATACTCTTTAAAAGTGAAAACATGAGGTGGGGGATAAAAAGCAGCCCAAGTACTTGGCATTCCTGTGTCTGGTCATTCACATAGCTGGAGAGCATTAGAGAGGGGTTTCATTAGAATGGGTGTGTAGCTTTTCATATATGGGCACATAACATAATTACACTTCAGTACCACCACAAGAATCCCAGCTTCCCTCAGTCACAGAGAAAAACAATACTTACCCCGCCCAGGGCACACTTATGTACCCCTCCCAGCCATGAGCATCCTCACAACCACGCACTACTCTACTGAACTACTGCCACTGTCAACACACTGAGGACAGTTTGAGAAATTGCAGTAATAACTGCTGTATAAGGAACATGTGATATTTATAGTATAGTTTCTTCCATCCAGAAAAAAGCATGTTAACCTTTGTACATTTTTCCCCTGTCACGCGAAAGCACACTAACTGGCTGTAGTTTCACTTCACATTCACGTATATACACTGTACTATATGTGAGAGAGTGGTATTGATATTCTCCTCCCAATTCTCTTCAGAAAAATAAATGAGTGTTTCACCAAATGTCAAGCTACCCCTTTAATGTATCATCCTGGTGAAACTTTAAGTTCCCTGTCATGTTCTGGGTTGAATTTTAACTTTTACAAAAGTTCAAAGAGTTACTAAAACTGACTGCCAAACCTTTAATGCATCATGGGAAAAGAAAAAAAAAAATCATACATGTATGAAATCTTTCCAAACCCCGGCATTAACCCTTTACACACTGGTAAATACAGAGAATTTCAAGGCTGTTGTGTGAACACCATTCATATGAAAACAATCAGAACTCAAAGCTATGTTGTATATAGTGTTATTATATATAGTTAAAGTATAATTAAATGTGAAATGTGTTCCTGTTTACACTGTTCACCTTAGTTTACATTGTCTTTTTATTCCCTCTTTGTGCTTCTTTTATAACTTACTTGCATCACCCACACAGCATTGCAACACTTTGCAAGTAGCTGGTTTCTCTCTCCCTGTCACATCTATATACAATATATTGAAAGTGCCAGTGTTGTTTGATGTGCACTGGCCGTTTTAAATCGCTACAGTAAATACACACACACACGCCCTACCCGCCACAACTCTGCCACACAGTCCCTGCTAATTAATTTCACATTCTGCAGGAAACAATACCCACAAAGTGTCAACAAACACATTCTTTCCTCTCCCCAGCGTCCAATTTGACTTCCACTGCATGTTATGGAGAGTTCTGTGTATGTGCACGTGGGCGTGTATGAAACCTTATATGAACCAAAAATAGTTTGACACAAGTTACCCGCGGGCTCTCCATAGAGACCTTTGCTCCCAGCAGCGTACTCGAGTGTTATTTACAGTCAAGTGAGTACTATAATCTGAGGACAGCGTACGTTGTGTACAATACATTTCCATGGAATTTCCTCCAAATTATAATGTAGGATGAGAGGAAATGTGTGTGTGTGTGTGTGTGTGTGTGTGTGTGTGGACTTACCCAGTATGAGTGCAAGCAGCAGAACGGCACAGAGACACACACACATGGCCAGTGCTATCCTGTAGAGACGAGTGTTGCCCCTCTCGGGTTTAACCCCACCACCACCTAAACGCTCCAGCTCCATGACTTAACAATATCACACACACACACACACACACACACACACACACTCACCAAAACAAAAACAAATCAAAAAACACAGACACACATTCACCTAGACACTTTAAAAAATAATCTCCCTCTCAGGTGGAGAAGCACTGAGAAAAACAAAACTAAAGACGAAACAGAAGAAGGGGAAATCTGACAAAAAAAAAAAAATCTAATTTATGGACAAAATTAAATCCAAAAGGTTAAAGAATTATTCCTGGAATAATTACAAAAATGAACTTCATTCACTTTCCCAGTCTGTCTCTCTTTCTCTGCTGCTGCTATCTGTCCATCTGTAGCCACTCTAACTTCCCACAGCTCTTCAAACTGTCCCTCCCTCCCTCATCACTCCTCCTCTCATCCCTCCTTCCCTCCTTCTAGGAAACAAGGGACCAGGCCTCCCAGTGGTGAACAGCAATCATTTATTAAACCCATTGTCTAAAACCAGAACACTGCCTCTGTGTGTGTGTGTGTGTGTGTGTGTATGTGTGTGGTGCATTAGTGTCTATAGACCTTGTTAGCAGCATAAGTGCAAAAAGTGTGCGTGTCTCATGTCATGCTCAAAACAGCAGGGTGCTCTGCTCGAAACATTTATCAGATCAGACATTCAGTAGACCAGAACAAAATTAGATTCAATCTCTCTCTCTCTCTCACACACACACACACAGAGGACACTGATTACAATCGATTAATCTGATGATGATGATGATGGTGACGTTGCTGCCTGTAGAAACACATCAGTGTTGTTGTCACAGTGCATCAATAGTTTCTGATGATGATAACACCACAGCCCCTGATTGGTCCTCCACCCCGCCTCCCTCCCTTGATATAGTGGGAGCTCTTTCTGCACGTGCTCATTAGGGTTTGGGGTGTCGGCCGCAAAGTCCCTGTATAGACTTAACTTCCTGCTCTGCTGACAAACACCCATTCATCAAGCAGACACTTTGACCACTGTGCCATTGTTTGTTTTTTTACTCACAATCATTCGTGTCCTGTTTTGATCACATTGTTTGAAATCTCAGCTGGGACCCTCAGTTTTCACTGTCTCTGCTCCTCATTTAGCCTCCAATCTATTACTGTGTGCTGGAGGCGTGACTCTGCTGCTGGAAGCAGAGAGCTGGACAGCAATTATACATTACACCAATAAAACTTAATGTCTTACTGTCTATGCTATTAATTACATTATTACTGTGCCTATAGTGACAAGGAGTAGCTATATATATATATATATATATGATACACAGTTGGCCCAATGTGATTTATTCTTGATAGATAAAGTGTATATCTTCTCAAAACTTTATTGATCAGTCTCCTCCAAACATCTCACTGTGACAATTAAATCTGGTTTAACCTTTATAATAGGAACAAAAAGAGGAATGTGTCTGAAAACAATTATTACAACTTTATGGGCAACCCTATATACCCAGAATTTGTGGTATTCAGACAGTACAGTACACTGACTAACTGATCTACGATCTACTCATGCATACCACAAACAGTTTCAGAATTTATGTTAGATTTGCAGCATCTATCAGATGAGTCCAGATTCCAAACAACTTTAAGAGATTATATTTACTTGTTATTGGCGACACGCTGGTGATTATTTAGTCACAAAAAAAAAAAAAAAAAAAGTCCTTATGAGAAGTTTGCTGGTGAGACCTGTTTCAACTTTGTGATTAAAACTCCACTAAATCTCATTCAAAAGCCTACTGACATTTAAAATGAGACCAATAATTCTTTTTTTTAAATAAATGTAATATTGTTTTTCCTTCAGTGTTTGTGGGGTTTTTTTGGGCTACCTTGACTGAACATCGTTTCCCACCAGGCCCTCGGCACAGCAAGAGAGACAGGTCTGTGGGCAAGTCAAGGGGTCTCAGTGAGTTGAGATAACAGTGATAGCACTCGACACAGGGAGGACTAGACGCTGGAAATGCTGAGAGACAGCTGAGATTACAAGCAGATACTCGAGTAGAAAATGTGCTGGAGAGTTCTGTACCATCATGAGGCTGACACCTGTGGGTCAGAGAGCAGAATGTCCTGACTACTAGATAGAACGCAATGAAATTTGCTAAAGACATTCAAGTTCAAACGTGGATAGATGCTACAGGCTCTGATTATCCTCTCAATATCTGATTAACGGACTGACTCCATTCATGGTTCCCAGATGATGGATTCCAATGATTTTAGCTCATTTCACACCACAAGTACTGTAGGCTGACATTTATAGATGGGACCACCATGAGATAGACACTATAGATATATATTTGATTATTTAAAAAACTAAATTGCAGTGTCTTTGGTATAAACCTTCATGGTCATCAGAGGATGAATTATAAAAACTTTGACCTTTCATCCAGTCAAAACTTCAGTAAAATACACTCACAACTACTTGCCAGCAGCTTCAGTTGTACTTGGATGTAAATGTTAGCATGGTGGAGATAAGAGGGCTAATCAGATATACATTATACCTTATAAGGCTTGCACTGTCAAGGGCCCATGGCTCAACACGAAGCAGACAGTCAGAGCATGCCTCCCCTCACCCCTCTACCCTCCTCTTCATCATCCCATGTCTGTTTACCCAAACATCCCTCCAGGCTGTCATTAGCACAAGATAAGCAGCAGAAACACACATACGCAAGGACACACATGTAATCTCTTCACAAAGATTGGGAAAGCAGCCCTTGTGATGCCTTATCTGAACACAAATAGACAGACGCCAAATCCTGTGTGCATCATGGTCTGATCTTCCCGTATTCTCAACCCCATTATTCAACGATAAAGTCTCCAAGAGGGCAACAATTTCCAACCTGCTGACAGAGTCGACTGCTCATTTCTGTTAAACACACCTCTGTGTATAGGTATTTGTACGTCTGTGGGAAACACCCTTCCAAATTACCATGTGCCATCCCTCCCACTCTCAGGAAAAGACAACCACTGCACGTCTCCTCCAAAGGACTGAAGCAACACTGCGGTGTGGAGCTGCTGCTAAAAGTGCGCTTTTGTTACAGTGTCTGAGGAAGACAATGTGCCGATGTTCTGGGAATATGAAGGGTATAAAATTAGAAAGGAGCTCTGCTCTGCAGTGGAGGCAAACTCTGGAGAGGAAGCAGCACCTGCATGTGCTGGAGGAGCACTGTCAAGATCTTGTTCAACTGATATAAAGCTGAAAGAAAACTGACTTTTCAATTCTATTTAATGTTGTAAGTTAAACTCTTTGTCAAGAGGAAACTATAAGAGGCCACTGAGTCAAAATAAACTTCATGTCCACATCTACATCAGTGTGAGTGGATATTATTAAGAAACTGGATTTGGCCTTTTTGTCGACTCTTTTATACAAACTGCTTCTTTTCTAATGAATACATACAACATACGCTTACTGTTAAAGGTGCTATAAGAAATGTATGGCGAGTACTCATAACATCACTCAATATGTCACCAGAGAATAGGGAATCTTGTTACTTTGAAATGCTGATCTAACTGACAACAACAGTACGGCCAGAGTACTCACATTTTAAAATTGTATTTGCAGCACGCAAATCATGTTCTGCTTTTGTTTTGGCCTGTGGCTCCACCCACCGCCATCTCCCAATCACAAAGTCAGTAGCATTTCAGCATCCAGGCTGCCAGTTACCACTGAGCTGCAGCTACTGCTAACATTAAAAGACCTCACTATGACTCAAAACCATACTGACAAAAGCAGAAACAAAGCCAGATCTGCGGAGAAGTTGCATTTGAAAGATGGAGACAGCTGAAAGCGGAGAAGAACTGGTTCATTGTTCTATTACTACATCATCACCTCGGGATACCATAACCACAAAGGTGGAGCAGGGCAGGTTAGCACACACAGGAAACAATGTGCTGCAATGTTCTGAATTTGCCTGCAGGAACAGTTTTGGCCACAGTCTTACATAGAGCTCCTTTCATACTGTACACATCACAGTTCTATACACTGCACTGGTTCACACTCACTTTAACCCCAATTTGTGGATGGACACTTCATTTAACACTTATCTGTTTAAAGTGGATTAGAAACTATATAAATCTATATATTACAACTATATTCCATGTCACTCTTTTTTCATCTTTTATTTATTAAACTGGGAAAAGAGGATTAAATCATCACTCATGACCCCGGGGTGCAAATCAAACACGGCTGTTTAAATGCTCATGTCCAGTGTATTATAGTGAACAGGAGCACCGCAGTTCTATTTTAGTTTATAGTTCTAGTTTTTCCCTCTATCAGTGAATGCTCTGGTTTTATTGCTTATTGTTCTCATAATTTTCTTTGTCCATACAAGGTATTTTCATCATCTGTCTTTGAAATATGCCATGGATGGATGTAAAGCTGCTGTGCTGATAGCAGTAGTAAACTACCTGTAGGTGTTCAGTGTGGTGGTGTCTGTCTGTAACTGTGTGACTTGTCCTTTCGCAGCTTGATTTTCCACTCTAGCCTCCAATAACCCCCAGCAGGAAAATATATGGATCAATGGATGGAATTTTAATCTCTCATTCCCTCCATAAGGACTAATCACTCATCATCACTCAGTTTTTGGGACGATAAGCGTCTCAGAGACGTCTCCTAACAGAGCTGACATGATGAAACAATCATAATAAAATGCTCAAATGAAACGAGGCATGAGTTCTGACTGAACAGCTTTCGAAAAGGCCGTCACTGATTTATTCCACATGTTTGACAGTTCAACTTTTACGACCAGGTCAGAGACCAAGAAAGTACATATCACAGAACAAACACTTCTGAGGAAGAGCAAGAAAAAAGTACTTTTGGACTAAAATGCCTGAGGGGGAAAATGACACAAAACTGAGAAAATGTGTTTCATTTCAAAACTGGATCCCACCTTCATTCTTTAGATGATTCCAAATTAATGCAGCAAATCTTTTTCATCAGATCGTAAAATATATAAGACATTTAAGACGAGGCATTTTTTTTTTGTTTGTTCGTTTTTTTCCCCAGCTGATATGTGGAAGTAAATCAAGGTATTGCCATGCATTAGCCAATAAAAATAAGGCTTCGTTTTTTTTTTTCGCCTGAGATTAGGCCACGACACAACTTCCAGGGACATATGGCATCAAATCCTTGGAAACGTAAGATGGCTTTCTCTCAGACTTCAATCACAAACACATTACAGATAGTAAAATTTGGAAAGACTGTGCAGTCTTTGTAAACAGTCACACCGGACAGTGCTTTGCAGCAAGTGCTTTGTTTATTTGTGTATGTGCTTTCTTGTATATGGTGGCAACAAGGTGGAAGAAGTGAGCTGTTTATAGTTTTCCCTGGTGATACAGCAATGGCTTCAAGGCAGAGCAATGTTCTGCTCAACAGTCTCCAGAAATTGGGGCTGTACTGCTGGGTAATGCAGCCTGTTCCCTGTATGTTCACAGTTTAATGGTCGACACGTCTCGAACACATCCTGAGAGAACGCCTCTCTGTCCACCATGGGGCTTTATTCTTTTTTAGTTCTTTGTCCTGCCGGGGCAGCTATAACCGCTGTGGCTACCGTGCCGTGACCATCCACAAGCCCAGCGCCACATTGGCTGCCAGCAGGGCGCTGCCCGCCAGCAGCAAGAAGAAACCAATCAGCTCGCGCTTTTGACGGTCCGTTACCACAGAAACCAGCGTGGCCTCCAGCAGAGCGTTCAGCATCCACTGACCATCGAGGGCGAAGCACGGCACGGAGTTGACTACGGCTAACGCGCCGGATAGGGACACCACATACCTGAAGAACAGGGCTAAGGACGACAAATACAGTGATTCATAGACTCACATCTGGCAAGTTTGGCTGTTGACCAGTTACTGATAGGAGATAATATGTAATGAATGTAGCACAACGGACCACTTCTGCAGAACAATAGTTTAGTTTGTTTTTTTATGCACTTCTATACATTTCATAATAAAGTTTGTCCTTTTGTTTTACTTTTGCCATTATTACCTATTGAATCTGTTCATATATAAACTTTATCCTTTAAATTTGCTGCTGTGACCCATGACAGCACATGTATTCCTACATGGGTATCTGGTTTTTACACTGACATCGTATTAATCTGAAGACATGATAATTATCACTATAAAGATTTTTGGACAGTAGAATCTTCCCGAAGACAGCACATACAGCACTGGAGTCTCCTATCCTACCAAGTGTGATATCATTTTGTTTTCATTCTGTGTGGGTGACCTTAGCCTCCTCATACACACATCCATCACCTGATTATGACAAGAGACTGTGTCCACGAAAGGATACTTGCAGAAGGTCTCCAAGAAGACGGGCAGATCCAGATGGAGGAACCCAAAGCGGGGCACGAAGTTGGTGAGACTCACTGTGAGACACAAAACACAGTTCCACTGTCACACTAGTGAACTTCACCCTAAACAGTTACCTCAATATCATAGATACAAGATTCTTCTTAAAAGGAAAAAAATAAAAAATTCTTGGAAAAAATATTTCCCATTATTATTTACAGATAGCCAGAAAAAGAAAACATGTATAACTCTATAATAAATTAATAGTAGTTATTACATATCTATAACCATATAATAAAACAGGGAAAGTCACATTTGTCAGCACACACATGGGACTGTACGTACCAGCGTACTGAAGGTGCGGCGGATACCCCACAAACAGCATGTGCGTGTTGGGCGGATGGGTGACGCGGATGAAGCGGGTCTGGTTCTCCAGAGAGGGCGTGACGCAAACGCTGGCGGCGCGCGAGTGTGCGGCGCAGTCGTCGTCGGTGCGGCACACCCGCGTCCCCGTCACCATCTTACGCACAGGCATACACGCATACTGCAGCCACAGCGCCACACGAACGCACCAACGCAAGAGACAGCAGAGAAGAAGTTAAAAGTCTTGATGGACAATCACTCTTTGGCTTCCTGTATTTGTATCTTTGTCCTCAGTTATCTTCCTCAATTTTATTTCCACATCTGTATACATTTTTTAAGGCAGCACTCCCCCTCCTTCATGTGTTGATTTATGACCTGTTTATTAGAAATCTGCTGAGATATGATGCAGATAACAGTCATCCATTCTGGGAATCCCATTCAGTAAATGAAAAAAGAAGGACAATAGTTCATCACTGTGTTGTATCAAGAGTTTCTACTTGTAAATGTGGCTTTGTGTAATAGTAACACCTCTTTTCTTTTTTGCAAAGTGGCCAAAAATTGAGAAAAAAAAGGAACTGAACAGACTGAGGGAAGTGATATAAATGTGCTTTTCTATATAAACCCTTTGGAAACCCGGCCTCGTGATAAACCAGTCATAAAATCCCCCTACCACTGTGTATGTGTGTGTGTGTGAGAGTGTGTGTCACCTCTCTCTCTCTGCTGTTCCTGCCCTGTGGTTTCATGTAAGAGAAGCAGAGGTCAGTGAGGCTGTTGTTGCTGCAGCAGTCCATCGTTCCATCCAAACGCTTGAAAGCTTCAAAAGAGGAACGAGGGTGAGGGAGGGAGGGGAAAAAAAAAACGAGATGGATGGAGGGGAGAGAAGCAGGTTGATTAGTTTGGTGTGAGTCGGGCTGGAAAAGTGAAAATCATGAAGGCAACTGAGGCTTTTCTCCTGACAGCAGCGCTGTGTGTTTTTCCTCCTCTACTCACAGTGGAGAGATTAGACACGAGCAGAGTGTCACACACTTTGTGACATAACTCAGATTATCCTGAAGACTCCAGCTGTGCACAACAACTGGCTTAACTCTTTATCTGCTATAACCATAAAACAATCATTTATTTACATCCTACACAGTGTTGGTGCTTGAGCAAAAGATATGAGATACAGTAATAAAACACTGTCCACTGTTTCTGTTTCTGTTTCTGTTTCTTTCTTGGACGAATTATAGAAAATTTTGATTTAACCTCTGGCAAAGAACTTTCCACCCATGTTTGTTTGTTGGTTGGTAGAATGACACAACTACTGCTAACTGTTTTTGTGGAGGGGCTGTGAACAGGCCTGGCAGGAACTCACTAAATGTTGCAGCAGATCATTCATTATGAATTTGAATGTTTTTTCTCTGAGGTCGGTGCATGTTGCATGACGCTGGCCTTGCCGGAGGACTGTGTTCTGTGAATACCCTTCTAATCTTTTTTTCACTAAGTACAGAATATAGTTACAGTAAAATCCAGACTGGGGCAAACAAAGCATGAATAAGGTAAAGGCTTGGATTTATGATGGAATATATATATATATATATATATATATATATATATATATATATATATATATATATACACACACACACACACACACACAAAAAAAGCAGCCAGCTCATTATTGGTTTGTTTATTTCGGCTGCCAGGCTCAGTGGGAAAAACTTTAATCATGTTGTATCCTCATTAAGGTGTTGAAAATTCTGAGACATCCAACACATGTGTTATGTGGATGGTGTAGGACAAAAGCAAATGTGTGTATGTGATGTTGGTGTCACATATGAAATGACTCAACACTTTGAAAGGCTGTTTGATGTTGCGACTTGAGGAGCGAAGATGACCACAGCTGTGATAGAAATTTAACACATGCTGTGGTTTATCTGTGTGAAGAGGTTTTACATAATGTGAGGACGGAGGGAAGATGCTCAAGAAAAACATCCTCACAACTGAGAAGCTAGAAACAGAAAATATTTAGGATTTGTGCTTGAAACTATTGATTAAGTTAAATTACATCAACATCAATCGATTTTTCTGACAGTCTACTGATAAATTCATCTTTGTTACTTTGTCCTCATTTCATCTTTTCTTTTATCTCGCCTTTATTTCAACACAGCCTCCAAGTGGCCTCGCTGTACAACCAGTGCTCTCACCTCGTCCATGAGCCCAGCTGGGCTGCAGGCTGGCAACAGGGACACAGTATCCAGTCTGTGGGGTGTGAGAGAGGTGAGACAGACAGCTGCTCCAGTCCTCCACCCCTCTGACCGGACAGTCCTCCAGCCCTGTCACGATGTCCCCGACTGACAGCCCCCGAGGACCGTCGGCCGCAGAGCCCTGGTCCAAACACACACAAACATAAACTTTGTCTCATAGAGTTCAGAAGGGTCAGGGAAATATGGTCGGATGGTTTTGGTACATTTCCTGCTGTGGTTTTTTGTTTTTTTTCTTATACTATAACACTGTTGGGTATTTAATCCATTTTATTTCGGATTTGTTTCTTAATTTAATAAAAATGTTTAAATCCAATTTCAACCCTGTAAAGTTCTTTGTACCTTATTCTAAAAAGTGCTTTTGGAATAAATTTCACTGTAATACAGAATGGAAAAATTGTTGATCAAATAATTCTAAAGAAAAGTAAAGCAGAGCCTACTTTAATGACAGACAACTGATCAGCCTGATCTGGGTGATGAAAACTATTGTTTTTATACCGAGAGATTGATATTTACTGTAGAGTCCAGAGGAATCATCTTAACAACAACAACAACAACAACAAAAACAACAAGAGTGAGAACACGTGTACACTGGTTTCTTTAGTGGGTGTAAATACAGCTCAAGTTGATTAAGACATAAAATCCTGGAGCACTGACCTGCACGACATCGATGACGAGCGCCCCGCCTCCAGTGGAGTACATAGGAAACAGAAAGAGAGGCAACAGGAAGAGGACGAGCAAGGCTGCCACACACAGGACAAAGTTGTGCCAGACTCCTGCAGAAGAACAGACAGAGGATTTGTTTTAGATTTTCAGCCCAGACATGACTGAGTTTGTAGTTTGTGTTGACTTCCAAGACTTTTAAAACATCACAACATTATAATAAACTGAAACTAACAACATCAGCATCAGTCGACGTGCCCATTCATTTTCATCATAGATAAACAAAAAAGCACTTCATCTAAAATAAAGGTCAGAAATAAATAAATAGGAAGAACAGCTGATTCATTTTCTGTTGTTCAGCTATCTATTAGTTCATCTACTGACTAAAAATCTAACTCATTGTCAGCTCTAAGATTCACTTCACTGGAATCTGGATATAAATAAATTTAAATAACTAATCAATCATAAGAGAAAAGTAAACAAACAAGTTATCAACTGATCTACCAGTTCTTTCAGTCACACACATTCATTTCTCTTCTTCTTCAATTAAGGTGGAACCCTCAAGTTTTATTCCAGATTAATGCTGCAGCTGACAATTACTTTAATTATTTATCAATCTGTTGATTATATTATGATATTATTTATTATTTATTGTGATCTTGTTCTGTTGATTCTAAAAACACCCAGAAACAGTCAGTGTTAATATCCTACAGCATGTGATGTAACTAATTGATGATCAATATTAATATTACATATTCTCTATCTAAAATATTCACTTTCACATTGGTGAACCTCGAACTATCAATTTGTGTTTGAAATGATGAAATGAATGAATCTATTAATCAGTTATCAAAATACAAAAACTATGATTTTTTCATGTCTTGTTTGACTAATCAATTGAATGACTGATCAAATTCTCAATTAAAGTCTAAAATTGTGATGTGATCAAGTTTCAGCTCCAAACAGGAAACCCGGTTGAAGTGGAAAGGCGCCAGTCGCAGCCTTGATGATGCTTTACAGCTGTTCTCGATCTTCTCAACCTACTCAAACTATGGGATGTTGTGGTAAAACTGTAAAACCACTGTACACTAAAAATAACCTTCTATACCATCCTCCTAATTATGCAACAAGACACGGGCAGTCGCCCCGAAAACCACACGAGGAAGCGTCTCATTGCCTGATGAGGTCAAGGCGGCAGCATCGTGCAGCAGAGCACACGCAGCCTCTGGTCAGGGGAAAAGTAATAGCCTAAGATAGGGGAGGATATTTTAAGAAAATTCTTTCCTCATGGGGTGAAAAAAAAAAAATCTTCCTGTTTTTATGTGTGAAAATGTCAGCACTGATGGGAGCTATCATGTGGGGGGAAAAAATCCCAGAATGCTTCTAATTTCAGGCCTTCAGGCAATGAAAAAAAAAGATTTCATATATTTCTGATTCTGACTTTACAGTAAACAAACTATTAAAGTTGCATCACCAATCCCTATGGTGACCAATAATAAACATGTTATGTGAGAGAGAGCCCCCCCCTGACCTTGCATACAGAGCGATCTCCGCTGTGGACGGAGGGAGAGACGGATAAATAAATAAACACAGCGTGCTGTTATGTCACCTCTCCCTGGTTTGTCATATGACTTGACTTGAATGTCTCCATTTCATGCCTGCACTCACCGCTCAACTCGTTCTCCTGACACATTAGGCGAGCAGGAGCCTGCAGGAGACCTCAAGACGCGGACGGATTGGACAGCGGCTCTTTGCTGCCCTCTAAAGGCTCTTAACTGCTAAAGGGAACTCAAGAACTTCGTGTATCTAATTATTTACAGCTCATAAACCATTCTGACATCCATCTCCCTGTGGCAGAGGAAGCATTTGTGTCTTATAGTTGAGTGAAAGTAACAATACCACTCAATGAAAACCCTCTCATACAAGCAAGTAAGTGAAAGTATTAAGTATTGTATAACACAACAGCAGGGCTCCAATCAAAAACTGCACCACTTTTGTTTCGCAGACCAGACCACACTGAAGCAATCACACATAAACCAGCTCTTACTGATCCCCTAAGGCAGCCCAGGGGGGGACGCTGGTCCCATTCATGCGTGAATAAGCGCCAGCTCCGCCAATCAATTCATTAAAATCTAATTTTCTTAATTGCAGTAAAATGATTTGATGTGTAGCAGCTGCCTGTCGTTCAGGAATGAAAAAGAAAAGTGATTTTCAGAGTGACCTTCACAGAGGAAAAGAAAATGAAATGAGCATTTAACATAATGTGATAAAAGCGATCGCAACGAGTGGGCAAAAATAATCAGGATCATCATCATGTCTGTCCTGAGCAGTGATCAGCAGCTGTGAAGGAAAAAAAATAAAAAAAAAAAGAAGTCATCGTCTTACCAGCACAGAAGATGCGGAGCTGCTGTGTGGGTGATATGAGGTTGAGGTGAGTGGTGAACAGGTCCACAAAGGCACCGGGGTACAGCACAAACACAAACATGCCGAAGCCGTTCACTCTCACTTGCTCCCTGCAGGGTGGTGGCAAAAAGAAAAAGGACTTCTTTGAAGAGATGGAAACAACAGTGAGGCAGCAAGGAGTGGAGGGACAGAGCAACACCAAACCTGGCTCAGGAATATCTCAGTTTAAATCTAAACACCTCCAGTGTGTGTGTGTGTGTGTGTGTGATGAGTCATTTGAAACTAAATCAAGCTAATGGCAAAGCTGTATCC
The DNA here is from genome assembly GCA_021432705.1 of Caranx ignobilis. Classification (NCBI taxonomy): domain Eukaryota; kingdom Metazoa; phylum Chordata; class Actinopteri; order Carangiformes; family Carangidae; genus Caranx; species Caranx ignobilis. The sequence continues at coordinate 5,158,715 of MU269986.1, forward strand.
CTGTAGTACCCACCCAAACTGTACTGAAATTAGTCTCAACGGCTGGTGGATGATCATCATCATCGCCCTGCCCATTGCCATGGTAACACTTTTTTTGTGTGTGGATTATAAGAGAAGCGAGCACGTTACCTCAGTGCTGCCACGGCGTGTCCCAGCTCATGTATGACTCCACTGAGCAGCAGGGCGATGAAGAAGTAGGCCAGTTGACTGGTGGGCAGATTGACCCCCGGGACCTGGAGACACACCCACCACCAAGAGGAGACCGCACACAAACACAGCATGAGCTCCAGTGCCATCCATCATTATGGATGTATTTTAATCTTTTATATGATGGGATGTTATTGCAGTATAATGAAACATATCTGCCCCTGCATGTAAACACCATCTAAATCTTCCTCTACCACTATTGTGTGTGTTGTTTTGCTGAAGCTGTTGTTTCCTGTGCGGTCTGCCCCCCCCCTTGTTGGTTGTGGGCAGCATTTTCTGCTTCTCCAGGCTGAACACTGTATACTATAAATGGCCTGCTAATAGCTTCCCATGAATCACCTGCACAAGTCCCCAGGGAGCAGCGCTCACATTAACGCGCCGCCATTTGACACCTCAATGAATAAAAAGTGAAGAGGAGGAAAATGCTAAATAAGAGCCCTCATCATAATTGGGGGCTTTTTTCAGCCCCTTGTTTTAATTTTAGTCTGTGTGAACATTTAACCCTCTGGGGTCTATGATCACGCCAGCATGATTAGATCACATGATGTCTTCAAAGCTCCGCAAAAATGAATTTAGGACACTTGCGAGGGCTGTCGTCAACTTCACTCGAAAGTGCAGATTTGAAACTGTCGGAGATATGATGGTTTTAATTTGGCGCTGCATTTTTTTTCCATATATTCAGGAAAAAGTGGTCGAATCAGCTGATACCAGAGACGTCTGACGTGGATCGGGGGGTATGGTTTTCCAATTTGATGATTTCAGTGTACTTTTGAGCTCAATACTGTAGGTTCTAGTGAAAAATAATTATCACATCCTATGTATGAATTTGTTCTGTTTGCATGTTAAACATTTTTTATGTGGTATATAAAGGCAAAATCAAAAGTGCTCAAAAAAGGCCAAAATAGGCTCAGATCTAAGGGTTAAGGACACCTATGCTCCGAGCTGCACTTCATCTATGAGCCTGAGGCCTGAAAACAGATACACGATGATTTACAAGTCAGACTTTAAATCTCAATCTGGTTTCACACCAGAAGCTCAAAATGTCCTCTGTCACCTGTGACGGCTCATAAACGTCCCGTCTGGCGTGTACGTACCACCACCTGCAGCGCCTGCTGACCTCCGATCCGAGGGTTGTCCGTGGTCATCTGAGCCACTGTCTGCTGCAACGTCTTTATCAGCAGCACCACTGATCCCAGCATGGCCACTATACCGAACACCAGACCGCTGTTGAACCTGGGGGAGGTATAAAAATTGACACAGCAGAGGATTTATTTCAAGTGGTGCAGTCTGGTCCCACTTTATGACCATATAAATGTAGTCAATGTATCTGAGACATGAAAGAAGGCAAAGGACGGTGTCAGACTGGTTGTGGAGCCCAGTCAGAACTGATTCACTCCTCCTTTAATGCTCTTTGTACACACTTGTGTGTGTAAAAAATAAAAATTGTACTTTTTTCACTCAATATTGATTAACCAGCTTAACATGACTGACTGGTAATCCTTCAAAATGCTTCAAAAGCAGAGAGAAAAGCAAATGGAAGGGACAATAAGGACAGAATATGAATAATGAAGGATAATTATGAGTAGTTTATTAATAAAACAGCTGTTCCTCACCATAGGTAAAGGGCGTGGGGGTTGATGCGGGCACAGTACGCAAACAGCCGGTTGAACATGGTGGTCTGCCACCGCACGTGGAAAGGAGACAGCATCAACCCTCGACTGGCCAGCCATGACTCGTAGCTGATCCGGTGTGTCGCTGACGACTGCGGGACGGTGACAGAGTCAGTGGGAAGTTTACGGATAAACTGCGCAAAGCGACCGAACACCTGGACACTGCAAGTGCAGTGTAGAGCCAGTGTTCTGATTTTATCTATCGTCATCATAGAGATGTTTATTAAATTACAGATGTAGAGTTGGATCATATTTGATGTTGAGATCATTCATACTGGACAGAATTATATTATATATTATATATATATATTAATTGCACTAGATTTTACACATGTACCTAATAAAGTGGCCACAGAGTGTATGTAATGTAGACCTTAGACACCTGACTGATCATTCTGTACTGCAGAATGTATTGAGAATTGTGTCATAATAATGTATGCACAGTGTCATGCAAAGGTTTTTGACATTTTGGTGACAGCTGCAACAGATGGTGCAGTACCTGCAGAGGCCTGATCTCAACATCAGTCTGGGATTACATAAACTGAGGCACACACAGGTTTAATCCACAGAAAAACGTCATCCGTGAGAAACTGAGGAGAACTGATGCTTTTTTAAAAATGTTTTAATCCCTGTCTGCTTCGCTTTGCAATATATCAGCTAATGACTGAAACCTGTTGAGATTAAAACCCTCACACAGCACAGCGGGCATTTATCTCAGCTGTCCACTAATCACACCGGACTGAGAGCTGAAACTGACTCTGCAGATAAACCAAATGATGTGGATGCAAGACCTGAGAGTGCTGAGAAATACTACTGAGATGCTAAGGCACTGAACGCAACACACAATCACACATCAGTATCGATCCGCCTTGTTATGTTGTTACATCAGTTAGCCTGTACGTGTTTCCTCTGTATGGACTCGTTATGATTCATGCTAACATCCAAATAGCTTTTCATTCAATCTACACATTCCCTCTGTCTGTAGGAGCATTAACCCACATTATGTCTGACACTATGACACTGCATTCATTTCTCTCTGTATACAGTCAACAGCTTACTAAAATGCCAAACACAGGAGCATACACTCACCCTGAGCAGTGTGTCGGCCAGGTACACGGCACACCAGGCTGCCATCACACACACCAGCAGAGACACAGGGATCATGGTGCACCCGAGGACTGAATCATCCGAGCAGCGCCGTCTCCATCACTCCCTCCGCCCGCCGTTCGTCACGCAGCTAGCCGCGGTCACGCGCGTTCGCCACCGCATTAAGATGTCAGCGTTTCATTGTTGATAGTGAAGAAACGCAGGGGTTGTTTTCACAGATGCTCCGTGTGGAAATTAGCGTCACGGCTGCGCGACAAACTCTTCCTGTTGACCTTCCTCTTCGTCGTTGCTTTTATAGGCAGCAGCGACCGAACAGCGAACATCTCTGCCTCCACCTGGTGCTCAACTGCAGGAACTGCAAGTTACACTCTTCAAACAGGAGCAAAATTTTACTTCTACCAAACATTAGGCTGGGCCATTGGCTCGAGTCTGACCTATATACATGTGACAGTCATGCTGTATATAGGCCAGATTTGGCTAATCGAACCAGGGATATCCTGGTTAATGACTAATTAAATACAGTAATATCAAAATACAGTTTACATTTGGCTTAACATAGGCCATTTAAGTAAATGATAAAACTGTAAGCACTATTAGTCTTTACTAGCAGCAATAACCAATGTGGCATAGTAGCAGTAGTAGTATTTTTAACAGTAATTTCAAATAAGAAAAAGATGTTACAGTATTAAAGCTTAAAGTTATTTCGTAAATAGTTACTGACAGGAAGTCATTGGCAACTTGACAGGAATTTAATTGGCAAGAAAGAAAGACAGACAGAAAGAAAGAAAGAAAGAAAGAAAGAAAGAAAGAAAGGAAGGAAGGAAGGAAAGAAGAATGTAACACTGTGCTCCTTAAGGCAGCACCAGTCCTTAAAAGGCCCAGAACAATCAATCAGAGTTTGCTCAGCTACTTTCCCTAAGTGATAAAAACATTGTGTCCAGATATTGGATTTTGTCCCAGTAGAAAGGTCAGGAGGGTAAAAGGACACCATTAATGTGTATGGCCTGACTCAGATGCAACACGGAAACCTGCTCCTGGGCTGACTCATTAAGCCATAAATGTGAACAGGGAACATAAACCTGCTCCTGGACGAAGCTTTGTGTGCACATGGACTTCAGATCGATGTGGCCATACCTCAGTGTCCAACAGAGCCGGAGAGACTCTCAGTATATGTGTTTCAGTTCAGTGCAGTGATGACATGGGATTAACTCTATATACTAACAAACTATTTCCTGATGAAAACAATCTCACACCTCATCATTCAGTTGGCTGCAGTTGTTAATTTATCCTTCATCACTCCAAGCCTCTTTTTTATTACCCAATTTAAATTCTAATCTAAATTCTTGCCCCCAGATCTATCGCTCACCACCCCTAACTCAGCTGTCCCAACCTTAAACTCAACGTCTTCTCCTAAAATGCTCTTTTAATGAGTTTAGAGAGACTCTCGCATCATCACACCCACATAATGCAGGCACTGGGATTACATTCAGTCTCTTTATTGGCATTGGAAAGTGAATTGTTTAAGGTCTGGTCATTTCATTTACTTTAGGGTGGATATTACCAAACAAATTTGCAGTTAGTCAAATTACCCCACAGTGGATGCTACAAACTAAAGGAGGAGGATCCAGTGGACAGTCAAGGGACATTCCTGTCTATGCCCATTATAGGCCAAGGGATCTCACAACAGTGTACGTAAAATCAGCAGTGTTATCTCATGCTAGATCTGTGAAGTAGCAAACCACTCAAACTGCACGAGAGCTGTGTTTATGTGCTGCTGTTTTCCCAATGAAGTTTGGCCACAGCTTCCTGTGAAACCTCATCTACCTAGGGGCAACATGATTCAGCTTTATCAGTGGACCGCCCCTGTCGACAGGTAGGACCAGCGTCTGAGATGTATTTGCATAATTTGTAATATATAACAAGCCCACGGTTTGACTCTGTTCATTTTACTACCTGGGAACAGAGGGGATTAATTTTCATAGGTGAACGCGAAGATCAGTGTGCTTTGATGTTATGAAGGTGAACTGCTTTGTGTTTGGACCAGCTCAGTGACCTACTGAAAGAAAGGTAGGTGGAATCACACACACTCCACGAGACTTTAAATATATCGAAGCACATGCACAGACAGAAACACACATAGACACACACACACACACACACTGAAGGGAGGCTGAAAACTCATTCTGCTTTTCTGATGCTGGGTTGGGTTCCACTCAGGGAGGAGTTTCCTGTCTGTCCGAGCCAATCAGGCCGAGCGGAAACAGGTCAGGTAGCTGAAGAGAACCTCAGAGGGAGCGCAGGCAGGGCAGAGCAGCCACGCACGCCAGGAGGTAAGAGAGCACACACACACGCGCACACACATTCACACACACCTTTAACCCTGGGAGATCGCTGTCGGCCTGTGGTCATGCATTAGTGTTTAAAAGTAGATATACCAGCATAATTACTTCTGCGTGTGCAAGAGTGTGTGTGTGTGTATGTGGGTGTGTTTGAGTGAGTGACAGAACAGAAATAGGGCAGTGCCATTTTAGTCACTATGATTAGGAGGAGTGTTTTGAGGATTGATGTGTCAGGATTGAAGTGTCAGGACTTGAAAAGGAGCATACACACCATTGTACACATTGCAGAATCTTATAGAGGGAAACAGTTTTGTGTTTCACCCTTAAATACTCAAATATTTGAATAAGTAAGGTCTTGATTTCCATAATTTCAGCTCAGGATATGAGCAGCCAGTGGTTGAATTTGTCAGTTTTTGACTGGGGTTTGGTCATGCAGCCAATTTATTTCCCTCATGCATATGCAGTTCTGGTTTTGCACGTGGTTTCATCCTGAAACTTTTGAATCTTTCGGCCTACTGTTATTTCATTAATTTAAATGTCTAAAGTTTGGTTATGGTTTAAAAGAAAAACTTGAAAAAAGATGTGAAGATGTTCAGATCAGGGAAGGTACTTGTCTTTCTAGAAAGTTGTGAATGTCATAGATGGTTTTACAGGATTTCATACTTGAATGTTTCAGTTTGTCAGTGAAGTTTGGTGTTGCAGTGATATTTTATGCCATATTAGAACATTTTACCATCATTTAACTAAAACCCTAAAAAAAATGCCCATCTTTTTGAATGAAGTTTGGTCATGTAAGTCTCTTCTGACTGTAATATGTCACAGTAAGAGTAGTTTGAGAACCTACTTGTGATGTCATGCTTAAATGTTTAAGGAGGCAGAGAAGTGCCCCATGCCACTGTTTGACTGTGTTTTGGTCCGTCTCTGCATGTGTCCTTATGTGTGTGTGAGTGGATAGAAAGCAGGTCCCTTCTGTGTATCACTCGTCTATTTATAGTGAGAACAAATCCCAGATATGAGAGGAATCCTTCTACCACTTACGAGGCGGCCAGAGAGGACGAGAGAGGGTGGAGAGAAGGGAGAAAGGAAAATAAAGAGATGTAAAGTAGAGAGGAAAGAAAGTATAAGTGACCAAACAAGAGAAGTCTAAGTGTGCATAAAACCAAGTATTAGCCGATTCAGTCTTGTGTCAGCAACAGGTAAGTTACATCTGCTTCTTCTCTGGAGTGTGCAGTTCACGACTATGTTGTAACTTTGATTGGCAGGTAGGATGTTACTGTAACTGTAACAATGTAACAATGAATATGAACACTTTCAGACATTTCATTACCTGCATGTTACAGTCCGAGACAACCTCCTACTGAAGCGTCAGACAGACAGAACAGACATTTTGGGATAGACACCTTTGTGCTTATTCAAAAAAGATTGACGTCTCATGTCCTAGTATCCAGCTAGATGCAGAAGATGGTTAGCCTAGCCTAGCTTAGCATAAAGACAGGCTAAGTTTAGCTTCCCAACCAAGAAATAGTACTTATTCCCCATTTCTGTCCTGGAAACCACCAGTTTTTCTGAAGTTGGCACTGTTCAAGTTTTTCCAACAAGTGTTCAAGTATTTTTTATAAAAAACACTTGGACAGGCTGTGTTAGCTACTTTTTCTGGTGCTGTTGCATATTTCTTATGGTATGGTATTATCTTACCAACAAAATAGACGTACTACCAAGAAAGCAAATAAGTGTATTTTGTAAAAATACTGGCTTCTTTAGGCCAATATGTTTGTTTTTGTTTTTTTTTAAAGACAACAGACTTCTGGCATGAAGGAAAGACTTTGCCTATAAAGCCACAGAGATAGTTCTCAATCGATTCATGTTGCTGTTTAACCATGTTAACAGCTCAATGAGGATGTCATTATACACAGCTGTGCACTTAGCATGCAAACATACTGATGTATTGCTGATATTTGACTTCACCCCAGTCTTTTAGCTTGCTAGCATTTGCTATTAGCAGTTGACACAAAGAAAAACTTTGGCTAATCATTATTGATCCTGTGGGAAACATGAATATTTGCAGTGACTTTTACAGAAATCTATCCAGTAGCTCTCAAGATACACTAAGCTTCATCCTCTGAGGACCATGAATGTCAGTATGAACTTTCATTAATCCAGTTCTTCAAAAACTTCTATCTGGCCCAAACACAAAATACCAGCTTTATGCTTATTAATGAGGCAGATATCTGCATCTGCAGCTCATACTGTCTATGTCTAATATCACAGCCCCGCGTACATCCATACACACACACCTCAGTGTTTCTGAGAGGTGTTAGCTGTGAGGATTAAAGGGTTTTAAAGTTTGGAGATTTGAATTATTTAAAGCATGAGGCATAATTGTACCTGTGGTCATGAGTGTGTTTGTGCGACAGAGTATTGTATGAAAGTGAAAGGGCTCGTCAGGCTTCAAAGGGCAGCTGCTACTCATGGCCAACAAAAATATCACCACGTTGTGTGAGCACGAGCGTGTGTCTGTGAGCGTGGTTATGTATTTTTGGGGGTGTCCAGGCTTTGGCTGTCACGTCAAGGACAGCAGAGCTCTTACTGTATTTTGTTGCACAAACAACACCCTGGCAACAGTATCTAAGTGCTGCCATCAATGCAGCAGCAGCAGCAGCAGCAGCACAGTCTGAGACTCTCTCAGTTTCTCTGGTCCTCTGGGCTCGTAAAAGATAAGATAAATAGGCCATGGAAACTTCTACGATTAGGAACCACTTGGGCCAGTGTTGATCTGTGAAACAGCAGCAGAGGAAGGAGGAAGTAGAAAATAACTGAAAAGAGGATGAGAGGAAATGTGGAAGAGAAGGACTTTGTAGCAATTAAAATTAAACTATATTTGTGTATTCATTTTTAGATTTGTATTCTTGGGGGCGCTTCCGTTTGTGAACCATTAAAATCTAGTCTTGCTAAGGATTTAAAGTTCCTATCTGCTCACCCTTAGCTGCATGTAACCACCATTCTACCTTCTTTCTTGTCTTAATTCTCTCTAGCCTACTATATATATATAAAGCAAACATATCAAGTGGGAAAGATGGATCTGGGAACAAACTGGGGTTAAGTTAGATCATAAACTTATTGCCACTCTCATGTGAAAGTAATATATCCAACACTTTCATGAGCTACAGTAAGAAAAAGATTTCCAGGCATCATGCACTACACTTTTCAGTGCGTTGTACAGAAATTGAAATGATCTGTTTTAGATTTAGAAGCACAATAAAGTTACTTAACCCTTCAGTTCATGTGGAAATTGCCCATACTTTTCATTGGACAGTAACAAACAAGCCTAATGATCTTATTCACACTTGATGTTGGTAATATGCTACAGAATGTTACAATATTTGACATGCAAATATCCCCCAACAGGAGACAGTCAGTAAAAGAAGGTGTGGAGGTGATTTAGAGTCACAGTCACCACTCCTCCTGCCACACAGTGCACCTATATACATCACTCTATTTAAAGTCTCACTGCTCTTGCTGAAATTCAGGCAGAGTTGTGCTTTTATTTTGACATTCCCTAGTGTGTCTCTGTCTCCCTCTCATGAATGATTCAGAGAACAGTTCCTCCACCTGCTTCTCTCTGTAAGAGTCGCTAAGCAACTGAAATGCTATCCCAGGCCTTTAAAACCACAGAAACAGAGTCCCAATGCCCCCAACGTGCACACACACACACACACACACACACACACACACACACACATAGGAACACATACTCAAATACACACAGAAACACACAGCTGAATGTTTGTGGTCTATGCTTCCTCCAGGTCAGTGGACTTACCCGGGGCATTATGTCCAAACCTTCGTCCAACGTCAAGGCCCTTCAGGTAAAGACATTTTTCATCTGTCTGCACAATATGAGCTGTTTCTGTGGGTGACTGTGGTTTTACACTGTGTGTGTGTAACAGTGACTCTAAAACCCAAATATTATCCCTGAACAGTGGTGAAAGAAGTATTCAGACCTTCCCACCTCAGCCTTAAAAATATACTGTAGGTCTTGTATGCAAACTATACTACAAGTAAAATAATGACTAAGCCCTTTTACCGTCTCAATTTATACTGATTATACATCAATGTATTAAGATGTCAGCAGCATTTTCACTTTAATCAGGGTATTTGTAGATGCATTTCTGAGCTGGTTCTATATTAATACTGTGAAAGTATTAAAGCCTCAGTCAGAGAAATGTACACAGCCTGTACTCAGAAACCAGCCTTAAAACCACCTGTCAGGATTTCTGTAACTTTATGAGGTCACAAAGAGGTCACTGCTGTCAGCCACAGCCCAAGCCCCGCCCACCTGGACCAAAAATCCTTATACCAAATAACCTTGCAGAGTGTTTTGAAATCTGGTACATTCTTACACAATAACTCAGAAAACAGTGAGCCAATCAGAAGAAGGTCTCAAAACCCCCTCTCTTCTGATTGGCTCACCAACCTGTTGTTGCTAGAGGCCTGAGAGAGGAACTGTAAAACAAAATTGAGATGTTTTTTGGTTCTCAAAACCAAAAACACATCCTCTCATGGAACACTGACAAAACAAATAAAGCACAGGAAAAGTGTTGATGCTGTCACTCCACAGTAAGTGACATTCAAGATATCACTATACTGTAGCTGGTCTCTGTGATTTGTAACATGAGTAACAAATCTCACAGACCAATCATATACTGCCAGAGAAGCAAAACTAACATGTGTACGTATTTAAAGTAACATGTAGTAAAAGTGAAATCTAACAGTCTGAAAGTAGAGAACTAGTAAATGTACTTATTACTTACTGACCTTGAATGTGTTTATCTTGCAGTATCGTAGCTTGATTTAGCTAAACACAGGAAAATTTATTTTATTATTTTATTTATTTATTTATTTTTATTGGATCGTTTATTACCTCCACATATACCCTGATAACATGCAAAAACAAAAGTGGGTAACAGTTTCATCGTGCTACAAACGGAGACCACAGATGACAGAAGTGCTTCCACATCAAAGTATTTATTGGCAAAGGCAAATACAGAGTTGTGACTGTGCATATCCAGTATCAAGGCTTTGTTAGTGCAGAGTTGTAGCGAGGAGAAGGGATGCAGAATCGTCTGTGTTTTCTGTTGTAATGGCTTTGTGTGCGCACGTCGTCTCTCTTCTCTTTGTGCTCATTTTCATGTCTAACCATGGGATAGGCATCGGGACAGAGGGTCTTTAAATACCAGTACAGTACAAACATGAGGTTCTTAGCTCAGTCTCCATCAATGGTTTCAGTTCATCACAAAGAAGAACAGCAGCACAGCTTCACATTATAAATAAATGACATTATCAATGGAAAGAAAAACATCCCAAGGTCTATGCTAGTAGTTTGTTATGGTCAATACAATAATCAATCTTTTTATCTATTTTGTTTTTCAGCATTTTCAGAAGCATACTATTTATTAACCGAGGTCTTGTTTCCCAGACAGCTCCGAGTTACTGTTAAATCACTACAGTAAGAAAACCAATTGTTATTGTTTCAGGTGATGCAGTGCAAAACAGATTTCTTTAAAGGAGACATATTCTGCCCCTTTTCCACAAATTAAAATAGTTCCCATGCTTCGGTCAAAATACCCCAAGGATCAAACATCACGGCACTCTTTTCATGCCCTCAAAATAGCCCTGTTTAGAACTTCTACCGGTACCAGGTAGGGGCGGTATTATGCCAATTCAAAAACTAATGACATCATTATCGGACAAACGAGGGAACAGCTCGAAAAACCACATGGATTTCAACCTGTGGAGCAAATTACAGATTTTATTTGTCAAGTCTCACATTTTGGGGCCAGAAGGCAAGACAAACACCCAAATGTATTTTAAAGAGCCCTCAAAAAGTGATATTTCCATAATATGTCCCCTTTAAAGACTCTCAGTGTCTCGTCTACAGAGCATCTGCCTTTAACATGCAAAAAAATACCCAAATTTAGAGGATGCCAAATACCTAACCAAAACATCCCTATTTATTTATCGTTTGCATGGCAGAGTTGAATTTCAAATCGGATTTAGTGGCAGACTCCTGAATGTTGGAGCCTTCTTTAACATAATAGTTTATTTTCATCCGTTCATTAATTAAAAGCGTTCGGTTAACCAAAAGGAGTCAAAGGTCAGTGGAAACCCACAGCTCTGCAAATTGCAAACAGCGTTCTGTATTAAATGGAAACTACTGTAGTGATTGTCTGGAGAGCGGGGAATCAATCTAAAACTTTTGTTATGCTTTTGAAACTGGTCGGAAGGACTGGTAATTCACATCTGACATTTAGATTTTACACTGTTACCCGACAATTTCACAATAAAAGTGAAAGCAACCACCAAACAGAGCTGAGCCGTTGCCATAACAGCTGATAGAATCAGCAAATGCACTGCACCAGCAGCAGTAGTGCTGACTTTTATTTGGCCAGTAGCTCAAAATCTCACATCTATCGAGGTCTTAAGAGTAAAGTTAAAGTCTGTTTGACTTCTATTTGAGCTGAAAAAAACCAAAACAAAAAACAGCCACTTTCTCCTGCCCAACTATATAGGTCAGGACTACAGGGCACGACGGTCTGGGGCTGAAAGAGTGATTGACAGGCTGTTTCCTTTTCATCCCACTCAAGTACCCTGTTGCCCCTTAAATGTCTGGGGCCTGACTTCTTATCTAGACGCTCACTTCATGTTCACAAAACACTTTGAGCTTAAAGGATTAGTTCACCTTCAGTAACGTTCATTGGATTGATGGAAATGCAGCAAGTTACTCTTTGTAGTTCCATCTCCTCCAGGAGTAACAGCAGGTTTATACTGTACACTGTGGCTCCAAAAGACAAGACAGTAAATTTCCCCAAGCAGCCTCTGCAAATTTGTCTCCAAATGTTTCCACATAGGTCCAGTATTTACTTCTCTACTACACTACTACTCTTCACTGGCATTTGCTCGGCCATGCACATTATTGGCAAGAAACATAAATATATAGTGCAGCTCAGTGCAGATGTTTGGCTATAAAACACTTAGTGTGCCATGTGAGAAGATTTAGGAGACTCCAAATCTACACTACACTTTATATAACAGCTGTGTTCTAGACATTTGCATGTATATTTTTCTCCTGTTCCACCCAGGCATCAATTGCTTTTCAGTCATGTCAGACTCTTATTAAGAATTACAGCCTGATTAGATGAGCGGGAACCCGATGATGTGTGGGGTAACGCAGAGAAAGCACATCTAGATCTAAACCTCTGCACTGTAGCATATGGGTCTGGTAATACACCGTAGATCATTGTCACCACCATGGTAACACTGTCACAGCTGCATTATGGTAACAAACACTAACTGCCTAATCATCTGGCTGTAAACGGTTTATTTTGGAAACCCTAAGTGTAAATTGAATGTTTGGAAAGTTAAAGCCGGTCCAGGAAGTGTGGCTGCGAGCTGTGATGGATGTCTACAATACAGAGTTTGGATTGTCATTTTATCAACAGCCTTCAGTTTTCCGCCAAATAAATTTGACTAAGCTGCAGGTTTGTCATGATGGAACGACAACACAAGAGCAATTTCAGTCCTGTTTAATTTCAGTGTATGTTTTATTTCCTTGTAAACTCTTTTCGTGGTATATTTTTCAGTGGTGAGCATACTGTAAGGATGACCTGTCAATTGAGGGTGAAATATTCCTTTAATCTTTGGTCGTGCACAGCGGAGTGCTGGAGAATAATTGCAACCTGCTATGGATGGATTGTAAGAAAACGGGGCCCCTGGGCACAAACATGGAAACGGCCCCCAGACTAAAGGACACGCTAAACGAAGGAACCACGTAGTTTGCAATCACTTCTCCTCTCTTTGTGGTTGTTTTGCATCCTTTTATGGTCGTCTTGAGTTTCATCATTTTGTGTGTCTTTAAAGTCAAGTCAAGTCTGTTATTGTTTTGCAGCTTTATGGTTATTTAGTTGTATTTTGTCTGTTTGTGTTTGTTAAGTCTCTGTCTGGTCCTTGACTTTCCAACAACAAATGTTAACAGTCAAGTCAAAGAGAAGCCCAGGCCCAGGGATCCCTTCATGACCCCTTAGGCCTGTTCAGTAATCCCTCCATGTTAACAGCAAGCTAAGCATAGAGACAGTAAACAATCCCAGCCAAAGCAACGTTACAGTACAAATCTGAGCAAACATGCTGCGAATGAGGCCATTTCTTCCAGAACTTTCCCCCAAAGCTTTAAACCATAAACTCTGGAAAAAATAAAACTCTCTCATAGAACAATATTCAACATCCTCAGCGACACACACAACACACTCCCTGTCTGTACAGCTGTACAATATGAGCATATATACAATACATTACAGTACAGTACAATACAAAACACATCAAAATCCAAGTGACAGGACGTCAGGGCACGCAGCAGTAAACATCAAGTTAGCAGGCAGGTCTCTGAGCTCTGTATGTGTGCATGCGTGTGTGTATGTGTGTGTGCGTGTGTGTGTGTGTCCCAATTTTCATAAAAACACAAGTCCTTTTTAAGGACGTGATGAACACCAGGAAATATTTGTCGTAATCAAATAAATAAGGGTTTTTGAGGAACAGCAGGAGTGTACACACACACACACACACACACACACACACACTGACACACACACATATATGCAAAGACACAGAGACAGATTTTTTTTTAAGTTTAAGTGATGAAAGTGTCTGATTGGCTGTTCTCGATGTCCATCAGGCTAATTTGAACATCCCGATGGGGGCTTTGCGTCCAGGGGCGGGACATCCTGTAAAGAGGAGAGAGGAGACAGTAGACACAGAGGAGGTAAGACAACACAAACACACACACGCACGCACACACGCACGCACACACACACACAGGAAAGTAACAGAGAATTCGACATGAAAATATATTGATGTGGAAAAAAAATATACTGAGATTCTGCATTTTGTTTTGCTTTAATCATGAGTGGTCTGTAATATTACAGGCTTAAGTTGTGCCTCAAAACACAGCTTTCAAATCTGTGCTTCTCTGTTTACATCACCCTGCTCTATTCCCAGAGCCAAAGTGAAACCAAAAGTTCCAAGTTGTGTTTCAGAAAGAAAGAAAACCTGACACTATTCAGTAGTTCACATAACGCTCATGTGTAAAACATCAACAAAAGCTAATATAAGGCATGTTATTAGCTGTTTGAGTTACATTTTGTCTAAAAATGTACATTTCAGTGACATAAGAGCATTTTATAAATAAATAAATTTACCCTATTATCTATAATAAATAGTCATGTTTTGTAGTTACTGTATTTTAGCCTGTATTTTAGGTGAGAATGATGCAACACTTGCTCTGTAGGTTGTTATGTAATATTGAGTATAGTTTCTGAATAATACAGCGTTAAAGTCAAAGAAGACACACAAACAAAGAGAGAGAGAGAGAGTGGTGTGAGGTTGGTGATTAGAGGCTATTATCTGAAACTGCTGTTGTCATTTTTTATTAGCCTCATTCACCACCAGACCAGGACAGCGCCGCCGCCCAGACGCCAGAGGAGAAGAAGGCATTGCCTGGTGCAGTGAAACTGCCCGGGCCTGCCGTCAACCTATCAGAGCTGCAGAATGTAAAGAGCGAACTACGATGGGTTACCAAGGAATAATATATAGGTAGGTGGCCATAGTGGAACAAACCCCCCCAGAATCTGTGCTCTTCCCACGGAGCCCATCGAGAACATGCAGCATGTGTATTTGGGCATAATTAGAAACAGTTTTTTTGAGTGCAGTGCAGGCAGGGCAGGATTAAAGAGTCCAAAGAACAAGATGCAAATCAGAACCAAACTACAGCAAGGAAGCACAGAGATGAGTTTACAACCCGAGGCACCAGTTCTTTGGGAATGATGCAAATTCAGACCACGAGCATGAAAACAGCAAACAATTTTCCAACTCTACAAATACAGAGAGAAAAAGGAGCTTGTGGAAACAGCTGATTGTGGTCAGAATGGTGATAAGAGTCACAAATAGAGAGATTAGACTCCTCATACATTGTGGGGGAAAAGTTGAATGTCTACTTTCCACTGTAGATATTGTGGAATGGGGTGGACGAATGAGTGACCAATCCAAAGTGTCTCATTGTCTCACCAGTACCATGGATTTGGATGATTTGTCAGGGCAGTAAACACAAACCATAAGGGACACAAACACACTGTGTGAAGAGGAAAGGACAGGAGCAAACAGGCGTTACACAAACAGCAGGAAGTGAGGGGTTTTTGTCCGGCTGCTTTTAACACGATCTGCAATCGCAGCAGTAACAGTGACAGCTCATGGAGGCAGTGAAGTGCAGGCTGCTGGAAAACTCTGAACCTCACCACCACTCAGATAAACATGTAAACTGGAGAAGCCCCAGCTGATAACATCGGGTTGAAGCTGTAAACCTGTTGGCTGTCTGGTGAAAAAACTAACAAAACTGTCTTTTTCTATCATTTCCCTGTACAGTGTTATGGAACTTTTTTAAAATGCCATACACAGTGAAAAGTGAAAAACAATTCATCTCCACTGTGCTGGGATGACAGCAGAAATCTCAACAGTCTAAATCTGTTTCTCTAACTCAATCCCCAGCGCACACTAACACACTCAGCACTGAAATCTGATTGTTTCCCCTAAGAACAACACTCAAATTATATTCAGTAGAGAAATGATTAACACCAAGGTGAATTGATCTCAGTAATTTGTCACAGAGGTTATTGTTATGCAGTTCTGTGTATAATAAAAAGTAGGTTAGTTTGCTTAGATTTCAATATTGTTTGCTTGCTCAAATACTGTCAACTATGATAAATAAAGTATGATTTATGTGCTCCCTCTGTGTTCAGAACGTCCCACCGCTCACAATTAAGTTAGAAATGTAATCCCATATAAACCTGGATGGATGAACCAAAACTAAGAGTCTGCTAGACACCTTCATTAGCATGTGAGAAATAGGTTTATTTCAAGTGCAATTGAGAATCTACACAATATTAATTATTTAGATTCTGTTGAATTAACTTCACTGTCATCATAATGAATATTAATGAGCTCAGTGCAACAGGTCAGACACAAAAACCCTCAACACACTGCACTAATAATAAAACCATCATGTGAAGTGATTTTGTATAGATTATCCTGACGGACGTTTCATGACAGGAAAGTTAAGCTTATGTCGAATATAACAAGACACATGATGTTTTTGTTTTATGCAGAGATACAGATCTTAGATGGTGTCAGAAAGACTACTCTCCACTATAATTGCGTGCAGTGGTTGTAGTTCACCACAGGGAGTCAGTGTGGGCTGCTCAGCCTTTGTTTGGGTCAAGCAGCGTGTGTGTGTTGATGCCTCTGTGTGTGGGCAGGCGGGGTTGAGTCAGTCGCTATATTT
This sequence comes from Caranx ignobilis, assembly GCA_021432705.1. Lineage (NCBI taxonomy): Eukaryota > Metazoa > Chordata > Actinopteri > Carangiformes > Carangidae > Caranx > Caranx ignobilis. The sequence continues at coordinate 5,175,421 of MU269986.1, forward strand.
ATATTTTATTGGTGTGTGTGTTTGGGTGTGTGTGTGTTTTCTAAAAAAACGTGTGCATGAGTATTGAGGGGCAGTCTGTGCTGTGACTTTCTCAGCGGGACGGAGAAACCACAATCCAAACATTGCGACTGTTCTGCCCTGCCCCAAACCATGTGGGTGGGTGTGCTGTGCCGGAGATAAATCAGAGAGAGAGAGATGGAAAGAAAGGCAAAGAAAGAGGCTGGTTCAAGCTGTAGTTATAAACACATTCCTCTGAGGCAGAGCCACACTGGAAAGAGGGTTAGGGTTAGGGTACACTACTACATACTATTTTCTGAGCAGGCGTGGAGTTGCTTTGACATGGGGAAAGTGACATAGTGCAAATATAAGCACCACCTGATTTGTCTTTCTGATGGACATGTATCTCACAGCTGCATAAAAACAAACAGAAATGTTGACTATAAGAGAAAATCCACTAGTTTTCTAATGTACAAAGTACATAAATATACAAAGGCAAGTAAATAGGGGCGTCTGCATACTTTTGGCCATGTACAAAATGCAAACATCACAGTAATTTCAATATCTGCATCAGTAGTACAGTACAGTACAGTATGTACTCGTAGCCTAGAGAGCTATTAGCTGAAAAACAAAACCACAACAGGAAAAGGATTTCTCGTTGTATGCTGCAAGCCAGCATGACTGCTTCGAATCTGGAGGGTCACCGAAGCTAACTAGTATTTAATTATGGGATTTCATGTATCATGGGAATGGGATTTTTCAGCTCAGCCATCTGCATTAGCTGCCCTCTTAACCTCTTCTCTTTACAGTCAGGCTTCTCAGCCAGCAAACCTCTATCTCCTTTTGCGTCATCCACCGATGTCAAACCTTAAGGCTGCCTCTGAGAAGAGGTTCTGTGACTGAAACTCGACTCTTATGAGATGGAAATACGCAGAAAATGTAGCAAACAGCGAGGGGAGACTGAGCCCTGCAGAGAAAACTGAAATGGAAAAGGGTCAAGAGAGAGATAAGCACAGTCAGAAAGCAGGTGATTGATCAGCCAGATCTTATACGGGGCCTGTGAGAATGCAGCAACCTGGCTCTCTCTCGCTTTCTCCTCGGCGTCCTGCAGCCTCTCAGCGGTCAGCGGCTCCTGAGGCCACAGATAGCAGAAATCCCTCACCGTGTCTTTATCTGTATTCTTCCTCTAGGATCCCCCAGCTGGCCCGGCCAGGCGGAGAGGAGAGCAGATAATCTTCATAGACACAGACTTGCCCACTGCCACTGAAGACTAGCAAACTACAAGCTAATCCAAACACGTTGGGAGACACAAAACACAAACAGCTTCCTGTCGAGTCCACGTCTGCACACAATGTCCAGCGTTTAACTTCTACCACCACCGAGAAGCAGACGTCCATGACTTCTGTTCTGTCAGTCTAGCAGGTTGAAACACTGAAACACCAAATAATGTTTCTCTTACCATGTCAGTCAATGCGGTTGTGTCACTAAATCCAAATTTAAATAATTATTCTTACAAAAAAAAAAAAAAAAAGTCTTGTAAAGATGAAGAATTTGTTTTTGCTGCAGCTGAGACTCTTTACTCTGGACTTTAGGACGTGTGTGAGTTGTGCTGCATTAAAGGGATGTTCTTTGTTTTGTTTTTTTATTTTTTAAGTCTGGTTTATTTAGTGACGATCGACACAATCAACTGTGATTCCCCACTAACTCTGTGACGACAGACAACTATTCAACACTGATTTATATCGAGGCTTTCTATTAAGTTATTCCTTTCTAAATGTTGTGTGTTACTTTTTAGGGGGAAGTTCTAATTATTGCTGTTGTTTTAGGGTTATGATGATGAACATCTTCAGGAAAATATTGCAATAAATCAAGATGGTTCTAAAAATCACAAACTCCGATCTTTGCCGTTTATTACTGGCCACTTTCTTAGGGTATTTGTGGTCTCCAGAGGATAGATCATGTTGATTTTGGTAACCATCGAGTGTTTCCTCTGGCATCCACCATGGTATCCAGGTTTGTGGTTCTGACCTAAATCTGCCACTGTCTACTAGATGGATTGACATAATGTTTGCTGCAGACACTGATGCTCCCCAGAGGATGAACCCTGAGCACTACTGGTAGTTCAAAGTTGAACCATATGAACACCTATGTGATTTGTTTCCCAGATGATGACCCCCAATCACTTTGCCTCAAACATGAGCTTCACTGTATAATATCTCAACAACGATCTCATCATCTCTAGTACATTCAGGTTCCCTTCGAGATGAACTGTAATAAATGTGATGATCCTCTGACTTTTTTTGTACCATCAACTGAAAAATTTAATTTGTCCATTGTTTTGATTTATGACTTAATACCAACTAAACAAATGAGACTCCCATCAGCACAATTTGTTCTTAGAGTTTATCATTAATTAGTGAACATTAGTGGGTTAAACTGCTGAACTAAGAAGAATAGTGAACATTAAACCTGCTACACATCAGCATGTTAGAGTGCTGACATTATGTTTTAGCTCCCTCCACTGCCACACAGCCCGGCTCCATGAGATGGCTGCAGACTCTGTCTCATCGCCCTCATCATATTAAAAGAAAAAGAAAAGATCTTCCTGGTGAAGTCGACGGCTGTATCAGCTGACAAAGAGATGAGATGACAGGACATGACAGCGAAGTTTTTAAGGTGACACGATTAAAATGGATTATTTCCTGGCTGAGACGTTCTTTTTTTGCTGTGGGTGTTGAAGAGATTGACAGTAAAGAGAGCAAGACTTTATACGTACTCTGATGATAAAAAAAAAAAATCCATTCAGGCAAATTTAAATAACCTGAAAAGTCTGACAAAAATAAATTAAAACTTCATGTTTTCCTGTGTTGCTTGGCGGGCTTTCTGTTATTAGTGAGCTGCAGCGCCTGAAGAGCGTGAACAAGTCCCGGTATCTCCAAGTGTAATAATCTTGTATTATGTGCATATATAAAAGGTATTACTGGGTTTTAGGTAGGAGTCAGTGGCATCTGTGCATGGAGTCATATTTATCCTTATTTAAACCTTTAAATCCATGTGTTACATAGAGGAATGCCACATTAAAGCACACATGCCATTGCACATATACACAACCAGCCCGGATAGCCGCGCGCACACACGCACGCACACATATCCATCGTCACATCACATGTCCTCCTGCACACAGACGAACACACACGGAGCAGCTGTAGCTAAGTTTAGCCTCCATCAGGTCACGGTGGACTATTCAACTCGGAGAGAGAAACACTGCTGGTGTTTTAACAGCCATATGGAGGATTTGGCATTGTGTGGGAAAGATTAAAAACACTTTACAGTTTAAAAAAAAAAAAAGAAAAGGCGTGAGTTGGTTTTCTAATCTTTTGAGAGTGGCCTGCACGCTGAATTTTGAACTAGTGTAACCCCTCTATAAAACAAACACACACCCACACACGTGCACACACACATAAATACACAGACATCGTGAGCTGGAGCCAGCATCTATTCAGAGACATTGATCATAAGTCACTATAAAATGTACTTTGCAGCGAATGCTGCAAAAACATGGAAGCAATGTTTCCACTTTGCTGTACCCGTGTAACAGTAGCTCAGTGTATATTAGATGACCATAAACACACAGGACAACTTGTAGTCCGACACTGTAAATAAATCCACCTCCATCCTCTTGTATCTCTGCACGAAAATAATAGCATGACATCCATCAGCGTTATTTCACAGCCGGTCATAATAAGGTTAAATGCCTCCCAAAAGGTCACGGCTTACTCTAATACCAAACGTTATGTGCTACTCCTGATACTTGCAAAATATGTGACAGCTTGGCAAAACTTTCGGTCAGTTTGCGTCCCTCGCGCCGAATCTTCTGTGCTGTGTCTGTGCATCTATTCTTGTCACTGCGGCTACGAGGGCACAGATAGGTGTCATGCCAGCGTGCCCTAGAATCTTGGTCTCAGACTAAAGCAGCTGTATTTACTGATGAGTTCATCTGCAGGGATAGACACTAAACCCCTGCCAGGCTCCCTTTGCTCTTTGTGTTTGTGTGTATGTGTGTGCGTGTGTTCAATGTGTTTGTCCTACATCTGCTTGCTCGCCTGGGGTAAGTGTGTATGTTGGATGCATGTATTTTGGATACTCCCTCCCGGACTGAGAGAAAAGGGCAGCGGACAAACACGAAGCAAACAGAAACAGACCTGGGATATCACAAACAGAGGCGGGAGACTTTGAGACTGACTGCGATTAAGGGCCAGAGACGGGCGGGTGAAGGGGGGTGGGGTCACAGGATTGGCAGTTGTTAACCTTCCTATCATGGTATCACATGCTCGCCGCTGCAGACAGAGCAGGACAAAAACACAGATGGAGAGAGCTCGACTAAGGACACGCACTTTACTCTTTTCTACTTAACGCTTCTTCCTACTCCCCCTCGTTTCCTGCTTCCTGCTTTTAACATCCCATCCTGCTCTGCCGGTGTCTAATTGTCTTTTTTGTCATGCAGCTTGGTGGGTACATCTTTTTTGACTACACTCTGTACGTTCGGCTTGACATTACCCTCTCACTGCTGCACCCTTGCACCCTCATGACTAAGCTCTTTCTTTAACTTGCTGCTCATCTTCTTTTTTCCTCTCTTAACCTCTGTTCCTTCACCTCCTCTCCTTTGCTCCTTCTTTTTTTGAATGGATAGCTACTCCTGCCTCTACAGTTCCTCCCACAGAACCGGACTTCTCTCCGGCTTCCAACGCCTGCGGTCTCAGAGCAAGATGTGTGATGTCATCCTGGAGGCCGGCGGCGTATCCTTCCCCTGTCATCGCGCCCTTTTAGCCAGCTCCAGTGAGTATTTTTGGGCTCTGTTTGGAGACACTACTACGGAGAGATTAGCGAGCTCCATCAGCCTCCCGGCATTAACACCTGAGGGTTTAGATGCTATTCTGGATTTCCTGTATTCAGGATGGCTCAGTGTATCACCCTCTTCGATTCCTGTTGTCCTGGAAGCAGCGAGGTACCTGCAAGTGGAGACGGCTGTCTCAATATGTGAACGCTTCATGATTGATGGTTTAAGCTCTGAGAGCTGCTGCAGCTATGCTAACCTGGCCGATTGCCATGCCCTATCAAACGCATTTGATGCTGCCAATCAAACCATAGCTATGGAGATGGGGACACTGTTGCAGGAGAGGCGGGATGAACTCCTTGAGCTGAACGTCCAATCACTGATGGCGGTGCTTGACACTGATGAGATACCAGGTGTCAAAGAGGTGGAGCTCATTAAGCTGGCACTTGATTGGCTGGATGAGAATGGACCCCTCCCACTGCTGAATTCAAATCTTATGCTGAGTCGTTTGCGCTTTGGATTGGTCTGCCCATCTGTTCTCACCAAGATCAACCACAGAGCCATGGCCACACCTTTAATCAGAAGTCAGCTGACCCGAGCCTTGGAGTACCACAGGCTGGGTTCAGCCCAACCAATCAGACAAAGCAAGCAGTCAACTCTTAGATCCCCTAATCGTGTGCTCCTCATAGGTGGAGGGTCTACTGCCGATTGCCCAGAACAGCAGGTGTTGGCGTTTGATCCAAGAAACAAGAAGTTTTCATCTCTGAGTTCCTGTCTCCCGCTGAGACTGAGAAATCACTGTGTGTGCTCAGTGGGAGGCTTCCTCTTTGTGATCGGAGGGGAGGAAGTGAAAGAAGGAGTGGAGGATGGAAAAAAGTCCATCACCACAGCATCCAACCAGGTGTGGCGTTATGATCCTCGCTTCGACCGCTGGGAGCAGGTGGAGTCCATGCTGGAGAGGAGGGCGCAGTTCACCTGCTGCGTGGTGGAGGATGTTATTTATGCCATCGGGGGACGATACACGCAATCAAACACCGACACACACACCTCGAAAGCCTCTGTTGAGTTTTTTGACATGAGCACACGAGCATGGAGGAGAGGCGTGACGATGCCTTGCTCTCTTTACGGCCACGCTTCCATCGTGCTCGACAACAGCATCTATGTGTCAGGGGGGCGTCCAGGCAGCATCCATGGCGGTAACCATGGTGATAACCAGGATGGGAACAGGGAGAGCAGCAGAGAGTTCCTGCACTGGGAACTCAAGAGTAGAGTTTGGGAAAAGAGGGCGTCCATGTCTATCGCCAGGTTCAGTCACCGCTTGGCAACCGCCCACGGCTACATCTACGCCCTGCTGGGGATGTACGAACCTTTCTGCGATATAGAACGGTACGACCCACAGGCGGACCACTGGACTCGCCTCAGACCGCTTCTCATTGGCTCCTTCAACTACGGAATGGTGATGATGCCCTCTGGAAATCTGCTGGTATTCGGAGGGAGGAAATGGAGCGATGGCCAGGAGGTGATCGTGAAGAGCGTGTTGGAGTACGACACAAAAAAAGATCGCTGGAGAGAGATCTGCCAACTTCCTAGACCTCTCACTGGCACTGAGTGTACACTGCTACCCCTACCAGACTAAAGTGTACACAATGTGAGAAAACATTTCACAAATTATGTAATACAATACCAATATTGAAGCTTTTACACTTACAAGTAGGTGCAAAGTAATCCTAAAACTGCTGAGAAGAGAGCATATTGTGGTAATGATGTGACAAAAAATTGGGCTCTCAGTTTTTGCATGTCAAGGTTACTAAACAGCAGAAGATAGGGGACTAAAAGTACCGGGTTCAGTACTGAAACAGATAGTAGAAAGCTTTGTGGCCTGGGTTGGGGAATGAAACTGGGTTGTCAGAGATGAAATGTTTATCCACCCCAGTCCTGACAGCTCTACTTTCCAGCTCCAACTCTATATTTCAAGCTGTTTCCAGTCGGGTCTCATTAGAGGAGAGCAGGTGTGCATCATTAGTCTGACATTTTGAGAAATATGCACTTTCTTGCCGAGAAAAGATTGACACCACTCTCATGTCTGAATGGTAAATATAAAGCTAGACCCAGGAGACTGTTAGCTTAGCATAAAACACATAAAATGCAGCTGAACCATGACTTGTCAGTTTTGCACTGTTTTGGTACAGAAATAGAAGATACAACACATATAAAACATTAGAGACAAGTTAGCCGTGTCCTTTCCTCCTGTCTGTATGCTAAACTGAGCTACTCTCCCACTATACTTCTTTAATAGTTTGACATTTTGGAGAATTGTAGTCCAGTATAGCACAGTTTGAATAATGAAAACTAGAACCAGGAGATAGTTAACTTAGCTTAGCAGAAAGCACACTACCATCTGTGAACCTGCAACTTCTCACACGCCATGCTAACCAATGATCTTAAGAAGTAGTTGACTTTTTTTTTTTCAAAATTTTGGGCGGATACAAGCTAATTTTCCCCAGTTCTGTTGGGTTCAGTTAGTCTATGCTAAGCTAACTCTACTAGCACTCTTCGTAGTATAAGATTTTATTTAAGCTTGGGGTATGCTAAAAGGTGTGGCTATCTTAGATTAATTTATGTTCCTGTAAGACTACGATTCATTGTATTACACTGTTTTTGGACATGTTAACCAAAGATGGGTCAATCTGAACTTAATTTTAAGTAGGCTACTTGTTGGTTGCTTTATCGCCTTTGAAAGCAATCTATATGCTAGGCTATAACTATCTCCTGTTTCTGGCTAAAAAACTAAAAAAAAAAAAAAAAAAAAAATCTCTTTATGAATACTGTCAGGAAGCTTAATCCATATTGATTTATGATGATTGATTATTAAACCTACAACTGGACACAGGCTAAAAGGCACATTTCAGTGTGTTTGCGTTGATTGCATGTCTGTGTCAGGTGGTTAACACAATGTGACACATTTATTTACAGAGATTAGACTAATTGATAGTAAATATTTTTTTCTGACTAACACTTTTATTGAGAGCTAATTATGAGTGTAACAGTAATATAAGGTCAAAGTCTGAGCTAAAATGACAGGCAATCACAAGAGCAGCAAGACAGTTGGTGATTCAACAGCCCTATTCCTGTGACCGAATGTGAAAATGTTCTGAAGAACAGAAATGAAACAGGCGCTAAGGACAGAGATAAGGGGGATTTGGAGAATGACTGTGGGAGAGGTGAAGAAGGTAATTCTTGAACAGATTTCAGGACAGAGCTGAGCCAGACAGCGGAGGAGGCTATCACACATAAGAAGGAACAGAGAAGAAGTCAAAACAGGAGATAAGGTGATGGAAATAGGAGGAGGATATCTTTGAAATAAAAAACAACAGCAAAGCTAAGCTGAATATTTTATAGAAGTTGTAGATAAAAGTTCCATGCATGTGACATTCCTCCTTATTTGCTAGTGATGAATAATTAAAGTTTTCTATAACATAGGTATAGAAATAGAAGTCAACCAAAGATATTGAGTGTGACCCCTTTTCTGTCTTGTTTTTTCTCATTTCTACCTGCACTGCCAAACAAATGGACAAAGTGGGTAAAAGCTGCAGAGCAGACGAAGCATTAGCAGAAATCATATGCATGATTTGTGGCTAATAGCAAGGTAACCTGCTGGAATTCATTATTCATGGTCTTTTGTGCTTGTATCTAGTTCCATTTAATCCTGAATACATTTTGTGCTGTCTGCATAAATGGTATTTATTCAACATGTTTTATTATGTTTGAACGTTATGTTACATTCAGAATCAATTTGGACCTCTTGTATGAGAAAAAAAAAAACTCCAGTGTAGCACAGGGGGAACTGTAACTTCTAATCTATAATAATAATAATCTTCTAATCTATACAGTAAACTAGATCAATCACTTTATCACTTCCTCAAATCATTGTATGGATTTTATGCAGATTTTGTATAATTAAACATTCCAATTGGTTATTATCATAAAGTAATGTGTTATGGATTTTGATGGATCAAAAAAACTCCTTGTGATCGCACCAACAGGACACGACTAAATAAACCACTGGAGAATATTTCATTCATTCATTCTGTCAATAATACAGAACAATAAAACTTGGCAAACTGATATTTTATGGTGTATTTATTCAATTTATCATAGTTTTAGAGTCACTTTAACACAATAATGTTAAATCTTCATGTCTCGCTAAGATTTTCTCTGACTGCAGTCTGTCTGGGTCTTTACAATCTGTTGTTATGGAAGACCAAGTAAGAACAGTCACAGCAATTGTCTTAGGGTCAGGATGGTATAAGGTTAGCAAACATTTCTGGACAACTACCAAAGTTTAGCTGCTTCAAATCATGTCGTCTCACAAGTGATGTTTGTTCTTGACTTTGGTAAATGTACTAACGTTATAAAAAAATAGGAAATATATTAAATTTGCTGTAGTGTAAACCTAAGAAAACACCTATTTCTGACCTTTAAAACTGATAAACACAAGTTTTTAGATACATTTTTTAGATTTTATTGATTTGATCCATCCATCCATCCATCTTCTTCCGCTTATCCGGGGCCGGGTCGCGGGGCAGCAGCCTGAGCAGGACCCCAGACTTCCCTCTCCCCAGACACTTCCTCCAGCTCTTCCGGAGGGACCCCAAGGCGTTCCCAGGCCAGCCGGCGACATAGTCACTCCAGCGTGTCCGGGTCTTCCCCGGGGCCTCCTTCCGGTGGGACATGCCCGAACACCTCCCGAGGGAGGCGCCCAGGGGGCATCCGGTACAGATGCCCGAGCCACCTCAACTGGCTCCTCTCGATGTGGAGGAGCAGCGGCTCTACTCTGAGCTCCTCCCGGGTGACAGAGCTTCTCACCCTATCTCTAAGGGAGCGCCCCGCCACCCTGCGGAGGAAACTCATTTCGGCCGCTTGTATCCGGGATCTCGTTCTTTCGGTCATGACCCAGAGTTCATGACCATAGGTGAGGGTAGGAACGTAGATCGACCGTAAATCGAGCTTGCCTTTCGGCTCAGCTCTCTCTTCACCACGACGGACCGATACAACGACCGCATTACTGCGGCCGCTGCACCGATCCGCCTGTCGATCTCACGCTCCATCCTTCCCCCACTCGTGAACCGGACCCCGAGATACTTAAACTCCTCCACTTGAGGCAGGAACTCTCCCCCGACCTGGAGAGAGCAAACCACCTTTTTCCGTCGAGAACCATGGCCTCAGACTTGGAGGTGCTGATTCTCATCCCAGCTGCTTCACACTCAGCTGCGAACCGCCCCAGCGCATGCTGAAGGTCCTGGCTCGAGGGAGCCAACAAGACAACATCATCTGCGAAAAGCAGAGATGAAATCCTGTGGCTCCCGAACCGGACCCCCTCCGGACCCTGGCTGCGCCTAGAAATTCTGTCCATAAAAATAATGAACAGAACGGTGACAAAGGGCAGCCCTGTCGGAGGCCAACATGCACTGGGAACAAGTCCGACTTACTGCCGGCAATGCGAACCAAGCTCCTGCTCCGTCGTACAGAGACCTTACAGCCCTCAGCAGAGGGCCTCCGACCCCATATTCTCGGAGCACCTCCCACAGAATGCCACGGGGGACACGGTCGAATGCCTTCTCCAAGTCCACAAAGCACATGTGGACTGGTTGGGCAAACTCCCACGAACCCTCGAGCACCCTGTGGAGGGTATAGAGCTGGTCCAGTGTTCCACGACCAGGACGAAAACCGCATTGTTCCTCCTGAATCCGAGGTTCGACTATCGGTCGAATTCTCCTCTCCAGCACCCTGGAATAGACTTTCCCCGGGAGGCTGAGGAGTGTGATCCCCGGTAGTTGGAACACATCCTCCGGTCCCCCTTTTTAAAAAGAGGACCACCACCCCGGTCTGCCAGTCCAGAGGTACTGTCCCCGACTGCCACGCGATGTTGCAGAGGCGTGTCAGCCAAGACAGCCCCACAACATCCAGACACTTGAGATACTCAGGGCGGATCTCATCCACCCCGCTGCCTTGCCACCGGGGAGCTTCCGAACTACCTCGGTGACTTCAGCTTGGGTGATGAATGAATCAACCTCTGAGTCCTCTGTCTCTGCTTCCTCCATGGAAGACATGGCAGCGGGATTGAGGAGATCCTCGAAGTACTCCTTCCACCGCCCGACAATATCCCCAGTCGAGGTCAACAGCTCCCCACCTCCACTGTAAACAGTGTTGGCAGAGCACTGCTTCCCCCTCCTGAGGCGCCGGATGGTTTGCCAGAATTTCTTCGAGGCCGATCGGTAGTCCTCCTCCATGGCCTCCCCGAACTTTTCCATACCCGAGTTTTTGCTTCCGCGACTGACCGGGCTGCCGCACGCCTGGCCTGTCGGTACCCATCAGCTGCCTCAGGGGTCCCCCGAGCCAACCAGGCTCGGTAGGACTCCTTCTTCAGCTTGACGGCATCCCTTACTTCCGGTGTCCACCACCGGGTTCGGGGATTGCCGCCACGACAGGCACCGGAGACCTTGCGGCCACAGCTCCGAACAGCCGCGTCGACAATGGAGGCGGAGAACATGGTCCATTCAGACTCAATGTCTCCAGCCTCCCTCGGGATCTGGTCAAAGCTCTCCCGGAGGTGGGAATTGAAGACCTCAATGACAGAGGATTCTGCCAGACGTTCCCAACAAACCCTCACAGTACGTTTGGGTCTGCCGAGTCTGTCCAGCTTCCTCCCCCGCCACCGGATCCAACTCACCACCAGGTAGTGATCAGTTGACAGCTCAGCCCCTCTCTTCACCCGAGTGTCCAAGACATACGGCCGGAGATCAGATGATACGACTACAAAGTCGATCATTGAACTCCGGCCTAGGGTGTCCTGGTGCCACGTGCACTTATGGACACCCTTATGCTCGAACATGGTGTTCGTTATGGACAAACTGTGACTAGCACAGAAGTCCAACAACAGAACACCACTCGGTTCAGATCGGGGAGGCCGTTCCTCCCAATCACGCCCCTCCAGGTATCACTGTCGCTGCCCCGTGAGCGTTGAAGTCCCCCAGCAGAACAATGGAGTCCCCAGTTGGGGCACTTTCCAGTACCCCTTCCAGGGACCCCAAGAAGGCCGGGTACTCAGCACTGCCGTTTGGCCCGTAAGCCGAAACGACCGTGAGAGACCTATCCCCGACCCGAAGGCGCAGGAAACGACCCTCTCGTTCAGCGGGGAGAACTCCAACACATGGCGGCTGAGATGGGGGGCTATGAGCAAGCCCACACCAGCCCGCCGCCTCTCACCATGGGCAACTCCAGAGTAGAAGAGAGTCCAGCCTCTCTCAAGGAGTTGGGTTCCAGAGCCCAGACTGTGCGTAGAGGCGAGACCGACTATCTCTAGCCGGTACCGCTCAGCCTCTCGCACTAGCTCGGGCTCTTTCCCCCCCAGTGAGGTGACATTCCATGTCCCTAAAGCCAGAGTCGTTGTCCAGGGATTGGGTCGCCGGGGCCCCCGCCCACGACCGCCACCCAAACCACAAAGCACCGGCCCATCTGAACCCTCCCGCGGTGGTGGGCCTACGGGAGGGCGGGCCCACGTCGCTCCTTCGGGCTGAGCCCGGCCGGGTCCCGTGGGCAAAGACCCGGCCACCAGGCGCTCGCCTGCGAGCCCCAACCCCAGGCCTGGCTCCAGGTGGGGGCCCCGGTAACGCCATTCCGGGCGACGTAAACTGCCTCGATGTGTCACTCTTCATTTGGGGCTTTGGAACCGCTCTTGGTCTGACCTGTCACCTAGGACCTGTTTGCCTGGGAGACCCTACCAGGGGCATTAAGCCCCGGACAACATAGCTCCTAGGATCACTCAGGTGCTCAAACCCCTCCACCACGATAAGGTGGCGGTTCAAGGAGGGGTTATTGATTTGATTGTAAATGAAATTCATTTGTTATCTAAATATCGTTAATACATTTCCACAGTCACCTCCAAAGGTCAATGTCTTCAATTGAGGTGTGTTTGCATGCAAAGTGGGAACTGAGGAGTTTAACGATAATTCAAAAAGAGCATTTGTGGAGGACAAAACTCTTTGTCAAGATTGGTCACGGATCAGTGGGAACAATGTTAGTGAGCACTGCCAACTGGAGCCAACAGCTGGTGAGACAATGGTCCCACTGCAGGAAAGTTCAGACAGCACAGCACTGCTCGTCATGTCAGTCCCTAAAAACAAACAAACCACAAAAACACCTTCATCCAAATAACCAAACTTTATTGATCCGCCCTCTTCCTCCGACAGAACACGTAGATTTATCACGTAAATAAATACTGTTTTTTTTTTTCAACCATAATTTATAGCTTCAACGATTAAACAATCTTTACTTAACGACAGTCTGTCCCCAAAAGAACCTGATAGAATTAGAGAACATTATCCAAGACACTTAGTTTGCACTCTACAAAGAGAGATCTACTGTATCTAGAGATTTCAAACACAAAAACAGAAAAAGGAATATTGTTTTATCTACAACAAAGACATGCTACTACAACCAACCACGGGCAGCAGCATAGAAAGAGCATTCAAACTGTGTGCTTCTGTGTGCTCATCAGTGTGTGTATCGTGTGCTATTGTGTGCATGATTGCTTTCATAGGTTTGTGCAGTGTCTCTGAGTATTAAGTCATTTGGCAGCAGCGTACAAATAACAAACTAATATAATTTTATTAGATCCATGTTTCAGTTCCTATGCAAACAGTCCTCATCGTCTCTCTGTGGCATGCAGGATACAGAGAGCCAACTGTTCTCTGAGGAGAAGTCCACCCGTGGAGGCTTTAACACCGCTGAAGGAAAAATCAATGAAACTGCCAGGAGTTATTCTGTGACAAAGGCTCTGCTCTTCTACTTTAATTAAGGTGAAAATTAATTGGATTTTTTTTTTTTTTTCCGTTTTGGTGCGAGTCTGTGTGTTTTAGGATGCTGTTCTATGCCAGCCCGAGCACCTCCACCCCTTGTTTTTGTCTCGTGTACTTCTGGTCGCCATGGTGACTGTATCTCAGGTGTTATGATGAGGATGAAGTTGCCCATTAAAGCCAGAAAAAACATCCTGAGGCAAGAATCCAGTCTCCCCCCTTTGAAGGTGCTTAGTTTGTGTGCTGCCCTACATGTTGTCTGCACTCCAACACTGGCACAAATATAATCAGTTTACAAAAAAAATAAAAAATACTTGATAAATAGGGGGTATAGGGCTATGTAATCAATAGATATTAGATGAGATTGAGGTGGTTTAATGGAAATACAGGATTCACACATTAATGTAAGCTGGTCTGGCTTGCACTGTGGTCGGATCTCAGCCAAGTGTAAGTGCAATTCACTTAGTGTCTCCATGTTCAAACTGAGAATTAGAAGTAGGATTATTGCCAAGTACTTTTTAATACACAGCGGGTTTTGCTTCAGTGTTTTGAACCACAACGTCCAAATGTACAAAGGTGGAAAAAATCACTGCCTTAGAACCAAAAGTTAGCTGCTCAGCGAAAGATAAAAGTTGCAGCAGCGGCGACCGAGTCGTCCTCCACAGCATGTGTTTAAAAATGAAAACAGTGGCAGCACCTCCCGTGACCTGGCGCGCACACACTGGTTGTGGACAATCCCTGTCGAGACATGATTTGCATGGTGAGATCTGATCACAATGCGGGAACAATTGAGATAATAAGAACGCTTATCAAAGCCAGGTGTCAACTCAAAGGCCTGTGGAGCTGATCCAGATACAGATCTGATCACGAGGTGCAGACGGCATATGAGGACAAGGAGGGCGAGATGGAAAAATCCTCACAATTTTATGATTGTGATCAGTTATGTACTAAAATGATAAACATACTGTACAACAAAATGGGTCCCTAAACGCATCATTAACTGTGTCTAAATATAAGTCGGCAGTGTTAAAGAGCTCTTAGGGTGGATTCTTCCTTTAAATGGGTCCTATGGAGTGTGCATGCTTCAGGTCCAGCCCAGCACAGTATTCAGTTCTACCAAACCAGCACTAAGAAAAGTCTCTAAAACTAGATAGAAACTGGGACTAGTTCATTTGTTTGTTTGTTTAAAAAGGAACCTGTGCTTATTGTTCTCTGCCATAACACTCACTGTACAGTAAAATATCATCATAGACATCAAGTATAAGGCTTGATGGGATACAATGTGTGTCACTCTGAGGCTATTAGACTGTCTATTAGACACTGTGCAATCAGTATAAACATGGCACAACAAGCAGGATGAAGTACAGTGTAATGGCAGCTCATGAAGACACTATTGTGAGGCCTGTCCACATCGGGAGTCTGGTGACTGGTCGACCAAAGATGTGTCAGTTCCTTATATCCATAGGTATAGAGCAGAAAAGCTAACATATACTTGTAATCAGTGTATCGTCCGCCCCCGAGCCAGCTGGAGTGGCATAACCAATCAGCTTGTAGACTGATGTGACATGAGGGCACAGAGGCCTCCTCCTCTGAGAGCTGTCATGTTGCACTTGTACACTGTGGCTGCTGAAAGCTATCGAGAAGCGAATCAAGTTGTCCTCACGTCCCTCTCTCGAAACAATCCATCACTATCTGCGCTGATGCGAAACCTCCGCTGATCGTGATGCATCAAAACGCCAGCTGCAGTTTTTTGTTCAACTCTTTCCACAATCGGGGGGATGAGAGCATCTTAAGCGATCGTGTGTGTTCGGGTGAGTGTGTGCTGAGAGAGTGGGTTTCACACGTCAGACATGGGTCTCGATGTAGGAGTGTGTGTGAGAGAGCGAGGGGGTCAGTGGAGGGCCCGGGTCTGATTCAGCGGTGGAGTTTGGCTCCTGAGAGAACAGCTCCTGATAGGCTCGCTTCCACTCCTGGAACTCAGCCGACGACAGCTGGGGATTGGCCAACAGCCTGTCAATCAGCGCTAGCTCCCCCTCCCTGTCCTATGAGGATGCAGAAACACAGGAGGGGGGGGGGTTTAATTCTCTTCGCTTTTAATCACTATTCTTTAAAACGCAGACACATGAAAAGCAAGACACACACTTAAGGGGATACACTGAGTTTGGGGAGATTTGACATCAGAGAAGTGAGAGTTGGTTGTTAGATAATGAGAATACAGACTCTAGGTTTTCATCAACATGAGTTCAAAAGCAAGACGGAGCAAATTAGTATGTAGCTGCTTGCCTTAATATGAGTTTAATAAGGTTTTAATAGTTACTAACTGCTTCGGTGCTGCTTTATCAGTGAATTAATCACCAATAAAGGCAATCTGGCAACCCAGATTTTTCACAATTTCGTTGCCAGATTGTGAAAGATCCCTTTGGCTGGTGCTTAACGTCGTCAGCTCGTTAATCTATCAGGATGCCACATCAATAGCTGCACAACATCTGGACCAAAATCCATTCATCAACATTTAAGGCAGCAGACAAGATCAATTATAGTTTGAACCTTTTGATTAATTACCTGTTTACTTGTAGAATTTATGCTCACATACACACCTCATTACCGTGTGTCTTTTTAGACTGTTAAGATATTTATGTCTATTTATGAACGTATTTATTATCAGTTACCCGCTGCCAGGCTGCAGTGTTAAGTTAATGAAGTTGCACTGAGCTGAAATGAGGTGCACTGAATAACTGTACGTGGCTACATGGCCATGCTGCTGGCTTAGTGAGAAACCTGTGACTTCATCTTTATTAGGGACTGAAGCCCATTATTTAGTTGTACAGCTACCACTTGCATTAGTATGAGAAGCAGATATTTAATATTAACCCGATTTGCAAAATTAAGAGCTTTAATATCAGCCACTGTCTAAAAATAAACTAATAATACTGAGAGAGTGATAATTTACTGTTATGAATACTGCCATTATAAAAATCCACATTTCACTTTGTAAGCTGATCACTATCCCTCAGCATCTTCAGACTGACCCAAGTCAAAATTGATACTGAGACCAATAAAAATTGATATTGATAAAGTTTTTAATCAGCTGATTACAACAGAAAACCCTCCTGATTTGCTGCGCCATCCAATAATGTGGAGGGATAAATCTTGGTCTGGCTACTTCAAACAGATTTCAGTCCTTTGACACTTTTATTACTGTGAATGTCACTTCCAGTGCACAGTCAGTGTGCCATGATGGCAGAATTAAACTGAACCTCCTCCATCTTGATTATTGTCTGCTACACAGAGAGGCTATGAAGAGTTTGAGAACGCTCCACTCGTTATCCAGACGGCAGAATATTGTTTTGGTTTAGTTTTGATGGATGAAAAAATATGTAGAAAATATGCATGCCTTTGGTGTTTCCACAGCAACCAGTGCAGATAAGTTATTACTGCCTGAAGACACAAATACAGCAGAGCCGCAGAGAGACAGGGTCCCCGATCTCTTGTAAATAGCAAACAAGGGTGGGGTCTGCGGGGGCCACATGGGCACTTGGGTGTCTTGGTGTACAGTCACATTCTCTGACCAAGGAGCGTTGCACTCAGACTCCCCCTGAAACTTGGTGTATTCCGTTAAGAAACGCCAGACAGGGAACAAACATGTAAGCTCCTCCAACCAACCTGTACCAGCAGACACGGGCAGCCAGAGCCACAGATCCTCCCAAAAACAGCTACACGCACAAGCGACAAAGCCCCCACACCCCCCCCAAAAAAACTCCCTTCACTAAACCATCCCCATACACGGAGGAAGCAACACTGATACAAAAAAAAGAAAAGAAAAGAAAGAAAATAAACAACAACAGCCACAGCCATTCACAGGCACGCAGCCAGAAACACCACCACTGCTCATATAGCATGAAGCCACAGATGGCTGCTTAATAGAAAAGACTCCAAACCAAACCATAAGACAGACTGAGACACATGACCCCACTAAAACTAACAAGACAGAGACAGTTACCAGCACGTGAGCGTGTGTCTGTGTGTGTACTTATGAATGCAAATGTATAAATCATAGTCAGAAATAAATGAAAATAAATCAGTCCGGAAACATGTGAAAAATACTTATATAATTATTCCATCCGTCAACCTGCTCATATTTAACACAGTGTGGTGCATTCACTGAAACCCTGGGTAAGTAAGTGATGGTGGAGTTTGATTAGAAAATGTAAGGACTTCAGTTTTAGCCCCATCGAGTGAGATGCACCTGAACATGAAAGCTTTGCACGACCTCCTGAAGGTTGGCCTTGTGAACAAACGACAGGAAGAGGTGCGCGTACTGTTTCTGTGGGACGTCACAGAGGGACATGACAGTGTACGTGTGCTCTGTGTTGCAAATCGAAGTTTTAATCCTTAAGATTTCCAATGGATTTTTGAATTTCTGCAAAATAAACCGAACATTTCCTGCTGCTTCTCACGCACGCTAATTAAGTGGCCAACTGCTGAACCACAGGCAGGCTTTTATTGTGAATCAGTCACAAAAAAAAAAAACATGATCATTTCAATTTATTTCAAATTAATAGAACAAGAAGGAGCAGCCACAGTGAGAGGCTGCAAAGCATTTGTGCAGCGTGAAATCCGACTGCTTTATTGGAGTAAATTTGTCTGGCTGCACACTAAAGGAAACCATCGCTTGCTCTTCTTCTGTTTTTCTGACTGTTGCCAGATCAGGCAAAACAGAAATCTTAAGGATTACAGCTCTAATATAAAACAAATCTTGCTGCGTTGTGCTTGAGAATATACTTGTTCACGGCGTCCATGTGTCATATGTTTTCATCTCTGGCACATGTTCCTCTGTGTGTGAACATGTCGGGGTGAGGCTGTGGGACCAACCTTCAGCGTGGAGGTCAGTATGCGGAGGCGATGCAGACGCTCATTGAGCTGAGGGTCGGCGGCCCGACGCAGGAACGACTGCCTGAACTCCGACTGACCTTTGGCCTCCGACCCGCGACCTAAAGGACACACCCCGCCCTGCTCGCATGCTCGGAACAGGTCGCCGAGGGACGCGCCTTCGCTTCCACCTTCATCGGAGCCGGGCAGAGAGAGGGAGCACGCCGTTATTCATGATTTGAATTAAGACGCTAAGGAGCTGTCAAAAGTCTGATTAGGTTGAGTTATATCTCAGAGCAACCACTGGAGGACAGCAGCACACACCCTTACACTTGACTTCTATTAGTCAGAGAAAGATTATCAATGATGATAAAAATCCTGCTCTGGCTTTGCTTTTCAGCCTCAGGGATAATTCTTCAGCCTCAGGAATGATTTTATTTCCTTCACCTGACTAATTCACACAGTCATTATGTTTCACTGCTAGCAGCTTTATTTAATCCCCCCCCCTTTAATAAATCTATCATTTCACCTGATTACATAAATCTGCCTTATTTACTATTTTATTCAGACACTTTTCCTCCCATCTGCCACTGGGCTCACCTTGGCAACCAGTGCACCATTGTCTCATTAGCCTCATTAGATCAGTGTATGGCTGCGAGTACGCGTTACCCTGCTCGATACTGATGATGATTTAAATGGAAATGTGTCTGCCTGAGAGCGTTTTTATTTCTGGCACATGCGCTGACGTCAATGTCTTCACCTTAAAAAATCTCTCTCTGGTGGCTGTCATTCAGAGCGAGACACATTTTCTGCTACTTGCTTTCACCTGACGTGCACACAGCCCACATTACAACACAAAATGAGTGTTCTTTGTGCATGCTCCTCTTTTGTATGTGCTGAAGTTTTTCATTGCACACGTACAGTAGTACGTTCCTGACTTGAACTCACCGTTGTGCGTTTGCTGCTCTTCTTTCGCAGGGGGCGTGAGGAGTGTGTGTAGGTTGCTGTCTCTTGGCAGTGTGAAGCTGCGGGGTTTCCCTCCCTGGGTTGCCATAGGAATCAGCCTCTGCATCGCCATGGGCAACGGGACATTCCTCTGTGCAGGAAGAGTATAAACGGCTCCGGCCGTCATAGTCCCACCCCCAGGACCAGGCTCTGCAAAGACGGCGTCCTCTGTGATATAAAGTGATGAGAACAACAGAGATATTATATCTTATGCTGTAACCACTGAATAGAATTATTATGAAGGCATCACTAATACATTAAATTCACATATAAGGGTTAAGTACTGTACATGTCTGACATGCATTTACATATATTACAGAAGAGACAGAATACAGTGTCGAAAAATGTAAAAACAAACCTCACAGAGTTTAATTTCATCTGTTTTTCCCTTTGTTTTCCTTTTACTTAACTAACCAGACAATTGGCCATATATTATCCCAGTTAAATTTCATTGCAGTGTGTGACATCTGAAACTTAGGACAACACTTGCTTCAACTCCAAACCACAGGGAAATTTTGAAAAAACTGAAAAAAATGCGCAGCTCAAATTTGGGTGTATCAGCTTATCAAAGTATGGAGTCATAATGTGAGGGCAGGTCATCCACAGGCTGGATCCTTGAGCCTCTGGTTAAATGAGTCAATACCTAAAGGTCCAGTCTGTAGATAGTGCAGTCCAGCCTCAGTCAGTGGTGTCTCAATCAGGTCCTGCCAGGAACGTCTCTGAGATGATGAAGATCGGCCGGGGGACCCTGTCTCACTGCTGCCCCCTGCGGGACTGGAACGATACTGTAGGAAGCAGAATCAAAAATTTAGTCATGATTGTTTTTTTGTTTTTTTCTTTGTTTGTTTTTTATTAATATTCATCAGATTTCTAGGAGAATACCCAAGCATGCATGCAACAGATTTAGGCTTTGCAAATGCATCATGATAACATGCTAACACACTCTGTGTTCCAGGCATCCAACCTAAAGTTACATGAAAGTTGTGTCTCATTAAAACCATGGATATGTAGTTTTGCTTTCATTTAGAAACTCAACATGTTAAGGAGTAGGTGGAGTAGACAGTAGCACAGACTACACTCATATCATCCACTCTAATTTATGTAGCCTGGTAGCTACAGTTTGTAATTTTGTTATATTGATGTAACTTTTAAATAATCAGAAAACTTTCTATGTACTAAACAACAATAACAAAAACTGCCCCCTAGAGGCTGCAACATGCATTACACACCACTTTACAAAAGTGCTGGAAGAACAAACAACGTGCTTGCTAACAACAGTTCGTGAGAAGGCTAAAAATGAAGGATGTCTCTGCAAGAAAATCACTTCTAAGGAAATTAAACCAAGAGGTCCCACTGGTTGGAAGAACGCAATCAGCAGCGAAGTGTTTGCTGGTTACAGTACAGCATCACACTGTGTAGGCTACAATTTGTCCCAGGGGTAAAGCTCACAGATTGTGAAAATGGAAAACAATGATTTTTAGGAGGAAGGTTTTAGGAGTCAGCAAATTACATGTTGATGTGTGTGGTGAGCAGCGTGTACCAGTTAGCAATTAGTCACCAAAACTCATCCATATTCACTGTCTATTTCATGAAAGACAATTTGTTTATATGTTTTGCTCTGTATCAGATGGACACAAACAGATGACAGACAGATGACAGACACGTTTAAAAACCAGCGAACCATCTGCCTGAATTTATCCATACATACATTTAGTGTCACAGCTGTTCATTACATACATGATCTTCTACTTACTATCTAATAAATATGTTTACCATCCTTTTTTTTAACACCAAACATCACCTCACACACCTCCACAGGATCACATCTGTACTGCACGTCACTGCTGCTGCTGCCTCCTGGTTTTCTCCCGCTGTGTGAGGTGCTTCCTCCCAGAGGACCGGGGTGGTACTGCGGCTCGGCGGCGGCCGCAGGTGGCTCTCCGCACAGGAAGTCCTCCTGGGAAGAGCGAGAACGAGACGTCTCCGTGGAAGACAGTCGAGTGGTCCGGCCCTCCAAGTAGGCACTCATCTGATAGCGAGAGGAGAGAGAGAGAGGACACAGACGACGTCAACAGAAAAAGGAGAGAGATGACTGTCAAAGAGGCATGATGATAGCTGGATAAGTGTCTGAGAGTGGACAACAAAGACAGGCACAGAGAGGACACACCACAGACTATTTATTACCATGAGTTTCAATTTTGAAAACTTAGTAACCTGGGGGTCTGGTGCCCCTGATTCCTTGATCTAAAAATGTGCAGTAATAATTGTTGTTGTTTTAGTTTTTCATCTCACCTTAAACTAAAAAATATGCCCCAAGACAAAGACTCTTAATGTAGAGCAACCAGTTCCAGGGCTAATTATGGCAACAATTACTTCAAATTTAGCTCTTCCACTCCCTGTGGGCTTAATTGGCAATAACTTCAACAGTTAAAATGGACCACGGAGGAGCACAGAGCATGATTCAAGGTACAGTATGTGCTTTATATGAGCATGTAATACAGTTGCGTGCAGTGTGTGACTCACTGATGGAGGCCGTGGGTAGGTATCATATGGAGGTGGGGGGCTGTCCTGTTTGGGGCTGGAGGTGGTGTCATCTTCATGTTCACTCTCACTCCAGTAATCTACAGGAAACCCACACACATACAGTCAGAACAAGCAGATATCTGTTCATCTGTGAATCCCTTCAGGAAGATCTGACAAAAGTGATGAAAATACCACAGGTTGCAGAAGGTAATAATAACATAAATCCACTGTATCATAACCACGCTGTAAGTCCAGCGGCAATATAGTACGAGTATAGAGTATGTTTGTGTTTGTAGTTAAAGACAGCATCGTGCAACAACCATCTGCTCAAATCCCCTCCAGTGAGTCGCTGAATGAACCCTCACCCTGCTCCTGGCGCATCCTCTCGCGTTCAGCGTAGCCCACAGCCGCCATGTTGAGACGACTCAGCCATCTAACAGAAGGACAGAACACCCAGAAGGAGGCTCAGATTAAGATTTATGGGCTTACTGTATTACACAGGCAAACTAACAAATGGGACGTGAAACAAATAACAGGCTGGAGAATGAAACCACAGTGTAGTGACAATGAACGCTGCTGAATGAATAATCAATTCGATTGTGAAAAGGAGGAGTAAAGATGTGTAGTAAAACACAGTTTTATCAAAATGCTGTAAAACACAGTTTGACATTTAGAAAATGGCCTCAAATGCCTCTTCTGATCTGACTCTTGGTATTTTCATTTTCTCATCCTTCACCCTTCTCCTCCTCCTTCACAACATGCCAGAGAAAAATTCACTACATTTTTGTCACAGCTATAGTTGCTTTACACACAAGACTGACATAACAGTCACATGATCACTTTATAAAATGTGAAACATCCTTATACCTTATGATAGCTTACATTCGCCAACATTAGTACAAGTAAAATAGCTCCACCTTGACCAACTCCACCCTCAAAGTACCACTTATAATTCATTTCAACCAGCTACATATCTGACATCATAGCTAAGCAGTGATAGGGACCACTCTGTATAATAGGTACTTTACTTTTAGCACTTTAGGTAGAGCAATGTTTGTCATATGTATCGTTTTGTATTTTAAATGTATGCATGTGTTTTATTTTCCAAATGTCAAACATTTCCAAATGATTCAGACAGGTCTTTAAAAGTGCTCCTCAAATAAAATAATCTTCTTTTTTGTGAATAATTATGAATTTATTATTTGTCAACTTGTGAAATTAACAATTTTAGCCGTTTTAACCTTCTCTCTTCTGTAACCACAGTAAGGAACATGTTTTGGTCGCCAATTTTTTATTATAATCTTGTAGATTATGTAAATTCCATCATCATTTGAGGAGGCTGTGGCACAGAACGAAACTGTACCCTCTATGGAAATAACTTGCAAATGATGTTTTTTTGTACGCATCACTTCCCAAATAAAAACAGGCTTCCTCTTCATTATCAAACGCTACACATATTTGCTTTGGGGATGGTAAACAGGAAGCTGCACTCTTGCCATCCAGCTGGGAGTTCGCCCTTCTCCACAACCTTCGTCCGCATTTAGCACGTGCTGATTTACCTGTTCATGTCATCCACTCCATCTGCTGCGAAGTAGAAACTCTTGACCTTGGGGTGACATGCTTTGAAAGCACTAGAGAAACATGGGGAAACAGAGGGAGCTATTTTTGCTGGCAAACATTCATACAGAAGAGCACATAAACTGCACCTGCACAAGGACAAGAAAATACACATAAATATGAAATAGACCAGTTTTCATCATGCACTTACTACTTCTTGCGACATTCACTGGCCCGGTCGATCTTAAACTCTGGAAGACTGACAAAACCCTCTGCCTTCTCATCCTGAGACAGAAGATATTAAAGAAATAATGAATAGAAAAATAAATAAAAAGCCAATGATAAGCAGGAAATGAAGGAAATTCAGTCTGGTGTATTTCTTATTAAGGCCACAGTGGCTGAGCAGCTCATGATAACATTATACTCATCACCTCCGTTATTCAGGGAGACAAGGACACACTAAAAGCAACACATACAAAGGAAAGCTGCACAGGCCTCCTACAGCTTTCCAAATAAAACATGATTTTGATATGAATCATTTCAAACACAGGCAGCATCCCCCTGAAACAGCCATAATGGCTGTCTGCAGAGGGACCTGCATCTGGGTCAACCTGCCCGTCAGATTGTTTGCACTTCATTATGTGTGAGGCTGCAGATCACTTTCCATTTTAGCACATGTTCCTGGACTGAGTGTAAAACCATGCTAGCTGCTCCTCGAGGCTCAGTCACATTTTAGCAGAACGGGAGCAACAGGAAAAACATTTTAACTTGGGAGTATCACACTTTGTTCCAGGGTGATTAAGTCCTTCCTGCAGTATGTTACCAAGGGTAAACAGATAAAAAGCTCCTGTTAAATGAGCTCAATATCTCATTAACATTAGACTTTATTTTGAACATGCTAGGCAGAGCAGTCCTATAAGCTAAATGCTCATATCAACATGCTAACATCTGCATAATGACTAAGCTAATGTGGATACTTGGCAAATATATGGTCACAAACTTAGTTTAGCATGTTAGCATGCTAGCATTTGCTAGTCACTGAAGAAAACCTAACTGTTTTTGCTTTTATTTGAATTTCTGACCTTCCAATGGCACTAAATGACAAGTCAGAAGGTTAAATATGTGTATTAAATCTCAGTGATCCATCTAAAAGTTGTTCAGATATTTCACTGAGAAATGCAAACAGGAGTCTCATGGCTGTGCTACACAAAACGTCAGGATCATTAAAGTCAGTAGGATTCATCTTCTGGTGAATGTGTTTATCTGTGCAACAGCTCAAGGCAAATAATTCAGTGTCATAGACTGACGGACTGTCATCACACTATTGGAGCTGTGCTGCTAGCATGGCAGACGATGCATTCGATTCAGACCCTGAAGTTTCTCCTAGATGCTTGCAACATTTTAAAACTTTAACTTGCAGCTTCACTTGCAGCTTTAAGATGAAATCGGTGTGAAAGTCTTTGAGTGTGATATGCCAGCACAGGGTTTGACTTCAGGGCAATTTGCACCGAGTGTCTTTGTCACAGAGCAGAAACATAGTATTGCAGAATCTTGCAAATCTTCCATCAAGTTACAGAAAGAATGGGTTTTGGCAAATGTTATCTCATCTTTGTTTCAGAGTCTGTTTTTCTTAAACTCTATGAAATGTGTCTCTTTAAATAACATTTTTGCCACTGAGGTTATGCTTACCTCCTCATTGATGTACCAGTACAGGCAGTTGTCCTTCAGAACAAACCAGTATTTCTTCCACTTCTGTGAAAAGTAACCCTTTGCATCTCTCTTTCTCCACAACCAGCCCTCGCAGTCTCCTCTGCCGAGCGCCTTGCAGGAAACACGCCTCCGACTCAGGGAGGCCAAAGCTCGTCCTGGAACAACACACAGTAAATAACAGAGAGCATAAATCATAAAACTAGGAGACAGCAGAGAAAAAGAACAGGAGCATGGCACTAAAACTGCTTTTATGCGCTTGCTTTAAGTCTGTCATCAGGGTATGAATAAACACATTCACAAAATGCCACATCTTAATGTACCAATAATTCTTCGCAATGGTTCAGTGTGTGGATTTGACAGAACAGTGCTGCACTGCAGTAAGGTAAAAGGTGTTTAATAAAAACTGGCTTTTCCCTCTGGCATCAAAGCCCTGTAACATTTTTCTTTGCAGGTTCCTCATTAGAGATTACTGAGGAAACTTGGCTTCCAGTTGAGGACCACGGAGAAACTTTTACTGTACTGTATCAAATAGTCTCGCAGCTTTAAAGTGGGGAAGGCAATTCAATATTCCATTCATTTCTGTGGCAACTGGAAGTGCAGCACATGGCAGATCTCCGAAGGAGAGACCTTTCTTTCAGAGTGCTAGACACAAGGATACATGCCGTGTGAAAAGAGTCTGCAGATAATTAATAAGTTATATACTCAGATAGAGAAAACGATAGCAACATCTTGGAAGTGTGGAAAAGGGGCCCTCGAATAACCCCAGACCATGAACTGATACCATCGCCTATTTGAGCTCGGCTGTAAGACAGACTTATATTAGAAAATGAGGACTGTCTCAATCTGGGCCATAATGAATATTCATTACCTGTTTGATAAAGATGTAACTTAAAGCATCTAAAGCTCCCATATTGTGTAAAGTAACATTTGTGTGATTTTTTCCTTATAAAGCAGGTTTAGTTTCTATATTGACACTGAAAATATCAAATTACTCGGCCCCTTGAGAAGAGACTGAGCCTTAAAATGAGCCATTGGGACTTCTGTAACTTTGTGATGTCACAACTATAAACTCTCAGACATGCCACCAGCACAAATATATCATCTAATAGATAAAAACACTTAAACTGAAACATCAAAAAAGTGTCAAATATGGGACCTTTCAAAGATCAATAAATCCTTATAATCACAATGGTATAAAATGTTGGATTGCTGTAAACAAACAAAACCGTTTTTGAAAAAGTGCAGATGGAGCTAAAGCTTTCAGAGTTTGTCACAACAGCAGATGGTGAAACAAGTGAAAGGCCAGTGGAGAAAAAAAAACCCCCAAAAAAACCCAAATCGCTTTCAACATGTTGATAGTCGACTGTGGTGGAAAGAAAAAAAAAAGGTTTGGTCGAAGAGACAAAGAAACAGAGAGCAGGGAGTTGGAAAAATAACAATTAAGAGCTTGAAATCACTGCACAAATAAAGGAGGAAATGAATAAATGCAATCATCTGAACCATTGTTTGTAGAATTCGAGGAAATCATCTTCAAAGGTAATTTAAGAAGTGCTTGTATAATGAGAACACTGATGAAGAATGTGACCTTTTCTGCTCTGTAATGAAATGTGACCAAAACCACAAGTGGTTTACGTCTTCATGGTGATGCGCCGCTCACGTAAGGAAAGTGCTGAGTCACTGATTCATCATCTGACTATAAAAGGTACATCATATAACAAACTAGACTGAAAGTTGCCTCGCCTGCAGTCCAGCCTGGACTTATTAAAGCGTGATGCGTAAAAATGCAAATGCAAATGTATGCACAGCATGTGAGGAAAATGTGTTTTTTTCTCTCCTCTGACCATGAAATGATTTTTGTTGTGGAGACTCAGGCTGAAGCTGAGAATAATTCGACAACTCCAGCAGGACAGCCTCCCAGCTGGTGTGATACAGACTGCAGCTCCACTTGCTCATATTTTAATTTACACTTCAGATGAAATGAACAAAACAAAACCATTACCAAGTCAGGTATGTTAGTAATATTACCAAGCAGCATCTTTAAATGTGCAGTATGAATAGATGATCGTATTAATGTGAAAAAACAGCACTAAAATGATTAATCAGATGATAAACAATTAAAGATTTATCACATTTACTCAGCAAAAATGCTGAATATTCACTGGTCTGGTCTCACCTTCTTGAAATGGGAGAATTTGCTGCTTATTTCTGTTTTACATGATGAATTACAAATGTGACATTTTGGGATTTTGGACTTGACAAGCAAACTGAATGAACTCTGGTGAATCATGATGAGCACCTCTACATTTTACAGCTCACACTGACTGGACTGGTCATTTAATGATTCATGATAGTAATAATCATCAGCTGACCTAATAATGATATACCATCTATATATTCAACATTATAGTGGTGGTCCTATTGTAGGATGGTATAGATTGACATGTCTATATTGACTCGTTACAAGCAGGTGAGGGTATGAAACATGACTCTGTGTATTGAGTTGAGTTGATTATATTGAACCAAAATGAAACAGCATCAACACAAACCTGCATCGACAGAAAACTCTTCAGACAGACACATTATTCCACTGGCTCCATCTGTGCAGTGATGTAAACTGCTCACTCTCATGACTACTGACTTTGATTCTAACTGTGAAGGAAATGCTAAAACTGGGTCACTTACAATTAATTGTTTCCCATTAGGTGGCAGGGTATTGTACCCGGTGCACGGTACAACACCTTTCATTTGTGATGTTGTGCGATAATAAAGGAATCATGGATGATTATCTACTTGGGTGAAAAAGCAGCAGTTTGTTAATGAAAATTCCTCTAGAAATCAATAACTCCTTATAAACACGATATATCCAATAAAAGTCTCAGCACTTTGTCTCAATTATCCTCAAGTGCTCAGCTCTCTCCAGGAAGCAGCAGCTGCTCTCATGTTTTCACACAATTCTCCATTAGTTCTGCATCAGTGACGGAGTGAAGGGGCGAGTGACCACAACTGGCGAGCATCTGTCCGTGGCGGCGATCCCTACTCACGCTAAGCGGAACAGGTGGCTCTCCTGCTTACCTTTATTCTTCTTCCTGTTCTTTGACTGCAGAGAGGAGGACTGCTGGTATGTCTGAGAGAGGGTGGAGAGAAGAGAGATGGAGGGAGCGAGAGAGGGAGAGGAAGACAGAGAAAGCAGGCTGTCAGGATGAATCAGTGGCCTTTGTTTGCTGCAAAGAATCCTGGGATATAAAACATGACAGATCTTAGGGAGCGGAGGAGATGAGGCAGAAGGCACATGGATACAAAAGGGAAAACTCTGTCGCTCATTATCTCTTCCTCTCACATGCACATGAGCGGATGGAAAAGTCGACCTCGCGGAGGACTTTAGCACCTCTGACACCTCTAAACATAGAACAGAGGGACAGGAAGGGAAGGGGAGGGGAGGGGACGGTGGCACAATAGGACGTCCAGGTGACGGAGGAAAGGTGAGAAAATACAGCTCAGGGGCCTCGGGGATTAAAGGGAACCTTCGGTAGGCAAAATGTGAAGGACAAACATGCAGCGCCACATCATTTCCAACTGGAAACTTTCCTCACAATTTCCTGGAAACTCGCTGCTACTGAGCTGCAAAGTAAGAGGATATTTCTGAGAAAGGTCTAAGCAATCTGGTGCTAATTATACAGCAGCACCTGCTTGTTATATTCCTGTTTTTATGAGAAGACCAGTAAATTATATAGTAGGTAAGAAAAGCAATCCATAAACTGGTGTCAGCATCCATCAGAGTTTCCTACAAAGACTAGAAAAATCATCTTCATTTGGACCCTCGGTGGCTTTGAGCTGCCAAACATTATAGATCAACCTGCTGATATGATGGTAAATATTCATTTAATCGATGCTGCTGGTCCATGTTGGATGAACTGCATGTTTACCTGCTTCAAGCCAGTGGCGATCAACAAATAAAACACACTGCAGCATTCACACACCGACTTCCTCATGGGCTGTGCTGCTATTAGACTTGGTTGCTATACAGGTGCATCTCAATAAATTAGAACATCATGAAAAAGTCAATTTCAGTAGCTTAAGTCAAAAAGCCCAAACCATGTTATGGTGTGCATATAATGGACATACTTTACAGAAGGTCAACATTTCCATATCAAAAATGCTTCTTGAAATTGGTCTTTTGTAAGATTCTTTTTTTTTTTGAGATACTGAATTTGAGGTCTTCATTAAATGTAAGACATAATCATTACGGTCAAATGAAATTCAGTACATAAAGACATGAAATGTTTCATTCTGTGTGTAATGGATCTAAATAATGTCTTAGTTTCACTGTTTGAATTAAGTTACTGACATAAATAAACTTTCCATATGCACCTATAGTGTAGGGTTATCTTTCATACAGTCAGCACGTATAAACAGTCACCAGCAGAACAAGTCAGGGCGGGTCAGGGGGCAGGACATGTGATTGGGCCCATTAAACCCAGTTCCAGTTGTGCTGGTTTGGGCCAGGTTTGCTGTGTTGTAGAGCAAGGGGTTGGGGGTGGGGGAGTTTGCTGCTGCTGCTGTGGCCATGTGTGTGTTGTGGGGGGGGTGCAACGAGCCAACCAGTGCGTCCGGTCGGACTGTTGGTTTAAAAAAAAATAAAAGACTCATCACAGTGACAGGCCCTCCTGGATTACTGCCCTTCTAGCCCCCCCAAAGCCCCTCCCCTGTGTACAGTCTGTTATTCTATAGTTATATGTGCACTTATTCATTTGCACTAATCCCCCATGTCATTGTTACTGTCACTCATTGTTATATCTCAGGATGTGTTTTGCACCACTGCAAACACTTTTTCTTTACACTGGTGTGTTTCTTCATGATATTGTTGTGTGTTTTCTTCTTGGTCGTGTGTTCTCAGTTGTGTATTTGTGTGTATTATACCCCCTGGGGGCTAACAAAGTTTATTGAATTGGACTGAATTGAACTGAATTTATAAACTCGTCTTCATTTCTCCAAAGTAGAGTAACTCAGTGTGGCACGTTTTCTCATTTTCTCTACAATCAGTAATGATGATCTTAGTAGGAACCTCAAACATACTTCTCTTATGTATTTCTTAATAACTCGTTTTTTTTAAACAACTTAACACTGTCTCCAGTCCCTTATAATTAATGCCTGATTATATAGACCTTTCTTGTAAATATCTGAGTAATCTACAGCTGAAGCCCTGCTAATCTTTAGGAAAATATGAGGAAAGATTGCAGGACATCAGCTGGTAAATGTGCTGCCAATATAACACATTGACGCATTAACTTTTTTATATATGATTTTGAGGCAGATTTATGGACATTTATTATTCATGTATTCGCCACGGACATCAGAGATGAAGACATGCTGGGAAAGTATGAGTCGTACTAAATCTAAAAATGTGTGTGTGTGTCATGTTAGTGGGTTCACTTTCAACAGTTGGGACTATAAGGAGGAGGAGTATGAGTGTTGATGATCCTCTCAGCTCCTGCAGTATCTTTGCTTCACATCTCTCCCTCCTGCCTCAGAGCCTGGAAACCTCTGATCTGAAGCACTCAGCTCTTGTCGGCATATTTCTGATGTGACCTCTCCCGACGGGTCAGATGGGGCAACAGACCAGCTCTGATGTCACGATATTACACATGTCACAGCCTGGAGCTCGGCCACTCACAGCCCCACGCTCAGCAAGACAGATGACATGGGCCCGCCCACACCCACTGACACGCCATCTGCCATCGCAGCGTCC
The DNA here is from genome assembly GCA_021432705.1 of Caranx ignobilis. Taxonomy (NCBI): domain Eukaryota; kingdom Metazoa; phylum Chordata; class Actinopteri; order Carangiformes; family Carangidae; genus Caranx; species Caranx ignobilis. Next base: position 5,206,517 of record MU269986.1, read on the forward strand.
GCGCACGCTGTAAACACACACTCGCACACAGGCAGGCAAACACACACATGCAAACACATTTAATTTCCAAAGAGCTGCTGTCAAGATGTATAAGGTCACTGCCGGCCAAAGCGACTGTCTGGACCAGAGAGCAGCAAGCTCAGACGGACAGGCAGGGCGGACAGATGTCACGGAAGTGACAGGGGGTAATAACAAGTCAGCATTTGCTCAGATCACACTTGACTACAGCACTTTTTCATCGGGGATAAAAGCTCAGAGGCTTTTGCTTCTTTCCCCCCAAATCTCTGAGTCCCGACTTTTAGATCCACTCCGACAAACAAATTAGAGAGGAAGCAGAGTTCCTCATAAAACTTTTTTATACAAGTTTTAGCTTTGAGGAGGCAACAGAGGCAAAGCCAGAGGAGCTTCCTAACCACGTTCTCTGGTCTAGTTTTGATCTACTACAGTAAAGTCCAAGTTCAACTTGCCTGTCATTTGCACACATGTGCATGACATGCAGTACATGGAGGGAAACAAATGCTCTTCCTCAGAGACCACGAGGGAACACAGAGCACGCACTGAATACGTCCACAAAAACAACCTAGTAAGGGTAAACTAAAACTAAGTGCAAACTAACACTTCTATAGTACAAGCACCACACTATCATAGGAGTGAGCTCTCCAATTCACAGCAATAGCCTGGCATGTTATCAGCTGGCTCAAGATATTCAAAAAAACATGACTGTAAACAAATGAGTGGTAGCTTGTTGTCTGCAGTGCCCTGCAGTATGTGATACTATAACTGCAACTAACAACCATTTACATTACTGAACGCTTTTTTGATTGATTGATGGTTTAGCACGGCATTCGCTGTTTCTCAGAGGTCATACCCTGAAAACCTGAAGATATTCTATGTATTGTCACATATGTCAAAACAGAGGCTGGAAAAAGACAATGTTTTGCAAGTTTGTATGAAAAAGTAACCAATTGATTCATCAATGCAGCTCTAATTAAACTCTCTCTCACCTCTATAAAGCTATAACTGGCAGCTGGTTAGCTTAGCTCAGCAGAAAGACTGGAAACAGGCAGAAACAGCTAGCCTGGCTCTTTCATTGTTGGAACCAAACAATAAACAATGTGTAAAAGAGAGGTTTGTGCTTAAAAGTTTCATTAGCTTTCAAGGTGTTGTTAGGTCGACTTTACCAACTTTAAACCATGTTGGGCTAGCTGTTTCCCCTGTGTTTCCAGACTTCATTCCAGGCTAAGTTAACCCTCTCCTGGGCACATATTTAGTATACAAATACAAGAGTGGTGTTGATCTTCTCACCAGCCTCTCAGCAAGACAGTGAAATCGCATATTTCCCAAACCAACTCTTCCTTTGTCTATCAACTGTAAGACATGACTTACGTGATAAATGGAGGCTGGATCTCTGGGTGGAGAATCCCTCTGATTTGCCTGCAGGACGTAGTGGGAGGGGCTTTGGCTGTGGTGGCTCCGCCTCTTGGCGCGTTTGGCTGTGTCGTTGGACCGCTTACCAGGGCGAGCTGTGTGGGAGGAGTAGTCCTCAGAGGTGGTCCTCTCGTCCCCGCTGGGCAGCCCCACATAACGCATGAGGGACGCCTCTGTGAAACACATGATCCAATCAGCACGCACTAATGAGACGCAAAATACATCAAATGACTACAGATTCAATTCTTACCAGAGACTAATTAGACCGGCTATTGTGACTCTGTCGACAGTATCATTTTATCATATCGATCTATTGATCTTTTATAATGTTCAGTTTCTGCATCATTGCTGCCTGTCAAGAGCCGGTTAATTAGAGACTAATTCTAAAAAATATATAAATAAAACAGAGTCAAAATGTCACATCACTCAAAAAATCATCAAAATGAGATAACTGCTGCTTGAGATAATACATCTGAGATAAAGATTTTGACCTTTAATCACAGAATCATAATTGAGCTAATGAGTTATTCAAAGAACATCAGAAGACAATGGAAATATCTGAAAAGCTCCAAGCTCCACCAGCTCTGACCAAATAAACTGGAAATGCACCACTGTTTTCAGTGTTACTCTTTATTTTAGTTTTTAAAATTTAATGATTGACACTGTTTTTGTTACGCTATTACACACGGACTTTACAGCTGACGATGCCGCCGACTGCTCTCCCTCACTGGCCGAGGCGTGGCTCACTGGGAGCCATACTAGTAGGCTCACTGGAGGTGAGGTTTTCCACGGGGTGAAGAGTGATTGGTTTATTGAAGGATTGTGGGCGGTAACTGTAAGGCATGAATGAACGCTAGACAGGTGAGATTCAGTGTGATACGCTGCAGTCAGTATAAAACAATGAAAATGTGTTCAAATCAGTTTGATTGTTTATTTGCTATATTTTTCGTGTGTTGCATTTTGCATTTATCAATATGTCAACTTTTCTATCGCAGCCAATGCTAAAAACTCTACTAACTTACTAACCCTTTTTCAAACAATCACTGTTTTTGTTCATTTTCCTGTTGAGTCTCTAATGTGATCACAATATGAAATAGAGGTACATTAGGACTATGGCTCGTCATTCTCCTATGTGTTATATTGTCAGAGACTGATGCAGTTTTTTGTGATTGCATGCATGAGAGAGCAAACAGATCTGTGTGACTGTGTGTTGAATTTGTTCGCAAACACACTCTGTTTAAGTCGCCTTCATCTTTTTCAACCAACTTCTACCCACTGGGGAGGAAACCCTGGTTTCTCTACCCTTCTCTTCTGTTCCCACCCGCCTGTCCTTCCCTGGTTGCTAGGCAGCGGCCAGAGGAAAGTGAGACACCGAGAAGAGCTGCTGTCAGCGTCTCCATGGCAACTGTGTGAGTGATTCAGGTGGAGGTCAGGGGGAATAGTTCTTTCTTTCTGTTTCAGCCTCCTCTCATCCCTCCTTTTCTTCCTCCTCTTCCAATTTTGTCTCTTCCTTTCTTTCTATCGCTTTTATTCCTCCTCCCTTTCATTTTCTCTCCCTTTGTGTCTACCTTTTTTTCCCCTCCCTGCCTTTCCTTCTCATCCCCTGTTATTTCATTTCTCTGTGATGCTAATCACAGGGAGAATTAGAGAAGGGGATGGAGGTGCATTGATCTCAGCGCACACTGATCTATTCATAATACAGAGAGATGGGAACATTTAACAGACTCACAGTCTCTTCAGGAGGTGCACACACACACATATGCACTCCACACGCCGACACTCACCTCTGCGGCTTTCTCTGTTCAGCTTGGCTGGGTCTTCATAGTCGCCCACCCAGTTACACTCCACAGGCATAGAGATAGGCCTCAGTCTGCCTACAAACACACACAATTACCAAACTTAAAATTCAAGAAACAGGACTCAGCTGAGAAATGTGACCTTCTCTACGTTAAGTCCACCACAGGTTTCCAAAAATTAGATGCAACAGGTTCAAGTTTTTATTCATCTCAATGTGCGGTAAATGACTATTGGTTCCTCATGCAGCTTAGCATCTCATTTTAATTTATCTAATTCTGCATCTTGATGTTTTTCTTGCCATTATCACTCACCCTTTATTCTGAAAGAGTCTCCTCTTTTAAATGCTGATGTGGGGATTTTCGCAAAGTTTTTACTTATCACTTTTATGATGCTTAGAGATCCATGACTTTCTAAAACTTTTTATTCAGCATCTTGGGCTGGCAGGTTGATTCCTACCCTCATTATTTCTTTAATGAAGTGGCTGAATGCAGCAGATGAGATTGAACTCAGTGCCCCTCCACTTTCCTCCCCACATTTTCAATCACCACAAGAGAGAGTACCATATGTAGGCGTGGTGCAGTACACTGGCTCCTCCTCTTCATGTCGGCGAGACTCTTGATCCAGGAAGGAGTTTGGTGACTCAGAGCGCTTAGCAACACTGACGCCACCATGGTTACGAGATGCCTCATCTCCAGACAAAACTCCTGTCTCATCTCTATGGCAACAGCAGAGGCAGGTTTATCGGGAAAACAAAATGTGCATCAACATCAGAGCTTATCTTTGCTGTCACCGGTTCCACTTGTTATGAGCTGAAGTTGTTTTTCAGTGATACACAGAGAGAAAGTACCTGGGTGTGTATGGTTCAGCAGGCGGAGGGGGGATGTAGAGGTCCTGGAGGGCCGAATTCTTGGTGGGTGTGCCTGAGGGTGTGGCTGAACTGCTGCCTGGGCTTCTGGTTGGCTGCAGAAAGTGGATTCATGAGATCACAACAAACCATTTGCATTTTTATTTACTTTTACTTTACTTTTTTTCATGTGTTCATATACTTTACTTTACTCTGGGTATCCACATGTTACAGTCTGTTATTCAATGACCATGTCATCATTATAAAAGCTTGATAGATTTACTGTACAACTCAACATAAAGTAACAAAGTCAATCACGAATTAAAAACTCCACTCCAAAACCACTCACATTTGAAGATGTCTGTCACCTTAATGAAATCGTGGCCACCTCATTTATAAGCATTACCAGTAATGTAGCTACTGATTAGACCAATGCTGGCTGCTGCTTCCTTTGACAACTCCTATTACTATAGTGTTTGTTTGTTTGTCTGTCTTTAACTAGAAGAAATAAACCTGTAAAATTAAGAGACAGACCATAACAATAACAACATCACTAATGCAAATTAATAACTGTACATGTAATTACCACACTGTCAAGAGAAATAAGCTGAGCTCCGGGAAACAGAGCAGTCAGGCGTCGACAGGTTTTTTAAGAAAAAGTAAACAATATAAAATATAAACCAAGTGGTTGCTGTGAAAATTTATCACAGTTACAGACTAATGTCTCGGTACACCTTTTACCCTGACCTGTATAACCTACCCTCACAGCTTCCTTCATGCCTCAGGGGCCTAATGTTAAAGGGTTATGTCTCTGAATACTGATTTACAAATAACCCTGAATTAATTACCTTATACAGAGGCAGGCTACACATTATGATCTTGCATACAACTGAGTTAGAAACTTTGCTGGCTCATATTTTTCTGTTAATCATGCCCATCACTCACTTTTGTTCCAAGTGACAAAACCAAATCAGTAAAACTTGGAGACATCATCTCTGATACAAGGAAGATGAAAGAACCAGATTGGTGCCCAACAACAATAAAGTAAGATCATCAGAATTTACTGCCAAACATAATGGAATAAAATCATTTTTTGGAAGAGTAAATCACATCAGCCGACTCTTAAAAACTCAAGCAGCCTAACCGAAAAAGACACTAAAATGTATGAATTATAACTCCAAGAACATTTTCATAACTATCTAAGTCATTGTCTGGCCTGCGTCCCATGAGCTAGCCCCGTCTGGGATTGTCCCAACCACTGCAGTCAATAAAAAAGGCTTGAGCAAATGGCTGCTCTCTATCAGAGGCAGGACAGTTCTCCAAATGAACCTTTGCCAAACCATCTAGCGAGTTGTCATCCTTGAAGCTTCCTCTGTTGTGAACCATAATTACACAGCGACAAAGCAGAAATCTCATCTTTGTGTGGCCTCTTGTTTTCTTTGGGCTTATTGGACATCTCGGGTGAGCATACGTTCGATCTTAAATTCAAACAGTGTGATGGTTTACATAATCTGGATTAACTGTTTACAAGTTGTCTGATTGTCTGACGACTTCTGTTTGTTGTTGTAGCAGTTTCAAGATCTGAGAAATTTAGAGCCTTGTACAGTTGTTCCACAATAAACAACAGAAGAAACAACCAAAACAGCCAAAATGATAACAAACATGAATGATCCTTGATGAGTTTGTGCTTAATGTGGTCACACAAGACAGTGTGGGGGGAGGGCGGAGGGGCACGCAACTGTTTTCCCTCCTGATTGTGCAGATAATCAGCGTTAATGAGAGCGATACATTTCATAATTTGTGGGAGCGTGGGGAATGTGGGTGGAGGGTGCCATCAATTTTCCCGTCCTACTCGTTCCAGTGTGTTTCAGCTGGCAAACAAAACCATGCTGAGCCACAGTACCCTGACCTAATTACACACTTTGGCTGCAGTCGTACGGGGAGTGCGCGAATGCTGTGGGGAATTATGTGGGCCAGTGCGGTGCTTTAATAAAGTCTATAAAAGGTAGAGCCGGTCCCCACCTGCAGAGCCAGGGGTTTCCAGCGCATGTTCTTGAGCAGTGCGGGGGCGGAGCTGAGCGTGCTCTGCGGACGCTTCTTCAGGGTCAGGGACACGACGCCTTTATCGGCTCTCAGTGAGCCGACCAGGTTACGTAACTGCCAGCCCACCTGTGGATGGGAGAGGACAGAGGATTAAAGCCTGCTGCACACTGACCTGCTGGAAAACATCCTCATCTGGACAACAAACAAAACAAGTACATCCTGACTTCTAACCAGCATTCGTGTTGAGCATGGAGTTTGAATTCTGGCCATGTCGTGATTGGATCTCGCTTGTTGAGCCTTCTGTGCAAGGCAAGTGGGTGTGGAGGTGGTAAATCTATCTATAGAGCATGTGATGTAACCTGCCCTCAATTTGAAAACAAATGCTTCTTATCATGTAAGTCCGATCATTTTTAGCAACTGTTTGCGCAAAACCATGCCAACGCCCCTTGTTTGTGGGAGAAAAACTACTGTAAACAAAGAATAAAAATGGCTGCTGTGAGTTTCTTGGCTGCATCTCTGTGACTTTACAGTCCTCTGACCTTTGCAAGGAGATAACTCTCTCATTAAGATGAGCAAATTCTCTTAACTGCATTCACCCGACTGACCTGAGATCTGATCGTAATGCAAGAGGAGGTGCATGGAAAGGTTGGAGGATCAGATTACACTAATTTAGATGCAGCCTGTGTGCATCTGCACCTTGTAAACTATGGGCACAATCTGCACTACAGTATAGAGATGGGTGGCCTCTATCATAAAACAATCCACAGGGTTTTATCCTGATGCATAATTACTTCTGACAACTTAATGATAAAATCCTACTTTAAAGTTCCTGCTCATATGAATCTTTTCTGACAATACTGAAGATCCATAAACAGATTTTTGAGCATCAAAACATTCAAGTTTCAGAAAAATCAAAGCAATTAGCTAAAACGCTCTGTAGAGCTGAGTCATTGATAAGTATCACTTACAGTGACTTCCTTCATATCACATCTTACCATTTTCCTATCATTCATTGTTAATAATATATTGATTATAGCAGCTCGATAGTTTTGCTTATTCCTGCAATACAGCCATATATTTTCAATTTTCATCATTGGAGAGATATGGGAATTGATGATTTTACATCAATAGGCCAAATTCATTGGTTAGGTAGTGCAAATACATTGTGTGTGGTTAGTATTCTATTAAAAATGCAAATACATTTATCTTATTTACATGATCTATCACATGTTTAATTCTGAAATATGTGGGTATCCATCATAACTACACTCACAATGAGAACATTAATGTATAAACACCTGAGTAATGATGGAAGTAGTATTCAGATATGGTACTTAGTCACCATACCATGACAACAATACCATGAATACCAAAAATACCATGACTAAAATATTCCATTGCAAGTAAAAGCCCTGCAGTCAAAATCCCACTCAAGTAAAAGTAAGTATTAGCAGAAAAATGCAGTTCAAGTATAAAAACTAAAACTACTTGCTCAGCAGAAAAACACAGCCAACTCAAAAAGATATATTTAGGAGCTATAAGAAAACACACACACTCACGCACACATATACTCAATAAGAAACAAACCACAGTCTGGTGATTGACTTGAATGACTTCATCTCCTGCATGGATCTTCTTACAGCGGTCAGCTGGAGACTACAGAGGCAGAACAGAGAGAGGAAAAAGACGGGTGTGAATTGATCGGAGCTTATCGATCCCTGCATTCCAGAGTGGGGAAGTTTCACAACAAAGTGTACTTAAATAAGCTATAATATAACACAAGAGTCATCTCTATGGAGCCTGATACACTGTTATAGATCTACATGTCAGTTTTGCAGATATTCCACGTTAGAATTGGTTTTCTGCTCTACGGTCCCCGGGCATGGAGGGAAATCCACTAGGCTGGAGGTTTATTTATGTCACAGATACTGTAGAGATTAAGTACTTTGCTGGAAGTTAATGTGTGAATGTGTGAAAAATGGGATTGTAGCCTCTCACGCCTTCAGTAGTTCCTGTGATCACGTGGAGGCCGTCATAGGTCGACTTGATGTACATTCCCTGATGGAGAAGAACATACAGAGGGTTTTGTTTAAATCAAGTGAACTGATCGTATGCAATTTTTCTTCAGCTTTATGCTAATGGTAAAGACAGGTGAAGTGCCACTGTCCTGATACACATCATTCATTAAGGTATTTCAAATGTATTCATTTCTGATCATTTGTATTCATTATGTAGACCTCAAATAAATACACAGCATTATGACAAGGCTGCCATCATCTCCTGGGCTTCATTCAGCGGATGTCAGCTCAAATGGAAAGGGTTCAAGCTGTTGTTAATGGTGCACACTGAGCAACAAACTAAACCAGAAATAACCAGTGCAGACACAGTCGGTCATTACCAGGCCTTCAGAGGGTTTGATGTTGGTGAGGTGAACCAGCTCAAGGTGGGCCGACTGAGAAACCAGTGGGTCCGATGACACACACACAATGTGCTCACACACCTCCGACAGAGTCTTACACTGCAGAGAAGAAGAAGAAAATGAGAGAGGACAGGCAACACGGCACAGAGGCTTCAGTAAAACAGGATCAGCACCGGCGCTTATTAAGCAAATAGAGATGAAAACCAGAAAACAAATAACAACCTACGTCCTGTATTTGACTGTACATTTAATAAAGCTCTTTGCTTACTGCCGCAAAAGGTTGGTACTATTTTTGTTTTTCCATATAGGTTTCGGTTTTGCTTTCACTGAGGAAAACACAGTGGCAAGAAAAAGTAAGTCTAAGATAAGATTGAAGAGACCTTCATCCAGGTTAACACATTGTATTTCAGTGAATGTGCAAATCACTGTGTTATTCTGTCTTGTTCAACAAAATCTAACCAAGATGTGGAGTTTGCTGCGCACAACAAATATTGACACCAGTCATCTCAAAGAGTTTAGCTCTTCATCAGTCTACACTCTGACAAACTGTCTATAAATGGAGATGATTCAGTTCTGTGGCCACTTTCCCTTGAAGTGGGCGTCCAGCTAAGATGATTCGATTTTAACAAAGAACCTCAGTGTAACAGCTGGGGGCCTACACAAATCATTGGAGCTGGTGAGCATCACTGTTCATGAGTGGCTACACACGCACACACACAATTGTGCATGGAAGTTTCTACTCTCTAAAATAACATTGTTTTGCCACTGGAGTTTATAAAGAGCACATTTACACTCTACAGTGCTGCTGGGGGAAATGTTTTATGGAGTTATGAGCCTTAAGTTGAATTGTTCAGGAGAAACATACAGCACTATTTATGGTGTAGAAAGGGCACGGCTTACTAAAATCCTACGATTATCATCCACAAAGGTGAAGCAGGGTGCAGGGAGCATCACGAGCTGGGTCTTAGCTGTCTATGTCTGTTTCCAATAGAGACGCAAGAGATTATAATTGTGCCATATCAGTTCAGGGACAATGTGTTTGTCTGGATTTTTCAGTTATGTGAAGATGGGGTCACATTTTATGACAAGTCAGTGCAGGAATCCAGGTCACCTAAAGGGCTCACTTACTTTTTCGTGCCACTGTAAGCATATTCAAATGTTTAATGCAGCAGATTTCTCTGCAAATCCAAACACAATGGCTGTCGCTATCAGCCCAGCTGTGCTTCAGCGCTGATTTGCTGTACAATTTGGAAGGGTCACTTCGCCCAAATTACAAAAAGAACACATTTCTCACTTATCTCCAGCACTATTTAATCATGCAGAAAGTTTTCCTTGTCATTGCCGGTGTTTCTGCCCCCACGCCAACATCATGGGGGTGAATTCAATTTGCGGTGCCCACGGCTGTGAAAATTTATACCTAAATAAATGGAAGTGCAATATTTATTCCAGCAAAAAACGTCAAAAGCCTCCACACACACACACACGCACGCACACATGCTGCCAAAGGTAGAGAGAAGTCAGAATTGAAAGTGCTGACTACCTCTTAATCTACAGCAGCAGCTCCAAAACTTCCTCCAGAAACTTTCCTGCTATTTTGAGGAGCGTGGTGTTCGTCATTTTTGGACTTTTACATCCTTCTTCGCAGTATAAAATGCAGCCATCTTGTAACTTAAATGTCATTCTCCGGAATAAATCTTGAAGTAAGATGAGCCTTGACAGCCTTGTTACCGCTGCCTTCATGTCCTCATCATGGGTCCTTTTCACAGCACATTTGTTGGCTTGTCTTGACAGGAGGAGCACAGGTGGAACTAATAACAGGAACCACGGCTCCTTTCCAGCAATTACTGCGAGGCAATGCGGCAATTAGTCAGGTTATTGGACACACCTGTGTTTGACAAGTCAAACTGCCTGCTGTAAAAAGGTCAATTAAACTTCAGCCACCCCCCCACTTCAGAAACCAAAGCAGATTTGATTCCATTCACTTCCATTACTTTGTGAAGGACACCAAGATAAAACTGTCTGCATGGCTAAATGGCTGCCATTGATTTTTTTTTTTTTTTTTGTCATTTAAAAACATGTTTTTGACCAATGTCACAAACACTGACATTGCAGTACAAAATGCCCGTCCATATACTGCAGTGATTTTACAGTACAATACAATCAGTACTAATAAAAGTGATTCAGGTAATTTTAAAGGTGTTATATACCATTTGTTTGGAACATGTTAACAGAACAGAGCAAAAGCTGATGATCTGGGGTATTTAAAGTGAGCTAACACTGACAAGTTAGGATAATCAAAAGTTTTTTCAGCATCAAAGTATGCAGCCCAAGGCTAGAGGTGATTAGTCTGGATTAGTATGAAGAATGAAAAATATGGGAAACAAGCCTAGCTCTGTCGAACACATGACAACCATCACCTCTGAAGTTCACTCATTTTAAGTTAAAGTTAATGAGAACAAGAAAGAGTTACTTCTTGAAAGTCCTACATTAAAAATTTACTTAGGTCAACTTCTCAACAGAAGTTTTTTGTCCTCCGTACACGGAGCTGGCCATCTCAGGATACTTTCATATTAATGGGTAAAGACTATGCATGCGTTAATGTGCAAGCATTATTAAAAGTAAAGGTGGATCTACTTGTAAGTCAGAGCCTGCGTGGCACTTCACTGTGCTCACCCTATATACCATGGAAACTTTGGTGTCACTTCCAGTTGTGTTTCAGCCTCTGCTTTGTTAATGGATCCTTGGTCAGACCTGTTATCTAGCTATTAGCCTAGGTCATTTGGGACATTTTGTAAGTTCTTTCAAATGTACAGTTGTGCTTGTGAAATATTGGCCATATTTCAGATATTACAATTGATCATGCAAAAAAAAAACATTATTTTATTCAGAGTTAGTGGTTGAACGAAGCCATTTATTATCACACAATTGTGTTTGCTCTTTTTAAATCAAAATGATAAGTGCAACCACCCATTGGCCCTGATCAAAAGTTTACATACCCTCCACGTTTTGGCCTGATAATATGCACGCAAACTGACACAGACACTGTCCACAACTGTGACTTGTTTGCTTGTAAAATGTGTCTGTGTATAAAAAGTCAGTGAGATTCTGGGCTCTTGACAAACACCTGCACATTTCATCCACTGCTGCACTGACTTTGCTGGAATCGGATCCATGGGGAAAGCAAAAGAACTGTCAAAGGACCTGAGGGAGACGTTGTTCAACTTTATAAAACAGGAAAAAGATATAAAAAGATAGCCAATCAGCAGTGTTCAAGCTCTGTTTGGGGTGCTGTTGATACCAAGCCACGGTCAGGTAGACCAACAAAAATTTGCTGGTCAGACTCTCTGATGATCCGTTTTGTGAAAGATGATTGTGTTATTTTGAGATGTCTCATAGTTTCATTTGAAACCCATTAAAAATTAGAGACATTTTTAATGGTTCCACTCATGTTTTCTAAAGAATGATACACATCATACAGAATCTGCCAGGGTATGTAAACTTATGAGCACAACTGTACATAAGCACAGCTCTTGAGTAAATGAGTCCTACATTGTTCATCCATGTGAATCAGAATTGCTGCTGTATTTTTAATTCTTTCACAGAGCCAGGCAACTGTTTCCTCTTTCTTCCAGGCTTTATGCTACGCTAGAATTTTTTTTACTTTGCTGCCTCAGGTTCCAGTCATATCTACTGAAACACCAGGGGCCAAGGCTGGAGGCTCTGTTGAGTATTGTATCAAAAAGTGTGATAATGAAGTAATTAAAACAAGAAGAAAAAGGATGCTATCCATCATCATAGAGCAAATAAGCGACAGCTGGCTGAGAAAGCCGGACTCACCACATGAAGGATTTTGTTCTCCGTCTCAAACACCGTACAGTCCTGAGGGACAAGCAGAATTTAATGTAGCGCGAGCAGAACATCCTGTCTTGCAAATACTCACACACCATCTCAAACCGCTCACTCTGCTACTTCTGTATACTGTCTGGGCCTCACATTACTGAAGCCTACACCTGCACACACTATACCACTCGCAGATAAACACACTCCCACACAAAGAGACACATCTATCCTTTATTTATACGCACATCAGTCACACAAAAAGACAGACTGCAAGGATGTAAATAGCAACGTCTCGTGCAGTGGATGCAGCGAGCAGGAGTCTGAGGCTGCTGCATCACACCCACACACACACACTGTTCATAGGGGTATGTGACAACCCAAGGCAGCTATCCTCTCCCTCACACTTCAAGTGGAGGAGAATAAGGGCTATCAGCCTTCAAAACACACACACACACACAGTCAGCCAGACACAAACAATTCCACACACCTGCTGTACAATGGTGGTGAGCTCCAGGCAGAGCTGAATGACATTATTTCGGGTTACTGAGTAGTCTGCCACTGCAGCAAAGGGAGACCTGGGAGGAACAGATAGCACACCAGCATGTCTTATATTGTTTCTGCTGCACTGGATAATGTACAGTGGAGACGGACAACAGCATTGTTGAGACAGAGAGAGAGGAGAAGTTGACACGCAACACATATTCTGTGCACACACACACACACACACACACGGTCTCGTCAGTGAGTAAGTGGATTTAAGGGATGTGTTCACGACTCAAGCTGCACATGCATTATAAATCAGACGTGTTGCATATGTGGGAGAGAGAACTGCAATAATTACTCAGTTAATCTGCACATATTTAATTAATGATTTTTTTTTTCTGTCATTCTCAGATATAAAACACCAAAAATAGTCCAGCTGCTCAAATGCAACATCTTGCTGCTTTGCTTCTTGATAGTAAACTGAATATATTCTGGGTTCTGTTTGCTGGTCAACTAAGTACAACATTTAATCAAAATGATTAATGACATATTTTGATTACAGTCACACAAGATTACACGAAAAGCCAAATTCAAACCACTAATATAACATGTGAGAGACCAGGGCCCGGCATCTCAAAGACATCCTTGTGTCTTAGATATAACCAAATAATCAGACTTCTGATGGACGTCTAGATCCATCCATTGCACAAAGCAGTTTAAGTCTTAACTATCTTGCCTGGGGAAGTAATTGGCAGTAAATGAGGACTTTTTTCGGTCAATACAAGAAACAGTCGACTGAAGAACCATGTCCATCCACTCAGCTCCACTCACCCCAGCAGCAACAGTTTGTCTTTATGGGGAATTCAGCAGATTCAAGCACATCATTTAACTTTCAGTACAGAGTGCAACAATAATAAAAGAATCTGATTTGTAAAAAAAAAAATAAATAAGTAAAAAAAAATCACTGTCTTAAAAAATGTCCCCTCTTTTGCTTTCTCCCTGACACTGTCAACGCACCACAACTCATGTGCTACATTTTTTCAGCTGTTGAGGTGCAACTGGTTTCTCTTAAGTGTCATTGATTGTTACCATGGTAACATTGTTCTGACTTAGCCTGGGGGTGGAGTGTCTAATGTTTCTGGCTTAAAACATGTCAATTAATATTAATTGCATCGTCTATCTTTATCCTCCCTGGTGTTTACTGATCAGTAGTCATAGCCGTGGTGTGACCGAAAACACAAAGGCTCCACGTCTCCAGAAGAGGAATTAATTGTTGAAAAAAACAAAAGTTGATGGAAGTGATGTTAGTAGTAATCTCCAGTTTAGATATTCAAACATTGGAGAAAACCTCCTCCTCACACCTTTCAGAGAGACGAGGATGCAGCTCCAGTGGATGATGACTGAAGCTGTATCAGTGAACCAGGTAAATGGGCCACTCTGTTGCAAGTGCACCGATTTACACACCTCATACTGGCTATTTGTCATCTCAGCACAGGATTTGGAAACAAACAAACAAACACAAAAAGCCCAGGTGGAGATGTTCTTTGAAAAGATGTGCTTTTAAATTGACTGAAATAAACTGTGTGAGCTGGGCTATTAGACCATTTTGGATATATTATGCTCCTTTGCCACCGGCAACATGTCTCCCACATGTTTGTGCACACAGTCAAGAGTTTCCAGTGAAGAGTGCACATCCAGCTCTGTAGTTTGTTTTTGAAAATGTTCCCATTTCCCTGCAAGAAGAGAGTGTTTAATGCCACTTTTTCATGCAAACACAAAATGGGTCCCCTGGTGTATTGTAACCTAGACTATTCAGGTGTGACCGAGGTATTACGATGAGAATACACTGCAGATAATGGGGCCCTAATGACAGCATGCACACCACTCGCAGACACAAAATGCTCCTCAGCTATAGAGCTATACAGAAAAAGGCATTATCATTACACAGTGCTTAACAGCATGCATGTACAACATAGGAGCAAACACAACACAGTGATGAAATGAACAACTGAAACACACACGAAAGACACAAACCATCACTTTGCTTCATTGTTCTAAAGACCCAGATTAAAATTCGGCCACAGCCTCTAGTGTATGATTTATCTATGGTGTGTGTGTGATTTGGGTCATCAGTATTGAGGCTGAGTGCTATATATACGCAAGACCTAAGGCTACACAGACTGTTTTGTTCACCATCAGGCTCCAACCCTCAAACAACACTCAGAAAACACTTTTGTCCCCCCAAGAAGAAGCAGCTCAGAGGCTGTGACACTGGCCAGACAGGCAGTGAGAGAAAGGCCCGAGTCCACGTGCAGGAAGTGAAATGAAACAAATGAAGGTAAATCAAGTTTCTAAAACCCTTAGAGTCCCATTGCCCCAGTTTGCGTCAGATTTTGAGCCATAATTCAGTTAAATCTGAACTCACAGACGTGATTCTCATATTTTTGGACTGGGTGTGACTCACACTTTCTGAGGATGCCATTATCTCCCATGTCCATTGTGAATAGATATCCATAAATCCGCTTAGACATCAGAGACAAAAGACGCTGCTTATATTTCAGAACTTGTGAGAGAATAAACACATTATCAAGTTTCCTTCAGCATCAGAGTAATGTGTGTGATAGTTGTCAGCACAGAGTAAACAGGAACTTTTAACAGCTTATTCCACTTTTTATTGGTGCCAGTTTGCCTCAGTGTAAACAAATAGAAGTATAAACATGAGGTAAGAACAAGGCTCCATTTGTAGCCTGTAGTCAATTTACTGACACCATGAAAGGTTCAAATCAGCATTTAACATTGAACGCCAATGCAATGCTTGTATTGTACATACTGTAGCAGGGCCAAGAGAGAATGTGGAGTTCAGGCTGCTGGTGGTTGACCAAGTCCTCCAAACCTCAACAACCACATGGTCTGTGGTGTTTTTTTTAAACTGTTTTAAACGTCTCCTGAAACATTGTGAGCACCAGGACCTTGTTTGTCATGGTTACTATGGCAACCATCATGGCACGGTTCAGCACAGAAACTAGTTGGTTAGCTTTGAAAAAGCGACCTGAGTTGAAATAAGTGCTTTGTCAACATTAGACAATGTGGGTTGCCATGGTTACACAAATAACAACGTGGTTGGTAACTTAAACTGCTGCTTTTATCCTGTTTTTTTTTTGTTTTTTTTTTTAACTGATTTGTTTTGCCTTTTCTTTTATTGTATTATTTTCACATGTTGGAAATAAAGTCTTCATTCATCATTGATCATTCATATGTCACCACACTTTTCCCTTTGGTCCCATCATAATTACTGCTAGATGTCGCCTAGCAACAAAACATAACTACGGGTCATGACAGCCTGCTGCACAAACAACCTATGGGCTTGTTCTTGGGCTGAGGGGCTCAGGCTACATATAAAACAATAATACTGTACATAAAGTTCCTTTCTACAGCGGTAAATGCAGTGAGGTTACACCTGATGCTGTCTCAATATAGAAAATTAGTCATGCCACTCCCCTCTTCCTCCTCCTCTTTATCTGATATGTACAAGTCAGTGTGTGTTTCAGCTATTGTACGTGACTAAGTGTGTACATGACAGTTTAAAAGATCGCCAGAGAGGGAGGAAGAGACAGAGAGAGAGAGAGAGTCTACATTTGCCCAGCTCATTCTCTAAAACCTCACCTTTGCTCGCCCTCTTTTACCAGGAGGACAAGATGCTGCAGGTCACACCTCGGCTACTTCTTCCTCCCTCAGTATGACATGCTTGGAGTCTAATACACGGGTCAGTGCTGATCAAATCATGCAACACTCCAGCATGTCGCGTCCCAAAATATCACCACATCAATTTTGATCTACTCCCCCCCGGGGCATTGATTCAATCAATACCACGCGGAACTATTCCTCCTCATTTGGATGAAAATTTAAAGTCTGCTCATTCACTATATTGGTTAAAAATAGCGACACGGGGCAAAAAGGGATCTAAACTACTACTGCATTTTGAAGCTATCAGCAAAATACACCACACATAAATTGAAACCTATGTGGCTGTGTTATTAATTCATAGGTAGTTGCTTTCAAATGTGCATATAAAGAGGAAATAAGGAGCTCAAAGAGAGAATAACAGGGCTGCAGATTTCAGTCATCCTGGAGAGATAAACTCACTTTTCTCCCTGACAGCTTTAAGGACGAAGTGTTTGTCCCCTGCACTGTGTGTTGACTCCATGTGCACACGAAGATCAAAATGGTGTTTGTCACCACAGAGAAAGAGAAAAGTATATAGATAAAGAGACATCAGGGCATCAGAGTCGGGAACATGATGATGATCCGCACTGTACCCATGCTGTTCTTTTATACATGAAAAGGTTTGCGAAACGTCTCATTCAGTCACGAGGAGACGGCGTGCATTTGAAGAACTGCTGCTGCGCTTCTCCTCCGTCCCTGAGAGGTCTAAACCACCGGCAATCAGAGGGAAATGAAAGTTCAGTCTAAACCTGCTTTATGCTAATTTGCCTCTGTTGTAAACCCTTTAAGAAGGAGTCATCCTGCGGGTGTTGATACAAGACCAGGTTCCAACCTAACACGTGTGGCAACCATAACCTTTTTCCTGTCTTTAAGAATCTCTTAATGAGTCCAGCATATCGTCCAGCAAGAATATGAGACTCAGCTTGTTTTTAGCTCCAGTGGTATAAATCGATTGGGGGAGATGATATTTCACTGACATAAAAGCTGCGGCGGGATGGTATGCGTGTTAAATCTGCCGGTGTGCCCTCACACAGGCGCCTCTCTCCCCATGTACTGGTCGTGTGTATAATAAGCTGCAAGAAACCATAAAGAAACATGAAACAGAGAGCATGAAGCGGCCGCTCTGCTGCGTCTATCCATCCCTCTCCCTCTCACTGTCGCTTTGCCATTTACAGTTGCATCACCGTTGCTGCGTGGGCGATCCCGCGCGCACGCTTGCATAAGTGTGTGTCAGTGCGTGCGCTCGTGGGAGTGTGTCTGCGAGTAAGTGTTTGCGCGAGCGAGTGGGCGTTTCTATGGGTCTATCACACCTCAACTTTCTATCGAGTGTGCTTGTGGACATGGCTCTGTGCATTTATACTTGTATGTGTGAGGCTGTGTGAGTGAAGTGTGTGTGTGTGTGTGTGTGTGTGTGTCAGACGGCCTGAGGACAGATGTGGGTGCCTGGCATTTGAAGAGCCAATGTCTAAGACCTTTAGTTCTGTATCTGATGTGTGTGTTGTGTGCAGGGGATCGTGTTGAGTCATGAATAAATGAAGTGACAGAGAGAAGGAGAGAGCGAGGGCGAGAGACAGAGAAACACGGTGAGAAGAGAGGTCTGACATTATCCGTTTGAAAAAAAAAACATATTTCTTATATTTTTGAAAGATGTCAACAAGCAACAGCTGCAGGAGAGCTGATGTTTTAAAGATTGGAGCTGAAGGTGAACAAACAGAGAAATCTATCTATCTATCTATCTATCTATCTATCTATATCACATGTCTTTTGTCACGTCAGACTCTGGATGTTGTCTTGTTGGTAGATAAACACAGTTCTGATTTATATTCATAGTGGTTTTCTCACTGTCTGGAGTTTGTGTTTTCCACTGTTGTCTTTAACCGATAACTGATTATGTGATGTCATCTGGCAACAAAGCACATTTTCCCCTTGGGGACAGTAAAGCACAACTGACTGACTGATTGACTGATTGAGTGTAATTGACATAGAGAGACATTAACTTCTTGCAACAACGGAGTAAAATATAAATCAATTATTCTGAAACTTGAACATGAAAAACAATGCACCTGGCAATGAAACAAGACTACTCCTGCCTCTCCATGCCCCAACTAAAAGCATATCATAAAGTAAACTGATATACTGGCTCCATCCACAACAGTCATCTGCTCTGTAATGTTGTTAACAGGAAGATGGAGGACACAGCGTAAGGCAGACTTTCAGTTAAGCCTCAAAAACCATTCACATCAAAGATTTTTTATAGAAATAATAATATCTCACTCTTGGTGAAAAGAACAAGAGACTTTTAAAGCAACCACTGATATATATATATGGATAAATCCAACCTTAACACTAATAGAGTTAATTCAGATAATTCAGTAGGAGCTCCTTACTGTCTGTTCCTGTGGTGACAAACATAATGATCAAATTTATGATCATTCCCAAGCTGGGATAATGGAAACTTATGTTCCTCCTCTTCTGCCTCTACTGTGATAAAGCAGCCAGATCATATTCTTATAATTGAAATAACTGAAGACACCTGAGTGGGTGTGTGGGCTCTCAAATGTATTCTACTTTGTCAGTGGAAGACATTTTGGCAGGTCACTGCATGAAAAGCAGAGGCGTAAATAATAAAAAAATGTGTGACATGTGAATTCTGGAGACATTGTTAATGTCATTAGGTGGGTTTCCATCCACCTGCTTTTATGAGCATTTTCAATTTGTGAATAAAAAAAAAAGAATCACAGTGCAGTCACCGGAAATAAATGAGAACAGCAGAGGATAAAACAGTGGGTAGAAGTGCACATTCATTTTCAATTTCTTAAAATGTGGTTAAAGGTTGGAAACTGACCTATAAATAATAGCCGTGACTTTCCCTCCATGAAAAATGATTATTCTTCTGATGTAGCAGTGAAACACTGAAAAAGGTTTTTAGAGCTAAAACTCTAATCTACAAGTCAACTAAACACAGAGGAAAAACAGAGTGACACAGAGCATTTGAACGTATTACCTGTCCAGCCACGCGAGCAGGCTCTTGGCGGCGGTGATGAGGTCTACCACGGAGGTCAGCAGATCATTCGGTAGCCGCCGCGAGCTTCTGCTCTCTGATTGGCTGCTCCGACGGCGCCCGGAAATGAAGTTCTGCAGGTTTTTGGCCGAGGCGCCGAGTTTGTGAGCCAGAGTCCTGACGCTCTCCGTCTCCAGACCTGAGTTCTGTACACACACACACACCCAGATAAACACACATATAAACACCCGTTAGCTGAAACTCCTGAGAGTGAACCACCATGAATAAAAATGCATGAGTCTTATTTGTCAACATGTTTATCAAGTTTTCCTGAGGACTCTGGTGCATATTCATAGCTTTATATTAGAGAGAGTGATCACACTGACTGCAACATGGCAGAATGTACCGTAAATAAGTATATTTACTCAAGTACTGTACTTTAGGATCATTTTAAGATCCTTACACTGGTACTTAACCAGATGTCAGAGGGAACTATTGTACTTTTTTTTTTGGATCAGTAGTTTCTTGCAGATTCAGATTTTATATACAAAACATATACGATGCATACTTTACAGATAACACTATACAGGGAGGTGAATAGAGGCCTCTCCTCCAACAGGCAGAGCATGATAATGATGCTCATATAGTAATCATGTCATGTTTTAGTGTGGAATAAAATTATCTAATCTCCCTGGAGGGGCTTTTGTAATGTGAAACTGTGTAATATTGGTATAGCAACTATGTCAGTGTGCAACACTGCATGCATTTTTATGTTTGAAGAGAACATTGACCTTAATTTGTATGGAGAGTGTTGCTGCTTGTCTATATGAACAAAACAACACTCCAGTGTTTTAGTTTTTTAGTTTTTCTTTCCCAGCTTCACTTGTAGGAGCCATGGTTACTTATACACTTTTATGTATATGAACCAGGTTTACTTTACTTATCAGTCTCTCCTGGAGCCAAAAAACTTTCTTTGCAAACTCCATATAAAGCATAAAACGTACAGGTTGTTATTTCACACTTGAGTCAATATACCTGAGTAATCAGGTGCATCTTTCCCAGTAATTCTGTTTTTGCAAACCCCTATATTTTGCACTTCCTCCTTCATAATTTGAAATGGATTTATAGTTGCAAACTCTGAAAATGAGATGGGTTTTCCTCTTAGATTGTGATTGTGACAATGAGGAGATTCACAGATTTGATGAAATTTACCTCCTGCAATCTATTATACTGTGCATCCAAGCAGAACAGCATACATTAAATCTGCAGCTGTACAAACGGGTAACTGGGAGACCAGCTCTGCACTCAAACTAAAAAAAAAAACAAACACACGCACTGTACACAAACTCACCAGAGCACAGAGCAAGTCCACAGCCTCCAGAATGAGCTCCTGGTGTCCGATGCGAGAGACTCCCAGTTCCTCCAGTTCGGCGTGGCTAATCCTCAGCAGCCTCTCCCCACACACACCTCCGCGCTCAAACACACACACATACTGCTGCAAGCAGTCGTCCAGACCTGCAGCAAAGACACATATTAACAAGGTTACTCACTGTAAGTAAACTCAGATTTGTTCCAAAATGAGATCACGACTACAAAGGGGGGGGGGGGGCAACAACAAAGAGAGAATAAAAACTGATCACTGAGTATGTTCATGAATAAACATGTTTCAGTGTAATTAAAGTCGTGACAGTTCCTCCAGCATCATCACTTCATCACCATCACTTGGTTTACAAGTACCTGCAAAGCTAATGACATCCCCATCAGTCTCAGCTGCACCTTGTGTTAAGTGCAAATGAGTGAATCTTAGCTAATTAGCGACTGTTAGCTAATTGGTGCATATTGACAAATTAGAGAATGTTAGCATGCTGACAGTGAGACAAAAGTGGTGGGAAGAGATGGTAAAAATGGCAAACATTAGACCTTTTAGCATAACCATATTAGCATAGCATCATCATTTCAAGCATGTCACCATCAGCTGCTAGCATGGCTGTTGAGTCTGCAAGCTAAAGGAATAGTTCAACTCTTTTTTAACAGAAATCAGTTTGACTCAATGATCATAAAGAAACGAGCAAGAAAGAAAATGCGCAGTGGCTCCACGATCTAGGAAAATGAAACTGAATAGCTCATTCTCTCTGGCACACGTTTTTACAAATGAGAAAAAACAAAAAAAAAAACCTTTAGGGGCTAAATTACTGGCAAGTCAGGTCGATCCACGTGTTATTTCAGACACATCTCAAGTACATTTAGCAGCATGAGGGGGAAATTACCTCACATTTCTCCTACTCATCTGAGAGACTCTTTATGCTGCTATCGTGCAGCTTCACTGTTGGTTCAATGTGCTTATAAACCGCCTGTGATCGCATCTGGTTTTATGGCAATTATGAGAGCACATATAATATGGCTGGAAATGATAGGCTGTAGGTGCTGGAGGGGACTCTCATCCTCACAGCACCATCACTCCCTACGACCCCGTCCACGGCTCGTACGCTCCTCAACACTTTCACTCGCCCCCACCCCACCCCAATCAATAACTCGACGCATCCCTACTTGAAATTATAGGTTTCGGGCCTCGCTCCAGAAGCACTAATCAGCTTTCATTGCCGTACTTTTCACCAGCAGTTTCCCGTCTTCAAAGTCTGTCTATAAGGACGCCGGATTCCTTTCAGTCTGTGCAAGAGAATGTAAGACACATTTTTCCTGCAGCTTGTTCCACTTCATGTCAGATCATACAACAGCTGCTGTGCAATATTTCAGCATTTTTTTTTTTTTTTTTTTTGCCGTTTTGTGGATTTCAACCCAAAGCAGCTGCAAAACCACGGGAACATAAGGTAGAAGTATGAAGTACGGTTCATTTTAAAACACACACGAGGGCCACAAATTCTATTTTAACTCCTTTTTTTCTCTCTTTTGAATAAGGCAGAAAACATTTTGTTTGACTTTGGGACCCGTTTCCCCATGAAATGAGATTAAATGGAAACAGAAAACAAACACAAAGAGTCATGGTCTCTCTTCCCCACAGTGCCTACGGAAATGATAAAGATGATTTACAATATTCGTACCATTGTATTGTAGCCAGAAAGTTCTACGACTTCCAAATCTACCAAAGCCAGTGGGTTTTTAAGTTTTAATTAAATAACTGCAAATCATGCCATTTATATTTTACATTTCTGCTGGCAGATTTAGATCACATATTTCCTGATAAACTGGAAGTCATTCATTCCTGTGCTGTGTGAAATCAATGAGCAGACTTTCGAGACTTCTTGGAGATGAATAATCCATGACAGAGAACAGTCAGATTACAGTTGAACTTCTTGTTGGAGTTACACTATTGTTGCCTGGTGATGTTTTTAAGGGCGCTGATTTGAAAAGTCTGTTAAGACTTTGGTTTGTTTGAGACAAGCTAGGATGAAGAGTATGATGTGTCATTTGAATATGTAAAGAAAAAAATGGTCACATAATAAAAGCCTGCTATTATTATGTCTGTATGGGTGATGACTGTACTGCCAAAGGACTGTTATACATGTTTTCAACATGAACACATGCCAGCTTTGGTATATGTTCAGGAAAGACTCATGGAAACTAATTCCATGGCTAGTAGAAATTACAACTACATAAAGCTAAAATTGCACCTACAAACACATTCTGTAAGACAGAAAGTCAGGTTTCCATCGACATAATGAGGAAAATGGTGTTAATTCATTCATGTATCTGACAGACATTATTAAACCTTTTTATGATCGTGTTAAGGCAATCACAGCTCTTAGGTAAGGTTAATGCAAGACTGTGGTTTTGGTTACTGCAGAAGAAGCTCACAGAGACTTCACACACTCAAACCATGTTTCCCTAACCTCAATCAAAGTGCGTTTGTCGCCTAAACCTAGACACAGATGGCACCGTGGATTCAAACGCGCTGCGCACCATAAATCACGTTATGCACCAATTACTTCCTGGCAACTCTGCCATTCACAAAAGTAACATTGTGTCTCTTTATAACATCATCCACCTTGTGTTTGACATTTGTCGGCACAATGTCACTGAAAAGAGAGTTTAGTGACATATAAGGAGACAGGGTTGTCAGATGTGTTAACACACCCATCCATGAGGAGAAATTTTCCAATAAGAGCATAATTCCTGCGGCAGCCTGGCTCTATCCTCTAATCTCTCTACAAGAACTTTGTGTCTTTGTAGTCTCAACACAGTGAACTGCACACAGAAGCAGACTTTCAGGCTGTCTTCAAACAAAGTC
Source organism: Caranx ignobilis (assembly GCA_021432705.1). Taxonomy (NCBI): domain Eukaryota; kingdom Metazoa; phylum Chordata; class Actinopteri; order Carangiformes; family Carangidae; genus Caranx; species Caranx ignobilis. Next base: position 5,230,341 of record MU269986.1, read on the forward strand.
ACGGTGTCGCGCTGTAAAGTAACGCTGCCTACCTTCACACGTCTGGGTCGAAATTGCCAGATTATCAGTTTCTGAAAGTTGCAAAAATTGTAGAGCGCAAACTGACGTCCCTGATTCCACAGAAGGAGCTTGGCAGATGCTGTTTGAGGATCAACAAGCTCTTTGTTCAAAGCCTTTTCTCATGACCTCAGGTTCTCTGCGATGGCTTACAAACTCAATGCTGCTGCTGATGCAAAGTTTTCAGGATGCCTGAGACTCAAACAGCAGTGATTATTATATCAACAGAAAATCAATCAGCAACTATTACAATACCTGAATCATAAAAATGATTGAAAATCAAATGCCAAACTGGCTCCAGCTTCTCTAGCGTTCTTATGAAGACTGTAAGTCAGATAAAACAGGTCAATTGAAGGCTTCAGTGCTGCCATCTCTTAGCCAATTAACAGAGGAAGGTTAATTGATGGTGAAAATAGCTGTCAGTTGAGGCTCCAGCTGATGAACTGGACTAAAATGTGTCATGCACAGTAGCATGGTCCTAATGTGGGTAGTTCTGATGTATGAATCTTCAGTTCTGAATGGATTTTACAGCGTAGAACATCGAAAATGTCTGTGCTTTTACAACCGAGACAAAAACCACTTGTGCGTCACGACTTGTTGCCTGCTTTTGTGCACCTGTGACCAAGGCTGCAGCAGAGAAAGGGGCATTGTATGAAGTTTTATTATAATTCTAGGAACAACGTGGCCTCAGATCAGCACTATTTACTGCTCTGTGTCCAGCCAACAGTCTCAAAAGGACCCAAAACAAACTCTGTATCTGAAACACGAGCCGGGAGACTGGAACAAAAGTGGTAATGGACGGGCAATCAGGCGGCGGTCCAGGTAGGACTCTACTCTCTGCTGGATTGTGTAATGTCTGTGTTGTGAGTCTAGGTGGGACGATCTCTGTAGATCTGTGAGCGTGAGTGTGTGAGTGGGTGTGTGCGAGCATTGTTGGTGTTGTACATGCATGTGTGTGTGTGTGTGTGTGTTCGTCTGGCTGGAGTGGGTTTGCTGAGTCAAAGGAAAGCAGATCAAGACAGAGCTGCTCAGCTGCAGCCCCTGGCTCCCAAAACAATGAATGTATCCAGCTTCTAACCTCTTAACAAACAGCCAACTGGCAAACACACACTTCAAACACACAAACACACACCTCTGAGGAATGAGCATTGATTTCCCCTGCTTCAAGTCCCTGCTTTATAATACACTCATCTATCATAACCACGCTAACAGAGATGGGGGGGGGGGATGAGAGGAGAGCGGAGGAAGAGAAGGAAAGAAAGAGGTAAAAAGGAAAAGAGGAAAAGGAAAAAAAAAACACAGAAGCCAGCTGCTAAATTGCATGCGAACTATTTCACACACACACTCACACACACACACAAATTCCATCTCTCATCAGCATCAAGCAAACAGCATTTGTCGGCCTCTGCACCCTCCCCTCCCCCCATTCTGAGGTCTAAATGAAGCATGCAGTTCCAAAATGCCATATCGAGTTGGGGGGGGGGGGGTTGAAGCCTGAAATCACATCATTGTATCTTTGAAAACACAGACTGACGAAGCTTTTATGGTCTTAAAATGAAATGAAATGCAAGCAATCAGTTTGGTAGATTAGGCATCGTCTTTTCACCGTTATCTCGCTCGCAAATTGATTCCACTGACACACACACACACACACACACACACACCCAGCCACCCAGACACTTGGAGTCGATGTGATAACTCGACTCACAGCTTCCACTGGTAAGCATGAAGGACTTGATAAGAATGAAGAATCAAACTGTTCAGATGCGATTTATTTGGCCGACGTGCAGCTTTAACGTTCGGTGAAGGTCACTTGAGGTGCACTCGAGGTTTGGAGACGCACTGGAAAAGGAATTTTGAGCAGCTCCATTTTATGCTACTTTGCATTTATATTCCACTTTTCAGAGTGAAATACTTGACTTTTTAAACTGCACTTATTTTACAGCCATGCTCCCTCGTTACCGTGCAGATTCTTCACAGAAAACCACATAACTACTCATTTCTATATGTAGGATAGAGCCAGAGGCAAGAGGTAATTAGTCTTATCTTAATCTAAGAACTAGAAGTAGTAAGAGGCAGCTGATCCAGGGCCGTATAAAGTTGAGATACTCGACCACTAAAACCATTAACCAGTGACAAGTTTTCTCTTTTTCTTTTTAAATAAAGCTTATTGTGTCATTAGACAGCACCTGGATCTCTGGCTTAGTACAAAGCATCTTTTATCTTTAATGTGGAGGGCTTTGATGGCAGCAGCTCTGAGGATACTGTTGACAAGGACCTATTTTGTTGGGTGAATATCATTAATAGTTGCTAAGGACCTGACATGTAGAAGTTTTTCACGTTATAGTTGCATCATGTAACTCTGTGTTGATCAATATTGTTGTTTTGAAATATATAACATGTCAACTAGTCATTATCAGGTGTGTTACTGGGTTTTTATCTTATTTTAGATAAACTCCAGCTGGTTGTTTTCCCCGTCCTCTGCTATAGGCTCTAGTTTCATTCTTCACACACGATCTTCAATCTTCTCATCTAACTCTCAGCAAGAAAACAAATAGCATATTGTTATTCTGCACGAATTCTGCGTACTTTCATGGTCATACTGCAATACTTGTGTATAATTTATATTCTGAATGCAGGGCCTGTGCGACAATATATGCCCAAATTTATTTGGGCAGCTCTATACTTTTGGTTTAGGTCTGTTTGTCATGGCTCAGGCTACAGGTCCCTTAGTTCCAATTAAGGGTAAAGCACACAGTTCGACAATGTTGTGTTTCCAAGTTTGCGGCAACAGCCTGGGGACCTGACAGTGCTCTTGTTGTGCACAAAGTAAGGTCCACAAAGTTAAAGTAGTCCCAGTTTGGCACAGAACAACTTCACTGTTGTGCACACAGCCATATGCTAAACCACTGTACACATTTGGGATCAAGCATGAGGGTGACCAGGTCCTAAACTCTTGTAGAAAGCCTCCCCAGAGGAAAAGAGGCTTATATAACAGATGTCCATAGTTTATAATAAAATTGAAAGGCTTTTGACAATACAGTGTATTTCTACATTGCGCTATTGCTTAGTAGGGCGTCTGACAGCACAAACTGTTTTAATGAGTGTTAATAGCAGCTGATTTCTAATAGATGTGAAGCTGTTTTAAACAATGTTGGCTCTCACAGCCGGCAAAGTGTTGCATGCTGAGAGGCAGAGGGGGGCGGACAGAGGCAGTAACGGGAGAGATACACTGCGTAGCAAAAGTTCAGTGATAATCAGCATCACTTATCACTGGCAGAGAGGGAGAGCGTGAAAGCCCTGAATACTGATGAGTCAAATAGAAAGTGACGTCAGAGAGTACACACACACACACACACGCACACACACATGCAGACTGAAACAGAAACTGAAACAGAAACAATGGTAGGATAGTTAATGATATTATTTTATTATATTTTAGCCTATTTACCATTACTAACAAACTAACCCACTGCCTTTTGCTAACAGTTAGCATGTTAGCATATTTAGCAAAGATTTCATCTTCTTCTCCTTAAACCATGTTGCCTACATTCATCCCTTAATTAATCTACTAATCTTGAATATCTTGTTTATCCATTTCAACTCTTCATAATTGCTATTATGTTAATTTAGCTAGGTTTTCACCATATCAATTTCGCTTTGCTAACTTGTGTGTGCTATTTCTACATAGCTAAACATTAGCACCTGCAGCTTTTGCCGAGGCTGTTGAGAATCAATTCTGTGACTTAAGCATCAAACTTTACTCCTTTACTCAACAGCAGCTGTCTCCCATGGCACAGAGCAACAATAATGCCTACTGAAGTTAGCATGCGAACAAGCTAGCCCGGACTTCACTGTCAAGTTACTGTAGCATTCAGTCTGCCCTGAGAAATAGGGCCAGTGCTGCTCAGAAGGTGCGTTCTGAAGTTTTTGGCAAAAGATCATCACCACCACCCACTTCCAGCAAAACACCATGTTCAGCAGCTGAGAAAACGTACAACAGCCTCTTTAAACAGTTTAGATTTTACATTTAGCTAACACTTTGATCTAATACCTTATAATGGTTTCAATTATCCTATCTATTAACTTTAGCTAATTTCTCATCTTCTCTGCTGGTTTTCACACATTCTCTACACTTGTCAAAGCGCTACAGTCACTCAATATGTTTTTTATTCTCTTTTGTTATAGTTCAAATTGTATTTTCCGCTTCATTAATTGTTAGAAAACCTTCCCATCTGTGGCAGATGGTACAATGGTACAAAAATGCTAAAATGAACCCATTTTAATGAATTCTAGGTTTTGCTATAAATTGACAATCACAAGCTCAGTGTAAATGTCTGTGTGGGTTTGTTGTATAATGGTGTCTAATCTGTACAATCACGCACTCATATCTCTGTATGTACAGTATACGTGCACATTCATGCGTGTGTTTGTGAGAGGGTTCATGTGTGTGCGTGTGTTTGACTGGTACAGAAAAAGTGTGATTCATAGCTGACTCACATATTTAACTCCTACAGAGGCACACTTTTCACAACAGCAGGCGAGCCAAACTCCCACAAACACCCTCTTTCTCTCTGACACACACACACACACATACACGTCTAATAAAACTCAATTTTGCGGTGACTTCTGGGATGTTCGAGAGTCCTATAAAAGATCTGGCCCTCCCTGTCGGGTTATGTGTCATCTGTTCCAAGCACTCTGAACCTTTGGTAACAATAAAAGTTAGACAAGCGTTCCCTGGGATTTGTAAATGCAGGATCTTAGGAGCCCGACAGATATTCAAAGTGGCTTTATGACCAGAAGGTTTCCAGTTTGAATCCCAGTGTCATCTGGGAAGATTTTCCATCAGGGAAATAAAGCAAACTTATCTATTTCATTAATAACAGCTTTTTGTGTTCTTGGTGTGTAATTTCTTACATTTCCTGAGAATAAATATTGGAATTTAGTGTATTCAGTCTCTTTAATACCATTTGCAACATCTCAGTTTCAAAACTGCCTGTGCTTCCTTTCTCTCTCTATCACATTATTTCGAGCCTATTTAATCAGGAGTGCTAAGAGAGAGAGAGAGAGAGGCAAGTGAAGCAAGATGAATCAAACTTTGCCCCAGGCAATGCTAAAGCGAAGAAATATTCACTTGATTGAGATTTTTTTTTTCCTGGTTTTTAAAGCTAGAAAAGTTTCCAAAAGTTTCAATTCCAAGCTCAAACTTTTAATATACATTACATTTTCAAGATAAAAAATATATAGTTTGTAAAACATTGTATTGAAGTGAGGATGCAATTCATTTTGAAAGAGCACTAACCAGATTGCAATATGCGTGGGATTTTAAGCCTACTATGAAAATATAGGGTCATTTCGGGTCAAATGTCAAAAGGTGTCACTAACAGTTATGAGTGTTTCAGCATATCTTAATGCACATTGTATTGGCATCAGACCCATAATTCTGAGCTCCCCAGTCTTATGTATTCTTATACAGCCTGCTGGGCACACATGGTACATGCTAGCAGCTGAACACAGAGAAGCACTTAGCAGCTTAATATAGAAAAAAAACATAGCTAACTGTAGCTAATATATAGTTCAGTGTTCCAAACTGTCACATTGTGAAAAGGGTCATTAATCATGACATTTATTACATCCTGCTAAACAATGCTGCTCAGCTAACAGATAACATGTTGTATGTTGGGGCCTATATGATGATGCATGTAGTTTTCTATATGCAAAATAACAACAGTGACAAAAAGAAACAACATTGTCTTTCTAGCTCCAAATTATAGTTGTCTATTAATAGTAAAGTGCATGTAACAACCTGTTGAAATGTCAACAGTAAATGGTCTCCATTTAGAAGGCTTTCTAAGACTCACTTTGATTAATAGTTCCTGTTGAGTGCTGAAGTAGCACTAGGTTTTGAAGTAAGACTGTCTTTCAACATAACATTGATTTTTCATTACCTCCATTTAATGTTAACATTGAGAAATCCCTGACCATTATCAGTGATTATGTAAACTCAGAGCTGTATCATGAGGGAGTAACTTTAACAGTCCTGTCTAGATTCTTTGGCTACTTAGTGACTGAAACACTTCAGACCATAATTTCCCAAGCACCAGATGTTTGCTCAGAGCACACAAATGAGCTCTTCTGATGCAAACTGACGAATGTTTTAAGTAACATAAATTCTCACGAGGCTTGTCATGTCTCACCTTTAATTTAGAAAAAAAGAAATCTGAAAAGACCAAGAATCCTCTGATCCTAGAAGCTGTCACTATCACTCTGGCAGTTTTCTCTTGTGGTAAGAGGTGTCATCAGATGTGCTCACAGTGTTATCACGGCAGTTTCGCTGATGATTTTCAAGTCTAGCGATCAAATTCATGCAAGGGAAATGAGGTAGGGCTTCCTGTGTGAGCAGATGATAACACAGCACATGGCACAAATTCCCATAATTCCCAGCAATGTACTGTAACGTTTCATATTACCATTGAAGTGTACCACTCCCATATTGTTTTATCCTCGGTCGTGCCAATGCAACACTGTCGCCAAGTCAACAATGGCCAGACCTTCTGGCCCCAAACGCCTGTGGTACATGTGATCTGTATATGTTATTGTATACACACACACAATCCCCACACACACACACAGTATACAAATACAGTATACTATATCATGTTTCCCTCTGTCGCCACAGACACACCCGAGAGACCTAGCATGAATCGAATACCACACTCAGGCATTCCACGTGTGTTGTGTGTATATGTGTGTTTGCGAATGCAAGTGGTTGTATCTGTGTGTGTGTGTGTGACTGTGCAAATGTCCGAGGACCCGGGTGCAGCCTTCTGTTCAGAGCTGGTGTGTGTGTGTCTGTCAGCTGTTCTGCACAGACGGTCTGAGACGAACAACTCACCATACACCCACACACACTGACTACACATACACACACACATACAGGGGCACTTATAAACACATGCCATTTGCACATGACCAGCCAATAACCCATCCAATGATGAGGCTCTGAGAAACTGACACAGTACATCATGTAAATAAGTCTTTGTCACAATTTACATTTGCATTCAACCGAAGCATGTGAGTCAATAGATTGTCTGACCTGCTTTTTATGCATGAAACAGAAATGATGAATAACAATTATTGCTAATATTAGTTATCATTAATCATTTCACAGCTTATGTGGAAGGTGGGACTTTGGAGGAGGTTGTGTTGGATAGATGTGGTACGAAACATGGAGCCATGATGAGTGTTGTTGCCACTGACTGACCTGATGAGGGTGCTATTTAAGGTCAAAAGGTCAAATTTTGACATAAAAATGTTGTCATGCTGTGCGTGGAATTTATTTCTTTTTTAGCCCAGTATTTTTTTAATAGACTTCTGTTGGATGACACACCCTGGTGCATCTGTTACAGCATTTACAGCATTAAACTCAACGGTCTGAGTGGGTGCTATCATTAAATATAAACACTTTGACCCTTTCCCATTAAAGCAAATGGTCAGAATTCACTGTAACTTGTGATCCTAATCAAATATCCTTGCCTCAGTCCAAAATATGTTTTGAGATTGTTAATCATTAACCTCATTGTTTTAGCATGATTTTTGTTGTTTGACATACATATGGCACCCATGTATACTGCAGCCACAGAATTTAGTCTTATGTGCATTCATTTGCTCAAAACCAAACTCACAAGCAACAAATGAAAGAGCAAAAATTTGCAAGGTGCCATTGCATGTGGTTCTTGACTACAACATGGTATCATTTTAAATGAGATGTTGATACAGTGTCCATTGCATGTTCGAAGCCAACAGAGGGAGGACTGAGAGAAGAAGAATGCACACTATTTCTGGCTTCCATGTGGACAAACAAGGTAGAAAAGAGGGAGAAGGATCTAAAGCTAATCATGTAAGAAATGTTACATGACTATAAAAAGATGGGTGCAAAACAAGCTCATATTATCATCTCAAGCAAGAGAGATCAGTTGAGCATGAGCAGAGTCACTGAATTGCAGAGGATGATGTCGTGATGGGAGCAACAGCCGATGTGAGAGCTCAGCAAGATAAACAACATTTGTGTGATTAACAATGACTATAAGAACATTTCTGTACATTTTAACTAATATATAAACTATATAACCTCACTGCTGGCCCTGTGAATTATGCATTTAAAAAAATGTACCACAGACCCGAGTCACAGCAGACATTTTGACAGCAGCTGCAGAAAAAGCACAGATATAACTCAACACTGTGAATGTCTGTGTTTTATTTAAGAGGAGTGATACTTCCAGTCACCTGGTCTTACTGACACATGTGATAGAACTGTTGCCAGGGAATGAAATTTTTCCTCTGTTTTTCCTGCTGTCTGCTGTGAAAAACATCACCTTATTGTAACTGGGTGAATCTGAGTTGACCACAGCCTGAATTTTCCAAGAAACTATAGGATTTTTTTTACAACCACCATTTGGGAGATACTAAAAATAAAGATTTTTGGTGGGGTATTACAACACCCAATTTTGTTTTTAGCACCTAGCAACTCCCACAGATCCCATAAATTTCCTTCAGTCTCGGTTTAGTTTCAAAAATGCCAACAGCTGGGAAACTGGGCGGAAATTTCAGGACGTGATGGCATTATTCACTGCTACCAGAAGCAAGAATTATAGCCTCTGCATGAGCCCAGAGTGCTTTTATGAACTGGATGCACCCTCCAAGAAAGTTCTGAATGACCCTCAAATTGTTGCTATTTTGGCAGATCTTTGCAGTGGATGACTTTTCTTTTAAATGGAAGTTGCGCCATTGGCACCGCAGCTAAAACTTGGCTGTTAATTTTTACTTAATTAGGTGAGATAATAAATCTTATTATTGGCCTGGTCTTAAATGAGTCTCCTTTTGGCAGGTGTTTTTGGGGAAGCCTGTTTGATATTGTCACTGGATGTTGAGCCAAATCGAGTTGTTACCAACATGCAAAGTGTTGTAACTACATCAGCTACTCAATGTGTTTTTATGAGAGGTTAATTATGATAGGTGGAAAACCTGGAGCCTAAAGTCTTGATGCCTCATTCTTGATGGTTTAGAGCTTTTTATTGTGACAAAAGCTGGAAATATAGAAAATATATGCATCGCATTGTATCAAGGCTTTATCCACACGCAGGAAAAACAAGAATGCAGCATTATGCATCAGCAACAGTCATTCTTTTTTAATGTGTAAAGGAGTGTTACAATGTTCACTCAGGCCGCTGGGTACAGACCTAATCAGCCTGGCTGCTGAATTATGCATGACTATAATCACTGGTCTGATCGCTGCCAGATATCACCAGCACTGTTATAAACAGAACGCAATTACACTCTCTGATAAATACTAAAGCTACTAATTTGAACTTTTTGTGTATTTTTAATTATTTTTCCCCTAAAGAGGCTATACTGCTCCTTAATTACCACTTGGCAGCATTTAAGGTGATAGGATTTACACTGTTAGTCTAACGGGATGGGAGCATTGACCTCAATCCAGGTGGGTCAGTTGTCTCATGTTAAAAGTCTCCTCTTTGTCAGAAAACAGTGGCTTGTTAGAATCAGAGCCTCTATAATGACTGAGCTGAGAGGTCAGATGACTAAGAGATGCAAAAGTGTCATAAAACCTCTATAAAGAGAAACAAAACAATCACGGAGAGGTGCAAAAAGGACGTGAAGAGGTGGAAAATGATTACAGTGACCCACAGTGACCACAGAGACACAAAATGACCACAAAGAGACACAAAACTACTACAGTCAGATGCAAAAAACCACAAATGATGTGAAACACTAACAATAGGGATAAAATCAAACGGCACAGTGACTTAATGACAACACCGGCATGCAGAATGACCACAATCTGACCACAAAGTTATGCTTCACTGCTGCAAAAAATAACACAGCATGATGCAAAAGGACTACACAGAGCCCCTTCATTGTTTCCCTGGGTGTCTGTGCATCTTGTTCCTCCCTTAATGCCCATGTACAACACCAAATAAACAATGTATCTCGTGGCAAGGGCCAACTGGGCATTCAGTCTGAGTCCTCACACATCTCTTACTCAATCCCCAGATGACCCCCCCTCCCACCCCCCTTCTTTGGAGCAGTGCCCCACACTGGCCCCCTCACCCCAAGTTTCTACACCCGGCCGTGCTCTCAGCACTGAAGTTTGGCTGCTTGTCCTCCCGTCACTTACACATTACATCATCAGCCACGGATCATCAGGTGCTAGCACGCACACACCTCCCACGCAACACATCATCACCAACCTCTGTCTCTCCTGCATTAGCTACCTACTGTTTAGTTATGAAAACTGTGTGTGTGTGTGTGTGTGTGTGTGTCTATAGCTTACCTTTCATCCAGTCCACCACCTGGCTCGTGCTCCATTTGCTCACCGGCTCCATCACCAGCGCCATCGAGGAAACTTTGCGCTGACTCTCCGTTGCGCGCAAGCGGTGTCGTTAACCCAAAACAGAGCTCTGTCAGCCGGGCGCACCTCCCCCGACCCTCCCGCCCTCCTCCCCTCCCTGCGTCCCTTCCCTCCCTCCGCAGCCAGGTGACTCCTATATTTGTATTTTATCTTTATGTTTTTTTTCCCTTTACACTGTCCCGGTCAGGTCCCCCTGTCGCCCCCGGCTCAGCCCGGTGTCGTGTCCCGTTAACGCAGTGCCCTCAGTGCGGGACAGCCCGGGCGTGTGTGCAGCGGAATCCGATACATTCCCCTGCTCGATCCGGTGTGACATGTGTTCTCTCTCTCTCTCTCTCTCTCTCTCTCTCTCTCTGTCTCTCTCTCTCCCCCCTCTCTCCCCCTCTTTCTCAGTGCGCTAGTCCTGGCTCTCAGCGCTTGTGTGTGTGTGCCTACTTGCTTCCCGCGCGTGTGTGTGTGACAGAGAGGAGTGTGTGTAGGTGTGTGCGCAGCCGCTCCGTTACCGACAGCAGCAGTGTAGGATAGATAAGTCACACCGGACTCAGCATCCGACAGCATCTCTCTCTCTCTCTCTCTCTCTCTTTCTCTCTCTCTCTCTCTCTCTCTCTCTCTCTCTCTCTCTCTCTCTCAGATATGATTAAACCGTGCGCGCTCCCCGTGGGTGGCTCTGCGCGCACTATATCAGTGTATTTCCCTCTGGAGCGATATAACCATGCAGATATGAGGATATGAGGAGATACGGGGGGAAGATATTCTCAGAAGATGTTTAAGCAGGCCGTGTGTCTGTGTGTGAGTGTGTAACAGTGAGTTCGGAGAGATCGTACCTCTGGGGACGTGAAAACATGGGGTATACGCACTTTATGCTGTGTGAGGAAACTTAATGAATCCTCAGCCAACCTCTCCACCTCCACACCTCCATCATTTCACTGGAGCTTCAAAGCGCTCCTTTCTCTCTTGCACCTGTTTCACAGCACATTTACTCACTGTGATGGAAAATGAACAGTCCAGGCCATGGAAGTATCTGCTGACTTTTTTGTCCCTTTGGCTCATTCAGTCTGGAATTAAATTATAGATGCCTTGTTAAAGCGCCTAAATTGCAAAAGTTCAAAAGTGACTGGACAGATATTTCTGGGGCGACTTCATTTGCGTTGGTTTGTGCATAAAAGAGGTCGCATGTCTGCCATCATTAGTGAGGAGGTGACCGTGCAAGAGAAGAAGATAATGATGCAGTTCAAAGAAGCTGAATTCTACCAAAGAGATATCAAAGGTGGCTGATTTGCTCAAATCAACATTTGGGACATTCAACATTCAGCAGATGTCATGGTGAAGAAAAGCTCTGATGACTCCTCAGCGAATGAGCATCTCCAGGACGTTGGCGTACATGTTTCTTCATCAGTAACAGTTAAGAGACCAGAGCCTCTGAGGATTCACTGCAAGATGCAAAATGCTGCTAAAGCTCAAACGCAGAAAGGCCAGGCTGCAGTTCACAAAAACACACGCACGAGGGGAAAACCGACAGAGCTCTGAAACAAAGACAAACCCCAAACCAGCCACTATAGTCATGATAGAAAGAGGAAACTGTGAAGAGGCGGAGTAGAAGCTCACAGCCCAAAGCCTCCACATCATCTGTCAAACATGCCGGTGTTTCTGTCATGGCCAGGGTTTGCATGGCTGCCAGTGGAACCGGCACACTGGCATTTATTGATGGATTTACTGCTGACGGGCAGAAGCAACAGGATAAATGCAGAGGTGTACGGGAGTGCTCCAAGAGCTCAGATTCAACCAAATGCGTCAAAAGTCATTGGGCAACATTACATCATCATTCAGCAGGACAAGCAGCCTAGAAAAGAGCCAAAGCAAATAAAGAGTTTTGCAGAGTCAGTCACCTGATCTCAACCTGACTGAGCTGAACCCCTGTCGATGACTTAAGACAGAGACAGGATAAATCCAAGTGCCAGGAGACATCTGGGTCAAAAGCTTCAGGCAGTCATTGACTGTAAATCAAATATGGTTCAGTGTAGAATAACCCTAACTGTAAAAGGCACAGCTCTGTCTATATGAGCTAGTCCTCCAACTTAAACAACCATAGGTCATTTGGAGTAGGGTTAGGCACAAAAACTAGGGTTTAAGAAAAGATGGGAAATTACATTAGAATAAGTGCTTCCACAACATTAGCCTATCTCTGTTGTCAGGGTAACAATCATTTCAATGTGGTTGACTCGTCAACTTGTCAAAGAGTAATAAAAACATAGGCTACAATACAATGTGCATTTATCACCAGACGTTGCTCTTGTCATAGTTATTGGGCAACTAGATGTTGCCTAGCGACAAAACTTAATGTAACTGATGATAACCTGATGCACAAATGACCCATGGGTTCATTTTTTACAGGATGACAGTCTGTCCATATTGATGTAAACCAAGTTTGATTAAAGTAGAGACTTCACACCTCTATGTAGCATCCAGGTATTTATTTAAATTTAATGGGCTGAGGCACAGAGGTAGGAGAACAGAAAATAAAAATGATCTAATTATCAGAGGATCCTCTACTCTGCACACAAACTGTGGACAGATTAAGTCAAGAGTACAGCCTACTGCTGGAGTTAAATAAGAAAAGGATGGCAACATATTCCTCTTGTAACTTAATTTCCCATGTGGCTGTAACTGTACACTGTGACAAGTTTTTCTTTCATTGTTGAATAAACATCTTCCAAGTCTCACTAATGAATTCCTATACATATTTACGCTTAGCAGTGGGATATTAACTTAACACACTGTAGTAATTTCAGTCAGTGTGGCCACATAGTAAGAATATGATGACAACATTATTCAATTCAATCAAATTAAAGATTTATTGTGTTGAAATTGTGTGTGTGTGTGTGTGTGTGTGTGTGTGTGTGTGTGCATGTGACTGATGGAGGCAGGCAAGTACACTGCGCACACATCTCAGCTCCAATAAAAGGAACAGAGCAGAAGCACTGGAGATAAACATCAGATCTGGTTTCTTTTGATTTGATTCACTGCTGCGTCATCTCCTCTGTAGGTGGATGTATGCACATACACTATCCAGACTGTGATCCAGTGCAAAGAGCAAGGACACAAAGATTTTCCTTTTCCAACTGAGACCTCTGCTGGCGACAAGTGATGTTGATGGTTGTACAGTGAAAGAGAGCAGGAGGCTTTAAAGGGGACATATTATAGAAATATCAGTTTTTGAAGGCTCTTAAACTTTAAAGCCCTAGTGGTCCTGTAGTGTTAACACAGTCTGGATGTTTTGCTTGCCCTCTGGCTCCCAAAATGAGAGAACTGACAAAAAACACATCTGTAATTTGCAGGCTCCCTAGATTGAAATCCATATGGTTTTTCGAGCTGTTCCCTCGGTTGTCCGACAATCATGTCATTAGTTTTCGAATTTGCATAACACCACCCCTACCTGTGAGTACCAGGGCTAGCAGTAGTTCATTTGCATATAAAGGGACAGGCACTGAAATCAGCCGTTCTGAACAGGCCTGTTTCCTGTGGATGAAAAGAGAGCTGTGATGTTTGATCCTTGGGGAATTTTGACCGAAGCATGTCACAGACATGTCTTTAAGACACCTGGGAACTATGTTAATTTGTGGAAAAGAGCCTTAATATGTCTCCTTTAAGCTTTGCTGCTACTGGATACAACAGCAGAGACTTGAGATTTTATTCTTGGGTTTTTCTTTGTTGAAAAAATGAAGTTCAGTTTACCAGAAAGTGTTAAGTAAGGAGGCCTGAGTGTCACTGGTTCCACTTGTACCTAGGCTTAGCTGTAATAGAGGATTAGGGTCAGTGAGGATGAGACACCAAAACTGTTGTAATTCATGTCCATACGCAACAAAGTCAGCTGCTGATTTCTTAAGTTTAGCAAAAAGGGACAATTTTAAGAAAGAATAGGATCAAATGTAGTCATCATGTTTTCATCACCAAATTACTTCCCCATATAGGTCTACCCAACTTGTGAAATAGAGGGAAAAACAAATTAATGCAATTACTTCTTAGAGTGAAGTAATTTAGACTTATTCTATTTGGGCACCAGTGATTTTGAAGGGGTGTATTATACTTTTACGTTTACAGACACAATGAACTACAGATCATTTACTCATAAGAGGAACTGGTGATTAATAATACATGAATAGGGAAGTGGAAAGGGGATTTGAGAATAGATTAGAGAATATGCAAACACTGATAAATCATTTCTTTACATACAATTGGCTGGCATGTGTGAACTGCAGGTGGACAGTTTTATTACCTCACTAAATCATCCTCACTCTAGTGAGACAAAACTCTGATTTATTGATTTACTTAAGAGATCACCAATACCAATGTGAATAATCATTGGGGGCTCTGTGATGGAAGATCAAACTTCAAACTAAAGTAGAGGAACAAAAAAAACTTAAAGTTAAACCAGTAATGGGGCGCCGCGTCGCGCAGTGGGTTAAGCGGGCGCCCCATATGCAGAGGCTATAGTCCTCACTGCTGTAATTTCCTGTAACTGTGCTATCCAATAAAGGCAAAAAGCCCCACAAAATATACTTAAAAAAAAGTTAAACCAGTAATAGTGTATTTATTTCCATTTGCTGCTAAAGCCTAAAATATTTCAATTCAGAAACAGCACACGTCCTGGACACAGTATCCAAGTAAAGTGAAACAAACTGGGACTTTTTTTTTTTTTTACCCAAGCAAGACTGAGTCACTGTTGTATCATGTACATCATCCAGAGAAGTAACTCCTTCTTCTGTAACATTTTTTGAAATACAGTATATTCTAAATTAATTTGGAAAAATAAAAGATGAAACACACACAGCTCACAGATGAAAGGACTATATAACAAATGTTTGGTAATGTACCTCCCCTACATGGCCCAATCAATATGGTGGCATAGAGGCAGCATGCTAGTTTGCTAGTTACCATGACAACTTCTTAGTGTGCAAGTTAGCTCAAACATGCTGTTTGTTGTTTGGTCAAGTGCCAAAGTGTCAGGATTGTTTCCTTAGGTCATCACATGAAGCCCCATGGTTGTCTGAATCTGTTTTATACTGCAGTCATGGCTTTAACTGTTGTTCATTTGCTCCTGAAATGTCATGTAGCCTTTTTACATACAAAAAAAGTCAGTGTGAAGAGTGAAGTGTTGGTTGTTGTTCAACTGTACCTGTAATCATTATTACTACACTTTTTAGCAGAAGTAATGAAATCAACAGCTCTCTCTACAACATTAAACCTAGTTAATTGGGGTTAAGCCAATGGTCATGAGAGTAAATGACATTTACTGTACATCTAGAATTGGATTTTTGACAGAAATGTATTACTGTATACAAACAGCAACATAATAGTATAAATATACTGTAAATAAACAATATTGTTTTAAGGGCTGACAAAAAATCGAAGATGCTGAATTCAGTTTTCTGAAAATACTAACAAGGAGTATTGTACTCATTCCTGAATATCTTATCTCACTGAATACTGCACTATAAACTATAAATGTAAAAGTGAAGATACTCCTCCCTCTGAGCTAATCTCACTTCCTCAGTTGATCCATGAAAAAGAGAAGAGACATCTGCCAGAGGAAAATGGTACAACCACAGAGCAAGGCGTTTCTTTTCCTCATGATGTCTGGGCATTGAAGGGATGGGTATCATTTGTATTCTTTTGAACTGAGACACACTGCATTTGAACAAAGAAAGATAACCAAACTACAAGAGTCTGTGGATTTTCTCTGGATTTGACATAGTAAGTAACAGAAACTTTGGTCCTTTTCTTTTTATTTCATTTTATCATAAACCAATGCTTGAGACAAGCATAACAATCTTCTATTTTTCTTGTAAATTGTAGTATTACCTTTTTATTATTTTTTTTACTTTCTCATGAGATTGTTGCTGAAGTTCAGATCTAGTTTCCTCTATTTCCAAACCATATTGCACCAAAATGTTGTAAGATTTTATTTTAGTGTTAGTGTTACAGCCTCTAATGGCCCTTGTTTGTCTGTTTTATTTCATTTTCAGCGTTATATTCTTCAGTTTTATGTGCCTGTTGGAGAAAACATAAGGTTTCTGCCAGTTGGACTTCACTTATAACTGATATTTAACAATGGATTTTGGATTGAAAGAGAATGAATCAACTGCAACAAGAGGAAGAGGACATTTACAACTCATCATTTTTCTGCATTTAATGAGTATCAGCAGTTTATTTGCTCCAGTCACAGGATTTGCATTGAAGAATTGCCGAATCAGTTACAATATTGCCTTATGTGCCCAGAGTAAACTCACATCTGTTCCTCAGGACATTCCCTCAACAGTTAAAGGTTTTGAATTAGCTGCAAACAAAATCTCAAGAATAAAGTTATCAGATTTCAAACATTTTCCAGTTTTGACACAGTTGGAACTAAATCGTAACTTCATTTCAAAGATAGAAAGTGGTGCTTTTCGCAATCTGATTTCCCTCAAGAAGTTAAATCTAAACAATAATAAGCTTGGTGAACTTGGAGAGAATCTTTTTAATGGTCTGACCAACCTGACCGAGCTCAGACTCGTTGGTAATCGTATCAGAGCTGTGGCATCAACGTCGTTCAAGTCCTTGATAAGCTTGAAATTTTTGGACCTTTCTCACAACAGACTGTACGATGTGAAAAAAGTTCATTTGATAATACAGCATCTGCCAAATCTGCTGGAGTTGTATATTAAAAACAACGGCTTTAATGATTTTCACTCGTGGGAACTAACAAACAGTTCGATACCACTTAAATACCTTGATATATCTCAGAATCCACTCACAGTTTTTCAAATCACAGGGGATGTTTTTCCAAATCTCACCTGGTTTAACATTGGCAGCTCTTCTGTAAAGCAACAGATGAAATGGGATGTGCCCAATAAGGCTTTCTTTAATACAGTGTCTACTGTTGACATGACTGGGCTTAGAATAGCTTTTAATGACTTGAAAACACTGTTTGAGACTGTTAACTCCTCACTGTCATCTCTGAGGATGAATTCACTGAAACAAAACGTTGCAGCGCTGGTCAACATTTCCTGTTCCATCCCAACAATGTCCCGACTGCAGCTCCGCCGTTACAAACTGAATTTTGTCAAGTCTGATTTGTTGAAGTTGTGTGTCAATATAACTGTTGTGGATTTGGCAGAAGATGAAATATTAAACATCAGTGACGACGCCTTCAGATCAATTCCGCGTTTAAGAATCTTGAATCTGGGTCGCAACAAACTTTCATCCGTACCAGCCGCTACAAGGAATCTACCGATTCTTCAAGAGCTGGATCTGAGCTCTAATAAGATCAGCAAACTTGGGTGTGATGATTTCGCCAACCACACGATGCTTAGACAGCTCAACCTTTACCAGAATTCAATCTCAGCGCTGCACGAATGTCTTTTCAAAGATTTAATACAACTGCAAGTTTTAAAGCTACAGAGCAATCACATCTCTCAGTTAAATGGTGCTTTCAGCAAATACTTGCCTAACCTTAGACAGCTGTATCTGAATCAGAATGTGCTCACTGTTCTTAAATATGAGGAATTCAAAGGTTTACAGTCCCTATGGAATTTGTCATTGCATCAAAACAAAATAAATCGCCTATACAAAGGGTGTTTCATTGGACTGACAAACCTTACCGATATCCTGCTACAGCAGAATGCCATTACGGACGATGGAATAAACAATGGGAGTTTCAATGATCTGATAAATTTAAGAAGACTGGAATTGAGGGAAAATAGCATTAGACATACAAGCAAAAATTCAACAGCACCATTTTCTAAGTTGTCCCGTCTGGAGTCATTAGCTATTGGCTCACAGCGTGGCAAGGGGAAGTTTTCTTTTCCTCACAACTACCTGCAAGGTTTGACGAGTCTGTTAGTTTTCAATGCCAGGAACATTCAGCTTTTGACCGTGCAGAGTGACATGTTTATTTACACACCTCAGCTGCAAGAACTTGACATTAGTTCAAATGAACTTGTGGATATTAGTCCAGAGGTGTTTTCTCCGATACCAAACCTTAAAAGCCTTTACATATCGAGAACAATTCTTCGGTCTCTAGATTTTCTTAGTAATGCCAACCTCACCAAACTGGAGTTCTTGCAGGCAAGAAAGAATCAATATTCAGTTATCAGTGAGGAAACAATAAATGCTTTACCAGCTCTTGTTTATGCAGATCTTCAGGGGAACAGTTTCACCTGCGATTGTGATAACGCATGGTTCCTCCACTGGGCACAAAACAACAGCCAAACACAGGTTTTTGATGCCTATAACTTCACATGCAACTATCCTGAGAACCTCCAAGGCACAAAACTGTTTGAACTTGACATCTCATCCTGTTCAGTAGACATTGAATTCATCTGCTTTATCTCCACCTCATGTGCAACCCTCCTGTTTATGGTGGTGTCCTTCACCTACCACTTCCTGAGGTGGCACCTGGCCTATGCCTACTATCTCTTCTTGGGTTTACTCTTTGACACGAGGCATAAAAACAAGCACACTCCCAATCAGTATGATGCCTTCATCTCCTATAACACCCATGATGAGCCCTGGGTCATCCAAGAGCTGCTGCCCAAACTGGAGGGAGATCAGGGCTGGAGACTGTGTCTGCACCACCGAGACTTTGAGCCAGGTAAAACCACTTCAGCTACATTTTAATGAGCAAACAATGGTGATAATACTATTAAATTTAGCAGACAGATGTTAGAGTAGAAGAAAGAGTTTTGAGTTTGGCAATCACACAGATGTGGTGTTCTTCTTCAGTACATTCAGAAGACACATGTTCACTATAACCTGTAATCTGGGGGTTAATATGAATAAGGAATCACTGCTGCTGCTTTTGTACTTCCATCACTTTCCCAGCAGGTGTCAGCATATTACTTTTCATGTTGCACCATCAGAGGAACTCACTGGGAGTGACGTAGTTGTGGTTTAGGTGTTTTACACTTTCACCTCTGTTCTTCCTCAGGCAAGCCCATCATAGACAACATCACAGATGCTATTTATGGGAGCAGGAAGACCATCTGTGTGATCAGTCGCAAGTACCTCGAGAGTGAGTGGTGCTCCAGAGAGATCCAGGTGGCCAGGTAACGTCTTTGTTCAGTTTACATGAAGCATGCCTGTGTGATAATTAAGCAGATGTAAATGATCTCTGAAAACATTCAATTATGTATCTACACATGTAAGAATTCATGCTGTAAATGTCAGGTTGTAGTTAATACCTAGTTAAGGGCAACTTACGGCAAGTAAGTGGCTTCAAAAACCCAAATCAATCAAAGCTTAGAGAAAAACAAAGCAGTTCAGGAAGCATGACAGACTTACAGTGAGCATTAAGGATATGACTCTAAAGGGCCAGCTGTCATGAGGGAGAGTTAATAAGAAAACTGGGAGGAAATGTGTAAGGAAGAAAAAGCAGGTGGGGTGAGGTGGGGGTGGGGGTGGGGGTGGGGTAAACACAATAGGGCAGCCTTGCAAGTTCTGTCAAATAGTTACCTCAATTTGAACAATAGGATGATGAAGATAACGGGAATCTATGATAAGAGTTAAGATCTTTCAAGGAACCTGATAAAAATAGCAGGTGTAGATTGTCATGTTTCAGGACCCAAACACACTGCGGAGTGATTTCAAAGTAATTTATTTGGGGGGGGGGGGACAACAAATAAAAGCACCGTACAGCGAAAATAACAATATCAACAAAATCAGAGCAACTCAAAAGTAGACAAAACCAAGAACTCACGAGAACCAGGAAATGGAGGGAGGAAGACGATGTTATGCTTCTCCTTCCTACAGTCTGCTATAAGTATTCACATTGGACACAGGTCATCTCGAAGCACACCACAGATCAGAAACACACTGCACACCAGCAAGGCCATGGCTGGGGATGGGAAGTGAGGGAGAGGAGGCCTGTTGGCACTGGTCGGTTTAAAAGTCTCCATCCACCAATCAGCTTGAAGCATCCTTGTCATGTGATCCTGCAACTCAACAGACACTGATCTCTCTCTCTCTCTCTCACACACACACACACACACACAAACACACATATCAGTCACAGGTTACACAAATCAGTCACAAAACAGTATCAGAGGGTGAATGCTCACAGACAAGGGGAAGGCAATGAGGCACAGGTGCAACTCATTGGGGGGGGGGGTTGCTGATTGAAGGTGGGGAAATACAAGAAGGCAGAAGAAGGCACAGGGGATTTTCAAAATAAGCAGCAAAAACTAAAAAAGGTAACACATGGAGGATGTGACGTAGATCATCTTTTAATAGCACCACCAAGAGCAGCACACATGACAGCAGCGGTAGGAAATCTCTCATTTAAGAGGCAGAAACCAGACTCAGAGTGGGCAGCCATCTGCCTTAACTGGTTGGGCTGGAGAGAGAGAGAGAGAGAGAGAGAGAAACAAACATTTTCCAAAAATAATAAAAATATTTCCTGAGTTCCTCCTTCTCAGTAACTTAGAAAGATCCCAGTACTGTTTGGGAGAGAGGGAGGACTGCTGTAAACTGGCAGCAAGATAGTAGCATGGCATGAGCTCTGCTTCTCTTTTTGCCCCACATAATTAGTAATTAAAGAGGAACTATGCAAGTCTGGTCACTTTCTTTTTCCTTTTTTTCTCACTGCTAACACTGGGTTGGAGGTGCTGATCTTGCAACATTGGTTTTCAGCCAAGAGACCCTAGGTGGAAGTCATTTAACCATCGCAAATACTGAAGCTGTTTCAGTTTCCATAACCCTCAGTGCAGAAGAGCAGAGCAGGAGGTGGTCCACAGTTGCAGATCAAGACTCTGTAGCTCTGAGGATGGGAGAACTGTTAGAGAAAGGGGAGGAAGAGAGGCAGAGAGAAGGAGAAAGAGAGAGATGTACACAGCCTGGGTGGTCATGTGTTTGAGAGAAAAAACAACTGGTTAGGATGATGCAGTGATCAATAAGACGTTTACAGCAATCTCATCAGCAGTACAACCTGAACTTGACTGTCAGTGAAGAGTCAAGCTGTTGTATTGAGGCTGAGGTTGTATTGATTCACTGGAGGTCAGGTGAGAACAGGAACAAAGCCTGAACTTTAGAAACTGAGCTGTATGAAGGTTGAGGCATCAAAATAAGTTGAGTTTGGATTTGAAGGCCTGAATGTAGTCAAAGAAATATCCACATAAGTTTGCTTATTTTCCACATCATCGCATTTCATATCTTCTGATGATGATAATAAAATTAAATATGTGGTGAACTTAATGGACTCTGAAAGTCCATTATATAATGGGTGGGAATGGGGTGGCTAACCTCTACACCACGGCCCTGAGGAAGCGAGACTTTGGTCACAGGCAGAATCAACAATAGCCTGGAACAGAAATGGTAACAGATTCAGTGTGGAAATGAAACTTTGTCACAGACCACTCGACAGAGGAATCAAGAGAGTGGAGGGTACTTCAAGTGCTCTTATAAAGTTTCCCAGAAAAGTAAGGTATTTACAGTCAGGGCGTGTTTCTTGCATGACTTTCATACCAAGAAAGAATACTTAGTTGTTTTTTTATTACCTAATAAAAATGACATTACTCTAACCCTTCTTTTTTATCTTCAGAGTTTAGCCTCTTAGCTGCTGCTCTAACACCTATGCAAAAAATCTCATCTAAAATCCCACTGACACTAATGACAAAAACATTCTCTCTCAACACATCATGTAGCTTGGTGAATATGTTTTGATCGGGAGGGTCTTTGTTAACGTCATTTAGAAATTACCACCACGGGAAAGCAAGGCCTATCACGCAAGATACTGCAGCTTCACTTTATCATGCAACATACTGTAGCTTCAACTTTAGAGTCCCACATCAGGCCACAAAGCTAAAGTTGAGTGACCCCTCTCTTGTGGTGAAAATGGATATAAAAATACATTCATCATGTATGTGGATTAATATTTTTCCCCACATGGGCCTGTGTTGTGATTTTTGCTTTTACACTCCAGAAGCAGTTCTCATGGAAATTTCACATCCTCATGACATGTTTGTGAAATATGTGTGAGAAAGTCACAGATTACGTGTTGACTTTGCACGTATATGTTCTCATCACCTATTGTTTCACCTGCCCAGCTTCCGTCTGTTCGATGAGCAGAAGGATGTGCTGATCCTGGTCTTCCTGGAGGACATCCCCGCCTGCGAGCTGTCTCCTTACTACCGCATGAGGAAGCTGCTGAAGAAGCAGACCTACCTGAGCTGGCCTCGAGCCCAGAAGCACGCCGAGCTGTTCTGGGAGAAGCTCCGCCAGGCGCTGAGGACCGGAGAAGAGGATGGTGAAGGCGTCCTCCAGTTCACTGTTGTGGACAGACAGTGGTAATGGAAGGCACAGCCAGCTCTTTGTGATGTTTACAGTTTTACAGCTACACATTATACTGTAGTTCACTGGTTTCCTGGAGTTACTCTGGACTTTTTTGTTCCGTTTTGCTCATTTTAGTAGCTGCTATTTATTTTTCCACCACAAATTGAACTAACCTTATAGGTTTACATTTATCACCAAGCTTGACATTGTAAAAAACAGCCTAACACATGAATTAACCAAACAGCATGAGCTGGTTTCAAACAGGGTTTTTTCCATCACCCATTTCTCTGAAAGCTTGACCCACCCCTTCCTTTTGCAGTTAGTTTGGAGTTAGATGAGAAAATCGTGATGTTCTCTACTCATAAGGGTCCTATGTATTTATCACATTTGTTTTTATTGTATGAACCTTGTGGAACTCTGAGTTCTCCTGCTTGTGTCAGTAAGCTGTTTTTTTTATTACTTTTATTGTTATTGTTTTATTGTTATTACAGTGGTCTGTGTCTGTGGAACAGAAGACCTGTGTCCTTTATTTATTTATTATTATTTTTGGATGATTTTCCTTTCAATAACCTACAGTTGTTTCTTTTTTGATATGGTAAAGGTATTCTCAGTTGTTAAATCAAGCCATATATGTGTGTGTGTGTTTGTGTGTGTGTTTGTGTGTGTGTAGTTGGACTTTGACAATAAAGAAAGTGATAAACACCACAAGCATGAGCACAAGCAGAAGAAGACACTTATTTGTCTGTCACATTTATATAGCACATTTCCTGTCAGAGACAACTCAATGTGCTTCACAAATAAGCAAAGCAGAAAACAAAAATGTAAAAATGCAAATAAACAGAGCCGTATATTGCACAGATATACACAGTAATATATATGTTGGTGACTGAGACTGGCCTCTGGGTAAGAGAGTGTGAAAAGAAATGTACTGGGTCTGTTTTTGAGAGCATTGATTGGGAATTCCACTTTTGGGGGGCATGACCACTAAATGCTGGGGGATGACAAGGAGACCACCGGACAGACAAAGCCAGGTCAGACAGACACGTGATAATCTCTCCTGTCAACCTGTGAGTGTGCATGCATGTGCATGTGTGTGTGAATGAGCAGACTGAAGTAGGAACCACCTGCGGAAATTTCACAACCAACCCAGGGAATACGAAAATAACCATGAAGATTATTATGCAAACTTTTCATATGCTGTTCATCAGAAGTCATAACTTCAGTGGTTAGACAGACAGTTGACAGTTGACATATAGTAGCTCTTCTTCTGGTTCCTATTCCTATTTTTACCGGATTGTCATCTGCGTCTGCTCACCTCACATCTGTATTTTTAATTTATGTTACCATGCAGAATGAAAACGACAAATAAAGTAATTCTACACAGGTTAAATGTTGTCTGAGTTAAATTACTATATCTGTGTACATGGAAATTATTCAAATTTTTGTTGACTTGCTGACTGACTTGCTTGGCTGAGACCAACCAGGGTTATCTTCTCTCCACCACTGTCCATCAGAGGAGAGGATTATGCCAAATGGGCTCATCAGATCAGATAGGATCTTTGAAAGCACCACACTTCTCTGTCAACTGGATGTCATGACATTTAAATAAAGTTATAACATGCTTGGTGTCGTCACTGAAGAATAGATGAACTCCAGAGTTCATGATTTTTACCTTTTTACCTTTCAGGTTTTATCGAGATGCGATGTCTTCAAGTCAGGTGAAATGAGGAAGTGTCTGGACAACGCAGGACACTGCCTTTGCTGGAGCGCAACAGTCATTTCTGGAGGCCTGGAGGAAGTGATAAAAACCACAGTTTCCTGCATGACACAAAAGAGAATGCAACTTAGAAGATGTCACTAGATTACAAATTTACATAGCCTTTCGGTATATTTATCCCTTAAGTATTTCTTTTTCCAGAAAGGTAGGTTAACACAACTGCATCTCTTAACATGCATCAAAAATGATCATCATTAAAAAATGAAACCAAATGGCTCTTACAGAAAGCAAACTCATTAATCGAAAGAAAAAACAACTCAGTACTGTAACTCTCACTTCCTTCCATCAATAGAGGAAAATGAAAGAGGACATGATCTGCGGCTTAAAGATGTTCAGCGACACAGAAAGACACACACAGCAACACACACACACACACGACAGCAATATTAACTTCACTCTTTTGAACTGAGATACATTCTTTATTTGGACAAATGAAGATAATTACAACAAGATTCCAGGGATTCCAGACTGATTGAGTGAGCAGCTGTTCCTCAGGACACAGTGAGTACCAGAAACTATTTTTATGCCATTTGTTCATGAGGAGAATTCTAACTCATGTTCATGTAGGAAATCAGTCTGTCATTCACAATGTCATTTTAATTCGTCTCGAATATTAGGTTACAAGACTGACCAGTTTAGACTGATATTTGATTGTAGGTATATTGGAAATGCATTTCTACTAACATTAACGATCATCATTGAGAATTTACAATGTCTTGTTAGTTAGACGGAGCTTGTTCTTTGTTTTTCGTTTTTAAACAGATTTAAAAATGGCTCCTGGAGTAAAAGATGGCAAAAAAGAGACAACAAGAGGAGGAACAACTTTGCAACTTGTCATTCCTCTCTGCCTGCTGAGTATCAGCAGTTTTGTTGTCCCGGTCTCAGGATTTGCGCTGAAGAATTGCCGAATCAGTAACGATAAAGCCTTATGTAGCAGCAGTCATCTCAGAGCTGTTCCTCAAGACATTCTCTCAACAGTGAAAGGTTATGACTTGGCTGCAAACAAAATTTCAAGAATAAATGCAACAGATTTCAAAAAATTCCCACTTTTATCAGAGTTGGACCTAAGTAACAACTTCATTACAACAATAGAAAACAGAGCATTTGTCAATCTGATTTTCCTCAAGAAGTTAAATCTAAACCATAACAAAATTGCTGAACTTGGAGAGGATCTTTTCAAAGGTCTGAGCAACCTCACTGAGCTCAGGATTACTCGCAATCACATCGGCACTGTGGCACCCATGTCCTTCAAGCCCATGACAAGCTTAGAGTTCCTGGACATTTCTGACAACAAACTGTACACCGTGACAAAAGTCCATCCAATAGTACAGCATCTGCCAAATCTACGAGAGTTATACCTTCAAAAAAACTATCTGTCCACTTTTAAGTCATGGGAACTGACAAACAGCTCGATACCACTGAAGTACTTTGATCTGTCTCACAATGCAATGACAGTTTTTCAGATCACTGCAGATGTTTTTCCAAATCTCACCTGGTTTTCCATTGGCAGCGCTTCGACAAGACAAGAGATGAAATGGGATGTGCACAATAAAACTTTTTTAAGTCGAGTGTCTACCCTTGACATTAGCATCCTCCAAATGTCTTTCAGTGACATGAAAACATTATTAGAGTCCGTAAACTCTTCACTCACACGTCTGAGGATGAATCAGATCAAACACAACTTCTCAGCGCTGGTCAGCGTTGCTTGCACCATCCCAACAATGTCCATGCTGCAGCTCCGCGAGTATAAACTCACCTCTGTCCACTCGGATTTGTTGAAGATGTGCATCAATGTAACTGAATTAGACTTGGCAAAAAATCAAATACTAAACATCAATGATGACGCCTTCAGATCTAGTCAGAGTTTAAAAATCTTGACTCTGAGTAACAACAAACTTTTATCCGTACCAGCCGCTACAAGGAATCTACCGATTCTTCAGAAGTTGGATCTGAGCTATAATAAGATCAGCAAACTTGGATGTGATGATTTTGCCAACCACACAATGCTTAGACAGCTCAACCTTTACCACAATTCAATCACAGAACTGCAAAAATGTCTTTTCAAAGATTTAGTTCGATTAGAAGTTTTAAAGCTGCAGAGCAACCAAATTACTAAGTTGCATAGTGTGTTTGAAAAATATCCACTGCTAAACCTCAGACAACTGCTGCTGAATGATAACCTGCTCGATGTCATCAACGATGGGGAGTTCAAGGGCTTACCATCCCTCCAGAATTTGTCATTACATAATAATTTAATAAGTGGCCTTAATAAAAAGAGTTTCACTGGACTGACAAATCTTACCACTCTTCTGCTCCAGAGCAATAAGATCACAGCTTTAGTTCTAAATGGTACTTTCAATGCGCTGATAAATTTAAAAAGATTGGAGATGAGGGAAAATTCCATTCAATATAAAAGCGATTCAGAAATCTCTCATCCACCATTTTCTCAGTTGTCCCATCTGGAGACACTGACAATTCCTTCACAACACCGCAGGCTGAAGTCTATATTTCCTCGCAACTTCCTGCAAGGTTTGACCAATCTGAAATCTTTTGATATTGGCAACGCTCAGCTTATATCCTTGCATGATGACACATTTATCTACACACCTAACTTGCAAAATCTTGACATAAGTTCAAATGAAATCAGATATCTCACTCCAAATTTGTTTTCCCCGATACCAAACCTTAAAAGCCTTTACATATCTACAACAATTCTTCGGTCTCTAGATTTTCTTGGTAACGCCAACCTCACCAACCTGGAGTTCTTGCAGGCAAGAAAGAATCAATATTCAGTTATCAGTGAGGAAACAATAAATGCTTTACCAGCTCTTGCTTATCTTGATCTTATGGGAAACAGCTTCAGATGTGACTGTGATAATGCATGGTTTGTCAACTGGACAGAAAAAAACACCAAAACACAAGTTTATGATGCCTATAACTTCACATGCAACTATCCTGAGAACCTGCAAGGCACAAAACTGTTTGATCTGGACGTCCGGTCCTGTTCAGTAGACATTGAATTCATCTACTTTATCACCACCTCATGTGCAACCCTCCTGTTTATGGTGGTGTCCTTCACCTACCACTTCCTGAGGTGGCACCTGGCCTATGCCTACTATCTCTTTTTGGCTTTACTCTTTGACACGAAGCATAAAAACAAGCACGCTCCCAATCAGTATGACGCCTTCATCTCCTATAACACCCATGATGAGCCCTGGGTCATCCAAGAGCTGCTGCCCAAACTGGAGGGAGATCAAGGCTGGAGACTGTGTCTGCACCACCGAGACTTTGAGCCAGGTGAGCGGAGGTTTTTCAGCCACTAGGGGGCATTGTTTTTAGGCTACAGCCTCTATACAAAGTTGTGCAGGGCTGTAGTAGAGCAGATGGATGTAGTTAACCTCAGACATGAGGTTGAATATGATAAATCTATGAAATATTCAATTTAGTCCATGATCTTTGCCTTTCAGACTATGTATATCATCTATATCTTAAATCATCTAATTTGTCATTCATGCCTTAGGGATGATACAAACCAACAATGTTCTTACTGTTAGGAGACAGTGCTGACTCCTGCACCACTGTGCCACCCTAGTTACATTTTATTATAACTAATATTAGTTAAAGAGAAAGTTGCATCACCAACTTCATTTTCAATGAGTATACTTTTGTGCTCCACAGGGGCGTGACTTAGGTCTCATTAATGTCTTATCCTTTTTCACTTCCTCAGGTAAACCTATCATAGACAACATCACCGATTCCATTTATGGAAGCAGGAAGACCATCTGTGTGATCAGTCGCAAGTACCTCGAGAGTGAGTGGTGCTCCAAAGAGATCCAGGTGGCTAGGTAATGTCACTTAAAGTACATGTCAGTTTAACACCACACTTTGTCTATATGAAACAGGTCTGTTGCCAAGGAGTAGCTATGCTATATATTTGGTTCTCATAAAGTTAGGTTGTCCCAGTAACCATTTTTGATTCATGTTTTTCAAGTTGAAATAAAAAAAAAAAAAAAAAAAAACCCAAGGTAAATATCTAGTTTGTTGAGTTCTGACCAGACATGCTTCTTCTAACACATGTTTTTACCAAGGACTACTGCCTGCTGCTGTTTTGGTTCATACTTCCCAGTCATCACAAAAGTAGTGAACACCAAATTTACAGAAAGTCAGCAAGAGAATATGCCTTTCCATCCACAACAGTAGTTACTTGATGTATGTACCCCATCCCTCTTTGTTCCCTCCAGCTTCCGTCTGTTCGATGAACAGAAGGATGTGCTGATCCTGGTCTTCCTGGAGGACATTCCCACCCGTGAGCTGTCTCCTTACTACCGCATGAGGAAGCTGCTGAAGAAGCGGACCTACCTGAGCTGGCCTCG
The DNA here is from genome assembly GCA_021432705.1 of Caranx ignobilis. NCBI lineage: Eukaryota > Metazoa > Chordata > Actinopteri > Carangiformes > Carangidae > Caranx > Caranx ignobilis. The sequence goes on from MU269986.1 coordinate 5,259,280, forward strand.
AGCCGAGGAACACACCGAGCTGTTCTGGGAGAAGCTCCGCCAGGCACTGAGGACCAGAGAAGATCGTGGTGACGGCCTCTTACAGCTCACTGTGGAAGACAGATGATGAAATGAAACAGTTAATCTTTCTCTATGAAGTTTACAGTCAGACTGGTTGAAGTCATTTTGTACTTTTTGTATTGATTTTTCCCATAAAAGTTTATCTAAGTGAGGCATTACTTTTTATCAGCAGACATTCAACAGTTTGGGAGATTTTATGATATTTCAGAGCTCACTGACTCTTTGGCCTGAGGCCTGTCTAGACTCATTAATCACATTAGCTGCACCTGAAATGGAAAATCAGGAGCTCCACATTTAAAATGTTTCCACACAACTAAACCAGAAGACCAAGTTATGCCAGAGTGCTGGTGGACTTAATTTTTCCATGTTGAAGTAAAGTGATACAACCAGTCTTGTAACCTGTCACAGTCTGGATAAACAATATGTGACGCAACCTGACACAATGGAATTAGATGGTAGACTAGTGACTAGTGTAGACTAGTGTATTGTTGAGGTGTTTCGTGTATCCCATATGGGCTTGTTACAGATAATTCTGTCCAAATACTCACAACTCAAATCTTTTTGCAAAAATATAAAACACAGAGACAGGCAGTGTTTGGTGGAATCAAATAGATTTACTGTAGAATCACAGATACAGCAAACCAAGGACAGTTCATGAACACAGATATTGAATGCAGATCACAGACACTCCTGTGCTCACCAATGGGTTGGTTTCTGCCCTCATTTCCCATTGTCGCATTTGTGTCCTCACTGGGTTTTTCCAGTTTTGCTCCTGTCCACATTTCTTATCTTATCAAACTTCACTTTGTTCTAAAATTCAAAAGAAAAAAAAGGAAAAAAAAAGAAAAGAGAAATAAGATGATGTTTGCCGTCATGGGCCTGTTGGAAAAACCTTCCACTGTCACACACGCACAGTACAGTAAGTGGTGTGAGGTGTGAGCAGGGAATACACCATCTGATGTGACTTAATGAAATACACTTTCATTTTGCTTCAATATGCATGAAGACATTATTTTTTAAAAATCATTATGATGAACACAGTTTTAGTTATTTGCAGACAAACTTAACTTCTCGGGGGTAAAATGGCTGATGCCCTTTGTGTTTGTAGCTGTGCTGTGGTATAGTATATATCTCAATATCTGATTTCTTTTCTCTCCCTGCTTTCGTTCTATCCTTTATCTTCAATGATTTTATTAAATAGAATTTTTTTGCAATGTAATTCCACTTCTAACACTGGCTTATTACTGTAACATTAGTAAATGTATCGCTGTACAGCAGCAACTAACCTTTTAGCAAAATACGGTGTTTCATTTTCCAGTTTTTTTGCTTGTTTGTATTTATATATGAAAATAAAGATGTTTATTTCAGCACCTTTTAAAAAATGTTGTTACTTTAAAGGTTGCATAGAAGATATGAAAGGGCCCAGGTGGTATAAATGTACAGGAATCGTAGACAGGAATCCATATTGGTATCAACGTCTTTTATTATAGATCTCTGTTTTAAATATCAATGACCAATGATCAGAACTTCACATCTTTTGGGATGGAGTTACTCCATTTCTCTGAGAGAACACTGTCAGTTTTAAATGTCAACAATATATATATATATATATATATATTAAAAAAACAACAACTAAAAAGTGTAGTTTCATTCGTTTTTTTTTTTTTGAATGTAACTTAGTTAACTTATTTTAGCTTATGTATTTGGAAAACTACACAATACTGTTCACAAAACAGAACAAATATAATGAGTGAAATACAAAAATAATATAACATAGCAAAATATTATAGAACCCATGACAGTAATTTATGAAAGTATTGTCCAGTTTGCCTAATGCTGGGTCATGTGCTGCAGACAAAATGCATATAAATCCATTATGTACTTATGTACATATAAGTCTCATTAGATATGGTGTAGGACTATGCTGATGTGGTGCCACTGTTTTGCTGTTTGGTGAGCTCAGCCATCTTCCTTCTCCTTTCACTACAAAACAAAAATAGACAAAAAAAAAAGTTTTAAATTTGGTTCAGTAAAAGCTGTTAGTATATCAAATAAAAATAATATACTGTACAGAAACATCTTAATGAAGCCACATGTTTATACTCACTCCACACATGCCATCCCTTGCTGGGTCCATTTAACATTTGGGTTGGCACACACAAACCTTCCTGGAAGATGGAAGCTGGAAACAGTTGAGACAAATGATTACTCATGAGAAACATGAACACACCTGATTACACTTGAGATGCACTTTCTCGGCGTGGGATCTCATTCCAGCTTATGTATTAACCCCAGTGTCTTTGTACATATTTACTGCAGTGTAACCTCAACACACACACAATCCGAACTTGCTGCTTTGACAAATTCCTGCTCTGCTGAATTCCACTGGTGATTTAAGTTACACTTTAACCAGTGCAGAGACACAAACAGGAAACTGACACATACTTTTCATGCACAATGTAATTGATCTTATCTTATCGGCCTAATCTTGAGCCTGTGTCAAACACTGGATGGCTTAAACAGTCCTTTCATATCCTCTTAAACAAGTTCAACAATAATGCAACCCATTCCAGCAACCCATCAGATATGATAATTAATTTTTTTGACCTATGTGTTTCATGTTTCAACATGGGTACACTGCTACACAGAGTGTATATTTGAGATATTATTTATAGATATTTGTACTGAAAATGCACAAAATTACTGAATTAACAATGTTTATTCATACTGCACCTGTGTCTTCTACCTATGAAGATACAATACGATACTGAAGACACTACATCAAGTGAGAGTGGACAGGTGACTTACATGATGGCATTGATGTCACAAGAAGTGTTGATGGTCTGGACGGTGTATCCCAACAGCCGTGAGCAAGACAACGGCCGCCTGGTGTATCTCAGGCAGCAGCTCGCTACAGATACACAAAAAGAAAAATTGTAAATAAAAATACAATAAGAGCAACTTTGTCGTTTTGATACTAGCATCACGAAAGGCTGTAGAAGCTGAGGCACTCACCTGACTCTGTGCTGCTGATGGAGGTGGCGAGGATGATGAGGGAGCAGGCAGCTGCCAGAAGATACGCTTTGCTGATTGCCATGTTTTCACTGCTGGTATGCTTGCTCTGCCGGTCTGTGTCTGTGTGAGGCTGTAGTAGCTCAAGTGTCTTCAGGCAACCTGACTGAGTGTGTGCTGGACTCAGCACTCATTAAATACTCCTGTCTGGGATTTTCCCCAGTTGGTCGAGATTATGGCTGGAGGTGAGCCAGCAACACGCAGCAAGTGCCACAGTGGGAGGAACCGTGCTACGCAAGAGTTGGCTTCAGGTCAGATTTAACCACGTGTACTCAGTGCTCCTATAAAGACAATAGGAGATTAAAGTGTGTGAATAATTTGATAATCCCCAAGTGGTCAAAGGTTTAAATCACAAACATAAAAACTTTGAGTTTTTTATTATTATCATTATGGTGAAACTTAATCTAGACCAAAAATAAACACTAAATAAGACAACACATGTCATTGATCAACACTTGTGGGAAAAAAAACAAACTCTGACTGTGAGTGAGATTCTGGTGACGGAGGGAAAATTCTCCAACACCGGTCTGATTATTCTCCGTGTTCAGTCCTCCCATTAGTGATATCAGAGGTGATATCATTGTGTAAAACCTTTATCTCTAGAGCAAATAATTTAGTTAAAGGGTATCTGAGTGGAGTGCAGAAAGATTAATGGAGGCTTTTGTTGAAGAAAGTCCCTCAGATCCCTAATCACCCTCACTTTTAAAAACATTTATGTGCTTCTTTTTTGCTGTGGTCATCATTTATGGTTAAATGTGTGAAAATGAGAATCTGCTTTGTGAAGGAATGTGCACTGATCACTGCAAATAGATGAATGTGAAAGTACCTGTGAAATACTCATCACAAGTTTTCTAACTTGTTGATATCTTACTCGTAACTTGTTCAAAAGCTAGGAAGAGTTTGTTGACATTCTTATGCATTCTCATATGAACTGGCAGGTGAGTCTCTTCTCTGCATGTCCTGTGTAAAACTAAAAGCTCAGGTGAATCTGCAGTGAGCATAGCCTTGACAAAGTTTCACCTTTTGTGTAACATCACTGTTGATGATGAAACACACATGGGGTGGAGTGGTATATCACAGTTGGAAAACTATGTGACATATTATTTCCACGTGCTGCAACAGGGCACTAGTAAAACTGACATACATACAAGTAACAGCAGTAGTCAAGGGTTGGGAGGCTCACACGTCATCTAACATCTACGTAAGTATGTCAGCGTGACCCTGATAACTCAAAAAAAAAAAAAAAAAAAAAAAAAAAAAAAGAACCCACACACGACCTGTAGCCTACATGACTCTCAGCAGCAAGTTGTCGTGAGAATAGGGCGCCCCAGCGTCCACTCCACTAACTTGACATGGAAAAAATGAGCGATGGTCGAGAAAACTGGGGAGTTTTTTTTCTTTGAGAGCGCTCGTGCGCCCCCACGTAGATTGCGCCCTGAGCAGTCGCCCACTCTGCCCATAGCAACTGCTGTGTTTGTAACTAGCTTGTCTTGCCCTGGTGTTTATTGATTTATTCCATTAAAGGGTGGGTGTTCATCACTGTGGCAACAGTGTGATGCTGACTCTTGTCATAAACCCCTACTGCTCTCATCTCCCTCAAAGGGCCTTTCCTTTTTTGTCATCTCTGGTTTAAGAAAGGTTAAATAAATATTTTAAAATCTGTTGGAATTTCATTATACTTCTTCATAATAATGTTTGCGTTAGCAGACCAGATCACTGCGCCAATAATAATAACTAACTTCTTGGTCACTTGGCAGTCCTAACAACCACGCTGGAATTCAGAAAGCTGCTTCCTGTCCCAGAGTAGATAAAGGATGAATCACACTCACATTAAGGGAATGGACCAGAACTTGCAGGGAAAATCTTGTACCTGTGTGCGCAATGAAAAGGGAAATGGAAATGTGTGTTGGTACAAATAGCGGATTCACTTTGTTATGAATCACTTACTGCCACTTTTACAAAGCTGCAACATAACACGTACACACAAGCTGAAACAGACAGCTAAGTGAGGGTCGCTGCTCTATCACAGTGCTGACATATAGAGGGAAACAAACTCACATGCACACATTCCCATCTACAGGCAATTCAGATTTTGATAATCAAGCTAATGTGCATGAACCATTGCTAACCCTCGCAGACATAGAGAGAACTTGCAAAGGTCCAGGGGTTCAAACCTTCTTGCTATGAGGCAGCAATGCTCACCACTACAACACTATAGCTACTGCAACACTATTACAACATTATTGCAACACTATTGCCACATGCTACAATAGGACCAATAATCAATAAGAGCAACCAATTCGGGGACTTAATTTGCCCCATTGCCATTGATTTCATTTGACAGAGGCAGCAGCAAAGTTTACAGGAGCAATTAACTGTCAGCATGGAGGAAATAAGAAATGTGGCGTTTTACTTTGGTGAGAGAACTTGCAACAATAATCGGAGGTAAGCTGATATTATTCGTGGCCAGTTTTTCTGGCCTAGAAACAGTCATCCTCCCTTTAGTTTTCACTTGTTCCCATAAAACCTGGAACGCTTTGTGGATGTCGTCATTCACCTCTGCAAAATTCCCGCTGGCAAATGGCAATCAGTGAAAAATGTGCAAACTCTGAACGACCTCATCCATGTCCTTGACCATGACGTGCACATGCTTGTTTAGATATCTATTTTTATCCCACAGCCTTGAGCTAAAAATAGCACAAGGTGTAGAAACTAAAAATAGTAACAGTTTGTGAGGTGCGCCACCATGTTTACAATGGCGAGGAGTGTGCTGCTATTTCCTTGTTGGTGACGCAATGGCGGGAGGAATAGCATAATAGTAAAAGAGATTACAGTGCAGGTATATGGGGCCTGTTCAAAGTAGTCCCTCAGCTAGTTTTATGAGTTTATGTAGTTTATGGAGTTTTAGTTTCAGCTCTGTGGGTCGAGGAAGTTTCTTCTTCCTTGACAAAGTCCACTTTTATTTGTCCGCACTGCAGATTCAGGCTACTGAAGCCTTGATGGCACAGTGACAAGTTGAAAAGTAAAATGCTTCCTGTAATAATATCCAAGTTTGTTTTTTGTTTTTTGTTTTGTTTTGTTTTTTTTGCCAAGCAAGTTTGGCAATGTGGGCAGTTCCAGTGGGTGACATAACACAAAACACAACATCACAAAAAACGGAATAGAACACCAATGTCTTTGTCTTTGTCTCTATTCATGTTGTCGCTGCTGGTGGGAATTGACCCCTGAACCCAAACATATATGTACCTGGTGAGATGGTGGAGACCAAAAACACAGGCACTCACACTATGTAAAACTCTCTATGGAAATTAACATTTTATTACAAATACAATTTTATCATTGTTTCTATAGCCTTGCTATAGAAATGAGTCACGTTGCATTTTGGAGAGATGTGTATGAAATACTCACCACTAAAATGAAATCTTGGTTTTCAGCATTTCACTGGATATAAATATTCTGAATTCAGAGAGGAGCTCAGGTTAGATCTAAGAGTGGAGAAAACAATAGAATAAACTCACTTCTGATGACTCAGGGGCAAGACAAAGGGAAGGAAAAACATTGGGTCATTGGGTCACATTGAGATTGGGTCTTATCTGCTCAGCTTCCACTGCAGTCACAAGTAAGGGAAAAAAAAGATTTGACGCAAATCACAGCAAATCAAGGCTGAAAAGAGCAGTCTGTTGGAGATTTAAGGTCAGATTGCTGTTAGTAGCCAGGAAGTTTTGAAATTGCATCTCCAGGGCAACAGTGGACTGAGTTTTATTTGGAAGACTAAACTATTGTTATTTAGTGGTACACAATATCTGGAAAGAAATCCAGTCCAGTTTGTGGAAAGCACCACAGAGTAACTTAAGACACATGAATATCCAAAAAAAAAATTCCGGTAGGCCCTCCCCCTGAGACCTGTGAATCCCATGGGCACCACAAACAATACTCAGGCACTACACTTAACACCCAGCCTGCTGTTTCATCATCACAGTCAACAGCCCTATGTCTCAAATGAGCCTTCTTTCCATTGTTCTGCTCAGTCTTGTTTGGCTGGCTCTCATGAGTAGCAGTACGCTCATGCTGATTCAGGCAGCAGGTAAGTCCTTGTTTGCAGAGATTAAAATGACTGCAGAAAGATCACACTCCTTTTTTTTTTTTTGATGTTATGTCGTGTATCTTGTCTAAATGTATTTTCTCACCCTGATTCATCTCACTCTATTACTATTGTTCCACTGAAGAAGAAGAATTGTGCATACTGTAGTGTCCAAAATGATCTCTTTTCCATAATGTGTGAGTGTAAAAAGGCATAAAGGATATAAAAATGTGTGAATTCCGGATTTACATTGATTGGGTAGCCAAAAACATGATGTTAAATGAATGGCTTGACTCCCAGTCATCAACATGTAGTTTGTTGTCATGTATATATAAAGTTCTTAAAGTCCAAAGAAACACAGAATTTTTACTGGATGACAGAAATATGAGTTTTCAAGCTGCTGATTGTCTTTGCAGGTTGCTATAGGTAACACTGTAATGTATATCACTTGTAATTAACTGGAATGTTGGAAACTAAAAGGACTCATCAAAAAAAGCTACATTGGAGCATAACACACGTCTTTGACAAACTAAACCCCAGAAAAGACAGAGGAGCCAACAACCATCACCCTTCAAGATGTTATCTGAAGTATTATATCAGATGACTGTTGTGCCTGTGCATGTGCTTTTGCTCATGCAGGACAAAGTGGCTGCTGTACGGCTGCCTCCAAAGCTTGTGCTGTGAACTCCATTGTAAAAAGAGGAGGGACAGTGCGGTGTCAGTTGCAGGACATCAAAGAAAACTGCAACATTAATGCAGTGTAAGATTATCTCTTGCTTTGCCCCTTCTTTTGTTCTGCACATCCCTTTGTGTTTATGATACATTGTATGACTGAGCTCAAACCATTTCCTTTCCTTTCACCATAACCCACTTCCCAGTTTATGGGTTTTCCCGTTTCCCGTCAGCACCTCTGAAATTTGCAGTACTTCGCAGGCCTGTGTCTTGGCTTCATTGTGACCATTTCTCCAATTCTGATGCATCAGCCCTCACTCATTGTGGCAAACCCTGAGCTCTTTCTAAAAGCCTGTCAAAAGCCAAAGACACAGTCACTAATGACTTGTAGGACATGATCATTAGCATGTCTGGTTAACAAACAGACAAAGGCAAGGGGCACACAAAGTTAGTATTAGTTTGTGAGCAGGTTACATCAAGGTTACTGTTTTGTCACTACAGTATAGCACTGTCTGTACTGGTTTGCTTCACCAGCTGGTGACCAGAATAAAATGTTTGGTTTCTTCAGTTTCTTAATAACCTCATCTTGGGTTGGAATAACTGAATCCACACAGAATGTCAAATCGGAGGACACTGTTTTGAGGTCCTCTCCTCCAGTTCCAGGTTCCTGAAGGCAGGTTTATTGGCCACACAGACAGCAGTTATGGTGAAAAGTACCTAGAATAGGCATGGGCGGGGATTTAATAATGCCTCGCCTTCTTACCGAATGTATTTGCTCTCACTCTGATACAACTTTGTGAGAGGTACTGTATAATCATTAACGGTGTATTGCAAAACTCCTGTCTCTGTGACGTAAAACAGACGCCCTTGTTCTGTGTTTCCATTCAGCAGCAGAAAAGCTCATAAAGGAGTGAGAATCCATGCCCACGTCCAGAGGAGAAAGACTACAACATGAACTACACCCAAACTGGAAATATCCTTTGTCCTGTGACACAGAGTATCGTCTTCATTAAAAATACTCTGCTAATGTTCCCTGACAGTGATGTCCTCCGCTACCCTGCGGCAGCCTGTTTGTAAACTGGAAATCTGCTGCGATAGCTTGTGATAAATATCTATCTGAAAAAATGTCTGCAGTTTAATGTGATTAGGCCTATGGCAGCAGCAGATGAGTTATTCATGCCAGAAAATTCAATCAAGAAGCTGTCGTAAAGCTGTGACTTTAACCAAAACCCAATGTAAACACACTTTTTCCTACCCTTACTATTTGTTTATTCTGCACATACACTGTAATTATTTCACTTCAAAACTGTCCCAATCAAAGTTACTTCATCTAAATATGACGAAACTATCAATGTTTGATTTAACAAGTTCATTACAAAATGGTGCAGTGTCAAATAAAGGTCAGGATGACTGTGACAAGTCATGAAACGAAACACTGCAGGCCGACATAGATGACTGAGCTGTCAGCATTCAGTTACCCTCTTCGGTACAGTGAGTTTTTCTGCAATTTCAGTTGCAGTATTGTTTGTGCCATGTGAACAGACTGCAAGAAAACCACACATATTCAAAATGTTTGAGGCTGTGCAAATGTTTCATGTTATATTATTTCCTCTCTTGCTCATTCTCATATCTGTGAGGCAAACATGCACTAACATAACTTAGTTTAGGAAAGCCAGGCTAACACTGTCAAGCAATAACAAAATCCACATTAGCACCTAAAGCTCATGGATTAACAGGTTATAGGCTCTCATCAGTATACATACAGTGACTGTGCTGTACTACATATATATTTGGGCTTTTTTGCCTTTAATTGATAGTACAGTCGAGAGAGAGAGTAAATGGGGAGGAAGAGAGAGGGGGAATGATATGCAGCAAAGGGCTGCGCCCTCTGTATATGGGGTTCCTACTCAACCCACTGAGATAAATGGCACCCCAGTGCTGCTTACTGTGAACAGTTTGCAGTCTGTGTGTCTCATTTAATCCATTTCACTGTCTATTCAATTCATTTAATGTTGATTAAAGATTTTAATTTTTCTTTTGCTTTTGAGACCATCTGTTGCGTTGACAGGTTTTCTGTGACTAACTTATTATTAACCAGATGGCCTACAGAAGAAAACTAAACTGATAATGCAGGTTCTTTCCAACAGTGACCAGCACCAGTGATGCATGCAGGAAATACTAATTTCCCCTCTAAGTGACACATTAACTTTTCTAATCTGTGTCTAGAATCTACTTCCAGCTGGTGTTTTAACACAGGCAAAAGACAAGCCGTCCTTTACAGAACATCGTTTTCCTTGTTCCTTTGGTATGTACAAACTTGTTTGGTTGGTTAAGCTGTTGCATATCAGTTGACATAACCCATGCTTTCACTGCCAACTTCACTGCCCAAGTTTCTGGGTGAGGCTTTAATGTAATGGCATCAAACTGTCAAACGAGGCTGTGTGGAAACTTTGCCGTTTAACTTGATGATGGATCATTTAATTTAATGCATTTTAATGTGGGGGCAGAAGGTGTACGCATGCAGAACACACAATGTAAAAAGAACTGGATGCAGCTGACAGTGGGTTTTATGTTATGCAGAGTGATGGAAGCAAGTCTCTCGTTAGCCATATAGCCATGTGTAACCATGTTATTACATTGACTAACAGCTAATAGTATGGTTATATGGATGGCTCTATTGTGGCCTAGACAGCTTGATGGATTACTGTGGAACCATGTGCAGTGATATTCACTGTATCCAGAGGAAGAGGCCTAATTTGCCAATGCCTTTACTCCCCAGTACTTTGAGTTAACTGCTAATGAGCATTAAGTAGCATGACTTAAACATCCAAAAAAGTCCAATCCGACCCATGGGATGAATTTGGCAAGTGTGAAAATTACATAGAAGACAGCAGAGGCATAATATTGTTGAAATTGTGCATAGTTTCTGGAAAAAAAAAAAAAAAAAAATCAAGTTGTTAATGTTTTGTAAAAGGATAGTTAATTAATCGTAAACATCTTAAAGTATTTCTTTGCACTAAAACAAAGAAATACTTTATAAGTTATAATGTTACTGTATTATTTCACTGGTCTGATGCACTTGAGATCAAATTGTGCTGTATGTGGCCCTTGAACTAAAATGAGTTTGGCACCCCTGTTTAGAGGAAAAGAAAATTCCCAAGATAAATATGTTCCATCAGAGGTGAGTGACAGCACTTTTTCTGTTATCTGGGCACACCACTAGGAAACAAAATCATTAAGACTGATTGCTATTTGATGCCTGTCACAGATCTAAATACCTGATAACCTCAGGCTAGACTCAATTTGGCTCAGCAAGTTGTCTATGGAGAACTATGGTCATGAACAGGCCGGAAACTGGCAAAGAGATGTCAGATATGATAAAATCATCTGAGAGAAGGAGCAAGTGAGACGTCATGCTGCATATGGGTAAAAGTATTTTAGGCAGGTGAGGGGTTGATCAGTGGAAGAGTAAAGGAATGAATGAGTACTAGGCACTAGAATTAGTGGTAGTAATAACATGGGTGATGTCACATTGTTAATGTTGCCTTGGATCATACTCATCACTGTGCTCATAAATAGTTCCAGATGACAAAAGTTCCATTACTTTAGGGTTTATTGCTGTTAACCAGGAAACAGACAAGCACATACATACGTAGTTGTGTACACATGTAGTAGTGTCGTAGATGGAATTTTTAAAAAACCCAAACATTTAAATACAGGTACGCACAGACGAGAAAACAACAACTAGTTCACTTCGAGAAATGTAAAGGAAATTTAACAACTAATGAATAAGAGGCTACAAATATAAAAGCCACAATGGGCTGGCAGTCATGATGTGTGCACATTTCACTAAGTCATCTTAAGGCATTAGGTTTAAAACAGTATCTGTGGTTGTTTGCATATCACCATATGCACATTTTTAGAATAATAAAGTTGTGACAAAAGCCAAAAGCCTCCAACCTGAAGCTGGAATACTTTGAGGAATCTGTCTCATCTGATAATGAGCTCAGTCTTTTGAGACAGATAAACCAGTTCAAAGGTTATGGAGACATGAAAAATTCACAGGGTTTAAAATGAAAATGTTTGATAAAATTTGATATTTCACATTAAATAGAAAATTGGTCATATGGTGCACAGTTTGTTTACAGTGGTTCTTACTGATGCAAGAACCACAGTAATGTACATATAGGAGACATATTATGCTGTTCCATATTTTAGAACATCCTTACAATGTTATGTCATATATCCATGCTGAACCTCTGCAAAGTTGCACAACATGAACTATAGGGGTCCTGCTGTAATCCACCAACTAGATTTCACATGGTTTCCAAACTCTCTGAACGCTCAGTAACGAGATCTCCGTGAGATTTGTACAAAACCTGATGTCAGGTTTTACTGTCCAATTAGGACAAATGCCCAAACTACAAGGAATCTGCCCAAAACATGCCCACGATGCCCGCTCCCAACCGGCATCTATGCGGAAAATCTCAAATGTTTTCCTTCCCCACAGGAATGAAAACTGTAGGTCAGACTGAGGGTCGAATGCAAACAGACGCACCTTGTAGCTGGCCACGTTTGTAAAACCGGCCGGTTTGTATTTAACAACACAAGGTAAACAAGACCACGTGGGGAAGCATTCCAGGAAGTGGCTGCATAGTGGTTGAAAGTGGGATTTTCCCTGACATCCATACCAGACAACTAAGGAGTTTCAGGAGCTGAAAATCATGCAGAACTAGTCTGTACGTGATCAAAACCAACACAATGGTAAGCAACAAGCAGTAAAATATGCATAATATGTCTCCTTTCAACAAATATAGGTTTTTGTGTCTTGTTTGCTTCTTGTATAAGACACATTTACCTCTTCAAATGTCGAAGAATCCTTCATTCAACAAGAAAGAAGAAGAACAATTGGTTCAACTGTTCATATATCCTGTACAAATGAAGGCCACAGTGTGGAGTCCCAGGTAGACATTGCTTCATTTTAGGGAGTCAGGAATTGGGGATCAGTGGTTTACAATATACTGGAAAAAGGACAGGCAACATGGACATTATAATATGTTACAGGAGAGTTCTAAAAAATCTTTTTCAACTCCCCATCTGGTATTTCATACATTAAAGACTGAGGGGTTCCTGTAAACCTAATGCTAATTTCAATAGAAAATCCTCAAGCACAAGCTCATAATGTGGCACAAATACACATTTAAGTGCACGTAAAGATACATGCAAGTAGTGCCTGCACTAAAGCGCTTTGGTCTGGTCAAGTGTGACTCTGTATGGAGACACACAGAGGAGCAAAGGCTCAGTCGGTCCTGTGCAGACGCAGAGAAATGGCAGAGGGAAGTAAGAGAGGCGTGGCCAAGAAAGGCTGGTAGTGTGTGTCTCTGTGTGTGCGTGTTTCTGCAATACAGAGTCCTCCAGAGTTGTAGTTTTTGTGTCCCGTCATGCATCTTCTTCCAAGCGCAGGTCGCCCGTCACCCTCTCTCGCTCTCGGTGCCGCTGGATGGCTCGCCAGATGCGGCAGAGGACCCCACCCCTGAGGGGACAGACGGGTTAATCACAGTTGCTTGGATCTAGGGTGGTAACATTATATTGTCTGGAAGAAAAACAAACTGTTGCATCCTCACCTTAGAGAAAAACAACTTGAAATCTACTCTTGGGAGCTGATTTTATTCATTTTGTCTTCTTTTCAAAGTCTTTATTTCATCTTGGTTGAAAGACTTTATCAAGCAGAGAACACTGTCATCACAAACTTGCATGACGCCTTAGATACAGAGACGAAGAGGAAACTGCAGACGCAAAATCTGCCTGATGGCATCCAAAACTCCACAGTAGCAGTTTGTGGTTTATTCCCTCGGTACATTGAAGGCATTGAGCTGTGGACAGTTTCTTTTAAATATTTTACGGTACTGCAGGCAAAAATGTGCAAGGTGTGCTAAAGTAAAAACACTCCAGCTCCCAAAAGCACATGTTGAGTTTACAGACAGGCTGTAGGTGGCCTGAGGCCATGTAGACCTGGAAATATCCATGGCAGCCATGGTCTTTAACTTTTGCAAAATGGCTATTTAATCATTTATGAAATATTAGAGAGCTACATTCTGTATATGTCCTGTGTATCATTGTCTTGGTAACTTGACCTGATGTGGCTTTTCTGTCACAGGATACACAGATATGAAAAGGTGAATACCGTAGACGTAGACAGCGGAGGTCATCTTTGGTGACATCATTGAGAACGTCAGTCAGTGTGTATTCCTCCAACACAAACTACAATAGAAACCACATAGTAAGCCATTAGAGTTCCATCACAAAGGGAGGAAGCTGCACATAGACCAAGGTCAACAGGCACTCAACCTTATCTATGGTGTCAGCATCTGCCCCCTGCTCCTTCAGCCAATCAGTGAGCTGCTTGTCTGGCTCGTGGTCTGCTGGGACGTGGAAGATGGAGGGAGGTGAAATGTCTGAAATCAGACACAAAACAGAGATGAAGAGTGGATGAATTAGAAAGAGATGACTAATCCATCAGTGAATTGATGGGTGTGTTTACCTGGAGGTCTGTGTCGGGCTCTGACCAGCTCCAGGTCGTGTGTTCTCTGCTGCAGCGTGACCTTCAGGACCTGCTGGTACTCCTTCTCCTTCTGCAGTAGCTCCTCCAGCAGCCTGCACAGACCACCACACCAAGAGAGATTGAGGGGTGTATGGGAGAGGTAGCAAAAGTTCACATAGTTGTATGGTTGTCAAAAATCAATTATTCAGGCAATGCAGCAGTGGCACTGGCACATGACTATGAGAATAAGACCTTTTCAGAGGAAGTACACATCTTGAAAATGTCTTTGTCAAAAAGTGTTCTAACATTCTGTCAGATACATCATGGGAAAAGCTTAAAACAGGCCTGTTTGACGCTGAATGTGAAGGTTTTACATGCCAACTCTCAAATTCACAAGGCAAACTAATGAATATAAGGCACAAAAATGTGACTTGAACATGGAGAAGTAGCAGCATTATGCTGCAATAAAGAAAAGACAGGTCTACATTTTGAGATAAATGCTTAACCCTCAGATGCTCCCTCAAAAAACTATACACCTGGACAAAAATGTCCACCTATAGGGTTTGACATTTAGACACCTGCTTTAAGCAATTATTCTCCAACATTTTTGTGACCCAGGTCTTGACGAAACGTGTAAATCATTTTTGATATGGATTTTAAAATTTTTAACCCCTTCCTGACCAGTTGTTTTTGCTGCAAAAACACATGGTTTTTCTATTGTCAGTAATTACTGTTTTGAAAGAGGTGTACCTTAGAAATAAAAGTAAAACGAATGAGTGAATGAAAAATTTTTGTGACCCACATAGGGCCAGGTCTTGACAAACATGGAAATCACTTTTGACATGGATTTAAATTTTTTTACCCCTTCCTGACCAGTGGCCTGAGTCAGTGGCCTCTTTTTCCTTCAGTCACAGTGAAATTGGGTCTCTAAGTCACACCGGACTCAGCATCCGACAGCATCTCTCTCTCTCGCGCTCGCTCTCTCTCTCTCGCTCTCTCTCTCGCTCGCTCTCTCTCTCGCTCTCTCTCTCGCTCGCTCTCTCTCTCGCTCTCTCTCTCGCTCGCTCTCTCTCTCGCTCTCTCTCTCACACTTTTTAAGGAAATATAGATTTGGACATTTTTGTCCACAAGCATCATAAGTGTTGTTAACTTGCATTGCGAGTGCAATGTCCAAAAATGGACTTTCATGCTGAAACTTGGGACATCCAGAGTTTACCCAAAAACACATCTCCTTGCCAAAAATCAGGCCCCTGTGACCTTTCGTTTCACCATGGGAAGTTTGGAAAGTATGAGAGGGGTCTGAGGGTCATTCCTTTGAAAACTCCTCTATTTGTTTAAACATGACTTGAACATGACACACACGAGTCTTGAATCACAAACACACATCTCACAATCTCTGCAACATGTCTATTTAAGTGACCATTTCCAAGACAGTTGACATCTTCTGTCTTCGCTGTAATAACTGCCAACACTGTTAACCCCCACAGCACAACAATCAGCAGCACTGTAAACTGAATTGTTCCTCTGTTAAAAATAGACGCGAATACAATGGAAGCATCTACTGTTTTTTTTAACCTTGTTGGTTTCACTGTCAACGGACGGGTGCAGCTGAATAAACAAGATTAGCCAACCATTCCCATGTCTTCATGATCATTCTCCATAATGATAGGTAGAAATTACACTAATACAGTTTAGTTAATACAGTGATGAACTCTAACTATATAATGTTTGCCTCATGTTAAGTAAATAAAGCTTTAAATCTGGTGGCACCTGGTAACCAGACACAGGAAGGATGCATCCGATAATGGTATTTGAAAAATTTAGGGATCATATTAGCGATCGCTCAACAACTTTTGTCTGTCGGCAATATCTTAACCTCATGGCGAGGTGTGCCTATAGATGCAGAAAATGTAAATGTAGGAAAAAGGGTCAATACTAAGAGAACTCAGAGGCTCCAACATCAAAAAGATGTCAAGAAATATGAAGTGAAATTTCTGAATCCAGCTGGGACTTTAAAGACAGAGTTGTAGCTGAATACTGTATGTTTAATGTCTTCTTTGACATTCTCTTGACTGCAACACATTATTTTGAAATGTGAACAGTTCTTATTAAAGAAAGAACTGCATGTTTTCTAAAGATGTTGATTCTCGTTTCAAACTTGTAATAGAACAGTGAATTTAGAAGCAGCATCAAAGATCGCCTCATTCTACTTTCACTTCTCTTCTTCATTTGTGTGACTTCATTTCTGAAACATCTGAAATTCCTTTTCATTGCAATATATCAGTTAATATAATCATAGTTGTGTGACTATTACAAGCTTTTTTTCCTTTCCTGGAGAAATGAAACTGTATCTTATCTTTGACTCACACATAAGTGATCCCTTTGTCACACACAGCCAGTTATTACAAAACAAAAGTTTTGCAGTGAGTCATTTTCACAATAATTTCTCCAACGTGTAACTTCAGATACTCTTTCTATTGTGTGCAGCACCAGCACTTCATTTTTTAAATGTTAAATAATCTCTATTAGCTTGTGTATTGAAATATATTCTGCACCAGTGAGTTTTTGTGTTATTTGACTTCTTGTTAAATTCATGCAGCCACATGTCCTCCACACATCTCTCCTAAGAGAGAAGATCTTAGTTAAGTAAGAATTCCATTAGAAGAAGAGGATATCAGGATATTCTGGTGGCAGGCTGGTGTCCCTCAAACCACCAGTGCTCATGTATTGGGTTCACAATCCAGCAGGCATAAAAAAAAAAAAAAAAAAAAAAAAAAAATCCAAATCCAGGCATTCAGGTTGGTTTGGAAAAATTAAAAAGCCTTTATTTTCATGGGGAAGAGTCAATAAATTATAATATAATAAAATAATAATTTAATGACTCTTGCCAATTAATTAAAATAAAGGCTTTTTAATTTTTCCAAACCAAACTGAATGCCTGGATTTGGATTTTTTATTCCATCAAGAATTTCATCAGTAAAGTAATATGGTATGTGTGTGAAGGTTTATCAATCAATCACTGTCATCACGCGACAGTACGTGACATCTTCACCGTGACAGCCACCTGTTACGTGCAGCCCTGCGTACTGCATTAGTACCCTCAGGCACATACCTACTTTGTGTGTGTGTGTGTGTATTCCTGCCACTTTACAGGTTCAGGCATGTGTGTTTACTTCTTGCCACACAGTCTCTTCCACTTCCATTCACAGATATGGGTGGAATGAGTTTTTGTTGCACAGTTTTTCCGTGTGTCTGTTCTCAAGGGAAGTATCTGTTCAACTCTTCAACTTGAGCTTCCTTAGCCGGCGTTGCCTCACCTCAAGAACTTGAATTACCACTTTGCTGGTGTGTGACTCTGTATGTGTACTTAAGCACAATTATCTTGTGAATGAGTTCTGGGTTATTGCCAAAAATGCATTTACTCACATCACGGTGACCTTTCACCGTTTAACACCAAATTCTAAACAGTTCATTTTTGAGTCCGAATGGACATTTGTGCCAGATGTGAAGAAACTCCCTCCAGCTTTTAACCATATATTGCATTCATGAGAATGGACCAGAAAGTGTTGGATTTGTGTGTTTTGTTCACCTGTTTGTCTCTTGTTTGAGCCGTCCCAGCTGAGCTCCCAGTTGATGATGGGAGCGCTGAATCTCCTGGGAGGGGGCTGAGTTTAGTGCACCCACCGCTGAATGGGTGGGGTCAGCTGTCACGCCCGAGTCGTCCGTGTGAGGGGCGAGAACGGGGCCGAACTCCGCTTCCTCCTCATCCACCTCATCCTCTTTCTCTGCTCCCTCGCACTCTGAAGCTGGGCCGAAGTGGGTCTGTAGCTCTGTCAGGTCGAGAGGTCAAAGGTCAAGGGTTAAGGCCATGACATGTTATTGTAAATCAAGTTGAACTTTAATACTACTCTCTAATTTATCTTGATACTATGTCACTATTTTACCCTAAAACCTGGATTTAAGACACACATGATGAACGGCAAAATGTGAGATCCAAAGTTCTGAATGTGTCCACTGGATGGTGACAAAAGCTCACACACTCTTAGCCCCCACCTGGTATGAGGATGGTGATGGCTGCCTGCACGGCTCGGCGGATGATGTTATCCATGGCAAACATCCAGTGAGGTTTAATGTGGTGATTCCTAAGGACCTTGTTCACCTGAGAGTAATCACACACACAGAATGGGACAAAAACAGGTATTTAAACTGGAAAGCTAACTACAGACCTGAGACAGACATCTGGGTTGACATATGAACACATCTGGATTAAGTCAAATCAGCTTTCTGTTCAATCTGTTGTTCATTGATTAGTGTTATGATACAATATGAATATCAGTTTGCCCCTTGTGTGCCATTTCTGCCCCATGCAAACGTTTATTTTATTTATTTATTTTTTTTAAATGTGTAATACTGAACTGCACGAGCTTGTCTGTAACCTTCCAGCTGTGTGTGTAGTATCTATGTGTGCACTGACCGAGTCCTGGAAGCCAAACAGCACCAGCTGGATCTGGTTGATGGAGGTGGAGTCAAAGTCCAGGTCCAGCTTGAGCTTGGAGATGGTGGCTGCCATGACGCGCCTCTCTGGGGAATGGATGAAGTCTCGAAGGATACAGATAATCTGCTTGATGTGGTCGACAGACAGCTGGAGCTCCTCACTGCCCTGTTCATACAAACACACACATTTAGTAAGTTGGTTTATGCTTACCGAGCCCATAGGCACCACTATTTGTGATAACTCAGTGAGTTTGTACCCTTAAAGTTGCATAGTACATTTCAGAGCTGAAACTACAGCTTTAAAACACACTGCACATCAAGTGTATCAAAGTTTTGGGAGCGAGTCATTACAGTGAACATTTGGTGCTGAAGCTCTTTTTATTTAAAACCATGTGACTTTAGCGCCTCCAGTGGCAGAATTAGAGATGAAACTGTGGCTGGCAGCTCATCACCCGAGATGGTTTCGAAATGAATATGAACTTTTGTGAATTTTCCTCATACTAGACTCCACACAGAGCTGGTCAAGGTCAGAAAGAGAGGTGGAGTAGGGAGGAAGAAAACTTTCATGTTGTCAAAACAAGAAACCTATTTTCCTGAAACAATAATGTTGGATATTTTGTCAGTAGATGAAATTTCAGGTTGCAGAATTCATAATCTAAAGCCAAAGTAACATAACTACCTCTAAAAGGTAGACAAACATACAAAAACAGTGATGTGGTTATAAAATAGTTTGATAGATCACAGTGCTTCTAAGATTATTCTGATGGCACAACTTTTTACAGTATGTGATAGAATTACCGGTACAGATATATTTACTTACACACTTTACTTTATTCCTTTATTTTTTAATATAAAATGTGTGTTTCTGTCTTTATGACACACACACCTGGATGTGGTTCTCCTTCAGGTTGGAGATGACCTTGTCTTGATCGTCATTGAGGACTTTGTAGAGAATGGCCCGTCTCTCACTGTCCTTCTTCAGTAAGAACAGGCCGCCATCCCTGTCCTCAGGGGAGGGGGGCGCGCTGCGGTCCTCTGACACCGAACCTTCGTCTGGCACACTGCGACACACACACACACACACACAGTGATCACACAGCAGTATAACTCAAAGACACAGTAGTATAACTCAAAGACAACGAGTACACCAATGATTTACAACACCGTGACGTCCCACTCAGTTTATTTGCAGATACAAGGCTCTCCAGGCTACTGTGTGTGCCCAGGAAAGTGCAGAGGCAGCATGAGTCAGCGCCCACAAGCCGTGCACGTATGTGCACACAGATGTGTGTGTGATTGTGCGTGTGTGCTCAGCCGCCAGCTGAAGCTCATAAAATGATCAGACCTCATTATGTCAGTGTTGTAAAGGGCAACAGAGCGCACTGAGCACAATAAGGCCACCTGCCAGCCAAACACACACTCATATGCAGACAGGTGCACATTCATTTACATCTTCGCATATGATCTGTACTTTGCCATCAGGATTTAATAATAAATATTAAGACTTTGCTAATGCTAAAATAAGAATAAATCTTGTTTCTGTATTGAGAATGAGCTTTTACAGTAAGACTGTGCTAATGCTACTCAGATTGAATCTTCCAGGTTAACATTAGTGTCTGAGTCAGGAAAGATACTTTTCATGCAAAACTAAAGTAAAACAAGTAAAACAGTAGCAGCTGAGACAAAATACTGTAGATTTGCGATATTAAAATATTCTCAGCCAGACATCTGTTTCATGTTTGGATCTGCATGTGAAGTCGAGAAACCACACTGACTGCACTTAAACACACACACCTCAGGTAGTTGGAGTTGGGGGGTTTGAGCAGGTTCTCTGAGCCAGAGCTTTTCTTCTTCTGGAAGAAAACATCATGTTTGGAGTCACAGTCTGGACTGACAGAGCCGTGTTCACTGCTGCTGCTCCCGGTGGCTTCACACTGCAACTGCACCGGCAGGGAAACACTGTGGATGTAGTCTGCAAACAACACACACACAAACCACAAACAATTAAATTCACAGAATCAGGGGTGGGGAAAATACCAAATCACAACTTCTGCTGCATTGTGTTCTGGTCTCGTAGATGTTGTCCAATATTGTTAAACAGTTGGAATTTGTAATTTTCCCTGACCTGAGTATTCATTTCTATTCTCACTGTGGGAAAACAAACTTAATAAAGCAGGATTTTAATTAAGATTACAGCCTCCAGTGACAAATATGCTGCGTCATTATGGGAGTGTGTTTGTCAACCTGATGGCTTGAAGGCGATTTTGCTCTTCTTGCCCTTGGTGTTGTGTCGTACAAAGGTGTCTCTGAGTAGGTCGGAGGCGATGGCTCTCTTGTGAGGGTCGGGCTCAAAGCAGCGCAGGATGAACGACTTGGCCTCCAGCGACAAAGACTCAGGGATCTCCGGGTGAATCTTGAACATACCCACCTGTAACACACAACCACAGAGACGCACACTGAAAACAGATACACAAAATACTCATAGCAGGTTTGGGAATCCAGTTTTAATATAAGGCTTCAAATAGTGAAGACCAACCTTAAACATGGCTGCCTGTGGTTCCCCCAGCTCATGGAAGGGAGGTTTCCCTGTGGCCATTTCTATGATGGTACATCCCAGGGACCAGATGTCGGCCGGGGCCCCGTACCCTCGAGGGCCCTTATCAATGATTTCTGGCGCCATGTACTGCAGAGTACCTGCAGACAGAGAGCTGGATACTAACCCAGGACAACAATTTCTACCAGATGCATAGAGACAGGTAACTCATCTGGAGTCAGAGTCAACTAATCTTTGCTGGACTTGTTGACTGAACCCTAGATTTGGAACTGTGCCTTTTCTCAACAGGTGGCTTATCTTATCTAAAACATGATGAGAGCCCAAGCTTCGACCTCACTCCAAAAGAGGCAGGTGTTTACATAATCTGCTATTGAACCCAGATCCTGAGATTCAAGATCTGCACTGTTTTCAAATTGCTGCAAAGATCAAAAGTCTGAAAACATCAGATTTGAGTCTGACTTCAGAAGAATCTTGTCATTATTTTTTCATTTAACTCATACAGTAAGTATTTCGTAATAATTCTGAGTAGATTCAGTATCTAAACTGCTCGACGTGCTGATGTAAACAGAGAGAGCTATAAAAAGACTCAGCAGAGAGAGAGAGATGGAAGCAGCAGAGGAGAAACAGATAAGGGCACACACACGCACACACCTGCTAATGAAAGGTAAACACCTTTCTGTCTCTGCTTGATTAACTAATCTAATTACACACGTCGCCGGCTGCTGGAGAAGGCCAGATGGCCAATGAATGTGCATGTCCATATGTGTGTGCACATTCACATTCGCACTGGCTTGCGTGTCGGAGTGTTTCCATAGAGGCTGATAGTGGCTCTTGACATTTTGAGGGTCATTTGATATTTACAGTCATAGTCTGAGACTGCAGCATTTCTATGACTCCATTTATGCAGCCCAGAGATTTACTGACCGTTTATGTATGACAGCACTTTGTCGAGAAAGGACCTCTGTGCAGGCTCATTCTTTGTGACTCAGTTTAGCCTTTCTGTTTTAGACACGGTGTTAATAAAGCATCCTGTGGTGATAACTCAAGTAAGTGTTATTTCTGAGATTTTAATGTTTTTATGTTAAAACATTTTATACCAGTTGCTACTTTTTATGTGTATTTACAAAGAAGATCCTTGTGGAAATGCTAGAGAAAAAATTCAGAGATGTCTACAAATATGATAAACATCTGACTGAACAGGAAAGGTTTGCATATTTAGAAAAGAAAAATGGGACAAAAACGTCTGTGTGAAGATATGTGAAACATGTATGTTGTTGGTGTACAAGGTATTAGCTGGATATCCATCACGTGTATTGGGGGAAGAGTAAGTGTAATCAAGTTACCGGTGAATGTTTCTGTACAGGGGTTGACTCCTGCCAAACGTTTAGAGGTGCCAAAGTCTGAGATCTTCAAGACACCACTGTAGGTGTTCACCAACACGTTGTCACCCTGATGGAGAGAGAGAGAAACAGAGTGTCAAAGGGAAGGTTTTCAGTCTGACACAGAAAGGAAGACAGCAGATATAGTGGAGGGGAATAAACAAATGGTAACTTCAGTAATTAACAGCTGGAGACCCAGGAGTAACCGTCCAAGGGAAATCAAAAGGCAGCAGGGAAAAGTTCTCTAGCTTAGAAAGGTAACACAAAGGAAACAGAGAAACAACAAAGTCAGAAAAATAACATGGGGTACTCACACAGCAAACAGCAATGGGAAAACACAAGAGACGAGACACAGGTGGAGCAATCACACACACACACACAGGTGAGACACATGAGGTAATCAGAGGAGGGAGAGCACAGGAAGTCAAGACGGGGAATTTCAAAATAAAACATGACATAAACTGGAAACACAGACAACAAACCACAGTACAGAGAGAAATGGGGTTATAGTTTACATATGGTAATGTGGGCTGGGATTCATTCACATAAATTGTTGTTAAGATACAGAAACTGCACTGGTTCCTGAACCCTGCTCACACACATGGTCTCAAATACAAGTGCCGTAGTTAATTCTTACTTTTCTTCTGTCTTGGCAAGTCAAAGTTGTATAACATTGATATTTCACAGCAGACATTTTAACATCTCATAGCTGCCCTTATTAATAACGCCAACGGTAGCTGGGTTCTTATTTAACAGTTCTATTTCCAGGGCCCTGTCGTGCTCGCTCACTGGTATTGCGTGATATTAAAGCTAAATGAAATCATCAGATCATCAGTGTTAAATTACTTACACCTGAAATGTCAGAATGTCTGCTGTGAAAATGGGTTTTTGTCAGTTACAGAAACACGAGGGTGGAAATGACTCAGGGGGTAGAGTAGGTCATCTATTAATCAGGAGGTCGGCAGTTTGATCCCCATTGGGCAATGGGTCGGGCCCATGTCTGTCTGTCTGTATATGTAGTAGGAAAGTCCTATACAGTATGTGTAGGGCTACAGTTACCTTGATATCTCTGTGGACGATCTGGTTTTCGTGCAGGTACCGGAGCCCCTCGAGGATCTGTCTGGTGTAGAAGATTATCGTGGCCTCTTTCAGTGGCCCCCATTTGGACCGCAGCAGCGCAGACAGGCTTCCTGGAGAAAGGAGAGAAGGAGTGTCCAAAACCTATCATGAAATGGGAAGATGACCAAGCAGTTAGAGCAGGCATGTCCAAACTATTCCACAAAGGGCCGGTGTGGCTGCAGGTTTTTGTTCCAACCAATCAAGAGCACACACTTTGACCAATCAACTGTCTGAAGACTGAGATCAGTTGATTAAATGAGTCAAGTCTGGTGTGCTGCTGCTGCTTGGCTGGAAAGAAAACCTGCAGCAACATGGCCCTTTGTGGAATAGTTTGGACATGCCTGAGTTAGAGAGACCGCCCGCTAACCAAGAGGCCACAAGCACCAATCTCTGAAAGAGACAGTTTGCCTGTTTTTTAACACCAAATTGTGTCTTTATTTTCTTGAACAACAGTGTCTGCCCCCCTGCTCAGGTATTCTGTGACGCAGCAGAGAAGATAATCATGAAACATATGAAGTAGATTTACTGTTTGTCCTGGTGCCTATTCAGGCTGACATCGAGGCTGACATCTTATCTTGTATTTATGCATTATATTCATTATATAGTCATTAAAGTGTGATTTTCAGTATCTGAAGAAACAGACTTTTGTTTCATATGGATTTCAGAGTACTGAAAACATTAGTAATCACACTGTTGTGTTTCCTAACATACACAGTGATTATATTACACAGGATCCATTGAGCCATCTTGTTGTATACACACACACACACACACACACGCACCTCCAGGCACTTGTTCCATGAAGATCTTGATGTATCCGTTCTCAGAAACAGAGCCCAAGTACTGAACAATGTTCCTGTGCTTCAGGTACTTGTGGAGGGCAATCTCTTCATGCAGGGGCTGAGAGTACCTGATCCACAGACAGATAGACACACTTGTTTACACAGCTCTTTAGTACAAACAACACACACACACTGTCGTGCAGATTTTGTGAAACAAGACATTCATTAACACACAGGATGTAACATTATCCAGTGGTTCTCCATCACCCAAACATTTGGTGATAAGTTACTTTTTAAGCCACGACTTAACAACTTATGAAGTAAGAATGGGAATTTTTATCATTCAGTCTGGGAAAAGCAAAAAAACTTTCCACTGCCCTTTTAGCTTTTTCCAAAAAATAAATATATAAAATTGGACCTTTATTAGACCCTTTAAGTCTACCTGCTGTCTCTCTCAGGGATCTCTTTGATGGCGATTCGGACCTGGTTGCTGAGGTCTCTCCCAGCATACACCACTCCATAGGTTCCTCGCCCCAGCACCACCCTGTCTCCTGTCTCATTGGTGTCATACTCATACTGTAACACAAAAAGATGGACACATACACATTCTTGATGATCAGTAACCAGCATCAGCTATATTTACTGTGTATCAACACACACAAGGGCACAAACACTCTCTGACCTCTAGCGTGTCTCCATCTCCCTCCCCTTCCAGCTCCACAGCATTTCCTGTACCATCAGATATCATCTCTTTCACCATGGAGCAGAACCTGAAGCATGTTTAAACACACACACCCAGACACAACCAGACATAATAATTATCTCTGGCTCATGGCCATCGGGCTGTTTTGCAATACAAACACACATAACATACTGAACGGACGCAAACACGGACAAACACACACACCTACACAGACACATCTAGAGGTGTGTGTCCTCACCGACCGCACTGCTCCTCAGTGGAGAAGTAGATCTGGAAGTCATCAGAGTTGTCGTGGACGTAGAGGAAGCAGCAGCGCTCATCAAACTTACTGATGCTACAGGCAGGAGAGTTAGATTAGACCAAATCTTAGATCAATCTAGCTTGACCTGTGATTTTGTTTGTGCAGCAGATCATTTAAAATGCAACAAATGGGATCCTAACATACTTCTACAATGTACCACGTCTGAGTGACCTGTTTTTATTTTGAATGTCATGTGACCAAAAATTAAGAGTAAAAAATGATTTAAAGTTTTATAATGTGTTAAAATTTATTTAAAAAAAGATGAAAAAATACTTCATAGTTTTTTAGCTGCAAGATATGTAACTCTTTTTCATACCTGATGCCTTTTATGGACATTGCTGTGAAGTTCCACTCATGGATGCCTTTCTGTAATGAAAGAGAATCAAGTTTTGAATTTTCATACTTCATACAATTTGCTCAGATTGGTCTCATACTCAACCAGGATAAAAGCATCAGAATTCATTTAAAAGAAAATGCAAATTATTCGGCATTT
This sequence comes from Caranx ignobilis, assembly GCA_021432705.1. NCBI lineage: Eukaryota > Metazoa > Chordata > Actinopteri > Carangiformes > Carangidae > Caranx > Caranx ignobilis. Next base: position 5,285,531 of record MU269986.1, read on the forward strand.
GCATCCACTACTGTTTAGAAAAAACAAACATTAAGATGGTGATTGCTGTGCTTAAAGTTTTATGTACGAAATGGAAATGTGCATAAAGTTAGTACAAAGTGGAAGAGAGGTTGATCTTCTTACTGTTTCAGCAGGAGAAACATGCCAAATAGAGACGTTCTTCTCTTCTGCCTCATTATTAATGGAGACATAGGAGGGTTGGTAGACCTTCGTGGGCTCCAGAATCAACACCTACAACAGAGAGATGAAAACAAAGAACATACGGAAAGACATGTTAGCATGTTAGCCCGGGCTTCTGAATGCTGTGAATATTGTGCATATTTAATTATCTGTATAATTGTATTGTACTGGAAACCGCAGCCGATTGGTGGTGCGCTGTGTGGCCTCCACAATGATGTCCATCCAGAAGTTGAGTCTCTCCCGCTGAGGAGAGTGCTCCACCGACTGCTTCTTAAACCTCTGGATCAGCTGCAGGTTCTGCACCACTGACCGCAAATACCTGGAAGACAAAACACAGAGGAGACGACAACGCAAGTTACAGGGTTTCACTCTGTTAGCAGGAATACATTTTCGGTTGCCAGGTTGTGAAAAATCCAGTTAAATGCCTATATTATTATTTCTTTGTAAGATTTGTGCCATCCAAACTTTTTTTTTATTGTTGGCTTCTTACAGACCAGAGAGGTGGCTTCAGTTTGAAGAGCTTCTCTGCAGCCTGAGTAGCTTTGGGGATGTCACTAGCCAGCATGCTAACGGTGAAGAACTGGCCCACATCCCAGTAATTATTCATTTTTTCCAGGGAACCTTTGCGCCCCAGCAGACTGTTCAGCCTCACACCTAAAGACATGAGGTTATCAGTGGGGAGAGAACGGGAAAAATGCATTTTCACAGTTTCTTTCTGAACTTCTTTTCGTAGTTTAACAGTTCACCATGAGTTAATAGTTCTGAAATACAAACAAAAAATGACTCAGACAAATGAAACAGATGGAATAAAAAAGGGCTCTTTGAAAGTAACATGTCTGGAAGTGTACATGGCTTGAATGTACAGTACATGCTCTGTGAACAAAAGTAAAAGGAGTGCCCATAACCTCTTACCTATTTTTCTCAGTTCAATTGAGCTCTCAAACTGGAGACCAGCAACTATGAGCAGGACGGCCAGATTGATGCCAGAGTAAAGAGTGGGCTGCAGCTCAAAACCCTTCCTGTACCTGAGGGTGGAGGACCACACATAAATGAATAAACAGAAAGAAATAATGTCAAAGACTTTGACAGGAGCATTTCTTTCTGTGCTCTTACCACTGTATAGCATTGTCTCTGTTTATAGTGTCTTTGCAGTCTGAGTCCAGGAAGATGTCTTTGTAAATTCGTCCACAGAGGCAGAACATGTCCGGTGCTGGATGTTCACATGACTGTAACACCTGTAGCATCACTCCCAGAGCCTGCTCCCTGTCTCCAGGACTGTTTCTCCTGCACATATACATACGGTTAATCATTATCTATTATTATCAAAACCAATTTACGTGGAAAAGGAATAAAAAACATAAAAAGGAGCTCGTGACTTTTGCATTACAAAAAAAACATGAAGTACCTGTTGAGAGCAAAGGCATAGTGGAACTGGATCATGGGCTGGGTTGCCAGGTCACACGTCGGCAGCATCTCCAGGGTTTGCACCAGCTTCACCATGGCATCATAGTCCTGATGGGTCACACAGTTACATCAGGCTTTTCTTCACTGTTACTGTTCATGCTGGAGTTTCTTATAATTTACCCCGTGTTGTGTTTGTACCTGTATATCTCTGTAGGAAAACAGCAGGTTCATGACGATGTCTTGCGTGAGGACCTCTGTGTTGTCATTCGGAGCTTTATGCGGGAAAGCTCCTTCGCCAGCTCCTCTCCCTGATATTTCTCCCTGGCCTTCCTGATGTCGTTCAGCAGGGTGTCCTTAAAGGAGGCGCTGCAGGAGGCAAACGATCAGAGAGGAAGAAATAAATAATCACTTTTATTTTCTGTACCTTGGTAGATGTGGAGGGATAAGAAGAGAGAGAAAGTGACCTGAAGCAAAACACTTGAATGCAAGTTGATAGCACCAGGAAATGCTTCTATTGTCGGGTGAAGCAAATTTCATTTTATATTTTGATTTAATTCCAGTAGTGGTGAAATTTACTTTAGTGTTTACTTATGGACAACTCTCACCAGGATGTGACATGGATGTCCTTCAGCAGGCTGGTGAAGCGGTCGGTGAGCGGGACACAGAGTGGACCCAGCAGGTTGTCCCAGCTGGGCTGCATGTACTCACTGGCCCTGCGCTGGGCGTCACTCTCACAGCACATATACTCATTGTTAGGAGTCACTATGTAGGGGATGAAGTAGTAGTTGCCACTGGATGCCTGGAAGAAGAGAGGGAGGGGATTTTAGATTTTAGTCACAGATCTCTGATTACCAGAAATGCTTTCAAATGAATAGCGTAAATATCACAACTATATCAGATGAACACACATGCTGGATACTGATGAGAGGTGTAAAGGGAGGCCAAGACAAGAAGAAGAAGAAGAAGGAGGGGGGGGGCTTGGTGAGGAGAGCACAGGGATTAGAGAGTGATTAATGAGAGGGATCAGTACGCTACTGATATTATTTGGTGGCAGCATCAGCAAAGCTTGACAGGAGCGATGAGGGTCACTTAAATGTTAAATATCCAGTAGAGCACAAACAAATGCACATCAATACACTCTTGGTCATTCTTCCTCTTGTTTGTCATTTTATCATTTTTTCTGGTTTAATATACCTTGTCTGAAGTTGGGCGGAGCTTCACATCACAATTTTACCTGAGGTCAAAGTCTATGCACCAGAATCTAAATTAGAAACTTGTCCTGCCCTTTAACAGATGATTAAAAAAACAAGAGAGTAAGGCAGCTGCGAATCAACCAGAGGTGTGTACACGTCCATACATGTTTAACCAAGGGGGTGCGAGGCTTTCAGAAAATCTAAATTATTTGTTGAGTGCACTCTGTTTGTCACACTGGATAACATCAGCTGAATGACTAAGAATGCGAACATGTCACATCATGGGCCTTGAATCCAGATGTTGTTATAACCAGTTTTGTAATTAGACTGCCTTTCTACAGACAAGCTCTCCAAGGTGAATCAAAGCACAGACGGGATGATCCAATGATAATCCATCACAGAAAAATAAGGGCTGGCTCATAACATCTAAATTATTCACCGCTTTTATTCAAAATGAGCTTTAGAGTAGATCTTTTTTGCTTTGAGTTGTTTTGTAATTACAGTTTACACTCTGCACACCAGTTTTATCATCTCATCCAATGAGTTAATGCCTGTTTGATGTTCTCATTTTACACAACATATTATTCTTATAGAATTAAGACAATATTATCATCAAAATATCAGCTATATTTTAGAGTTCCTGCTGTGACCCTAAGCACAGTTCACCCTTCTGTGACTTCGTGACTTGGATGTTGTTAGGAGATTAAAATTGTTATTCACACAAGATCCCATTGGAGTGGTCACTGTCTTTGGCCCCCTCCTCATTTGTTATTTTTATCAGTCTTTGCCAAAATCTCCCAGCATGCTTTGATGCAGTATGGTACCTACTTTATTGCGCAATCCAGAGCCTCTGTACTCTGGAGGCAACTGAACCCATGGAAAACCTAATGCTGGAGGACGAGTGGCCTACCCCACACACACATAAACACAGCATACATACATTAATAATCTGTTACAATAAAGATCACACTTAATGATGCAATAGTATATTTCAGGCACCTGTCACACATGTTTTGGTGTGTGTGTGTGTCTGTGTGTGTGTGAGAGAGAGAGAGAGAGAGAGAGAGAGAGAGAGAATGAGAGAGACAGAGAAAGCATGTATATATGTACTTGCTATGAATATTATTCCAGAAATAGCATGAGACAGCATGTGGGACACAAATCACAATGAAATACACACACACACACACACACACACACACACACACACACACAGAAACTTACTGTGTTTTTCTGTACGACCATGTCCTACAAGGAGGTAACACAAATCAAATGTCAGAGTGGACCTAGACATGTGCACATGTGTACTTTTGAGTTGTGCTTCCACTACTTGAAACAGCTGTTTCCCCCTGGCACCATAGTGCAGGACCGACTGCACCACCCACACACACTGACCAATGCACACACACTCACTCTGGTCTGTAAATAACTCAGTGGATGACTTTGTTCTAAGGAGGTGCAAGGGAATGGCATCTGTGAACTCTGATTACACCAACAGATGATTCAAAGAGGTGTGTGTGTGTGTGTGTGTGTGTGTGTGTACCTTCAGTGACTGGGCAGTGTCGGGGTCAGTGTCATGGTATAGAATGACATTGTTGGCCATGTCGAAGCTCTCCCTCACGCCAAGGTGGTAAAAGAGGGAGGGCTGCCGAAAGACATCACTCATATCCACAACTGCGATGTCTAGAAAGAGGAAGGTTAGAGAGATGATGATGACAACAACAACAATATACAATCCTTGAGTAGCCACCTTGACCACAAGAGCTAAGACTGAAATCCACCTGCGCTTGAGTGTTGACAGAAAATCTCACTACAGTAGAACTGAAGTAGAAGGTGGTGCCGAGTGTTTTTTGGCCCAGGGTCTTCAGGAAACATTAAGGTTAAGACAACACTGGAAGGTGTTGTTGAGTTGACATTTCCCTAAAAAACACAAATGTCAACCTCATGATGTCACTAAAGGTCATCAGTATTCATCATGTGGGAACAATGAATGTCTGCACAAAATGTTGTGCCAGTCTATTAAGTGAATGTTGAGTTGCTTCAGAGGATAAAGGAAGACTTTGACCTGGTTGTGGCACTTAAGAATCACCAGAGACACTGAGGTTACTCATCTGGAGACTATGAATATGAATACAAAACATAATGTAATAGCTAGATATTAATCAACATTAGGATCAATGAAGTACACTATAGTGTAGGCTACTGTAGTAATAAGCTTACACAAGGATATTTCACAGCAGACCTTCTGACATGTCCTGGCAGGAATGATCTATTATGTCTATCTGCTGTCTGACACAACAATACAGTGTGTTTTACCTGTGCTGACAAGTTAATGACTCATGAGAAAGATTTTCTCTGAAATCCAATAGGTGCTCTTTCCACATGCAGAAGTCAATTGGCCTTGCTGAACTGGCTTTGTTCAGTTAAAACTCCTAGAGTAACTGTGTTGGCGTTGTCTTCAGCAGAGGTGCGGATGGCATGATAAACCAGTATCTAACTGGTAATTAAAAACTTTGAGAGCGGCTCTCGTTTCACAGCCGCGATCAGACCAGGAGCAGTAAAAGGTGTCATCTTCCAAGGATGAAGACAGAATGATGAATGGTGGTGGAGAGAGGGGTTGACCTTAATATTTAATCTGAGTTTGTAAAGATTTTGAGGTCATGTGGGGTCATGTTTTTAGCTGGGGTGGTAACAACATTGGTCAGTGAACCAGTGAATGGACAAGATAACTATGAGGAATCATCAGATTAGTTTTCTTAGTTATAATCATTTATAAATAATAAACATGAAACAGAATAAGAGGTTAAAGGTCACCATTTTGGAGAATGGGGGGGGGGTTTTAAAATTCTGCATAGATGAATGTAAATTGTGCATGGCTGTGCATTAAGACAGGGAGATGCTAATAGTGTGTGATAGGCTAATGGATTTGCATGCATACACACTGTAGTGAGTTTATAGGTTGTTATGTAACAGACTCATGCTACCATATAGTTTCCCAGCATAACTTAACATCTGGATAGTGCATGGCCTATGGTTTGAGTGCCCGTTGTTGCAACAGAATTCACTTCACTATTTCAACATGACAGTTGCTCAGATGCCGTTGGAACAACTTTTACGGAACTTTTCAAACGGCTTTGATGCAGTTTAAAGTCATAATCTTATCTTTTTACATGCAAATACCCAGAACCCTGCTGTATCTTTGACACACACCTGCATCGTAGAAACTGTCCAGCACCGATGTTTCTCCAAAGTCCAGCCTCCCGAAGGTGACGGTGGTGAGCAGGGCGCTCTCTGAGTCGCAGGCTCTCTGCAGACTCTGCAGCGGTCCAGACTCCGGGCTGCTGGCCATCACCGACTTCAGCCCGTCGTTCAGGACGTACACGGCCCGCAGGGAGCGCTGCTTGAAGGGCGGACTGGGGCTGGACACCTCGCCCCTCTCCCGGTCCCTGTCCACGCTCAGCCCGGCCGAGTGCTCCCCTCCCATGTCGACCACCTGCGCGCTCTGCCCGGTTCCATAGCGAGAACCTGGGGGTTGTCTGTGCGTTATCTCGGGCTACTTTCCGCCTCTCCCTCCCGTTAACTCCTTTATTCTGGCGGGACTCCTCCGTCTTGTCGTCCTGCCGCTCACTTGTTGCGCACCTGTCGTGGCTGGAGCGCAGCGCGTCTGAGTTTGTGACCCAGCATCTCCGCCTCATTAACTCACATCATGTGGCGATTATCTCGCACCAAGAAGCCCGCTTCCTTCCCCAGACTGGATCCGACTAGATTCCTGAGAGAGAGAATAAGATATGGAGGGAGAGGGGGAGGAGAAAGGGTGGGAGTACACAGATACATCCACAGTCTGAGCGCGTCTGTCTGTTCCACGAGGAGAGTGTTTATGTTGCAGGATACAATCAGGTCCTGGCACCGTCTGAAATGCTATCGCCGTGTCTCTGGTTGTCTAAATATAAAACTGCGTGTCCCTCTGGTGCCCTCAGAGCAGCCAAGTTATTCTCAGTTATGTCCTCCTGACAGCAAATAAATTCAGCAGAGGGATGATGTTTTTCCTCATCAGTTATCCTGAATCAGGTTTCACTTTCTCATACCATGGCTGCACTTCATGTTTTTTCCTGAAGATGAAGATCCCTGGCCATTTTTTCCTGAATATCTGCTAACACATACAGTATCATCTACATTTCGTATATTCAAATGGAGGGAAGAATGCTGCAATACACTGCTCCTGCACTGAGTTGAAGCACATGGACTCTGTAAGTCTGCATGGTGGCATGTGCCAGTGCTGGACTTCTCCCAGAGTTCATCCATCAAATTCTGACAAGAAGGGACATACACTCCCGGTCTATGTGTTCTCAAAGTGGGGTCATGATACCCACTGGTCCCTCCTCAGTACTCACTGTAATGGCAGAGTTTTAATGGAACCAAGGTGCCATTGTTGTTAGGCCTGCATTATGTTTTCTCTAGTCTCCTGTGCAGACACCAGTAATAAAGTATAAGGATACATGTAGCAACAATATTAAATACTTTTTCTAGTTGCCAAAGGTGGAGTAACAATAATAATTTGCATGTAAGTGTATCCATCAAGGGTTGAAAAGATTCCTCACAGGTAGAAGTGGACTGTGTAGAAGATTACCGCTTATGAGGTAAGACACCAACTCCAGCTTGTTTAGACTGCACTACATCTGAACCCCCCCCCCCCCCCCCATCAAAAAAAGAATCTTGCATTTCAACTTAATAAATGGATCTTGGATAATGAAAACATGCATCATCTCAGACCCATATAATGATGATGTTAATTTGCTGCTGCAGCTCAGTGTTTTTTTGGACACCTGGGGGCAGCAGAGAAGAAGCTGTGAACCAAACATTACTAAATGATTACTTACTAACAGTGAACTTGTAAACAACCAGCTGTTAACATGGATGTCTTTTTATACAGTTGGATTTTTTTTTTGCTATAAAACAGTTTTCAGTGATACATCCCAAAACCACTGTGTACTGCAGAAGTCAAGCTTATTAAAGTGTGTATCTGTCCCCCCCCCCCCCCCCCCATCACATCAAAATAATTCTGTTGATGTTATTTCCACAGTGGTCTAAGTCACCGTTAAGACTGAATCAGGACTTTCACTTCTCCTTCTGTTCAGACTGAGAGTACATGCAGTTTCCATCTGTCACAAACACATACAGTTCTCTGTGACAGTGATTTGCTGTATATGCAGAGGCACCAAGTACTAGAACAGACTGGAACAAAATGCTCCTAGAGACAGTATGTACTGTATATAGTCACACACATATTATCTTCCAGCAGACAATTCAATCATCTTTGTCATGGTTTTTCAGTTACATCTACATAATGCTGCTGTTTTAATTCTGCAGTGGTTTAAGATGCTGTTAAGACGGAATCAGGACTTTCGTTTCTCCTTTTGTTCACTCGGGCCTTCAGTGGCCTGAGATTATATCTAGTTTCCATCTATCACATACATATACAGTGCTATATAGCAGTGCTCTATCAGTCATTCATGCAGGAGCACCAGTTACCCAAATAAACAGTGTTATGAAAAACAGAACGCAACAGTCCTATCAACAGTATGTACTGGATATAAACACACACGCACATCTTACCGGCAGACAATTCAAACAGTTTTGTATTTTTTAAATAAAATATGCACACATACAGTACATAATAGCATCTTTATTACACTGAAATATAAAAGTATATATATTTATCACTATCCTGGAGAGAAAGGACCAAGTCAAGAAAACAACTTGTAGCCTCAATTGTAGCAGTTTTCTCACTGTCATAAGAAAGAAAGAAAGAAAGAAAGAAAGAGAGAGAGATTTGGAGTCAAACAGGAAGGCCACAGTGACAGGTTGCCATAGTTTCTGTGCACATTTATGGAAGGGAGGCAAACAGTCGAACATACATGCTACCACACATGCACATACATGTTTTCATCTTCCTTTACCTGTGAGGACTTCACACTTACTATACATTCCTTGAACCCTGTCCTTAACTTAAACCTTCACCTGCTGCCAAACGAGCACCAGAAACACCAGGTGCACATGGATCTCAACTTGAGTTTCGGGATGAGATGCGCCCAGCACAGCTGTTTCATGAGTCGCAATATCAAAGTGCAAAAGCAAAAGAGGTTAATTTTTTTTTCCTATCTGGAAGGCAAAAACCCTTGATGTGAAAAATATCACTGATTGATGAATTCATGTAGAGACATGTTTTACTCAAAATAACATTTGAAGCCTGACTAGCCCGGCTCTGTCATAAGGTAATAAAACCAAAATGTAAGAATGACAGTTTAAGGTTTTACCAGTGAACATGTGCAAGACTATTTATTGACCGGAAGCAGTGGCTCATCCTCACTGTAAAACCAGAAACTGACATTTTCACACTGAACTGGACAGAATTGGACAGAGCCAGTCAAGTTATTTTCCCCTGTTTCCAGTTTTGTGCTATTTAGCATACAGGCATTAGAGTGATATCAGTCTTCTCATAATTCCCCCCAAGAAAGCAAATACGCATTTCCCAGAATGTCAAACTATTCCTTTACGTAGCACCTATCTATAATGTTGGTGGGATTTAATACAGGGGGGAGAATCCTGATGTGCTTGCAGTTTTAACCAACCAACATTTGAATATTTCCCTAAAACGTTGGGCACTAAGAGGAGGAAGAATTGTGAAATATGGCCGAATGCAAGTGTTACTATTGGCTGATGCTTCAAAATCTCCTGCCTGCAGTGTACCATAGGAGCATCAAGCATAATGTGCCCAGTGATAATGATGTGCCTTTAAAGTCTGTGCTTTGACCCTAAACCCAAATCCAAACTTTTATTCCAGCATGTTGAAGAAGTCAGGACCAGCCACAATGACCTCACTGCAGATGTAAATCCACAGTCCTCACATGGATGGAAAACAAAACACAAACACACACGCACACACACACACCCCAGATAAGAGGCAAAGGCCGCAGAGTGGACGCAGAACAGCACAGAGGTCATTTGAACCAGCCAGGCTACGGAGGTCGAGTCCCAAGTTTCCTTCACACTCAGAAACAAATAGTACCAATGGGGTCGCCACGGCAACCACAGCTCCATCTCGTCGTTCTACAACTGTGGCAACACACAGCGACGGGCCACGGTCAATCCGTACCGGTGGCACAGCAAGCTCTGACAAGATAGCGGTAAACTGAACAGAGAAGCCTCTTTAAAAGAAATATAAAGAAGTAAACACAGGATAAGACGGAGTCAGGGAGGGGAGGGGTGGCTGATTCCATGGTGCTGAATTGTTGCTGATGGTGATCGTGATGATCATTTGGCACAAACTTTATCTTGGTTGAAGTGTCTCGGCCAAGAGTGAAAATGTTTTCAGATGATGGCCTCTGATGTGGTGATCAGAGTGCGCAGATGAGGATGCTCCAGTCTTTATTTTGACATATTTTTCTTTATGTGCTCTACTTCCATCTGTGAAACAAATATCACACAAAGTCAAGTTTTTTTTTAGAGTTAAATCATTCTGCAGTCTGAATGGAAAAACAGAGACGTCTTGACACGCAAGTGAAAGAAAAAAAACATGAAAAGCTTTAGTCAGAATTATACTGCAGTAGCAGGTCATTTCGCCCTCTTGTGGTCAAAATGAGTACTACAAAAAGAAAAACAGACCAAAGGAAACTCCACCCACCAGTCTTTAACAAGTCTCACCTGTAAAGTAACACGAATCTTCTTCTCCTCATCCAGGGCACTGGCCAACTGCTTCATCTCCTGCCTGAAGTGCACAAAAACACCTCAGCATCATGATATATGACAACAACCACAACACAAGCCTATTGTTAACTTTAGCATGACGCACACATTTACCTGTGCTGGCTCTTCAGCAGTTCCACAGAGGTCTTCAGGTCTCTCAACTGGTTCCTGAGTTCCTCTAGTGTTGGAGGGGTCAGAGGGGAGTGCCGGAGCTCGGGGGAGGGGCTCAGACCGGATGAGGAAGACGGGGAGGCGGGGCGATGGCTGGCGTTTGGTGGGGTCAGGACAGAAGGCTTGGCAGGCAGTGGTGCTTTACTGTCAGGTGCCTAACAAAAATACAGAATGGTCATTTGAACCTTTTAAGAATTCTTATATTATTTAGGTCAACATAGGTAAGACTCCTTAAAGTTTTTAAAATGGTTTAAGGAGGCTCAAGACTGGAACAGGAATGTATAAACTTTTTAAGACTTTACACCACTAAACTAGTTAAAATGATCAGTCATGTCATTTTCAGCACTGATTGTGTAAAAACCAATAACATGTAGCATGCCATTTAGTGTTGTGTTCCATGTCAGAGTGTAACTCCAGACAAGTTATCTAGCAAATGGAAAATCTACGCTGAGGCGCCCTCTGCTGGATAAAATAAATAGTACAAAGAGACTTGGTCAAGGTGGTGGTCGTACAGAGATGGTTGGAAGTCCTTTTCTCTGGGATACATCTAAAGATCTGATGGGAACAGGCTCCGGCTCGTCCCTCCCTCTCTCCTTGTCCTTCCTGTCTTCAACTACAGGCAAGTCCAGGTCGGCGCTGGACAGGGAGGACTGAAAGAGAGACAGACAGAGGGAAACATGTTATGAAATGACTGTCCTGGTCTTTTTACCTAGGTTTCGTGCATTTCTCTGGGACACAGCTATAAGACCCACAGAAGACTGTGAGGAAGACACAACAACATCTCAACACTCACAGCTGTGATGATCTGTGAGCGAGGCCGGCGGTCTGTGACTCTTGGCCGCGACGCCGTTGGATGACTCAGCTTCTCTGTTGAAGAAACCACCACATCCAGGTCCATGTCTGCACAAACACAGTAACAAAAATAATGCACACATTTTCAGCGAGTGATGCTGCGCACGCAAAGCCAGAGAGAGCGCTCTGACAGTTACAGAGGCACCGACATGTCCTGATCTCATTGGTCGATGCTCCTGTCAATCACACTCACCGGTGTCATGTGACCTGTCAGGGGTAGAATCTGGTGTCGAAGCCCTGCCCTCAGACTTGGGGCTTTCACACCTGAGCAGGTAAACCATACAACAACATTAGGCTTGATGCGCTCAGGGACGCCTGGATGTTTTCTGAGAGTGTCTGTGTGCATGTGTGTGTATGCGCAAGTGTGTACTGACGCTAGAGGGGGGGTCTCTCAGGACGCCGCGGGGGTTGGGAGGAAGAGGAGGAGCTTGTCTTTGGGGGGAGGGGTTTCTTGGGAAGGAGAGACGGGAGGGAGGGCTTGGGGATGTCTCCAACCTTCACCTCTTCACCTACACACCCATATACACACATACACACAAAATAATACAAAACACACAGATAATCACAGAAATCTGTTTACAAGACATATCGGACAAAAATACACACAGGTATAACTTTCACACACACACATTCATAATAAGGTGAGGGCAAGGTCGAAGGAGTACAGTGATGAAGAGACGAGCTGCGGTTAAAAAACTAAATGTGACTCAGTAGGACTACGGCTGGTCATATTAAGATGTTAAAGAATTGCAAGAGAAGAAGAAGAACAGAAAGAAGAAGAAGAAGACAGGTGTGAGGTTGCTCAAGGCTGCAAGAACAGGAGGGGAAGAGCGAGGTCTAAAGGCGATCAGATGTTGTCAGTAGAAGGATTTAATTTGTTTTGGTTTCATGAGTTAACGTCTCCTATTAAGATGTGAAATGTGAGATTTTGCAAAGACATTATCTAGATTTGACTTTTTATCAGCATCAGATTTAGGTTTTAGAACTTCCTCCAAACACACAGTAAGGCATCAAATTAATGACAGATTTTTACTGCATGTATTTGAAAACTACACTACAAAACAGCCATAGATTAGACAAATGGCAATAAAATGTTAAGTTTATATATTATCTTGAGTGCTGTGTGTGGTGTGTAGTATTTTAGATAAGATTGTTGAGTAAACTGTAACAGCTCTGTACCAAAAACACACCTTGACCTGCTGTTGATGAGCACATTGGTGGGCAAAGCAGGTACAGCTGCTGGTCCTAGTTATTGTATTTACAAGAGGCACTGATGTGAGTTTTCCTCCACTTGTTTATTCGTACACTGATGAAACTGCATAGACCTGCATATAAATTAACTCACCCCGCATTTTCCCCCTTGTTTTGATCATTTTACCCCCTTTTTGTATTCTTTTTTAATTAAATGCTGGAAATATACTTGAAAATTAAGGAAAACAACTTTAAAATATCAAAAAAATTAAACTGGTGTATAACGAGGGTATACTGAGCCATTAGAGGCTTTTGTTACACAGTGGCAGCAACACTGATGCATTTGATTGAAACCACAATGCCCATGGTTTCCTGTTGCACAAAGACTGTTGTCGGCACCACTTCTTCAATCAAAGCTTTGTTTCATCACTCTACAACAGGGGGCAAACGAATGGAAAGTGTTTTTCCATCTGCCCTTGTTTCAACATGCACCCTTCACACAAACCTACTGCTCGTTCAGCTCCATTTTGCAACTGAAAAACAGCACCATCGTCCCGTTTTGCTCTGAGAGGGAAACTCCAGCAGACGCAGAGATGAATTATTAATCGTTAAGCGTGTTAGTTGGTGATTGAACAGGTCAGTAGGAAGTTGTGAGATGCTGCAGCAGCTGCAGGCTGAAGTGAGTCAAAGCAGGCCACAGTGGGCTGAGTGAGACCAGAGTGGTTTAAACCATACCTCGATCCTGGTCTCTCTGGGGCAGATGTTCAGGCCGCTCAGGAGGAACCTTCTTGACCTCAGACCTTTTCTCTACAGGTCAGAAATTACGGTTTGTTTGTTTTTTTCATTTTCATCTATCACTTTTCTGCTCTCTCAGAACATACAAAGACAAAGAAGGAGTGTTAGGTGTTACCTGCAGTGTGTTTAGCTGTGGGGGCACTGGGAGGAGGTGGTTTCTTTGGTCTCTGGAAACACACACAGGCACAGAAACATTACAAAACCACCTCAGGAATCTGTCATGTCTTTAAGACTTTTCAGCCTCCAGACGTCACAGTAAACACACAGTTTTTGCTTGTGTCGAGATGCCAAAATTACCTCTTTCTCAACTTCTAGCAGCTTTACAAAGTTGTCTGGGAAGACCCCTTGCCTTCCCCCGATCTCCCCCATCCACCAGCCGGCATCGGCACAGTCCTGGACAAAAGAGACAGAGATACGTTTTGTTTTGTATTTACTGTTTTATAATCACCTGGATGCAAATGATGTTTTTGCATCACAAACAAGTCCAATAAGCAAATGATGCAAACACTCATCTAGACACGCCCACCTGTAAGTGATACACACAGATACATACTCACCTTTGTGATGATGTTGATGATCTCTCCCTCTTTGATCGTCAGCTCGTCTTCATTTTGTGCTTCATATGGAAAGAGAACTTTACACTGCTCCCGCCCTGACAGCCAATCAAATGATATATAAAGTCAGACAGGCCATAAACTATAAGTAAACAGGAGGTAGAAGTTTTTATGAGGAGTTGAAGGCACATTTTTTTCTGTGAGAGACGTTCTGTAATCAAAGGTCATCTGAAAAATGCCCAGCTGGTATGCCTGGGAAGAGCAGACTAAATCAAGCAGATTTTCACTCCTGGAACCAAAAGTTGTTGTGTTACCAAATGGAATAAGCTGAACAAACTGGCCACCATAGTTTACAGTAAACACAGACTTATCATGAGAAGGACAGTTCACAAAAGGAGAAAAGGAGGCAAGTTAGTCACATGCTAACTTATGAATGTGGGGTCACATTGTACTGGAGTATCTCTCTCTCTCAAACTGAATCAAAGGCAACTGGACTTGTATTTGTCTGGGAAGACGTTTCGCCTCTTATCCAAGCGGCTTCATCAGTTCCTACATATCGGTCTTTCTAGTCCGCACTAGTCTGACAGTACTGGAGTAAGCATGCTTTAACTCATTACCTACAAATCTGTGGCAAGAAACCATCAGATTCACATTGTTATTTAAATAGTTTCCATGTTTGCTTATTGTCTCTCATCCAGTGGACTAGGACAGTGCAATGCTTTTCATTCCAAACTCCTAAATTTTGAACATCGGAGCTTTCCACAAGCACTTGAACACACCAACAAGGAAGTATTTTCAAAACAGTGCTTTGTCACAACTCTGTTACAATATGGCGACAATAACAAATACAACAATGTTAGAATGGAAGGAAGTCTTTTACATGAAAGGCAGGAAATTACTTAAAATCTGTGGTATGATGTGAGAAATAGACAAAAATAAAGAGTTAAATTATTCTGAAATAAACCAAAGCTAATACATGCAGCTTGTGTGGTTGTTTACGCATCCAACTTATAACTGTGTACAAGTGTGTAATGTCACACATACTTCACACACACTTCTTACCTTTGGCTTTGCTGTCAGGCTCAGTCTTCATGGTTTCAGGGGCAACACCCACCGCTTTCCCCTCGTTGATCTAAATGATGAGCAGGTGGATGAACAGGTGGAGACCATGAGAAACCTTGAGACCCTCACACACATTTAAATCAAACCTCATGCTTGGTTAGTTACCCTTAAACCTGCAGTAGCTCTGTTTCAATTTGGGATTTCCTGACATTTCAGCAGTCTCTCTAGAGAGACTGCCGAGACTGTGATGTAGTTTTGGTGGATATGAAAGGGAAAATTTCCAATTTCATAGCTCTAGAAGCAATTGAGTATCACAAATGTAGTATAGAATACACCACCTAAACTGACCTTTAGGAAAATAAGATTACTTCTTCCTAACACAGCCCCAGTGGGTCACAGAGCTAAGCATGCCGTTTTCTGAAACATTAAGTCCCTTGAAAATATAAAACTGAGCAGCGGTACAAATACAAAGGATATATTCATCATTTTCCATAACACTGGACTGCACTGGACATACAAGGCATCAGCCACAAGAGTTATGAATGCAAAATCGACTTTCTTACTCTTTCCACCATCAAACTATCAAATAAATAGAAAACACCAAAACACCAAATGACCATCTTCTCCCACACAGACCTGCTTTTAGCAAGAGAGGAGCATGGACCTAGAAGCTTAAGACCATAACTCTCATGTGACCACACTGTCAGCAGCTACCACACATCAGACAATACAGACAAAGGACTAATGTACAATTCACTTTTAATAATTAGTAGTTTAGGAAATTCTCATTATATCAACTCATCAGTTAGCCATTTGGATTATGCTTAAATTGAGGCCTTGAGTGATGTAAGATGAGATCCATCCAAATCTGTGTTGTCCCCTTCTGTCATTATAAGTGCCATTATTGTGTAACAGAGTAACATTAGGGAACTGAAGCATGCTCCCTATAAGGATTCAGCCTTTTGGAACCATGAGTATTTGCATAGTATCATATAGCAAACCATCCGGTTGGTAAGATACTTCAGTCTTAACCAAAATGGTGAACTGCCAAATGACATTGCTGGTGATGATATAAGTAAGACATTAAATCTAAAGTAATGCAGTGGAAGGGGAGCTGGCCAAACAGAATGAAGCAAAACTGATTTCAAAAACTAAAGGGTGAAAAAACAACACATTCAGATTCACAAACAAAAACAGATCGTCACAGAAACAATTGAAATAACCACTTCTCTCCAGTGAATGTCAGCGTCCCTCGGGCTCTGAGCTAACCAGCTAATTAGAGAGGATGAGATTAGATTTAGCATAAAAACCAAGCGAGCTGACTTGAGGATAAAGTGTGTGTGGTGTGTGTGTTTGAGTGTTTGCATGCTCATGTGGTGTAGGTTGTTAAAGGAGCCGTTGTTTCCCGGCTGGAGTGGATCCCTAGATGGTGTTTGTGGAACCGGGGTGGCTCTTCCCCAGGAAAATACACACACATACACACTCACACAGATACACTGTTATTAACAGGACCCGGTCTGTCCCGAACACACACACAGCTCTGTTCTGTTTGGGCTGAGAAAAAAAAAAAAAAAAACGCCCCAACCACCACCCATCACCCCCCACCAGCTTCTCTCCTCTCTCTACACCCTTCCTTTCCTCTCCCCTCCCTCCCTAATGAGACCCATGTGGTGCCACAAGCATTGAGACATCATTGCAACATCACATGCTGCAGAGCATAGTATAGGCAGCGTGGACTGACCGATACCTTAATTGATACCAATAGTGATGACTATTTTTAGGAGTCAGACATTCAAATATATTTCACAACTCTCACTTGCAAAAAAAAAAAAAAATGTAGACACGTAACACAACTAACACAGCTGCGTCTACTGTACATCCTGTTGTTTGACTGCGTCACTGTAAACCAACACTCCACCTGCATGAATAAAGTGTGACCAGAGGCAGGAAATTCAAGCAGGGGTACAATGTGCATGCTGTCATGCTGATGTGTTGCACCATGCCTGTGTGTTCTTTTTAGATATCACTAAAGGTGTCTGCCCTTTTCCTGTCTTGAGCATGTAGTTAAAATAGAGGAAACTACATCATTGTCGGTCACAAAAATACCCTGTTCCTAAAACCTGAAGTATCTTGCTGGCCAAAGTTGTTGAAAAAGCACCAGGTGAAGAGTTTGGGGGAATCACAAGGGAAAATTTATAAAAAAAGAAAAGGTCAAGGTCAGTCGCTAACATCAGTGAAGCTCTAAAAACTTCATCCTACGTTTCCCATATTGCAACTGGACAGATTCTCTTCATTAATCGGATTTTCTCAGACTTCAGGAAGTGTCCTCCAAAGGCACAGACGACATTTCACAACTCTTTCCTGAGCGTTGGGCAGACTGAACTGTGTGTAACCAATCAGTCACTGGTTTTGTCACTGTCCCTATCCTTCCTGTTCACATTGTCAAACTCTCCATGCAAGTACATTGTGTATAGACCATTACATCATCACAGTGTTGGTATCATTATCCAAATATTTACCCATAGTTATAAGAATTCATTGTTCTGATTTGGCCCTTTATCATATTCAGAATTAAAATCCCATAATACACACTAAGTCCCTTTTGACCGAGCTGAATAGACCCACCTTTTCTGGTGCACTGCATATTGTTTCACGACTTTGACCAGATGGTGATTGGGTGAAGTTTGGTACTAGTGACACTTCCCTTGCAGTGCTGTTCAGAAGGACAATTCACACTGAGTATGAAATTTCCATTAATTAATAAATGACATCACTGGAGCACCAGGAAACAGAGGAACAGAGAAGAGAACAGGCAACGACAGAAGATGAGATATTGATCTTTTCTACAGGTTGGGAATCAGCCAGGCAATTTACATGATCCAGACTACTTCCTGTCAGGGCACTTCAAAAGCTAGTAGTAAAAAGTGCATGATTTATTAATTCAATAAGTGGTAAAGTATGTTTTGCCTTAAAGAGCCACTACCCAGTCTAACATAACAACGTATGCTCAGTGTAAACTGGAGGCTGACTGACTCTGACTCACCACAAAGACAACAGATCTGGAGGAAACACTCAACACTTCTCCTTTTGTTGCTCAGAGACAATGAACACAGGCACAAAAAAACCCCTAAGTATCATTCATCTACAAAAAAAAAAAAAAAGCTACTTAGCATTCAACCATTTTGTACATCTGTGGAGCAATACACCCAACGCTGCCAGAGCTGCACACTGGGACTTCACCCATATATGAGCCTCCGACCTTCCATTTCACTTCAATTATAAAGTTGACGTGGCTTCCAGTGACTCAGCGTCCCCCTCCCTGATCCCGGATGGAGACTGTCACCTCCTCCAGAGCCTCATTAGGGAGCAGAGAGACTTGTCTCAACATAAAGCAACATAACAGCCTCCTGCTCAGCAGGACAGGCTGACAAACATCCTTAGGAACAAGCACACACACACTCTCATATGTCTGCAAGAACTACAGGAGAGAGACAGTTTGAGAAGCCGTATAGATTTTAAAGGCCTGTTTTATTAACCAGTGTGTCAGACCTCAGTGCCATTTGTCCTCTCAGAGAGTGAGGTGACTGTTTGGCTTCACAGATACATCATACTGAAGCAGGTTTGATTCTTTTATTTCTGATCTAATCATATTTTGAAAATTGGGACATATGCTTATAGCATTAAAGGGTTAGTTCATACATTTCCATACACCTCGTGGTTTCTGGTTTGCAATTTCTGCCTTTTACACAAATGCAAAAGAAATATTCAGATACTTTACTACAGAAAATACCAATCCAATTAAGTCAGACATTCACAGTCCTGTGCAAAGTATCAGTACGTAGAAAGGTCAGCTTTATTATTGATTGTTTCATAGTTGTGCTGCTGGAGGTGGAGCTAATTTTAGCTGCTGTTACTGTAGGTATTTCAGTCTGGTGGTTTCCAAAGATAAGATTCAGATAAATCTGCGCTTGTGAGACGATTGATGGGGAGAGAAAGAAGAATAAACAAAGTTCTGTAGACAAAAGATTATATTGTATTTTCTTGGAGGCTTTGGTTTAAGCCAGTTTTTGAACAAATATTGCATGAAACACTGTAAGAAATGTCTCTTTTGTGGAACTGTTGCCAACTCACAGGGCTATGAATCTTGCATGTTGCATCACTAACGACATCAGATAAATGTGGTAGAGCACATTTCCCTCTGAGATGTAGTGTAGAAGTATAATGTAACGTGGTTTAACACTGCTTCCCACCACTGCTCTCAAGCTTCTTAACATGTTAAAAGTTCTCATAATGAAACCAACAGTATTTGGATTAACGAAGGCATCAACAGTTTTGGTAACCCCTTGATTCCACATCCTTAAACTTGATAGATTTTTTTTAAACCACCAGAAAAACATCACATCAACATTAATAGAAGCAAAGCTAATTTTGGTGGACTGGCCCTTTAATTCAAAATGTATAAACTTCTAAACACTTTTTTAAGAGTAAAAAATATCAAAATGTAATGTTACCTCTCAACAGGCAGATTGAAAGAGCCTCTAAAATGGCATTTTAACCATCAGCAGACATAAAGATCTTCACAGACGTATTCTTTTTCTGTTTGCTTTGTAATTCAAACATGAAAACTTTACAACAAGTTCCCACTGAAAGTCAAATGACACCAACAACACCATTACAAAACCTAAGAGCCACCTTCTGAGCTCACAGAGAAACCACATCATTCATAACACTTCGGTGTGAAAGAGTGCACATTATGCACAGAGAAATGCTGAGGAGAGAAGAGAAGAAGACAGAGAGGAAGAAAATGAAATTACTGAATCGCAGTGAAAAAAGAAAATCTTCATGAAAACAGAGCAAGAAGGGAGGAAGAGAAACACAAAAGTCAACTCTACCGTCCTCTCTTCTGGTTTCAGTTAAGCTGAGACAGACAGACGAAGCGTTGCTACATCAGCGCGGGCAGCTGGAGACAGTGTGTGTGTGTGTGTGTGTATGTGTGTGTGAATATGTGAGCGTCAGTGAAAAACTGTATCACCTCCCCTCCTCTCTCTCTCTCCCACTCTCTCTCTCTCTCTCTCTCTCTCTCTCTCTCTCTCTGTCTGCCCTGTGGAGCTCTCAGTTCTGCTTTGCTTGTCAAATCCCTGCAGGATGTGTGTGTGAGTGTGTGTGTAAATGTGTGTGTGTGTCAACATACACCACTTCCTGTGCTGTAAAACTGAAACAGAGGAAGGGGAGGAGCTAAGGCTGGAACTTCCTTCCCTCACAACCTACAATAAAATGATCATGGTATCAAAAAATGTATAAAAAAAGACCTGTGTGTGTGTGTGTGTCTGTGTGTGTGTGTGTGTGTGAAAGAGAGAGACAGAGAGAGAGAGAGAGAGACCTTCATAGCACTGTGAGGGTTAAGACTTGGATTAAAGGCTGAATTTAGGATTAAGTTTAGGTTAGGGTCTCTATTATGTTCAAGGGTCCCCAAATGTATGTAAAGGACAATAACTGTGTATGTGTGTGACTCACCTTGTCCATTTCTGAGTCAATTTCCATTGAGCGAGGTCTGAGCTTGATGGGCTGGTCTTTGAAGATGTCGCCAAAGCCAAACCCTCGGACCTGTACAGTGGATAAAACATGGACTTTGTAACTCAATGTGATATTTAAAAGGAACAATCCATGGAAAACCTGTTTTGAACATCAAACCATCATTGTCTATAGGTTTAAAGACCAGTGTGTCGGATTCACTGCCATCAGTCCGGTCGCCATTTGTCCATTTTAGGCTACCGTAGAAATATGGCTGTGTTATAAATAATATATATGATTGTGATTAAAAGGTAGCTCTGAAACTTTGTGCTTTGATCCTTCACAGAGGCGGGCAGTTGGAGTTAGCTTGAGTTCATAACTGTTATATTTATTCAAACAGAATCATGGAGTCACAGCTGCTGTAATTGACTGACGCTTGGACTCAGGGACGACAGGAACAAGACAGCATTCAACAGAAACCTGGGCTGAGGGGAGACACAATATGACAAACATCCAACAAGCTGGGAACATTGAAGGAAAAACAAGCCTGTGCATGGAGGCAGAGGCCTCTCATAGTCTGAACATGGTCTGATAAGACAAGTTACTGTTCAGTTCTTAGGAGTGTTTGACCTGGAACATGCTCTTCACTCAATCTAATCTAGTTGTTCTCACTAGGCTGATGTCCATGATGTCCTCAAACAACACCAGGGAGTCTGATAGTGTTTGAACAGACGTAAAAACATCATCTCACACCACAACTGTGGCTAAATTCACTTCTCTGTTTTCTGGCTACTGTAAGTCCTGACCCTAACCGCACATGAACTATTTTTGCAGGGAGCTGTAGGGGGCAGCACAAAACGACTGGAAACACAACAGGGACATGTGGGTATGTCACCTTCTAAGATGATATTGCAAAGAGTTTTGGAGCAAATTTGGAGCATGAGTTTGTATTTGGAGTCATGTTTCTAGCCAGCTGACAAATGAAAGTGTTATTTTTTCCTTTAATTTTGGTCTCCACTCAACACTGAGGGAAATATCAGAGTCCTTTACTGCTCTAGTTCCTGGGGATCCACTTGGCAGATGACCTGACCTCCACCCCAAACATCATGGCCATTGTTAAAAAAGCCCACCAGCGGCTTCATCCCCTTCGTTGTCTGAAAAAGGCAAGCCTACCCACACACCATCTCACCACCTTCTACAGGGGCAGTGTGGACCTATCATATGGCCTCACCTCCTGGTTTGGCAGCTGCTAGGCCTTGGAAAAACATCAGCTGAGCAGCACTGTGAAAGCAGCCAGTAAAATCATCGGTGTCCCTCTCCCCTCCCTGCTGGAGATCTACAACCAACAGTGTGTTTGTAGGGCTACCAACATCATAAAGGACCCTCATCCCTCATCCTTCCAATGGCCTGTTTTCCCTCCTTCCATCTGGGAGCAGGTATCAGAGCCTCTGTTCTAGATCCAGGATGCCGGATGCTGAACAGTTTTTTCCCTGTGTCCTCTTCCTCTGCCACGTCCCACCACCTGATCTGATCTCAGCACTATTATTATTAGTATACTGAATCATTCTTAACAATCACTGTGGTACTGGTACTTGTTGGTACAAGTACCAGTACCACCAGTACATTTCTTATACATTGGTGTATAAGAAATGACAAATAAGTTGTGAGCATGATGGTGTATGACTGTATCAGTGTATCAGTGTATGACTTGATGATTCATAACCTCTGTCTCACGCCAGAGAGGTTTGTTTTTCAATTTTTTGCTGAAAGGACAGCAGCCTCTTCCTGTTTTTATGCAACTAAGGAACTCAGCTGCACATTTCCCCACAGCATCTGATGCTGCATGATCACACCTTACAGGAATAAATAATCATTTGGGTTGGATAAAGTTTCAGACCCAATCACTAGTCTGTTACATGCAGGAGTAGAGCAGTGGGGATGAGTGTAGAGGATGAGATGTGTGCTACATATGCTGTAGCACCATGTGTTCACATCTGTCCTGTTACCTATTGCTTGGAATTGATTACCTTCTTGGGCTGGATTTCTCCTGACCCTGTTTCTGAGCGACTGTCTCCTCCATCACTTTCACTGCCTGGGCTGTCCTTACCTACACACACACACAAAAAACAATGCATATCAGTTTGTTTTAGTACAAGTAGATTTAGGAGAACTTAATTTTTGATTTGCATGTCTATGAAAATTCATATATCAACAGCAGTGAGAGCCACAGCTGGTAGAGGTCTATATTTAAATGTGGATGGTTTCCCATGTTCTCTCGCTGAGACTCACTGGTGCGGCTGCTGCGGAGGTCCTCCTGCGAGGTGGGCGTGTCTACAGAGGGCGTGTCGGACTCGGCTAGGATCTCTTTGGTGAAATTGGAGGGAAACATTCCAGTCTTCCCATTAAGAACCCCCTCCCACCAGCCCTCCTCCACCTGAACACACACCAACACACAGGGAATCACGTTTACACAAAGAACCACACTTTACATAGAGATATGCACACTCAGGCCCCAAAACCAGTGATACAAAAGCTTCACATCTACTGAATACAGGGTTATTTTTAGGTTTAACCAGCCCTTAGGGGAAACCCAGGGTGACTTAGAGGCAACTGGAGCTATAATATGAGCACCGACATAAGTGGGTGGTCAAGAACTGGAATGACCTCTTCCTGAGATGTTTTATTCTGTTCCATGATCTGAAAACTCATTACTTTCTTGTATTTCCCCTTTATCTACAGACCACCAACCAAAACTGTTCATACCAGGGATATAACCAGACAAATACACAGAGATAATCAATCAATAGGAAAAGAATATTGAATTAAAATGAATACAATATGTATTCAGTAATAACACGTAGTGTCACAGTCTTCTTATCTGATCATGTTCAGTCAGTGTCTGACTCCAAATTTTAAAACATTTACACAAAGATATTAACATATCAGTGTCCTCTAGTGGGCATCTCAGGTATTTGTAGTTCCAACTTGATGATATGAGGATGATTTTGATACACTGCACCTAAAGGTGTGTGTTTGTGTGTGTCAGATGGGTCCATTATGAGTGGGATCAGTCTTACCTCTGCTATGATCTCAATGACATCTCCTATTTTCAACTCTAGTTCATCTTCATGCTGAGGCACATAGCTGAAAGCAGCTTTACACCTTCGCTTACGGATTTGATCCCCCCCTGCAGTGCACACACGTACACACGCACACACAGACACAGACACACACAAACACAGTACAAAAGGAGGTACTTATAAACATATTTGTGGCTTACATGTGACACAGTTAGCTCACACTCTTCTTGGTGATCCATGACTTCACAGTGAGTGAGCAGGTGTTCACTGACATATTAAAAGCCCTCATGGGCCCGATGTGCTGACCTTTGACCTTTCGATTGGAGGACAGTGTCACCAGCAGTGACATCAAATGCCTCACGCGGCCCTTGCAGTTGTTTGTCTTACACCCATTATCCTGCTCATTACTCTTGACTCATTCCACACCAGCTAGAGGCCTGAGACACACGACCCTGCGCTTTCTTCTTTGTCCACTAGGTGTCAGTCTTCTTCATCTTAATTTTTTAGGCATAGTACCTCAGCTTGTATATGTTGCTATATGGAGTTATGTATAGGGATCATTAAGAATCTCAATATTGAGTTCTGGCTCTTGACAGTTTAATGAACAATATTTAGTGTATTAGATAACATGGTGATTCTAATCTGATACTATGTCAATAAACAGCTATGATTTTTAACTTAATATGTATTTTGGAGGTCTTTGTGGTTGTTTTATGTCTCTCTGTGCTGATTTTGCATCTCTATCTGGTTGTTTTCAATCTTTTTGCAGTTTTTCGTGTCTCTGTGCTGTAGTCACCTCATTCCTGGTTATTTTACATCTAGGTGTAATTCTGTTGTGTCTCTTTGTAGCCAGTCTCTGTCACTTTGTTGTCATTTTTCATCTCCTTGCAATCGAGCGAATGACTTCCCATCCAGACATGTTGACACTTACTTCTCCCATGCTGCTCCTCTGACCCCACCCCTGAGCACATGTGTATCATGAGTGTGTAGTATGTGTAGTAACATTCGGTAGAAGGGTGAGGAATGCTTGACCCAAATCCTTCCTCACACTAATAGGATCTATGTTTGAGCCTGAAGACTTAAAGCTGCCTAATTACCCACGATGTATGAATGTATGTGTCCACGTATGAGAGCAGAGTACTGTACCTTTCCTTCCCGGCCGCACGCTGGGGTCGGACACCGGGCTGGCCCTGCCATTTGCGAGGTCAGACCTGATCAAGCTTGTCTGTCCTCCATCCCTCTTCGCCTCTTTCTTTATCTCCTGCAGAGAAAGAGGAGGAGGAGATGATTACAGGAGGAGATGAGGGGTGTTGGGAAAGATGGGATGACAGGTTCTGGTGATGAAATGCAGGGAAAGTAAGACTGAAGGGACATTAGGAGTAAAAACAGAGAAATATTTAACTTAATATTAAACTAAAGATGACTGCATCCTCATAACATTATTTAAGCTCTTCAAAGACAGGGTGTGAAGATAAATGAGAACACTCAGATGTACCAGGTGTGTATGAGCCTGTCCATGACCTTACTATTGACAGTTTCTATGTCAGTGTCATATTACACTCTCAGTGTTTCTGCTATCACCCACTTTCAGTCACACACACTGGGGGCTGAGCTGTTAGTTTCACAACAATTGCTGTTCCCAGAAAAATGACTTCAATATGTCCAACACAGTGATGTTCACCAATATTATGAATCAGTGGTAGAGGGCAGGGTGAGTTCAGGTATCAGCATCTTCATTCATACTGAAGTAGAGGGACAAGTCAAACACATAAAATCCTTCTTGGACATTCATCACTCTATAAAACATCTGTGCTCTACTAACTGTCAGCAGCTGTGACCTGAGCTCAAGGTGATGATCACAAACCACAGTGTGTGACTACTTATTCTGTCCTCTTTAATGATCTCTGAAGCTTAAATAATATAATGAAATTAAGTTAAGTTTCTAAATGACACTCATCAATTCACAACACCATAACACCATAACATTCAACTGTAATGCCAATGTGAATTTACAATTCAAAATACTGACTTCCTTTTGATATTAGATCAATCTTTCATGAGCCAATATGAGGCCCTGACAGTATGAATTGGACAGATTAGATCAGTGTTTTTGTTGCTTCTTCCGCAGCTCAGCACCGTCTTGTCTAACTCAGACACAAATAACCTTTTCAACATAAAGTGTGTATTATATCGAGATAGACCTAAACGATGGGAACCTGTCCTTTAAGACATTAGTTGTAGCAAAATAGAATAATAAACCAGATGAGGTCTGTGGATGAGTATGACTAGAACCTATAACTTCTTGCAAAGTGGCAGTGAAGGGGCGTTGTTTAGCTCACTGGGTAGAGCAGGCGCCTCATATGCAGAGGCTATTAGTCCTCACTGTTTGATTCCACTGATGGCCCTTTGCTGCATGTCATTCCCCTTCTGTCTGTCTCCATCTCCTGTCTTTCTACAGCTGTCCTATCAATTAAAGGTCTAAAAGCCCCAAAAAATCTAAAAATTAAAAAAATAGCAGTGAAGAATATAAACTTTAAGTTATGAGGTCATGAATAATGCAATGAACCTGCTCATAAATGCAAATCTGTTTATCAGCCCTGTGCAGAGCTGCAGATGCTGCTGTCTGTATCCCAGGTTACCCTCGCTGTTTACCTGCAGATGACCGGCAACGAGCTCCTGAACCTTTGTGTACACACAAACAAACCCTCCAACAGGCAGCCTGCCACCCTCCTTCACAGCTGCAGCTTCTCTCTCTGCTAACTAACTCTCTGTCCCCATGACTTTCTGTTGGATGAAAGAATCACAAGACAGCATGCGAAACTGATCAGGAGAAGCGGGGACAGGCAGGCAGGCAGGCAGGCAGGCAAACACACTGAGCGACAGGAGAATCAACAACCAGGCAGATGGGGGGAGACAACAGACGGGGAGACACACACACACACAAACACACATACTTAGAAATCCACACACAGAGTTGCAGAAAAACTAGACATGACGGTTCGCATCTCCCCACCACATTCATCATGACGCTGTTTCATAAGCCCTGGCCCTGTGGCGAACGCAGCTCAGTGAAGCAGACGGGACCGGGTACACTGACTCACAGAATCCAGTCCCTCACACACACACACTTAGACACACACATTCTAGTTGTGTATGGCCTGGTGTGGTGAGAAAACTATAATGAGCCATGGAGATCCAAAAATATATCAACGAGAAGAGACGTTTCCTAGACAACAACTCATTTGCGGCTAAGAACCATTTTAGGAGTGATACGAAGGATGGACACTGGACATGAAGCTGGAGTAAAAGTCTGATTCTGATATAAACTGGCATAAATTACAAACTCATTCAGCACAGAGGAGATTCACAGCCCAAGGCCTGAATCAGATTTGGGGTATGAGCTCTCCTCTGCCTACAGGAGGTGGCAGATAAAATGTAAGCCAATGGTTTCCAATCTTTTCCAACCCATTTAGTTTTAAGACATTTAAAATCATTATTTGTATCTTGTATCTTGTATCTCTACTAATTTGGAAATGATTTGTGAGCTCACCTCTGCTGCCCTCCAGGTGACCCTGCCCCACAGCTTGGGAACCACTGATTTAAGCTTCCTACTGTGGAGCATTTGGGTTTATTTGCTCTCTAGGTCCCCCTACAGTTGTGGAGTGTAATTCCCTTTTACAGTACTACTGTGAATACCAGTTACATTTTAATCCCACTCACAGACAGTGATATATGTGCATCTGCTGACAAGCTGAAGCCCACATAACCAGCAAAGACAACAAAGCCCACGTAAACGGCAAACACATCACTTACAGAGATGCCAAGTTCTGTGCATCCTGTCTTTTCTCTGAGCTCTTGCCAGCAAGTAAAAGCCAGTCCAACACTGATGCTTGCCCAGTCCCTCGACTACTCTCTCTCTTCTTCTCTTCCTGCCACAACATCCTCTTTGGATGCTTTGGCACCCCTGCCAGGACGAATATACTGAGACCTAGCAAGCTTCTTATAGCTAGGCTAGAGGTGTTAATAGGTTGTCATTCCATGGCACACGGAAGTGCCAAAGTTACATGGCACTGTGTCAATGGCAGGAGCCATTCTCCCTGTTACAAGTCAATGACACATCAAACACTTGAGCAGCCGTCCTGGGCTACACAGTGTCGGCCCGCTCCACTGTCCTGCTAGTGGTTTTTCTGTTTTTTTGTTTTGTCTTGTTTGTTTGTTTTGTTGAGAGCGAGGAGTAACTAATAATGTAACTAGTAACATAACTAAATACTTCTGAAATGAAGTAATCTGAACAGTATCTTGATTAGGCTACTTTTAAAAGGAGTCATCAGTAATTTAAATACTGTGCCAGAGTAATTTGCCCAACACTGCTTCTACATCCTTGTTTTTCAGCAGGCACTATCAAAATAATATGCGTTTCAGGCAAAATGTTTGTTCTTTTATGTGTAATTTTAAGACAATAGGCTACAGTTACTTGAGTAATGATATGAATAATCTCCCCGGGACTTTAGACACCGGTGGAAACACAGACAACAATGGGCCAC
This sequence comes from Caranx ignobilis, assembly GCA_021432705.1. NCBI lineage: Eukaryota > Metazoa > Chordata > Actinopteri > Carangiformes > Carangidae > Caranx > Caranx ignobilis. The sequence goes on from MU269986.1 coordinate 5,313,811, forward strand.
AGGAACCTTTTAGTTCCTGAATAGAAATTTCTAGGAAAAAGAAGTTCCAGGAACTTTTGGTGGAAAAGCACCTAGAAAGACTTGTAAACTGTCACTTAAATGTAAAATAGTTACATAGTGTTTCTTTAAGGACTGAGCAGAAATGGTCCTCTACCTCTTCATGTACTTACAAGAGACAGAAAATGACCCAGAGGAGATAGAGAATAGCAAAAAAATTACACAAAAAGATGCAAAACGTCCACAAAGAGGCACAAAATGACCACTAAGAGATGCAACTGACCTTAATGAGGCACAAAACGACTATAAAGAGATGAGGTGCTCGGAGGCTTTTACCTGTCTGTTCCCCAGAGATTCTTCTTCTCATAAGCTAAGATCAGACAGTTCTGTGCTCTATCTATGCTGAAACAGCCAGTGGAGCTCAGATATACTGCATCTATCTATCTATCTGCAATAAAGTTTTATTACTTCTGTCTACTGAAGTCACCTTTTCCTGACCTTTGGTGTTGGCGGTGTGTTAAGTAGGCTAATGCAGCACTAATGTAAAAGCAGGAAAGCAGTCATTGATTCTGCAGTGCAGAGTGCAGAAGCTCTGACTCTATACACTGCACTGCACTCTATATACTGCACCAACAGATATAGACACACTTAGATTCATTCAAACTCATGCACAGACAAAAAAAATAACACAACACTTTGAGCTTGGAGACTCCACACTGCACAGACCAACCTACACAAAAACCCACAGAAGTATTTGTTAGCCTAGAGCTTCCTTTTTCCTCATGAGTAGAGGCGGTGTTTACTTTCTGTTTGCCTTTTTGCTTCATGTAACAAGATAGCGCATGAATTCTTAAAACATAGAAATACAAAATACACACTCAGTCTGCATGTTTAAAAGACTAATGTACATGATTTTGGAAACAGAGGTGGATGATTGTGTGGTTTTACAGAAGAAAAAAAAGACAATTGCTCTGTTCTTGGAGGCTTTTGTTACTACTTGGATTGCATTCATGCTGCAATTCCTCCAGTGGGGATATGGAGGTAACGCAGAGTTAAAGGAAACCCAGCTGAAATGAGGGGAGGAAGACAACGTGATTCATCATATCTGAACAGGAAACACCTGCATTATGTACACAGCACTGTGTGTTTGTCTGTGCACTGTGTACAAGCCTGACAGCGAGTACGTAGTTTACACTGCTCTGCTTTAATGCTAAACATTGCTCTGCACGGCCCCTCGCACCAGACCTCTGACCCTTTTTTTTCTCTTCCCCCACAGACAATGCAAAACACTGCAATGCAGCAGCTCACAACCCCAGTGTAGGACATATTAGTCCTGATAGCACTGTAAAAAAAAGTTTTTAAAAATTGAAACTCAATGACATAGAGAGGAAACAAGAAGAAGGAAATAAAGTGACCTTACTCTTATAAAAAAAAAAAAAAACAAAAACAAAAAAGAATTGTGAAACGCGGAAGAAAGGTGGTGTAAAAATATAATTCCCCTCTTTTCATAAGCATGGTCCTTATTGCACAACTTTATTCATGGTCACTGATATATATAAGAAACCACTTCCGCGAGCTGATAGGGCAGCTATTACAACCGTTTTTGGAGTCGTTTTGAACAAAATTGTTGGTTTTGTGTTCTCAGATGTGAAAGTATCCTCGTGTTTTGGACATTTTAGTATTTTCTGACATTTTACAGACTAAACACTGACTGTATAACGCTGTAAAACTAACTGTAATTTGCAGCCTTAGCTTCATTGTAAAGGTAAGCTGTGTTATGATAAAGCCGCCAGATAAAGAATAAAGAATACATTTGCTAAGTGAAGCAGCTTTTCAGAGACAACTTCACTTCTCAGACAGCGACTAACAGCAAATCTAGTTGCTCCTTTGAACCGTGAAGAGGAATGCTGACCTTGACTCACGGAGCATTTAATGTCATATCAGAGCATGTGAAGCTGATTTGCAATACCTGCTTGTCTAATTCAGAGAGGTCAGATGACTACAGCAATCCCCACAAACAGGATGTCCTCCACCTCTGCTCAGAATATGGCTCTGTAGGGACATTCAGGAGGAACTCACTCACATCTCAACTTATTTTCTTGCAAGTGCCGTCACAGAGTCGTCTTAAACGGCTTATTTATGAGTATTTTTAGAATGTATTAATCATTTAAGTCATTTTCTAAGCAGAAACACCCATCTGACATGTGAGGATTTGTTGTTTATTGAGCAGTTTTTCCATGCAAACTGGATACCTTTAGGTTTTGCAGTGCAGCAAGCAACGTGACGTGATGTAAACTTGAGATTTAGGAGATTGTCATGGGATTTTCTATTATTTCTGTACATTTTCAATGAATTCAAGTAGACTAAATGATTATAAGATTAACTGTCAGCTACAGCCCGGATATTGGAAATACTTATAAATTGTTGTAAGGCACTTGGCAGCCACTTGTGGGTTTGGTCTTCTCTCTTTAACACTTTGTGTGGTTATTCACAACTGAGCATTTCCCTTGCAACTAATGTGGTTTTTAGCTTAGCTAATTCGTTGGATGATTGCTTTGCTAAATTACCCAACCGAATTCACCATCAGAAACAGCAGTGTGCTCACCCAACTTCACCCCAGCCTGGACCGACCAAATCTTTTCAAAAGGCGTCTTGTTGTTGTTCATGTTCATGTTAATTCATTGACCTCCACTAAAACAGCCAGGCACCGCTGAGGGGGAGCCGTTCACATACCGTCACTTCCTGTCGCCTTTTTTATCTTGTCTGTCCTCGCCTCTCACTTTCCACATATGCATGCACACACACAGACACAGACATACAGACACAGACACACAGACACAGACACACGCACACACACACTCACTCACATTAATCAGCACTGCAAAGCTTGATGTCACTGATTCCCATAACTGCAGTCTTGTGACATACCAGTTTGGTATTACTGCATTACTCACAGTCTCTCTCTGTTTCTTTCTCACACTCGCATTCACACACACACACAGCCTTCATGGGCCCATTGTTCAGCTCTCTGACAGTGAATGAGAGCTGTGACATTCAGTCAGCACAAATAAACCACCTGACAACAGATGGGCTTCTTTTGTTTTGTACTCAGCCGCCCTTGGCTTGTAACACTTTTCTAGTTCCCCTGACAGTGAACAGGATACTTCCCTCTTCTCATCAAAGCAGACACATTACATTGTTGCTGTATATATCAAAGGCATCGACTGACTCTGCTCATCCCTGAAATGTACCTAAACGATTTACTCTGAGGGTTGGGTTGCGCAAACTGCTCGTAATTCATAATTACATTTGTGAGTAAAGTAGTTGGTAATTGGCTCCTTTGAAATCAGTCAGAGAAATTACTGGCTTTTACTCTAACAGTCAGGGTTTCTCTGGTTGCATCACAGATCATGTTGCAGTGATTTCACAGACTACAACAGTGTTGCTGTGTAAGCATGCTGATATGTCACCAAGGCAATCACCCTTCACATTCTTGTCTGGTCTGATCTGGGTTCTGTTTGGTATTGTACATTTGTGGGGATTCAGAAACACAGCTACTACTAATTAGACTTCCCTCCACCTTTCAGATCAAGCAGCGGTTGATAACCTCTGGCCGCCCCCCATGAAGGGTCAAAGCAGCTTGGGTCGAAGTTCAACAGATTTGAACTTTTGGTACATGACCCATAACACTTAATGCATCAATATACTTTAAACATGTCTGAACAATATGACTGATAGATAAGGCTGCTCAGTTACATATTTCGCAAGTTGCAAATAAGCTGATATTGAACGTTATCTGTACGATGCTCCCATGCAACATATTTATGGTCATGTTTACTCATAGCACATGGCTATGGTTAAAGGGAAGATAGTGGTATGATTTAGAAAAAGTCATTGATTGTGTTGATGAACATTTCAACCAAAAACCACAATCTTTTCCGGTCTTGAAAACATAGATTGTGTTTGACTTGGGGTTGTCATGCATTGCCAGTCTGCCAGGACTAGAAACAGCAGGGGACATGGTATAACAACAGAGCGATGTGTTACTGTGCATGGAGCCAGAGCAGAATAAAAACATTTAAGACCTTTAAAAGACGCCCACAGTAACAGTCCGATATCTGGTTTAAAGTATGTGTCATGTAGAAAACTTCCTGTGGTTTATCTTTCCATCACAGTAGCATTTTTCTCTGGTACTGCATTTTTTTCTAACCTCGACTACTGTATTCCTACGCACAAGTGCCCTTACAGTGTACAACTGTATTACACTGCAACCACAAGTTGGCTGGGTGAATGAGGAAGAGCTCGATGTTGTTTTGCTCTCGGCCACACCTAATATACTATATCCAACACATTGACTATTCATGACCACCCCACGTCAAATAACTCAAACTATCCCTTAAAAACAAAGTGTTTTTCTCACCACAGCCTGCAGTCTCAAGGTGAACACTGGTCCATTGTGACAGAGCTTTGTACACCCACCAATCACCCTCCTAACAATTCTGGTGTAGTTCATAAACTTAACACTGTGCTCATTCAGTCTTTCCTGACACCGCATTTTCCCTGAAAGACCTAACTGAGGCATTTTCTGTTGGTTTGTCAACTAATTCATCACCAATTTGTGTCATATTTTGCCATCGGCATCATTTTGATATGTGTAAAAAACAACAACAATTGTAAGAAAAATATCTGACACCATGGTTTGTCACTGGTTGAAAATGGCATGTAATGTTTGATTTGGTCTCCATCTTAATCTAATATCAAACACTGAACTCAGATTCAACCACAATACAATCTAATTTCTTAGTCTGATTTGATTTTATCCTCAAACTCTGTTTCACCTTGTGAAATGCTGCTAAAACTAAAATAGAGCTAGAAAACACACAGAGACCCACAAACAAGCCATACCACAGTGACAGGCTGTTGGCTGAATGTTTACTTTGCTGCTGTGCAGAACCTCCTGTGGGTTTATCAAGCGTGTGAGAGAGTGAGAATGCTGAGAGAATGGGGTGAAGGGTGTGTGTGTGTGTGTGTGTGTGTGTGTGTGTGTGTGTGTGGTGGTGGTGGAGGGGGTCTGTAATTACTCACCCTGACAAAGTTATCTGGGAAGAGCCCCCTACGTCCACCCAGCTCTCCCTCCCACCATCCTCCATCGTCCCGCCGTATGTTCACGATGATGTCACCGACCGTCAGGCTCAACTCATCATCCTGCTGAGCCTCATAGTCAAACTCCACCACGGCCTCCACTGTGCACAGAGGTGAGGAGACACAAAAGAGAATGAGAAGTACGGGGTTAGTGTGTCACAATGCAATAAAAGGTCAAACAATGCTTTGGTTTCACCTTTGTTCCATTTTAACTCTGGTTTTGATTCTGATCATCATGCAGGTTTTATTTTTTGACTCAAAACTGGAAGTGAACAGCTGGCATTAAAACTGCTTACTCTGGCCTGAAACACTATGGCTATAAAAACCTGTGTTTAATTTCTCTATAGTGCAGCTCTGATACTGTCCATGTTTCATGTTGTCAATTAAACTGTCAGATTCAAAACTGGCCAGCTTGCAAACATGCATTTAAAGGCTGGAAAGCTCCTCAAAGGAGGGTAGCTCAAATGGCAAATTCAGTGTAATGTAAATTTCACCATCCAACTGTACAACAATATAGTCATAATAATATAATCACCACTCTGCAGCTTGGAGGTTTGCTCTTAAACAGGAAAAAGGTTTTCAGTCTCCAGTCAAAGGTGCCAAGAGAGTTTTTTTGTACACAAATTAAAGTTGTGTTTACATTCAGCGTTTCTCATAAAAACACATGGTGTGTTTCCTTGAAGTCTAACAACACGCTGAATGCATTTCCTTCCTCATAAAACCAGACTCTCCTGCCAAGCAGAACGACAGCACCAGTATTTTCAGAGAGTGCCCCAAAACAAAACATGCTCATGTGTTCAAGTGCCATGGCCGCCTGAGACTGTCGAGCCCAAAGGTCACTCATTCAGCAGCGAGTTGTGACCCATAGTTCAGTTTTTTATGGTGATATCTATGGTGGCTGCAGCAATTATAACTGAAGCAGAGGGAGAAGTGCAGTGATGCAGTATAAAGAGCACGAAGGTCCTTGTCAGGAGGAGGCTGGAGTGGTTGGGTGAGTAATTCAGGTGCAGGAAAGAAAGGTTTGATTCTCTTTGAGTCTACCTAGTACCTTTTTGTACCAAACCTAATGAAGCCATGACCATGACTGTAGTGACCATGTGCAGGTACAGTTACTGTGTTTACTATAGTAAACATGACCACCAAGGTCCATTACACATGGCACTGTAGGTGCAATATTTCAGGAAACACTGACAGAGTGACCTGGTTGGTTGTTTAGGTTGGAGGACTTGTTAGCCCTCTTGTGGGTGAAGTGACTGACTGGAGGAAAGGAGGAAATCATGTGACGTTACAGAGTCTGGGGTGCTGTTTGTTCCCCAGTTCCACCCGAGAGTTAAAGAGGAACTATGCAGGATTTTTTACCTTAGCTATGCTACATTTTTACTTTAATTGGTTAAAGTTGCTAAATAAATGACTTGTAACTTGTTACAGGGAGAATGGAGGCTCTCTGCCTTCCACCTTGCATCTCTTGTCCAAAACCATGACACAAAGACTACACAAATATACACATTGTAGAATATATGTGATATATAATGTTATCCAGCTCCATGCTCGCTGGCTTTGTTGAAAACAAATGCACATGGCCGAGAGGAGGGTAGCAAAACAGCAGAAAAGCGACCAGACTTGCATATTCCCTTTAAAGGAGAACTGAGAGTTAAAGTCATTTAACCATCGCAATTACTCCGAAGATAATAATATAAGTAAAAATCTTGCATAGTTCCTCTTTAAAACTGTTTTCTTGTGTCTTTACTTCCACAATTGTCCTCAAACCATCTTGGAGGTATTTGTGAGTTTTGCTGTTAGCTCAATCTAGAAGAAACACTTAGAGTTCAGCATAAAACTTGAGTCCTTCATTCACCAAGAGCTGTCTGCTGTGGAAAGCCAACATCAATGTGCATCTCCGATCTGTGTATCTTACCATCTGCCCTGAAGACATAGCACTGTTCAGGGGAGGGAGCATTATAACCTCTTGTGTTGTAAAAGCAACATTGACCGAAGCTCTTGTAAATCCACAATCCCAGCAGTCAACGGCAGAGAAAATGTAGAGAGAGAAAAATTACCCCTTGTACAGCAATTGCTATGATGCAGCTCATGTACAAAAGCCGTGGTTACATGCATGTGTTACTTCACATCCTGGGTCATTTTGCATGGGGTGTGATTCTGGTGTTTTCACACATTAACACTTTAATTGGTGTGTGATACGCACAAAAGTGATGCATAAACTTGCATTAGGACTATCTTAACTCTTAATCTTCGTCATCATCTATATCAGCCAAGAGTTTTCATTTAAGAATTTGTTCCAACTCTCCACACAGGGCCAGATTGGCTTTCCTGCATCTAGGTCAACATGAATATATTCAAGGAAGAAGATGAATTAGCCACCGCAGAAAGACCACAGCCAGAAAGTGAGGTTAAATTGTTTGTTCTTTTCTCATTTATTAAAAGGTTTTAGTTTTGGCCTGTTTATTCCGATTGAGATGTTTGTATGGAACATTTTTGTTCTGTCTGCAAGGGCCACAAGGGAATTAACCCAGGTCATCATGTTTTCTTAAAAAACCCAACTCGGGTGTTTTTGTTCCTAAAATCAACCAAACATTTACCACACTGTTGTAACATCAAGAAACCAATTGCTTTTTTTTCATGATGATGTTTCACACATCAGATCACAAGATACTTGAAAGTATCACTCTAAAGGGCGAGTACAGATGATGTGTTTGGTCATATGATTTAGAGGAGTTATTATCTAAAAACACATCTTGCAAATTCCACTCACTTGTGCTTAACTGTATTCTTTATCTTTCTATCTACTGTCAGTGAACCTGAGTAGTTGCTGCAGATGATGTGCATAAAAAGATTCAAGGTTGAAGGTGTATTTTCCTGTACAGTCCCTGTACAGGGTACACAGCATTGAGACAATGTGACTAATACTGCTGCACTGAAGCTTTACTGTTGTCCCTCACTTCCCTCAGTTGCCTTGGATAAAATCATCTGGGTAATGGATAACAAATAACTTCTTACATGAGTAAGAATAAAATACATCTTGACATCTGTTAGGCAAACTCTAGTGCAGCACTGACGTATGGGGTGCTGATGAAAGCTACTAAAGATGACCTGGAGTACAGAATTGCAGAACGAGGTAGAAAAAGGACAGCACAGTCACAGGTAAAAGTACATTGTCATGAGGTAGATCAATAAAAACAGGCTTGATAGGACAGAGTAGGAACCTGCTGTTTGCCTTTGGTTCACTGTATGAGATTAAGTGTTGAGGTTCATCTAGATGTCACTGGTTAAAACCGCAGCAAAGTCTGTGCAACTGGAATTCATTAATGAAGAGAACTCGGAGTAGCAGACTTGTGAGTATTACATCAATATGATTTGGTAGTTTTAGAATCACAGCTATGCAAATGTGCATTACAGTATGTTTAATTTATAAAGACTCAGAGACTCACAAAAACACAGAGGTTTGCTTTAGCACCAAACATCACTAACAGCAAATTAAAACTGAAGCAGATGAAAAAAAAACACTGAACTGTAGTAAAATAGAAACAAATACACCTAAATTAGTTAAAAAGGCCTTTGTCTGACATAATATTTGCATGATTTGAAAAACTGCATATGAAAGAACACATGCAAATACGTCATGGTACACCCAACCACAAACACAAACACCTTGTAATTGCTTGTGCAGCTGCAGGTGCTGAATACGTCATTTTTCTTAACCCTAACCCTACACACACACACACACACATTCATATTGGCCACCAAGGCCCGATCGTTGTCTAAAATGCGTGGGCAGCTAACGGGGGAGTAGGGTGGGGGGAGTTTCAGGGGTGGGTAACCATGGGAACAACAGCATAAAGGGGTAGCTATGACTCAGACACACTGGCATCCTCCCCAAAACGATCTCCCCCCTCCCACACATACATACAGCACAAGATGCACAGAAAGTTACAATTTCTCTCAATGACAGGTAAAGAGCCACAGTGATAGTGAGACCAGTACTTTTGTGAAAACAGTTGTGTTTCATCTGTGTGTCAAAGTTGCTGAGAGTTTACATCATGGGGAAATAAGAGGACTGCCAGCAGACATAAGGATTATGCAGGCAGCAGCAGTCTGACTTGGCCTGCTGATCAGATGGGGAGGATATGATTCTGGCTTGAGATAACTTGAGAGAGATCAGCTGCAGACAAGGCAGTGACGTGGCGTACATACCTTTTTTTCTTTTTTTTTTTGCTCTCACATTTGGTATTTGTGGGGAAGTGGCAGATAAACAGAGAAAGAGTGGAAGTAGAAGGTTCTTCAGGAAGGAGAAGTGTGTACAGTGAATTAATAGGCTATGGCAGCTTTCCTTGCAAGCCACATTACGGTACATCTGAATGGTGTAACAGGAGGACAGCACACTGCAGTCCTCCCACCCACTCACATCAGTCAACAACACATACACCAGCGAAGAAGATGACAGATTGTGGCTCTGCACAGAACGCATATCAGTGAGTGCAAAGAAGGGTGCAATTTAGAAGTGACACTAAGTTAACACCAAATGGGCTCTAGAGAGGAGCTCAGTCTGGCGTAAAGATGTGGAAACAGAGGAAACTGAACCCTATAAGATTTTACAAAGCAAACAGCCTGAAAAATGTACTATGGACTACACTTTGAGAAGCTGCAGCACAGTGGTCTGAAGAAGGAAATTCACAGACCCTAATTTAGAAAATGAAACCATATTTGCAAATTTGAAACATTTACATCTTCAAAACAGTAAGACTAACAATGATGCTTTCCATCTTTTTAAGGCATCAGTGCACACAGAATGGTGCAAATCAGTGGTCTGGCTTGCACTGTGACTGGAGCTCAGCCCGCAACAGATGACCCTTTCCTGGGTGTATCAGTACAGCCTGTAAAGTGGAATTGTTTCCTTGACCTTGGATGCACTATCACTGCATTGCACGTGTAGATTTTATCACAATTCAGGCAGAATTAAAACCACGAGAGTACTTTTCAAATACCAGCAGAGGCATGTGATCAGTCGCCATTATCCAGTTTACATGTTCTGATGTCGATTGTATGCTAATACCACAGTAGAGAGCTGGAAGCTTATTAGCATGCGTGAGCTCATCGTTGCGGTTCAGCGGCTCATTTGGTTACGTATACAGTAATATGACTTTGGAATGTGTTTTTAGTAAAGCAAAACACCCTGATAAACTCACTGTACACTACTGTTCAGCCCTAAGTGAGTGAGTCAGTAAAGAAAAAGTTGGACATCTGACACCTAAAGAGCCTATCTCTCAGAAGTTGGAGGAGATTCATGCTAAAATTGCTAGGCTACATGTTTAATGTGCGAGGGCTAACAAGTTTTGACCAAACATGTAGACGAAAGTGAAAGCATATTGCCATGAAACTGCCATGAATGTTTTACCACAAAAAGCCAGAAAGCGAAAGTGTTTTACTATAGTTCAGTTTATAAAATGAAATGTCAACTTTTCAACTCTCAGCATTCACAAGTTATGTTGAACTAACCTGAACTTAATTCTACAGAACTGCATGGATTAATCAATCGGACAACTGAATAAGATTAACCTGCTATGCTAATCTATTCATTGCTTGGGTCGTTTTCAACAATGTTGAATAGATCTTCACTGTGAGGATTCATTGCTTGACTGTAGTTTGTCTTTCGATGTTTATCTGAGTACATTTGTAATTTGGACTCTTGTTGGGACAAAGCAAACCATCATTGCCATTATTTTGGGCTTCAGTAAATTGTGAGGAGACACTTTAGAGACCAAACTAAATTGGAAACCAAATTAATTAACAAAGAAATCAATCATGAGTTCCAGAAAGTAGATGATTTAATTGTCATTTATTTTAAACAATAACACTTGAACTGACTGACCCACAAATCCCACGGACCAATTTAGCACTTACTGTTGGTTGTAGACTATTATGTGCAAGGCTAAAAATGATGAGGCCTAAAAGACTAGATTAAAAATGTGTGGATGCCTACAGACAAAACATAACCCTCAGTCAAGCGGTCAGATATTGACAATGAAACCCACAGAGGAACTGAGACAGGCCTGTAGGGTCTCTTGAGCAGCTGTGGTCAGTTTAGATAAGGGGAAACTGCACATACAGACACACTTAACTCTGCAAAGCCATGCTGACATTTCACTGGTTTCCAGCAAGCCTGTGTTTAGTTGTGGGCATGTTTCAGTGTGGCTGCTGCTGATGATGTCAAGAGCAGCTGTGTGTTTCTGTCTGTAAAACATTCACGCTGGATTGGAGCCCACTGGGAGTCAAAGCCACCCACTCCAACTGTGGATCAGATCACAGACTTCAGCAAATTCTCCCACATTAAAGGAAAATGTCAGCTATTCTCTGCTCATCATGCAGATATTTTGTGACAAAAGGTTTCTAATTTGTGATAGTTCCTTTACCATGTGTTAAAACTCTAAGTCTAACTCACTGCCTTTTTGCAAAATGCCTTTAGACGACCCCTCAGATAAGAATTTCTGTATTCATGTTTGGGCTCTCAGTGTAGGTGGAGGAAGCCGTGGAGACAGCGACAAGCAAAGCAAGACAGAGAGTGAGAGTGTTTCAATTTCAGATGTGAAAAGTGAAACATGTCCTCTGGCTGATTTGTATTCCTTTCTATTAAGACTAATGGCACCAGAGACACAAAGTTGTCTCACTGTGTAACTGTTGAATGTTTCTGCAAATGCCTTGAAATAAACCTCTGTCTTCAAAGTACAAGGGACTGGAGGTCACGGTTGTGGATCTCTGACGTTGTTTTTCTCCTTGAAAATTCAAGAAACAGTAGAATAAGAGTGATATTTTGTCTTCAAGTCTTAAATGGCTGACTTTGTTTACAAAAAGCAAAACAATAAAAAGATAAAGAGAAGAAAAGAAAGAAAGATTGCAAGGTCATTAAAACAAGCTGTTTGATATACAGTATTAGAAAGGTCTTGCTTGGCATCTGTATACACACAGTGGCCACTTTATGAGGTACACTTGTACAATCTGTTGCAATTAAATACAGCTAGTCTGCCACACAGTGTCAGGCCTGAAATCATAATTAGTGATAGTGTTGTACTGTATTAGAAACAGCTCTAAACAAAACCAGTCCTGGACGACATCAACCAAAGAGTTCTGCAACCAAAACAATCAAACAGGTCAATTTTCAACCATCTGACACTACCCATAGATTGAAATAATGCTCCTACAGCAGCACGTGTAAGGGGCCCTGGTTGCCTTGGTCACCATACATAAAAAAACTGTGGTTCTGGGATACCGATCATCATCATGGTTACTAAGGTTGGGTAGTGAAGCCCAGTACGAGTATGGCACCAGTTCTGATGTGAACGGTAGTAACCGGACCGAATAAGAACAAAAATTTTGGAGCCTCCTTTCGGTACAGCACGTGCTTGGATAATTGATCAGAACTGAAAATGAGAGGATCAACAAGATGCCAGAGGGAAAAAGGTCAAAGGTCTGGCTTCATCTCACCCTTAAGGATGGAGATTTCTACGATTTGTAATAAATGCCGCACAACATTTGTGTGCAAGGCGGGTAACACGTCAAGATTGATGAAACACCTGGCGAGACATGGCATGTACTTAAAAGCCGAACTGTGCACCGTGTTTGACAAACTCCGTGACCCAGTGCCAAGCACATCAACAGCCACCGCCACTGTCGCGCCCCCTGGACTACATGAAGTAAATACCGGTTCAAGTACCGTTTAAGCACCAGAACCGTAAAAAAACGGAGAAGTAACCGGTATCTGAAAAAGCCCGACCGATACCCAACCCTAATGGTTACTAAAATAGCCTACCAGTTATGTCTTGATTGGGTTTGGGCATAACAAGCACTTGACAAAAAAGTAGATAAGTAGGCTACTTCCTGAACGATTAGAACCATTATGATGACGTGGTTAACTTTGTTTAAAACTCGTGCATGACACAAACAACTGAACTGTTAGTTCATGTTTGAATCCACTCCATATTGACCCATCCAGGACGAGGCTGCCCTACATGGACTTTGGGCTTTGATACTTTGTCACTGCACTTCTCCCTCTGCTCCTGTCATTATCACTACAGCCACTAGATGTCGCCTGACAACAAAACGTAAATAATAACCTGCTGCACAAATCTCATGAATGGGCTCGCTTTTTACTGGAGAGCAGCCTCACATGAGCTTCCCCTCCATAACTTAATTTACACAGTCGGGTCGCTGTATTGAAACTAACCTGATAAAGTGGCCGGATTTTGGGTGTAGACTTTGAGGTTGATAATACGAGACAGACAACAGCTGGAAATGAACCACTGTCCCACTTGTGTGAATGTCATGAACCACAGTTACAAGTTGTGACCCCTCACCCCTGACAAACTGCTCTGAAACAGAAGGACTTTATACCTGTGAAATGTTGCATATGACAAATCATTAGAATTATTCAACTAGGTATTCAGCTGATAACTGTCTTAGTTATCACTCAATATTATTGGGGAATTAACTTGATCAACAGACAATTGTTGTCATTAACTATACACAATGGCAAGTCAGCTGTTTCTTTGCAGAGCACTGACAAGTGAGCTCAGACAAAAAAACTATCATGAAAAAACGGAAGTGTCAGCTCCTGCCCTGGTATCTATGAAGGAAGCATCACATAAATAAACTCTTGACTGATTCCTTGACCGCCAAACCTGCAGTCAGTTCGTCTGCATGCATTGTGTGCAACGGTGCAGTGCTGTGGGAAACGACAGAGATCACGAGAAGAAGAAATGTCCCACGTCAGGCCTGTTTCATCCCACAGAGAGCAGAGAGCCGGGGAGAGTCAAACACAGTGAAACAGAGAGAGTGAATGTAAACGTGTCAACATCTGCAACTCATCAATGTGATCCACAGCTTTTCCCCAAATCGCAGCCGCGCACAGGCATCCGCGCTGCACACCCACGCGCAGCCTTTCTAATCATGAATAAAGCATCGGAAACGCGTGAAAACACAGCGAGACGCCGAGTCTGTGCGGTCGCTGACGAACAGCCCGGCTCTGTATGAAGCGACGTGAAGGGGAGGTGAGGCAGGGAGGAGAGCAGAGCAGAGGAGAGGAGAGGGGGAGGAAGGAGAGAGGCTGAGCCCAGCGCGCATCTGGACCGGCCGTTTATTCCTGCCCATCCAGATGCGCAACGGCGCTGGAGGCTATTTTAGGACATGCTGCAAAATAAGGAGCAAAATAAGCGTCGCGTCTCACCCATTTATGTCTCCCGATGTGCCGGTAGTGCTCCTGCAGGCTGCTTGGTAACGGGGAAAGGTGGTTGCTTCAGGTATACAGGGGGGTTTGTACCGGACCGAGCCCCAGCCTCCTGCTCGTAGCCTAGAGATCCGCTACAGCAGCGCTGAAACGGGAGGAGCGTCAGATGAAACCATATTCCTTCCTCTTTTTTTTTTTTTTTTTTTTGTCTCCGGTGACACGACAGAGGAGGCAGAGCGAGTGGCCAGAAAACGGAAAAAGCGCTGATGAACAAATCTCTCTCTCTCTCTCTCTCTCTCTCTCTCTCTCTCTCTCTCTCTCTGCTGCATTCAGGTTCGCTGCGTAAATTCCCAGTTTCCCGAATTTGCATTTTCATCAGAGGCAGATACGGGAACGATGTGACGCAATTTGTTGCACCATGGATGATGCACAGATGGTGCTGACACAATGACTCTGTATTACTGGAGCAGAGCAGGGTTTAGGCTTTATCCAGGGTTACTGCTGAAGCTGTTTTTATTTCTCCAAATACATAAACCACCTATGTCATAGTCATTTTATTTAGGATAATTAGCCTAGTTATTATGATTTAAATTTTTAATTTCAGTATTTTATGTTTAATTATTTGAACGATATTCATCATTTTTGCTTCCACTTTTATGAAATGAAATGATGAATACATTCCAACTCAGCACCTCAGCACTTTTATGGACTTACATCACTGCCACACTTTACAGCTTCCTATTCATACTACTTTCTAAAAGACATTAAGACACAATGTCATGGTATTTATACGTCCAATACCCATTTTTGTCTTGCTCCCACTACTTGTGTTATGAGAAATGATATAGCCATGGTCAAACGATATCCTATACATCTGTCAAAATGAACTCCATCTAGACAAGTTGTCCCTCACATCACCAATGTTGATGGACATTTTGTTGTTTTATACTCTACTCACTATTACTTTCCAACACTACGTCCTTAAACTATTGTTTACTTTATTACACTTTGAATGCATTACTTTAGCACATAATGGAGTAGCCTACTTGTTAGTTTGGTGCTGCTGCAGCCTAATTTTTCCCCCCCATCACCGAGTGTATATGTAGGTTTAGGTCTTGAAATGAGGTCACCCACTAATAAAAGCAAGGCAAAAATATTCAACAAGATGCAGACTTCTTTGTAAGCTCGTAGAGAGTTGACTTGGTGGAGAAAGGAAGCAATGTGTTCAATATTATAAAGCCGAGTTGATGATGTTTTGATTTAATTATATCATTTAATCATGTAAATAATTGGCAGCAGAGTTGTGTGAACTCATTGCTCAAGGCTCATGAGAATTAATGTTCTGACAGATTAGACTGGTCGTATTTATAATGAAAACTATCTCTAAGTTATGTCCCTCTTTCAGGGTCGTTCATGTTCGACTCGTCAAAAAAAAGGTCAAGATTTCCAACAGCCCCTGAAGGCAGCATGCGCCTGAGCTCAAACCCTCGCACCTGTGTCGCCCAAATCGCGCGATAACTAACTCTGATAACGTGACTGTGAAATAATCCCAGTAGCTACAATTGATATGATGTAAGGTTGACTAATTGATTGGCTTTACTGAATTCCATCTGTAATTTCAGATATTGATTTGATCATTTCTGTGCCGAAATTGATTTCTTTAGATGATGTATGATCTATACATAAAAAAAATAAATACATTAAAAAAAACTCAAGGGAAAGACACACTCTTTCTCTCTCCCTCTCTCTTACACTCACACTCACACACACACACACACTATGCTAAGCCCTCCGGTGTTGTTGTCCCCTCTGGATCAAACCACATGCAGCCGAGAATGTGCTGGCGCCAGCAGAAAGAGGGCGATGAAATGATGCAGCGACAGGGCAGAGAAAGAGATGAGGAATTTAGATCTGTTCTCACAGTCACTTGTCACCTGGGTGGAGCGCAGTGACAGAACAAGCTGCTGCTCAGAAAACAAAGACGATATCTGATAATGATGAAGCACCCGCCAAAAATGACATTCACATGACCACAGTATCTATAATTGTAAATGCTTCTCTGGTATCTGTGATGCAAGAGATGATACTTCCTCAACCTTGAATTCACTGTGGAAATCATTTTGTGGTCAGCACTGCTAGTCAATTTACCCAATGGAGAAATGATAAATGAATGTTTATCTTTGTTTAATGAAACAGCTACAACTTGGTTTAAGATTGTCAGTGTGGAAGTGTTTAAAAGGCCTCAGATTGACTAATAACTGCTTTATGTGTTACAGTAGCAACCACTGTTACTACTTGTGGACGAGGATGAGGTTGACACAGTGCTTCAGTCAAAGCAAAAAATGATGCATGATCATCACCAGAAATAATCTTTACTTCTACTTTTATTTTGGTGTATTGCACTACATTTCAATTCTTTTTGCTCCACCAAAAGTTACAGTTTCAGAGCAGCTCCATGCAGTGTGAGCAATATGCAATGAGTCAAACAGCACATTATGCAGAATTAGCTCCATCCTTACACTGCTATGAGGTATTGATTACGTTATTAATTTTGCTCAGAATACAATGATACACTATGGGATTATGCTGCATTATCAGAATGTTTGCAGACTTGCTGTGCCATGCTGTGCCATGCTGCACCATTGCAATCCAGTGGCAACAATATTAGATGATACCTCACACTTCTGCACCTTTATTGAGTCTTGGGGCTCATACTGTGCCTGGGTTATTGTGACAGTGGTACAGTAAAGTCTGTCATGACCACAAACGACAGATGATGAAGAGAGTGTTTACAGATTTTGGATACTTTAACTCTGAATGAGACAATAGGAATAAAAAAATGTTGGCTTGGATTAACTCGAAGGCTGAATTAACTCAAAATGTCACTGAAGATTGTTGAAGTGTTGTTGTTCAGCTTCCTGTTCAGTATAAGCTGGGGACCTAAAATGGAGAAAATGTGATATTATGGTGACTGATCAACACATCTTCTCTCACATACCAGATACCATCTGTCCTGCTGCCTGTGCGGTTTGCTTTAAGAGAGACAAAGTGTTTTCTCATCCAGAGATGGAGGTTAATTCTCTCCTGAGATAAGAAGTAATTTGAACACAAAGCACTAAGGTGACACCATCTGGGACAGTGTTGCTATTACAGGATGTGCTGAGTCTCTATTAAATTCCGCCACCTACTGTACATGTGGGAGCAGACCCCACAAACACACACAAATACACACACGTTGAGGAGTCTCAGTGGTACAGATGCCATAGGCCTATTTAGCACCTTCATCCCTCTTTCACAGTTGTTGCTCGCTGGCATCTGTAACACTCCATTCAAATCAAGTTCATTTCCAGGACTGTCCAAAAATTATTGCAGTGGGGAGGGGAGCTTTCACCTCATTGTTTTACTTCCTCTCCATGGTCAATTATATTTGGTTTGGACCCTACACTTGGCTAAAAATAATTGTTCTCTGTCCTTATTTCCTCCAAACACAAGGATGATCTCTCAGTGAGTTTGTTTTGGTCGTGCACACTGCAGGAGTGACCCCGATTTCTCCTACAGCATATGGAGGCAGCAAAAGTTAAACCATCACTCTTGTGTGTGTGTGTTTAAATGCTGTTGCCATACAGTGGGCTATATGTGACATACAAGGGAATATCATGTTTACTCTATAATATATAGGGAGTTTATTCTAAATAGGCAGCACCCATACTAAACTGTGCACATATTAAAAGTATATGCTGAATTTCACATGGTGTATCAAAATATTAATGCATATGTTTTGAAAATTAACTTTAACATGTCTTTCTTTCCACTCTGGGGAAGTGGCACCAGACTTTTAAAACCCACCACATGTAATATCAACATATATTAACCAGATTTGGGATGGATAGCCTACAGCCTATGATGTCTACATATCCAGAGGATGTATGGCTGATATGCACTGTTTGACATTTGGATGACCTGTACCTGTACTACCAACATCGCCCAACCCCTACAAAAGAACAGGTTGTAACTTTTGCTGGGAAATATCCAGATCACACCTGAAATATGTCTGAACACATAAACATCAGTGACAGCACATTTCCCTCACAGCTCTGAGATGTTGTCACTGAATACCAATTTTAAACCTTAAAAACTCGCTAATGGACTACAATGACTAGATAAATTCAATGTGATGGGCCTTTGGTGGCCTTCTGGTGTCCTACTATTAGGCCTCTAAATGACTAAATCCGTCCGTGCAAGACAGCACGTGACTAATGACGACACTACGGAAGGCGTAGGGCTATAAGGACACAAGCTGCGCACCAACTACAGACCTGTTCTGCAACAAAGGTGAGTAAACCGCCATTCAACACTCATTCATTTATGTTATAACGTAAAAACATCACGTTTATTGTGTAAGTCGCTTTGTCCCTCACGGGGTCTTCTGGTCACGGCGGAGCAGGGTGAAGGAGAAACGCCTCTCTCCCTAGCTTAAACACTAATGATGCAGCTAATCAGCTGCGTCCGGCTTCACAGTCCTTTCCACACTGTGGCATCTGTCGCCGCGTGCCGGGATAAAATCCCACATCACACTTAATTATCGACAACGTATTTGAGACTTTATTTCAGTATTTAAAATGCAGCTGTGATTTCATCTAATATACGTCAATATGGAGGGTTAGTCATAGTGTCCAAATAAAGACAAAGTTGAAAATAAGATCATCTTAGATGAGCTAGCTCTGAATGTGACTGGAGGAAGTCTCCTACCTGAGTGTCCGTGGAGCTCACGGCATGATGCAATGTCCTGACGGTTAACCACTCCCTAATCGTTTCTTTAGCGCCATTTATCCTTTTTTTTTTTTTTTTTAAATTATAAAACTTGTCGCTACTGCTCACAATTAACATATAGGCGATAAAAAGGTTTGTACACTTTGACGTAATCCTTTAACGTAATGTTTTTGTAGCTACACATGAACAGTTTAATTGTCCTTGATGTGCAGCTGTTTGGAGAAAGTCCCATTGGGTGTGTACGTGTATCTTATTCTTCATAGTACTGTAAAAATGTTAAACACTCTGTCTCTCAATGTAAATATTTTCATCATGGCAAACTCTATAATTTTGGTCCTTTGTCGAAATAAATAATGTCAATATTCTATAATCATTTACAGGAAATTGTGACAAGAAGATATTATAATGGAGGTTGAACAAATCATTAACATGAATAAATATGATGATGTAATTTTTGCTGCTGGCTGCATAGTGATCATGAGGTGGGCCGGATGTGGATCAGTTAATGGTACATTGTGGCACAGTTCATCTCTTCTTCAAAGAATTTGGATAAAGCAACCTGACCAAGTCACAGCCTGAAACTGTTAAAGTAATTAATACTTAAATTGCATATTCTGAACATCTCCTGCTTTTAGCCCCTGTAATGTGAAAATACCCCCCATGAATAAAAATCGTTTCATTTTCTAGGTTGTTGTTGAGGTTGGCACCTTTTGTGATGACACATTTCTAAATGTCACTGTGGTATTGTCTGAGCAGTGATCACAAAAACCCCCCCACAGAATATTTGATACAGAGAGTGGTGACAATCTATCATTTGTCTCGAAAACACATTTTTGCCACAGCTCTAACTGAAATTTATTGAAACACTAGACCTTCGTGTCAAGCTATAATTAGCAAACGAGCTACAAGGAGTTGTATCCTGTAAGGTAAGACAGAAAACATTTCGAGAGTTATGGTGTTATGTCCTGTTCCAGTAACCAATGACTTTTACATCTGTGGTGGTAAATTATACAAGAAACAGACAACGATCTCTGTCAGTGTATTCAGATATCATCCTCGGCTGATACTGTCTTTCCACGGAGTTGCAGTTTTAAAGATTAAGACCACGTGTCAGGTTCAGTTTCCCTTCACTGAAACATCAAATGTATTGATCACTGTAAATCAAGGTCTGGACACATAAGATGCAATATATCTGAAAGGAGAAGATCGTAATCTGGCAGAAAGATCTAAAATTGAAGTTTTGAATATAGATACATACACCTGTCACACCGTTTTAAAAATACCCTCCCTTTCCTTGAAAATAATCTCACTTCCTCATGTCATGGACGCCACAAGATGTAGGAAGTATCTGAGTTTGTGGTTCATGTTGACATGATTGCGTCACATAATTTCTTAACCTTTCATCAGACGTTCATTCATCCTGTCACTCTCCTGTTCTGCCTCATCCTACAGGTGTTCAGTTGCAGTCAGCTCTGGTGACAGGGGAGGACGTCGGAGCACACAGAAACCAGTCAGAGCTCGGTGAGTGTTGCTTCTCGGTTACTGCGTTTTTAAATTTACCATACTGAACTACAGCATAACAGGGAATGTGGAGCATGTTTTTAAAACATGAGATAGACATCTAAAGGTGTATTCTGTTTGCTTTTTCAGCTACATATGGACTGATAGTGGGTCACGCTACTGTATAGATCACAATCATGTCTGTAAATCAACTTAAGTCTTAACTGTCTGAGCATGGGATGAAAAGTCATAGTACTGACATATTGGGACATTATTCCAATCCAACTCAGGCTGTTTTCACCAAAGCCTGTTGTCTTATAAATAAATGTGCATTGTCACCCTCACGGGATTAAAACATAGAGCCTCTGCTCTTTATTACATCCTGTCATGGTGAATTGTGGTATCAGAGCTCAAGTTTCACATTTCAGGTCTCGGGGCTAAGTTCAGAGTTTGTTAAACCTGCTTTCTCAAACACCCCCTTGTGTAATTGTAGGCGTTGTGCTCTTCTAACACCGTTTCAGTTTCCTGGTCAGATAGGATAATATCTGAACTTTACAAGTTAAGGTCAACAGAAAAAGAAAATCTAAGGAAATAATCATGTGAAATCTGGACTGTAAAGGAAGGAGGAACCAGGTCAGGAATAAGGAGGTGGTTTGACTTACTGGTAGCAGCAGTATAAAGGAAGAGGACATACCTCTGAGGATAAGGATTGTAGGTCTTTTCAGTTGAAAAACACTTCCCCCTCAATCTCTGAGGACTGTCCCTTGTTGTTTATGAATGACACAACGTACTGTCATGTGGAAACAACACCTCATGTTAATCAAGGTGTGCTGTGCGTGAAAGTCAAACCAGTTAGTGGATGTCATTTTTGAGACATCTAATGTTTTGTTGTGACACTAGAGGTGCCGGTGTCACTGAAAACTCTGATCATAGATTAAAAAAAGCTGTTTAATAGTTTTCCATGAATCATATGGTAAAGAGCAGATATCCTCATGATGATAGGGTGCAGACAAAACAAGCAAATTTCATCTTTTTGAAGCAGTGGCAAGTTAGCATTGGGTGCTAAAATAATTTGCAGCCTTTGTCAGATATTTCATTTTTAGGTGGTCATGAGTGATGATTCACTGCTGTTTATTGAGTATCACCCCTGAAAAGATAGCAGCATTTTCATGCACGAGCCTGAAAATAATGTACACATGATGAACGGTTTCTTTTTAAAGGTTGCAGTTCTAACTAAAACAGAATCAGATGAGAAAGCAAAGATACAAAGGCACAAACATGGTAGAAATGTGAATTTCCTTTCCTGTTTTTACCATCTTTTTGACATCTCATTATGTAACTCATTTGCATAAACATGCAAACGGTTTGTTTTCAACATCACCACCGATTGTGTTGTGTCTGTAGTTCTCTAAAGTTGAGTACATTTTGCCCAACCGCAGTTTGATCTCTGCTGTCTTTGTGTCAAAGGTTCATCAATATTATGACTGATTTTAATCATATTGCCACAACTGTGACAGACTATCTCCCCTATTAATTGTCTGCAAAGTGTCAAAGGGAAAAATATTGTCATGACTTCCTAAAACTTAAAGTTGGCTCATTTAATCTATTATTTTTTTCCAATCAACATCTCAAAGACTGAGTTAAGCCTGCTTTGAGACCAAACCATTCATCAATTATCAAAAAAGTTACAGACTGTTTTTTTTTTTCTTGTCAGTTGAGTAGGGGGTAGGGGTGGGGGTAAATTAGTTTTATCACATTGAGCAAATGTATTGGCTCACCAACTAAAGTTCATTCATTTATGGTGGCAGAAAAGTAATACCATCAGTAACAAACTGTCACCATGTTATTTATGGCGTCATGATATCACATACAGAGCACATACAGTACAGTTTACGTAAAATAAGGTTTTAATAGTGTAGCTGTAGTTAAGGTTTCACCCTCAGGAAATTGGCGTGTTTACAGAAAAAACAGTCCCCACCCTCAGAGTTTACAGAAAGCAGCTCTGTTTCAAAGCTGATCTCCCCCACTCCTCCTCACCTCCTTCCTTCCCTCCGAAGATTCAAGATTCAATGTTAACTTTATTGTCCATACTGCAACATTGTGTGAATAAATAACAAGCAGCTGTGTCTCTCGCTTTCTGTTTCCTTTCTCGTTGTCTCTTTCTTCCACCTCCTGTCTCGACAAACAGCTACAGCAGCAATGGATCGACTGAGGACAGCCTTCAACAACATGGTGAGTGTTTGCTGTTACATCGCTGTTGAGTTGATGTTTCCCACATATTTACATGTTGGTTATCATGTGACTGATCCGGTGGAACAGACAATACAATGCTCCTTTTTTTCAGTAGCTGAAACTAAAAACTGTAGCTTTTTAAAAATGATCTGGTCCTATGTGAACACTGCCCCCCCAGCCCCCATCCTCCCCTGCAGCTGCACATTGCTTTCATAGTTTTCATTCTTATCCTCCACTTGTCTTTGTTTTTTTTTTTTTTTCCTCGCCAGGTTAAAGGTGAGCGGTACAGCCAGTTCACCCTGCAGCCGGCGGAGGACGGAGAAAGGCACGTCGAGGTCAAACTGTCCGACGACGCCACGGATGATGCCACAGAGGTCGATGGTCAGGCGGGGGGGTCTCCGACCTTCAGGCCCGCCCCTGTGCGTCAGAACCAGCGTCACGTTTGCTACTTGGCCCTGGGAGCTCTGCTGTTGTTTGTTACTGGTAGGTTGTCTTGTCATTTCCAGCTTAGAAACAGATGTAACTGGATGAAATCAGTTGAAAGTTGGGAAGGCTGTTGCTAAACAAATCAGATGCACATGATGCAGAGTTCTGTAATTTAAGACTAGCCTGGAGACTTAGACTCTGGTTGCTTTTGATTACGTTATTTATGTTTTTAATTGGCCGTTATAAACACAGATGCGTGTGTCCAGAGATTCTCTCACATTATGCTTCTCCCAGAAAACTTGTCTCCCAGAAAACCTGGCAACCCACGACCCATTTCAAGTGGTGTGTGCAGCTGGCCCCTGCGCCCACATCTTGAAATTCAGTGGCAGGTGTGGTGTTGTTAGGCTCTGTTTGATCAATCTCAGTTTCTCTGTGCTGTGTCTTTAAGGCTACATGGTTGGCTACATCAGCCACCGTAAACCTCGAGCAGAGCCTCCAGCGAACCGGGAGCTGGATGTGAAGACCACACCATCTGTTATCGTAGCAGCTCCAGAGCCTGAGCTGGACTGGAGAGACATCAGCGAGCTCCTCACCCAGAAACTCACCAACCAAGCCTTTGATAAGACTCTGAGGTGAAGTTTTAATGTGCACCCTTAATGCACATTCAGGTTAATGTCACTGTGTTGAGGGTGAAGTCAGAAATGAATACACCTTACTGTGCAGACATCCAGTAATCAAACAGATCAGTTGCCAAATCATTAACTAATGATTGTAGGTTAAAAAAAACACCGGAGTAGTATAGTCTTAATGGCCTTCAGCTTCCTGTGAGAGCTGTTTGAGAAGAACATTTTTATTTTTAGATATACTGCACAAGGAGAGAGAGAGAGGGAGAGAGAGAGAATACAAGTAGTCAGGGGAAGGTTACAATAATGTGGTTATGTAAGGGATAATATCCAACAAATTCCACAACTGTACCTGATGATCCTGAGGCAAAGAGCCAGCCAGTAGCTAATCTCTCCTCCTGTTTGGCAGGAGGAGTGTGTCACACACTTTGGAAGTGACTCAGATAAAAACCAGCCTCAGTCTCTTCACCAGGATCAGTATGTTATGTCTGAGTTTTTCATTTGTTAACTGTTTTGATGTTAGACAATTTTGTCATTGAATGGAAAAAAAATGCTTCACTTTGTATTAGGTGGAGCTGATCTTTGACCACATAACATCACTGACTGGTTTTCATTTGAACATTTATTAGTCAATCTGTGGACCTTTTTCCAGAGTTTGTTTAACTGTCTCATTGAAGCTGCCTGAAATGACTCTTATACAAAATTTGCATAAAGATTAAAATTTATTCCTTTTCAGGGAGTTTGATCTGCCCAGTCGTTCAGCAGGAAGTGCAGAGGATATGTTTTTGGCAAACCGCCTCTTTGATGATTTTAAGAAGCTAGAAATGGATCCCTGGACTGACGTTCACTATGCTCAGCTGCAAATCCCAGACAGGTTGATGCACCACCTATTTAATAAATGAGTTGACTCAGGATTTTATTCAAATCAGAAATGCAATGATCGTATTGTAACAAGCTTTCTCGTTATATTATAGCAATCAGCCAAACCGAGTCCTGTTTGGATCTAATGACTTCAGACCTCCAGGGTACCTGGCCTACAGTGCTACTGGGAAAGTGCAGGTAGGTTGATACAGTTGACAAGTTAACTATTAAGTGAAGATTAATGTGTTTTACTTGAATTTTCCTGGATCAGTAGGAGTAATACAACCTCCTCTTTATAGTCTTATATCACTGGTTGTGTTTTGGTGGTGGACTCTGTGCTTGACTTTTGTACCTTAGTATCCAGGACTTGAAATGAAACTGAGCCTTTAGTGCTCTACTTTTTTAATGTTATTTATATTAGTCTTTTTCTGACTTGTATGTGTACATAGGGCAAACTGGTGTACGGTAACTATGGTCGTCAGGAGGATCTGGATTATCTGCAGAAGAAGAATGTGGAGCTCAAAGACAGTGTGCTGCTGCTGCGATGTGGAAAGATCAGTTTTGCAGAGATGGTATCTGCTGCTTTCATGTGCCTCGTGTTGTGTTGCTCCAATTTCCTGGTCTCTGGGGAACTCATCTCAGCTTCTTTTTTCTTGTTTCTGTTGTTTTCTTCAGGTCGATAATGCTGCAACTAAGGGAGCCTCTGCTGTCCTCATCTACCCCGACGCCCAGGATTACAAGTATCTGGCAACCACCCCGCTGTTCGGACACGTAGGTTTCCACACACACATTTAATATAAAAATGAATAAAACCAAGCGGCTGGAGAAGTCTCATCTGGCACAAAATGATACTGTGTATTAAGACTTGTTTTGATTTGTGGCCTTCAGGTCCATCTGGGTTCAGGTGACCCTTACACGCCAGGGTTCCCCTCCTTCAACCACACCCAGTTCCCCCCAACTCAGTCATCTGGCCTCCCCAAAATCCCAGCGCAGACCATCACTGCCAACATGGCCTCCACTCTTCTACAGTAAGACCACCTACACAGAAATATATGCGCATACGCATACACAAACAAACACACTGACAGAATAAATGTGGTCCCTGGTAAACTCTGAGACATTTCATTGTCATTCATCTTGACCTCAGCTGTCTGTGTTGTTTTTTTGTGTGTTTGTTTTGTTTTTTCCTGTCTTTAGGTCAATCGATGGACCTGAATCTGAAGCAAACAGTGGTTTTAAGGGTGGCCTCACCTCAGTGACGTACAGACTGGGAGGCAGCAAGAACATCACTGTTGAGGTAAACAACGTGTTGGTCAACAGGGAGATCCACAATGTGTTTGGAGTCATCAAAGGATTCACTGATCCTGGTAGGACTTAACATTTTTTACTAAAATCATCCACAGTGGACTTTTCACAGTGGACTTTTCTTTTCTTCATTGTACATCTGAAATGTGTTGTGTTGGCCTGTGTCTGTGACTGCAGATCGTTATGTCGTCCTGGGAGCTCAGAGAGACGCCTGGGATCGAGGTTACACCAGAGCTGCTGTTGGCACAACCATACTGGTAGAACTGGCCAAGGCTGTTCACGATATGGTGGAAAACGGTAAACAGATATAATCCTCAGTATCACGTCCCACACGTCTTCACTTGCATTTAATTCAAACTGGTTGGTTGTTATGGAACATTATTTATCACATAAATGGATATTTATGTTTATTATGTTTATTTATTCACCTTAAATTCTTGTAATTTCAAATGTGATCTTTTTTTTCAGTGTCAGAGGAGTCATGTTTTTTTTTATTAACACACACCTCTGCACTACCAAGTCCTTACAATAAAATACTCAACATCAAATGCAATCATTCAACAATATAATTCATGTGTTTTTCATAGGTGGATTCCGGCCGAAGAGAAGCCTTGTGTTTGCAAGTTGGAGTGCTGGAGAGTTTGGAAATGTTGGCGCCACCGAGTGGTTGGAGGTTAGAACTACAGGACTTGATATCAATGAATAGTGAGAGAAAATATCACCTGTGCCACAAATCTTCTTCAATATATCTTTGTTTTTAGGCTTTTATATCCTCTGCTGACAAAAATGTTTTCACCTACATAAACCTGGACGGAGCTGTTATGGGTATGTATTGTCCACACTTACTTTATATTTCAGTACTAGAATATTAGTAATATAGATATCAATATTATTTAATTCACAAGGTCGGGGAAGCTTCATGGCCTCAGCCAGTCCGCTGCTCTACAGCCTCATTGAGACTACGATGAAAGAGGTAACAACACAGCACATCATGGTGATTCAGTCCCTTCACAAACCAGTCAAGTTTTTGTATTGACTGTGACCTGTCTGGTCCACACAGGTGAAGAGTCCTGTCAGCGAAGGCACAATGTACAACATGATGGGAGAAACGAAGTGGGAGGCCAATGTGTAAGTGGGAAACCTGTTTATAAATCCATGTTTTGAAACTCCTTAAATACTGTGTATTCTGAACAGTATGAGGACTTGTATAAAACATACTCTTTTGTGTCTGGTGAGTAATTTGTAGGCCAAGGCATCTGTAAAGCACCACAATACTTACAGTGCCAACAGTGCACAATAATGTTGTGACACTTTTTGCACAATTTTGACTAACAGTATAGAAACATCTCCTATCAAATAAAGTTTTGTTTGATTTGTTGCTCGTAGCTGGGGACAGTAACTTAACATTATCACGCTAACAGGTTGAAGCCAATGACAATAGACGATCCTGCCTATCCCTTCCTGGCCTTCTCTGGAATTCCCTCCATCTCCTTCCACTTCATCTCCTCCAATGTGAGTCTAAATACCACTTACACAGTGTACATCTACTGATTATTGTCTGAAATATTCTTCTTAATTGCATTTATAGGATGTTGTCAAGCTTTTAAATGAAATGTTACAGTTTTTTTGCCTATATCGTTTTTGTTCATTCATTTTGGGTGCCTCCTGTGTATTGTGTGTGTTCACAGGCTGTGTCCTACCCGTACTATGGCACCAGCCTGGACAACATGGATCACCTCAATTACCAAACCAACCACCGCACTGCAGAAATGATGGTGCTGGCTGCCAAGTTTGCCGGACAGATGGCTCTGCGACTGGTCCATGACCACCTGCTCGGACTGGACGTGAGCCGCTACAGCAGCATCATCACCCAGTCTGTGGTCCGGGTCTATAGACGAGTCAATCAGCTCTTACAGGTTGGGCCCCCTGTCTCTCTCGCACATATCTCTACATAGTGAAACTAATCATTAGGAAACACATCTCTCTGGGTGTACAGCTCGTGGATGACCTGGCACATAAACATCTATGCTGTACATGGGGAAAGTAGCAGTGCAGTGTTTATTGAACATTTAAGTCAATTAGTTTCTGTGGGAATTTTGTTCTTTTTGTAGACTGGTCAGCTGAAGGATGTGAGTCCCAACTGGCTGAATCGTGCACGAGGTGCTTTCCGTCGAGCGGCTGATGACTTCAACATTGCCATTGCCAACACTGACCCCAGCGACAAGGAGGCCTGTCGCCTCCTCAATGACAGGCTCATGAGGGTAAGACTCTGCTCTTTAAAGCAGGTTAACCCGAAGCGCCCAGGTGGAGCCCACAAGCCATTTTTACACTGAGTATTGAAATTCTCAACTGGTAAACACGTGTGTGTGTGTGTGTGTGTGTGTGTGTGTGTGTGTGTGTGTGTGTGTGTAAGAACTGGAAATTAGCAGAGTATTTTGAATTTTTTTTCTTGGTTATACAGTTTTAGTCAGTGCCTCCTTTACCCCTGCTAATAACTCTGGAGTAATGACTGAAGCTAAAGCAGAAGTTTTTAGATTAAAAATAAATATCATTCCGTGTGAAAAGCCAAGCAGAAATTCTGTTATCTGCTTGTTTTCACTTTGGCTTCCAGAGATAAATCTGGGTGTTGGCATGATTCATTCTCCAACTTTAAAGTTGGGAAATGAAGCCAAGCCAATATCCTGCTGCTATTTGGCTCCTGTTGCTTTCCATGTATTTTTAGTTTTCTCTCCCACTTTCTCCACAGTCTTGTATCACCTAGTTTTCCTCAACATCCCTCAAGTGCATCACAGTCTTTTTTTTTTTCTATATGATTCCAGGTCGAGCACTCGCTCCTTTCTCCATATGTTTCCCCCATCGAGACTCCCTTCCGTCACCTCCTGTTGGGCCGAGGCTCCCACACGCTGGCATCCATCACCGAGACCACTGACATGGAGGAGCTCCACACCCAGTTGGCCCTGGCCACCTGGAACCTGCAGGGCTGTGCCAACGCCCTGGAGGGAGACATCTGGGACATCGACAATGAAATCTAAAGAGAGCGGTGCAGAGGTGTGAGTGTGGGTGTGATGTGTGTATGTGGTATAAATGAAATTTGAGGTTATGGAGGAGCTCCAGTGTCAGCACTAAGCACAAGCTGTCAATCAGAGGTCTCACCCTTTAAATACAGGCTTATATTCAAGTTTTTTGTAGGGAACAGATGGTGTCCCACAAAGAAGGAGACAGAAGAAAGTAAAAAAAAAAAAAAAACAAAAAAAAAACCACCAACAAATACTTGAAGCACTTACATGCTACTGACAAATTGCCTCCTCCTGGCTCCACCCCAACACATCGCAGCTGTCCAAGCTTTTCGCTGTGACCTCTTGCCATCAGAACACTGAGAAACCTTATTTATACTTAGTTTTTTTTTTTTTTTTTATCAGTGGCAGTGTCCACTATAAAGCTATTGTTTGTCTGTTTTATACGACGTTATCGGAAGCAGTGCCTTCCATAATTATGACGGTTATACTGTCTAATCCTACGGCAGCATCTGCTACACAAACACCTCCTCAACTGTTGCTGACAAAATGGAGCCCCTGGTGAAGTTGAATTTGTCTTTTCTGGCCTTCAATTCTTCTGTAAGACACAGATTAATTCTAGTAGGAGATCAAAATTGTGATTTTTATTCAAATACTACTTGGACTACATCTGTGGTCTCTCTGCCATCAGAACAGTTAATTTGAGAACTTTAAAAAGGGAGAAATTACTGGTAGGAAAAGTTTTTCTTGATTTAGTGTCAGGTGATTTGTTTGATTTGTTCAAAGCAGGAAAAGAAAAAAAAACGAGTAATCTGGATAAAGGACATTTTTATTAAAATACCGTGAACCTACAGAAAAATGAAGTATTTACTGTAACTTATTCTAAGCTTGATGGCAGATGCATAAAATGAAAAAAAAAGCAGTTGAGACACTGTCAATCAAAGCCCTTTTTACTGTAATGAGCAGCTGAGCTGAATGGTTACATCATTTGCAAGAAAGCCATTTATGTTGCACAGTCTACTTTGGAGCACTTAATGTTATAAAGTTATCGGGAGCAGTGCCTTCCATAATTAAAACCCATTATCGGAAGCAGTGTCTTCCATAATGACAAGCATTGATGGTAGTTTTTGTCTACCAGTGTGTGTGTTTGTGTGTTTGAGTGTGTGTGTGTGTGTGTGTGAGTGTGTGTGTGTGTGCGTTTTACAGCACGTGTATTTATCGGGAGCAGTGTCTCTCATATTTCACTTGAAGGGTGGAACAACTTATCGGGGACAGTGTTTCCCAGAGTTTTATACTTGACATATTTATTTGTGTTGTCCTTATTTCCGAATTATGTGTGTGTATGAAGGCTCAGTCCTCCTGATCTCCAGAGTGTGTTTCTTCTTTTTCCTGTTTTTGCTCGTGCTTAAATTTCTGATCCATACTACAGTCTTAACACAACAGAATCTGATAAGCCCCATTCCGACAGGATTAACATTACAGAGGAGCTGGAAGTGTTCACTGTGCTCACTGTGTAATTTAAAACATTGGTCCTGATGGCATTTGAACTTTGAATTCTAATAGATGCAGACAACTGAGCAGGACAAAACCAAAAGCCTCCACTGGAGGGTGTGAAAGAGCTAAAGAGGAGGCAAAGATGTGCCTAAGATGAAGAGAAGTTATAAATCATAGGTACGTGTATACAGAGTAGATAATAATCCCTGACCCATGTATGTAATGTTAAAATCAACCCACCTTCCTCAACACATAATTGCACTCTAAATGGGGCTTTGGATTTCTGTTTTGTTTTGCAGTCAAGCAGCTCAAATCACAAACACATAGAACATTTACATGCACTGTATACATTATAGTTTAGTATAAACCTGTTCAGCATAGGTAATCCCAGACCTGTCGTGTGTTTCTTTGATTTAGTACTTTAAAACGATCACAGATACTGTTCTACATATGAATTCAAGCCACAACTGTCTGCATGTGTTTCAGTGCCATATTTCCACTTCACTGCATGTTACTGTATTGCTTTACTGAGGTGTAACGCGACAGATCTGGACCACACTGAAAACATTCTAACCAGCGCTCTGCCAATATGTTCTTGGATCCATTCATTTAAAGTAACCATTTCCTTCAATTTAAAAGTCAGATAATCCGTTTTTTCCCAGAATTGTGTTGCCAGACCTCTGAAACAGCTTTAACAGGAACTTAAAATACAATATAAAATCTATAACTGATATATAAAGTTTTTGTTTTTAGTTTCAAACTAAAAACTGCAAAAACTTGATTTAGCTTTAGTCAGCAAGGATCCTGGTGTCTGTCGTCAAATCCACTGAAACTCCATCATAAACTACATTTAAAAAATCCATTTATTTTGTTTCAACATGCACTTAAAGTCTATAACAAGATGTCCATGTTTAATTATTCAGATTATTAGACCAGATTTTGTTGCTGCCTCATGTCAGTTCTGTTGATCGTGTTAGTCTCATCTTCCTGCGTCTGTTACAAGACCTCAAAAGGAACATTTCTGAATCCTGAGGTGGAAATAAGAGATAGTTTTCCTACACACTGTGTTGCTGAAAATGTAACCGTAGCATATCAACATTTTTGAAATTATGTTACTGTGGTTTCCATGTTCAGCAGTTATGAGTAATAAATCTTCTGGCTTAGCATTCCTCATGTGTCACTTTGATTTTTAATTAACAGCAGCTACCTGGAATTCACTGCAGAGGCTGCACAGGGTGATTGGGACTGTTTACTGTCTTTGCGTGTTCAATTCAATTTGTCATTCTTCAGTTTTTGTCAGGGTTATTTTGTCTTGGAGTTTGTGTCTTAAATCTGTCTGTCTTTGTGCCATTTCTCCTGAATGCCGTTCTTGATCCATCCAACGTTAATCTTTCTACTTCAGCAAAACTAGAGCAGGTGAAATTTGTGTATGAAGTTGTGATTATGTTTCCAAGTTTTAGTCAACAGGCAAAAAGCATATATTAGGGCATAAATATAAGGAAATGTTATACACATGCCCATTGATAGTTGAGATCTGACAAAATGGTGATTAAAAGCTGATGTGGGTTTGAAAATACTGATAGTGTTGACATAATTTCCTTAAAGCTTAAGTCATATTAAATTATCAAACGATAGTTAAAGTACGATATTTTAACAGTATTGCTAAATATTCATTTAAATTAGATTGTACTCAATTGTGATATATTAAGAGCCGGAAATGTGCGCTTTTATTTTGAAGTCTGATCCTCGAAACAGGAAGTGCTCTTACTTTGATGATTCTAAACTAGCGCTAACCAGAGCGCTCTTCAGTATTTATTTGCGTGCGGAGGTTACGCACAGTGACGCGCACAGATTCCGGCAGGCGCACCGAGGAGCGTCCCGGAATTAACGGAGCGGAGAGAGGGAGATAACGGACCCGGTGAATTTAGCTGATATCAGGATAAACAGCGCGACTCCCCGCCGGAGCAGAGCAGCTGAGAGCGGGGCACAGGGCGAGGAGCGGCCGCAGGAAGGGAGTGTTTCCCCCCACAGAGCCCGTCTTCATAGGTCGGTACAGCTTATCGGTCGGTTTATTTCCCCTGGAGCCTCGCACAGTTCGTGTTATGAGGAGTCGTCATGTTGCATCGATTAAAAACAGCTTTTTTTCCAAGTAAATAAAACTAAAAGTTAAAACTATTGTATTGAAGACAAAGCTGAGAAGCTGAGATGTTGGCTGAGACAGACGCAGGTGTCTACCTAACGTGACTGAATCAGCTTATCAGCTTTTGACTTGACTGCATGTGAAGCCACAGCCTGATCAGTTAAGATCAGTTCAATCGATACACAGCAGTTACAGTCCCTCAGTCTTTGTCCCTGCGCTCAGCTCTCTCCCTCTGTGTCCCGTGTCCTTATTTATCAGGAACTTATAGTAACGTTCAACATGTTAAACACACAAGTGCACTGGCCTTTGTTACTCAGGATGTCACTGAACTGGTTTACTGTAGATCTGCTCTATTACACAAGATAAATCTCCCATGTGTTTCAGTTTTAATTTTCACATTCAGTTTAATCAGGTTTGTTGTTTGAACGTTTTTTTTTTCTTTTTCTCTATTGTTTGCAAAAAATAATAAGTTGTGTGGAGAGGATTTTCCAAAAAATGTCATCTTTAAGGACCTCATCAATAGATTGATTGGTTTATTTTTATTTCTTTATAGAGAATATGGATTATCTGCTCATGTTTCAGCAGCGTGCAGCTGAACCTCATTTGAAGAGCTGCAGCAGCTGATGATTTACGACCTTTAATAGTACAACACCTCACTTCAGATCAGGAAAAACTCCCAAGAGCAAAAGAAAGTCAGCAAAAGAAACTCTTGAGAAAAAAATCCAGAAAACCTGACTTGACTTTGATTGACTGATTAATTGATTGATTGACTGATTATCCCAGAAGCATACAGATACTCATGCAGCAGCAACATGATAGAACAGTGAGATCTCCATTTGAAAATGTCTCTGTTAGGTTTTGGAGGCAAAGTGTTTGCTGCTGGTGAGTGGAGATGGTTGACATGATGAAACAGTAGAGGGAACAGTTTGAATGACGCTTTTGTGCAGCAACAATAGGAGGCGGGGGCAACAGACAGCGCTCCGGGTTTGTGTTTGACATGGAGTCTCTGCGGGATGATCATCGGTCATGCATTGATCAAAACTGTCTATAGTGAGCCCGAGACATTAGTTCCTGTAATGGCTGGCTTGTACTTATTTCAAGACTTCGATTGTTCAAGAAAATAACATTCAGTTAGGTTTGATTGAAATGAAAAAGGACGTGGTCTCATATCTGAGCTGAAACCTAATCATCTCCATGGTCTCACACTGACTTGGAATAACAACTTGAGACTTTGGCATTTGTCTCAAACATCTGAAGACATCTCAGTCTGAGCTTCCCCACGGTGATAATGTGGACGCAGCCTGTTGTCGTTGGGTTGCCAGGTCTGCCCATGTGTCAGTCTGCTCCTTTTGGCAAAGGCCGACACGGCTGAGTCTGTGTTCCCTCTCACTGTCTTCTCAGCTTCCTCCTTTTTTCCCTCCCGCCCGGTCTGTCACAGCTGTGAGTTATTGTGCTGCTCTCTTTATAGTAACACATGATGCAACTCAACTTTCACTCTCAGGGTTTTGTTTTGGTTTGTTTATCAATTAATTAGACAAGATTAAAATGATGTTCTCTGGGCCTGCCTGTCATTTTCTGTTTCTGTCTGTTCAGTGACACTTGTCTGGGGCTAGTTTCTGCTGTTGACTCTCTCTTTCATTATGTGTGTGTGTGTGTGTGTAGATGAGGGGTTTCTGCACCCATGGCCTTCTCCAGGTGACCTCCAGTTACCTCAGTCATTCCTGACTGCAGCTTCAACCTTCATCCACCAGCAGACAAGGTGAGACGCTGAAACAAGCACACTGTATGAACCACTTATCCTCCACAGCTTATTGCAGAAATTCATATATTTACACCTGATGTCAGTCTTTAAGCTGGATGTCATCAGTATGTAAAAAATAGCACTGTCCTCACTCGTCCAAATAGTGTGAGCTATAATATAAACTCAGGCTGAGCTCTGGTTTGTTGTGTTTACTGTAACAGGAGGACAGTTGCCTTTTGACCGGCCCTTAATATAGGAATGACTGTCCTGCAACATTGAAGTGACGCTGCAGCATTTGACTTGGATCCATATCTCAAAATACCAGACAGTCAATATCTGTCGTGTATTTTAGCCTGATTGTAAGAAGAAATATATTTCACACAAGTCTCACTGCTCTACAGTAATTGAGTTACATCAGAGCATTTTATTTGTCCCACAGGGGCAATCTGCTGAATCACATAAGCGGCACAGTGCAGAACAATATTTATGAAGGTTTTATGATCAAACATCTTGATGAAAACATCTTGTATTATAACAGTCCTCTCCGTTTTTAATTACACAAGTTCATAACTGACCAGATAATCTTTAAATAAACTTTATCTGAGAGGATATTTTCACAGTATTGTTGTCTAGTGGCTCATTCAGTCAGTCAGTTAATCAATTTGTGCAAAATTATTGTGCCACAGGTCAGTTTTCATAATCAATATTTCAAGCAAAGAAAAAAAATACTGTTTTTTTTTTTTTTTTTTTTTTGGTGAATATTGCTTTTATTTCTATATTTGTTACATTTGCATGTCAGATGCTGTTGAACGTTCCCTCTCCTTTCTGCTTTGGTACCAAATTACAGGAGCACTGCTCTGAAAACGTCTGTTTCCCTGCTGTCTGTAATTAGTCAGTGGTCAAAGCAGATGGCGGCGAACTGAGAGCGCAGATTAAATCCTCATCCACGTTATGCAGGGAAACATCAGTGTGCCTGTCAACGGTCCTGACTGAGTCTCAGGTATTTGATGCTGGGATGAGAGGAGAGTGAGGCAGCTTTATTCACACCACCTCACTCTTCACACCAGTGAATGGATGCTAAATTTAGTTTCTCTATTTTTAGAGCGTCGCCCTCGATACAGCACGTGCTTCGATGGAAGCTCTGGTTTTGTGCTCATTCGGGCCACAGACGCACATACACACACATGAATGACATGTACAGGAATATACACACACACACACTCACACTGGCTCATCATGGCTGCTGCAGTTCATGCACCAGTAAGCCTGTCTTTGCTGTCATGTGTTATAAACGGTTAAAGCTCAGCATCTCACTCTTGCCATTGCTTCTGTCTCTCACAATCAAATTATTTGTGTTTTATTATCTATCACCACAGTGATACAGTGATACAGTTTGACTTCTCAAGCACCAGAAGATACAGACGCGGATTTATATTTTCTCATAAACAATATTTTAAATGGATGTCAGTTGATCTGATTTGAAGACATTTAATTTTTGTCAAAACTCTGGTGTAAGCAGCATCCTCGTCAAAGCCACTGCATCCCCCTGAAGTTAAATATGTGATTCATCTGCAACAACGTGCAAATTGTGTAAAAACGCTCACATCACAATAGCAGGTTTAAGTTGCATCACCCATCATTAGTTTGCATAGAGAATAGTGGGAGATGTGATTATTAGGTTTTGACACTGTGATGTTGATTGTGTTATGTGTCTGCAGACACATACAGCATCTGTAATGGTTCTGTCAAATCTACACAGTTTGCAAACATGGTCCTGATGTCCAGGCCATACACACGTTTAAGAAACCAACATCCAAACTCTGTTAGATATTTCATGTATTTAAAAAAAAACATACATTTCACTGCTGCACATTTTGTCCCAGTTATGATGCTAGTTAGGGAATCAACTGTGTTTCAAATCAAAGAAACACAAACATAATGTCTAAATGAAAATGAAATGAAAAGTTAGGGAATTATCACAGTCAATAGGATTCATCCTCTGGGAGCATGAATGACTGTCTGTACAGACATTAATTGTAATCCATCTAATACATGTTGAGACAAACTAAGAGACTTGTATTTCCATCCACTTACATGACAAAAAAAGGCATCAAATAATTTTTGAAATTTCAGCCACTCAAAACCCAAAATCCTCCCATTTGAGAAGATAAAACCAGTCAGTGTTGTGCATTTCTGCTCAAGAGGTCATAAATTTTGAAATAAGGGCAGCAACTAATGACTATTTTCATCACAGACTAATTCATTTTTTTAATAGCTTGGTTAATTCTTTATTCTATCAAATGTTAGAACCATACAAGATGTTGAAATCAGAGAAAACCAGTAAATACTTTGAATACCACATTTTATTGATAAAATGCTCAAACGCATCACAAAATATCTGCCGTTCCTTCATTTGATCAAAAATGATCCTGAAATCATCCTTACATACCACATCATAATCATTAACCCTCCATCCTTCATAAATATTGTGCTTGTTTGGGTTGATGTCAAGCTCAGCCACCATCTGCATCCATCAAACTCATGCTGCCTCTTTGTTTTTTTCGTTTTTTTGTTTTATTATTTTGGCTCGACCCATCATCCGTTTACCAATCCATCTGTCCACCTATTTACATCCATACTTTCTCCCCTCCCTCCTCCTCCAGCATCTCCCTCTCCCTCTCATCCTCTCACTGGAGCTGCTGAATTATTTAACATCAGACCGTGGGCTCAGCTGCTGAGCCGGGATGGAGATGGAGAAACAGAGCTAGGGAGGAGAGGAAAAGATGGAGAGAGTGAGGGAAGTATGGAGGTGTCCGTCGCCGCAGGAAGTCGTGAGTCAGCAGGGAGAGAGGGAACCGGTGGGAGGGAAGACGGAGACAGTTTATAGATAGCTTTAGGTGATACGACTGGAGAGAGCGGCGTCAAATGCCTCCCGGTGTGTTTGTGTGTGCATGCGCGTATCGATTGAGCAGAGAAGGTCATGGAGCCGAGAGGAGATTAGCAAAACTAGACTCGGAGCTGGGGGAGTGCGGCGTTCGAGCTAACACCTCCTCTGAATAGCAGCTAGACAGAAAAAGGAGAGCCAACAAAAAAAGGAGAGAGACAAGAGGAAGGACAAGAGGAGCTGTAACAGTATGGGGGAGAGCTACATGTACCAGCGTCTCCCCTACACCAGGGGAGAGGAGGAGGGGGAGGATGAGGAGGAAGAGGAGAGAGACAGCAGGATCAGGGGAACAGTCGGGGGACAAATGGTAAAGTGTGAAGTTGTGGGTGGTCCTCCACTGGTTTCTGCTCTGTACATGCATGTGTCTGTGTGTAGATGCTGTGTGCAGGCGTGCCGGTGCTCAGTGTGTGTGTCGGTGCAGTTGGGGGTCTGGGGTTCAGTTTGGCTGACAGGATGGACATTTTTTGGGCTGGGCGTGTGCGTGTGTCAGTGAGGATGCAAGTGTGTTGATGCAGTTTATTGTTGGGTGGCAACTGCAGATAAAATCTGATTTGATCCCAATTTCAATTTCAACTCCAGTCCAGTGGTTCCTGATCTTTTTTTAACTTAAAAACAACAAACCAGTGTCTGTGTGCCAGTTTAGACTGAGGACTGTTATGACGTTATGTTTTCACCTGTGTCTCTTTGACTGGTTGTTGTTTTTCTATTGAAGTCAGCAGGTGCAGCACAAATATTAAACTGTTAAACGCCAGATTTTGTGCATGGGTCAGAAAAAAAAACCCCATTAAATTCAGATGTACACCTAGTTAAAGGGGCAGATCGAGTGATCTTTCGTCATTTGCCCTTACATTGCAGAATCAGGCATTTTTTTTATTTCATAAAGTTGTCAGGGAATAATGTATGGAGGATGTCAATGTATGATTTGCATAATTTAGTACAAATCCAGAAAATGACTAATGAGAATGTCTTTTTGAATAATTTAAGGCCTAAGGTTATCTGCTAATGAACTGCATAATTATTACGGGCATCAACCTCAATGAGCACGTTGGTTGGTCTGTAATCACAGAGAGATGAATAAACACATCTATATCATTCTTAAATACGCTACAACTAGCGTAACGGTGATGATATGACACTGATGATGACAAATTAAATGAGCAGCCTGATTTGAGGTTACTTGTTGTCTCTCTGGGAATTACAAGAGACATTTGATACCACTCTCATGTCTGTACAGGAAATATAAAGTAAACCAGCCACCAATTAGCTTATGGTAGCTTAGCATAAAGACTGGAAACAAGAAGAAAACAGCTAGCATAGCGCTGCCCACAACTAACGACATATGCTTACCAGAAAATCTAAGGCTCATTAGATGACATGTTTCAAATCTTTGCTGTTTAATTTAAACAAATTTCCCCAATGTTTAGCTGTCATGCTAAGCTAAGCTAACCCACTGTTAGCTATAGCACTGGTGTAGTAAGTGTCGGGGGTTTAACTTTCCCTCCAAGATCCAAAAAATTAAATTGTCCTAGTTTGTCCAAGTTACATACTATGTGCTAATTGTAACTTTCATAATTCACAATTTTAAGAGTAAGTTTACAGGAAATTGTCTTGTTGTGAACTTGAAATAGTTCATTGCTGGTACTTTGTGTGTCAGTTAAGGTTTCTTTAATCACCACACAAGCCCTTTATTTCCACAGTCCAGTATATTGTGTCCATGAACATCCCACTGAGGAGCTGAACTATTTACACACTGTTGCTTGTGTTCTATTTTCAGTTCTTCCAGCTTGTCAAATGTTAGGATTTGTTGTTTTTAGATCATTAGCTGCAGCCAAGAACCATTAGCAGTCAGTTTTTTTTTTTTTTTTTTAATTTTACATTTATCAACAAAATATGATCAATAGTAATATTATCATTCTATAATTGATAGATTAACCATTAATGATAGTGATCATCAGTAGCAGACCTACATGAAATGATACGCTGAAATGATGAGGCTCTAGCTCCTCCATTTCCTCCACACATTACAGTGAGTCCATTAGCAGTGACCATTAACAGCCCACTAAAAGTTAGAATTGTGCCTTTTGAACAGTCAGATCTCAGGCACCAGCTAAATGCATCCTACCATCCTTAGTAAAACAGATGACGTGTGCGTTTGTGCGTGCAGATGCAGTGTGAGGAGGGGACAGAGTGGCTGCTGGAGATGCTGACTGACATACAGCTGCAGCAGTACTTCCTGCGGATCCGCGATGAGCTCAATGTCACACGACTCTCCCACTTTGACTATGTCAAGAACGAAGACCTGGAGAAGATCGGCATGGGGCGCCCAGGTAGGTCTCATTACTTCAAATCTGTTTTGTGTCTTCAAGTCAAGTGTATATTCACAAATCTTTCTGTTAAAGAAAATTCAACTCTGTTGATTCCTATTGTAAACCCCAAGCATGA
The DNA here is from genome assembly GCA_021432705.1 of Caranx ignobilis. Classification (NCBI taxonomy): domain Eukaryota; kingdom Metazoa; phylum Chordata; class Actinopteri; order Carangiformes; family Carangidae; genus Caranx; species Caranx ignobilis. The sequence continues at coordinate 5,353,674 of MU269986.1, forward strand.
ATAAGCTAATATGTAAATGTAACTATAAAGTGTCTGTGTTTGTGTTGGTTTAGGTCAGAGGAGGCTGTGGGAGGCCGTCAAGAGGAGAAGAGCTCTTTATAAACGCAAGTCCTGGATGAGCAAGGTGCAGTATCCACCTGTCTAGCCAGCAAACACACACTCACATATAACACACATCTAGCTCAACATAGACATAGACACTTTTATCAGCCAGAGCTGATCCTGCCTACTGAGAGGAAAACATTTTACATTAGACACACACAATATTGCATAACATGTGTTCTCTGACTCCCTGACCCCGATATCTGTCCACTGCTGAACTGAATTTTCAAAGATGTTCTATTTAAGAACCAGTAGAGACACAAAGACAACTTATTATTTCTTTAAAAGTAACAATAGTGTTACAATAATTAACATTCAACATGCATCTGCAGCAGATTTAATGAATTATATTATATGTATTCAGACTAACACACATGAAGAACAGAGGAGTTCTGGTACTTTATGAAGACATAGACCCCTGGCAGCTTTGTCAGTCACAATATCAAACCAGTCACTCACCTTTCTCCAGTCAGGGTACAGTGAAAACCTGTAACCACCTCCTCCTCCTGGACCTGCAGGTGTTCCCAGTGAAACGATCTGACGCCGACCCCCAGCAGCCCCTACCCCAGGGGGCCTCCTCCAGCCAGGCCCCGGCCAGTGGCGAGTCAGGAGCCTCCCTCACCTGCCTGATCAGAGAGTCGGAGCTGCAGCTGCTTGAGCGTCTGGGAGACGGCACGTTCGGAGTAGTGCGGAGAGGAGAGTGGACCGGGCCCAACGGCAGAGTGGTGAGATGAGCACACAAACAGCAGGGAGTATTATGAAGACCATTAACTTGTGTTTTTAAATTTACAGTATGGGAGGGGTGGTTTAGAGGCTGTGGGCGTCATTTAGAATTCCAGCAGTATATTGTGTTGGTTTGTTCATTGATTGATTGATTGATTGATTTGATGTTATCTCTCCCTCATGTCCTCCCAGTTGTCTGTGGCAGTGAAGTGTCTGAAGGCTGGCGTGTTAGACTCAGATGGTCTGGATGATTTCATCAGAGAGGTGAATGCCATGCACTCACTGAGTCACCAGAACCTCATCCGTCTCTATGGCATCGTCCTCACACAGCCGATGAAGATGGTACATTACACACACACACACCAGTTCTCAAACACATAATACTTTGTAGTAATACAAATATACTGAGCTTTTTGTGTATCTTGTGTGTAGGTGACGGAGCTGGCCCCCTGGGCTCTCTGCTGGATCGTCTGAGGAAGCGTCAGGGTCACATCCTCATCTCCTCCCTCTGTAACTATGCCGTACAGGTCAGTTACTGGACAAACAGTTCCTCTTTTCTTTCATCATCATCACATCTCTGGGTCAGTGCCCAGATGTTTGTGAAACAGTTTGATCCAGAACTGGGAGGTTTTTATTCTCACATTTTGAGTTTGTTTTTATTTTCATGACAAAACCATGATTCTTCTTTAATTAAAACAACGTGCTGCAACAACTGGTTGATTAATCCAATTGCGTTTATGCAGAAAGGCTGTTTTCAACCATTAAATGAGGATTTCCTTTTTTTCCCCTTCACAAAATAATTTAAGCACGAGAAAGTGGAACAGTGTTATTTTTCACTATTTTCTGATATTTTAAGGATTAAACAATTCATCAATTAATTGAAAAGATCGGTATTATATTATTTTATTCAAAATAGAAATGTTGGACTTGTTTGTATAACAACCTGCCTGACACATTTACACCACACTGATGTTAGTCAATTAATGTTTTTATTATTAGTTAAATAAACAAATAAGTAAAAGAGTGAAAGTTTTGAAACTAAAGCCAAATATCTATTAAATTTGAATTTTTAGCAGCTTGCATATTGATAGGAATCACTTTGTTAGTGTTTTGTCTCCAATAAGGAAATGTTATTTAAAAAAAATGTTGTCACATGACTGCCACAGTGTATCTGACATTTCCTGTCAGCACTGAGGGAAAAGTGCTGTAAATGACTAAAGTTGCAACTAATAATGAACTCAGCCCACATGTGCTTTAACACATCTGTGAGTATATGTGCATGCGCTTTATTAATCTTTGTGTGTGTTTATATATGTGTGTGTGTGTAGGTGGCATGTGGCATGGCCTACCTGGAGCAGAAGCGTTTCCTCCACAGAGACCTGGCCGCTCGTAACGTTCTGCTCTCCACCAATGAAACGGTAAAGATTGGAGACTTCGGACTGATGAGGGCGCTGCCAACACACACGGACCAATACATCATGGAGGAGGGTCACAAGATCCCCTTCCCGTGGTAAGGAGAGGAGCCCGCTCTCCACTGTCTTTATATTATCTATTAAATATATTATCACATTGTCCGTGTTGGGTTTCTCTCCAGGTGTGCTCCAGAGTCTCTCAAGTCACGCTCTTTCTCTCATGCATCTGATACCTGGATGTTTGGGGTCACGCTGTGGGAGATGTTCACCCACGGACAGGAGCCGTGGCTGGGCCTTAATGGGAGCCAGGTGAAGGCGCATGCACACAAAGTTACACTGTTTTAGCTGGTTTTAGCTGTTAGTTGTTTTAGCATTATTATAACATGTCATTATTATTGATGCTGGTGTGTGCAGATCCTCCATAAGGTGGATGTGGAGGCCGAGAGGCTGTGCAAACCAGAGGACTGTCCTCAGGACGTCTACAACGTCATGCTGCAGTGCTGGAGCCCCAAACCTGAGGACAGACCAACCTTCATCGCCCTCAGAGACTTCCTGCTCGAGGTAGTTTCACTCAGTGGTAAACCAGAAAAACTTGTGGGTATCACAAATGTCTCAGCTACTTTGCCTGTGAGAACAATACCAGTTTGTACTTTAGGCTAGGATAGGATGAGCTGAACCAAGATCAGCCTGAACAGATTTTTCTTGTCTGTGTTAGTAGAGAAATGTCATGAGATGAAGTCCCTGGCTGGACTCGCCACAGGGTCGCTCCAACTGGTCCTGGCCTTCCAAATGTGGACCCACTAATTTTAATTAACCCAGCCATTCGAAGTAATTGTGCTTCAGCAGCCCAGAGAGTAAACAAAGTCATACACAGGGCAAATAAAGGACAATGAAGTGAAAATTAAACAGAGACAAATAAATCACCATTATAGAAAATGACACCAAGTGTTTTCCTCTTTTTGTCTCTGTGATGCTGCTAATAATTCATGCCGCTGGTGTGTGTGTGTGTGTGTGTGCGTGCCCCTGTGCTCTGCAGACAATGCCCACGGACATGAGAGCCCTGCAGGACTTTGAGGAGGAGGACAAGCTCCAGATTAAAATGAACGACGTCATCACCATCATAGAGGGGAGGTCAGTGTGTGAGCAGAGCACATGCAGGAACATCACAAAGTCGCTTCAGCCTCGGTCTCGAACATTTCCACGAAACGACTGGTTTGTTAGTGTCGGTGCAAAGCTACGGTCTTTCCTACAAGACAACAACTGCATCTCTTGTTGACTCTGGATTCTTTGCATTGTGGGAAATTACTGTAATTACTGTCCACTTACTGCTCATTATAGGAATATTGTGACTCATGCTGATGAGACAGACACGTCTCTTTAGCCTGAAGTAAAAATCCACAAGATGTGGTCAGATTTATATAAGTGTGTTCATGTGACAGTTCGTTGTAAATCCTATTAGTGTTGAACTGCATGCGTGCCAGTAGAGCATGGTGAGACTACAGCTTCCTGACCGTTGTTGTGTGTGTTTTTGTGCATGTATGTGTCTGTGTGTGTGTGTCTTCAGGGCAGAGCATTACTGGTGGCGAGGTCAGAACAGGCGCACGCTGCGTTTCGGTCAGTTTCCACGTCACGTGGTGACGTCGGTCGCCGGTCTGTCAGCCCACGACATCAGCCGGCCGCTCAAACACTCGTTCATCCACACCGGACACGGTGACACAGACCCTCACAGGAGCTGGGGCCACGCAGACCGCATAGACAGGTTAATAGAACACACCCATCAACATCACCACTTCGGGGTCATCCCTACAGTTCCTAAAACAGCTGATAGAGAAGGGTTCATTTTAAGGTGCTTATCATACAGTGTATTAACACTGGTAAGCAATCAGTGTGCTGAATCACAGCTTTATTTCCACTAAATATTCTTATCTGCAAATTATTTTCTTGATTAATCAACTCAGTGCCTTTAAATTGGTATTTTTCCAGCATCTTATAATATGAGACTCATATGTGACACAAACAAGCAGGAGCTGCTCATGTTTGAGAATCTGGAACCAGCAAATATTCAGTTTTATTTCCCTGAAAAGAAAAATAGTTGCCATTTCACCCTATTTTGATAGGAATCACTGACTGTATAAAAAGCAGTCGGTCAGCAGTTTGAAACATGCAGACTTTGGTTATCAGTGTTTCTGTGACCTGTTGAAATGAAGCAGTGTCAGTTTGTGACCAGTCACCTGATTATTAAAATGAGAGGATTATTCCTTTAATCATCCTCTGATTCTCCTTAAGTAAACTCTGATGGTCCATTTTAAGCCGCAGACTTTATTATATGATTACACGCTTTGCTATTAAGCTTCGACCACATGTGCTTTAGGAGCTGCCTGTGCTGTATCTCTCCACTGGAGAGCAGCAGTGCACCACCTGTAGTTCATCAGCATATCCTTCGGTTGAAAAGTCTCACACCCAGAGCTTCTTATGAAGTCTGCGAGACCAGAAAATCCTCTTACCTGCTACTTACTTAGTAGTAAAGGTTGATTTATTGTTCAGTAACAAATGATATTACTTGGCTACAACCAGCCAGGCTCAGTCACTAAGTAAGTATGGAGAACGAATGAATCCAGTAAATCTGCTCTCTGTTTTTCAGTCTGTATCTAGGGAATCCCATGGACCCCCCAGATGTCCTTGGAATGGAGTCGGGCATTGCGAGACCGACCAAACTCCCCAACCGTGCCAAGAGTAAATTTAGCTGATCCTTGAAGTGTATATGAATGTGTTTTTCTGTTGACGATACAGAGTCTTGTTCTCACTTTCCTGTTGGAGTCATTCTTCAGATTTACTGCATTATGTTTTTCTCCATCAGAGCAACCCCCCCCTCGTCCACCTCAGCCTGCTGTTCTGCTGAAGAGTAAGTTTTTCACACCAGGTGTTTTCTTGCTGCAGTCTGACCTCTAAAAACATTATGTACTTATTGTCTGACTGTGTGTGTGTGTGTAGAGCCATTCTACGACTCAGTGATGGACGACTACGATGACGACGACGACAGTAGTGCCTCGTCGGGGCTGAAGAGACTGGGAGTGTCCCTGGGCCTGAAGCTCCGCCCGTGGGAGGGGCCTGGGCTGCGTTCGGCCAAAAGCGAAGTGTCGCTCATCGACTTCACCGACGACAGCTTCAGCTCCACCACGCCTTCGCCGCTCACAGAGACACAGCAGCCAGATGAGGACACACTGAAGGTATAATTAGACTTTTACTCAACAAAACATTCACACACACACAAAGAGCATTTGAGTGTTATGGATTTTTTCATTTTTCCTGCAAAATGCTTGACATTATATGAAATGTATTTATTAATTTATATATAATATATATATTTTTTTCTATTAACCATTTTTCTGTATCAAGTACATTTGGTTTTTTATTTATAGAACTGTTTGTACATTTTGCTACGGCTACATAGCTAACGACAGCATTTGGAGCTGTTTACTTACCATTCTCGAAGAAACATTGTAAGTTCAGCATCAAATGTCATTCCTTTAAGAGCTGTCACCGAAGGTGGGAAACAACAGCAATGCTAACTCTGTGCTAACCCTCGTCACTGCTGTGTCTTTTCTTCTGCTGAAATTAGCATGCTAACCACCTAGCCCCGGTCTGGCTCGTTACTCTCCATTAGCGGCTCACTGTAGCCTCCAATCTGCCCTGAAGATGTAGCTCTGCTCAGCGGGCGAATTGTAACAGCTTGCTTTATAAAGACAGTGATGGTTGAAGCTTCAGGCAAGCAGCAGACACCACCAGCAGATCCCAGCGAGAAACCACGCTAAGTGACAGGAAACAAAACAAATGGCAGCAACACGTAGCCCTTAAGCTACATTTTCCTCATTTTACTTCTATATTTCAGTACAGGAGTATTTTTAGTGACTTTAGTACTTCCTTGTCCTACCTTGCCCTTTAAAAAAATTCGATGACAGGTGCCGGTGTCCTGTGAAAAGGTTAATAGAAGGAAACACTGTCTCCCCTTTGCAACACACCCTCTTTATATTTCTTTGTCTTCATCCACTCTCTCAGTGTGTCTAGGCAGCAGAGGGCAGGGGCTTATGTTCACTTTATCAAACATGATTTTCCAGATGCTTCTCAGAAGTAAATCTACCGCACGATTCCCGCACACAGCGTTTCTTTAAGGCCTGTCAAAGACCTCTGTCTGACCAGACACTGTCCTCAGTCCCATCAGCTCAAGAGGGCGTTAAAGGGCATGAAATGTGTGTGTGACACCACTCAGCAAGAATCGCTTCACATGTTCTCTGAAAGCAGTAGTCAAGCCTTTGGCCTAGAAATGTCATAAATAACCTTGTTCCTCTCGGATGCACCTGAGACACTTGCGGTGTGATGGATTGGCGCTCACTGATTGATCATGTGCACACTCCTGCTTTAGTGGTTTACTTTCGGGTTTTGCATTAATTCCACCTCAGAGCTTCAGTCTCCCTTCGATCACCTCAAAGATGCTTTGGCTTAAAGCTTTAATTAAAGACCCCATGTGTTTGGGTGGAGTTTCAGAACATGTCTATACTCATTTACAATACCTGGGGGATGTTTTCCTATCCAGTGTCATCTGTGACAGTTCTCCTCTGCTTCACCTCAGGACACTCCGTCCATCCTGGACTGGCCTCTGCCTCAGCCGGCGTACGACGAGGTCACTGCGGAGCTGGAGGACCAATCAGAGGACCAGGAGGTGAGATCTATCAACAAGGGACTGACCGAAGAGGCCGCGGTCACGCCCGGTGCTGCCATTGCGGGCAGGAGCGAGTCACAATCAGCTGACCTCTTTCAAGAGCTGCAGAGAGAGGTAGAGAGAGAGCGGTGAACTCAATCACAGAGAACATAAAGAAAATGTCACCCCAGACTGATTCCATTTCTGTCTGACAAATATTTAGCACAGACAGACACATATTTCATCCAGAGCTAATATTTCTGTCTGTCTCTGTTGATGTAGGTGATGGTGAAGCTGCAGGTTCCCATGGCAACGGGCCGCTCCCTCCCCTCCTCCCCTCTCCCAATGCCTCTGGCTCCCTTGGCCCCCCACCGACAGATCTGCTTGCCTCCTCCATCCCCGTCCTCCAGTTACTCCTCCTCCTCCTTCGCCTCCTGCTTCGAGGACCGCCCGGTGCTGCCTCCCCGCAGCCCCGTCCCCCCGCTGCGTCCCTCCAAACAAATCGTTTCCACCCGCACTCCCCACCCGCAGGCCCGCTCCAGCTCTATATCTTTGGGGGACGAGGAGGACACGCCCCCTCAGATCCCGCCCCGAGACCACGCCTTCTCTCAGCCGGGCTCCCGCTCCTCCTCTCCTCTCCCACTGGTGCCGCCACTCTCCTCCATGCCCGTGGTACTGCCGCCTCCTCCTCTCTCCGTCTCGCCTCGCCGGGCGTCTGGACTCCTGGGTCCCCTCCTGTCCACCAACTCCCCTTCCTCCTCCTCTTCCATGCCTCAAGCCACATCACACCCCTCACGCCTCGGAGCTCCACGGCCATCCTCCTCCTACTCCTCCAGCTCCTTTCTAGATCCTCTCCCATACCGGGAGGGACGTGGCCTGTCATCACTGATTGACAGCTCTCAAAGCTCTGCTCCCGCCCCTCTGCCTGAGAGACCTGCATTTCTGGAAAGGTGTGTTTGTTTTTCTTTTTTAAACATATATTTTTGGGGCTTTTTGCCTTTAATTGACAGGATAGTTGAGAGAGACAGGAAATGGGGAGGCAGAGAGAGGGGGAATGACATGCAGCAAAGGGCCACCAGATTCAGGATTCAAACCAGGGCTGGCTGCAGCAAGGACTGTAGCCTCTGTATATGGGGCACCTACTCAACCCACTGAGCTGGACTGGTGTATATACAGAAAGATGTGTTTTGTTGTTATATAGAATTAGAAACAATTGAAATTAGTTGTATGTAATGTAAAATTGTTAGATTTATCTGGACGACAACATGCTGTAGCATCAGGTGAGAGTTAGCATGGTGCATTAGTAAGAAGAGTGAGATAAAACCCAGGTAGAAAATAATTCTCTTTTGAGTTTAACTTCAGTTTTTCTTCTTTCGACATCTATATGTGAGCTGAAGTGAGTCTTAAAGTATTCACCACCTGGGAGGCACATTTGTCTTGCGATGGCAGCAGAGCTCGCATTACCATTATCAGCTGTTTAAAAACCAACGAAGAAGGAGAAACATTGCGACTTAGCATCTAACTTTGATCCTGTCTCTAACATTGAAAACCAACACCACTCTAACCATTTTTATTTTTTACATCTGAGATTAACATGCCAACCAGCTATCTGCAGTCTGTCTCATCACTTCCTGATAGTGACTCACATCTGCCCTGAGGAAGTAGCTCTGCTCTGGAGTCCCATTATAACGTCTTGTACTATAAAGGGAACGATGGCTGAAGCTTGTGTTAAGTGACAAACACCACCAGCACCTCCTGACAAGAAACCATGTTCGGTGACAGTGAAAACTTCCATTAGTGACGAGTCAGTCAGCTAAAGCTAAGGTGAAACAGCCTTGTTTCATTGGCAGTGGGCAAACCTCAAATGGATTCCTGCATGTTATGTAATAAAACACCTTTTCCAGCTCACTCTAATTGGTCCAAAAATACAAGAAACACTAGACAAACACTCTCATAGCACCTGGAGAACAAGCATCACTCAATAAAAAGACAGACTGAGCCGGATTCATCTCCTTGTCAAGTGTTGTTCACTCAGGCGAGAGGAAGTCCTTTTATTGTTCACACAGGTCTGATCCTCCTCCTGAACTGAACTGGCTTTGTGTCAGCATGACTGTAGCATCACCTTATTGAGGTATTTTCAGTGTAGAGTTTTCACCCCGCAGTCTTCAGGACACAAAAAGTAGCGAGGTTTGTGTATTTGGACTCCAGCAGCAGTTTCTAATCGTTCTGTGAGTCACACGATGAATACTTAAATTCACCTCTGCTTGTTAGACAATTAAAAAACACCAAAATAAATAAATAATGGAATAATGAATAACTGAGAACAACATGAAAATGATAACAGAAAAATGCAACAATTAGAGAAAAAAACAAACCACAATTACAAATCTGATTTTTTGAACTTAGTGCATTGTAAGATACTGAACTCAAAGTGTGACTCATCACATATGTCTGAGTCCAATCAGTTATGCATCATTAAATGTCATTAAAACTATCAGGAAAACTAACTTTTAAACTGTGCTTCATATGCTAAAATGCATCATACTTGATCTGGGGTTTTTCTAATCAGATATGGAGCAGCCAACATGGCAGCCGTCAAACCCATGATGCAGCAGCAGCAGCAGCAGCAGCAGCCTGGTGGAGCCAAGCCAAATTCCTCCTATAACAACAACAATGGGCGACCTGCAGCTCCCAGCATGCAACAGGACCAGAGCATCACACAGGTTTTTCTCCTTTTTCTGCTTTGAATTAAATGTGATTCCATGGTTTTTGTTGCTATTATTGTTGATATTTACGTATAATACTAATCATAAAGACCCCACACCAAGGACAGGCAGAGAAATTAGATAATCACACAAATTAGAGGGGTAATTGTTTTGATATTAACTGATACATATAAAGAAAGTCATTAACTGATCTCATTACGTTATGTTGATTATTTTACTGAAAATCTGTTGCACATGACCTTCATTGTTTTCTATATTAGCTGTTTCTGTGTACAAGAAGGCTGTTTATAATTGGGTGCATGAATGAATGAGCTGCATACCTGATGAAATGGTTGATATTTCTCAGCTGGTTGATGACAAACATGTGTCCGTTCAGAATTCTGATGTGCAGAAGATTAAAAGCAAGGCCACGCAACAGGAAGCATGAATCAGACTTTTAAATAGCATGTACTTAGGAATGATTTTACATTTGATTAATCCTCAAATATGATTCCTGCTGCCATCACCACCCAGGATGATATTCTGTATGAATGTTAAGCCTCAAGCATTCCTGTATTTTTCCTCATATGGCTGTGATATTTGTTTGAATGAAGAAAAATCCATGGATCCACTCATGTTTATTTTACCTCGAACGTGGTTGTATCGACAGGTTCAAGGAGCAGTACATGGTGTCACACTGGAGGAGTGTCAGGCAGCTTTGCAGACTCACAACTGGAGCATCCCTCAGGCCATTAACCATTTGAAGGTACATCAATCAATGTGACTGCATATGTTTCATTCTCATATATGTTAACATAACCCATCTGTCGTGTCCTTGAGTGGATGTAGGTGGCAAAAACAGACATTTGCTGCAAAGGAAAGAGGAAGATAGGAGAGGAAGTCTCTATTTTTGTGATTTTAATTTTGTTTTTTTCTATTATTTCCTGGAATTAAGGAACTCATTTACTTTCTACAAATGAAGTTTAATTTTTAAACCCATTGCTGTGGCGATCATTATAATTTTTTTTAATGCAAATTCTGAAAACACAGAAGAAAACAAATATGAAAGATTCTGGACTCCCACTGGTATTTTTTGGTCCCAGAAATGAGAGCTGGATACTCTGCAAAGACCTCAGCCTCTGTGTTACATAATGACACAGAGGCACAAAATGTGAAAAATCCTGGGCACCTGCAGATATTTATCCTCTTGGGAAAAGGGAGTCTATGGTAAAAATTCCCAGGAAAGAACACACACAAAACAGCTGAGGCTATGGATGATACTGTAATCCATGTGTTAGAACAGAGAGGATGTAAAAGAATAGAGGTACCAGGACCAGTCGTCTGTCACAGGCCAGATGTTTAGCTTTTTGAAAATGTTGTTAGTGAATTGGTTTTGCTTTTTAATGGACAGATATTGAAAACGTACACTACCAGTCAAAAGTTTGGACACACCTTCTCATTCAGTGGTTTTTCTTTATTTTCATTACTTTTTCTATTTCATAGTTTTGATGTCTTCAGTATGAATCTACCGAAAGTGATACAAATAAATAAAAACATTGAATGAGGAGGTGTGTCCAAACTTTTGACTGGTAATGTATGTTGAGGAAGAAGAACATCATTTTGAACATTGGCAGGACAATTGAACACACATATAGGACAGAGCATGTGAGTGAAGTGATCCCGTCTCTGTGTGTATTGCAGGTGGAGCAGCTGTTCCGGTTGGGACTGCGGTCCAGAGCCGAGTGTGAGGAGCTGCTGCAGCGCTGCCAGTGGAACCTGGAACAGGCCAGCACGGTCATGCTGGACACATATGGACCACATCACAACAGGTAGGTAAAACTAAACAAGTAAAACTTTACAATACACAACTCAGAACCTCAGTTATAATCTGCTTCAGTAAGAAATTAGATGTTAAAATGTATTTGAGCTTCTTATGTAAGTCCTCTGTGGGATATGTGTGTAGAAGATGAACAATACGGGAGTCGGCACTGTACAGTATGTCGCAGCTGTTCTTTGCCCTGTGTGTGTGTGTGCGCGTGTGTGTTGCTGAGCTTCAAAACATAACGATGCAGCAGTAGTTAGAAAACTCTCCCTCTGTTAACAACATGGCCACATATGGGCTTGATGACGACACTCCATCTGCTCCTCTTCTGACGCCTGCCTGTCGGCTCTGGTGCTCCTGTCACTGTCAAGATGCTCAGTTTGAGTGCACACATTCATTCTGGGCTTCTCTGGTGTGTTACATTTCCTTGAACTCAGTACCGACTGTCACATTTAAATTCCAGAACCACTTGTAATTGTTGGTCTCATTATCTGAGGACATTACATCACATTATATTATATTACATTAGTCTCATCACTGTTGATATTTTCTCTGCTAATTTTAATTTAACAAGGGCTGTCAATCAATTAGAATGTGTGTATTGATTAATCAGCTGGGCGTCCATTAGTTAAATTACAATTACCTGCAATTTTATTTGTTTAAAATATACCTTTAAGGGATATTTTTCAAATCTTCATTCATGTTTCCTGCAAATATAACCCTATGATACATCAGTTAAGAACAGTGAAAAATACTGTTCACAAACCCCATGAGGCCTCGCTGTGTATGGCAAAGAAAAAAATATGCTCAAATTAAAAACATGGCTCCATCTGAGTGGTAACTGTTTAGCAGAGGAGGTTTCATTTCCTGCAGCTGATTCCATCTACAAGTCAGCCAAAGGCCAATATGACAGGGCGGTAATGGCATGTCAAAAAAAAAAAACATGGCGTGGCGAGGAACTTGCATTAATGCTTTGATATCACATTAACTTTGACAGAGCTGATTTAAATCTGGTTCACTTCCATGAAATCACAGTTTTAGAGATGCACTTTGCTGTCTAAGATCCAAACTGCTCCCTGTCCATTATGACCCATACAGAGTTGTTTTATTGTTTTTTATTGACCATCTGATGGATGTCAGTATGGACTCTCTTTTTGATCACTTTTGCAGTGATGTGTGATACCACTGATTTTCATTCTGATCCAATACCAAGCAAAACCAAAGGTGGCACTGCTGATACCAGTACTGATACATTTACAAAAGCTTCATGTGTGAAGAGGGGCGAAACAAAAAAATAGACAGTTTCAGTTTTGAGGACTACATTGACCATTTGAATTCACATTTAAAGAAATAGTCTGCAATTTCTCTGAGATAGCATCTTATCTTTTTCTTATCCTTTAATTAGAAACACTTTTTTTCAATAATAACATTCAACTTTAATCTCTCATTCAGTCTATGAGTTTAGCCACGTGTGTGTGTGTGTGTGTGTGTGTGAAAGGGGCGCACCGATTCACACAGCTGTAGTTCGCCTCTGAGGTGAAAGCAGATGGGGAAAAGGTCCTGTAAATAACAAAATAACAGTTAACTGTGATGAAAATAGTCAGTGCAGACTGGTGATAGTATCAATACTACCACTAAAAGTGACACGTTTGGTATCCAAGGTGTCGATCCACACATTACTACTGTTTTGTCCTCCACCACCTCTGGACTCATCACTTTGTTTATGCAGCTTGTAACCTTTCCTCACCCATGTCCGTTGAGGATTTGCAGTTAAATCTCAGTTTCATTAATAAGCACATAGCTGTGACACCATCTCGCCCTCCCTGTCTCTCTCTCAGGAAGTGACAGCAGGATGACACACAATCAGCCACTGACCCTGATGCCACTCAGATCCAAACCCAAACAGTCGGATGACTCATCAACCCAAGGACTCAAGACGCAATCATGCTTTTTAATGAATGAAGGAATATAAGGCAGCATATGTGCCTCTCTTTATGTACTGTGAATACCTGCTACTACCTGTGTCATACACATGCATGCTCATTATTAGCTAACAGAGCAGCTTGTTGAATGAGTCACACCATTTACTTGAACTATTGCTATTTAAATCTTTTTTTTATTACACGATTAATGAGAGTTTATGTTTCTGCTGATAGCTAATGCAAACTTTTTCGTGGGTGTGAGCGTTGCGTCTGCTATGAATGCACGTGTGTGTTATGTGTATGTGTAAACATACACACGTGTACAAACACTGTAAATGCCCATGCCTTTTGCTGTTAATGAAACCATATACAATCAGGGAAACGTCAGCTAACGATATAGTTGTACTTGTACGTTTTATGTTTGCTGTATTGTAAATGGCACTTTACTAAGTGTGTCGACACACAAGTGGATATTTTTGCCGACATGTTAACTGCTGGTCAGAAGACGAGGAACAGTTTATCTAGTTAGTGCAATTAATGCGAACACTGATATCAACTAATAGCTTAACGTTTATTTTTAATGTATCATTTGTGTCTTAAAGCTTTCTAGGCTTTATACAGACGTGAATTAAAAGAAGGACTGATTCATGTCCTTGTCGAAAGACATATTTTATTATAGGCAGTAAAATGCCAAATGGCCAAATGTGACAATATCTACCATCTCTTCATGAATACAGGGTATTAGACACTGAGTTGAAGTTCTATAGAGTCAATATGTAATGCAACTTAAAGCTGATGTTTGGTATTTCTTCCTGCTGTATGATAATCATGAACACATGCTGAAGAGCTTGACTGTCATTCACCTGAATAAGTAGGTAACTAATGTGTGTGAGTGTGCGCGTGTGTGCCTAGCGCTGCAGGTAGCTGGTCCTCAGGCTGGAAGCCAGCGCTGAGCAGATGTTGATGTTAAGCGTTATCATTTATCAGCAGCTAAACAGAAAACAAAATGAACGAGACATTTGTTCATTCTTGCAGCTACCGTGTTTTTTAACAGGCCGCCAGTGACAAGTTACTCTCTTTGCCAAACTGTAGAGGAAAGAATAAAATTAGAACAGTAAGTGAGTTTAAAACACTTTCAAAAGTGGCGAATCTAATTCTTACTCATGTTTGTGTGCGTCTGTGTGTGTTTGTGTGCGTCTGTGTGTGTGTTTGTGTGCACTTGCATATGTCAGAGACATCTCTTTCTCAGTGGCTCAGCTGTAAGCTCTTTCAGTCACAATGGTATTCATGTGACACTGGCTGCATTGTACTGTGTAATTAGAGCAGCTTATAAATGCAAAATGCAAACATGGCCTCCACTGTTTTATAATAAATTGAAATTTGAGTCATTCTCTTTTCAGAACTCCAGGTGTCCTTTGTTTATTTCATAAATGTCAAGAGCAAACAAGTATAAACTCATCTTGTTGTAGCTGACAGACCTGGACAGGTTGAAGATAGAAAGTGACTTATTGTTATTATTATTATTTATTGCTTTAATTTGATTTCTAAATGCACTTAGTGCAGGTAGTGGAGAAACCCACGTGACATAGATACAGGAAGCCGACTTGTCATGGGCCGTCTTGGTTTCTAAACCGTCTTTGGTTTGACCAAAACATGCTGTTAGTCACTAAACATCCTCTGAACACTGCAGGAGTCCTGTCTCTAATGGAAGTCTTGTCTCTTCTTCCGTTGGGATCAAACCTGTGACCTTTCCATAATGGGACCATCAGGCCACCACTGCCCCCCCCCCCCACCCCCACCCCACCCTTAGCCCTTGTCTCCCCCACTTACTCGCCCAGTCACTCACACACTGCCTCTCTCCTAAATTGATTGCGGCCTCAGTGCATTGTGGTGCGACTGCTCAGTGTGATCCCTGGGCAGCACAGTTCTGCAGCCTGTCATCTCCCAGACGTTCGCTCCTGCACTTCTCTGCTACAGCAGTAAGCACTCTGTCACGTTCAACCGATGATGCATAGAACACACGCACACACAGGCACTCACATACACTTTCTGAGTCCTGTACACACAAAGAGAAACAAAAACACCACTCATGGATATCACACTGAATGTTTTCTTATTTGGTGGAAGCTTACATGTATCATTAGTCATAGTTTGTTGCTACTGTCTTTGTGTGAGTTTGAACTATTTATCACAAAATATTGTATTTTCTTAATGTTTCACTTTTTTTTTTTTGCTTAATGGCCATACAGAGCTCTATGTTTGATGTCAACTGCATTAAAAGTGCTACAAAAGCTATATACAATATACGCAAGATATATATCTGAGCCAACCTGCATGACTATAACCAGTTTTTCATCCAACTGTTTTTTCTGTTTGAAAATTCAACATGTGAATGAAGGTGGATTTCTCTTTCACAGTATCACTTCATTAAAATATTAGGATGTATTTCCATCTTGTGCCTCCTGCTTGGAACCGGCAGCCTGTGTCCTGATTGAGCAGCAGCATTTTCGAGGCTGAAAAAATGAAGCCAACATGAAAGTTTGATTTAATAACCGCAGTTCTTTGAATGGCCACTTGAGGCTGGCTCCAAAGGCGAGTCAATCCCCACAGACACTCCCCCCCTTAATGTGTAAACATGTTTACAGCCTGGTACAAGTGCTTTGGTCTCTACAGTTAATTTTCTCCTTCCTGACAACTGGGCAGGGGGTGAAATATTGTTCAACTCAGTAATTTTAAATTCGATTAAGGTTTAAAGTTGCATATAATTGAGGGTGGGGCTACTTTGCATGAGTTTCAGATGAGCTGCTCTGTGCAATTTTGCTAAAATTTCTTTGTCAAACTTTAATTTTTTCCAAATTCAAATGTTTCTGTTGCTCATTCTCAGCAGGTTATTTGTTGCCCAGAGCAACTAAACAGCTATACATTCACTTTAATAGAACTCATTCATGTTTAAAAATGCACTTAAATAAATAGTTTGAATCTGGTCCGGCCTTTACAAGTACAGAAACACAATTCCATATGTACAGTACCAGCAAACAAGGGTTACATATCGGAGATGCACGTTTGCATATCGATGCAAACAAGAGGAGAGAGTACACATGGAGATCCAGATGGGCTGTTTCATAACACCAACCCAGCAAATTAAAGTTTCATTTAGGAACCCCTAAATGTCAGTGGGACTTACCCATATCCTCCGGCAATGCCCGCAGTTATAAAGCTCCCTTGGAAGGCAAACACAAAGAAATGGAGTATGTGATTCAATTTTCATTTTATATTAGATACAGTTATGTACTTTTGAGGAAATTCATAGAGAAACAAAAGAAATGAGTATCTGTTTCGAATATTAATTGACTGCACTGAAATTAATTATGTAGTTGTTGCAAAAAAAAAAAAAAAAAAAGATTAATTGAACATACAGTATGTAAAAGTTAACATATATAATATAATGTATTCATTATTTTCCAGCAGCAGCTGTTACTGAATGAATGATGCATGTGACATGAATAAGGACCACAGCAACAGTGTATTTGGAAATATAATTATCGAAATCTCTGTGTTGATGCTGGATGGAGTTTGTATTGATTCAAACAGGTCAACATCAGACTTGCATAACCAATCGACAGTCAGCTGGAAGCCGGACCTGTGATTGTTGGAGATGGATTTCTTGGGACTCATCTGCCTGAATTCCACCTGGTGCTGCAATCAAAAGGATGGTCAGTCAATACACAAATCAATAGTTATAGATTGACTAACTGGACAACTGACCTGCTGATAAGTCTCCCTGTCCCTGTACACGCCTCCTGGATTGCGACGACTCTGAATAGACTTTCCTGACAAAAGAGTCAATTTCAGAAACAGGTCTTTTCATCAATGTTCGCTGCGGCCAAAGTGCTTTGCCCTATGAATGCTTTTTCTCTCCTCATCTGTTTGATTGCTTCACATATGACCTTGACGTAAAAGAACTTTATTCAAAATAGTATTTGCTAGTCTGTCAGAGAAGATGAACTCATTTCCTTCACCATGGACATGCAGCTTGAGAACAGTTTTTCATTATGCCACCTGCTCGATCTAGCACATCATGTCCTCTATATGCTGCTGGGCTTGGATATACAGTTTTGTTCTGTCTATATGTTGTTAGCTCATGCAACACACACACACATGCAAAAACATAAACACACAACACAAAGGAAGTGTCTCCACTGAAACAAGCAGGGGGTACCACGAAGGTGTAATCCTAACCGTGGTGGCACTGGCTCATGTCCAGCCTGTGGCACTCTCTCTCATTGTCACTATTGGAATTTGGCAAGAAGTAACTCTTGAAACAAAGCTATGGGAACACACTTGTTGTCTAATGCTTTCTGTTTTTAAAGTCACAACCGAGCATCAAACACATTCCAGCCAGGTTCATCACTTTTTAGTGTCCCCTGGAAACCCTTCCACTGAATTTGTAGTGCATATGTTGTCAAAATGATAAAGATGTTTACTGAATTTGCAGTACATTTCTTGGCATGCACTTTCTTAAGCCCTTAGAGGAACAATATAATATAGCCTCTGCAAAACCTCTCCTGAACTCAACAATGCACTTACACAGGTACTGATGCAAAGTATATGGAATCGTCAGGCATGTCAAGAATCTGTGTTTGTGGTGAAGTGTTGTTTGGACCACATAACATACATACTCTTCTCTGACTGGTCTGTTGTTTTCTGATAAATCTGTCACCCACACAATGTTTCGTTGGGAAAGACATGTCGAGAACTAGGAAACCTGTGACAACTAGTTTTTCCATCATCTTGCTCTCAGTTTCCTCCTGGATCTGTTGAATCAAGAACACGACTGACTCTCACTTGTGTGTCACACTGCGTCACAGCATCTTTAAATCCGGGCCTTTCTCAACTTCTCACTAGTAGTGCATCTGAGTATGTTGAGCTGAGCGGCAGTGCAGGGCTTCAAACTGGATACACACACACAATACTCTTGCATTACCCTCGACCCTGACCTTATGACCTGTAAATAGTTCAGGGTAGTTTTAGCGTTTACTTTGGTCCTAAGCTTTTCAGACCGTCTATGTACTGTACTTCTGTTCCCTTGTGAAAGTCTGAACTGACTTTGTTGTGTGTCATTTGCTTTCAGTGTTCAATCCAGTCAATCGCACAAACAGCACTCATTAAGCTGAATTGCTGATTATGAGACTCACTGACGTAGACCTGGACCTGAAACCATGCCGCCCCCTTGTTGGTTGTTGGACTGGTTGCTGTTGTTGTCATTGTCATTGTGTTTTTGAACTGTGACTTTGTGGGCAGACAATTTGGAGACAAACAAGGCGGCCAGTCTTTCTGTGCTCCTGCCAAAGCTCACCAAACAGCCAGCCAACCATGGCTGACTGGGCCTTTAATGAGTGTACTTGAAAGGGTTGACGTCTTAGAGAAAAAGAACAAGTTGGACGCGGACCATACACACACACACACATGCACGCACACACGCACACACACATCAACACACATAGCCTATAAGTTCATTCACCTTCAAGTACTAGCCCAAAGTCATTGAGTGGGTGTCTCTCTGTGGGCCTATGAGATGGTGGGTTTGCTTCCTTGAGGGGCTCAAAGGCAGATGTGTTCACAATAAACGAACACATCATCTACATCTCCAAACTATTCCACAAAGGGCCGGCGTGGCTGCAGGTTTTTGTTCCAACCAATCAAGGGCAGACAGTTTGACCAATCAGCTGTCAGAAGACTGAGATCAGTTGATTAACTGAGTCAAGTCTGGTGTGCTGCTGCTTGGATGGAACAAAAACCTGCAGCCAGGTTGGTAAAACTTGATAAAATACACAGCTTTGGTCTGATAGTCTTCAATCCTTACACCATCCAGACCATGAGAGTTGCAGTCTTTGGTCTGCATACACAACCTTTTAACTTCATGCAATGTGTGTTTGTGTGTGTGTTCACTTTACAGCAATCCAAACCTGCTCAAGTTGAGATCACAATGTGAGCAAAGTGGCCGAAGACTGCAACGACTAAAACTTGGAAAGGAATGCCTCAGGTCTGTACCTACCTTTAATTTCTGGGTTCATAATGACCCTAGACGTAGCTAGTCATTGTGTAAGCCAGGAGCATGACCAGGAGAGAGGGCGCATGGTTGACACATACTAAGCAGAGATTGCAGAGAAGAATATGCTACAGGAATGGTTTGAAAATCTGCCATCCTTTGATCAGGATCCACACTGTGAAGAGTCCAAACTGATAAAACAGGCTCTGCTCAGTAAGACTAATGATCATTAACCTAAAACTGACAGAAAGTGTTAATTCAAGCTCTCACCATATGGAGAAACCTCTCAGAGCAAAATGAATTGCTTTGCATATATCTCTATCAAAGCTTCACTGGTAAAAGGAGGCAAGGAGCAAGAACAGGCTTTTTTTTGTTGTTGTGTTTTGCAGTGTTGAGAGGAGGAAACGTTCTGTCCTCAAAGAAGGACAAGGTGGTGTTGTTGTGGTGTTGTACAGGTTGTAACAGCCTTTATGGTTTTGAGCTGGCCGACACTCAACAAGATGTTTTTATAATAGAGTTAGTGAAATGCGCAGGAAATAGTTTATACACAAGACAAAATGGATAGACAATGTGTTAAAGTCCGACCTTGACTGGACTCCTCTCCTTTCTGCCGACTGCTTCGATTTACTCAATCTTATTAGCAAAATAATGTTTACAGCCGTCCTCAAGCCCGTAACTTGTGTTGATGTCTCCTTTATGTCTGCGCTTACACCTAATGTGTACAAGATGATGGCACAGTGGGCTGAGATTTGATTTAATTTGATCTGACTGGATTGATTGGAAGAGAGATATAATTGGATAATTACACGAGTGTTAGAGAGAGAGAGAGAGATGGTGGAAGCAGAGAGAGAGAGAGAGAAAATGACTCATCCTTGAACTGGGTCGAAATCGATCGTTTCAAACGGAGAGGAAAATGTGTTCTCCCTGTGGAGAGGCAAAAAGGAGTAAAGGACAGCGAGGAGGCCCGAGGTGTGAGAAGAAGAAAGTAAAAGGATTCTCCCAAAAAAAAAAAAACACACACACACATTTCTCCTCTTAAGGCCTACATTCTGTCGTTCTTATTAGACCTATTTGTTCCATTATTTCTTGAAAGTATTTGAAGGCTATCGTGCTGGTTTTCCCTGCAGTTTTCCTCTAAAAGCCTGCAAAGGTGAAGCTGGACTGACCTGCTGGAAAGTCAAACACCCGGTGCCGTGTACTTTGAAATGAATTCCTGGCAGGACTGTGAGGGCTTAAGGGGCGATCTCACTGTGAAACCATCAGATGCTTGAGTGCTCTGTGACAGATTTTTTTTTGTATACTTATACCACACAGTTTCTGTTTCTGTTTGACCGCAATTATTCAGACTTTGTTTGATTCGATATCGTGCAATTTGTAACGCTTTGTAGCCAAACGAACTTCAATTCAATCATCGCAAAAAAGAAAAAGCTGGAACAAACAAGTTGACATGCACAAGACTGAGGACTGCGCTCAGTCATCTGTTTAATTAAGGAACAACCATGATTTGTTTTCATCTAAATTTGCCCAAAATGCGTCTGTTGGTAACATGGTATGACCAAGAGAAGTGAACAAAACAAGCTCAGTTGTGCTGCTTGAGCCTCGATCACATTAGCTCGCTGCAGGAATACCTCGGCCCAGGAACGATGTGATTTCACAAAGTGCTGTCCCCATAACCGTTCCTCATACAGCATTAGAGCCCCTGCCCTCTGCCGCGGTCACCCACTTAGGCTGATCACACAGGTGACATCAGTTAAAATGTGAAAGGGTTCAGTGTTTAAGATAAAAGCCAGGTTATGTTAGGAGGGAAAGTGGTTTGCGCGACGAGTTTTCGGAAAACAAAAGCGTTACTTGATCTGTACCAACAGAAATCTAATCTCTCACTCCTGAGTGACCTGAGAAAACCTGGTCCTCACTTGGCCTCTGGCTCCTGCTGCTACCTAGCTCCTTACTACTGTAGAGACTATATGGTTGTTAGAGCGATAGCAAACCTTCCGTCTCCTTTACAGCACTTCAACTTTGTTTCCCTACAGTCAGTCCCTCGTGTTACCCCTCCTTTGATCAAACACAGTCTGCTTTTGAGTCCAGCTTCTAAAAACTACTACTTTACTCCTTTGTTGTGGTTTATTTACTCTTGTAAATGTGCAGGCTACAAAGACTAAACGGTTAAGGACCTTTAGGCCTCACAAGGTCAAACCTGTGACCTTTTGCCCATGGATGGTCATCTGACAACAGGTTCTCTGCTACACTAGCCTCAAAGTGCAGTGGTGGAGCTATAAAGAGGAGTAACTTTGGGCTCTGGTGTTATTGAATGTCTGATTGAGTATGTGGCTGAAGCTGTTTGCCAGGCTCTGCTCCTCTCTTCAGGTGAAAGGGGAGAGTGAAATTGTCTGCCTGCTCCACATCCTCAGGGAGGTCTCAGGCTTTATTTATCCCCCGTTAAGCCTTTATCTGACGCTACTCTCTCTTTGCTTATTCACACAAAGATACTCATCACCCAGTCAGCGGTGAGCAGGGCTCCCTGTGTTACTCAGTTACACAGTTTAAACACATTTGCAGGGCAGGGAGGTATTATTGGCCTTCTTTTATAATGATCTCCCTTTAAGTAAAATGGATCAAGTCTTGGGTCATGTGGGAAATCTCATTCTTATTGACTTATTATGGGGTGGGGGGGATCACTGTAAGGCTGCTGGAAAAACATGACTTAATTAGCACATTCACATCTTTTATCAGATTAATGTTTAAACATCAATTATGTAAAACAATATTTGAAGGTGTTTTACAGGCACAGCTAAAGTAGAGCCAGTCCGCTCCAGGTATCTCCCACCAAGATAAAACAAAGAGTGTCCCTGATGTCAGATCTTACTCCTTTTATTTGCAACCTCTTACTTTTATTCTGTTCATGATTAGAAGATGTATTGGATGTGATGTCATTGCATACATATGTGCACCTGGTGGAGTTATTTTCCTTGCTCCATTGGCTCTTATCATAAAAACCTTTCTTTTAAAAGTGTCCTTGTCATCCGCTGCTTAGCTTCCTCCGTTATGTTTTTTGTATACAGTCCTGGATCAGGGCTGGAATGTACAGGTTTGCAGCTACAGCTAATTGCCCTGTTATTGTGTGTATGTTAATCACATGAGGCGTACAATACAGGTGATGAGTCAGGATGAAGGTTACTCCTCTGGACAATAGTGAACAGATAGAGTGCACCTTTCAGCTCTTGAATCCATCTAAGTTCAGCGCTGTGCTGATTCTACAAGGTCACACCCGGGTTGAACAGGTTCAGGTTGTTGTTGACTGTAGAAGGTGGAGGCAAAATTTTTTATTTATCTTTTTGCCTCAAAAGATCCTGTATTCTGGGGGGCCGTGTGGTGTAGTGGGTAGAGCAGGCCCCCCATATGGAGAGGCTACAGTCCTTGCTGAAGTTGGCCCCAGTTCGAAGAAAGGGATTCTAAAACATTTCTCAGCTCATTATTACATGGAGGTGAAAAGCCCCATGCCCCTATTAATTTCTGACCTTTACTAAAATTTAATTGGCTGTGACAAGAAGAACCTGCAGATCATTTATTAAAACGGTCAGTTTGTTACTGAGATATCATAAGGTCAAGACCATGATTTGTGATCTCACCGTGACCTTGACCTTTGGCCACAAAATCCCTTCAGACAGTGATCTGATCAATCAGTTCATTCTTCAGCTCTACTAATTGTTTGTACCTGATTTTAAGAAACATGAGGTATTACATTCACAAGAATAGGTCACACAACCCCAAAGCACTGTGAAAAGCGAAAAGCACCCGAGGCTTTAACATATCAGCACCTAGAAACACATAAAGACCATCAGTTCCAATGGAAACCTGGTCTCCTGCCCACTTTGAGTGAAGCTGATGAATTGATTGGTTGTATCTTGCTGTTAGTCAACATATCAATAATGTGCATGCTTGGTTGCTATCGTGATCCATGCAACCAAGCATGCATGCATGTATGCATCATGTATGGTTACATGGTACTTTCACTATTGTCTAACAAAGACTATTCACTGAATTGAGGAAATGATCTGCAGCTTAATTGAATTGCATTGTTTCATCATTTATTTATATATTTCTGATGTGTTTATGCCATAAATCAAATACAGAAACTTCACTTGTGGAACTGTAATCCTGATTTGCAGTGAACTATTTTATGTCTTAAAAACTGAAAAACCATCCAAATCCTTGAACAAATTGTCACTGTCAAACATCAGTGGTTATCCTGCATTCAAAAGTGAAACACATCCATATTTGTGCAATGCTGCAGTTTGAGATTAATGCTTTTAATGACTAGTACCTGTGGTTTTAGTGAACAGTTTCAAGGTTAAACCGAGACATCCATGACTGTTTATCTTTCCAAAAGTCACAGTTAATTTCCCCTAACAACAACGGAGTGTGACTGTACTTCCTCCTCTGGTCCTCTGTAATCACATGCCAGCACTTGTCAGAGGTCGTAGTGACTGAACTTGGTGTGCGTGTGGCGGTGGTAGATGTGGGTAATGGTGTGGATAAATGGATACTGATGCTTTTCCCAGCTCAGCCACTCACTCATGGCCAAACGGGTCCCCTGGCAGGGCGGGAGAAAGAACCTGAGAAGGACAGAAAGAAAGAGCACAAGTAAACACAACTCCCATTCATCCCCCTCCGTCAATTTCGCCCATCTACTTCAATAAGAATAAATCAAAAAAACACTTTTGATTGAGGGATATTTAGTTTTCCCTGGTCTCTTTTTCATTTCCCTTGGCTACCCTTCTTTTGCTCTCCTTTTCAATCATCAATTTATTGGCCTGACAGCAAGAAAACCATTCAAATGGAACACCAAAAGCATTTTATTTTGATCTCTTTGATGAAAATGTCTTTGGTCATTCTTGGTTTGATGCTGGGTTGGTTTGATGAAGGGGTGTGAGACGATATCCATATCGCTCACATGTTTTTTCATGGGGAAATAAATATATCTGCCTATTACTGTGAGCATGAAGCATCTTTACACCCAAATATGAAAACATAACATTTACACTGACTGGCTGTTTGCAGACTGCTGCAGAGTCTGAGGATATTTTCTTCTTCTACCATAAATGTCCAATGCTGAAGCTCTGAAAGGCTCTAACTCAGCTGTGAAGGCCTAAATACACAATCCAAGATCAGCTATCAATTTTTATGTCTGTTACCAAGCAACCGACACTTAAAGAGGAACTATGCAAGTCTGGTCACTTTTCTGCTGTTTTGCTAACCCTCACCATGTGCATTTGTTCTTAACGAATCCAGTGAGAAAGCAATCCAAGGAGCGGTAGATAACTTTATTTTTCATATACACGTTACGACGTGTATTTGTGTAGCTTTATCCATCATAAACAAGAGATTATGGGTTATAGGAAGTGTTTGTGTCGTAGTGTGCAGAGATGAGAGCTGGGGCACCCGGGCGGAGGCTCTGATCTTGCAATGTTGGTTTTCCGCCAAGAGAAGCCAGGTGGAAGGCAGACAGCCTCCATTCTCCCTGTAACTAGTTACAAGTCAATTATTTTGTTCTTCCCTGTAAACATTGTAAGAAACTTGTCTTTGAAATGTAGGGTAGCTAAATGGAAGTTAATGACTGAGTCCACCATGTGGTTCGATGTGGTTTGAACCTGACCGGAGGCACAGGTTGCAGTTTACGACATAATTGCTTGTTTTCGGTTTTATGAAACACCCAAGTGCATTCAAGTCATTTCAGATGTTTGTCATCCTCTGTTGGTGATAAAAGATGTGACTAACACACTTTAGGTGGTGGCTGCAACACACAAAAACACACCATTTACTCACACATCATATCAGGACTGTTATACTGAGTGATCACAGCAAACATCACACCGAGACATCGGCTGGAACTCTTTCTGACGTAAAGCAGTAATATCACAATTTACTGGAACCAGGTAATGACCCTATTAAAAACTATTTCAATAATTGTGTGGTAGGAGATATTAAAAAAACATTAATGATATCACCTTCAGGAAAAAAACGAACATAACTAAAAGTACAATATTTTCCGCCCTTGTTCTGTAGTTGATGAAAGCCTTTTTTGCCTTGAGGCAGGAAGTGTTATCCTGACCCAGCACTCATTTTGACATATATGACATCCTGCCTGAGGCTGAGGTGATCCGCAGCCACAAAGGCTCGGCCGCAGAAGCAGATGGTGAGAATTACTACGTCTGCATTACTACTCTGAATCCTGATTTTAATTGGATGTGCTGCCTATGGCATATCCAGCTAATAATTTCCTAACACTGACATGAGGTAGATGAAGACTCCAGGTGCATGTTTCTAGACAGATTGAGACAATCTACTGCTGAAAATATCAATTCAGGAATGTTGATTTGCATTTTTAAATAGTGGTGAGAAAAAGTGAGCGAAGCCTTTGGATGCACCTGGTTTCTACATTAACTGTTCATAGAATGTGATCTAGTCACAAGTTCCAGCAAACACACAAACAATATGGATCTTTGCATCTTTACTGAATGTAGCCATTATATGTGCACAGTTTTGTACTTGGACCCCTGCATATACTGGTTGAACCTCCCTTGGCACCAATACGTTTCAAGTGTTTTCTGACATTATCCTGGAAGACAGTTTCACAAACTTGGGAATTCATTCTCCCTTAAGTGATGATGGGCTGTCCAGGGCCACTCTGCTTCACCGTTAAGAAATTGTTTTCCTGTCATCTGCTGCCCATTTTATGTCATACATAGTGCTGTGTGAACTTCCCCAATAATTGAACCTTATAGTGTCAAGCTTCAGAAATGCTATGAAGTTTTTCTCTCTTTTTTTCAGTTGGTTTGTGTTGCAGAGCAGTGCCTTCCTCTGTAGTGTCCATCGTGGGACACAATGCCTCATGCACTGTGATTTGCATACAATAGGCTCATGAACAGAGATGTCAACCAGCTCCACTGATTCCCCTAAGCCTTTGGCTGCTACTCTGATGCTGTTTGTCATGTTGCTGATCATTCTGGTTCATATTTATGGAGTTTTTTCAGCTGAACGCTCATTTCTATAGGGAAGTATACAATATACACTGAAGTTAACAGTCTCCAAGACAGTTCAATCTGTGAATTAATGTGATCTCTTGGAGATGGCTTTGTAACCTCTTAACCTTTCGGAGATCAATTTTTGACCCTCAGAGTCCTGGGAACTCTTTTGTGGCAAGCATACGTTCATTTCAACAGATGCTTCTCATGATTAGAAAGATGAAGTGTTTTTTTTTGTTTGCTTTTTTCATAGCAAATTAAGTTGAAGTAGCTCTAACTCACACCTGTAATCAGGTTTTATTGATGTGAGTCCAGGTTTGATTACTCCAATCAGCTTTAGTTGATTTGTTAATGCTGATTGATTATTAGCCCAGAGGTTCACATTCTCTCTCCAACCTACACTGAATATTTTAGTGCACTTGATTCAATATGGAAATGACACATCGATTTGTTACTTGTTTTTTTTTCTTTTTGTTCATCATTATAACCAAGATGTAGACCTGAACACTTACTTTTCTTTCCTCCTACTCATATACAGCCCTGTGATAGTCCACGGACATTTACAGAGAAAAACAACTTTTCACACTCACATTTACACCTACAGACAACTGTAAAGTCGCCAATTAACCTAAACTACATGCTGCAACTTAATTAAACCACTAACGACGATCCTCCACAGGTGTGTTCTCAGCAGGAGTTCCCTGACGACATTGCAGACAGGTGGATGGCAAACCTTCCTGACTGAGTGAAATGACCTGGAAGTATTAAAGTGGCAGCCTCTCAATGCTTCTTTTCCTATCTCCTTTAGCATAGGAGACACTAGACCATCTTTCATGAATGGAGCAGAGATAATGGCATCCTATACTTCCTTATGGAGGCAACATTAAAGGCGACATCTGCTCATACAGTCACGTCGTTGAATGTAAGTGCTGCCCATTTTTTCCAGACTCCTTGTGAATTCTCCAACCTCATTACACTTTAAATAGAAGTCAAGGTTAAGTGGTTGGGAAAAGAGATTTTTTTGGCTATTTGACCACAGCGAAAGAGAACGGGGGCACAAGAGAACCAAAACACACTGTGTGTGCAGCATTCACACTAAAAACTCAATCGAACACACCGGCAAAGGGCTCATAGCTCACAGGGGTGGGATCGTGACAAACACACACTCCTTCATGTACACACATTTTGTATACATCTTGTAATGCATCAAAGGAACATCAAAGGAATCTGAATTAATTTGTGTGCATGCACCTGCTGTCTTATCATAAATCTTTCTTATATATTATTAATGTGGAAAAACTGCATATTAGGGCTTTAATTTGAGAATAATTAATGCTACAATGAATCCACATAACTCTTTGTTTCTCACATTGGCTCTTTGTGTATCTCCAAACAAACACACACACACACACAGAAAGCTGCTCTTTATCCTGTACCTGAACCTATGCTAGGTGGCTGCTAATGAAAACATAGCCAGCTCCAGCATTCCTCTCTGTGTCTTTTCTGTCTGGAAACAACAGCCTCTCACCCCCCCTGCTCTTTTCGCTGGCTGTTAACCTTCACAACACGCTTCTGCACATACCTGTATCCCCTCAGTAACCCTAGAGGCCAGTGCCCCACAATTACCTTTAAATAGAAGAATCAGTGTCTTTGATTTTCAGCTCAATTAGCACGTGTGCAGGGAAAACTCAGCTGCGAGCTTTTACCTAGCTTACTCATTGACCAATCATTGGCCCGGTGAATCTTTATAAGGCTGGCACCCTTGCCATTCTCACCTCTATTCACTCTTTTCAATCTGTAATCCCATAATTAGTTTTTGTGAGACTGTCCTCTTGTAAAAAATGACCGCATGGGTCATGTGTGCTAGCAGCTTAGGCTATTATGGCCTGTAGCTGTTTTTTATTGTTAGGTGACCTCTAGTAGTTGTAATAACTACGATGGACCAAAAGAAAAAATCGCATACTGCAAAGACTGACAAAGTCAGAGCTGAAGGAAGGCTGGGAGGGATGGACGCTTAGATCAAGGACAGCCAGTTTTGTTTCCTTTCCCACCTTAACTACATGTTTGTCATTGTAACCATGACGACAAAGGTCTTATGGACCTAGATGAGTTCTTATTTCAACTCAAACCGTGATCTTGTCCTCAATGTAACCAAGGAGTTTTTGTGCTCAAACCTGACACACCGCAACACTGTAACCATGACAACAAAGGCTGTAGCATCTAAGGGCATGGACAACCAATGTATACGGTCAGGTTGGATGAGTTTGACATTGATTTTTCTTGACATAGTTGTTGCACTCTTTCACGTATAACTGTCAGCCTGTAGCTCGAGTCAGCACAGCTCAGACTGCTAAATAACAAAATGTATAAATGATACTAATCACAACATTAACTACATGAATATTTCACTGAGCTAAATAATAAAAACATTACACTTGCTATCCCTCCACTTCCCTCCATGGACCTTCTGTGATGCACATTTGTCTGAAAGCTGCAGTGTTTTTCAATTCATCTCATGACCTTCATCTATCAAAACTACTCTACTCTACCACTACTACGATATGTTGCACTCCATGTTGAGGTAACACCTGATAAGTGATGCAGGAGATCAGATTTAATGAATTCACACCACTCGACCTAGAAATGCCAAAAGTGGGCCTCCAGTGGCTACAGTCAGGTTTACCCTCTGTTACATCTGTTTAAATTGCCTTCGTTTGCTTGTATGCACTTTATGGCAACTTCATGAATTATGGTGATTATGTGCTGTGAACCTAACCAAGCCCATTTGTGGTTTTAACAATCCATTTGCAATGGAAGTGCATTGACTGTTATCTGCTTTGTTTTGCCTGTGTTTGACCTGCTGCTAGAGCGTGACGACCATTTAACAAGCTGTCAAGGAGGGGAAAGTCAAGAAAATATATATGTGATTGACATGCATGGTTGGGTCAAAAATACCAATTAGCATTAATTACAGTCAGTCAGTCAGTCAGTCACCCAATGAATACGTTTTTAGTCAGTGAGTCAGTCCATCAGGCAACCAATGACTCAGTCAGCTAAGTCAGTGAGATAGTTTACCAGTCAATCAATCAACAATTAAATCATGAGTCAAACAGTAAGTCAGTCAGTTGGTCAACAAGTCAATCTGTCAATCAATAACCCACTGAGTGAATCAGTCAATTAACAGTTTAATAGATCAGTAAATTAGCAATTCAATCACTGGTGGTCAGTCATTGAGATTGTTAGTAGAGTAGCCAGCAAGTTAGTCATCCAACCAGGAAGTAAGTGCATGATCTCTGCAGGTTCAGGTACAACTACATCAACCTGACAGACAGACTGAGCTTTCCCTGGTCACCTGATAAACCACAAGTTCAAGAAGTCGGTGGTTTCAATTTAGCACCAATCTGGCCACAGTTTGTCATGGTATATTGGCGGTTTGTGTGTGTGTTTGTGTGTGTGTGTGTGTGTGTGTGTGTGTGTGTGTCTGTAAATCCCCATTCAAATTGAAAAAGAGGAGAGAATGTGAATCAATTCATGTGCGAGCTGCTTGTTGGGGTTCAGCTTTGTTTACTTAAAAAGTCAGGTTAGGAGGTGAAATGGTTTCGGTTGTCACACTGTGGCTCCTTTTAAATCTGACTTGCAGCTTTTACTATTTTTGTTTGAATGTCAACAAACCTCATGCAGAGACAGAGCTCGTCATCACCCACACACAGGCGCACACGGAGGCATACACACACAAGCCTTTGTTTTACCAACCTGTGTGTTTCTCTACAGGAAATGATTTGTATGGCTGTGGTGTACTGGTGTGGATGGATGGTGAGGATGTGCCAAGCCTGTTGCACAATGCATTGAACTCATTGACCTTGTTCACGTCACCTGACATTGCCTGGCTGTTCTCTTTATAGCCAGTGATGGTCCTCATCCCCTTCCACACCTCTCTGCTGTTGTTGTTGTTGTTGTGCTGCAGTTTCCTCCTTCACCTTCCTTAATCTCCTCTTCAGCTCATGTTGCACACCTGAGCTTCTCCCTCTCTCCATCCCTGAAGGCCTCCTTGTCCTCCTTGAGCTGGGTCTTGATGTTACAGGTGATCTAAGTTTTTATGTTTGGAGAGCAGTGCACAGTCCTTGTTGGTATTGCAGTGTCTATACAGAAGTAATCTGTGGTGCATTCAACCATTCTGTCAAGTGGTGGTGGAGCTGAATAAAAGTAGGACTCCTTGATGTTTGCAGACAAAAGATTAAGTGTCTTGTTTTCCCTTGATACTGAGTGAAGCCACTTAGGTGAGAGTGGAGAGCAAAATCATTCAAATCCCCTGCCATATATATATATATATATATCGCTGACAGCAGATCTTCTCCCTCACTGTGAGGGAATCGGGTAAACCCACTCAACAGCTAAGACAACCAGGCCTCTTTAAAACTCATGTGACTACACTCTCAATGGCAGATAGCTTCTCATCCCTTAGCCTTTAGCATAGCCCCGATGCTGTATAAGTGGATGTTAACTCTATATCTGGTAGCTACACTTTATAGCAAAGAGGTCCTCCCTCATGTGGACTGTTTTCTCCATCAGCAGACAAAACGTTGAAGATTGGAGACGCCAACGGCTCAAAATCAGTGTAAGACAGTAGAGCTACATTTGCTATATGACACATCCCATTTTAACACTTCTCATATTTCATAATGTAAATATGAGCATTTTAGCTCAATAGCTTCCAGGTCATGTGACCTATCGGCTCAAAATCAGTGCAGGAGCATATTTGTTTTATGAGACACACCTCTTTCTTACTTTAAAAAGTCCTGAGTCGATCTGGCAGCCTGAGCACATCCAGTACTTACACCAGGACAGCTAGTGTGGCCAGCAGCCCTCCTACTCATGCTGCACGGAACGTCACCCGTGCTGTCACTGGCTGGAGAGAAAACACCGAGCAGAAACATCCCCGTGCACAACAAAACAAAGTAAAAGACCAAAATGCAGGTGGGGGGAGGGGGCTTTGCAGACACAGTCACCACCACACAGGACTAGAAGCCCATAGGTGATGATTACCTTTAAAGGAGCTCGCCTTTTTCCAATACCGAGTCGCTATGTTGTCCAGTCTTCTCTGATGGACTACTATAATTACTTTTTAAAAGCAATGCCCAACACTGCTTATAAATATAACAAAGATGAAGGTCTAGCAAAACTGGTTAGTAACCAGCTGTTAAAGCTTAGATAGGCTATTTGCATTTGGGACATATTGTCCTAGAGTCTGTAATGGTCCATAAATCCAGAGGGTGTAAAATGGCCACATCAAGTTTAGACTTTCTTCTCATACATTCATTTTTGTTGTGTTAATCTGGCTCATAGTAACAGTAAACTGCAGGAGAAGCTCTGATTATTTGTTAAAAAAAAAAAAAAAAGTTTTAAAGAAAACTCCTGTGTCCTGTGCACAATGCACAGGGAGATATAGTGACATAAGGAAACGAACGCACACTTAAGTGCAGGAAAATGTGTCCCATACTTAAGTTTTCATGAACATTGCTGCATTTTTGATGAGGCACATTTCATTAAATTAACTAATTTTGGTTAATTAATAATTCATTTCTCACTGGAGGTGCAAGAGTGCATCTGTTGGCAAGGTTACCCTGGAAATCAAAGGAATAGTAAAGGAGACAAGAGAGCGGCTGAGCAACACGTGTGAAGTGTGTGCGTTTCAGCACGTTAACTGCATCATAAGTATGTGAGGCCGAGCATTTTATCTGACAGCTCCCATTTCACAGAAAAGTGACATAATTGGGTCTTTGTTTAAAAGCTTAAAAAAAAACGCACGTTGATGCTTTCCCAGAGTGCGAGATTCCTCGATGTGCAGATAATGAAGCCTTTATGTCCGTGGTGAGCGATTTCACACGTCATGATTTACATCTGATGGAAGCCTCCATCGCTTCATGTGCCTCACATAGTCAAGAAGAAAGTGAAGCTTGGTAGATAGTGTGCATCTTTATTAACTGGAGAGAATAATCAGTGAACACCTTACTATACCATTAGTTACACCCCTGTATACCCTGTGGATGAACAAAAGCTATATTTATACTGTGTGTGTGTTCACCAATGTCAAACATGTCAAATGCATTTACCCACCCAGCAGCAGAATCACAGCACCCACACTCTGATTGGACGGTTGATCAAGGATTGGATCCAGTGCTGTTATAGACTTTAAGGGACTTGGACCCCGCTGCTCCACTGATCCCTGCTGATGCGTCATGATGTCATGCGTCACACAGAAATCAATTTAAACGTTTAAATATGGCAGCCAGCACTTGGAAATGCTTCAATTTGCCTGCCCTATATAAAATGTGCGAGCTTACTCATGTATACAGCAGGTGTCATTTCATGGGGCATGATGACATGTAGCATCATTCACAAGGACTTGCAAAGGAAGTGTCTCCCTGTCACTCTTTCCTCTTTTCCTCAGAGCCTGAAAAAGAACTCGGGCTTCTTTTGAAATGGCCAAATGTGTGTGCATCTGTGTTCCTGTCAAAGGAGAGAGAGAGAAGGAGAGAACACATGTGCAACAAGTGAGAATAAGATAGAGCAGCGGGAGCAACACCAGGACTCACACAGGGAGAAAGAAAAGGCTGGAAGCAGGCGGACACCATTGATTCCCATGCTTTTGACAGTTAATTACACTTCCCTGCCCCTGACATCCAGCTGTGACACAATCAGCTAATATATCAGCCTGAAACTGGCAAATAAATATCTATCCATCTGTCTATTTGAAACACTGATTAGTCAAGACAAAGTATTTCATGAACTCAGAAGCAGCCAGTCTTTGTTCCGTAGGTTATAACATACTGATCTGTTGTCAGGCAGCTTATGGATTCTCTCCTGCAACCCTGACATGAGCGACTGGTGATTTCTTTTAATTAAATGTGTGTAAAGGAGTTGTTGGATCGATCACCAAGGTTTTATTTCCACAGACCTATGTGCATGCACCTGTCACCCAGCTGCTGGATCTGGTTCTCTGAACTGGCTGCTTGTTTTTAGCTGAAACAAAAAAAGCAAAAGAACAGCTGTTACGCAACGCTTCCATCGCCAGTGTCTGCAGGTCTGATAGTGGTTTGAGTGCTCACACACACACACACACACACATACACACCCCACCCTGACGCCTCATGTTGAGGTCTTCTGCCCCCCTGTTATAGGCGCTGTGGGTGATAAAAGCTCAGGCTCAAAAGCGCTGAACCGGTGGTCGCGCAAGATAAGGGAGCGCACCTCTCCGGACCCGGAGCGCACGGCGGCGAGGGGCGGACCTAACGTGCCACCGGCGTCTGCTCTCTGAATCCTCACTCACTCGCCAACTGGCTCTGTCGGGCTGGATAGCTTAGCGTTGACAAATTTCCCCTTGTCTTCATAAAGAGGTGCCACATGCGCGCACGGCGCTTCGCAGGACTCCTCCGTGCGCCCTCGCTTCTCCAGATGGGTTGAGCGAGTTTAACGCACAGAGAGCGGATGGTTCCGTCCCGCAGTGAAAACTTCGGGTTGGTCCAAACTTCGCGGCTCAGCTCGGTATGATCGTTTCCAACGCGAGCTTAAGCTGCGCGCATTGTCCTGGGGGAGGAGCCGGCGGGACGGCAGCGACGGCGACGGATGCGTACGAAGAGGTGTCCGGCGCTCTGCCTCCTCCGTCCCTGAGCCCAACGGGGCATCTGGTGGTGGCGGTGTGCCTCGGTTTCATCGGCACCTTCGGGTTCCTCAGCAACTTCCTGGTTGTCACGCTGTTCTGCCGGTACCGAGCTCTGCGCACGCCCATGAACCTCCTGCTGGTGAGCATCTCTGCCAGCGACCTGCTGGTCAGCGTGCTGGGCACCCCGTTCAGCTTTGCAGCCAGCACCCAGGGGCGGTGGCTGATCGGACGCGCTGGGTGCGTTTGGTACGGGTTCGTGAACGCATTTTTGGGTAAGTGTGTTTCCAGTTTTTCTTTGGCATGTGACACCAGACTGAATGAAGCAGAACAACACCTTCCAGCCCATTTGATCCAGATCGAAATCTTTAAATGTTATCTTTCTGTCTTAGCATGACTTCCTCACCTCTATCAAGAGAAGAAGAGATGAAATATTGATTTTTGTAGCCACTTAATTTCTCCTGCCAGTCAGATGGTGACTGTGTGTAATTACTGGACACTGGATGTCTTTTTCCAGGATGTCTTTTTCCAGTTTGTCCAGTTTGACCTTTCAAGAATTTGAAACGTCAATTATCAACAAATTAAGGCTCATCAGTTCCTCTGTGTTTTACAGACATATTTACCTCATCTTTTCTTCCTGTAGTTGATTGCCAGAGGACAGTGCTCACTCCTTGCCTGCAGCAAAACTCACTCAAAACATAACATGATTAAAATCCTGTAAACCCATTTAATTCTGCGGTTAATTTCAATTAAAATCCTATTATGTGTTGAAGGTGTAATGTGCTGCTCACTGCTGATTATGCTCGGCTTTGCTAAGCTCGCAAACTGAATTTCCTTCAGGGACATAAATCCTAATAGGATCTGGTAATGTGTCGTAATTCAGATTTAGTTCCAGATGTGACAATGCATTTTAGAGGAGGGAGGGTGGAGGGTGGAGAGAAAACGAACTCAAAAAATATACATCATAAACCAGGGGGAAAAGCATTTCTGATGATATCACCTCTTACGGTATTGGTTGTATCTGGTGCAGGTTCATGGAGACAGAGCCGTGGGGTCAAACCTTTGACCTTTCAGTTTCAGGATAACCACTTTAATGACTGTCCAGGGTTGATTAATGTCACCCCATCTGCTCAGAAACCATAGGCTGCTCAGAGTGCAGCACACAGGGTGGAGTGGGTGCTGGGAGTATGGAGAGATCTTACAGGGTTTGTCAGCATCTTCGTGGCCTTAATGACTTCTCTCGTTGCTCTTGAGGGTTTTGTTAGATTGAGAGCAGTTGTGCTGTAAGTGACTAATCAGTCTGTAAAATGCATCTCTGTGCACCACAGAGACGTGCTGCTGTTGTTTTTTGTCCATGGAGTCTGGACCTGTGGTGAACTGCACTCAGATGTTCTGCTCTGTAGTCTGCTTTTGTGTCTTTGGTGTCTGGATTTGAAATAAGGTGGAGTAAACTGCTGCTGCTTTAAATCAGGTGTTTTGTCTTGGGAGACTGGACTCACACTGAGGTGATGTTGTTACTCATGAATAATTTATTTCCCCTCAGGAGATTGGACTTTTCAGTAAGACATAGTAAAGCGTCGTTGCCATTCAATCACCTGTGTTGTTTTTTTTTCTGTCAGAGTCTGGACTTGCACTGAGGTGAAGGCAGGGGTTTCTGCTCTTAAATCTTCTCTCTGGTCATATCGTTTTCAAAGAGGACAGAGTTTTCTCATCTCTTCCCCATCAAACTATAAAATTCCTCCATAACTCTCCTGCACAGCTAATGACAGGGCCAACAGCTTTCCAATACAACCCTGAAAGCTTCAAGCTGTAATGAGACATGCACACTTCATATCTGCAATTTATCCATGACCTGAGAACTTGCGTGATTAAATTTGCAAACAGTTGCTCCGTGGTGCCTCTTTAGGAGAGGCAGCGGAATAAACAAGCAGCGACCAATTGCAGCAAAACTGTACGTGACAAGATCAAAGGCTCACAGTTGAAATAGAGCTGACTTGGAGGCTTTTGAGACTGAGCCCTCAGCTGGGTTGGACACTGGCAACTGGGATGGATAGATGAGTCCTCCAGCGTGAAGGATTTATGTGAGCAGTGAGTGATTGATGACGGTTTGGTGAGAACTGATCAAATTGTGGACAGAAGTGCAGCCCAGTTTGAAAAAGGCCAGACATAACCTTTAGGGTCAAATTATTCCACACTGTGTGCCGGCTGATGAAACGCTTATACGCCGTTGCGATGTAATAGTTTATTTAAAAAAGAAAGAAAAGTGAATGGGAAAAATATCATTTGTTGTGTGAGAGAGTTACTTCTTAGAAGAGGGAACATTGTTGGATTTGATCCACACAAAAATGAGCTTGAACTCTGCAGAGTTCACGGCGGATTGTATTTTAAGTGGAAAAAATAGCAGCCTGAGGAGGAGATGAAGCTCCAATTGTATCGTCTCTTTAGGATGCGTATTTAGCTGCAGTGTATCTTTGTGGGGAGTGCATCACATTTGAGCATCTTCTCTAAATGCAAGTGGCTTCCCAGTGTCTCTTTGTTGATGTGCATGGGCGCAAAGTAAAGCCAGGTTTCCCTGTGTTCAGTGTCTGGCCATTAGCTCACATTACAGCACCTATGCAAAGACACTTACGGTGCTGAAGTGCACCATTTGTGTCCAGGCATATTTATGTAAAAAGGTGGAATTACAGAATACAGAAAGTCCCCCAAACAGTACAAATGTACAAAACCGCCTCTAAAGTGCAGCAGCACAAGTAGGAAAACACATTACTGTGTTCAGAGATATGGTATCACACTCAGGACTGCAAAAGTATAAGAGGGACCCACTGAGTTTGGCAGGACTGAAGGGAAAACCCTCTGCCTGGAGGAGCTGAGATGGAATCGGCTCTGTTTGTTAATGAGACACTGTCCGCCCCACTGCAATTAACCAGACAACATCAGAGCTACTGTACCATGCAGCCAGGAGCTGTTGGGAAGCTTGTAATCAAGCCTCAGGTCAGGTCACTCTCACTGGAATAAAACCTTATTCATGAAGTCGTAGAGCTCCTCTTTATGCCCCCTCCCTCCATTCTCTTCTTCTTTATCACCTCTTTCTTCTTCTCTGCTCCTCTCTCTGCTGTCACAGCACTGCAGAGGGCAACAGGTGCAGGATTTGTAAAGCATTCACTGTTGCTGTGACATTTAATGGACTAAACAATTAATCAAGCAATCATAACAGAAACTGGCAGGCTGTTACCTGCCTGGCTTTTTTCTTTTATCCAGTGATCTCTTCTTTGTCTGAAGTTTTCTACAAGCACACGTGTCAATCAGAGACCTGGTTATGCTTCGACACGGTCAAGAAATAACCTTTTCTCACAAGAAATCTAGCAGCAGAAATCAGGTTTCACTAATCCCCTCTAACTGATTACAGAAACCAGGTTTCTTTTTTTTTTTTTAATGTGACTTTGGAGAAATTCAGTTACTCCAGAAAGCCACCCCTAACAAGATTAATTATAGTAAATGCATGTTAACACACAGTGACAGTGTGTTGGAAGTAGTGCAGTGTGGTCAGCAGTTGAGAAACAGTCTGATCTGGCATAAGTGCTTCTGCTTTGCCATCAGTTGGACCGGGAACAAGACTGGAGTGGAAAGGGGGGGGGGGACAAGAGGGAGGCAGAGGTGAGATGGGAGAATAACAGATAGTGAGAGGGGTGCAGCGGGAAAGAGCAAGAGGGTAATGCACTGAGGAAGAGAGAGGGAGAAAGAGGAGGAGACGAAGGAAAAGATGAGAAGAGTCGAGAGGGAGAGGAAGAACGCAAAAAGGGGGAGAGAGGGTGAAAGATGATTAGCTCCTGTGCTGACTCAGGACCCTGGGACACAGGGTCATTCATTTTACCTTAAATCTATTCCACACCGCTCTGGAGTTAAGACGAATCGGGCCTCAGGTGAGAGAGCCTTTAAAATGCATGCCGGGGAATCAAAGCCGAGCGTGTTTGAATCAAAGCCAGTGTTAGGGAGTGATTTGCTCCCTGAATCCCCACCAGGCTCCGAGTAGAGACTGTGCGATCATTACGAGGCAGCAACAGAGAATCGGTCGCCGGTGATAGAGGCCGCCTTTTGTTGCTGAGCTAGCAGAGCATTAAAAGAATCCTCTGTAATAGGTCGCAGAGGCCACAGGCGTTGTTATTCTTCAAATTTGTTTACCCATGATTACACAATTATTTGATAATCTGGGCCCACTCTGTGATACTCAGACCCTCTCGGTGTCCTTGTAATCCCTCCGTAATAATCCTGCGAGTGATTAATGTGTGCCTTTGGTCATCAGCAGCTATTCTGAAACAAACAATTTTAGATTAGACTTGAGGCAACGTCCGTCAGCACGGTCGCTAATGTTCAAGAGATTTACTTTTCTGTCCTCGGTGGCTGTTATTACATTATTCATCACAGCAGACAAGAAAACAAAAAAACAAAACACTGAAGCTGGACTAATCAGTACTCGTTTGTCTATTAATAATGGATCAAATGGCTTGAATATGAAAAATGCTACTCGTTTCAGTGAAACTCCAAAAGTTCTCCTCTCCTCTACGAAGCCTGTAGCCTCTTTTAGCTCATTGTTTTGGTTTTTGCTTTTCACCACGTGATTGATACTGTTGCTTTTGATCCAAAAATCTACTACCTGCAGCTTCATACATCCATACCCTGTTTAAGAGTTGACTTTTATTGCTTTGGCCCATTGGATCCCAACCTTTTTTGGCTTCTTTGACCCTCACTCTGTACCAATCAATAGATCCTGACATGACATAGATCCGGCTGGGATCGAATCTTAAATAAATGTAAGGCTTGGAGTCAGTGTTGCAGACCTTACTCTTTTCATCAGTGCTGGCTTTGGATCGCCCTGTGCCTACGACTATAATTTATATGTCGTGATTTCTTTAGTGTTCATTTATAGCCAGGCTGTTTCCACTTACTTATAAAGCTCTCCTCACTGGTTACTTATGTCTATGAACTGAAAGCAGTTTAACGACGGAGTGATGTTGCTTTTGTAGACCGATTCATTTAATGTAGTTTTAGGACACATAGAGGCAATTGTTACAATAAAATACACAGTTGACATTTGAGTAAAGCATTTATGAAACTGCGTTCACTATATATAAGTACCGTGCTGTGGATTTTCTCTTTAATTCCTTGGTATATTATCTGTGTAAACCATAAAAGAATAACTGTTCTATCTACCACACACACACACACACACACACACACAGGTTTGACATTAATATCCAGCCTGAACAGACATATACACACAGAATCATTTCCATTATCCTCTAGGCGCTTGCTCTTTGCCATTGCGCTTAACAGAACAGACGTGCGCCCACTGGCCCAGCCTGCTGTCCAAACCCAACATGCCACAGAAGCCCTCATTATGCATCGAGTTGCTGTGATTGTGCGTAATCAAAGTCTCTGTCCCTGGTAGACTCGGTGTGATGGAGCTAAAGTGCCCCTGGCCCAGCACTTAAACTCGTATGTGCTGATTAGCTCTGATTTAAGACTTGAGCAACAATTTACTCCGGCGGCACATGTTCATCAATTAGCGATTAGCATGTAGAAGACGACTGAGTGCAGTCGTGCTGCTGTCTGCCTCTGTTTCTGTGTGAGCAGGTTATAATGATAACTGACCAATGACATTGTTGGCTCACACTTTAGGCCAGACATGTCCAATCTATTCCACAAAGGGCCGGTGTGGCTGCAGGTTTTTGTTCCAGCCAAGATGCAGCACACCAGACTTCACTCAGTTAATCAACTGATCTCAGTCTTCTGAGAGTCGATTGGTCAATCTGTGTGTTCTTGGTTGGTTGGAACAAAAACCAGCAGCCACAAGGCCCTTTGACTAACAGTTTTGACATGCCTGCTTTAGGCTGAGTCACAAGTGTTATACACAAAATGATACATTTTATGCAAGTTGAGGCAATGTATGGTGCCTCTTAGCAACATGGGAATTTCAGCTTAAAAATGCTGTCAAACAAAATGTCTCGGACATTAAACAAACATAAAGATAGAAGACTTGTGGATAGATACATATAAACATGTTCATCATGTATGATTTATAGTCAAACCCCAATTATGTAACTGTGATGTCGTCTGACAACACCAAACATGAGACAATGACTGAGCTGTGATTTCAGAACGTGAGAGACAGACCATCTTTTTTAAGTATTTTTTCAGGCTTTTGCATTTATGACTTTCATAGTGAAAGACAGAGATAGACAGAGAGAGAAGGTGACATGCAGCAAAGGGGCTGTGGTCAGACTCTAACCTGGGCCAAACCTAGTCCCAGAGAATCCCCTCCACCAGATGAGCTATCTGGACACATGCATTCAGTCTGTTTTTTATTTACTTTCAAGTACAGAACCAGACAGACAGAAGGCCTTTAGGTTAGTATGAAGCCTTGGAACTGGTAACCTCTCTCTCTTCCTCTCTGCTCGGTGTGTGTTGTGTTAAGTTATTCCTCTGCCTCCTTTAGTGTGAATGACACATAAGCAGCCGTGGAACCAGTGGTTGGTCAGTCAGTCAGTCAGTCAGTCAGTCAGATACTTCCATGATTATAGGGCTGCCCTCAATGATGAATGAATCAATGATGAAAATAGTATATATT
Source organism: Caranx ignobilis (assembly GCA_021432705.1). NCBI lineage: Eukaryota > Metazoa > Chordata > Actinopteri > Carangiformes > Carangidae > Caranx > Caranx ignobilis. Next base: position 5,394,409 of record MU269986.1, read on the forward strand.
AATATATACTATATATATATATATATATATATATATATATATACTACTATATACTATATATAATATATAATAATAATAGTAGTTTCACTCATTAAGTCAAAGTTTTATCATAGTTTGTGAGTATTTTCCACAAGGTTTGGTGCCAAATTCGAATAGCAACACGATAAACTAATTAAATCGATTTTGTGTCTGGATGGGAAGCTGAAGATTAAAAACACAGCTCTCCAAACACATTAGCTGCACAAACCCCACTTTAATTTTTGGTGCATATCTGATGAATAATGCCATTACTTTGGAAATCCAAAGGGATGTGTGGAGGCACTCTTAATGCAAATAAAGAAAATGAAAAGATACGAAGAAAAAGCAGATTTGTTTCACATGCTGCAAACTGAGGCAAAGACACATCTGCCAGGTTTGACAATTTTTTTTAAAAAGTGAGTGGAAATTGATTGAGGAAGTTTGGAAATCAAGCTGTTGACCTGTCACAGGTATGGAGTTGTGGCTTGTTAGCAGAGCGAACGTCAGTCAAACTCGATGAACTCCTCTGTTGTCCGTTGAGTGTCAGAGAAACAGATGCAGCGTGCTCATTATCCTGGAGTGAACGAGAACACAGATGCTTTGGTTCTGAAAAACTGGGAGCTCCACACACTTTCAGATTTTTGAAACTTTTGGTTTATTTATGAAACCAAATAAATGAATCAATGAAAATACAAGAAAAAAATTTAATGCAGTACATGAAGTCCAGGTCCAAAATCAACACATTTTAACAAATCAAACCAGAACTTGTTTGCAAAAAGTTTTAACATCTTGTTTCAATGTTTTAATAAGGTTAATAAAGAGTCTGTCTTAATCTAGACAATATAGTATGGCAAAACAAAGTAGTTTTTCATCTAGACCTGTGCTGAGTCAGAGTCAGTATTTATGTACTTGCTACTTCTATGCTTAAAGCTCAGTCCTGTCACTTTCAGTCATTCTGCTCTATAGACTGAGTAACATTAACAGGAGTGAAAATATACACACTCAAGAATCAATAAAACAGAGAATGTTTTATTGATTCTTGAGTGTGTATATCACTCAGTATAATACCGCTGGCCTGATTTTTAAGTTTTAAAAGTAAAATTAGTGAAGCTGAAATTTAATAACAGTTTTATGATGTGAATACCAAATTTAAAGGGAGTTAATCCAGTTATAAATATTTACCAGTAGATTTTGATGCTGGCACTCTGAGTATCAGTATCATCAACATCTTGTCTTTGTCGTTCTTCTAACCCTTTTGGAGAACGTAGAGCAGGACATAGACACACCCACCATGGCATCCTGCAGGGGGAGAAGCCTGTCACCCTCTGTATCCCATCTTTCTGTCTAGTTTACATGACCTCTGACCTCTTGTTCTGTCCTCAGGCATCGTCTCCCTAATATCCCTGGCGGTTCTTTCCTATGAGCGGTACTGCACCATGATGGTGCCCACCATAGCCGACGGCAGAGACTTCCGCCCAGCACTGGGAGGGATCTGCTTCTCCTGGCTGTACTCTGTGGCCTGGACTGTTCCTCCATTGATGGGCTGGAGCAAATATGGGCCCGAGGGACCTGGAACCACCTGCTCGGTCGACTGGAAGACCCAGACGCCGAACAATATCTCCTACATCGTCTGCTTGTTCACCTTCTGCCTTGTCCTGCCATTCGGTGTCATCGTCTACTCCTATGGCAGGCTGCTGTACGCCATCAGACAGGTACGATTCTGCAAATATAAATGTTTATGGGGGGAAGGGGTTGAGTTGACTTTGATTTGTGAGACGCAGAGAAGTTGTTGAGCATTAAAACAACTTCCAGCTGTCTAGATTTGAGCCAGTCTGGTCTGAGATAGGATTGCAGCAAGTATATTCACAAGTGATTCAAATGCACACCAGCAGTGCACCTTCTGATCTGTGGTCTTAACTGATCCAGGACCGTATCAAACCCCTCCAGGCAGTCTGAATTTTCAGTGTGGGGCTGCAGAGTTGATGAGGAGAAAGAATATGAGTTCATACATTTCAAAGTCTCTAGTCTGAAAGCTTAGAAATGAAGCCACGTATCAGATGATCTCAACAATCGCCAATCAGATTTGACATCTCAACAACATAGGCCATTAAAGCTGCCAACACCAATTTATTCTGCTGTCTTCTCCTTCGTGCTGTTGCCCACTGCTGAGGTTGCTCAGGCCAAAGCGTCTGAAACCATCTCCCTCTATCGTCAGGAAATAATTTACACCTCAATGCAGGAACAGTAGAGGCCGAGACATGACCCGATTTTTGAATGACAGCAGTAATTTACATCCAGATGTTAATGCGGAACTGGTAAAGCATTGTGTCAGCTGCTGTCATATTTTCACGAAACTAAAAATAAAATGAATTCTGTCCACACTAAAGCTTAGTTCTGAGGGCACTTTTCGAAACTTTGATTTCAACTCTCTTATGATACAAACTCAGAAGATGAAGGGTGTAAGTTTGAGGCTTGGCTCGAATGGTGCAGGTTGTGTGTGGGATCTTTCCTGACTCATAACGAAGTGCTAACTAACTGAACTAGTTGTTTTGTTGTGACACATAGAGACAGGACAAGTTCACAAAAGTACAAACAGACTATTGAATTACTAGTACATGATACAAGTGCATTCAGGAGAAAAATGCTTGTGCCACTATAACTACAAAGACAGCAACAAAGTTGGGTTGTACTAATTGTTATGGCAGCCTGATACAAAACACAGCAAATACAAAAAAAGAGAAAATCCACACTAAGGTTGCATCCTAGGCAAACTGTTAATCTGTTAATTAAATCAAAATGTCAAAATGTCAGAAAAGTGAGTTTTGATGAAATGCCTTTTTTTTTTCAACTGACAAAATGGTCTCGATAGACCTGTGTTGCAAATTAATAGAAACTGATCCTTTGCATTAAAGAAGCTTTGAGATGGATCAGACAGATCTGCCTGTGTGCTATCCTCTCTCTTGCATGTGCTGGACTGCAGGTTACCTTCCACCTCCCGCCTCTGTCTTGGTCTTGAAGTTTGACTGTGTAGTTTCTTTTCACTCCAGCCTAATTTGAACTTTGCCCCCTCACTAATGATATTAGCCAGGGAACATGTTGTTGCAGGCAGATCGCTGAGGTCACACATGCATTAGCTGATTGGCATTAGCTGCTTCATGCATGCTTCACCATCACTGACTCTTTAAGCTGACTGAAAGCATCCAATCAAGCTTATATGTGCTGAGGTTTTGAGGGCATGATGGTGATGCACTTGTTTGTTCAGGTGGATCCTCGATGCTGCTTTGGGAGTTTCCTCAAAGAGTTGATTCCTCTCCACCAAATGCAGATACTGGAAGAGAAGGCAAGATCTGACCCAGGACCTGTGTCAGACTGGTTCCAAATAATAGTCTAATTGGCTTGGGTCTCACTTTGCTACCATGTTCAATATGTCTAATATGGGAGAATGGCTCTCCATCTATCATAACCACCCTGGGAGAAAATATAATAGAAAATGATGCTATTAAGTGAAAATTAAATTTTTTGAAATATAATTTGCTGATGTTAAATTGGTTAGAAAAGTATTATTGTTGGAGGTAAAAACAGTCTTTCAGGCATATGATGTGAACAATTATTTTTGGTATTAATCTTCAGAAAATAATTGCATTGCTGCTCTTTTCATATTTGTGTTTTCACTCCATTAAGGTCTGTTGTGGTTGAACTAACTTTGGACCGGGGTCTATTCAGTGTGGGTCTGACTGTGCCCTGGCCTCTCCTGTTTAAAGACCCGTATTGTATAAAAATAGACGTCCATGTTTTGTTTGACTATAAAGCAGCTCTTGGTTCTATGCTATTACTGTTATTATTTCTATTGAGCTCCTCAGATCCTCTTCTCTGAATGGCTCACTGACCTGTTGTTACTGGGAGAGGGGATGTAAAACTACATTGAGACTTATTAGAAATTAATTTGTGGTTGTCAAGTCCTAGTATGTTTTGCATATACTACAAACCCACAACTCTTTCTAATGGTAAAATGGTGAATTCTTTTACAAATCCTCATCTTCAATGTTTTTGCAGTCAGCATCTTCTAATATCCCAGGCTGTTTGTCTGTGATGATTGTACCAGTCAGACTGGCTCTGACAATGGAGGAGTTTAGAGTTGCAGTGAAACATCACTGAGGAAACAGTGGGTTAGAGGAAAGTTTGGTGCTGTACTTTTTGGTGAGAGGAGGAGGAATTTCAAAGAGTCAAGTTGGAAAGCTGAAATTAATCATTTGGAACGGGAGTAGAGAGCAGCAGCACAGAGGCTCTGTGTTCAGGCTGGTGTTAATGACAGGATTATAGACAACTGTCTTCATTAAATTCTGCAGAGACGCTTCTCTGAACCTCAAGGCTGCAGACCTCCGCACCCACTGTCAGCTAATCACAAGAGACAAAATCTCTTCATTTAGTGGTGTGTGCCTGTGTCTCTCTCTCCATGTGTGTGTACTGTAGCAATAATGACACAGTGGGCATGCCTTCGTTTTGTTTCAGGAGCGTGGGTGTTTAAATGACCTGAGGAGGAGTTAACATTCTACAATTACACGCAAATTACAAACAGCACGTTCTGAAAGTTGACAATGATATTTTTAGCCTCAGTGTGTCTCATGTAAGAAGCTTCAATGTACGCACAGTCTGTCTTTCATATACTGTACCAAATCAAATTGAAATGGTCAGATGAATGAGAAACTTCATGTGAAATGGTAAAACTGTTGGACAGTTTCCAGACTCCTGGCTGTGTATCTGTGTGGTGGTGTGTGGATGACAAGTAAAGCACAAGAAGTCGGTGTGTGACTGTTGACTGCTTTTGCTTGATGTTGATATGTTGTGATGATACATTACTTCTCTTATGTGTATCTGCTTGGCAGCTTCACGCGCACAGAGCGTGACTCTGTTCGAATGTGCGTCATATGTCTTCCCTCAACTTTGTGTGGGATGGTTCAATCTGCTTGTTTCAGTGAGCCCTGTGTGTTGATGCATTGATGCTGTTTGCACGTGGAATTTCTCACACCATTTGCCAGTACATGTGCCATACCGCTGTGGGTTTCCTCCATGCCTGGAAGCACACTGAACTTTTGTGTGTGCGTTGCCCCCCCCCCCCTTTTTTTTTTTTTTTTGCTATTAAACTGTAAAAATATGAAAGTATGACAGCTTGATCAGAAAATCAAACGTTGGTTGAAATTTCCTCAAAATTGCAAAGATTGCCCCCCCAGAGGGAAGTGGCAAGTGGTTATTGCACCTTTTCCCTCCGTCAATGCACATTTTATGGTTGTATGATGATCAAATGGTGCATTTCTGTGGGGGTGTATTTTTACGAATCCAACCTTCAGCCTCTGCCTCGACTTTTGAATATGTCCAAAAAATGGTCTAATTAAAGTAGCCCAACATTCATGGCAGATGTGATCACTTGCTCATGATTGGAACAGGAGGCCTGCAATTTCTCATCTCGTGCAGTTTTCTGAGTACCAGGTGAATTCAGCATGCCAGCAAGTGAGGCTTTTGTACATCCTGGAAATTCAAGAAATGGCTCTGTTAATCATTTATAACTGATCTATACTGCTGTACTATTAATAAACCAAGACATAACTTATAAAACCTTTGGGTGCCTAATGAGAAACCTTTTGTGTGGCTATGTCACTATGGGCCATTTGTCTTAGGTAGAGCCTCAGGGATTATTTCTTGGCCCTTTGCTATTATTGATGTCAGCCAGGTCTTTGCTGTTGGTATAAAACAATCTCAAATATGCATTTGCTTACTATTTGGATTGAATATATGTTTATATATGCATACACACCTTTAATATCTCCTTGATGCAGCCATTGATAAAGTTTTTGCTGTAAGGGAAGTCATGCTTAATTGTTCAGACAATCATTCAGTTCTGAAGGAAATTGAATAAACACATTCATAATGGTTAAAACGTGCATGTAAAGTGAAAGCTAAACGTTCATACAGTCATTACATGACTCATGGCAATGTGTCTCTATGTAAAGCTAGAGAACATTTTTCTTTGTTTTTTAGTCATTAATATTACACTTCCTGTTCACTCTCATTTTATCAGGCACAGCAGGCAGCTGTTGTAACATAAAACATGTTTGTAATGTAAATGATGAGCAACAAATGAAAAGTAATCTGGGAGTTAATATGTTACATCAACTTTATAATGTAAGTGTTGCATTCAGAGCTCATTACCCCGCCCACAAGTGCCTAAAAACAGACTATTGGAGGTTTAAAGAAACCACTTTACAAATTAATATTCTTCGACACTGTTTGGTTTCTAAACTGTTGATGCTGATCAGTCACATTCATTTTGCCATTTCCTTTGATTGCATCAAATAAACTGCCAAGCAGAATAAACAAACTACGTCAGCATGCAGTTTTGGTGCCACATAATGACACTGAGGAGAAAGTGGAGAAAGGTGTTTGTGATTCTGATGTTTGATAAAGCCTTTTTTTTTTTCTTTTTTTTTTTGCATAGGTCTCAATAGACCCACAGGGCTCTCTACAGATTACTATCTTTGTCTCATGGGTTAGTGTCTCAGTTCGCTTGAGACACACAGTGAATTAATCACTGGTGGTGATCCATTTTCATTAAACTGTCATCTAAATTACCAAACTGATAAGAGATTCAGCTCATTAGAGCAAACATGTTGACAGAATCAGACAACAAGAGAGTCGTAGATAACAACTTCAAGTTAATAAACTGATCACTATTCTAATCATATTCATGGCGTTGCTGCGATGAGGTGATTTTATATTCTGATGCTGTGTGAAGATCTTCGGCAAATTAGTTAATTAACCACAATAAAATACAACTTTATGTGGAGACAGAAACAAGATAAAATGGTCAAGGTGACTGAGATTGGCATCAGGCAGAGACTGTGTTTAATTTTGCTCTGCTGTCTGCATACTGTATATATGCAGCAGGCTCAGTGTGTGTGTGTGTGTGTGTGTGTGTGTGTGTGTGTGTGTTAGAGGGGTAGGGGTGGGTGGGTTTATGTGTTGTCTCTCTACAGTCTATAGGTGTAAAGTTACCTAAGGGGAAGATAATCCCTTGCTTATACAGCATGCATTTTTCTCCCTTGCAGAGCAAAAGCCACACACACACACACACACACACACACACACACGTATATATACACATATATAGACACATTTAAAACTCATTTCCAGAGTTTGGCAGAATGTGATTAAATCTTGCATGCACTGTATGCTGAAATCTGAGACACCAAGCAACAGTAAGAAACTGAAGGAGACACATTGTTCCCCTCTGTGTGAGCGTTCCTCATTTTTATTTGATATTCATAATCCTTGTGTTGTTATTAAGAAATCTTGCAACTCTGCGTTTAAAATATGTTAGCATGAATCTGCATGTTTCTCTCTGAGCTCTATGATTTGTTTCTTTTTTCTTATCACAGATGATATGGACTTTATTTGCAAAAGGATTTACATCTGTGACAGAACAGAAGAGCTGCAGTGCTGTTACCTCTGCACCATGGCAGCTTTGCCTATAGTGTGTGATCTAAAGTGTAGGGATTGTATTGACTATATGAGTAGTACATATTGCAAAAAGGTATTTGTTTTTGTTTTTTTTTAAACACATCAAATTATACTTTACAGTGCTGAAGTTTACAACCAGGACAGAATACCCTGATTACATTTGTGAAACTTTTTGAATCAATAGGCCTTTGATTTCCTGAAAAACTGCACTTGCACTTTTAGTTTTTCCTTTTCTGCTGTTTTATACCTCACTACATTTCAGAGAGACATGTGCTGTCTTACTGCATCAAATTTTCTCAACAGCTTCAGTTTTATGTTATGTTTCACATGCAACCATGCTATCAGTTCATAAAACGTCTCAAGAGTGGTCTTCATATTACAAATAATTTCAGCCCTCTCAGACGATGGAGCCAACATTGTCCCTTTCTGAAGGTGGCATCTGAGTGGTCTGCCCGGTCCGCTCTGTTATTCAGGTGAACACCCAGGTGTTTGTATGATGCCTAGGATGTTCACCTGTGTTGTCTTTCAGTCTTTGCTGTGTGTACAATACAAGAGATTGTGATACACCCTCCTCTGAGGCTAGACTGGATGGTACAGTGACAACACATCAGATATATACATAAAATATACATGGAAATGTATGACGTAAGATTTTTTTTTTTTTTTTTTACTTGTAAATTCATTGTTTTGGGTGTTCAACCAAGCCTGGACAAATCACACCAAGACACATATAGCAACTGGGAAGTTTTACTTTCATGACAACCTCACTTCCTTTGACACTTCTCCTCACTCCTGTATCTGTCCCTGTGGTTTACACCAATCTTGGTTATCCCTGACTTCAGCACAACATTTTTTTTCTTCCTCTCTGCTCCTCTCTCAGGTGGGTTGATGTGATTCTGTAGAGAGGGAAAAAAAGCCATTTGGTGTCAGACTTCCCCATGTGTTAATTGACATTTGTCATGCAAAAAGAAAAATGGAATTATTTTGTCAAGCTCTGCATGTTTTACTCAGGCACCATTAAAACCTGTGACTCCCTGAAAACACCTCAGCGACAGCTCTGTGTCAGTAATGTACTTTTCAGACTTTCTTCGCACCTCTGGAGAGCTTCTATCTCTGCCACCGCTGAGATGTAAATTTAAGATTCAGAGTGCTACTCCAAACTTTAGCACAAACTTTGTTCCTACTGTCCTTCCCGTCAGTATGATGGACAACGGGGCGAAGACTTTGCACCTATTCAGCTCCTACCACTGATTCAGTGGCTGCTTTTTAAATTTGTTTCACTTAGGACGACTGGGCATGAGGATTGAGTTGGAGATCTGCCCTTGGTTCAACTGGGCAAATGCACAACAGAAAGTTTTCACTCTGAATGACCTGATCAAACGACATTTTAAAGGAACTGCAGAACAATAGATGTAAATTCATAAATCCTCCTTTATTTTTTATTTTGCACTGTTCTTGGTCCCATGTGCTGCATCACTGATAAAACAGCTTGAGGAAGGAGCGTGTCCTTGATCATGTGACAGTCTCTGGTCCATTACTGACCTGACACTGTCACATGTCAGAACGTATTACAGTTTCTGCCACACCCTCCGTTCACCGACAGTAAAAATGACTCCGGGCAGTGGCTGCTGGAGGTCTGAAATATTCTTAAAACATCCTCGACACCCTCGACCACATCCAGCTGACACAGCAGCTGTCACCAGGATTGAGAGGGTGCGGTTTGCCTACACTAACATGGACAGGGTGGTTCAGTTGTCATGGTTCAAAGGGTGGCTCAAATATTAAGACCTTATGGAAAAGATGGCAGCTCCTCCACTCTGACAAGACTGTCAGACACACTATAGACTGTTTCCACTGCAGGTTAGGACTCAGCCTTTCCTGTTTGGTTCCTATCAATACTGTTTATGTGTGTGTGAACAGATAATCTGTTAATTCCACAGATACCGTTCATCTATGATTTCTTAGAGTGACCTCCAGATGTCATATAGTTAAAGCTCATTTCATTTACATACCACTTAGACTTCTGCGCTTCTTGTAGTGATATAGTTGCAGTGAGATGCTGTGTGGAAAACACTTTAAGTTTGTGCTGGAAAATAATGGTACAAAAGGGCTATAAAAGACTGCTACACACCACTGTGATGAACCTCTAAATGTCTAAACTGCCTTTAAGAAACTCCAAGGGCAACTTAAAAGCTACAAGATTTATTTTTGATCCACAACACAGATTGTGTGTATAGCTGGACCTTACTCACTATACATGAGTCATACAAACTGAATTCCATGTGATACTTGCTGACTGTTTAAACAGCCGGTTGCTACTTTTGCCAGAAGAGAGTTGGCATCGAGTTGGCATCGGCTTTGTCTTCTCTTGTAACTGGGTTTGCTATTGATGCGCAAGTTCAAATGATTAACCCAAGTCTTTTTCTGCCTCTATCATCTCTCATTGTAGCTTATTTTTGACTGTAAAATGATTTTACCGTACGCATGAATGTCGGAGTTTCTGAATGCAGTATTTGTATTGGTGGATGAGGATGTGATTGTGTGGGTTTAAATGTCAGTTTCAGCCTTTGCAGCGCCTGGCAATGGAAATTTATATTTAGATTTAGTTCAGTTGTCGGGGGAAATCTATCAATAGAGTCACTGATCTATCTTTCCTGCTGTCACTCAGGTGCTTGGTTGTGCTTGAGTTCTACAAATGAGCGAGACAGCAGACTGTTTCATAATGCAGGTTTTCAGGCTGGACTACTTATATTAAATATATATATACTGTATGTATAGATGTTCACCTGTGATGGTGTGATGACTGTGTGGAGCTGATGAGAGCGCCTTCGCTCACCTGTTGTTTCAGTTACAGTATATTGCATGTTACAGTATGTGCTGGGTGTGAAGGTGTACTATATAATAGATGAGTTTCTTTCCTTCTGTTTTTTTTCTATTGTTTTTTGCATCAATTGGTTCTATATATGAGTGCAAGAGCAGTCAGATTTGTTTAGGGGTGCAGGGACGTCTCTTTTGTGATTTCAACCTCACTGATTCTGTTACAAGGATCAAAACTTTATTACTGTTACACGCACACATCTCCCGGTTTCTACAGCTCATGATTAAGTTACAATGCCATTTATTGTTTTTCTAAAACACTGAATCACAGACGAAAGGAGGAGAGTCATTCATTATTATGATGTGCTGGGAATGCATCATTCCCCTCTGTGGTAAACCACTCGGGAATTTTTGTGCCACGTTTGTGAAGTCGAGGCATTTTCCCCAGCTGATTCGTGATAGTCTGATCCCTGCACAAGTCAGCAGCAGTGCAGATTCATTGTCAGAGGGATTTAATGTGCACCTCTGTTTCCTACTCACTGATTTGGGGCAGTATAAAATATGGCACACCATACAGGTGAATGCACAGAGGATGCTGGAGTGGATATAGGGGTGAAGGTGTTGGTGCCAGAGGGCAAGAGCCTTTACTTTCTAAAAGTTAGGAGTCTTCTTGTTGGCTCCCTCACAGGCTTTTGGAATTATTTACTGTAGAACTAAAATCTATCAGCTGTGTCCTGAGGCCATTCATCATCGGTTTTAACACTCAGCCGTGGTGGTGACTAACTGATTGGTCAGGTCACCACCACAACGCTGGGATGGTGTTAACAGAGATTATTAAAGCATCTTAGATTTTATTCATTTATCGCTTCCTGGAAAAATATGATATTACATTTTTATATATTATATATTCATATATTTAATATGATTCAATTTTACATTAGTACTGTAATATATATTTTTATGTTTGTTTTTTAACCCCTCAACACCCACTGGCGCATGAGGAGCCAGTGGGTGTTAACGGTGGGTGTGGGTAGTGACACTGCATTAAGAGGCTAATGGTTCTGTAAAAATTATAATATGAATGAACCTAAGTCCTCTGTTGGAAACAAGAGGACTGTCCCTGATAGTCCAGAGTCCTGTCGCAACCAACCATTATTTTCATTATTGATTAATCTGCCAAATACTTTCTCAGTTGTTTCATCTATAAAATGTCAGAATAGTGAAAAAAATGCTTATTATAATTTTCCACAGTCCAAGACGATGTGTTTAGATGTCCAAAAACCCAGACATCCATTATATATTCATATATACAGTCATACATGACAAAATAAAGCATTAAATCCTTTTTAGATCAGTTTCTGGTCAATAGACTTAATCAGCTGTTAAGATTGCAGCTGCTCAGACAATAGAGCTCAGCTTGGTGAGTACCAGGAGCAGTTTGTTCACAGTGTTGTATATAAACTGGCCTCAGGTACACCACTCAGGGACAGAGAAGAATTAGGTCTCTATAAATTGCTGAGTCATCATTATCTCTCTCCATCTCTCTTAAGTTTGCTTTTGTGTTTGTTCCAATGCACCAAATAAGTCTCTGTGTCCTTTATCTCAGGTCCGCAGCGTTAGCTCAGTGGTGACCCGGCGCAGGGAGCAGCGGGTGCTGGTGATGGTCGTCACCATGGTGGTGTGCTACCTGGTCTGCTGGCTGCCATACGGAGTTGTAGCTCTGCTCGCGACCTTCGGCCCTCGTGACCTCATCACTCCTGAGGCGAGCATCACGCCGTCGCTGCTGGCCAAGTTTTCCACCGTCATCAACCCCTTTATCTATATATTCATGAACAAACAGGTGAGGCATTCTCATCTTACTGCTTCTTCCTCCACCTCCACGCCTCTGCTCTGTGTCTCATGTGTGTCCTGCCTGTTTTCTCATTATACATCCTGGATGAGAGAGAGCACAGTCAGCAAAACAGCCTCTTTGTATGTGAACCTAATAGTCTCTCCTGCGTTCCTTAGTTGTTACGATGACTGTTAGATTGTGTCTGGTCCAGTTGCTGTGGTGTGGACAGTTGTGAGATGTGTTCCTTGTTTTCTGTACATAGCTAACATTGGCACAGCTGCATGAAACACCTGCTTAGTGGGGGACAGATGTGCAGGAGATCCACAAATACAGTCTCGCCAACTTTTTCAGTAATGCCAAACTTTACCCAAACCAGCCTGTGATAAGCATGAGCCTGAGATAGTTACCTGAACTGGGCAGCCGCCAGACTACAACTTTACACTGCAGTGTTCTTCAACATGGCCGCCACAGTGAGCACAGAAAACCATGCTGGGACTTATTATCTTCATTGATGGCAAGGAAGGGCATACAAGTATTATAATATTATAGTTGTAAGCAGATATTTCTGTTTATTCATGCATTTGTCAACAACTAAAGCTCCAGTGGGCAACTGGCTGCTTCAAATTAATACATAATTAAATGAGCTAATATGTTTTTCTATTGCTAGTGTAAACTTGAAAAACTGTTTGTCTACTAGCCTAGAAGAAACATTATGAGTTCAGCAGCATCAAAAAGAAACCCTTTTGTTTTACTTTACTTTCTCATGCAAACCATTGAGCTCGTTATTCTCTATCACTGCAGCATCCAGACTGCTTTGAAGAAGCAGCTCTTCCCAGATGAATTGTAACCTCTTGTATTGTAATAACAACAATAGCTAACTAAAAATCTTGAAAGATTTTCTTTTATCTGCTTATAACTACATTACAGTGGGTTATAAAGCATTTAATGCCAGTGCTTAAAAATGCTAAATTACACTAAACTTAGAGTGAGTCAAGTGTTGTGTTGTACGGTGCAATTTATCTATTATCAGAGTCATTATAGTGTGTTATAAAGCATTTATTAAATGTTTATACTATCCAGCACTCTAAATCCAAATTTAGAGTGCACTAGGTGTACTGTGTAATTATCTGTTCTCCCTTATTTAGTCCAAGTGTCAGACACCCAGAGCAGTAATTGAAGTTATATGAGATTCACACCCTGGGGAAGTTAATGTAGGTACAAGAAGACCTCCTCTCTCCATCTGTTGGCTCCTCATTTACACCTCTCAGAGTGAACACACGCTCCAACTGTCCCGCTACAAACACACATGCAATCACACTGACACATGCACACAAACGTGCAGAGACACAAAGACACAGACCTGGAATTAATACCATGCTGTCAAAGCCATAACTACATCAATGCATAACACCCATCCCTCCTCCCACCCCCTGTGAAGTCGTGATACTCATCGCTGCCATTCAAGGACACAGACATAAAAAAAAAACACTGATGAAAGAGGAAGTCATCTAGTTAACGCCGCTGACCTTCCTGAGGCCAACAGAGCCGACTGTAGCATGCTTTGTGCAGCATTTAATCATTACTACGGTCATTAGTAGATTAGTGTATAACTGTAAACAAACACAAGGACATGATTTTTCACTGCTTTGTACATTTGTCACACAGGAATCTTTTAGCAAAGCCTTTCAACTTCTCTTTGTCAGCTTTTTGAACTTTTCCCAGTCTTTACCTGCAACGATGATGGTGACCTCAGCTGAGACAGCGTTAAGTTACATCAGCATGTATTCCTGCTCTGAAAAACAGATGCCAGCAGAGTTATGTCAGACAATGACAGAGGAGATCACGTCACAGGAAACTAGAGGTTACTCAGATTATGTGTCACATGCTGATTTTTTCCTTGTTAGCATCAGTCAATCAGACTGTGAGCTGATCATTTTACATAAAACAGAGCTATAACTTTGATATTAAAATATATAAATAATTTTTACATGGAAACAAACCACATTATTTTGAATCATCATGTGAACTAGTGGCTACCACAACATGGCTTTAGTAACTTTAACAGTGAGGCAGTGGCATCCAGTAAAACACATGCACAAGTGCTGGAATTAGACCATTTAAAGTCATCCAACATCATCCATTTGTGCTGCTACAACACTCACTGTTACACATACTCTGTATTCAACTGCAACTTGTTTTTAAACTTTAACTATTACAGTGTCACATTGTGTTTTGTTTGTTCTGATCTGTCATGGAGGATGAGTCCTGTTTTCACACAAGTTATGAAAAAAATGCAATGTGACATGTTTGATGGGAAAAAGAGGAGAAAGGAGGAGAGTGAACAGATGAACGGTAAAAAGGATGGAGAGTGTTAGGATAGAAAGAGACAGGAGGATATGAGTGAAAGGAGCAAAGTAAAGAGAAACAAAAAGAAAGCAAGCAAGGTCAATGGAGGATTAAAGGAGACAGATCTTTGTATGAGAGGGACCAAAGTAAAATACAGGGGAAGAAGAAGGTAAATAGAAAAACAAAGTTAACAGAAGAGGGCAAGTTGGAAAAAAGAGGTACTGAAGAAAGGAAGGAAAGGCAGCACGGAGGAAGACGGAAAGGAAAACATAAACCTAGTAAAAGTGGTAATGAGTGAAAAAAGGCACTGTGAGAAGGACACAAAGATGAAAGACAGGTGGGAAAAAGAAAGGTGACAGGTAGGTGGAGGAGGGAGGAAGTTCTTTTTCATCTCCAAAAGGCAGCATAGCTTTGATTTTGATTAGCATGTGATGCTACTATCAGGGAACGACACAGTGTGGCGGTGACCTTTCCTTCTTCTCTCAAACATTCACACACTCTTTTATCTGTCTCTGTCTCTTTTTATCTGCCTCTACCTCCGTCTGTCTCCCAGGTCTTTTTTTTTCCTGTTGGACTGCCTGTCTGTCACTTTTGAGCTTGTGAGACATTTAACTGTCTTTGATGGCTGACTTGTTACGACAGCGCCGTCTCTGCAGGTGCCGCAGTCAGGTTTTATACGGGGTCGCGTGTGTGAATGATTAAGCTGCTAAATGAACTTTCACGGTCCACAGGTAAACACTGCATGGCGAGGCCGCGCTGTGTGGCGCTTTCAGTCTTCAGTTCCTCCCAGCCCATAACTATGGCAGCAGTGTGTTGAGGCGAGTTGAAGACTTCAAGCGCTGCGCAGGTTCACGCCCCGGACCTACGACTTCATGGCTGTTAGCACTTCTCTGTACAACGTGATGGGTTTCACACAGGTTCTTCTACTGGGAACAACTAACAATGTTGTTTTGTTGTAAATTATTTTGAGTGAATGTCTCCACTTTCTAAATGTGCATGTTTCAATTCAGTTATCAGTTAGTGATTATAGGTGTGAGACCACAGTCAGTACAGGTATAAAGTAAAGTAAGTATGTCAGGTATAGTGCTTTTGCCATCTGTAAAATCAAAGCACACACGCAGTAATAATTCTGATCTTAAGATGAAATCTATATTATTGGTGAGTGATTTTACTCTCATTTATCATCCTGTAACAGAAAGGTCCATTACATCTTCAGTTCAGATATTTATTCTCATGTTTGAATGCTTTTTATTATTATTATTCCTTTATAAATATGCAACCATCACAAACTTCCCCAGTTATTAAAATGAAGCCATGTTAACACTGTGCATCACTGGTTGTAGTAAATTCAACCAGACAGTCAGTGGTCTTTATCTATTTTAATGTCAAGAGGCTTCCAAAGGTGAAGCCATCCTTCATTAGAGCATATACATAAACACTAAGGAAAGTCTCTGTGTAGCATGAGACCCTACACAATATTATGATGTCTGGGATGCAAATTGAAATTCTGGAAAATTACTTATTTGGACTTTTGCACCAGGTTAGGTTCTTTTTGAAGCTTTGATTCAAAAGCATTTTTGAGCCTGTTGACAGCCCCATCGTGTGTAACTTCTCTGCTCCTCCATCTTTTTTCAGCCACAGGTAGCAGAGGTGACGGCACCGCACTGTGGCCTTGATACCTCTGCTCCTTCATTATTTAGACCTCCTGGTGGAGTCAATGCTCTGTAACACTCGGTGGGACCATGAGGTGAAAACTGTGCCTACAATACAAGAGGGAGACCCTGTCACTATTCATAGTCACACTGTTTCCAGCAGCTTTTATTTCATCTTCCCTTTTCCAATCACCAACTTTTCTCCTTCAGCAAAGACTCAAAGAATTCCTAACATCTGAGTGAGATTAAAAAATGTATTATGTATGCACATATTATTACAGCACACAGATATATCTCAGCTTTATCACATATCTGTTTGCCTTAAAGACACACACACACAGGCACATAGACACACATTTGCTGTGGCAGGTGAGGATTTGGTCACTCCTCAGTTTTAAGATCCAATCTCTGCCTGATTTCAGATGTAATCCCTCATGACATCAGTTTGTCCTGTTCCTCCATTCCTAGCCCCCCCCGTTCACCTCAGACATCCCTTTCTCCTTCACACCTCCCACCCCCACTTTGCACATCTATCTCTTCTGGTTCCTTCTGGGGTTTTGGCTTTTACACCAACAGCTTCTTCTTTTTTTTCTCCAAGCACATCTCTCCAATAGATTAATACACTGGGATTTAAAACACTGGAAGATTTGAAACGGAGAGCTAATTTTGAAAGCTGCACAATCTCCTCAGGGTAACAGAAATTAATTGGCTCCTATATGATGAATTGTCAGCCAGCTGCTGGAGTATCTCGGTCTAAAAGCACCACAAACCACTCTAATTTGTCATATCAGTCACTGGATGTGATTTATTTCAAAGGAGAAAAACACTGCTGGAGGAAAGTATACTCATGATGATGTAATAAGACGCACTGAGGTGTCATGTTTCATGCGGCACGCCTGTTTGATCTGCGGCGCCCTGGGGAAATGTAGTAGACTTTAAGTATACGTGTGGAACTGGAGAGTATACTAAGTACACTACGTTTATCCAGGGGAGCGCGCTGCCCGCTGGACCTGACATGGAGCGGGGGGAGACCTGCCTGAACGGGATCTGAGAAGTTACTACTCGTGCTACTTCTGCCAAAAGTATTAAGTCTTCTATCATCAGCCTGTCACTCCACACGCTGGTCCTTCTCCCTGCACAGGCTCCTGTATCAGCGGTTTCAAACATCTCCCAATCTCAATGATTTAAGCGTCTCTGTCACACAACAATACAGAGGCCAGAAAATGCCTCCTTTTATTTGATGTCTCTTTCCTTTTAATTCTTCCTCTTGTGAACCAACTATCCATTTAGATGCCCCAGTTTTGCCAATGTGACCCATTGGCAGTGGAGGTTTATCTGATGGCTGCCTTGTTGATTTGATTTGTTGAGCCACGTGCAATACCTTCACAGCCCACCAGTGGGCCTCGGCCTATATCCAAATATCACATGCTACCACACAACAACCGCTGCTACAACAACCACTGAACTTTATTTCTACTGTTGCTAGTTGTATAATTTCTCCTATGTTTTCTATGACAGGAAATACTTCATACCCACCACAGTGCTAAGCTAGTCGTTTTTCAGGTGCTGCATCTGTCGATTTTTAATCAATTGTTGATTTGACAGGAAAATCAAACACATTGGCTGCATTCTTTTAGATCAATGATGGGCAACTCATTCCACAGAGGGCCGCTGTGGCTGCAGATTTTTGCTCCAACCGAGCAGCAGCACACCAGACCTGACACATTTAATCAAGTGGTCTCAGTCTTCAGACAGCTGATTGGTCGAAAACTCTGTGCTCTTGATTGGTTGGAGCAAAAACCTGCAGCCACAGTGGCCCTTTGTGGAACGAGTTGCCTGTCCCTGTTTTGGATTCTACTTCTTACTTTCTACTACATGAATCAGATTTCCAGCTTTATTGAGTAAAGCATCTGCATTCATGTGTCTTTTCTGGTTAAACTACTTGTTACATCATAACAAAAGTCACAAGTTCAGTCTTAACGAGTATAATTTCTGCCTTGACAACCACTGCGCGTATTACCTACAGTGTAAATAATGACACAAATTGTGTGTGTGTAGTTTTACAGGTGTTTCAGGGCGTTCCTCAGCTGCTCCACCCCCGAGCGAGGCTCCACCTTAAAGACATTTTCACGGCCAACCAAGACTCTCCGCACCGTACGCCAAGAGAGAGAGCACCACGTGTCTGCTCCAGCCCCGTCCTCTGCCATGCCCACGCCCAACTCCATCCAAGGGTCCTCACAGGGAGCCAATCGCACGGCTCCGTCGCCCTCCGATAGAGGCTCTGATGCTTCCCACCACTCCACCGCTGCTAACAGCCCCAAACCTAAACTGATACTGGTGGCTCACTACAGGGAATAAGAGCAGAAGAGGAACAGCAACGTTTAGAGGGGGAACAACAAGAAGGGGCACGGGTCTCCAATTAAGAAACAAATCCTCTTAATAGAAGAAAGGAGCGAGCACAAAGTGAGCTCAGTGGGCGTCTTAAATACAAGCTGGGGCTTTTTAATCCCAGAGCACATTATCATTGCCCAGTGCGGTCGGCCACAGGGAAGCACACGAAATACCAGTCTCATCCTGCTCACCGCGGACACTGTATACAAAGCAGAAGGAAGATATGAAGACTAGGGCTAAACACGCCGTAATGCTTCGTGTTCAGATTTCAGACTCCTGCCATTAGAATGTACTTGCTGTAGTCACATCCATCGTGTGCACAAGAGCACAAGAGTTGCATTAAAGCTCACTTACCTCTCCCTGAGGTTTTGCAAAAAAAAAAAAAAAAAAAAAAAAAAAAGTGAGGGACTGCATCCGAGATTCAAAAGTGTAACAAAACTTGCAGCAGTTTGCCAAGTTTCCTGTTGGATTAGGGAACCAGGATGATTCATTTGCAGTGTGTTCTGTGGAGAGAGGTCAGGGCTTCAGGGTCAGAACGACGCCGACGCAGAGCCAACATGAAGAGGAAAAATTAATGGCTGCGTTTACCAAAAAAAAGAAAAGAGTCGTAATGCGGGCAACCACTTAAGTGATTACTCACAGGGAGACAGCTCTGCAAAACATGTTTAGAAAAAAAGGACAGAATCACAGTTGATAAGGAAAATATATTTAACGCAGGTTTTGGAAATCAAGTGTTTTTGGAATCAATTAATAAAAAACAAGCCTTTTTTTGTGTGTGGGTTCAGATGTGTATATTTTTGGAAGATTAATGAATGTGGAGCGCAGACGAGGGGGGGACAGGAGGGGAACATGTCAGCTACCAGCGAAGAATTAGCATGTTTATTAGGCCGTTATTAGTATGTTAGCAACGAACACGGAAAATAAGCACGATTGCACTTTACTGATTCAGACGAACCACGCGGAGAGAGGACGTGAAATTGCATTTATTCTGCCCCCAGTAATTCAATTATAATACATATATATATATCTAATGTACATCCATACAACTAGGTCAGGTTTTTCCCTTCTTTTATTGATGAGGCATCTTTGTTAGACCACTAAATAATGTGATTTCTTAATCAGAGGAATGATTCAGGAACATACTGGAGAAGCACAGAGGTTTCATGAACTTGCTCCGTGTATTTATTTATTCATATATTTATTTTCTAAGTAATAAAATGAGAGACGTTGTGCTCCAGTGTGCAGCGCTGTCAGTGGGATTACTCCCTCTTTTCTTCCCCCAACGATAATTGGGTTGAAGAAGGCGCTAAACCTTTTTTTCCTGACCCTGTTTCCATGCCTGATATTAGAGCATTTGATACAGAGTGTTCAAAATTTGTCAAACAATTTTATGCAATTTGGAACTGGGATTTTCTTTTCTTTTCTTTTCTTTTCTTTTCTTTTAATGTCTTTATTCAGTCTTTGCTGCACACAGGCCCTCTGTCATCAGCGCTGGGACTGCTCTGAAAGCCATTAAAGGGATATTTCACCATTTTATGAGGTAAAACTTGAAATGAAACAGAGAGTTTTCCTTTTTTAAAGAAAAACGATTTCTGTAGATAATTCATATTTTTGTTATAAGCTCTTTTGGTTGAAACTCTGACATCATGATGACAACGGGCCACACGTGTGTAACTACTGCCCTGTCATTGTCAACACACTGTCTGATGGAGATCTAGGACGGAAACGTTGCAAATAAATACTTTCCCTTTGCAAGACAAGACAGTGTGCAGGACTTTCTAACAAGAAAAACGGACGTGTGAAGGAGATTCAGTGTGTTGAGTTGTGTCTTGATGTCTCTTTAGCTGATGTTTCCCTTTGTTTAGTGGAAAAGGTGTGTTTTTGTGTTGTCTCCTGATGTATTTTCCTTTGCTTTCTGTAACATAAATGAAACCATGTCACAAGCAGATTTGGATGTCTCAATATTTATTCTACTTCACCCAAAGTGTGTGTCTCATGTGTGTACGTCTGTCTTTGTGGCAGTCAGTGCCACTTCCTCTAGTTCTCGTTCCTCTCAGTCATGTTCACATGTGTTAATTAATCCATGATTTAGGGACATTATTTAGATGGAGGGAGGAAGATTGATGTTCTAAATCACAGCCTTGGTCTGAGGGAGAAAACAAACAGCATTTGGATCGTCGGAGTAGAATATTACAGCTGTCATTCATTAATGAATAATGAGCTGACGGCTACAAACATGTACACACACAGGAAAAAAGTCAATATCATGTGTCGATGCACATCTGTGCAGCTGTTTCAGAATAAACTTTAAGAGTCTGTCATAAAGCATCTTCACGTTCTGAGCATTTAAAATACACATTGATTTCCTTTTTAAGCATTATACAGGACCTCGTCAGGCTCATGCAGACGCACGTATGCTGGGGTTTAAGCACGTTTTGTCCCAGTCCCTTTAATTGGCTAGTCCACAATGACAGTGACTAATTCATGCTCAGTGTGTGTTTGGCTGATTTGACTGATTTTCACATTTTGCTGTGTATCTCAGCAACTGCAAGGTAATCAGCAGAGTACCCTGCTTACATTACAGGAATGTGAGCTCACATGCATTTGACTTTTCAATGTGATTCAGTCCCATTCACATGCATGAAATGAAAGCATCAGAATCAGCATCTTCAAACACATCCAGTCTTATTGTAATGAACTGAAGGTGCAGCATTTGTCAATGCAGCAATCTTATTATCATTTTATTATTGTCACGTGTGATCTGAGTTAACCTGAGTCTGATGAATCTTAGTCCTCTGTGCCAGTGAGCTCTATTGTCCAAACACCTATAAAAACACTGAGTCACTTAGTCACATGTTCCTGCATTACCACTAACACACACAGACATACACACAAACACACAATCCCATACTCTCTCTCTCTCTCTCCTGCAGATGGAAAATGCACTATGCACAAAGAATGTAGTATTTCCCCTTGTTTGAGTAGTGCTGTGGCTCTCAAAGTGAGGTCCAGGGACCCCCAGGGGTCTTTGAGGAGGTTCTCACAGCTTCCCAACGAAAAGCGGAATAATTCATTCCACATTTAATTTACACAACACTTTGTGTAATAGAAAAGCTAAAAGTGGGGATCTCTAGGACAAACTCGTATCACACGAGGTCCGTGGTTTAATTTGTATCACTTATAGGTTTCTTTATGTAAAAGGTTTGAGTGTTTGGTAAAAAGTGCTCAGCTATTTTAGGAAGTGGTCTGGCCTTCCAAAACATGATACTGTATTAAGTTAATGACAAAACAAATTATACATTATCTCAGCAGACTGCCTCACTGCGTCACTACAGACTTGAAAGAAGCATTGAAATCTGCTATAGGTTTTGTAATTTGAGTGAAACCTTCAGATGGATTCCTTGCGGCTGTCTTTGTGTGTGTGTGTGTGTGTGTGATATGCTTCATGTGTTAAGACTAAGGATTGAAGGGCCCATGTCTTTATCACTTGCAGAGCCACTGATTATATAATCAAAAACAGATTAAATATAAACTGATTATCTGATATCACTTCAGACATCAGACACTAACTGCACTGGCCTTTATATCAGACTGTGTAACAAAGTGATACTGTTGTGATGGACTGTCAGGACACAGTGTTCACCCTTAAATCAAATTATACCACTGAGCAGTTGCAGGCGATAAATGTTACAAATCGGGGCAGCAGGCGTAAAACTGCTCAGCTTCAACTGGTTATGTAAGATTTTTGAATTTCAAGTGTAGATTTTAAAATAATTTACTCACGGTTTTCACACAAGATTTAAACTTTGGACTCACTGTAGCACTTAGAGGAGATTCTTAATTATGTTCAAACGAATTAAGAAAAAAAGTATTAGCCAATCAAATTTGATCTCACAGCACGACACAAAATGAATTCCTGTAATCTCATTTCTTCGTGTCATACATGAGCCCAAAACGCCTGCTGGCTCTCTTCATCTTTCAGTCTTGAACACACTCAAACTTGCTGTGTTTGTGCATCCTTATCCTTGTTTACAGGTTTGTGTGGTCTCTGAAGCATGGCTAAGTTTAATTTGGGCAGGAAAAATCATTTTGTCACCCATCCTTGGACCCCTCTCCGGCCGAGAGATCCATCTGATGAAGTAACACAGGATATGCTAAGTTCAGAGCAGCGTAATTATCAACATGGGAACGGGAGCTCTCAGTGTTAGCAGTAGCCTCCAGGAGAGACACTTTTCTCATAATGCTAAAGAGAGGAAACACAGCGGGAGACTTTTAGGCTCTTAGATATTATCAGGTCGTGATATTTAATGCATTCACGTCCCCGTTTGGCTTCAAACTTAATTTCCTCTCATACTTGTACGTTGCAGCAGCAGGAGTTCACTCGTCAAAGCTGCCACATGAGTCAGGTGACTGCCGGATTTTACACCTCAGGGGAAGTGTCGGACGATGTTTCACAGGTGCCTCGTTCACTAAAGTGAGAGATGCAGATTGCAAATGATGGCTGGATCATGTTTTACAAAGTCCTGCTGGGCTCCTGTGTGCTTGTGCATGAGTCACTAATGCTACTGCACCTCCACCCATACACCAAGGTCACCATGTCAATTAGGGGTTACGACCGCGGTGCTAATATGGTACATAAATATCAGTTAGCTTGATTAAGCAAGCCAACTTCTTCCAGTGCAAAATAACTGCTGTTTTCAATGTGGCTTCCTCATGTACGGCTGGTACCATCCCACCATAGGAATATTGGTTGGTTTCTGGAGGAAAAATGAAGCTGCAACATTCATTCTGTTGGGTGCAGACTTTCAGAGGATACACAAACAAAGATCGTCAGTAGTGTCCTGCAAATCTTTGCCCCAGGGCTTCGAACATGACAAAATTTTCTCAAATGTCACTGACACTTGCCCACTTTTAACCCTAACCCTACCCCTGAGAGAGAGAGAGAGAGTAACACCCAAGTCGTTTACTAAGCTCCTTTTATTAATGATTAAATGATAAATATTAAATATTCATGTTTCCCATAAGCAATTTTAAATGAGATGGACTGGTTTCTCACTCAGAAACATCTGCAGACTATTCATTTAGAGATTGTAGCACATACAGACAAACACTGGTCTCTCTCAAACACACACTAGAGGTTAGTCAGAAAAGATAAATGAGCTAATTTCCAGCATCATCTTATTGAGAAACAGGAACTATAGGAAAACACCTCCATTATTAACACTTATTTGACATGTCCTTAACGTGTCCCTCCTCCAACTCTGTTGTAAATTGGATTGATTGTATATCCACTAAATCGCTGCATACATCCTCATTAGCGTCGTGATAAAGAGAGGACTGAGATTCATATTGGTTTTTATAATCATTGCATTTTCAGGATTAATGTCACGTCGGCTCGAGTCAGTGAAACAATTTGCAGAGAAAGAGATGGTGGAAAAACCCAGCAGTTACAGAAACAAACTGGGAAGACTGGATCCTCAATGGTTTGGTTCTCCTGACACTGACTCAGGATCAGCTTTCAGGAGCTCTGCAGTTTTATGCACTTTGTTATAAAAGCTTAAGTTTGTTCTGCGATGGTAAAAATATTCGTTCTACTTTTAGACCTCCCTGGGGTTTTCAACTTCATAAGTCACAAAGAGCAGAGATTCACATAAACCATTAGCCTAACACCTCTTACAGTAACACCTCGTACAGAAGAAGAGAGACCTCCAAACTAACAATGGTCCTTGTTCAGCACAGCTCTATAGAGCCGGGATGTTCAAGTGTTTTACCCCTGGTGTACCACAGGCCTGTGCTATGATGCTGGATTAACTTCAGGTTTAACCTCTAACAAGTCTTATTTTACGTGTTGGGCCAACTTTTCTCCACTTACTTTCTCCACCCAGTTAGATATAGAAAGTGTCTGAACTCAGAGCTCACATTGCCAGCTCTAAAACAAACAAAACACATAATGATATTCTTTGGATTTGAAGTATCAGGAAGTGAGAAGGGAGTAAACATTACCAGCACCGTCACAACAAAAGAGACCAAATAATATAAACTTGCATGTCTCCTGCCTCATGCCTCATGATAACATGACCACTGACACACAACAAACACACAGTCCCGGCTATGTTATTTACCATGATGTTGTTGTCATAGAAACACTTTAATGTTGCGCAGAAGTGGATGTTGCTGCACCAACTGCCAGCCAAACTTAGGTCACCAGCATTTCTTCTCAGCAGAGAGGACGCGACAGGAGGTATCTCATTGGGAGCCTCCACTTCTTTTCCCTCTTAGGAGACTCTCACTCCTACTTCTTCCAATTAAGAGGCAACTCTCATTATTGCAGAAGACCAGCTCCTCAGCAGGAGATCATGTTTGTGAAGGAGGGCCCCCTCCTGTCTTCAGTTTATTTATCCCCCCCACCCCCCACCCCATCGCAGACACTAAAGCACTAAAGCTTTGTACTTGTTGTACTTACAAGATAAGCCTACCTACCACAGTGAATTAATATGTTTTTATATTTATTTCCTTTATTTGCTGCCAAGTCCGTTTGACACCGCCGAGGTTGCAGCTGAAGGAATAAGACCACAATCGTCATACACGGTGTGAGAATACTAATTTACATTTCTAATTTAATGGAATACACAAATGCAATTATAATCAACTTGTTCCTGAATGGGCAATGATGTTATAATTTGTTATCTTGCACATTCACAAAGTAATATTTGAGTTTGCTCTTTGTCAGTAAAATATGCCGCTCTGCTGCCAGTAGACTTGTCCATGTTTGTAAATGGTCATATGCTGCAAACACTTAAGTGTATGAGCTTGGGAGAGCCTGGGTTGACTTATCGATGTGTGATCAGTAATGGTGACTGTGGCTGTCAGATAATGAAATAGGTGAGGACCTCTGAATGTATTGCAGCACAGGACACACAACTGGATATGTCGATCTCAAGTGGATGTAAGGACGTTAATCTGCAGAGTGCATACAGCTGATAACGTTTTTACCTGTTTTCCTGTGATAACTGTTAGCCATGCGTGCTTTTACAGTAAATAAACAAACCTCTACCTGAACCCTGATCATTTCCTTCTTCAGCAGCTGTTGATGAGAAATCCATAACAAAACCACTGCTCATTCAGACAAAGGTAGAGTTAAAACGTATGGTTCATGTTGTCAGGGTAGAAAATGGATTTCTCCACCCTGAGCGCATTAGCTCTTGATTGGAAAGTAGGATTATGGGTGTTGAAAATCTGCCAAAATTAAGTGATAAATGCAGCTATTTATGGCAAACAAATTATTCTAAAAACAAATTATGGGATTAATGACAAATCTTGCACATAACCGAGGTGAGAGCATGTGAAGGGGACAAAATGAGTGAGAGATGAGGAGGATAAAGCTCAAAGTTTACATCAGAGTCTGACAGTAGTTCTGATGATAAATGATATCCAGCAGGTCAAAGGTCATGGCAGTAGCATGAACATAGACTAGTATAGATAGTGTAGTAGTGGATTGTTTGTGTGTACTAAGCAGAAAGACATGTTTTTATTCTATCAAAGGGTTCAATGTGCTAATAAAAGTTCAACTATGACATACTGCACTAATTAGAGTTAATTAGAAGTAGACATTGATGTGCTGAGTAAAGAAAAAAATGTTGTAGACTATAAATAACAGGGGCCTGTTATTGAGCCTAGAGGGATACAACGTGAGATGCTAATGAGATGGATTACTTTGTTCAGTCATATCAGACTATGGTACAATAATATTTACACTAAAAGCATCTTCAAAACTCAGTGACAAAATTGCTGATTCCCCTTCAGTTACATCACATCAGTTTCAATGAAACAATAGAGTGTGTGTGTCTGTGTCTGTCAGCTCTATGGAAGGCAGCACTAAACTCTAATAGTTAAACCACATAAAGCTAAAATATCTCCCAGCATTTACAGCTGGGAGCCTGGCATGAATGGTGTGACTGCCTGTTTTTACATTTTGTGCAATGATCCATTACAGGAACATTTGAATGTTTAACCAGGGACTAAACTAGCTATCGCTGAGGCCTTTCTCCTCCAGCCTCATATTATCACATCACAGCTGCACTCTGTTGACAAAGTTAATGTAATAGCAAATTGAAATTTGTCAAAACCGTAGAGAACAACAGTTACCAGATGTTATTAAATGAGGTGTGCATACCATCATTTCATGACGAGGAGGGGGCCATATCGCTGACTGTAAACAAACCTGAGAGGTCAACTCAGTGCATCATATCCTTTCTCTATAGAACCAGTGGACTCAATTTCTCCAATACTCATAAATGTGATCGATATAAATTATAATTTCATACATTTTCATGAATACTGCTGGTGCCAGCAGGTCAGCAGTCATGTATGTTTCAACTCCTCTGTTAATTGTGACACACATTTCATGCAAATTTCATTGTCTAACCCTTATTCGGATGTCAGAAAGGTTTACAGGAAAAGGCTTTCAGAGGCTGTTTAACAATGCCACAGGCGTTTGAAGCATATTGACCCTGATGCCACCATCTGATAAACAAAAGGCCAGAGAAACAAAACACAGCCAGACTCCTGCTTTGGTTCTCACTGTCACCCTTTTATTATTATTATCATTATTCTGTCAGGCAACAGAAATAACTTCATAAACAACTCACAAATACTATTAATCATGCAAGACACCATTCCTATGCTGCTGCAGATTCAGATCAAAACAACAATTTATGATTACAAATGTTATCAATACTAAGTAAATTTCATTTTTATGGAACATTGGAAATTAGTTATCAAAAATGAAGTTAAAGAATATTATGCAATCACTAATAACCAAAACTTTGAGTTTAGCTTTCAGACCCAAAATGTTCTTTTAATGCTGTCTTATCTGTTCGATTACATCATAACATTGATGGTACAAACATGTTCTGTGTGTTTCTTTGTTTTTTTTGCCTCACTGTCCCCTCATCTCTTTGTTGTATAATGACCATGTGCTGCTAGTCTGCAGTCACAGCTGTGAGCTTATACTGTAAACAAGACATCTTAAACACACATACGCACATACATATTCATGCACATTCATCCACTTTTTTTTCTCAGGAGCTCTGAATGAGCTCCCAAAGGAAATGTCAAAGTGCACGGTGAGTAATGAGAATATTCATCACAGCACATTACTCACAAACAGCTATGCAACACACAAACACACACACACACATACACAGATCTATACTTGGGCACACACATGCAACATGAGCACAGGGCCATGTGACACTTGTTTATTGTCCTGCCATTCACTTCCATCCATCATCTCTCACCTTTCTGCCCTACTCTCCATCCTGTGCCTGATCACGACTGTCAAGACAGATGCTGCTGCTCATCTTCACCTTATAAAAACACATTCACCAATATCCCCTCAGGGTCCTGACTGAATGCACTCACTCCCTCTCTCTTTATCCTCTGCACCTACTCTCTTTTATTCTTGTTTGTTAACCTTGTGCAAGAGTTGTAACACTCTCTGTTTGCTTGCATTCAAAGAAATGAAGTGGTGACAAAAGCTTTCACATTCCTGGAATGTGAAAGCTTGAAGGAAGAGGAGTGTTTATGTCATGAAGCTTCCAAGAATCAAAACCCATGAATGGAAACCTGTGTGGTCTCTCACAGCTGATTTGATGTCCTGTGTTGTATCTCTATTCTACCTCTTCTTTATTTCTTTATTTAACAACAGCATGTTCTTTATTTTATAGATAACAGGTGAGGATGAACCACCTATGAACTATTAACAAAACGCAGCAACAAATGCAATAATTTTGGTCGTAGATATCCTCTCTATCTCCTCTCAAAGTGGGTTGTGGTTTGTCTTCAGGGTGTTGACCAAGGTCATTTGTCCTAAAACAGCAGGTGCTTTTCTTCTGCTACAGATGGGAGAGGTGTCACTGTCTTGTCGACAATACCCAAACAATAAAACAAATAAAAAAGACATCTTCTGACAACCAACTTTTAAAAAAGCTGCAAACCCCTGACAGAAAGTGATGGATCAGACTCTTTCCTAACATTTTTGCACCTAAAAGTGAGAATGAAAGAAGTGTTTTATTTTGATCTTGACATATTTGGCACTGCACAAGCAAGAGAGAGATAGCTATTAAACTGAAGGCATTATCAAACCTGTGCTGTTTATTCTCTTTGTTTACAATTTGTCTGTGCAGATACGATCACAGATGCACTTTATATCCTGGGATTCAGATCAGATTCACGACGATGCTCTTAAGGATTATCTTCATGATCGATTTTAGTGTTTTGCTTGTTTTTCAGTCCCAAATGTCAGAGTAGCGTGTGACTTAGTCCTGTTTCCCCCTGTAAAATAAATCTGTATGACAAATTCACCTTTGTGCATGAGTAGAAAAGAAATAAAGAACCATCTGTCCTCCAGCTGGACACTGTGGAGAGACAGGGTCAAAAACTTGTACTTGTAACTTCAGCCTCGCACACAATGTGGAAACTTTGAGACTTTTACACCTATAAATCTTTGTGCTTTGTATGGAGATGTTCACAAAAACTCTTCTTTTCACAGTGTCTCTGTCAGCCTGATGTATTTTACAGGTTTACAAAGGTTAATTTACAGCTACAAACCTTGGGATCACATCTTTGTTAGATTGTCTGATTGTCTCATCTCACTTGATCTTTGTGTCACTATTTTCTATACTTTTTATGAAACACTTTTCTTTTGTATACTTACTAAAAACTTTCTGCATAAAAGAGTTCTGTTTGTTTTGTGTTATTAAAAGCATCCAGCTTTTTATTTCAGCTACATCACAGTCTAAGTTGAATGGAGGTTAGAGTGCATGACAGATTGCCCTCATATATTCAGGCTGATATCCGCCTTGTTTTGCCCTTGTGCTTCAGGTCATTGTCATGTTGAAATGTAAATCTTAACAACCGTCTGAAGTGCTTTGTGTTGTTCTTCCCAGTCTCTGATGCAGAAACACATCCCAGCAGCATGAAGCTCCCAGCATCAGTGCCGATTATTCAGGAAATGAGAGGGAACTGCTTTTTGTCAGGACCTAAAATTTAATTTGTATTTGTTTTGATCTCTAAAGGGCTTTATGTGAAACCTCAGATGAGAAGCCACTGCCAGTTACAGAAGTGCCACGCACAGTTGTTTTCTGTCACTGCAGAGGAAATGTTCAGTGCAGTGAACTGAAGCCCTTCTCAGACAAGCTCTTTATGTAAAACATCATGAAACTCAGTGAAAAAGCTTTTAGATACAAGTCATATGAGTGTGTTGAATCTACTGATATTTCTGCAATGCTTCGTGCAGTGTGGGTTGGACGTAGTCACATTAATATACAAGCATAAGCAAGACTACAACATCTGGACAGCTGCAGCCTTGAGATCATCCTGCACCACTTGAGAGGGCTGTTCAGATTTACATGTCAACATGTCAACATGTCAATATGACAACATGACAACGACCTGTGGCACAAGGCCAAAACAAGGCAGACATCAGCCTGAATATATGAGGACAATTTGTGATGCACTCGACCCTCCATCCAGTGCACTCCTCAGCTGAGTGTTTATTCATTTCAATGATGAAGAAACAAACATCTGAGATGAAAAGTTGAACATATGAGGAAATCTTTCACACAGGGGCCAACGACCTGATGAAGGCTCCTGCACGCCAGCACATAGACCCGCCTTTCCCCTTGATACTGTTGGTATGTTTGCAATAGTCACAGGAAGATCATGTTGGTCCCGATTGAACATAATCCAGACTAATTGCTTTCATTTTAAAACAACATCTTAAATAGGAAAAACTAACTCCATCTGGCCAGTGTCAGAGCTCTGTATCAGAAATAAGCTCTATCCATGCTGACGCGCCTGGAAACACACATCATCGTTCACATACACTGGGGTGTGTGTGTGTGTGTGTGTGTGTGTGTGTGTGTCAGTGGCAGATTCTCTGCTCTGCAGTTGGATGGATAAGTAGCAGAAAATACTATGAACGAGGACAAAAAGTAAGATGAGAGATTTCTTTGTGTGGACTGACAGCGAGGTGGCATTGTTACTGAAAGTGTAACTTCTAGTTGAGAAGCAGGTTGTGACAGGAAGCAAACGGTCTGCATCACCGTTTTTCAGACTGAAACATTTCCTGAAAAGCTTTTAAACTGAAATGAAATAAGAATATAATGCAATATAAAAGCACATCTGTAGCCTTCCCAGTGTTTTAAAGAGGAACTACGCTACATTTTTATCTTCATTAAAGAGCTTCAGAATAATTGGGATAATTACATAAATGACTTGTAACTTGTTACAGGTAGAATGGAGGCTCTCTGTCTTCCACCTAGCATCTCTTGGCAAAAAACAAACGCTGCAAGATCAGAGCCTCCGACCCGGTGTCCCAGCTCTCCTCTCAGCAGCACCACGTCAAAAATTCGGCCCACAACCAGTAATCTCTTGTTTATGACAGATAAGACTACACAAATATACACATTGTAACACGTATATGATAATTAACCGCGCTCCATGGATTGCTTTCTTGCTGGCTTCATTCAAAACAAATGCACACGGCCAGGAGGAGGGTTAGCAAAACAGCGGAAAAGTGACCAGACTTGTATAAGTCCCCTTTAAGAAAAGAAATAAAGACACATTTGTGATATTTCACCAGTCTCACATTGTTTTAAACATCATTTGAATATTCACATAAAAACAAGTAGCTTCAACGCTCAGTAAATGAAACCACTTGAATCTTGAATCCGGTTTCTAAATACTTGAAGCTGTTAAATGTGATTGGTAATGTGTGTGTAAATCTTACTGAGCGATATTAAAGTCAATGTATCAAACACTCTGAGGTCTGAGGCTGCAGCTAATGTGAACTTTATCCTATTGTTCTTCTAAAATAACTGTTTAAATAACAATAATCTATTTTTCCTCTCTCTCTCCATCGTGGGGTAAATGTGAAGGGCCTCGGGAGAGAGGAGGAGGAGGAACCATCTGTTGCTGTTTTAAACAGCTGCTCTCCACTCTCCACACACACACACACACACACACACACATACACACAAACCTGAGGCATTGGTGCTCCAGATGGCACAGTTTCATGGCCAAACATGAAAAGTTTGGCAAACATGCACAGACATAAACGGACCAACACATTTCAGACACATACTCAGATCAGGGTGGACAGTGCTGAGACAATGAATGCTCCACTTTCATGACCCCTCAGATTTATTTCTCACAGAGCGCTATTAATTTGCTGCTGGCTAATTAAATGTGTAAAAGGACAGACACAATGAAAGCTGCTCTCAGATAAATCTAAGTTTGGATAATGGATGAACAATCATTACCAGACTGGACTAGGAGGTGGAAAAAACACCATCACACACTTCAGTACATGAACACACACACAAACACATAGGCCTACACACCTGGTACACACCTGGCCAGTGTTTTATAAAGTGATTAATATTTAATCAGACACGCTGTTAGCGAGGGATGCGCCCCCTGTGAGCGGCACCATGATGAATGAGTGCTCACGGCGAAGGATAGCAAGATAAACACCAGAGCATCGCCAAGACGACAGCGGGGAGTCGGGCACATCTATCACACCAAGGTTGCCATGACGACCTGTCGCCAGTTGTCGCCTGGCGACCGCTCCACGTCGTTCGCCTCTGAAGAGCCGTGGCCCTCAAGCGACGCGCGACGCAGGATCCAACTAATCACCAAGTTCAACAGTGACAAGAGGAGGAAACAAAGGCACTCAGACTGAGGACAACACAGAGACAAACACAGAGGAGTGTGTGTGTGTGTGTGTGTGTGTGTGTGTGTATGTGAGACATCTGGCCATGAAAAAACTCTCAAAACTTCTTCTTGGTTTGTTTGTCAAGCCTCAACAACCAGATGAGCTCTGTATGTTTGTGTGTGTGTGTGTGTGTGTGTGTGTGTCACATTGGGAAACGGAAACAAAATTGCATTTACATAATAATGTCTGCATGTGGATTGCATAATTGTCTCCAACATATTTAATATCTCCCAAGTAATTACTAGTGATTTTCATGTAAATTTGGTATGAAATTAGTTCATGGGGCTTTTTTTTGTCTCTGAGCGACCCTGCTTCATGACGATAAGACGACCCCCACCCTACCTCTCCCTCTGTATCTCTCTCTCGCTCTCTCTCTTTTTGTGTGTCTCTACAGTTTTCTCTTCCTTGTCCTTGTTAAAACAGTTTCTGTTTCCTCAGGGAACAAGAAGAAAGAACCTTAATGACTGAACTAGAAAGAGAAAAGATCCAGTGTCTTCAGTAAGAAAAAGCCCACGGGGGGGTGGGGGGTGGACAAATTGCCACTATTAAACCATTACATTTGTTTGGACAGACAATCTTGGGTCAAACAACTTTAATGACATATTGAGTGAATTCAACCTCCATTAACAGAAGTCTGACACTCACTGCCCCCGGACAAAACCAAACAGGACTCCCCCTTCAGCTGGAATGTATCATATCTTACTCTGGGAAATTGAGAATAAGTCGAATTTAAAATAAGATCACCACTGTGGGGTGAAGCGTAATCAGGAAAGCACATATTCTACCTCTCAGTGTCTAAGTGCATCATAAGTTTTCACCACAACCCAACTGAGAGAAATGTGCACAAGTGGAAGTGTCGAGTGTTAAACAGTGACTCATCTGCATTGCTTCTGCAGGTGACTTTGAGTCAAGAGCAAAGCCCAGCTGCAAGAAAGTTGCCAAACCAAAGGGGCAGGAAATGAACAGAGGATATTAACTCATATAGACAAATCCCCTCATGTTAATGTTGTGGAATCTTCTTCAGTGTAATCCTGCAGATCTATAGAGCCAGTGTAAATCCTCCTCTGAAAATCGCTGACTCGCTGTTTTCGTCTGACCTCTTCTACTGTGAGTGGGGATGGATGTGTGTACAGCGGCGATGCGCGCAGGGGGCTCCATCACACATCTGTGAGTGATACAGTGACGCATGAGCAAACATCTGCATCACCTCTGGAGAGTTGATGCTTGTTAGACAAAACCGTAAAAACTCTGTCCTGAGTTTTATGTGTACGTCTCAGATGTATTAAACTCAATCTGAGGTCATTAGTTCTTGTCCAAACAAAAAGACAATGAGCGAGTGAGTTTTTATGGTCTTTTAATTGTTTCCAGAAAAGTTGATGGAACAACTTTCTTTCAGATTTTCACACTGCACACTTGTCAGTATGAGGAATAATGCTCGTCATGTTTTCGAAGCGAGTCACAGCTAATTCTATTTTCTATCTCACAAAATAAGTTTGGCAGCTTTTTGAGAGTGTTTTTGAAAAACCCATCCAAATGATTCAAGTCATTAAGTTTTCAAACATTCATTACACTCTTGAGCTGCTTCAAAGACGTGGAGAAACCAGATTTCCAAGGTTTTGCTGACAGTCTGACGTGCCAGGATTATTGCTGTTATTGTTGTTATAAGCCATAAGTGCTCTGAGGACAGCAGATATTCATGGTCCCAGGAAAATAAACCCTACAGCAGATGATGCCTCCAATTAGTTTCTTGTTTGTTTGGTTTTGTTTTCATTGTCTCAAAACTGTTTAATTTCCATGAATTTTTCTGCACTCACTGATGTCAGACATGTAGCAGCTGTGTTGCAGTACAGTGTCTCTGACTCAGGTTAACTGATCTCATACTCCTCAGGACTAATGAGGGACTTCATTCAGTCAGGATTTAAAAAGGGCAGCAGGTCCTGTGTGACCTTTAACGTCTTCCACCGCCAACAGGATCATCACAACGCTTTCGTACAGCTCTATGACCAAACCGGCGCTAACGATCTGTGACGAAACAGGACAGCACGCTTCTGTATGATAAATATACCTCCCTGACTCACAGAGACATGGGTGAAAAGAGGTCAGCAATAATTCAAGGCCGATTCTTTTCTTCTTCACATCGTGACGCCTCTGTCATCGTCAGTGACGTGTGCTGGAATATTTCTGCGCTGCTCTTGCCTGCTGTGTCTGTTTCTGTGATATTCTGCTCATCATCAACTCTCGCCTCTTCTCTCTCTTCCACTTTTCTCTCTGCTTCCTTTCTGGTTCTTTAAACCTTTTTTTCCCCATTGGTGTTTTTGTGAGCTCACATTCACACTGATGCATGCAGCCTCCAGAAAATAGCCATATCCTTCTTTCCTCATGTTACCAGACTAACTATCAGCCACACAAATGAAAGCAGTACAACCTTAAATGGTGTTAGGGACTTGACTTTTCCCAAGCAGCTGCAGGTAAATACAGGATTAGGTACAACTATGGACTGTGACTGCCCTCAGAGTCCTGTTGTAAATAATGAGCCTTTGCACAGCTAATGACAGGACAGAGGTGTAAATGATGAAGAGTCATTAGTGTGACAGTGTAATCTATTGTTAGTCTACACAACACATAATCAGCTTTGATGTGTGCTGACAGCATCAGGAGTGACTGACGTGCACGTTGTCCTCCCCTGCACCACAAGAGGGAGTCCCAGCTGTTGACTGTGTTTGTGTGTGTGTGCGTGCGTGGCACGCGCGTGAGTGTGTGTATGTGTGAGGAGAGAGAAAGAAAGAGATCCTCACTCCTAATTATATCTGAATCAGCTGGCCTCCAGCTGTTGACAAAATCATACCTCCTGCACTCACACTGTCTCTCTCTCTCTCTCTCTCTCTCTCTGTCTTTCACTCGTTCTTTCTCTCTCTCACCATCATTCACTTCTTCACTCAGTCAGATGGACTTTGTCTCATGCTGTTTTCTCTTTGATTTGTTTCTTTATATTGTCTGTTTTCCCTGCAGGAATCTGAACACATATGTACAGACACAGGCCCCTGGACTCCTTTTGCAGCACTGTGATCTCTTCTTCTCTCTCTTCTCACACACTGAAATGCTTCTTGGCCCTTCTCACTGTTACATGTAATAATCAAGCATATTTTAATAGATGGTAGTGTTGTTTTCATATCATCATTAGCAAAAGATGATGCTGGAAGCTCAGCTTTCATGTTGTGTTGTATATGATCAGGTAGCCATAAAAAGCTTCACTCTTTATTACCTGCACACAATAAGTGGTCTGAACTGCATGAGCTGCTTGATTGATTGTGTCATTGCTGTCTCTGTAGGACTGTTACCACCACATTAGCATGTGTTCATAGCCTTATTGTAACTCCTCTGAGCAAACTACTGGGGTTTTACTGTTAGATTCCCTGGCATAAAGTATAACAGTCATCTCATTCTGTGTATACAGGCTTTTAATCAAAGTGGGTTCCCCTGAGGTGACTGTAAAAAAACACCAGTCATGTTTGATTTTCTTTCTTCTTACCTTATCTTTCCTGTTTTTGTCATTTCTCTAGTTTATGTGACAGTCTAAGAACTGGAGCCGAAGCCTTCAGAAGATCAAAACTTCTTAAACATTACACTCAGTTTGGATGTGGCCTTCATATATGTACATATATCCTGATTGCCCATGCATTTTTAAGATATTGTCCTATATTTGCTTTTGACATTTCAAGGAATTCAAGCAAAATCTTAAAGTGCTTACCAAGCATTTACATTTGGTTTTAGTGAACATGGACACATAACCCCTCATTTACGAGAACAAGTCTAATAAAGACTGTGACAATGAATCCTATGTAGTAGTGTAATGTAGATACATGTCACATAAAACTAACCCTAACCTTGAGGATGATGCAGTCCAACAAATTTTTCTGGCTGAGACTGCAGAGCCTGGTGGTCCAGACAATGATGAATCTGATTTAAAGATCAGACACATAAATGGACCCAAAAAATTGCAGCAGCGTTATGAAAGCTTGAAAACATTTGTTCTGCGATGTGTCACTGGAAGAACCTGTGCACTGGTTGAGGGTAGCACCTTTATTAGTGAGATATGTGTTTCGTGAGTCAGGTTTAATAATAAACTGGACACAAAATAGGAAGACACTGAAGTGAAACTGGTAAGGTGAAACACAAGGATTTATTTGAACACAAGAGAAAGTCAGGAAAACAGGGCACCAACACAGATGAACCGACAATGGGAAAACACTGATGTGAAACGGGACACAGGTGGTGCAGTCAAACACAGGTGAGACACATGAGGTAATCACAGAAGGCTGTACACAGGAAGACAAAACCCTGAACTTCAAAATAAAACATGAACTAAACAGGCAAACAATGACAACAACACACTCTGAGTGTAGTTGACCAGTCTGTCGTTAAAGAACTTACATCTGCTCTCTGCACCTGTGGTTTAAACATGGCTGCCCAGTGTTTCCTCCAGTGCTAATGACCTTTTGCTCTTTCACTGGTCACTCTAGTGTAAGCAGCAGTGGAGGGCTGACTGCCAATTTCTCAATGAGGAAGTGAGTATTACAGGTTTATCACAGGTCAAAAAAAAAAAAAAAGTCCAGTGGAGTAACAAATTTAATCTGCTGTAATAAAGCTCCACTTTGTATCTGTATTCACTGTCTTACATTTTCAAGATAAACTGCAGTCATTTTCAGATGTTATCTCTAAATTTCATAGAGACAATATCCTTCAGAGGAAAAATCTGACAAAGGGAAGGGAAGAAGACAGACGATAAGCAGCTCTGTGATAAGAAAGGAGACAAATCAATAACCTGCAGTCATGAGTTCACTTGCAGTGGAGAGCAAATACAGCAACTTCTTGGCATTCTGGTGCTGGGGGCTTTTCCTGCAGCTAACCTAAAAATGAAGACATCAAAGAGATTCAGGATGAAAATGACAGCAAACATAATCGCAGGGCTCAGATTTAGACCGCAGGCACATGTGTGTTTCTAACCCTGTGGAAATACAACAAAAGAGAGCAGCAGTGCAGGGCGGAGGGAGGACGCCAACAAGGACGACACATTTCCTCAAGCTTCCAGATCTGCTGCACTTCCCAGTTTGTCATGTCGACCTGGAAACACCTTGTAGCTTCATGCTGGAAAACCTGCAACAATATTTTAACATAATTTTTTATAACAGTTACAGAATATGATATGAGGATCAACATTAATATTTATGTTTTTAGCTACATTTCCCAAAAGCTCTAGATGTTTGCAGGCCACGGGTGGTGTTGCCATAAATATTAGGCTACTCTTCACATCAATGAGTCAAGGTCTTGATTTATGATGGAGAATGAACCATGCATTAACATACATTTACTGAACGTCTGACTCTCACATGACCACCTCTGTAGACACAGTGGTCTTGAGATATCAAGTGTGATGTGGTTACCATGATGAACTGTACCTAGAGTGGTGTACCTATTATCACCATGGTTACAAAATGCTCTGACGGTCATGTGTTGATTCAAGTTTAGGCACAAAGACTATACTTGGTTAGGACGGATAAAGATGGTGACTTGGGTTAAAATGAGCACTTCTTCAACATACATGATGACTAACTTTAAAGAAACAACATTATACTACATCACTTAGTTTTCCCTCTGCACCTGTCAGGTTTTTATAACTTTACCTATATTCGCCTGCTGTCAAAGCACCAGAATGTGTCCATCATGTGAGCACATTTTGAGCTGTTGCTCAAACTTTTCCTTTATCTTTTGCTGTTTAAGGTCATTTGCTGACAGATTTGACTTCTTGAGTATGTCTACATCTCAACCACCGTAAAGGTTGGGCTGGCATTTCCACAAATGCACCACCTCTCTGCCAGATAATGGAATAAAAGACTAAGAGCTTGTTCTTCTTCCTCTTTGTCTTCTGTTTGTTAGTTAGATTCACCGTAATGAGTTTACAACAAAAATCCAAACCATTTTCAACAGGTTTTACAGTAAATAGAGGCTCTAATGAAGAGGCAGCCCTGTGATCCTCCTTGGCAGTGTAGGCTATGCAGCAGAGAGTGATGGGGATACTAAACTATTAAAACTGAGATGGAAGTACGCATAAAGGATTCAACTGTCATGTCTTTCAATTGGTTATTCCAGCAAATTAATCCTTGTACCCACAGCTGCTTCTAACACTGCAGTTTAATCTGAGTAAAAGCTGATCAGGTAAATACTGATGAATGTATTCTGTCGGCCAAGGTCAAGGTGTACAACTTCCAACAGCATCCTGCTGACTTTTCCAGTAGAAAAATAACAAACCTTCATGACTGTAAAGTAAATTAGCAGTCAGCCCAGTCATCCATCAGTAGCTGCAACTCTGCTGACTTGTTAAGACAGGAACTGACTCTTTTACCTGAGTAAAATACATATTTAATGAGTACATCTGAGCTGACTGTAAATGACCAGTGCATTTATAAATAAATGTTCATGTTTTTCAGATTGTATCACATCTATTTGAATTAATGGGTCGTACAAGCCCTTGATACATATTAAGGGCTTTATCCACATCTGAACAGCCTGTTGGGTAAGTTTATACCCAAGTGGTCATTCATTCATTTTCACACATGTTGAGCAGGATGTCACTGTAGGTTCATATGAAGTGACACTAGCAATAGCTACAAATTCTGTCAACTTGAAAATCCAAACTGATGTGAAGTGAAATTCTGACAGCAGCCAGCACTGCCTACACAACATGTCACAGCAAGGTGACAAAAACACAACAAGCAGTTCTACAGTCACTCTAAATGTGATTAATGTCAGTTAATCTCAGTTGGTGAATTATAATTGAATATAGTGAGTTTGTAGTTGAAGGAAAAAACTGAAAAAAAAAAAAAAGTTAAAATGACAAGCTGATTAATCTGATTATTAAATTTCTAATAAGAAGACAAAATGAAAAATTTTCGGCTAAGTTTTGTAATTAAACGCACATTT
The DNA here is from genome assembly GCA_021432705.1 of Caranx ignobilis. Classification (NCBI taxonomy): domain Eukaryota; kingdom Metazoa; phylum Chordata; class Actinopteri; order Carangiformes; family Carangidae; genus Caranx; species Caranx ignobilis. The sequence goes on from MU269986.1 coordinate 5,433,734, forward strand.
GGTATGAGAAAAAACTTCATCAACTTTAGCTGCAAAGTTTTGCCATCTTCATATTAAAATGCCTCTCATCAACACTGTGGAGACCAGTCAACTGCTCCCACATATTTTTGTGCCCAGTGGATGAAATGATGATGCACTGCGGAGACAGGCAGTTCACTGCTCACTGACGTTTTTCATGATGTTTCACATCAGTTATACCGAGCTGTGCCGCCACACCTGACAGTTTCTCTAGTAGCCCATGTGGTGTATTGCATATCCATTTCTCATTGTTATAATTTACATCATATAGTGGCCCTTCCTTCCCTCCACTGTCTCTCTTTGGCCAACTGGCCGGGGCAGATGGTCAGCCTCCCTGAGTTCAGCTCCACTGAGGTTTCTGCCTCTTTAAAGGAAGTTTGTCCTTGCCACTGTCGCCAAGTGCTCGCTCATGGTCGCAGCTTTTGGGTCTCCATAATCAATCTTTATGAAGAAAAACAATGAGTGCTGCTCTGTTTGAAAAGTGCCTTGACAACTTGTGGTGTGACTTGGTGCTGTATAAATAAAAATTGGCTCAACTCGACAGTACATTTGTTTTCATAACTCACTTTTGCAGAAAACTCTTTCAATAATTAATGATTGTTATGTAACGTGACTTGATGATTCTTATTGTTTTTTTCAAAAGTATTAGTATAAGTAGCAGCAGTAGTAGAAGTAGTGATATTAGTAGTTTAAAGAAAGGAAAGAACCCAGTGGATGAGTAATAAGTAGTATAATAGTAGTTCTCAGTGTATACAGCACATGTCTTGACAGCACTCTTTCTTATTTCCCAGATATCTCTCCTATATGAATCCAGAGTGATGATGATGACTGTGGTGAAGTCTTTCAGTGATATAGTCTTTCAAAGCCCTGCACGAACTCCCTATGGGCCTCTGAATGGCAGCTGCTGCTTCTGTGTTTGAGAGCTGTTGGATCAATAGAGTCAAGCCTCTGCTCTCTCCAACCCTCCTCACGCTGTGTGTATTTGGAGCTGACTGAGAGAACCAGTGTGTCAAAAGATGGAAGTCAGAGGAGTGCAAGAAGAAGCCCTTTGAAAACAAGATCTTGCCCCATCAGCGGAGGTTCAAGTGTTGTTTGACGTGGCTGACAAGAGAACCTGAAAATCAATGGAAAAGAGAAGGGAGGGAAAACATTCAGCCTGTTTGAATACCTCACCATTTGTTTTATTTGTTTACTCACACAACCACACAGTTTTGCCATTATTAAGCCATAAATCAAAGGTTTGATGAAAGTGATTCCCATGATTTATCTTTGCAATTTCAAAAACCGTTTCATCTTCTGATTTCATTTTAAAATCATGCAATTGTAAGTCGAAGATAGAAAAACAAATTTTCTTCTTTCTGGTGTTTTCATACAAATGAACAGTGAATTGGAAGAAGCTGCATTCAGTAGATGCTTTGATCAAGTTTTAAACATCAGCCAATTTACTGGTGACAAGAAGCACCACTCTGCCTGATCCTTTGTAGCGCTGTCAAGTCAAGTGAGAAAATATATTTTCAGCTCCAAGCTTTATTGAAAATAGATTGAAGCTGGGGTTTGGGGACTCTAAATGTATAGCACAAACCTTACAATACAAACTGGAGGAGTTAGAAAGATGCTGGCATCAACCAGATAGTGAGGGTGTTGTGAAAATATGCTATATAGTATAATAATATGATTGTTGCCCCATGTTGCATCACTGGACTGTTATGGTCAAGTCAATCACGTTGAGTCACAGTTCAAGTTTCAGTCAATAAAATGCAAAGAACAGCTTTCAAGAGCTTTTTATTAGAACATTCAAACTGAAAAAAAAAACTTTACATAATCCATCACTGACAAAAAGCAACAAACAAAGTAAAAAATGTGAGATGCGTAAATAGAGAAGCGAAGCTGAGTGTTGAGAAGTCAATAGACATTCGAGTGGATCGAGGAGGTTTGAGGTGGAAGGTAGAAAAGCCAAAGCAACAGATCTGAAGCAGCTAAAGAGATGAAAACATTGTCGGAGCAAGCTCAGAAAGCTGAGTGTGCTCCTGCAGCTGGAAGCTATGAGTGGATGTACGTGCATGTACTTGCGCACTGGGTCCATTGACTTCTCATGTGTCCCATAACTGGTCCAGTTTGGACCGGTTGTGCACTGCGTGAGACGGTCATGGGCTGAGCTACAAGGATGCACAGGACTGCGTGTTCATGTCCATCTGCATGCATGAGAGTGTTTGCATGTTTATTTCTTGCGGTAGTCATCTGCATAAGCTCTGTGATCATCCTGCTCGGGGAACTGGTCTCCGTAGCGCCTCAGTATGTCCTGCAGGCTGGGCATACCCTGTGAGAGTGGCTGGTAGGGCATGTGAGGCTCCTCCTGGCCACTCTGGTAGGGCTCTGTCTCGTACTGGTCCTGCTCTTGCTGCTCCGGCTGCTGCTGGTTCTCTGCTGCCCCCCGGCCGTGGTCCTCCTCGTCATGGTGCTCGGGCTGGGCCTCGACGTGGGCCTGCTCAGACTCGCGGCGGCGCAGGCGGCAGTCTCTGTCATACTCAGGGTCGCAGTGGGGGTTGTCAGGCTCCAGGACTCCGTTTCGGCTGCCGTCAGCATTCAGGTGGGGCTCGTAGGCCTCAGCGGGGTATGGGATGCGACGATGAATTCCGGAGCGAGGCTCGTTGGGCTTTACTGGGAAGCATTCACGGTCATAGCCGATGAAGCAGTCATAGCCCTCCTTGGTTTTACCTGGGGGGCCAGTGGGTGGCGCTCCTCTTGGGCAGGCTCCTCATAGTTGGGGATGGAAAATGGGTACTGCTGCCTGGGGGTAGGAGGACCACGGCGATGCATGGCAGCTGCTGCCTCACGCATTGCAGAGAAAGGATCATTGGGGTTAGACTCTGGAGCAGCCTCCATGCGTGGAGCATGTGGGTCATTAGCTTGAGCATGGGCCATGTATCTGCGGAGAAGAGCATATGGGTCGCTAGGTGCAGGAGTAGCTGGGACGCTGGCCTGGCGGAACATAGCATAAGGGTCAGAGACCCTGTTAGCATGAGCATGAGCATAAGCATCCCTAAACATTGCATAGGGATCGTTGTTCTGCTCTGCAGGAGGAGGGGCAGCGCGAATAGCAGCAGCCTCATCTGTCTCCTCATTTTTGTATGACTCTGGGGGAGAGGCGAATCTAGTGGCGGTAAGAGGGTTGCAGCCATCTTCGAAAAGAGGGTTGCAGGATCCAGGACCAGCAGGCGCAGGGGGGTTAGGAGCACGGGGTGCCTGGGGGGACAGAGGAAACAACTTTCATCATGGCAGTCATAGCAACAGAAAGCAGAGGCTGAGCATGAGCTAATCAATATATAATCAATAAAATACCACAAGGGAGGCAGCATAGGCACAGAAAGGATCCCTGAGAGGATCACAGTTGGGATACTGCAGGTAGAGACCAGAGGGGGCTTTCTGCACCAGTTTGGGTTTGCACTTGGGGTCTTTCTTGGGATCACAGCCGAGGTGGGCGTAGGAAGGCAGAGGCCCAGCAGAGGGTGTGTATCCATAAGCAGCTCTCAGGTGGTACTGCAGACACTCAACGTCTTCAGAGGAGCAGATGCGCAGCAGCTCGGCCTTCTGCTCCTGAACCATGAAAAAAAAAGTCATAGATCAGCTTTCATTTTGTTTGACTAGAGGTCTCTAAATTCAATAAACTGGACTGATGCAGCAATTGATTGTTTACCTTGGAAAGGAAAGGCGCTGCGGATGGGGCGTAGTAGTAATACCCAGACTGAGGGTCCTTTGCCGGGGCAGCAGAGCGGACATACAGAGGGGCTGGGGCCTTCACTGGAGCTGGGGCAGGGTGGCAGCTGGCAGCACCAGGGGCAAGTAAGGGCTCTTGCCCTGGACCAAAGCAGCATACAGGCAATAAGCATCCTTAGTTGGGTCACAGGTTTTGACAGGCGCAGGTTTGGGTGGTTCGGGCTTGGGCCTGCTGGTGTAGGTGGCCACGCAGTTGGGATCGTCAGAGTCGGCGCAAGACTTGTAGATATCCCCCAGGTGGCGCAGGTAGGCCTTGTAGGAGCGACGTGACTCAGCACGGTTCTTGTTCTGGAGGTAGGCCAGGTAGATGCGGTCCATCTCCTGAACCTGAGAGTGGGAGGGGGGGGGGCAGCAGTTTTAAAGGGGAGTATGGACATACAGCAAGTGATACTGCACCCAAATTCTTTTTAGCATCAAATACACTTCATGGAAATATAGCCAACTAAACTGACAGCTTAAAGGTGCAAAAATGCTAAACTCTGAGTGGTTTATTCCATATATCTGAACACTTTGAGTGTATTTGCTTAATGTTTCTAACAATTAAATGAGGGAGACAGTATTTGGTCTGTTTTTACTCACTGCCTCCTGGTTGCCGTTGTCAGTGAAGAACTTGTACCAGTTCCAGAAGTCAGAGTGCTGCTTGTACCAGCTGATGTTCCTGCGGTTGCGGATCAGCCTCCTGTGTGCTGCTGCAGCTTCTGCCTTCTCATGGATGCTCTCTCCCACTGAGGGCAGGAAAGACAAAGGGAAGGTACTGCTGATCCCAGGGATGCCACATTCAACGACTTTAAACTGACTTTAAAAGTTTATGAAAAGATATTTAAGGGCTCAAACTTGGATATAATTTTGAGATCAGATTAAGCCTTTGTATCATTAGATATTAATCATAAGGTTAAGTATTGATGCTTCGCTGGAGCCAGGCTTCCATGAGCTTATGTTAATGGTCAAAAAGCTTTCAAAATACCAATGTGTAAAATAATAATAATTTAAAAAAAAAACAATGTGTACAAAAACACATATTTACCATCTCCTTTGGCCTTTTGCCCAATTGGTCCAGCAGACAAGAAAGCTGCAAAGGTGATGAGAGAAAATCAAAACCACATGTAAAATCAAGAAGCTGCTGAAGTCAAGATTAAATCCTGAAAATTGCTTACTCTATCTAGTTTGACTTTTGAAATGTGCCTTGAATACTAATGTGATAATATGACATTAAACCTCAAACACTTGGAGGCCGATATCATTCATTAAACGGGGCAGAGGTAATTGGCTCTGCCTGAAGCGCTGGCGACTGCAGCTCTTTGTAGATTTTATAGGTGAGCCTGTAACATCAAACCCCATGCTGCGTTTTCAAAGAGCTGCGTGTGCACTTGTGTGCGTGGGCGCAAGCATGTGTATGGCGCGTGCACCGTTTGACCCCCATGCAGCCGAGGGAAGAGCGGATTCAGCTCTGCTCCTGGTTTCTTTCATCTCCCCAGGGAAAAGGTGTTAATGCCTTACAGAAGGCAAGAGGAAGAGGAGGCGAAGGAGGAAGAGTGAGAGGGGGAACAGATGACAGCTTTAAAAAGACAGATCCAGAGGGATAATTCAGGGTTATGTGGTGCATGAGAGAAGTGGAAAAACATCAATCCTCTTGATTTAGAAAAGAGTTTTGATAATCTCTACTAGAGGGGTCAGTGATGTTCTCTGTGGGGTCTAAGTTCAGAGAGGAAGAGTGAGAAGAATCAGGTCAATCAGATCAAGATCAAGATGAATCAGGAAGGAATAAAAGACAGGAGAAGTGAAGGTGACCTGAGGTGATGGAGTGATGTGATAAAGAAGGAAGAGGGTGCTGGGTTAAATGATGCTGCCTCTGTGTATCCGCTCTACTGTTTTCTTTCTTATTTTTATGAGCTCGTAAAGTAGAGTCTGGCACATCTGGAAACAGCAGTGCTTCAGGAGTCAAGAAGAGGAGATGATGCTGACAGGTACTAATTTTTTACAGGAGCGGGAATGATGAAAGAAAAACTCCCCTGATTACTACTCCTCTTTTTCCTCCTCCTTTTTAACCAGCGGACAGTGCGACTTTAAAAACCGTTTTAAAAGGGAAAGATGAGCCGTGTCGACAGCAGAGTGGAAACAGGTGGCGGAGCAGCTATACCTGTCATATAGATGATGTATGAGCACCACGGGCTGTGTTCGAGAGCCAGATTATGATATACACAAAGCACAGATGAGTTACAGCCACTGTTGGCAAGGATGTAGAGATGACTGGGTCCATGTCCATGAACTGCTGAAGGGCAGAGACCCTGAACACTCCAACTAACCCTTGGCCCAAACAAACAAGACCATGAGTTGGAGGTTGTGAAGCTTCAAGTCAAGTAAAATTCATTCCTAAAGAGCTTTAAAGATGCGGGGTAACAATGAGGCCTGAGAGCAAACAGAGGAGGAGCATGTTGTGAGGATCAAGGTTTTACAGACAAAATGATGTGATCCACTTATAAATCATACTCAGTTTCAGATTAGACTATACAACAGTGATTGCATTTACTTCTCAATGTCCAGCTGCATATCTCTTACAGCCCTGGCTGAAAATATTCAGAGACCCAACTGTATTTCTTTGCTTAATAAAAACCTGTGTAGATATCTTACGGTTTTGACCTCTCACCTCTACACAGTGCAGCTTTGAGGTGGAGACAGAAAACTGATCGGAATCACTGTGGCATGAATGTCGTCATCAACATCGTGATTGCATCATTTAGCAGTTCATCATTTAACAGTATTCTGATTATGGTACTCTACTTTCACAATCATGCCCCTTTTTATCATCAGTTTTGTCAGCAGTTCATTCAAAAATCTTACATAAGCTCATCTGTCTGTGTCTTTAAAAATATATGTATATATAATTAACCAAAATAATGACAAGAAACATATAATTTTGTTGGAAAAAGTAGTCGTAAGTGAAGGTATTTAAGAGAATAGGTAAATTACCGCAGGGTCTGTGATAAGGTTCAGACGTAATAATTGACATTTTTATCACTTCTGTAAGAAGCAGAATCTGAATGAGTCATTTGACCATAACACTGTGACTTTTATTCTCAATTAACTCTAAAAAAGAACAAAATGTTATAATGAACAAATGATTTCCTTGAAATGTTAACAATAGCATAAATTGCCATGTTAAACAGTCTGACTGCTGCAGTTATGGACCAGCTAAGAATGAAAGTTTAACATTCGATCACATGATTAGTAGCTCGACAGAAGATTTAATTGCATCGAAGAATCATCATGTGAAGAAAAATATCAACTATCACCTGATTCCAGCCTCAATAACATGAAGTTCTCTCTTTTGTATGATTGTAAACTGAAGACTTGGCCTTTAGACTCTTGTATTCAATAATATTTGTCATTTAATAAGCTTGATTAGACTGTTAATTGGAAAAAGAAAATCATTAATATTTTACAGAGGATTAAAAATTATCAGTTGCTATCCTAAATGCCACATAAAACAATTTAAATGACTTTCATCTCTACGGACACAAAGATCTACTTTCACTTAGTACAATAGACTGGTATCACCTACTATACAGTATCTTCACTAGTATAAGTTAATATTTGGTGTTGTATTATTACTTTTATCTCAGTTAAGGATGTGAACATGAAAGCTTTAGTTTGGACAGACATGTGTATTTACTATAGATACTGTAATATATCATTCTCTCACTCTGCATAGTGACAGGGACATGCTGACCTTGGATATGTGATACCATATGTAATATCTGACCCCCCCCTCCCGTACTCACCAGGCAGCAGCATCACAGCCAGCACCGCGGTGATGAACACACCGGAGAAACTGGTTCTCCTTCTTCCAGCCATGGCTTCTCACACCTCCTCCTCTCCTGTGAACACAACAATATCCCACTCAGTCACTTTAGTACCAACAACTTGTAGCTCCAAATATCTACTGTGTACCAACACAATTACAGCTAGAGATTCTACTTATATAGTACGCCACCTCCTTGATTATTGCTGGAGTACAGGGTTAGAGTTCATCTAGCCAGGGTAGTTAAATGACGTTTTTAGAAAATAGATCAGAGCACAGGAGCTCAAAAAGACATCTGATTACCTGCAAGAGTGGTTGGCAGTGCAGACAAACCTACAAACTTCACAAATTACTGTTGTAAAGTGTTTAAATTTCCACTCCAATCACAACCTGAGAGCTCAGAGCTGCACTAACGTTCACCTGCAGGGATGGTGAGGTGACCCCTGCAGTCTGGAAGTGAACTCTAAATGCAGAGGCTTTTAAACAAACATGTTGCCACACAGCTCCCGGCTGGTTTGTCATTGGAAAACAGAACCAGGTGTTGTTCAGCAGCCAAACTTGACATCAACCTGAACTTGAATCTCTGGGGTAAGCACCTAAATCTCCTGAAGCAAACCCAGAAATACAAACCATAGTGTTTGTTTGTTTTTGTGGTGTCTTACCTGCAGTTGTCCAATTGGCACGTCTGTCTGAGGATCCAGATGTGGACTCCAAACAACAGGCCAGATGACTCTGATCACCTGGGCTCAAACACTAAACGTGTGTGTTTGTATGTGTATGTATGTGTGTGTGTTATAGAGGTTCCCGGTGCACCCTGTCCCTGCGACCCTTCTGACAGACTGCCCTGACGAAGGGACCCCGCAAGGTTTTAAACCGAGCCCATCATCTCTGACACACGCAACAAGTATTCATTAACGCTTAACATAGAAAAACACACACACAGGGACCACCTGAGGGGGTCAAGGGCCACCTCAACAAGACGCCTGATTGGCTGCAACGTTCGGAGGTTTTGGTCCAATCGCAGGCACCGTAATTAAGGACAGGAAAGGAGAAGGAGGGTGGGAGGGTTTGGAAGGAGTTAGGAGGTAGAGACAGGGAGATCCAGAGCAAGAGGTTGCCTCAAGTGATGTTTTCTTTTCTTTTCCTTTTTTTTTATTTAACAAACAGATTTCATTCAAAGTGAAATTTAAGACTCTGGATCTGGTTTGAAGATGTCTCACTGACTCTGGAGCGAGTAAAACAAAGAGAGAAGAAGAGAAAGAAGAAAGAAAACATGAGGGGAAGATGAAGGGGAGCTGAGGTGCCACATAAGCACTTCTCAGAGACGGTAGTGAGGGCCAAACCACAGCTTCTGTCTTAACCTGAACACACACACACACACACACACAGGGACAGCTGGTCTACACATGAGGAATTTGATAATCTACAGTTTCCTCCTCACTTTAACTGTGTTCAGGCATGCTAAGCCTTGTAAGACGCACATGTACACATTGGCAGCAATTTTAGTGCTTCTCTTAAAAATCAAAGGCCATAAAGCTGTGATGTGATGTATGATGCAACATCACCACATGTGACTGGATAATTCAATCCTGACAGTCAGTGGTCTTATGAGGTTTGCGTCTAGGCTGGTTTAAGACGAGGTTTGATTAGTTTATCAAGAATGTGAGATTTTGTACTAAAAAAAAGAACACATTAAATGTGATTAAGCTGAATGTAAATGGTGTTTTTGAAGTCTAAATTAGATTTTAAACATTAGTTTATGGTACTTCAGCGAGAGGACACCTCTATTCTTGTATATTTGAATTCATGGCAGTGTGAATTTGAGCATAGAGACTAAATCTTGTTAAAGTCATGCTGCTTTGTATTGTCAGTTTATTGCAGTTTGGGCTGTGTCCAGGGACTGGCTGTGAGGCTCGAGGAATCCTAAAACCACTGAAAACATGTTTTTTTCTGTTTGTTTTGCTTTGCTTTTTTGTCACATCTAACCTATAATAAAGATATTTAGTCATCAGTGTAAACTAGCACTATTTGTCAGTCAGCAGGAAACCGGCTACAGATGTGAGATGTTCTTCCAGGCTGTTTCCTGCTGATTGTGCTGAGTTAGGTTTACAAGACCGTAGTTTAGTATTTGAGCTACAGATGTGAGACTGGTACAAACATCATCTAACTTGGCAAAAAGGCAAAAGCATGGTTGCCAAAGTGTTGAGCTACTATAATTTCAGCTAATGGGCTTTAATCGGTTTGGTGTGATTTAACTGACCATGAGTGAACTCAGGAAACTGTGGCTGGAAATGACTCCATCTGATCCCTGAGACCATAATATAACCAAAGTTGTTGTAATTTAGAATCACAGTCAGTGAGAAAATGAATGAGAGTCTGTCCACTCAAGCATACAGTGATGTCTGATGATGTCTTTCCACCTGGTGCAGGTGGAGGACATGACAAAGCCTCTGTGGGCAAAGTGAGGTCCATAAAGAAGCTGTGCTGACAGTTGGGAGTGTGTCTGGCCTGCTCGGCGCTCTGACCTCAAACCCTCCATCTAACACCTCCGGGATGAACAGGAACACCGCCAACTGTGAGCCAGGTTTTATCGCCCAACGCCAGCACCTTACTTCACTAATGCTCTTGCAGCTGAATGGGAGCAAATCCCTGCAAGCTACAATCTCACGTAAAGCCTAAAAACCAGAAGGGGGATGTTTGTGGCAGCGTGTTTGCAGATCTGTTTCAGTGGTTTACAACTCTCGTGTGCAAATGTTGCCGCAGATTTCAAACAGCCTTTGTCTTTAACACCTACACATGCAGCTGGTTTACGCCAGCCTGCATCAGGAAAATCAAAAAAACGGGGAAACAAGGACGTGAGCTCATCTGAAAGTCAGAACAGGTATTTGTAGACAGCTGAGGCGGATAAGACATGATACAGGGAAATCAAATGCTTTTCCATTTTCCCCTTTTTATGACACCTGACTCAATCAATACATTGACTGTTAGTGCCGACCTGACAGCAAACCATTTTACTGCCGGAGACTGCACCTGAATTCTTTATTTTCTCTTCTAGCTTTTTAGCATTTCCACATTTTTTGCAGCCCCTTTTCCTGTCCCGTCGTGCCTAACTGAACATTTAGCGGTCATGTTAACACTGTATCTTGTATGTAATTACGTTTGCTAACAGGTGTTTCGCAGGGGCCGCAAACCTACAATCCAGCCGAGGGAGCAGATTCAAACACGACGCCGCCAAAACCATACTCATAATTTTCTCTAAAGCTGGAATGTAAGGGATTCTCACAATTCACAGACACCTGGTTCACATTGACAGCAAAAAGGCTTTATTTCAGTATAGTGGTGAGTGACACGGAGGGAGGGGGGCTGTACAAGTGAGAGAAAATAAGCCCATCTTCACAATTTTTCCTTTTTTTTATGTACACAATCGTTCTGGTGTGAGACGTCATCACTGTAGGTCATCGTCATCGAAAAGGTCCTCAAAGTCTGCAGATGGAAAAGAGACAAGGAGGAAGAGCACAGGGTTAGAATTAAGTCCAGCTGTTTCCCAAAACCCCTACATTCTCAGCTAATTATACAATTATATGATGACTTTTTGGACTCTGGCTTGAGTTTGAACCGGTTTAATCTCCTCACAACATATACGCTGCGAGGTGGATCCTTTTATCTGCCTTTGACTTTTGTTTGTTTGTGCTGGAACATGTGGGAGCTGCACACATGCCGTCCACATTACTGCAAAGTACCTGAGGACAACTGGGGTAAAAAAACAAACAAACAGTAAAGCCTACGCATCATTAGACAAGAAATCATCATGATACTAATTAAAAAAAGATTAGAAAACAATAAATAGCCCGTGGGCTGATTTCAGATTTGCTTTTTCTCTTTTTCCCTCCACTGCTCTGATTTCTCCCTTCACAGCTGCTTTTGTCGTCACACTGAACTCATTCCTGTGGGTTTTGGACAAAACAATTAGAAAATGTCAAATGAAACATTGTAAAGGAGCATTTTTCAACGTCATCGCGGACATTTTACTGACAAGTGGATTGATCCATTAATCAACAAAATAACAAACAAATGAATCAATAACGAGAGCAATCATGACAGGTGATCAATGAGCTGCCATGGCTAAAGCAGATTTCTAGCCTTAACCCTCCATCCTGCTGCTTACAAGCTGATGATGTTGATGCTGGGGAAGAAAACAAGCTGTGTTCTCCAGCATTGTTTCCTATCACCGCTGCAAGCCCTGCAAAATAACATGGCAGCTGTTGACAAATGAAAATGTCTGATATTGGCCGCAGTGGCTGCTGGTCTTTGAAAGAGGGGGAGCTCATATTCAGCCAACCCCAGCCTACAGTGTGAATGAACAGACTAATGAAACTACATTAAACTCAAACAAGGAAATGTGAGAATTATGTTAAACCAAAAAAGGAGATGCTATAATTGTGTTTTATCTACAGTATGTACATTGGTAATGGGCTGTATCACCAAGCAACTACCAGGAAATGAGCTGCAGTTTGTCTCTCGACTTCACGTGCAGAATCTGCAACGAGACTGAACTGAACAATCCTCGGCGCCGGTGTGTTTCTAAATCGCTGTCAATCAAAAAGGGATTCAGCCTTAAGACAGATCCTCCAATCATCATGCAGAATCCCAGCGCCCGGGCCCCGCCCACTGCTCCATTCACTATCAGAGACGCTGAGCGTCAATGGGAGGGACAAAATTGGAGGATTTACCCAACGACCGTCTACTTTCACTGCAGTGAAAAAAACTGTTCTCTGCCGCCCCACTGAAGTCCATGGACGCTGATCTTCAACAGGTTCAATGCACTGAGACGCTACAGGAACGTATGAGAAGACTCATCTTAGTCGTCTTAGAGTCGAACGTGGTCTAACACATTTTTACCAACGAAATGTAATCACAACAGTTCATGTTTCACCATGTATTTTATGACATTTTCGAGGAAGCGGTCTTGGAGGGATATTGTGTGTGAACTGCTCCTGGACTGATCATAAAAGAATCCCTTCTTTCATTTTGCTTGCTTTGGTTTAGTCACCAGTCGTGATGTCTTTCTGACCCTGACTGATCCATTTGAGGCGACCAGTTAAATAATCCGTGCCTGACTGATCTGTAGACTCCACCTGAAGTCACACACTGTTTTAAGCGTCGTCATCCCTGTAGCAAAAAATGGAAAACTGACCTTTTAGAGCTGCTTAAAGTTTTGTGGAAGAATTTGTTGCAGGACATAATCACCGTGAATTAACTGATGCAGAATATGCTGAAACTCTTTGAGGGTTTTCCAGACAGATTTAAAAGGTTAGAAGTTGCTTGGAGCCATTTTTCTAGGCTGTATGGCTGTTATTTATGTCAGCCATAGTCACATAAATTTCACACATTTTAAAGAAAGTCCAGACACAGGAACTGATTTTGCCACACCAGACTTGAAATTGCTTACTCTGTGGTTTGTCTGTGGTTTCCAGGAACAGGACATTCCTATGTTTTGCCTAATAAAGAGCGGCCTGCAAGTCAAAGAGCTTGGCCTTCGGCTACCCATAACCCTTTGCGATTTTTTTTCTTTTTTTTTTTGCAGTAAACAAACAGCTCCAGCGCAACAGAAGTTCCAAACACACCCTTGTTTCACCCTCGCGTTGAGTCGACCTTTTCACAGCACGTTACATCGTACTGTCATTTCCCTGTCACACCTACAGGAGCCACAATAAAGGACTGCATCTTCTAGAAATCAAACTATGGTTTTGTATCATCACCCTCCTCCCTGTTCAATAATAAACACAGAGAGAAACACTTTAAAACAACTCACTGATCTCTTGGATGATAAAGTCTGTGCTGCTTTTATAGGCAGACCACAATGAAGGTGAATGGCTTCATCCTGCACCTCACTGGGCTGAATGCAACATCCGTTTTCTGGAGGTTTTAAAATATTCTGTATTCAAAGAACACACAATAATGTGTTCACGACATCAGAGAGGATTTTTGAATGAACACAGTACAAGCATGACAAGACACACACACACACTGCTTCACATATTTTAAGACAAAAGAAGATGAGCTCTCTCCGGTCCTTGAGTTAATGGAATCTCAGGGTCGTTCCGTATATAAGGACCAAACCTGCGTATATTCATTTTCATTATGTAAATACAAAAGCCTATAGAGTGTTGTGTCCCTGATCACTGAATTAGAGCTTCAAATAGAGATGGGCTCTGATACTTTAGGATCCATTTCCAGTTGAGCTAATTATCCACTTAACTGTGATACTAATAAATATTTTCTAAAACCCATTATATCAGGTGTCATCAGCTAGATGAATTGAAATGTTTTGTCACTGGTCCGTATTCAGCCAGAGCTGGTTTATGAATGAAAGATGCATCACTTCTTTTGTAGTTCAAGAGAGGAAAGATATAAAAAGCCTCTACTTTCCCTGTGTTTATACCATACAGAACTTTTTGATTTCATTTGGAGTGAGTACAGAAAACTACAGCTGGTCACTGAACGTTTCATATACATTCACTGAGCCTTTCATACAGCTTCTCTGCTGCTCGTCTCTTCTGTGCTTTTTGAGCCACTGAGACAAAAAGGAGATTTTTTTTGTGCTTGTAAATGTAGAAAGTTAAACCTACTCAGATTTGACTAAGGAAAGTAATTTGATAACTGTATTTTAAACTGGGGATGACTGGACTACAGCGCGCCACACATGAGAACAGACTCATTGTAAGTCTGAGCTGTGTTAACAACCCAAGTGATTTAAAGGTGTGTGTGTGTGTGTGTGTTTTAAAGCAGCTGACTGGCGAGGTGTCCTGCTGAGTTTCAGTCTTACAGCAGCTATAAAACTCACTTTACCGTCCACCTCTTCTCTTCTCTCCTCTTTTCCTCCCTCTGTTTTTTTTCGTTCATTCCCCCTGTTTTTAACAATCAGCTCTTTTCTTTCTAGGTCATGTGCTGCAGAGCCAAATTGTTTTGCCTGCAGCCAACGCTGCAAGACGGAAAACAGATTAGCTTAGTGTTTTTGTGCGTCCTCTCTGTATGTGTTTACGCGCTCCAGCACATAAACCCATGTTTACAGGGGAACGGCCGGATTTTTGAGGGTTAATTTGAGAAGACAATGTGGTTGAAGCAGGAAAACTGCACAATGTGCTAAAGTTTCCACGCAGTTTGTCCCCGTTACCCTTTCTTCTGCATACACAATGCCGGACTACTTTTTCTCTTCCATATATGTGTTTGAAATGTTCAGCTTTTTATCTAAATTTATACTTTTGTTAAAGTTAAAGCTTTAAATGACCCAGTAGTAAGGTTTCTGTGACAGAAATCTATGTATGTGTATGTATGTATGTGTGTGTGTGTGTGTGTGTGTGTGTGAACCAGGTTTTAATTAAAGGTGTTTCATTAAGGAAAAACTCACTGAAGGGAACTTGGTTTTCTCATTCACGTGAGTTCAGGGCAGAAACAAGGAATGTTCTGACAACCTACATGAACGTCTGCACAAGCTTTCAAGCTTTACAAGTGTCGGCCACAAAGCAAGTGGACAGATGAAAGAAAATCACACCCACACATGTAACTAGACACTTGAGGGTATTTGATGCATATTTCTCTATCAGATATGATCATTAAAGAGACAAAGGAGTATTTAGTTGCTTCTATTTGATCACTTTAGTTATAGTTGTGACACAAATCAAGGAATTTATGCTCATGAACTGGATTAGGGAAGCAGATTAAGCAAGATTTCTGTTTAAAAAGAAAACGTGTGTTTGTATTTACTCAGTGTGACATCATGAGAAAAGAGGAGGGTGATGATGTGGAAGAGATGTGCTGGGCAGACAGGCCTACAGAAAGGCAACAGAGACTTACCATTAAAGAAATCAGAATGAACTGCTTTTTCATTGGCTGCCAGGTCCATTAGCAGGCCGCTGCTGCCTCCTGCCTGTCAACACACAACAGTACAACCACTCATAAGGCATGAGCACAGCACACAGACACACAGCGGTAACAGCGACTATAAGCAATAAGAGAGAATCCATCAGGAGCTGCAGTGATCTCGGCTGAAATACCACATCTTTCTTGGCCAAAGCTTCTAAATTTACTGATTTGTTGCTTTTCTTTGACTTGTATGACAGTAAACTTCACACTAGTATTGTGAAGACATCAACTTGGTCTCTGGGAAACTCACAATCAACAATGGAGTATTGGCAGACAGTGTGTTTATACATATAATAATACTAATATAAACTAAACCATATTGCTAACGAGGGTTCAGTCTAGACATATTCTGAGCTGCAAAATGGTAAACACTGATTTGTTTAAGTGCACCCTGAGGCTGCCAGCTCACATTAATGTACCGAGAATAATGAAAGCAGCTGTGCTTTACAAGAACGCAAAGGATACAATGACATTTCCCTATGGCGAAACACACACACTATTTAGCGTTTCACAGTAACACAAACGATCTTTAAACGTCACCATCTTCTCCAGACTGTGTGCTACAGACAGATTTCGAGATATTTTGTAGTTTAGCGGTGTCGTTTCAGTCAGTATATCACATTTAACTGTATCCGAGTTAGCTAGCATTAATTAGCCAGAGTTTGAAAGTTCGTGTTGTCATTTCGAGTCGACTAACCTCGTCTAGATCCACATAAGGGCCTGCCCCCTCAGGGAACATCTCGTCCACAGCAGGTTTCATTTTATTTCAGCCACAGTTCAGCAACTGTTACTTTAACAATGTGTCGTGGCTTTGACTTTGTGGCCAGCTGAGCTAGCTTCCCGGTATTCGTAAACAAAACAAATGTGTCAGGGAATTCTTCTTCTTCTTTTGTATCCGGAAGTCGAGATGCTCAGTGACACGTTGCTTCCCCCTACTGGCCAGTTTCGGTATTACCGGTACTTATTTCTGTAAGTCCAGGACTGCTCTCACTGGGGGGGTTTACAGGTTGTCTGAGTGATACACTCTGTACTACAATACTTAATGAGGCAGAGTATAGATGTTCTCTTTGCTTTTTCTTCTGGTGACATCCAACATTATACAACAGTTAGTTCTGACCAAGTAATTTGATTGGACAAGAGACATTCCATGAGTGCTGATATAGAGTATAACAGCACTGGGACTTTTTACAGACATAATCACTCTGCTGTACAGGTGTTCAGTGCTTCCCAACCTTTTTTCCTTGAAGCCCCCCCTGCTTGTGTTGAAGACATATTTCCACAAATAACATTTGATCTAAATCAGGGCTGTCAAACTCCACAAAGGGCTGAGTGGCTGCAGGTTTTTGTTCCAACCAAGCAGCAGCACACCAGACTTCACTCAGTTAATCAACTGATCTCTGTCTTCAGACAGCTGATTGGTCAAACTGTGTGTTCTTGATTGGTTGGAACAAAAACCTGCAGCTACAGCGGCCCTTTGTGGAATGTGGTTGACACCCCTGATCTAAATTATGAATCATCATCATCAGACTCAAGAGGAGGACGACAGCATGCTCATGCAATGGGTTTACTGCATGTCTTAAACAGTGTTTTGTACTGAGAAGTGGTGATGACAGTGACAGCTTTTCTTTTCATTTTGATGCCTTTTCTCTCATAATGATATTACATTTTCATTAATGGAGGACTGACATCAACCATCCAGGCTCCTCAATACACACTCAGTGTCTCTTATCTAGTTCCACTTTAGCTGCTGTCATGTGGAGGCACCCAAAGAAAAGACATGTGATTTCCTCTTGTTTTGCTATAGTCATATGAATAATTGCATATTTCTCACACTGTAGGTCATGCTTACAGCTGGATACACACTTTTACTGTGTTTACAGATATTCACAGTTATTTTTGTTAATATTCAGAGGAATATTTGTGAGAATTCAGATTATACCATACAAAGACTTTGCTGGTGTGGAATCACAAGGTTTTATTGAAAGACGTTACCATTTTAGAAAGGCAAGAAAAGAGGAAAAAAGAGGAAAACATCCACCGATAGAGATTATTTTTAATTACACAATTTTATAGACATATCTGAAACATTTTTATTCAGCATATTATGAAGATACACAATGCTACAAATGATCTACTTACTCTACCTTTCAGTTCTATAGGTATGCTATGAGAACACGTGGAGTGTTAGACCAAGAAAAAAAAGTAAGTTTTGCGTATGCTTCCATTTTCCTTCACCTAAGAAACCCATTCCTTTATAATCAAGGATTTAACAGCTCCCTTTCTGCCCTTTCTTCCCCTCCTGGCTCCTTCCACCCCTTCAGTGTTCGTGTCCTGCATTGGTCTCGTATCCCAGGGTGTCTCCGATGGGCTGGTGGGCAAAGAAGGCCCGGGCCATCTCGTTGATGTGGTTGTAAGCACCGATAGATTTGAAGTATTCAATGTAGTTCCAGAAGTCGGAGGTGGAGTAGGGCCAGTAGGGAACAGCTGGTGGTTCATCATATGGTACTAAGACACACAACACAACAGCAGGTCAGGGAAGGACAGCAGATAAGTTAAAGGATAACACTCACTCAAACACAAACACTCACTGTTATATAAGCTATCACATTCCACTAGTTATCTGATTATGATATGTTGCAATTAATTCAGACAGCTCCTGGGCTGTCTGAATTTCAGGCGTCCTGTGTTCTCTGAAGCTGACTTAATGATCAGAGTGTGTTTACACAACCTTTGGAAGGAGGCTGTGAAAAGACTCTTTCCTCGCTGCAGCTCAAAGTATCCAACATGTGTTGTGAAAGCAGAGTATTGATGTCTCTTGTGACACACAATTTCACAGTAAACAATATACTGTAATAACGACAGCTGCAGTAAAAGTTTCATTAGGCCAGTTCAACACAATAATAAAATTTAAATAGAATGACAATAATGCATAATAATGAGAAAATGAAAATACAGTCATACAGTCTTATAGTACAGATAATAGCTGTTCATCAGTTTGGAAGCTATTTTGTCTTTGAATCTTAATTTCAAAAAGGGGCGAACATCTCCTGGATTTACATATCAGTGCATTTTACTACTGGCTCATCTTATACTGATTTGAATTAAGAACAAAGATTATTTGCATTTTTGAAACTGATCAAATGATCTAAATTACACAATAACGCAACCAACAGTGAAACATGTGCTGTTTTTCTTAATTATGATGTGTGATTCATACCTCCTTCTGGATGACTCTGGCCTCTGTAAAGAGGAAGAGACAGAAAAAAGTGAATATTTCCAAGCATTCCTTGGTTTCCCAAGTTACAAAGACAGGATTCAGGTCCGGAAAACTGAAAACTGAGCTTTCTCCCAGAGGACTGCAGGATACCTGCTCCCTCTTCAAATATTATTGCTGACCCTTCAAGCACACACACACACACACACAGTGAAGCAGGAGGAATTCCTCTTCACACAGAGTCCTCTTTGTGCACCAAAAACAAATGCACCACTGTCACATCTGGGAGAATCACACATCTGTACATGCTGCAAACATATATCAGACATGATCTTAAATCTTAACGCCACTGTGTTTTCACTTTTTCAATAACCTAAGCAGCAGTGACCAATCAGGACAGCATCTAAAACTGGATTTAAAAAGAAGAGCTCACCTATGAAATGACAGGCAAAGAGGCAGAGGAGAATACTGAGCCAGACCATCAGCTTCATCTTGTCCTGCTGAGTTCACAAAAATTTCCTATCATGCACTAGTTTTAACTTGTCTGTGAATCTCTGAGAATAAAATCAGTTTCTGCAGATTTACCTGTAAGTAGTGTGTGAAGCCGTGCAGAGAGGAGCAGCTGTTCATCTGCTGGTTCACTGTGTGTCTGTGTGGGGTTCAGCCGAGCAAGAGCCAGAGGACCTCCACTCACACATGCAAATACACACACACACACAGCCCAGCCAAGCCTTGCCCAGAAAATGCTGCAGGACATCCAATTGCTGATGTGGTAACTGTCACATGTTGGCAATTCAAGATTCATCTCAGGTGTTGCAGATTTACTGATGTATTGTTATAGTATGTGGCTATAAAATGAAGATGCCATGTTTGATAATGTGAATTGGACTGATTGATGTAAATACTTCAGTATTCAGTATTCAGCTCAGCAGGAATTCACCCTTTTCCATTCAAAATTGATTAAACTGTAGGCTATAGATCAGTTTTGTTTTTCAATAATCTAAAAATCTCACACAAAAAAATGCTGACACAGTGTGAAGTCACAAGATACCACTTCCCTCCTGAAGGAATAATAATTTGGGGAAGAAAAGACAGAAACAGAAACAGATGATCATGAAGTCCTACTGTGCCTTGTGTCTGCTGTGTCTGCTCTGTCCGATCGGAGTTATGACTCCTTCAAACGGAGGTGAGTGAGGTGTTCTCTGTGTTTTCTCTGTGTGAGCAACCTAGTGATTGAAAGGTAAAATGCTGTGTTGGGTGGGCGAACTGTTATGTTATAATAACAATTACATGAATAGATGGATCTAAACTATGTTCAAACTGTAACTGATACATTCATTGTTTCAGTGTGTATGTTGTGCTGAAAGAGTAATCTACATCAATAGCAGAATAAAACAGAAGCTGGTCTGCTCAGTTCTCTCTTTCTCAGGCTGTTTTACTTGCTTTGTGAAGGTTTTAACCCACCTCAGGATGAAACAGACCATTAAACAGCTTGTTGAAGAGTGAGAGCAGATATCTTCCTCTTCCCAACAGTAATTGAGTGTGAGGGACTGGTCAAGTTTTCTCTTACAGCATAAAATGTGTTCATTGAATGTTCTTGAGATCTAGACTTGTTTTATGGTTTTATAATCATATGATTATTATTATAGGCTAATTATTATAACCATTGGGATAAACATAAACACAAAATCCTTTTTTCCCCTCATGAACAAGCTCTGAACCTCCTGTGTTACAGACACTGAGGTGTCCTGTGTTTTCATGGAGAGCTGCATCTTACCGTGCAGCTTCCAGGGCGGTAAGGATGTGGTCGTCCACTGGATTCAGTTGACAGCTAGAGACCTTCCTGTCCACTCCTACTACCGCAACCAAGACCAGCTGGCACTCCAGGACCAGAGCTTCAGAGGCAGAACATCACTGTTCAAGGACCAGATCTCCAGAGGAAATGCCTCACTGCAGCTGACAGGGGTGAAGGTTCGGGACCAGGGGAGATACAAGTGCTTCATCAGCACCATCAGAGGAAACCAGGAGTCATTCATCAACCTGAATGTTGATGGTATGGGTAACGCAGAGCAAATACAAACAGTGATTTGTTGCTTTGCTGCCAAACTGGCCCGTTGAATTCATTGACATGCTCTTTTTTCTGCAGCTCCAGTAGTTAAGGTTGACCTCCAGCAGGTTGGAAACAACATCACCTGCAGCTCAGAGGGGATCTACCCTGAGCCTGAGCTCACCTGGTCCACCAGACCTCCATCCAATGTGGCCTTCAAGAACCAAACTAAAGTCCAGGAGACTGAGCAGCTGCTCTACAACATCAGTGGTTCTCTGATACTTTCAGATACTGATCTGATCTACAGCTGCACCATCTGCACTCGCAGTAACTGGAGGAGAGTCACTTTGTTAAAACCAGGTACAAACATGTAATCATTTGAATTCATGCTCTGGGTCAGACTGACTCAAACAGCCGTACACTACACTAACTTTTACTTTTCAACACTATTTCAAGTTCTTCAGCACTTTAGGTACAAAAGTGACTAATAACTTTCACTTTTGTACAGGATACAAATACGAATACGAATTACTTCATTAATCCCCAAAGGGAAATTCATTTGTCTGTCAGCTCATCAACCATTTGCAGAAGAATGAAGAAGCCTGATGGCTGAAGGTACAAAGGATCTTCTATATTTCTCCATCCTGCAGTGAAGGGAGAGGAGCCGTCCACCACCGCTCTTTTCTTGGTCCATCAAGGTGTTATGAAGAGGATGATCTGAGTTGTTCAGAATGGCCTCCACCAGCATGTATCTCTGATCTCTCTGAAGTCAAGTGCCTCAGGATGTTTAGTCTGTATCCTAGCAACGACTTCATGGAGAACTTCACATGGAACTTCAGCAGTAGCCGTTGGTGGGATGTACACATGTATTGTTTTGATTTGAAAAATGTCTACTTCCTGAGTCTTCATGTATATCTCCCGTTCCTCATCACTCTTGTTGGGCAGAGAGTTGATATTTTGCATGATGACTGATGGCAGAAAGGACCTTCACTTCATCTCCACTTCCAAGCCTTTAACCTCTGCACCACCAGCACAGCAACCACAAAAGCAGCTCCTCATCCCAGCTGGAACAGGGTGGCATCCTTAAGACTTGCTCCATTTTTTCAATGACAGAAGCTCCTCTCCTGAAGAATCTCCTCTCCCCACAGAAGTATCCATCAGTAGCTGGCAAAATACGAGAAAAACATACAAAAACACAACAAAAATAAAGCAAAGGTTTAGTAAAAACTCAGAGCTACCAGACTTTGCTGCTCCCAGTTGAAGCGCAGGTTCTGGAATACTGGATTTGTACTTTGCTTCATGTAATGGACCTGTGGACTTTGTCTTACTTTTGTTTATGTGTTATATGATTTTAGCTTCTGTCAGTGGCTCACATACTGAGGCCACGATCCCCTGCACCACCTCAAACATCTCCCTCACAGACTGCAGTCTCACCTGGAGATTCAACCACAGTCAGATCATCGTGACCAGGACCAGAGCTGACGTCCCCTACACAGTCTCAGAGGAGTGGATGCAGCAGGTGAAGGGTGTGTCAGAGTCAGGCAGCCTCATGCTACAGGACTTATCTTCACATCATGAGGGAACATACACCTGTGAACTGAGTGATGCTGAGGAGACGCTGATAACCAACACGGTCCTCAGGATAGGTGACACAGAATTTACTGTTGATATCTGTGATATCTGACCTGTGATCATCATAGGACAGTTCAAGTAACTGACTCTTTCTATTTCAGGGAATTCACTTAATCCAGGAGGCATTATAGGAGGGGTGGTTACAGCAGCTGTCCTAGCACTTGTCCTCGTTCTTTGCTACAGGAAAAAACAAGGTAGAATAACATTTTGGTCACAATGAATTAATTCGTGTCATTTATTTGTTGTTTGTATTGATGATGTGTTAAGGACTCTTGGTTTACTTTGCTCTGTGGTGCAAGTGTTCCTCTTTACTGACAGAGAATATGCAAAATATTGAAATCAGTTTGGCATTTTTCTGTTTTTTGACATTGAACTTTCTTATTTAGTTTGCAGGTGACAGGAACACAGAGAACAAATACATGAATCAACCACTCAGCACTCGCAGTAACTGGGGGAGAGTCACTTTGTTAAAGCCAGGTCAGTGTTGTTGTTTTGTTGTTGTTTCTTGTTGTTTTTAAACACGTTGTCAGTCTGAAATTGATTACCATTGGGTAGAAAAGAATCACCAGTCTAACCTAAGACACTAGACTGACAAACTTTTCTGGAAGAGTATAACACTGAATCTGTTTCTAACCATCAGAAATCTCTGGATGGGAGCCCTTTTGTGACTCACCTGGTGGTGAATGTTCTAATCAGTCTACTTACCACTTATCCTAACCAGTTGTTTCTCTCTCACGCAGACAAGCACCCAGGCTGTGTGCATCTCTTTCTTCTCCTCAATAATGATCCATCCCCTCCTCTCTCCCGCCCCTTTCTCTCCTGTAGTTTTCCTGCATGGTCCTTCCATCTTCAGAGATACCAAGTCTTGATCTGCAACTGTGGACCACCTTCTGCCCCCTGGTCCTGTCTATTGCCTGCTGCAAAATTTTGTTCTCAGTTTTAATTTATGGTATTATATTCCTCAGGATAGGAGAGACAGCACTGAGTGAAGAACCTGCAACAATCCAGGGACAATTCAAGTGACTAACTCTTATTTTGTTTGTTTGTTTCAGGGAATTTAACCAACAGTGGTGATGTGGTATCTGGAGTTGTTTTGGCCACAGCAGTAGTAGTAGTAGTAATAGGAGTAATTATCCTGGCACGGCGCTGCAAAACAGGTATGATCATGAAATGATGCTGTTTATGTTTTTTAGTTCACGTTCTCTAGAGCATTGTGGAGCACTGTTGCCTGCTTGTTCTCTCTCTCTGCTGCTTCCTCCCACAGTCCAAAAACTGCACAATAGGAGTTTTGGTGACTCTAAATTGCCTATCAGTTGAACTCTAGTCAGAAATAAACATCTGTCTCAGCTAAAAAGAAGCAGAAGTGGCTGAACAAATCACGTGATGTGAAAACGTTAAACTCTCCTAATTAATTAACACTGTGATGGTTTATTTAGAACTTGGAAGTTTTGCTTTTTCTGATGGAGAATACGTTTTCTTGTTTTTGACAATAATCTTTATCTCATTTCGGTTGCAGATCAACAGAAGTCTCTCCAGTCAGCTCAGCTCGCGACCTGCACTACTCTGCCTCTGTCACATTGTGCTGACTCTGCTAAAACACTGCAGCAACACAGACACGTATGTCTGTGGTCAGGAAGTGGAAATTTCTCCACTGTTTCACTTTGTAATGGGAAACAAAAGGAATAATCATGGGAGACATAAGATGGTGACATGTCTGACTCACATGAGTGTGGGGACTGGCTCATGCATTTTCTCATGATCATTCAGTGGTTACTGACTTAATGGCCTATAGCTATATATATACTGTACTGTATATATGTGGTTGTGTGATGTGTGGTCTCTAAAAACTGCCTATTTTAATTTGATAGCTATATTGATTAATTCAGCTGTAATACTTCAAATCAAACAGTAAGGCATTTATCTTATACTTCATTCTTGCAATGTTTGGCTTAGGGGTTCATTTCATTGCTGAATAGTTAAGGTCTGTTCCCCATTGACCTTTTTGTCAGTAGCTACAGAGGAAGCTGTGGGGCCTTTCTCCATTCTGTATGTTGTAATGTTGAACCCGAACGTTGACCTTTAACCTTGGTCATATTATGACAGTTTCTGCTCATGGGGTCTTTACACCCCATTTTCTGCTCACACTGTCCCACATGAAAAATATTTGTTAGATCATGTTGTCATCAGTACGTTGTTGGTCTGTGATCACATGGTGCTGTGGAATGTGACGCTTCATGTCAGTAGACAGGCTGTTGCGCTCCGCCCCTCCTCTCCCAGTGTCTCTCTCCCTCCCTCCTTGTTTTCCCTCTGCAGGCGGTGCTCCAGGGATTGGCATCAGGTGCGCAGGGGACACAGCTGCCCGGCATCACCTAATCACTTCCTACAGCTCAAATACCCTGGTCTCCTCAGCCACCACTGCCAGATTTTTTGCAGTCACCCTAGTGGTACTAGTCAGGCTCCCTGTTTTCTCCAGCGTGTAATTCCGAGAATTTATCGTATCTCCTGTGTCTCCAGCCCTGTGTCCTCACCTCTCCCTTTGTGTTCTGCAGCTCCCTGGCCCCTGTCTCCTCATTGCCATCCCTGGACCCGCTTGCCTCCCTGAGACCCCCCCCCCCTTCAGCCTTTCCCTCTGGATTGCAGGGACTTTACTCTGTAAACAACCAAGTCGATTATAGGAGCCTCACCCTCCAACTACACTCTGTTTGTGTTTGCATATAGATTACAATGAGTTACCACCAATAAGAAGGCCACCACAACATGCAAATTCTTAAACTGCTTTTTGTCTACATGGGCAGGACAAGGTGTAACTTCATTAGATAAAGTATGACTCATTCAGTATGTTTATATGACAGTTGAAAAAACTGAATTATGGCCTTAATCCAACAATACTGGACAACTAAAGCTCATGTAAACGCATTAATCCGACTAATACCAGACAGATAATTGGAAACCAGTTTTCTTCTGCATGTATTTGCCTTAATCGGACCGAAACTGGACAATGCATGTGTGCATGCTTCACAACAGTAGAGACCCGAACCCGGCCAAAAAAAAAAAAAAAAAAGAAGCCTGGGCTGATGCATCAGTCAGCTCGTGGACCGACCCGAGTCATTTTCAGCCTATACCTTCAGCCACCAGACCCAGCAAGGACCAGTGCATCCAGTTGGGAACTGTAGTTGAGAACTGTGAGCTTGGGTGACAAAAAAGTCAACGGGGAGTCTGTGTTAACCCACCGAAACGACACATACTGCCACCTATGTTGAGGAGGTGGACACTGTCAGTTATTCAATTTTCCCTGTTGCATGTAAACTGGGACAAGGACAGGACTCTGCATGTAAATGGACTGACTGAGCTGTATTCAATCTGTATTCAGTCTCCTTCATTCTTTACCTGCAGTGCTGTGGGTCCATTTTCAGATGCTTTGGTTTAAACTCAAACGAAACAGAAAGACAAAAGTTGACATTGTAATTCTTTGAACAAAACAAACCAGAACAACTGTGACTGGTTTTCCTGGTTGATGTTGATTGTGGGAAAAACAGCATTTGCAGTGCGTGCTTCATAAAAATGTAGTGGAGTCAAAAGTACAATATTTGTCTTTGAAGTGCACTGCAAGAGTAACAAGTTTCCAAAATAAGGCCCAACAAGGAGAACAGGAGTCAGAAGGACAACAGGTATACATTGTCACAGGGTTTGTTCTGGGAGAACATATCAAAGAAGACAACGCTCTCTCACTTGTTTCAGACCTCAAGTCGACAAAGGAGTCAACATGTCACTGGCTCGGAAAACAGAGTCACAGTCATTTGGGGGGATGTGATAAGCATTCATTTGTCTATCAAACCACTTCTGGTTCTCCAATCTCAAAAAAGTAATAAGCTATAATGGCACACACTGTAATGTATGTAATGGGTTACATTTGGTTGAAAGACTGACTCTTTCAGTCCAACCAACCTCACAGGTGTTACTGTTGACCAATGCACGTGGCGGACACACTGCAGCGTTTCAAAGCTTACTCATCAAAAACGAACCCTCACTCATTCACCAGGACTCGACAGATGGAGGAAAACATCTGTGAACCTCTACTGTATGTGAATCCAGACATCTTAGAGATACAAAGAGCAGATGTTTTCTCTATCTTCTGATCCAGAATCTGTTTCTTCACAAATGGAGGAAAACATCTCTTAAGGTATATATTGAGTGATGTTTGCATATTTAGGTCACTGCAGTTGTCAACGCAGGCAACAAACATTTAGATTTGGTTACTGTAAGTCATAGTGTCAATAGGTGCAGAGGACTCACCAATCAGCATTCACAACAGTTTTTACTGATTCATCACACCTGATTTAATTACAGTGGCACACCTACCCTCTGCCACTTGCTGTGATTGTGTTTCCTGTTGTTGTTGTTGTTGTTGAAACACACAGGCAGAAGGTGACAGAACAGCAGGATACCTGGAATAAAGTGTCTGGTGATCCTGAGTTTCCTGTGGTCTTTTACCAGAGAATGTGAGTGATCTGATCTCAATCCACTGCATATATATAAAGCACAGGAACTACATTACAACTTGATGTGTTGTAATGTAGTTCCTGTTGTTTTCACGTTGAATGAGAAAGAAAGATACAGTAACAACATAGAGTAAAACATTCAGTTTAATCAAATGAAAAACTGTCTGAACTTTATTCAGAGAACTTTGAAGTTCTCTTAAGAACTTGAGACTAAGGTGCATATGAAGTAAATTAATGAAGATTGATTTTGTTTTTACCTTTCTACATTTCTGATTCTGAATATTATTTCATTTTCTTTGCAGGGAAACAAATATAATACATATATATACTACACAGATATAATACACATTTAAAGAAACATCTCACAAGGATAGAAAAAAGCTCCTCCACACACCTTTACTTCTCTGAAGACCCTGTAACGCTGCACCCTGCTCAGGTCTGACTGGATCGAACAGTTGTGAAAATGAAGACCTGCATGTCAAACATGGACGAGAACTCTAAACAGCACAGTACTTGCACTTTTTCTAGTTTTCAAGTTGAAGAGATTTTCTAGTTTAAGAGATTTTTTGAAAGACGCAGATTTAAGCTTGTGAATATGTTGTCTACCTCATGTCCTGATGCTTCATTCAGACAAACAGTGAAGAAGAAAAGAAGGATACAACTACAGCTTTGAGACAGCTGGAACAGAGGCAGCTGTAGTTTATGTAATCAGTACGAGTCAGACACATCTTCTGAAGCCTTTCAGCTAATGAATGAATTTCTAGTGTTAGGTTTTTGTCCTACTACTTTAAAGTGGGCGGGGTCAGTCGGAAAAAGTTGAAGTCACCTCATTTTGTTTTGTCATTGTCAACTCAAATTTTTTGTAACATTAATTAATAAACTCATAAATTAATGAATTAAAATGTCTTTTTTTAAATAACATACATGTTGTTCTGTCAGTGGCAAAAATATTGTGTAATATAATGTTTGAATAGGTTTGACTTTTAAAGTGTTTGTATGTTATGTACAATGCCAAGTTACCTTGATTATACTGACAATTTTCTACATTTTGACCATTAAAAAGATGAGATGGGCAGAGGCTTGTTGCTACAGCTGGAGGACGTGATAGAGATGATGAATTTGCGACATTTCCTCCAAACCCAGGAGTAAATAGCTGTTAATGATGACATTGGTTGTGTGGGAATGGCAAAACACACCCATCAGTGAAACTCCTCTTTGGTAACATTGACACCAGCAGTTTCTCTTCTGAAAACCCATGTTAACTTTAGGGCAGTGAGTTGGAGAAACCAAGAATTTGAAGAAGAATTTGGAACTAAATCCAC
Organism: Caranx ignobilis; assembly: GCA_021432705.1. Taxonomy (NCBI): domain Eukaryota; kingdom Metazoa; phylum Chordata; class Actinopteri; order Carangiformes; family Carangidae; genus Caranx; species Caranx ignobilis. Next base: position 5,461,962 of record MU269986.1, read on the forward strand.
ATTAAAATGTTGTTTTTATGTGTCTTATGTGAGTCTCTGTATAATATCAGTCCAGCTTCTCTTAATTAATAACTCACACAGCCTCTGTCAGATCATAATGAACCAGACCATAGCTGAAGACCTCTACAGAGTCTCAGGACAGTTTTTAACACTGTTTTTGCTTTAGGTTTTATTGGTTGTTTTCTACACCTGTTCTGGGACTGATCTGTTGGGTGGGTGGTTATAGCTCTATATGCCCACATGGGACAGGGCATGTAGAGCCACACAGCAAGGGATTGCCCGTTTGAGTCCTGACCAGCTGGATCTTTTGCTGTGTCCAGCATTCTTGTTCCCCATTTTGTCACACAAAAAATGCAGAACTTACGACAGAATCGACAAATGACTGACTGGCAGAGCAGACAACATTGAGAGGATGATGGGCCACAGCGCTGCCAGGTATCTGCTGATGGGGGGTCTTCTGTGGACTGTGACCCTTGCTAAGAGAGGTGAGTGAGGTTTTTGTCAGCAGTTGCTGCATCACCAGGCTGCATCCATACACAATACACATATTTGCAGTAGAAACCTCCAACTGTGTGGGTCTCACAAAATAAATATTACAACAGGTCACATTCTTGTTCTCAGACTATATTTTGTTTAGGTTCTTTCATGAGCTCCTGACCGAAAAATCAATGTAAATTTAAATTGAAATAGAAACTAAGTGATGAGAGAAGTGTGGGCACAAAACGAAACTGAACAATCTGTATTTTATTTGGTTCCTTTGGTTACTTTACATACGGCCCAATGACGATGCATTAATCCACTGGTAACTGTTTTAAATGTCTGCAGGGAAACTAACATATCCATACATATACTGTGTAGACATGTTGGAATATGGGTAAATAAATATATCTTTGTCTTTAATGTAAGAAAAAAAAACTCTTTGGTGTACATCTTTGCTGCTGTTGTCCGAGTCAAGTTTCACTAATTCATCGTTTTTCAGAGAGCCACAGTTAGGTTGAAACTGTTACCAGTGGTGGGGGTGCTAAGTGGTTGAGTGGTTAGAACATGTCCCATGTCTGAACCAGTGGTTGCCAGATCGACTCCTGACCAAAACGACCTTTTGTGTTTATCGTTCCCCCATTGTCTCTTCCTACTTTCCTTTCCTATCTAATAAAGACATCAAATACCTCAAAAATCAAAATCAAGGTAAGTTCTGATTCAAAACAGTTATAAAACAATAAATGTATGACGTTTAAAATATATGCAGCTCATCCTACTTTTATAAACTCGTATAAACTTGAAATGTAGGTATATGACGTAGTTTCTAAAGGGGAAGTTTGAAAAACTCATGGATGAGAGGAAAAGACTCTGTGGGTCATTTTGTGTCTTTGTAATCATCTCATTCCAGCAGGAAATACTGAAGTTGATTTCAAATAGGGGTCCTAGTCCAGGGTCCTTTTACTTGTTCTGTTCAGTAATCCATCCACAGTACTAACAAGCCATCTGGTAATCACCTTCTGATAAACCAGGAGCATTCAATCCAATTCATTTTGTAAAATATTGTTGTTTTTTTGTACCTGATGTGTTACAGAAACTGAGGTGTCCTGTGTTTTCATGGAGAGCTGCATCTTACTGTGCAGCTTCCAGGGTGGTAAGGATGTGGTCATCCACTGGACTCAGGTGACAGCTGGACACCCTCATGTCCACTCCTACTACGACAACCAAGACCAGCTGACATATCAGGACCGGAGCTTCAGAGGCAGAACATCACTGTTCAAGGACCAGATCTCCAGAGGAAACGCCTCACTGCAGCTGACAGGGGTGAAGGTTCAGGACCAGGGGAGATACAGATGTGTCACTAACACCCTCAGCGGAAACCAGGAATCATTCATCGACCTGAATGTGGACGGTACGAGATTCATTAGGTGGAAAGGATTGTCCACTCATTGGATGCTGATGATCTCATTCCTTGGCCCCTCAGTTCGCCTGTCCAAATGCCCAAATATCAAACACCAAATTGCCCCAGATTGGCTTTTTGAACAGTGTATTAGTGTGTGTGGGTGTGAAATATGAAAGGATGAAAGCAGCAGCATGTGTTGTAAATCACTGTCTAGTCATCTTTATGACTCCAATAACCATTCATTTAAATCTTTGTTGGTGCAGTGCATTTACAAATATTCAGTGATAAACATTCTGTCAAATTCATTTTCTGCAGCTCCAGTGGTTGAAGTCGACCTCCAGCAGGTTGGAAACAACATCACCTGCAGCTCAGGGAGGATCTACCCTGAGCCTCAGCTCACCTGGTCCACCAGACCTCCATCCAATGTAGCCCTCAACAACCAAACTAAATTCCAGGAGACTGAGCAGCTGCTCTACAACATCAGTGGTTTTCTGATACTTTCAGATACTGATCTGATCTGCAGCTGCACCATCTGCACTCGCAGTAACTGGAGGAAAGTCACTTTGTTAAAACCAGGTACAAACATGTAATCATTTGAATTCATGTTCTGGGTCAGACTGACTCAAACAGCCGTACACTATATTTACTTTTACTTTTCAACAATATTTCAAGTTCTTCAGCACTTTAGGTACAAAAGTGACTAATAACTTTCACTTTGTACAGGATTTGTACTTTGCTTCAAGTAATGGACCTGTGGACTTTGTCCTACTCTTGTTTTTGTGTTATATGATTTTAGCTTCTGTCAGTGGCTCACATACTGAGGCCACGATCCCCTGCACCACCTCAAACATCTCCCTCACAGACTGCAGTCTCACCTGGAGATTCAAACACAATGAGATCATCGTGACCAGGACCAGAGCTGACGTCCCCTGCACAGTCTCAGAGGAGTGGAAGCAGCAGGTGAAGGGTGTGTCAGAGTCAGGCAGCCTCATGCTACAGGACTTATCTTCACATCATGAGGGAACATACACCTGTGAACTGAGTGATGCTGAGGAGACGCTGATAACCAACACTGTCCTCAGGATAGGTGAGACAGCATTAACTGTTGACATCTGTGATATTTGACCTGTGACCATCATTGGACAGTTCAAGTAACTGACTCTTTCTATTTCAGGGAATTCACTTAATCCTGGAGGCATTATAGGAGGGGTGGTTACAGCAGCTGTTGCAGTGATAGCACTTTTCCTTGTTCTTCGCTACGGGAAAAAACAAGGTAGAATAACATTTTGGTTACAATGAATTAATTCATGTCATTTATTTGTTGTTTGTATTGATGGTGTGTCAAGGACTCTTGGTTTACTTTGCTCTGTGGTGCAAGTGTTTCTCTTTACTGACAGAGAATATGCAAAATATTGAAATCAGTTTGGCATTTTTCTGTTTTTTGACATTGAACTTTCTCATTAAGTTTGCAGGCGACAGGAACACAGAGAACAAATACATGAATTAACCACTCTTAAGACAACTGACACCCCGACCTACAACACTGCCTCTGCCAGATGCAGACTGTGGCTATAAGCTGATGGTGCCACACAAACAAACAGACAATCATGTGATCTAGACAGGAAGTGGAAAAGACAAATATCTTCTTTTGTGGTTGGAAACAGCAGGAACCATCATGGGAGACGTGTAACTGTGGAGAATTCATGTCATCTTTCTTTGCTTTTGTGTTTTACAGTGTGTCAATTTAGAAGATATTTACTTAAAATACAACAGTTAGGTTTTAATGCTCATTTAAGGAGGTTGTATTTTTCTTTTCTTGATCATTTTTGAATGAAAGAAATTGGTTAATGTACAAACTGCTGATAAACCGATCACAGCAGAGGACGCACAGAGGAGCATCTCACCTGTCAATCAAAAGGCCTGATCCAGAGATGAACAATGAGATCTCATTCCACTCAGGACAAGAAAGAGGCTCTGAGTTTCAAACCTTAAAGGACGGTGTACGATAAGAACTGAAACAACAGACTGAGCCTCATGTAGTCTGGAGTGTGGGAGATTTGGAGGTTTATTTGAGAAATGTTTAACCAGTTGCCCTCAAAGAAGGAAATAAGTGATTGTGCTATATTTAGTGTTACTGATAAATGATAGTGTTTGAATTGGGAGAGGAAGTCCAGGTGTGGAGCCCTGGAGGCCATGTCAGAGGAGGAGGGGTGGAGCAGGAAGCAGCAGCTGCAGATGGAAACCTGCTGTTTTGTTTTTTGTTTTCATCACTGTGGTGACACTTAGGTGTGCTGGAGGGTATCCCAGAAAGCAGGGTTTGTGAAAACTCAGAGCAAGTGAACCCCGAGATGAGGCAAACTCTGGGTTTTCTGTTCCAGAATGAGTGGTAACTTAAACTCTGTGTCAGTCACCATGGTTACTGAGTCTGTGAACCTAACCTGCTCGCTGGCAGGTTTACTATAAAACCTGAGTTTCTACCTGTCTCCTCCCAGCTGAAGCAAGCCACGATTTGTGGATTGTCCATTTCTTTCTAATCCAGTTGATACAGGGGGGCAATTAATTTGCAATGGCTTGTGTGGCGAGAGGATTTTCCAACCTCGGCTGGATGTGCTGGCATTTCCAGAAGAGTGTTTAATTAAACAGTATCACTTCTCATTTCGGTATAGGGTATCCATGCCAGCCCTCTCTGCTGACCCCTTACCCTCACCCTGAGGCAGGGCCCCAACAATGTTTTAATGTGGCCCACTGCCATTTTGGTCCACGCATGTGTAGCCTATACTTGCATCTAATGTAGCCACTTGCGTCCTGGGGGATGACAGGCACAGACAAGCTTCCTCCAAGGATGCCTTCAGCCACGGGCCTGGCCCTCCACCCGTTTTGCCGGCCTCTGCCTTCTTTCTATTGGCTGAGTGGAACTAAAATGTTAACTTTGTTTTTAAAATTTATAATATAATCATAATTTTCAGTGTTCATATAGCCTACATATGCGTCACATTTTAGTCTACAACTTAATGACTCCAATATGTAGGCTATAAAATAAAAATGTGTTGAAATCGTGTTAAACAGGAGTCTGTTGGGTTAATGCTTTACATCATTTATGAATAAAATCAAAGTGAAGTACAATCATGGCCCTGCAAAATATGCCTTACCTGTCTGAATGATGTTTTTATGTTTTATTTTAAGTTGCTGCCAGGTTCTTATTTCCCCAGTTGGATTGCACCTGAATGAAAATCAGATTATATTCAATAAACCACTTTTTCACCTGCATGTTATGAATTGAAGTGCAATCCAGTGTTAAGTCAAGGGAGTAGTGCATTCAAATTTACACATTTACAAATTTACATTGACTTGAGCAGCAATTTTCTCCCAAGCTCCTTCTCTCTGTTTTGCTGCTGCGGCGTTGTTGCTCTTTTTATAGAATACAGGCTCATAGTCCTTATAAGCTTCTAAATGGACCTCCAGTTCAACGGAGTGAAGTAACTTCCTCTTTTTTTCCCTCAGTTGCCATGGTGAATCAAGGTATTGGAGCTCCATTGATGATGGCTTTTTGTAGTTGTCGTGCACGTGCTTAACTCAAGGTGAATATATTCAGAGATTATTTAAATAATTCAAATAAACTGTTCTGGTGTTTTCCATCTCAGGGTAAGTCAACACAGAGTTCAGTGTTAGGATCAGAGTTTGCTGAACCTCCTGGTGTGAGTCTGTAGCAGTTATAAATAGACTGGTGGGAACTGGGTTGATAGACTGACTCCTCTAGTCCAACCAACAGCCTGTCAAGTATCAATGGAAAACTATCAATGGGATACTATGATGGTAAGTCATAGAATCAATAATTGATGACTCACCATTCTGCATGCCAAACATTTTCATCTGATTCGTAACTGTGATGCCACAGCGACACGCCTGCCACACTGCGATGTGTTTCCTCCTGTATGTTTTTGTTGAAACACACAGATAGAAGTTGACAGAGACGCAGGATGCCTGGAATAAAGTGTCTGGTGATCCTGAGTTTCCTGTGGACTTTTACCAGAGGAGGTGAGTGATCTGACCTGATCTTATTCCACTACACATAAATAACAAGCATGTTGACACTTGGTCTATTCTATTATAGAGTCTGATGTTGTTGTTATGTTGAACAGAGAAAGTAGCGACACATGGAATAATGGAGAAAAATCAAATGTAAAATTTAACCGACTGTTTAAAAATGAGAAAAGCAGCAGCAAGTGGTGTCTGGTGGTGTTTGGTGTGATTGGTTTAAAGATATTAACACTTTAAACAAGGTGATTCAGTGACTGACACTTTACACGGTTTAAAACTGTTCACAGAAATGTCTAAACTTAATCAAAAGTAACTTTGTTTTGTGACTTGAGTACAATGACGTTGTGCTGATTGTTGCTGGATTCACAAGTGCCACTTACAGATTTCTCTAAATGCTGTTACATAACACAGACACTAGATACATATGTCTGCAAAACATCAGTGCAAAGTGGACAAACATGATTCCACTGACACCTGAGTGTCATTTCATTCAGTCCTCAAAACTCTGTTCTTGTATCATGGAAACTGTTTGATCTCCACTCTGAACCAAAATAACAACAATAAAGTTATGTTGGTTTGAACAGTGTTTGAGAGCATGAGGTTGCATAGACTTGTTGAATGACCCGCTGGTATCAACCTGTATTTACTATACAGACACAGACATGGTCAATGAGGCTGAACAGAACATCATGTGTAACATCTACACAGAGATACAAAAGACAAAGATGTCCTGAAACTGAGGTCAAATGTTGAGAGTTAAAGTCAAAACAAATTGACTTTTACATCAGAAAATAATTGAAAAGTTTTACGTTTATATTTAGTCATAACTTAATTTCAATTACACACAGTGAAACCTGCGACACAGTGAAACCTGAGCTACACTTTTGTTTTCCACCAGGTGAAATCATACGTCAGAGCTTGTAGTCACACCTGCAGCTGAGAGATGTTTGAATGCTTCGAATTCCTGACATCATTTCTATAGTTACTGTGAACAAAATGCAGGGTCAGCAGATTTACACAAACTGTATTTACTACATAAAGACTCACAGGTTCACTGAAGCCTAACAGAACATCACATGTAACTTCTACACAACGATACAAAAAAAAAAGTCATAAAACTGTCAAGAGTCAAAACAAACTGATTTGTACATTAGATAATCATTGAAATCAAATGTTTTACATAATGATCAGTCATAACTTTGATCCTGCAGAACCTGCTGGGTCACAGTGAAACCTGAGACACAGTGAAACCTGAGCTCATCCAACAAGGTTATCAGAGCAAATAATAATGTATACTAGGGGGCAGCTACAACTGCCTTTGGGTCATTTGATGTACATAAAGAGGAGACAGGGACAAATTTCTTCTCAGAATATCACTCAATTTCCACCTTAGATTGAATAAAAAAACTCTTATGCCCTAATGGATGATCTTTAGATTTTCACTCATAACTTTAATATAGAGTTTTTAATAGTTCATAGGTTCATAATGGCTATTTGAGACAAGTATGCTCATCTTCGAAGTTAAATGTCTGAGTGGTTTAGAAAGCCTTATCAGTGACAGTGCATGAATAAACAATCCATGTAAATAATAAGTTACTGTTAATGTGCTTCTTATTGGTTTCACTGAGGCTTTACTTGCCTCACTGCCCTCAGCATTATGTCAGGAGGTGAGCTGCCCTCTGTCTTTCTTTTATATTTCTAAAGCTGCCTTTACTATCAAAATACACCTTGTATGCTCTGTGTAAAAGTAATGTCATAGGACAAGGTTATTAATCAAAGTTTGGAGTGCAGTTTGGATTTTTTTTTTTTTTTTACATTTAATGAAAGATAGGAAATTGCTCTCACCTGAGATGATGTCACTTATGCCAGTGTGAAGCTTTGGAACAGCGAGTGATAGTTAGTCAGTTGTAATGGATGGATGGATGGATGTTCAAAAATACATTTAATTTAGAATTTTCCAATTCTTTATATTTTGATCAAATAATAAAAATCCAGCTCTTTCTGATTTGGCAGAGTTAATACAATACAGTGCTTGTGTGTAGGGATACAGTTATTCAGGGTGGATTCAGCTGCTGTTGTACATGACATGAACTCTGTGAGATGTGTCTTCATCTGATGTTACAGAAACTGAGCTGACACTGTCCTGTGTTTTCATGGAGAGCTGCTTCTTACCGTGCAGCTTCCAGAGCGATACTGATGTAGTCATCCACTGGATTCTGGAGACAGCTGGAAAACTCAATGTCCACTCCTACTACCACAACCAAGACCAGCTGGCACTCCAGGACCAGAGCTTCATAGGCAGAACATCACTGTTCAAGGACCAGATCTCCAGAGGAAACGCCTCACTGCAGCTGACAGGGGTGAAGGTTCAGGACCAGGGGAGATACAAGTGCTACATCAGCACCACCAGAGGAAACAAAGAGTCATTCATCAACCTGAAAGTGGACGGTACGAGACACAGACTAATGCAGTCTGATACAACAGTACTGCAGGGAGTCCTGCTTTAACAAAGTTATAATGTTCAGCTGGTGTTCAAATAACTGATCACTGTGGTGCAGTTGTCATAAACATGCAGAAGATGTAGTGGAGTCATAAATAGTAGACATATCATTATACAGATACATATTACAAACTAATATCATAGAATATGCTCTATGTGTCCAGGTGTTGCTGCATTGACACTGCCACTGCCTCATAACATGGAGTCTGATTGTGGAATTTGTGAATGTGCTCCAGGACGACATTTTAATCTCATTTGATCATCTGTTAAATAACGAATCAGGACCAACCTCAAAATGTTTATCTAAACAAGAAGACGCATTACACCTGTGGAATGAGGGGAAGAGTGAGACCTGGTAGTTAACACGATCAACTGCAAGGGAAAACTTACATGTTTGGAAAACACAAATGTTCTGTGTGATAAATAGATAGATAGATAGATTTTCTCTCTTTGATATAAAGTGTGGAAATGTGTGAGGTAGCCATTAAGCAGCGGTTACCTCACGCATTACCATTTCATATCAAGCAACTTTATATAAAGCAAATAAATTTTGGTTTGGTTGCAGCTCCAGTGGTTAAAGTCAATTTCCAGCAGGTTGGAAACAACATCACCTGCAGCTCAGAGAGGATTTATCCTGAGCCTCAGCTCACCTGGTCCACCAGTCCTCCATCCAGTGTGACCTTCAAGAACCAAACTAAAGTCCAGGAGACTGAGCAGCTGCTCTACAACATCAGTGGTTCTCTGATACTTTCAGATACTGATCTGATCTACAGCTGCAACATCACCACTCGCAGTAACTGGAGGAGAGTCACTTTGTTAAAGACAGGTCAGTGACCAAGTACTTTCAACCAAGAACTGTGATGAAGTACAAATGTAATTTGTACTTTCCTTCAAGTAGAACATTTCATGCTACAAATGTTCAATAAAATAATCTGATAGACTACGATCAACAGCAGCCTGAGTGACCCAGGTGTGATTCTTCCCACAAACTGAGAAAAAAAGACTTGAAGTTTTCATGTTTGTTTCTATGTTCTATCATTTCAGCTTCTGTCACTGCGTCCTACCATGAAGCTACAATCACCTGCTCCACCTCAAACACCAACTTCTCTGACCTCATATGGAGATTCAACCACAGTCAGATCATCTTGACTCAGACCAGAGCTGACATCCCCTGCACAGTCTCAGAGGAGTGGAGGCAGCAGGTGAAGGGTGTGTCAGAGTCAGGCAGCCTCATGCTACAGAACCTATCTTCACATTATGAGGGAACATACACATGTGAACTGAGTGATGCTGAGGAGACGCTGATAATCAACATTGATCTCAGGATAGAGGGAAGTCCCGGTGAGGGACCATCAAGTGAGAAACTATCTGTTATATCTGTGAGCTGCAACAATCAAAACAACAAAAACACCATGATGTGAGACAGTTCAAATCACTGACTTTTTCTGTTTCAGACAATTCACTTGGAATCATTGTAGGAGTGGTGGTTGCAGTTGTTGTTGTTGCAGTGATAGTTGTCCTGGTGCTGCTCTACAGGAGACATCAAGGTAAAATAACATTGTGGTTACACTTGATTTATTCATTTCCTGTTTGTTGTTTATATTGATGATGTTTCTTTGACTCTGAACATCTCTCAGGTCAACAGGGAGACAACAGGGTTCAGCAAAGGTGAGTAGTGAGACGTGACTTTTCATATTACCAATGCACTGTCAAGTTATCACCTTTTCTCTATTGCTGCATCTAATTTCCACGGCCATTTTAAAAAACATGTCTGATTTATTATTACATTCTCTTATGTTATAATTCATTTCATTAATGAATCAATTGAACTTTTCCCCTCAGTTTAAATCTAGTTTGTATTAAACTGTTGTCTCAGACACAAGATGAAATATTCAAACTGAAGGAAACATGATCACTGTGATGGTTGATTTTGTTCTGTTGATGTTAGAAGAATAAAGAGGTAGTTTTGATTTTACCTTAATGTGTATTTGATGCTGAATTTCATTTCATTTTGTTTGCAGTGAACTGCAAGTTATGAATCCAAACCCTCAGTGATGAAGAGGAGTCAACACAAACTGTGTCGTCCAGTTTCTCACCAAACAGTTCTCATCCATTTTTCCTCACAGTAACTTTCACAAACAGAAAACCTTCAGTTCAGTGTGGTGGAGACTTTTGGTGAACACGTCTCTCTCCTGCTGATTAATGAAGGACACTTCACTCTGCAGCTACAGCTCTGCAGAGGGTTTTGAAGGAGACAGACTCCAGCTCAAGAAGAACCACAAGTTCCTGCTTTCAAACTCAACAGTGAAGAAAGAAGGAACAATAAAACAATTTACTTCTGAGACAGAGAAACAGGAACAGATTCAGCTCTGTAACAAACATAAGCTGCTCATCAGCTTACTCATCTTTTGTTCCACCATGGTGCTAACATAGGGCTAAAGAAAATATTAAAATGCTGTGTTACACTCCTCAGACATTTTGATGATTTATGTGACAGTTTTCAGGTGCTCTGTTTTTATCTTATCTATATCTCTATATAGATGTCAAGGTAATCTGCTGACCAATCAGAATTCAGAAATATTCACATTTTCACTTTTTTTCCTTAACTTTAACTTTGTTTATTTTTTTATTGAATTCAATTCTTTATTTTCAATTTATTGAATCAATTGAAGTCGTCTGACATTTAGTGACCTGCACTGAACCATCTGCAGCATCAGAGCCACATTTCAGAAAACACATTTTTCAGTTTTAAAACCACAAAGTTAAACAGCAAAAATGCAACTTCAGATAAAATAAGCAGCAATGAGTTAGAGAAGATAGAGAGTTTCTGCCACTGTGTAGAGCTTGTCTTACAGAGATTGTTTTTAACATTGATCAAAGAAAAAAAGTTCTTATTTCACTTTTCAGACATTTACTTTATTTTAGTTTACATTTCAGTTTTGGCAGCGGTCACATGTTTCCATCTGTATCTCCAACATCTATGTTTCATTGTGGGGTTGCAAGGTCAGTTCACTCATGACTGAGGCTACATCATCAAGTCTAAGGCAAGTAGCTGCTGAGTGGACCTGGTAACACCTGCTGCGGCTACAGATGTTGTGCAGAGGTGTTTGGTGGTTCAATATCTGTGTAGTGTTTTTGTACTGAACAAACGCCTTGTCAAACTTTGTTTGTTTGTGTTTTTGCCCTCTTCACCGAAAACTTGTAAATGCTCTTCTTTTGTCCTGTTTGTATTAAATGGCACAGGAAGCTACTTGTGCTTCACTGTTTGTGCGATTGTACATATGTGCATATAAAGGAACCCTGGACTAAAGGTAAAAGGACTGAATCTCATTATATTTTTTCTCAAATGTTTTTTTTCTGATATCAGATGATCAGTGTTTCCAGCAGAGGGCGCTGTAACCTCATCAGTCCGTCAGTCACTGCAGGACTGACTGAAAAACCTCTGACTATTCACTGTGTATGAACCTTTTCTCTCACTGTTTGTTGTGTTAACAGTTCAATAAGTATGTTGATATAATATACACATTATTCAGTCTTCATGTAAATCCCATGGAGGACATTTATAGGCTAGAAAATAAAATGAAGAATAAAAACTGTTGAAATTTACATCTCAAAGAAAGTAAGAATCTCAAAGTGAAATGTAAATTAGTGGTTTTAACTTGTAGTTCACTGACCTTAAAGCTCCTACCTTTCCTCAGGTACACAAAGCTATTTCAGTCTCTAGAACATGTTTCACAGGATGTTTATTAAAGCAGAGATTTAGTTTATTGTCAGAATAAATCGTTTTATTCCTTTTTCTCATTTTAAATGTTTTTTTCGTTGATTTTCTACAAAACTTTGGATGAATTAGTGTCGCACTGATCTTAATCTGCAGTTTGAACAACTTTGTGCTGAGAAATGCAAACAGGTTTGGACATGTTCATCTTGCAACTTCCAGAAACAGTGAAATCTGGGAAGTCAGCCTCTGGATCTGCGTCGCCTCTATGATAGGTAGGTGAGTGATCGAACTTAAAATTAACACTGTCCTGGGTGGTTTAATAGATGATAATACATCATCATTCATATATTAAAGTGCACTTGAGTAAATGTACTGATTGAACTTATGTTGGTGGTGATTTTGAAGCTCACTGTACAGATGGAGAGGTTGACTGTTGGTGAACACGTCTCCAACAACCAGTCCTGACAGTCGATGTTTAATGTTCATATTTCTCCTTTGTTTTCACATGAATGAAGTTTTACAGGACAATGATGGGTGGTGGGGCACCCTGTGTTTGGTGGTCACAACCTTCTTGTGGAAGTTAACTCTTTCCAGAGGCGGTAAGTGAGGCGTTCACTGCCTGTCCGATGTTATTCCAGACGTTATTGTTCTTCTTCCCAACAGTAACTGAAGAATCTCATTTTGAGCATCTTATTAATGCTCAGTTGGACACAAATGTCTCCTTCTGTCAGGTTTATTCTCAGTGTTAGACTCAAATGTGATTATGGAAAGATTTGTTTTACAGTTTCCTAAATGGCAAATGTGCTGTATAATCATTGGGATAAACATTACAAAACAAATAAATCTTTGTTTTTGAAGCAAGTTTCTCATGAACAAGTTCTGAACCTCCTGTGTTACAGACACTGAGGTGTCCTGTGTTTTCATGGAGAGCTGCATCTTACTGTGCAGCTTCCAGAGCAGCGCTGAGGAAGTCGTCCACTGGACTCAGGTGACACCTGGAGACCTCACTGTCCACTCCTACTACCACAACCAAGACCAGCTGGCACTCCAGGACCAGAGCTTCAGAGGCAGAACATCACTGTTCAAGGACCAGATCTCCAGAGGAAACACCTCACTGCAGCTGACAGGGGTGAAGGTTCAGGACCAGGGGAGATACAAGTGCTACACCAGCACCACCGGAGGAAACCAGGAGTCATTCATCAACCTGAAAGTGGACGGTACGAGACACAGACTAATGCAGTCTGATACAACAGTATTGCAGGGAGTCCTGCTTTAACAGACTTATAATGTTCAGTTGGTGTTCAAATGACTGATCACTGTGGTGCAGTTGTCATAAACATGCAGAAGATGTAGTGGAGTCATAAATAGTAGACATATCATTATACAGATACATATTACAAACTAATTCATAGAATATGCTCTATGTGTCCAGGTGTTGCTGCATTGACACTGCCACTGCCTCATAACATGTAGTCTGATTGTGGAATTTGTGAATCTGCTCCAGGACGACATTTTAATCTCATTTAATCATCTGTTAAATAACAAGTCAGGACCAACCTCAAAATGTTTATCTAAACAAGAAGACACATTACACCTGTGGAATGAGGGGAAGAGTGAGACCTGGTAGTTAACACGATCAACTGCAAGGGAAAACTTACATGTTTGGAAAACACAAATGTTCTGTGTGATAAATGATAGATTTTCTCTCTTTGATATTAAGTGTGGAAATGTGTGAGGTGCCATGAAGCAGCGGTTACCTCACGCATTAACATTTCATATCATGCAACTTTATATAAAGCACGTAAATTTGTTTTGGTTGCAGCTCCAGTGGTTAAAGTCGATTTCCAGCAGGTTGGAAACACATCACCTGCAGCTCAGAGGGGATCTATCCTGAGCCTGAGCTCACCTGGTCCACCAGACCTCCATCCAACTTGAATCTCCAACAGAAAATCACTAAACAGAAGACTGAGCAACTGCTCTACAACATCAGTGGTTCTCTGATACTTTCAGATACTGATCTGATCTACAGCTGCACCATCAGCACTCGCAGTAACTGGAGGAGAGTCACTTTGTTGAAGACAGGTCAGTGACCAAGTACTTTCAACCAAGAACTATTCAGTTATTTTCCACAATTTGTGTGAATGTGTGCTTCTCTGTATCATTTCAGCTTCTATCAATACATCAGACACAGCAACAATCTCCTGCTCCACCTCAGTCACTTCCATCACAGGCTTCAGTCTCACCTGGAGATTCAACCACAGTCAGATCATCCTGACTCAAACCAGAGCTGACATCCCCTGCACAGTCTCAGAGGAGTGGAAGCAGCAGGTGAAGGGTGTGTCAGAGTCAGGCAGCCTCATGCTACAGGACTTATCTTCACATCATGAGGGAACATACACCTGTGAACTGAGTGATGCTGAGGAGACGCTGATAACCAACACTGTCATCAGGATAGAGGAAACTCCACGTGAGGGACCATCAAGTGAGAAACTGTTATTATCTGTTATATCTGTGAGCTGCAACAACCAAACAACAAAAACACCATGATGTGAGACAGTTCAAATCACTGACTTTTTCAGTTTCAGGCAATTCCCTTGGCGTTGGAGGCATAATAGCAGTGGCGGTTGCAGTTGTTGTTGTTGTTGTTGCAGTGATAGTTATCCTGGTGCTGTTCTGCAAGAAACAACATGGTAAAATAACACTTTGGTCAAACTTGATTGATTCATTTCCTGTTTGTTGTTTATATTGATGATGATTCTTTGACTCTGAACATCTCTCAGGTCAAAAGGGATACAACGAGGTTCAGCAAAGGTGGGTAGTGAAAAGTGACCTTTCATATTACCAATGCACTGTCAAGTTATCACCTTTTCTCTATTGCTGCATCTAATTTCCACGGCCATTTTAAAAAACATGTCTGATTTATTATTACATTCTCTTATGTTATAATTCATTTCATTAATGAATCAATTGAACTTTTCCCCTCAGTTTAAATCTAGTTTGTATTAAACTGTTTTTTCAGACACAAGATGAAATATTCAAACTGAAGGAAACATGATCACTGTGATGGTTGATTTTGTTCTGCTGATGTTAGAAGAATAAAGAGGTAGTTTTGATTTTACCTTAATGTGTATTTGATGCTGAATTTCATTTCATTTTGTTTGCAGAGAAATGCAAGTTATGAATCCAAACCGTCAGTGATGAAGAGGAGTCAACACAAACTGTGTCGTCCAGTTTCTCACCAAACAGTTCTCATCCATTTTTCCTCACAGTAACTTTCACAAACAGAAAAACTTCAGTTCAGTGTGGTGGAGAATTTTGGTGAACACGTCTCTCTCCTGTTGATTAATGAAGGACACTTCACTCTGCACCGTTTCTACTCTACAGCTCTGCAGGGGGTTTTGAAGGAGACAGAGTCCGGCTCAAGAAGAACCACATGTTCCTGCTGCTCTACCACACGTCCTGATACTTAGACTCAGACTGATCAGTGAAGAAAGAAGGAACAATAAAACAATTCACTGCTGAGACAGAAAACAGGAACAGAAGCAGCTCTACAACAGCTATATTGTTATGTCTCGTCAAATGTGTTAATCGTGTTCTTGTTATGTCATGTCTTGATTAGTTTCATGTTTGGTCCTTTATGTTTGTAAGTTTAATTCATGTCAAGTCTTGTCATGCACTTGCTGCTTTATTTTGTTCTTACCTTTTCCCTCTCATTTCAGATCCTGATTTCCTCCCTTTGTGTGATTTTTCTCTCCGTTGTGATTGTCAAACCCGCCCCTGACTGGTTCCACCTGTGTCCCCCTACCTCACGTTCAAACAGTCTTGTGTCACTGTCTTGTCGTCATTGAAGGCCTCAAGTGTCAGTTAAGTTTTTTGAGTTTAGAGTTTATCCTCCTTGAGAGCGTTTTTTGTTTGTGAAATATATTCCTTTTGAGTTGTGCATTTGAGTCCTACCTGTCATGTTAAAGGTTGTTACACATATACATCATCAGTCAGTTGGCTTCACACTGCCTGTTAGGTTATTTATCATCTTTTGTTCTATCACAATGCTCACAAATATAGATGAAGGCTTAAGAAAATATCAAAATGTTGTTTTACACTCCTTAGAAGTCTATTCACCTCCTCTGCAGGAGAGGGGTTCAGATGTGACCACAAAACTTTACTGTTACAGTTACCTATCCTATATCTATATCTCTATATCCTTTGCTAGTTTAAAGGTGGAAGAATGTGATGTCATCGAATCTGGGTTTTTTTTCTCAACTTTAACTGTATTTCTTTATTCAATCATCTCTAATGTAACAGATAGAACCCTGAATAGAAAAGAAGTTTTCAGGATGATTGAAGAATTAGTCTGACATTTAGTGACCTGCACTGAACCTTTTGCAAGAGCCAGCGGTCACATGTTTCCGTCTGTATCTCCAGTATCTATGTTTCATTGTGGGGTTGCCAGTTCACCCATGACTGAGGCTTTCTCAAATCTAAGGCAACTAGCTCCCGAGTGAACGTGGTAACACCTGCTGCAGCTACAGATGTTGTGTAGATCGAGGTGCTTGGTGGACTGGTAGTTTTGTAAAAATAGGTTGACTAGTTTTGTAAGGCTTTTGTTTTTCGTCCTCTTTTGTACCCAAAACCTATAAACACTGTTCTTTTGTCCTGTTTGCATTTCATGGCACATAAAAATTATTTGTTTTTCACTCTTTGTGCATTAAAAGAGTGAGGAGAGAATCACATTAAATGCTATAATGTCTTAAATGTTTTTGTTTTGATTTCATTTACACTAGACGATCAGTGTTTTCAGTGTCTGACCAGCAGAGGTAAGCTCATCAGTCAGCCACACACGACTGACTGAAAAAACTGACTCACTGTGAATGAACCTTTTCTGTCACTGTAACTGAACTGCCAGTTTATTAACATCAACATGTGTGTCAACATTTCAATAAGCACATTCATACCAGTATGAAAATATACACACATTCAGTACTCATGTAAATGGTATGGTAGCTAGACTGGAAACTAAAATGGATAATGAAAGGAAGGCTCAACACCCTAACCCCTCAACAGACTTTTCAATAATTTCGATACCCAAGGCTTGCTGTTAGGAAATACCTTAACAGTCTTTTTGGGGTCACACTGTCTTCACAAAAAGTCACATAAGTACTGACAATGTCAGTCAGCTCATGAATGTCACTGCAAGATTCCTTAAACATGTCCCAGTCTGTACAGTCAAAGCAGCCCTGGAGGAAGGGAGAGGGACCTGAATGCACCTTTGACAGAACCATAACACATACCGAGAGCTTTTGTGTGTAGAAGTTCTTGTGTGTGTTTTTCAGTGAACAGTGGTTTAAGTCACCAAGCACAAAGATGGGTGCATCAGGAGACATCGATTGCAGCTTATCGGTCACCTGAAGGATGGACTCTGAGGCTTCCTCCTCATTAGCTCTCGGGTGAAAATACACAACGTTAACAAGTATCTGGGGTTTAGTGCAGAGTCTCTCTGACAAGGACGGTTTTACACCGACGCTCGTTAACACAGAGGCACACGCCCCCGCCCTGTGATTTGCCAGTGACACCGGCATCCCGCTCGGTGCGCACATGTAAATATGACATTATTTTTTCACTTTCTGTTCTTTTCATGTTGCTGGTTCGTAGAGCTCACTCGCAGAAGCATATTCGCTGCAGTAGATGGGAACTGCGACTTGAAAATCGCTGGAAATATTTTGTGTATGATTGTGGATTTGTGACGAATCTGCCGACGGACGCGCAGCAGAGCTGCAGCTGCTGAGTAAAGGACCCAGTTAACGCAGAAACCAGTTGGGCCATAACACCGGCTCACGAAACCCATCAATAGCCATTTCCACGTTCGAGACATGCGTTTCTGGATTCATGTTGGAATCGAGCTTGCAGTTCGTCGCGTTTATTCCGGATAGACAGGACGTTAGAGAGGATGATGGACGGTAAGGGAATACGAGAGAGCGTCTGTCTCAACAGTCTTTGACGTAAACCTCCCCGTCTGCAACGCGTCCTCGTTTTTCGTGGCGGAGCGCTGTTAAACTCCCTCTGATGATCATGTTTGTGGTCAATTAATGAATTCAGGTGCGGGGAG
This sequence comes from Caranx ignobilis, assembly GCA_021432705.1. Lineage (NCBI taxonomy): Eukaryota > Metazoa > Chordata > Actinopteri > Carangiformes > Carangidae > Caranx > Caranx ignobilis. Next base: position 5,480,200 of record MU269986.1, read on the forward strand.
GTTAGATGGGGGGGGGCTGGTTGGACGCTCCACTGCAGAAGAGACTCTGCTGTATTGATGATCATGCGAGGGTTAAAGACCATGGGAGAGGGAGAACGCCAGCCATAGTATAAGGCATGCTGTAAACACTGGGAAATGTAGCTACAGACAATTAGAGATCAGTCCATATCCCTTTCACTCTGTCGATCAGACCAGATCCACTGTGTTTCAAAGCCAGGATCAGTAATCAGAAAAAACAAACACTGAAACAGACGTATTTGCACGCTGCACGAACACGCGCCCTCACCGCCCTGTCTTTTTCAGTCTAACTAGTGGGTGAACTGCTTTTTAGGTAGGTACCTATAGTAGGTACACTATTCATACATGTACCGCATAGACTATAGTTAGTTTAGTTGTAGTGGGTATACTGAAATATGAAAGCATTTTCAGTGGGTGTGTATACCTGCATATCACATAAACTACACCTCTGATCTTTATGATAAGTGATTTATCAAAAAAGCTGATAAGGGTGAGGCCACCTTCACTACATTATTTATAGATTACTGGGTAGTTAAATATGATTATACGACATCATTTACTCATAAAAGTTAATGTGAGTAAATGTGCTCAGTGACTTTGCACTTCTGCAGCTGAATAATGAAGTTAGAAATGGGAAATAACTCATTATTGGCAATAAGAATTAGATAAAGCCTAGTGTTTCACCACTCTTCTACCTTGATGTAACCACAGTCGTGTTAATGTTTAACTGTCATGGCCATATTCAAATTTCAGTTTTATTTTTCCAAGCTAATGTACCAATGACGGCTGGTGGGAGGTGTCTGATGATCACAGCCTTCCTGTGGCTCTTACCTTTTTCCAGAGAGGGTGAGTGAGGCCTTCACTGCCTGTCTGATCTTATTGCAGTGGAGATATAAAATAGGTTTTTGTGTGTTACATTGTGTTGAAAGAATAATTTTCCCAACTGCAGCATAAAACAAAGGTCAGACTGTTGTCAATGTTATCTTCTTCCTCTTCTCCTTTCAGCAGTTTATTTGTCACTCATTTGGACATAAATCTGTCAGTCTAAACATTACAGAACAACTAAATCTTTGTTATTTGATGCAAGTTTCTCATGAACAAGCTCTGAACCTCCTGCGTTACAGCCACTGAGGTGTCCTGTGTTTTCATGGAGAGCTGCATCTTACCGTGCGGTTTCCAGGGCGGCACTGATGTGGTCGTCCACTGGATTCAGATTACAGCTGGAGGCCTTCCTGTCCACTCCTACTACCGCAACCAAGACCAGCTGACATATCAGGGCCAGAGCTTCAGCGGCAGAACATCACTGTTCAAGGACCAGATCTCCAGAGGAAACGCCTCACTGCAGCTGACAGGGGTGAAGGTTCAGGACCAGGGTATATACACTTGCTTCACCAGCACCATGAGAGGAAACAATGTGTCATTCATCATCCTGAAAGTGGACGGTATGAGAAACACACAGTAAATATATTTGTGTCTGTTTTTTGTTTTTTTTAACTATATTTTTTTGGGCCTTTAATTGATAGAATAGTTGAGAAAAACAGGAAATGGGGAGGCAGAGAGAGGGGAAATGCAGCAAAGGGCCACCTGATGTAGGATTCGAACTGTGGCCAGCTGCAGTCAGAAAATATGACATCATATTCATAGTAATTATCAAATTGTTTCAGCTCCTGTGGGTAAATTTAATATACAACAAGAAGGAATCCACATCACCTGCAGCTCAGAGAGGATCTACCCTGAGCCTCAGCTCACCTGCTCCACCAGTCCTCCATCCAGTGTGACCTTCAAGAACCAAACTAAAGTCCAGGAGACTGAGCAGCTGCTCTACACCATCAGTGGTTCTCTGATACTTTCAGATACTGATCTGATCTACAGCTGCAACATCAGCACTCGCAGAAACTGGAGGAGAGTCACTTTCTTAAAACCAGGTCAGTGACCAAGTACTTTCACTCAAGAACTGTGATGACGTACAAGTATAATTAGTACTTTCCTTCAAGTAGAACATTTCATGCTACAAATGTTCCATAAAATAATCTGTTAGACTACGATCAACAGCAGCCCGAGTGACCCAGGTGTGATTCTTCCCACAAACTGAGAAAAAAAGACTTTTTTCAGTTTTCATGTTTGTTTCTATGTTCTATCATTTCAGCTTATGTCACTGCATCCTACCATGAAGCTACAATCACCTGCTCCACCTCAAACACCAGCTTCTCTGACCTCATATGGAGATACAACCACAGTCAGATCATCTTGACTCAGACCAGAGCTGACGTCCTCTACAAAGTCTCAGAGGAGTGGAAGCAGCAGGTGAAGGGTGTGTCAGAGTCAGGCAGCCTCATGCTACAGAACCTATCTTCACATTATGAGGGAACATACACATGTGAACTGAGTGATGCTGAGGAGACGCTGATAACCAACACTGTCCTCAGGATAGAGGGAAGTCCACATGAGGAACCATCAAGTGAGAAACTGTTATTATCTGTTATATCTGTGAGCTGCAACAATCAAAACAACAAAAACACCATGATATGAGACAGTTGAAGTCACTGACTTTTTTCAGTTTCAGACAATTCATTCGCGATTGGAGTAATGGTAATAACAATGGTGGTTCCATTTGTTGTTGGTGCTGTTGCAGTGATAGTTATCCTGGTGCTGAAACATCAAGGTAAAATAACATTGTGGTTACACTTGATTTATTCATTTCCTGTTTGTTGTTTATATTGATGATGTTTCTTTGACTCTGAACATCTCTCAGGTCAACAGGGATACAACGAGGTTCAGCAAAGGTGAGTACTGAGACGTGACCTTTCATATTACCAATGCACTGTCAAGTTATCACCTTTTCTCTATTGCTGCATCTAATTTCCACGGCCATTTTAAAAAACATGTCTGATTTATTATTACATTCTCTTATGTTATAATTCATTTCATTAATGAATCAATTGAACTTTTCCCCTCAGTTTAAATCTAGTTTGTATTAAACTGTTTTTTCAGACACAAGATGAAATATTCAAACTGAAGGAAACATGATCACTGTGATGGTTGATTTTGTTCTGTTGATGTTAGAAGAATAAAGAGGTAGTTTTGATTTTACCTTGATGTGTATTTGATGCTGAATTTCATTTCATTTTGTTTGCAGAGAAATGCAAGTTATGAATCCAAACCCTCAGTGATGAAGAGGAGTCAACACAAACTGTGTCGTCCAGTTTCTCACCAAACAGTTCTCATCCATTTTTCCTCACCTTAACTTTCACAAACAGAAAAACCTCAGTTCAGTGTGGTGGAGAATTTTGATGAACACGTCTCTCTCCTGTTGATTAATGAAGGACACTTCACTCTGCACTCTGTTTCTACCCTACAGCTCTGCAGAGGGTTTTGAAGGAGACAGACTCCAGCTCAAGAAGAACAACAGGTTCCTGCTTTCAAATTCAACAGTGAAGAAAGAAGGAACAATAAAACAATTTACTTCTGAGACAGAGAAACAGGAACAGATTCAGCTCTGTAACAAACATAAGTCAAATACAACAACAGCCAGTTTGGCTTCAAGCTGCTCATCAGCTTACTCATCTTTTGTTCCACCATGGTGCTAACATAGGGCTAACCAAAATATTAAAATACTGCTTTTAGACTGTGTAGAGTTTGTCTTACAGAGATTGTATTTCACTTTTCAGACATTTTCAGACACTTGCTACGGTGTGGTAAACTTGGTAGTTTTGGCAGCGGTCACAATTTTCCATCTGTATCTCCAACATCAATGTTTCATTGTGGGGTTGCAAGGTCAGTTCACTCATGACTGAGGCTACATCATCAAATCTAAGGCAAGTAGCTACTAGTGGACCTGGTAACACCTGCTGCAGCTACAGATGTTGTGCAGAGGTGCTTTGTGGTTTAATGTCTGTGTAGTGTTTTTGTACTGAACAAACGTCTTGTCAAACTTTTGTTTGTGTTTTTGCCCTCTTCACTGAAAACGTGTAAATGCTCTTCTTTTGTCCTGTTTGTATTAAATGGCACAGGAAGCTACTTGTGCTTCACTGTTTGTGCGATTATACATATGTGCATATAAAGGAACCCTGGACTAAAGGGTAAAGGAGTGAATCTCATTCAATTATATTTTTTCTCAAATGTTTTGTTTTTTTCTGATATCAGATGATCAGTGTTTCCATCAGAGGGCGCTGTAACCTCATCAGTCCGTCAGTCACTGCAGGACTGACTGAAACACCTCTGACTATTCACTGTGTATGAACCTTTTCTGTCACTGTATCTGCACTGCCTGTTTGTTGTGTTAACAGTTCAATAAGTATGTTGATATAATATACACATTATTCAGTCTTCATGTAAATCCCATGGAGGACATTTATAGGCTAGAAAATAAAATGAAGAATCAAAACAGTTGAAATTTACATCTCAAAGAAAGTAAGAATCTCAAAGTAAAATGAAAATTAGTGGTTTTGTGCTGAGAAATGCAATCAGGTTTGGACATTTTCATCCTGAAACTTAAAATTAACACTGTCCTGGGTGGTTTAATATGATAATACATCATCATTCATATATTAAAGTGTACTTGAGTAAATGTACTGATTGAACTTATGTTGGTGGTGATTTTGAAGCTCACTGTACAGATAGAGAGGTTGACTGTTGGTGAACACGTCTCCAACAACCAGTCCTGACAGTCAATGTTTAATGTTCATATTTCTCCTTTGTTTTCACATGAATGAAGTTTTACAGGACGATGATGGGTGGTGGGGGCACCCTGTGTTTGGTGGTCACAACCTTCTTGTTGAAGTTAACTCTTTCCAGAGGCAGTAAGCGAGGCGTTCACTGCCTGTCCAGTGTTATTCCAGACGTTATTGTTCTTCTTCCCGACAGTAACTGAAGAATCTCATTTTGAGCATCTTATTAATGCTCAGTTGGACACAAATGTCTCCTTCTGTCAGGTTTATTCTCATTGTTAGACTCAAATGTGATTATGGAAAGATTTGTTTTACAGTTTCCTAAATTCCAAATGTGCTGTATAATCCTTGGGATAAACATTACAAAACTACTTTTTTTTTGAAGCAAGTTTCTCAAGAACAAGTTCTGAACCTCCTGTGTTAGAGACACTGAGGTGTCCTGTGTTTTCATGGAGAGCTGCTTCTTACAGTGCAGCTTCCAGAGCAGCGCTGAGGAAGTCTGCTGGAGACCTTCATGTCCACTCCTACTACCACAATCAAGACCAGCTGGCATATCAGGACCAGATCTCCAGAAGAAACGCCTCACTGCAGCTGACAGCGGTGAAGGTTCAGGAACAGGGGAGATATGAGTGCTTCACCAGCACCATGAGAGGAAACCAGGAGTCATTCATCAACCTGAAAGTGGACGGTATGAGAAACACACAGTATATTTGTCTTTGTTCGTTTTAATGCAATGCATTTATAAATGCACATTAGAAAATATAACATCATATTCATCGCAATTATCTCTCAGGGTTTTGTTTCCTGCATGATTTCCTGTCCCACCCAATCTGCTCTGCGCCGTGCTCCGCTTCTGTGTTGCGGAGGCGGAGCTGCGACGCAGCGCATCCGCAGAAGGTGAGAGCACACACACATTGACTTGTATTGAACCGTACCGGAAACGCAACGCACACGCATCCAGTGGAATCCCGGTGTTGCAGCGCCACCAGCGAAAGGTAGAGGACCTGCGTCGTATCTGTCAGTGGGAGGGGAGGGAGCGAGGCTCGACACCTGCAGGCCTGTGAGTAGCGAGGGACAGGGAAGTAAAGAACCCTGCTGCGTAGTGTAACATGATAATCACCATTTGCACGTAGGCTTAATGTTTATGCAGGCTACTTTTATACGGGCTGCTACGTCTTATACATGGACAACTCATTTTGTGTCATTTCTTAATTTTGATGATTTTTAATGAAAAATATCACATAATATCGTGGCCAGTGGCCTGCTGCTTGTTTGCTGCAGTATTTCAACACTAAGTGACTCTAGTGTCACAAATATCTGCAGCCACAAGTTGTTTCCTGTTGTTGGTAAACTGTTTGTGGTCTGTTTATTGATAATCTGACACCACAATCATGTCACATTCATTTGCTGCTGCTTGTTATGTTACAACGCTTTATTTGAAAAACTGTGCTTTTACAAAATTGTTTTTTTTTTTTTTTTTACTTGGAATATTATTCAATAACTTCTGTCTAAAAAATCATGTCACACACAAAACATTGAAAGAGCAACAACCTTCATTCTTTTCATTCCAAGTTCAGGCTTGTGGCACAACACGCAGCAGCCAATAGCTGTGTGGCATGATTTATGACATGAGTATATGCAGTCATGGCTTTTTCAGTTTGTGTTTTCCCCAAGATGATGTGCCAATGGCAGGTGCCGGGACCCTGTGTTTGAAGATCACAAGCTTCTTGTGGATGTTGACTCTTACCAGAGAGGGTGAGTGAGGTGTTCCCAGATATAAATATGTTCAAACTGTAAATGATACTTTCAGTGACAGTGTTCCCCACAGGCAGCATAAAGAAGATCTTCTTCCTAACAGTAACAGAGTCTCAGTGGCTTATTTAACACTCATTTGGACACCAATATCTCATTCTGTCAAGTTGCATTGGACAAAAACTGTTTGGTTTTTTTTTGTTTGTTTTTTTGTTTTTGTTTTTTACTTAAAGTGTGATTATTGAAATGTTCTTGAGAGATCTGAACTTGATTTACAGTTTCCTTAATATTAAATATGTTGCATACTTACTGGGAAGCTTCTGAATGTTATTTATTTATTTATTTCATGCAAATTTCTAATGAACAAGCTCTGAACCTCCTGTGTTACAGACACTGAGGTGTCCTGTGTTTTCATGGAGAGCTGCTTCCTACCGTGCAGCTTCCAGGGCGGTAAGGATGTGGTCGTCCACTGGATTCTGGTGACAGAAGGACACCTTCATGTCCACTCCTACTACCACAACCAAGACCAGCTGGCCCTCCAGGACCAGAGCTTCAGAGGCAGAACATCACTGTTCAAGGACCAGATCTCCAGAGGAAACACCTCACTACAGCTGACAGGGGTGAAGGTTCAGGACCAGGGGAGATACAAATGTTTCACCAGCACCATGAGAGGAAACAAGGACTCATTCATCAACCTGAATGTTGATGGTATGAGAAACACACAGTAAATATATTTGACTTTTTTGTTTAATGCAATTCAGCTATAAATGTAAATTTGAAAATTTGGTGTCATATTCATACAAATGTTCAACTTTTTTCTCAGCTCCTGTGGTTAAAGTCGACCTCCAGAAGGTTGGGAGCCACATCACCTGCAGCTCAGAGGGGATCTACCCTGAGCCTGAGCTCACCTGGTCCACCAGTCCTCCATCTAACTTGAATCTCCAGCAGAAAATCACTAAACAGAAGACTGAGCAACTGCTCTACAACATCAGTGGTTTTCTGATACTTTCAGATACTGATCTGATCTACAGCTGCAACATCAGCACTCGCAGTAACTGGAGGAGAGTCACTTTGTTAAAACCAGGTCAGTGAACAAGTACTTTCAACCAAGAACTGTGCTGAAGTACAAATGTAATTTGTACTTTTCTTAAAGTAGAACATTTCATGCTACAAATGTTCAATAACATAATCTGATAGGCTGTGTGGCATTCACTCTGTGACTGGCTGCTGTTGAGAGGCTCAAAGTGCAGAGAAAACATTCCTCACGATTGTTAGGGAGAAATTCTGAGGTGATGCAGGAAGAAGCAGCACCGGAGTCTTGGATGTCTTAAACTGAAGAAGTTTAATAGACTTGATCGATCAAGGAGAACAGAAGAGTCACCGACACAACATGAGTGCGTGATGCCACCTCAATTCTGAGAGCCAAGCTGCAAAGTTCAGATTCATATACTATGAAGGTGGACCGAGCCCACAAAGGGAGATGTGCTAACACTCCATTGGCTATTGGGCATAAACATTAAGATAAAGACTCACACCATCTAGGTGACACGAGAACAACAACGGTCTCTCTCTAACTCAGAGTGTTATCTGGCGAAGGCGCCAGGGGAATGAACATGGCCTTGGCATGTCCCTAGGAGAGAGTACAGGTCAGATAAACTGTCTCTAGCAATATATCTAAAAGAAAACATCTAATTCTCAACTTTCACCTATAAACAAAGAGGGACTGACCTTTAACTACACAAACTGTACAGAGAAGTGAAATTCTTCTCTAACAACGATCAACAGCAGCCTGAGTGACCCAGGTGTGATTCTTACCACAAACTGAGAAAAGAAACTTGAAATTTTTATGTTTGTTTCTATTGTTGTATCATTTCAGCTTCTATCAATGGGTCTTACCATAGAGCAATAATCCCCTGCTCCACCTCAATCACCTCCATCACAGGCTTCAGTCTCACCTGGAGATACAACCACAGTCAGATCATCTTGACTCAGACCAGAGCTGACGTCCTCTACAAAGTCTCAGAGGAGTGGAAGCAGCAGGTGAAGGGTGTGTCAGAGTCAGGCAGCCTCATGCTACAGAACTTATCTTCACATCATGAGGGAACATACACCTGTGAACTGAGTGATGCTGAGGAGACGCTGATAACCAACACTGTCCTCAGGATAGAGGGAAGTCCACATGAGGAACCATCAAGTGAGAAACTGTTATTATCTGTGATATCTGTGAGCTGCAACAATCAAAATAACAAAGACACCATGATGTGAGACAGTTCAAATCACTGAGTCTTTTTCTGTTTCAGACAATTCAACCAGTGTTGGGGGCATTATAGGAGGGGTGACTGCTGCTGTTGCAGTGATACTAGGTGGCCTGGTGCTGTACAGAAAAAAACAAGGTAAAATTACATTTGGTTCCACTTTATTCATTCATTTCCTGTTTGTTGTTTGTATTGATGTTTTTTGTACTCTGAACATCTCACAGGTCAACAGGGACACAACAGGGGTCAGCCAGTGGAAGTAGACCTTTAATATTTCAAATGCATCATCATGTTTTAATCTATTTTCTGCTGTTGCTTAAACTGATTATTTAATCAATAGATCAAATGATTTCCCCTCAGTTGAAATCCAGTTTGTATTAAACTGTTATTCAAATATAAGATGAAACATCTGATGCAAAATTTCATTTCATTTTGTTTGCAGTTAGCATCAGCCTGTGAATCCAGCACCTCAGTGTGTCCTGGATTAAACACAGTGTCGTCCAGTTTCTCAGAAAACAGTTCTATCCATTTTTGCTCAACAGTAACATTCACATACAGAAAACTTTGGTTTGGACATTGAGATTGTGGAAGAGCACAGATACCTGGGTGTTCAGCTTATCAATAAACTGGACTGATCACACAACGCAGATGCCCTGCACAAGAAGGGCCAGTGTCGTCTGCACCTGCTGAGAAGAGGTCCCTCAGTGTGTGCAGGGCACTGCTCAGGACTTTTTAATACTCTGCTGGCTTCTGCCATCTTGTCTACAGTAGACAGCTGGAGCAATGTAAGCAGGAAGAGACTGAACAAGCTGGTCAGAGGTGGGTGAGAGGAGGATGTTGGCCAAGCTGACATCAATCATGGGCTCCCCACCCCATGCATGAGACTGTGGGAGACCTAGGCAGCTCCTTCAGCAACAGATCACTGCATCCGTGGTGCAAGAAGAAGCGCTACTGGTCATTCACTCCAACGGCAATCAGGCTGTACACCACCAGTCTGACTGTAACAACCTGCACTCTGGATGCTTTACCACTTTACACTTCTTTGCACTAATGATCTGCCTTTCTTGCACAAGCTCTTTTCTTCTTCACTCCACTACCCCATCCACTTGCACAGCTGGCACATATTTATTTATGGCAATCAGACTGTACACCACCAGTCTGACTGTAACAAGAATAGAATAGAAACAGAATAGAAAAGAAGTTTTCAGGCTGTTTGAAGAAGCGGTCTTACATTAAATGACCATTTGCAACATCAAAGCTGCATTTCATCATCAAGGTTGTAGTTACGTTGTTGTTAGTTTTGGCAGCAGTCACATGATGTTTCTGTCTGTATCTCCAGCATCTATGTTGTTGCCAGGTCAACTTTTTTTTCTTTTATTTTCCCCTCTTCAGCAAAAACCTATAAATGATTGATATTTTAACTGTACATATGTGCATATAAAGGAACCCTGGACTAAAGGTTAAAGAAGTGAATCTCATTAAATTATATTTGTTTCTCAAATGTTTTGTTTTTTTCTGATATCAGATGATCAGTGTTTCCATCAGAGGGCGCTGTAACCTCATCAGTCTGTCAGTCACTGCAGGACTGACTGAAAAACCTCTGACTATTCACTGTGTATGAACCTTTTCTGTCACTGTATCTGCACTGCCTGTTTGTTGTGTTAACAGTTCAATAAGTATGTTGATATAATATACACATTATTCAGTCTTCATGTAAATCCCATGGAGGACATTTATAGGCTAGAAAATAAAATGAAGAATCAAAACAGTTGAAATTTACATCTCAAAGAAAGTAAGAATCTCAAAGTGAAATGAAAATTAGTGGTTTTAACTTGTAGTTCACTGACCTTAAAGCTCCTACCTTTCCTCAGGTACACAAAGCCATTTCAGTCTCTAGAACATGTTTCACAGGATGTTTATTAAAGCAGAGATTTTAGTTTATTGTCAGAATAAATAGTTTTATTCCTTTTTCTCAATTCAAATATCTTGTCTTTGGTTTTTCTACAAAACTTTGGATGAATTAGTGGCGCACTGATCTTAATCTGCAGTTTGAACAACTTTGTGGTGAGAAGTGCAAACAGGTTTGAACATGTTCATCTTGCAGCTTCCAGAAACAGTGAAATCTGGGAAGTCAGCCTCTGGATCTGCGTCGCCTCTATGATAGGTGAGTGATCGAACTTAAAATTAACACTGTCCTGGGTGGTTTAATAGATGATAATACATCATCATTCATATATTAAAGTGTACTTGAGTAAATGTACTGATTGAACTTATGTTGGTTGTGATTTGAAGCTCACTGTACAGATAGAGAGGTTGACTGCTGGTGAACACGTCTCCAACAACCAGTCCTGACAGTCGATGTTTAATGTTCATATTTCTCCTTTGTTTCACATGAATGAAGTTTTACAGGACGATGATGGGTGGTGGGGGCACCCTATGTTTGGTGGTCACAACCTTCTTGTGGAAGTTAACTCTTTCCAGAGGCGGTAAGTGAGGCGTTCACTGCCTGTCCAGTGTTATTCCAGACGTTATTGTTCTTCTTCCCAACAGTAACTGAAGAATCTCATTTTGAGCATCTTATTAATGCTCAGTTTGACACAAATGTCTCCTTCTGTCAGGTTTATTCTCATTGTTAGACTCAAATGTGATTATGGAAAGATTTGTTTTACAGTTTCCTAAATTCCAAATGTGCTGTATAATCATTGGGATAAACATTACAAAACTACTTTTTTTTTTGAAGCAAGTTTCTCAAGAACAAGTTCTGAACCTCCTGTGTTACAGACACTGAGGTGTCCTGTGTTTTCATGGAGAGCTGCATCTTACCGTGCACCTTCCAGAGCAGCGCTGAGGAAGTCGTCCACTGGATTGAGGTGACAGCTGGAGGCCTTCATGTCCACTCCTACTACCACAACCAAGACCAGCTGGCATATCAGGACCAGAGCTTCAGAGGCAGAACATCACTGTTCAAGGACCAGATCTCCAGAGGAAACGCCTCACTGCAGCTGACAGGGGTGAAGGTTCAGGACCAGGGGAGATTCAAGTGCCTCACCAGCACCATCAGAGGAAACAAGGACTCATTCATCAACCTGAAAGTGAACGGTATGAGAAACACAAAGTAAATATATTTGTGTTTTTTCTTTTTTATGCAATGCATTTGAAGATGTACATTGGAAAATATGGCATCATGTTTATACAAATGATCTTATTTTTCTGCAGCTCCAGTGGTTAAAGTCAATTTCCAGAAGGTTGGAAACAACAGCACCTGCAGCTCAGAGGGGATCTACCCTGAGCCTCAGCTCACCTGGTCCACCAGACCTCCATCCAATGTGGCCTTCAAGAACCAAACTACAGTCCAGGAGACTGAGCAGCTGCTGTACAACATCAGTGGTTCTCTGACACTTTCAGATACTGATCTGATCTACAGCTGCACCATCAGCACTCGCAGTAACTGGAGGAGAGTCACTTTGTTGAAGACAGGTCAGTGACCAAGTACTTTCAACCAAGAACTGTGATGAAGTACAAATGTAATTTGTACTTTTCTTAAAGTAGAACATTTCATGCTACAAATTGTTCAATGAAATAATAATAATGAAATTTGTTTCTATGTTCTATCATTTCAGCTTCTGTCACTGCGTCCTACCATGAAGCTACAATCACCTGCTCCACATCAAACACCAACTTCTCTGGCCTCATATGGAGATTCAACCACAGTCAGATCATCTTGACTCAGACCAGAGCTGACGTCCTCTGCACAGTCTCAGAGGAGTGGAAGCAGCAGGTGAAGGGTGTGTCAGAGTCAGGCAGCCTCATGCTACAGGACTTATCTTCACATCATGAGGGAACATACACCTGTGAACTGAGTGATGCTGAGGAGACGTTGATATCCAACACTGTCCTCAGGATAGAGGGAAGTCCACGTGAGGGACCATCAAGTGAGAAACTGTTATTATCTGTTATATCTGTGAGCTGCAACAATCAAAACAACAAAAACACCATGATGTGAGACAGTTGAAGTCACTGATCCTTTTTCTGTTTCAGACAATTCAACCAGTGTTGGGGGCATTATAGGAGGTGTGACTGCTGCTGTTGCTGTTGCAGTGATACTAGGTGGCCTGGTACTGTACTGTAGGAGAAAACAAGGTAAAATTACATTTGGTTCCACTTTATTCATTCATTTCCTGTTTGTTGTTTGTATTGATGTTTTTTGTACTCTGAACATCTCACAGGTCAACAGGACACAACAGGGGTCAGCCAGTGGAAGTAGACCTTTAATATTTCAAATGCATCATCATGTTTTAATCTATTTTCTGCTGTTGCTTAAACTGATTATTTAATCAATAGACCAAATGATTTCCCCTCAGTTGAAATCCAGTTTGTATTAAACTGTTATTCAAATATAAGATGAAACATCTGATGCAAAATTTCATTTCATTTTGTTTGCAGTTAGCATCAGCCTGTGAATCCAGCACCTCAGTGTGTCCTGGATTAAACACAGTGTCGTCCACTTTCTCAGAAAACAGTTCTATCCATTTTTGCTCAACAGTAACATTCACATACAGAAAACTTTGGTTTGGACATTGAGATTGTGGAAGAGCACAGATACCTGGGTGTTCAGCTTATCAATAAACTGGACTGATCACACAACGCAGATGCCCTGCACAAGAAGGGCCAGTGTCGTCTGCACCTGCTGAGAAGAGGTCCCTCAGTGTGTGCAGGGCACTGCTAAGGACTTTTTAATACTCTGCTGGCTTCTGCCATCTTGTCTACAGTAGACAGCTGGAGCAATGTAAGCAGGAAGAGACTGAACAAGCTGGTCAGAGGTGGGTGAGAGGAGGATGTTGGCCAAGTTGACATCAATTATGGGCTCCTCACCCCATGCACGAGACTGTGGGAGACCTAGGCAGCTCCTTCAGCAACAGATCACTGCATCCGTGGTGCAAGAAGAAGCGCTACTGGTCATTCACTCCAACGGCAATCAGGCTGTACACCACCAGTCTGACTGTAACAACCTGCACTCTGGATGCTTTACCACTTTACACTTCTTTGCACTAATGATCTGCCTTTCTTGCACAAGCTCTTTTCTTCTTCACTCCACTACCCCATCCACTTGCACAGCTGGCACATATTTATTTATTTTTATGTAGGTGTATATTACCATTCTGTATATAACACACTGTACATTTATTTCTTATTCATGCCCCACACACTGTGATCTGTAACAAACACAAGTCATAGACATCATCAGGAAATTTGGCTTCAAGCTGCTTGTCAGGTTACTTATCATCTTTTGTGCTCACCATTGAGCTCACAAATAGAGATGAAGGCTAAATATATATATATATGTAGAAATACTGCTTTACACTCCTTGGAAATCTATTCTCCTCCTCTGCAGGTGATGGGTTCAATGTGATCACACACCTGAACATTTGGATGATATGTGTGATAGATTTCATGTTCTCTGTTTTTGTCTCAATCTCTGCTAGTTGGGGACAAATGTGATGTCACAGAGTTCTGCTGACCAATCAGAATTCAGCAGTTTTCACATTTAAACATAGTTTTAATCAGATTTTGATTTATGAACTTTTACTTCATTTATTTCTTTATTCAGTCATAAACATTTAATGTAACAGAACAAAAACTTGAAAAGAAGTTTTCAGGGTGTTTGAAGAACCAGTCTGATTTTTAGTGACCTGCACTGAACCATTTGCAGTGTAGTTTGCTCCTGCAGCCACGCTTCATTCTCAAAATCTATTATTTAGTAAATACAAACAATATGAAAGGAAACGACCAGCGCTACAAATAACCCAAGTACTTATGTACTGCGTTACGTGTGTCTGCACTGTTAAAGTTTAGCTTTACTTCTCAGAGTTTCATGTTTACAACTGGGACTCTTGTAAACATGACTGCACCCATGGTCCACAGCAGTATGTGTGAAAACACCTGAGCCACATTTCACACATCACACATTTTCAAATACAAATTCATTTCAAATTAAGTTGTTTTGTGGTTTGAAAGAACCACAAGTTCTTATTTTTACCAACCTTTCAGACATTTACTTGGTACAGTGTGGTGCAGCCAGTCACATGTTTCATGATTTTTTTGTCCTATTTTACATCTAAAACCCATCAATGCTCTGTTTTTGTCCTGTTTGTATTTCATGGCACAGAAAAATTACTTGTACGTCACTATTTGTGTGACTGATATTTTCCATGTACATATCTAGATATAAGAAACACAGTGAACCATAGGTCAAAGAAACAAGGAGTGAGTCTCGATATTGTAATAAAAACAATAAAGTGTGTCTGTGTTGTGACTTAAACATATCTACAGACACAACACACGCTTACTTTCATTTAATGGTATTCTGGTAAAGTGTTCTTGTTTTGATTGTACTAGCAGTTGATCAGTGTTTCTGACCAGCAGAGGGTGTTGTCATGTCCTCAGTTTATCAGTCAGTCAGAACATGTTCATGGCCTGGAAAATGAAGTGAATGCTGACAAGATGCTGCTGAATGTGATTTTTTCTATCTGACTCAATAGACATATTAGATCTCAAAATGGGGCAGTGGCCTCTTCCTCTACTAAATCATAAAATGCACAGTAGTATCTGCTTGTCCTTTAAGGCTCCACCCTTTTTTTCCAGTGGGAAGTGAAACCAACAGGTAGAGACACGTATGACTCACAAGGAAGTGGATAAAATGTTGGACGTCCTTTATCTCTTCAATCTTTTCCAGTCTAACTTGTTGTAGTGGGTGAACTGCTTTTTAGGAAGGTGCATATGGTAGGTACACAATTCATGCATGTACCACATTACATACAATACACTATAGTTAGTTTAGTTGTAGTGGGTATACTGAAATATTAAAGCATTTTCAGTGGGTGTGTATACCTGCATATCACATAAACTACACTTCTGATCTTTATGATAAGTGAGTTATCAAAAAAGCTGATAAGGATAAAGCCACCTTCACTACATTATTTATAGATTACTGGGTAGTTAAATATGATTATACGACATAATTTACTCATAAAAGTTAATGTCCTGAGTAAATGTGCTCAGTGACTTTGCACTTCTGCAGCTGAATAATGAAGTTAGAAATGGGAAATAACTCATTTAACTCATTACTGGTAATAAGAATTAGATAAAGCCTAGTGTTTCACCACCCTTCTACCTTGATGTAACCACAGTCGTGTTAATGTTTAACTGTCATGGCCATATTCAAATTTCAGTTTCATTTTTCCAAGCTAATGTACCAATGACGGCTGGTGGGAGGTGTCTGATGATCACAGCCTTCCTGTGGGTCTTACCTTTTTCCAGAGAGGGTGAGTGAGGTGTTCACTGCCTGTCTGATCTTATTTCAGTCGAGATGTGAAATGTGTTTTTGTGTGTTACATTGTGTTGAATTAATCATTTTCCCAACTGCAGCATAAAACAAAGGTCAGACTGTTGTCAATGTTACCGTCATCAGGCTGTTTTACTCTTGACCACTGAACAGTGGATATCTTCTTCCTCTTCTCCTTTCAGCAGTTTATTTGTCACTCATTTGGACATAAATCTGTCAGTCTAAACATTACAGAACAACTAAATCTTTGATTTTTGATGCAAGTTTCTCATGAACAAGCTCCGAACCTCCTGTGTTACAGACACTGAGGTGTCCTGTGTCTTCATGGAGAGCTGCATCTTATCGTGCAGCTTCCAGGGCGGTAAGGATGTGGTCGTCCACTGGACTCAGTTGACAGCTGGAGACCTTCATGTCCACTCCTACTACCACAACCAAGACCAGCTGGCATATCAGGACCAGAGCTTCAGAGGCAGAACATCACTGTTCAAGGACCAGATCTCCAGAGGAAACGCCTCACTGCAGCTGACAGGGGTGAAGGTTCAAGACCAGGGGAGATACAAGTGCTTCACCAGCACCATCAGAGGAAACCAGGACTCATTCATCAACCTGAAAGTGGATGGTATGAGAAACAGAGTAGATATATTTGACTTTGTTTAATGCAATTCAGCAATAAATGTAAATTTGAAAATTTGTTGTCATATTCATACAAAATTTCAACTTTTTTCTGCAGCTCCAGTGGTTAAAGTCGATTTCCAGAAGGTTGGAAGCCACATCACCTGCAGCTCAGAGAGGATCTACCCTGAGCCTCAGCTCACCTGGTCCACCAGTCCTCCATCCAATGTGACCTTCAAGAACCAGACTAAAGTCCAGGAGACTGAGCAGCTGCTCTACACCATCAGTGGTTCTCTGATACTTTCAGATACTGATCTGATCTACAGCTGCAACATCAGCACTCGCAGTAACTGGAGGAGAGTCACTTTTTTTGAAACCAGGTCAGTGACCAAGTACTTTCAACCAAGAACTGTGCTGAAGTACAAATGTAATTTGTACTTTTCTTAAAGTAGAACATTTCATGCTACAAATTGTCAATGAAATAATAATAATGAAATTTGTTTCTATGTTGTATCATTTCAGCTTCTGTCACTGCGTCCTACCATGAAGCTACAATCCCCTGCACCACCTCAAACACCGACTTCTCTGGCCTCATATGGAGATTCAACCACAGTCAGACCATCCTGACTCAGACCAGAGCTGACGTCCCCTGCACAGTCTCAGAGGAGTGGAAGCAGCAGGTGAAGGGTGTGTCAGAGTCAGGCAGCCTCATGCTACAGGACTTATCTTCATATCATGAGGGAACATACACCTGTGAACTGAGTGATGCTGAGGAGACGCTGATAACCAACACTGTCCTCAGGATAGGTGAGACAGCATTAACTGTTGTTATCTGTGATATCTGTGACCTGCAACAATCAGAACAAAACAAAAAAACACCGTAATGTGGAGACAGTTCAACTTACTGATCCTTCTTCTGTTTCAGACAATTCAACCAGTGTTGGGGGCATTATAGGAGGGGTGATTGCAACTGCTGTTATTGCAGGAATAGTATCTGCCCTTGTAATGTACCATAGAAGAAGAAAGGTAAAATAACATTTTGGTTACACTTTGTAATTCATTTCTTGTTTGTTGTTTGTATTGATGATGTTTTGTGGACATCTCACAGGTCACCAGATTATATCACAGGGGTCAGCAAAAGTGAGTAGACTTTTGATATTACTAATTCACTGTCAAGTTACAACCTGTTTTTTTTTCCTGTTGCATCTAAGTTCCACGGTCATTGTAAACAACATGTTATAGTTTATTATTACATCCTGTTATGTTATTATGTGTTTTATAGATGAAATATTAAGAGTGAAGAAGCAGGATCACTGTGATGGTTTGTTTTTTTCTGCAGAACTTAGAGGAATGAATAAGGGATTGTTTTAATTTTACCTTGATATGCATCTGATGCTGAATGTTATTTCTTTTTGTTTGCAGTGGAGCAGAACTTCAGTGAAGCATTCATGTGAGGGGGAGTTATTATTCATTCAGTCATGGATGTTTAAGTTGTGTGTTGTGTTAAACTGAATACTTGAATCTGTGCTTTGGAGATTTAGTTTACAGTAAAGCACAGTATAGGGAGTGTTTTGGTAGTAGTCACTTGTTTTACAGTCAGTTTTACTGTGGGGTTTCCAGGTCATTTCATTAGTGGCTGAAGCTAAATCACTGAACCTACTAACACGATGAGTGTACCTGGGGATATCTGGTGCAGCTACATGCAACAGATGTGCAGAGGTGTGCCGTTTGTTTGCATTTCTATTTATCTATTTACTTACACATTTGTTACTGTTTGTGTTACTTAACTTTTTAGATTCTTTCCCCTCCTTTCTCTTGTCCAAATACATTTCAAATACTGGTCTTTTGTCCTGTTTGCATTTCATGGCAAAGATTGTGTCGTTAGGTACAATTTTTGCATCTATACTTTATTTTTTGCACTAAGTACAATATTATTCTACACATTTCCACAATGTATCACTACAGGAGTTCCATCCATGAAAAAAACACTACTGAAATGAATAAATATTTCAACAACAACAACAAAAAAACTTGTTTCTGTCTTGTACCTTGAACATAATTTTGACCACAGACACAACACAAATCCTTTTTTTTCCTTGGTATTTTAACTGCACTGTGTTTTCAGCGTCTGCTCAGCAGATGGAGCTGTTAAGTTACTGGTGGTTCAGTTAGTAAATGCACTGAGGACAGAGTGCGATTTGTCAATTGGTTTTGATGCAGACATCAATGAGCAGTCCGAATCCCATCATGGAGCTTCACATGTATTTCTGTTCTGTAAGTGTATTGTCTGACATTGTTTGACATGCCTTTTACATTAACTGGTGAAATTTAGTTTTATTTCTGCAAGATTTTCAATATCTCACCACACTTCAATTAGCTTACATATTAACAATGAACGATAAAACTGCAATACGTCATGACAAAATCTGTGACTGCATCAAGAATGTAAAAACATAAACACTTACATACATTCAGATATATAGATATATAACAAGGCCTCTGTAATATAATCAATCAATCACTGTTTTTAACAACAGTTGCCAGAGTGGCCAGGGTACTGCTGGGGTCCAGTATTCTCACCAGGGGTACATTCACACCTGTCTCCTGGAAAATCTTGTTCTGAAGAGTCATAGCCAACATTGAGTCAATACCCAGTTCACACAGAGCAGAGTCGTCATTCAGTTCATCTACACAAATGTTGCTTATATCACTGACAATTATTTTCATACTTTCAAGTGTGGAAAGCAAATTCTGAACTTTGGGTTTATTACTATTACCTATGTCATCTTTTGCTTCCATTTCCAGTAAAGCTGACAGTCGCTCTCTGAGAGACACATTCTGTGAAAGAACATGACTGCCAAGATTTTTAAAGTTGAACTTGCATATGACTTGTTGTGGTCTGTTCATAAACAGACACTTTTCAAGTGCCTCGTGGACCTCACATACATCCATTATCCCCATGCCCTTCGCCTCTAAGAACTTCTGGAAATGGTCTTTGTTCAACAGGAGACCAAGGTTCAAAGGACCCCAGTTGATAGACTGTGCAGCCAGACCGAGGTTTCTCCGATAATGACAGAACATGTCAAGGAAAGAATTGGCAGCAGCGTAGTTACACTGTGAGGCGTTGCCAATGAATGATGAGATGGATGAGTAGCACACAAAGTAATCAAGTTTGTTATGAAGTGTTGCTGAGTGAAGATTCAGCGCCCCGCTCACTTTGGGCTGCAGCACCTTTCGAAGAGCGACTCATTAAGGGTTCCAATCAGAGCATCATGTAACACTGCAGCGCTGTGAAACACTCCTCTGATTGGACAGGAAGAGAATCTTTGTTCAATTGTGGAGATTGCATCTATTACCTGTGTCAACACGGAAACATCACACTGAACATGTATGATATCAACTCCATATCTTTTCTGGAGGAGTTCCATTTGAAACTGCATTTCTGTTGTTGGATTACTTCTGGACACAGCTGCAATACAACCTCCACCATTAATGGCGATGAACTTCACTGTCTCGAATCCCAAACCAGAAAGGCCCCCAGTTACAATATAAACACAGCTTTGTTTAAAAAGTGGTCCAGGCCTGGTGAGCAGAGGGATATCAGACACCACGCTGTCAGACTCCCCGTCAGCTAAAACCACTTGCCGCACTGCTGTTGCAGTGAAGTAGGACTCAAAATCTGCATCAGTCTGCTGCTCTTTCATGCTTGATAATTGAATTATCTCTTTTTTCAAAGGTAGAGATTCTGAATCAAAACCTAATGACGCTAGCCAGTTAGAGATATTCCTGCTCTGCACCTGCAGGTTGGCTCTCTGGAGAACATCAGCCACATCAAGTTTATGGACATGCACATCCTCACTTTTTGATGCAAACATGTTTGCTGACTGTGAGGATGACATGTGGCTGCTACATACGAAAACAACATGTCTGTGAAGGCCACCAGCAGTGTTTTGTATTTCTTGCCAAGAGTGATCAAATGGGGGCAGAAAAACAAATGCAGAACTTGGAGGTGTTCCTCTGAAATGTGGCCGAGATGAAACGTTCCAGCCTGACCTGTTTGCTGTCAGAGCTAAAACCTTCATCAGAGCTGAAGCAGAGTTAGAGGAGACAATGGTCAGCTTTCTGTGCTTCTGCTTCACCATCGGCAGCATCCTCTGAAGAATCTCCCAGGCCAATATGAAGTAAGACACACATGGAGTCTCTGTCAGAAATGGGTGCCTCTTCGTACTGTAGCACACAGCTTCAGGAATTCCTATCTTCCCTGTAGCAGGAACAGGATAACACGAAGCAACCTTATCTCCTACTTTTAAACTGTGAACATCTTTACCAACAGCTGTGACAACGCCACTGAAATCTAAAAGCAGAAGCTCGTGGTTCTGGGATGTGTGCTGATTCCAGTACACTGTCTTGCAGAACTCCAAATGTGAGGTGCTGACTGGAAAGTAATCAGAGGAGTGCACACATACATTGGTTAGCTGAATCTCGACCGACTTCTCCTCAATAGGACTTACATTTGTGCTGTGGGGGACGGCAGACAAGCGTGCCACTCTGTATGGATCACTTGTCTGTAGAAGGAAGTTGCTCAGACACACTGGCTGCAAATCAGCTTCACATAAATCCCTATTCTTCATCGGGGTCCTTGCTATTCTTGTTGCTGTTGCCTGCCCTTTGTCAATCATGACCTCTTGTTGCTTGCAGGTGTTGATTACATGAACCAGCATCTGAATATCTTCACTGGTCACAGAGGCAAGGTCAATCAGCTGAAAAGAGAGACCTGCCATCTCTGCTGCACAAGCCCTTGTCATACCATACAGCGCAAAACCAGCACTGACATGGTCCACAGTCATTTCTGTTGATCTGTAGGTTATGACGCGGACAGTGCAAGATTGTCTTGTTTCATTCAAGGCTAATACAACCTGGCGATATAGCTCACAGCAAGTTACCAAGCTCTCCAGTGTCTGCTCAGATGATAAGTGACTGAGGTTCTCTACTCCCCAGATGAAGAGAACATTTTCCAAATCTGCAATAGTGCCAACTGAGTGAAACACTAAATCTCGAAGCTGGTTGGACTTCCAATAATCTCTGCTCTCCACAAAGACGGACTCTGGGTGCAAATATGGGCTAAGTCTCCTTGCAATACACATTTTGTCTTCAAAAACTATAGCCTTTATTTTTCCAATTTTCAAGTCATTCTTGTCACAAATTGTAATTATTTCATTGTGAAAGAACAGAGACTGAGGGTTTGAATTGCCCAAAAATGAGATCCTCACCCCTTTTAGTTCCACCAGGACTTTCCCTTCTGTGGTAGAAAAGCAACCACAAACCTCAAGGAAGTCTGGGGACTCTTGAGTTGCCCGTAAATACATGACCATTTCCTCTTGCAATGGGCCTGAAATGGCAACGCACCCTATAGCTGAGGGAAATCCCTGCTTGCCAGTTAGCCGTCCAGTAGCCACCACTGCAGTCATTTGCAGGAAATAGTCTAACAACACGGGGTGGATGAAGTAGTCATGAAGATGTTTTAGAAGTTCTCTGGGGACTTGAATTTTTGTCACAGCTTCTTTGAATTCATCCCCAAAATGCACATCATTGAGTTGCTTGAAGACAGAGCCATACTCGAATCCTGCTTGAGAAAGGATTGAATAAATCTCTTTTCTCCCCATGACAAATTTGCATCTTTGACAGATTGTGATGGTACAAATGGTCGGTTCCTCTAACAGCGGTTGGTCATCTGTGGTCTTGTATGTGCCGGAGGCAAGTGTGGTAGCAGATGACTGTATTTTGAAAGAGCCGTCATTCTCTGCATGCTCAAGTACAACCTTAAATTGATGGCAGTTTGTGCTGAGAGTAATGAGGTTCTCAAATCTAACAGTGAGCTGGAGCAGAGAAACAGGTTTCTTTGGATTTAAACTAATCATCACAGAAGAAAAAGCTAGTTCTACATATAATGCACCTGGCACAATGGGAACACCATTATGTTTATGTTCCCAAAGATAAGGTGCAGTCTGTGATGACAGGTTGCAGATACACTCTTTGTTGTTTAGCTTTGTTTGGGTGAGGAGCACATGGGGAGAAAAGGCAGCTAACTCATTACCCTGCCTCACTTCTTCAAAGTTCAGTTGTTTCTTTGAGAGGTCAAACTGATAGACTGGAAGAGCAGTTGGCAATGTCTCATAGCCCTTGTAGAGGTGATGCCAGTCCACATTTATGCCCAGTTCAAAGAGTTTTCCCAGGGTAGACAAGACCGATTCATAATCCTTCTCTGGCTGTACAGAGGGAAGAACTATGGTGTCATTTCCCAGAGTCTCTTGTATGTTTCTTTGGAGAGCCTTACGAGGCCCAATCTCCACAAAGACTACATTTCTACCAGACTGCTCATCTCCGGTGGCAACACACAGTGTTTTTTCAAACAAAACGGGCTCTCGGATGTTCTTTGCCCAGTACCTGCCAGTGTGGAAGTCACCATCTGAATACCAGTCTGCAGTCACTGATGAAAGAAGTTTGCAGCCCAAGTTGTTTGCATCTAAAAGATTTATACTTCTCTCAATGTCTTCTAATATAGGATCCATCATATGGCTGTGGTATGCTGCAGGAACATCCAAGATATGGAGGAAGATGTTTGTATCTTTAAAAAGAATCTTCAGCCTTTCGTGCAGGACATCTATAGCTTCTGAATCCCCTGACAGCGTGCAGGACTGAGGGCTATTGAAAGCTGCAACACAGATCTTGCCATTGAAGCCTTTAAGGATTTCTAAGACATTTTCTACAGCCACATTACTCACCACAAGCATCTTCCCACCTGTGACCTTGCTCTGGAGAGTACTGCGGTGGTACAACACTTTGACAGCATCTTTAAGAGAGAGGAGGCCAGAACAGTGAGCTGCAGCAACCTCACCTACAGAGTGTCCAAGTACAAGGTCAGGTTTGACACCCCAGTGCTTAAGGAGAGCAGCGATTCCAACCTGAATTGCAAAAAGAATTGGCTGAACAATGTTTGGCTCGGTGAGATCATCATTACTACAGTCACTGGCAAGCCATTGACTAATGCTGGTGCTTTTATAACACTGGAACAGATTCTCAACTTCTCTAACCTTGTCTTTAAAAACAGGAACCTCTCTCAGGAGCTGCTTGCACATACCCCTGAAGGCAAGTCCATTCCCACAAAACACAAACACCACCCGGACATCTGACTTTGTTGATTCAACCTTTGTTTTCAGAGTAGATCTCAGCTGATACTGTAAATCTGAGAAGGAGGTTGTAAGGAAGGCCTTCCTATATTTATGTCTGTAATGACTCCTTCCACATGCTGAGGTGTATGACAATGCCTGTAAGTCAGCTGCTTGACTGCTGCAAAGCTTTTGTTGGATCTCAGTCACGGATAGGATCAATGATTTCTCAGAGGCTGCAGATACAACAAAGAGTTTTGGACAGCTTTTTGGAATCTTTTTGGGAACAGAGGTCTTCCTATATTCTCTAATAATCACATGTGCATTTGTGCCTCCAAACCCAAAGCTGTTAATCCCAGCGACTCTCTGTGCTGACCTATTTGTCTCCCATCTTTCAGCTTTGGTTGGAATATTTAGATTGAAAGCTTTTATATCCACATTTGCATTATCTTCAGAGAAGAAAACAGAGGGAACAACGGTTTCATGCTTCATCATAAGGAGAACCTTAATGAGTCCAGCCACTCCAGCTGCGGATTCTGTATGTCCAATGTTACCCTTCACTGAGCCAATCAGCAGTGTCCCTGAACAAGGAGATCTGGCTTTACCAATGACGTTTGAGATGCTTCCTGCCTCCACTGGGTCTCCGACTGGGGTTCCAGTCCCATGTGCCTCTATGTACTGAACATCTGCAAGGTCAGACTCTGAGTAGATTCTTCGCAGCAGCTCCTCCTGTTGTGCCATGGAGGGTTTGGTGAGTGGCGTGACTGAGCATCCATCTTGGTTGACGGCTGTTTTGCTGATGACACCCCATATTTTGTTGCAGTCTTTTACAGCCTTTACACAGAACGTCAAAGCATTAGAATGGAACTGTGACCTCTGCCTTTGTATGTAATGACATGTAATGACTGTAAAGAACAAAATAAAAAAAATAAAAAATGATCTTACATTTTTCAGAGGCTTCAGGAGAACCATACCACAGCCCTCTCCTCTACCATAGCCATCTGCTCTCTTGGAGAAAGGTTTGCTGGTCCCCTCAGGTGAGATCATCTTGGCTTTGCTGAGAGCCACAAACACTCTTGGCTCTATGATGCAGTTGACACCTCCACATAAAGCCATCTCACAATCTCCTAGTTGAAGAATAAAAGAAAATCAAATATGGGCTATGTTAAGAACAAGCCTGTTAGGCCCTGGTGGGGACTACATAGTAAACCATATACCTTGTTTTAAAGCCTGGCAGGCTAAATGTAGAGCCACCAAAGATGAGGAACAGGCACTGTCAATGGCAAAGGATGGGCCAGTGAGATTAAAGGTGAAGGAAATTCTGTTGGCAGCCACACTCATGGCTGTCCCAGTGCCATTGTAGTGGGTTATTGTAGTGGGGCTGTTACTTCTGAGCATTTCATAATCCCTGTTCATAAGACCTGCAACATCACAAGCAAAGTAGAGTGGGTTACAACTTGCAAATGACTAGTGTGTAAAAATTTGAATGCATTATTGACAGACAGTGGTCACCTATGTAAACTCCAGTTCTGCTCCCGCTGATGCTTTCCATAGCCATTCCTGCATCCTCTAATGCCCTGTATGTGCAATGAAGGAGGAGTTTCTGTTGAGGGTCCATGGAATCAGTTTCTGCTTCAGTGATCCCAAAGAACTTGTGATCAAACTCATTAAACCTGAAATTAAACACAATAGCAGGTATTTTGAAATTACCCAAATTCCAATGAGAAGGATTAACATTTAGTCTGCTACATGAACACAACGCTTACCCATCTATAAGAGCTGCTTTGGTTGTTTGTGTCTTTCCTGGTTTGTTTTCATCAGCATCATGCCAAAAAGTGGTATCAAACCGTTCAGCTGGAATATCAACTACACAGTTTTTTCCTTGCAACAGCACTTCCCAAAAATTGTCAAGCCCCTCGCCTGAGAGAAAATAAACCACAAGATAATTTACCTTGAAGGAAGACAGGTAGGGAGACATCAATCATACTTGCAACAACATCATAGTTAACTCATACCCCCAGGGAAATTACATCCAATCCCAATGACAGCTATGTCCTCCTCTGGGTCATCCATGGTTACTTGCATCAGTGACTGAATATCAGTGACGACGTCCTCGTTTTATTGCAAAAGCTAAATTGAAATTTCGAGCCTCTCCATGGTGCTGCTCAGTCTTCAGCTGTGGTTGGTGTGTTTGGTCAAAACTAGAGCTGCTGTGCCCTTTATAAACACTGTTAGGTGTCTGTGAAAAGGGGCAATGAGCAAGACTCAACAATACTCTGACTTGTTGCATCTCAGATGGCTTCATCTGGAACTAATTACAGGTTAGGGGCATCAAAAGGCAGAAGTAAATAAGCTCTTGTTCTTCTTTGCAGATTGACAAAATAACACTGTGGTTTCTCAGAATCTCCCAGTCACTGAAAGGCCTCTGACTGCAACCTCAACCTGTGGCCTTATCCCAACAAGATCAATTTTCTTCACAGTTGCTCCTAAAGTATATAATTCAGGTAGACATAACAAAACTAAACTTTTTTTTTTTGGCTTTGATTCAAGACAAAGGTTAATTTACGCAAAGAAATCTGATGACCACAGATGGAGTCACTGTTTATACACCACCCACCTCCGTTGTTTTTGACAGCTTCTCAGAAGCTTTTAGCATATTTCATCTCCTTGCATTAGTTTCAAGGATGGTTGTTGTTTTCAACAAAGTTATGATGAACCTACCAAAGCAGATGGGCAAAACAACAGGCTATTAAATATAATGGAGAACTTAACAGGTAAGAGTCAGGCTTTCTGTAAAGAAAGAAATATACCTAAAAAATAAAACTCATACACAGTACACGTTCATGAGGTGTAACCTTTATTTGGGCTTCACTAAGGCCTTTGTCTACAGAACAAACAGAAGCACAAAGCCAATCTTTTTACTCTCTTACAGTATATACACATTTCCCCTTATTCATCATTCACAGGTGATCGTAGAATAGGACATGGGAGCCTATCACTAACTTCAGAAAAAGAGGACACACCTTTGGGCACTTAAATAAATAAGAACATAGATAGCACATGATAAATGTAACTGAAATTTAGAGAAGAAAACTCTAATATAAAGTGTTAAACAATTACAGCTTTATCACCTGTACCTTGCTACGGCCAAATGGTACATTCTAAGTTGAGGTACTTTAAGGTCCTATGGTGTTCACCAGTCTGCACAAATTTAAAATGAGACAGAGACAAAACAGTTTTTTTTATGTTTCATCCTAATTGATCATAATCCCAGTCCAGTTGATTTGTCTAGCTTTGATGCTAAATATGACTCTGATGTATAAAACTACTTCAGAAGTCATTAGCTTTGACTGAAAAGGACAACAAGCCCTTAATGAAACCTCAAATGTCTGTGAATTTCATGTACTTACTTTCATCCAATTTAAGTGTGAGGTGCTTTAAAACCAAACATCACTGTTTGAATTGTCAAAGACATCATGACAATTATTGAGATAAAAACTAACATCAGGGGTGAAATGATAATTTCCATGTCATCTTCACGCTGAGAATAACAGGGATACAAACAAATGAAATACAAAGGCCTCCAAAGGCCTGTGCCTGATTGCACAGATTCATATATATACATGTTACAAGAGTCTAAAATGTCTACTGAGGTATCTAGTGGTCCAGTGATTTGCCCTCCAGCACCATCTGGATCTCTTTGGCGTCCAGAGTTTCATATGTTAGCAGGGCATCAGCGAGCTTCTTGTGCTCCTTACTGTAGGTTTTCAGGATGCTTTTTGCACGTTCATATGAGTCCTGGACAGACGCCAAAAAAATATGAATCAAAAACTCATGTTAGAAATGATCAGTACTATTATAACTGTAAATCATATAAAAGGTTGAGAGCACTGTGGGGGAGCTCACCTTCAGTAAAACTCTGACTTCCTGTTCTATGGCGGCTTGTGTCTCAGGGCTCTGCTTGGTTACGTCACCATAGGTCATGACACCCAGCTGCAACAAAACATGAATAACATCCTCATGTTAAATTACAATATAGCTTCATGTGCAGTGCTATAACTAAGCAGTGAGAGTCCAATAACTTTTCAATAGAATAGATATATAAGGAAGCAATAAATTGATATCCCACTCTGATGGACCACATGTTTAAGTTATTACAACATGTTCAGTTGTAACCTAAAGGATGAGTTCAGAATTAAAATTTAGATGTGTTGGATATACAGTGAATAAAGATCTAGTGAGTAAAGGCTGAAAGTTTATCTGCATCCATAAACTCAGACTTAACCTTGCAGTGATGGGGGATGATAAATGCAATAAAACAGCAATACAAAGGAAGGTATCTGTCAACAAATGTTCAGTCATCAGCCATAAGTTTGAATTTTACCTTGTCACTCATCCCGAACCTGGTCACCATCATTTTTGCTATTTTAGTTGCACCATCGAAATCACTGGAGGCTCCTAAAATGAACAATAGCGAGAAGATTGATACCAAATACTGAAGATGCTTTAAGACATGTGCTGAATTTCTTCCAGGAGTAGAGCGGTACTGCCATAAAATAGCTTTACACATCATTAATTCTGTAAAGAAAACGTCAAAAGTTATGTATTTATTCTCAGGACACCACTTTGTCCAAAAAAGAGAGAACTTTTAAACAGGGAGTTATACAATATAAATGATGTGTTTTATCTTTAACAGCATTTCTGTTGCTTGTACCACAGCAGGACTGACACAGATCCGTCAACTAAATCAAATCCTCTTAATCTCGCACCAGTGGTTATGTAGTCGTCTCCGAAGATGAGCTCTTCTGCTACACGACCGCCCATACTGACATCCATCTGAGCCAGCAGCTGGGCTCTTGTTTCACTCCAGCGGTCGTTCTCTGGGAGCATGGACACCTACAGGACAGACACATGGAGAACACACGTTTAGTTAGTTGGTGCACATACAAAGCAGGGGTAATTGTGACTGGATAAGTTGGAAAAGGACAAAAAATGCTCACATGGCCAAGAGTTGGTCCCCTAGGCATGATGGTGGCCTTATTGATGGGCATTGCATCTTTGGTGTAGTAGGCAACGATGGCATGGCCGGACTCATGGTATGCGGTGATGGTCTTATTCTTCTTGTCATTTCCACGCTCCTCCTCTCAGGGCCTGGTACCAAAAGGACACAGTAAAAAGGATTATCACTGATTAAAAGTTTTTTTTTTTTACTTTGCCTCCAGTCACCCCTCTTTGACTTTCCTCCTGTCTCTTAACTAGAGTGTGTCCAGGTAATCTGCCTCATGTGATGTAAGGGCTGTGTGTACTCACCCATGAGGATTTATCCTTGGCGAACTCCAGCTCCTTCATTGTCACCATTTCTTTCCCGTCCACGGCTGCCTTCAGGGCTGCCTGGTTGACCAGGTTCTCAAGCTCTGCACCAGAGAAGCCCACGGTGCCCCGGGCAATAATCTCTGCATCCACGGCTGTAAAACAACACACACAATAGAAAATGCCTCCTTTATGAAGGTGCTCACAAAAGACAATGATGACATTTACAAAAGAGGCAAACAAAGGTATTCTCTTTGCTTTGAATGCCAACAGGTTTCAGCTGATAAGGAAATCTTGATTTTGTCATTAACAATGTATAATTGACAATTTGAAAAAAAAAAAAAAAAAAAAAACACAAAAGTGACAAATCAGAGTGCAGTAAGAAAGATATTTTTGAATCTCTGAAACTGATACCTACCAGGGTCCACTTTGATCTTGGAGAGGTACCAGTTGAGAATTTCAGTACGTCCCTTCACGTCTGGGCGAGGTACCGTCACCTGCATGTCAAACCTCCCAGGCCTTACCAGAGCGCTGAAAAGTAGAGTAATATTAATTTAATAGTAATAATTAAAACTCAGAGTGCATACATTCTTCCATTCTGCTAAATGTCTAACCTTACTGTGTCAAAACCCCAAAGGCACGAAAAACTACTGGGATACCATACGCCTGCTGTTTAAGTATCTCATACCCACTTACAATGAAAATGATAGCAATATCTGAGGAATTCAAATTTAAACACTTAAGTCAGAAAAATACACTCTAATACATGATCAGTAAAAGATTAGACTGAAAAGCTTAGATTTCCACAGTGATAACTGAAACTAGGACAAGGCCAAAAGGATCTCAAAGAGGACAAAGTTTACAATGTAGGTAACAAAACAGTTTTGCATACATAAACTAGATATTTAGGCTGACCTCATTTCAGTTTGACCTGACTCGTACTCATTATTCAAGAGGTCTTTCTACTTAAAAGTGTAAATGAAAACATTTAAAATATAGAATGAATTTAAATAAAAACTCACTTATCCAGAGCCTCAGCAAAGTTTGTAGCACCAATAACAATCACTCCTTCATTTGGCTTGAATCTGGAAAATATCAAGACATGGAGAGTAAGGACATCTCTGTTGTCACTGGAGAAAGAAATTCACATTATGCAGTTTAAGAATGTGCAGTGAAACTAACCCATCCATTTCTGCCAGCAGCTGGTTGATGGTTTGTCTGGAGTAAGGATGCATAGGAGACTCAATCCTCTTCCCTCCAACACTGTCCAGCTCATCGATGAAGATGACACAGGGAGCGTTAGCCTTTGCCTCCTCTGCAAACACAAAGCAGAAAGAGACTGTAGTTGTGTGTGTGTTACATCCTCAAACGGTGTCCCACACTTTCTCACACCCAGCAAACTTACTGAAAAGGTTCCTGATGCGACCTGCACCCACACCCACAAACATCTCATCAAACTCTGATCCAGAGGCGTAGTAGAAAGGCACGTCAGCCTCTCCGGCCACAGCTCGTGCCAACAGAGTCTTTCCAGTGCCTGGTGGACCAACGAGGAGGATCCCTGAGGAGATAAGAGAGGAAACAGGTTAAACTTAATTAACATATTAAACAATATGGCAGGGAATTATCCGGCAAATTTGTGTACTAGAATATTTTCTTGGATAAATTCAGTTATAATACCTTTAGGCAACTTTCCACCTAGAACAGTAAACTTCTGTGGGTTCTTGAGAAACTCGACAACATCTTGCAATTCATTCTTCGCCTCCTCCACTCCTTTGACATGCTCAAATGTCACATTCTTCATCTGGATGGGGTCGACTGCTGAGTCCAGACCAGATGTGGTGCGGAACCTCACTGTGGAATGCCAAAACAGCTGGGTCAGTACTGCAGATCCAAAAACACGTCCATTTCCTTTAAAATGTTTCACAATACTGATGGCAACACACATCTAAATATATATGATCCAAATTTGTGGTGCTTTTCCACATTTAACCAGCTGCCCCATTTATTAGTCACACTCTACATGCACACCATAGGAGAGATATGCCGTATTAACATAATAGTACATGTACCTAAAATATACTTTTTTTTTGTTTTTTCTAAGATAAAAACAAAATACTAACTTATTTATACAAACTTGAACACACTAAAAATCCTTGTGCATGTAGGGCTTTGAGTTGATTTGCAAGCATAGGAAAGAATGAAAACTGACACAAACCAGCATCAGAAAAGGAGCCTTTACCCGAGAGAAACGGGGTTCTCGACAGCCCATAAATACCAACGAGTAAGAGGACCAACAGGATCAGCCTGGTTCTCCTCAGCGAGTCTGTCAAAACAGAGGAAAAGAAAAAAAGTTAGCTATGAGCCTGTTTCCTGTGAATTCAACTGAATCCCAAAGAATTGCTCAATTATATAAACTCTGTGTTCTTTCTGGATGATAATTGTAATGTCTGACGGCTAAGTGGGTGAGCACATGCCTTGGGTTCTCTGGGTGAAAGCCTGGGACCTCATGAACCCTTCAGTGAAACCCGTCTTAAAAGCTTCCTGCTGGTTTTCAGGAAGGTTCTTTTGTTTCATCACTTGGTCCAGCGACTGCACCTCTGGTCCCTTTTCCCTCTGCAGCAACCCCTGTCAGGGAAACGGAGGGACAGCTGGTTGGTAAGCTTTACATTAATAGAAAGATATTATTAAACTGCTGGCACATGCTGACCTTCATGAAGGCTGGTGTATAGGCTTCAGACTCCACTGGACCATCATATCCAGACTCCATTCGTCTGGCCTTTGATCGAAGTGTTTTGAAACCCCGACTCTGGACCCATACTAAACAGGGACACACCGAAAACATAAAACGTTAAACACTCCCTTAAATGTCAAGTCCTTCAAACATGTACAGTAGATAACTCACACATAGTGGGTTAAGTACTCTGAGTTCATTTCTTACCAGGTAAAAATTGTAGCTCTGAGCAAACTTCTTTTAGAGGACTGTGGTATTGTCTGTGGAATATTGGGGAGCCAAAAACACCCAACCGTCTTTGTGAAAACCCTGTCAGACAAAAAGTAGAAATGGTTTTTTTTTTTTTTGAGGATATAACAATAAGCACTGGGCCATTTTCTTAGGAAACACTAGAAGCTGGATGGAGTTTCAGCTCAGTTGGCCAGGCTGCTCACCATGCTTGTTGTGAAAGAAGCTGTCTGCTGAAACGTGACTCGTCCTCCATGATGAAGGAACAGCAGGAGGTTCTTCAGGTCCTGGTATAGGCAATAACCTGCTGACCAGCTCATCCAGCTGACTCACCCTGATCTCTGACAGACCAAGGTCCCTCAGACTCACAGTGGGCTATGAAGACAAGACAGCCAGTGTGGGTTACTTACACCTTTTATAAGACTAATTTTATAAAACTCGTGAGTAGATATGTGGCTTTGTAGACTTTCAAACACATCATATTCAGGATTCATAGAGTTTATTTCTTGGCTGCTGTATAATAAAAGAAGATGAGGTGTGAATTTTTAAAGCATGATGCTTACATGGTTATCAATGTGTACTGAAAATGGAGTTTGCAAAGAATGTAACATCACTTAAGTGTATCATGCATCCATGGGGTCAAACTCACCTCTTTGAGGAATGAACTGTGCTCTGGAGTGAAGTCTTTGTGCAGGGTCTGGACTGAAGCTGTGGCCGAGTTCTTCAAAGAGTGGAGGGCATTGATGAGCTGGCTGAGGGGCACTATCATCTGACAGAAAAATAACAACACAGGAGGGTGAAGAACTTGTGGTGGATGTAAAATGTGACATGTGTATACACTCATTTCAGTTAGTAATAGTAGAAGTATTTAAGGTTTTATGAACAGGTAAATCTTCAATGACAGGACCGTAGGGCAGGACAGTTATGTCAGTGTTATTCAGGCTGTCCCTCCACATCGGCCCACATACGTCAGATGTATGCGAGTTATGTAATCTCAAATCTTTAAAGATTAAGTTAACACACTTTAACATCTAACTTAAATCCAGCTCTAAGCAGATAAATCCTATGCTTGAGTCATGATCGAAACAGCATGAACCTTGACGGGGTATTCACACTTGAGTTATCTTACGTGATGTCATTCTGATCAGACAGCAATGTCGCTTTGGTTTGTTAATGCTAACATTAGCCGAGCTCAATGTTCATTGACCAGAAGAGAACATAAAACAAAGACCAGCAACCAACGAAGCCAACTTGTGGTAACTAGGTTTAACGTTTTAACTCCCTGGCAACGATGACAGTTCGACCAAAATACAGATAACACGTAAGAGGAGCACACGTTAGCATTAGCTAGCTAAGTCAAATAAGAGTCGGCTTACCTGCTGTGGCTGAAACGATGTCGACAGTGAAAACATTTTCCCGAATGATGATTCAAAATAAAGATTTGGAGGGTGAGCGTCGAGGACAGCCCCTCTATATTCCGACAATGTACGAGTCCTCCTGGGGAACTGTGCGATTTTGTTTTCCTTGTTACACAACTTTCAGCAGCTTAGCTAACAACGGCAAATGGATTCTCCGGCTTCTGAGGTCAAATGGACTACAAAATGACGTCGACACGACCACGGCTCGTGTCATTACATCACCCGAGTGACTAAAACCGCATTAAAAAAATCTTTGAAATTCTACTGCTGTGTTCGACAAATAAATACATAGGTATAGCTCATATTTTCACATTATATTTCTCAAATGTGAAAAAACATTTGGACGCTATTACACAATTACAACCCTTGAAGGCTCCTTATTGCCTGACTAAAAATCAGAAATTAAAACTACAAATGTCGTTAATAAAGAGGTGTTATTTTGAAGACTATAATATATCAATTACGTTAAAAGATGAAACACACATCTATCTCTCCACTGTAGGACATATAAAGGTTATATTCAGCTTTTTGTACAGGCAGGTGTTTGGACACCAGAGGACCCCTCGTGAAAGAGCAGCGGAATTCAAATTTTCAAAACAAACCCGAGATTGTTGTTCTGTCATGTAAGTGTTTACTTCGAGTTGGCTGGCTGCAACAGACACCACCTAAATCCTCATTAGAACCGAGTTAAATAATGGATGCGGACGAGAAGCCTGACACCAGCACCAATGAGAAAACGGTGGATGTTCCTAAACCGCCTTCAATTGACGATTTCGTCGTCCTGAAGCCCATCAGCCGCGGAGCCTTTGGTAAAGTCTACCTTGCACGCAAGAAGTGCAATACGCGATTATACGCCATTAAGGTGAGTGCATTTGGCCATTGTCCACGCCGAGGCTGTGACAGAGACTGTAGCTTAGTTAAAAAGCTCTGTTTTTCTTCTTCAGGTGATGAAGAAGGCAGATATGGTTGATAAAAACATGACGGGGCAAATGAAGGCAGAAAGAGACGCACTTGCTCTGAGCAAAAGTCCCTTCGTGGTTCACCTGTTTTACTCCCTTCAGACAGCCACCAAGATCTATTTGGTACAAAAAATATCTATGTTTAGACAAAATACATTCACATTAAACCTTTAATGTCCTTTAATGTCAATCTTTATTTTTCCTGTTGCTAACAGGTAATGGAATACCTCATTGGTGGAGATGTCAAATCTCTGCTTCACATCTATGGATATTTTGACCAGGATATGTCTGTGAAGTACATTTCAGAAGTTGCTCTGGCTTTAGACTACCTTCACCGTCATGGTATAATCCACAGGTACTCACAGGATTTACTGTCTGTATGCATTAAATGTGTATAACAGTCATTAATTTCTGGTGAGACTGAAAGTGTAACTGTAACTTACTTGAGTTGAACCTTTTCAGGGACTTGAAGCCGGACAACATGCTCATATCCAATGAGGGCCACATCAAGCTGACAGATTTTGGTCTTTCTAAAGTCAAGATGGACAGAGGTAAGATGTCCCATCTACTTGACACTAGAGTAAATTGTGGCCATCACTACTGCTTTTGCAAGTAACGTGTTTTATCTGTTTCCTTTCAAAACAGAGCTGAGTCTTATGGATATCCTCACTACTCCATCTTTGGCTAAACCAAAGAAAGATTACTTCCGCACACCGGGACAAGTCCTCTCTTTAATCAGTTCCCTTGGATTTGTAAGTAGATTCTGTCTTTTCAAATAAGGTGATGTCTGATTCTCTTGAATCACCATTACACACATTCATTTCTTCAAACACAGAATACACCTGCAGGAGAAGGCAAGCGCCACTGCAGCGCATCTGCAGTGTCCAGTCCCATGTCCTGTGTCAAAATAAAACAGAAGAACAACTCTCTAGGTTCTCCTGTGATGAAGAACAAAAATCAGCTGTTCTCTCCAGTTTGCTATCCATGGAAACGGGGTATGTTCATTTCATT
The DNA here is from genome assembly GCA_021432705.1 of Caranx ignobilis. Taxonomy (NCBI): domain Eukaryota; kingdom Metazoa; phylum Chordata; class Actinopteri; order Carangiformes; family Carangidae; genus Caranx; species Caranx ignobilis. The sequence goes on from MU269986.1 coordinate 5,515,669, forward strand.
TCAGTCTGTTAACTTGTATAATTGGTGGGCTATGCAAATTCTGATTGTTTCTTAAAAGCTCTATGTCGGAGGTAATGTTTTTGATATATTTGCATTTTCTCCATAGGCCCAAACAACAGTCTATTCAGTCCTCACAACCTGGCTAAGAATCTGACTCCCTCACTGCTGAAGACCAGGAAGAGGTTTGAGACCATGAGTGCAGGCAGCACCACCGACACTGAAGGAGGCATCAGTCCACTGTGGGAGTGTGAGGAGGTCAGTGATTGTGAACCTATAACTGCGATAAATGACCTGTTATGACCTATTCCATATGACTTTTTTTGATTTGAGGTTTTCATCTTTATTTCCACAAAATCACACATGAATTTTCCTTTTTCCTTTTTTCTTCAGAAGGAAAATGAACATACTAATGAACAGAAGGTCAAAAGGCAGTCAGAGACCAATCAGGTCCTTGAAGCCACAAAACCAGGCACCTCTGGGTCCTCTGCTAAAGCCGGCAGCAATCTGGCCAAAAAGTCAAATCCAGACCAACTCCAGAAAAAGCCTCACACTGACCAACAAGAGCTGCCCTCCACAGCTCAGGAAGCTGTTAGTCTGTCAGTGACAGACGACAAACAAACTACTGTTTCCTCGTCTGTGAAGAGAGCATTCTCAGATGTCGAGAGGAGTCCAGAGCTGTTAGAAATCCAAGCCAAGAAGAGCAATGCAGACTACAGAAGATGCTATGAGATTCCAGAGGAGGCTGCGAGGTTTCACACTGGCCTAACAGGAACCTTTTCCACCATTCAAATAGGTGACTTCATGGCCTGCACTGAGGGGACTGGGTTAGGTAAAGACCGGGTCCCAAAGCGCTCCAGTCCCATCGCGTTGCCAAATCTCTGTTTCGTGAACTGGAAGAACCAGTGGAGGACGTGTTTGAGGAGTGTGCCAAAGACTTGTCACATTCAAGTTTCACATCGCCACTCGATGGGAACAATGACATTTGCAGGAGCTTGAGTCTGGACTCTGACGGGTCGATGCACGAAACGTCCCTCACCATGGAGAGCCACTCATCTCTCAAACCAAACAAGCGCTCCAAAGACAGGAGCTCCGCATCCTCTGAGGAGCAAGAGGAAAACAAAGACTCCTCCATGACTGAATCACTGCCGCAAACTCCCTCTGCTGTTACTACTGAAACACCAAAACCTTTTAGCTGGAGAGGTGAATCTCAGTGCTCCTTCCTGAACCGGCTCCCTGATGTGGCCTGCGGTGTGGGGCAGTCCCCTTCATTCCTCAAGCCGCGAAATGTCGTAGCTTTCCGCAGCTACTGTAGCTCCATTAACCGCTCCAACATGTCAGGGGTTTCCCGACTTAGCATTGGGTCTGTGGAGGCCATGGATGTGTCAACAGCAGCGTCCTATCTGTCTGGTGCTGCTACACCAGTGCAGAACAGACCCAAGTCCAGCAGCTCTCTCTGCCAGGTAGGCAGTTCAAAGTTCATGTTCCTAATCCTTTAACACAGTCACAGGCACCTTTCTCTGTTTGTGGAACATGATAATTCCCATTAGATATTTTTTAACCTTGTGAGGATATATTATCCTATTATGCATATTAGAAGTCCTGAAGGTGAGATATTTTTATTTTGTGTGCACAGGATTAAAAAGTATCATCTTTTGTGAAGCTGCAGTGATGCAATGCAACAAACTGATGAGCAATACTGCCTGTTGTGAAGCATGAAATGTTGTCATATTGTTAGTGTGTGTGTATCAGAGGTGTTGATTCACCTTGAGTCTCGAGGTGAATGTATCAGTTGATAAATTGATTAGTTATTTGACAAAACATTCTTTGGTTGTAATTTTGATCGTCAGCCAGTTGTTAAAGTCATATTTCCAGTTCCTCAACTGACTTTTCTGTAACAGTGAACTGTAAGGCTTTGGGCTTTAGACTGTTGTCAGGCAAAGTTAGAAATAGCAGTTTTGGTTTATCAATTTCTCTAGTTTCTGATTAAATCATCCCATTAATCAATATATTTCCTTTTTGTTTGTCCCTCAGACTCCTCAGACCATGTCGACCTCCCACACTCCTTTCAGGACTCCAAAGAGCGTGCGGAGGGGTGCGCTCCCTGTGGAGGGTGCACCCATTTTGGGAACCCCTGATTATCTGGCTCCAGAGCTTCTTTTAGGAAAACCCCATGGTAAGAGAGGGGAATTGTTACTGAAGGGCGTTTACCACAAAAGTAAATATGAACTTGTTAGTCCAACAGATATCCCAACCACAGTCTTATGTTATTGACGGTGGATGCTTGACATTGTAGCCCTTGTGACAACAAGCATTCTCTTTTAGTTTCAGGAAGTGGTCAGAGGGGTAAGTTTATGATGATATCGCTGTCTTTGCAAGCGAGCGTGCATGTTTACCCAGCCTGCTAATACGCTAGAGGGAATGAGCTGATTTCCCCCTGTTTCCCTACCCCCACTGTTTCTGTTTCTACCCTGCGTACTGGTGAACACTGTGGGTCTGATCAGAGGGGAGGCATTTCAAATGTGTGATTACAAAGGCTAGGAGAATGGGATGGTCTCCTAACATTGAGCTAACACCATTCTTAACAGTTGTGGGGATCAGATTTCAAGAGGTTTACATGCTTTCAACTGGGCGGGATTTTCTGCTCTTTAAGTGTGTACATAAGGTTGGATCCTGGCACAGAGCCAGCGTGTCATGGTGCTGGTTTTATTTTTGACATTTAGGGAAATGTTATCTAATAATAACCTATTGATTTATCATGTTATTATTCAGTCAAATGCTTCCAGTATTTCCTGTTGGTTCTGCAGCATGACTGCTGATATTTGAATTCATGAACAGTCAGCCTGTGACATGAATGTTGTGTGTGGTGGCATTCGTTCATCTGCTGTCAAGTATTTTCCTTGACTTGATAAGGGATGTAATTAAAAAACGGTGTAATTATTATATCAGTCGTTGCAGTTACTGAGAAGCAAGGTTGCCTCTGTCGAATTTTGATCCTAGACACAAACACTAAGGTTTGTGTGTGATGAAGATGCTGCAGTGAGATTGATCATGAAGGTGTCTCAGGTTTCCTCTTGGCTGTTGCCCAAACCAAAAGTTCCTTGTTTTGTGTCACATTAAATCCATGTATCATGATCATAATGAGTTATCCACGTGAGAAAAATGTAAAGTTTATGTCCCAAAATCAATCCATCCATCCATAAACTAACGTAGTCCCTGCTTCTGCCACTGCAGTACGATTAGTGCGCACTCTAACAGGAATCACAGTTGAACACTGTAGTGTTTGCAAGCAGCAGCTGTATGAAATGTGACTTTTCTTTTCCCCTGTCCCAGACTGCATGGTGGACTGGTGGGCGCTGGGCGTGTGTCTCTTCGAGTTCCTCACAGGTGTGCCGCCATTCAACGACGAGACACCTCAGCTGGTCTTCCAGAATATTCTCAATAGAGGTGGGGTTTGCTTTTCTGCCGTCGTGCCATCAAACCTCAACCACAATATGTAGAGTTTTGGTCGATGACATCAATCAGTAATGTTAATACCACCTTTTGTTGCTTCTTTTACCATCTCACCAAAACGTTAGACATCCCGTGGCCTGAGGGAGAGGAGGAGCTGTCTGAAAAATCAAGAAATGCCATTGAAATACTCCTGACAATGGACATGGCGAAACGGGCTGGCCTCAAGGGTGAGGACCACTCTTCACTGTATTTCAGTTTGCAACATGGACATAGTTCTCCAATTGACTGACAAAGACAGAACTAGCTCCGATTCAAGTAGATATACTTACGAACAGGAATGCAACTGAAAAAATCCTATCTCTATTGTCAAGACAGTTAAGGATCTTAAACATTTTGCTCTCCATTATACAGGAAGTTGACAACAAAACTGTGGTAGTGCTGATATTAGCAGTAGTTTTAACAAGTCTGATTATAGGACAAACACAGGGGTTGACAGTAATGTCTCCAATACTTTCCCATTCTGTAAATGTTAAATGAGTAAATGTTAAATCAAGTACTCCAGTACTTTAATTCAAGTAAAAAGTTTGTCTGAACAGCCCTCACTTGTATTGCAGTTGTATTATCTATACTTTGTCTCATGCAGTGAAGCTGTGTACTTCATCCACCTCTTTGAAAAATCTAATAAAAATGTTGTTTGTTGTGTTAACACCCACCAGAGCTTAAAAGCCACCCACTGTTTGAGGGTCTGGACTGGGACAACCTGCAGAACCAGCCGATGCCTTTCATACCTCAGCCCGAGGACGAAACCGACACCTCGTACTTTGAGGCAAGAAACAACGCTCAGCACATCGCAGTGTCTGGCTTCAGTTTATAAAAGTAAGAAATATGATAAAGCACCAGTCACAGTCAACAAATGTGATGAAGGCAGTGTGTTTGTGTGTAATCAGACCCGTTATATAGATAAAAGGACAATAATGATGCGGATTCTGGGGGGGCTGTAGTATTAAAAAAAAAAACGTTTTTACATTGTGCAATCACTGGTCATAAAGAGCCGAGTCTGTTAACAGCTCAGTCATTTTTGATAATAGGAAGTGAATTTCTTTTACACATTTAAGAAGTGCTAGCATTTATACAGCTCTTTAGCTCTTAGATTAGGCTCCTCAGGTAGCTAAACACTATTTGCTACTGTTTAGCCTATAACAGGCTTTGATTTCTGTGTTGTTGTGGTGTTATATTGACTTGTATTGAAGTATCTATGTCTGTAAGTTCATGAAAACGTGGCACTTCCTGCCTGATAATAACTTCCACGTAATCTTTGCTGCTCTGTTCATCTGTGCATTGTTCCCCTGCTGTTAAACTGGGTGGGCGGGCCGTCCTGAATTTCTTTGAGGGGAATCTCAGTGTTAAAGAGAAAATCATTCTAATATATTGATTATTATGTATTTTATTTGTAAATCCTGTTAATAATGTTTAGTGTCATTTTAAGACGAATGTTCCTACTTTTGTAATGGTTACTGCTTTTATGCCACCTGTGATTTTGCTCTGGCATCGTTTGTACACTGTCCATTTTCCACACTACTTCTTTTTTCTCTCTTTTTTAATACGTTCATTTGGCTCCTTGCTACCTTGGTTTGAAAGTTTTATCTTGTTCACCCCCAGAGAAAAAAGCAAAATACAAATAAAATCTGTTTGTAACATTACATTCTTTGTGCCTCGTGTAAACAGCACAGTTTGGACATTCACAATCTTGCTTATAGACTTGAACCAGCTGACCTGACTCTGAAATGTCTGTTTTTAAAATCCAAACAGAGGACAAACTGTAGTTTTATGGGTGGGACTCTTTTATAGAGCAATGCTAGTTGTTTTTTAGCTCTTTGTGCCAACTGCTAGCCATAGGACATAATAACCATGGATGTGAGTTGTTAATCCTCATTCAAATGATAAGGAAAGCAAATGATTTCTCATTATATCAGTAGACAGTTTATTTGAAATAATCTCAACAAAGTAAAATGCTTTATGAAAACTTTTATTTTAGGCTTGGATTACCACATGCAAACACCACTCTATCCACAGGCAGAGAGGGTGAGAAAGCCTTAGTACATTTCAGTAGAAAGGTAAACTATTCCTTTTTTAATATTAAAACATAATGGCTCTGGAAAGATTGGTGCTATTGCAGATGCAAACTTTTGTAAATAATGATAAAGTCTTCTATATTAATAATACATGGGAATGCAATTAAAATATTGCATCTCAATCTGGACTGTACAGCTATTGTACACAATTTGTATAGATCTGACTGCTTTGCAAACTACTCATGATTACACTCGAGACAAAAAAAAAATCTTTCCACAATATTCATACAAACGTATTACATCACACACTTTAAATTATACAACAGTGACAACATGACGGCATAAACAACACAGAGACAAGTGTTATGGATTAATGATGGGATATCTAAATGGGGAAATGAGGCTGTCGAATGGATATTCTCACCACCTCGTGACTCACTAGGTAGCGTGATTAATGTTAATTTGGTCCACTACTATAACATCAATGCTACATTATGAGAATGTATGTAAAATCATAATGCCACCTATGAATGTACCTATTGATGTCGAGGCACTTATCTATTCGGAAATGATTGGATGGAGGCTCGATCGGATCAGATCACCTTGGTGTGGAGCACAGGCTGATATGCTATAGGACAGGTGATGAGAACACGTCGAGAACCTGGTCTAACTTTTGAACAACATTGAAACAGTCACTTGGAACATAAACCTCTTACACGGCTGAAATCTGGCCTGCGATACTGTCTCTGTAACTGTCGCTAAAAGCAATAAATATTAACTTATCCTCACAATTAAAGAGAATCTCACAAATCAATACATCATTACATTCAATCCTCCATTCTACACTACAGTTAATACAACATTTTATAATAGCAGCATTGCCTGGGCAACTAATGAAAGTGAAGAGTGAAAATTTATAACCACGTTATGCTCAAAACAACAGAGTATCAGGCCCATTTTTCTTTTGTGCAACAAAGCCTTAGTTATGGAAATAATTGAGAAGCTTCTGTGGTTGGCTTATAAACACACTGACAAAATCTCAACTGTAAGATTTCCCTCTAAAACAAACCATTTAATTACAGAGAAAAAAGATGCCAGTACAGTGGTGTCATCTTGAAAAGGTTGTGTAGTCACAGGCTCTGAATCCATACATTCATGTTTCTTTTTGATTCCACATCCGCAGTACAACACTCTGGAGAGAGCTCTGCCTCTCACCCGTTACCTTTAGATGCCTTCTTCATAGTGCAAAAGCAAATTACTGGGCTGTGGGTCAAAGCAGGGGGGAGTTACAGCCATTAGCAACCCAACCACAGACATTTAGAGAACTTGTTTTCATCTATACCCAGGGGTGTTTGGATGTAAGCAGGTTCAGTTGATTCGCCTATTAAAAGGAGAAGAAAGTCATTCTTAAATTGTGTAGTGAATGAAAATAGTGCTACACTCAGTCATGTTTGTATTTTTCTGCTCAACAATACCTTCTCCTCCTCTGCAGGAATAGACGGATAAGCCACTGCACCACAAATGGCCATATCACAGCGAAGGCCAAACTGGTTGGAGAAATGTCAAAAGGCCACCAAGATGGCTTCTGGGAAAAAAAACAAACATTATTTTTAATGTTGATTCTTGGTGTCTTAAAGGTCCCAAATTGTAATGTGACATTTTAATGTTTTCTTTTTTTATTAATCATAGGTCAGGTCTAGATTCTATATTAATACTGTGAAAATATCAAGGTGCTCCGTCCACAGAGAAATGCCAGTTTTCAGAAACAGTGTTAAGAACAGCTGTCAGGACTTGTGTTAGATTGTCGTGATGTCAAAACAAAGCCATCTCTGCTCTTAGTCTTGCTCAATGCCACGCCCACCTGTACACACCTTCCAACTTTGTTGTTTCCTAAGTGACTGAATGAAAATATTTCAGATTTCAGGTAAAAGGTCAGTGAAGCCAAATCCTGCAGTCAGCCAATCAGCAGAGAGGTTCAGAGCCTCTTCTCTCCTGACTGGCTCTTGTCAACTGGAGCTCCAGAGAGAAGCCTGGTTTTTAAGATAGCTTTTGCTAAATAAAACCACAAATGTATCTTATATAAATGAGAACTACAAATAACAAAGTGGACAATATAGGACTTTTAAAACAAAAGGCAAGATCGAGCTACAGCTCTGAGTAATAATCTGTTTACCTGACTCTTCTTATTCACTTGGGGTGATGCATAAGTGGGAGACAGAGCCACTGATCTTGCCTACAGACACAAAAGAGAAAAAAACAAGGTTTGTTAAAGGTGAAAGGTAAAAGCACCACAAAGATATGAATACTTCACTGATGATCTGTCTTCATGGTGTTGTTTACTAAGCCGAAGTACAATCCCTTTATCTTCTCTCTCTAACAGCCTCATCTGCTGACTGAAATCTTGACTTAGCAGGATAAGTGTTAATCTTTACTTTGGTTATTGTCTAACAGCCATGTCGGCTTTGTTATTGCCAATCTGTTTTTGAACATGACCTTTACTGGTGGTCAGACTACAATCACCTCATAATGACTCAAATGTACAATAAAAAAGGTTGTTGATAGGGATTTTCCAAACCACACCTCAGTGCTTTAAGATAAAAACTGTGTTATTTTTACACATACTGAAAACAGTGACTTTGCTGTCTCTGTTAATACTTAACATTTTTTTGGTCCTGTGACTCTTTCTTTCTGAAAGCAGTGCATGAGAGGACAGATCAGTCTGACCTGACTAGCTGTCAGAGCCTCCAGGGTGTGCAGCCTCTCCAGGACGCTCTGCATGTCCTCCTGCAGTCTGGCTAATGCCACGACTATCTGCTCGTTCAGGCTCCCTCCGGGCGTTACCGCTCCTCCCCAGTGGCCCCCGTCCCCGTCTCCACCACTGTGCAATGGCACCAAAGCTCCAGAGCCACGGCCTGTAGACCTAGAGCCTGATAAACAGGGATGATAAATGATGAATCATCAGCCAGTCATTTATGATGCCAGCCGCATCAACAAGGCTGCAAGTGAAATTCACCATCTCAACACTGAATTCAATTTTTATGCCTCCTTTTGGTTCTATTCTATAACATGTTTGTCTAGCAAATGCAAAATGCATGTCAGGATGTTTACTGAAAGATACAGCTTGTATAAAGGTCTTTAAGAATGAGCGGTGCCCCACACTGTTGGGGTTAGTAGTTAATCATTTCAATGACATTTTCCTGTTAAAAATGAAACAAATGGAAATAAATAGGAATCTAAATATCCACAAAGAGTAACCTCACCATGTCCTCTTCTGATCAAGGAGCTCTCTGGCTTGTCTGCATTCAGTTTCTGTCTCTGTGACATCGTCCCGCCAGTCTCTCCATCTTCTCCACCACACCTGATGATTTTTGGTGGACCCTGAGCCTCCTCCTGGATCTCCTGAGCTGCCTCCAGAGGCTCCACCACGTGGTTTGCCTCCTCATCCAGGTCATCCAGAGAGTGGTTGTGGTCTGGGCTCTGGAGAAGATGCACATTAAAATTAATCAATGGTGGATGGATTTAATGGACTAATCCACGTGTGTGTTTTTCTTCAGTCAGCACTTGCCTCGTCTTGGCCAAACTGGTCCACAGAATCACAGTAGACTTCACTGTCCGAGTCGCTGGCCAGGTGGTTGGGACCCGACACATGAGCACTGGGATCTGAGATCAGCACAGAGGGCACAGAAAGAGGAGACAAAACAGCTCAGACCCTCCCTGCATTGTGAGGTAAAACAAACTGCACTGTAATTAACTGAGTGACAGAGGGGGAGGCAGGCAGCGCTCTCTTAATTCGGGGCTTTGTGCTCTCATTTCAGCAGAAGCATTAATTTACTCCATTAAAACTGTCCTGGGAGCAGCTGATGTGTAAAGTGTGCAAAGATTCAGTGTCTGCTGAGTTGCCACAGCTCTGGCAACGAAGCTTAGCAGATTATCTGATCACATGGTGTGCCCATACACAAGCACAGGCACTAACAGCCAGTGGGTGGGGTGACTTCTCGTAACCATTTTGAACAATTTCACGGACGTGATGTGAATCCGGACAGAATGGGACACTCACTAATGTTTTCTTTACCTGCGTGGTGGCCGTTCAGCAGCGGCTCGCCGACAGAGCCCTCCTGGGAGGCGTCACTGTTCAGAGCGACCTTGGAATGACTCCCATTGCTTAGATGGATGACCCCGTTAGCCACTTTACCGTTTGACAGAGGCACTTTGTGTCTCCTGGCTGAAGCCTTCTTCTTTGGCTGTGAGGCTGCCGATTTCTTGTCTGGAATAAAATTATGAAATCAAAATCTACTCCTGACGCTCTCATGCACTTCAAAATTAGGTTTTTTTTTTTTCAAGTACTTCATTACCTTTTCTGACCTCCCTTATCGCTACTTCTTCCTCCTCTTCTTCCTCCTCCTCCTCTTCTTCATCGTCGTCATCATCGTCATCCTCCTCCTCATCTTCCTCTTGTGCTTCTTCATCCAGCCTCTCCTTTTCCTCCTTTGACTTGAGCCTGGCAGGCCGAGTCTCCAGAGTGCCATTCATTTCCATACTTCTGACGATGCTCTTTGCGACGCTCTTTGACGGCATTGAATTCAGCATTGTACCAAACCCTGTGCAACAAAATGGAAACTCATGACAGGATCATAAAACCAAAAGACAATGCTTACTTTAAGGATAATAATACTTTCTAGCTCTCATAACATTTACATCAAAGCAGCTTTGTCAGGATTTACATGAAGTTAAGCAGATGACTTTTTGTGGTTGAATAAAATCCTTGTGTACTTTAAGATCTGCAGTGAAAGCAGAGGACAAAAACCTTACTCAGTTTCAGATTTAAGTGTCCATTTGTGACAGTTAAAGAAACTGTAAATAGGCTTGGCAAAAAATTCTGCACCACCAGCTTAGCATGCATAACACGACCACTAATAAGCACAAAAAGCATCTGAGCTATAACACCACACAGGATAAACTACACCTCTGGACTCAGACATATTCCCAGTGATGTACTTGCCTTCCAGCTGCCTAGCAAACTGTGTCAAACGGGCTGAGCATATGACAAAAAGCAAATTATAAAAGGTTAAGCTCCGCATGCTGTCACAAACGAACAACAGTGAAAGGTGGGGGCGTTCCACCCGGTGAGTGAATCCTACCTGTGCTCAGGTCTGATATCTGCGAGATCTTCTTCTTCTCGTCAACCAGCTCGTAGAACGGGCCGAGGACCCGCAAGAGCTCCTCCACCTCGTCTGTCATGGGCATGCCCTCCAGGATCTACACATCAAAGGCAGAAACAGAATCCACATTCAGTTCCGTAACACACTGATGAAAAGCAGGTACATCTTCTATGAAAAGGAAATAACATACCAGTTTCATTTCATCAACATAGGCTGCCATTGCTTCTTCTTTTGACATATTTCCAAGAGAATCCCATGCGTCCCTGATGAATGAAAACAAATTAGAAAATGCATTTTTATACAGAGCAAAGAGCAGAGCCCTGCTTAGTCTTAAGAGTCTATAGCTGTTGAATTGCAGCCAACTTTGTCAATCAGGTCAGTTTATTTTAGGTCAGTGTGTTATCTGTTAGCAGTGGGTCAAAGATTGACGGGAACTTGAACTTTCATGAGTAAGAGGAGAGTGGACTTAATCAGAAACAAAATGTTTCCTCAAATTTTACTGTAAACTTGCAAAATCACGCCAACGCAATGCGAGCATGAGAGAATCTGTCAGCCTAGTGGGTGAGGGGTCACATTCCAAGGAGCATTTCAACAAGCAGCGAGTCCAGAGATCACCTCAGGGCACATTTACGGTGCCTCTGAGTACAAAAATAATTCTCTCAAACACTGCAACTGTCATTCACTGCCCATGTGCTTCCAATGTGTAACTTGCATTAGCATGGATGTTAAGATGACAAGTTCACTCTGTCTTTTTCCACAGTGATATCAAAGTGGGCAAAAAGCAGCATGTTATGCAATGTGCACAAACCAAACACTGTTTCAATTTATGCGAATTTATTCCAGGATTTGCCCAGAAAACCGGTTTTCAGGACAACTCATGCTGGTCATATCACCACTTAATTACTTTACAACATGAATATTGAAACTTTGTTTTTAATACCATTTAGCTTTGCCAACTGCATCCCAGAAGCCAGGTCGGGGTATATTGCATGCACCCACAGTTGCCTGTTTGTAATAGCTGTAGAACTTGAGCATCATGTCATTGGATGGCTGAAAGGGACCTAGAAGACAGATATTTGAGTTGTGAGCAGAGAGTTTGTCACAGCAAAATGTGCACAGAAGCTGTTTACAAAGTGCTGACATATCAAAGAGGCCCCCGAGGCAGGCTCAAAAGTGACAACTACAGTAATACATTAAGTTGTAGGCTGCTGGAAGGAAAGCGTCTGCACTGCACACTGCAAAGTAAAGTGGATTAAGCCCTTTAAATCGCACAAGCTCCGAGGCAGACCAAGCTGTCGCCTCGCACCTGACTACAGAGGTGACAGCGCTCTGTCTGAACCCTGTGTTGCAGTCCTGTGTTGAACTGGTTTAACTAGCCTGGATGATACTTGCAAGCCGGTGTGTGTATCCTGTCACTCACCATCCGGAGGTAAACTCTTGATCACTTTCACGGCTGCTTCGAACCTCAGCTGGGTCAGGCGCCTCTCGTCCTCCACCTTCACACTCTCCACCTCCATCGTGCCACAGGGTGACAACCAAAACAAAACCTAAACACAGACAATAAGTAAACACACCACTGCGATACGAGAAGCGCCAGTTGAAATATCCTTAAAGCGGACTTCTATAACAACATTTACACGCTTCCCGAAACAACATTAGAGCATAAAATCCTCACTTTTGCACCGCCTATGCGACTAGCTAAACTTGTATGTACAGTATGTTGTGACCACCAGTAGGAGGGGGTTTGGTTGTGAATCTAGGACACTCTAAACCAGTGTGCGACACAAGCCAAACTACATCGACATTTTTGCCCAATTAAATCTTTATTTCCAAGCTGTCGACGGAAATGCGCAATAACGACGACACTTACCGTTAAATTCACCGGCCTATCTGTTTGTCAGACGGCGACCTGTCTTTAGCCCTCGACCAGACGCCATGAACGGTAACCAGCCGGAAATGCAGTCTGGGAGTTGTAGTTTTCTACGAAATAACAACAATTCCTACAGGTCCCACAATCCATCGCTTCGACTACTACGTATTAGCAGGAGTGTAGTTTCAGGTCTGGGAAGAGGCGCTGTGGAATAAACAAAAATATAAACAAAATAAACGGAAAAAATAAGTGAGGAATGCTACTTAACAAAATTTCAGCGTCATCGCGAACTCGCAACACACATACACTCCAGTAATAGTTCACAGTAACACTACATATCCCGGCATGCATATAGCCTGGATCCACGTTTTTTCAGTCGAGAGAGTGATAGGTAAACGGGATAGAAAAGTAAGAGCTGTCACTTTGTCTTAATTTTCAAGTACCACAATTAAAATAAACATTAGTTTTAGTTTAGTTTTTTGTTTCTTTTCTTTGTCTGCTTTGTACCTTTAGGCTGGGATGACATAGTGATGAGCGTTTTTTTCACTACTTTTTGACAATTCATTCACCAAACTAATATTATATTATTACTAATATTTATTTTTTTTCATGTAAACATTTAACAGTTATCATAATAAAATAAAATGAAAGCAAAACAAAATGAAGCAATAGCAATACAATGTAAATACCATCAGGTATAATATCAATGCACATCAAACATAATAGTTTTTCCCATAATGGGAATAAGCATGCATTTTCATAAACAAATAAACCCTTTTCCGACTAAAAAGAAAAAAAAAACACTAATATGTGGACCTAATCGTTAGTAATGACCAAGTAATATTTATATACAGGGGAAAAAATCCGCCGTATTTTTGTAATAAACTAAATTTGTTTGTAACATATCGTCAGATGTTGGTCCTGCTCTTTCACTGCTGAGTGACTACTCGTCACAGCCACAGACGATCTTAGTGCTGAGGTTACGCCAAAGCGAGGGCAGGAATCCTACAATAGCAGGCAAAGGATTTTTTTTTTTCGAGGCAGAGCTGGGGCTGGTGGCTTGTTTCAATCAAAGGGAAGGCAGAGGGAAGGGAGGCTCTGCGGAGAGATGTAAGATGGCAGAGCTACAAATGTTGTTAGAGGAAGAGATTCCGGCCGGTAAAAGAGCGCTTGTAGAGAGTTACCAAAACCTGACCAGAGTAGCAGACTACTGCGAGAACAATTATGTCCAGGTAAGTGAGAGAGCTACCATGTTATCTTTGAAGCGCCTTTTGTCGCCAGAAAGCTCGGGCTTGAATGGTTGTTGGGACAGGAAATGTGGATAAAGAAACTGGAGTCGGGTTATGAAATGATCCTCTCCGCCCAAAAAAAGCTTGGAGCTGAAATAACAGTTTGGTGACGGGGCTTTCGCTGCCGTGGGACATTTAGAGATCTCCTGCATGTTCACACCATTGATCACATTTATTCCGTTTACACAGAGGGTGTGTCTACTTTTTTATTATTACACTGGGCTGCTACAAAACTGCTCTTAGATAGGGAGGCCTGTGTTTTACAGAGAGTCAGTGAACGCGTTAAAAGAGAGACAAAAACTTGATTTTATTTTGAAAAAATTGCGAGAAAGTTGCTGTAGTGTGCTCCTGGTAATTGCTGCTGACACTGCTTCATGTAAACTAAATGTCACATCACAGCGCAACTGTAAGCCTGCGTGTATATAACAACAAGATAGCAGTCCATTACAACCCATGAGGTCATTAAACTCACCATTTAATACCACAAAACAGTTCAGCTCTCCATAGGGATACTGCAGGAATATTACAGTGAGGTGTAGTGTCCACATTATGGACTTGTGAGCACTCAGTGCAAATGCCATAATGTCAGTGCATGACTTTTATTGTTGTAACACACTTTTGTTAACCATTGAGCAACATCACATTTAAGCAATGTATATGCATGGAAATCAGTGGAAGGCATCTTATTTTGTCTGGGTTAATACTTGATGTAGCAACGAGAGCAATTCAGTTGGGTTTGCAGGCTGCAACCAGGCTGGAAGAAACACAGGGAGGAATGTGAAGCCATTGTTAGTTGGTCAATAAAGGTTGGAGGTATTGATTTTTTCCCCCTCCTCAACTTGTCCATGGGAACAGGGCTGGCTTTAATCTCTGCTGGCTAACACGAGGCAGCACATCTGTCTCCTTCTTCTCCATCCAGCGTCTAATTTGGTGTAAATTCACTGTGGTTAAATTTCTCATGTTTACACTTTAAATCTTAATGCAAGTGACGCTCATAAAAAGGCGTTCGCCGCAGCACAACTTTGAGCTCAGTCACATCTGTGGTTAGCCACACCTTAATATAAAAGTCAAAACCGTCTATTGAGGACAAGCTGAGTGACAGACAAACCGTAGTGGTGAGAAAACAGTGTTTTTTTTTTTTGTGAAAGCAGGAAGTCAACCCACCATATCAGCTAGAGAGGGTGTGTCCATTCCAGCTGTACTCCCTAAAGGACTCCCTGTAATTTAGTTTTCCTCCTTGTCCTCGGACAATTTGGCAGTGTGAGGCACGGCTCTGCAGCTTTGTGCCAGCTCCAGCCCACACATACACTACAGGACAGTGAAGCCACCATCACTGTCCCATTTAAGCCCCGAAACAAGGTGGATGAAGCTTTTTTTTTTTTCTGTCCTCTATTATCAGGGTAGTGCAGTTACAATGAAATGAAATACCATGGACCTGGATGGTGGGGATTTCCTTGATTAATATGGAGTTTGTTTACCATGGCCAGCTGTAACACGAGAACTGATTTCCCACAGGGACACAATATTATATATGAAAGAATGTAGTTTACTTCACAGTTCATTTTTAGCAGCTTTGTCATATTTGGGATGAAGTGGTCCAGATCATGAGCTGCCTGTTGTGTTTTCGCTGATACTTATTTTCTTTACGTGCGACCAGTTCCAAACCACAATGACAAGGCTGTGCGTATTTCTAACACTTTATGTAAATATGGACTGAACTGTGCAGTAAGTGTCAGCCTGTGAAGCACCGAGAGCTCTCGCCCAGTGTGGAAATGAAGGTTACTCTGTTGATTATTGCTCTGTAGTCAGTTTGTTTTTCAGATATTTTACTGCATGTTCAGGAAAAAGCTGTTGCTCATTTGCATTTGGATGCAACTTTAACCTTGAAAAACTTTTAGGTTGGTTTTTCTTTTCCATTTCCAAATGGAAAAATGGATTTAGAGGAAAACATATTTGTTGTATTTTTAGAGTAAAATGCCACAGAAAGTCTTGTGTCTTGAATCAGTTCCAGACTTTTTTTACAGTTTTACACTGCAGCTCTTTGCCTCTTGTGTTTGAACATGAAACACTTAAGAACTTTGGCCTTTTTAAAGGTTTTATTTAAGAACAAGTCAGTGTATCAAGTGTATTAAGTGTATGTATACAGCTATTAGAAGCTTACAAATGATGCATGGTCCCAGATTTAAAGATGCTGGTACTATTGACCCAGACTGAAGACTGTCAGTTTGAATTTGACAACTTTTAACTCCAAAATGAGAAGAATAAAGTTTTTATAGCTCGGTGCATAAAACATATTGGAAAGTGACAAACAGCTGACTGGTCTGATGAGTCGTCCTGTGTTCCAGACCTGAATCATCGTCATCACTCTTTTCCATCTGGTTGTGTTTAGACATTTGATATTTGGCATCTTTTGATTAATGGAAAAGGAAAAACATAGAGTTATGTATCATTATTTCAACATGCTTCTGTTTTCTTTTATAGTTGAAAACAATCCACAGCGCTGGTGTCGAACCAGTTCACCGCTTATGATGAAATTGACTTTGTCACATCACGCTGTCAGAGCACCCCGCAAAATGTGTGTTCGTGGTTTTCAAGAAACTGGAAGTGGATCATTGTGAAATTCACACCTCAAAGTACTGGAGACATTAGTGGTAGTAATGGGTGTCACGCTGCAGCCTGCGATGGTGAAATCTTTAAAAACAAAGTGACAAGAATTAGGTGTTTGGCAGCAGAATGTTTTTGCTCCTGTAAACAGAAGAGGCTCATCATGGGATTATCATTTCTGTTGAGACCACAAAAAAAAAACCTGGCTGTCATAACATGTTGTTTTCATGTAGCTGTAGGTAAAAGAGCACAGTGGAGACGGTTGACAGGCCGGTGAGCATTTGAGCTGAACCTGGTGATAAGTTTCCGTCTCATGCGTCTGATGGATTCGGTGAATCCAGATCCGGAGCGCCTCGTTTAAAGAGCTGACGTAAAGAGCTGGATTTGAAGCTTTTGGGCACACGTTGCGAGCTCTGTGTGAAGCGGGTGTCAGACTAACAGTGCACTTTTCATAAGCCCTCTCTGTCTGCTGCAGATACTCACTCTGTGTGTGTGTGCACCTCTGATAGAAACACACACACACACACATCATAAAAACTGTGCACTCCCGGCTGCACCGCACACATATCAACATGCCTCAGCTCGAATCAGCCTGTCCTCTCAGCACTCCTCCTTCACATTTCCATTCTCTCTCTCTCTCCCTCCCTCTCTCCGTCTCTCTCTCTCTCTCTCTCTCTCTCTCCTTGTCATGGGGGCTTTGGTGCCCTGACTTCAGTGCAGTGCAGCAGGCTGAAGCAGATGGTGAAAGGACGCATCACTTTCTCAACTTGATAGTGACTTTTATACTTCGTGTGTGTGTATGTGTGTGTGTGTGTGTGTGTGTGTGTGTGTGTGCATGACACACTGGCAGGTCAGAGTTATGTTTCCTGTTTGCCCTGCTGACTCTGAGGATCAGCTCCTTGGAAATGCCTTCTCTCTGTGTGGCAGGAAGTAGCTTCATAATGGGAGCCAAAAAAAACACCCTTTCACATTAAGACACCTCTGAGTAATCTGGAGGCAGGGTGTTTTTATTTTATTTTCAGATTTTCCTGTTTACTCCATCCACGTACGGCCTCGCTCGGCGCTCGCTGCCGCCTTCACGTTTTTCACCGTCATTTTATTATTTCATTGATGCAGCTCAGCAGCCTGTTTGTTTAACCTGTGTGACAAGGACACTGTAGTATACTGTATGCAAAGTGGGCCACCTGGCAGTGTTGGCAGGACACATGGACCGCGGCTCTTAGAAAGGACTGCTTATTCATTTGCTTAATAGATTCAGATTCAGATTTTGTTAGTTCTGATATTTGCAGAGCTACTTTCAGGTTCATCCTTCCCACTCCTCAGATGTGGGGATTTGCAGTTGAAAAAGGGGAAACTCCACTAATACCCACACATGGCAGTCTGTTTATAGGTGCTGAGGAGGGAAGCAGTGTTTGTGAAGGCTGCATTAAGCCTGGGAGATTCAGTATGAAGCAGATCTGTGGGTGTGGAGTCCAGCAGCGATGCTGAAGAAGTGGAGGACTGTTTTAATTGAATATTTTTTTAGCATTAATGGTGGGACGCAGTATGAATCTGAAGACGTCTCCACAGGGCTCTGGGATTTTTTCTTCACTTTTCTGTTTCACACAGATAGAATTCATCGATGTGAATAATCCGCAGATGAAACAATAGTTGCACATCATGGTAGCTCATTATCTAATGTCAAAGAGCTGAGATTGAACCTGAGGTTTGGCCAAATCGTGTCTGTTGCACGAGCTGTGCCACATTTATTCTCTGAGCAGTTACTGCTTGATGTGAGTCATACATGTAAGGATCGCATCGATTTTCCTTAAATCTCACAAGTTAACAATCGATCGTGTTCCCCGTGAAAGGTTATGGTCAAATAACTGATTGATTGCAAGTCCTCAGAGGTTGAGATGACACTTGTTACAGCAGCAAATCCTCAGATTTTACAGATATAGACCCAGAGAATACTTAGCTTTTCTTATCACCAACTTATCAATAGTTTTGAACTAGAGAAGTGAATAATGCTGCAGGATTTTACACTCCATTTAATACTGATGTAAGTGAAAATTGATATTCATCTTTAATGTCAACATGAACTTTAAAAAAAGAAAAGTGACTAATGTGCTTCTCGGAAAATGAGCTCACTGTCATAATCAGGAATTGTGGGAGGAAGGTGGCCTGAAACTTACTATTTTTGCACTGGAACCAAAAAAAACCCAAACTGTAGCTGAAATCCCCTCCAGTGTGGCATCTCTGCTCGACCCACAGCGTGCAGTAACAGCGAATGGGGAAACGCAAGTGAGATGTAGCAAACCAAGAGGTCATAAGCCAGATAAGACCCGATGTTGCAAGCTCAGGCCATGTGACGTGTGCCTGCTGAGCCAGCAGGATGCCCACTGCTGCTTGCTTGTTGTTTTAAACAGAGAAGTCCACGCTGCTCCGAACTGCATCAGTCCTGAGGTGTGGGCTGGTGAAACCCACCCAGGTGGTCCTCAGTCTGACCGGAGAGTCCTGGCTTTGGAGAAAGAGCGCTGTGCTCTTCACCGTCCTGGTCATATAACCTTGCTGTACCTGCTCTGGGTTGTTTTCCCCGGAGCATTTATAGTGAGCTTCTCCCTCTGGAGGAGATCCAGACTTACTTGAAGGTGATAAATATTGTTTTTTTTTTTTGTTTTTTGTACCACAGCTCCGTCTCTCTGGGTAACTCCTGAGTCCTCATTTCCTGTCCTTCTTTCTCCAACCCTCTCCCTCTCTCTGCGCGGAGTGGCCTGGTTTCTCTCGCAGCATGGAGAGAGGCCTAACGGCTCTCAGCTTACCAGCCAGGCCCATTCATCCTTTTGACCACCTGTCACTCCTCCCCCTCAGCTGACTGGAGTTGGTTTGGTCCAGACTTGTTGGACTGATCTGTTTCGAGCTGCTTAGAAAGTGGGAGTTTGGGCTCATCCGCTTTCTCCTTTTCTTTTACAACACCAACAGTTTTTTTGTGTGTGTGTGTGTGTGTTTATGTGTTTATCAGTTCAGCGTGCAGCCACAGAACAGCGACTTTCTGCCGGGACGAACCAATTACCGAGTCGCTCAAGGAAGGTTAATGACTTCCCTCCATGTGCAAACTTCCTCTCTGTGTCTCCTCCTGACACTCTGGAGGAATTTTCAATTGCACGCTGGCAGCTCTTCAAGGTCAGGTGGACCTTATGGCCTTTCAGTCAGCCTCCATCTGCCCCGCTGGAGGAGCAGTAATTATGAATTCACGCATCGTGCTGCTCAGTTTTTTTTTCTTCTTCTTCAAGGAAAGACTCGAGTTGTTTTCCTTATTCCTCGCACGTTCCGGTGTCTCTTCCACTACCTTGTCTTGTCTCTCCTCAGGTGGCTCGTGTTGCCGTTCACATTCTCACGGTTTTGTAATTTGGGAAGCGGAGGCGGTTTAATAGCTCCAAGATGAGGTCTCGGTCATTATTTTAAGGTCAATAATATGATCTGCAGACAAGTTTTCCTTTTCTAATTTGCCCCGCATGCATTTTCTTGGCATCATCCAGGGATAATCTGCAGAGAGGAGGCCTCACAGTGTGCCCATGCTGCAGGAGAAAGGCCAATATGTAAATTATACATTAGATCGCTGACCTCCGAGAATTGATGATGCACACACGCGAGTTGAAAGGAGCTCCTGGTGTTTGTTCTGTAAGCTGTGGCAGCGGGAGGCGTCTCGTCTTAGGTAACACTTGCTCGGTTCCTACGTGCGTCTCTCTCGTAATCTCACGGTCGTTCGCTCAACTTTACGTCCAATCAGCCGCCGGTGTGCAGCAACAGTCGATACTGCAACCTCGCAGCCGTCCCTCAGCTGCCTCCCGCCTCACTTATCTCACCCCGTCCAGTCTGCAGTAAATCAGCGGTCGATACACATTACACGCACGCGACCCCACAGAGGTGCCGTGCAGGACCTATACGACCCTCCTGCTGGATTTACAGCACGTTTCTTTCTGTGGTTCAGCTGGAGGAACTTTTTTTTTTCGAACTTGTGCATTTACGGAATAGAAAAATAAACCCACGTCAGTTCCATTACACTGTTTGCTTTCCCGCTCGTCCCTGACACTTGTGCTCCACGGCGGAGCTCTTCAACAACACTTGAAAGTTTAAAGACGTATGACATGCTGCAGAATACCAAACATTCCTGAAGCTTCTTTGTGTTTTTTCTGTTCAGAGCACATTCTCCTCCTCCGGACAAGTGGGAGCACATAAAACCCAAATGTGCTCGTCAGCTGTGGCGATCACGCTGGAGGAACAGTGTTTGTGTTGGTCTCTTGTCAGACTCTTCATTTCAAACCCTGCGAGGAACATTTTTTCGGACGCCCTGGAGAAACCCTCATGAGTTTTTAAGATATTTTCTCTCGGTTTCCTACATCTTGTATTAGTCATAGCAGTCAGGAGGAATACTCATTTTGTCCGTTTCCTACGTCAGGGTGGAGGGGGAGCGGCTACACCTCCTCTGACCCCTGAACGGTTTCAATCCTGGGGGAGGAAGTCTGGACTTTTCCTTCCTGCTGTCTCGCTGAAGCAGCGCGGTGCCTGACAGTGAAGCAGGGCGCACCGCCTTGTTTTTAAAGCATGATTGCACTTGGATGGCAGTTGCTGGCTTGTTATCTTGCCGGACTGGATTGGGTGACAGAGCGAGATGGAAGCATTTATCCAGTTCAGCGCCTCAGAGTTTCAAAAAATTTCCCAGGGAACATCCATTCTTGTGACTGCCACACCCTTACTGCTCCCAACGACATCATCCTGCTGCTTTTAGCATCTGCAATCCTTTTCAAACTACTTTTTTTTTTTGCCATATTGAGGTATTTGATTATTTAGCTTGCCTCAGCTACAAGTTTATTGTGAGTACACGACAGCGCATTCCTCTGTACTCCCTTTCTAATCCCAGCTGAGGTGCTGACAGCCTGTCTGCTACCGCCTGGATATTCTGTAGTCTCTTTCACTCAGTCATTACTCAGCTCAGAAATATGAGATAAAGTGCCCCAGGAGCGCTAAAGGGAGCTCACCTCATTCCTACTGCATCTCCAGCTCTGGTGCTGTTTGTGTGTGTGTGTGTGTGTGTACTGAGCAAGCACACACTTGGTTCCTCTCCAGTTCACACTCATTTACTTCTTCAGATACTTCTCTTGTACTTCCTCCCATTTTCTCGGCGTGAAGCTGGACGTCACGACGAGTACAAATGCGGTTAATTTGAAGATTTGTGGTCGGGCCGACCTCTGACGCACAAACAAGCGCGGCAACAAGAGGAGTGGGTGTGGCGGACGGGGGGGGTGGGGTGAGAGGGTCTAAAAGAGGCTGTAGTAGCGATGTAATCAAGTGTCACATCTGTCCTCCCATTGCTGACCTCACATCACAGCTCTGGCAGCTGACGCACTTTGGATCAGTTTATCCAGAAAAAAAAAAACAAGATGAATCTGCCATCAGCCTTTTGTTGAGTCAGCGTATTTCTTCACCCCCTTTTTTTTTTTTCTTTTAATAAAATAAAATAAAATGTGTTGTGCAACGCTTGGTGCAGACAAGAGCTCTGGATTTGAAAGAGAATCACAGGCTGAAGATTTAACCTCATGTAAACCGGGAAAGGAGGGAAGAGCCCGGATCAGCCTCCAGCCTCTCCACTGTATCAGTTGACAGATTAATCTGACTTCATTGAAGCTGGAGACATTGTTTCTCTGGGTAAAGGCAAAAAAAAAAAAAAAACTGTGATAGAGGAGTTGCCTGTCAGTAGTCAAATGTGCTCATTTTAAAGCCTGGTCTTTCAGCTTTAAATCGGTGTATGAAAAAAGCTATTCTTGTGCTGCATCATCTTGTGGCTGGTGCGAGGCTAAATAATTGTTCATTGTGGTGTGACCTCTTTCCTCGTTCGAAGCCATATGAAACTGCCTCCTTTGAATCTGATTTCAAATAAAGCTCATTTCTCATAGAGCTGAATAAAACAAGCATTCAGGAAATCAACAATGTTTTGTAAACCCGCTCTACCAAATTACATCGCACGTTGAGCTTCGGGTAGAAGCGCAGTCCACCTTGAATGAATGTGTTTGTGAGACGAACAGGATGTAAATTTGAATGTCTTTACACATGACAGTTCGGCATTTGAGCGCTGAGGCATCAATGGTGCTGTTTGTCTGGGACTTTACAGCTGCAACAGACTGAAAGAAACAAGTCGCCGAGTTTCTTAATATTTCAGTTGCGGCTCTTTATACATGGTGGTTGTTGGGCAGCTCCTGCATAATATTGAAGAAATGTATTAGGGGACTGTTGCAGCAGTCGAATCAGCAAGTCACAGAGATCCTGAGAAACAAAAAGGTATTGAAAACTGAAGAAGCAGAGTCAAATATATCTCAAATTCTATAAAGGATTCAAAAGTATGGCTTCTGTATAATGCAGCATTTTTTTTTTTTTGTAGATTTTCTCCGCCTGATAACAAACACCCACGTCTTTCAAACATCCCTCCAAACTCCGAGTTTGTGACAAAAGCTTTCAGTTATATTTGAATTTGAAGGTTTAATCCAAAACTTGAGATACCCTCTGATGGCCCCTCTGCCTCTAGAAATAATGCTGCTCACAGGCGGAGTTCACAGGCTTCAGCACTCAATATGATAATCAAACAAAATGTCAGAGGTTAAATAGTGTTTTTTATAGTGTCGTCTTTTTTTATTATTATTACAATTCTGAATAGCAAAGTCTAACAGCAGCCATATATTAATGTTAGGAGTTTCTGCAAGATAATTTTTCTCTGATGTTAAATAGGTTCGGCTTAAAAATAAAATTCTAATGTTTAAAAATTCTCTTACTTTTGGGTAAAATGAACATTATCTCTGACTTGCAGCTCGATCCTGTATGTAGGCCAGCAGTTCTGCACAGGCAAGCATATGTTGCTCAGTGATCTGTTTGAAGTCTTGCGTCCCTATACAGCAAAAACTGCATCCTTGTGCAATTTAGAAACTGCCATCACAGATAGAAGGTGTCTTTTGTTTGTTTGTTTTGGTTGTTTCATGCATTTCCCTGCAGCTGTTACTCAGGCTCCCACAAATTGCATATTGCCGTGTCATAAGTAGGCGCCTGCGAGTGCACATGAATGACTATGTGCTTTCAACAGATGGCCTTTTGCTCCAAGTCCTCTGGAGGAATCGCTTCTCTTCCTGAGGCTGTTATCGCGCAACACATCTGCTGCTCTGATTCCAACTAAAAGAAACACCACTAACGGTGTCACCTCCTTTACCAGGCAGAGGCTAACCAACAGCACGGCAGCTCTCCAGGTCAGGGGCTTTTAGGCGTATACAGATTGCTTCTGGATTAGTTACGCGCTGCCACGGGGAATCAGTGATGAGGCAACCGGTGAAATGGTTATTTTCCTTTTGGTTGGTCATTTCCTCCCATCTTCGAGTGACCAAATGTTCCCCTTTTTCCTGTTTCTCCCCCTCTAACCACCTCCATCAGTAATCATCTCCGCTGCCACCGCTGCCACCGCCTACCCCCTGCTATGGCAACCTGTTATCAAAGGCCAGTGTCGCCCCTGCAGGCAGTGCTCTTTGGACGCAGCTTTATGAGCCCACTGAGATCAAACATGATGGCTCACTTTGGGCTTAAGCTCCCGGCCACGGTCTGTTTGATGTGAGGTGGCTCCCAACAGTGTGTCATCACCACAGTTTTTCTGGTTTAGCCACTTTGTGGGTTCATAGCTTTGTGTGTTTTTTAGTGATGATACGGTGGAAAAATAGAGTAGAGCCATGTGCAACTCTTCATATATTTTCTTCAAACTAGTTAAACCACTAGTGTTTTTTGTGTTAATGTCATTTCTAGTAAATAATTCTACATTTAAGGAATAATACAACCAGTGTGTCAAACAATTATTGCCTAAAATGTATTAAATAGAGCCAAACATTTGATGTCCGTGCCATATTGCTTCAGTTCATTAGCCCATTGGCTAGTTAACTGCTAAAGTCAAAGCTACTTGTTTAGCTAGTCCCACAGCTAGGCTAACGAACCAGCTAGTCAATGTGTGGAAACCCTTAGTGAGTGTTTCTGGTGTAACAACAATTACTTCACTAAAATCCAAATTATAAATGTCAGTCAGACATTTATCACCAATGGGCTCAAAGTGCTCACTGCTAGCTCGTAGCTTCTTTAGCTTCACAACTTTCCTATGAACTTCCCAAACTTCTTGCAGCCTAAAGAATCACTTCTTCTGTATCTGTGGTATGCTGAGCATGTTTTATATACCTATATAAAATGTTGCTTCTCTAGTGCAGGTAACTGTTATCAGATATAGTTAAATGGTCCAGAAACATCTTAGTGCCTGAGTGGAAACTTTTAGCCATATTAGCATGTGGTCTTTCTGACTTGGAGGCTGGAGTTTTAGATCATTTTAATGGTAAATTGTCACTTGCAAAGTGCTCATTAAATCAGGCAGTGTCTTTTGTACTTGGGTCCAAGTTGTGGGGTTTAGAAAGGTAGTCAGCGCCTCCAATATGGCTGCTGCAGGATGTGTTACATCATAAAATCCCTCCAGAGAGAGCATGGTACCAGGGGGAAAGAGAGTTGGTGGGGGTATGTCTTTCCTGCTCTGTTGGCCCGAATTCAACACAACCCTGACCTGGATATGCAGCTTGACGATGGATCCAAATGTCATGTGATATTAACAGTAACTGGGTTCCTCCTCAATCGTTTTTTTTTTTCTTTCCTCTTCCCTGCTCTAATCCCTTTTTCGTGCACAGGCCCAGGACAAGAGGAAAGCTCTGGAGGAGACCAAAGCCTACACCACCCAGTCCCTGGCCAGCGTAGCCTACCAGATCAATGCCTTAGCCAACAATGTACTGCAGCTGCTGGACATCCAGGCTTCACAGCTGCGGCGCATGGAGTCCTCCATCAACCACATCTCCCAGGTCAGAGATAGACACACTCACACACTCACACAAACCACAGACCATACAGCTGTGAAGAATGGTGCCCCACATTTCCTACTTCTCCTCTCACTTTCACACTGACTTGGTTATTTTGAAACACAGTACGAGGCCTTCTGTAGTATCCATGGTTCCTTTTATTCGTTTATCAGTCTTGTCCAAGTGTCTTGACTGGCTGTGTGTTTGGCTGAATGAGCGCCGGTCTGTATGTCTTTCTATTGTGCTCTTGTCGTCTTCTGAGGCACATTAACACACTGTATAACATCTATATTCACCCCAGCCTGTGAAAACACATTAAACTGTCAATTATTAGTGTGCTGAAGTGATTACTGTCTTATCTAATATTTTCTAACCTATTTTCTCAGTCAGTACTGTGCTTGGCCACACAAATGCCAGATCCACTAAAATGTGAATTTATCTCTTTTTCTTTTTTAATTTGCTATTTTTTTTTTTTTTACCCATCATCAGTATTTTTTTATTTACCAATATCAGGTCATGGGATGGCAGTATGAGGATCAACAGTGTACTGAGGGATAAAATTTGCTTTACCATTCAATTGTGATGATATTTGTTATCTATGAAATCTACCAAAAGGCTGATCAGTTGGTTTTCCACAATATTCATTATGATTGGCACTGTGACATAAGCGCCCCTCGCCCCCGCAGATCCGAGGTCATTCCTGTAACCTAAAGGTGTTACAATGATCATTATATTGTAGAATAAATCAGACTTTCTCCCTTCCTAACCTTTTCCTCTCTATAGCATGAGGCCTCTGCCATGTGCAGGTAAATCCAGCCGCTCATCCAATGAAGGCATTAAGAGCTCAGACAAATCAAACAAAGAGCACCAGCCATGTGGCATCTCGTAGATTAGACCGGGGAGGCAATCACCAAAGCTGGATCACAAACGCGACACTCGTGATTGATCCTAAACATGTAGAACCATTGTTACGAGTGAGGATCTGTGGGATCGTCATTGATAAACATGCTGTAAGGTGTACCGGTGGTGTTGGGTGGGGAATGGAAGGAGCAGTTCCTTTTTGGTTTTGTCTTTCCCACGTCCTCTATCTGTGTTTTCCCTCTGACAGAGCTTCAGTAAGAGTGCCAGAAATTCTTTCAGGCTACACTGAAGGTCAGATTTTAGACTAATGGAGGAAAACAGGACTTGTGAGACTTGAGGGCTTGAAAGGGAAAGAGGGAGAGATAGAGAGAGACCCAGCGAATCAGAGGGAGAGGGAAGAAAAGACATGGAAGATGGATCATGACAAGCAAAGAAAGGCGAGGGAGAGACCCAAAAAAGGCATATTTACACTCCTCGAGGTTTTGAGTCAATATCCTGACAAATAACATTCAGGCGATACCAAGGTCACCATGACGCCACCACCTGCCTCAGTCACCATGACAACCCCCTGGGCCACATCGGAGAAGCATATGAAAGACAGTTAGACATGGTGCCTTAGATCAGTGAATAAAGCCGCCTCTCCTCAGTGAACTCCCTCAGCTGCTTCTTCAGCTCAGATTGTTTGACTTCTGTTTCTCTGGCAAACGCTCGTCACCATCTCCCATCTTGTGCCTGGGAAATTCCATACTTCCTACGCTATATTTAAGCCAATGCTTGTGTACTTTGTGTAGCCATGGTGACGATGAACTAGGTCGTGTCATGTTGGGTCAGCCGGCGGGTCACGAAACAAACGTTTCCCCTTGAAGAAATGCAGGAAAGTGCAAATATCAAACTCACCGTAGCTACAAGAACAAGACGCTGCTCCCTGGACACGTCTCATTTTTTAAATTCGCATAACTTGAAAGATTCAGAATCATTCACAACATCTTCATCTCTGTCCTATAGCGTCTTTGTTTCTTTCTTTTTTTTAATGGATGATGTCCTAATGTGTTTGCCGTAATGAAATGCATCTCTGTTTTAATAATATAGAGGCAGGCTTGTCAGCTGTGCAGGCCGTGGGTGTGTTTTATTGCTCTCCACTGTCCTGTCCAAAGGGGGATCATTATTATTATGTTGCCCTCGCTGCTCATGGATATGAGGTTAGCATTGGCCCTGGAGGCCGGTGTTGCATTCTGCTGAATGGGTAATGGAGAGGAAATACCTGTACCTTGTAGGGTTGATGTTGTTTTTACAGCAGAGAAGAAAGGAAAGAAGGTTTCTCAGGTGCCATTTCAAATACGATAAATTCTCTCCCCTGTATGAACAAACACACAGGAGAGTTCACTGGCTATTTTTTTAATGCTTTTACATCTCTGGACTTCCTTTCTTCAGCCTCTGTCTCCAGGCTTGAGGCTTGAGATGAGATTAATGTGTCAGTGAGTGTGTGGGTATATGTGTGTGAGTGTGTGGTGAGACGCTGCCTGGCGTCAGGGCCGTTTCCTCCGGTCTGCCCACAGCTCCATGGGGCACACTCTGGTCAGGGTGTGTCTGCTTGGTCGTGGCATTTTCTCCGGCTGGAGCTGATGCATCCCTCCAAGTGCGTTGTAGGATGTTGCACTGTCATGCAACATGTCTTGTCTTGTGTTAGGCTGGGAGGCGAGGCCGACATTGGGCACCGGCCATTGTTTAGGGAGCAAACAGGGAACGCATGCTATGCAATGTTTGGCTCAGTTACATAAGAATATATTGTCTATCTCCAGGCTGTTTAAGTGCATTTAAACTGCAGGGCTGGCACTGGTGTTTATTTTCTTTTTTTCTTCATCATTTAGCTCATAAAATCTTCTCTAAGAGCCCAAAGTGACATTTTAAATTGCCAACAGTGCAAAGTGCAATATTCAAATAGCAGTCGTGTAAGAGAGAAAATGAGGGGGGAAAAAATCACTTCATTAAACCAGTGCAGTTTGGCATGATAATTAACTGACTGAAAAACCGTGGTAGATTAAGTTTTTGGGCAATTGACTTGACGGCTTGCAACCTCTCATCACAGCTGCATCTCCAGATGTGACCATCTTAACCAACGAGGACTTCTCTCTCTCTCTCTGTTGCTTTATTTTAGCAACTGGAATTCAAATAATGTTGGAACTGGCAACAAATAAGCACAATTCAGCCTGTTCATAATTCATGATTCAGTCATTTAGATTTAGTAACAGCAGAGTGTCTCATTAAGACTCGGGGGTTTATAATGAACCCTCATTCTAACCTGTGTTTGCTGGGTTTTAGTGTCTTTACCTGAAGCTTATTGACATTCAGTGGATGTCAGGGTCTTGCTGCAGCCTCAGGAGCCAAACATTTGTGTGAATGCCTCTGTGCGTGTGTCTGTGTGTAGTTGGTAGCGTGCGCGGGGTCTGTCAGGTGTTTGTTTGCGTGTCATCTCCCCCGCCGCCGTTGTCATTCATAACCCGGGGTCTCTGTGTGGCGTGGAGGCGGGAGGAGGGCTGACGGGAGAATAGTGCAGCTCGCGGGGCTTCCACCTTGTGTTGCGTGTGAAGTGGCTGCTAAGAGGCTGCAAACAGGGAGCGCTTTGTCTGACCGGCAAAAGAAAATGCCTCACATTGAGGACGTCTCTGTGATACCCCGAATAGAGAGGGAAGAGAGGGAGAGTAGTGTGTGTGTGTGTGTGTGTGTATCTGTGTGTGTGGCTGATGTTCATTCTGCAGCTCCTGTGTCCCGATGATGATTTTAATCCCCATGCTGAAGTTTCATCGGCTCCTCTTCCTCCTCCAATGTGATCTGCACCTCATAAAATGTGCACAAACCAAAGCCAAAATCAGAAATTTTCTCATTGTTGTCATGGCAACAAGTAAACTTTGCATGACTCACCTGAGACGGTCATCATTTTGGAGCCTGTGGCGTCTTTGTTGAGGGGACATCAGGAGCAGGAGCAAAACAGAGCAGTTTCTTAAGACAAACTGAGGCACATAGTGAAACTGAAAGGAGTTTGGAACAACTGGGGGGGGAGCAGGTGCACACAGAGCATGTATATGAGGGGTATAACTTAATACATTATCCTCACAGGTCTTTAGGATACACAGCAGCAGTCACTCTTCGACTCATAACAGTGAGACCACATTTTATAACCGTATAAATCAGGTTTTATGACCTTTAAGGAGGAATAAAAGAAGGGTTGTAAATAACATCAAATAATCTGTAGATGAGTATATTGTATTTCTAGTCATTCAGTATCGTGTGAATGTAAACAAATGGTCATAAATGAAGCTGATATTAGCATTCATACCTCACACAGTATTCATACCTGATGTGTTGTTACGCCCTCGGGGCATACGAGCATGAAACAAAGATGGTTTATTAATAGTGATGAGCTGAGTGTGAAGACCTGTGACCTGAAAATAGCCAGAGATGCGTTCACAGCCTGCAAGACCTACGCACACACTGGGCTATAAATGAAAACTTCCTTTTATGTTTTGTTCACGTCTTTTTATGTGTGTGTGCGTGTGTGTGCAGCCCCTCGCCTTTTGTATATAGATTGTGACTGAATTCTTTGAAATTGTTCTTTGATCATTAGCTCTTGCTAATAATAATCACATTTTGATGTCAGCGTGTCATGTGGAGGAAATGCTGAGTTACCATTAATGCAACAACTGGGGGGAACTGCTCGGTGAAACTTCAAAGTCAGAGATGACGCAGCATCAGTAAACTGCATTCGAAATGAAATGGAAAAATGACACGAGTGTTTCAGCACAAATTGTTTATTTATTTATTGCCAATTGATCGGGCGGAAATTTGAATGTGTGCATCCAGAAGAACAGCTGATGATGATGTGATCTAACAAAGATGTCAGTGCAGCTTTGTTTGCAGTGATGTCAGATGTGGAGCTGGTCAGTGTGCTGACTGAACCCAGTGACCACAGTGATAAAGCTGCACAACAACAACAACAACAGGACGGATGCAGAAGCCAGCTGACACACTCACACACACATCTACCATACACTCCCGGGTTGTTCCCACAGCTATGTGCTTCCCTTACTACAGTTACACAATATTCTTATCTGATCACATGAGTCGGCCCTCTGTTTGTGTTTGAAGCTGGGCTCTACAGTCGACCCCTCTTCTGTTTTATTTGCCAAGCCTACATTTCTTGGATGTACAGTTGCATGCCATTACTCTCTGAAGCCTTGGTGTGTGTGGGTGTGTGCCTGTGTGTGTGTGTGTGTGTGTGTTGCACTGTGACAAAAAACACAACACTCATGCAGTGACTGTCTAGAGTTGCATCTGTGTGCTGCAGTGGCAGCTTTTTGACCTCCCGTTGAGTAAGTATGGCACTCATCCAAACAGGAAATGAAGCCTTGTAGCTGTGTGTGTGTGTGTCTGGATGTGTGTGTGTGTGTGCTCTCCTTGTGTTTCCTGCTGATCCCACTGCTTGTCTGTGTGTTTTGGTCTCTCTCCTGCCTCCCCTGGTGGTCTCTCCCACTTGCCTGGCTGTGAAATTTCTGATTTCCAGGCAGAGTTTGTCTGTGTTCGTGTGTTTTATTATTTTTTTCACCATTGGATATTTACACTCATTCTTCATGCTTCTTTCTTTTTTCATTGGATTATAACGACGTGTCTGTGTGTGCGTCTTTGTGGCCATACAGTAACTTTGTGTGGTCTGCTGCTTCCAGACAGTGGTTGTTTAAAGGTTTAAGGCAGTGGGTTTGGGATTCAGAGAGTCTGAGAACGTTTCTTTGAGAGAAATTTTTGAAATCCAGTGATCTGTGTCTTTGTCAGACAGCTGTATCTGGTGGTTATAGTCATTATTTCATCATCTCGTGTTTCCCTCTGACCTCCTGCTGCAAAGTCATTGTAAATATTTGGCATGTTTAATTAAAAAATGATTTTCTTCAGCTCAAATTCAAGGATTTCCAAATCTCTTCTATAACCAATAAAACCCTGTTAGAAAGAACTGTATTAGTGCTCCTGTGCTGTTTCTAGGGTTGATTCTTACATTATTTTTACATTCATTATTTTTAAATAGAGATTTATCATGATTTATATCGGGATGCTATGAAACGCCAAATATGCTAGTCGCCTGTTAGTATTTTTACCATGTAGACAACACCTTTGCTGGATAATGGAAAATGATGAGTCGTTGCATCTAGAAGTGTCTGAGATGTTCTTGGTGCATTTAAAATGGATTTTTTTTGTTGTTGCAGCTGTGTCATCCTGTTCTTTTGGTGACACCGTTCTCAGCAGCTAATGAGAATCAGCAGGGGGAGATTGGCGATATTGAAATTTGGCAGTTTTTTTTCTCTCTCTCTCTCTCCTCCACTCATCAAATGAGTTGTGTAAAGCAGAACACTCAGCACCTGGCAAAGTATAACAGTTCAGCTTCAATCAACAACACTCTCAGCTCCTGGCTGTTATATCACCGTCCTGTTTTTGGTGCTGAGCAACAAAAACCTCGTGCTACTCTTTATAACTGCAGCAAAATGATGATTTTCATCACTGATTAATAACCTGTTGATGTTGAACTATTCAAAAACTCCATAAAGTGTGATAAGGTGGTTCAAAACAGCACAAGAGCCAAGAACAAAAACAAGATCCTATTTGAGAAGCTGGAAACAGACAGTGTCTGTCTGTTTTACTAAATAGATTGTTATAGCTATTAATCAATTGTCAAAACTGGTCAGTTGTCATTTGATTGATCACCTCATGAGACCATTGCTGCATTTTCTGCTTGTTTTCACTGTTAACGCCTTGAATATCAAGCGTGGTGGCGCACGCAAGCTCACCGTGACTCGGCTGTGCATGAATGGAGTGTAAATGGGAGTGAGTGATGATGTGGAGTGACTGGTGACTGATGTTATTCAGTGAATCATCAGCTCCTCTGCTCTGCCGTTACTTCCCTCTCCATCCACCACCCACCCCTCCCACCTTTTCCCACTGCAAAGCATCATCATCATCATCATCATCTTTCCCACTTAAAATCCCTCTGCAGTTTCGTCCAATCAGTCCACCTCTGTTCTTCAGATCCTCCTTGTGTAAGAGTTATTTGACAGCTCCGTGAAAACATGGCTGATGAGGAAATACGTACTTTCATATTTTTCTGCTTGTTCTAAATCTCCTCTCACTGCTTTGGCCCCAGCCCAGAGTCAGATTGGTGAAAGTCCACCGAGGTGTTTCCATATGTGCCGTGTTAGCAAACAAAGCGTTGACCTTGGCATGCCGTCCTCGCTGTGTTTGATAGTGTTCCTCTTTATTCTCCGCTGGGAGAGTGGGAGAGCCGATCTTTCCAGGGTTTCACTCTTCAGTCCTCACAACCTCCACTTCTGGCTCCACCACGCCACACATGGGTTGTTAGATTTACCAGAGGAATCCGGTTTTTTAGGGATGTTTAAAAAGAAGCTGCCAAACTGAGAATTCCCCACGGGGAGTTTGACCTCCCATTTTGGCTGCGAGTGCCGATGGAAGCTCCGACATGCTCTGTGTTTCACTAACAGCCCCACTGAAAGGCCTTTTTGGACAACTGTTTGACTCCACAGATGACGGGCTTCAGATGTTGCTGGCTGTAATCACGCTGAGAAACACACCAGACTGAGGCATTTGCTCTGTTTCGACAGCCGTTTTGGCTCAGAGCGGAGTCCAGAGTGTTGGATTGCACCGCTCCTACACATTAGGCCGGACACGGTCGGAACGAGCAGCTAAAGCAGCTGAGGAGCTTTAAAGGAGACGTGTGACAGGAAGTTTGTTTGTCCACATTCAGAGCAAGGTGCCCTGGGGCTGTGGCGTCTCGGGTTGGGCCTCCCACTGGGTCACAAGATCAACCTGAGGGGTCACGAGATGTTTGACAGCAAAGACAAAAAAACATCTGAAGTAAATTATATAAATAGGGTAAAATGGTCCTTTTTTTAACATTTATTTCAGTTCATTAGCCATGGATGACTGAAAACAGAACCAAATCTTTTCAAATAATGGACCAGGAATGTAATAATAATAATAATATGAGACAACAGCCATCAACTTCAAGCGTATCTAACAAAATCCACTTACCAGTTCCTGTAAAGCTCTCTAGTTAAATCAGTGCAAAAACTGAAGTGTAATCATTTGAAATTCAAGGGCAGTGCCCAGCCCAGTCACAAGCCCTGTTCAAATGGAATATCAAAACTGCACTGCTGTAATTTAAGTAAAAGGTCACCGTCAGAGCTGAGGACCACTGCTCGAAATGTGATGAAGGACAATTTCAGTTTATTAACCATGGATATTTTGTTGTTGGTTTGTTTTTGTTCCTCCACTGTCTTTACAACCAGAACATCCAACTACCATGTGTCTTGGCGTCAATTAAAGACAAAATCCACCGTAACCACAGACAAGAGATGCCAATTTCCCCATCGTGAAAAAGCCTAAATACACAATGATGCAACAAAGCCGCAAGATGTCTTAATGATACAGCTCAGTGATCACATGTCAACTGTTATATGGGCCCATGTTTCCAGATCCCGCAGGAGCTGAGGTTTCAGGACAAAGTTATTTCAGGATAACTAACAGTAGTAGTAGCGGAGGCAGACCAGGAAGGCTGACATAAAGATGGTGCAGCACAGAAAAAGCACACTTCAGCACTTGCAGCACTTGATCATAAACCAACTGCTGGAACACAAATCCTCTCCCAGGGGTGAATGAACGTGGGCAACAGTTTGAGCATGACGCAAAAAAAAAAAAAAAAAAATCTTTTGAGAAAAGATCCGTGTCTTCATCAGGCCGTCCGTCTTCACCTGTTAGCAGCTCTCGGAGTATCGTGATAGATCCTCTTGCATAGTAATCCTGAGGTTAAAATGTGTTTAACAGACATGTGCTTCATAGTTATTATCTCCTCATAATCCCACAGAACAAGGATGTCCAATTCCTGGATGGCGGTAAAGACGAGCTTATCTTAGCTCTTAGCCAGAAATGACCTTTAATAAGACCCTCCGCCACGTCATGTTCCCAAATCACGTCTAGATCTAGTTTGTGATACTACACACTGGTTAAAAATAGTCTGGATCCTTTATGTTCCTGGACAGCATACAATGTGAAATGAGTAGTTTTCAGTGTGGCATCTCCAAGAGGAGCACGATAAAGACGTCTTGCTGCCACTACGCAGAAAGATTTTTGTTTAAGTCTTGTAATCATGTACAGTAGAGCTCTATCATTAAGCATTGGCACATTTGTCTGGTCTGGCTTGCCACACATGCACAGAGACACCATGGTATGTAGGGTGTGTTTGTCTAGTAATAGTTTTTTTTTTTTTTTTTTTTCTTCCCCTCATGCTGGGTGTGTGTGTTCAACCCTTACTATGCTTTCCCTACGTGCTCTGCAGCTTTTTGTGTTTGTTTGTGCGTAGCTGGCATTTTATGGAGGATATCATCCAGCGTCCAGTCCGCCAGAGTGCTGAAAAGGCTGTTTTTTTTTCCCTTTCTCCGCTCTCTACACCATGTGCTGAAGTGAAACCAGCTGTCTCCATATCAAAGTCTTGCTTCTTTTCAGTCACTACTTACCTCACTCTCCAAAACAGCGCATGTCTGTCTGGTCGGAGAGTTGTGTCAGAGTTACATGTTGGGCGAAGTTTCAAAATTTCATGCCTGTTTCATTTGATTGGACTGAGTGATTGTTGATGATGTTGTGTGGACGTATTCTGTCAATACGTGACCTCTTTGCCCCCTCAGCGGTCGTGCACCCCCACCCCTTGTCTGAGCAGTGTAAATCAGTTTGAGGGAGAGTGTCTGAAGAGGGCCACTGCAGAGGGAACCCCAGTCACAACCCTAACCCCTGTCTACAAACATGCAAGAAAACCCATTCAAAGCAGACACACTTAAACCTAATGTAATGTCTGAGATACTATAAGCAGACCTTTGTCAGAGCATGAGGCATACCAACCACATACACAACAATACACAATAGAGGTCATTAATTAGGGCACTTGAGACGACGGAGGACAGTAAGACTTTTCTTCAGAGTGCCAAGCAGGTACGAGTGTTAAACAGCTCAACAAGGTATGTTTGCCTTTAAGACGTCTCATCTTGTACTGCTCTCCTGCAGAGCTGACAAAAAATCAATAGTGTATATAAATGAGTCATTGATGATAAATTTTAGATCATCTCTTGTATAAAAAGTGTTTTAATTGTTTTACAATTTGAGAAATGAAATAGTACAATAAATTGAGAAAGAAAGAAGTCAGATGACAAAGTATGTAAATGAAAATGAAAACCGATTCTATTACTGATGTCACTGTCTCCAAAATAAATCTAGATTTTCTGGAAAATAGAATAGAATAGAATCATTTTTAGACAGAACAACTCAGAAATGTGTGTTTGGATAATCCAGCACATCAAATACCTGTAAAATCAAAGCATATAAACACATTGTTGCATGAAAACATGTGAACATCCAGTATTGTTGTAGTAAAAGCAGAAGTAGAATGATCTGAGAAGCATTAAGAGAGCATCAGTAACAGTAACCTTGTCAATTACTACTCATACTACTACAACAACAGCATTATTTGCACACTGTTATCACTGGGTACTATACGTTGCAAAGAGCCCAGTTTAAGGATCTTGACATGTGTGCCCCCTCCCCTGTCTATTACTGAAATGATTCTTCCAGTGAGACGAGACAAATTTCATCCTTCATTTAGCAAAGTCTTTAAGCAAACAATAACAGAGTCCTAATTTGTTAAGCAGAGGAATGCACCCCCCCCCCCCCCCCCCCCCCCAACAGCGTAGAATCACCTTCTTTGCCTGTGAGATTCAGGCAAAAACAGATAGAAACCTGAGACCAAATGAGAAAGCAGACTGCCTCCTACTCACTGTCCAGGGACTCTGTGTTTTTCAGCACTAGACCATTTGCCATCATCTCTCTGGTTTCCAAAAAGCGATCACAGGCTGCCCAAGGTGGTAAACATGTCTGTGTTTTGCCGAGTGACATGATCTCACTTCTTTGGATTCCTGGGTGTTGAAGTTCAAACATTTTCAAAGTGCAGCCTTAACCAAAATGGCAACAATTTGGATTAAAAGGGGAAATAAATAAATCACAAATATTTAGGCACTTGTTGCTACTAACAACACAACAAGGATCTCTCATCGTGGCAACCGCTGCGCTGACTCACCCGTGTACCAAAATGGGAAGAAATCTAAGTTCGAGGTAATCTCTGTGACTGGACGTGTTTTTCTTTTTCTGTCTGGAAACAGCACATGAATGACGATGATGGTGTTGGCAGCAGCTCCGGTGTATGACCTAGATCCTTAGTCTAGTCATATAGGTGGGTGACTCCTCTGTGGGTGTGGGGAGAACTGGGGTGGAATTGGAGGTGATACAGAAAACACAAAATCAAAAAAGGAGGCAAAAGAAGAATTGGTTGGAGGGAATAGTTGGAGATAATGGAGGCGATGAGTAAAAACAGAAGGTCTGAACTTGAGAAAGCAGCGAGAAGAGGAGGTTCTGTGAAATCCTAAGAGACTGAAGCTGATGGAGAAGCCAAACATCTGAGCCAAAAACTCCACAGTGTGCTGGGAAAACTGCTGCAGACCTCAAACATATGGGTGACAGTGGTTGAAAACACATGTGAATCCTCCACCAGTCTCTTTCCACCCAACAGATGGACCATTGGGATCAAATAAACACCTTTTTAGTGCTGAGTTAAAAAAGCCAGGAGCAAAAGACGAGGTATTAAGTAGCAGCTATTGCTACGATCGGTGTTAGTCAAAGGGGGGGGGTGAAGGCAGAGTGAACTTTTCCTCTCTGACCTTTGCATCTTTGTCAGATCCGTTCAGTGTTGTTTGGGCACCGATCAGTGGATTAACGAGTCGCCCTCGACAGGACCTCAGACCTGTGGTCGAGCAGACGTTTGCAGAAGAAGGTCGCTGGGTCGAATGTCTACCTTCTGTCAGTGATTATCCAACATCAGCCGGTGCTGTTACAAAGGGACCATCTTCTTGTCACAGAGGAAGGAGATGAGCTCACACCACCGCGTCAGCGTTTCACTTCCACCCTTTGCCAGCTGCGATGATGTTTGTCCACATGCTGTTCTCTGATAAGGAGGCAACATTCAGCCAAGGCCAGATGATGTGCCCAGTTTAGTCACCACAACAACCTCAACAGCGGCTCTGTTGTTTCTGTCTGTGGTTTGTAGTGAAACTTTTTCCTCTTTTCGACTGTAAACAACCACTTCCTCATAATATCTTGAAACAATGTTCCATGCTCTCGACTTGACAATGATCTGTATTCCAGCCAGAAAAGTCATCACAGTGGAGTCGTAATGAGGTGAAATCAGGTTGAAGCTTTTTTGTTTCTGAGGGAAAAACAGACGTAAAATGATTTAACTCCTCCTGTCTCCTCTTTGAGTCCACAGCCAATCATTGGACCCCATCGCTGCCGTGCAAATGGAGGCCAAATAGACTGATTAGATTTTAGCCCAGCTGTTTCCAGATGATCATGATTTATGACGGGTGGAAATCTGAGCATTATCTCTGTGGAGTAGAGCTATATTGGCTCAAAACTCAATCCTGGTGGAGTTTTTACACACTGCAGTTTGAAGTGCTTCTGAAACATCACATTGTCCATCGGCTGTTTCACCTCACAGAGAGGACATTGTCACAGCAGCTCTGGTTTTTATATTAAAAGCCTCCCGTGCTCTGGCAGCCCGGCTCAGGTTAAAAGAGATGACGATAGCGAACGCTCTGTCATCCCTCTTAATTCAAACAGACACAACAGGGCACTGGAACAGAACGGATGTTTCCCTTTTGTATGGGGAGTCTCTGTGGGAGCAATTATGTATGAGCAACTTTGCCTGTTATAAAATATTGATTTTTCTTTTCTTCTGTAATTTTTGAACAATCCACTCCTTTTGCACCCATTGTTTGTCCTGCACAGATCTGCCTTGCATTGTCCCTCACAGATGCTCTGGGCCCATAGTTCATTAGTACCAGAGTTTAAAATTAGCCTTGATGCTGTCCAGAGTTGCCTGCACTGCGCTGTACATGAGGATATGTAAGCCAACCAGAGTGTTGTTCATTCCCTCGACTCTGGGATGAGTGATACTTGAAGGCTAAGTCGGCCATACAGTGGAACAGTGCACCATAAAGAGACAGAGCTCAGTCCAGCTCCAGATCCCTGTGGCATGAAAGGAATCCTCTGTTGGCTCTGGTTGCTGACCCCCCCACACCCCACCACCCCCCCCCCCCACCCTGTGAGAGACCATCACTTTACTGCTCGGCCCTCAGCAGACATAGTAGCCTTTCATCTCTCAGAAGAAGGGCAGCTGCTCCTGGGGTGCGGGAGAGAAAGTGAAGCAGGGGAGGTAAATGCAGCGGTCTGCGGAGGATTTGTGCCATGATGGTCACACCGACCCTAAATATCGACCATCACGTTTTTAGAGCTGGAACAATCAGTCTATTAACCAGTCTATTGGCAGAAAATGAACTGTCAACCATTTCAATATTGATTAACCATTTCAGTCACTTATGGAAAATACTGTATGTATCAGCCAATAAGTTACAAGAAATGTACAGTCTGTCTGTCTCTCTACATATGCTTATGTTAACTGTACTGAACCCTCTGCTTCACAGCTGGTGCCGATAATAACTGAAATTCCTTGAACCCATAGAGAGCAGCTTTTGGGAAAGAGGGAGATCTGTCTCTATTTGTGTTGCTTGTTTATAAAATTGGAAAATTACAACAACATTTTGTGAAGAGAAAAAAAAAAAAAAAAATTCATCCTGAAAGCAACGTGTGAAGGCTTTACCCATACAGAAGATGTGAGACTCCAGTGTCACGAAACTTTAAATCCACCGATTCACTCTCGCCATGATGCAGTTCTTTTTGAATAAAGAGTGGCTGCAGGCACCCAGCATCCTGTTGATCAGAAGAAGAATAATAGGATTTTTGAGTTCAGTTTGATATTTTTGTCATTTGGAGTCAAGTGTATGGAAAGTTTCCTTAACAAAGTCATTTAGGTGTTTTTTTTTCTTCCTATGAAGGGGTCCGGATAATTAATCGAACATTGTTGCAATTTCAGTAGGAAATCACTCTCGGTCTCCAAAAGCATAAATAATGCATCAGAATTTGTCCCTTGCATTTTGCAATAGGAAGATGAAAGAGGCATTTTCTGATAATGGACATTTGTCAGAACGCGTACAGAGTGGACTTAAATTTATCCCTCTGATTAGGTCCTCGACATTATTTTAGATTCTAATTCACCTCTCCATATCATATGTGTTGCTATGTTACATATGTTTTCATGATTTAGTATTTTATTTTATTTTTAAATAACTCATTGCATTTAGATTTTGGGGACAGTAAACCCATTACAACCAATTCATTTTTTTTTTATTTCACAAAATTTCATATGAACATGCCACAGTCATTATTCTAACAGCGTCTGGTTTTGTGCCAATCGATTTTATTAGTGCGCACTGGAGGTTGTGCTGTACAGTAAAAAGATTAAGACCTCAGTGATGAAAAGCACAACCTCATGATTTAATTAAACCTCCTTAAGCTGCTGTATGAAGAGTTCATGTAGTCCCAGAGGTCCCTGTCGGACCGGGTGTCTCTTTGTTTCCAGTCTGGCATCGATCATCATCCCCTTCTTCTGTCTTCACTGTGTCACTTACAGACGGTGGACATCCATAAAGAGAAGGTAGCCAGGCGGGAGATCGGGATCCTGACCACAAACAAGAACACGTCGAGGACCCATAAGATCATAGCGCCGGCTAATATGGAGCGGCCAGTCAGGTACATCAGGAAGCCTATTGACTACACCGTACTGGATGATGTTGGCCATGGTGTTAAGGTGAGCAGATTCCTCCTGACTTTCCCTGTTTTTGATCTGTTTCCTGGTCTTCACTCAGCCCATCAATTCATCTCTGCTCCCTTTTCTTCCACTTTCTTGTTCCACTATATCTAATTTACTTCCCTTCCCCCCCTCCTCTTCTTTTTCGCCAGAGGTAGTCCTGCTCCGTCCTTCTCCTCTCTCTCCCACTTTGACTCGTTTTCTTGCTCATGCTCTATCTCTTGTGCTTTCTCTTTCATCTTCAGAAAGCACCCCTTCTGACCCTACAGGAATATGTTTCAGCGTGGGTTGGTGGGAACGGGTTGGGGGTTGAGATGAACTAAAAAAGCGATTACATCATGTAGCTTTCAGAAAACAGCTCTATTCTTAGAGCGTCGTGAAAATGGCGAGTGGAGAGAAATTTTGAGAGACGTTTTTAAAGGCACTTAGGCCCCGACCGCTCTCGTAATCTCCTTGACTTTCTCTAACCCTTTGTAGAGGAATGATGTTGTCGCAATTCGATTTGTAGTTGATTGTCACATCAGTACAATCTGAAAGGCGGTAAGGAAGCTGATCGTGATGTGATACACTCTGATGATCCCAGGGTGACATTTTTCCCTCCTCCCTGCCATTAGCTCTCGCTTCAGGGGTCACCGGGTCGTCCCGACCGTGGTGGTAATGACATCATTCCCTGATGGCCGCGGGCATTTTTGCGATCTCCATCCTCTCCCTCGAGCTTCCTCTCTCCCATCAATCAGCCAATCAATTGCAGCTGTCAGACAGATTGGATTAGAGGCCCGCCATTACCATCACATAGTGTTACAGGCATTGATAAGGCAGGATAAAAGCCACTGTGCCACTCTCAATTTATTTTGTAGGGAATTACATTAGACCCTTCCGTCATGGTGAGAGGGTGCGATGGCTAATGTGGAGTGAAGCATTTTAATTGGGTGTGTTTCCCACCAAAGAGACCAGGCATTCACATATTAGCATGAACATTATGTGCTTAAAACTTTATAAGGACCGTGTTTTATGAGATATTATAACCAACTCTCTGTAACGTAAAAGTTCAGCATCTTCACAAATGTGCCACTTTGCAAGACTACCACACTCTTTTTTTTTTAATGCTCAGCAGTAGCAGAAGCTAGGCTGTTAGCATAGCTTTAGCTTCAGACTAGAAGTAGACTGACACCCACAAAGTTCCTAAATTTGATAGCAGTGCTCAAAAGATAAATTCAATGTGTTGTATTGTGCTTTCTTGGTGAAGGGGTGTTGGCCGCAGACACTTCCTGGTTGCTAAAAAATAGAGCATCAATTGTCAAAATCAAATGGTAGTTAAAACATGTAGCTGTTTTGTAACTGTAAAAGCAATTGTTATTCGTGGACTGATAAACAAACCACAGGCAACATGTAAATAAAAGGGCTGCGGAGGTGGATGTAGGTGGGTTTAGGAACTTCTGAGTGAACCAGGTCAGCTGTTTCCCCCTTCTGCTCATGATGCTAGGCTAAGCTAACAGTCACCCAGCTTCATGGCTGTTTTGGGGCCGTTTGATGCATCTATTTTAAGAACATGAGGTGTCACTCAGGGCCTAATCTCAGTGGATTTTCTCCCATTTTAACTGTCTTTAGACATGCTGCATTTACTTACTGAATAAAGGGAAACACACACATGCAGCAAACACACACATGCAGCTGCAGACCTACATCGCTCTGCCCCCTCCTCCCTTTGCATGTCACACGGCCAGTCAATACTCAACATCAATATTTCATAGTAATCATATAGTATCCTGTAAGGGCCCCCTGTCAGATGCCTGGCTTGTATAGAATACCTATAGCTATGGTTTACTTACTGACCAGAATCAATACATTAATGGGAGTTTAAATCATGTCTATTGGCTGCACAGTTAACTGTGAAACCCCCTGCCTGTTTGCATTGGCCTAAATGTTGAATTGGTTTTCTAGCCCCGCACAGTGTTTGTATAGTTAAACATCAAACTGCGAGCTGTAATAGAGAGAAGAAACATCATGTAGCCTTCATATGCATTATTTAATAGAGGCTGTTCTCAGATCTGACAGAGCACTAAAGGAAAAAAAAGAGGAACTGAGGGAAAAGAGAAGGTGAAATTCATCTAGTAGATAATCAGATTCCTCTCTGAACACTGCAGCATTATATCAATAAATCAGATGGGTCACATCTGGAACCTCACACAGCTCACAGAGCAGGGTGTTCCCTCCTCAAGTCGTACTGACAGTGACATGTCGCTTTTTAGAATTAATACGAAAGATGAGATTTATTCTTCCAGTCAGCTGATGCTTAATCTAGTCAGCTGGGCTTTCAGGAATCAGGGACCATGATGTTAGGTGTTTGAAGTTAGATTGCAATCCTTGGATATTTTGCATTCTCTCAGTCATGAGCTTCTATGATTTGCTTATAGAAATTCTTTGGGTTTGGGGGCATTATCATATATTTCTAACCTGATTCAACAAAGTTATGAGACACAAGACACTGTTTGCTTAAAGTTACAATCCTTTGAACTTCAGTCTTGGTTGATTTTAGAACTCAAGTCTAATTTCAAACTGCAGCTAGATGAAGTGTTTGTGTTCTTTTTAATGTTGCAGTGTCACTTGATTAGATGTTACGGCTATGTTGCTTTTAGTCCCTCGTACCTCAGTAGGTTGACCAAGTCTATAAAAAAAAAAAATAATACATTAAGAGTGGTGAGGCATTCAATGGCCATTAAAATGAAGGAAACCAACTATAAATAGTATAAAGAGAGTTGAATTATAGTTTTAATTTCTAACTAGCTAATTAATGAACCTATCCGTTACATTATGAAGGAGCCAGCAACAGCATTAAATCAGTGTCTAAGCTTTAAACTCCTGTTCTTGAGTGTTTTGATAACAATTACACATTAGCTGCTGACACATGTCACACCAGTCACAATAGCTTGTCACTTTGTGTTTGTCTTTTGTCTGATATATTCTTTTTTTTTTTTTGGATGTGTCCTTGATGAGGACCCAAACCTCAGGAGCTGTTTGTCTCTTTTGACCCGACAGGCTCACCCAGCTCAGTCAGACTGCAGCGCTCTGGATTTTCACCCCAGTTCTACATACTAAGCCCTTTTTTGGACTTGATAATAACCTGGCTGTCTATAATTCAACTCGGACGTTGCTAAAGCATTTCCACGCTGTCGGTCTGGTTTGTGGAGCAAAAAGAAAAAGAAAAAAAAAAAGAAACAGAGATACAGCAGTTGCCAGGAAGATAAGGAAAGGCTGTAGAAAGACTTGGCATTTCCAGTATGACCTAGATTGTAAATTGAATCTCGTCAAGCTCTGATAACCCAGAGAGAGTGAAATCTGAACGTGAAATTTCCCATTTGCAGCAGCACTTGAAGGTGTTTTCTGCTTCTTTTTTTTTTTTTTTTTTTGAAGCGACAGCGAGGTCACCTCATACTGACCTGTGCCATGAATTTTTGCTTTTGGTTTCTCTCTCTGTTTCTCTCGCAGTCTTATGATGATGCTACAATGCTTTCTGCAAAGGCCACTGGGGATGCTGCATTATAGATGAGCCACTTGACTCTGCAGTTGACAAACTGCAGATCAACCCCACTGCTATGTTGGCTCCATATTCTCTTTGACATCAGCCCACACAAAGGCCAGGGTGCTTTTTATCACTGCCAGAAATGAGATCCTTGACATTATGTTGAGTCCAATCTATACTTGTAAAAGAAAAAAAAAAACAACATATCATCACATGAGCACAAATGTACTCAGTAGACTTATTATTTGACTCTGCCTGTCATTGGCGGTTTTACCTTTGTGCTAGTCTCAGACACCCGCCTGAGATAAAACTGGTTTTACTGGTGCACAATAGCCCTAAATCATGAGATCTCAGAGATT
Source organism: Caranx ignobilis (assembly GCA_021432705.1). NCBI lineage: Eukaryota > Metazoa > Chordata > Actinopteri > Carangiformes > Carangidae > Caranx > Caranx ignobilis. Next base: position 5,559,599 of record MU269986.1, read on the forward strand.
TCCCTCCAGTCTGACTGTAGCGCTGGGTGCGGTTCTGTAGGTCTGAGAGACCTGAGCAACAATCAGGAGGAGCTACAGGTTTTTTTTTTTTTCCCCTCTGGTAGTATAACTGCTGACCTGCCCAGGTCTTGCTAAATGTTTACTCAGTGTAAATACAATGAGGAGTCATTTTCCTCCTGCTCGCCTGTACTTTGACTTCTGCTGATCCGTTCAGACATGACCAATTTGACATGCCCTCTTTCTGTCTCTTTTTTTTTTCTCCCTTTGCCCACACTAAGTGGTTAAAAGCCAAGGTAAGTCTGGTTCGTCACGTGACCCATTTTGCTACGATGTATTATTGATAGATTTGTCGAACTCCCTTTCATAGCAAATCCCCAATAAATGTGATTACTGTTGTCATTTCCCATGTTATTTCCCATTAACAGACTTGTAGTCCTTTTAGCCAAGAACACACAGTCTAAGGATCTGTAACATGCTCCCTGTCTATTTCCCAACCGTCTACATGTTGTCATTTAATTTAAGTGTTATGTCATCGTCCATAGATGTTCTGTAGTTTATCTAAACTCTTTATAGGCTTCCCAGACAGCTCATATGTTTTCTTAAAGAGGCACAAGGAGGCTGGACTTTGCAATACTCTAACTCCAGTGTCCTGCAAACCTCTTTTTATTCTGTAGATACATGTTTGTGTTTTGCGAGAAACCTCATTGAAACAACCTGCAATCAGCAGTTAAACACGAGCCAGGGTAGAATTACACAACCCACAGAGCGCTACCTGCAGAAATCTGCATCTCTGCTGTTGAGATGTCGTCTGGGCAGCCTATAACATTTGAATGTAGTCACGGGAGTCGCGTCTGCCTCCCTCCCTGTGTATGAAGTCATTTGTCTGTTAAATAAGGATCTTTCTTCCAACCACAGCAACATGGAAACAACCAGGCAATCAGAGGAGGGACGCTATCGAGGACCAATCCGCCGACGCAGAAGCCGCCCAGCCCTCCCATGTCAGGGCGTGGCACGCTCGGGTAAGATTTCCATTTTGGTCTCCATGAAAGGAAAAACGAATCCTCTAATTATAAAACGCTGAGTGAAAAAAAAAACAAAAACAGAGTTCTTGTGAGGGTGATTATTGAGCACATGTCGTATTAATGTATTATATTGTTTTTACTGAAGAAATGTGAAGCGAAGAGAAACAGCATATGGAGCAGTCACAGCTCACTGAGCCTGAGGATGCTGCAGGACATTATTTTTTAACTCAGGTGTTCTAGTGAAGGTTGGTCTTTGTGGGTTTGGCTCAGATAAATGTCAGAAAAGACAAAACTGATGTGAGAGAGAAGTGATCCAGAAAAAAAAAGAGACGCCTAGGAACTTTTATCTGTTGATGTGAGACAGGTGTCAAGGCCTGATGAAGCCAGTCGTCATCTGATGCACAGCAGCAGCCGGTGACACTCATCAGATATTAATTCCCAGAGAAAACCCGAGCACTGGTATCCAGCCGCTGGCTCGCAGCATCCAGCTGATAGGATTTACAACGCTCTAGTGAACACCGTCTCACAGTTTTGATGGAAGGATTTGCACGGGAATTATGATAATATTTGTCTTTGGTTCATCATTATTCGCTTTTCGTTTTCCATCTTGGTGCCGCTGCAGACGCAACACGCCCTACAAGACCCTGGAGCCGGTGAAGCCGCCCACAGTGCCCAACGACTACATGACCAGCCCCGCCCGACTGGGCAGCCAGCACGGCCAGCAGCACAGCCCCGGACGCACGGCGTCGCTCAACCAGAGGCAACGCACACACAGGTACATGAGAGAGGAGGAACAAAACAGATGCACACACAAGACAAATCAAAAAACGAAGCAAAGCTCTCATGTACATTTCTAAAACATGAGGATTTTCCATTTTTCTCTATTTCTATATGATTGGAACATGAATATCTCTGGACTGTGGACTGTTCAGACAGACCACAGCACCATGTGAAGAAACAGACACTCATACATTTTAATGAGATCAATGCAGTGTAGCCACAGTGGGCAAAGAAATGGGGTCGTCGGGCAAAAAAGGTGAAGCTGGCTTAACGTTTGCCTTAAAATCAATGACATGTCGTCATCCAGCTCTGCACTGCACTGGCCAATCAAATATTAGAAGTACATTTGTAGAGTAGGAAGTGTGAAATGAATGAAGTTTCCACAATAGTGAAACAGTTTTTGCATTTTATGGTTTATCAACACATTTGTATCAGACTCGTCCTGGATCGTATTTCATTGTCTCCACAGGACTTTCAACAACACACCTGCATCAGCACAGTTTCTTCTGCTCATTTCTTCATTTCATGCTTTCTTCAAGTTTCCAGCAAAGCAGCACCAGTCTAACAATGTAAAAGTGAGCAGATAATTTGTAGCCGGCACTGACCTCATCCTGTCAGGCAAAGAAAACCCCCTGTTGCCTCCTGCTGATGCTGAAAAGTTGAAGATATAATTCTGCAGAACTAATTTCATAGATAAAAGTGTCTAAAATCTGCAATGCAGATGTTAATGAACTTTCCACGGCTTTTAATGGAAAGTGAAAGAGGCACTTGATACTTTTTTGGGACAGATGTGTGTGGAAGTAGAATGCTGTCTTTCAAACCGAACACTGCAATCCTTTCAGTAATGACAGAGCAGCATCTCTCCAAGAGGAAAAATCACTGGCACAGAGCACTTCCACACCTCCGCTACACTAAACTCAGCATTTGTCTGAGGGGGCTTGGAGAGTTTCTTACTGCAGCCCCAATCACTGTTATTAATATCTGTAAAAGCCTCTGATATATAAAGTGCATGTTTCAAATAGAAAGAAAAAAAAAGTCAATGCAGCGTTCAAACCCTCTGACTCGGCTCTCAAGGATCGTTCCCCCGAATTCTCCACGCCGAGGAAGCGGGTGACGCTTTCATCAAATTTGAGTTACGAGTGAGTGAAGTCGCTTCATTAGCTAAAAAGCTTATTATGCTGACTGTGATGCTCATAAATTATTACATAAGTTTTTATTTTCTCTGCCCTCGCCTCGGTTTCTTTCCTCCGCTCATGCATGTTTGCAGAAACCTGATGCCCAACTCAAACCTTTGCAGAGCAGCAACAGAACAAACAGGCAGATCTAACGTCCCCTTAACAAACTGATGCTGTCCTCGGAGCCGGACCGTACCCGCCCTGCTCCGGCTAATATCGCAGTGGCATCATTATTTGATTACACAGGCTGGAAGTTGGCCGTGCTTATTCAGCTCATCAGTCTCTGCCATCCTCAACTTGGGTCTAAATTCAATACCAGGCATCAGTGTGTTCCCGCTGCACAGTGCCCGCTATGATCTAATATCATTCTGTGGCGGTGATTACACTGTCACATGCAGGTATCGTTATTTTCAGACAACATCTTCACTGCAGAGTCTCGCCCTAACACTGTTTGTGTGAACCTGTGTGTTTGATTTATTTTATGTAACATACATAGTTCAAGTGTGTCCAATCTGCCTTTGACACTTTTTCAAAAACCTCCCAGCTCTCCACTCCGCCTTCATTCCACTTCAATTTTGAACCAGATTAACACTAATTAGACGTTCCCTTGTGGCCACAGGGTTACAATCACTGACCATGATCTACAACATCCCCTGCTCCGTCCTTTAATGCTCGTCGTTCCCTGTCGCTCCTCCTTTAATTTCCCGTCATCTCTCCGCTGCACTCTCTCTAATAAAGACTTAAAGTGCCCCCAGAAGATACTAAAAGAAAAGTAACCACATTGTATTTCTTAACAGTTTGAAAAAGACTCAGAGCGACTGCTGGACTCAAGAAGCTGATTCTTCAAAGTAGCTCTCAACTTTCATTTCTGTCACTTTCACATATGATGCTGGTTTTATGTTGGTGGACATGAAAGAGTCAGATGAGGTTTTTCAAACAGTACTGCAGAGGTTAAATATATTTACCGCCCTTTAGTTATTGTTTCTGATCTACATTCTGCACTAGCAAGTTATATATATATATATATATATATATATATATATATATATATATATATATAACTTATATATATATATATATATATATAACTTATATATATAACTTATATATATATATATATATATACTCTGCATCTGCCCAGTTACCTGCCTGTGCGTCACATATTTTGTGCACAACATGTCAGTGTGCAAGCAAACTTTACATTATACATAAACACCAGAGAATTGCCTTCATTTTCAAGTCTCCAAAATGTTTAATCTGGGGTTTTTTGTGGATTCAATGTGATCATTAAGAGGTCTAAAGGGTCTGTATTTAGTTTCCTAACCCTGCTTACTTCAGTTGATGGAGTATCCTCAGTGCTGCTTTTTATTTATAACACACTTTTTTCTTTTTTTTAATGCATTATGTCTCAAATGGTCAGTCTCAGCCAGTGTCTGGCATAATTGATTTCCCAAAGTTTTTAATAGGAGTTCTGATCAGAATTCACATTACATTAGATTAATATAGCACCGTAGACCACATGTTCATCTTCTGCTCATTATATGCTTCTGGTTATTTCCTCAAGTCTGTGTTTTTCATCTTTAGACTAGGCTCTGGGCAACTGTTTTCCCCTTTCATATCAAGTCACATCACGTCACTTTCCCTGAGCACATAGTTTTTATTGTATAACACATTTTGTTTTTACCTTGTGTTCATTTTCACTGAGAACACACTTTTTTTTTGTTAGTTGCTCCGGGGATTTTGGTTAGCCATAAGCAAGTGAGCTGGAACTTTTTTAAGCTTAGCTGTGTTTTACAGACTCGGCTGATTTGTAAACAACTTGCTGTATTGAGTGGAGGCTGAATCAGGCAGGAGGGGGAGGAGCAGGAGAAATGGAGCTGGAGGTGTTTTTTTTTTTTGTTTTTTTTTATTTCACAGCATTTTGAAATAAAGAAGCAGCAAAGCGGGGAAAGATATAAATGGAAGGAACGGGTTAGTTATTGAAGGATTAGAGGGGATAAATCAGAAACATGCAGATCGGGGAGGGGGTTGAATTACGATGTTCATAATGTAATATTGTTTAGTCCTTATCCCTGCAGACACTTCTCTTCCACTGCCACCAACAAAATCCTTCAGAGGGGTAACCCCTGCTGTGTGCCTGGAGAGCCCCCCGGCTGCACTGACATGGATCAGAGAGAAGAGGGAGATGATGGGAAAGGGGATAAAGAGATGTGGGGGTAGGCAGGGAGCGAGCAAGGGTTCAGCGGGATGGAAGAAATCAGAGGAGACGGGGGTGAGGGTGTTTTGGGAGACGGACGAGGGAATCACTTTACAGGAGATGAAGGGATAAGAGGCAGAGGTCGCACGATGGTTAGGGGTGAGAGGTAGGGAGCAGGAGCAGGATCAGGGGAAAAGCAGGGATGAAAGAGGCAGAGAAAAGGAGAGGTGGGGAGAGGGGCTGGGGCAGGAAGGAGGATCAAGGCCAGACCGAGAGAGTGAGAGCGGGAGGTGGGGTTGGGGGGGGGGGGTTTGGGGGTTTATTTGGCTGGGTCATTGATCTACAAGCCCGGGGGTCAAAGACAGGGTGAAACAGCGCTTATACAGGCCACTGCAGAGCTGACATACATATAACATTCCCATGTCCTGTATCCTCACATGGCAACAAGGACTAAATCCAATATTTCCAATAACTGATATTGGAAAACAGTCATTAATAGCTGGGATGTTGATGGTAAAGTCGTTTGCTTTTCCTTTTTTCTCTTTTTTAGTTGATTAAACATAATTACAAAACCTGTCACTGTATTAAGAATTCAAAACTAGATATTGTAAGAGAGGATTGATATTCAAAACTATACAGAATGATATAACTTGAGCCCAAACTGGGCTTCTTCTTCTTCTTGATGATCTTCTTGACGTAGAAGCCAACACATGGTGGCAGACATCTATTTCAATTGTCTTTTTGTAAAAGGAATTAGAGTTTGTGTGATATTGACAAGCATCTGAATCTACAGTGGCTACAGTGTCAGTTTTCCACCTCCCATGTGTTTCTCATAAAGCTGTCAAGCCTGTTGTATGTTTGCTCAGTGTAATTGATCCACTACAACATGCAGAGTGTTGGATTAACTGTTTGGCGAAGGCTCATATAACGTAAAATCAAGTGTTTGTTTTGATTTTATCCTCAGATTTACCCCCATCCTATGTGTTCTCTGCCAAAGGAAAGCAACTTTTATCATGGGACTAAACGCATAGGATGTATGATAATCTTTGTAAATTAGTCCAAGTGTTTGACAGCAATTAGAGAATCTGAAGGACAGTATCTTTAGGTGGCTGGCATGCAAAAAGCTTAATTATACATTTTAAATTCTGGACTATATCACTGTTTATTCTGGTTCATTAGTGTCTGATATCTTGCACCATGGGGCGTCACTGTGCAGCTCAGTCCTGGCAAACAAATAGACTGAGTCAATCAGGATAAAGAGATGAAAAGAAAGGGATGTAAAGAAAAACCATAATGTGACTTATATGAAGTTTTGCAGTTTTATGATTCTAAATGGGAGAGGATCTGAGATGTAATGGAGTGTGTATCTGCAGTTTTTTACCTGCTGTGCAGTCTGAGCAGGTTGCCCTAAATAAAACGATGTCCTCTTTCTCTCCTGTCTCCCTCAGTGGAAGCAGCGGGGGGAGCAGCAGCAGGGAGAACAGCGGCAGCAGCGGAATTGGCATTCCCATCGCAGTGCCTACACCCTCCATCCCCATGTCTGGCTCAGGTGAGCGTTGATAACTGCAACTGTGGCTTTCAGTAAATGGTTACTTACAGGCCTGTCAGGTCTTTCTCCCTCCTGTTATTAGGTAGAGGCAGAACTGCACTCAACCAGCTCCAGGCATTTTGAAAAGCCTGCAATAAAACCTGCTCCTCTTTGACTTACAGAGCTGCTAACCCACCTGAGAATGTCATTAAATTTGGTTTTGGAGCTTTTTTTTTTTATCTCTTTCCCATGCTCCAAGCATTGGTTACAGGGATTTTATGTCCTTTTATAAGGACTCCTCTGAGTATAAACCAAACAAATATCTGCTGTTTATACTCCCAAAATATCTGTTTTTGCACTCAGAAACTCATATAGTTGAATTCTGGTGTGTTTGACCTGAGTAAAATGACATAACACTCTTTAAACATTGACAGGCAGTGATGAGAAAACAGGGCCATGCTGTTTGCTCAGAGCACATACCTGTGTTAGCTTCTGTCACGATTACCTTTTCTTTAGAAATGACACCATGGCCACAGTAACTATTATTATGTACTACTTCCTTTTTTTCTGAAGTTCATATTTGCATCTGGTTGCACAAGAACAAGTTTGACACAACTAATACATATATATTTACTTGAAAATTGCACAATTTAGAAATGTAGAGCAGGAAACATAATTATTTATTTGAAATATAACATCCATGGATTGATGATGATGATGATGATGATGATGATGATGATGATGGGCACTATTTGACAAGGTGTAAATTTATCAGTCTCTGTCCAGATAGTGAGACCACTCTACACAAAGCCTATGTTTACCAGACAGGGATTATGCAGGTCCATTGTGTTCTAAGCACAGCTGATTGTCTATCCTACTGTGTAAATAGGCCAAGCTGTGTTAGGCCTGCTGCTTTACAGTGCAACAGTAAGGCCCACATAGCACCACGCACATGCTACACACAGCACTGCATTACACCGTACACGTGCCAGAGATCGCACGGTGTTTTCACTTGGGCTCATGATTTTGAGCTGAGGAAAAAATATTTTGGGTTTATGTGGTGGCTGTTCTACCTCAGCACCAGGATCAGACCAGCAACGCAGGACTAACCACGGCTTTCCCCCACAAGCCGGTCGCCATGGAAACACTCACTTCATACCACAAAGAAGTGTGTGCGAAGCAGAGCGGCGCCTTGACAAAAGTCGAATCGCTCCCCGAGCCCCAAAGGGTTCTTGAGTAAAGCGATGTGATGTTATGTAAGTGTAAAGGTGCAGGAGGTGGGTGAGGACACACTCCATTTCCAGCATCAGTATTAAACTTATGTTAATACTCCCTTCAGTTCCACCCATGTCTGCTCCCCCGGGAGCCCCTCCGCCTCCCCCACCCCCTCCTCCTCCTCCTATGCCTCCACCTGGTGCCCCCATGGCCGGGGTGATCCCCCCAGCACCACCGGCACCGGCACCACCACCACCACCTATAGGTGAGACTCCTCGAACCCCGAGGCCTCTGCTGTCTGGAGGGTGGATGATCAGCACGTCTACAATGATCTTCTCATGGCAGACATGCACACACGCGGGTGCTATGGGTATGAACGGGTGTCAGTCTGTACACACTGCAAACAGAGAGGCTCTTATACATGCATTGTGCTGGTTAGATAAATAATGCTGTATATTTTTATTATTGTAGTCAACTAGTTAAAATTGATGAGTAGGCGTAGCTTGTTAAAAAGCATCAGTAGGGTTAAGAGAAACTTCTATCCCCCAAATTCATGCTGCCTTGGCAACAATGTTATTAATTCAATGAAATAACATTTATTAAGGGAATGAGAAAGGATGGGAATCTGGCAGTTAACAAGTAATGGCTGTAGCCAACCTTTCTTTGCCAATAAACTTGTTGACCTAAACACATAAGCCAAAATTTCCTGTTAGTTCAGCCCTGTGGTTGCTTGCAGTGTGATCAGGCCATGTACTGGATGTGCCTCTGTTTGGAGACACAACAGGCACAGTTTACTTACCATGCTATGGTTTTTGGAAAGAATGTAAACCTCGGTGGTGGTGGTGGTGCTGGTACTCTGCTTTTTCTAATGCTCCAGTGGTCTGTTATTGGCTAATTTAGGAAGTCTCACATCACCTAAGGTCTGGCTAAAGTTAATTAGTTGCCTGAGGAATCTCAAAACTTACCTCATTTACATTTGATCTCAAGCTGCTGCATATCTCAAAAAAAATATTCACACCCATTGGCAATCCACATAATTACAACCTTAACAACCCAAGAATTCAAGAGACCGTTCAAGTGAGATGCTGCTCTGGCAGTATGTGTGCAGTCTTTCCATACGAAGATAAGATTCATTTACCTGAGGGGCTGGGAGACTTTTTTGACACAGGTGGAGTATGTCACAGTTTCATCTGATTTCATTTTCTATTTCTCAGAAAAGTCAGTGAGATTAAAGCTGCATCAGGGCTGCTCCAGACTAACTCTTTATAACTAAGTGGAAATTTCACAAATTAGTTCTTAATGTAAAGATTTATCATTATTAGATATTAAGTAAGAGCCAGTGAGTATAAGCACCGGGTCTAACAGTTAAGAAGCTGACCAAACCAACCAATGAAGCTAAAGAGACTGAAGACCAAAAGCTGAAACAATACAAAACAGTGAACCAGCTCTCAGTTGTGAAACTGCTGGACCCACAGCTGATGTCACATAATATCATTCTGTAGTAATGAAGTTCAAAAACACTCAAACAGCCATTTGGATTCTTCAAGTTTTCAATAATGTCTGATGCAGCTTTAATTTTCATGTTGTATTGACTCTGAATTGCCAAGTGATACTTGTTTTAATTTACTGAGAAGCATCCAGCTGTTTGATTAGTATCAGCTCCTGTCTGTGTGAGTGTTTGTACAGTGGCTGCTCAGATCTGATCGACTCCGGTGAAATTGAAATTCTTCAACGAGACGATCACTCGAAACACGGCAGATTCATCCTCAAAACATCATTGCACGCTTTCAGACGTAATTACTTCTCCCGGTGACAATGTGGAGAAGTTTGTTTGCTCTTGTTTTCCTCCATATCTTTACTTCATCTGGTTCCACCCATCCCTATCTGAGAGCAGGGCCTCTCCTGAGGGACAGTACCTTATCTACAAATATGAACAGGAAATACTCAAGCAGTCCCATCTTTAACCCTGTTCTGTCCCTTTCTGTATGTTTTGTTTTTCTCTCTCTCTCACACACACACACACACACAGAGTTTCCATAGCCCTTACAAATTCGAGTGTATTAATGTTGCAATATTGCTGCTGTTTTAAGATGATTTGGGTATTCTCAGGCGGTCAGTGGAATGATACCCGCGGTGATCGTGAACTCTCCCTGCCATCCCTCAAGTCGACATGTAGAATCACGTCCATGAATAGAGTGTGAGGAAGTTATTTTTACTGCCAGTTCAGTTGAACCCTGAAGGATTAGTCTGTTCTGTTGCTGCTCTCTTCTGTTTTCTCACTCAGCCTTTTCCCTCCAGTCTTCCTTTGCTGCATCTCTAAAGAGCCTACAAGTACAGGATTTACTTGGATGACCTCTCGGGACTTCTGTGTTTCATTTTACCCTCATGAAATGTCTTTGTAAAATGTTACCAATTGACAATCTGTGCTGCATCCCCAGCTCATCTGCGTCCTCTGATTGGTTATTGATTGTCTTTCCAGAAGGTGCAGGGTTCTAACCATTATTTAAAACCTCACATTATCATTTACGCTGTTGAAGATTCATGTTATGGGTGCTTTTTTTTCCTCCTTCCCCTTTCCATCTCCTCTGTCTAACCCCCTTCCCCTCTTTGGTCCTGCCTGTCTTTCCTCTCTTCCTTCCCTTGTCTTTGGGTGTTTCTAGCGGTGGCCCCTGGGCCTGGTCTGGGCCCCGCTCCAATGTCCCAGTTTGGAACCATCTCGCGGCAGATTTCGCGGCACAACCCCTCCAACTCCTCTGTCTCTATGGTTTCGGCCACGGGCACCTACCGCCGGGCGCCATCGGTCACTTCCCAGTTCTCCTTGCAGCAGCAGCAACAGCTACAGCAGCAGCAGCAGCAGCAACAGCAGCAGCAACAGCAGCAGCAGCAGCAGCAGCAGCAGCCTCATATTAATGGAGGCACTCCTGGCTACGGCCAGAACTCAAGTAAGGCCCTTCTGTCTCCAAACCCAGCCTGTGTTATAGACTCCAAACTGCCACTGAAGCATAAAACCTCACATTTCTTCCAAATTTTGCACAGTCACAAACTAAAGCAAGCTAACCTTGATAGCCACAGACCAGTGTTTCATGTCTGCAAGTGAGTCATGCTTTCTGAAGGTCAAGCTTGCCTTCTTGTCAGAATTATTGACTTTTCCCTTGACTCTGAAAGTGCAGGTTAAGGCTTTTTTAATCTGACTGTGTGATGTCTTTAGTATTGATGCAGAGCACCTCGTCCTTGAGTTGCACACAAGATGCTGTGCAGACAGTCGAGTTCTGTTCATAACGCACAATCGCAGTTTTTGGCACCTTATATAAAAACATCATCAGATGTTCGCCTTAAATGTACTTCCTGTGCATCATGTCAGTTTTGTTTGCTTTAAAGCTTGACCTGTCTAAATTCTAGCCTCCATTTACATCTGTCATTAACATCAGGAGACACGATAATGGGATGATGACATCCAACTCATACGCCTTTGCATTTTCAGCTGCTATTAATAAGCATTATTTCAATTTTCCCTGCATTGAGATCAGATTTCATTATGCATATTAGTCAGGCAGGGCTGGCAGGCTTGTTGAAAAACGTGTCACGTCCAAGGAAAGCGATTGTCTTTGATTTCTAAGCCACTTTTTTGAGGGAATCTTTTTTTTTTATTATTAAGAATGCATTACATTTATGCCTGAATGAGGTCACAATGCAAACCAGAGTACCTCCAGGTGTTGGTGACTGCATTTAAATCACTGTGGATTGAGCATGTGTTTTCACCTCACATTTTTGTTTTGAAGTGCTTCGTCTCCATACCATGATCAGAAACACAGAGGTGAAAGCACCAGCTTTAACGTGTTCATCACTGTTGAGCAGTTCACGTCTTCTTACCTGATCAAATATTGTGGGAAAGGTCTGAAAAATAAGACAAGAATTCAAAGTCTATAGCTACAACAGGTCCAAGGGGAGTTCAGCAGCCCTGCCTGGAATGTAGGTTGATAGACATTGAAGGCAAACAGTGCCCCCTCCTGGCCACTGTCGTTACTCGCTGACTGCAGAGCCGTGAGTGGGAACGGCCTGATTGACAGAAATCAAACATAATCCTCGGTTTATCCTCCGGCTTCAGAGATCCCCGGATACCCTGCGAAATCTCATCTCAGTCGTAAACATCATTCAACTTCTCAGTCTTCAAGCATCTGTCTCTGATCTGTGGAGATGCTGCGGCTCCTGTGACCGTTGATTAACTTCATGTGTCAGTCATTATTTTAATAACTGATTAGTATTTTTTTCTCTAAAGTCTAAAGAAATCTGTCAGTTGATGTCTTAATTAAGGGACGAAGCATCTCAGCGCTCAGTCTGTCACTGCTTCACATCACTGTGTCGTTCTTCTTTAGTCTGTCAGTGTTGTGTTGCTTGGGATTTGGGTGCACTGTTTAACTGTCTTTTATATGTTTTTGGTGACTTATGGGCTTTTTCTTTGTTTGTCTTTTCTTTCTCTGTTGCTCTCTCTCTCTGCCTCTCTGTCTTTTCTTTGCTGGCTTTCAGTGTCTATCGCTCCTCCTCCTCCACCCATGCCCCAGCTGACTCCACAGATACCTCTGACTGGCTTTGTGGCCAGGATGCAGGAGAGCAGTAAGTGAAGAGGCTAAGACAGATACTTCCCTCCTTATCTGTGCCAACCATTCCCGTTTTCACATCACCCAGCATGCATTGTGCTTGTTCACCCTCTTCTCTCTGTCTGTTGAAATCAATGTCTTGCCACGACTTACTCTTGTAGAATTCACCTCATTTGTCTCTTCATTATTTGTGTAACTTGCACGCAGCTCTATAGGTTATCTGAGGACAGATTTATATCTGAAACCGCAGTTGTTTTTGTTTTTATGGATGTGATAAATAGGTAGTGGAATAATCTCAACTGACAACAGAGGAGACTTTTTAAAGTAATGCAGGAGGAAAATAAGCAAGTTTGTTGCTGCCACAGGCTGTTTTTTATTTATTTATGGGAATCTAGTCATCCACAGGCCTAATGTAGTTGAAGCACAACGGGACTGAGTTGAGTTGAGGTAACTGATGCTTTTAATAATAATAAAAATGTTAAGAAAAAAAAAGACTGACTGCAGGACTGGATAGGGCAGGAACCTTTGCTGCCCCCTGCTGGCCAAGAATTACCCTTCTAGTCACATATCACCAATTGAAATATTCCTTCCATTGTTTCACACTCTTCAGATGTCAGTGGTGGATATTTTATTAACAAGGTTTGAGGCAATTGTGTTCTTGGATAAAATGTTCATGAAGCAGTAAAGCCATAAGCAAGACCTCTATATAGCTACTTTTGTCAAATATGGATGCTGTCACTCAACCCCAACATGCTAAAATAGCATGACTCGGCATGTAACGTCAATTAGTTGCCTTTTTTTGTGTAAGTGCACGCCTGAACAGAGCCACAACAAGAGGAGCACAAACTACACAAACCACTTAAGAGGCTTAAATGCACAGTATATCATCCTATTAAGTGATCTGCGGGAAGTCCTAACAGAGAATGCAGCCTGCTTGATGAACTTAATATTCAGAAACCTAAACACACACCGTCCTGCATGTCTTATCAGTAACTGCATGGTTCAGCCGCCGCCCCCTCCATCACCGGCTCGTGTAAACCAGTGAGTCTTGAACCCCTGGGCTCAGACAGGAAAGTCTCTCCAGTCGTCTCACTTGTCTGTGTCTCTTCCAACAGTTGCAGATACTCCCACTCCTCCTCCCCCTCCCCCGCCGGATGACATGCCCATGTTTGACGACTCTCCTCCCCCACCTCCGCCTCCTCCCGTGGATTACGAGGAGGAGGATGCTGCTGTCGTGCACTACAACGACCCCTACGCTGACGGAGACCCACAGTGGGCTCCCAAGAACTACATCGAGAAAGGTTCCTTTAAAAAAAACAAAGTGAAGTCATCTTTAAACTTTCCACTTGATGCTCACTTTGTCTGTCCCCCCCCCCCCCCCCCCCCTTCTCTCAGTGGTGGCCATCTACGACTACGCCAAGGACAAAGACGACGAGTTGAGTTTCATGGAGGGAGCAATCATCTACGTCATCAAGAAGAACGACGACGGCTGGTTCGAGGGCGTGTGCAACGGCGTCACCGGCCTGTTCCCGGGCAACTACGTGGAGTCCATCATGCACTATGCCGACTGAAGGGACCTCGCAGTAACAGTACAGTCTATTTATTCAGTCATATCATAATCCACTGAGAGACTGACAGCAGCAATCTTGACTCCACATAGACATAACTGTATGATCCTCTTTTGATATGACAGAATGTTCTTTCCCTAACTGATTGCAAATAAAATGAAAAGTAATATCTATTTAGTTTATTTTGGTGTTAAATGGGTGGGTGCGGGACATTTATGGAATATGTAAAATAATAATTGAAAAAAAAAAAAAAAAAAGTTTCTAAAGAATTGGACTGCACGCGCTCCCGTGGGTTGAAGACGACGGCCACACAGCTGAAGGATGTACATCATGCCTGGACAAAGATTTTTGCAATTCAGAACTGAATCCTTTTGTGAACAAGAGTATTAGGTCTTATGGAACAAATATTAATGTCATATACGCACCTGCAGTCGAAGTGCTTGTACTGTCAGTTGTATATAATGTGAGCTGCAGCCACTCGGGTTTCTGTAATGTAAAATTCAGTGAATGTTGATTATATGATAGTTTTCATTAGTGGTGCCCTCCTCGACGCCACGAGGCCCCGTCGTACGAAGAATAACCACAGACGGCCTGTCGGTAACTTACAACTTCAAAAACTGTAAATGGTATTTCAAAGAGTATTTCAAACAGTAACTTCTGAAAAATCAGTCTTGGCGTTAAAAGCATGCAAAATTTTAAGAGATATAATGTAATCTTAAGTTTATTGCCATTATGCTTCCATTATGTTCTAAGTGTATTCACCTTTTTCTTTGTTTTGATTTTCATTCCACTGTTGTAATCACTGAAGTTTTTAGACTCTGAAGTAAATTTCACACTTCCCCAGTCTCACCCTTTTTAAAAGCCAATTTGCATTGGACGTTAAAAATCCTAAATATGAAGCGGAGTTTGCTTTGCCATGCATTTAGATCTGTTTGAAGAAAACACAGTCCATTTATTTTGCTTCGTAGCAAAGCATCTGAAGATAATGTCACATCACTGTTATTACTTCTATACTAATCCACACACAATCTGTAGGATGCATTGGTAACTGGCAATAACGGGCTTCAGCTCTGATAGGACGGCGTGCAGTGACGGTGAAGGCTGGACTTGTCGTGCCTAACACTGCCATGCGACGATTCAGATGTAACGCAGTAGACCAATAAACAACTCTAATACCTCCTCAGTCTTCTCAAAGCAACAACGACCTGCTCTGGGTTCAAGGACCATGTTGACTGCTCTGAACATGAACTCCTCTGGGCTGCACAGGTGTACATATTTAACTCAAGTCAGAAATCAGCCAATCAATATTAGGTTTCACTCAGGTCTTGATATCATCTTGGTAACATTGCGTTTTCTTTTGTTAGCCCTCAAAACACTCATCTAACATGATCTTGACTTTCAGAGGCAAGGTTGACGTGCAGTGGTCGCCATGTACCATTTCAGGATACTGCAGCTAACACCTTGGTATTTTGCCCATTTGCTTTAGTATTTACAGTAAAAGAGAAAACATGTACTGGCTCAATTTGCTGGGTAGAAATATTGAGATTTATCTGTCTGCCCTTCATTTGTACATATAAAATGTTGATTGAAAAATTAATGTACAGTCTTTTATAATAAACAATTCTATGTACAACATGCACCTGTGGTCACTTGTGTGTGGAGGAAATTAAAACAGCAAAAGATTGATTTAAATAAAAAAAAAATCAGGTGGTTTATTGAGCACTCAGTCATTGTAGATGTTAAGGCCTTCGTTGTTACAGGACACTTTGCAATACAGAAGTAACCTCATACATTTTAACAAGTCAAAAAGACACATGACTGTTTGGCCTTTGAGGTGTGGACGGACCTCCAGAGACATCAACACTGATCCAGACAAACACACCCATGACAACGATGCACTTTACATGTCGTATCATTTGGAATTAAAGATTGTGCAACCGCTCCACAGCTCTGCGCTAGCAGGTAACAAACTGCACTAATTCACAGTCTGCTAGTCCGAGGCATGGGAGGCAGTTGCGGTTACAGTACTGTACGCAGTGAAGGTTTGGATTGCAATTTGCAGTGGCATCTGAAAATTTGAGATTATAATTCATTTCCAAATCATCACTGTGTGATGTGAACTAAAAACCACGTGTGTGTATATATGTCAAACCATTGTAATGCAACTCACCCACATGTATAACTTAGGAGTTTTAGAAGAGAACTACGAAAGGACGGGTGTCAGTTCAGAGAGACTCCTGTGTGCCGTTTTGGCCCCTTGATTCTGATCAAGTGCTCTGACAGAGCTTGCTGCCGTTTTCACACAGAATTGGCACTAAAACCAGCTCCAGGGGTCCCTCTGAACCAAACCTCCATCGCCTCTCTCCAACCGTCTCTGTTTCTGAGCCCTACACGGGGTTCACAGGTTGAGTTGCCTCTCTGCAGGTAGCTGCCTGAAGTGAAGCCCCAGCAGGAAGGTGCTCACTTGTCTCTGGTGAGCACCATCTCAGTGAGCCTGATGAGGGCGTCTCTCTCTGGGGAGGGCCGGAGCATACTGATCTGTCTGATGGCTTCTTGACAGTAGCGCTGGGCCAGGTAGTTGGTCTGTTGGACGCCATCGCTCTGAAACAGGAAGAGGGAGGCGGTTGTCAGTGTTTTAGTCTCTAGCCATCTATCCGAGCACAGGTTATTGAGCATTTATGTCCAGCATCAGAGAAGTTCTAGATATTAAAAATTTACCCTGAGGGGGTTTCATAATTTATTTTCATAAACAGGGATCAAAGAGTTGATTGTTGTTGCATCATTTATCACAAACCTTAATGTTCAGTATTTATTTAAATATCAACTCTTTATGAAATGAAATGTTTTACACAGGAAGCAGGACTTAATGTTAGAGGATATAATCATCTTTGACTGAAAATATTAGGTAGAAACTTTTGTCACACCTGTCATCTCTATTCAGCAGAGTTCAGGACATCAATGTAAATCAAACCAACACTTGAAAGAATCTGTAAACCTTCTATCAGTGGTCATACCTGAAGAACGTATTGCCACGCTCGATCTACGTCTCCAGTAGAGCTGAAACGTCTCATGATCATTGCATGAAGCTCAGGAAACTGAAAAAAGGACAAAAATAAACAGGATGATGCATGGTGAACAAGTCCATGTGCTATTATGTGATTCTTGCATCCAGTTTCTATGAGAATGTAGCATGTTGTTTTTTCTTTTTTCCAATCTCACCTGTTGACACGCGAACAGAACTGGTCCAGTAGCCAAGCCCAGTTTGAGATCTGCAGCTGTGGGCTTCCCCAGTTTACTGGCTCCTGATGTGAAGTCCAAGACATCATCCACTAGCTACAGGCAAGACACAAAACAAACTCATATTATACCTCTACATTTGATTCTGTACACCATCGTGGATTAAAACCATGTGCTGTGACACTGTTTCACTAATGTGAACTCTCATAAGTCAAATAAAGTGCAGGCTGTTGGATGTCATTTAGCTGATCAAACAGACACTTGCCTGAAATGCGATGCCAACATTCTTCCCATACTGGTAGGCTATTTCATGAACTTCAGGATCAGAATTTACCAGAATGGATACCTTGAATGAAAGAGGACAAACAGTCAACAAAAACACATTAAGGGTAGAAAATGCAGCTTCTCTCCGTCACTCTCTGTTATTTGTGGTGAGACAGAACGTACATACTGCTTTACAACTGTTTGCAATAAGACTCGCTGTCTTCTTGAAGGTTTTCTCGAGGTAGTGCTTGAATCTCTCGTTCTCGTTCTCTTTGGAACCCAGCTGCATGAATTCACCTGGAAGCCAAATAGGCACGGATTATTAGACAACACCACACAGTATATTAGGTGTATATTATACAGTATTAAGTATACTGAGTGCTATACCATACCTCGTACCAGGTCTTCTATGACCTGGGACAACACTTTAACCACAGTGTTGTTACCAATACGAGCCAAAGCCATGGAGGCGGCTGAGAGGATGAAATCTCCTGCTAAGATTGCCTGGAACAGATGACAGAAGAAAATCACATACACACATGGTCAGATAAGATTTTTTTTTTTTTTTTTAAGGGGAAAGCTGGTTTTATTTCTCTTACCTTTTTTTCACCCCACACTTCATTGATGGTTTTCTTTCCTCTACGTTTATCTGATCCGTCTATAACATCATCATGCACCAGGCTGGCAGTGTGGATCATCTCTGAGATCATAGCTATTGCCCTCTGCCCTGGCAGCAGATCTCTGCAGATGACAGATTGCAGGAAGTGAGACGACATAAAACCCTGGACTATGATTCATATAACAATTCAAGACTCTCTATCACAAGGTTTCATCCAATTCACTGTAACCGGTGTATCATAGGTCACGTGCATGAATTAGTAAATGGTAAAAACTAAAACCTAAAGACTAGCATTGAGTTAAAATATGACGGTCTATAGTGACACTATCTTACCCTGCTCTATTGCTGTGGATGTTGAGGGCCCGGGCCATCAGGACAACTATCATTGGTCGGATTGCCTTGCCCTTGCCATCAAAGTAATAGTCACACAGAGACTTCAGCTCCTCTTTAGACACAAACAGCTCCTGTGAAGCGTAGAAATAAAATCTATGTTAGCTGAAAATTCACAGTATTTAATAGGTGATCATTTGACACAGCAATTACAAAGTCTGTGGGTAGTGACACTTTTTAATTCTACACATGAACAGTTTAAGGATGCTTGTTTTAAATTCATTAATGGAGCTATTTTTAATATTTGAAAACATACCTTTTTGATATCATCATATAAACTTGTTAGGTCTTTCTGGGCTAGCGTGAAGGGGTCTTTGAGCTTTGCATCACTGTGTATCGTTCTGCAGCAGCACAACTGTGGTGTGGAATACAGCAACCGTGACTTGTGTCTGAAGGGTACAAAGACATTAATGAGAAAACACTTAACATCATAAAAGCACAAATCATAGTGTGAGAAATTAAGATATAACTGTACAAAGTCTTTGGTCATAACTCACCTGTTTAGAGATGAGGTAAAGTTCCTAATGTTTGGGTTTATCTGTCTAGATGATGATGGCTGCCCCTGAAAGTCAAAATAAAAGGTTAGACAAAGCCCAGCTCTTGGCTTTTTTAATCATGTGAGGTTGGTTTATATTCTATAGATAACACCTTACACATAACATTTTTTTTAAATAAGCCAATTTTAGAGTTCAACTCTGGCCAAGCAGAAAATCATCATATTAGTAAATTACATAGACAAAGAGAGCAAGTTTAAAGTATTGTGCTAGGATACAACAAATGAAAAATACAAATTTAAAAAACTATCTTGAGATCTTGGATTTTTGTTTGATGTTTTGGATTTCACCTGAGACTATTTTAATGATGTTTTGTTGACACTGTCACTTCCTCTTGTGTCATGGCTTTCCTAACATCATCTCTGGAGATTTTGCAATAGCATTTTCTAAAATCAAGCGTTTTGTCAGGCAAGTCTGGAACAGCCCGTATGAGTCAATGTCAAATGAATGAATGAATGAATGCAGAGGTTAAACAAATCTAAATGAAAGATTACTAGAATGCTGACACTGGTTATGGTTTGAAGGACACCAGGCTAAATTAAGGACAGAGCTTAGTGTGCCTGCCCTGTAACATCAGAAGCAGGTCTTGACCTTTATGCACAGAGCAAGTTGGACAAGCCAACACCCCTGCAACAAGTCATCGTTCATTTGAGAAATTCTAACGAAACACAGGAACCATTTGCAAAAGACGCACTGTGGCTGTTTCAGCTAATGTGCCACACGCTGGGGTAATAACCTGCTAACAGAAGGCTTCCACCACTCAGTGGGATCTGTCTGACAGCTCGGTCGCATGTATGACCTTCCTAGCTGGGTTTGACAGTACTCCCTTCCCGGTGTCTTGCCAGCCGCAAAGCTCACCTCGTTCCCCGGCCTCCAGCTCCACGACGGCCGCCCCAGAGAGGACGCAGAAAAAGACGCAGCCCTACAGTTAAAATGCCACAGGGTTTCCAGTAAACTTGCACTCGTACAGTTTGTACTCCACCTCCGGCATTGCCTCCACCACGGACCCGCCATGTTCCCCGCAGCACGCGTCACCTTCGGCTTACATATACGAACGGAACCGGAAGCTGGAAGCCGGGGTCGATTGATGACGCTGTGTGACAAGGATGTACTCATAGACATAATATACAGCGTTAACTTAAAGTTCAGAGAAACACTAGAGTTTTTTTTTTTTTTTTTAATGACAATGTTTCCGTCAAGGATGCAGTGGTAGAAAAGAAAACTATGACTGTTTCGTCTAGAAACTTATACAGCGTTAGTCTCTGGAATAAGGCTGCAAACTTGTTAGCGAATTAGCTTAAGAAGCTGTAGCTATTAGTGTTTTCAAATGAGCTGACGCTTATTATATGAGATTTTCACAATTAAACCGACAAAAGTTATTTGATCCTACCTCGTTTCACAGTGCGGTTCCCAACTCTGTAATTATTTTTTGTTACTTTCGTTCATTGTTTAGCTTAGCTGTTTTTGCAGAGAAACAGCATTGTAAATTAGCCAGTTCCAGCCTGTCTTTTTTGCGTTAGTGCATCAGTAATAACCTTTAATTGAATGCCTTATTATATTCAAGTCTCCAATTATTAACAGCTGCTCTGTTAACATGTGGACCATCTACAGAGTGCTAGTCTTTGCTCTAGCAGCAGCATCGAGCTTCACCCCTGTATATGTCCAGGACTTCTGCCAAAGCAGCACTGACCCTGACTGTCACAGTCATGAAGGCACACCATCAGACGAACAGTCGTCCCAACAATCTGTCAGATCCAGGTGGAACATGAGCTCCTCGGACCTCATTCGGGACCTCGACAAATTCAGAGTGTCCTGTAAAAAGCTAATGGGTAAAGCTGATTTTTGTCCTCACAAGTTAATAGAAAGAAAACTCGGAAAGAACATCACTTTTTATGTCTGCTCTGCAGAAGCATTCCCTATCGATGAGGTTGATGGCAACTTTGTTCGCAATGTGAAAAACTGCATATTTTCCAAATCCGTCCCAACCCCACTGAGAGGACCATTAAGACTGGCAGCAGTTTCTAGGTGGTGATGTGAAGTCAGCAGCAGAATCACAAATTTCACAATTAACTATAATAAATGAATTTATCTGGAATCGTTTCAACAGGATGTCATCGAAGGCATCTTAGATCTAGACATGGCTGTAACACAGTCAGAGGATTTCCTGTTTTACGCAAGTGGTGGCAGACTGCTACTAGGATCTGTACCTCTTGCACACAGATACGGGGGTCATCAGGTAAAGTTGGGTTTATTTTATGTTGGATTTTAGTTTTTTGGACTTTTTATTGTTTATTTGTTAATTTGTTTTAGTTTTTTTTTTTTTTTATTTCCTTTAGCATAAAAGTAGGTGCATATATGTCCACATGCTCCCCCCACCTTCTGAGACATCTCCCAACATTTTGGTTATGCAAGTCCCTTGGATCAAATAACAGATTATTTGACCAAGGTCATACAAAATAAAATCCCAACAGATATATATCCCCTGAAGACTAAATTGAATCAGAGACAGATTGGTTAGCAAAGCCAAGTAAACAAGAAAGCTTCAGTCATCTGTGTAATCTGAGGTCAAATCTCACCACAGTTAGCTTTGTCTATTCCATCCTCCTGTAGTTTGGTTACTGGGCAGGTCAGCTGGGTGATGGCCGAGCACACTCCCTGGGTCAGTATTACAACAGGTGAGGACAATTCGATATTAGTATTGTATTTTTTAAGTAGATATTCAAGCTGCATTGCCAGTTGGAGCTTTTACTCATTTCTATCATGAAATGTACCATTTAACAGGAAGGGAGAAATATGGGAACTGCAGCTTAAAGGCTCTGGAAAAACTCCATATTCACGGTATGTTTCCCATTTGTATAATTTGATTCAAAGTCCCTTGAATTGCACAACTATCTCAGATGCTTCAGTATGTATGTATCGTGCTACAGGTCAGGAGATGGTCGAGCTGTGATCCGCTCCTCTGTCAGAGAGTTCCTGTGCAGTGAGGCGATGCATTTCCTGGGTGTCCCCACCAGCAGGGCTGCCAGGTAAGAACAACGGTGATGGATGAAATCAAGAAACAGGTTTAATATCCTGTCTTGTTAAAAGTTTTAAAATATGTCATATTTTTCTACATGAAAAATGTAATTTTATACTGCTCACTTAGAAGTGGCATGTTTTGAGCTGTGTATTGATAATGCTGTAGTTGTAAGTGGCTTAAGGCATTTCTTTTTTTCACAAACATTAACATGTCGTGAGTGTGTTAAAAGAAGCAAACAAGGAGTTTTTCAAATTGTTTAGAAGACATTAAATATTAAAACAATCTGGTGAACTGAGATGGACCACCTGCTTTATAAAAATTGTGTAGAGCTTTATTGTTTCACAAAAGGCCAGACGTGAAATGTAAATTCATGAAACAGGTGCATGATGTCCTCCTAACATTTTAGCTGCTCTGCAAGTGTTTTCTGTTATTGATCTGCTACTGCCTGGCTTTGTTTTAGTCTAATTGTAAGTGAGGAGCCAGTTGTGAGGGATCAATTCTACAACGGCAATGTGAAGAAAGAGAGAGGTACAGAAAACTTAGATTGTACTCGTTATCACTTTAACTTCTCATTATATACTTTGTATTAGAGTTCTTTGCAAAATTGTCTTAATCTTTACCCCAGTTCAACATTTTGCTGTTTGCTGCAGGTGCTGTTGTTCTGCGGTTAGCCAAGTCATGGTTTCGGATTGGATCATTAGAAATTTTGGCTCAAAGTGGGGAAATAGACCTCCTGAGGTGATGCTGGTCACATGGTCATAACATCAGTGTTTTCATGCCATTTCCCTTTCGACAGAGCAATTTGGAACTTACTTACTGTCCTTTGGTTTGTAGAAAGCTGTTGAATTTTGTGATTGATGAACATTTTCCTTCAATCAGTTCAAGTGACCCACATAAATATTTGGTGAGTCACGTAAAAAGATACACTACATTATCTTTCCCATCCTATGTATTTGTTTAGTTTTGTCTCTATTTTCATTTGTGTTTCACTTGCATGTAAAAAAAAAATACACTGACTTATACTTGAATTCTTTGTATTTCCAGATGTTCTTTTCTATGGTTGTAAATGAAACAGCACATCTGATTGCCCAGTGGATGTCTGTTGGGTTTGCACATGGTGAGAACTTGTTGAACCTGTCCCAGCTCTTATCATTCAGTCTTCACCAACATCTACTCACATCTACTGTGTATCATCTGGACAGGTGTGTGCAACACAGACAACTTCAGCCTTCTGTCTATCACCATCGACTATGGACCATTTGGCTTCATGGAGTCATATAACCCCAGTGAGTGTGATTATGTATATCTGTGTTTCATCAAAATATCTCGCTTAGTCACCTCACTGTCAAAACTCAAACCTCAGACTTTTCATTTTGCAGATTTTGTCCCCAACACCTCTGATGACGAGGGCAGATACAGCGTAGGAGCTCAGGCCAGCGTGGGACTGTTCAACCTGGAGAAGCTGCTGGAGGCTCTTAGTGCTGTGCTTACACAAAAACAACACAGAGAGTAAGAAAGCCATGATACACCATGTACACACAAAACAGCTGTTTGGTTTTATTTAACTTTGGGTGTAGTTTTTGACCTTACATATCAAAGATACTCTCATATAGTATAATTATTAATCTACCACTCTTTTTTCAGAGCCAAAATCATCTTGAAAGGATATGTCAGTATCTATCAGATGAGGTGAGCTCCACATGAATCCTCATATCGAAGCTCTGGCAGTAGTATTGTGATACTTTATGTTCTTATTTGTTTATCTATTTCAGGATTCATCAGATATTTAAAACAAAACTGGGGCTCCTTGGTGAAGAGGAAGAAGATAGCTACCTTATTGCTTTCCTGCTGAAGGCAAATCATTTACAAATCCTACTAAACACTGGCTGGCTGTGTACACACTGTACTGGGTTTTATTTAAACCTCAGTATAATTTGTGTTTGTCTCTCCAGATGATGGAGGACACACAGTCAGACTTCACCATGACCTTCAGACAGCTCAGTGAAGTTTCAGAGCTGCAGCTTCGCAACCACAACTTCACACAGGTTAAAGTGGTTAAACTGTTAGTTACAGAGTTATGTACAAAATCTGCTTTTGTAACAGTGTGAATCACACATGAACAATGACACATATTTGGATTTGTGTTTTTAATCCTCTTTTGTGTCTATAAGATGTGGGCTCTTGAAGACTTATCATTGCACAAGCACTTCTCTGACTGGCTCAGTATGTACCTCCACCGGGTCAGCAGGTGATTCAAAAGTTGTAAAGACACAACATATGGCAGTTTGGTTACCAGTTTCTCTGAAATGTTTTTTTTTTCCCTCCTGTTCAGACAACAAAGTGAAACCGACTTGGACCGTCAAAACAGAATGAGGAGTAAGCTTCTAAATCTACACATTAATGTTGATAAAAAATGTGATTATTTAATAATTATATTGTGAGCCATGGCGCTGTCCTGCAGAACAAGAAGCAAGGAGTTCACTTCTGCGAAGTCTGTTATGTAATGGTGTTGCAATCGAAGTGTTACAGAAAGTTGTGACATACAGGAAGATTTCCATCTGATTGTGTAAAATATCTTACAGACGTGAATCCTAGATACGTGC
The DNA here is from genome assembly GCA_021432705.1 of Caranx ignobilis. Lineage (NCBI taxonomy): Eukaryota > Metazoa > Chordata > Actinopteri > Carangiformes > Carangidae > Caranx > Caranx ignobilis. The sequence continues at coordinate 5,584,365 of MU269986.1, forward strand.
TGAGGAACTGGATGGCAGAGTCAGCCATAAGGAAAGCTGAGAGGAATGATTTTTCTGAGGCATGTAACTGATACAAACTTACTTGACAGATACGAAACAGTAACCCAGTACCTTTCTGTGACAAACAGTGACATTTTTCTCTCACTAGGTGGAGCTGCTGCACCATACTCTGTCCTCTCCCTTTGTTACACAAGAGACTGCAGAGGAGGCAGGCTATGCAGCAAGACCTCCACTGTGGGCTCAAAGGTTAAAGGTCAGCTGTTCCTCATGAGGGAGCCCTAGAAAGAGCGAAATATTAAAATAAATTAGATTTACATCTTATCACATTTTCTGTGTTATATAAGTTATTCCTGCCACTGTGGTGGAATATATTTGCTCCAAAATGTCAAGGTCAAGGCTTTTCAATCTTCCTCCAAAAAGTAGATCATGTTCTCATAAAATTGTATCTGCCATCCTGGCAGCTAAATGCTTTCACACATCTTGGGATTCCTGTTGGACACTAAAATAAAGACAAAGATTCTGCTCTGAGATATTGTCCGTTTGCTTTTTTTATAGATCCAGGTTCATATACAGTACAGTACAGACATTTATTTCACTATATTCACACACAGCTTTTACACATCAAAGAGATAAAATGCAAACTAGATCTCTACTTTTTACATTTTGGAGAATTTTACTTTGTGATTATGAAACTTAGTCCAGGGAGGCTGTTCCTTTTAGACAGATGTATGTCATATATCATGTGTTTTTAAACAGCCAATGGCAGCAGGTTGTACTCACTGACAGGAGCAACGCCTACAGTGAGAAATGATGATCAGTTCATGCTTTTCTTATGCCATCAGGAAACAAAGGGATTCATTTAGGACGTTCAAGCAACAGTGAATGTGTAGACTATGTACAGTATTCCCAGCAAAGTGATTGACAGTAATTACAGCTCTCCATGATAACATAACAATATATACATTTGAATATAATGTCTCTTGGAAGTATGACGACATGCACTTTTTATGTAACACAAAAAAAGAAACACACCTAGGTCTGTTACTTACACTGATGTCAGAGGTGTGTGTGAGCTCAGTTTTCAAACACTTTTCAAAACTGGTTATGAAAGCATTCACCCTGTGTCAATTAATTCATGCGGATACGGATACATAGGCCTAGTTAAAAATAAAAGAATGAAGTCTTGTTGGGGACATGAAGTCTGTATTGATCTATCGTAGTTTCACCTTGGAGATGTTATAGACTGTTAGGGCTGGGCAGCAACTGAAAAAGTACCAAAACCACTGGTTGGTGTGAAGCGGTAACTTCCAGGCCTGAAAGGCCATCACAGAAGTGTCCAACGCAGTAGCTCCTCAAAGGCTAATTTGGAAAACAAACACACACACACACACACACACACACACACACTGGTTTCTGTAGCTAGTTCCTTCACTATTTCAAATTCATCAAAGATTTAAGTTCTGCAAACTGGAAAGTGTGGCAGCTTTTAGTGACGGCTGCATGCTGTCCCAGTTGGATAGCTGTCAGCACAGCATACCTCTGCCATGTTTGTGGGGTGGTGCATTATGTGTGCACTTTATTTATTGATTTTTGAGATGAATGAAACTCTAATATTATTCTTAGGGTTAGGGTTACCTCTAACCCACTTACATATTATGTAAGTATTATGCAGCAGGTATTGGCGTGTGCTCTTACCATACCTGTTACTAGCTTTGCCTGTTATCAAACTAATTACCCAGAGAATGACTTAGCTTTCATGCAAGAATAAAATGCCAACACAAGTGTATCCTGGCACAGTTATTAGATTGGCACATACTAAGTCTCACCTCCCTTATACAGTACGCTGTTCAGTGGACTCAGTGGAGTCCAGCATTAATAAGAGAGCCTATTCTGTCTATTCAGAGCTTCAGAACCACTCTTCAGAAACCTATGGTTGGTGTCACTTTTGAAAACACAACTGGACCATCTCATCAGTTACAACTACACAACCAATGTGCCTAAACCTTTGAAACACAATCACATATGAAGAGAGACCAATCACCACAAAAGTTATTGTTCATTAATCATAATCGAGGTCAAAGTTATGGAATGAAATATTTGTGATATTGGTTTGAAGTGATATCATCCAGCCCTCCAGGTGGCTGTGGATGAAATGATGAGTGGGCACTACAGTTTCACTATACTTACACTCCATAATTCAGGCTATTGATCGCTACGTTTCTTCTGCATGGCTAGCATCAGTTCTGACATGAAGTCTCCACCTCCTCCTCCGCCTCCTCCTCCTTGCAGCGACGGTGTAGTCCTCTTAGGCGGAGCAGGAGGCATCTTCTTCACCGTTCCAGTGGGCTGCACCAGTGGCCTTGGGGCAGCAGCAGCTGGCGGAGGAGGCGGTGGAGGTGGAGGAGGTGCTCCAGACCCTGTGAATACTGGCTGGGGTGGAGGCGGTGGTAAAAACTCAGGATCCGGTGGAGGAGGAGGCAGAGACTGGTCCGTACCCCCGAAACACTGAGGCGGTGGTGGTGGAAGGAAGTCTGGCGGAGACTCTGAGGAGTCATCCATGGGTGGAGGCGGGGGTGGTGGAGGGAGGTTGTCCATTGCAGGTGGAGGTGGAGGGAAGTTGGTCGGAAGATGCCGCTGCGGTGGGGAAGGTTTTGCCAAACTCTTGGTAGCCGCAGGAGGTGGTGGAGGAGGGAACACTGGGTCTGGAGGTGGTGGCGGGAGAATCTCAGTTGATGGTAGGGGTGGAGGTGGAGGTAACACACCCAAGTCCTGAGTAGAAAGGATAAGAGACAGTGATGCAACAAATACACATTTAAGAAACAGTTACCAGAGAATGGAAAATGATGAATCAATCATCAACACAGTGGCTGATGAGTTTTCTTCAGTCATCTAACTGACTGATTGACTGAATGATCTGTGCCCTGACTGAAAGACTCAGGGAGGTTACAGCAGCAATTTACTGGAGTCATTAGATGAAAATGACCCAAATGAGCAGTTTCTCCACTTTTCTTATAATTATTAACAAATCACATAATCACCTCCAGAAACCTCTCCATGAACTTACTCTTATATATCAAGTCTTCTCTCCAAAATTACAGGAAAAAGTTAGGAAGTGCGTCAAAGTTGATGTGGTTACGTGATTGTAAAGTGACTATATGAGACTGCTGTAGGATTTAGATGGTGATTTTTACTATCAATAATCAACAAATTCATCGATAACAAAGAGTTGTTTACCGAGTCAGGCCTGGGTTGAGGAGCAGAAGCATGACCGTTTGCCTGGCTCTGTGACTTGGCTGGAAAAACAGAAACACCATGAGTTTGTACTAATATCACATCTGGATTGGTTCACATCGATGAAACACTCAGAGAAGACGGATCGTGTGCCGTGCTACCTTTGACGGTGGGTGAGGGCGTTGATGGATTGGAGCTTGATGGAGTGCTGCGGTTTGACCACGCAGTGTTGACAGCTGCCTTCTTCTCAGCGATTTTATAGTTTTCATGCAGCGACACACCGTACTGGAAGTGTAGGAAACACACCACAGAGCATGACCTCACATCTCCGGGCCCAGTGGAGATTGTATTAGGTGTCATAAAAGCAGTGTTTTTCAAATTTACCTTGGCAATCCGTATTCCAGTCACCCAAAGATTCATGGTCCAAGCATCGTCACAGCACAGGTACTTGATGTACTGAGACTCCTTCTGGATCTGAGGATGCTATGGAGACAAAACCATATGACAGATATGGTTAAACCAGTGGATAACAAAGAGACTGTTCAGCTTCTTTGTCCATTTAAAACAGCAGAGCTTTGAGATTCACCTGGATGGCTGTGGGAATTTGCTGCTTTTTGGGAATCTCATGTGATAACATACTGATAAAACAAGCAATTTAAAGACGTCGTCTTGGAATTTAGGAATTAGTAACAGTCTGACAGGAAGCTGTGTTTCTCTATTTTCAGACATTTTACATACCAGACAGTCGCAAAAGTAATCAGCAGATTCACTGATAATGAAAATAATCAATAATGTGGTCATAGTATACTTGATGAAGAAAAAGCCCACACGTTCCCATAGATCACCTCAGACAAACATCTCTCCTCCAATTACACCACTGTGAAACAACTCAAACCTGCCTTTCAGTGTAGCTCACATGAAATCTTCAATGAGCACTTTTTAGGGTAAAGACAGACCATAACAAACTGTTGCCTGTGGAGAGACGTACAGTAGTCTATAATGGTACCATGGCCTCCCTCATTCCAGCTATTGTCCAAACTGCATTTATGTGTGGTATTGTATGAATCTGAATATACATTTATATGTTTACTGCCTGTGTTGCATTTCATTAGAGCGATGAAAAAAGAGGAAACTGAAGATTTTTTTAATCTGCCCAACTAACTCATAAACTGTGACGAGTTAGTGATTTCTATTGGATGAAGTCTCAGATGTGACGGGGGGGCCACAAGGGGGCAGAGTGAGTCTAGAATCAGTGTCAAAGGGCAACACCAGTCAAATGGATTTTAGATTATTATTTGGGATAATCCACTTTGCATTTGTTCACACACAGAGCAGGAAAAGCCACCATGGCACCTTCAGATTTAATGACATCTTGTTTAAATGGGGACCAATAAGATATTTAACTTTTTCTTTGTTACTGGTTTTATCCACAAAAACGCAGTCTTAGCTAATCTCCCTGATTACATAAGTATTTGCTGTACAATGCAATACTTTAGAGGTCTAGAGTCAATTGTTTTCCCCTGAAGAAGAAGTAGATGAAGAGGCTAAATTCAAAGATAATGGCACTGTATCAGTTGTCCATAATGAGGCTGGTATTAGAGATCACCTCCAGCTGCTCCTCTGAATATACAGTATAACTGCTTAATGATGAAGCTCAATTGTTCTTGCTGCCTTCCTTGAGCTGTTGCAGTTTTTTGGCAGCTCATTCACACCACAAAAGATGCCCTTTCCATCATCGGGTCTTATATCTTCATACCATCTCTGTGGCTTTAACACGTTTTAAAAAGGAAGAAACCACCAGACACTAAGCTGGCCTTCTGACATGCCCACTCTGACAGGCCATTTTCCTTTGCCCTTGGACAAACAGCACCTTACTCTCCTCGGCTCAACTCAAACCTTGAGGACACTGTCTTTCACTGGTAGGTAATTCAGTTTCTTTGCCTCTCTAAGCTCTTTTCCCTTTGATCCTGCCCATCTATTCTAATGGTATCTGCTGATTCTAGTGTTTTCCAGACAAGATAGGGGAAAAGAAAGAACGCAGACTTTCACATCCCTTTAAGACTTGACCACCAACTCATCTCATCCTTGCTATTTTCACGTCAGCATCTCTCACTCTTAAATGACTACTATGGGCAGCTCCCATCAATGTTAATGTTCTTGTTTTTAATTAAATGCATGGCACTTTTACGGTAAGTTCCTTTAGAGAAATGCTAAGAAACGCTTACAGAAGTCATCTTGTTCACTTTCTTTTTCATCACTTGCAGCTAAATTAAATAAAACTGTGTCCTTTCACTTCTTCAAACTAAACTATTTATTGAAGTTCACTTTACTGGGAATGCACGGCAGCTATATATTTTACCACAAATACCACTAGAAACCACCATGCAATGCATAAATACCATTTGCATAATACAGTGCAAGAGAAGCCTCATGGCATGGACCTTCTGAAACTATAACACCTTATGATAGTGTAAATATTTTCTTTGTCACAGTTTAGAGAAGTGACAGCTTCTTTGTTTATTTCACAGAGGGCGTGTGACTTTGAGAACCCAACTGATAAAACACTATATTTTAAGCTTACCTTCAGAACAAAACAGAAGTCAGTCGGGGCCTTGTATTTGGTCTTAAAGTCTTTGCCGTAGTAGACATTTACATTGTCAAACTGGAGGAAGCACACAAGGTCACGGGATGACTGGAAAGAAATAAAAGAAGATTACATTACAAGTTCATCTTTGTTGTTCCCTTTTAGTTTGTTTTTTTTGTGCCCACTGAATTGAATACATGCATAACCAATGCAGTAGATGTGCATAATGTACTGTATGAGAGATATGTTTGGGAGCCGGAGCTGCCAAGAGATCTCAGATAAGTGAGTATACTGTAGGCATCCAGCAGGCAGTAAAAGCTCTAGTTATATTCAGCCGTGCATGAAACGAGAGTGGGGTTGATAAAGCAGAAATGCAGAACTTTGTGGTCCCAGGAAAAAAAAAACTTAACATATCTATCTATATGCAAAAACATCTTTCTTCCTGGCTGATTTCACATCTTTCACTGCTGCTGTTCTATGTGCAGCTGAATGTATCCCAGGTTAGAGCGGGCTACTAGCTGTTGGTCTTTGCCACTAATGACATCCCCTCTTTTGAACCCTGACCTTGGTCTTCCCTTTGGGCACGTAATAAATTCCTGAGGCTCTCAGCTGGAAGAGCCGCTGCTTCCATGACTTCTTGCCGTCTTCTTTGAGGTACAGCACCGCCTCGAGATCAGGCACAATGATGGAAGTCCCGCAGAAGTTCTCCTGCAGAGGTGGAGAGGGGATGAAAGCGGTGACCAAGAGGAGCTCCCACTGGGAAAACTGTCAAAGAAGCTACGTCATGTCTGTTGATGTTTATTTACCTGTATTAATATCTCCTTGTCTTTGTCTTTCATGTCTTTGAGGGCGCTCTTACTCTTTTTCCACAGGTAAAAGTTCTGCAGGCAGAAAACATGACATCCATCAGTGATTTCAGTTTGACTGATGCAGCAGCTTCTCCAAATATTACCAAAGTTCAGTCATGTTAGCCCAGGAAGTGCAAGGTGTCTCTGAGTGAAAGCTACTGATTGTACTGAATATTAGTACAAACTGTCTCATCAAGATCTCCTTAACAAAACCCCCAAACCAGCTCTTTTTAATTTCATATCACAGTATGGGTCTTAATGTTTTCATTGTGGTACGTGAACGCCTCAGGGGTGGTGGGTTCTGTTCTGGTAGCTCATGTCAAAAGTTAAAGCTGTAAATTGAACGGGACGTACCGGACAGAACAGATCTGTCTTTTGTTGTGGGACGTGGAGGACATGATGGAGTGCTATAAAAATGAGAATATCTCACCAGTCTATTTGTCTCTGCCAACAGACCGAATCCATTAAATACTCAGAGATTATAAAGGGCTCCATTATATCAACAAACATGCCAAGATCTCGCCGTCTTTTTGCCTGAAGCTGTTTTGTCTGATATATTACAGTGAGGACATTAATGCAAGAGGTCGTCCTGCACGGAGCAAAGACATCTCATAATTCAGACAACAATTCAGGAGTGAAAATATCCAGATGGTGCAGAGCTGAAACAATGTGGAGATAGATTTGCACAAACCAGGGCCAAGAACAATGAACTAGCCATCTTTGGGACTTTGAGATATCACATTCACTTCACATCTAATTGCTCTTTGTATGGGCTGCTATATAAAGAGAGATATAGTATAGGTAACTATATCAGTGTGTGTTGGTGCACACAGTGATGGGACTCACCTGTGGGTTTTTGAAAACCTCAAATTTCTCTCCACGCTCTTTGAAGAGGACTTTGTTCTCGCTGTCCCTCATCCACGCTGAGAGTGGCTCCACCAGGTTCTCGTGGTCTTCAAATGTCCGTTCTGCAAAATGAAGTCAAACATACGGGTCAGCAAAGCCACAGTAACGTTCATGTGATCACAGCATCAGCAACGCTTGGTGTGTAGAAGCGGTCCCAGTGAAAATTTGTTCCATCTGATATTTTATTATCATTTGAGTATAGACAAGGGAAGGGGCCATTTATGAGCCTCTGCCCAGAGGTCTATTGGCTCAATATAAACCCCTGGCACAAGATAAACTCTTCCATTCATCATTTTATTGGTGTAAAAATACACAGTTTTAAGCATCAAAGTAATGGTAAGTCATGTAGAAATACCCTTTATGTCCATATTATATGTTTATTATGGTATATTCTGGTAGAGGTCATAAAATGTCCCATATGTCCATAAGAAAAAAGATTCAACGAAGCATTTTCTGATGGTGAAGCAGCAACAAGTAGCTCACAGGCTACAGGCTCACAGTGACACTTCACTGTGATAAAAACAACTTGTTTCACATCAGGGAACTGAGTTTCACTACAGTTCTCCTTTTGCCTCTGAGAGACGACAGTTATTATTTGCATGATCATGAGCGGAACATTGATAAGGGAGGACACCTCGATAACAATAGCAAAAAAAAAAAGAAAGAAGAAGAAGAAGAACAACAACAAAACATACACTGGTTTATTTTTTCAAAGATCAGGAAATTCTGTAGAAAAACAGTAAAAAGTCCTATAAAAAAAAATGGAAATATTCAAGTGAAGTAGGTCTAGAAATAATTTCTCAGCACTTTCAAACACTCCTGCCAATAGTCTGTCTCTGGAAGATAAAAAACGCCTCTTGTTTACTTTCTACAGCACATTACTATGTTAAAGCAGAACCTGTCACTCTTTAATCTCACTTTATATTTCCCATGTCCGCTCTGTTTTAGCTTTGTGCCGTAAAACCTGCCAAAACAAATGCTTTACCATATGTACAGCGCTTCACTCCACTGCCACGCAATCTTTACATCAGCTGAGTTTGGTTCAAAGTCAGTTTCACAGCTGTGTAATTGTCTATTTCAAATGAAGGAGCTCGATAAAACACAACCCTCCCTGTTTGCTGGAAGAACTTTAAATGGCGCTAATGCTCGAAAACACATTAAGAGCACTTTCCTCCTCCTGCTTGTCTATACCCGCCCACACACCCGCAGCCATAGATCTCCATCATGTACTGGGCATTTGACTGTAGTTTAGCCGTGCTCCCCAATTACAGGTTACTAGCCGAGGCAGAGGTAGGCATTAAATAAATTGCTGCCAGGGTTCCAGTCTATAGTTTGACTATTACGATCATTAAACGGATGGTGTGACTTTGCTGCTGGAGTGAGTTAGTACAAGTTTAAAAAACCCTTTGAACTGCATTCACTACATGGTGTTTCAGCTCTGCCGATGCACATGGGTGAATTTAACTTTGTTTGAAGATGACGATGCTGTTGAGCTCTGTCGGCGTTTACTGTGCATGACCAGCCCTTCATTTTTTTTTTTTTTTTTTATTGATCTAGATTAAATGCAGGCTAAAAATGTTATAGTAATGAGATTATAACACACTTCAGGGGTTTTACACGCATATTAAAAATGAATGAACTCAAAGGTTTTCCATTGTGGAGCTGTCACGATCACCAGTTAGTCTGACGTGACACAAGGCTCCCGTGCTTTTGAGTCAAACAGCTGTCACAAAAGACTGTATTTATGTGGAGATCAGTGCCTCAGACAGCTAATTTAAACGTGTGGTCAAAAATAAACCATGTGGACCAAAGGGAAACACACATTTCCTCATTTGTTTTTGCAGTGGCAGCATAAACCACATTTACAAGCAGAGCAGAGAGAAAAAGAGTCAATTCAATCAATAAATCAGTTTATTGATCCAATAAACAAGTGTGTGTGTGTGTGTGTGTGTATAAAAGATTAGAATACAATGTGCTGCAGATACATGTTAATGTTCAACAACTATTCTCACTCTTTCCTCACTCTATCCTCACTCAACAACTTTCCTCCTGTTGTCATGATGTTTGTCTAAAACTACAGCACCCAGATGTTTTAAGAAATGACAAAGACTTTTTTCAACATACAGCTGTGCAACTGTGATCAGTTTATAAAGATTCACATCTTCAACAGGAATGAATGGACTTAGTGGGTGAGTGCCACAGACAGGGCAGGGGAACAAATGCTTATCCTTTAATTCAGCGTGTCAGAGCTTAACTAGCTACATATAAAATTACTTGAATGTAATTTTCAAGCAAAACAACATGGACTTAGATTTTATTGCTCTCGAAGGTTAATGATTTTACCACCAGTATTTCATTAAAACGGCCTCACCATGGAGCACAATGGCTCCCTGTTCGCAATATATAAGATCGGCTCTTTTAAAAATATGAATGATCTCCGGAACAGTCTGATGAGGTTGTTGGGAAACAGAGAAAACAGATGGTAATGAATGACCGGAGACTCTAATGGCAGCAAAGTCCAGCAGCAGAAGTAAATATAGCACAGGCTGCTCAGACGGGGGATTGAGATCATAAGGCTCCCATTTCCGCATGACAGGGAAGATGACTGACAGTGTCCAACACAACAAATTAAACCCACCTGTCCTCACTGTATGTGCGTGGAAGAGAGAGAGAGAAAGAGAGACTACAGGAAAGAGAGGAAGAAGGCGGGAGAGAGAATGAATGGGAGTCAGATCAATGTTTCATTGTGAGCTCTCTGCAGTGTGGCTGCCATCGAGCCAATAAAAACACAGTCCATCATCTGGACCAGGATGAAATATCCTATACTGTACTCTCTGTATGTGCGTGTGTGTGTATGTGTGTGACAGTTCATATGAAAACACACTGACGGCTTATGTCGTTGAAGTGGTAATCTACCACTGCTGTGTTTTCCTGGTTCTGTTGACATATTAGCTGCTCAGCTCGTGCTTATCGCTGTGACGACCCTGCACTACATTACCCAGAATCACTTGCCAACATAACAACATCGCCGTGACATCTTTATCTTTGGATTGTCTGTCAGTGAAATACTGGTTGTCGTAAGGAGATTTATTCCAAAGTGAGTACTGGAGACTGTTTTCACCTGAAAATACTGCAGCGCAGACCGAACCACTCCATCAACTGGTGGCAGTACATTAAAATCAGTGGCTATTGTTGATGGATTAATCATCGGTCATAAACCCTCCTCAGACTGTTACAGACGCAGTCATACCTCCATGTATGAATGAATGAATCCACCACATGGTTCAGTATATTATGTTAAATCTTGCTGCAGTAACTCACCGAGCTGCAGCTCAGGGTTGGTCTCACACAAGCTCCAGTCCACGTTGCAGTCGCAGTGAGTCTTCTCAAACAGGTTGTCCAGGACGTCCCTGACAGTCTGCCTCTCGTCCACCATCAGAGTTTTGGAGCTGCCGTCGTTCATCAACACCTTCACCACCAACTGTTGGAAAATATGACTTTATTTGACTTTTCTGTGTTTGATCTTGCAAATAGAAAACAATAAGGTCAAAATCATCAAGAGAAAACCTGTCTCCAGCTTTTGTGCTAAGCTAATCGCTAATATTCTGATCTCATTGCCAAGACAAAATAATAATGGCTTGGATTTATATGGGACCCAACGGGCTTTTTAGAAACCATTACTCATTCATACCACATTCACACTGGTGGTGGTAAGCCACATCTGTAGGCACACAGATGCAGGCAGACTGACAGAAGCGTGGCTGCCAATGTGCACCACTGAACATTCATGCACAGTCACACACTGTAAGGTGTCTTGCCCAAGGACACATCAACAGCAACTTGGATGGAGCGGGATTCGAACCACAAACCCTCTGGTTATTGGACAACCCACTCAACCTCCTGCACCACTGTTGCCAGAAAGGCAGATAAGTGGATCAAAATTGCAAACTAATCATTCCTTAAATGTTGGTTGTGCCATGAGGTTTTTGAGTGTTTCCAACTTGTCGTGGACAGCAGCAGGTGTCTCTGGAGCGAGACGCCGAACCCAGCCTTTAAGAACACGCAGGTTGTTTGTTTGCCAGTTTAATCACAGGCTACATAGACTAAATGGATGTTTACGTCTCCTAATGTCAAGTGAACCAGAGAAGGTCAAACATCAGCGCTTCTGTCTCTCTCTTCTGATGAACTTTTCAGTAATCTTCTCCATGTGTTTGTCCCTTTTTGCAGTCACAGTACCTCCGCCCCGAGCTGCCTGAGACTAATTTTGCTCCAGAGTGGAGCAGCGCTTTTCCTTTACAGGCTCATATGGCTTCACGCTTCCTCTCATCTGGAAACAAATCCAGCTTTGGGAAGCTGAGGGGTTTCACAGATCCAACATCAGCCAGTCGCTTGCCTCGTGTCATAAAAATGTGGGTCTCAGAGATGTTATCACAAGAGGGGTTTAGAGCGTTAGATCACATGTTACTCGGTCTCGACCTTCCCTGGACAACAATATTGTTTTGGCATGTGGATGAATGAAATGTCACCGGATAGCAAAATTATTTTTCCTCTGACGGTACTTCCTCGGTCAAGGTAGATATCTTCAAAGTACATGATCCGTGTCGAAACCAGTGGGTTTATCTGAAACCTCACACCGCACTCTGCTGAAACCACTGAGTGCACCTTACTCCTCTCTGTGCTGCACCAACAGATGTTCCTGTGAAAGTGACCTGTGGACTGTATTTCCTCCTGCACACACACAGCTGTTTTTTGCTGGTTGGTAGGATTTTACAGTTATTATCTGACCAGGGAAACAGGGCCTTAATAGCGTCACCTGTGCCATGAGTAGTACAGAAGAAGGCAGCCATATTATCGGTCACATCACCAGTGATAGAAGTATGTTGTGCTACTGGCATGGGGCCAGTCCCGTTATGTGCAAAACTGCCAAATCTTGATGTGAACCCTCACATGTGTGACCACATGTCTGCACATTTGTGTGCCGCTTTGAAGCCGAGAAAGTCACCACATATCACCCAAAGAGGAAACAGTGCTGTCCTGCAAATATGAAAGCACTCATCCTTTTATTGTGATTAATGGCTCTTCAAAAAGAAAAGAAGGGAAGTCTTTTACAGTGAAGTCCGTGTAGCCATAATTCACAGTGTCTTTAAAGTTTACTGTTTCCAGTGGACACGAGATCAGAGGAGTAGCCTGCACATCAGTGTTTGTGGCCGTCTTACCTTTTTCACTTTAGCTTCCTTGAGCTTCTCAAGAGCGAGCTTGATTTTGTCAGCTTTCATCTGTGCCTCGATTTCCTCCTAAATAAGACAAACAGAGTCTGAAATTAATAGTTGTTAATCAGCCATTAGTTCCAGTCTAGTCTAAGGAGAATATGATACAACTATAACATCACAGTATCATGGCTCCACTGTGAAAAATGAACAGTATTAAACAATCGTAAACATCGATAAATCACTGGAAAACAAACATCCCATTGGTGACTCCATTTCTCTGTGGCTCTGGCATCTCATTTCTGCTCAGGAGGTACTGTGTTTCGTTTTGATTTAGATTTAATTGCACAAACTTCCCATGGGTGGAGAAGTGCCCGTTTAAGAATTTAGTTTGTGAAGTTACATCTAATCTACTGGATCTCAATTAGCAGGGATACGACACATTAAAGTCCCGCAGACAGCACTGCTTTAATGAAGTCGCACACCTCTGCTTCACAATGACGCATTCTCTGCCTCAGCACAGCTGGTGTTTTTACCTCAGGAGGATGAGGTAACAAGCTCTGCTAAAGCAATAAGCTCCTGTCTGGCCTCATCCCTCCACCCCCCACCCAACCCCCCTTGACCGCTGCCACATCTTCTTACCTCCCCTACTCCAACCTTTGGTATTGATCCTGTTACTCTTTAGGTACGTGTTTGATCTGTTCCAGACAGACTCTCGGCTGTTTCGCCTCACATAGGTCTCTGTAACTGTAACAGACGCCTATGTCCAGGAACAACTTCACCATGATCTCACCGTCCAGCTGTTATAAGAGCAATACCACTTTTCCCAGTTCCAGAAAGACAAAAAAGGACTCACCAGAAATGTATATGCTGGGAACTGGTGATGGTTTTGTTGTAATTAAGTTTGACTGTGACACTATTGCCTTCCTGCTTCATTATACTCTGCTATTATATTCTAAAAGTCTAACAAAGCAGAAATGTTACTGTGGCTCTTTCCTTGACAGTGCACCAAAACACTTTCTGTTATTCTGAGAACTCTTAAACCCTCTCTTAAAACTCTCACTTCTTAAATTTTGGATCAGTTCCCAAGAGCAGAGAGAGAGATTAAAAGGTAGTTTCAGATATGATGCTGCTATCTTGGCATGCTGACAAACTTTGCACAGGCGGACACACCATTGTAGGCTTTGCAGATTGAGGAGGCGGAGGTGGTAAAGGGGAGGCGGCAGAAGAGGCCGGGGTGCTAACGCTGCTGCTTGCGCTGCTCGCTGGTGATGCTGGAGAGGCAGGGTGCGTGGTCAGGCCTTTAGGTGGTGGCGGCAGGCCTGACGGGGGAGGCGACGGCGCCTTCAGACCCTGTATCTCTGCTGCGAGTTTCTCTTCGGTGGCGCTGAGGTCAGCCACCAAATCAGCCATGAGTGCATCCAAATCTGTGTCCTCCAGTTCGTGGAGGGACTCTGGTGTCAGAAACAGAATCATTTTATCAAGACATAAGGAAAAGGTGTAAAGTACAAAGAGTATTTTTACAGTATTTTTACAATCATAATAATTCTCTAACACTCTGTAACAACAGATAAAATCTGTCATATTGGACATCCCTTAGTTCCTTTTTCAAAATGGGATTTCCCTTTTTCTATATTTCAACTAAGCAATGAACATTCACTTTCAATTCATTTGTCTTTAATCTTCCCCTGCCTGACCCCATGACAAATAAAGTCTGTTGTACTCTACTGTAGAGTACAACAGCACATACGTTGATCAGTTAATGCTTATTGATAAAGCATTAGTAAATGGTCAGTTAACCATTAGTATGTGAATGTACAACCATTTAACTGTCACTTTGTTGACCAGACTACTGAACTGTTGTACACACATTAATGTCATCCTCAGAATAAGTTATAAACACTTTAGTGATCTTTAACCTTTTATCTAGTAAAACCATCACAGTCAGATACTTCAGTTTAGTGACCAAATACCTTCAAACTAATGGCAATCCATTAAATGCACTGTGTGTTTAGTGGTAATTATCACATATAAGTATGATCATTTGCAAATCTAAGACGGTGAACCTGGCTGACTTGGTTTCCTAATCATCGTAGCTGACTTAAAGTTGCATGTGTAAACTGAAAGTAACATTTAAAACTGACACCCAGCTCTACATCAGCAGCCATCCCTCAATATAACACTGTTACAATAACACTCACTAATGAATTTCCCCTATGGGCTGAATAAAGTATTAATCTAGTAGTTTAAGTTTTTTAAGCCAATGATTTGTTGGCTAAGTTTGAAGAAATGTTGCTAAGCTTTGTGCCTCTTGTTATTGTTCATTGATTAAGACAAGCTGCGCTCTCTTATGATGTGAACAAGGCATAAACATCAGCATGTTTTATTGTTATTGTATATGTTAGCACGCTGACATTAGCATTTGGCTCAAAGCACCAGTGTGTTTGAGTATAGCCTCACACAGCTGCTAGCACAAGTGGAAATTTTTCGTTTTGTAAGAAAATGAGCCCATTTGTTCTGTGAGTTAGCTGTGTCATGGTAGGTTTGTGTTAAGGTCCACTGGGACACTGTCTAAATAAACCTGATTTGACATGACTAACGTACTTAATGACATATGTACTAAAAGGAAAACAGGAGAAGGAGGATTTATAGAAGAGTACTAATAACAGATGTTGTGACCTTGCTTTAACATTATTACTGCTTGTTTTATAGCCCAGAAGAGCCCAAGGCAAACACTGGGTAATTAGCACGTAGTGACCTTAGTCTTCATCTCACATCACATCTTGAACAGTAGCCATGTAGACTGCAAAGCAACTGAATGCTGAACTTCATCACTGGCACGATAACTGATCAAACACTGGATATACAGTATCTGGCTTTCACCAACTGGCATGTTGTTGCAACAAACAAGTTCAACACCCTGCTCTTTGTAGTGTTTCTTAATGCATGACAGACGAAATGTTAAGTCACCATTGAGGTCAGTGAAGCCGATGGATAAGTTAACTTCCTGGTTGGTGGTGGGGAAAGGTTCAGGCGGTAGAGTTTCCTGTCCGAGACTCTGCAGGAGAGAATGAACAAGGCGGTGTGTTTATAAGAGCATGAATACAATATCTGTACAGCCACAGAACCCCTAGAGGCAGAGTGAGTTAATCCACAACACATTCTGAGTGCACTGAAACATAAACTGTCCCCAAACATTGTGTAAGAAAAGTCTAGGTTTTACACATTTAATGTTACATCTGTTTTTGGGTACTGCACCTAACAGGGCTTCTATGTGTAATATTAAGACCACCGTCTCTACCCTGGGGAGATGGAAGTGATTTAAAATGACTGGTGGGCTGAAAAACAACATCAAAGTGATCAGCGGGACTTTTCACTCAGAAAAAAAAAGTCTAATCTCTGGCTGGCTCACGAGTTTGCCATTTGACCTCCTCTCTAGAAGAAAGTGTAATTTATGGTTGTTAGATGACCACAAAGAGTGTTTCCCCCCTGCTGTGTCTGTTGTGCTTGCCAGTCTAGAGTGTCTCGGTGATCGATGGTGCACTTTAGTGAGTTTGTCATCTGTCTTTAAGGCAGAGAAGTCAATTTAAGAAGAGAGAGGTTAACCCTGAGAGGTCTGGAGGAAACAGGAGATTGTGTACATGTTGCTTGGAAGCTGTGTATGAATCAAATTATATGTTGATTACATTATACAGTATGTTACTTGATGCCCTACAGTTGCAGTGACAGCAGGTTGACCTTACCTGAGTAAGGAGGTCCATCTCCCCCAGCATCTCAGAGAACATGGCGTCAATGTCGTCCATCTGTTTAAGGCAAACAGAAATGTCAGAAAGCAAATTCATTTCCCCGTGTCACACAAGCTACCCACTGCTGGAGAACCATGTCTATCAATGAGCTGTATTGATTGGTGCTGCAAGGCAACAAAGACTTTTCATTGATTGGATATGGTTGTCATGACGAATGACAGTCAAGGAATGTGTGGAATGAAAAGGTGAATCCATTTGCATGGTGACACCAATGCACATGCGTGTTACACAGGCTGTGGTGAAGACACAGTGCTGCTACTTTGAAATCGCTGTGGTTGTAATGGGTGCCCTGAGGCTATACTATCTTGCAAAACATCTCAAACTCAGACTGAAGGAAGAAAACTATGTATGCTGAACTGCCAGGCATTCTCTTTTTTATGCCAGGGCTTGTTGTATCTTGTTACAAATGTTCAACTAGAAGGTGCAATATTATTTCATTTCTGCATTGTCTGGAAGCCTCAAAAATCAGATTGACTTTATTATTGACAGACCTATGTCTGCCAGGCCATCAGATAAAGTTTATCTATCATGTAAACCACTGGATGTATATAATTTCAGTGTCTTCTAACCCTCCTTCTTAAAGGCACAAGTCTCATGCAAGTTGTAGTTGCAATCTAGTTATAACATCCACTCACACCTATAATGTTTTAAAACCATGTTGCATGATTACAATGGGCAGTGTTTGTTCCGATCATTTTAGCTGACAAGATACCTCAAGTTCAAAGAAATTGATCAAAGTCAGTTCTAGTGAAAATGAAAACCAGTGCATGCATGCTCTGACATCTCAAGGCTGACCGCTGCAGTTTTGTATCGTTTAACTCGGAGCAAAATGTCAGAACCATCATGCTTCCTTGTTTTAGTTTAGCAGCACAATAACCTGAGGGACTTCTATAGTAGCTGTGCAAACAACTCCACAAGATTCACTTGAGATTTCCATCTGTAATTACTTACAGTAAGCTGTCTCTCATGTATCATTTGAAGCCTCATTTCTCAGAGCAAATGTTATTGTGGGCGAGAATGTGCAGTCAAAACAGAGGCCCTGTTTTCTTACAGTGGAGCTCAACCAGTAGTCAGAAACAGAGCTTCGCTGAGGGTGTGAGTGGGAGTTCATTCAATCACAGCAGGGCATACATGAGGTATTACCATCAGTAATGGCAGCAGCAGCAATGGTGTGCTGCTGTACAAGCTCCTCACTCATCTACCTCCTGTGGTATTATGATGATGGGTAATACACTTCGTCGTACTGCGACTGAGCAGCCAAAGGTGCAGTGTTCTAAACAGAGGGTACAGTCGCTGAAACTGATGAACCAACCCTTTCTGAGCCGAATTAACCACTAAACCACTCAGCGCTCAGAAAAACAGCTGCTGGTGAACATTAAAGATCTTGCTTCTACCTGTGCTTTTGTGGCTGTTAACAAGCGTCACTGACTTCCTGTTCCTGTTTAACCAACAAGTGCTAAGAAGTAATTGTGGATTAAAAAAACCCACACATTTCACACAATACTTGAAATAACTTGTGTACTTAAGATTTTGTGGATGACAATGTCAGTCTGTCTGTTGGTTAGTCAGCCCAACACTTCGGTCCAACCTAAAATATCTTAACAGTCACAGGATGGATTCCCATAGCAATCTGTACAGTCACATATGATGTCACCAAATTCTTTCACAGCTAATGAAATTTCCATTAACCACAGCTGTTATTTGTGTTATGCTATTTGCTAAATGTTTGCATGTTGACGCCCTAAATTAAGTTGACCATGGTGAGTGCTATCTGCTCATCATCAGAATGTAAGTATTGTCATTGTAAACATTTTAACATGAAAACGTCACGGTTAATCTGAAAGCACCACTTTGCCTTTGTAGAGGTGCTGCAGGCCTATAGGCTCTGAGTCATATCCTTTCAGTGTTTTATGATGATGAAGTGCTAAGATGAGCGCATGGCAACAAAGAAAATATGAGCTAAAGCTTCATCAGCAATGATGACTTTAGGACTCAAAATTTCCAACAGTGATAACATCTTTTGTGGGCTGAACCTGTGGCAAAAAGTGATAGACAGTGGTGAAAAAAGAATGGACTATGTAGATCCCCACTGTTAGTCTTCAGTCATTAGGCCTACGTTGTTATGCCTATGACATTATGTGTTGTCAAGGTTGTTCTCAGTCATCACACCACAGATACAATGTTTACCCATTCATCCATTATATGATTGTATACATACTGAGTGATAAGATATTGGACGATGATGATGATGATGATGATGACGATGATGAGAAACAGTTTTGTTTACATGCTTTTTCTGCTTGTTACTAACATTGATCAATAGCATTTATCCTTATCAAATAGAGAACTGCAGCTCTGTGGTGGCTGCTGATACTCACTTATGGTTAGATGATTCATTTGATTTAACTTTTGTGCAATGAACAGTGGAGCTGTCATCAGTCCAGTCTGTCCACCTTGGTTTTTTCCTATTCTAACATCTAACTACATAACAAAGCATTTTGTTCCCTTCTTCTTGGGATCACACTCATTTCCCTCTAGCTGTTTTTCTGCCACCATAATGTGCTCACAGGAGCAGTGTAATTGTGTTGTCTGCTTCATACACAAGATGATACTTGTTATGCATG
This sequence comes from Caranx ignobilis, assembly GCA_021432705.1. Classification (NCBI taxonomy): domain Eukaryota; kingdom Metazoa; phylum Chordata; class Actinopteri; order Carangiformes; family Carangidae; genus Caranx; species Caranx ignobilis. The sequence continues at coordinate 5,603,571 of MU269986.1, forward strand.
CAAAACAGGACAGTTAGTAGATTGTGGTACTGATTCAACAAGAATATGTTGAGTTATCTAAATATGTAATTGAGTACAGTTGTGTTAAGGGTACCATTATATATATGTATGGTTCAGTTGGAGATGAGTGTGGTTAAATTATGGTCACACTCTAAAGGCTGTACTAACTACATACTCGTCTGACATAGTTTTTTATAGTCCGCTCTTTTACTGTACTGCCAGGCAAACAAAACAAACTATTTGTTTTAGATCCACAACCCCCCTGTTTAACTCATCCATTCATATTTCCCCTCATTAGAGATATTTCATAACCAAATCTTCACTTTTCTATGCCTTTTAGATCTAAAGAATGTAGTATCTTTCACAAAGTGTAACTCACAGTTTACTAAATTTACCCAGCAGCAAGACATGAGAAAGCATTTGCAGGAACTTAATCAAAGGAAAAACCTTCAGTCTCACTGTGGATGAGACAAGTGTGACTGATTGTGTTCCAGGCGAGAGTTCAAACAGCGCTGTGACATGATGTTTCTCATTTCAATGTGAAATGGATCAATATTGTTCCAACATCTAACATATGGTGTGTGTTGGTTGGAAGCTTACAGGAAACCGTAGGCCTACAGGCCACCCTCAGATTTTTTCGATCAGTCAGGACAGACTGTATGAGGACTTAAACCATCTCTGGGAGAGATGACATTCATTCTGCATCTTGCCTGAATATTATTTGAGGACCAGTCATAATTTCCACATGATATAGCAACATGAATGAGTCTTTCTAACTGTTGTAAGTAAGCAGGGCCTTGCTCTTCCACATCTTTCATGAGGAAGTGGTAAAGGGTAGATTTCCTGTCACTAGCTGTGTTGAAACCGGAAATGGTGACATGATCCACCCCCAAATGTTAGGTGACTGTTTACTTTGACGATATTGTCACAGTTTAATGGCTTAAAAACCCAATTTTCAAAATCTAGTGTGATATTTACGAATATCATATTCTACATCAGGGCTAAACAAAACAGAACAGTTATAAACTTGAAAATACACAACTTGATACAAAATTGATATGTTCTCATTATTTAGGAAAATCTATTACTACTCATTAAACATTCAGCCACTCCCTAAGTTATTTTTGTCTCTTCTTCCTGCAGCGTCATGCTTTATTTTTGTCCTGACAATGGCTAAATAATACAACAGGTTTCAAACAACACAAGTGTGACCCTAGTCCACATCACTCTTTTGCTCACTAATGACCACACAGAGCACATTAACATGCAAATGCATAATAACACTTTCAAGTTCAACTTCACTTTTGTTCACACCAGAGAAAAAATAAATACTGTTAACCAACAAGTCGCTCAGCGGTGGACAGTAAGAAAGTGCATTTAGGTTATACAGTGCTGCAGCTAGGTATCAGTACTTTTAAGTATTACTTTTGACTTCTCATACTTGAAGATAAATATTGTTGGTTTCATCTCTCACACAGTGAAAGAAAGTGGAGAGGATGTTGCTTTTGGTCAGATCTTAAAGTAAAAACAGGTGTCTGCTGATGGAGGCCAGAGCTAAAAGAGTAAAGTAAAACCACTGTGCATTAATTGATCATCAAATGGCATGTGGTCCACTCATCACGTGGAGCATTACACTTAGGAAAGCATTACACTTGAATTCATTCCTCCATCTGTGGGTGTGACATTTGATGAAATGAGAAACCACAGAGGAGGTGTGAGAGGTGTAGGCTAAATTGTGGTCATTACACTGAAGGAGTGCACTGAGTTGCATAGGCACCACTGTGTAGCCTACCATGTCTGCCCATTACGCATGAAGCTACATCCAGGGGGCAGTGAGCTCATCTTACCATAAATAGGCCTACAGGAAACAGCTAGCATAGCTCTGTCCCAATGTAACACAATCAAACTTCAGTTTAACATGTTGGTGAAGATTAGTGGAGCTTGTAGGTAGTTTGGGCGGTTTTCCTGTCTTTATGCTATGCTAATTTATGCTAACCAGCTAGCTTACTCTGGCTTGATACTTAGCATACACATGAGAATCAATAGGCTCTCATCGAATCTCAGCAAGAAGGTGAAAAGGTGTAATTCTCTAAATGTGCAATGAGGCCTGACTAAAAATTTAAACATTAAAAAATAAAAAAAAAACAAGAACATCTTTGGCTGAAGGTGGTGAGGTTGACATGGATCTGTTGTGAAATCATGCAGAAGATTTTTATCAGCAACTTTGGAGAACCTTTGCAGCTGGAAGTGGGAGACCAGCATGACTAACTGAATTCGATAGAGCTGATAGTGACGTATTATAGTGCTCCTTTTCCTTTTTAATCACACAAGTTTCTACATGTTTCTAAGTGCATTTAGTTTGTGAACTAATGATATTCACATTTGTAGGGATGAAGGGAAACTGTCACAAAGACAGATCACGGCCTTTTGACACCATCACTGTTTTCTTTCTAGAAACAGCTCAGAAATATGTGATTTGTCAGCACTAGTAAATATTATTGGAAACACTTGGGCATGAAATCTGGCAACCCACCAAACTCTCACAAAGCATTGTGAAAACACAACACTGTACTTGACTGCACTATAGTGAATACCGCTGCTCTGGTATTCGCTGAAATAAAAATACAGCATGCAAGTGACTTTTGCTTCCCTCTTGAAACCATTCCTCCCACCCCTCCCAGAATAATCTCAAATATATGTTTCAGCCTTTTATATAAGTCTGCACATGTGGAACTCAAGCTTCAGGCAAGAAAATGGAAGCCAGACAAAAACTCTGAGCTGAGTTGCTGTATCAAAGCGCGGCATGTTTACCATAATCTACAGAAACTACCCACTGTTAGCCCCATCATATACTAACTATAGACTACTACACTTGTGTGTTATGCAGGTGATAGTTACTTAGTTAAAGTTAGTTAAAGTTTATTTGCCATTTGTACATTGTAAGGGTACACAGGAATTCTTGTACAGTGGGCTTGGGGCTTATGCAGGTGTGTTTGCAGAACTGGATTTACTCCTCTATTAAGTCAACAAATTAGGGAGCAGCAGCAGAAACTAAGTGCTGGGGGGCATAAAAATCACAGATTTAAAGTTGGATCCAATATGAAAATCCCTGCGAGTCACTCTACAGTCAGTATAAACATATTCTGCAGTGTTTTCTTGCTTGACAACACCTTAATGGTTTCCATCATCTCAAATGCACATGTTTGATGACACATTACGTATATATGTAATGAAGTCCATTTTCGCAATGATTTAATCTCATCTCTAAAAGCCAAATGTGCAAAATGTTCCTACAATCAGAGACAAACTGACAGCACAATTAGCTTTAAAATAAGAGACCAACCCAATCGGTTTTCTGTGGTTACTGAGTCATACAACAGCCTGGCATTAGGAGCGGGGTCCACCCTGTTGGAAAGCAGCTAACCAACACTCATAGTGAAACATGTCTAATGACCGTGCTGTCCCTGTACAGAACCCTAATTAAGCCTTATCTCATGAGAACAGTGAGATCTGAGGTGACAGTGACAGTTTTGTGCAATTTCTTTGAATGTTTTTACAAAATATGACAAAGACTGAATCACAAAGGAGGCTTTAAATCACAAACTCTGACGGGATGTGTAAGATTTGATCTGTTTTCTGGACATTATCTGTCAAGTCTGTCTAGTTCGAAGTAGATCTGCTCTAACAAGCGGTGCTATCAAATGAAACCACAAAGAGAAGTCAGCGTTGACGTTCATGGGTGTTGACCGTTAACTGAATGCACTACATCCAACACAAGAAGCTGTGACTCACCTTTACAAATGTTTTAATCCTTGTTTCACCGGTTAGTTTCAGGACAGCCGCGTCATGGACGTCAGATTTCTTAAAAATATTGTTCTCTAATAAAGTTCAGCACCAAAAATCAGTCACATGCAGGCAGATTTGGGTGTACTGATGTGGATTGCATCTGGCCCTCTGACTGTTGACTTGTTCCTGCTTAATGCGGAAGTTCAGGTCTGGACCTGTCATAGCATTCCTGTTCAGAGCTCAACACTTTCACAATAGTCTTGTCTAGGCGGCACTGGGCCGGCCCCCTTCCTTTTGACAGTGCTCCTTATCTTCACTGTACAGTGAACTGCAACTGTTTCACAGCTTGGATCAGAGACACCGGGGGGGGGGACTCAAGAATAGTCAAAGTCATGCTGTGACTACCAGTCGAGAGCACGGTGGTGACTGACAACCACTTGGGTACATGATGAAGTTTGAGGAGAAAAGAGAGGGAAAAAGTTTTGTGGGGATCGACAGAACGGCTGAATCAGCACAAGGAATGTGACGCGCGCGGTTAATAATTCACCTCGCTGAAGCTGATTTACAGCAGGTCTTTAGACAGGAGTGGTAATGTGGCAGGACGTCAGAGCAGAAATACAGAAAACACACACCGTCTGCAACACAAGCTCTCATGTACTCTCAACCTTTTTTCCTTTTCCTTCACTGAAAATCAGGGTGGGGGGGATATCTCAAGACACTGGTGTGGTGCAATAAGGTCATTTATCTTCAGGGGGGAGGGGGCGGAGGGGGTGAGGAGAGTCAAGCTGTCAAGGTATGAATAGCCTCCGGCTCTTATCTGACCATGCAGACACAGATAGCTCTATTTATTTGCATTTCTCCTTGAGTCAACCTGGGAGGCCAAAAGACAAGATTTCACATCTTTTTGTAATCTCTTTTTAGCTCCCAGGGATTGTTCATGCAGTTCAACAGAAAATGTGTCAAAACATTAGGATACAGAGGTCAAAAGGTGTCAAGGAATGAGCGTCACGATGCAAAATTATGCTCGGAAGAACAACTCCTCCTCTTTTTTCATGGTAAATATTAGTCACCATTTGCATGATTTTGCTATTATTAGCACCTCTGTGCCCTATTTTCCCTCAAGACTCGCCCCGGCTCCAGTGGGAGAGGCGGACCACCCTCTCTGTGGCAAAATCCTGTCATCACACAGTGAGGCCGAGCAGCATGGGGGGAAACCAAATAACCTTGAACGCGCTCAAGAGCCTTTCATGGCTCGTGATGTATTAAACAAACACTCGGGGTACAGGCATGTGTCCCAACCACCCTCATTTCCTCCCTCTCTCAGGGGTTGACAAACAGATGGACACCAAAGGCCGCCTCCGAGCATCTCCCAAACATGAGCGCGCCGGTGCCTCGGAGAACATTTCTCAAATAAATACACTGATTAACGGTTGTGGAGTTCAGCAGCAAAGAGTGGGGTGATTTTTTTTCTTTTTTGTCTCTTTGTTGTGTCTTTGCAGTCACTCCTCAGCCACTGAGGGTGGTCCATGCAGCAGAGTGGATGCTGATAAGGTTTTTGCCGTTGCATGTTACAGCTCATACATCACAGCACAGAGTCAGGAAAATGTAATAGACCGTTATTGTTAGTATTAGCTTATCAAATTCTGTGCATTTAAAGCAACATAGGAACTGGCTGTAAAACAAAGAGCAGTCTGTTGGTTTCAAAGCCCAGATGGTAAGGTGTGGGACACGACGGAGGGCATATTTTTAAACCATTATTCTCTGTCATGTTAAATCTGAGTGCTCCAACACACCTCTAAATACCTTTCTCGGGCTTCGGCCGTAAAAGAAAATGGGGTGATAATGACAAAACCAGTGGACACCTTGCAAAACGATATAGAGCGTTTGTTAAATGTAATACTGCAGAGGACAGACTGTCACTATGATGATGTGAAAAGTGAGGCATACTACAGGAGTGTTGCAGTGCCCTCTGTTTGTACTCTGCCGTACTGTACTGTACATGCCAAACTCTATTGAACTCAGTGGGTGGTGTGGAGCAGTTTACGCTACCAGCCTGCACTGCTTACTTCTTTGTGGTGCAATAATCCACACTGCAAGTTTATACATCAGTGAAATCACAGCCAATTAGCGGGATGTTTTTGTATGCACAGAGCTGATTTTTGTTCCTGTGAGTCCCCCGCTGCTGCTGCTGCTCTCTCCGGCCCGATCTGTTTGCCAACAGATTCCGACAAACAAGGAGACTGAGGTTTGTTTTTATTAATGTGAGTCAAACTCGGCTCAATGTGGAAGATCCTCTCTGCCAGGAAAATAAAAAAACTGGAAGAAAACTTGCCTCGTGACTCGTGAGTGGAAATAACGAGCTGTAATGATAAACAAAACTTATGGCATTAATGATGACGAATTTTGACCCAAAGAGGTCAAAGATAAGGAGAGAAGAAGTCAGAAGTGTAAGACCATCTCTTCTAACTATGAGACACTGTGAGTGATAATGATGATCAGTGTAAAGAAACAAAGCAATAAATATAGAAATGACTTACAAGATTAAATTTTGACAGAAAATACATGTAGTCTGATCTAAGAGACTCTAAAACACTGACTCATTACATACTAGATTACAGAATACAAACTTAAATTTGAGATAATAAATCACATTTATGGGTAAATTACTAAAGGATTAGACAGAATATATAAAAAAGACAAGTCTAAGGGGAAATTTATGACAAGATCTGATGAGTCAAGAATCAGAGATGCATCAAAACTATTTGATTAATATTAAGACATAACTCATCAAAAGGCTAAATTATTACATAAAGTACAAAATGTGATTTAATATGCTAAGTAAAATCAAAAAGCTGTATTGTCGTGGCCATCATTTTAAACTTGTAAGTAGTATGGCAGTAAGTGATTTCCATACCAGCCTGACTGAACTAATCCAACAGTCCCACCACCTCAGATAACCCACCGCTGGACGTGTGGTTAAGCAGAAGCACTAAAATAAGAGCGAAGGAGAGGAGAGGGTCCAAAAAAAACAGCTGTGGGTTTCACATTCCTGACTCCCACCACAGGTCTCTTCAACAACAGTTTGACCTCTGCTGGCTTTGTCTATAAAGAGGGGCGCTCGGTGTTGACAAGGCCAGTATAACACCAAGAAGCTGCTGGGGTTGAGGACCGGCAGCTGTCCCAACATCCACACTGAGCTGAACAAAAAAAAAAACTACCACCACTTTTTTTTTTCTTTCTTTTGCAACTGGGATGGCCTCAGGGTCAGAGTGAGAGTCAACAGTGAGTGAAATGACAAGTGACAGTCACTGGGAGAAAGATGACAGGATGGAGGAGAACGTCGGCTCATTGCTACAGTTTCCATGTTGCTGTTTTCTCTTCCAGCGTGAAGCCACCTTCACTTTATCCTCAACAGGGGGATTCCTGTAGGAGAATAGAGGGAAGGTGAAGGGTTAATTTGTGGCCGGGGAAACCTGATGCTAATTAAGTCTTTGGAATGCCACATACTGACATTGTAGTGCAGGAGCCCTCAGAGTGGGTCAGGCGTGGAGAGAGCCAGCAGTAATGCGTGTGTCTAATGTTTTTATTCCATACTGACAGTCGGGGAAAAGCCAGTCTCAGTCTCAGCAGAGCCTGGGGCTGAAGGTAATGCTCTGACAGAGGCTGCTCATCCACTCCCTCTCTGTCAAGTGGGATAAAGTTTGTTTTGGAGACTATATGTTTTTTTTCCCGGTTTGATTTTCTGAATTTGTGAGGGATTGTTTTTTTTTTTTTTTTGTCACATTTGGGAATCTGAAGCTGAGCTCGTGTTTTCTTCTTTTGCAGGTATAGAGGGAGATCAAAGTGATGCAAAAAATGGTTTTACTAACATCAGTGCTGTTGCTGCTGCTCTCCTCGGTGTCACTGCACAACACCGCGCAAGCTGTCGCAGAGATTTGCCGGGGGACGCACTGCTACGGAGGGGAAACCGGCGATCCAAGACCGTGCACCGGAGCGCACTGTCCCGGGGGCAGATCCTCCAGACCGCCGCGGCAGTTTAACCCGACCGCGCAGGGGAGAGCGGTGCATGCAGCGGGCGGCCAACACCACGCGTACCCGAGCTCTCCAAGAGCTGCGTCGGAAGCCTATCCGGCCGTGCAGCCGCCGCGCGGGCGGCACAGCGGCGACAGCGGCAGCGGCACGCGGATGAGGGCGCCTGAAGTTTTACCTGCAGGATGCACCGATGCGGACTGCGCTGCTCTTGTGAAACAATTTCAGCCCACAAATGACACCCGAGACTGTAGAGGGATCGAGTGCAGACTGCCCCTCAGGGTGCGACCGAAAGCTCGAGCAAAGTCCTGTGTGGGTGAGGGATGTCTGGCCGCCTCGGAGGAGAGCGTCTCCTCTGCCGCCAGCCAGCTTCCTCCTGTCCATCTGTCCGACAGAGCCGCGCAGTTTCTGGGAGATTTTCCGGAGTTTGGATATCCTTCGTCTGAACTTGGCGGCGCGCCCCTGGGTGTGCAGCTCACATGTGACATCAAGCCAGGTCTGCTATCTTCATCATCAGTGTCATCTAAAATTTTTACAGTTGTCTTTATAGGCTCATCTATCCCACTTCTCCCAAATGCCATTTATTGCATGCTGGAGGAGGACACACACTGTGCACAATTGCGCACCAGTGTAACCACACGCCCATTATTGACTTAAGCCCCCTGCCTCCCACCTGTGGTCAGCACAAGGGGATTATGGTCTGAAAGCAAAGGAAGACTCTGTTGACCTTCAGCCCAAAAAGATGATGTGCAGAGCAGCTAGAGTAGCTGAACTGGAAGAATGTCTCAGAGTCAATTGTCCAGAAAATTTAGAGTGCTTTGATGTTGATCCATATAGGAAACTTTCGGTGCACTTGCCATAGCTGGGCTGAGCAGCTGGGTCACTGGGTGTTCACACTTCGTGCCAGCAGTTTGCTGAAATCTGACTTCTGAATCAGACTTAATCTCATTTAATCACTTCCTCCACTGTGGTGTTTAACAGTAAGTCTGATCACATCTTTCACTCTGCATTATTCTCATCTTAGGTGAGAATGAAGTTCCCTCTGAGGACGCCCTCATCCTGCACCTCCAGCTGGCCAAGGGGCAGGAGAAGCTGGTGGAGGCCCTGCGAGCCCAGCAGATGGTCATCCGCGACCTGCAGCAGAAGCTCGCCGACCAACAGGAGGCGCTGTTGTCCCAGCAGCGCGAAATCTTGGACCAGCAGCGGCGCATGTACGAGCAGATGGACGTGGTGAAGGCCCAGTACGGCCTCCTCTCTGACACCGTCAAACAGGTCTCCTTCCAGGGCCTGCAAGGCGAGCTGCAGAGCTACTTCGAGAGCCACCTGGCCGGTCTGCAGAGCCAGGCCCGCAGCCACCTGCAGAAGTCCTACGCCGTTCACAAGATGGACATGGACTCAAAGGTGATGGATGCAGTCGGGGAGGCCAACTTCCCTCAGCCTCTGCTGGGATGCCCGTCACCATGTGGATCGGAGGAGTTCTGTGACTTTCAGAAGGACCCACCTCAGTGTGAGAAGTGCACCATGTGTCCACCAGGCTTCTTCCTGATCTCACAGTGCTCTCCTACTGCAGACCGAATGTGCCAGGTATATGTCCTTTAAAATACTGACTATGGTGCTTTAACAAAAAAGGGCTCAGTTTGAATTTGTCTTTATGATGCTGACATTAACTCTCCTGTATTGGCTTATTTTCAAATCAGATATCTATTTTGTGTGAACAAAAACAACCCACTGCAAACAAAAGTGGGAATAGGTTTCATCTGGTCTAGCCATGGTGCCAGTTGATGATATCAGTCAGTGGTTTTCCAACCTATGCCAGCAATGGCCAAACATAACAACAGCTGGTTTTAAGTGGAAATGTTGAATGATCTCATCTCTGATGGCTACAAACCTGCACAGATCTCAGTCTGCACCTGATATTATAAAGTTAATTCTTGAGGTAATGAACACCAGCATAAAAATATCAGCTGTGTGTAGTTTCCATGCATGAGCAATCGTATTGGTATCATTTTTCCAAAATACAGTCAAACTGATTGGAACTGAAATTAATATTCAAACTGCATGACGGTGATATGAATCTGTATGAATTACAGGACAGGGACGAATGCCTTGAATTACCAAACATTTGTGGAGAGAGAGTGAAGTGTCTCAACACTCCAGGTGAGTTTAAAACACTGCTGATAATAGACGGCAACTTTTCTGAACCAGTAAAACGATCATTATATCCTGGATCACGTCCACAGTCCTGTAAGAGCTTGTTTTTACACCTTGTTATCTCTGTCCTTGAACTGCCACAGGAGGGTTCAGGTGTCTCGGAGTCTCGGAGAGAGAAGCAGTGATGGGCTTGTGTGGCCACGACTACTTCTACAACCAGGAGCTGCAGGAGTGCCAGGCCTGCTCAGACTGTGATGGAGAGCCTGTCACTGCTCCCTGCACGGCCATCAGCGACTCTGTCTGCGGACAGGTTTCAGAGAGTCGGTTCTCACAGTCCTGGGCAGCGAACGTAGCGATTCCTTCTGCCAGGACGACCGGCAACCAAGTCTTCCCCGGGCTCCAGCTAAACATCCGAGGGAAGGAGAGCAGTGATTTACTGTCGAACGCGGCGGGGAAGGTGACCTTCCTGCAGCACGGCCTGGTGTGGTTGGATCATAACTTTGCAATAAAGCACAGCTGTAGGAACTTCCTTCAGGTGGGGATGACGCTCAACGGGAGCCAGGAGGAGGAGGGTCGTGACCTCAGTGGCGTTCGCATTGAGCAGCCTGATGGGAAGTACTTCCAGGGAGTCAGCGTCAGTAGCGGGGTGGAGGTCGAACCCAATCACACCTTCAGTCTGCTGCTGAAGAGTCCGAATCAACACTGCAACCAGAGCAAGGACATTCATGTGTACGACATCACCACTCCCGCTCTGAGCCTGTTCTGGTTGTCTCATGATACTGGCGCTGTTGCCATGACAGCACAGATGTCCCTGTTGGTGCACTATCAGAGCAGCTACCGACCAACCTTCCGCATCACCTCAGTGTCTGACCCGTATATGGTCAGCCTGTCCCATGACAACCGTGGTGTGCGCTTCACGGAGAGCGGCGTGGTGAAGTTTGTCCTCCAGCAGGCGCTGTACTCCATGGGCCACACCTGCATTCGGGAGGGCTTCTCCCTGATTGCGTACACTAACCACAACGGGACTGGTCAGGAGGTGATGCAGGCCTTCAAGACCGGCGTCAACTACAGAGACACCTCCATCACCCTCTCCGGTGCCGTGAGCGTGGACAGCGGAGACACGCTCAGCTTCGAGATCACGTCTCCGTCGCAGTGCAACATCCGTTATTTTGGGGACAGCACTGGGATCAGCATGCTGAGCCTTATCTGGATTCCCTCAGCGGTGTCCTCAGCTCTGACTGCTACCGTGTCCAGGACCGGTCTTCCCTTTGGAGCGGTCAGGAATAAACCTCTGTTGTTCCAGCAGATCAGCTCAGATACGCCGCAGGTTCATTTGGCTCGCTCTGGTGAGCCAGGCAACCGGAAGAACTTTATATTCCACGAGAAAGGGACCGCGAATATCGCCTTCAACCTGAAGCTGATCCACTCCTGTAATATAGTAAAACTCACTTTGCAGCGGGTGGGGGGTCCAGGTCAGAGCGGGCAGGGAGGTCCAGTGGCTCAGCAGGTGTCTGGATACATGCCTGAAGGGAGCGAGTGGGCCAGTATCGGGCTGAGGGCCTCATTTCAAGTCCAGAACGGCACAGCTGTGTATGTGACTCTGGACTGTATCCGAGGACGAGTAAACCAGATAACGCACGAGGGAGGCACTAATATATCAATCCTCTGGGTTGCAGTGTGATCCAAGAAAGAATGAATCCTCACAGAGCCAAAACGTCAGAAATGCATTTTGTGGGAATAAAGGACTTTTGCACAATATTGAATTGCAGAGCAGATTCAACAAGATACCAAAACAAGGGAGAGTACTGACAAATACTGAGGGACGTATTCATCTACTCCACATATGTTGTCATGTTATTGTTTTTAATGGATATTTCATCACCTGACTTTTATTGTTAAATCTCTTTGGGTGTGATTTACATGTTATAAGTACTGCTTTCGCTTGAAGTACTTCGGCTGGTTGAGCAGTGACCAATTCTACATGAAATGTGTAAGTGTGTGTGTGTGTGTGTGTGTGTATGTGTGTGTGTGTACTGTATGTCTGTGTGTACATATGTGTGTAGTTGTGCTAATACATTTAGTGTGTGTGTGTGTGTGTGTGTGTGTGTGTGTGTGTGAGTGTACACACACCTTGGCATGCCCACTTTTGCATATGAGTCTTTTAATATGTATATTCTTCCATCCCTGCATATATTTAACATACATCCTGTATGTAACAGACCTTTTGTATTTTATCATTAGGCTTAAAGCAGTACTGTTTGACATTTTGGGAAATAAGCTTATGTTTCATAGACAAGTATTTTCAATAGCCAGATAGCCTAGGCTAAGATAAACAGTGAAAACAAAGGGAAACAGCTAGCCTAGTGCCTCTAAATCTCACTACATATGCTGTATCTTGTTTTTTGTTGTTGTTGTTTTTATAACAAAAATACCCATCATCAGAAATATGTTGGACTCTTACAACAGCACTGGACAGATGCTACATTTTGGTTGTGTCGGCATCAAAATCCAACAAGGGTAAATGATGTTTAGCGGACTAATACCTCGCTTCATGTGTCAAGGTGGTGTCGTCGGCGGAGACATATGGAAGACACTTAACAACACAACCTAAAACTTAACAACCCACCTTCAATCAAATATCATCCTCTCAAGATATTTGTGGCCAGCTGCACACCTGCAGCCAACAGGTGGTTTTTTGCCGATTTATTTCTTGGCTGGGGCGAAGAGGAAAAAGAACTAACTCCTCCTGAAGAGGCACAATGTTGTGTTTACACAGTTTATTAAGGAAGAGGTTGAAATAATGAGCTGCAGGCTGGTGAGTCAGGCGAGCTGCTCCTCTGTGTCACCCCTCTTTGTGCAAAGCTAAGCTAAACACAGACATTTACCATGGTGTCGCTCGTCTTTGCGCCAAAGTAAACATATATCCCAAAATGTCAAACTTTTGTTTTGATGCTCGAGAGTTTGTTATGAAAGAATAATACACTAATGCAATGCAGTAAACTTCCACTTAGAAGGAGTTTTTGTACTTGATGATGTTTTTTGATGATATTTATTTGCCTTTTATACAACACAACTTTTGTATTTACGCTATGGAATGCATATATTTGTCAGACATGAGCAAAAGAGTGTATGTTAAAGCACTGAGGAGGCAGTGTTGATAATCCAGTACTTGCAGAGCCAGCCTCTATCATACACTTATTTGCACATGTATAACATAGTATTGTGGAATGTGCAAACATTTGTTATTCTTCGTCTGCCTATATACTACTCCTCTGTGAAGAGCTGCCCATGCATATCGTTGCTAATTGCCTCTGTGTGTGTTCTGTCCTCTAAACAATTAGGCATAATTAAGTGTTTCAGGAAGTTGGCAGTGAAACTCCTCAGCTCTACTCTCACTCCATTGTGTTTAATGATTTTCTCGATGTGTGTGTGTGGTTGAGTTCCCTGCACGTGTCTCGTGGAACGTCAATGCATGTATTCTCGTTCAACACCAAATAAAGTGTACATTTATTTTGCCAGAGAAGCTATTTCATTCCACTGGTTTTACTCTAAATAGAAGAAGAAGAAAGTTGACGCTAGGTGAGAATACAAGGATATAGGAGGTAAGATTTTCATGGTTTATCTGCAACAATCACAGATAATGGATATTGCACAGTGTTAATGGATAATTGCAGTTTATTAGTTTTATTTTATTAAGCATAATGTGCACCTGAAGAACTTCTTTCCTGCCACATCACTCAGCCTCTTTGCTTGAGTCCAATAGCATGACTATGATTTTATAGTGGACTTATGCATCATGATAATAAACATTTCATACTGAACACACATTATTTTCCATTAAGTTAAAGGGTAAAAGTTTAACATTCAGACGTTACTCATTTCCATTTAATCTCCAACATACTGAACCTATTTAACAGCAACCCTGCTCAGCAGCAGAGGTGCCAAAATTGCAGACATAATACCTGGAAAATCATACACTGTATTTTCCTCTCAATTGGTCTTAATCAAGTTCAAATTATTCTTCCATCTATTACCTATAGGAGAGCTGTTCTTTGGCTTAAACATAACAAATAGCCTGTGAGTCAATGAGAGGGAGACAGCAAAAAAAAAAAAAAAAGTCTGCTTGTGAGAAACAATCAAATGTTTCTGTCGGTTGCCTGAATTGAAAACAGGTGTTTCAGTGGAGCAGTGCTCCAGATGTCTGACGCTGTAGATCAAATGAGACCCACAGCACATGAAGAAGTTCAAACATCAGAGAGAGAGATGGGGACAGAGAAGCAGAGCAGAAGAGAAGAAAAAGAGGAGAGGGGCTGTACAAAAACCTTCTTTAAAGGTCCCAATAAATATTTAATATATTAACAACATTGAAACAAACGACTGCATGTAATGTGAAAGGGTTTGCTCATAGTTATGAAGCCACAGACTTACCACCAAACTTTGTTTGTCCCCCTTGGCTGTTTGCTTTTCAGTTACAGACTCTTTTTTGTGCTTTTTCTTCTGACAAATACCAGTGTCCTCGACCTCATTTCCAGCAGCCAGCTGTTTCCTGAAAAGAAAAGAAAAAACTTTAACAACAGCAAAAACAATAACAACAAACTTCTAGGCACACTCAGTGCAACCTGCCTAACACTAAATAACACAGAGACGAAGTTCACAATTAAGTGGTGAAGCTACAAAGTCAAACGTCAAGCAGTTATTACAAAACACACACTCGCTCTCAAATGGCAAACTTCAGCAGATACATTCTCATTCATTAGGAGGCATATGTTCCTGGGCACCTGGTGAATGTAAATCCAATTCAATCCGAAATTCAATGTGTTTGTCTCCGACAAAAGGAAAGTATCTGGCTCTGTAGTGGCCAAAATGCTTCACTTTTCATTTTGTCTGCTGTTTGAATAGAGAAAACAGGTGGTGTCTTTGTGCAGGTTGAGATACGTGCTCATCTTTCAGCATCAGATGCCACAGTGGACGTCGTCTTACCAGAGAAATTCAGATTTCAGACGTTCAATTGAAACATGTTGTGATGTTAAAAAAAACACACACACAAAAAAAAGGGGTGGCATGCAGTCTGAGGGACCGCAAACTTGCATGCTAGTGTATGTGTGGCAAAAAGCGGAGAGGCATCATTCATCACCACTGTGCATCTGTTGTGAGTTTATTTGCTTTGTGAGGGTTTTTGTGTTTGGAGTTCACTCAGTCACTGGCATGCGAGGAAGTTCCTCTAACAGAACAGGAATCTCTGATGACTCCAACAGCACAACTGTTTCAACAACTCATTTATCCAGCACGTGTAAAATTACTCTTCATATTTTTCTGAATGAGCACCTGCCTCATTAATTCATGTTTGCTGAAGAGAGGCTGCACCAGTAGATACATCAGTTGGCGGTGATTTGTGGTTGAGGTGAGCACCTTCCTAACCCCAACCTGGCCCCCGTCTGCTCCGATACTGCTGACTTAAAAAGGACAAAGCAGGACAGACTGACTTTAATCAGAAACGGATGTTACCGTAAGAGCCAAGGCCTCTTGTCTGCAGGGAAGTGTTTAGGCCATGCTGTCAGGTTTGATGCTGCAAACCTCCGCAATGTGTGTTTCAGTGGTGCGATACGGGGTGTGAAGAAAATCTGCGACAATGACGTTGATCACTTTACAAAAGATTAATGCTTTCTTCAGAGAATAAATCACGTCAATTTGGCAAAAGAAGGGAATTGAAACCATTTCACAGTTTGAAACGTCTTCATCCAGCGACACTGAATTATCCGGCTGTGATCTGTTAAGTTGAGTTAAAGTTTAGTACCAAGTTTTGTCTGTTGAATTGCCAACAATCAGCACTTTTTTTCAGATAAGTCTGGCCATGTTTTATTCTGAATTTTCATCTTTCTGTTATGCTGCAATGCCAAAAACCTAGATGGCAGGAAATCAAATGGAGTTCACTTTTTGCCTGACTGGAGGATATATTGTGCTCAAGGAAAAACTTGGAGACATTAGTGACTCAGCGAGACTCCAGATGAGGTCTGTAGATCTACCACTGGAGCTGAGAGACTTTCCAATCTGTCTGATTTTGGTGAGTGAGGTTTGTCTGATTACATGATCATGTTTATTAATGGACAATTGAAAGAGGTAATTCATTCATCAATATCTGTCAGTCTGTATCATGTAGTCATCTTCATGCTTTGGCCTAAGTGCTAATGTCTCCATGCTAATGTGCCAATGTCAACATGCTTATATTTTGTAAGTCTAATGTTCAGCGCGTTTTACTCAGCGTGGATTACTCTAAACTTAAGCACTGCATTATGGGTATTTTTCCATTTTGCACTTCTTACTTCTTATTTTATTTTGAAATGTTCTGTGTTTCATTTCTTCCTGTGGTCTCCTTCCTGTAGTTACCTCATGTTTCTTAGCCCACCTGGGTCTCGTTTCTCCCTTGTTTATTAAGCCTCTTGTGTTTTCCCTTTGTCTTTTGTCAGTTCGTCTTTGTGTAATAGTTTTCTGTCTTGGTTCCCAGTTTTACCCGTGGACTCTCCAGCTGTTTTTAGTTGTTTTGTGTTGCTTTTGTTTAAAGTTATTGAGTTACTTTTGTTTATTCTATCCTACTATGTCCTGTGTCTGCATTTGGGTCCCGTATAAACCTTAAATGAAAACACTGGACACATTTGAAGGTTTGGCCCGAATAACAGAATGAGATGCAAAAGTTCAGGGATCGCTGAAGGTATTACAGTTCATCCTCAGGGGAACATGAACATCTGCATTGAATTTGATTAAAAAATCCACTTTTAATCAGGTTAATTTCAATCAAGTTATGATATTTGATTCAAATGTCGACCTCATGGTCAGAGGATCAAACAATGTCAGAAGAGGTTATCCTCCTGGGACCATGAGCATGTATACAGAGCTGAATGGAAATCAATGCAGTAGTTGAAATCATTTCCAGAGTCGCGTCCTGTTCTTTGTTTCACTTTTAAGGTACTGCCTTTGGTTGGGTCCGTCTCTCTAACTGCTTGTTTCTCACTCATTTCATCACAAACACTCCATCATCCCTCATCTGTCGCAATCTCCTCCCCTCCTCCGTCCATCTGTGCCGGTGTTTCTCTCCTCATTAGAGCGGTTACTGATGCATGAGGGAATGAGCTGGCAGGTCAGTAGCCACAAACACAAGAGTGGGATTCATATTGAACAGCCTGTGAAAAGTTTCTCACTCTGACAAAGTGAAATAAGTTGCTGTGCTAAATCTCCTTTATGTTCCTAAGATTCCTATCACTGAACAGGAAGAAGAAACCCTGTAGAAAGAAAACAGAGTTTTAAACAAAACCTCCTTGCTGTAGGACAGTTTGGCCGAGAGAGACCTGTACCTGGCATTGAATATAATCATGCTGGACATGCTCTATGTCCCTTTTCCAGACTTGGCAAGGGCTCTGCATAGTTCCCTCCAGTGTCTGGTAAATTCCCTGATCACCAGGAATGCAGCATTTAATTTTCTTGTTCTTTAGCTGACCTTAATCATTTCTGCGTCAAGGGCAATCTGAAACTCCAGAGCCATGGGATCAGTCAGTCTGGGTGTGGAAATAAATACCTGTGTGTGTGTGTGTGTGTGTGTGTGTGTCTGTGCTTGTGTACAATCTACACACGTATATGTAAAAGGGAGAGAGACCTGTCTTGCTGTCTTCATGAAGAGGCCATTTAAAGCGCTGATGATGAATAATAGGTGGCTGACAGAGAGCGAGCGAGTCCCTCTGGTGTATATTTAAACGGCGGCGAGATGCTCTCTCACTCATATCAACTCCCCGGTGGTCTGTGAGGTTAATTGCTTTCTCCAGCAGGCGCTTACAGATTAACTATCTCACTGAATGCATCCATACAAATGACTCTCCATATACCACAATAAGTAGAGCTAAGGGCTGCGTGTGTGTGTGCTGCTTTGCAACAGAACATGGTGTATGCTTAGGTAGCAGGAAGGGTGCACAGCCAAGTCACAAGAGCTAATGAGTACGACTAACTTTGACCAATAAAGTGAGCTCAGCGGCCACATAGAAAACAAGACAGGCAGTGCTGCTGCAGTAAGAGGAGAGGGTGGAGCCCAGTTAACATGGATGTGGTGATTTGCAGGCGGAAAAAAAACAAGCTGCAGTAGATTTTGCTCAAACAAGTGGGCTTTTCTCTAACGTTATAACATCATTTGTGTGTGCTTTTCAAAACTGTTGCAAAAATTGATTTTACACAGTCATGGTTCATATTTAGTTCAGTTAAATGGGAACTATGCAAGTCCAGTCACATTTCCCCTGTTTTGCTAACCTCCTCCCGGCCATGTGCATTTGTATCAGAAAGCAATCCATGGAGCGCTGGATAACCTTATTATATACGATGTTATGATGTATATATTTGTGTAGTCTTTGTCATAAACAAGAGATTACTGGTTGCAGGGCGGGTGTCACAATGCTGCTGAGACGAGAGCTGGGACACCAGGTCGGAGGCTCTGATCTTGCATTGTTGGTTTTCGGCCAAGAGACACTAGATGGAAGGCAGAGAGCCTCCCTTACAAGTAACAAGTCACTTATTTAACCATCACAATTACTCTGAAGCTCTTTAATGAAGGTAAATATGTAGCATAGTCAAGGTAAAAATCCTGCATTGTTCCTCTGTAAGACACTGAATTGACTTGGGTAGACATCAAGATTTTGGTTCATTCAGGTTTTAGGAGATCTTTGTCGTCCTTGTGGAAACAGTAACCACTGTGCTACGGTCAGTAAAAGAATTATGAAATTGAAAAAATATGATTCAAACTGGAATAAACTGTAATTATCTTCTATATTTAGTTTTGGTCTCTTAAAACTGCAATAACACAACATGTGTTACATGTGTCTGCGTGTCTGTTTTTTCCTTACAAGGAGCTGCGTGCTGGAAACGAGACAATGACATCAGTGAGGGTGAACCAACCAACTTAGGTTTTGCAACATAAACCAAAACAATGAGCTGAAACGCTGAAATGTGAAATGCTTCACAGAGCGGGGTCTGCTGTTGATTCTCAGCGGGTCTGTCACTACAATAGGCCTCCTTTCACATGACACAGTCGTCGGATGATTCTTAGATTAAAAAATATTGATCGGAGCTTCTACGCCTTTTGACCACTAAACCAACAAATCCATGCTCGGTGACAAACTCCTGGCTGCGCTCTGAGAGAGAGACAGAAAAAAAAACAACTTCTGCTGTCAACCAAGCATGCGGCCTCTCCTCAGAGGTGACCAGGCTTTCATGTGTGAGCTGAGCAGTGTCAGAGTGAAACCAAACACTAACGGATGACCCACCAGGCTCTGGGCTGGCATTAGGGCAGAGCCAGAGTTCAGGCCGAGTACGACTCAAGAGGACTGCAAGGTGAGCGCCACCAATTCCAGCAGACACCAACATCTGGCTTGGCTTATGTACCTCACACACACACACAACGGTCTGTTTTCACGAAAAGCATGAGAATCCTTTTGGCCTTTCTGTCTAAATGCTTTGGTGAGCCCCTCTCAAGCCAGCCACCCTGATTTTACCATATGGTTGTGCTCGTAAATCACTGCCAAGCGTGAGAGAAGAGTAACTCTGCCGTCTTAAACTTTACGACATGTTTGCTACATTTCTCCTATCTGCATGCAGTGCGTTTGGACAGAGCAGATTTTCTCTTTCTTGTGTAATCACATGTAGGATTACAGTGCCGGGGCCTTACAAGGCCTGTGATGTATTCCACATGGTCCGGGTCACTGCAGACACTGAGCAGACCGTCCAGGTGACGCTGCTGATAAACTGCTCATGTGGGAACATCTCAGATCACTGAGAGAATGAAACATCGCCAGGTGAAATCTCAGAGAAATGCCAGACCTGTCCGTTGAATCATTTGTCGTATTATCCTTCGAGTTAGTTCTTGATCTGCGCGGGCAGTGATGAAAATATTTAGACACTGCGGAAGAGCGATTGGCTTGTCAGGGAGATAACGGCAGCAGAGAGCCCACAGAGGCCGCGTGTCAAGGTTGATTGAAATTAATTTGGAAGTCTCATGACAGAAGAATCTAAAAAGTGATGTCAAGAGTACACATAGGTAATTCCTTGATGATAATTAATGGAGGATGAGCTGACAAGTCATTTTGCCTCTGGGTAGCTCTGCAGCAAGGACATGGAGATCGTAAAAGCCCAGGTGAGCTGTATAAGAGGAATGAGCACATAATGACATGTGTGTGTGTAATGTGTGTCTGAGTTAATGTATGTTGTCTGTGCAGGTCATTACTTTAATGCTTATATTGTGAGGCACATATGCAACCTAACAGACTTAGGCATCTACTTCTTCTGAGATCATTTAAATGTATTTGCTTTGATTTCATTTTCATCTTTTGTGGTTCAGCTTTGTTAGATACCATGCCTTCGACCAAAACAACAAGTTAGAGCAAAACATAGGTCCACTGGTGACGCTGCTATGAAATTTTGCATGTGTTGCACATTGTTGTGTATTTACCTACCACCACAAAAAGGCCGGCTTGTCCCCTCACTTGTCTCATGAAGAAGAATCGCCTAGATCGTCAGGAAACCCCTGGGCCTGGTTTTTTAATGCCACCATCAGGTGAGAAGTCCTGCTTGTACACAAGAAATACTTCAGTGTTAAAGGTCAGATTGTAATAACATTCAATCATCCAGAGCCTAAAATATACTTTACAGGATACATCTCACCTGTTCAGTAAGCAGATAAGAGAGAACTTGCACATAAATATATATAAAAACCATAAAATATTCCCCAGATGTGCAAACAGCCACTGAGCTGTTGAGGAGGTTCACAGGAAAACATTGTAACATGGTAGCCAGGACGTGAAAAGAGCACGGCTACACAGGAAGAACATTAGGTACAGACGTCAACCACATTACATGCTATAATAATAATAACTACACCAGGCTCAACAGTGAGACGCTACTGACGTCTGTAGCTGTAAAGAGGCAGAGCTGCTTTTCCTCTCACTGCGCACTTTCTCTTATGGATTGATCAGGTGTTTGGAGGCTGATCAGAGCCTGGACTGGACCTCAACATGCAAACACGCTCACACCACCGTGTGGAAACAGTTAACTAACTGTGATTACTTGTCATATTTGAAACATCCAAAACCACCCTTTCCTCTGAGCGCCCGTCAGAGCCAGCTGATAGTGTGTGCACCCCAGATGTTTTGTTTAAAACACACATCCCACTCTCTTATCAGGGCGTTTTTTTAATGTCACTTCGATAAACAAATAGAGGATTTCTCTCTCTGATTGTGGGTCAAGTCTTTGTCAGACAGATGGTGGGTATTCCCATGTGATGGTTTCCTCTTTATCTGTGTGTGTGTGTGTGTGTGTGTGTGCGCAGAGGGAAAAGATGAGGTAAACCATCTGGGAGCCTTTCACATAGTTTGGGATGTCTTTTTTCATCGTTTCCTCTTTCAGTCAGACTTAAAAGGATGTTTGCAATCAGAAATGATTAAGAGGAAAATGTAAAAAATAACAATTCATTGAGACGATAATGGAAAGCCATTTTTATTTGCCAGAAATTCCAGCCACATTTGCTGTACACGCTTATTGTCAGGCAGGGGGAAAAAATGAAACAAGAAATACACTCCCTGTCGCTCTTTAAACACGAAACTGTGGGGGAGCAGTGCCACCTAGAGAGAAATCAGCCACCTACCAGTGATGCTGCTACAAAACACTGTATTCTTATTCTCAAAGGAGCTGCACACATGGTATTGTTCGCATCTGTTCTTTAAATATACATTCAACAACATCCCTGCACAGTGTAGCCAGTGGATGGATGAATAATGCATTATCTTTCATAAGGCATAAACCTGGCTTTAAACGCCATGAACATTATTAGAGGTATACCTGCAGGTAACTATACACAAACAGTGTGTTGTGCTTTTCATACTAAACCTAAACCACTCAGGGGTCAGAAAAATGTTACATAAATATGAACAATGCAGTGCTGACACATCCTCACCTTGTAGCGCTCGCTCTGAGCGCCACTTTTCATGTCCCACTTTTGCTGTTCAAGGACTTTTTCCCTCACCATGTTATGTAACTTGTTAAATGTTATTTCTGTTCATAAAAGACTGGGCTTCGTCCCAAGGAGACAGAAATGTATAAAGTGTTTTTTGGCCACTAGTGTGAAGCAATCGCGAAGAAGAAAAGACAGATTCGTTTGTTTTTGACAATATTTATTTCTATTTTCCCAAGAGTAACATAGAGTTCAGGACAAATGAATGTTTGAGAGAAGCCAGCACAGCAGTTTGCAGAGTATATGATTCAAAATTGCACCATATTCAGTGAAAATGAACTGCACTCTGAGTACTAGGGGTCTGAGGTGCTCTCATAAACAAACAATATTTCCTGTAAGCAAGAAACCAGGTCACGTTTTTTTCTTTACTCCTGCATTAGAAGGCTGACAACATCTGCATTAGACATGTTCTTAAACAATCAAACCCAGATCTTTTTTTTTTTTATCATTATTTTGCTTTCATACATCCCATAGAGTCTGGGGGCCTCAGTCAGACTAAATCAAAAGCTTTGACGCCAGCGGCACCATGACACGAGCCAACATACCGTCTCAGACACACAAACAGAACGACAGCGGGGTAGCCAAGAAACGGTCAAGAGGAAAGCGCCGGAGGACATATAACACGTTGTCACTGCTACCAGAGGCCGAAAGCGGGAAAAAGAGAAAGAGAGAAAAGGGGTCGTACAGGTGCAGAAGCAAGAGAAGAGCTTTCAGAGAGACATGCTGAGGGACTACACACATATAGATATAATACTCTACATTCTGAGCAGCGACAGTCTTCAAGCAGAAGAGAAAGACAGAGGATAGAGATAGTCAGATCAAGCGCAGAGAGGTATACAATGCTAGGCGAGGTTAGCATGCTGTGCGGCACGGAGAGAACTCTGACAGGAAGCCCAAGACACAGAGATCACACGTAAAGGCTAGAGCGACAGTGCACTAATCTACAGGCTAAGCTATACATTGGACACTAAAGCTAATTACAGTTGCTACACGTACTGTATATATGTATACATAAATATATATATAAGAGGATATAGAGGAGACTGTATATCAAACAAGCTGGATAGGCAAGGCATCGCATGCACGTGCAAAGGAAGCAAGTCTAGCAGCAGCAGCAAGAGATTCAAAATGTCTGGCTTTCCAAGACTACCACAGTGAGATTCCTTTGTCGCTGTGAAGACATCTGATGTTGTCTGTGTCACAGTGTGTGCGCCAGTTTGATTTAGGGCGAAGAAAAGCAATAAAAGTAGTTTCAACTTTTAAAATATTTGGCTACTCTCTGTCGGGATGTAAGACATTTAAACAAGAAGCTTCATTTAACAAACTGCCAAGAAAATAAATCAGACGCTTTCATCTTCCTTGATTCAAGACACATTCAGACCAAAGAGCTTAAGTTACATATTTTTTCCAGTAGAATTTTTTTTTTTTTAAAACATCAACTTATGAACAACCATTGGACATTGCACGTTATAGGTCATGTGTTATACTCTAAAGTGCACGACCTCCGCTTCGGGAGGAAAACTAGACAATACTGGCAAATTTATACTAAGGCAACACAGTTACAAACACGCTAAGGTACACGTTGGCACATACCGTCAAGTATCACTTGTGCACAAAAAAACACACAGGGCTTCAGAGTGGAGATGGCTTTGCATATTCATTTGAAAATCCAAACACCTGAGTCTCACTGTTTTGTCTCCAGTCGAATGTGAGACCCGCCAGTGTTTCAAGGTGAAATCTGTCAGTTTCTTTAAAGCCAGTCCCTGAAACGCATTTTCTTTAGCTAGAAGAGTCACAAACCAGACAAGAGTGTGTGACACATACACGCACACACACGCACACTCACACACATACATACATACATACAAAGAAAAAAAGCCTTTTTGGACTAACAGGATGAAAATACAAGTCATCTATATTGGAGATAGAGAAAATATGAATAACTTTACCTCACAAATAGTCTCTGGGTATATGTCTTATATACATGTATGTATACACAAAGATATGTACTTAGGACATCTTGAAATACTATTTACAATCTATGATCAAAAGTGATTGTACACTGACTGACCGTGTTGAGCAAATTGTGCTTTTCTAACTTGTTCTAGTGAAAATGCTACAGAACCTCTGTGTGTTCATCAGGGTTCACATTTATCAACTAATCTGCCTACACTGAGCATGATTTGACTTTTTTTTTTTGCTATCTACCGTGCATTTGGTCTGGAGACTTGATTATCATTAACTATTGTACTCTTGAATTCACCGTTCCTTTCTGATATTTTGCAGGGTTTACAGGTTGGACCCATACTCGAATATTGCTTGTGAATGAATTAAAGAAGGAATCTCAGTTGCAAATGCGAAGGGATGATCCTCCAACTCTTTCTCTCCCCGGGGATGATTTAGTGCAAGTGATGTCAGGTATACAGTAGCTGCAAATCAGGTGAAGTTCCTACTTCCAAAACAAAACAGTTATTGCCCCACTCCCGGTTTCTCAAGATCCTAGATCTTTCAGTAAGTGCTCATCAAAAAACATGGCCTCTTTGTGGAACTACAAATGAGAGGATTGCGAGTTATAATCCTTAAGGTTTCCGTCCTGGTTGATTTGGAGACACCTGCGGTTACTCATGGTAACAACAAGAGCATCTTGGTAATGGTGGAGACTAGTGGTCACAAGCAGTCCTGCAGGTGTTGTGATGCCCAGAGGTCCTTAACAGCTCTTCCCATTCACAATCACCAGATAATATCACAAAAGAAATGGCTGTGTTGAGAGATGAAACACATTTTCCTGAAGGCCAAAAACACAACAGCAAGAATTTGATCCCAAGGCTCAAAATAGACTTTCAGAGCCATATGAGCAAATTGTTTTGGTGAGGTGTGAATGAGGCGGCATATTGGAGCATGATAATCATCTCGCTTCACAGCGTGTTGCAGAGATGATGTCATTTTGTTGGCAGACCTGGAAGCTAGTTGGGAGTTTTGCAGAAATAAAAGTTCTATGACAAACAAAACTTTACGATAGACTCATCCCTGCGGCTCGCTGTAAATTACATGTATCGACCACTGGGGGCAGCAAACACACCTTGACCTGTCTTCTATCTATCGTGTGTTTCCAGTGAATTCTGTGTGAAGCTCAAAAGAAGTAATCGCATGCTCCAAAACCTTTTGACTGGTGCTTAAATGTAACAAAGACGGGGTTTGAAATGAAGAACATCTTAAGGATTATAATTGTAGTTTACCTCTGAGGCGGTGGTTATTCTCATTATGACGCGTAAAGCACACTCAGCACAGCTTGAAATATACAGCCTGGTTGGAAGTGGTGTCCATTTGATATCAGCATGTGACAACAAACAAAAGACTGAACAAGCGTTGAAGGCTGTGGAGAAGCACGATGGACCAGCTCACCATCATAAATGCTCTGAGTTCACTTCATCATGGAAACATCATCTCCACTCTGCTTTCTTTTCTTGCAAATTTTTCCATATCCACACAACAGCCTGCTCTGGTTGGGATGCTATTTTTAACATGTGCTGGTTTACTGTATGAGAATCTGTCCCGAATCACTGCTTGAAGGACGATGTGCAGATGTAAAGGCAGTTGATTAAGCTGAGGTAAGGTGAAGTGCTTCTCTTTTTTTGGAAACTTTTTTTTTTTACAGTTTTAAACCAGAAGATTAAAATTTAAAGTTACAATAGAACACAACCACATTTGGCACTTAACAACATACCCGGCAAATGAGAAATGATTTCAGAATAAACTCCTCATCCACCTATTGCACAAGCATTTCATATCACAAAAAGTACATATAAAGTCACGTCACTTACACTACTCTGGGATCTACTGCACTATAGGAAAAGCAGACAGAAGCACTTTTACATAGCTTTGGACCAGGCCAGTCCATGGAAAAGCTACAATACATAATATATGGATATATCTGTAGATCTTTTTTTCTCAAATATACTCTTAAATGTGTGACTTTGGAGGAAAGAGAGAGAAAAGAAAAGAAAAATTTTACCAGTACATTCACGACAAACAATTCATCCGTCAAGGGGGGGGGAGTACAGGAGGACGTGGTGAGACGAGTCTTATAGATCTTGGCCGAGTCGTTCGATCTCCTCAATAAGAAAGTCGATGTCCTCGAAGGTAGCAGCCGGGTTCGAGATCACCATGCGGAAAAAGTTGACCTTGTCCCCCTGCGGTTGGTAGCTGACCATGGTCGTCCCGTACTCCATCATCCTGGCTTTGATCACTGGGGCCACCTGGGAAAAAAAACATGTACAGCAGGAGTTAAAGCTGCTTCAGAGGAAACAACCAGACAGACTCTGTGATACAAAATACATGTGATATATAATGTAGGCGTATGGAATAAATATAATAAGAAACAGTTGCTTTGCTTTGCAGACTTTGAGAATTAGGAATTAGAATTAGGACTGGAGTGATTGATACCTAAAGTAATAGTACTTATACTTTGTTGGTGGTGGTGGTTTACAACATTAAATCTCATTGCATTCAGTTTATTCTGTCTTCTTGCTCAATTTTAACACTCGTTCTTCTTATAAATGAGCAAATAATTTGTGATTTCACATTGCAATGTGAATGTAAATATAACACTGTAGCAAAATGAGACTTGATCACATGACATTTGGTGGAAAATATACAATTTTCTGTGTATATTTATTGGGCCAGACAGTGATCAATAATCACTCTGCACTGTTTGTCCTAACTCAGTTTTTGCACTTCTAGCGTCAGCCTTTTTTCCTCCTCCAGGCTCTGCACTGGTCCCTTCCTCGCCTCAGATTATCAGTATGGAGCTGATCCATGTCGTCTGACGACTGTATCTGACACCAGTGGTGACTGCTGCTGCTGCTGCTGTTGCTCAGAGGTTATCTTCACGGAGAGCCGCAGTGACACTCATTTTATTTTGTGCTCAGCGGCGTCTTGATGGTGGTGTGGATTCTGCACTGTGATGAGCTGTGGCAGATTCAATTACAAGTTTGAACACTCACATGCACTGTTTGGACCAGCATTGAACTATGAGGACATTTTACAGAGGAAAGATATTTCAAAATAAGTGTCTTTGAAACATCCTTTTACAGCTGGTGAATTTTGGTCAACACTGGAACATAAAAAGCCAGTAAGAAATTGGAAACTTCCAGACTTGGTGCAGGATTGTGGCCCATAATCAACTTCATGCATATGCACATATGAATCAGTGAGTTAAGATGACACTTAACTGCAGCTTTGGCTTAAGGGCTTAACTTAACTGTGACTCAAATAATCTCAAAGTCCAGAATAATCTACAGAGAATTTTAATAATTGTGAGGATATCAAGTTGAAAAATTGGAGAAACTCTGAAAACTCCTGGGGGAACAGAAGCTGGCTCCAGTTTCAGTCTTACACAGTCAGTCATGTTTATAGGCTCGTGTCGATGTTGCAGCGCTGTGATGGTACTCTGTGCTTCTCATCACATAGCCACTCATTTCTTTTAGATGTCTTGCAGGTGTCCCTCTGCAGCTGTGGATTTTGGGAAAAAATCAATCAGCAGCTGCAGATTTTTTTTTTCCATTGAATCAGTCTTTCTGTTAGTTTTTCAGTTCCTTTTCCTTTTTCCCACTGGAAATCAAGAAGTTTTTACATCAAAGTGCTAATCTGGCAGTGTTACATCACTCCTCAGTCTCAGTAGAACGGTGTGTGTAAAAAAGATGTGGGTCCAACGCTCAGGCCAGTGAAGTGTAACCGTGGAGCTCCTTTAATCAGACTCCATCTCCTGTATTACCACAAAGATGGTGACGATTTAAAGGTTGATGGTTTTACAGAGGAACATCAGACAGAAGAGGAGAGTTCTTTGTGCGACTGGCACACACACCATCTGTTTGTCCTAATTGACAATTAGTGGGCCCCTGCTGCCGAGGGCCCCTCTGAGCGGCCTCACTCCCTCTAAGTCTGGCTGTCCACATCCTTCCTCTCTGATGGTCCTTTCTGCCTGTCACAGCAAAATCTTTTTTTTTTCTTTCTTTCTGCAAATCCTGCGTGTAAGTGAATGCGTGTCGTCCCTAATGAGCAGGACATGTAATGGTCAAGCTGGATAGAAATGAAAAGGCTTGCAGGGCACATGAAAGGTGTTTTGGTAGATACGGCAGCCAGGCTTCTTATCGCCGCTCACCCACCTTGTGCAAATGTTTCTTTCTCTCCTCTTTGTCCTCCATGTAGCGGATCCCAGGAGGGAGGTACCAGAAGCAGACGTTGGTGTGCTGAGGCTGAGGAGACACAGATGACGAGAAGTGAGAGGAGCAAACTGACAGAGAAACACCAAAACAGTGACGTGCGTGTGCCGGGCTGCGAAATGAAAACGTGTTTGTGACTTGGAGTGAAATCACATCATGATGGGATTTTGTGTTTTAGCATTAATTAATCTAAATTAAAACCTCTATGTGTGATAACTTGATGCCCCCCAGTGGTAATAGTGTAATCATCTGGAGTGCTTAATTTCCTATAAATAAAAACTCAAGCCATTAAAATAATCTGAGTGACACTATAACCACATGTATACTCAAGCCCGCTATAATTAAAAACAATATTATCTGGAAGTTTAAAGCTGCATTGATCAATATTTTTGATCTTAAAATGCATCACATGATGCAAAATGAGTCGCATCAGACTCTGTAGCTCTACTGATTTACAAAGTGTTTTAACTATTATTTTATTCTGCTTCTACAGCTGTAGCTTTAATGTTTTTGTGCTCATATCTGTGTATTTTAGCAGTGATGCAGCTTTAACCTAGAAATATAGACATCCCACAATCATACAACCTTCTATGCATCTTAAAAACATTAATAACATTGATTATATTTGCAAGGAAGGTTGTGAATAATGTGATGTAATGTATGAAGGGTGTTAATTATGTTGTATTGCAGACATCTCCACTTTTGTAATATACAGTATATTAATGTTTAATCATTCCATCCAGCTCCAGTCTCTGGACACAACACACTCTATGAAAACTATCTACATGTATTACATATAATACATATATATCATTACATGTACATATGCAGCACATACACATACCTGCAGACACAGCCATGTCATTTAAAGAGAAGTGAAGCAGTCCTTGCCTGAAATCCTACAGATTCCTCCCAGTCACAGAGTGCTACATGTGACAGGTGTCCATCCATTCCACCAAGCAGGAGCAGGGTTTGATTGGAAATAGCAATTCTCATCTCAGAGACAAAAATCCAGTGGGTGTTGGCGGCAGCAGACAGGTAGTCTGCTGTCTGATCCTCAGATACTCTGCGCGTCTGAAATCACCTCACAACTCTATTTTTTGGGCAATCCGAGGGCGAGCCGGAGCCGATCTGCCCGCCAGTGGGAAAGCATCCATTACCAACAGCTGACTGGAGATGCACACCAGCCTCTGTTATACCGCCGGGCTGGTTCCATGGCACTATATTCAACATCAGATTGATGTTAAGGCTTAATGGGCGCCGGAGAAAAGGGAACACCTGGGCTGATGCCCAGAGGACTTGGCTTTTTCCCCATCACCCTCTGGGTTATGATGCTCTTAGCCTTTTGTAGCTCAGCAGGAAAAACAATGAGCCTGGAGCCATTAAAGAGCGTTCACTACAAATGACTCTGGGTGTCCAAGCGCTCCTTTCATATAAGAGTTTTTAGCTTAATAACCCCGTCATCCCCGCATATGTTTTTGTTGTTGTAGATCTGCCTGGTGGAGGATATTTCAGACATCATGCTATTCATATGCAGATGAGCAATTACAGGCCGTTATGCTATTCATTAAACATAATAGCAGCACATTATACTGGCAGCCAGAGGTAAAAATGGCATTCATCCAACACAAAGCAAGAGCACCCTGCGTGCCAATCAAGTCACCCATAATGACACTGAGTACACTGAAGTGAAAGGAGCAACACGGACTAATGTTAGCCACTTTTCTCTGATTATGTGGATGTGGATGAATTATCCTTGTGCAGAGAGAGAGAGAGAGAAAGAGAGAGGAAAGTTGAATGTGAACGTACTTTCCCGTCAAAGACCATCTCGTATCCTTCTCGGTCCTTGATCTTGTTGTAGAGGTACTCGGACAGCTCCAGACACTTGTCAATCTGAGCCTCGAACCCAATGGTGCCCTGTTGAAGAAATCAGTCAGATCTGTTAAAGCTCTTTGTTTAACCTATAACATCTACACTAAGAGGAGAGGGTGTTTGTGCAATTTGTTATGTTAGAATTATAGCTAACAAGAGAGCTTGTGAAATATTCATCTTAAAGTCTCACATTTAGATTAAAAAAAAGCCCTGAAGGCATGTGGAAAAAAATGACTTGCAGCACCAAAATATGACACTTTTGCACATTGTAAAATTAGATTACATGTTTGCAATTTGCTGCCAGGTTATCACTGACAAGCTTCACTTGTTTGAACACAAAGGTTGATGTTCTCTCTTATATTCTCTTAAAAGCATGACTAACACCACTGACCACTTTACAAGAGCAGCTTTCCCTCACCTTGGCCCTCCACATGAGCCACAGCTTGAAGATGTCCACGTGGCGTCCACACTGCAGCGCCTTGTCTCCGGTGTCGTAGGAGAGGTCGTAGTGTTTGTCCTGCTGGAACAGGTAGCAGGCGTGCATCTGGTTGCAGTTCTGCATCAAACCCTGCGGGGAGGGAGCGAGGGATGGAGACTCGGTGATTACAGTGGAGATAATGAGCCATAAATTACATCAATAAAACCAAAAGGACACGTGAACTGTACTGCAATTATGAGTGTTGTTTAATGAGACACGGTCTCTACCTCCTCTCTGACCAGCAGGGCAGAGCACTGCAGAGGGACTGACATCATCTTGTGTGGGTTCCATGTTACTGAATTGGCTCTGCGGATTTAAAAAAAAAAAAAAAAGAAACAAAAGAAAAGAAAAACAACCATCATGCATCATCATTTCAGAGGCTTTCCTGCATCTTGAACAGCCTCTTATAAAGACACTTGCCTCTCCACTCCGTCCAGCTTCCACCTGTGTCTCCTGGACATGAGCAGACTTCCTCCCCACGCACCCTGACAGGACAGACAGAGGTTAATCACACATGTGCACACACTCTAAAAACAACTGGAAGGTCTAGTGTGATGATCAGTTTGCACATTTAGCACCATGTATCTTTTATTTAAGAGGTTGCCTTTATTTCTAATGAACCGTGAAGACAATACACTGTACAGAACATTTTGTGTTTAAAATTAAAACATGCCACTGCTCTCTGGTGGACCAGCTGTGTAATGACGATACTTATCATGTCACTTAGCAGCTGATGAATAAAGCCATACCTGCCAAATGACTGGTCTAGCATTATTCTTAAATCATCCATCTCAAATGTGATGGATGTTCTCTTCATAACCTGCAATCAAACGTTTTCTTTTTTAATGTCTAAATGCTGTCAGATGCTTTGGGGAAAATCACGTCTTTTCATGTGATGACAGAGTGATAACTACAGAGTGCGTGAGGATGATTGTTATGTCTCTCTTTTGCTTAGTCATGGTTACAACGTGAATCATTAGAAATCATGGACTAAAGAGAAAACCACAAGTTTGGCTGATGTGAGGATCCTCACTCTGAACAGTGATGCCACTGGCAGCTGTCAACACACAGACGTGTCAACAGGTCACAGAATGACTTCCTAGCTTCATACTTGCAGTTTAAAAAGGCCACAAAACACATGTGTACTGCAGAGCTGCATGGACACCAGCACATACACAGAAACGAGCAGCCAGTTCCACAGAAACTCTGAAAGTAGGATGTGTTTTTCCCCTCATCTTAGCAAAATGAGGAATGATAGACAAGGCCATCTATGGCTCTTAATAGATGTGTCCTCCTGTCAAGACTAAATCACCTTCATTAATAGATAGAGCTCCTTCAGTGAGGGAGGCCATGATGGCAAAGTCAGGGGAGGAGATGATTTACAGCCTCTGTTCCAGTTTTTCTAATCTCCAGTGTTAGATAGGGAATGGCTAGCTCCTATCTGGGTCAAATGAAAGCAGTTAGAGGCGAGACAGACATAATAGATTTGTCAAACTGGCTGGTGAGCTCTGTATTTGTGTGTGTTCCTTCACTAAAAACGCCTCCTGTGGTGAGATACAGTACGTGAGGAAATGTTTATGCAGATTTCTCTGTTTAAATTTCAGGTTATTATCATACTCACATCCACGTGCATCCAGATGTTGTACTTTTTGCAGATGTCAGAAATGGCGATGAGAGGGTCGAAGGCTCCGTATACTGTCGTTCCAGCGGTCGCGCTCACAAAGAAAGGAACGAAACCCTGCACGGGCACAGACAAACAAAAACATGAGAGCAGATGTAACAATGTCAGTATGTTTCCCAATCCCCTCATCAGCACTGTGGTTTCACTTCACTGAGCGCAGTAAGTTCAGAGCTGTATGAAGTTACAAATGTCATCACATTACCTTCTGTTTAGCCTCCAGTATTCTCCTCTCAAGGTCAGCTGGGATCAGTTTACCACTGTGAGAGGAAAAATCAATATTTAGTCGTGTACGGATTGTTGTTTGTGGATTCATCATGGTAAAAAAAAGTTGATTCACTTGAGGTAAAAATACCAAAACAACATAAAAATGCTCCATTACCATTTGAACTACTTCATTACAGATATATTATGAGCAAAATGTACTTCACTCTTCTGTTTAAAGTGAGTGATATATCGTTAGATATGACTTTATACTATTATATGATATATACTATTACATAAGCACATTACATGTCTTTCTCTTTGGTGGGAGCTGAATCTGCAAAGTAAATACAGTCGTGCCACAGCTACTAAATACTTAAGTAAAGCATGAAATTTCCATATTG
The DNA here is from genome assembly GCA_021432705.1 of Caranx ignobilis. Classification (NCBI taxonomy): domain Eukaryota; kingdom Metazoa; phylum Chordata; class Actinopteri; order Carangiformes; family Carangidae; genus Caranx; species Caranx ignobilis. The sequence continues at coordinate 5,636,428 of MU269986.1, forward strand.
ACTTCTGAAATGTTCCCTTTCATTTAAAAGGCTCAGATAAAAGTCCGTCTTTACCTTTCATCTGCTTTGATGCAGATCACACTCTCAGTCCCAATGCCAAGAGCCGCTGCACCTTTTTTGATTGAAAAATGGCTCTGAAAGATTTAAAAAAAAAGAAAAAAGAAAAAATGAAACACAGATGGGATTTTAATATCTGTTAAAAAAGAGCAGATCATAGTAAAAAGAAAAGTAAAATGTAGAAATATGTATTAATAATAATGGTGATGACGGGTTTGTGCGTGATTTAATAGCTTTTTGCTCGCAGCATCTTTCAAATGTCATTTAAAGATGAAGGAAGTGACACATGGATGACTGTAACGTGTCAGACACTCCAGTCTCCTTGTGTCTGTCTGTGTCTGACACACATAATGTCAGTGTAACTCAGCAGCACTGATGTTAAAGTCACTTAAAAAAAACAGACACATATCAAACCACAGCCACAGCTATGTGACATTTTCTGTTCTTCCTACACCGGGGTCAGAGTTCTTTGACTTCTTTGTTCAAACACTGATCAGTGTTTATTATCTGAACTGATGCAGCGTGCGCTGTGTGAAGCCTACGTGTTCGGATGTGAAGGCCACCAGTCTGGGAACAGATGACATTCCTTTCTCCTTCACTTCAGGGAACATCTTGAAGCGGGCCAGGAGCATGGCGTACATGTTGGAAATAGCACCACCTAGAGGACAGACAGGGCTCAGTGATCCACAGCACAGCCAGTCAGTCAAGTCAGTCAAGTCAGAGTAAGCCCACATCACAGCCCTAACTGGCTGAAGCCTCCTGGGAGTGACGCAGGGTTTTTAACACAGGCGTAGAGCGATGCAGAGTTTAAAGATGTGGGAGCAGGTTTTTAAAATAAGGAAACACAAAATAAAATCTTTTGTTTCTGGCGTATCAAGAGATGACACCACAATGCCACAGCCAATCACAGTCTGTCAATAAATTCTCCAACCACTGCTCCTCTTTGTCATGTGACAGCCAGGAACACATGGAAGAAATTAAAGGTTGTGGAGGGAGCAGGGAGTGGAGGGGGGGGCTTATAAGTTGGAAAAAGAAAATGATTTTATGCTAATTGGCTTTGAAATGAGTTCCATTTATATCATCAAAATGCAAATTGACACGTGACATTACAGCGCGCGCACACACACACACACACACACACACACACACAGGCAGTTCCATTTTCAGTGAAACACAGAGGGGGGTTGGTGGTGGTGGTGTTGAGTGGTGGCGGCGACGCCTTCACATACAAACATACAGTACGTACCAGGGGAGAAGATGCCATCTCCTCGGCCGTCGGGCCAGCCAATGATCTCCCTCATCTTCTTCAGAGTGACGTACTCCAGCAGCACAAAGACAGGAGCCACCTCATAGGTGAACCTGCAGTTACACAAGGGACATCACATAACATGGAGAGGTGTGGGCGGGGAGCGGTTACACAAAAATGCGCCATGACTCATCACTGAAAAATAGCCAATAAACTGACTTTCCTCTTTTTTTTTTTTTTTTACCCCCTCCTACAGCTTCAGGGCAGATTTAGAGATGAAATTGATGACAGATAAAAAAAGACACAATAAAAAATACACTTCTGTGCTAAAAATGTGGAATTATGGGTGATTTCTAAAGGAGAAAAGTAGCTTCTGGACAAAATGTACCTGCACACACAAAGACGTGTGACAGTTTTCTGGAGAACTACATTAATTTTCCCACATCCAGAGCCACATATATTACTCTCTATTGAACATTTTCATCATCACTGCTGCGGCTGTGTAAAAAGTACATTTCCCGTATGTGCCTCCTGGTATTTTTTTCTAGTAGTACATGGTGTATTAACTGCAGTCATTTAAAAAAAAAAAAAAAAAAAAACATACAAGTGTCAACATGAGGTTTCTATTGCAGTGTGTGACGGTTGCCAGGGCCGACGCTCCCTGAGTTTATCGTCCCAAAAACACACACAGAGAAATTAGCTCCAGATTAGTCTGAATTTAATTTCAGAGCTAATTTTCTCCCCTTGAATCCCCCATGGGGGAACAGAGGTGAGGAGGGAGGGATAAAAGGCAGAGATGGGAGGGGTGCAGTGGGGGGTAGAGGGGGAGGTGAGGGGTGGGGGGAGGGTGGGGTCTGTCTTTCATTTCACCCTTTTCATTTGCCATGATTGAGTGGAGAAAAAAAAAGAGAGAGAGAGGCCGCTATCAGCGGGTGCAGACACAGAGCAGAGAGCAGGCGGACGGGCCGGAAATGGAATTCATTGTCATTATCATTAAAAATCATGATGAAGCTGGCAGCACACTTACATGTTGGTGTTGGCCGTGGACGTTAGCCAATCGGCTGCCAGGCCGACCATGTCTAATCCTGTGGAGAGCTGATTGAAGTACCTGGGGTGGGCTGAATGAAAAAGAGCAAAGAAGAAAAAATAAATAAAATAAGGGTGAGAGGTGTGGGTGTTTTTTCTTTTTCTTTTCTAAATCATCTTGGTGTCAGGAAAATTGAAAAGTGCTTTTTCTGCAAAAGAAACTGTCATCATGGAAACGCTTTAATTAAAGGCTGGGAATGCAGCTGCAGTGAAATTTTAAATCATCTTGAGAAATGATGAGAAGGTCTGGTGCAACGTGGGTAATGTAGGAATTTAGTGTGAGGTAAACACACCTTCATTTTACAAGACAGACGGAGGAGCTGCTGCAGTGGATTATATATAGGAATGTGTTCATCAGACTCGTGATTGAATTTCTAATTTATTTTATATCAAATGTATTTGTTTCTGTTTTATTATGTGTCTCTTTAACTTGTCATATTGAACATTTAGGAGCAGAATATGAACATTGTCTCACGTCATTATGTAGCTGCAGATGAGTGTTGAAATAATTCAAATACCATTGAACAACTTCTCCTGAAGCTGCTCTATAAACACTTAATGACAATACAATAAAACACATCACAGTAATAATGAATCTGAGAGGCTATAAGCACAAAACACTAATAAATCTGCATAGTGTATAGTGTGTAAACCATTAAATAAATTGCTTACAGATTTGAAATAGAACAAAATGTTAGCAGTAGGATGAATATGTTTGTTTGTTTTCTGGGAGGTGAAGTGCTGGCTGTGCTGTAGCTGTAAATCTGCTCCTGCCTGTGTCAGTCAGCAGAGAATAATGGAGCCATGAAGGCAGGTTATTAGCCTATTATCTCCCACTTGGTCAACCAGATTTACTGCGCCACCGCCTTTATTGGTCTGATGGTCAGGAGGAGGAAAACAAGGACAACTTCCAGTCTGACTTTTTTTTTTTTTTTTTAAATGAGCATCATTTATCTTTTTTTTCTTACCTCCCTTAGAAAAAGAAAAAGGTTATTTTTCTCTTAGTTTCTTTGTTCTCTCTTTGTATAGTTTCTCAATCTAAAAATCATATGGGGACTTTTTTTTCTTGATTTATCTCTCACTGATTATGTCATAACTTACCCTAAAAAGATTTTATATGCTTATGTGCTGCTGTATACATCTCAGTATCTGTATACATTCATTTTAAATATTTAATATAATACAATATAAAGCTCCTGTTACATTTTAGACATATTTGACAGAGCAGGCCTTAGACTAGGCCCAGTTCACCTAAATGTTGCACCTTTAATTAATAATAATAACCTGAGAATATTTCCTAATAAACCAAACCATACATTATTACAGTGTATTTTACAGGTTTAAAATAAGTAGTTATATGTAGGCTACACAGACTCCAGTCAGCCCTGAGCTGCAGGATCCAGCTTCCAGCCGGATGAGAGATGAGAGCAGGCCTACCTGTCTTGATGGCGTATTTGAGAGTAGCGCGGCAGCTGATCAAGATATCATCCAGGGTGGCGGGCTCGTCCTGCAGCTCCCAGTTGTTCATCTGCAGCAGCTCGTTGGGGTAGTGAAAATCAATCACCTTGGTTTCCCGGTCGAAAGACTCCACGATGTAGGCCAGTAAAATATCCACCACCTCCTGCAGGAAGGTCATGGTTTTGGTGTCACCGTCCATGGCAGGTAACAGGTCTGAGGACCAACAGGGAGAAACATTAACAGTGAGAAGTAAAGAGTGACGTCGCAGGGCCTGGGCTCGTGCATCGGTGGGAATAAAAAGATGCTTTCACGCGGCATTAAAATGCAGATTCGCAGGCCACGAGTGGGATTCAGCAGAGGCACGAGCCTGCAGGCCCACAGCGCGAGACTCTGTGCTTCTGATTGTTTCTACGCCTCTGATGAGCGAAGTACACGCGTGTTTCCTGCTGAAGGTGACCTCTGTGAAAGGCTTTATAACACCACTCAGTCCACGCATAACCATCCCATCCACACAGGCACGTGCTCTCTGTCATCTGTCGTACGTTTTGATACTGTGGGAACGAATAAAGCGAGTTACACAGGAAGGTGCCATTTAAAACAACGGTACTGAATGAAAGCATCTTTAAAACGGTGACTTATGGGTGTGTTTTTTTTTTAAATTCTGATCGAAGGTCACACACGAGCTGATGAGTCCACTTGCACCGTGTGTTGGTGTGTACCTGTTGAATAGAGGTCGGAGAAGGCGACAGCAGCGGCTTTGGTGCAGTTGCAGGATTTGTTGCAGCCGCAGCTGGAGGCAGTCGTCTGCGGCGGCTGCTTGGCGGCCGACTCTCCGGCTTTCTCCACCTCCCCGACATTGAGCAGCGCTTTGGGAAACCACAAAAAAACACCATTATTATAACTATTATTATTATTATTATTATGACAAGAGAATAAAAAAAGCAGGAGCGTCTCCTGCCCTAACCCATACCCCCCGCCCCCTCTGGCTCCCCCTCCCTCCCTTACTGTGAACCAACATACCACATAATTTCGATCCAATTCCTCCGGATAATTTCTGGGCCGCCGCTTGGCACCAAGCCCTGGCTGGAGGAGAGACACAGGCAGAGGGAGAGGGGGGATAAATCAGATGAGCTCAGTCCAACTTTAAGATAGAAACATCATGCAACTTGGAATTAAAAGAAAAACACCCCCCGTGAGTGGGTTGTAAACAGAGCAGGCCTGCGTGCTTGAGATTCGATGGCAAAGAGAAAACCAGGGCACAGGCTGGAGACAATGCGCTGCGCCCGGTCCATCAAGACAAAAAGCCACTCACGCGTACTGGGGCTCTGACTCCCGGTATTGGCCCCCGTATTATCTCCGCCAAGAGACCAAAAACCCTGTGATGCCATTGTTGCCGGTAGTTAGGAGCTGCACGAGACACGGAGACCGACAGAGCCCATCCACACGCGTCGACCGGGAGCTGCTCAAAGCTGATGTGGTGCTGAATCTGACCAGACTGCTCAAGAGCCCGCCGAGCATCCGACACACGCGCGGTGCAGCCGGAGAGCCCCTTAGAATAAACCGTGTGTGTGTGTGTGTGAGTGTGTGTCTGAGTGTGTGTGAGTGAGAGAGAGTGAAGGTAAAAAAAAAAAAAAAAAAAAAAAAGATGAGGATTTTTAAAAATGAGTCCTTTTCCGTGAGCGCGTGTGCGCGCAGGCGTCCACAGGTGCACGAGGCATGAAGCGGCGTCTTCCCACAGAAATCCGCAGACGCTCGACTTGGAGCGGCGCACTCTTGTCAGCGCGTCCACGCAAAGCGCAGCCACTCTCCGCACTTCACAGAGGAGAGAGCAAAAAACAGGAGAGGCTGGAAGGTAGTCAGAGCAAGTTGAGGCTGCAAAAATATTAAAGAAAATAAACCTACATTAAAATGTCTGCCTTGTAGTTAAAAACGCGCTACATTTCAAAATAAAAGCGAAAAAGACGCGCAGAACGCAGGAGCGTGTTTGTGCTGGTTTTGTCTCCAGGAGCGGCGGAGAGCTTCAGCTGCTGCTAAATATGCAGCGCGCGGGCTGAGCCATGCCTAATTGCATCTAACCTAAATTTCACGTCACTGAAGAAATCCCGTCGTGATTCACTTTAGGTCATGACGAACTGCGTTGCGTCGTACGTCGTGACTCCATATACATGCAAACATCCCCAACATAAACCCACCCACCCCACCCTCACCCCCACCCCACGGCTGCATGCGCTGCTGCTGCTGCTGCTGCTGCTGGACTCCACTGCCTCCACGCAGACAGCGAAAGTCAACTAATTCATCTGGCCGGTAAATCGCAGCCCTATTTCTTGGAGACCGGCTGCTCTAATTGCCCGCCCCGGTGGAGGAGGCAGCGGGGCGGCGAGGAGGAGAGCGCGCGCACGGGTCCCCTCCCCGTCTCCCCCGTCAGTGCTGCTCCCTCTAAAAGTATTTTATCTCTCAGCACGTTTCATTTCCACTGCTTTAAGTTGTTCCTGCAAGTTGTTGTTGTTGTTGTTGCACACTCTGAAAGTGTTCCATTCATACACGTCATGAAACGCCTCTACATGGCCTGCTCCTGTGAACCTGCAGATCTGTGCATCAGCCCTGGTGTGGACATGTTGGATGCAGCAGGTCCACTGCCACATTGTGCACTGTTTATTTTTTTGTGTATGTGTATTCATGAACGCAGCCTCAGGCCATCAAAACTACACTGAGCCACATCTGCTATGATTCATGGAGGCAATCAGCACCAACCATGTAACGCCAAAAAGAATGATTAAAATAACCAGAGCCCTGTGGCAAAGCCATGATAAGATCTGTGGAGTTACAGTGGAGGTCTGGTTCCCTATAAAGGACCTCATATTAATATAATAATAAAGACTTAAAGTAAAGAGATTATGCTTTTGGAGATATTTTCATTATAATTTTATAAAAAAACAAAAAAAAAAACAGAACAATGTTCAGTCTTTCTGTATCGTCTCTTCTTACAGTTGCTGTGCTTTAGTTTTTTGTCTGTATTAATTTGGTTGTGTAGTTCATGTGTTTTTGGGCCAGTGTGTGCAGTCAGCCAAACATTCGCTGTGGGGGTTTCTTCTCTAAAATGCCACTTAAAGGTCAGAGGTTGAATCTCAAAGAAAAGATGATATGAGGAGGAATTACAGGACTGGCTGCATTAACGTGACACAGCTGCTTCTGTTTTACTCTCTTTGATATCTTGAATGTTGTTTTGCCTTCACAAAAATGAAATATTTTCAGCTAAAATGGCCGCCAGAGCAAAAATAAAAGCTTGAATATGAGTAAAGGAGGCTGGATCGTGGAGGCAGCTATGGTTAAATGTAAGACTAATGAAACATCCTAATCATCAATGTGATGATATTTTATTTTGAAATGAACAAAGAGGTGATCACAGCAGAGAGAACAGTGTACATTTACATGACAACCCTGGAGTCAGTGTTGATGAAGGCGTCTTTGCCTTCATCAAAACAGACTGAATGCAAAGAATGAAAGAGTCGGACCTGTATATTTACATGATCCAGTTTCATTATAAAATCATACCTGATATCTAAATATAGAATATGGACAAACCTCACAAAATGTTTGACAAGCCAAGAAAATAAACGGGAAGGAAGTCGATGCGGCAAAATAAGCAAAAAGTAGCAACGTCTAGTTTACAAATGACACAAATAAAAGCTTCATTTACAGAAAGCTTGAAGGGCGGAGCATTTCATTATTTACACGTATACCTCCATCCTGTCTATGCTGCATTAAATCAGTGCAGGCAGTGCCTTTTATCTTCCTACCTAAACAGTTCCAAAGGTTTTTAAAGAAGCGGTGATGGATCATGGGTCAGTTCTTATATAGTCTGCTATGATTTTTGAAAATCCAGTTCAGACTGTGCCAAGTGACTGAAAAAAATGAAGTTTGCTCCTGTGTTCAGTACTGTTTGATGAGCCTCCGTCTCTGTGAGGTCTTCCTCAGCAGGTGCCTGAAGTCGTACGGGTTCTCATCGGTGCGACTCTCTGTGGAAGGCATTCTGGGAACGGAGTGCCTGTCAACACACCGGGGGGAGAGGACAGAGAAATTCAGCACAGGGATTATGAGGAGATGGTTTGAGAGATGTGAATCAAAGATGAAGAGAAAGGAGATGAAAAGATTCATGTTTGGGAGAAACATTTCATATTGTTTATCATCTCCAGGAGTCATTTATCATGACCGTGGGCCTGTCTGATGCTGAGGCCAGACACTGAGAGAAACTAGACAGAATTCAGACTTGGATTTGTTGTTTTCTGTCCTCGAACCAACAGGAATGTGAAATCCATGTGTGGACTTTGTTGTGGTGGAAATGAAAGTTAAGTTGATATAGAGGTAACAGTAGGTTTTTTTTTTTTTTTACGAGGCAGCATTGTTAGCACCACGCCCAACCCCCTGAATAAAGTCTTTGTTCTCAGGTGACGAAAACTGCCAACTCGTTGTTCAAGTACCATCGATGTGTTTCATTCACAGTTTTCTGAGAACACCTGAAAATTTGTTTTTGTTGCCCCCTAGTGTTTGAAGGACTCACCTTTTTTCAGTGATATACAGGTGTAACCTAAGGTGTGGCGTAGACTGTTGGGGGTGGCTAACAGCAGGCTGAAGAGCAGTTCAGTCTGCTGCTCAGATTATTTTCATCTTCACTTTTTGTTTGATTCATCACCAGGTTGAAAAAGTTGATTCTATTTCTATGTGAAAAAAAAAACACATCTCAGTGTCAGGGGCCTCCTGGACGTAGATGATGTACCTGCCGTCGTCTGTGGGTTTTGGACGCTCTGGGTCGGTGACGGCCCTCTCTCTTGTCGGTCTGGCACCGGCTGGTCTCTGCTGGTCAGGCTGTCTCTTGTCCAGAGACTGTCTCCTGTCCATGGAGTGTCTCCTCTCAGGCATGCTGCTGGGTGACAGCTCCCCCGTGGATATGGACGGCTCAGACCTGCTGGTGGACAGGCCCCTGTAGTAGTGGTCGTCTACGTCCAGCAGCTTCCCTGCACTAAAGGACAAACAGAGGACATGGTGGACGTCAGCACACAGAGTCTTTGTATCAGTCATTATACTAACATGTCATAAACTTTGGCTTCTTCATGTCTGCTGAATTTTCTGCTCTTAAAACCAGCTTATACTCTAAGGACTAGTTGTGTGCAGCAGACTAAAGTTCTCAATTTCAGCCCCAATCCCAAACCAAAAAGCCTGATGGGCCGGGTTCAGGCCAACTATTCATACTAATTGGTTGGTTCAGGTTCAGGCTTTAAAGAAAAAAGAAAAGTCTGTGACACAGCAATGTGTGGACAGACAGTGATCAGCTGCACTCAGCCTGTCCCAGCCTTCCTCTACTTGTTATCAAAATGCATATTTGTGACCAATGGGAGAGAGAGGGGTCTCCGCTTCATGCCAGAACCATGGATGGCGCCGCTGTGTTTTTACCTGGGAGCAGCTAAGACTCTTTTTATCTTGACCAGTATTGTCATTTTGCTGATTTTCTATGCGGTACACAATTACAGCCTGCTTGTGGCATCGGGTGCGAGCCTGTTGGGCTCAGACTCATTATTATAGGTGATGATCTCGAGCAAGTCAGGCTCGGGCCTCAACTCACTCGGGTCAGGTCGGGTTTGGATTTTCAGGTTCCTTGAGAGCTCTACAGCAGACTGTGGTGACTTGAAGGAGACTGCTTCAAGGCAATATTGGGAGAAATGTGTACCAAGTGCCAGTTTGATCCTGCAATGTAGAAACTGATGAACACCACCAAACACCATGCCAGGCTGTCAATATTACTATCAAGCCAAAATACTACTAATAAAACAATGTAAATGTATTATGTATGTATTCATACTATATCAGAAATATCATTTTTTTGATGTCCAGAGAGGACTCTCCTGTGAGCATCTGTCTTGTTGGCAGTTGTTTGCCTCAGGTGTGGTCTGTATAAAGCTGTATTTTTGCCTCTGGTCTGTAAACACTCTGATAAATGGCAGCTTATCTTCTCCCTCAACAATTACTTAAAAGACAATATACAAAAAGAAAAAAAAAAACAGATCTGTTTGTCATCCTTCCATTTTCACCCTTTTCTGTGTTTCAGTCATAAACAAGCTGCTGGTTGAGGTCCTCACTCTCTGTGCAGTAGGCAGCTTTCCCTAAATGACTAAAAGGTCTCTGGTTGACTAAACATCCTAAAAGGTTTCTCTGGATGATACTGATGTTAAAGATAAAAGCTTTTTTGTGTGTTTATATCAATGTCATGATAGGATTTAATTTGTATTTGGTTGCCATGGACAGGTGGACTGTAGAAGTGAATTGCCCTCTTGGGACTAATAAAGGAATCTGAATCTGAATAATTTTCAATGTCTTCTTTTGTCCAGTTTATCTATTTGACAATTAGCTGACCACCAGTGTGGTGACATGTCCCAGAGGAGAAGCAGAATAGAAGATAAACTGCTGTAAACATTCGTTCATCAGACATTATAAATAGTCCATACAGACCTCCTCTCCGCTTCAGGGAGGTTGTTATGCTGAACTTTGCCTCTGACCTCTACAAAAACAGGAGTGAGAAAAAGGCTATTTCCACGCGGACATCAATGAGTCTCACACGGTGAGAGCTGCTATTGGAAATCAGTGTCTTTATGAGAACAGCGCGGCAGCATCAGAGGAATTGGCACTGTCCCATGAACTGATGATCTCACAACAGCACTGTGACGAGTCAGAGGCCTGACCTTATAACCACACACAATCATCAAGTTCTACACTCACAGTCACCCCACTGATGAATCATGATGAATGTGCCATTCAGAGGCTGAAATGAAAATTTCTTCCCGATTGTAATTATCTCCCTGTTCTCTGGGCCACTGGCTGAATTATGTCACTGACACAGTGATGACATTGGCTCCAATAACAGACTTTTATCAGCTGTTTTATACACAGAGCTGGATCAATACTGGATCAGAGGCTGCTCCTTAATCAATGTAGCCACTGGTGACATTTGTAGCCAGCTGATAATGCAGGTCAGTCATCATGCTGGTCCACACCCAGGGTCCTTAATCATTATAAGGATTTCAGAGATATTTTGTAGACATTCATGGTTTCCAGAGTAGTACGTAGAACACACCGTATGATATATGTATGTATAGTAAGCAGCATGGATTTGGAACATGGCTTCACTGTTGTATCTGCCCATGTAGGAATGTCATATAATCATATACAGTATGTCCTTATATTAAGAGTAATGTTGCCATTTCATCTACATTATTATAACATACTGTATATTCTGGACATTTATATTATATGTGAAATACCCAGAGTAAAATCTGTAAGTCTATAGGATTTGCTTAGGATAGGATGTTTACACTGCATGACACTGTCACCATTTTGTTGTGACCATTTATGCTAATGATATAGTCATATATGATGATATAAGTACAAGCCCAACATTAGACTGGAGCAGAATATAAAAGACATTTTTAAACTCTCTGTGCAACACATATATTTCATAGCCTGTCGTGAAACTACATTAAATTGCACTGACCATATGAAAATAAATAAACAAAAAACATAAACATGGTTTACAACGTACCTTCCCATATGGTTCTATACGATTTTGTTTGCCTGTTTTCCCACTATGGGAAACTGGTCAAGTCATCAAACTGTATATGATTCATACTCGGGATGGGAATCATCAGAGTCCCTGTAATACAATATTATCACAATATTTGTGTCTCAATACAATATTATTGTGATATTAAAAATATTGTAATATGCTGCGATATATTGTGTCTCAAAATGAAAACTTTGTCTTTTCTAATAAGATTCATAAGTTCGGATCAATAATTGACGTACATATACTAATACAACATTGCCATGTAAAATATCGCAATACTATGCTGTTTGGATCTTTTCCCCGCCCCTAACTGATACAAATATTATTAGGGCCTATTTTTCATCTTCCTCCCAAATTTCATGCCGTAACTTGTCCTACAACTCAAAGAGTTGTAGGACAAATTATATATCAAAACGTGCGGTTTGATTGGGAACAGTGTGCTATTACTTTTCTCGACAGAATACAAATTTTTCGCGACGTAAGATGAACATGTGTCTTTCTGATTAGCTCTACATAAACATACATACTGTATTTGTATGGGCTGGCAAAATCTGCCAATACATGTTTATATTTTCTATGTGTATTTAGTTGGTGTATTTTCAGTTGTGAAATCTGTAGTCAACCATTATTTCTTCTTTGTCTATTTAACTGTGGTTCAGCCCTCCCTCAGCAGCTGACACAGTGTTAGTTGAGAGGTTGGTTCATCCCTGGTTCACTGCTCACACTAACTACATATTTCTCCCCTTGCTTCATTTCCAACAAACTGCTGTAGCTACTATTGGAAGCATAAAAGACTTATTTTTCTGCTGGTGGAATTTAACTTATAATGCTTTAAATGGCAAATATAAATAGCTTCATGAGCTGAATCACTGTTATCACATCTTCCAGAGACAGAGCACAAACCACACATGGACAGTAAGTGATCACAGTTGTGATACTGGCACTAAAATTTCGATGTCTGTGGCACACACAGTCATTGCTTCCCTCCCCATTTCTCCCTCTGTATGTCTTCACTCCCATTTACTGTCATTACCTCCATCTTTTCTCCAGTTCTTGCTCCTCTAACCCCCCCACCATTTCCCATCTCCCATCATCCTCTGCTGTCAGCTTCAGCCAGAGATGCTATCTTTCCCGCTGACCTTCTCATCCTTAATGATGCATGTAAACTGCTCCTGTCCATCGCTGGCCTTATTTATCTGCTAACAAATTATTACCCTTGATGTTTGGAGCTGTGTGTGTGTCTGTATGTGTGTGAGTGTGTGTCTTCAGACTGTGGTGATGAAGTACTCTGGCCCCTAGTTGTTCAGCCAGCCCTATCAGTCTATCTTCACCTTCTCTCCTGGTGGGATTCTCACCTTGTGGCCTATAAGGCACATACATATGCATGAACACGCACACTTTTCAGTCCCTTTTTTTAGGAGACTCTGTCCTGCAGGTAAATTTAGCTATTCAACTCTGTAAATCATACAAGCCCTAACAGAACACCAGTGAAATACCACCATACAAAACAGCATTAAATTTCATTGAGCATACACAGCTACTGTAGCCCAGGTGAAAGATGAGGCTAATTAATTTCACTGAGGATGTGTGTAATGATGCAGGTCATTAAGTTTGCACCCAGACACTGTCCTTATGTTGGCACCGTCCTGCAGTCATTACTCTGGACCAGCAGGCAGCAGGCCAGGCTCTTAAAACATCTGTGACAGGTTCTTAAAATTAGGTTGAAATAGGAACTGGACACTTACCCCTGTTTCCTGGGCTTGCGTTTATCGTCCTGGACGGAGCGCTGGGTGCAGGACAGGACAGGTTAGTAACGACCAAACAAACACTGCTGATCTCTGTGTTCAGGTACAGACTGTACAAAACTATCTAGAACAGGTTTGAGCCCTAAGACTTTTCTTGGGGTGCTGTGACCCCATTCTTTGAGAAGATGCTCGTGTTCTGTCTATAGCATTTCTCAAGTCATAAAATATAACAAACTTTCAAATATTTGAAATAATTTTCTCTGTAACACGTGATAAAATTTATAAGACACCAATCAAGTAATCACTTTAGTTATGTTTTAAATCTATGAAAAGTTTAAAACATGGCACAATTATGGCTTTTCTAAAAGTTTTCTGGTGCTTATTATTCATTGATTAAGTTATTGATTAGAAGATGTATGTCTTTAGTACACAACTAGGTCAACTAAAACTGATGCCACCATTATAACAAACCTCAGGTACTGCAAAAAGAGCTATTGTCCACTCAAATTATGTAACATTACAAATAATCACATTGAGAGAGCAGAAAAACTTGCAGGGAAATGACATGTCAAATATAATAAAGACAGTCTGGGATGTACTTTTCCAGACAGCTTTATATTTTACCTTTGGAGGGTAAAGCATGCAGTAAAGTGAAGCTTACTACACAAAGACAAAACAATCAATAATGCATTGTGAAAGCAGATAGGTGGTAAAAGCAGTGGCAGCATCACATGCCAGCTGTATCAAGTATCTGAAATCATTTGCCGTGTAACTCACATGAATCAGGGTGTAGTAGGTGGAGTCCTCTGGTGTGTTCAGGGTCTTTGGCTGCTGCGTCCTGCGGGGGGTCCTTGACAATCTCTTGTCAGCTGAAAAGCAACAAAGGCGGTTAAAAACACCAGACAGTGGAATCACAATGACTGTACTAAGAGGTTATCAAAGAAAGAGGCTGGTAGAAGCTGTTTAGTGATGTCATCTACATTTTGGGGGCCGATGTACCTCCACCCGCCTCCTCTTATTTTATACATGTCAACTGACAGTGCATTTGAGATCAGTAGGTTTTGAAGGGCTTCTGATTGTGTTTCATCTGCACTACATTATGGTGTTTCTATGATTAAACGTAAGACATATCAAAAAATTGCAATGTATGATATGATTACAGGACGTGAAAATAATGTTTTATTTCATAATAGTATTTTTAAAATAATTAATCAGTGTATTTCGTTACTTTTTCTTGATATTATGAAAAAAATAGTTTATGTCAACTTACACGATAAATAGCTAAATATCTATATGAATTTTTCTGTTCATTTTTTTGTTTTGTTTTGCTTATTTTTCCTGGAAGTATTTCTTGAGATATTTAATAACTTTTTATTAGAAGGAGGGGAGTGAGTTTGCAGCCTAACACCTCCTCAAACAATGTTGTGATACATGGCTGCTGTCTTTAACCCCTCGACCACCAGAATGCTCAAGCACTGGTCTTTCCAGAATTTTCAATTTAGGCCTTTTTCAGCAGAAAAAAGAACAAACGAGTTGCTGTCTTCTTAACGTTTGCCTCCGTACTCGTCAGATTTATTTAGTGTTCAGTTCAATACAGGGGCTGATGATATATGCAGAGATCTGAATCCTAAACAAGATGATGTGAAGCGATGTGTTCTCTTTCACTAATCAATGATACACCTGTGTAACAGGCTGGCCAGTGTTTTCCATCTTGCTGAAGGAGCCATGTTGTTGTGGTCATTTGAGTGGCAGCCCATCACGGGCAGATGGCTGGAGAGTTGCAGGAATCGATGCACACGACCAACTGGATTACTAAAGCGACTGCCGACACCACGCTGCACTTTGACTTTGTTGTGCTTATTGAGCTGCCCACCATACACAGTGCAGTTAACCCTAAGGCCTTTGGCTCATTTGAATTTTCCAACAGAGATTATGTGAAACAGCCTTTGACACAATGAGCCCTATCATTTCGTGATGACCTGTATTTACCTCCCAGCATGGTATTGAACATGAAGCGGCACGAGTATGTTTTCAACCAGCTTGACTTTGTTTCATGCATGATGTATTCCCTTGGCCACAAGTTGATACCCTGTAACATGAACTCTTCTCTATGTTAATGTAATTATAAACATATTACAATGACCTTTGCCTGTTGCTCATTATTAATCACTGTTCATGCAATGGTGAAACATGTGGCATAACAATCCATCACGTGCAGGAGCTCTCAGGTAAGTAGATTAGATAGAGTTTCTGATATTATTGAACAACTCAATCTAAAGGTCATTCTGTATTGCTCAAACAAGTAAAGCCAATTTCACACACCTTCTTTTTAATTCCTGCCATAATTGTCTGAAACGTACGCTCGCAAAAACATGATTAACATTTGATGACCTTTCACATGAGGAACAATGTGATTGGCATTCCTCTTATTTCACTGTCTATGCCACAAATGATTCTTATTAAGTTTATTATGTCAGTGAAATTTATGAGGACGGCCCAGGACTATCAATGAAGAAATGACCTGGTGAGGCCTGAAACGAGTCATTTTATAGGGAGCTGCAGTAGCCCTTGGAAATAACACAGATAATTCATTCTGCTTTACTTCAGGCAACATGCTGTGCTCAAAAACAGCCTGTAAAGGGCAAACATGCCCATATTTACAGACAACAGCACGCTGGACAGAGTGTGTGAGTGTGTGTGTGCGTGTAACGAGTGTGTGCTAGCTTATTTGTCTCTGAAAATAAATTAGATTAATACACAGAGGTATTGTATGTGAGCTTTTCAAAGAGCCAGGCTAGCTGTTTCCCTTTGCTCCCAGCCTTTATGCTGAGCTAACTGCGTACTGTTCAACAGATGTTGAAGTGCTGCCCACATTTTCATCTGAATCCTTGCAACAAAGCAAAATAGCCAATTTTCCAAGGGCTTGAACTATACGACGTTGTTTTCTGAACACCAACATTTGATAATTCAATGTGGGTGTCAGTTTGTTGGCTCTTCTCTACTAGTGGCAATGTTTTTTGATTAGGGTTAGCTAAGCCTGATTGCCTTGTAGTGATGTTTTCAAAGAGGCTATTTGGAAGTTTTCTCTCCTGCTGAAAGTGATTTCCCAGTAAGAGCAGCAGGTGGTGACTGACACCAACAAAAGGTCCGGGCCATTGTTGCAGTTAACACACAAGAAGTTATGGTACATCCTCACAGCAGAAGTAATGAGATCAGGACAGCTGGTTAGCATGCTAATGCTAAGTACTCATCCACCAGAGAACCTATAAATGGTAAGAGACTTGGAGTTGGGAAATTCTAGCTGCTTCTTTTAAATCTGGTACTTCTCTCACGAAGTCTCTCTTTCATTTAGTGAAATGTGACACTTGTCTTTGGTTCAGAATTACAAGTGAGAATTTAATGGAATTTAAATGTTGAGAATCAGACACAAGGTTGAAGAGATACCTGAAGCCTATGCTCGTGATTTTGTAATAAAACTCAAACGGCCCCTAAAGATCAAAAAACATACAGAATAATCACGATGCCATCCAAGAGACTCATTGGTCTGTGTTAGTTAATTACTTCATTATTTCATCAGGGCACCTGAACCAGCTGACATTTCAGCTGCCATCTCTGATTTCGCAGACACTGTGAACTTTCAATTTGTCGTCTTCCCCTGCTCGCCGCCCTACAAAAGCAATTACACCTATCACCTGTGAAAATCAAATTTTTATATTTGATGACACATCAGCTAGAGAAGGCACTTCCTGTTGTGGCACTTGACTTTCCCAGGTTTCCTGACCTAATCAAGGCGCAGGAGAGAGAAAAGGATGTCGTCCTCTGATAACATCACGCTCTACTGTGAGGAGATGGTAATAAAATCTACGCCTGTCTTTTTTCTTACTTTACATCAAGGAAACAAGAGTGGCGTGGAAACAGCTGGCACAGGCTCACAAAGCCTTTAACTCTGAGATAAAAAATACTGAATACAGACAGATTCCCTCCCCAGATCATGTATATTTACAATCACAGCTTGCACATAACCCTTTCTTTTCTTTTTAGTGTGGAAATGACTCAGTTGCACTCTGACTTATGTGGGTGAACGTATCTGAACTCCATTTAACTCCCTGTCTGCGACTCGACTGAAAGAAGCATAGACTCAAAGACTAAAAGAATTCTTCAGTCCCTCTTGATTATCTGATGATTCAAACGCAGAACCAAAACTGCACATTAACCTCAGGTTAATCCAGGCTGACACTGTGCATTAAACATATAGCTCTCATCTTTTTTTCACACATAGAACTGGTCTAGCTTATCTCACTTGATTGCTGAGGCTGGGGAACGAAGCCATTGATTGCTTTTCCTTTCACAAACATGCCGTTGTTGGCTGGGTTTGATTGATGGGCCTGGATGATCTCATTCAGCTTCTGCTGCAGGGCGATGAAGTCCTGAGAAGTCTTTGTGATCTGTTGAAGGAGATTAAGTTGAAATAACATGTTTGGGGGGTGGGGGGGCAAGTGTTGGAGCAGTGGCTGGTTGATACAGTGTTACCTGTTTGGAGAAGCTCTCCAGTTGCTCTGCTTCACTCTGTGCCGCTTCCCTGTTGGCCCTCAGGTTCTTCCTGTCCTTGTATCCTCTGAAGTTACTCTGGATCTTCACTGCAGCCTGCTCCTCCTCCAGTCTTTCTCTCTCTGGATCAGCATCGTCTTTATGTTCAATCACTACATCAGTAACATCCAGAGCCACCTCCTCTTTACTCTCCTCTGCATCGTTGGCAGGTTCTTCCTTCTCTTTCTTCTGTGCTTCTTTCTCTGCTTTCAGCCTCTTTCGGTCTCTGTGGCCTCTGAAGTTACTTTGGAGAACAGTGGCAGCTTTTTCCTCGTCCAGTCCATCCAGATTCTCAGTGGATGCGTCCTCCTTGGTCTCTGGTCCAGGTTCCTCTGTGTGTTCTTCTTCCTCTTTTGAGGGTTCTTCTATAACCTCTGTTTCCTTCTTCCTCTTCGGGAGCTTTCCTTCCTCCTCCAGTCGTTTGCGCTCCTTGTGGCCGCGGAAGTTACTCTGAAGCACCACAGCTGCTTTGGTCTCATCTATGTCTTCTGACTTGGCATTACTTGATGATGCTTCTACATCTTCTTGAGCTTCAGTGGCTTCCTCTTTTTCTGTTTCCTCAACTGATGGAGCTGCTTCTTCACCTGTGGGGCTGTCTTTCTGTTTCCTTGCTGGGATTTTGCCTTCCTCCTGCAGCCTCTTCCTCTCCTTGTGGCCTCTGAAATTACTCTGTAGAACAGTGGCAGCCTTGGTTTCCTCCTAAGTTGGAAGCCTCTTCCCCTGTGGCATTTTCCTGTTCAGTCTCCGCTTTCTCCTCTTCCTGTTCTACTTTTCCACTTTCATCTGCTACTTCTGTGTGTTCGTCATCCTCTGGCACCTGTGTATGATCACTGTCATCATTTTCCTCTGCTTCATAAGTACTTTCTTCATCCTCATCATTCTCTTCTGTCTTTTTCTCTTCTTCCTTGCTGGTGGGCTCTTCTCCACCTTTTTCCTGTTCCTCTTCCACCACTGTGTTCGCTGGCAGCTCTAGCTCAGCTCCAGCCATTGTTTTTTTCCTCTCCTTAAACTTTTTCCTCTCTTTGTAGCCCCTGTAGTTGCTCTGAAGAACCACGGCAGCTTTGGTTTCCTCCTGCTCATTCTTGGCTTCATTATCTGGAGTGGAGGGAATTTCATTGTTGGTGCTTTTCTCTGCCTTTGCTGCCTGTTCCTCCTCTTCTTTGAGCACCTTCTCTGCTTTCGCTTTCTCTATGGCTTCCCTAGAAAGAAAGCAGCCACATCTTTAAAATAAACCACTTCAACATCTTATTTTTTTAGGGATTTTTTTGTTAAAGTCTTCTTCTACCGTTTCCTTTTGTAGCTCTTCCTTTCCTTGTGCCCTCTGTAGCGGGCCTGAATCTTGGTCGCCGCTTTATTCTTTTCATCTACCATCTCCTTGTATTTCTTTTTTGCAAGATAGCCCCTGCAAACTTAAGAGGAAGACAAGCAAAACATAAACCAATAGAATTCACACCAAGATTGAATTGTGTAAGATAACTCCTCTCACCAGCCTGAAACTGGGTGATGAAGGCCTCAAACTTTGCTTTGCTTTTGTCTTCAGCGACCCTCTTCCGAACTTTATGACCTCTGTAAGCTGCGGATGAAAGCGTGAATTATCATGACTCATTCATATTCTGGGACACTAACAGAGTGTACAGATTACTAACCTGACTGCAGCACCAGAGCACTCTGTTCTCGCTCTTTTAATATCCGCTGGTACCGCCTGGCTCCCAGCCAGCCACGGACATAGGCCTGGAGCAGGATGAGGCGCTGTGTGGCTTGCTGCACCATCAGATTTAGATGTTCAACGTGGTAGTATTTCAGGAAAACCTGAGAGTCAAAGCAAAGAATCACATTATTGTTAAAAAAGATGTGTGCTGCAGTCATGTTTTACTCCCTCCCACAAATTGCAAATATAAATAGAATATTGGCCTTAGAATTAAACTGTATAATCAGGAGGAGCTCAGATGGACCTTTACTTTGAGGTACTGAGGAGATTATCAATGCAATTTGGAAGGCGCTTCACAAAGTTAAAGCATGAAGTTGGGATGTGAGATTAAAAAAAGTTGAGTTAAAATGAAGCACCTTTACTTTACCTTTGTCTTCCCCATTGCCCAGTTCTCCAGCTTTGCTTTCTCCAATATTGCAGCACATGTCTCTGAAGTCATAGCTGGCTCCTCGTGAGCATGGAAAGCCAGGATGTAGTACCTGTAGCAATCACTGTAATCAGCTGGGTGCTAATTTGAAGGCCAACAAAAATCGGGATGAAGCGGGAACCTGCTGACCTCTTTATGAAGTTGGCAAACAGGATGCGGTGAGAGTAGCCCTGCCTCCTAATCTTGGCGGTCTCCAGAACCCCAGTGTAACGCAGCTGGACCAGAACCTTCTCCCGGTCGAACTTGTTGGCTTGGCGATCGTTGTTGGGTTTGATACATCGCACAAAGTGAGGCTGGCCTGCCACCATCTTGGACAGCAGGTCCATCAGAGAGTACTACAAAGAGCATGAGAGAATGAGTGAAACCCACAGTACCAACCGTGGCAAGAGGAAAAGGAAAGTTGACAGCAATGTGACAGACAAAAATTGTTCTGTCATATAAGCACTTTAAAAAAAACTTACTCTGAAGTAGGAGGCGACTGTTTGTGTTCTCATGTTGGTGGTTTCTCTTGGATGGTAAGGCTGGTCGCCAGGTTCACCAGGCTGAAAAAAAACATGTCACAATAATCCATACTGTAGCTCACAGTTACACTACTGATGGCTTTATTTACAAGTTTATGGGATAAAATGAGCATTGGAGGCAAAATAAAATCACTGGGCTAAAGCTAATGTAAAGTATTAGCAACCGTGTCAGCTGCCGCCCACCAGTAGGTCATTCACATCTTTAAAATCATAATGGAGGACACGTTCCCGTCACAATCATGCATAAAGAAACTAAGCAATTTATTTTGTTTGTTCTTCTTTCTGAAAAATCACCGTGTGCTTTTGTACTGTGTCATCAAGAGGCACATCAAGCAAGCTTTTTTTTTCAGGCTTGCGCTCTTTTTCCAGAGAAAGCTGCAAAAGAGATGCACAAAATGGATAAACAAAAAAAAAAGGTTGCCAAAAAGGAGTATGGTTTGAATAAATACAGCTGGTGTGACGCTATCATTTTAAAAAGTGCTACATTATTAGTATATCAGTGTACATATTTCAAAATCAAACATGGTTATACTATTTAAAAACTGCTTGAAGTAACTATGTGTTCATAAAAATCACAGTATTTGCTCCCAAAGATTAACACAGACTGCTGCACCAACCTGAATATAATGAATTACACACACAAAAGTATTAACCTGCTTCCAGTACATATTTGGTAACAAGCTCTAAATCTAATTCTCTGCACAAATACACTGGTGGAGGGGGGAAGGCGCCGTTATAGCAAACCATCAGCCTTAATACTGTTTGTAGCATTTAAAAGCTCATTGTTGCTTCTTAAGAGCGAGAGCCTTTGATGAGCTTTTTTGTTTAACGCATGCAGATGAATGGAAATATATTCAGGAACTCATCAAAAACAGTTCATTTGGATGTAGCGGCTGTCGATTGCTTTTAGGTGAGCACACCGCTTCAAGCTCTGAAATGGTGAACTTCCACAATGTAAACTAATTTCGTTGTGTAATTAAGTTGCCAGGAGGAGTTTTTTTAATTTGGCTACCAGCGTCTGAAAGAGACTCTGACTGATTATCAAATGCTGTGAACGCAAAAATGAAAAGCTTGAATCTTTGGCATGGTGCTATAAGCAGACAAATCCATCACAGTGATGGATATGAACTCAGCAGAGGGTCCTATGTCCAGAAGAAGTGATGTAGGGTATTTACGTTATTCATTTAGCATTTTACAAAGCAGTGCTGCACACATGCATAAGCTCACTGACACGACACAGACTGTATGCACAACAGGAATGAACTATACCGTCTCCTAGAAATACAGCCTACTACATTCTAGAGATCTAGAGTGAGTAAGGGTGTTACTGAATTGGTTATGTAAGACATAGCACTAAAACACAAACTACAGGGGGAAAATTTGGTTACCTCACTGAAAGAAAAAGAACTGTATAAGGTTAGCACTCCCATCTTTCATGATAGAAATGCAGAGAAGAAGAGACAGTTGAGGAGAGAAGGAGACAAAAAGGCACAAACATAAGACTGAGCAGAAGAGGCTGAGTTGTGATTGAAGAGCAATTTCTTAGGTGTGGTAGAAGCCGGGGGAAAAATCAATTGAACAACTTTTCAGGGGAAGTTCTTAATTGATATCACAGTGATAAGGTCGACGGTGCTGTAAGTACCTTGGCGAAGGTGATGGTGCGTGTCGGGGTCCGCGGGCTGCGCATTGTGTTTATGCCTTTACCCTTGGTGTGGGCAAGGTTCCCTGTGAAAGAGGCACAGAGAGGATGAGGGTCACTGAGCTGATCAGCAGGTACCAGAAGAGCTCAGTCATCTTTTCTTTCTTATGCAAGTTACAATTCAATGGGTCAGTGGCAACAACCGCACACTGTTGTGAAACTACAACAACTCTATGCTACTTAGCTAAGAGTGATTATGTGATTACTGGCTTTGGTATTTAATTTTGATAGACACTGCTCTGCCAAGGAGGGATGCCAAGGCCAGCTTGTTTCAGCAAATGTCTGGCACACAAGTGAGGAAAGCCCTTTTAAGTGGAGTAACAATAGCCTGTTGTTTCAATTCAAGAATGCATTTAGCGGAACTTGTGGCAAACAACTTCAGTCTGATTCCCTTCCCCATCTTTCTGAAAGGTAATATTTCACCCACCTGTCTTTGTGAGGGGTGAGTGACCAGTTTCCGGACCAGCTCGTTCTCCGATGACCGCAGCAGCAGGACGATGTCGGCTGGAAGTGTGTCTCTGTTCTTGGCCAAGAAGCCTGCAGCGTTGTAAATCACCTTGAAGTTATGTCGAGAGGTAAAAAAAAGCTTATGTGAGAAGACCACACATGTATTAACTGGCTTTCAGTGTGACATGTTATCATGAAAATGTTAATAACCTTTCCAGCGTAGTGGTGAATCCCGAAGCCAAGGTCCACTCTCTTTGGTCTCCAGAAGCTTTTGGTCTTGAGATTATCTTCAAATTTCTCTAAAATACCAAATTTCACATCAGTTAATTATCCTCCCCCCAACAAAGATTAAGGAAATGAGAGGTCAGAATACTGCTTTGGAAACTCCCTGTTCTCTGAGTCTTTGTTCTCTGCAAATCTCTGTCTCTGATGAGAAGCTGTAATGAATTAGACTTGGTTCATCCCCTGAGGCGTTAACAACACTTTTCTGTAAGGGATGCTCCAATTGATCATCTGCCGATCATGAAATAAACATAAAGAATATGGGATTGGTAGAGCAGAATTATGCTTCAAGTCACATAACTGTGGAAGCCCATGTTTTTGTTATCTGGTTTTTAAAATTTCACACAACTCCTCCATAGTCAAAAAGAGGTTTAAAACTTTTGGTACTTTTGAGCTTTCCTGTCACTGAGCAACTCTGCATACTTATCCAATAAATCCTGGACAGATAAAGGCTGCAGACAGTAAATCCAGCCACAAGCAGATTTCACTCCCGCTGAATGACTGACCTACGAGGGTCTGGTCTGTGGCCTGTGGGAAGCGACTCTCCTCATCCAGCAGGGAGAGCATCCCCATGGGTTTCTGTAGGAAGAGATCCAGCAGGGGCCGGTTGTCCTCGTACTCGATCATCCGAGCGTCCACCTCCTCATTCAGGTACTCATCCTGAACAGAAGTGGCAGACAACTTAGAAAATAATGGCTTTCTGCTCCTTCTGGTTCATCTTAAATCATCTGTGTCTGATATTTGCCCTCCCCTATTATGTTGCTCCACCACAGCCTGAAATAAGTTGGGAAAATGTGGCAGGAAGTTCAGCAAAAAAAAAAAAGATGAATGCACAGTGTCAGGAACGACTAAACAATGACTGAACATTTTTTTGAAACAGGACCTCGAAGAACTTAAAGTTGACCTTTTTGTATGTGGAAATATTACATTAGTTTTCAGGATCACTGTCCCTTGTATAATAGTGGAACCTAAAGTAGAACCAGGTTGTATAAAGTGTGTAGAGGTTAGAAAAGCCCAAATACTCAAACTGTTTCCTGCTGCACAGGACAGACGTTCACTGTAAAGTCAGATGCTTCTTTTTTGTTCTCTGGCTTCATTATGTAAACTGTTAATTGAACTTTTATTGTTTGGTTTTGTTTTTTTACTTATTCTTGCATCTAACATAACAACACCATCATGTATACCTTTACATCCCCTTTCTATCCAGGCTCTTTTCTACTCACATTCTGTGAGAGTTCTTTAATGTCACTATGGAGCGTTCAGAGAGACTAATACTGGAGGCACCCGACAACATATATTACACAAACTCAGGCCTCCAATGAAAGAACAAAATTAAATCCAGAACTTGTTGCCTTATTGCGTTTGAGCCGATCATTGTTACAAACTGCTCTTTTCCCTGTCTGGATGAATGTGGGATGGGGGTGGGATGGGGAGCAAAGCACTTTGTACTGAGCTAACCTGATCACATCAGGTTGACTGACTCTCAAGGCTGCAACTATGACTCAGCAACGTTGCCGGCGACTTCTATTCCACGAAGAAAAGGACAAAGTGGGAACAAACAATATCAAATCAACGTGCTTATTCTGGCATGAGCTGCACGCTGCGAGGTAAATGAAGCGCATCAGGAGATCTGTGGGGATGGAGATGGATTGGGACAATATGTAAACATATATTGAAACACAGTGGTCTCAGACTTTTGGTCCCCACTGTAGATGACAGAGTAAATCCATATGAATTAGTGATATATTAACACTGGCTTTCATTTATTTTACTCTAGAAGTGACAGAGTAGGAGTGCTGTGCTTATTAATCTCATAGCACTGTACAGTTCCCCTATGCTCTGTGTGAACATATATGTAAATATATATATATGGTGGCAGTATAGGACAAATGTATTTCTGGGCTTGGTGCCAACAATACCCAAGAGTGAGTTTAAGTCCAATGCTAACTGTCTTCAACTCCTAATTGACCCTCATTTGGGATGATTTATAGCTCCTCTCCATGGGTGAGACCAAATCATTTAACATTAGCAACCCACCCCTGCACCCCTCCCCAAGGCAACACACACTCCCCATGAGACCACACAAAAGGAGAATCGCCAACCTCATTCTCCCGTAAATAAAGACAGCAGCATATTTTACCCTTGCCATCTCTCTTAAAGCGCCGGGTGACAAATGATGACATGTTATCGCCATTTAGATGGAAATGAGCTGGTACCAAGGTGAAAAATGCACACAAAGGAGGGATTCAAGCACTCCCAAAGTGCTCTTTGATTGAAGCAGGTGGGGCCGGCAGACCTCACCTGTTCCCAGGCGAAAATGTGCTGGTTGAAGTAGAACTGGATCTGCTCGTTGGCGATGTTGATGCACAGCTGCTCGAAGGAGTTCTTCTTGAAGTTCTCGAAACCGAAGATGTCCAAAATGCCGATGTTTAGGCCCTTGTCGTCCTCTCTAGAAGACAGAAGAACGAAAACATCAGGCCTTTCAATTCATCTTTTGTTTCTAAATCTATCTTTAACTGGATGCCACCACACTGTGCAATGTCTGTTGCTGTTTTGTGATGTCAAAGACACTCCAGTGAAGTTAGGATCAGCACTAACACATGATTCCCTCTGTCACAATAGGTCCCACTTTAGAGGCTTTAAACCATGAAAATGTGGTCATATGGTCTTATAATATGTCTCTGATCAATGAGACCAGTTAGTCTGGGTAATTTTGGCATCTATCTTCAAGATACTAGATTGATATTATATTATATTATATTATATATATCTTGATGAAAATGCTTTCAGTTCGCTTTTGAATTTCTAAGCTGACTCTATAGCAAATAGTTTTTAATACATGCCATACAGAAGATTCAGACAGACATTCTGTATTCATGACACCACACTCGCACACAGCATCGCACTTCCTGCTCCTTATCTCACCCTAGGTGGCTGTCGGGCCGCAGCAGCGAGTTGATGCGGTTGACGATCCAGCTGAAGAGGCGGCCGTAGAGAGCCTTGCCCATGGCATCCCTCACCACCACCGCCTTTTCCACCGTGTTGGGCCTGACAATCGTTTCTCCCCGGGCCACAACACAGTGGGAGGTCAGGGCTTCCTGGAGCTCGTCTGAACGGATGCACAGCAGCGAGGCCACTGAGGGGACATGAGATACGGGGATGAAAGTCAACATTGCAAAAGTAGAGTGAGCACAAGTCATACACATCATGTGGGCAAACTTTTTAAAATAAGTTCTCATCCTGACAGCTTTGTAAATGACCAGCCAGGGCAAATGTTTAAATTTAGAATATATGAAGCCAGAGGAAAATCATGTCCTCCACACAAATCCAAATCAACCCATTGCAAATGTATGTTTGATAATGATATCTTTGTAATTCTCCACTAGCCTGTCTGTACTGATGGAAAATTTATTTCAGAACAATAGTTTTCTATATTTAGCTCCACTCCACCTGGAGCTCTGCAGAGTTAATGGAAAGGAGCGGGAGGGGGAGGAGGAGAAGTGGCGGTGCAGAAGAGGAATTCAGAGTTGGTTCTACGTCATCACATACTGAGGTGTAACCATGCCTCCCCCTGGCCCCCTCTCTCACTCTCCCCTCTCCTCTCACCGTTCTCTAGGACAGAAATGTTGGCGATGTCGCTCTTGTCTGTTTGATGCTCTGAGGCAACTGGAGAGAACTCGATGTCTCCGGAGTTGAGGATGGCAGCAAGGGTGCTGTAAACACTGCCGAGCTCCTGCAAGGATCATAGATGGTCTTTAGATACAATAATAAACACAAAAACAGTCAGACTCTGACTGCAGCTGTATGGGGAAGCTTTAGTATTATCTGTATTTTCTATTTTCTATCATCATTAACAACTTATGTAACAAAGTGGTGCCTGAGGACTCTACTAACTACTCAGTCTGCCACTTTCATGAAGTGTTGCAGGTGTTGAGTCATGTTGAGCCTGAGAGGAGGTGAAAATATTCAACTGTGTAAGGTACAATATGCATTGTAGTTAAGTGGAAAGTTGCTGCACAATCATCTGTCCATAAATGGTCAAGTATTAGATAACAAGTACCTTGAATTAGTCATTTGAAATTTTGTGCACAATTTGAGTTGTCAGGCACTGGATGCAAGTGCTATGAAGGTTAATGGTTTAGACTTCTGTTTATCTAAATTACACTTAGATTGGTCGATCAGTCCTTTCTGTGCAGAAAATGATAAAGCCAAAAGACACAAAAATGAGCATGCTCTCAATTGATCTGTCTGTATAGTTATAGACTGACATATGACAGTCTTAACTCAATCAAAAATAGAGGTTACAAACATCACATGAAAAAAATAATAGCAATAACTACAGTAATAACACAGTAAGATTTAAATACTATGCAGTAAATATTACTACAGCTTATTATTCACCTTTATATTTCCGTTTGCTCAAGTGGTCTGACCAATTTAGCAAGTCCAAAAAAAGAAATTCCAATCTGGCAGCTTGTGTCTCAACACTGTGTCGAAATAGATAAAAGTGCCTCAAAGACAATCTTCATACACTTTCTGTGATTTCATGCAAGACAGGACGTACTGTAGAAAGGGAGGCTGCTCCTCCAGCAGTGCCAAGCGATTACAGGATAAGTGCTATTGACGCGCAGATCCCAGAGGCAATCAGTTCTTAGGGCCTCATTAGCCTTCACAATGCCAACAGCTGACTGCCTACATGTGCCTGTAGCTCCATTCTCCATCACAAGCCATACAGTACACCTCAGAAACCACCTATACATCACATTTAAAGCTGGTTTTTAAAGCCTGTTTTTTAGAGTTCACTGGTTTGTTGTGCTTGTTAACATGTTGTCTTTTTGCTGCACAGACTTTCATACATTACAGATATAATACTGGAGTGTAAAAACATGTCTGTATGAATGTTAGGATCAAGGTCATGCTATTGTTGTGGTCAAGCCGCTTTCAGCTTTTTGCCCAGTAATTGATGCAGCAGTTTGTACCTCCAGGGTGAATCCAATGACTTTGAAACACTGCTCCACTGCATCAAACTGCTCCTTGTAGAAGGTGTTGCTCACTATGTCAGGCCCTAATTTCACGTGCTCGTTACACAGGTACCTGCAGAACAAAGGAGGCAAAGATCAGGACTGGGAGTGTCAGGAAGTAAGCAGTTTGCAGTGAGAGTGGGCAATAACAGTGTTTAAAAGAAAGGGCTGAGAAATGTCAAACCTACTTAGGTGTTTTGCTGTCTGAGAGCTTGTAGTGGGCAAGTTTCTTCCTGTCGGCCAGGCCAGCATAAATGTAGTAGAAGATGTGAAAGTTCCTCTCCCCGCTGTCCAAACACACAGAGACACAGCTCAGAAATTCAGGTTTATGAAGCCATATAATGAAGACTTACCATGTGAATTCATGTTACTAAATACAAAACAATAGATAAGAAAGAGATGCAGGTTAAACAGGACAATATATGGATGATTAAAACTGCTTTTAATCACACATCATTTTAGTTAGATAACAACAATAGATTAATGCTTTATACTTCTTTTTACATGCCATATTCAACATACATTTTCATCATACTGACATTATATTTGTATTTCATAAACAAATATATGTTTTTTATTTGTCTAAGAAGACTAACATTTTGTCAGTTTAGGGACTACACTGCTCAGCCAGTAATCAGAGTTATAGATCATAATGTCTTGTCTAGATTTGTGTTGTCAGTCTGAGAAACTCACGATTCAAATTAAAATGTGTAATTAATGTGATGCAGTGAAGTTGAAGGGTAATTCTGGATTGTGTATCCACCCTGTTTGCTGTCTCGTACAATTGGTATCCCACAGAATAAAGTAAAGTGCGGCCATTCACAGTGTTTGCAGCCAAATCAAACCCCGTCTAACCTGCGCGTCTGTTTTCTAATGAAAAGCTTGAGTCTGTCTTTGAAGTTCCACTAAGGACACTTGCAAGACCACAATCTTTGATCAAACAGGAAATAAGCTAGCCCCTCCACTTGACCCAGTCTGCTCCCCAGACACATGATAAGAAGAAAAGGTGGATTGAATGAAAGTGCTGCGCTGAAGGCAAATGCCACCGGTTTGAGATGGAGAAGCAGAGGTGAAAGGAAGAGAGTCCGAGTCCATTACACGCTGATCCCTGGCCGGCAAGCAGGAAAAAAACCTCAGTAGCAATGTTCTTTTAAAAACCAACAAGATGATTTACATATCTATGAAAGTCACTGTAAAATGGCAGTAATACGTGTCATCAGGTTCCTTTCATTGTAGAAAAAGAAAGAGACAAAAAGAAGGAAGTGACACTTACACAGCCTGGTGGATGACTCTGGATTTCTCCAGCAGATACTCAGATATCTGCGCTCCCACCACTGTTCCCCCGCAGGTGAACTTCATCTCCAGGTACTTGCCAAAGCGGCTGGAGTTGTCATTGATAACTGTGCAGGCGTTTCCAAAAGCCTCCACCAGGTTGTTGACCAGGAGGATCTTCTCCTGAAGCGTCCGATTATTGGCCTGAAATAAAACATTGGAGCAGCTTAGAGAGCGGAAAAATCAATTATTGTGGAGGAGATCATTTATTTGTCCACAGTGAATACATGAATTTCTGCCGGGTGTCTTTCTATTCATGTTATTCACACCGCCACTGGTTGTTTTAGTGTGCCACTTATCGAAGAAAAAAAAGTGAATTGAAATGGAAATTTCTTTTCAATCAAATTGCAAATCATGACTGGGACCAGCAGGAGCTTAAAAATAAACTGATAACAGGATGTTGGATTTGGAGCAAAACAGTAGCAGTATTTATAATATTAGTTTTTATTGTTTACCCTTTGATTTGCAACATTATTTACTTTCTTTGTAATGTTTTTTTAAATTATCAAAATGTGTACCCAAGAAATTCCTCATTTTTGAATCCAAATAAAGA
Source organism: Caranx ignobilis (assembly GCA_021432705.1). Lineage (NCBI taxonomy): Eukaryota > Metazoa > Chordata > Actinopteri > Carangiformes > Carangidae > Caranx > Caranx ignobilis. The sequence goes on from MU269986.1 coordinate 5,666,209, forward strand.
ATAAAAAGTGAATGTGAGTACCGTGATAATGAAATGTTGTGTTTATGGTCCATTATAACTCACCTTCCCAAGAACAGTCAGCTGCTGCACTAAAAGATGAGCACTCTCTGTTTTCCCTGCTCCACTTTCTCCACTGATCACAACACACTGCCCACAGGAAGACACAGAGATGTTTATAAAACTAGTAATGATGACGCTAACATTCGACCCCATTAGTGGCCACATCTTAGTAATGTGACTTCGACTGTGTTTTCTTTCAAAGCACCAAGACAAGTTGGAATAAAAGCTACTTTGTGCCTTAAGGACACTGTAACAGTGACAATATAATACTTGTTAGTAATGTAAGAAAACTTACCTGGTCTGTGTTGTAGGACACCATGGACTGGTAGGCGATATCAGCCACAGCAAAGATGTGCGGCGGGTTAGCTGTACGCTTCGCTCCTATGTACATCTTAGTGTGCTGTAAGGAGAGGAGGGTTGATAAGATAAGAACAGATGTATTTAAAGTATGCACTAGAACAGAATGGACCAAGCAGGTATGGTATTCATACCTACCAAAAAATTTATGTTCTCAGTGATGTTGTACTTAGTTTGCACAACACACACAAGAGAGAGAATCTCCATCTATAAAAACTGCTCTATGATAGATTATATTTTTGGCTCCAGGAAGAGAGGAATGAAAAATTGAGGCAAAGAAAAACATGATGATTGAGAGGAAAATAGTCAGTGTGGCATGGAAGAGAAACAGGAGCAGTGTGTGTGTTAGTGTGTGGAGGTAAGGCTGAATGGGATGCAGCAGACTGAAGAACTGCAGAGGTGCTAATGAGACACGCTGGGCTACGTTCAGTGCATTACTGACCAAAGCACACGTGCGTAAAAGAAAAAAAAAAACCTCAAACACACACACACACACAGATGTTCTTAAAAGCCATATCCACAGACCTCAGGAGCATACATCTCCATCTTATGGAAAGGATTGACGGCGATAAGGATGTCTCCCACATATGTATAAATCTGGTCTCTTCCATAGCGAACCTGAAGATGCTCTGTGACTGTGTTCTGGGGAACAAAAAAACACAACCTTGCCTTAGTTTTCAGGTATATCATGTTTCCAGGTACTTATTACTGTCTAAATGACTCATTATAGGAGATAACTGCATTGCAATCATTATTACAACCAAGAAGTCCTTTAGCTTATGTCCTGCCTTGAGTCAAGGCCTGTGACGCCTGTTACGTCAATGTATTATCTTCATGTCACACGGTGATTAATCCTCCTGTCTTTGTGCTGCCCAGACAGGTACATCAACAGCAGCAGAGCGGCACTGCCTCCCTTGTACTGGCAGTGCTGCTCGTCTTGAAGGATGGCTGGAAATATCCGCTGGCAACTGAGGCTGGTTGTATCGTTCAATACGTCAATGAAGCGTTCATGTTTGATAAATTGCTCTTCATGTTATTTGAGCAAAAGATGCTATTGTGTATTTCTCACTGTGGTTAATCAACAGACCAACAGGGTTGATTGGGAAAAATGATACTAAATGTTCTAGTTTGCAGAAGGAGAAAAACAAATCACAATACATATATTATAATTATTAAACCTGATGACATCACAGGATATATCACATGAAGCTGTGCTTTTGCCAATGCAATAACTACATTGTAGATCTTTTTTCAAGGTAGTAAAGTTGTTATATTACAATGTTATTCATTGTTTATGTTATTCATTTTCTCAAATATATTATATTTTGGTACTTACTGTATATGTGCCTTCTTGTTCTGTATTTGTGCTTTTATGTTTGTCTACAATTACGATTAAAAATTCAATAAAGAAATGTTTGAAAAAATAAATAAACAGAGACACAAGAAAATCTCCCCACATTTAGCAGCAATCCTTTGTCTGTATCACATGACCTTCTTCTTTGAATGGTGTTTGGTTAAATTTTATGTCTGAGATATATAGTTGCATAAACCATCCCCTCATTCCAGGAAGACATAAGGCTGAGTTTTGACTGTCTCACCTCATCTAGCACTTCTAGGGTGGCGAGGTCGTCCACCTCATCTGGGTCGTTCTGCGACTTCATGTGGCTTCCTTTTCTAGTGTGGATGCGCTCATGCCTGGAATTCACAGGAAGCACAACCAAGCCTCTTACCAAAGCAACATATGTTACCTTTAACAAGACAAAGATTTACATATAAATACTCTTACAACATAAATGCTCGGTAAAAAGGACCATCAGTGTACACTTCACTCAGCACATTATTGGAGAAATTGTCCCTAGGCGGCCTCTCTTATTTTAAATATTTACTCCTGAAGACATGGCTCCTGAATTTTATGGCTAATATCTGCACTGTCTACTGTGACAAATCATTTTCAATCACAGCTAAAAAAAAATCTGGAGTCATCAAAATGCACCAAAATAGCAGATTTAGTGGGGCATTCAAAATAAATGCACCACTACGATAAACTCATTGTTTCCTCACATTATGTGTCAGAATGTATGATTACATCTGATTACCAGCCACATGCCAAAAAAAAGTATCATTATCCAGTTGATGGTGGTGGTAATTTGCCCATGGTGATTGCAATAAATCTCTGCTAAAAGTCCATTTGTCTGAAAGTTAATGGCGAATGTCGACGAGGCTCAGAGCTCATCGACTGCAATCGTTTGGTGTCATGGTCCTAGAATGATAGGATGTCACAGAAAATAGTAATAACAACATGACTCAGAAAACAGACAACAATGCTAACAATGGCAGCATGTATACAGTCTAAAACCAGCCCATGTGGTTGACCGTGAATACATGTGCCATCATGAACTACGACAAAAGCTCTGGCCGAGACAAGAAGAACGCTAAAGTAAAAAAAAAAAAAGGGGCTTTGCATCTAATCCTACTGTGGCATAAAGGTCATATATGCATGTGTTACCTGTCATTACTGTCTGTGCCTCTGTCTGTCTTTCCATGATGGCTTAAAATGACAGAAATAGGATTAACATTTCATGACTGTAAGGGTGAAACACTTTTCTGGGCCAACATCTTGGCTCATATGACTCATGTGATGTTGCCGCTTGCACGTCAAGTGAATCCGGAGCAGGATTGAGCAGTTGTTTATGTGAGGGTGACAGGGCCTGTAAAACATCCAGCGAGGGGGGTGTGGGGGTAATTTGGATTATACTGCCTGCAAAAGTTAAGCTGCAGCCCAGCAAAGACAACCCTCTGACAGGGAGGAAGTTTTTTCTGGCTCTCAACCACTTAATGGTGAGTTAATATTCTGCATGAGCTGTAAGAAAAACAGCACAACCTCCACCATGTCACAAATATACAGAGAAATGTGAGGTCTTGGGAAAGGCGACATGCATGTAAACAGGACAGTACCTTGTTTTTTCAATGACTCCGATTTGTTGGTTGAGATCAATGAGTTCAATCAATTGCTTCTGCAGTATTTTCTCTCTGCAAACAATCTGCTTGATGAACACATGCTGAAGCAGGTCTAGTACATTTGGTCTCAGCTCAAAGTCCTTAATCAGACATCTGTGGGAAGGGGGGGAGAAGAAGGAAAAGGTAGGAGTGCAATGCATTTCTTGGATTTATATTCCAAGCATCTGGTTTTGTACTATCAGTGGAGATATTTGTTATTCACAGAGGCATTCATTACAAAACGCACAAAGCCTCCACACTCACTTGCAGATGAAGTCATTAAAGTTGTCTGACCAGAGCTCGGGCTGGTGGAGAGTGGGCGGAGGGTTTCTGTTTAAAGGAAGGAATGGAAAAATATAAATGGAGTGATAAGACGAGATGAGATTTACACAGCCACGGCTGGAGAACAAAAGGCAGAGGCGCAGAGCGGAACATTGGAGTGAAACTATTAGTCATCAAATCACATCCAGAGATGTTTCTGTTATGGCACGAGGCAATAAGTTACACCTGTGCAGCTGGTTGGTATCAATACACCTGATAGAAAAGTAACAGTCAATAAGTCTAGGTGTGATATACATAACCAGATCATATAAGCTGGATGTTTCTCCTGTAAAAAACACATTCCAAGAAAGACACACAGTGTTAAGAGGTCAACATTAACAGGGCCTCACAGCGGGGGAACAACAGAGCCAATATGCTATGATTGTTCTGCTGTAACCTTTTTACAAGAGGGCTCCTAGCAAGTGGTAGGAAAGTCAATGCTGCCTTCTGTTGCACCAGGGCCTTTTTCACGTTGGTGCTGACAGCAATAAACTGTTGTAATGAGAGGCCATACATCTCCTTTTTATCACATAACATGAACAATATAGACAGCAAATGCTGACAATTGCAGCATGTGACCATTAAACTGAGTTTCTTACCCTGAAGACAAATGGGAGATTGTGAAGCTAATTAAAATGTGACAACAGTTTAGTTTTTAAGATGTTCATTTCCTGTAAACAAATATGAGGACATACTGAAATGATAAATTCCTGGAAATTTTGCTTTTGTCCGGTCACAAGTTCACTTTCTACAGGATGGCAGGCTAATGTAAATCTTCTCAGTTGCACATAATGAAGGATAAGAGATCAGTACTTTACACGTGTGCATAATGAGGAGAGGGTTTTTAATCATTAACCTGCTCCAGAGAGTGATGCTTTGAGCAGGGAAATTGTTTTACCTCTGCACATCGGCCTGCTATCATCCCTGCCTCTAAGTGTGTGTCTGTCTTTCTACTGAAACACAGGCTAAAAGGCAAAGACAGAGGATTTCTGACTTGTGTGTCACTTTTTGTTTCCCTGTGTCTCTCTCTTTTAGGCCTTTTTTAAACTTTGGATTAGGTTTAAGTGTTGAATGTTACAAGATATTAGGTTATTGTGGGCTGTTCTCTGTGTGGACAACTGTCTGACCCTAACCATTTAACTAACTTTCTACAGCAAATCAAAGACCACACAGAGACCAAAGTGGTAACTTATGTGACCAGAGTCAGCTCCTTCACTTGTTTACTAACTGGCTTCGGTTTCCTTCACATCAAACATTAGCTCCACGATTTCACTGTCTTCTTCATCTTTGGAATATTTTTCTGTGATTCACCTGCAGTCCTGTCCGCTACAGTTCAGGTCGACGATGACTGATAAGATGAGGAAAAAGCCGCACAAAACAGCTTCCTGATTCAGCTAATGAAGACTAATTCAGCTGATAAAGACTATTAGGACTGTGTCAGGGAGATTGAAATTAAGCTATACGCTATAACAAACAAACTGTTTTTTTTTCATGTCAGATAAGCATCCTAAACTCTGTTATTTAAACTCACCATGAAGGCAAATCAGAGACTTGTTTCTGTTGGTTAAACCAGCTGCATCATAATTTCTATACATGAATACGGTGGGGGGAGTATGAGGTTCATCTGTTACTGAGGCTTTAGGACTCCAACTGACATAGTACTTGCTACAGGAAGAATTTTTGTGAACTTACTGTATGCATAAAATCTGAAATACAAACAACAGTACTGAGGGAAATCAAATGGATTTGGGCATTTTAAAAGTGGATCCAAATGGTTTTTCTTGATCTGCAGTTTCCATTTGGCCAGCCTAGATTAAATAAGATAAGGTGTGGTTCAACTGATGCCTTCATCATGTCTCTTTCCTGGACTGCTTGACAAATGAACCCCGAGTAGAGAGAGGAGGGAGGTGAGGAGTGTGAACAGAGAGCCTGAAGCTCTGGCTGCAGCAGTCACATAGATTCTGAGAAGGCTGTGTGATGGCTCCTGTGGAGCATGACCCCGAGAGCAAACACACAGGACAGCTATGACACAGAAGCTGTGTGTGTGTGTGTGTGTGGGTGTAAGGCACACATCATGTAGTGATGGACAAAGTGCTGTGCCGTCAAGACGACAGTGGCGGTAAGTGCTTATGCAGCTCTCACACTGGAATCAGCAGAAGATAAACAATTACATTTCACCTTCAGCCCACAATACACACAGACGAGAAAAGGGTGGCTGTGCTCTCTCCCCCCCCCGCCCCTAACCCAGGACGAATGGGATCAGTGCCAGGGGGGGAGGGGTTTATGGATAAGCCCCTGCCAGCAGGAAAAAAAAGCCATTTGAAATGAAAAGACTGTACTTTGTCTGGTGACAGTCTATGTGGAGAAGCAAATCACTGTGTTGGGGAGCAGGAGACGGCTTCTGTGGATTGCAGTACAAGCACTATGAATTACCCTGTCTTTACATTCCTCTCTGCCTGTAGAGGAGGGATGTAATGAAAACATACCCACCACTGTCTGATGGTTTTTATCAGTGTAGTGAAAACAATAACTTGTTTTAGCTCGGCTGCTGAAAGACGGCTCGTACAGGTTGTGTCTTTAAAGCATTGCTGCTTTTATTGAAGCAAATGCCTCTTCCCTGATGGCCTAAAGTCCAATTAGATGCTTGCATGTAATGTCTGTCGTTGCTGCTGGATAATTATAATATGTGCCTGCCATTTTGAATATGCTATGATTTTTTTTGCTCATAGGCTGCAATTAGGAACCACCATTGGTGTCACTAATCACCTGCATCAAAAACAGACAGAAAATATATCTGGTTAGAAATAAATGACAATAGAACTCGTAGTGTCTTCAAATGTTATGTGCAGGAAATATTATATTTAGTCATACGGCCTCCAGAGTTTAATAAAACGCAAGTCAAAGTTAAGTATGTCGGTCAATTATATTTACTTAATATGCAACAGATTCCAGCCTTTAGTTTTTGTGCAACCCCAAAGTACTCACTGAAACCTAAAAGCAGAATACATCTAACCAGATGGAAAAACTCAGATTTCACTGAATGATGAATCATCCCCAAGGTTAATATGGAATAACCCACAATCAAAGATCACCTACAGGTCAAAGTCTTTTAATGATGATGACTGATTGCTGTATAGGGGTGATGGTGGCTCACCTGGGTATTTTGAAAAGAGCTCTCATTGGATGGAGGTCAGAGAGAGGTGGGTCTCCATCTCCCAGCTCTATGGCAGTGATGCCCAGGGACCAAACGTCACAACGAGCATCATAGGTCGAGTCCAGCTGCTGCTCACACGCTATGACCTGAAGTACACAATCCAAAAAAAAAGCAAAAGCCAAAGTTAACGATCAAACAACACCTCTGTGTATTATCTTTAAAGTCTTGAAACATCCATTAAACCCTTTGGCTGCAAAGGTTTCGCCTATTATCTGATCAAAACTTTATTAAACCTTTGTTTTGGAGCTCACACTGTTTAGAAAATCTCCATTTCTTTTATCACATTTCTCAGTATCTGAACTGGAGATAAAAGTTTTGATCTCCTGTTATACACAGACTTGTGGTGTGAGGACTGGAGTTTGGGCCAAATTCCCCAGGAGGGCGTCGACAGTCACGACTTACTGGATTGGATTTTATTATTTTTTTCAGCCTTTGTGCACACACACACACACACTCACACACAATAAAACAAACAAGCATCTAACATACAAAATGTCATATATGGAGCTGTCCAATATCGAAGACAGAGATTATAACAGAGGTGAGACTCTACACATCATCTGCTGTGGGCAATATGGCAATACACATACGCACGCATGCACACACACACACATGCTCGCGCGTGCAAACACACACACACACACACAGTCTATTGTCAGTGTCCTGAGGGCAACATGGTACCCAATCAACAATATGAATCATCTGAGTGGGTGGTGTGTTCACACATAACTACACACGCACACACACAAACACACAAACAAAGTACACAATCACCATTAATGTCAAATGTCTGAAATCAGTATATATCGATATATGGTGTTGCCAGTTCTCAGTGGGCATGTACTGTATTTACGCACGTAGACAAGACAAGCAGAAAAATCATTACCAGATGACAAATACGACACCTTCACAGACCAAGTGTACACACACAAAGACTCCTTTGTGGGAAAACAAAATGAAAAGTATGTCACTGTTCTGTCAATGTACACATGAAAAAATCTGTCCTCATCTTGACTATTTGTCCAAAACAAAAGTAATTTTAAATGTTATTAAAATGGTTTCACCAAAAAGATATATGCACACTTTCACAGCCCTAATAATTAATGTCATATTACATACAGCTAAAAACAGAGCTCATCCAGAAGGGAAAATTGTAAGAGGCAACTTACCCCTCACCTCAAAGTTACATAACCAAATCCTCTTTGGTAAGAAAGTGAGAGAGTGTTTGTATTACTCCAGTGCTGTATAAAATCCAGTTCACACTCTGTGTTCACAAAAACCTCTCAGAATATTCAGAAAAACTCTTTCCTTGTACTATTACTGTAGATCATTGTTTACAAATCGGACTCTCGGCATCAAAAAGCCTCTCACGCAGACTTCATAGTCCGTAGTCCACCCAAGACTAGTCTGTTCCCACAACTCTTTGATGATGAACATCTTAGACAAATGACATTAAAATGTTCAAGGAGCTCATGTCCTGAACACGTCACACTGTGTATATCCTGATGCTCAATTTGCACACAATGCAAACCTCATGTAAAAATGTCCATTTTGATTGGATGAAGGAAGGTCAATCTGAGAGGGGCAACATTAACTGTGGGAAGTCACACGTGGAAAACTGGTGCAGGTGCAATAGATACAGACTGTATCTGTGTAAAAGAGTGTAAGGTTACCAGTTGTCCCCACATAGGCTGCCGATGCTTTATTTATCTAATGTTATCTTGATCAGTGCAGTGCAGAGGCTGAGTGTGCACACTGGTGGCACAGAGACGTCTCTATGGGTTGAGGATTTCCTGGAAGTTCAGTTTTATGAAAAATAACTTAAATGCGTCCACATCATAAGCTGAGACCTCACTGAACACTTTGTGCTCACTTTCATGTGGTACAACTGCTGTTGCTGCAAAAGATGTTGTTGAACCTTATTCACAGTTAATCACAGAATATCTGATACATGTAGCTTAACTAATGTTGATAATACATGATATAGAGGCCTGATAATCTTATTCATTCCTGATCTTTTAGAACCTCAGTTTTTTTTTTCTTCATTTTCAGACCTTTTCAAACTGATCCTTAGCCCCTGCAGACAATGTTTCATTCAGAAAATAGATACTTTTACTCTGGAAAATTGGTGACTTTAATTGTTCATCTGAGACTCAGGTCGAACTGAGACATCTGCTAAGTTCAGCTGTGCTACACAAACATCTCAGCACAAGGTTCAAACCCTTACTGTACACACTGTAAGGACACACTACTCCCACTACACTGGTAATAAACACTGGCATTGATTGTAAGTCAGCTCTCGGGATCTCAAGCTGTCTAATATGTGGGAATACTGAAACAGAAATGGAACCATGTGTTTACAATATGACTAATATACCAGATACTGTGTGCACTAATTTACAGATGTATACAAGTGACGGTATAAACAACAGACTGCGTTCAACTGAGATATGTAGCAACACATGCAGCTACTTCACTGCTGTGTAACTGCAGTGAGAGGACACCTCTACAGAAACACACTCTCAAAAGACGTGACAGTGTCTCCAAATCAACTCCAGTCAGATGAATCGGGAGCGGGGGACCACTTCATGTTATATCGTCCCTTATACACCACAGGAAAAAAGTTAACCTTCCATAAAAAGTAAAGGATAAGGGGATGTGATTATGTACTGGTGTGAATGATCACTTCTTGATGTGTACTATTTTAGAGCCTATATGTAGTGCTGGTGCAGTGAGCCATGATTAGATCGCAGATGAATGATGGAGGCTGCCCATTCCATTTTCACACGCACATTGTATTTGACAGTGTTATCTCTTTGATGGTTATTAACTGTGGCCCACTGGGATCTGCTCCAGGCTAATGTAGTGGAAAGGGAGCGGGCCAGAGGAGCGTTTATGGGCTGGTCTTTTACTGTACCTCAGGAGCCATCCAGAAGGGAGTTCCGACAGAGGTGTTCCTCCTCAGACGGGTATTTGTCAGCTGAGCCGAAACACCTGCAGGGATGAGAATACACACTTCAGCCATTAAAGCCTCTCACAGGATTCAGTTGAAACAATTTGCACTCTCTCAATAACTTCCTTGACATATGTTTTTTCCCCTTAAAGATCAGACTGGCTAGTAAATGTGACAATCTGTGCAATGGGAAACAGTAAACAGCAGGGGGCTGCTCAGCTGTTGGGAGGCTGAATGGGTCTTGTATACCACTGATAGAGCTGTCAAGGAGAAAAACAAAGCACACACATGTACACACCCACATGCACTGGCATCAAGCTCCTATGTTTTTGTTTTACTTTGATCCAAATGATAGATCACTTTGAATTACAAATTCTTATGTCACTGCAGGGGACGTGGGTTTACTGGGCGTTTCAAGAACAAGATTTGAATACAGTTCAACTGTAAACGGGCTGTGGCAGCTGGAGACGACAGTTCACCTTCTCTCAGAAGAAGATATTAGAAGATTTATTAGCTTCAGATTTTGCTTTTATCTGCCTATATAACAAGAGAACTATATAACTTCGGACATTCAAGGCAGAGATGGATGAATTCAGCAGAACTGGAGAGAGACTGGGCGTGTGTGTCCTTATGTGTGTGTTCATGTGCATTAAAAAGCCCGACAAGGAACGTGCTGACCCACAATCCTGACTTCAGTCCAGTCCAGACAAATCAGCGTTACGCCATGCTGCAATGTGTCCCAGGGCTGGCTCAGCTGAAGCAGCCGGCCCGGATAAAAAGCACGGCCCCGAGACAAAAGCAGCCACCAACAAATAAAAGGTGATTCAGCTACAGAGCACACTGTCTTTGTCCTGCACCTCATGTTATTTTTACGAATCTGGAGCAGAGAGTGAAGGTGTTTTAGGAGTCAAATATGAAGCAAAAAGCTGAGAAGAATGAAGAGATAATTTGTGGACAAAATACCACATGTATATGTGATGTGTTCAAAACATGGAACGCGTGCACAGAAACCTGAGAATACGAAAACGTTTACACAACATGGGTGTGCTTCTGACAGCATCCCCAACTGTCTCCTGTAAAAGCTCATTCTGTGCGCCTGTTCCCCGACGACTACGTCACTGCGGGTACAGTACATAGTACCACACTGATTTTCTGTTGGTGCCGGTGGGATAAAGCCAGGGGTGGAGAGAAACGCCAGCATGAGCAGCGCAGAGGAAAAACTGTTCTGTGGCAAATCATCAAACAGGATTAGAACGATGTGCAGGTGGGGATATATGCAAGGGGCTCACACACACACACGGGGATACTCACGTGCCATCACCAAACCATAAAACTGCTACACAACACAAAGAACAACCCAATAGTTTCACATGGATGCAGGAGTTTATAAAAAGAAACAGGAAACCAAACTACCAAAGAAAATTCACAATGATTTGATAAAGCTCGACTCAACACAAACACACATTTTCTATAACATGTGTGAGGTATATCAGTGTGTGACAATACAGAAATAAAGAGCCCCTATTAAAACTCTCACTGCCCCTCTCTTTCCACTACATTAGCCCCGAGTAGAGCCTGGTGGGCCACACTTAATAATCATCAGAGATAACGCTGTCAATTAGAATATTCATGAGAGACCCATGAACGAGCGGCTCCTCTCATTCTTCTGCTGCTCTTTCTGGGTCCATCTCTTTGCTATTTTGTTTCTCTGCTGGCGATGAGTCACTGCGGGGGTTTTATCTCCTCAGCTGCTTAGTGTAGCGTGCGCCCCTCCACATGAAAAAACCATTAATCCCAGCGTGACGCAGTGGCAGCACGTAGCGTTGATGCAGGCACGAGTCGGGCCATTTTTCGCCTCTTTCGTCACTCGCACAAGTTGGGCTCGTTCCTGAAACAGCTACTCCATATTTTTCGTCAGAGCCGGTATCTGATTCAAACTTGAACTGTCAGCGATGTGAAAGACTTGCAGCCATTTTTCTGCACATGAACAGGAACTGACTCCACTATGGACATTTGCTCTTTCAGTGCTGCCAAATTCCTAAACAGGCAAACACTTCACTAGCAGATGATAACACACAGGCCACATCTTATCTGCTCCAGTTTGCTGCGACCTTCATTTCAGGTGAATAATTTGACATTTACTTAGTGTCAAAAAAAACGGATGAATTCAGATTCATGCATTCAAATGCAAGTCACACACTGTATGTGCTGCATGTCTAATAATACTTTTTTTCAGAGCTGAAATAAAAAGAGAGCAGCTCTGTCGCTGCAGCTTACTCATGCAGTGCTCTGAGCTAAATAAGCTAAGAACACCATGCTAACATGTTCACAATGACATGCTAACATAATAATGTTTAACAGGTTTAATGTTTGTCCTTACAATTTTACTTCAGCATGCTAAAGTTGGCTTATTAACACTAAACACAAGTACAGCTGAGGTTGATGGGAGTTAGTTCTGTTGGTATTTTGAAACCAGTACCATACAATTCAAAACCTGGACTAGATCATGGTAGTAGATGAAAGTTTAAGGGATGTCTGAACCAGAGATTAAATTTAGGTCTCAAAACAACATACAGCTCAAACCTTTTCGGTTACCCCGACAATGTTTTTATGTAATAAATTCTTTCCAGATACTGTGCCCGTCCTATCATGGACATTTATTACAAGTCCAGCCACAGGATGCAGATACTCGATAAGATGTTCTGAAGTAAACAAGAAGAAGTTAGATGTTGCTTGTGATGCCTGGATTCTAATCACTGAGCACTATCTTCTGTGAGACCTTTTACTACATATTCGTAGCTGTAATGGTAGTGAAAGTTCCAAAAATATCTAATAAATCAGTCTTTCCATTACTGGCCACCATTTCTAACAAAGTACAAATGTAAAAGTTACAGTAAGTGTGTGGGTGCAGCCTCTTTCTCAACATCAGTGGTTTGTGTCTCCAGTGCATCTGTGACCATTAGTTACATAATATGCCTGATTATTCAGATGTGTATGATGTGTTGGAGCACAATCATCCCAAACAAACTAAAAGTGTGTAATGACTAAACATAGGTAGTTAAGTTTGTGTTATGTACAACATGTTTCACATCAGAGATTTCATTTTATATCTTCATAATTTGGAACATTTTTCGTCTTCTACATTTCTGCCCAAATATTCAAGGCCAGCTGTAAACTTGAACATTTTGCACGGCACAGCTTGAATTACATGTGTAACTTCTTCATCCATAATGACATCAGGGCTTCATTCTGCCAAAACTGGTGCAATAAACATGTGTGGAGAATCTCTATGTCAGCCTGGTGAGGAGGGAAAAAGCTCCTCTGGAAGCAAAGGGTGGCCCTGCTCTATATTAGCAACTTCACATATTAAGTGATTCCATTAATACCCTCCCCTCATCCTCCTCCCTATGTAAGAGCTGTGCACTTTTGTGTTTCGTGGTTAGGAAAAGGCTTTTAAGAGAAGCCCGCAATTAGCAGACTAAATGCAAACCTACACGCACACGGTGAGCGGGGATTTTATTTGTAATGAAAACAGGCAACTGAGGAAAACTGGGGGTGAGTCATCCCCCTGGAAATAGTCAGAATCACTTTGCCTATCATGAGCCTTCAATCCAGGAACTAGGTTGTGTTGCTCTGAAATGCCTCATTTGGTTAAGAAAACCCAAAAGCAAATCAGGGCAAACACAGGGTGAATAGCAACAATGTCCTCTGCTCTCTGCAGCAGAATGGAAAAGATAGGGTGTAATGGAAAAGTATAATCGTCCTCCACCTTGCTGGGTTGTGTAAATGTATTCCAACCTCTCAAGGAAACTAATTAGTGGCACAATATATTTGGCATGTGGCTGAAGGTAATGGATTTGACCCTCTTCTGTTAAATAGAGCCATAACATGATTTCCACTGATTGGATGAGGACAGCACCGGGAAAAAAACAAACACATGACGTAAAAGCTCGTCTTTTGCAAAATGAGACGCACTGCATACCAAAATCCACAAGTTTGATTCCTCCTTGCGTCGTCAGCAGGATGTTATTGCCTTTGACATCACGGTGGATGGTCTTGTTGATGTGCAGGTGCTGGAGGCCCTTTGGGGGAAAAAAGGGGGGGTGGGTTAACAGCTTTTTCTGGCAAGCACCTGCCACTAAAATGATCTCATTTAAAGGGGCCATTTGTAAGTTTTGTCTGCCACAGAATGTGGTTTCCTGCTGGATCTGGCTGGTGGTGATTGTCCTTTAACAAGAGCTCTGGTCATTGTTGCATTTACAAGAGGTTATAACGCACCCTCTGAGTAGAGCTGCATCTCCAGGTAGATTGGAATCTACAAGTGTTCACATTTACATGGCATGAGATTTGGTCTGATTCTTAACTCCCAACGTCTCTTCAAAATGAAAGTAAACAGCTGCTAATGCTAGTTACGCAGCCATAGCAAAACTTACAAATAGCTTCTTTATAGCAGCTGATTCAAAGGCTGTGTCCCAAGACAGGGAATGCTTTATTTGAAAATTGACTGTGTCATAATAGTATGACTAAGATGTCCTATTTCAGACACATATTCTCCCTTTTCCCCCATAGGGTGGGTCCTTTATGTTCCAACTCATTCCAAGAGTCATCGCAAGGACTGCACTTTTAAATGTAATTAGTTTTCACTAAGAGTACACTGTTAACCTAAAAAACCTCAAGACTTTGTCAAAAAAAAAAAAAAAAAAAAGTGTGGTCAAGGTTGCTAGGCAACAAGAGCCCCAGCGCTACAGTGAGGGGGGAAACAGCTGATGACACAGCATAATTTCTCTGTTGTCCAGACCTTCTCTCTTTTCGCTTCAGCCTTTGCTCTGAAGGATGCTTTAAAAATGGGACACAGATAATGTTGGGAAATTGTTGCTGCTATAAGAAAGTGAAGAGACGAGCTGGGGCTAGCTGTTTAGCATGCTACCTTTGACAGAGGAAGTGATAGAAACATGAGTTGAGGTTGGCAGGCAGCTGAGGGCAGCTCTTGGCAAAATGAAGGCATTCATTTTGATGGTGAAGTCCAGACTGGTAAGTGAACAGCTGTTTTGCATGTTATGTAGCAGTAGGAGGAACCATACACCACTGTTTCAACACCTGACTTACCATGAGGGCTTCATGTAAGATGTAGGCAATAATGGCTTCATCCATTCTGTCTCCTCTCCTCAGCATGCCTTTGGCCAGATCTGTCACTGAGCCGCCGTTGCAAAGCTGCGACAGAGAAACCCACAAAGAGAACAAGACAATGAGCAAAAAAAAAAAAAAAACTCAACATGAGTCAGCATATAGCTCAGCTTATACAATGCACCAAAATCTGGGGCAATCTTAGATATGAAGAATTTTACAGAAGAAACAGGAGAGGATGAAAATGTTTTGATCACCAGATTTCACAGTGAGAAAAAGGGGATGCAGAAAGTAATTCTGTCAATCTTCAGCGGCTTATCTTTCTGCGGCAGCTTAGTGGGAGGTGAGAATCCTGCCCGTGGAGAGTGTACGTTTTGTGAGGGGGGGGGGGGGGGGGGGTTTAATCTACACTGAGGTGACTAAGCAGGCTAAATATTAAAGACGCACAAATCATCTTCAAATTAAGAACATCTCCTTATGTTTTTAGACAATGC
Source organism: Caranx ignobilis (assembly GCA_021432705.1). Lineage (NCBI taxonomy): Eukaryota > Metazoa > Chordata > Actinopteri > Carangiformes > Carangidae > Caranx > Caranx ignobilis. Next base: position 5,681,729 of record MU269986.1, read on the forward strand.
CAAGAAATCGCACACCATTTTAAAGGCCAATGTGTCGTGGTGGAAACAGAATGTACTCGGGTTAAAATCAGCCTCAAGACACAGAGCAAGAAACATTTCAATTCTGTGTTTATAGGTGTTTTCTTGTGGTATACTGCATCTAGACACGGACTCCATCGTCAATAGCAATCCCTCTTGGAAAATTACATAAAATTACCCGGTAGGTTGCCAAGGCAACAATAATAACCCTTAATTTGGGCCTTCTTTGGGAGATGCCAGAGGTATACAAGGAAGGGAAAAAAAACGCACCAAGATGTCAATCACAGTGCAAAAGGCTGGAAATGAACAGAAATTGTAGATCCTGCATATGAGTGCTGTTTGTAAACACAGACCTCGTCACTGTGTGGTAAAAGACATCATCAGCAGTCGGGTTAAAAACACACACACGCCTCTTTTCCCATTTTGTTGTGACTCGTGAACACTTTGCATTTCAGCGCACATCTTTAGTCAAAAATCATGTTGTATTATTAGAGGAAATTTCCATCACATCTTCTTTTATGTATTAAACACTTGTTCTTTTATAATGGCACTAATTCCCCCACTTGTAAACTGAAGGCTTAATTAGGCAATAGACATGCAGTGGTGTGTGGTTACTGATAAGAATCAGTCCCCTGTGGCGTTGGAGCTAAAGAGCTTGTGCAGTACATATCAGAAAAGGTTAAAAATAAATAACTTACACAGCACAGCATTATGCAACTGTTGCATTTTATCAATGCACATTCAAAATGATAAAGCACAACACACCACTGAGGCTGAAAATGCAACATTTATTTTCCTATGGTCGTGGGGAGGCATGTTTACTGACTATACTTGGGAGAAAAACAAATGTATAATGGCACTATATAGAAAAATGATGCTATTGTTGTGTAGTGCGGATGGCTTCCCATGCCGTCTTATTCAGAAAAAAAAGTGCTGACTGGTACAGCAGTAGCATCATAACTCAGATATAATATTTGTGGTTGTGTGCCTAAATCTCCAAATGGGGACTCATTTTGTCATCACATTATTATTCCACCCACAGGGCTCGACTGCTTGTGCACATACTTTGCCAAAGTGTTTGTGTGCAGCTAATTGAGGTAACCACAGGAGGCAACAAATGGCCTTATCCAGTTAAAGCGAACAGTGAGCACTTTAAAAATGGAACAAAATACTAAACGTAGCTGATTGAAGGGGCTGATATTTAGAAGGCAAACTATGTATTAATCATGGAGTCGCAGCCTTTTTGCTGAATACAAGACAAATTATGTGTCTTTCGTGGTTGTTTTGTGATTCTTCATCATTTGAAAGACTTTATAAGAACATCTATCTGACTGGCACAACTCTGTCGCAGGGGCCCCATGCCTCCTTTGGGCCCCTGGGCCTGAGCTTGTTAAGTAATCCTCCCATGCACCAGATTCTCAGAGTGAGACAAGTCTTTGACCTTGTCCAAGCACTGGCATAAGTTTTCAACACTGTGCTGAGCTTGTGTCTGTTTTCTATCTGCCTATCAATCTGCCTATCCATCAGGAGCCCAGAGTGCTGTTGCAGGATGGATGGCGTGTATCTCAGCTGCCACATGGGGAGTTTAATCACTCCTTCTCCCTGCTATCGGACGTGCAGACAAACTGCAGTTAAGCAGAGAATACCGCCAAGGCCTTTTCGCAGACAGCGCGGCACTCTTGACAATGAGCCGCGCCTGACGTCAGTCCACATCTCTACTGCCATATCACCTGTCATCATTAAATTACACAGGGCAGACGGACAAATCCATATTAATGAGAGATCCGGTGCCCTAGATTTAGCTGTGCTAAACGTTAGCACTCTCACCTTAGCTACAGAGCAACACATCCCAAACGCGATGCTCAGCATGAATATTAATTCGGTGTCCTCGGCAGGGTGGAAACAATATAAGAAACTTAGGACCCGGATTGAATTCATTCTTGTGCAGGTTAAGCAGACAGACTGAAAGTTTGAGTACAGATTTGTAAACACAACAAGTAGCTGGGCTAAAACATCCAGTCAGTATTTGGATAGTTCCTTCTTCTTTATAGATCACATATACTATCACTGTGAAGCAAAGCAACTGCTTTTCCTGTGACTGATTCGTGTTTTCCTGCCACACATCACCATCAAATGAACACAGTGGTGGAAGAGGAAAATCAAACACCCATTCACTATAAAGCTACAGAGAGTCAGAGTAAACAGTACAAGAACAAATTAAAACTTCCAGCAAAACATGTCAATAATATCCAGCTATACCTATAACAGCTGAACATTGTACCCATTTCAAAATGAAATGCATAGTGTGGCTGGTAATTATTTTTGATAGCAGCAATTAATACTACCTGATTAATTCTGAGGCAGTTTGATCTGTCAAAATGAAAGGCAGTGGTGGTAAGAGAAGAGGAAACTTTTAATATAAAAGACATGTTAAGATTCAAGTCTTTCGGCTTCATCTTGCATGTGGCTGTGAGTTTCCACCAGAATGATCAGTTTTCAAAGAATAACCTGAATACATTGAACACAGTAGCATACTCTCCATTACAAATGAGGTCAGGTGCTCGTTTAGTCATGTAAATGAAAGGAGTTGATCAAAGACGAGCAAAAGAAGCGGATGAAACAAACGTGAAGATGAAACAAACGGGTCACGCGAACACACAGGTGCTGACTTTAACCATCTTTGATACACCTTTTCCCTGCAAACACAAATCCATGTACTTTTATTTCCTGCCAGGTTAATGGAAGCAAAGAGTGGCATCATGTCTGTATCACTGAATGAAGCGTGTGAGGTCGTGTGCGTGTGTGCGTGACACACTGGACTGCCTCCAGAGTAAAGCGCTCCCATTGTTGCCCTGGCCTTATCGCTTACATGGGTATAAAAGCTGAGGTGTCTACTTTCCGGCACTGTTTATTGAAAAGTCGGAACAAGGAATACCATTTTAAACCTCATTGTCAATTGATGACTGTGGAGGTCAGGAGGAGTCGGACAGAGACTGATGGCGGTAAATGCAGGTGACGGTGTCCATCAAAGAGGCACAAAGAGGGGATGAGCCAAAGTATCTGGTTTAGGTGGAGTTTTTTTTTTGTTTTAATTGTTACCATATAACAACATGCAGGTCTTTTTTCTTTAATAGACTTAACGTTAAGAGAAATCTGAGTTGTGTTTTTTTGTTTTCACTAGCTTTTCTTACTTGTGTTTCCTCCATCAGTTCCTTCTTTTCAAGGACGTTCATGCTTCCATGTGAATTGCCTTTCTTCGGCAACTCCAGGAATCTTTGCTTCATTCATTAGCTTCTCTGTCATGACCAAACCCCAAATCTCACTGCTTTTATCACCTATAAATTCTCCTACAAGTGCCATTTGACAAACTCTGGGTGGGCTGTCATGTGGTGTTTTTTATGCAGAAGTGGCTCCCTTTCAGCCTCTCTACCATCAAGGCATGTTAAATGTGGTGCTGCACAGACAGTTTGACAAGGTCTTCCATCTCTCTCTGCACAAACTGAAACTCTTGACAATGCCAATGCAATTTTGGTCCTCACAAAGGCCCTTCATGCCCAGTTACTTCTTCCATTTCCTGTAATGACTGAGCCCATGAATTTTTAAAAACTTGATGAGACTTTTGCCTGTACACAATTCTTTGAACTGTCAGACCTTGCATTGATGAGTGTCTTTCCAAAATACTTCCAATCAGTTTATTTTTCCGCAGGTAAAAGCAGTAGTTTCATGCACCACGGCAACATTAAAATGTTTCTTTTGGTTAATTTCAATTAAGCATTTCAACACAGTGCCTTTTCATTTTTGCATAATAGAAGATGAGATACATCTCTGGACGATGAGCTTTTAAAAGGCTGGACTAAATGTCCAGAGCCTCTGGATAAAACATCGAAGCTCACAATTGAAATGTGCATCCAAATCTAGTTTTTATTTCCAATTAGGGAATAAAAGTCACTCCATCGTCGCTATCTTTGAAGTATTTTTAAGCTCTCTGGGAGTAAAATTAGGCTGTCATACATGAAAGCTCGCTCATCTCTGCACATATCCGAAGCCTTATAAAGGAGCACACTACAGGGGCAAAGCCAAAAGCCTGCACACTCCAATGATTGGCTAACAAAGTAGAGGATGCAATTTGTATGAATTCTGTTCATAATGAGAGGTCTGCTGTCGGTGCGGGGCAGAGAAAGGCTCCTCTCGGCAGAGCGAAAGGATGGAAAATTACAGTTTAAAAAGGAGGGACAGTAACCATGGTGAATGACCACCTCGCCCCCTGCTTTCCTGTCTCTTCACCTCTAAAAACCCCATGTGCATCTACTTCAGAGCACACACACACACATACACACACTCACCCCACACAGCCACTTGCTAAACTGTCAGGCAGTGATTTCAGCCTCAGGATTAGCCACCAGATTTGTATTGCTGGCTGCAGACCTTTGCAAGGGAAATGCTGAAATGGATGTGCAAACCACAGGGGAAACAGGATTGATATGGTGAACTCCACTAACACAATATTTGTAGTTTTACTCAAAAATTGAGCCCTGCAACACTCAAACCACTCACGTGATACAAATCTAACAGTCGGTACAGTGCAACAGGAACCACCTTATCAGATACAGGTCTTTGTTTTCCTGTGCTCTGATTATTCAGCATCTTAGATCGTACTTGATATCTGAGCAAAGTCCTCTGCAAAGGTCAGGAGGAAGGGTGGCGATGAAAAGTGAAGGAAACACAAGCTGGAGAGGTGAAAACTATCTAGTGGGTTAGCATAACACTGCTGCTGTTGATGCAGAACCCACTGAGCTTGGATTACAGAAATATGGGCACTGTGTTCTCGTGCTGCTGTACGTGATAATGGAAAAGGGAACAGCCCAGTGGTACAGTGTTAATCAAGATGGTGACTGCTTTCAAAGTGGAGTCATGGAGTTACTTTGAAACCAAAGACCATGCATGTATAAACAATTTACTGAAGGATGGAAAACGCCACTTAATTGAACTGTATACTGGATAATCTACACAAATTAAATTGTACCATTTAGCTGTTATTAGCTTTACTTTCCTATGCGTCTGGCGCTCAGGTTCTATTTTATAAAGGTTGGTTTTAAAGGGCTAGATGGAGTGTACATGAGCTAGAAAACTGGACGTATTAGTCTTTAATGCTGTTTCGTCACTCGTTGTTTCAAAAATGTTTGCAATGTCCAAACAGTGGGGCAAAAGATTGATTGACTGATTTAAATGCTAACTGTAGACATTATAGAAAGACTTGACGGCTAATTTTTACTCCTGTTGCTGGGGTTTGAGCATCCTAGCATTAGCAATACAAGCAAAAATAACAACCTGCTGTTGTTGCTAAATAAAAAGTCAGGGGATCACCAGTCATTAGGTTTCATCTTCTGGGGATCATGAATGAATTTGCACCAAGTTTAATGGCATACTATGAGGTAGTTGTTGAGTTATTTACTTTTATGTATGTCAAACCTCTAATGTTCATCCTAAATGTACAGTGCAGTTCAAAGATCAGGGAATAATGAAAGCTAATAATGTCTGACAGACCAACTTACTTTGTATCTCTAGAGTTTCCGTGGTAGCATGATTACAAATGCTTAATCACATTTTATTTAAAACCAGAAATACTTCAGAGGCCTTGTGGGTGATAGCTGTGACAAATTTCCTGCATTCTTTTTCCAAGGTGTATGAGGCGTGTTTACCAGACATCTCCAGGTTTGTTCTGCTCACTATCAAAGCAAGAATACAAATTACATGGTCAAAAAGTCAAAAGGTAAAGAAAACTGACATCCCCCACCATGTTGGAACCAACAAACACTTTTCCTCTGCTGAGGTTGACCTCCATTACATGTTTGTCTGGAACCTGACATTTCAAAAGGGCTACAGCAGGCAATGACATATGAAAGATGAAGAACTGGGGGAATGGAGGTAAGGCTCTTTTTTTTTTTAGATGAACAGAAAGAAGCAGCAGCACCAAGGTCCCCTTGAACCTTTTCATAAAATATAATAAAAATCAAACCTGTATCAAACTATTGCTATACAACAGCAGGTGCAAAAAAGCTGTTAAATGCACAGTTTTGCTCAATCACCAATTAGGCATGGTGAATTGAGCAGTCTTTGTAAAAACCCACCAACCTTAAATAATGCTCTATTTTTTCCACAATTTCATTTTCCTGAAATCCAGGAAAGAGGAAACAGCTCAAAAAAGATTTTTTCACTTCTGCTGCCATTTGTGTCAACTAATTCACTGAGACAGCCGCAGTAAACAGAAATCCTGGTTTGCAGCAGGGTGTCTATAACACACAATCACGTGCCCCCAACACATCAATGATGCTAACTGGCTTGTGACCAAATCCCCCAGGTGGCCTATAAGTAAACTCCTAGACTGGCCATGTTGGATTAAACTGTGACATAATCCTTGGCCAGATTTGGTCACCGATGCATATACCTGGCGAGACATGTGGGGTGAAGTACAACCAGAGCTTAAATTGACACTCGCACGCTCTCATCTGCACGATACAGCCATGGCATGCAGACGAATGCCAGTTAAATCCTCATGCAAATGTATGGGTGGTACATAAAACCATACTATTGATTTACTATTCAAATATGAGTGTTCTTACCTCCAGCACTAGCCACAACTGGTCCCCGCATTTCACATCCTTCTTGTAGTACATCCCATAGAACTTGACAACATTGGCATGATCAGACAGAGCTTTAAGGATGTTATACTCCGCTTCAATCTCCTCATCAATATCCTGCAAAGTAAGGACACAGATCAAGATTACAAAACTCATACAGAACTCATGTCTCCTTCATCCAAAGCTTTTCCCCCAAATAATACCAAAAGAACCACTGGCAAATGATCTAAGGACGGTGACATCAGCTTTAAAAGAGATTTTAGGAAAAACGCTTTTTAGTTTTGTTGTCTATACATGTGGCAATTTTCATCCTCTGTTTGCTAAAAGTCTGATTGGAACACTCTTTTGTTTATATCATTGCAGCTGTCTTCACAGGGCCAGAAGCTCCAGTTTAAAATGCACTGCACATGTGTAAACACAAGCCAAAGTATATTTTCATGCAGTTTTCTTCAGTATTTGTTTGACTACATTGAGTATATGTTGTACTGGTGATCTAAACCCAATACTGAGAAGTCTGATACCATTTCCACATGTGTACGGCAAATAATGAATCAAACTATGGTCGTATCCTGAGATTAGCTGAAAGGCTGGAAACAGTGAAAGGTACAGTGTGAAAAGCTCTGCTACAGCTCACTGTGCAAAAACTGTAAAAAAAAAAACATTTTTCTGTTGACAAAGCCAGGGTTGCTCTTTTCCCTCTTTTTCCTTGCTCCCAGTCTTCATGCTAAGATAAACTAATTACTTAGCCGAGAACATGAATGAGACTTTTACCCATCTCCTCGTCTCACTCTGAAAAAGAAAGAAAATCATGAACTTTTTTTGTTGGGGCTCTCTGGGGCAGCACGTACGGTCTCCATCTCTGACAGTGTGGGCAAAAAGAGCAAATCCAGTACATCTTGATTACAACAATTATAAGACACTCTTCCACTCTATGTTGCACTGTGTAATTAGCCCTTGCTGATATACATTAAATCTACATAACTGTATTTAGCACAAGCATAGTAAAATCAAGCTTTACGTCTCTACAGTTGTGTCACATCTCTTCTAACTCATCTGCAGTATGACCTTTGACCTTAAAATGATGCAATGCAACTGTGACATTTGTCACAGATTTAAATATATACAGGTCATAAACATATTTTCTAATATATCTTTAAAAACCCAATAGTTGTAAGCACTCAGTTTTCGTAACAAGAATAAATATGTTATTAGAGAAAAGTCAAAATCTGATCTTGACTCTGATTTACGCTGTCTCTGGCATGCTGATCCCACAGTTAGAAACCACTGCTCTAGATGAAGCAAAAATACAGAAAGTAATTAGCAGTTTTTTCTTTTTTCTAAAAATTAACTAGCAAGCCTTCTCCTGACGTTCTTCATGAACACGACTCCAAGCATGCTCACATGGCACATGAAGGGACGTCCCAATAGTTATACAATGTGCAACACATCCGTAAGTCATAATAATGATAATAATGGTGGTAATGATGGTCCTCACAGACTAGTGGTCTGAAGATAATAATTTCTCAATAATGAGAAACAGTAACAAAAAAGGCTAATGAGACAGTCATTAAGACGAGGGCTTTATCATACAAAAATAACTGCTCATTAGAGCTGCTAAATAAGCCATACAGTTCACTTTACCTACAAGACAGACAATACAGGGGTTATCTGTCTGCACAGGACACACTGACAACTTATTAATAATGGCTGTTTTTGATAACTTCTTTAAACTGCACCACAAAAGAAAAGCATTAAAGCTTTTGTTCTTAAAGTCAGTGTCTGAAAAGTGGCCTGTCATTGAGCTGTGAGGACACAGAGTAATCTAATCAAATGTTCTCTTTCATTGCTGCTCAGAAATGTAGAACCTCCTGTTAAGTATTGTTCACTTACTGGAAAATCTCGTCGCCCTCCGCTTTGATGGATGAATCACACCCACAACATCATGTAGTAACCATCATGCATCTCTGCTGTATGTCAAACTGTTCTTTGCTTTAGGCCAAATTCTGCTGCAAATATGTTTTGGCTCAATGCTAAAGCCCTGCTGGAGCAAAGTAGTTCAAAATGATGGCAGTAATGCTGCATATGAAATGTCCTGCTGATGAGGAACAATTCAGCAGGAGCAGTTTGCTGACATAATGTGCTGCTGATGGAGGAGTAAAAAGAAGAAAACCACCTTTCTATAGGTCCTGTGCAGACAATAGAGCAGAGCAGATGTTTATCTTGTCGAGGGGTGGGCGAATTAATCAGTCACTAGGATGATGCTCAGACGTACCAGAGATTAACAAGCAAATCCCAGCTGATGTTGAGCATCAGGCAGGGTACACCCTGGACAGAACACAGATCTATCACAGGGCTCACACACAGAGACAAACTCTCATTCAATCATTCACAACTACAGGACATTCTGCATCACCAGTCAAGGAAGAGCTGAAGTATCCAGAGGACACCAGTGCAGCCACAAGGAGAACATGCACACTTCACGGAGATGCTCGGTAGGTTTGAACCAAGAAACCTCTTGCTGTACAGTCACAGTGATTAACACTGCTTTCTTGAAAAAATGGATCACAGCCAAAATGCTGCTTTTTGTAATTATAGTGTGTTGTGCTGCTGGTACACATCTGTGGCTACATTGAAGTCACAACTTTAAACCTACTGATCTAGGCTGACATTTCCTTTGTATTATGAGATGAACAATTGGTAACTGTTGCAAAGCTACTTTATTATGTGTTTGTGAGTATGTATACATGTCAACGTATGTATATGTTTGTATGTGTATGCATACTGTTTATACTATACTATAAATGTATTCAATTATATTGTCTATGTGAAAAATGTATGAAAATAAAAGTGGTATACCTTGTGTTTTACATGATCTTCATGCAACATGGAAGACTGAATTCACAAAGAGAGATGGACACAAACTACAGGTTTGAGTAAAGGCAGAGGAGATTAAAAAAGTTGAAATGCTCTGATTTAATCTGTGTTGGTGGCTAAAACTTTAAAATAAAGATGCTATAAATGCGCCAGATTTAAGGCCATAAGACAGCAACATGTCCCCCCTCCACATCCACCAAGGGCATAAACAATGCAGGAGCTTACAGCTGCTTTAACAAGCACTGACTGCAGCACGTGCATAGAGTAAGGGCATTTTCCAAAACACTACAAAAACAAGTGGAGTTGAGACTACAGCAAAAATAGCAGTAGAAAACAGGATTTGTGCCTAGATTACAATAATTCATAATAGACATTCAAGGTCATCTTACATGGATGGGGTCCAGTATCTTCACCGCTGCTTTACTTCCATCACCTTTGTTGAGCACCTTGTAAACTTTACCGTAGGTCCCTTTCCCAATTGTCTCAATGATTTCCCAGGTGTCAGTGGGATCTGGAAAGTTGTCAAAGACAATCGATTTCCCTGATTGTGGAAACATCTTCAGGAGAGATCTCCTTTGAAAAGAAAAGCACAAGGGTCACAGTTAGGAAGCTTACACACAGATATACACATAGAGGAATACAATTATACTGATGCATACAGAAGAACCAGTATACAATTTAATGAAACAGCAAAATTCTAAATGATTAATAATCTGTTTAGTTGCATTTGTGGTTCATTCATGTCATTCACACAGAGGTGTAACATGATAAGTGACTCGTCTCATATTTAAATCTGTCACACTGGCCACATCATCCTAGGACTGAACTCAAACCACATCCAAGTGAGCTAGAGAATAACCCTGTGGTACCTGGATACTTAAAGGGGAAAAACTGGGGGGTTTGTGGCTTTAGCTGTGTAAACAATGGCAGAGTCCTGTCTCTCTCACAGCTGTGAGTTAACAAAGTTGAAATGTGAAACATTCAAATGAAACCTCAATAAAACACTTGTGTTGCTCTGTGTCCTGGTCCAACTAAACAAAGCACAAAGACTGGATACATAGGTATTTGTAGGGCTCATGTTGTGTTATTATGTTGGATTTAACACATAGGAGCTGTAGGTGGTGGAAGCTGATAAATGACACCGAGGGATTAAACTGAGGGATTACAACATTTGAGGACATTATGATTTTTTTGTATTGGGACTGAGTCAGGCTGATATAAAAAGGAAAGGCTTAATTATCAATGATGCACATTATATTAATAGTGAGTGCAGAACCTTTATGCAGTAGCTCCTAGTTAAAATGTAATCTTCATGATCAAGGCATTCAGTAATCAGCATCTTTAGTTAATGTTTTGTTATTTTAAGGATAAATTGAGATACAGTACATCATTTTCACAACATTTACCGTTTCAAAAATAGTGTCAGATCAGTGAGGATGAGAATACATCTCTCACTGTCTGTTTGCTAGAGTGGTGTGTGGTACCTACTTTCAGGGCCAATCAAAGCAGAGTGTCAATTTCAAAAGCCCATCCCAGTTTTCTCATTTTGTTCATCTTTCTGAATTCAAATCACAGATGTAACATTCAGCAGACTTCATCCAATAAAGACAAGACAATAATATAAATATACTGCCATTAAATGCTGTAGAGGGAAAGAACGTTATGGTATCTTTGCATGGCAATGTGAAAGAGAAAGTTAGTCTCAGCCAAACAAATAATCACTATCAAGGAAACACTGTTTAATCCAACACAAACACACCTTCCATAAATCCTTCAAGTTAAGGGAGGCTGTTCCCACCTCCACAGTCTTGCAAAAATAGAAACACCACCAAAAGTGAAGCCACAACAAAAGCAGAATGAATTAAAAACAAACTTACATTATTCACTAAAAAAGATGTAGGACATTTTTCAAAATATGATTAATCCATTTCTGTGCAAAAGGTTAGCATGGAAGCAGTGTGCAGGCTAGCCTGGCCTGACTGTGAGTGTGACCCACAGAGGAGGAGCTAACGCCAGCTAATCTCACTAGCAATTCCCCTGCTCCAGGGCTGCCATTGGAAACCATCGCTAAGTGGTAGGAGATACGCTGGGATTAGCAGGAATTAGCCACTCTTGCAGCATGAGCCTTTCCCCATATAGATGCCCATTCATACACAAAGGAAAGCTGGTTAGAGGCCTAAGCGCCGAGTGCTGCAGAGAGCCTTTCCTCTTATTATTATCAGTGGTCACTTTGTTTATGTCCAGGAAGGCTTGCTAGCCAAGGTGCTATCTGAGATTCACATCACAGCAGTTGTTCTATCTTGACTAGTTGTGACCACTATTATGATTTAAATCAGTGTGACTGATTTACTATGCATAAATCACTCCAAAGCAGGATGGCACTGGCAAACACTATCATCATTTTTCGTGATATTGTCAGTCATCGCCTATGCAGCGCAATTAGACCCCTATACATGCATCCACGTGTAGGTAATTGCACTCATGTTTGCCTAATGTACAGTGCCTAAGTAACCAGCAAACGGCGTAAATAATACATCACTGTCTCTGTATGTGACAACATGCTGTGACACATGAGACACAAGGGCGAAACCTAAGGACTTGCACTGGACACCTCCAACAGGAGCAGAGGCTGCAAGGAAATAACCCCTTAGGAGACAGAGTGTGTGCATGTGTGTATGCATGGGGTTATCTAAGCCTGGATGCCCTGGAGTGCTGGCTGGCTGTCACTTTTAGTTAGTTGTATAGGGATGTGGCATTAACCAGAGTCTGTGTTCAAGTACATAAATAATGAACTGTATCATGTATGTGTTACTGAGCATGTGTTAGGCAGATAAAGAGATGTGTTACTGGGGTTTTGAAAGAAAAAATACAGAATATATTGATGACAATTTAATTTACATGTTTGAAATTAAAGATGAATTACAGTCAAAGTCTCCCAAGTGGAAATATACTTTTTTATCTGGGGCATCTAAATAGAGGTGCAGTCATTTGAAGCTCTTAGTGGAAACAGAGAATCCATTTGGCAAAAAGTGGACACCAACTCGGACTAATCTCTGACACTGATGAGTGGGTTAAAGTTTCGGCTTAACCTTGGCTCAGGATGACTGCAGGTCTACAAGCCAAGGTAATCTTCCTCGATGGACACATCAAAGTCAAAAAGCACAGTACTTTCACTCAGAGTGCCTAAACCAGGAAAATCCTGTGATAAAGGCATGTACCTGGCTACCTCCCCCCAGCGTACAAATACTAATAAAATTATTCATAATTATTTCATTGATTGTACCATAAGGAAATAATTGATTCAGGATTTATAAAAACTAGACTGTCAACAATCCCAGTATATGAATTTCAGACAGAAGTTTTAAAAAGGCATCTATAAAAAAAAAAAAAAAAAAAAAATCTAATTGTGAAGCAGTGAATGAATAACATAACGTTTTAACAGCTTCACAGTTTGGTAAATCATCACAACAGTTAGTAGCTTTATCAATCTTTACTGACCTTTGATGGCGAGTGGTGAGAAAGAACAAAGCAAACAGAGGCACATACTATACGGTAAGGATAAAGCATAGATTTACACGCATGCACGCATACTGTATGTACAGGTAAACACACACACAGCCAGTCTGTTGAGCCACTCCCAAACTTTGCAAATAAGAAACCCAAATGAGGTCACCATGTTTGCATTCAGTAAAGCCAAGGCAGAAAATACAAGATTAACACTTTTAAGCCAGATGCGAAAAAACATGAAAAAAACTTTTAGTCGTTAGCATTAGTAGCATATTTAGAGACATAAAATAGCCGCAAGTCACCATCATACTCACTTTTTCTTAAGTGCATTTACATGCTTGGTTATCAGTTGCAGGATGAAAGCATTAGCAGCCAAGAGCAAGGATGTTGTTCCTGCGTGGCTCAACCTCCTCTGCTATGTATTATACATCAGGAATAAGGAACACAATATTGCAGAGCATATACTAAAGATACTAAGCTCAAGTAATTAGTTTAGGTAATTAATTTTAGCAAGAGGATGTCCAGTAGCCAACAGCCGATGAGTCTGATAGTGTCATAAATTAGCCTTGGAGAAGACAAGCTAACAAGAGGCGAGTGCAAGGTCTAGAGTGAGGAGCGAGTCAGGTGTAACAGGCCATGACTGCACGGGAGCGCTCTCAGCATCGTTTAGCAGTGTCCCATTACACAGGCGCTGCTGGGGAAAGAGCTGCTGTGGGGCTGAGCCAGAGCTGGACTGAGAGTTCAGTTCAGAGGTTGATGGTATCTGATGGATGATGAAATCTGCTTCAATTATTATTGATACACATTAGTGTATCAATAAATCTTTACTCTAGCCATTTGAATATACTGGGAGAAATATTGCCACTCGAAACAACATTAGCGGTCAGGATCCATAGTAACTGACCAGAGGATCAAGTTTTATGGGAATCAATTTGACTGCTTTGCAGTGCAAAAAAGCAGCACAGTACCACTTTGCACTCTTTGTAAAAAGTAGGGGCCGGCCGATCAAACAGCGCCGATTTCCTTAATTTTGCAGGATCGGCGATCGGCATTTCTTTTATGTGAAACTGGTCTTATTTACTGATCTTATGGGAAATGGGAAAACCATTTCTTGTAAAACCGTCTAAATTAGCTACTTTTGTTGTGTTCATAAGCTTCAAGCAAACGGTTAAACTCCTGTAAAATACACTGAATGGACTGTATCACTATTCATGTAGCTTTTTATTTTGATGGAGCCTGTGTGCTGCATTAACAGTTTGTTGATGTAATTTTTCACCAGGTGAGAGATACAATGTCAGGAAATGATTTTGTCACCCTGCTGCTAATGAGCACAACTTTAACAATATAACACAATTTTGTTTTCCACATTAACCTTGCTAGCATAGGCAGCTAAAACGTATTTTTCCACACCTGTTTAGGTTGATAGCAACTTAGACATTTTGTTCTGTACAGTACTACATAAAAAAAACAAACAAAGACAAAATACAGTAAATGGCTGCCAGTGAAAAGCAAATGAAAGGAGAAGCTGCCATGTGTCGGCATGTTTGTCCTTTCTCTGTTTGCCATGCTAAGAGGAGACATGATCTTACTTTTGAGAGGCCCACTGTCACTATGCTAATGATGTGCCAGAGCAGGATATTGTTCATCTCAAAACTCTTTGTTTACATTAATAAAGCCTCTGATTTTACAATGCACACAACACTGTAAAACCTTGCCTGATTGCAACCTCTGCATGTAGTGGAAAAGTGAGATTTCATGCAGCTATGACTTACTCTACAAATTATTGATTCTGCTCAAACTGTCAGAAACTAATTGCTCTTGCAGTGAGCCTGTTAATTTATCATACAGACTAACAGATGGCACAGTGATTGTTTTCCTCCAAACACTCAGAGGCATTTATCCATCAAAGAGAGAGAAATTCACTAAAGACAAAATGTAACATCAGTGTATTCATCTAAATATTGTTTCACCAACTCAATTCAACACTTTGAATAAAGTTCAAAATGGCATTATTAATACCTTTATTGTCACCGTTATGCCAGAAACACTGAATAAGCCAGAGCTAAATACATTCTGAACGGACATCTTGATCCTCCTTGCCTGTTGCCTTTGGGCCTTTCTGGATCTCGGACTAAATTTTGTTCTAGACTGGTAGGTGGAAAATTCTTGATGCTAACAAAAGCTATTTAGCAATAACAAAAAGCTTGCTTGCTTTGCGTCATAAACCTTCTGCTCTGACTGATGTTTTTGGTGTCACTAACCAATGACAAGTGAGCCACTGCTACCTAGATTGTGTGCTAATTAGCTAAATTTCCACCGGACAGTGGTGTCCATCTGGTCAATCTGTTTAAGTCACCTT
Source organism: Caranx ignobilis (assembly GCA_021432705.1). NCBI lineage: Eukaryota > Metazoa > Chordata > Actinopteri > Carangiformes > Carangidae > Caranx > Caranx ignobilis. The sequence continues at coordinate 5,697,125 of MU269986.1, forward strand.
TCAGGCCTGCCTTTACAGTAGCCTTCAGTGGAACGGCTTCGCAGCTCAGCTCCAGGAGGCCTAACATATTGATGGCGGCTTCGCAGCTGAGTAACGTATATATGGCTGCTCCTGTTCCACCACTGTGGTTTTTGCCCTTTCCATCTGGACAGGAAACAATTCATCATAACCTTGATGTTTTTGTTTTTTTTGAAGTGTGTGATTTGGAAACCAGAGGCAATCGCTTGAATATGTACAGCATTATAAAGAGAGGGGGCTGCTGACCTGAAATGCAACAGATAAACCAAGGGCAAACTGCTCTTGCTATTGATGCTTATACAATATTTCAAATGGGAAAGGTCACAGAAAGAATGCATATAGAAACTCTAAAAAAAAATAGTTGAGAAGATGATGTAATTTTTCATTTTTTAAAGGAAATCAAAAAAAGTACAGTGCTATAAAATCTCATTCTTTTGGTTTTAAGGCTACTGTTTTTTCTGCTATAATAAATCTGGGCCGTAGTGATGTCTCTGTCCATTACAAACACACTGTGGATCCTATCTATGCCATCACTCCCCAACAGTGTACCCCACGCTCTCCGTCTGGGAGGGACCCTGGGTGATCACCGTGCCGACTTCAGTGAGGTTCCCTCAAGCACATCCTCCAGGCTTGGACGACTGCAGCAAAGCAACCTCATTTCCTGCTCCGCTGCTTTACAAATGACTCCTGGAAGCTGAACCAAAACCAGGAATGGAGATGCACTGATGGCCAAAATAGCCGTATGATTAGAGCAGGCAAAGGTCCAGCTCAGTGTGCAGACTGGACACACTCTGAGGCCTTTGGACCAGTTTCAAGACAGACAAATAAAAATGATGGAAGACATCTATGCAAAGAACTCATGAAGGAAGTGAGCTCCTAATAACTATTGTGAAAATCTGTTTTATCCCTTTTTTCTAATCCCATTACTGTGGTGTTTCATGAATTTCTGAGATTGGAGTATCTCAATTTTCTGCCACTTAATGGCAATTACACAGTTTATCTGTTATTAGCTGCAAGTGCTGTGAATTTATGGATGACAATGTCAATCCACCATTTCTGTCCACACTGGATTGCCATAAATCTTTGTATTTTATCCAAACATCTACATTGGCACAAAGATTTGTAAAGACATTCATGGTTCCCAGATGATACATCCCAGGAACTCTGTGGATCACTTGACTTTTACCTACACCGCTATTAAACTCACAACTTTCTATTCTGCTCATACGAAGTAAGATGATTTTCTTCTGACATGAACAAATAGTCGAGTAAAAAAAAAAAAAAAAAAAAAAAAGGTAAACCTTTCATAACACATGCATGCTGTTTGTGCATGCATTTGTTTACTACAACGTGCATCATAAATCACATCATTTACTAAATCCATATTTCACCAACATCGAAACATTCACACTTTCAAGAAACTGAAAGAAGTTTAATGCTCATGTCTGTGTTGTGCAATGACCTATGCATACAATATCTTCTCTTTGTCTGATGCCACATATGAAATATTGGATGAGAACCCACGTGTGACACACAGCCAAATGTGTGACGTCTTACATAAGCAGTTAATAGGCTTAATTTCCTGACAGGTAACCTACATACTGCTCTGCTGCACTCCCAGCCTCTCACCAGCCGATCAGCTGCTGTGGTCTCCACACTGCGAGGAATCGGTCTCTCTGACTGACACCGTGCCGACGGAACATCACATCTTGTAAAACACTCATCCTATGAAGATGGCTGCCTGATCAAATAATCCTTCTCACATACCGCACAGAACTGAATGTTCCTCTAGTCTGGTTTGGCTCATGTGCTTACTTCAGTCTTCTCTGCTCATGCCTGTTTTGACAGTGTCAGAATAAAGCACGACAATGAATAATAAATGAAGAATATCCAGTGAGTTTGCAGCTAGAAAATATATCAATTTCCATAATTATGACATAAATTTGTTAAACCTTCAACATGCAAATAAACATCCAAGCGCGCACAAATACTTATGCAATCTGAGTGGGTGCACAAAAGCTGATTTCCACTGCTTTTTGCAACGGCGTTCTCATTGCTGCAACATTTTTCTATTTCCATCCTAAGCTACTTGACACAATATCTAATCCACAGTTAAAGATAAAATTAGAATTGGTAAAATTTAATTGACAAAAATGCCTTACCTGAAATTAAAGAAGGAGCTGTCAGACATGTTTTCAGAGCTTCTCCACTGACAGATAATTTGTGAAATGTTAGGATTCAGAACAGTATAAGGGGTTCGGAGCAATTATGTTGTTGAAAATGAAGTGGCACTAGAAAGACAAGCAAGTCATTCAGCTTTGTCTCTTGTAGCCCACTCATTAAACTCTGCCTGCATTGTTATGACCAACATGTCCAAGTTGTGTCATAAGTGAAAAATAAATAAATCCACATGTTATATGAGAGCATAATTACATCTGGGTTATACAACTTCTTTGCACAGTGCAGGGCACTTAAAGCCATTACATTTTAGTGAAATTAACTTTTGCTTCACTTTTGCGCTGTACATCTCCAGTCCGCAACGGGCTGCTCTTATAAAGGACATAAATATTTGCATGATTTGCTGTACATGTGGATATTTTAGGCAGTGTTTCTGCCACACTGGTTACATACTGGTCTGAAGGACAAGCAACAATTCACGAGGGTTGATTGATTTCTCCGGGTATTGATCAACATGGTCTCTCACTCTTTGTGCATATGCACATGCGGGAATCAATATCCTGACACTGTCAACTCTGAATTAAGCGACTTCACCGTGTCCTGCTTGACAACCACCAACCATCAATTCTGCTCTGGATGACAAAACTCAAGTTGAATTTATATTTTCCTCTACATTTTCTTCATTGTACCAGCAGAGACTGGTAACGTTTAACTTAAAACTGTTGTTTCAATTGCCTTCATTTCGTGCACTACTGCTAAAACAGTTCATGCAGACAATATAACAGTATGCCACTGTCCTCTTCCTCCCCTGTACTAATGACGTGGAGATCCTCGAAAGCGCTGAGTGGAATAATGGCACAGTGTCCGACCCAATCAAGCAAAATCAGAGATCACTTCAAGGAGATTCAAGGAGGGACACTCTGATTGTTGACGCCTCTGTGATGCAGATCAGTGGATGGCTGGCTGGTTCTGCAGCACACTGAGTTGACACCGTCTGTGAGGACTGATTGAATAAGGCTACTGATGAGGCTATTGTGGCCGTCAGTACGTGGTGTGAATGCCTGACAGACCCATGGCGGGCATGAATGACTGGCTGCCATTGTTGCAGACCACTGGGCCATGACTTCCACAGCTGTGGTATGTAGCATATCATGAGCTCCTTGAATGAGTATTGGGATTGTGCAGTTGATAGAAATATCATTAGGGTTATCATTGGCACAACCATGCACAAGGCTCCACCTCTTTTCAGCTGACCTGACAGCCTCGCTCATTATAACATTCATGTATCTGGGACACTTTACTGCTGCTTTAGCAGAAGACTGAAAAGAAAAGGCATAATTTGTATTCTCATCCATTTGTGTTTCTATCATTTGAGCAGATCTAATTACAGAGACAGAAGAGGGTCTTAGGAGCTTTGCTTTGCATGTGATGTTAATGAATTTGTTGCAGGTTGTGTGATGTGAGTCGGGTGAATGACAGTGTATTTATAGGTGCCTTTGATATACAAAACACAATTTCTGATTTAGATCTCCATAATTGCAGATCTCAATACAGGGCTTCTTTGAGACATGTGCTCCCTCAACACACAAATTCAACCTGTGCAAGGGAAGTGACATTAATTTCGTGGTTAACCATTTATGTTCTGGAAATCAGAAAATATTTTTTAGGAATTTATGAACCTGACGTGTTTTTGTTTTTCCCAATAAGGTACAAACTGACTACAAATACAGCTATCACAAGTGATGCTTTGAGCTAAAGGCCACTGTATGCACCCCAGCTAAGAAGGTAACAGTGACCATGTTAGCATTTACATGCGACCCATTCACCACCGGCTCACAACATGAAGAACATTTTATGCAGAACTTAGTAAAATGGTGACAGACACATAATATACACATCTAGGGTAAAGTTTAATTCTCTCTCTCTAATGAATACTGAAAGTTATCTGGCTGTAATAAATCAGTGTGACCTTACGACAGAAATACAGAATGTGAATTAAACTTTGAACTACTGAGAAAAGTTTCCTCAGTTTAAACCACGTGTTAACATGAATGCAGAAATCCCACAAGAAAACACTGCAAGAAAGAAAGTAAAAGAGATCCAAGAAGTTTTGGCTGAATGGTCTTTTTCACTTAGGTTTTTAACTTTTGGTGTTCAAACGGTGAAACAAACAGGTGCATGGAGTGAGACTGACTCCTACCATGTCTGAAGAAACACCTGCGGTCACTCTGATCTCTGCCCGCAGCGACCGGCCGCAGTCCAACATGAGGAGGATCACGCCCTTTCCAATGACAGCCCGTCCTCGGCGTCGGGCAAATCGTCCCTGACCATGGCTGAAGCTCCTCACGACCTCAGTGCCTCCACTCTCCTCTGGACAGGTGAAGACTGCGACTGACATTTCCAATATGGCGGCGGCGCAGCCAACGAAGCTAGCTCGAACCACAAAGGAAAAAAACGCACTTTGTTGACGGCTAACAGTTACAAACTCACACACAGAGGAGCGAGTTGACCACTTATCAGTCCACACTAAAGCATTACAGAAACTACACCCTAAATAAATAATTAATAAGCCGTGGTGTCTCTTCCTGTTCATCACTATGTATTTCTCTCACAACTACTTCCACTTATCTTTCCCATGATCACCCAGAGGCAAACCGGAAGTCGCTCCGTCATATATTAATATTCGTGATGAAACAAAATAATTAATAAATCTTCTCAGAAACGAACAAAGTATCTCATAAAATAAATAGAAAATGTATAATAAAATACTTTTAAGCAAGTTTCAAAAAGTCAAAACCACATGGTAAATATCTAAATGCACAAAAATTGTTCAATAAATCACTTTATGAACAATTTCCCTTCAAGATGAAATAAAATATTTGACGATGTTGTTCAGGTCATTATACATGTAAGAAGTGGACCACTCGCTCTTATCTTGGCATGCTAATTTTTGATTTATTTTGAATTATCAAGTTAAGAATTGCAAAAGCAATTTGGCCTACATTTACCCATATGAAGCAAACAGAAAATAGCTAATTCGAAGGTCCAGTGGCTGCTGAAATATTTCTGTCTGGACCAGATGACAGCATGGTAACTCAGTATGAAATACATTAAACATATTATTGTATGACCAAACAGCATTCTTCCACATCTGCCCACTCCTCTGCCATCCCACATGAGTACAAACAGTGGGGTTCATGATCCTGATCCTGAGTAATAGCAACAGTGTCTCATCTTCAAAACAGAGTTTGTCCTCTTCCCCAGTGAAGAGTTGCATGCAGATGTCCTCTGTTACTCTTCTGTATTAATTTTCCCGTCCCCTGACTTTATGAGCATTTATGTTTATTTGTGTTCTCATTTTTGTAGGGAAGCTCCAGTAAAAAGTGTCTTATTAGGATTTGCAAAACTTATAAAACTTACATCTGTGTGAAAACAGGTTTGACTTTCCAGTTAATCTCTGGGGTTTTACTTTGGGTCTTATCTTATTTCGTAGTGCTGGAACTGCCTGATAGGGCAAACAGTGAATTTGGGATTTGGCTGAATCTGCTTTTACTCCATATGGCCACAAACATGGTTTTCCATGTTCAGCAGGGCCAGCAGCTGTAGCTGAGATTCACAGTCATAAATGCACTCACATGTTATACTAAAAATGATCCAACACAACAGAATACACAACAACGTGTTTTTTGTTTGATTTGTTTTGTTTTTTTTATCTACAGGATCTGAATATGTGCTGTGCTATTTTGTAAAACAATGGGTGGGTGCTGCAATGTGTGAAAACAATAGGCAGAATCATTGAGAGACCCAGCACTGTGTAATTAACAGCTGTTAAAATGATAGAGGTCAAATAGAGGAGAATATACAGAAAAGCCCATCTTCCCCTAATCTGACAGAATCCCTCACTATTGAAATTAAAAAGAATAAAAAAAGGGGTGGGGGTGGGGGGGTTAGACAGAGACCAGACAGAGCTATCTGATAATTTACAGAGACGGTGTGTGGCATGAAATCCCCATTGTGGTGCAAAACACACCTTTCTCACCAAACAGTGGCTTCTTTCCTTTTACGTCCACTTTTTTTCCTCCCATTAACCCTGCCAGAGAGGACAAACAGGATTGTGACTGTGGATCAAACGATGCTGAAAACAAATCAAGAAAAGATAGCAGAGGTGATGAGTCATATACTTGGGCATTTGGGGCCACACTGAAACATGGCAGATAAAATCCAAGTCTCCTGCAATTATTGTACAAATATTCACAAATATATCGTGATGCATTCCCATTTGGATTTGTGTCTTTGACTGGACCCAGTCCCTTCACATAATTTTTTTTTTCATAATTTCTTTTTCGGGCTAAAGATGTCTGGTTTGTCCTGCGTCACTGGATGAGTAACCAACAGGATTTGAGGGTGGGGTTGGGGTTCCTTCATGCTGTCAGCGTGCGTATTCCTCTACGTCACATAGCATCATCTCCTCTGTGTCCAAACAATGCATTCATGAACTGCTGTCCCACCAGGGGGGAGAAAGAAAGGAGACATATTTACAGACAGATGCCTCTGCAGTTCTGCAGTAGATGTATTATTTCATTTCATTTTTATTATAATTCACTATATTTTGTGTTAGTGTCAGGAAACACTGTACAAATATTAAAAACAACATTTGAGGGCCTACAGCTTACAGTCATTTATCATCTTCTGCTCTTTCATCTCCCATGAGTCAGTCTGAGGACACCTGGGAGGGGGGTTACAAGCCAAAAAATAGTCAGTGCTCTGACCCTGAAAATAGAGGTCACAGCAGCTTTACATATTTCCCTCAGTGCAAAGACACAGAGTCATGGAGGTTCTAGCTGTACACGGAAATACAGGAGCTTCAGTGAAGCGGCTCAGCCATGTAGCACGATCACAGTTAAATGACTGGATCAGACTCGATTATTGTAAATGTGCGCCTCATATGTTGCAGCTGAGTGCAGCCATCTTGTTTCTCTAGGAGTAAAAATCACACTCAAGGCAAATCACGACTAGGATAGCATGATGTCCCCACCCTGCCTCCACCCCAGTGGCTATATCGCGGGGGCTGCCTTTGCCTGAATGCACACAGTGTGATGGGGAGCGGTGGGGATGAGGTTTGGTTTATGGGGTCCTGTTTGCTGGATTCCCCCGGAATATATTATGCCCCCCTCCTGTGCACTTTTAAGCCTGCGGGACTATTATCCAGCAGCCCCCAGTAAGTTCTTATCAGTGGCAGCCAGATGGAGAGCACACCAGCAATACCTTAAGACTTGTTGATCAAGCAGGACTGGCAGATAGGCTGTCATTGTGGAGCGGATCTTTGATTTCAGATTAGCATCTATTCTTTTCTTCCCCTCTATTTTATAGTTAGCAGGGAAAGTCTTATTAATGACCACTATTTCCTTATTATTTTCATTATTTCCAGGATTTATTTGTCAGTCTGGACAGCTTTAAGAGATTAAAAAAAACTGCAGGTTAAAAGAACTGACTTGGAAAACATGTTGTGCGTTTTCCTATCCATGTCTGTGGTTTAGTATAGTACGTAGAAGCTTATTGTTGTTCACCCATCAGACTGAATCTAATCAGCTGGGGAAGAGCAAACTGTGCATTGGGGGGGGTGTTTGCATGATGTGTCAGACCGCAGACAATGGAACATGACAAGAGTGTACTGGATACAACACTGTCCTCTAGTGCCTCTCACCACTAGCAGCTCCATGGCGTGCTACACTGAAGCCACTCTGCTGTTATCCAATGGTCTCATGCGGTAAATAAGACAGTGGATTAGACACTATGTCAGGGAGAACAAGTAAATGTGCATGTGTTGAGCATGTTTTCATTCTCTTTTCTCCCACTAAAAGGTTGAATTATGAGACTATGATTGCACGTTGTTGACTGCCCCACCAGTCATCACATGTCACTGCAGAAAAAAGACAAGAATAGGCATCCACCAGTGCGCAGACTCCGGCCCCCACCTCAATTCTACCACAGGGGGAAATACCCATAATGCACTACTTGATGCTTTGTATTGAACTGGCATCACATTGGTGCTCTGACCCACTTTTCCAGTGGCGAGCAGGTTATTTTTGAGATTTCATTCGCAGAAAAGACCAAGGGCAAACAAAAGGTGAAGAACCTCTCTTCCGCATACACACACACATGAGCATGCACACACCAAAACCAACACTCTGTTCATTTTCGGGGGGGGGGGGGGTTGAAATCTGTCCATACACCTGTCAGCACTAATTTTGTGCAGCCTACCTGCTATAAAAACGCCAGTGGTATTTAAAAGTGCACCTCTACATGTAAGGCAGAACATGAGCAACTCTGACGACTGCTGGTATGATGCCAAGATCTCTAGTTGTGAATATTTTGCTCAAAGCAAGTTTAAAGGTTGATTCTGTCCCTACTATCCTACTGCCCTGAAATGCTGGACACACCCTGGAGACATCCTGAAGATATAAACCATTTTAAAAACCACAGATTACTCAGACTGCTCGTTATTTTTGACAGAGCTATACATAACTTTCAAATCAGATGGTGCCCTGTTTGTTCACAAAACATGAACATACAAAACAGAAAGTGAGGTGCATAACAACAGTGCATTAGAGGAATATTTTGGTATTTTAATACTCACTGTCTTAAAAAGAATTGTATGGTGAAATATCTGTGAGCTAAATATGAAGAGCTAGTAGCCTGTTAGCTACTATAGCTCTAGCTATAGCTGGAGCCTATAGAACAAAGACAAGTGTCAAGATCAAGTCAGACTCTTTCTGAGGATAAAACAGCACTTCTAAAGTTCACTAGCATATCCTAATATACGTTAAAAAACAAAAGGAAGAACAAGGTTTTGTTACTTTTAGACAGAGCTAAGCTAGCTTAGCTTTTCCCCTGTATAGAGGAGGATATTATATTTTGTAATGTAAGCTCTAGCCTTTGTGCTAGGCTACTGTACCAAAACTGAGCCTTGGTTGTTTCACAGTCATGATTGGTATTGATTGGCGATTGGTATAAGTGGCATATAGGTTGGCCCCTACTTAATTTAGCAGCAGTTGAATAAGACAGAGAAACAAGGAAGTGTTGTGTGAAACACTAATAAATATGCTGCTACATGCACACAAACACCATCATGGCACATCATTAAAATCTGCAAACCAACAATAAGCCCAAGGAAATGCCAACACAAGCTGAGTACTGTTACTCAATGTCACACAATAATCTCAGTAATTGTGAAAAAGTGACATTACACTCATTGTTTCTCAAGCCAAGAGCTATGTTCCCCAGAGAGCATTTAAATCAATTGCTCAAGTCGGAGCTCTTTCGCTCCATTACAGGCCTTGTAATCTTTTTGTCTGAGGCATTTATTATGCAGCAGGTCTGGCACACGGTGCCCGTATAACAAAACATAACCCCATTCCATCTGAACTCACCAGTTCAAACACATTTTACTTGGACCATTAAGAGGGTGATTGGTGCTTATTACAAGCTACTCTCTGTGAGCACATCCAGATGCTCTTTTTGTCAAGGTCAGAATCAAAGCTGGACAGGAGGAGGGGGAGGAAGGGGAGGGGGTTGGATTTTTGTACCCATCAGGCACTTGGAGCCCCTGCAATGACGCGGCACCTGCAACCAGGAAAGGCACAAAATGGAGTCCCAGCTGGCCCCACACCAGTGTGAGTCAAAAGGCTGGGGGGCGGAGGAGAGAATGCTTCAGGCTCGATTAGGCCCACATCCTATCTCCATCTTCAGCTCTGAGCTTCATCACCCTGAGTCATTAGCACCAAATTCACAGCTGCCACTCTGGTGTATTAGCAGGTGGAGGCTGTGTTTTGTTGCCTTATTTAGGGCTTTGCTGACCAACAAGGGTCATGCACAAAAATATGAGTCAATAAAATCCCATGCCTTACTTTCAGTGTCCCTTTTTATGTTTCAGCATTTGCAGAAAACCTGTCCTCACAGTTATGTTCTGCTGACAGGAGAGCAGAACTGACATTTGCATGCATCAATAGGTGGGAAGAGATGAGAGCTGGCAGATACACCCACCCTCTTCCACTGCATGCCACTGAGCACACCAGCGTGCACCTGTCCCCTCTGGCTGTGAACAGGACGCAAGGAACCTTAGGTTGTTGACGGTTGCCTCTTGTGGCACAAAATGTCTCTGCACCACCCAAAACTCCTAGCCATCTTCTCCACTTCCACCATGGTTTCTTTTGGGTTAATAGATGAGACAGGAAGGAAAGGACAGAGAGGAGATGGAGCAATGATAGGTAATGAGAAATGACTGAATGAGTTCATAACAGAAGAGGGTGGAGGTTGGGGAGGAGGGGACAGACAGACGGGTGTGAGAGCGAACGATAAGCAGATAGCTGGCGTGTGAATGGGAGTGACAGTGACAGAGTCCCATGCAAAGATAAACAGCCCTGGTGCAGCCCCTGTAATGGCTGTGCACGAGTAATTTGTCACTCCATGTGAAAAGCAAACAGCAGGGAAGGCAATGGCAACACTTTGCACTGACACTTACCATCGGTTAGGATGTCTAACCAAGCTTTCCCATCCGTCTGCACAACTTATGCTGCCCACTCCCCTGGTCAAGAAATACACTGAGTATAAATCATGTACAGCTGCACCATATTTCATCTCAAAGGTTATGTTCAAGATTACAGTGTTTATGTTTTATTTAAGGGCCTTTACCCATCATTTGACCCAGGATCAAGTGATTATGCGTAGTCTGAGTTACAGATTCAGTAGGTCTGCTAAAGGCCGTGTGCAGAGGTTATGCTGTCATCTTTTAGTACATGACACTTACAAGCCTTCTGGGATAAAAATAAAAGAAACAAAACTCAGTACTTTGCTTTGCTAGAGGTTCAGGAACACTAACTTTGCAATGAATGTCATTCTTAATCTTTTATTTCTCTGACAGCATATGAATCACAGAGTGTTTACTTTATATGAACGTAGAGTAAAACAGCCAATCCTGGAAAATTTAAACTGTCTCTCCACCATTTTGGACTAAATGAACAGCAGTGATTTATATAAAAAAAAAAAAAAAAATAATCTTATGTGTGAGCACTGCCATCTTGTGGCAGTTTGTAACACTACACACATGTTTATTAAAGTCATTAAATAATAACAATAAAAAAATGCGATATTGAAAGCAGCTGTAAATAAATTTCTAAGTCTGTCAAGTACAAAATATACATCCTAAATGTGTAACTTACTAAAATGCAAATTGATAAACTAAAAATAATCCAAATTTCTGGTCCCCTTGAGACATAAACCAACCTCATGAAATGCAACAATGCTACATTAAAAGATAAAAATCCAGCAGCTCAGACTGAGAGAGAAACAAACAAAAGACCATTAACCTGTGACGGCCCGCACTGATTCACCTTATCTGTGTAATTAAATAGTTATCACCCTATTAAAATGCTTTCTGCAGCACCACCCATCTGCTGCATGTGAGGGTGTAACACCCTCGGCCTTTTCCCTGAGATGGGCAAGAGCTCGCCGTTGGCTTTCATCTCATCTATTCTCCTGGACAGGTCAGCGTCGCTGTCGATGACCATGGTGCACCTTTGGGCGTAGCTGACCAGAGTCTCTTCTCCTTGGCGAAACATACCCACCAAGGGAACCATGTCTTTGCCAGCCAGGTGCAGCTCGGCGATCGACGCCGTGTTTGCGATGGTGTTGCGGTCGATTCCCAGGTGGCGGAAGGCTTCGCTCATGCTCTTCTTCTTGATGAAGGCCGTGAGGACCTGTTTGTAGCGGTGGATGACGTATTGGACGCCTGTGGCTGTTGGAAAGAAAGAACGGGGCATGAGCTTTTCAACGTGATCAGATGCTTTTTCATGCATCGCTTTGGGACTGTTTGCTGACATGGTTAAGGATTACCTCTCTTTCTGCTGTAGTCCTTCCCTTTCTTTGACCTTTTCTTGTCTTTGTGGTGTTTCCGCCTTTTGTGTTCACTGGAGGCCACCGACACTTCAGATGAGTCGGACGCTTCAGAGCCGCTGCCACTGCTGTCCGATGAACTGGAGGAAGCTCTTTCTCTTTTCCGAGATTTGTTTTCTGAGTGTAGCACTTTGCTGGGTCTACTAGCTGTTTGACCAATGAAAATAAGATTAGGCCATCATGAAAATACATATACATTACTTATTGTAAATATAGTAATATAGTCGAAAACAGTCTAAGCTTCAGATGCTGACCTTCAGTCACTGGACTTGGTGAAGCAAATGTTGGCATGGAACGAGTGCTTGTGAGATTTTCGATCTGGCTCCTCAGGAACTTGCGATCTTGCATCAAGTCCTCCACCTGTCTCTCCAGTGCGGCAATGCGCTCCTGTTTACTCTCCAGCATGCACTGCAGCTTGGTGATAGTCAGTAGAACTCTTGGGGGCAGGGTTTCTACATGTGAGGCAGCTAAATGAAAGGAGACAGGCATGTGGTCACAAAGGTTTCATACTTCTTTGGCAACAACTCCCAGGTTTGATGATTAGCCTATAAATCCCATCAATCAATATTAGAGTGGCACTCTTCCTCACCTGACATGGCACTGCTGGGTGTGTTATCTTGGACTGCGTCTGTCGAGGTTCCTGATTGGAAGTTCTCCCACTTGATAATGCGAAGGTCATCCTGCTCCTGCTTAAGCCAGGCCGGAGAGCTCAGCCTGTCCTTTGTCCTCACCGAGCTGGAGTCGATCTCTACGCACGGGGAATAACCTGACGGCTCCTGCTGCCACACAGACATCTCTCCTCACCTGGAGAGGGACAAAACGTGTCTTGTATGGGTCATATAACACCCTGGAGAAATTCTCTGTTTGAGTGACAGGCTTGTGAGAGGTTTTCCACATTGTTGATGGTGTGCCATTGTCAAAAACCAGGACTAATACCCTGTTGTGATGGCATGACAGTCCAAGAACTTCACACTGATTTTGAACTATCTACTTCCATCCACCCATCCATCATATACCACTTATCTGTGCAAGGTCACAGTGGGGCTGGGGCCACTCTCACATGACTAATTGCATTTCCAAATATATCACGTAGGTAACTCTACGTTACAACACATTTAAGTGTATTAAAAATGGCCTGACTGTACTGACTGAGCGCGCCCCTTCTCTGCTTTGTAGCAGTTTGATTTAAGTATAGTGTGTGACTTTTTGAATTGTGGACAACAGTCAAGACAGACAAATGTCATTAGCAGCAGGTTCTGGCATACTTGTTGCACAAGCTCCTTCTGCTGAGGTGAACTAAACATAACAATAAAACCTATTGTTTGATAAACAGCCCCTGGGCAAAGATGCTGGTTAAAATTTAATCACTTTATTGTAATTGATAATTCAGATGCTAAGATGCAGTGACTCAGAGCCTCAATTTTATCAGTCAATAACAATGATAAAGGAAGTTGAATTTTAGTAAATGTCAGTATATATCACATTAAACATTATATGTGTTACAACTTTCAAAACACATAAGTCATTCATTCATCTTTCACTCAGTCTTTCCACACTGCAGTGCACCCACCACTCCCAGCTCTGACAGAGCATGTCGCTGTTTCACAGAAACATTAACATCTTTTACACAGCTCGTGCTGCTGCAGTGTTTGCCGTCAACAGCTGGCATCGAATAAAGTTTGGCTGAAGCTGTCTCCGGGGCAACAAGATACAGATCTTGTAATTATGAGATGTTTGTATCTAGTAGTTAAGAGATAAAGATGTTATAATTAGGTCTTTTCTGAAATATAGGATGCAACATCAATGACAAGACACACAGAGGTCATAATTACATGATACCATTGCCAGTTTTTGTATGCACTATAGTTCTATACAAAATAATTCAACAATGCCTAACTAAAGAATGACTCATCATGCTGTAGTACATGAATAATGTTCAAGCAGGAATTCATTTTCTGCATGAATGACTGCATCAAGTTACATGACCTGTCGCTCAATATTAAAATAATGAAGGCAGGGATACTTCATATGATTATTTATAATGCAATGGACCATCAAGTCAATGACTGTATATAGTGAACATGCACAAAGACCAAATATAGCTGAGACATAGATTAACATGTAGCTGATATTGGATATTCAAATAAACATGTTCTTTTCACTTTGGCTGGATCACAGCAAAACTGATGTAAATAAACCTATGACACATCTGTCACTTATCCTTTGTAAATATGATAAATATAAAGATGTGGAGATGCATCTCATAATTATAGCTGTCACAAGTTCCACTGTATTCTTTGACCTGAGGTTTTTTCCACCACTATAAACATTATGCTCCTTCATTATTTTTGCTTAGAGACATGGGTTTTTTCAATTGGCTACTTTATGAAATGTTTACAGTGGCCATGTAGCTGAAATTTCTCATCAGGTCACACAAATGCAGAGCAAAACCACAATTGCATGACTTCACTGTCACTGAATGTCATTGATCCTGGACTGGTTTAGCAGCTCCCATGTGTGTGCAGTGTGTGTGTGTGTGTGTGTGTGTGTGTGTGTGTGTGTGTGTGTGCATGTACGTGCATGTACATACAGAACAAAACCATTGATCCTCTGCTTTCAGCTCCAGCAATGATAAAAAGAATAGGCTGATACAACTTATATTCTGAAAACTATATTGAGGATATAAGTAGTAATATGTAAACATCAGTAGTAAATAGCCACCTTATTGCATCTGCATGCAAACTAACGCTCATACAAATGCAAATGTATTGGATTCTTCATTCACTAATGAATTTAATTAAACTTAAAGGAGCCTTTGGCTTTGATCCATGTGTGAATTCATGCATGTGGTTCATCATGAATTATGGGTCTTGCATGTAAGTATATCAACATCAATAGATGCAAATACAAGAACAATATATTAATCAGGACTGAGGTATTATCATAATTATAAAAAATGAACGCGTCTTCATGTATTCCTGGCTCATCTTCTGAATACTGTAATCACCATCAACTGCTTTCCATGACATCATCAGGTTTGCGGCCAATTCAAGTTCAATTAACGATTGGTGATTAATGAGTAACAAACAGTTGTTGCGTTTGTGTGATTGTTACTGCTGCAGTGTGCAATGCACCTACCTTTGTACTTAATAATGGGAGACGAAACTAATAGCGACCTAATCATTTATTAAACCAGATCCACATGAGTTCACGATATATCACGCATGAATACATTCATTAGAACACCATGAATCATGCATTAGTTAGGCATCAATTAAGCATGAGCTGTGGATTTAGTGCTTACATCCCAATTTTATCTGAGGACCAGGCTTTGTGCTTTTGTTGTGTTGCTTTTTGCTGTGGATGCAGAAATGCTGTTGATGTTATTTTCTTTTAACATGGCGTTGAACTGGACATGGATCAGAATCACATGATGGAGAGAAAGCATCTCCTGTCATTTAAATCTACCGGTATACATTTACACTGATACATTATCAGGTCTTAACACACATGAAGATGGATTTGCTACAGATCCATCCAACTTTTAGGCAGATAAAAGAGGATGTGAGTGGGAAGGAGTTGTTTCACAACATCATGAAGTCATTCATTTTTGTGTGTCTCCAAGATTAATATCTAAAATGTAAATATCAGTGAGGAGCTCCATATTGTCATTAGAACGAGAGCATAATCCCCGCGGGATAATTCACATTATATATCATTATCATATCACTCTTCAAGAGGCTTCAACCACATGTCAGAGGCTCTTGCATGTAGAGACCTGCCGCTGTAATTTGCAACAGCCTGAACTTGGTTCTCTCTAATCTAACGGTAAACAAGTGAGAAAAGCAGTGGAAGATTTCAAATACAAATTAACAGTATAGTTTTTAAAGTAGTGGACAACTAATGCTCGAGTATGATGATGCTTTAATGCATAGCTGCAGAATGTATATTGATCAAGTCTTTATGTGATTAGTTAATCAGAAATGGTTCATCACTGTATGTCACTACATGACCAGTGATGGATGATTCAACCCTTTGCTTCTCTAAAAGCAGAATCTCAATGAAATATGAAATTGTTTTACTTTTACCACTAAAGCTGTGGTCAGACACCTACATTTACATCTTCTCTCTGTTTTATAGAACTTGAGTTGAATATTTATAGGTTTCCAAAGAGACGTGTGAAGATTACTGGTGTATTGTGACAGGTATTTTTAACTGTTTTATGAAATGTTACATATTTATGTATGTAAATCAAATATATGATGATATAAATAAGCAGTGGATTAAAATAATAGTTACTTGCAAGCCCCCTATACTTCAAGTGTAAAAACACTGGGTTGCTCCTGTAACTATTCACATGAACACAAAGTGACTCCATCAGCAGCAGGAATCTATGACACACCCTGCATTCATAGATGAATCATATCATCATTAGTCATAACTCACTTGAACTGTGTTCTGTAACATTAACGTTGCCTTTTTTTGATTGGTGCCAGCTGAGAGACGTGGTGCATTCAGGTGCTTGACACCTGGATGCAGGTTTCCAAACTATACATGAAACCTGTTTTTTTCTTTTTTTTTCTTTTTGTTGTTCTTGTTGTTGCAGGAAGTGGACGTCTCTGTTTTTATATGTTTCCATGGAGATGAAGATGATGGGACTCCTCTCTGGACCATGTGCATGCTGCAGTATCCAAACACAGCAATAAATGAGTGCTGCAGTGATTAATCTGCTCCCAGCACTTGACATGAGATGTGACATGAGAATTACTCTCATCTCACCATCCTGCAGTCTGAACAGACATTTTAGTGACAACTAATAAATTTAAATACACTAATTAAGTGCATTAATTCATCACCAAAATCAGCAGGCCTCTTATATCAATCACTAATGATTGATCAGTCCTGTTTAAATTGACAGTATGTTTCAAAACCATATCTAACATGACAGAAGTTATAAAGCATGTAGAGCATAAAAAGCTGTAATGTTTAGTGGCTTTAAGGAGCCAGCCATTTCTCCTTGCAGTGCTGTTAATTAGCTCCCACCAAGATGGATGCTAATGACTGTAATTACCAGGGAAAAGAGGGAAACGGTGCAACAAAGCCAGTGAAACGCAGAGGACAACGTACCTTCAAGAGAGTCCAGTGAAGGGAACAGTCTCCGGTGATGTTCCTGAGCCTGAGCAGCTGGACGCCAACAGCTCACTCGGTCTCCAACGTCAAGTTGTTCATAAATATAAACAGAGGCGAGTGACAAAAATGCAGGACTACAACAGGCATGTCTGAGGGAGAGGCGGTGCCACACAGCACTGACGAGAGTGGAGCACTACGCTGCCTTCAGGTGCTCCGCGGGAAGTCGGACTTCTTAGAACTATATTAAAGGATCATTCCGACGTGATGACTTTTTCTTTATTTATTTTTTTATTTATTTATTTTTGATAAAACACTACTAAATGTTAAGTGTTGTAGGTGGTTCTGGTCTCAGCTGTTTCGCTTGTATTGAGCTTGTTTGTTGTGAGGATGTGTCATAACATTACTTCTATTTTTCTGTGTAATTGATTTTCTTGAGATTTTGAGAAAGCTTGCGCTATTGTAAGAACTGTAGCCAACTATTTTCCTCCCTACAACCAATTAACTGTTCAGTGTTAATGTCTGAATATTGTGAAAATACCCACAATTTTCCCCTTAAGTTAAGTTCTTCTCCACAGGAATAAGACTGTGTCTGTGGAATTTGAAACTATGAAAAATAAGTTGTGCTCATTTATTTTCCATCAATACACAATTTAAATAATCATTAGTGTACTGGTTGTCTGGTTCTGACAGGCAAGCCCATTCTCATTTACTACATTTATAAATGTACATATTACCGATGGTACTTGAAAGCAGCAAAAGAACATACAGTATACAGCGTAGAAGGGGGGGGGGTCCTTTCACAGACTGCAATGATGGTACACTGCATGGCAGTGATACAGCAGATTAAAACCATTTGACAGCTGCTGGATGTTTGATAAGGCTGTCATGGAAACCACATTGACCTGTTCCATAGGTGGGCTGCTACGTTGCCATGACAACTGCATCATTATGCATAATGTAATCCACAGCAGCTGATATGATTATTCAAACTTCACAAAGGCTTTCACCACCTTTCTTTCAGCAGCTCCTTAGTTATCAGTGCAAACAAAGAGGAAGTAGTGAGGGTAACAGTGGAAGCAGTTAAACATGGTCCCAACATGGGATTTAGCCTAATATAAAATTATTGGACGTTATTGCATTATAAACAAAGAGCACTAATTACAGTATCTTGAAAAAAGAAGCAGAAAACATTCAGATTTAAGATTGTGAAAACCTAAAATCCACAATAAACACTTCATTTCCAGGTATTTGTAAAGCTGCGACTATGGATGGATGTGTCAGAAAAAAATAAAGAGGTCAAAGATCAGACATGATGATGTTACAGGAAATTTTATTTATAGTTAAACTAATACTTCTTTGGCTATAGAGAGATAAACACTATTCCCATGACCAAGTGAGATCCTACGTCCCACAGTTCATTTGAGTGCTCTGCTTGTAGCCAGATGTTGACCACAGTGGTTGTGTTAACAAACTGCTTATCAGCTGCCTTAGAGAGACACAAATGACAGAGATTTCAGACTATCCAGATGTTAAATGTTCAACTCACCTAAACATCATGATCACATTTCCTCTCATGTACCCTCTGACCTTTCTTAAACAGGCAACTAAATAATGCTATATATTAAACACTCTATTGGGTTAGTCATTGAATACAAAAAAATATATATAACAACGTGAGGTGCAGTTGGATTTGTCAAGTTTTTCTAGTTGTATTGGATAAAAAAATGCAACAAATCTTAAATCAACATATAGTTTCTTTTAAGAAGCAACTGGTAAAATATATATAATAATAATCTCTTTTGTGAACGGGCTGTGACGGCACTTCAGAGAATCCATTCACATAACACTGCACAGCCTTCATGACATCAGTGAATATTCCTTCATGACACACTTTCACATTTCCTCTTTAAAAACTTCAAGCCCCATGGAGTGATTGCATTAGTTTAAACAGCAGTAAAGTAGAACAGTCGCTGATGTCAGGACACAGAAGGTGAAGGACAATAAAGAATTATTTGATCAAAAACAATGTCATATGTATACGATAGTACTGATATAACTATTAGACTATTATCTAATGGTGATAGCACATGCAGCAGCAGAAGGCCATAGCTGACTGTTTTGCCAGCATGAAACATGCCTTATTCTCATGTGATTATTCTAATCACCTGATCACATGACTCTCTCAGTGTGATTACAATTGGCTACAGTGAATTTTGGATACGTATAAATTTGTTGCTTATGTCCAGTGACAGTAAATGACTGGCCACTAAGTACAGTTAATGCTGGTACAGTTGTTAGGAACTGACTAAAAAAGGGGCAGTGTTCAACAGACACAGTTTCACACACCGATAAGTCCTAAATAAGGGTGTTCAGTTCAATGTCTGTGGGAAAAATTAGTTAAAAAGTAAGTTATCCACATTAACTGCTAACTCAGTTTGAGACAAGACATGAGCCAAGTTAATTCTTTAATCACTTCCACCCTCCTGTTCCCTACATAAAATCACATGAAGAGGCTGAGTGGTGTTAGTCGGTTCGACAGAAAACAGCAGCACTTCTCAGTATAAACATACTCTGCTGTGTCTGTCCTCCACCTTCACTCCACCCATCTCTCAGCCTTCAGTGGCAGATAGCCAGGAGGAGACGCTTAAAGTCGCCGCTGCACTCATCCCTCAGGGCGTCCTTCAGGGACACGTCGTACTTCTCCAAGTACATGTCTTTGATGGTCTCCAAATCATACTGTTGGCAAAGTGAAAAACCATGAGAAGACCAAATAACATACAATGCAAACTAACACATGTAAAAGAAATGTGCAGAAGTGTGGGTTCATTGTGTAAATCAGCTATTGGAGGTGAATGAAGTCTGATAAATCTAAACACTGTGAATGCATTTCACTATCTAAATGGTATTTGAAGCTAATCATACGAGACTGTTTACTCTAAATGCCTGAGTAGTGTCTGTGAACTCCTGTGTGACCTCATGTCAGTGTGTGCCGTTCCCGTTCAGGTGCTATTTTTAAGTTTTCTCTGCTGCTCATACATGGAGTGGGTGGTGGTGACTGTTGCTTGGCAAGAGCTTTGGCCATTGTTGTGTTAAAAAGATGAGATTACGAAGAGCCTGAGAGCAGCTCCTCATCATCAGGGCAGGCTGAAAGCTACAGTGACGTTGCTGTCAGAAAGGAATGAGACAGGCTGGGGCTAGCTGGTTAGCATGCTAACGTTGAAAATGCTCGTATTTATTGAGTGCGCTGAACTGAACGCATTAGTTCACAGATGATGAATGTGAACTCGGGCAGCATTCCCACTGACGAGAGTGAACATGTTTTACAACACACAACATGACGTCTCCATGGACACGGCCCAGCATCAGTTGTGTGTTGGCAGCAGTACAAACACATTTATGTAAATTATTATGCTGCCAGGTAGTTACTACACATATATTCTCAATCTTACATTGTTTTTTTTGTTGTTGTTGTTTCAGTGTTAGATGTAACTCATGTCTGTAATTTTTCAGTGTTACAATAACTTTTTAAGAACTTTGAGAGTGGGACTGATTTGGGCCTGGTGATGGATGTTAGTGGGAGGATCTATTGATAAAAGTGTTGTTTTTAAGCGTGAGCTGGCACAACACTGACGTCTGAAAAGTGAAAAGTCGCAATACAGACAAGAATCCACTTTTGCATTGCTTTCCACAGACAGCTGATGGTGGAGACAAGTAAACAGCTATTAATGCTCGTGCCATGTAGCAAAAGCATAACTTACAAAATGATAAAACAGAATAAAATGGTGCCGTTAAAACATGTTGCAGAGAACAGTGAGAGTTTGTTTGCTCCAAACGACAAAAAAGGTGAATCCGTTACCTCAGAGCGACACACAATGATCCGTATGAGCGTGTCCTCATCAGTGCCTGCCCCTTGCATGGCCTTGTTCAGACGCCTGGCAAAGTAGAGCTGAGGGTTCTTCGCAACTCTCACTGTGGGTAGAGGAGGAAAGGGTTTCATTAAAATCAACTGCAGTTTACTGAACCCTATGTTCAACCACCACAAGCCCCTGTTCTCCTATTACTCTGAATAACCTCTGTACGGTGGATTTATTCATCATGTCCCTCAGCAGGGCTCTTCTACATTGAGATATGTCATTATCTCATTAGGACAATAAAACAGATTCTCAGTTTCACTGTATTTTTATGATTTAACACACTGAATTTCATACTAACCAAGAGCTTTGTAGCATTTCTTCAGTGTCCCTGAGGTCTCATTTTCAATGGCATCCAGGATTTCAGTTCCAGAGAGCTACAGAGAGGAGAAAACCACTGGTTGAGTCTAAGCACTGGGAACGAATTCAAATGGCACTGGTCCAGTTTCCAGGTCTGCAGTTGGTGACTGGTGGTTATCATGGTGTTTGAACATTTAAACACTGGACATTTAAAGTGTAGTATGGTTGTAGAAAGTATGCAGCTGCCATCTGCATTACACTTACACCAGGGTTAGGGGGTTAAGATATCAGCCACATGCTAACTAAGGACGGCATGCCGCAGCCATATTTGATACACAGTATCACTGACCTGCTCGTATATCTTGAAGGTGGCCTGCAGCTGAAGGTAATTCCTGGAGGCCAGGATGTAGCTGAAGGTGGACTCATCCGTCCCAAAACGACCCTCCCCAGCCTGCATCACACACAATTACTGTTATTTCAGGATGAATGGATCAGCTTTGGGACCACTGAGAGGATGTATCTCAGAGGAACACACAGTACCTCAAATAGAGCAGTGGCATCTTGTTCAGCCAGCTCCTCGTCCACCTCGTAGCTCTCATCTCTGTTTCCCTGAAAGAAGTAGATTAGGAGTAGGTTTTTTTTTTTTTTTTTTTTTGCAGTGCTGTGAGGCCTTTCTGTCTGACCCAAGCAACTGTATCCACTCTGTGTGTGTAGAAGTGTGTGTGAGTGTGTGCATGTTTATATGGCAGCTCTTTGGCACAGAGAGAGTGAGCTCGATTTCAGTCAGGGGACAGATGGGGGGACTTCAGTTACTCGAGTGGAGTAGAAACTCGAGGTCACTTACCTCCAAAAGGGCCATGAGGAGGTTTCTTACATCGCCGCTTGTATCACCCTCTATATCTGCTTCTAGATCACGTTCATGCACTGAGAAGAGAACACAGTGTACACAAAAGGGCAGTCAAATACAAGGGTAATAAACAACAAATAAAGGTTATTCTGTATTTAAAAGGGGGGGGGGTCTAACCTCTCTTGATCTGTAAGATACAATCAGTGCACCCTGCTCTCAAAGTCCTGTGGTGTACACACTCTCCTATAAGCTGCCCTGTCTGCAAACACTGATGACTGTGCGACACCACCAAATCAAACTTGTTTTCCTGCTGAAAGTCTTGTGACTGCATCGTCCCTCAGTTTCATGAGACTTGCATCTTGATGAACTGATTCATTTTTAGATAACCAATAATTTAAAGGAAAACTATGCAAAAGTAATGTAGCATAGTTAAGGTAAAAATCCTGCATAGTTCCTCTTTAAGGTACACATCTAAATTCCAATACTTACAACAAAGCTTTAAAGCAGCAGATTGTTTTTCAAGCTATTGCTGGAAGTAACTATGCGACTATGCAAAAACTGGATGGTGATGGTAGTGATTATGTACCCATAAACAAGAGTTAGACCAGGGGTATAATTAAAATGAAATGGTACAGTCACATGGGAAGTGGATTCACAAGAATAAGAACTAGTTATCAGTCTCATGTTTGCACACACTGCCATATTGTGAATGCCTATGTGTCAAATACTGTATGGAAGCTTAATCAACGCAGTGCGTCCCGCACACAGTGATGTCATGGCTCATCCTGGCCAGCAACACTCATATCAGTCATTTCTTTTTAAAATGAATGTCTGGCTAGAGTGTGGGTGAGAAATTTGTATATGTGTAAATGTGTATATATATATATATATATGTGTGTGTGTGTGTGTTTGTGTATATTTGAGTTATATATTAAGTTTATAATATCTATCTCCCTTAAGGATGGATTAAACAGAGACATTGAACTTATGATGCCAGTGGCTGATGTTGGTAAATATAATCAGTTAAACACATTATCAAAGTGAGAGGGAAGTTACAAGAGGATGGGCCTTGACCAAACAAAGTATACAGTAGGTCACTTAAAGGACAACAATAGTTCAGAGTGTGCTGTATGTTGGCCCAATGAGTCACCCTCAGCAGTTTCCTCCAAAGTTCATGATACAATGAAGTGAAATCTTGACTTTTAGTAACCTAACAAAGATCTGTATTTCACAATAAAGTGTCTGGTGTTGTTTCACACACTCCTTAGTGGCTCACCCTGAAAGTAGCACTCCTTGAACATGGCGATGTCCTGTTTTAAAGAGAAAACAGAAAGTCAGAATTTTCTATCACATCACAAAAATGAAACTAGAGCAGTTGTTGATTTTCATGTCAGCTCACAGCGTTGGTGGCAGTGCAGAGGATTTCCACCAGGACGTCTTCATCAGTGCCCGCCCCCTTCATGGCCTTCCTCAGCTCCTTCACGGCGTAGATGACGGGCGGGTCCAGCATGGCGAGGATGGCCTTCTCGAAGTTTCCGGACAGCTCGCTCTTCAGCACATCCACCAACTCCTGTGACACAGAAACAGAATTTATCTTTAACTGGGGGAAAGGAAAAGAAGTCCGTGTAATAATAATAATTCAAATTGATCTTATCATGGCAGTGATGTGGTAAAACAGACAGATATAGAAATCACTGTGTGTATTACTCACATCATCATACTTGTCAAAATAAGCCTGTTTAATTTCCTGGCGCTGAAATGAGCAGCGGTTAGCCAGGATGTCAATAATGGCCTGTTCATCCGTTCCTGAACAGAAAAGAAAACAAAGCAGATGCAACACAACAATAAACAACTTACAAAGGATGCTTCCAGAAATGAAAGCAAACACACCCCAGCCCCCCCTCCAACTTACCGAAGCCTTTGCAGGCTTTGCGGATGGCCTTGATGTCGGCTAAGACATCAAACTCCTCGTAGGGCACGACAGTGGGCTGAGAAAACACCACAGTGATTACATCAGAGTGGACTCAGTGAAGTTCAGAGGGGTTCATGATAGCTATGCAGGAGCAGCTGGTTGGTGGGGGAGGGGAAGGCTACTATACAATGCTTGAGTGAGGAATTCAGGGCCAGAAGTCTTTAAACAAACTTTGTGGGGGCTGTGAGGATGCCAGCAGTAATCAAGGGGGGGGGGCTTGAAAAGAGGCTGGCAGGGCTTGAAAAGAGGCTTGAAAGGGTCTCGTTGTTAGAAAAAATATATCAACCTCAGCATCTGGGTTGATATATGGTTCTTGCATTGGTTTGTGTAACTTTGTGTTGGACCACCACACCACCGTTTACTTTCTGCATAGGCTACACTTGTTATTTGACCCTATAATGAGCTACGCCTTTACAATAACACGAGAAAACACCTCAACTAAAGGGTTGTTTTGCACCAGGGTTGGTGTCATTGATGCTCAAACACAAGTGCAACTCTTAACAGACGAATCTATGTGAGAAAAGTGTGGAAAAAGACAGCAATGTGGCTGATATGAGGAAAGAACAACACACACACTCACACACATACACACACGCACCGGCTTTCATTCATAGACGCGCTCGTCTAACGGAGCTGTGCTGGGTTCCGCAGGGGAGTGGCTCCTTCCTCTGCGTACAGACAGACACCGTTGTCTGTCACACGCTGTCACTCGCGACGTTTTGCATCGTGTCGCATTTAAAGAAACACCAAACACTATGAGTATGACGCCTCAGACACAGCAACAGAGATTTATGACGATCAGCGCGGTGAAGTGAAGGCGAGAGGAGCCGAGGCGCTGATCGAGCCATTATGGAGCTAGAGAGCAGGTTGATGGCTACGTGTGAGATTTAATTCAGCACCAACCGTGAAAAGTCCGGATCTAACAGCTTTTTTCTGGTAAACTGGACCAAAATATCAATCCTCTCTATCCACTGAAACAAACGCTGACACTGAAGCGACATATGATCTTCTGACATTTGGTTAAATTTCTCGTCTCCGTTGGATCACGCGCTGTTCCAGACACAGCTGTCACTCACCTGACAGTTTCCCATGGTGTGTGTTAATCCAGCGGCTGTTGATCTGATGGGAAGAGTGCTACGGCTGGTTTTAGGGGGGTTTGTCCTCTTCTGACCAAACTGCGGCCCACAGCAGCAGGAACCAGTCCGTGACGTCACCACGGTCCGCCAGGCCGCCGGGTTAACCATTTATATCCAGGGCACTGACACATTAACATACACGACCTGTCTCCTCGTGATCTGACTTTGTGTTGCTAGGGTGCCACTAAATTATTATTAACACATGAGAGACACATGACAACTGACTTAAATTTCAAAATAAATGTGTCTTTAATGACGATTCAGTGCTTTGATATCTCAATCATGTAACAGAGGTTCAGTCATTCATGCAAAGCTGATGCCACGGAAGTTGGTCCTTTAGGTCTAGACAGCTTTCTATGTTATAATCTACAATATAATATTACAATACAGTTCTCACAAACCTTGAAATGATGCTTATTTGGTCAGTTAGTCAGTGTTTCTGATTTTCTGAACCACTAGACTGTTGGAGATGTTCTGTTTTTATAATAATAAAAGAACAAGCATCAAACAGCTTTTCTTAATAGTTTCAATATAAAGTGGTCATTAGGCCTGCAACACGTTAGGCTTTATAGGGTATATTAGGAGTATAAAAGTGATATGACAAACTGGGCTTCAGTAATGTTATCACTGAGTAGAATATGAGGGTTGGATGAGTAAGTCATTACAGTGTGTAAAGAGCTTGGTAATTAGTGGTCATTAGTGGTCAGCCTCAAATCCCCATTTGTTGCAGGGGGAATGTAAAACTGCACACCATGACCTCTGACCTTCCAGGACAAGGGGGTCATGAAGGTGCTGCTGTTGCTTATATTGTTTCCAAGTTATCTGAGCAAATCCAAATGCTGAATGTTTTTAAATTTGAGAGTCATGATGTCAGTTTGTTTCCCAAAGCACACTGAGATGAGCTGAAGCCCCTCCACAGCCCTACAGCATTTTGGCTGCTGGGGTCACAGAGATGTGTGGACAAACCCAGACAGCTACATCCACACTGATTCAGAAGACAATAAATATTAGACAATATATATAAAACGTGTTGTACAGGAGACAAAACTAGAAAGAGTTCATGAACCAAAAGGTAGGTCTCTGTACAATTCAGTGTTCTACAGTATAATTATGGACCGCAGCAGCCTACGCTCTAACCATCGGTATTTCTCTGTCATTTACAACTGTCCCTACATCATAATTAGTCTCCCGCTGAGGAGGAAAGCTGCCGCTGCCCTCGACAATAACGCCTTTAGCCCATGAAAGCTAAATACATACTCACAAAGTGCGCGTAAGCCGCTCCAATAAGGAGCCTGCTAACGTCAGGCTAACAAAGCCATGCAATTAGAGGGGATGAGTCATCACTCTTCACTGTGTAATTATCTGAAGTCTACCTGGAAGATCAATCAGGGAACTTTTTGGACAAAGTATATAAGCTGAGGCTGTTTTTTTCTCCATGTCCACCACCATAATGAGTGAATCAGCTACATATTCTGTGGAGGTATGAGTCATTTACAATATATTCACAAACTTTTCACTGACCTGTGTAGGCTGAACTCATCTCAAACTTTACACAGTCAAACTTTCTGGCAGAGCCCAATCAATCATTTGCAACACCAGTTCTTGGGAGTGTGTGTGTATGAGTGTGTGTCTGTGTGTGTGTCAGTTTCTGAGTCAAAGTTGAACCTCTCGGGCACTCAGCCAATTTTACACAAGAAGTTTAGTTTACTCGTCATGAGGAGAGCCTGTGAACTTAGTTGTGTAATGTCATCTGTGGCTCTGGAGGCAGCTTGCTGAAGTTTGAAACAGACTTTAATGATGTTATCTGGGTTATCTTGGTTCAGAGACTGCTGCACAGACGGCAGGGGCAGAGTTTCAGAGACAGAGGCAGTTTGGAGGCGTGAGAAACGAGACACTGGGAACTGTGAGATTAAGTGGTTTTTGAGATCGTCTACTATTACCACATTCGATTGAAATATTACCAGAATCACGACATAGCCAAGTACAATATCAAAATCAGAAAATGTGTCACAACAAGCCATAAATATGATTTGTGTTGCCACAGAAATACCCTGACCTAAAAAAAAAATCCCCAGAGGGGATCATCTTCATTGTTGGATTTTTTTTTTGCCCCAATGAAAGTAAAATGCAAAAATCATCATATCCACTGTAACCATGTCTCATATCTCAATATCTGCCCAAACAACCACCATGTTTCTTATTACTGAGTAATCTGACATGTGATGATTTGTATTTAAATTTATTTCTTGAGAGTTTCACAGCTTTGTGGAAGCATAACACATCATTTACTTTTGTATTTCCCTTTCGAAAACTTGAGAATAGGATGAACACCTTATTATAGTGGCTGCACTTAACAGGCAAATCAATGCCTTCCTCTCCACTCCCCCACAATAACTAATTTTATATAACAGTCAAAACTTTAAAAGTGTTTAATATGCAATCAGTTTAGCACCATCTTAGGTTCACAGCAGCTCTTTGAACACCACGAGTCCATTCTTATGATGCAATGTTGAACATTTTGTTGTCAATACTCAGGTTATTAATAGTTGTCATGGTTTTGTTTGCACTGAAAGTTTATTCTGCACTTTGCGATTTGCTTGCTCTAAGAGCCCAGGTTACTTGGCGGCCACAAAGCTAACAGTGGTCAGAAGCTGTCTCAGTCTGGGCACGTCACAGGTAGTGGAAGGGGAGCCCACGGATCTATGACGGAAACAAAGACAGCTTTCAGGAGGAATGGGCCGCGGTGTCATGCTGGCCCAGGATCCAGACTCATGTTATGACCTCAAACAAAACTTGTTTAGACTCTGACCAGCTTCTACTGTGGCTGAGGTTTGACTTTCAGCTGCTACAAAGTGGATGCAATATGTGGTAAAAGATTTCAGGTCAGGACCATTAACTTTAATTGGCCAAACTACTGTGTGTTATTGCTGCTGCCCTTTATACCAACATTAACTCTCTCCTTGTACTCATACTTTTTAGGCTTTAATCTAGGTTTAGTTTAGGTTTAGGCCTTGAATGCTGAGTGTAACATGATACAGCTGATTCTTGCATCAAGCTGCAGACTCTCCTTCGTCTCTTTCTCATCAAAGCCTGAGTCATCATGAGACCTTCTGAAAACACTGAGCTTTTGTTGACCGGAACAATGCCGGGCTCATAAACGCTGCATTGTTTACCTGCTCTTGGGGTAAAATCCCAGCGGTGCAGAGGCTGGTGGTCCTCCTCACTGTACCCAGGTGGTTGTACGGAGCACTGCTTCCTGGCATCCAGCGCTGCATGGTCTCATTGTGCTTCAGACGGCAGGAGAACAGTGAACAGTGTTAAGTAATTTTCTGCTCACAGTTTTGCTATGAGGGTGTGATTGTTGGAAATGCCTGACTTTGTTGTATTGATGTGACTAACTTTCTGTTCCTCAGTGCATTCTCTCCTCCTCTCTCTTTCCCTCTCTTGATTTTTCTCCTCTACCTGCCTGCTAAGGTCTCTGTAGTACTGCCTTTTAGTCTCCTGAAGAAAAGAACACATCAGGACCACATGGATTTTTTTCTACTCCTACCATGCAGAGGTAGAACATCAGCACATCAAATTAAATGCGACCTCTCTGTTCATGTTCGATGATCTTGTCTCTGTGATGGGAGCATCTCGCAGAACAGCTGATATTGAAGCTTCCCCCTGAAAGACGTGGACTTGAACACAACCTGTTTTTGCTCTGTCTGATCTGATACTATATATTACTGTAAAAGCAGTTAGAAATCAGTGGTAAACATGGATCCATGTCTCCATCTAGTGGTCAAATTCACTACCTACAGCTTCAAATACCCTTAAATTGAAGGATCTGTCTGGTGTGGACCTATTTAACAAGTCAGATCTATATATAATTTTTTTAATAGTATGCCATCGGGGATACTATGGTATCGGGGAAGTCATACATGGAAGATAGACAGACAGACTGGTGGTGTTGGATCTTCATAGGATTTGTTGACAACAAAAATGTCTTAAAATGGCAGCACTTTAGAACATTTAGCCTTACTGTGATGGATGCATGAAGTGAAGAGGTCCGTCTGGGGTCAGAAGCTGCAAAACGAACAGTCCCGTTCACTGTTAGTAATGTTGGACAGGCTGGGAGAGAAAAACAATAAGACAGTTTGATTCAACTAAAAGAATACAGTATGAGGAGGGCTGTGATTCTTATCTGTACAGCGTTCATGTGTTCGAGCTGAAACGATGGACTGATGAATAGGTTTGATACAGTACAACAGAATATTGATTGCTAACTGATTGCTAAGTCTGATATTCAACTTATGATTTATCACACAAGAATATCTAATAGCATAATATCTTTGTAATTTGGACTATTGATCCAAGACAATTCAGATAATTTAAAGTTGTTGATATTTTTATTCATATATTTAGACATTTTACAAACTAAATGATCAACTGATTACTGAATGATCATCAGACAATATCCAGGTGAAATCAGCTGTTACCAAACTCAAACTGCAGTATCATATTCATGTCACACGCTGCCTCTATGACATTTGATCATATTACACTCTCCCTGCCACTCTCCGCCTACATGTATTAAATCTGAACCATCTCAAATACACGACTTGAATCTGAACTCCACTTCACTGAAACATATTTCGTGGCCCAGAGTAAGTGAGGGCTCGATTTCACTCCCAGAAAAATAAATCAATAAATCTGCTTTGTAACCCAGACAGTCTCTTCCACTGAAAGAAAAAAGGCCTTTCTATGAGAGCCAGAGTTATCCATTTAGCTCCCACTGTAGTGAGGCCCACTCATAATAAGTTGTACTATCAGACTGACTCACGTTCCCTTTCAGGCTGCGACTGCGAAACACACGCTCTCCCCCTCCAGGCTTCCCATGAGTGGAGCGTGTGTGTGTGTATGTGTGTGTGAAGGGTTGTATTGTCATGAAGGCAGTCATTATAACATTAAGGAGTCACAGCCTTGATGATATAACTAATTCACTGTGACTATAATGTGTGTTTTATTCTATCTGTGCTCTTCTTTAGCCATAAACACATGTTTCTTGGTTTCAGTTTAAAGATCAAAACCAAAACAAAAAAACATCAAATGTTAAACTGTTATTTTTGAACAAGCTTGGTTATAGTCAGTGAAACACCAGCTCACAGTAATTCAAAGCTCGTTCTCAAACGTGGACACAGCTGTGGAGAAAAGAACGATCTCAAGGCAAGGTTCATAAAGTCGCTGTTCCTGAGCTTTTGATCTTATTACATTATCTTCATTTCTCTGCCTCAAGGAAACATTAGCTGCTACAATCGATCCATCCATCCATCAGCTGTCTATACCACTTATCCATGCAGGGTCGCGAGGGGGCTGGAGCCAATCCCAGCTGACATAAGGTGACAGGTCACCAGTCTATCACAGGGTCAACATATAAAGACAAACATAACACCTACGCAACGTACAGTCACAAAGAAACCTAATATCACCAATCAACCTAGTGTGCATGTCTTTGGACTGTGGGGGGAAGCCAGAGAGACCAGAGAGAACATGCAAACTCCACATAGAAAGGCACCAAAACTGAGAATCGAACCCAAAACCTTCTTGCTGTGAGTCACTGGAGTGGCAAAGCTGAAGCTAACTGGATTTGTTCTTAAAGATGATTCACATCTCATCTGAAAGGCTTCTTCAGTTCTAAATACCAGTGTGGGAGTTCCAGGTATTTAACGTCAGGAGGACAGGACTCAGTGGTACAGCTGTTTCTCTTCTGAGGGTGCTCAACACAGAAGATCGATGGTTTGACAGAGACATAAAGAGGCCATTTATATCTAATTAGAACCACTGCCCCTGCACAGAGGTGGTGGCTTACAGCACTAATTATCAGACACCTCTAATGCAGTCTTGAGAGCCCTTCCCAGGTGGTCCCCCCCGCCTTCACACCTTGGCCCAGATGACTAACATGATGGGTGATTCAATAGTAACAACCCCACCAAAGATACCTGGGACTCCCACATCGAACTGAAGAAGCCTTTGGTTAAGAAACAAAATGTCTTCAAGAATTCAAAAGAAGTCCAGCTGACTTAACTTGACTACCATGACCTGGACAACTGAGAACCTTGTAAGTGGCTGAGTTGCATTGTGGGTACTGTAGGCTCTACAGTAGCACTGGACAAAGAAGAACTGAGGACTGTCAATCAGAGACTTCTTCAAATTGATGCAACATCACCAAACGGGGTGTCCACATACTTTTGGTCAAGTGATATGTGCCTTTGCTTGTTCATATTCAGATTATTTCATTACCTTCTGAAGAAAAGTTGTAGTAGAAAAGTTTCGTTTCTTATTGTGAGGCTCAATGAATACATCGCTACACACACGCACAATATGATTCAGAAATTTCCAGCACAAACGCTTGACAGCGAGTGACTAACAGTGTGTGAATGATCTCACATTGGTCCCTGAGACAGGCCACCTCGCTCCCATCAATCAGCCGCCTGCCTGCAACCTGGAGGCAGAAACGGTGGAGATAAAGCACAGTTACCTTCTGCAAATTGCTATAATTGAGTGATTAAGACCGATGACGTCAAATGAAAGCCATATTTTTTTTTCTGCCTTTTTTTTTTTTTAAACTGACTGAACATTCACTCAGCCTCCATTCACACACGTCGGCACGACTGTGACTCACCAGCGTCCTGGCCTTGGGCTTTGTGCTCGGCATCTGTGTTTGTGCTGCAGCAGTCCCTGGTGAAAGACAGAGCGATGATGCCGAGTCAAAAAGGCTGTTGGTTCTTTTTGGTTTTTTTGCACCTAATGTAAAATCAAAACAAATTGGATTATTAGATGAGTGGACCTGCCTTTGTCCTCTCTGCGCTGGATGTCCTTTTGTGATGCCTCCACTTTTGCATAAACAGTGTCGGGCCCACTATTGTTGTCAGAATCACCCTCTTGTTCATCATCACAGTGATGATGATGATAAGCCCTGAAATAATAACATTCATTTTTACTGAGCTGGATTTCAAGCACAGCTTTGGTTTGAAGCTTTGGTTTGTCACTTACACGCGGGTTCACTGTTGTTACCACCAGAGGGGAAAAGCTGAACAGTGAGCAGGGGTTTGGATTTTTTCACTCCCAACTCAACAGGTTTCTTTCCTGACTTCTCTCTTCTCCCCACCACATTCCTCCTGCCCTGTGCAGATCAAATGGATTCACATGACAACACATAGTTTCAACTGGAGTCAAAGTCCAGAAACAATACAGATTAGATTACAGCAAATAAATAAACAAATATTATTATTATCAGATACTCATCTGACTTCTTGTTTTCAAATAACACCAATCTATCTTGTTTGTTTTACAGCCTTCAGTGTACTAACCTTTACTGAGTCAGCTGGGCCCTGCAGATGTGTCGCTGACCCCTCATCACTTTCCATGGTGTTTCTAGAAGAAGACAATAAATAAAGTGGAAGTCATTCTATTACAATTATAACAGAAAACAGACTGCAAGAGAGAGGAAATCAGGTAGTCTAATCATGAAAAGGCCATTTCATTTGCTCTGTATACTTTTAAGTAGAGTATTTCTTCACTGTGGCACTGTCACTGTTTCTTCAGTAATAAGTTCTTGCAAAACTGAATTCACTTCTGCACCACGTGCTTTTGTCAGTATAACCACATGCATATCTTTGTGAGTGGATTCATCAAAGCAAACGCCACCAATGCCAGGCTCCATGTGGTGTCGTTCTTTGTGGACACCACAGTGTGATAAACAAACAAGTTTAAATGCAGAGAGGTTAGGTCCGCTTCTCCTGGAGTTTGTCTCAACATGTCGCGCTGACGCGTGAGTTTTCACCTGATTTTACCTCGGAGGTGACGGTGGTTGAGCTGAGGAGGGGGGGTCAGAGCAGGCAGGCGGACGGAGGGTGGAGGACAGACGCTGACGCTGACGCCGACTTTACTTTGTGCACATTTAAAAATCTTTAGAATGAAGCTAACGAGGAACCGACGTCACCTCGGGACGTCGTGACGTAAGGTTCCACTGCCACTGGGGGGCGGTGCTCAGCCGAGCGTGCAGGTGGGTGGAAGCCCAGAGCTCAGGGACCTGATAGTGTAGCATGAGCACAGGCTGTGTCAGTAAGAGAAAAACCATCAGATCAAATCAACGACTGAAAATAAATACCAACAACTATAATATAGTTAATGGAAAATAATATCAAAATCTGTCTTGGTGGATCCTAGATCTGGTTTGCTGCAGCACAGTAGCCTGGTCCTACATTATTAGAGTTAGTTTGGTAGTAATTTTGTATTCATGAATATTTATATTATGTTTTATTTGTTTAATGTTTAAGTCTGAGTGGGTAGTGAAACAGTCTCACTCATTTTAACACAAACTGGTGAGTGGAGCCTCCTTTGGTCTGGTATGCAGCTCCAGTGTTGGCCAGTGTTGGCTCGTTTTGCTTTGTAATGAATATGACTCAGATAGGGAGATAAATCCAGCCCATACTGGGACCACATGCTATTATATGCTGTACATTATACACCATGATTGTCAGGTGCATCTTCCACATCTGTACCGACTTTTGCACACAGAAAATCTTTCAGCTTTTTGATAAGACTGGGCGTTAACAGCTGGAATCTGCCGAATATGGAAGTATATCAGCCAGACTATGGAACTGAGGACCCTGCATATGTTGAGCCTGAAGTTTCATTTTGCTATCTGGGTGCTGTGTCAGTTCATGCTGGCATTACACTAAGCTCCAACTGGTGATGGATAAACAGATCAAAGGAAGTAAACACACAATCTGGTCAGCGTAGTTTTTTCTTTTATGTGCAAAATTTCCACCAAGAAGAAACTTATAGGAACCAATTTCACTCTCCTAGATGAAGCACATGCTAACCCTAACCCTATCAGCAGATAGAGAGAGACCTGGAACAAATAAGATTTATACACAGAAGCACACAAACCTGAGGTGTAGTGTATACTCTCACAGAGATATAAGTCGGGGTGCGAACATGTGGACTGTGTGACAGGAGAAAGAGGGAAGGAACTGAGGAATTTCACAGGTAATAGGCTTCTCTCAGCACAAGGGGCTGAAGGGCTCCTCTAATTGGGCGAGGTGTCATCGGGCCCCGGCAGATAATCACAACAATGTGAGGAGAGAATTGCAGCCAGGGAGGACTCATCATTTCGGAAAACTCCTTTTTCCTACAAGGTGTAACGCGAGTGTTTGCACATCGAGCCCAGGAAATTCACAACTTCCTGTCACATTTACAGGGACTGTAATTGATACTCAGCTCAAATAATCCCAATCAGTGGAGCCTCCGTTCTGTTTGCAGCGAAGGTAATTGGTGGAAGAGTGCATTCTGGCCCGTGTGTCTCTGTTACTGCTATCATCTGGCTTGGATGAGCAGTTTAGATATAATTTGGCTCATAAATATCTAATGGACTCCGGTTGTGGAGGAGGAGCTCAGTGAGCGATGACAGCTTGGGTTTCAGTAACACTAATAACAGCATTGATTGCCAATATTTGTAGAGCTCACCTCCAAAAATACTGTATATCATTTTTGGTCCAAAGCCCTTACTTAAATTTAGTCACTCGATATCAGAGCGCAGCAAAAACTGGCCTCATCCTGTCAAACAGGGAGATAAATTATCTATTAGCCTTTTGGGTTTATGATAATTTTGTGTAATCAATCATATGGTAAGAACAGGTGCCAAATGGAGGCGCAGTGGAGGCTAATTTTAGAGGCTGGATTTGCAGGGAGTGTATTTCTCCTTTTATTAAACCTGATCCCATCACTACTCTTAATTATATTTGCCTATTATGTTATGCCCCTCGCTGTATAACCCAACCTCCACATTCACTATGGTTTTTTGTAGCTTCCTCTTTTCTGATACTTTTCATTCTAATAGCTTTTAGACTTGAGCCTGTCTGTGTGTTTGCCTCCTCTCACTGCCTACCTACCTACCTGCTGCCAATTTTGCTTATCGACTAAATGCTGCTTTTATCCTGCAGCCTGTGTCTGCTGTGGCTCTCAGTCCAAAACTGTTACACAAGGTTCTGTGAATAAGTGTTAGTTTTATTTTTGTCAGATAAATAATCAAAAAAAAAAAAAAAAAAAAAAAAAAATCCAGAGATGGTCAATTAATAAAGCTATAATTAGCAGATCTATTATCAAATCTGTCACTGAGTGATGGGATTAACTTTGGCAGATGCAATATGAGTTACAGTTTTAGTTGGAATTGATAATTGTTGCATTTCATGGGACACATGAGACTTATGATATTGCATTTGGTTATACTGTGATTTCAATTATATTATGAATGGATGAACATATACATATACATATACATATACATATACATATACATATACATATACATATACAACAGTTTCCCCTCCTGTAATCTGAACCAAGTCTAATTAGTTATATCTGTGATGCCTGATCAAGATCGAAATGAAAGATTCTGAAATAATGGAGCTATCTAACAGCAAACATTATAATTCTAGGCATTATGTGGACAGGCCTGGATTGACTTGATTCAATGTAATATTTCATCCACCAGATGAGAGATGAAATGCCAGACTGTGCAGTCTAATGAATAACACAATGCACAGCCTCCTATTGTTTAAAAAGGTGGCCTGCTCTCTTATATAGCACATTGATCCTCTGGAATGATCCTGTGCAGCTTCTCAGCTCTGAGCGAAAAGGTCCAGAAGGTGTGAAGAAAAGGTGTGAATGTCAGCTCAGCTCAGTTTTTTTTTTTTTTTTTTTGTCACTGCACACGCATGTTTATGGATATTTTCAAATGCCATTAATTCGTCAGCCCCTCCAGAGGTGCGTCAGAGAGCGCTAACAGCTCGTCCACCTGCATAATACAGCAGAGGAGTGACGCCAGCCTCAAGGTTTTGATGAGCTGTGCCTCCAGTTATTCGTCTCCGCTGCAGTCAAACGGGGACGTTTTTTGACGAGGGCATGAAATTAGTCAGTGGATGACCTATTCATTATCTTACGCCTGCATGAATGTGTAAGTGATTGAACTGTGAGTGTGTACCTTGGATGCTGCATTTCAAGTATGTTAGTGTATTAATGTGTGTAATGTGGATTATCTGCCAGCCCTCCAGTTGTGGAGGTGGTTTAGTGGTGGTGGTGGAGCGTAACTGAGGCTCTCTGTGAGTCATGGGTGCTCACATCACCAGGGGCTCCTCTAATGATGAAGCCACCATTGAGGCTGGGAAAGCTGTGTAGGAGTCCAGACCACAGTGTAGCTTCAGAGTATGGAGGAACAGCACCATGTGGGTGGGTGATCTGCCTACTGGCTGTGGTCTCGAGCAAAATCAAACACACCAGCGAGGTGCTGCAGTAAATCACAGAAAGGAATGAGATTTTAAACCAGCTCGTTGTACAGTAGTGATTACTTAGAGGGCAGAGTCACTCACCACATATCCAGGGATATGTGATAACTCAAAGGCTAATCAGCAAATGCATTGATTCAGGCATCAACTTATGAACTGGGTAAGATCACAACAGTGATTCCTGTATTATCATTGTTCAGAGTTGATGTCTTGTGTTTTGTATTAACAGGCTGTGGATTGTCTTTTCTTATATCTACAGTGGTTGTGGTTGAATTTCTCCAGGTCTGAAGATATCTGCCTAAAAAGATGAATGGATTCTTTTTCTCTGGAGCTCAAAGCACTGAATCAAAGGCCTTTACAAAATTAAACATCAATATGTCTCTGTCCCCAAGTTCTTGCTATAAACTTTTCTTTTTTATTGGAACAACTTTCGCCTGCAGAAACTGGCCTGAGTCCTGTAGACATGGTGGGTTACACTAACTAAACTGGATCGTTGAATGTTTTAACCCTTTTTTTTTCGTGAGCAAAGCTGGAAACAGAAATCCAAGAGAAGAACAGGTCAAAAACTGGACAAAACAAGCTAATGTTTTAACATAAGTGGGAAATACACAACATACATATTGTTTTACTTTATCATCCAAAATGACCCACAAGATCACTGAGCATGTGATTATTTTACGTGCTTATCAAAACTGCTGATCCATTACCATTGTAAGACTTGTGACTGATTCCACATGGTCAAGTGAGGGAACAAAACTGTGAGGTTATATGTGATTTTTTTTGGGGGGGGGGGGCAGCACAATGTGCTGTAAATACAACACTGTAAATACAACATGAGGGTAATCATCTAAGTGCAGTACAGTACAGTTTCTTATTTAGAAATCAAACAGAGCTACAACAGTATGACTCCTGTAGCTAATATCACAATGGTTCTGGTTACCTGATGAATATAAGTCAGATGTTCACTTTTGTTGCTCTGCTTTTGGTCTCCACCAACCTCTGACGAAGATCTCTCACCCTTTATCCACCAAGTTCCAAAATAGTTCCTGTGTGGATGCCAGACAGACAGACAGACAAATCCATTCATCACAGTTCTTTTCCTATAGGGATTGTGGGTCATGCTACCTTTGCTAATGACAGGCAAGACATCATTAGCTCACTAGGTGTCACAACAAAAAGTCAAATGATTAATAATGTTTTTTTGAGAGTAGAGTCATAACAAAGAGGCCGATATTTACATATATGGTGAGATCCAATACAAACTCTGCCTGGACAGCAAATGAGAATTTAAGTGCACTAGCCCTTTAAGACTTGCCAATATCTTTACAGTAGAGGGGGCAACATGAAAGAAAAGCTGTGACTTTGTGTGGCACAATGTAAGAAAAACAGATGTCTACACTTTTAATGATGTTGTACAGCGTGTTCCCACATGTGTACATCCACCTGTGTGTGTCTGTACACGTCTCCAGCTAGGTGCACCCCCGCGCCCGCAGCCCCTCTTTGTGAGTCATGAGTCCACCACGACACACGAGATGTCCTCATCATCCCACGCCCTCCCCCTCCCACCCTCCTTCCCTCCCCCACCCTCACTCCCCTGCCTTTCCCCCGCATCTGAGAGACAGATGAGTCAGCGACGGAGCATGCTGGCTTCTGCCAAGTGATCAGCTTCCTCTCATCTCCTGTCCAGCAGCCTCTCCTCTCCCCCATCCACTGTCCCCCTCCTCCCACCTCTGCCCACATGGCCTCACCACAAAAAGGCTGTGATTCACCGTCTGAGGTTTAAAAATAAGCCCTGTCACGCTGGAGGATGCGTCCTGCTGTCCCACAAAGACAACAAAGAGGCGCAAAAAACGTCCAACTGTGATTCTCACATGCACCGCAGGAGATCCAGAGATGCTCAGTTTGCAGCAAGTGTTGCAGGAGGTGTCTGATGCCACCTAACCAGGAGCTCTTGTCTCTGTTATTACTGAGGTGTAACAAACTGTTTCTGCCTGAAAAGCTTATAATAGCATATATATGATGTTTATGTAACAATGATCTAACTTGACTTTGGTCCAAGTGAGTGTGATGTAAAGATGTGAATGTTACTTCAGGTTGTTTAAATTCAATGAAATTTCACACTTGATGAGTCAATGCAAGTCATCCACCATCAGCAGGGGAACAGTGTGGTCTCAGTCATGGTTCAAGCCACAAAAAGGCCAAATGGAAATCGATGATTTGTGCAGTTCACGCCCACAGTTGTGCCTTTTTGGTGGAAATGTGCCTTTAGTAGAATAAGACATGTGGATAAATACCTAAGTGATTAGAGTTTGTTCTTATTTGTATATTTAACAAAGATTCACCTATAATTGTTCAGTATGTAACTATATGATATAAATGTCTGGTGCTGGTCAGGAAAGTCTGACATCAACAATAACAGTAACATTAAACTTGAGTGGTGATTGTGCTTTTACCATCCATCTGTCTGTCTGCTGTTTAGAGATGCACAGCAGGTGGTGTGGTGCAGTTGATTCATCAGACATTTGATACTATGTTTGTGACAGAAGTGAAGCCAGAAAACTAAAACAATGAGCTTAAAGATTCTGGTGATAAGTTACTTGCAGGTTTGTCACCAGAACCATTCTCACATTTCACATGATCATTTAACCTGGTATTTTATAACTATCATATCATGATTTGAGTATTGCAGCTTTAAGTTTCAATGGTGCAAATTCACTGTAACCTTAACCCTAACCCTAACCCTCTTCAGGATGCACCTGTGAGAACTGAAACTCCTCCTCTCACTGTCTTTATCTGGATCATCATCCTTGAAATGTTATACTTAGCCTCTTTTTGGGTGTGACTGTGATGAATATCAGATGGAACATCAATAGTTTCTGTATCTGCCCGTCACAAGTTCCTTCTCAGAGTTGGTATCTTCTCTGATGTTTGTCTATTTTAGTTCCCTGCAGCAGCCGGTATTGATCTTCTATTTATTAGACAGGCACCAAAAGTGCTCTTGTAAACAGGAATCGATGCTAACATGTTTGCTTTACACAACACCCTTTTGCAATGTTATTTGGCTGCATCACTGCCTGTACATTCAGAGATATAAGGACATAAGGGATGTAGATGGAGACACTATGTTTCACGTGATGCTCATTAGACAGAATTTATGGGGTTAAAAAGGAAATTGATGGATTAAAAGAGCAGGAAATAATTTTCCCTTTGGCTCAGGGAATAAATATAATATCCCCTTGGCCAGCAATTATTTTTGGAATTGGAAAGTAACGACGCTCAGTTTTTCTGCAGGGGTCTGGAGTCAGCATTTGATACCATCTTCTATCTCCTGCTTCCTGCAGAGCCTCCATTGATCTCTGTTCAAAAGACCACAACAAGCCATAAAAGCATTTCAGGACAGTCGCCAAGATGCACATATCCTAAAGTGGTTATGATGCACGAGGCTTTTAAAGGCCAGGGTTTCTCCAACTGCATGTCTACATGAAGAATAAGCAAACAAACCTGAGACGGGGATGATTACTAAGCAGAAATGCATCATAGTAGTGTCTTGTATCAGCCTCCCACGGGATTTAGAAATGTTGTAGTAGAAATGACAAGTGCTTTCTCAAGGTACTTTTCAGCTGAAGACGCAAATCATGAGACATTTACAGCAGTGAAGACACAGTTTAGTTTCATATAAATATTTATTGCAGAGGAGGTATCTTTTATGTACATGCTATCACAATATAACACAATATAAATCTACCAAATATTCCCATATATTGATGCTATAAGCTTGTCATAGAGCAATAGTCATAACAAGCACATAATACAGTGGGTTAGGGACAGTATCACTCACTATACAACTCGTAACAGTCCATAAAAGAGCAATTTTTTTTCTTTTTTGTTCTATCAAGGGCAGTGAAACATCGGTCCTACTAATTTCTTGAATTCATGCAGAAGCCACAAGAGCAAGATTTACGACGTTACAGCATTGAATAGTAGTAGTAGCAATAGTAGTAGTTGTATTTGCCATCGGGTGACTTGGTTTGGTCACAAGAGAAGAGAGAGGTTTAAAATGAAAGCAGCTAGCCAACAGAACGCACCATGGTCAAGATCCGACTGGTGGACGAGAGAGCTACAGTACACGGTATCGTCTATGTCGAGGTGGTACAAGGACAAACGGTCTCGATTCGCACACCCGGCTGCGGTTCAAACTGTCACTGATTCATCGATGGACACAGCTAAAACACAATGGTAATCTCCAGAGAAACAGACAGTGAGACACTGGTTATGTTCACACAGACAGCTATCGACTGACCGAACCGAGGAATGCTACAGCAAACACACCATCTGAGGTTATGCTATTAAACAACGGAGTAGATTGACTGTTTTGCAAGAAATGTGGTATAATCCTTCATATAACTGGGGGGTATTGCCCTTGAAGCGTTTTCTGTTCTGTGGTAATAGTGTTTCCTTTGTGCTCCGTCTGTAACTGATCTGGAGAAATCTCATGGGCCAAGTGTGTAAAAGTTTAAAATCAACATCAATGAATAAAAATGCGTCTTGACACCTTTTCTTGAAAACGCTATAAAATATTGCTTGTACTGAAGCTTTCTTTAAACAAATACATTGAATTGGACTTAAAATCGCAGCTGCTCCAGAGCCTGTGTGAGCTCAGTCTGGGGTCATAACCAACATGTAGACTTTCAAAAATAATCATCATAAAATAAACATGTCTCTTCTTTTTGAAATATCTTTCCTACAAGGACAAAAAAGAGGCTCCATTTAAAAACACACAGCCTATTATTCATCACCCAGGGCAGTAAAATCTAACGCGGCAGTGATTGCAAAGACTGAAGTCAAGTTTAAAAACAGAAAAGGGGCTTTAGAAATGGTGCTGCTGTCATACCAGAGGTCAGGAAATCCCATGTAATAGGATCCCGCATCCACTACCACGATGCATATGATGGATGACGCCGAACATCTGGTTCATAAATATCATATAGATCCACCAAAGCATTACAATCAATCCATGCACGGTGACAGTTCTTCTCAGACACTGTTCCTAAAGGAGCTCATAAAGCAGAGGTGATGACAAATCTCACGCTGAAAGGCAAACACTCCACATTTGAAATATCTCAGATGAGCCCCCTCCCCACCCTCCACCTGCACACACACACACACACACACACACAAACAGATCAGCGGCAGAGGTAATTTCTCAGTCGGTGGAGGCAGATATAAGACGTAGCGTCTAAATCACGTTTATGGAGTCTAGCTGTAGAGCGCGTTAAACAAAATCGGATAAGAACAGCTACAAGTATTTGTCATCGGACCCTTTTCATTGAGGCTGTGCTACAGAAATTTAGCGGTTTAAAAAAACTCCGTGGTTAATCAAATGAGGACTTCTCACTGACGAGCACTGGTTTTTATCACAGTTAGTAAGGACTCCTACAGAGCTTGTATATTTTGTCAAGAGGAATTTGACATCAAATACAGATAATTACAATCGGTGACGACATTCAGTGATACCATGTAATTCTCACAAGATACCATAAAGTACGGTAGATGCTATATTGATACAGAGTTCTCCTCACATTGCTGCAAATATTGTCAGCTGTTCAACAGGTATTATTTTGAATATAAGTGGGAAATTTCTTCCTTTTTTTTCACTGTAATCCCAGGATGGATAGTGCATGATGGATATTTAGACATTTTGATACAAAACACTGAACAAATCAAAACCTTCAAAAGGTTTAGTCAAATTTGTAATTGATAAGCACGTTGCTAAATCTACTTCTAAAGTTATTAGCATAATCAGTCGGTTCCGTTTTAGCCTACTTTGCATTAAACAGGGAAGAACATGCATTTTGCTACCCGAGAACGTTCAATACAAAAGAAAAAAAATGGTGTCGGAGTAATACTCATTCTTGACATATATGTTATTTTCAGGCATGATGACATTGTACTCACCAAAGTAACTGTTTCAACGTAGGAACAAAGGTATGTGGCTTCAACAAAGTTTAAAGGAATGTGATTGGTCAGCAGCTAAAACATAAAGGCAATATTTTATCTAAACCAGTAGTTCCCAACCTGTGGTTTGTTACGAGTAATTTGCAAAATATTGCAGGTTTGTGGGGAAAACATTCTTGAATCATAAAAACATGAAATGTAAAAGACGTTTCCTTTGATATTTACTAATCTGACACTAGATGGAGAATGTTGAGAAAGTTAGTTGGTTTTATTCAGAGGGAAAAAAATGAAAATGAGTCCAGTGAAATTGTTTTCTTTGCGTTTGTTGAGCAAATGGTTCTGGTGTTATGAAAGATATCAGATTTCCTCTGATGGAGAAATAATCAGCAGCCAGTGGTGTTTTGGTTTGTCTTTTGGTGCCAGAGCCAGAAAAAAACAACC
Organism: Caranx ignobilis; assembly: GCA_021432705.1. Lineage (NCBI taxonomy): Eukaryota > Metazoa > Chordata > Actinopteri > Carangiformes > Carangidae > Caranx > Caranx ignobilis. The sequence continues at coordinate 5,740,294 of MU269986.1, forward strand.
ACTTCAGTGGACAATGACATCAGCATTTCCCTCTAAAATCATGTCCCAGCACTTCATTCGATCAGTACAAGTTTAGTGTTACTGATGAAAAACAACAAACAAACAAAACTATTTGACCAAAGTCATCCAGTCATAGTAAACCTGAATTATCCTCAAACTGAGCGGCATGTTCACTCTACTTTGGTGAGACAGAGGGAATGTACAGACAAAAAGCGCTACCAGGACTTGATGACGTATCAGGCTCCAGAGGTTCAACTCTGAGGAGACTGGATTGAATTTTTAGATTTTTAGTTGAAATCCATAGTATTGTATCCACAGACACACACACACACACTTGGTGCAAGCCAACACTAAGACTCATGCTGGATTCATAAACGAAGCTGGTGCAAATAATTTTCCCCGTATCCCGTCAGAGTTTCTACGCCCCTACTTTTTACAGTGTACACATGAGTCATGTTGAGACACATTCACATTAATGCTGCTCTCATATGACCTTCACCACCCTGAATGAGCTTTTTGGAAACATGAAAGCAGAGACAGTGAGTGACTCTGGTATTCAGAAAAGTAAAACTAAAACATTATATACTTGTCAACATGTTAACTGTGTTCGTTGACAAACCTGTAGGGTCCAACTACTCTCGATACCTGGCTGTGCATGCTGTTTATATAATTCACCGTCACAAAATGCTGAAGATGAAGCCACTTGCTTTTACTTCAGACTAATACAAGACAATGCTAGTTAGTTAGGCACATACAGTACATCTCAGCAGACTTGGAAGCATTTTTAATCTGCCGAGAACTACAATTAAATAGATCTAAACATAAAGAAAAAACATGTCAAATTTGTTTGGTGCGGTGTGACATCCGGTGTGATCATCATGCCATGAAGTTGAAAATAAGAAGACGAAATGTACAAGAAGAACAGAGTCCTGTCCTCCATTCTTAATCAATCGGGTTGGCTAAAGTGCTATAGATTGATTTCCTCACCGTGCCTTTCCCTCTGTGCCAAGGTTTGGACACAAACTAATAAGTTAACTTTACCGGCCAAAATCCGTCTTTGTAAATGTTTCCGTAGTCTTTGGCTTTCACTTCTGTGGTTTAGTTACTTCTTTTTTTGACACAAAACAAAATTTTCTCTACATCTCTATTGTCACTTTATGACCCAGTCTGAAGTATGATGATGTAGATGCACAAAAATAACCTGGTAACTGTTGTCGTGAGCACAGAATATGGTGAATGCAGATTTGAACATTGCTTGTTAAGTGAAAAGGCTGAATCAAAAGTTGCATAATTAGTCTACAATTAATCTTCAGGATTTTCCTGTAATAATCTGGAATGCTCATCATGACTTTGTTTTGTTTTTTTGTACATTTTACTTATTTTCAAAATAGGTCAAACAGGAACAAAACCTTGGAAAGGAAGGCAACTTGTGGAATTTGATCAACTTTTTTCCAAGTCACCGTACTAATAATAGTAAAAGGTAATATCTGACGATTTCCAAGTGAAAAAAAAAAAGTATACATCAAGAACTATAACTTCAATGGTCCATTAATGTTTAGTGTCATGCCTTCTTGTTTGATGTGCTATCCTCAAAGTCCCAGGGACAAACATCTGCCTTCTTGGCAGTGCTTACTACTCCACCTTTAGGATCTGGATTGCTCTGTTTGAGTACAGAAGCACCTTTGTCTGTATCTTTGTATCTGACTTATCCTGAAAATCCCACGGACATACTTCAGCCTGTTTTGCTTTGGCTGCTCCAACATTTGCACTTTTCCTTTTCTCTACCAACGGCACCTCCTGTTGACTCTCGACATCCCATGGGCACACCTCAGCCATTTTTGTTGGCTCCTGTGTTTCTCTGTAGATTTGCTCTTGTCCTTAGCTTTTGTTCTACTTCTCTCCTCATCAGCGTCTTTTGATTTCTCTGTCTCAAGTGTTCTTGCAGAAAGGGTACCCTTCTTTTTTGAAGGGGACTCCTTGGTTTTTGAACCTTGAGAGGGACTGGGCATCCTCTCAGAATTTGGAGATACTGCAGTACTGTCGTACTCCCAGGGACATACGTCAGCCTTTGAAGGTGGTAGCTGGAGTGAGTCTCCTACTTTAGATGAATCTGGAAAGGTACTTCTTCCTCTCCCATCCACAGGAGAGGTACCTTTTCTCTGCTTTGTCATATCTGGTGAGCGAGCTAACTCTGTTGTCTTTTGAGGCTCTTCAAAGTCCCATGGACAAACATCTGCCTGATGTGTTTGGAGCTTTCTACTGCAGAATGAGACTGCTGGCTGGATACTTGCTTTGACCCATCCACTTGACTAACATTGCTCTCCCCTACATCCTCCCATGGACATACATCTGCTCGAACAGCAGTCGTCCTCTGAATCTCCTTTGAATTCCTGCCACTCGATGGCGACTGATCAGAAGCCTTTTGTTTCTGCTGTTGAGATTTGCTTCCCTTAGTGCTCCCGCCGTGAACTGTTGTGGTTTCCTTTGGCGCTATAGATACATGCTTTTGGACCTTGTTTTCGGACGAAGTTGGGAGATCTTCCACTTCCCAAGGGCACACCTCTGAGAGATCGTAAAGGTCCTTCCCCTTGACTGGATCAGAACAGATTGTAGGCTCACTGCCACTCACCGGCTGTTTCACGATCCTGCCTTTTGCCGTGCTCTGTCTGTACTCAACTGACTGGCTAATAATCATCTTGGGTTGGCATTCATTATCTGGTTCTGCATTGGCTTTTGTGTCTTTGCTCTTTGGCTGACTCTTCTTATTGCTGTCCTCTGTACTCTGGGTCTTTCCCGTCAAGCCCAAAGTCTTCTCTTTGGCACTGGCAATGACACTAAGTGACTTCTGTAGCATGGAGGCTCTGGGATGAATTGGTTTCTTGTCTGCAGTGAGGTTATGGGCACTGGCTGACTTGCAGACCAAAGGAACTGATTCTGTGGATTCACTGGGGACATTTATAGTCTCACTAGATTTCTTCTTGACCAGCTTCTTGCCCATGAGTGTATCCAGGAGGGAGCCTTCAGCCATGGTCACCTCCATCTGTCTGTTACCGAGCTGTTGGAATCTTCATTCTGGTCACGGACGTGGTCATAGCTGCTGTGGGACTTCTTCAGGGAGAAAACTTTGTTCTTTAGTGTCTCCTCCTTCGGTGGCTTCCTGGGTGAGGTGGATCAAAGGGGTTCTTTTTCAACATGCAAATGCTGTTACGATTGCTCCCATGCTCTCCGGCCTCCTTGTCTTCACGGCTGCATTGCCGGTGCACCGATTCGGGAATTTCAGTGATGCGTCTCATGAGCGAGCGACCCAGCCCTTTCTTGGAGCTCCGCTTCTTCTGGAGATGAGGGTTGTTGCCAGCATCTTCTTTCTCTTGTAAATCTCCAGCTGGGAGTAGAGTTTCTTCAGCTCCTCCTACACATTCATGACAGAATGAAAGGAAAGGAAAGAGAAGTGGTCAGTCTCTTGTTGAAGCGCATCTGTATTCGAACAGGATCCAAATATAGGATGTCCAAGTAAACCACTATTACAAAAAAGCACACATTCTACTGCACACAGAACATGCCGGACAAGTCCATGACACGTGACTACAAACAGCGGTTAAATGATGTACTACGGAATATCACATGCGTGCTGAGAAAAAGCAGACAGGACAGTCCGGACAGCATCAAATAAGGAAACGGAGTGTGTTTTAATGTTAGGTCTGAAACAGCCTCTAAGCTCAGGTCTTAAATTTATATATTTCTGTCACTATTCCCATCTGATACAATGAATGCTCTTGTTGTCATCCCTCTGGTAAATAGGGGTGGCCAGATCTTTTTGATAGAGAGACTTCTTCAGCTCTAACAGACAAACAGAAATCTCTGCTCACGTTGGTACGTTTTCCCAAAGACTGTCACAAGACCTTACGCCACAGCCATTAATAGAACTGAGATGGCCCATTTCGTCTGGTGTCTGCAATAAAGAACTGCCATGGCTCAGTATTTTGGGAGGATTGAAAAAGGTATCACCAGGTTATACAATGGAGTTGGAAAAGGTAAATAAAAATTAGTCTTACCCGGATGTCCTCAGGGTCCAGACTGTGTTCGCTCCATGCAGAGGTTATGCTGCTGTTAAGGTACGACCCAGATCGACCCATGTCCAGCTCATCCTCATAGGCCTCGGACGCGATGTCATCTCTCATGTGAGTTCCAGCAAACAGGAACTGTGGGAAGACATTAAAAAAGGTTTCTGATGCCTCAGTGACATGGTTTTAATTGTTTCTGGACAACAATGGGGCTCTATGCACAGAGGAAGAAGCTATCAGACTACTGCCATAGACAGTGCCTGTTAGTAGAATACAACTGGTTGACAAAGGTAATGATAATAGCAAGGTAATGGAAAGGTACATTTGAATAAACAAATGTGTATGATTGATTTGCAATTCGATATTTTACTCAATTGACAGCCCTACTAAAAGATACCAAAAAGACAGAACCAGGAACATGAATTACACTGAAATACAACAACATCAAACATGAACAAATGCATTTAAAAAGTAATAATCCCACAATCTCATTCAGCATTTGTTAAACTAGGGTTGTAATTACTGTACAAGCACAAAGCAACTTTCACTTAGGTAAATAAGAGTTATGTGAAACACGACTTTTACCTTAGGAATGAGTAGTAGACCCATTGTGACTGTTATAGTTAAGTGGGTGTGGGTGAAGAAGAGTAGAAGCATCCAGTCTGGGTGGAGCTCAGGAGCGAGAGTGAATCTGTCAGGACACAAAGAGAGGAAAAACAAATAAAGAGGAAGAAACTGAGCTCATCAACACATCCTCGAAACCCTTATGATGGCTGACTGTCAAATTACACATGTACACACACACACACACACACACACTAACAAGAGTGTAAAGTCTGACTAAATTATGTAGTGATGTTCTCACACATTTCTCTGTCTGCAGTAAACCTCTGAGATACAGATGGAGCCGGGAGAGACAGACACCAGCTGATTTAATGTGTTTTCAGCCAAAGTAGATTTATACACTGTCTGTCCACTGCCTCATATAACACTCGACTTGAGTGATCCTCTTGCCAGCAAGGACACAATATTTCCCTCATTCTTTCAGTTGGATTCACACTAAAGGGGGGTGACCTTGATCTGGTCACAAGATTCAGCCTATTTATGCATCAGACAGTAATACGCAGGGCCGACTGTGGCACAGCAGTTGGTGGAAAAATGAGATAATTACCGCCAGAAACAATAGTGGTGTGAGGAGGAGCTCTAGCCTTTTATTTAAAATGAACTAACAGGCTTTCAGCTCAGCCAGATCTAGTGCGCACTAAGGATATGAAGGCAAGTCCTGTCAGATGCTAATTCAACCACTGGAGAGCCTCTATCTAAGCAAATGTCATCTAGCAGGCTCATTACGTTGTTGAAGTTGGCAAATGGCTAATTAACGAACAGTTACTGTGGTAATAGCTTAGAGGCATGAATGAAGGCAAAGGTCCAGCATTTGAAATGTCCCAAAGCTTTGAAGTCTTCCCTCCTTCATGTTTTGTGAGGAGTTTCTGTGCAGATGAGGATTTAATAACCTTGGCATGCTGTCTCCTCGCAGGCTGCCGCGTCTCGCCATCGCTCAGGCAAAGACTCCCAGCAGTTACATCCCCTGCATTTTCTCTCATCATCCAGTTCACACCTGGACCTGGCTAAAACCTGATAGCTATCGAGGCAAAAGCGGAAGCCTGAGCTTTAACTGGCCACTGTGGGATCAAATAGCAGGTTGCGTGAGTAACACAAATGGACACCGGATGCCTCTAACAAGCCCGAGCGTAGGCCGTGGTCTCTGGTGGCAGCCAGTCAGAATCAACTCACCACACCAGGCAACTGTCCAATTTATTAGGGGGTCTCGTCTGCAGAGAGAGTCCTTCCTTACAACAAGGCTGAGGAGGCCCATTAAAGGAGTTGGCAGAGTAATAGCTAAGAGCCAGATGTTCAAATACCATCAAAACTGTTTGAAACTCTGATTTATTCTAAGAAACTAGGAAGCTACTGTATGTATCTATGATACAAAATTTATTGACAATGAATGTCAATTTATGCAATATTCAATATAATGTAATATAATATGCAAACTGCAATATGGCTTCCAATAACTCTAGTTGTTTATGCAGTCTTAAAAGAAGCATAAATCATTCTGACATGGTTCATTAGTAAATAATGTGATGGAGCTGAGCTCACATTTAAGGGACTCCAGCTAGGAATAGCTGTGGCAGTGTCAGCTGAAACCTCTCATTTATAAACTGCATGGTGCAGCTATTTGACATGAACACAGGAGGGAGAGGGCGGATCCCACCACACACTCCCAGATGAACAGAGGGGTTGAGCATCATGCTTGAGCCCATATGTGATGCAAATGAGACAATCTAGCAGAGGACATAAACGTCAAAGTGACAACAGTGGGAAGAGACGGTGATATTAAATATGAAGCTGGCGAATGTGACAGCATCTTTATATTTGTCTCCACTTTATTTGACAGGGACAATGCTCATTAATAACACTCCTGGGTTGAAGAGGATGGATTTGTTGGCAATTAAGTTTTATCTTCCTGAGAGCAGGTGGACGTGGAGGTTACTGCAGCAAGTTCAGATATCAGCAGGAAGTGGTATTTAGTTTCTTAGTTTAAAGGGTCAACTCACACATAAACATATACCCATCCAGCATCCAGCTTCCCTCGTGGCATCTGAGTGCACAGATAATCTGGGCTTTTTCTGCTTACAAAGCTGTCTCTGATGTTTGTGCCTCAAAAACAAAACAATGGAGGTGAATGGACTGATATAATTTTGATGCTCATTAATATTGATGAGCCAAAACTATTCAAAATCAACAAATCTAACATTTTATCAATTAAACAAAATAGACAATGAATATGATTAGAAAATGGAAAATGCATTGTATATGTTTTTGGAGTCTGAATGGTTATGGCTGTTGTTGCTGACACTGTATATATGCTGCTGTGCTTCTGATTAAAAATGACAAACTTGCAGTGTTTGTCTCTTATTTGATTTTAAAGTATTTTTATTATTGTTTTTAAATTCAGTTTCAGTGTCACCTTGATGTTCTAAGTTCAAATTTCCTTGTATTTGAATGGTCATACATACATTAATTTGCCTTTCCATGTATTCAAATATATTCACAAGTACATGATCTTATTATTTTCATGTGCTTCAATTTTAAATTTTCACCAAAAACTCATCAGGATCCAAATAGATAAATAGAACTTTTAAGTGTGAGCATCACAAATTGAAATCCATTCCCCTGCACTGTTAGACTGTTAGAGCACTGAGTGATCCAGATGACAGGGGGGCAGGAGGTGTTACCTGATGACGTAGAATATCGCTGACAGCACAAGCTCGTTGTGAACAGCGATGGCCATGTAGCGAGGCTCGTGGAACGCCGACGGCACCGTCCTCACAGCGTAGCACAGGTACACCGACCACAGCAGGAAGAGGAACTCGGCTGTGAAGGAAGAACAACGGAAGTGGTGAGCACACGGGCCAAGAAATGATTTGGACGTGGTGCACACAGGCTGTTCAGGAACGTGCCCCCACCGACCAGCCACTTCACAGTTCAGTGCTCTCATGGAGCTGGGGCAAACGCAGGTTTACAGAAAAATGCCCCCGCTCACGCAAATGCTATCAGACTCATTTGTAACTGCTGCGGTTGTGGTCTCTGGACAATAGATGAATCCCTGCGCACCGCCATGGCAACCCCATGTAATGTTTCCCAGGTAGCCGGCTCCACAGTAATAAACATGCTGCTTTTTTTTCCATGAAAACCTGTTGCCATTATTTTGACATTTATGGTGTCGTGTGCTTGAACTGTGAGGCCGTCAGGTCTCAGTGAATCACTCGTTTCTCACAGTGGGAACAACAATGAGCATTAGATGCAGTGGCCATTCACACAAGTGTTTTTTTCAGAGCTGTGTGAGGCCATGTGGATACCAGAATATCTGAATGGAAGGAACACAACATTTCTATATATCCACTTTATATTTAACACAACTAATAACTTATCAATTGCATTCTTCTTATTCTCATCTGGACCTTTTATCAACAACCTAATAATTAACAGATGACTTCTGCTGATGATTAATGTGAAACCTTTTGACAATCAATAAGGCGACAGTTTTGCTACATTGCAACCCAAATGCTGAAATTTAAATACCAAAAAGCATGGGTAAACATTCCATTACGCAAAATGAGATGATAGGTTTCAACCTATAAATGATTTCACTTGTTTTGAGAAGTAAGACATAAAAGACTCCATGTACATCCAGAGAGAGAGAAGTTGTCACAAATGTGATTAAATCACACGGCTGCATTGCTGGAACTTTAGTTTTGTTGTGAGCTATCAGGTCAACAATGAATCTTTGTTGGTGCTCTGTTATTTTTGGAAGTCAGTAAAATGAATTACAATGGGACCAGAGAGTGTGTGCAGGTGTGGTTTACTAAAACTGAGAGATTTATTGCATCGTGAAGTGTGTGTTAAATTTATGACCTGTGTGCAGGTGACGTCAGAGCCGACCTGCGCATCCCTATTAACAACCTATTTTTACTTCCTAATGAACAGAGAGGAAATCTGGCCTCAGCATACAGTATCACAGCATGGCGGCTCAGCCGGGGGTCCATCTGTTTTCCCAGAAGTCTAAAAGGGATGCGCTTCTCAGGCTCATGAAGCCTGAGTCAGCAGGCACAAAACAGCATGAAGATTTCCTCCACGCCGAGATGCGGCTCCCCTACAAGCGTCTTTGATTCCTCATCTGTCTTCATCTGCTGTTGCTTGCCCCCTACACCACGCTCGACTCAGGAAAACATCCAAGAGTGCAGCGCCGGTGGAGAGGACTAATGTCTTCTTTTGGGAAACATGAGAACATTGCCAAATGTAGATTGAGGCAAACTGTCTTATTCATCCAACTTCTCCTCATCACTCACTTGCTTTGAACTCCGAAGGCGCAACGCCAGACAAATTACCTCTTGATTTTATGCCACAAATACCTCAAATAACCCTTGTCTTCTCACTGTGGTACAGGCGCACACTGCAGCGTATATTGACCTAATCACAACCCCCTGTGGAGGCGGAGGGCGGTTACGGGTGCTTACCGACAGCCATCATGTAGTCCCAGCGATCCAGCAGGCACATGCTGAACTGCAGCCCATCGGGCGTGTAGCCCACGTCGATGAGAGCCGACTTCCTGTCTGGGTTCTGACAAACGGCAGATGTCCAAGCCACCAGGAACCAGCAAACGATGAGCAGGATGATGCCCAGCAGACGCAGCACTCTCCAGCTGGTCATGTAGGGGATCCTCTGGGCTGTCCGGGACAGGAAAACCTTCAGCACCCTGCGGGAGGAGGAAGAAGAAATCTGTTCCACAACACTGGAAAAATACACTGTCATCATATAGATTCAGCTGTGTATTGTGTCCACTTATGCTTAAGTAAAAGTCCATGAGGAGGAGGCTGGGGTGCAGGATGTCTTGACGAGGTTCAGACAGGAACTAAGAAGTGGTTCCTGTCTGACACTCAACATTGAAGCTTTAAGAAGTCCTTAGTTTAAACCAATCTGCATTTGTTTCTTAACCCTACACATGTAGTTTTGGTGCCTAAAGTGAACTAGGCTATGACCTCAGTCCTAACTGTGTGATAATGATTGCTATGGCAACAACAACAGCCATCATGTAGTCCCAGCAACAACAGAGAAGGTCCAGTAGGAATAAGTCCTCCAATATAAACAGCCCTATAGGACTTATTGACCCATGTCCACCCACCCGACCGTCTAATGAAACACTGCTCTTATGGCAGCTTCTTGTCCTCAGCCAGTGTATTATCACTGAAACCGCTCTCACCAGAAAAACAGCAGCTTCTTCATATTTTCAGAGCATTACCTTTATGTTCTACTGACAGGAGCTTTTGTGCTTGTGCAAATAATAACTTCTCTGTTTGAGCAGCAAAAGAGGAAGTAGTTCAACATTGTTATTTGTGCTGACAAGTTTCTCTGAGAGCGGTTCGCAGCAAAAGAGCTCAAGAGTCAAAGCCTGGATTTTTTTTCCCCTTTCAGTCTTAGTAATTCAACACAGCAGAGGAGTTTAACCATCAAATGGATGAGAGTTTACAGCAGCGACTCTTCTGCGTGACACAGCTTCGGATTCACAGACAGGAATTAACAAGAGTTAAATTCTGCTTAAAGAACAGTGGTCGCTATTCTTAGGCTCTGCCCTTCACGTACATTGATGAAGTGTCCACTGCGCTCCCCACTAATGAGCCCCCCATCAAAAATTGATCTGTGCGATATGTTAACTTGCACCTCTGAGGGTTTACTCGGCTCTCGCTTACATTAACCACATCCTCTTAATCAGCATCTTCATTAGGCCTTTTTGACAGATACACCTGACAAAAAGGCCCACAGATGAACAATTTCAAGCACATTACTTTAAATACAGCAGACCCGCTGTCTCATTATCAGCTATTCAGTGCTGGATGAGCCCCCTCTTCTCTCATCCCCGCTGTATCCTCCGGCTGTCCTTTCCCTTCCTCTGCTCTCACACATTTGTCTCCCGGTTTGTCTCTTGCCAACCATGATTACTAAGTTATATATGCAGATCATTTGGGGGCAAAGCAACCCATGTTGCGCTGTGTCAGGACAGAGCTTCAGGCATAGGTCACCTAGGGTGCCACCAGCTGGAGATGCACTGACACAGAGGAGGGAATATTTATGGCCCAAGCGTTTCTTAACAAAAATTAATCGCCTTCAAGGGAATTTATGGTGCTCAGAAATTCACGTGTGGCAAAATGGCTCAATGAGGTATCAAAGAGGCACTGACTGTATATTCCAGTGGTTAATGTACCTGTACAAAAATTTCATTTCAGTTATTTTCTCTTTAACCCCGCCCTGCTGTTTAAGGGACAAAGAAGGTCAACAGATCAGAGCAGACAACGGCCAGAACATAGCAACAAGCTCATTTAACGCTGAGGAGAAAATACTGATGATTTTCTTCAGGAGTTTCAACAAAGAGATGACATAAGCTTGTTAAATTTGTAAAAATGTGGATTTACTCTATAAAACCTTCTGATGAGCTCTTTTCTGTCGTCACTGAAAAAAAGGACAAACAAGGACATGATGGTGTTCGTCACCTCAGTCACCAGGCAAACAAAGAGTCCACTGTTGAGGATTATTATCCTGGTCATACCTGCGTTCTGAAACCGGCAACTTATGGTTTCCACAACAAAATCTAGACAAAATGCACAGTAGGAACATGTAACATGCCAAGATGTACATAAAGCCTCTTTCACCTATTCTGTAAACCCAACAGGAAGTCAGCCATTTTATATTTTGGTGCATTTTTTTGAGGGTGTGGCACTTCAGCTGATTCCTCTGACAGAGCTGATGAAATCAACATCATATGTGCTCAGTGTCATCTTAAGACCTTTGTCATGTCGTGAACACCTGAGTTTTCATTGGACGACCCACCTGTGGCTGTGCTGAAAATTACTCTAACTCAAACTGCTCCACATTTTACATGTTTGTGGTGAGTCCCAGCCTGAACGCATCTCCATGCCAACGTTCAGTTGTAATTATAACACCTCCTTGTAGCGAGAGGAAATGTCAGGTTTTACACTTTGATTTACTCCCAGAAAACTGAGTCAACAGTGGAACATTGATCCCTGAGACACTCGGGCCTTAATTATGGATAAGACAGTATGTGCGCAGGTGTGAGTCATGTAGTGAGTGAGTAAGAAAACCTTTAAAGATCAACAATTATTACTCTGAATTTCTCCAGTGGATGCCTAACCCAGGGCACCAGAGAGAAATCATCCCTCCCCTACCCATGTGTGTGTGTGTGTATTACCTGTACAACTTCAGAGTCAGTGTCCCGTAGACCGTAGCGAAACCCAGCAGTCTGACCCATCGCAGCAGGATGCAGCGGAAAACACTGGGCTGGAAATAAAGGATCCCAACCTACAGGAGGACAGAAAGAGCGTCAAATAACAAATTTGCAAAGAAGGAAAGAAAACATAAGTCAGAGAGAGAGAGGCGCCCAGCTGAGTGTTTGTTGCTGCTGGGTGTGTGCTCAGTGTAAATGTTTCAGTGGAGCAGCATTCATCACATTTGGAGTTTGTTTTGTTGAGTCAGTTCATGCTGTGTAATTTACTGTGTCGCCTGTCCAATCACCAGTCACCTTGCTCTGTCATCAGTTACCTGCTTCATTACCCGTCTGTGCCTTCTCCTCAGAACCTACAGAACTTGTTTTACACTGACTGTTCAACTTTTGTTCGACTTTCCTTTCTGTGGTTTTTCACTTTGGTTTAAGCATTTTGACTTAAATCCTGACTCACTCAGTCCTCATTAGCTGGATGGGTTTATTTCCATCCCTCACTTTTAACATTTCTCATCAATGTTGAGTCAAAAACCACAACAATCCTTGAAAAAGCAGCTCCATCAACGAAGACCATTCAGTACAGTCAAGGACTCCAGACAGGGCTGGTTGGAAATGAACTAAGGTACTTTACCCAAAATGTGATGGAAGAAAACACAATACAGATCCACACAAATTCAATCTCCTGTTAAACGCTGGGTGACACATCTGAAAGCTCTGGAAAAAGCGTGGAAACTGTGGAAGCTGACTTTGAGTTGGGATCGTTTCCTCATTTATATAGATTGTATTTTTATGTATATTTATTCATACATTCTACATGAAGTTTTCCAATGCTGCCTCTGTTTACATGACAATGAAGAGTACTACTGATGCTGCGTTCACAGATGCTACCATCAATAAAATTAACAGTGGTGCACCCTGTTTGTTTTCTCAGTGAATTGATATCTGACGAAATTCATGAATTCATAAATTCCAGGATATGACAGAAGTGCCGTGACATTTCAGAACCATCCCAGGAATAATAATAATAAAAACTCTATCTGAGGCTGCTAACATCACAGACAGCGTGCCCTTGAGACAAGAAGGAGAGCATCCACCCCTGTTTGCTACAAAGACCTAGAAACGCACTGAAATGGTTCCCGTCCAAGCCGACAAACAAACCAACAACAACAACAACACTGATCGCTTTCCAAAGACATAAAAAGCGCCAAAACAAACACAAAAAAAGAGAGAGAGAGAAAGAAACAAACATCTGAGGCAACATAATTATCTGTCCGTTGCAGATGTGCAGCGATTTCCCTGTGGGATTGTTAATGTTAATCGGATTAGCCGAGGCATTAATACGTTCCCTCAGGCAGCGGCGAAGACGCAGGCATGTGGATATTTTTGCTCGCTAGGTTTGAGTCAGTTAAGGGACACGGAGGACCCCATGGGAGACAGGGTGGCCCACATCCTCGTCTGATGGAAGACGCCGGCCGACCCAACACAGAAAAACTTCTGAGTCAAACAAAGCTTGCTCCAGTTGATTTAGCTTTGCAAAGGGAATGTGGTACAGAGCAAATAATGAATAGATGAGAGCTCAGTTGTTAATATTAAATGTACGCGAGGATGAATTTTCCTCTTTGCAGAATTAGGTAGCCTCTGAAAATACATTTTAGACCATGCATGGACAACAATACTCACCTCAAGCAGTGAGGTTAAAGAAAATATCTCACTAACAATGTGTAGCAGCTCCTCAGTGTATTCACTTTTTTACAAAATAGAGAGAGGAGGCAGAGGAGCTGATAAAGAGATAGCAGACCGGGCAGGCGCTGAGCAACTTGCTGACGCACATTTGGGTCCAGAGGGACAGAAGAGGGCACAGGAAGATGAGTAAAAACCAGCAGGGGAAAACACAGCTCATGACTCCTTTTTAGATAAACTACAATATAGCTGCTGGATCTCTATCGCGTGCCTGTTACAGGCTGGTGTTGTTTGCGAGGAGGTAGAAACACAGGGGGGTGTAATCAGCATCACGGGCTCCCTGGAGGCCCAGCCCCAAATGAGGTGAATGAGCTTCATAAAAAATAAAAGTTTTTAATGCGTTTAACAGTTTGACTTTTTGATAATAGTGCGATCTCACCTTTGCATCACTGTGACTGGACAAAACAACAGTGGAAATGTTTGACATCAAGTCACTTTGACATCATTGTTGTTAGGTTTCTCCTCTCACTGTTCCTGCAGCTTCCATTTTTATGAAAGAAGCTTCTTATCCACATGTTGTCACCATATTATTCACCTTTCAAACATAACTAACTGATAGAGGGCAGTGCTAAAGTTTATTTTATTACTTCCTAATTGTTCCAAATACAATGGTTGGTATGAAGCTTTGACATCATACTGTATTAGTGTTGTAGTACTCAGGACCAGTCTTGGTCACACTGTCAAGGTTTTGGTCTTGTCTCAGTCTTGGTCAAGCTGGACTAGGGATTTCAGTCAAGACCACATCTGCAGTGACATCTTTTTTTTTTTTTAACTCCAATGTCTCTGTTACTCGCTCACTTTGGTTTATGTGATGTAATTCAATGACTTTAAGATACTTATATAAGTATCTGTTTGTGTAACCATCTGAAAAACTTGGTTGCACCAGTGTCAAAGGCAGGAGACTTTAGAAGGTTCTGTGTTCTTCTGTTCAATCCAAACTTTGTTTCAATTAGATATGGAATAGATTTTATATCAAATTATCTTTTCTTTTTAGCTGAGGAATAAAGTAAATATCAAGCCACGTGATTATCATGAGCACTGGTACTGAATACAGTAATGGTCTTGAACTTGGTCTCCGTCGCCCTGGTCTTGGTCTTGACTCGGTCTCAGGTGGGTATTCTTGACTACAACACTACATCATATAATATAAAGACAAGTGGGACCATCCTGACTCAGAAGGTCTTGATTCAGAGCAGCTGCATGTTTCTCAAAATGAGCAACAGGATTCAAACCTCGACTCAACCACTTCCAGCCTCTTGAACATGAGCGACAACATGAGTGCCATCCCATCTACCTCCGTTTCCCCTCAGGAAAATGCTGCCAAAATAATCCAGCCAGAGATGTTCCTTCAAAATATATTCAGCTAAGCATTTTTGTGTCATCTACAGCAACAAACACACCAACACACCCTCTCCACAACATCCACGACAACGACACATTAAGACTTCAAAGAAATTACACAGCAGCTCACTCAGAAAAAAAACAAGATATTTCCAGACAATATCCATGCTGTCATTTGCTGCCACCTGTCTCCGACTGGCCTTTTGTCATCAAATAAACCTGCACGATGAGCTGAAGAGCTTTTAAGGAAACTTGACACTCAATGCAATGTCAGTACTAAGCACAACCACTGTCTTCCACCACTGTGACCCTCAGACCACATAATGCTGGGGTCAAATTCATTAGCCACTGCACTTTCTACCAGGAGGGTTTCTGGGAAAAGTTTGGCCCTGACCCTCTGACAGGTTTCTCTTAACGCCAGCGTGCATGAAGAGTAAGATCAGTTTCTATCCCCCCACTCTTCTTCTGAAACCTTCCATTAATAATCGATGCTAAGTGCTGGGAATATAGGGTTCAGCGCTGTGGGAAAGGAAAGGGATCAGGTGTTGTTCTCATATGCGTGTGTGTTGACGTGCATCTTAGTGAGTGCCAGAGTGCACGTGAAGGGATTGAGAGGGATCAGGGTGCTGCGTACCTATCTAATGGACATCAATATGAAGGAGACAATTATCAACACACTTACTACTCTTCAGCCTGCCTCCCCCCGTTCGTCTCGTCTCACTTACAGCATGAGTAAAGGCTTCTGGAAATGCTAAGTGAGTGCTGCCATCATCTCTTAGCCTCCTTAGCAAACACCATTCAAACCTGCTGATGATTCAATGTTAAAAAAAATATATGGGATGTATATGTTTTTGGACATCTACAAAAAAAGCAAAGATGTTGACTTAAGCTTTAATCCATGAAAGAAAGTGGACAAATAATAGAAACGGCAGTGAACATACAGATGAATCAACAACTTTTCTCTCTGGAAGCTCGATGACTTGCACTATAGTTGATGTACATATGAGTTGACATTTTCTTAACAATGCACATGCACTGTTGTGGAAGAGATATTAACCTGGCAGCTGACGTTATAACACATATTAGAGGCTTGGCCGAGACTGAATTGTAGGACAGTGACTAAGGATGTGGGTGGAGGTGCAGAGCTGTTGGACACTGACAGGACATGATGGCTGTGGACGGGAACAGCGGCAATTTGAATTTCACATGAATGCGTCACTCATTTCAGTCAAGTCCGGACAGACTTCACTGAACAGCTTATGAGTGGTAAATAACAATACCAAAGCAGTTAGCCTGGTCGGTTTACATCATTAATGTAATCCATTGATTTAGGATCAGTGATTGAGGTCAGGTGAAATGGGGAGAAGAAGAAGAAGAAGAACGTGATAAGAGCAAGATTCACAAGCTCACACACTTCCTCATTCAATCAACCCTCGGTCACTTCATTTGCGGTTATCTTTCATTCCTAATCATCGCTCATTTCAGCGCCCACCAGCTGACCACACACACACACGCACACACGGCTTCAGTGGGCTGGTTACCCACCAGAGAGCGTCCCTGTTGGTACGGCGGTGACGAAAGCCGGCCAGCTGTGGCGCGAGCAGCAGCTTTCCTGGGAGCTGAGCTGGCGTTGCCTATCTCTGTCTTCACTGAGGCTGAGTTTATTTATTTATTTACTTATTTGTGATCTGATTAATGTCCATTTGCAAAGGATTGTGGTCCTTGTTGTTCCTTTGCAGAAACACTGAGATGACGGAGCAGGACGACAGCCTGTGCCACCAGCTGAGCAGAAGACTGAGTGTGAAGTTAGTGCTACGTCTTTTCACACAGAAGCGACCACTCTGTTTAGTTGCGTAGTTACAGCTACTACTACGACTTTAGTCAACCATCATCCAAAAAAAATGTTGAATGTTTCATTATACATGTATGTACATACTGTATAGCTATATAAACCTGACCAGATTATACCAAACTCAACATTTTACATGTGACCTGTGCAGTTTTTTTAATCACTGTGGTGCAGTTTCTCGGCAAGACGGTCTCAGCTTTTGTCTTTGGTTTTCCACTAATCAAGATGCGATGGTAACATGTCAAGAAATGAAGACAGGGCATAATAAGAATGCTAGCAGACAGCACGGAAGTCGACAAACATTTTCAAAAGTGTAAATTAATGAAAAACTCACTTACAGATGGAGGGAGTGGACTGAGCTCAGGCCTGAAGGATACAGTAAATGCCTTTTACTGAGTGTCAACACTGAATTTAAACAGTTTTCATTTGTTTACTAGAAAAATCTTCCCCGGGGCACCTTTAAAGTTTCTCAGAGAGGCAATTCCCTCGGGAGGAAAGCAACACAAAAATCAAACACAAGCTCATGTCTTTCAGTGATAATGATAACTGTATAGCTTCATACTGACTGCACCTGACGGCTCACCAAGAAAATAAGAGCAACTGTTTTTCCACAATCAGCGTGTGACACTTTCCTGATGAACGGCTTCTTGTTGTCATGTGAAGAATTTTTCATCCACGTCAACAACACTGTGATTTTTTTTTTTTTTAAATGTCACACACTTGACTCACACTTTTCCTCTCAAGCACTCATTTTTCATTCTCACTGCCTCCGTCCTTTCATTTGTCCAGCATGAACGGCTTTGAGGAGTGGGTTATAAAAATGTGCATCATCACTCCAGTTCATTCATTTCTGCATGTCTCTCCCCTGTCTGTGGCAGCAGTTCTCATCCTGCTTCTGATTGTGTCAATGTGAAACCACTGGACATGGGAAGATAAAACATTACCCCACTATTAGGCCTTAAATATGATCCTAACTGGGGTATTACTAAATGTAAACACAGACAGTGCCTAACTTCAAATTAACAAAAACTTTGGCTCTTTTAAGTTCCCAAAGGCTTCATGTGAGGACGATAATACACCCACGACCAAAGTACGACACCCAGCCAGATGCACCGTAGAGCACAAACAAATCATTTTGTGCTAGACTGCTTTAGATAATTAGCTCTCACTCCAGGGCAAACAGCAGATATTCGCACAATAACACTTTAAAAAAAGAAAGTGGGTGGATTGTTGTAATAAGAATACGCAGTTAGCAGGATCGCACCAAAAAGCCGTGGAGTGTAATTAACTTGTAATGTGTAGATAATAAAAATGTAAATGTGTGGGTGCAAGATGAAGTAGGGTGGGGGGTGGGGGGGTCGATGAGGAGCATGAAATCTTTAGGGATTGATCCCCTTTCCCATGAAGGTCAGGGTTATTGATCACAAAAGATGCGAGACCTGTCCCTCAGTGCCGTGAAATGAGTGGAAATGAGAACAGGAGAGTGATGGTAAAAATATCAAACTGTGAGGTGGATGTTTGTGCCAGTCAGGTACTTGTATTGTACTGATATCCCTAAGATGATGTAATTGTGTCTCAAAACCAAAACCTATTTCATTGTGCTACAGGGGCCTGGCTGAGGGGTGACTGCTTTTCTGTGACATCACAAAGTTACAGGAGTCCTGGCGGTTATTTTAAGGATCAGCGCCTCTGTGGACCGAGGCTTTGATACTTTCACAGTATTAATATTGAACCTAGACCTGATCTATAACAAAGGTGACATGGAAATCTTAGTCTATACATAATGGAACCTTTTAAGGGAGACAGAGATACTGGTTACTGGTGTCCTACTCACACTGTCTGAATTTTCCCTATTGAACAGTAATAGGAAACCACATCTATGTGACCATTGCTGAATGTGATGGCTGAAAGAAATCTGTGTAGCCTTTTGAGAATTCACACCTGATGTCCTGTAAGCCTGAGACTTTCTGCCTCAAAGATAACGCCTCACCACTCTGTCACTCTACCTTCACATGCATTTATTTTGAAAAGCTTCATCCTTTTTATGTGCAGACTCCTCACCTAATCAGACCTGACATCCCCTCACATGAACTTATCTTTCTCATACTCATCGTATCTATAAATAGATGTGGTCAGAAGTTAATAAAGTTAAGATGGTTGTACTGTGAAGCAAATGCCTCTAAATCCTGCCTCTAGTAGAAATTCAAAATTATGGTTTGAATGCTGAGTTATTATCAGGGCTGGCAGCACTGACGACTAGAGGAGCAACCTCATACTAATAGAGCACTTACTGGAATGAAAATGTCAAAATAAAATATCATATATTAGTCATCTGTCAATGATGCAATATAAACACCACAGTTCTTAGATTTGAAAACAACTGAAGCAGAGTGCAGGAAACGTTGGCCAGTACCACTCAGGAGAACAGACGGTGCTGAATCAGCCTTTTGTTATCACAGTTTCTTTGGAAACAGCTTCCAGCTAAAGGGGAGAAAAATGACTTTCAGCCATTTAGTGTGTCTGTCTCCATCTGAGTGGAGAATGGGATGGTGCAGCCTCGGGAATCATTCTGTCACAACAAAGCTCCCGTGCTACTTTTAATGTTTTGACATGAAATAGTGACAGCCATACGGTCCACCCATCCTCTGCTTTTCCTGGTCATCATCTCCTGTTTTTCTTCTTCGTCTTCTTCTTTTTTTAATCTACAAAACACCTTCGGTGTGAGAGAGTAGGAGGGAGCACTGGTGGGAGGTGGGAGCAGTGGATAGGCGGGGTGTTGTAATAGCAATGGATCCATTTTATATGAAAGCCGACACTCAGTGCCACACGGGAAGGGCAGCTTTCTGGAGGGAGGTAATGGTTTCTTCTCCCGCTGCTCCCTGAGGTGGGCCGAGTGTAAATTACATCCAGCTCGGCCCTCTGCACAGCGAAGACCGGAGCTCGCCTCCCACAATTCCTGCCCTCCTCAACACTAGTTAGATCCTATGAGATATGCAAAGGGACGTATCAGTGAGGGAATAACCTGCCAACGTGCGTCGGTGCTATCTTTCTTTTTCCGATGTCTTCTCCACTCGTGTAGACAGAGGAAACACTCCAGCTGCGGCAGTGCATCCTCAACTTCAACTCGGTGACCGTATGTTTTGGGAGACTCTTCAACACTTTGCAGAGGGAGAGGAGGAAGTGGAGTATGAAGATGGGGAGGCTTGAGGGGGAGAGGGGGTTGCAAATGCGCAGATCCACTTAAGTCAGATTGAAAGTGTCAGAACAGCTTGGATGGAAGGGAGAGCAGAGCACGGGGGAGAAATGGCTGGCAGACAGCGTTTCATGGCCTGTCAGGTCAGGATACATTATCCCCTGGCCATACTGTTTGTCATTAGCCCCCTGATGTGCTGTGAAGCCCTGCCTGCCTGCCTACCATGCACAGCAACGCCCCGAGTTGGGCTGAAGCGGCACCTTGGCCCCAGCTTGGCACCAAGACAGTGCTGAGAGTGGACAGGTGGAGAGACACAAGAGGAGGGACGGGGGGGGAATAATGGCCATAAGATCACCTGTTTGAAGCTGTTCCCTGAGCAGGGCGCTGAAGGATGAACAGAGGAAGACACTGCGGCAGAGACGCTCATGGCACAAAAGGTGCCGCGGAAATCATAAATAGAAACTTGCCGATTACCGCTTCCACATATGTGTTAACTTTTATGAATGCATAAGCAGCAGCGCGGGAGGCGTGACATGTCTCACAGGAGAGCGCGTGAAGGGAGAGAACGGCAACTTAGTGGTGTCTCTGGGGCAGACTGCACTGGTGCACATACAGATGGGTTGGGAAACAAAGTGGAGGAAGGATAAGTCTCGTATGCCGCATTTACACGCATTCAAATAGCCCGGTTGTCACAGGCTCGCTGCGGCACCTTGATTTTTTTTTTTTTTTACACATCAAATAAACAACAAACTCCAAGGAAGAAATCTGTGACTAAGACCAGAGTCCTGCAGGAGAAGCCTGAATCGTCGGCCACGTCACAAAGCGAGGAAGGATTTCAGTTTGCGACAGACGTGCGACAGGATTAAAGGAATTAAATCAAGTTTGTCTACAGCTCAGACTAAAATAAATGTTTCCACAGACTTGTTCTGTTTCCTACCAATAAACCTTTTCTTGAATACATACTCAAAATAAAGAAAGACCGAGCGAGACAGAGACAAACACAGTGATTGGACTGTAACTGTGCCGTCTATTTTGTGACACACGAGCTGCGACAGTTTGGACAATATGATTCTAAAAATGTTATTATTAAGTAAAATGATATTTAATTAATCCCCCTCTGCCCTTTTATGGGCATTTCCTCCCCTCTTTTTGTGGAGCACCAATCAAAATGTCTTTTGACAAGTTGATAGCAGGTGGCAGCACAATGCAACGCCTCTGGTTCATTACGGCTGTCTGGCTGGAGGAGCTGGTGGCATCTGAAAAAACAGGTAGCAATAGCAATCCAAACTCTGTCACTTAGCTCCAATCTAAGCCTCCCCCAGCAGCGCCAACAAGAAGCTGCAAAGAGACAAACGCGGGGCTGGCAAGCTAATCCAGGGATCACATTGTGAATCACAAATGCGTGTCCGCTCTCCATCTCTCATCTCCACAGCCAGATGGAAATAGCCGGCTTTGGCACTGCCATAATTTCGCCTCTCCCTCTACTTCTGCCCCCCCCCCCCCCCTTTTATTTCAAAGCAAGGAGGCTGAGGGGGGAGAGAGAGTGGGGTGATGGTGGTGTGTAGAGGGGGTAGGGACAGTGTGGGGTGGGGTGGGTTATTGCATGTGACACACTCGGTAGAGAAAAGAAGGGGAAAAAATTGCATTACTCCACAAAGCAGAATGCCATGGGAGCAGAATGAGACGTATCTCCTGCTGCTTAATAACAGCAGAATTATTTAAAATAGAAGCAGCAGCGGCGGCGGAATATTTCTGAATCTATATTTAGATTGGGAGTGATGCGTCTCACCTCGCAGCCGCAGCTCGTTCACAGGGGAGACATGGAAATGCATCAGGGTGGAGATCAATCTAGCGTGCTGCACAGAGGCATGCGGGGAGACGCCGTTTTCACATGATCAGGCCGAGATATTTTATCAAAACGAGATCAGTCGGGCTCACGGCGACTGTTACGGCACGACAGTACAGAAACAAGGCAGGATTATAGGATAGCCTACAAAGTAAAGTTCCCTCAGTACAGCCTTTTTTTTTTTTTTTTACAAGCAGTCTATTTTTAGCACACCAGGGGGGATACAGGAATATCATCTACCAGTCATTCATTCACTAACCAATAAGCTGACTCCCCAGCTTACTCGCACTCTGCAGATTTCAAACATTATTACTTTCCAGGACCTTGTTGCAGCAAATTGCATTGATTAGCCGGCGCTAAATCAGTTGGCTTTAATTACACGTACCCTGCATTGCATTGCTAAGCATATAGCTCCACATGATTGCAACTAAATTGCAATTAGCCAATGCCCCCAAGCACCCAAGAGGTAGACATAATGGTGGTTTCATGTAAATCAATGGCATGTGGGTGTTGGACAGAGTCTGTTCATCTGCAAGAATAATTAGGTGCTGCAGAGGCCAGTCAGGATTTCTTTAACTGGTGCAAAATCTCACTGATTGATTTTCAGTGATGACAGTAGAGGATTACATAATCATGAATTAAACATACTTGGTTATCATCTCCACATATTAAGATTCATTATATATATTATCATCCATTCTGTGTTACATTAAATAGAGCAAGGATCTCAGTGTTGAATAAAGCTGACAGTAAGTGTTGTTGTACTTTAAAGGTTTATTTCTTATTTATAGCTGAGCCAAGAAGTCAAATGAAGCCGAAGGCAATAACCAGGAATCAATGGGAAAAGTGGAGAAGTTTGTTTGTCTGCTAGCTATGGACATTACTTTGACACTTTCTTTTTAATCCACTGTTCCGCCTGCAGGCCACTACCACAGTGCAAAACTTTAAAAGACTGCTGGGATGAAAACTTGTGTGAGTCAGAACATGTACAGTGGTTTACGTGTTAAAGAGGATTCAACAGATTTGTGACTTTGCTCACTCTTGGAAAGAATCCTGGTCCAGTGGAAAACCTTCAAAATACCACATCACCCCTCTGCCTTCAAAACAATTCACTAACATTATAAATGTCCACATTCATCACAATTAAAATAGTTCAGTTAACAGTTATTTTCATTGGTTGGTTCAGCAATGATTATTATTTTCTTAATTAACTGATTGTGTTTTTTGTCAATAAAACATCACAAAAAGTGAAAAATGTCATTTTTGATCTTTGTGAACCTGGAATCATTCATCGTGTAACTTTTTTGCTGTCTTAAGAAGAGCATTTTTTTAATTTCAAGTTTTAAATCCTTAAGTTTTATTATCACATATTGTCATTATTAATGATGGTTGAGATTCAGTCTCATACCACACATCTAAGCAATAAATCAGCCCTGTTCTGTTACTCTCTAAATGAATGCACTTCATGTTACTTTGGACACTGGTAGCCTCCATTTTCCTTTTTTCTTTATATTCATTGCTGCTTTTTACTGTCAGTAACCAGGAAATATAAAGTGTTCTACAAAAGGAAGGTGGACATTAAAAATTAAGGTTCACATGGTCAAAGTAAATCTATACATTTTCAGTGGTAAACTTCAGCAGCTTTGGTGTAAAAAGTGGGGACAGAGTTTGTGTTCAGAGTAGACAAATGTTCAAAGGTTAAGTATTTAAATGTGATTTTCTGTGAGGTCTGAACGAGTGCAGTCTCTATGAAGCAGCATGAGTGGCTGGTCAACAGATGGTCGTGTTGACAGGCTGCTGGGTTCATTGGCCAGCTCTGTGTACAGTTAGCAGGGGGTCACCAACAAGCCCTTGGATGTTTGTCTCTGCCAGTCCTGTTTTATCACACAAACACCTTGACTGTGAAAACCCTGCTTATCACAGCTCCATACTGCTGTCAAAAAAAAACCACACACACACCCAAACGGTATGATTATGAACTGAGGTTTGTACTATCTGACAAGGCAAACAATCCTTTGCCGCTTCTGCAGATATGAAACTTTGTTCGGAGCTCAGATTCTGTTTTAGATGAATGAGCGACAGTGTGAACTGAACTGAAGGTCAAGCTGAATGCCAACCTCAGTCAAGGAGAAGATTTTTGTTTTCGGCTCAAAGGAGCACGGCATGAACATTATCAGCTAAATGAAACACATGAAAGGCTGTGAGTCTGCGCATATGTACATAGACACACACACTAGACAGTGACTTACCGGAAAGTAAAGAAGCAGAGCTCCACACAGAATGGCTCCAGCAGGACCAGACCTGATGCTCTGATACTCTAAAGAAAAAAAAGAAAGAAAGAAACGACCAATATTTCAAGTTATCCATCACATAGGCTTCTTAAGTACCCATTCATTTGTTTGTGTGGACAGTTAATGTTACAGCTGACAGTTGCTTATTTACACGTCCAGCAGATTTGGCTCCTTAAACGAAAAAACATCAGCTGGAAGATACTAAAATGCTAAAATGGGTAAAATAGAGAAGTTAAAAGTTGGGTGATAATTCTCTGGGGTTCAACACACTGAACTGCCCCCTTTATATTGCATCTAATCATTTGATCAATAGTTAATATAAAAATATTGATCAGAGCAGCTTTACTTTTCATGTTCAGTCATGTCTGTAAGATGTTATGCACAAAGTCCGTTTCAAAAACTGCTTTTTCCAAGGACAGAGAGTAATTCATGGGACTGGTTCGTGGTTTTCTAATTTCAAAAATCAATATACATGATTCTCAAAGTGCCCGTCATATTGAAGATATCATAATACTCCTGGATGTTAAAGGGGGGAGGCGTCGCTTTCTCCTCAGCTGACAGAGAACAAAGTACAATGGAAGCTCCTGCCTCAAGGACTTTGTATAGCAGGGTTCACCGTGGCAGGCGCGATCTGTGCACCTCTTGTTGGAGATATTTAACAACATATCGTCCTCTAATTGACAAGATGCTCGAGGGGGCTTACAAAGGGCAGAGGACAGCTGTGGCACCCATTTAAAAATAGGCTCCACAAGATAACACAAAGCACCAGCAGATGACTGACACCAACCTTTTTTCTTTTTTTTAATCTATAATGATGAGCAAATTTGTTTATGGAAATGAGTTGTTCCTAATTTACAGAAAGAGTTCTGATGCTAAGGTTTTAAACTTAGTTTGATGACATTAATAGATATATATGAATGTCTTTAAATGATGACAAAACCCCAGAGTACCTAAAACACTACTAATGGGCGCACACCTTTGTTCCACTGATATGATGGCAGCGTGTTCAGATGTGCAGGTAACAGAGCAGTGAGACGCTTCCCTGTCAGGAAATGTGGAGACTCTTCAGGTTAATTCTCACATGTCTAATGCTCAAGGCAGAAACCTTTAATTAAACCAGTGAACTGACAGACACAATGGGAGGGTCGGAGTTCGTTTACTTGGCTGTAAACACAGACACAAAGCTTTAGCCAGTGAAAAATAGCCATCACATTACCCAGTAATCTGAATATTCTCTGTAATCTGGATTAAACAAAACCTGTGTCCTTATATTACACCTGTGGATCGAGGCAGGTTTGATTCCTAGTTGAAGTGCTCTGAATATCTACCACAGAAGCTAAATCTGAATCTTCACTTGTCTTTCAGAGTCTCAAATAGTTTCTAATTGCACCCGACATGGTTGAAATGTCATCACCTCTCAAGGTAATGCTGACAATATGTTAGTAGTGATTAGAAAAACGATGACATGGTCAGACAGGTACAAAAGTACAAATTCAAATGTGTCCTCCGCTGCATTTTACAATAAAGCTTGATTTGATGGATATTCATCCTGACATAGTTGCATACCCATGCCTATATTGGTAAGAGATAAAGTGGCCAGTGGCCTGATGTATGAATCAGAGTAAAGTGCTCTGATAGTTGTTGTCAGGGTACTGATGTTGAGTTCATCTGTGGGGTCTGAGCCGTTTGAAATTATTTCAAAGCTTTGTTGTGACCACCCACATATGGATTCGCTGATTTATTCATCCAAGGCCTTTGATGACCATATGGCCCAGGCATCATCAAACACATGACACAATGTTGAAGCCGTGGATTGAGTCAGTGTAGGTCTCTGGTCTGCACTGATGGCTTTTCAAACTTCTGCTCTTTTTAGTGGCAAAACAAACTCACAAAAAGGTGAAAATGGATCACAGAGATTTTCATAATGCAGAATAAAAAAAGAGAAACATCACTAGTGTGTCAGAAACGACTAGAGTCCTGCTAATTACTCAGACAGTTAAGTTAAATTACAATAGATGGACCTCACATTAAAAAGTAGCAATCTTTGTAATGAGCATATAATGACACCTACCTTGTTCCTGCGAAAGTGGTAGATGACCACCATGCTAATGAAGACGATCAGCATGCAGAGGCACTGGAAGGAGAGCACGGCCATGCGAAGAGCGCCGTCCTCTCGTGCCACGCAGGGGGTGTCGTCCTTACAGTAGGCACAGCCCTGCTGGCACGGCAGGCAGTCGTTGGAGGACCCTCGTCTGCGTTGGGGCTGTTGTCTGCAGCTTTTCCCTTTTTCCCCATCCCTGTCAAGAGTCGGGAACACGAAGCAAACGTTCATGGCAAGAAATCTACACAGCCGACACCTCTGTCTCCGTTACTGATGAACGAGCTGGCTGCTGCAGCTCAGGTGTAGGTGTGGAGCAGCTAAGGTAAAAAAACAAACAAAGAAAGTAAAATTTATAAAACAGAACTTGTAACACCTGGAAACCATGTGCTGTTGCAAAGAAGTTTAAACTGTCAGCAAAAAGAAATAACTGTCATTTAACTAGTTAGTTAGTTAGTTAGTTACCCAGGTGTCCAGCTATAGTCAGTTAGTTAGCGAGTCTATCTATCTATCTATCTATCTATCATCTATCTATCTATCTATCTATCTATCTATCCACCATCCATCCATCCATCCATCCATCATCCATCCATCCATCCATGTCAATAGAAGCAGGTTGTAAATTGCTCTATAACTGAATTTATCTCTGGATGTGTTGAGATCAGTATTAAAAGATAAAGGAGAGCTCTCCTCTGACAGGCTGAAGCTTCCTGAGTATATACGCTTATCCCTCACTGACCTTACAAGGATTCATCGACATTGTGTCAACACACGGGAGATGGATTTATATGTGTGAACATGAAAAGTCAACACTGCTACACCTCGTTCAGTCACTGGCATATCATACAAGGCTGATGACTGCGGAAAAGGAGCGCAGAGCCGGTACTTGGTTATTTTATCCTGACAAGGACGGGGACGATGTGGAGTCTGCAGAAAAAGAAGATTGACTGAAATTCTATAGCTATGCTTTTTAAACCGGTGCATCTGTATGTGGAAGGGAAATTAAAGGAGTGAAAGGTGGAGGAGTATGTTCACACTGGACAGCAGCGACAATATGCTTAAAAAAAAATCCCTCCCTGAGTAAACTAAGGCAAACTCAGGGGCCAGCAAGAAGTTAGTGGACTTGTTATTGGTTTGTATAGAAATCCCAAGTGATGCCCATATGGTTGGATAGATAACAAATGGTAGACGTATATATAGAGCTTTTATAGAGGCTTTATTAGAAACAGCCATTGTCTCAGAGATTTGCAGGGATTTTGCCTTTAAAAAGAAACTGGCCTATTTTTCAAAGCTATGACTCTGCACATCATTGATCCCTTCAAAAGGACTACTTATCTCCGTAGCTGTGAGTCATATCCTTTAGCTCATTCTCACTGGTTTGTTGCACCAACATCTGAGTGACAGTCAGAGGAAGCTTAGATGCAGCAACTTCTCTCTCATATTTATGTGCAAGATCCACAGTGGAAGATCACTGGAGACAAAGGAAAGTGAGTCGCAGTAGCTTTCTCTGCAAAGGAGTGTCAAGGATGTCCCCATGTGGATTAACAGGCTTGTTATTGGCCCATGGTGGGCCAGACTGCAGCACTACGCCTCACTAACAGGCTTGCCTCTCCTCTCTATTATTGTGTTCTCTGATACACACACACACACATACGCACGTACACACGCTCACAGCTTTCATGCAAACTTGCACACACCCGAACACAAGGCAACTTTATGTGCACTCGCCGCTTGGCGAGGAAGAAATTGTGGAGGCTTTTTGCATCTCTGCGCATGAAGGTGAATATTTTAGGTTAAAAAATTGGTGCAATGAAAATTATTTAAAAATTGAGTGGTGGGGGGGTGGGGGTGAGAAGAGGGTAAAATGAGATACACGCAGAGGAACATGGTGTATGAGGTGCGAGTGGGATAAGACAGGAGGGAAAGTGGATTTAAATGAAAGTACGGTGGAGAGAGCGATGGAGGCCAGGTGAAAACCACCGGGGTTCTGTGCCTGCAAAAGCCTTTTTTAATTAACTCACAGCAGACAGAATAAACTGTGAAAAGTAACTACCATCAAAAAGATATTTCCCATCTTGAACCTGATTAGCCTCCCCAGGTACTGAGGCTACTTCAATTTTCAGACAGAGCAGTAACACATGTCGCTTTCATTAGCACAGTTACAATTTAGGATGTTGTATAATGTAATAAAGTGGTGAAGATATGGCTCTTCTGCTTACAGCCGAGGTCATGATAGTCACCAAACTGTATTTGCAACTTTGAAGCTGAGATAGAAAATACTAGCAAATTACTTGAAACATAGTATTATGTGATATGAGCTTGAATCAGTTAACCTCAAATCAGTCAGACCAATCAAACCAACAGTCAACAACCTAAGCATTTTAAATGTATAGTTATTTTTGCTTAATGCAGTTCTCATCAGGTGATTTAGTTTCTCATGAAACTAAATCACCTCTGCCAAAGTCAGTCTGTCACTTCAACATGGTCACCAATGAACACCAGAGGTCCACAGTTAGAAAAAGAGCTGCAGATAATATAAAGTCAAAATATTCACACACAAAAATGTCCTAGAGTTACAATAGAATATTTTGGAAAATAACTATACTGTTTTAGCATTGCACCTCCCTCAATGGAAACACAATGGAAAGAATGGAAGAGCTTCAGATTCACAGTACAGTACAGTATGTGAGGATGAGATGGGACAAGGTACAAGTACAAGGAGAAAAACTGTACTCAGTTATCAAGATTTTCTGTCAAGTGTATTTTCAAGTACTCTGTACTGCTGCTACTGCCACAGGACTGATGTCTGGGGAAGCAATGGATCTGCTTGTAGTGTACAGTATGGGGTCAATGGGGGTCCTTTTGTTTTATGTGATGATGATGGTATTAATCGATTATATGCATTGACTGAACCTTTCTTGTCTTGTACGGGCTATTTTAGTTGCTGCTGCCATCGTTGTTTCAGCACACTGTATTATCCCTCCTCTTTGGACTTTTAATTGTATGTCTTTTATGTTTTTTACCTGCTGCAACACGAATTTCCCTATGGGGACACAAATAAACCTGAAACTGAAACTATAATTGAAAACTAAAAACAGAATGGGGGGGGGGGGTCATAGTTTAAGGTGTTTAGCAATAAAAACAATAAGTTAGACAAAATAATCCTAAGGCCAGGGTCCTTTAGTAGGTTTTCAACCACATTTCATGGACTCAGTGAGAAAAGCTCCACAAATGCTGTAATTGTTTTGTCAAACTTCTCTTTCCAAAGTCAAAAATGAAGTTTCATGTTTCATAATCTACTTCTGATTGGCTGCCCTAAACCAGATCAGGTTTCATGATGCCAGCTGTGCCATCACATTAGTGACATATACAGTCGGTCACAGTTAGACCAATCATTATCAAAATGCCTTAATAAAAGAACATATTTCATCTCTCATCACTCAACATGTGATTCTCTTGTTGCTGACTTACGTGTGAAGCCATTGACAGCGACTCTGTTGGGGTGGTAGAATCCCTTCTTGCAGTGGCACTTGTATTTGTCTAAGACAAATCCATGACCGTGGATGGGCAAACACTGCAAAGAGAACAAAAAGAACAACATATACATGAATGATACATGACAAGAAATGCAACTTATAATGTGTTTCCTTCAAAGTAAATTTGTAATTTCAACTCAACATTGGCTTTGAGAGAATTTCAACCACCCTGTGTCACACACTGATAAGAACCCAGAGAGAACAAGTAATTAAAATATGTCAATAGTACACCAAAAGTTCAGGCTGAAGCTGAAATTCAGTGAGCAGAATGTGGGATCAAATGTTTTCTGAGAGGGACAAGGGTTCAATAATTATTTAAGTTGTGCGATTCCTCTCGCTGCCTAACGGCGCCTTCTCGCCATTCAATATTAAATTAGCGAAGTCTCCACCATTTGATTCAAAGTGTGATAGGAAGCAGACTGAGGGCTGTGCAGAAAAACATGAGGGGTGTCAGGGGCATCCTTGGCAGACTTTGTGAGCTGTTTGCCAAATTATAAGATATAATTAATGTCTAAATTAAGAACAGACTTCTTTGCACGATTAAAGCAGAACCATTAATTCGATTTCTTGTGGGAATGAGATCCCATCTTCTCCTCTGTATGAACACATTTGGGTCACTGACACAAACCTTCAATTTATTTTTTCTCACTTTTTCTCTGTCTCTTAAACTACATAACAGTCTTTTTTCACACAGCGTGAGCAAGTTTTTCTAGGCGGAGATGATAATGACTTATGAATCCCAAGGAACGACACAGGGCCCAGAATAGGAACGGTACTTCAGCTGACACTTGACACGCTATGAAGTGTTTGTGACCTGACTGTGAGATCTCGAGGCAAGGCCAGTGGCTGTGTCTAAATGAAGCACCAGTCACTGTGATGCTCTTCACAGCGGACTGGACTCTGCACATCTTAAGAGGCAGCTATTTCTGACTATCTCTCAAGGTCCTTGCTGAGGTCTGAATGCGTTTCTCAGTATGAGTGAGAGAGTATAGCCCCCACCCCCCACACCTCAGTCAAAGCCTTGGAGAGCCGGCCGGGGCTCGAAAGCACAAGGTAATTACCAGGTTACTATTCAGCGAGCAAGTTCCTCAAACAAATCCCACAGAGGAGACCGAAGCATTTAAAGTGGCACTACAGTAATCTGTTGAAGACGCCTCCTCGATTCAGCACTGTCAGCCTTGAAAAGCCCTTTTTGATCTTAACCTCGCAAACCTGTGCACTTTCATATCTTGACTTAATCAGTGTGTCAACTCCACACGACGTCAAGTGAAATTCTTGATTATTTTAAGACAGATTTTTTTATTGTATGTATTTAAAATAAACTTACACATCAGTCTCAGATCAACCATCATGTTTCTATCCATTCACTCTGACTGATTTGAAATGGTCGACTGGAGGTCGGAGACACCATGATTTTTTTTTTTAATTATTATTCCAGTTTTTCACACCAAGAAAGAGTGATAACACTTCTAACATACAATTTGCAATATTTTCAAATCTGCATTTGTGTATAATAATAATAATAATATGCTAGCAATGGAGAGAAATACTTTGTGTAATAATAATGTAATAACCTCACTCTGGTCATGGATTGGTTTCAGACTATTGTGGTGTCCTTCAGCATCAGCATGTCAAAAAATAAACAAACAAAAACAAATCATTTTAGTTAGTTAATAATTTAGAGTTAAATTACTTGTAAAATTAAATAAAACACTACCTGCCCACACAGAGTATCAAACACAGTGAGCGTTTAAAGAGAGAGATAATCTTCTGAAGAGATGGTGAACCAAACAGAGCTAAAAGGAGAAACAGGGCTGCAGATGAACATGGAACGATGTTGCTGGATGTTGAATATGTTAAAAAGAAAAACAACAACAACTCCATAATGCTGCTCTAATCAAAGCACCCTGTTCCTCTGTGGATTAAAGGGGAAATAATGAGCCACCATCCAACCAACTAGGATCTCAGTGTAGACTAGTAAACACAATGTAGACAAACATGTGCAGGTCTGCATGTAGAGAAACAGAACTATATATATGATGTTTACTGACTGATCTTGATCCTTTATTTCAAAGAGGATCTATGCAAGTCTGGTCAGTTTTCTGCTGTTTTGCTACAATCCTCTGGGGCATGTGCATTTGTTTTTAATGAATGCCAGTGAGAAAGCAATCTATGGAGCGGTGGATAAGATTATTTATCATATATGCATTACAATGTGTACATTTGTATAGTCTTATCTGTCATAAACAAGAAATTGCTGGTTACGGGGCGCGTTTGTGGTGCTGAGAACTGGGGTACCGGGTCGGGGGCTCTGATCTTGCAAGGTTGGTTTTCAGCGAAGAGACGCCAGGTGGAAGGCAGAGAGCCTCCATTCTCATCACAATTACTGAAGCTGTTTAATTGAGGTAAAGATGTAGCATAGTGAAGGTAAAGATCCTGCACAGCTCCTCTTTAAAATGCATGAAATCCAGTCTCCCCAATGCTCTGAAGTTCTGTAAATCCAACTTATGTTTACTGTCTATTAACATGTGTTTCGTTTTTTTTGAAAAAAAAAAAAAAAAAAAGAGGCTAAGGAAGTAAATCAGACTTTGTCTTGAGTGCAGCTCTCACTGACCACATAGGAGCCAGTGTGCACCAGTCAGCTTTAATTCAACACATCCTGTGGGTGTCAAAACGTAGGCTACATTTTATTTGTGCAAGTAGGATGAATCTGCAGAAGAGATGGCCCACTGTGTTGGAGCCTCTCAGTGTGATTTGTGCATTCCTTCAGAAAAAAAAAAAACCTTCCTGGTGCAGCTTTAAATGAGCACTGTGGTGCAGCGTGAGCCAGGTAACTGATTTCATGTTTGATTTCCCAACAGCTGTCTCCTCAGGACAGGTGGAGCATGCTACAGCTCAGGCCTGCCACTGTTAATATGCCCACCACACAGAGACACCAGGAGAAACAGCCAAAGACAGGTGTGTGTGTGTGTGTGTGTCTGTGTGTGTGAGCATGCATATTTTTCATGTGTGTGACAGGAAGGGCCAGGAATAGCCCTGGCAGTGCACCCCACTCATGCCTGCCGTGGTGATGGATGCAGCGACTCGGACGTGGAGTATGTTGAAGCGGGGAAGCAGCCAAGACGGCGCAGCCCTGCCTCGCAGCTACCTGCCATCAGTCACATGTGATCTCAGCAGCAGCGGTCCGGCCGGGAACCAGACGCATTTCAACAGGCCATAAAAAGAAGCCTCCAGACCAGACCTGTCTCTGAGGATGTGATGGGATGTGTGGCAGTGAGGGTGTATGAATATTTGTGCAGTATCTTCACATTATTTTGAGCTTCTTCTTTCACAGGAAGATCCAGGGATCAACAACAAGTGGTGGTGATGATGCAAAGAAAGGGCTCGGTAAGTGTAATATATGGAAGATTATATATGGAAATGACATTCAGGTCATTTTTAAAACCTCACAAAGGCTGCAGACAAAGATCATTTTCATTATTGATTCATTTACTGATCATTTGTTCATTAATCTTTAAACCATTTGGTCTGTGAAACATCAGCCCATTGTAACCTCATTAAATGCCTTGTGTTGTCAGGACAACAGTCCATCATGTTTATGGAAAAGCAGCAAATTCTCACATTTGAGAAAGTGGAGCCATCAAATGTTTGGTAACTGACTGGCTCTAGATCAGCAAATTGATTAATCGACTAATCATTGCTTCCAGTCAACAATGTCAGGTACCTTCTGGTTCCATCCTCTTACATGTACAGAGAAAGAATTATTAAGACAAAACAAGAAATTGTAATACTCCACCATGGGCTCTGGGAAATTGTTATATTGTTTTTTTTTTTTTTAAATGTCATTATATGCTGTGTGTTTTCAGCATGTATGATGATTGGTTTGGTATGACTGAATGTGATGTATGACTGATTCATGGTTTGTCCAAAAAAATATTTGTCTTTCAATAAATATTTAAAAATCCCTTCTGAGCTAAACCTGAGTTATGATGAAAGAATCTGATATATGTATAGATATATATATAGATAGATGTATTATAAATACATCACTGTATATTGTAGTCAAATACATAACAACCAACTACATCTGTTCAGATTTTATGATAATACACTGGGCTATTAGTCTGAATCAAGGCAGTGACCTACTTCTATATGCCTGACATATGCTATTAATTATGTTTGATGATGCTCTGTTGGTAACAACTCAGGCGGCCATAGTGTTCTTCTCCATAATGCGCTGAGGGCATCAACTGTGCTGCTGGAGAGCAGAAATCACATCAAATTAACTGATGATTAATTAGGTCTATAGAATTGGGAATAATGTGTTTGAGTGCACACCATCTCTGAATGTTGTTGATGGGATCTGGCATGGACCTGAGAGGACAGGTAAATGAACTGTACCCTGCTGGTGTCACCTCCATCACCTGTGCATGGAGAGCTAAGTAAATAATCCACCTCATTCATTCTTTATGACAGTCTCATGGAGGGAAGACACCCAGAGACTGTACTGTGTGTCTCCAGCACCCCAGGTTTCCCCAACAGCACCACGGCTGGTGTTGCTGTTGTTGTTGCTTACGTCCCAGCTGTGGCGGCTGTCAATCATATGCACACACTGGCATGCTAATTGCCATGGTGACGTGTGTGACCGCGAGCGAGAGCCTTTTTATCAAAGTGCGTCACTGTCAGACCGGCGTGGCCTGCCTGCAACAGAGCACTTACAGCAGGCCGCAGGACTCAGAAATAGACACAACACACACCCTGTCTCTCTCTCTCTCTCCTTCTCTCTCTCTATGGCTCTTGTATACGTTTCTTACAGCAGTGCTGCTCAGGACATGAAGTCAGACTTTCATCATTAGTGCTGCTGAGTAGAGCTGAGTAGATTTGAATGCAATGTTGTCAAACGTTTGTGGACACCTGGGTCACAGTGTTCACTTTTGGTTTGGGGCTGAATGAAAGAATGTCAAAGACACAGCAGAAATGCATTAGTTGATATTTTTAGCTATCCTGTGGATCACCTCACCACCCAGAACCTCAGCCCCGTCCGACATGACGACAGCTGAGACTAATGACTGATGTTACACACTGACTTCTTCTTGCAAATTGTGCATCAGTTTGAGAGTCCCACGGTCTTCTCACATGCTCATGCACGGTTCACAAGTATGGTGTTTCTTCTGATGAGTCAGTGGCATAATTAGTGCAAAAGCAAATTACCACAGGGTGCAAATTACATCTTGCATGTTGCAGGGCTGGAGAAACCCGAGGCTTTATCACCCAACATCTGTGACCGACCTCACTACCGGAGCTCTTGTTCCCAAACACACGCAAATTTTTATTCAGTTTTTTTTTCCCTTTCATTTGAAAGTGGCAGCAGAGAGACGACAGGAAGTGAGCGGAGAAAGCTGAACTCAGACCAGAGATTTTCTCAGACATTGGTCTTACTTCATAAAATCTAAATGGTAAAAGGTATAGACTCTATAATATGCATTTCAATGAGTTTTATAATAAATCTCTTTGTGGTTGTAATTGTGTAATATTTTTGATATATCCACTGCCTTTCACAGAATGGATTAGTTTGACCCCAGATGACACTACACATTTAAAAGCTGTCTTATAGACACTGTAGTTTATTGGTGGTGCTGGTGGAGAATGAGTGATGGCTGCGGATCAGATTCCAATTATTGGCTCCTTTTCTTCTTTGTGACTTGGGGCTATTCTGGGAGCCATACAGTTGACCCTGACCCCACAGTGGAACAGTGCCTGACACAGAGTGTGACCTCTGAAATCCACATTGACAGTGAATGTGGATTAGCTTTGAGAGACCTAAGAGCTTTCATTTCTCCTGGTGCAGCATTGCCACCTGCAGCCACCGTCCTTCAGGGAACACCAATTCACTCACATGTACTGTAACTTATCTGAACCTAAGGAAATGGTTGATAAATGTTTTACATCATCAATAAACTCAACTGCATTTCTTTTTGTACAATCCATTTTTTTTCAATACCTAATTAAGCTGTACTCATACAACAGATCGGATCAAGACCTGAATCTTTAAAAATAGATCCAGTCTATCAGCATATCCACCGCACATCATTGCATTAATCTACATGAAGCTGCATACAAATGTGCACACACTCTTCATGTGCGCTCTCCGAACATCAAACAGAGCAGTTCTCCTCCATCACCTCTCTGTGACATGAGGCAGGGGAATAAAAAAAAAACAACTCCAAGAGCAGCACTAATTGATGCAGGGGCCAGGCGTCTTCCACCTGACCAGGAAACCAGGAGCTAGCTCAATTCTTCAGGCTAATTAGGGCCTGCCGAGGACTCTCCCTCTCTCTCAAATAAGCCCACGCTCTTCCGGTCCAGCACAGGGCCTAATCAACCACTAATAGGCCTCTGTAGATATTTGTAATGATCCTACAGAGTGCAACATGAACCCTGAGGAAAGCTTATCATCCAGTAATTACAGATTGAACTATAGAATGCACAGAAAGGAGGTTAGAAGGAGAAGACTTGGCTGGAGGGCAATTTACTCTGCGCGTACAGTGCGTTTGTGTATGTGCATGTGTTTGCATGCGTGTGCAATGCGCCGTAAACTGCCAGCTCAGGATCCGTCTGAAGACACCTGGGAAATCAGGCGACAAGCTGCTTTTGTTTTAAAGGGAGAATGAGGAACACGACATACTGAGGGTGTCGTGTTAAACACTGAAACACCTGTTACAGTTCTTTTCATGACCATTTTTATATCAAGAACAAATGACTCCTCATGGGGCGCACTATCTGGCAAGTGAACAGATTACCTCATACATTAACATTATATAAATATTAAGTAAAGAAAAATGATTATACATTATTACATATTTACTATAATATATAGAATTTGTATCAAACACTGAATGATGCTGCTAAGCTGTATCTTCAATACTAACATTACATTAACATTTTTCAATCATTTTATATGATCCCAACATTCGACATCATAGGAAAGATAAATAATGAACATATAACATATTGGTATTAAATAATAAATCAGTATCAAACTCTGCATGTTACAGTTAAGTTATATCTTCAATATAATGACTGAATATTAGATAAATACTTTGTATATTACAATATAAAATATGGAATCAAACTGCATGT
The DNA here is from genome assembly GCA_021432705.1 of Caranx ignobilis. Lineage (NCBI taxonomy): Eukaryota > Metazoa > Chordata > Actinopteri > Carangiformes > Carangidae > Caranx > Caranx ignobilis. Next base: position 5,777,244 of record MU269986.1, read on the forward strand.
TATTGTTATATTGTGTTTCTGTTTATGTATTTCACATGGTCTCAGTGACACTGAAACAAAATCTTCTGGATAACAATGTTGTAATCTCTTTAGATAGATAGTACTAATCACTAAAAGTTTCAGTCAGAGGACAAATGGGCTGTGGCCAGTCCTCAATAATGGAAAACCAAACTGGTACAAATGGTGACCCAAATGATCAGGAGCCATCCAAACCATTTAACCAATCCAGTAAGCAGTTAACCTACGAATGGTCAGAGTTTTTATCTAGTTCATTATTTTACCCCGAAATCCACAAATACATGAGAAGCTCCTGGAGGACAACCACACCTTCTGCATGTCCAGTTCAGAATACAATACAGTGAACAAAAAGAATTACAACCTGAAGTGTATAAAGTTCATTATACGACCTAATGCTGGCCTCAGACTAACTGGCTGTCACTGAGAGTCTAACGAGTCCAGTAGGTCCAGTTGGTTCACTGGTTAATGCTTCATGATAGATGTGCTCATAAGTTCATAAGTGTGGCAAGAGTGTGAAAAGAATATGATGGCCTCTGTGTGTGTGTGTGTTTGTGTGAGTGTGTGTGTGTGTGTGTGAGAGAGAGAGAGAAGACAGAGACAGAGACAGAGAGAGACATGAATTGTGACAGAGGGGGAAGGAGGGAGAGTTTTGACGTCAAAATATCCGCTCCAGGCTCAAACTGGACTGATTTTTTTTTAAGATGTCGGGCAGTGACTAGGCTAAATAAATTGGTCCTGGGTCTGGCTTAGACCAGAATTGCAGCCCTGTGCATCAGTGTCACTCAGTCACACAGACAAAAACACAGAGGCACAGAGACCAAAGCTCCACACAGCCACAGCAGAGACGCTGCAGAGAGCTGGATGGCTGTGTCTGCGCTCAGAGGGACAGCTAGACAGCCAGCCAGGCCTTTAAACGAGGTCAACCAGCAGGAGTTAGCCGGAGCAGAGCTGCCCGGGCAGTTGGGCCTCGCTTTGGGTGCTGTCCAAAGACCAGAGCCTAAACACCAGTGAGATAAACACTCGGGCCTAGAGGGAGCTTAACACTGCCATCAAGCTGGGACAAGTAAACACATACAGCTCCTCAGTGCACACAACAGACGCCGCTGGGATATTGCTTTCATAATCACTTTCACAGCTTATGTTAGTGTCAAAGTGAACTGGCCGGGCACATATTTATTCCCTGCTCGCACAGTGAAATGCACAGTGGTGCCGAATCTCGCAACGTGCAGTTAATGTACACAATAGACACACCACGAACACGCGCACCCTCCATGATTAGTGCAATCACACACTGAGATTTAGGACATCCGCACAGAAACCTCCAGGGCAGCGAAGTGTCGAGTGTGATGAGGGACAGTGCACTCAGCCTACACTTCCCTCGTATACGCTCACTGCAACAGTTGTGCAGCTTTTCCCTACTTGAAATCCCTGTCATCCTAATCTGTAGCTTGAAATTGATTCAAATAATCCATTTTCTGTTCTGTTTCTGGCTCACAGTAGACCAGAGGTACAAAGAGACACTTTGTACTGGAAAAACAAGCTAATGTTTGGATACTGGAAAAAGTTAAACATTTTATCCTTAAAGGAGAACCACGCAAGTCCATCGCTTTTTTGCTGTTTTGGTCGTTTTTTTCCTCTATGGAGCTCCCCCTACTGTTTCGCAGTGCATATTTTCACTGTCGTAAGAAATCACCACTGACCCTCCTCCCTTCCCCTCACCCATGTGCATTTGTTTTCAACAAAGCTGGCCAGTCGTCTACCGAGGTGGGTAACGTTAACAAGAGATTGTGGATTACCGGGCGTGTTTGTGTCATAGTGCCGTAAAGCAGTCCATGTTTTTGCGAGACGAGATCTGGGACAGAGGCTCTGATCTTGCGAGGCTGGTTTTCGGCCAAGAGACGCTAGGTGAAAGGCAGAGAGCCTACATTCTTCCTGTAACAAGTTACAAGTACATATTTAAACATCACAATTGCTCTGAAGCTGTTTAATTAAGGTAAATCTTGAATAACCAGCAAAAATTCTCAATATACAAACATTGCCATTCCCTATACTCATACCCTCACAGACTAACCTAATTTCATCATTGTTTGACTCTCCATGACTTGTTGTCCTTTGCCATGGATGGAAAAATCTAGGATAGAGGACCTGTTTACTGCCACAGACTAGATGATTTTTGACCAGATGTGATCCTGAATCATAGATATCAAACATCTGACACTGATGATTTCAGATCAAGCCACAAGCCAACAAGAGCGAGCAGGCGGGAAGCATCATCAAAAGGATGCCGCATTCTCACCTCGAGCTCGTGCTGCAGTGCAGACGTGGAGCCTTTACCATCTTCTCGGCCAGGATTTCAACCCTATTCTTTTTCTCTGCTATGTTTTTGGCTGCATGAAAGAGCACACGTCAGGACAACCAGCTAATGACATTGATTGCAATATTTGTTTTTCTTCTGAAGTCATGTTTGATGCAATCTTCTGTGAGATTTCATGTGTGGGCCACTGCCACCACGAATTCATTACTACCATTATGATGTTGTGTCTGTGGTCTTTCATGTTTTTATAATTGTCTAGTGTGTAGCCAGCCTTACTGCCTTACTTGACACTGATGTGAGGCACTAGCAAAGTGGCTGAAATCATCAGTTCCCTTCAGTGGGTGCGTGGACAGAGTGCAGAGTGGACACATTTCAAGAAGCTGGGAGTATTGGACTGATAACTCTTTCATCTGATCCTGCTGGATAACTCCCTGTGGAGATAGTCCTATACAAGTCCAACTGGGAGGAGACCCTGTGGCAGACCCAGAACACACTAGAGGGATTATATATCCCAACTGGCCTCAGGATCTCCCCTGAGGAGCTAGAGGATGTGACAGAGAGGAGGGATGCCTTGGCCATCATGCTTAGAGCAGCTGGTACTGTGACCTGGATCCAAATAATGGATAGAAGTTCCAAAATGTGCCTGTTTTCCTTGGGAAGACATCAGGGTGATGCCAGGTAATGTTTGTGAAAGTAAACATAGCATATCTTTTTGTCGGTGTCCCTTGCTCTTGCTTTGCCTATTTCTATCCTGTCTAAGCACAGTGCTGTGCTCATTTTACATCCAATCTCACGGGTCCCTAGACAAATGTTACCTCTACATTCCTCTCTTTTCCCATCCTCCCTGGACCCAGTGTTTGCTTTCTGCCTCGGTTTACGGTGTGCTGCTACGGCTGGGCAGAGCGGATGTAAGACTTTGCCTGGGGGCGAGTGTATTCAAGTCTTCAAAGTGTTTCCATGTAAATTCAGAGTTCCACCATTATCCACAGAGCCAATTAGCGGGACAGTGGTTAAGGAAGGGCTTGACTGCCAACGGCCGGAGGCCAAAGTTAAAACCAGAAGTGTCCTGTGATCTCTCGTCCCTCTGCGATTTGGTCAACAGCCCTAAGCCTTGATGTTTTCATCTCTGACAGGCCTGAGGAGACAGGGCTGTGGGACATAGAGCATCTTCACGGTGTCCAATGTCAGAATTTTGTATATTAGTGTTTTCATTTATCAGGATTTGAATAGCATGTGTCCTTGGACGACAGCTAACACTTACTATATACTTACTCTATATATATATATATATATATATATACTTACTATATATATATATATAGTAAGTATATATAGTAAGTGTTAGCTGTATATATATATATATAAAACATATAAACATTTAAAGGTCCCATATTTTACACCTTTGTGGTATCTGGAGCTCTAGTAACAAGAGGTTAATAAGCCAATCTGAAAAGAGGATGTTCTGAGCCTTTACTCTGTTTGGCCAAATTCTGCAGGGTTGGATAGCAGCTTGTGTTGTGGTGATGACTGCTGTTTTCTGACATCGCAAAGTTACAGAAGTCCTGATGTCACGCTTTAAGGCCCAGTTTCTGAATTCAGGCTTTGCATATTTTGCTGTGGACTGAGGCTTTGATACTCTCACAGTATTAAAGAGGAACTATGCAGGATTTTTACTGTGGCTACACTACATTTTTACCTTAATTAAACAGCTTCAGAGTAATTGTGATGGTCACATACATGACTTGTAACATGTTAGAGGGAGAATGGAGGCTCTCTGCCTTCCCCTGCCGTCTCTGCAGCACTTGGCCTCCGCCCCGCTGTCCCAGCTCTCGTCTCTGCGCACCACGACACAAACATGCTACATAACCCGTAATCTTTTGCTCATGACGGTTAAGACTAGACAAATATAAATGATGTATCATTGTTATCCAGCGCTCTATGGATTGCTTTTTCGCTGCTTTTTCTTGTCCCGGAGGGGGGTTAGCAAAACAGTGGAAAAGCGACTGGATAGTTCCTCTTTAAAAGCTGCTTTACAACCATGGAAGTCTCACTTTATACAATATAGGACCTTTAAAAAAAAGGGTTCCTTTCTCCAGGAATGCAAACTTTGTCAAGCTGTTTCCATATGCTACATATTCTTGAAAACCTCAGTGATCTTTTTTTCTACAGTGGACAGAAACCCACATTTATTGCCTTTCTTCCATCAACAGGGCTTAGTTATTACCCCAGGAGGGCTGGATTGAGGTTGGCTCCAGATGGATGAGAAGTGAAATGTCCTCATGTATCTACAAGTCCAGTCCCGACTCACTCCTTCTTGGACAAGTGTGACCTGGATGAGTTAGACTCTCCACAGACAGCTTACTCACTACAATGCTGCGTAATTCATCCAGCACAAAAGGATTTGCTAAAATTGAAGGGTGAATTTAAATCTTCTGGTGCACAGCAGTATTCTATTTCCTTCCTATCAAGCACCCTTATCAGCTCTGAAGCGTAATCACAGCTTTGGTGCGATCACTGTAGATAATTAGCAATTACCCTATTTATAGGCTCCTGAACATACTCTAATAGGCAACATAGCAACGAATGTAGTTAATTAGGATGCTTCGAGCTCTTTCTCTCCACCCGAATTGCTGCGATGAGACCAGCAGGTTGCAAGGGTCACGGGCCTGGTGTGAAACCACGCTTGACGTGGGTTCCTCATGGGAATCCCAGCCGTGTTTGTAACAGCAGAGAGGTGGAAGGGGGGATTCCCAAGATCCTAAAAAGGATTGCTATATTTATCGGAGAACACAGCAGCCGGGGCCCGCAGATGAAGGGGTAAGCATTTTTTCCTCAAATGAGTGCAGAGGGAACACTTGGATGGGGAAGCTGTCAGAGAAACAAGCAGATAAACGTTACTCACCATTGCTCAGCTAATGTATCACATGCAAAGCGGGGGCTCGGGGAGTTTTCCAAGCGTACGGCTTGTCGGGTGAAAAATCAAGTCCTGCGGTGAAGAGTGACATGTTTGGATGTGACATGAAACTGTGCTTTATGTCAGGAAGTTGTGTATGAAAACACGGCAAAACAAATCAGTTCCTGCTATACTCATCGCTTAATGTTAAATACACCATCTTATTGTAAAAACAGGCAGTAATTAATTTGCTTGAGTTTAAAGCAATTAATCACAGTATGTATCTTGAATTTTAAATAGAACAAAGCTGTTTTTAGATGAGGAACTGATTAACTAAGCAATTCAATTACATAGAGTAAATATGAATATATCATTTAAGGGATGTTTCATTGCTTTATGTTTTATCCAGAGCTGTTTCATTTAGGAATTCTTAATGTTTCAATAGACTCACCATTTGGGAAAAAAAGGTCTGTTTCTCACACGGGATGATTTCTAGCACAAAAGATGACTCATTATGGGGCCGAATGAGCCTAAAACCTTTGCATGCAAATGAGGCAACATTTCTGATGCTCAGATCAATCTTTTTCCTGCGACGTGCTGATGAATGAATTCCAGCATGGCAGTCAGTTTTCAAAGTGTTTCAGCATGAATCCCATCAATTCAGCACATCATATATCTTTTTGGGTTAAACGAATGAATGGTGAGAGGAGAGGTGCCGGCTGTTGTACATTACGCTCTTTTGTGTCGGTGTCCTCGAAATGTATGTTCCTCTGCAGCCACTGCTGCCTAGATAAAGATTTGTTATCGTGGCTGCCAATACAATACGTGGCCTTTGTCTGATCTGTCTAAATTGAAAGCAGCTGCAAAGTAAAGATTGTGGGACAAAAGACAGTGAAATATAAATCACAGAAACAATGCCTGATGACATGAAGGGCTCAGGTTGTAGGTCACCACTGGGGTCAATGTCAATCAGCTGTTTTTCTCTCTCCCTTTTTTTCATCCATCCATGTCGTAACTGTGCTTATATGCATTTCTTGCTTTTACACGGTAAGAAACTGAATATCTTTGGGTGTTGGATGGTTGGTCAAACAAAAAAAAGACACCTGAAGATGCTATATATGTAATTTTCACTTATGTCTGATGTTTTTACAGATAAATACCAAATAATTAATAAAGTTGGAGACGAGACAAAAATCTAAATCTGTTCAGTCGCCCTGAGAGGAAACAAATCAGTTCATAAAATCATAGAAGGGAGAAAAGTTCTGACAGATATAACTTGAGGAATACAGACATACAGTTTAGACTAACAGACGTGTGAATGAAAAAGTTCACACAGTCTCATGGGGACAAAAATAATCAAAATCTGATCTGGACCAGATTAATAATTTATTGTAAGGATACAGGACTGGAGGAGGCGTTCAGGAAAATACAAGTGTGATCACGGTTTGAGCTACAGTGAGTCTCAAGGGAGTGAATGCGAGTCAAAATGCTGTCCTAACAACAAGGACAACAAGTGATTATAGCACACACTTGCCTGTTTGCAAGTACGAGAGAGGGAGAGAAAGAGGGAGTGAGAGGCAGAGGGTGAGAGGAGACGCAGCAGGAGGCGGCAGCAGTTGTTTAACACTGATGACGTTATTAACTCAGCAGCACAAGGTACACGGCAGAGAAATCAGCATGTGATTGAGATGATAGCGGGCTGGGCCGGGACAACCTTGTGAACCAAGGTCAAGATGTAACAGACAGAGCTGGAATATCCACCTCAGCTTTTCAGCAACGGAAAGAGCATCACGTGAGGTGAAAATAAATCACACATGAGGCTCAGTGTGCAAAACACCAACAACATCAAATGCCACGCAGTGGTTTGAGGTGTTTGTGTGGTCAGGGGTGTCAACTATGTCTTGGTGTTTGGGGACAGTCAGCTTTACTGGCTTCAATACTAACATGACTGAAAATTCAATTGTAGGTGACCGCTTCAACTCCTGAGTTAGATTTTTTATTCCACAGACTGAATCTGTACTTGTCAGTCACTTAAATAGCCCACATGCCAATATTCCCACAATGGCAATGCTAACATGCTAATGTTAAGTAGATATAATGATTACCAGTGCCATCATATCATACCCCTAATCCACCAACATTAGCAAGTAAGCTAATATTTGAAATGTGGGTGAACCTGCTAATAAAAGCCGACTGACCCCGTCTCCACTGCCAGTCAAGTTTGTCAGTAGCACGTGAAGGGTGAGAATTAGCATGTCCTCCCAGGTGTTGTGTTTACATCAATGCCAATCAGAGCCAGAGTCTATAAATACTCATGTCTACTGCAGAGACATGAGAGACACATGATGTGGGTGTGAATGCCGATTGTACTCTTTCCATTGTTTGCAAAAGCCAGATGTGGCAGGTCTTATAGCGTCTTAGCATGCTCATGTTTCCTAATTAGTTCTATATGCAAAATAGCTCCAAAGTGACAAACTGAACTCTTAACCAAATGAAGTCACAAAATTCAATCAGTTAATTACAGATATTACAGTTCATCCTTAAGTTATCATGGATGTCTGTAACCTAATCCCATAGCAATCCATCTCATAGTTAGGTATTTCAATCTAAGCCACAGTTGTCAACCTCATGATGGTGCAAGAGGAAAGGTCAGAGGGTAACAAACACCAAAATGATTCATCCTCTAAGGACCATGAATGTCCGCACCAAATTTTATGACACTTTAATTCAAATTCTCCTTTGTTTTCATAGCGTGACTGACTTTATAAATGTTCAGTCCTACACAGTGGCCCTCACTCAGGAGCCCTCAAGAACAAACAGCGCAAAGTCAGGAGTCCTTGTGGTGCCAGCTGGAGTAATCATTCAGGTTATGTGTCACTGCCTTTCACAGGCTACAGTCCCCCAGGGCCCCACCACTTGTTCTGAGCAATAAGCTAATTGATTGAAACATTCATCATCATCCACAGCCACATACTCGTATGAAAGGTGCCCCGAGGGCGGCAAAGTCCTACACTTTTGAAGGAATGGTGAAACACACTAATGGAAGTGCCATTAGTGAGAGGTGAGAGGTGGGACAAGAGGAGAAAATGTCAAATCTCAAACAGCATGTATACACCTTTACAGCTGGAAGTTAAATCAAGATTGTAGCTGGTAATCTGGGGGATCCATGCTTGGTTGTGTAATGATTCATCTAGACTGGGCGTGATTGGTTCAAGTTGCTAAAACCAATGCTGCGACTGGTCTGCAGTCATTTGATAATAACATTGATTACTGGGCTGGTTGGTTTTCTCTACATGCAAGTTCCTGTACTTTGATGGTAATATAAACAGTGCCCATTTGCAAAAACAGCTGATTTATAATAACATGGAAATGGTGTGTATCTCAATTCTGACAGGCCTGTAAGTTTTACATAAACTCACACACATGTTGCTACAGATCTAAAACACTACTGGGTTTGGGTGGGACTTATCTTTCCTAAGGCACTGGGAGACAAATGTAATAAAAAGAATATTTCAAATGATGATGAGTGGGGAGAGAGCGATGGGGAAACAACAGTACAGCTCAAACAGACGTTGGGTTTTAAAATAGCTTGCCACTCGTCAAGTAGCCATAGGTTTCCGACGCTGCTGGGTTATTGTATTTTTCTTGTCAACAGACTGGGCCTCATTTTGCCTTCCCCTGCTCGCCTGGTGAATCAGTCATCCATAGCATCTGCCTCCATCTAAGTTTGGGCTGCCTCCATGCTTGGCTGGGCAAACAGCAGCTTGAGAGGCAGGATGCAAGGGGAGGCCAGGGAGCCGACTCTGGCTGGCTGACTGGCTGAACGACTGCATTTTGTCAGATTCAATTGCTACTTTGGTGGAACTTTAAAAAAAAAAAAAGAAACAACAACTGTGCAAAGACGAGGAAGAACAACAGTGGATGTGAGATGAAAGCAACTTGTAGATGTTGGATAATTCCAGACAGAGATGTGCAGTCAAAATCCAATGTGGAATGGCAGCGGAGGTGCAGTGTTGTTGTTGCAAACACCGTCCTAAAAGAGCATCCGAGGGTGGAATGGAAATGTGAATACATCAATGAAATACTTCAGTAAATAAACTGCTCCAACAGCGACCGCAACAACTGTTTTGTTTCCAATAAAGCGACGGAAGGACTCTTAACATGGATCTATGGCAGCTTGAAATGATTGTCTTTTTTATCTAAATGGCCCCAAAGAAACCCATTAGGCAACAAATGTGTGCACATGCAGAGGGAATACCTGGCTGGAAAAAATAAAGCAATAAAACTAAATGAATCCCTGTTTGCAAATGCAGGGCATCCCTCTCAATGCTGTTTTTATCACATTACCACACACACATACAGCCATAGAAGACTTGATTACACCGCTGTTGGGCTTTCTATTCATAGTGAAACAACAGCCTCCCACGTCACCTCTGATCTACCTGGTTGTGCACTTTATGGCCAGGAAGGTAGGTTGTTAGTAACAGATATGAAGATGACACGCTGTAACTCCTATTTGTGCAAGACTGATATTATGTGTGGGGATCATGTGTTATTTATGAATTATGACACAAACACCGTCACACACATTCGCAAGAGATAACGACATGGTTGAAACCAGCGCTGCTCTTATTCAGACTTCTGCGTCTCCATTTATCTCGATATATTCCTCCCTCTGTACCTCTCCCTATCTGTGTTGTTTCTCCAACACATGTGAAGATAATGAGCACTCCCTCATGATCAAGCTGTCACGCAAGACGAGACGTACCCTGCAACATGCCATGACCACACCGGCTTTCATCATTCAGCTGTGAGCAAGCATCCTCCTAACACACTCCTGCACTGTAAGCACACAGAGATCATTATTTTGCAAACCAAGCTAAAATCTATACCAGTAACAATGTGTTTGTTACACATACACACACACACACACACACACACTATGGCAAATGTCTCTGGCATCGACTGTCCATGGAGAGGTGGAAGTACTCAGACAAAGAGAGTGATTAATTATTCAAACAGGCTCAGTGCAATCCATTACACCACATGCATTATGAAGCAGTCTGATCTACAGCATCTCTTCAGAATCTATCACTCTTAACGATGGCACTGAAACAGCAGGTGTAAGAAGCCATCGACAAGCTAGCTATCTGCTAGCGCCGTAGCCACAGAAGAAAGGTTATGACGATGATTAATAATTTGTGATTTAAGAAGAAGAAAAACATCTGAGCCAAACGCGCGCGCTGCCAATTTGCATATCACAAAGCGTTTTGGTTGCTTGGCTAACTGTTGCTAACTGATTTGCTCTCTGCTCCCAAATACACTTTTCAGGGAATACACATAAAAGCAGCTGATTCATATATTAACACTAACAATGGGTGAAACTATATAGAAACAGGTCAAACACACAGACAGTCGTCACCTGCTGCTACAGTAAGTGTTTTGGCATCTCTTAGTTGCCTACACAACTTTGCTGTTTTGGCTCAGCTTCAAAGTTTTCCCATTTGAGAATATGGGATGTGGTTATCAACTTAAAAATAGCAGAGTGCTGAGAGTTTTATCATCTTCTCCACAAGCTCAGCCCACATGTTCCAGGACCTTGAGACAGGCTATTTTTCATCCATATGAAAATGGCCAGGGCTATTTTCTCCTGCCAGTGTTCAACTCTCAAACATCCCCATCACTTACCTTTCATGAAATCTCTTTCTTGACCTTGTAGACAGGCGGATTTGAAACCCAGTCTTATACCGTCTACCATATATTACAAATTAATTGACTAAATTGGACCCATTTGTACACTTTTCAACAGACACGTCATGTTCTATAACAAAAATAACCTTGAGGGTGGTAATAGCTGAGACGAGGTGCATTTGTGTCAGTGTACATCACAAAGATGGATACATGTGTAAGGGTAAAAATCAGGTTCTTGTAACCATCACTTTAATTTATATATTATATATTTTCTTAGAAAAGCTAATCACTAAATGTAATTATCCGTTTTCAGGTAAATATTGGTTTGCTCTGGAAAAATCCCCATAATTGAAGAGACATGTTTAAGCGTTGTCTCATGTACATACATTTAAATGCCTGTAGTGTTCCATTAAGTGGTCGTAAGAGGTTGTAACATTGTCATTAAAGGAGAATCAGATCACCACCCATTCATCAGAAAACGTACAGATTTAGTGCTTTTCCATTTACTGCCTCGTGGACATGGGACTGGGTGCGTGTATGTTACAGTTCAGTTTTCCAGAACAAATCAATCCTCTGTCTAATCCGCATGTTCGGCACACTCACCTCCATGGTGGTCAGGTTGCATCGATGGGTTCCAGCAAACCAGCCGTCAGTGGAGCACTGGTCGATATCTACATCCTGCAGATTAATGTCCACTCGCACCACACCCCTGCAAGACAGGAGGACATCATGAGGACAGCCGCCGAAGAAGTAAGAAAGTCAGTGCAAAGTATATTGGAGGATATTTGATTGTTGCAGCCTGCGCTCTCACATGGGTTTGAGGGAATATATCTGAATACATTTGATTTAGACATGATTGGATATCACTAAGGTTAAACAAAGATGACACTGAAAAAAGAGTGACATGCTGATATGTAGTTGCAAATTCCACATCTGCATAAAAATGCCAAATCAACAATAAAACTCCCTTTTCTACAAGTCGTAGTAGCTGTAGTCATATAAACAAGAAAAAGAGCTTTTAAATGAGGTCAGATACAACGTACGACTCAGTGTCTAGTTTCATTCAAGTACTGACAAAAATAGAAATCCACGTTTCTATTTATGCCTCAGCATAACGGATGTAGCGTATCGTCTGACCACAGGTTTGCGTCAGGAGTCGGAGAGTTGACATGGTAGCACGGAGGCAGAGATGCTGCTGAGGTGAAAGGGCAATTCGGTTTAATCTTTAATAGTGTCACTGCTGTGGATGAAAAACGCAGGGTTAAAGTTGTAGCCCACTGTTAACTAACTGACTCCATGGAAACAGTCTCCCACAGGTTCGGCTGTGGCTCAGGAGGTAGAGGGGGACGTGTACTAATTAGAAGGTTTGGGTGTTTGATTCCAGGCCAGTACACATTTCAGCTTCACTTGGTGAGATGCTGAACCTAAGCTATGTAAGTGCAACATCCCCTTAACCCATAAGAAGGTGGGAGGGGAGTCACTGTGCAAAGATGTACAGTCGACAATATGGCAAAAATGGCTCAATATACCATATACACTATTATGCAATTCATGGATGGATAAGCATCTGTAAAAACTCTTCAACAGATGGGTTTTTTGGGAAAGAGAAAACAAATACTTCCACAACTCAATCTCTTCCCACTCAGCTGACAGTCAGAGACAGAAACCAAACTGCAGATAGATTACTTAACACAACAAAACAATGAGAAAAGGAGGCCGAGAAAGGCTGGGGTCTTTAAACTGAGCCAGGCAGGAACTTCAAACAGGGCTGCGGAGGATTTACACTTACTTAGCTGCCTAAAGGTCTATAGAGAAAGGTCAGGATCTGTGATTCTGAAGGTCAGTCGCTCTGATTCAGAGTCTTTTCACTGGTGCGGCACATGTCTTTTCTCCCTGACAACCAACAGGTGAATACAGTATGCTGTACACTCTATCTGTACACAAGAAAAATAAACAAATGTACAAAATTGATCTCTTGTGTTTAGTTAACGTAAGACAATGCATTCCAGACGTGTGCTGCTCAACAAGAACCCTTGAGTTGTCTCTCAGCGACCTCCTCAGCCCACATTCAGGCTTTCCCTCCTGGAAGACTTAAAAATGGAGCACAGCCTGAGGCGACGTGTTGTTAGAAAATCTATACCGGCTTTAAACTTAGTGAAAGACACGCTGTACGACTCTCCAGAGTTACAGCTCTGGAGGGTGAGTGTCATGACACCCAGATAATGTGCAGCGATGAAAAGAGACATTCCTCTGATCCAGCGTTGTCTATTTGCAAATTTCTCGCAATGATCTCATCATCTCGTACACACACACAATGTTTGAGCAGCTCATGCAAACTTGCGCATACAAAGAAAACTATGTTCTTGATTAGTTTTCAACACAGAAATACCCACACACAGGTCAGGGGGTCAACACTGTCTCCAAGGCAAAAGGGAGTCCGGTACATCACAGGCACGTGCAGGAGTTAGAGTCCCTATGGTATTTAGCTTGTTTCACTAAAACTGGAAAATAAGTGTAGTGATGGAGAAAGTAGGCATTTCCTTATAAGTGGAACACAAGTCTAAAGCAGCATGAAATGGAAATGTTTTTTGTAATTGTACTTAAGATAATCACCTTATTACTTTCAAACACTGTTAATATAATTACTTAGCCAGTATCCATGTATTTTAATATTGTTCAGTGACCTCTTCTGGGGGGCTCAAGTCTTGATCGGGGTGTCAGCCTCTCCCTGTCTCTCCTATAGTTTGAGCCCTGCACACAGCTCTTCTCCAGAGTGAACATTAATCTGCTGCAATTTGTTTAATTGGGCAAAACCTGCAGCTGGTTCACTGGAAATAAATCAGTGGGATGACTTTGTAATGACCTTTAACATCTGTGATGCCAGTTTGTGCATCGGAGTTGTATTTTGTTTTAGGATTAACAGAGAGCGAAGAGAGAAGCAGAGTATGGCTGTGAATAACTTCAGTTTTCCAATTTTCAGGATTTCCCCCCCCCCCAATTAAAAAGCACTGGCAGAGCCTGGTCTATAGCCCTCAAGCCTGAGGTATTGTAAGGATATACTGTATGTCAGTCTTGTTTCAAGGTTGATTTCCCCTTTAAGCTCCACAAGTTCCTACCAGCAATCATTGGCTCATAAGGCTTCAATTAGGGTGAACTGATTTGTATTATTAATGCATTTTGCCCCAGTGCAGCTTTGTTAAAGAGCTCCTACTCTTCTCACCAAGAAACTAATGGTTAACAATTTCACGTGGGACACTGTCTCAAATGAAAAGCCCCGTTCACTACATTGTGCTTGTCCTGCAGTTTTGAGGACTTTACACATACACATGACACCAGTTTTGTACTGATCACTTGTAACTAAGAACATATCATATTATTTACCTATAACAAGCAGCCAAGTACATAAATCACGTGGAATCTATGTTAGGCACCACCATGGGGTTGTCTGCTACTGTGGAGGACTTCTCCCCTTCACCTTCATACACACCTGCAGATCTGGGTGATGAGATGGGCGGATATAACACGGGAAGAAAACGATGACAACGGTTTTGGACTGAGGCCATGCAGAATGTCTGAGCCGGTGGTGGCAGTTATGTTAGCAAGGCAGAGATGCAGGTTCATGCCCGGGACGGATCTAATGCTCCACAGGGTTAGCATGAGCACACACAGCTCACCGGGAGAGCTAGCGCTTTACAGCTTGGAGGTCGTGACGGTGACTGACAGGATTTATATTTTAGGGGAGGGACGTAAAAAATCAAGAAACAGTGGTGATTGGATGCAGAAATAGGAACGCCCTACAATGCAGGATGAGTCATCAAACGTCGACATCGTTTTACACGGAGAGAAAATACATCGATTTTAATGTAAAAAATAAATAAATAAATAAATAAATAAAAAATACTGCTCCTGCTAAATGGAAGTGGTTAACATGAGCAGGGACAGCAACATAAGCTCCATATATAGTCAAAATATCACATTTACCCAGAACAATCCATCTACGAGTTGGAGTTATGACACTGAGGCATGTAAACACCTTGTCCCATCTACTGCTGGATGTTGTGAGCAGAGAGTGTGGTTTCCATAGTTACGCCTTAGTCAAACCATCTCTTGTGGTGACTAAACAACACACAAAGCAGAAAGTGGCAGAGGATGTTGTCAGTGCTGCTTAAAAGGTTTGGAAAAGAAGAAGAGGGAGAGAGGCAGAGTTCATTCTTATTGTAATTAGAAGAGGAGATGACAGAAAACAAAAACTGGGAATGTGACTGAGTGAAATGATAAAAGCCAGTGGTTAGCAGGGACAGTAGAAAATGCACAAGTGATCTATAATAGGCCTTTTAGTGGCAGACAGTTTGACAAAATGTCAGTGCACAGGTGTAATTAATAACATGAATCACAGGGCCGTGAGCAGGTACACTATCATTCACACTTGCTAATTGTCACAGCTTACAGGGACACTGAAATAGAATGAGAACATGGCAGGTGTTATTAGTTACACCTGTGTGTTTCCTGTGATGACAAGTCAAAATGTCTGCTGCAGAAAATGTCTATAAAAATACATTGGTGTTTCACAGTCTTTTTATATATATATATATATAAAAGCTTGCGTTTGATTGGCTGTCAGTTGTCTATCAAAACAATTTTTCCTCCAGTTAAGAGTTTAACCTGCTTTTAATTAATGTGAAAGGTGCATTAAAATCCAACAACAGCAGGGGTCATATGCCATATGTATGGGTTTGAATGGAAAAAATGGATGTTATATATTTATTAAATTTCATCAGCTCAATTTTGGCACCCTTGAACATTTGATTTTGTGCTTTAGTGGTGCACAATGTGGGACATTTACCTCGCTTTGGCCAGCTGGTGATCTAACCTTAGACATGCAGACCACATTTGTCATCCAGGGAATAGATTAGATATTTATATTGTATATATATTATATTATATAAATGCATCCACTTTAACACTAACAAATTATGATGTTAAAAGTCTTGAAATCTTGTAAATATTAAAAAAAAGAAGAAGAAGAAGCAATAAAAACATTTAAATAGCTACAATCTTTGTAAACAGGACATCATTGGCATTACTTGGTGGCCAGTATTTATCCAGCACTCACTTTCTTTGACATGTGCACTTACAAACACTCACATCTAACAAATAGTGTTGGTGTACCATGTTCTCCTTGTGGAACTGGTTTACTGTACCTGGCTGGTTCCCAGCGGACACCAGGCAAGTGCACTCTTTGCCTGTGCTTTTGTTATTAATAACTGCTGCTCCAGTCCTGCCTTGGGGCAAACTGACCTCGCTGTTTTCCACTGCACTGCTGGTTGTTTGGCTGAGAAATTACCTCTGTTTCAATTCTCTGTTATGTAATAAGGGTAGAAAAGCGTCCATTGCAACACACAACACATCAATGTCATCATTTCATTATAAGGGAGGATTCATGAAAATGTATGCTTCAATGGCAGCTCAACCATTACCATTTGCTTGAGTTTAAGAAAAATAGCATTTTTTCCTCTTTTTGACACAAATGCCTCCTGTTCTTTTCTTCTGCTTCCAGCTCAGGCAATCTTTAGCATCCTTGCCAAAGTGGACATATGGTGTATAAAATAGCTTGGAAGAAAAGAAGAACGTGCAAGCGTGCTGGGTTTCAAAGAGAGGTGACAACTCAATATGCAGCACCAGTTTGTAATTTGAGAGTGGCAACAAGGAGCATGGGCAGAGGCATCATGGTGGCCATCAAGGCCCTTGGGCATAAAGACAAGATTATCACAGGGAGCAGGAGATAGTGGTGCCCCAGGAAACAGAGTGCGCTCTCCTTTCATCCCCTATTCTTTGTGGGTCTAAAGGCCAGGCCAGGAAAAAGAGGAGCATCCCACCAGCAGGGGCTCAGGTCTTTCTGACAGACCCGTCAGCCTGTGCTAATGTTAGCTGCAGCATTATGAAGTTGAGTATAGATGTAGCAGGCTAATTGCTTTTAGCCTACAAAAAGATATTCATCGAAACATAGTCACGATGAAGGCCTTCGTGTGCCCTCTTTGTTACAAGTCAGTCTTTAATGTATTCATGAATGAATGCTGAATGTCAGGTCTATACGCTGTGAGCTACATGTCTCTATTCAGGGCCAGAAAATGGACTCTGAGATTGATTAGCGCATTTAGCCTCAGCGCAGCACAGGGAGCTGTGCTGAAGTCTGAATTTCAACTAAGTGCAGCACTAAAGAGACATGTAAGAATTTTGTAAGGACATATTTCTAATACTTCTGTCGTAGTTAATTTCATAGTAAGCTAAATCCATCGCTGTGGCACAGTGGTGTGATAAAACACTGGATGTATTAAGACTAATACCAGTTCAAGCACCGAGAGTAGTCTACTCAACTATAAGAGATATTAAAAGACTACAGTGTATAACATGGCATTGAAATGAGCTATGTAGCTAATCATTTTGTAGAGCTTTCCATGTGCAATGCCATTTATGTGAGCTTTATACACACACACACACACACACACACTCATAAATATATATATATATATATACATATATATATATATATATATAAAACACGTTGCATGGTTAGTCACAGGAACTAAGCTAACAATAACTGCTGGAGTGAATTCCCCATGACTGTTAATTACCTGTATATTTTGCTTTCTTACAAAGAGTTTGGTGAAGGTTAACAATCAGTTTCATCTCTGTGGAGACACGTTTGCTTCACACTAAAGCTGGAGATGGTTTGTGGCACTTAGCTGCTTCCAAACAAGGAGCTGAATATACTTAACTGCAAACTTGTTGCAAAGCTTTTTCTGACTTGTACTTATATTAATATGGGTCTACATTCAAGAATTAGCTCAGTTTGGTCAGTCCTCGCTTCAGTTCAGGATAAGACATCTTGAGTGAAGTAAGCAGCACTAAGCTAAGTCATAGTATGAATCATAATCATAGTATGAATCATAAAAGAAAATGCAAATTTATGCTAAATTTCATGTGTATCAGGCAATTTTCAGTGTGTGTAAGTGCATATTGTATTTTATAACATGTATGTGTATATTATAGAGCATATATTTGCCTAAGAATGAAGAGCATCCAGCATCCTCAAGTCAAAAGGAATAAGCTCTGACATCTCCAGTTACACTGACTGTGCACATAGAACAAGAATAATGTAAAGGAGCGGTGAACATGGAAGACTGGCACAGACTTAAACATTATCCTCCAGCTTATCCTTGTAGCCAGAAGACCTACACGCCCAGATGAACTTGCATGCACATATCTCCTGCCCCAGTGTCTCGACAGGAACACATTGCTGTCCTTTTAGAAGGGCACAGTTCGCGAATTATGTCATAGAGCAATCACAATGCAAGAACCGTGCAGCCCTTCCAAGGAAAATGTCTCTTATGTGATGGAAATGCATTAAGCTGACAGGACGAGCAGAAGCTAATGTGAGTCTTGCCGCTGGGCAGGATGCTGCTTGTCTACCAGCGTTTCAGTGCAACCTGGGTCATTTTATTGAGTTCTGTCGCTGGTCATCAAAGAAGACACAACGCCTGTAGCGAGGCAGCTGTCACAGAAAGTGAATAAAGACTTATCTCTTTTTTTTTCTTTTAGCGAGCTGGCACTTTCTGTCACATTTATGGACTCTTGACGCTCTTGTCATTAAAAGTAGTATTCATTGATTTGAGCTGGTGACAAAGGAAACCTGACAGTTTTGTGGCGAATGTTAGCTGATTTTATTTTTGACCGGAGCTGGTGACAAGTCACATAAATAGATCTTGTTCAATTCTGAATGCAAACCAATGCAATGCTTTCACCTTTTCCACCTTATAACGTCCTAAGCATCAGTTGTAACAATTCATCCAGCAGTTAATACAACAGATATTCAGATATACACCTACTTTTTTATATTAAAAGTTTGTTCTGAATGTATTTTTGTCCATGATTTGAAAATCATCCAGTATATGAATATAAAACTGGGATGATCCCTTAATGGAAATTTTAAAGGAAGATAGCCTGAATGAACAAAGGTCAAAGTGATATCTTTATGGTATGAAGTTACACATTCAGGATATTCAATATCAAGGCTGCATTTTCCTTATTTGTACCAAATACAATACTAATTACTTTAGATATCCCCAAATGCTCTAAGTCAAACTGTGATTTTATTGAAGATCTGTTACAGTGTGAGATGACACAACAAATGGTTTTGTCTACATGCAAAAAATTCAAACCTTAAGTTACAGTGCTGAGCCATCCTCTGCATATCACAGCCCTGTTTCTCTCACAGCAGATTACTAAAGGATAAACCTACAGTAATGATTATACAGATGTATAATCCTTTGAGAGGCGAGTGAATTACATGAGTATAATACTGCCAGAATCACTCAGATTATTCATTAGCTCTATTATTAGGAATATGATAGCACTTTAAAACTACCAGGAAGCCTGGGTTGTTTTCTGTAACGTTGACATTTACTGGCTGAAGGCTCCGTATTGACAGGTCACCTTACTGAGCAGTGGAGTCCCAATGACGTCAGCAGTGAGCGAAGAAGCACCTCGGGGATCTTTAACCCTCACTTGCAGGCTGCACTCAGTGAAAACCCATCCACTGCTCCTGCTCTGAAGTCAACACACTCGCTCTTTTAGCTCCCAATCTCCACAAATTCTCCTCTTAGACGCCTTTTTTTCTCCTTCTGCTCTGTTTTTCATCTCAGTTTAGCATCATATATTATCGCACTTAGCCCTGGGAATTGTGGGGTTTCCTTCCTATTTATTTCTGGATGGTGTCCATCTAAGCAGATGCTGCTGGCTCCTCCTGGAGCTCCAGGCCTCCCGCTCCATTAGACGGCTGGGCGTCCCACAGCAGTCAGGCTGTCCCGACTCTAGCTGCTTGTACAGCAAAACGGGAAGCAAAGCCAAGCGTAAATGAAGAGGAGTCTGCCATCTAATTAGAACCCATTTGGCCTTTGGAGAAATATGCTGAAAAATACATGTATTCCTTTGCAGTTGTGCTGTCCCTTTTTAGATAGTTTCAATTAGTTTGCCTTGTTATTCTGCTGCTGCTCGAGCTTCAGCCTCCAAGCAATTAAGGTCTTTGTTGTGAAAGGTGTTTGTTCACCTAACACGCACACACACCTCCGCACATTCCTTCTCCTTTTCTTCATGTGTTTGCTCAAACTGGCTTTTGCATTTGTGTGTGCGTCTGTGTAGGCACAGGGTTTGTGTCTGAAGTTAGAGTGATCTGCCAATTAGGACGGTATAGTATCATCCCGAAGAATGTCTCAGCCTCCACAACAATGGCATGCACACACAGATACACACTGCACACTTGAAAACAGCCAGTCCGCTGTGTGTGGTCTAAGCTGCCTCCCCTGTGCCTCAAGTGCAGCTGAAGAGACAGACGGGAAGAGAAGAGATGAAGTGTGCGAGGTGCGATTTCTTACACCTTCACAGAAACAACAGGTCGATCTATCGCAAACACATGTCCACACACTCCTGCTCTAACAAGTCACATTAGTTGTTTAACGCCTGCGTGTTCAAATAAACAAAAAAGGAGGGGGAAATAGACTCGATTGTGTTCATTTCCATATGCACGATGCAAAAAACCTCACAATAAGTCCCCTTGCCACACACAGCGCCGTCACACCAAACAGGAAGTGGCTGAAGCGTTAAAAGGATGGAATCAAAATGGCCCATGAAGGGTTGTTGTTCTACATCTTTCATTATTAATTCATTGTCGTATTGATTGTGTATTCATCTGGAAGGGAAATGGAGGAGAGCTGATGTCTGCGGCAGCTATATTAGCGTAACGTTTCCCCTCCTCTCCTGTTTCTTATCTGGCAGGCTGCTGGGACACAGGGAGGACGCAGGATCAGCTGCCTGCTACTTTGATACAAGTGTCTGAAACGTGGCCGTCAAGAAAAGCAAAACAGTGAAGGATGATGCGAAAAGGCAAAAAAAGGGCATGAGGAGATGCAACAGATGTTTTATGTGACCTTAAATACTTCCACAAACGCCTTATGTGACCTTAAATGCTTTTGAGATATGACGATGCTATTGCATGGGTGGCCTTAATAACTATTTAAAACAGGGGGATCTTCAGTGTTTAAAGGATAGCTTAACAGATGGGTTGCTCTGTTTATTGCCTGTTTTGCCATGAGTTTGTTAATAAAAATCAATACCACTCTCATAATTGTGTTTGCTAAATAAGAAGCCACAGCCAGCAGATGGATGGCTTCATGCATGGCCTAGCTGGGTCAGTGAGTCAATGTCAAAATCTACTTCTCACCATCTTTAAAACTTGTTTGTTTAATCTGTATGAGAACCAAAAGGACACATTATGGTTCTAGGGGATACTATGACTTTTTATTGGACCAAAAGGGTTTAAGGTTGGGCTAAGCTACTGCCACTACTGGTCAGCTCAGCTTGACATCTGAAAACAAGGGGAAACAGCTACTCTGGCTCTTCAGAAAGGGAGTGATAGCTCTTAAGGTGACAAAATCTGCCAACTACAACTCAAGCTCGTGAACTGACCTTATATCTCATATGGCAACAAAAACTAAAAAACTACTTATTTCCCTATTTCCATTATTTGTGCTTAGTTATGCCACATATTTGCTGGAGGTGGCTTAATGAGAGTGATAGTAACCTTTTGATCAAACTGTCAGCAAATTAGTGTAATCCTAAAATGTTGGACTATTCTGTTACGATTGGTCCTCAGTTACACTGGTGTTATTTGCTC
This sequence comes from Caranx ignobilis, assembly GCA_021432705.1. Taxonomy (NCBI): domain Eukaryota; kingdom Metazoa; phylum Chordata; class Actinopteri; order Carangiformes; family Carangidae; genus Caranx; species Caranx ignobilis. The sequence goes on from MU269986.1 coordinate 5,798,889, forward strand.
CATATTCCTTTAGTAATCTCCTGGATCTACAAGCAATCCATAAGGCACTGCATAATTTATGGTAAGGTGATGGTAAAGTGCAATTATGTCAAGTGTCCTTATTTGATTGGGTAGAGGGAAACTGTCCTCTGGTGTAAGGACGGTGATTCCTGGATGCTGCTCCTTTAAGCACTGTGATGTTTCTTTCGGTGCTACTGAACAGGCCACTCTCCAGGGACGTGAAACAATACAAAACGTCCATGCATGTCACACGTTCGATCTTTTGGAGGAGGGTAAAAAAAAAAAAAAATTAGCGAACACTGCTCCTTTGACAATGGTGTGAATGCTCCTCTAGCACAGTTCCATTAGAAAACTCTGCAGCTGTTCAACTCAACCAAATCATGAATTTGGCTTCACAAATAAACTCTAAACTGGAGTTGTGGTGTATAACAGATGAGTGTATGGGCTAATTTGCTATCAGATTGCTTCACTGGGAAACTGAGAGTGTGTGAAGCTGCTGTGAGAGGCTTTAGTCTGGGATAACGCCAGGTAGCTGATAGCCTGTTACAGTATAATCACTGCAGGTTTTGACTCATTTGCAATCCCTGCCTGCCTGTGAGCGACTTGAGTGTATCAATTAAAGATTCATCGGAGGCAGTACACACACAACTAGCGATCTGGATTAAATATTCATTGGGAAGATGTTGGTCAGGATCCTATGGAGCATTAACTCTTGACTACTCCAGTGCATATCAGGGCTGCTGGCATAAACATGGCACATTACACCAGCAGGCTGCAGCAGGGGTGGCTTTAGGACATGTTTGGTTGTGTAAAACACCCAGACATCACACACATTTCAGCATCTCCTCATCTGCTGATGCCGGCTGCTTCTGCCTTATCCTTAAAATTGGCTTTCTCTCATCTCAGGGAGGTTCTGACTCATCGCAGATTTTGCAGCCTCTCATGGAAGGAAAAAAAAAAGGGAAAGAAAGGACACACGACATTTCCTGAGTAGTAAAGCACGAAGCAGAGCGAGTTTGAAAAATGAATTAGGGCCTGTAGCCAGAGGTTTCCACCACTGCTACATCAAGTAACATCCAGGGTTATTTTTAGCATCCCCGCCGCCTTGTCAGACTGGAGGAGAGAAGAAAACCCCCCACCCCTCCTTTAACTGGAGGATACCAGTGGGAGGCTGCAGTATGTTTGGGGACTAAAGAGAGGCAGGTATGATCACCTTACCAAGGGTTTATGTGTGAGGGTTGAGAAGTGGTGGTGGGTAAATCCCCCTGAACTCAGCTTTATGCATTTTTTTCACATGAATCTAAACACAAACAACAGCATGACAGGTGTGTGTCAGGAATGTTTTATCATGACAAGAAGGCAAAAATGATGATGTGTTGCACTTTTCTTGGACTTTGGTTCATGTTCTCTCATGTTTTCTAGTCTATATCACCACACCACTGCTCACATCTCCACCGTGTGTGTACCTACCTGAACTCAGGGGCCAGGTTGGGCTTCAGGCCATAGAAAGCAGCTGATAAGGTCAAAAGCCACCGGGGAACAAAATTCCCATTTTCACACTCCAGGTACGGCACGGACCATTTGACATGTGTCTTGTCAGGGATAAAACTCTCTCCTCTTTTTAAAGAATTGTCAACTGATGTGAAGTCTTGGCTCAGCACCCTCTTATGGAAGCCGGGCTTCTTCCTGTCTTTAACTTCGTGGTACCACTCTGTCTCTGCTGTGCGGTTGTGCAGATAGTGGTGGGCCGTGCTGGAGAGGTCTTGGAGGACTATCTCTCCACCGGCCCTGGTGGCTTGGAGAAGCACCGAGGGCCCGGCCACGGATGGATCCGCGCTAAAAGTGACAACCGCCCGGTGAATCTTGGCGTCTCCCTCCAGTATACTCCTGACTAAGGCATGGTACCACTCAATGTCTCGCCGGAGACTCTGCTCCCTGGACCTGTTGGCTTGCAGGATCATGTTGAGGAAGTTTGTGGCGTGCAGCACCGTATCCAGCACGCTGCCCATGGAGTAATGCGGGGTGGCGTGTGACCTTCCCCGCAGAGAGGTGAGCTCGTACCTTCGCGAGCAGTTGGCGTGCTTTAAGGTGGTGGAGTCCCCAGTGTGTAGAAAAGCGGTGACCACCCTGGGGAGATGCTCCTCGATTTTCTGCGCCAGCTCCGCCGTCTCCCCGGGAGGATGATGAGGCGCGCGGAGATGCGCCAGCTGCCGGCGGTGCGTCTGAGCGCCGTAAATCGCCTCCCGTGCTCTGATATCTTCCCCATGCGCGGACCATTCCGCGTATTTATGGTTTGATCCGATCACAAATCCCACTTGCAGCAGCAACGACAGCCGGAAAACAGCCATCTCCCACCAAAGAAAGCGTCCACAGATGTTTGGGGGATTGCTGCTCGGAATTACAGTGTCGTCGGGCGGGAGAGCTGTAAGAAGAAGAGAAAAAAAAAAAAAAAAAAAAAAAAACACCAAATTGCTCCGCTAAACCATCGCTTCACCACTTGTAGGATATTCTTGCGAGCTCCACGCCTCTGTTGTGGCAATCAAACAGCAAAGGGAGGGAAACGGAAAGAAGCCCCTTGTTGTCCTCGTCAAATCCCTTCTTCTTCTTCTTCTTCTCCTTCTTCTCTTCTTCTTCCCAGATGCCTCACAGCTTGTTGATGTTGAGTATCCGTTTGCAGCTGTTTCTCCCACCTCTCTCTCTCTCTCTCTCTCTCTCTCCTCTCTCTCTCTCACTGTAGATAAGACTGTCTTGGCTTTGCTGTGCGGCGGACGTTCTCCTGCGTGTAGGCTACATAGACTGAATCAAACCGAGGAGGAAGGGAGGGGTAAAGGAGCAGGTTTATTATATATATTTATATATATATATATATTTAGGAGGTAGCTTCTCACTTGGATCACAAACGCACTCCGCCCTCTTCCGACCACAACAAGCATTAAGTAAGCCTATAAAAGCCGCGGCGAGACACATCAGGAGCCGCGCGCCCTTAAAGCCCGTCTTCTCCGTCGTATCATAGGGCTCCTACAAGCGCCATTGATCCGCGTATGGCCGCTTCTTCTGTCAATCACGGAGCCGCTCACGTAACGCGTGGAGCGGCGAGGGAGCTGTCCGGTGCTGAAGCTGATGAAGCGGTTAAGGAGCCGCGCGGCGCGCAAACTGATAGAGTCAGCCTCGGCTGATTTATCAGAATTAAGCGCTTAATTTAGGTCAATTGATCGAAGTCTCACTTTGGTATTCAGCGGTCGTTTTTCTCCAGTGATTACTGGGAAAACAAACCTTGATCAAAAATTATGACAAAAAAAAAAAGATGTGATAGTTTGGTTTTCTATTAAAGTCTATGAAACCAATAAGTAAATCATGTGTCAAATATAAATGCCTCTAAGAAATATTACACTGTAGTCAACACTTTACTTTGGTCTGGAGCTGTTTTACATGGTTAACCATGAGGAAACAAATGAAAGGGTGAAAATCAAAGAAACTGGGTGGGGTTGCCTCATAGCTGCTTATATAACAAGAAGATATGTGAGGGTTTAAGGCGTAGGTTAAAGGCTTCATCAGCAGCCCAGTCCTTTTGTGTTCTGTTTGTTTTTCATGTGTTAGGTCTGCAGTCTGAAGATCAGCCTTCAAAACTCAAGCATCCCTCTGATTCATCAGCACTGTGTGGATGTCAGTTTGATTACAATTGATTGACAGTGACCAAACAACATACTAACAATAATCAGGTTCTGAATCAGCTCTCGTTATATTGTGATTCGTGCACAGAGACAGACAGGATGATGTCACCCTTTTCTCCAGCTAAGCTCAGTGGAAAAAGAAACAAAGCATCATTTATAGTAAGAAGAGGAAATGATCTTTCAGTGCCTGTTTAATACAGTAATGTGGTTCAACCTTGGGGGACACTCTTCCCTCCTTGAATATTGCAGCATCCCTTGGCATAAAGCAGGATCTATCAATGAAATGGATTTCTGCGAGCGATGAGGAAAAACTTCTTGAATTCAGTCCGATCCAACACCTTTTAGATGAAGTGGGATGTCAGGCCTTATCCGCCATCAACATTGGCCGACCTCACTAACACTCTTGTGGCAGAATGGGGGCAAATTCCTGCAGTGTCCAAAATGTAGTTGAAAGACACCGGAGCAGTGGATTAATGTTTGGGTGTCTACACACTTTGTCTGGATGTTCAGACGCTTTTAACCATTTGGTGTTTGTACAAAGTTAAGTTCATTTTCTCCTTCGTCAAAACCTCACAGATACAAACTACAACATACCAGTCCTTAATCATGAGTGATAATCGAGGATGTGTGATGTGTTCTAGCAAAGCAGTCTTACATAAAACTGGGCAACCATTTCTCCAAACCTACATGGCAAAATGGAAACATGATATTTCTCTACATTGTCACAGAGCTATTAGCCTCTTTCTCTCGTTCTTGTTAGTTCAAACTCTTGGGTTGTTCTCTCTCTTTCTCCATCCCTCCCTCCCTTCCTCTCTCTCTCTCCTGGGTGTAGGGGCATGTCACGTCACGCTTTGTGGGCTTGAGGCATCTCGTCCTGGAAGGACGGTGAGGGAAGACAGGCGTGACGAAGGGTGACAGAGCTGGGAGTTGGCCTCCGTGCTGCACGGCCCGTCGGCGGATGCTAAGAAGCTGGAACTTGAAGACCTCCTGGATTTCTTGACCAACCTATACGCGCAGTACAAGTAGCTGCAACAGATGCTGCTGTCTTGCCTTATATTAATGTCCTGATACCTGCTAGCAAACAGCCTGAGTCAGGAAACCCAACACTTACACCACTGTGAAGAAAATAATTAGGAAAGACTCTGAAATTCACACTTTCCTTCTGATGGCAGTGATATTACTCATGGTGCTGAAACTGTGGGCTGCATTTACACTATATTGAGAGACACAAAGTGCCTGCTTTCAATTTAGGCCTGCATCTACATCAGTAGGCTGGATATCAGAAGCACATGTGCATGATTGCAGATATTTAGAAGAGATTTAAATGATGTATGAATTTTAAGTGTCTCTTTATGTTGCTATTTGCCAGTCAGCCACTGCATAATATTAATCATGTGTCAATACCTGTTCTCAGTGAGCATGTATTCTTGTGTATTGTAGGTATGCATTTAGTCCCTGTCTTGTCCATCAATATTGTGTAAGAGATCTGATGATCATTCCAGCCAGAATGACTCAGAGAGCAAAAATGAAACCCCTGTGAAATCCTAAATAATCAGTAAGACAGGATGATGATGATGATGATGATGGTGGTGGTGATGAAGGTAGACCTAACACCTTCTTTTGAGGTGTGAACCATCTGCAGGGACGGTGGGTTCTAAGCTGTTGAAGGCTGTGAATATGCAGTTATGACCAGTTCCTTGGATCGAGAAACTGCGATGCAGATTATTACAGTTTGAACATATCTAAGGAGCTTTTGTTTATTGTCCAGTGCCACAAGTAAATAAAAGTTCTGATCAGCAATTATTGTGGCTGATGTGATCTATGCAGACCTGGTTCTCAGCAGTCCCATAGGCTACATTAAAAGAGCTACTGGAATTTGACTTTTGCGAGATTATGATATGTCCTCTGAGCAGTGCACACTGGACACTACAGTGAACCAGTGTTGGAAAAACAGAACAGCCTAGACTACGTGGGCTGGGGCTAGCCTAACCCCTAACAAAAAATGCTTTTCACCTTTGGAGACACCTGATGGTGAGTAAAGGAAGGAAGACTAATACTGCAACATTTCTTCAAGACTGGTGAGTAAACAGCTGCTAATGCTAATGCTCATGGCAATATAGGCAAAACTTACGAATGGCTCCTTTAATGTGTTTCAGTGATTGTGAATTTAAAGGCACAATCTTCTGAACATGTCAGTTCCATACTGTGGACTTAGCAAGAGCACACAAAGGAGACACGTAATTCAGTACAAACCAGACAACCAAAGTCAACAGGTCCAGTGAAGTGTAAGTTTATTGAGACACAACCAACAACAACAAATACACATCACTATTTCCAAAAACAACAATTTACAATCCTAATCCTCATGCATTACACTCATCAAATAATGTCAAAACAAATACTTCACATTATGTGATACATCTTCAAGATACAAATATTTTGACCAAGGTTTTCATTTGATTTGAGAAGTTATATTCAGATGTTTAATGTTCTATTCTGTAATATTTCCTATTGCATACTTGTGTGTATTGATACTGATTTTTCAGTCACTTTCAAACCAAAGCCCATTTTGGGATCTATCATAACATCTCCAACTTAAATCCTCCACTACTAAAACATGATATTTGTTATAGCTTGCTTATTTGAAAAATGTTATCTTTGATTTCTTTTGCATGCTTTTTATCTGAGCAGCACGAAATTGATGTCAACAATACCGGGATGAAAACTAGCCCGTGAACTGTCCCAATAGACATGACAAGAAAGAAGAGCTTAAAGAACATTCTGAATGTGTGAAATTTGGACCATGCCAGCACTGTCACCCCTAAAATGGTGGACATGGCGCCTTGAAGTATGGGATAACCTAGACTGGAGAGAGCATCCACAGCCTTGTCATCAGGACTCTGTTTGTTATTAGAGACGAAGGCGTAGGACATGTGAGCGGAGAAATCGACAGTGAAGCCAATGCAGACGGTAAAAATGATCATGGATATGGAGTCGAGAGTGACATCCCACAGCGCCATAAAACCAGTCACCCCTGCAGTCACTGAACCAATCGAATAAGTCACCCATAATGAGCAGATGGGGTTGGGAATCAGCAGGAGAGAGACAACCAGCATCACAGCTGTGATCACACCAACATTTTTAATGGTGATACTCACTACTACGTCATACTGGTCCATGAAGATGAAATCTCGGTTATAGACTGATAGAGATGCTACATTGCATCTGTCTGCAGTGGCTCTGAGATCATTAAGCATTTTGATTTCCTTAACAGCAGTGGCAATATCAACAGTCTGGATGAAGAAGCGGGATGCATAGATGGCATCTCCTGTTTTGTTCACATCCTGCTTTAAAAGGGGAAATAAATCAAAAAAGTCAGATAGATTTCTCAGAAAAATGTGTTTGTCATCAAGGTTCAAATGTCTTTCCTGTCCATATGATAAATAAGAGTCCAACCAGGACGTGTACACATCTGCATCTACAAACTGGAGCCATTTGAAGTCCTCTAGGCATCCCTGGAGTTGGTGCCTCTTGGTCTTATCCCAGTATGGGAATTCCTCATTTACAATAACCATCACAGATGGACCGTAATCAGAAAAATGCTTTCTGTCCTTCTCATTGTATGTTGTAACGTGAGACTTATCAGCTGCCAGTTCATTAAGCTCAATCCCCTGCTGCACTTGGAAACATCCATAAATACTCAAGGCTAAATATACCAAATAAAGGAAGATTACAGCTCCCTTGACCGAAGGTTTGATCAAAAATGGGCCATAGTAATCCTTGAAAAAATTACTCACTGGTTGTTTTTTTTCTGCTCCAGTGTTCTTATCATAATCACCTCCCACGCAGCAGATGTTATACATCTCTGTATGATGATCAGAACTGTCTGATGGTATTTTCAAGCAGGTCAGCCAGTGCCTGTTGCTGGCTTCTCGCCTCCCGTTCAGAGCCAGGAAGGCTCCAAAGAAGGTGATTGTGTAGATGTAACAGAATACGATGGAGGCGCTGGTGTACAGGCAGAATGACTGCACTGACGGGAAGTCGGACTTGACACCTATGCTGAACTTGAGGACATCAGTCACGGCTGTGATGGTGACAGACATGATAGCTTCTTTGTAAGTGTGAGCCAACCGCTTCGGCACTGGGTCGTTAACATGGGTGTGCTGCCAGTCTGACACCATGATGAACATGTTGTTGAGACCAATTCCTGGAAGAATGAAGTTGAAGTAGTGATGGAGTTATTTAAAATATCATTTGGGTATTTTTAAAGTATGTCATGTGTTGCATCCAGTTCACAACCTTAAACAGTATGAAACAAGTTAAGGCCAGGCCTGTCTTTTCTCACCTAGTATAAGGAAAGGAGAGTTTGCGACTGTGATAACAAATGGGACTCCAATGTAAAGCAACAAGCCGAAGGAAGAAAGAACAGCCAACCCAGCGGAGAGGACGCCAAAGACAGCCACCCACACCTTGTTCCTCACATTGTCCAATCTGTCAAGGAAGTAAAGACAGGGTGGTGTTTGAACACGCTGCTGCCGCATGCACATAGATGAACGTAATAAAACTAATACAGTCAGCATCACTCAACCTAATTATGTACTTATACACCATAAAAAAGTTGGAAGATTAACTTTTGCTTTTACAGCAGCCACTGAGGACGCACGGTAAAGGTTACAACATACTCAGAGCCAAACAATCTGAAATTTACTGTCAGTCACGCCTCACACTCACTCTGACATTAGCAAATATTATGTCATGTGAGGCTGCAGCAACACTCCTGACTGCACTGCCTAGAGCAAATCTTATCTTATCTATACATTTTTATGGTTTTAACTGAATGTGCCTTTTATTCTTTAAACGGCCAGTTATTCATTTTTTAATTTACAATAATAAGAATAAGACTTCTAGGAACAAACAGTGGAAGAACCTGTATATCTATATCTATATCTATATCTATATCTATATCTATATCTATCTGTATATCTAACAATTACCCATGTGACACTTAATGATCTGTTACTGTACAACTTGATAGTTTATGATACATCCACTAGCTGTTGCAAACATGCTGTTTATGAAAGGACATATATATATATATATATATTTATGTGAGTGTGTGTAACCTGTATGTGGCTTTCCTGTGTTAGTCACATTGATAAACAATGGCTTTCCGTGGCCTGGGCTTGGCCTGCAGTCAGGAAATCACTCACTGTCTGACAGTCACTGATCACTTCTTACCTGAGGCAGGATATCACAGAGAAGGTGATAGCAGAGGCATAAGTGATGAGGAATAAAGGGAAGCCATCTGTGGTGTGACTGTCAATCTCCTCTTGCTTGGATTTGGAGGTGTAGTAAGACACCTGCAATAAGAGCACAGCAGAGAGAGGCCAACGTGAGCACTTGAGTCAGAGAACAGTGTTTACACATGGGTGTCATGACCGCAATAAAACCAGTGTGACAGCACAGCGTGGATTTGAGGACGAAGCCATGTGTCCAGCAACATTTACCGGTATCTCAAAGGGAAGTGTAAAAACCAAGTGGGAGCAGGGAGGCTGTAACTAATATGTTTAAAAAATGCATTTGTATCATTTTGTCACACATTAACTCTTCTATTTTTACAAACTACATTACTACTGTCCATTTTGTGGCGTAAAAATCATCAGTGTCTTGCCTGTTTTTAATCATTGGTCACAATTTATTCACTCATCCACCTCAGGTGGCGATTTACTCCAACTTCCCTAAAGATGCCTGAACATACTGTGTTTGGATAAGGGAGTGTGTGTTTGCTGAACAGAACCCCCCACCCCTCCCCCCACCCCTCATGTTGATAAAACCCAGCACCCTCCCAGAAGAATTACACAAGATATAAACTAGGTCAATTAGTATATGGTGCCGGTTATAGGTTTTACATGCAGATGCAGAGATCAGAAAACAGACATAACACAGACACAAACGCAGGTAGATTCTATTCTACCTGTGAGCATGATGCGTTTTCCAGTTAAAACTGCTCTCCAATGACCTGGTGCTGCATTGTAATGGGCATCTTAGGGAACTGATATTGCTATAGATAGTGCTCACTGCAAACACTGGATAAAAACCTGATCTAATATAGTCCCATCTATTTTACTTGGTCTAAACCATAACCTAACGCAAAAAAAGAACCTTCAATGTTTAACTGTATATAAATAATCATTGTTAGTTCAAATAAGGAGCTGTTCAAACCTAGTAGATGCTCCTTTAGCTTAGGATATGGACAGAAATGTCCAAGAGCATCCCTCAGCTTTAAAGAAAACCACATAGAGAAATCTGTGTGATACATACATTGATGTGGTTTCTGTCCATCTCATCCAACAGGAGTTCTTTAAATCCCCTCAGCCATAATTTGGATGCTTCACTGGTGCTGTCCTGATTCTTCAAGTAGTAGAAGAGTTTCACAGCCTGAGCACTCATGACTGAGCTGTTAGCATCTGTGACGACCCCACCGAGCACAGGTCCCAAACAGACTGAACGGGAATTGTGTTTATACACTGGGTAGGTGATGTCGACTCGATTGGTTTCATTAGAGCCAGAAATTTCCTGGATGATGTTTGCGACACATTCTCCATTGGTTCTTGCGCACAAGTCACTGAATCGCAGTCTCCCGTTGTCCACAGTGATATTAAGGATCTTGTTGTTGAGGCTGATGATGTCTTCAAAGGCAGGGGAAGCTAGTACACTGAACTTGTTGGTGGCAGCGATTACAGATGCAAAGTTTCCCTTGTCGTACAGCCTCTCTTCTGAAAACATGGAGTCACTGTATGGGAAATGTTCCTTGACAAAAGCTCTTGCTGCCTTCGAGGGTCCTTTGCTAGGTGTGAATTGCCGTTCAAGATCATTGTCCTCCCTGTCTTTGAGATAAATGAAGCCGCCGCTGAGTGCTGCCGAGAAGAGAACAGGAATTATGAGAAAATAAAAAGGGCAAGAGCCAACAAGTGATCCCAGTTTTTCAAACAGGCCTGACAGAGGCTTTGTAATGCAGTCAGTGCGTCTACAACCCATCCTCAGACATGTGGGATAGACAGTGCCAGAGTGGAGGGACTCCATCCTTTTAAAGGCTATGCAGATTACATCACTCTCTGCTTTCATCTTTTTCTGAAAGGTTAGAAGGTGAAAGTCAGCTCCTTAACTACCCCTATAAGAAAAACAATATACAGAAGTAGTCCTATTTGGTATCAAAGCCAGTCTTGTGCTTATCACTGGCTGTAAAATGATAAGACACTTGAGATAAGTCAAATTGTTGATGGTAATTCAAACTCATGCAAGATTTCCGAGAAGATAAAACGTGTCTTTGCTATGAGTCACTGACATGCCACTGTCACATTTTATCACTTTATGATACGAACATTCGCAGGTGTATCGTGGCCAACATGTGAGTTTGTTGTTTGGTCAGTGTGTATTCATTGATGTTTTTGAAACCAAAACCACACCTGCAAAAGCAAGATCACACAATGTGTTCATTACCTCAAACATAAGGTGCAACTACATTCTGTCCTGATGACTAGCTACTTTCAAGTCCAACACTTATTTGAGCTGTACTACAGCATCATCTTTGTAGCATCGCATGCTGTATTAAAGGGGAAGTATGCAAGTTGCTCGCTTTTTCTCTGTTTTGGTCACTTTTTGTTCTCTATGGAGCTCCCCTACAGTTTCGGAGTGCATATTTTCACTAAAAACTCACCCCCCACACTAACTCACTAACTCACAGTTTCCAGATACTAATGAGTACATGGTTGGATGAAATCAAAATCCAGTGTTACATTTACAACCACAGCCATTGCAAAATCTATATGTAGGATATAGGACAGAAAGCTTGCCAGGTGTAGGGACAGTAAGGGGTCTGAGTGAATAGTCAACTATAAGGATAACTTGGGAGTTCAGTGACAGTCAGTCTCAGTGTATCAACCCTGCCCTCAGCTTGTAGCACTCTAACCTTGAGTTCCACCATATATTTGGAGCAAAAGTCAGAGGGTGAGTTTCACACCTTCAAGCCAGCCACCCTTCCACATCAGTTAACCCCTGTCACTCAGCTGTCAATCCGAGCCCGGGCGAGTCCTCCGAGACTAAGCTCATATCTCATTTCACGCAGATCCATCTTGTGGTCATTGATTTCTCATTCTCCTAGAAAGAAATGGATTCTCTTTCCTTCATCACAGAGAGGAGAAGATCCTGGCAGACGGTCGCCAGAAGTCTGATGGAGGCATCAGTTAAATGTAATCTGTTTCAGGACCCTTGGGTTATTTTGTTCACCTTGAATTGAATCATTGCTTTTTGTCTGTGATCTTATCAAAGACTGTCAACAGCAGATAGGTACAGATATTGTTCTTCTCTGAGTTTGCGGTTTGCATCAAAATGTAAATGAGCTCAATCTCTACTCTAATAACTATCATCTCGTGGTGGCGAGCTCTGGTTGACGCCTTCATTAGCTCTCCTTTTGTCTCCTTCTCCTCCTCACACTTCACAGAGGTACGTTTGGGTGCAAATCAATGTCTTAGGTAATTAGCTTGGAAGCCTCCAGTGAACATGATGTTGGGATGTGTCGGCTGATTGTTGTGCACTTGCTTCCAGAAAGAAACCATTGATCATGGAGAAAAACACTTCACTATGCAATAATACTCTTGATAAGACAGCAGTCTAAAAAAAGCTACACGCAACCCTGCACATGCAGATATATATACACACACTACACACCCTCACATAGGCACAGTCTCCTCACTGTGGTGTCAGATCGGATTGAATTACTTGTTTCATTATGGAGGAGCTAACTCCGCAGTCAAGCGCATTTCATAATGAAAGGTCAGAAGGTCATAAACCCTTTGATGAGGATGTTACACAATTTACAGTCAAGTGTGTTTATACTGTCTTTTTTAATAGTACATGAGGTATTTTTAGAATACCTCAATCTGATCTGAACAGTGGGAGGAAATTAAGACAGAAAACAACATTTTTTTTTTAACAGATATGAATCTCCTTTCATCTCTTCCCAAAAAAAAAACTTGGCAAAAGTCCCAGACTTTTATGCAGAGTTTAATGTGCTGGTAGTTATGGGCTTGTTTGTGGAACTTTCACCTTTCCTCTGAAAATATTTAATTTATATTGTAGCAACAGATAAGATCATTAAATAAAATGTCTTAAAGTAAGTAAAATGTGCCAGGAACTTTCTCATAATGTTAATCAAATGAAGATTTGTAAAGCATATACCATGTACATAAAACATCCAACAAAATATAAGAATGCCTTTAATGATATAAGACAAAAGAAAGAAACCAGACTCAATGTTTACACCAGCGCCTGGCTCATGAGCTCTCCAGGTCTTCCCTCTGTCCTGTTTTCCACTTAACTGATTATATCTTTTTTGTCACAGTGTTGAAAAAAAGCTTTATGTTCTTCATGTTCAACACTTACTCATTTATAGATGTAACATGAGATACCTTTAGTGTGTCCTTTGTACTCTGCCACTTCCCATACCACAGTCCCTGCCTGGCTAACTCCTCTGGGAACTTGTGAGGGTGCAGCCATGTGAGCTGAACCACAAAATGATCCCTCACTGGCTTCCCACCTGAACACAGCAATTGTGTTTGTCAGAACAAGTGGCCAAGGCTGAAGCGCTGCTGCCAAGTACCAACAATTTAACTCAGGTCTTTGCAGTGGTGGGGGAGTGTTTTACTTCTACTTCAGAACCAATATTTAGTGCCAGTTGTCCATGCCAACATTTTTAACATTTCTAAATGTCACTGTTTTTTGTGCCAAAATGGACAAGGATTCTGTGTTCCCCCTGTGGGCTTCATTCTTGGCAGGATGGAAAAGCTTCAGAAATAGCATTTGCTTAAACCATAAAACAACAGTAAAATTACACTGAAACCAATGCAAATGACTTTCTTTAAGGACAAATGAATCTGGCTGACCCAATTCACGAACCATTTATCACTTAATATTGTCCAGTGGAATAATACACTGTTTAAACACAATAAACCTTCACTGTCAGCACACTGTGATCAAGTTAGGATGATAGTCATGTTGACAGAGGATAAGCTACATATTGAACATTATCAAAGTTGCACTTAAAGGGATAGTTCATCTTTTATTAAGTGGGGTTGTAAGAGGTACATCGGGCTGCACCGAGATGCAGGCAGTAAATGACTGTGAATGGGGGACGATTAACCAGTGTATTTTCGTCACCTATGAGAAGTCCCTTTGCGAAATAATACACCAGTTCAAGAGTACAATATAAAGTAAAAATTTACAATGCATCAGCTGGTTGGAAAAAAGTCAGTTTATCTGGAACTAACCAACTCACTCAGTATTCCTCCACACAGGTAGGCTTCGTGACACGCTGGATCAGTTTGCCTTAGTGTGTTACATTTAGTGAACCCAAATGAATAAAGTTGTAGTTCAAGTTTTCCTTTTCACTCTGTAACCCTGAAAAGGACACACTTGTCTACTAAAGTTATGCTTTTGCCAAATGCAGCAAAGTCTCGACAGACAGAAACAAAATGGAGAAGAATATAGAGTCAGTGTTCTTGGAAGCAGAACCTCAAATCAATCCAGTTCACCGGATCTTCTTTCCAAGCTCCTCTGATGCGTTAATTTCCTACTCTCTCCTTTCTATTTCCCTCTTCTGTGAAAGAGCAGTTTCCATTATGCCACAGGTTCACATTAAAGAGATGGGAACAGGCTGGTACCTGCAATTATCCTTGCTCACCCAGCCGTGGGCCGCGAGGCACTGAGCAACAGCTGGCTCTCTCTTCTCTTCAGCACACACACACGCACACACATGCAAACACACACACACACACACACATGCACCTGCACACTACCCTCCTCCCCCTTCAGACACTTACCCACCCATTCCTCACATTCACCTGCCAAGCAGCTTGATTAATAAGGGCAACGCTCACAGCGAAGCAAACCACAGACACAGAGGGGAGGGAGGGTGGGAAGGAGAGAACAGGCACCGGGTTTGGTACAAAGAATTCAGCATATATGGCCGAGCACTATATAATATATTCATGCATTGCAAAAAAAAAAAAAGTGATCAGTTATCCTGTCAGCATGAAAACACACACAAATAAATTTAAAGTACAGTAGGCAGGGTGACTGTAAAATATCACAGCAATTCAAATGAATAATAAAACTCCACATCATAATTTTTCTTTTTGTCACTGGACTTTGTGCCGCAGTCACCTCAGACACGTGACTGTGAAAAAGCTCCAGCCTTTGACACATTGTCTAATACAGCGTTTGGAAAAACAGATGAGATTTGTGTTCTGTACATCAGCTAAACCTTTTCTTTTCTGTTGGAGTTCAGTTTCTCAGGTAAGAGAACTAGACATGATACAGAGCAGAGGTTTTCAACCTCCACTAGGGGTCTGTGGAGGTACTGCGGGGGGGGTTATCTAATCAAACCTTTGGTTGATTAGACAATTTCATTTCCACACTCATGTTTAAAATAAAAAGGCCAATTTGAATAGCTTGTATGCTTGATTATCATGCAAACAGACACTGGCATTGGTATCAGTTAACAAGGTCTGTTTATGAATGGCAGTGGCACAGCCACCCTACTCACTGTACCTTGGACATGTTTAAAAAAAAAAAAAACATGAACATATGAACCTGTGTATTATTTGAATAGAACATAGGAGTCCCTGCTCCATCAGTCTGGGGCCTGAAAAAGCATTGAAGACCCCTGATATATAGAGCATTTGCAGTATGTCAAAGGTCTGCAACTGTTGTTAACCTGTTTTGATGTACAGCACATCACGTGATGTAATCTCTGTCTTGTAAAACACTTTGCCATGATAACGCCAAAACCTCATTGTAAACAAATCAAGTCATTTAGGGCAGATTCATTTTCAGTGATCCACTGATCTCCCTCACACAGTTTTAAAGTCAGAGTCTGATCTGCTGGTCACTGAGCATCCAGATTTAATCCTGTCAGCCCAGGGGTCGACTGTAGCTTCCTGTCAGGGTTTTGGTTTTTCTCCTCGTGTTTCCCGTCTCCCCTGTCCTTCTGTATCTTGTCTGTCTCTCCCTGTGTGTGTGTGTGTGTGTGTGTGTGTGTGTGTGTGCGTGCAGGATGGGTGCGGCTGTTCCCTGCTCGTCCCCACCAGCTCTTCCGACACACCTGCAGCTCATCATCCCTGATTACCACTCCCACCACCTGCAGCTTAAAGACCTCTCTCTCCTCCACCCTCCACCACTTTATTGTTAATCAGCTCGTGGTAACTGCTCTGCTCTAGTTCCTCGTGTGCACCCTCTTGGTTGTGCTTGCTCCTGACTCTTTCTTTCCTCACCCAGCCTGTCCTCCTCCTGGTTTACTCACTGGTTCCTGCCTGTAGCATGTTTTACCTGCCCTGGCCTTTCCCAACCCAGCTCCCCCTTTTCTAGTCTTACTTTTTTATTTTTTCTCTCTTAAACTGCCTCCTGTCTGCCTTTGGGGTCTGATCAGTTGTTGGCTTCACCTTGATTGCCCTTATAACTTTAAGGCTCCAGTACTGGGAAGACGCTTCTCTTGTTCAGATAAACAAGGCCCTTGTGCAGAGAAGTGATTTTCCAGCAGGAGACGTTGAGTGTCAATAAGTCGTGTAAAGGACTCACTGTGTGAGCTGTTATTACAGCGCATTAAACCATGGTTTTTTAAAATATAATGATTTAAACAAAGACAAACTCCTTCCTCCTCAGCTCTGGCAGATGCGCAGAGCGACAGTGATCCAGATCAGAGAGCATGCTTCCAAAGTGCTTTGTCAAATCTGGCCTGACTTTCCATCTATTTTCACAACTGCAGTCATAAGCAATCCTGGAGATCTATGAAACTTATCTTCCTCCCTGCTCTCCTTGCTGCTGCCGCTGCTGCTGAGGCAGCACCTGGATTTAAATGACTCGACTGATGGCCGCAGAGACAGAATTCATTTCTGGACTCCTCTGTAATGAATGGTGTGACGTCAAAGGGTGAGAAATTACCCTCAGGCCCACTCGGCCCCTGTTCTGTATCAGTGCGTATGATGTTAGTTCTGACAGCTGTCTGGCAGAAAAGAGCAATGTGCTCAATGTACACACATCAGTGTCTTTGTCACTAAAATTCACATCATTCCCAATTTCTATAAACTACCCATCCCAAAATGTACTATATATATACTATATTTATGATTTAAACATTGACTGACTATAGTTATGGTGCATTTGAGAGAGAAAAATGTCACCAGAGAAATATTTAGAAAGCAGCCTAATGACGACATCTTTTAATGACCAGTCAGAGTTTAACATCTCCAGAGTGAAACTAAATACACCTGTTCAGGAAATGTCTCCCTCAGGTTCAGTTTCTCCTTCAGGTCGGGGGCTCAGTTCCTTGTTTGTCCCATGCGGAGGTAACAGCAGGAGCTCGGGTCACTGTTGCCTCGGCCGTCCGTCTCAGGTGTTTCTGGGATCACAGTGCTCTTCATGGGCTGAAATTTCAGCCACTCCCTCAACACTAACAGGCATTTCACTCATTTTCTTTCATCTCCAGCTGCAGTAAAGCTTTAGAATACAGTGGCATTTTAATCATATTGATTACTTGTTGCCATTCACACATAGCTCCACATTTTGGCTGGGCTTTAAGACCTAGAGAGTGGTATCAGTCCTCTCATCTGACTCGCAGCAAGAAGGTGAATACAGTAAGCTTCATTCACAAAATGTCATCTATTGAATTCATACAGCTTTTCTCTAAGGAGACGAATTAACAGTCTTTTTTGGCCGGACTCAACAGTGGAGCCCAGTCACAGATGTCACTGACTGACTGACTAAACATATTTAAACGGTTCAGCCAAATGTTACTGACTGAATTGGAGCTTTCCCATTGGCCATTGCACTGCTCAGTGATTTAGCACAGTCAGTTTCACATCATGTGTAAAGCCTGCAGTGTTGCCAACACAGTGTGTCTGGAGTGGACCAAACCCAGGCCACCTCTCACAGAGGTCTCAGTTCGGTGCCCTGAGGCCACCTCTGTAGGTGTACTTCAAGTGCACTGTGAATACAGAGTGGTTCGCTTCACCTTTGGCCATTGTGTTTTAACCTTGGAGCAGCACAGTGGTGCAGCGATAAGCAGAAGGACGAGATTTTGGGTTCAATTCCTGGGACAGGGCCTCTCTAGGTGGAGTTTACCTGCTCTCCATATGCCTGCGTAGGTTCTCTCCTGTTTCTCAGACTTCAATCAAAAGACATCTACAATAGGTGGATTGGTGACTCAGTATTGCCTGTGGGTGTACCCTGCCCTAATCCCATGTCCACTGGGAATGGCTCCTGCCCCCCACAACCCTGCATGTACAATCTGTATAGATGATGGGTGGATGGATGTATTTTGGCCTTGCCATAGACAGATGACATGATATTACACTTGAAAAATATATAGACCAGGCATCTCAAACCGATTCCACAAAGGGCCGGTGTGGCTGCAGGTTTTAATTCCAACCAATCAAGAACACACAGTTTGACCAATCAACTGTCTGAAGACTGAGATCAGTTGATTAACTGAGTGAAGTCTGGTGTGCTGCTGCTTGTTTGGAACAAAAACCTGCAGCCACACTGGCCCTTTGTGGAATTCGTTTGAGATGCCTGATATAGACAGACCTATGGTGATCAGGAATGACAGCATCACCTGGAAATGACTGAACTGTGAACCTCAAAGAGATCAAGTGTCACACTTGTGCTGGCCCTAAGCTTATTCACAGCAGCAGGGAAAGTATTTCATCATAAGGACAAGTGGGAGATTTTTATGTTTAAAAAGATATTATTTTCCAATCAATGACACTGTGACACTAAAATCATGTCACTTTAAAGACATAATTATCCCCCTGACTGCAGGTATTGATTTGAAAATCACATGTTACTGGTTTATTTGCTCTTCTGACTCGCCTCAGAGCAAAACGCATTAACTGTTGTTGTTGTTGAAGTGCTGGCTCCAGAGCACCCACTCGGCACAGCGGTGGCTGAGCAGACATCCCCATCTAGTGGACCAGCACCCCAGATAATGATGTGAAGAAATGTTGCATAATCAATAGGCTTTAAATTGAGCCAGAAAACACTTTGGAGCTCCATTACAGTGTAATAAAAGTGAATGTGTTCCCCATCCCTGCAGGCTCAGGCTGGACTGGGCCATTTAAAATGTCAGTTTTATGACCACATCTGCTTATACCTGGTATTTCTTTGATTTATTCTCATTTTTTTATATTGGAAATGAAAGAAGGCAGATAACATGATCCATTCTGGGAAAATAAATTATATAGAGTTAGTAAATATTCTTAATTCTCATTTAATTAATTTAAGGTGGCAATCTGCAAAATATGTGATAATTCTACATAACTTTAAGGAAGGAGTCCTGTATTATACTCTCCACCTCCTCTACCAACACACTGTACTCTGCCTGACAAACACTGTGTCCCCTCCTGCCACTTTCCTTCAGGCATTTCATCATGTCTCTGTGCATCTCTGGCCTGGACGCAGTCGAGCCGAGCGTCTTCAGCTGCTCCACGGGATTGTCTGGAATATTTTGGATCTGTAAGGCTTTGAACACAGCAGGAGCAAATTTCCCATAGTGGGCGGTGGAACAAAGCACCACGGGGCACGAACCGTCCTGCAGCCTGTCAGCCACAACTTTAGCCACGGCGGTGTGTGTGTCCATGATGTAGCCCGTTTGTGCGTGAACGCTCCGGATGGCGCCCAGGCAGTGGTCTTCGGAGCACCAGCCGGCCACCACTTCCTGCTGTATCCTGCCAAGAAGAGGCTCAGGAACCTGAAAGTGCTGCTGTCCGTCTAAGCGTGTGAAGAGGTCCTTGACGAGGCGGCCGTCTCCGTCTGAGACGTGGTAGATAAACCTCTCCAGGTTGGAGGATTTCAGGATATCTATAGCTGGGGAGTGTGAGAGCATCAGTGGTCGCCCTCGGAGATCGTACTCACCTGTGGTGATAAAGTCTGTGATGATGCGGTTGTGGTTGGACGCACAGATGATTTTTCTTATCGGGATGCCCATTTGTTTGGCGTACACGGCTGACATGGCGTTTCCAAAGTTACCAGTGGGGATGCAAACATCAATGGGCTCCCCGAACTTGATAACACCATCCCTACACAGATCCAGATAGGCCGAGGAGTGGTAGACCACCTGCAAGAGGAGGAAAGTTAATAAAACTGTTAGGTGTTGCAAAATAAAAGAGCACTGGTGCCTGACCAAAAGTTCATCCTCGGACATAACTTTTACAGTGGAACTGCAGTGGAACAAGCTGCATTTCATTTATCAGATAAAGAAAAATGAACCACAACAGATGGAAGAAAATAATAATAAGTTCCTCCAGCTGACTGACACAGGATCAGCATCACTTAGTGTCAGGAAACAGGAAACGTGACACAAAAAACACTGGATTCCAGATCACAGGATAATAAGCTCAATGCAACACAAACAGTCTTTTAGAATCCTTCAGTCCATTATTGTTGTCCATTCGTCAACAGCATTCTGCCAGCTGCCACATCTGCATGTTAGATGTTTTTTTTTTTGCTTTGTTTCTAGCCCAGAACTTTTCACATTCACATTGTGATAATGTGTCGAAACTGCAGGTAAATTAAAACTGAATAACATTTAATTGATCAGTTTTTGTGGGTTATTTCTATTCTTGTCTATGGCCCAAGACAGAATGATATAATTACATTTTTTTCAAATCCAACTAGGTTTCATATTCTTCTTTCTTCTGCAGCTATTTCCCTCATTTCCAAATTTCTGCTGTTATGGACTGTTGGGAAATCTGCATGCTACTCATGGATCATGAGCCCACCTGTGGCAGAAGCCGTGCCCAGTTGATGGAGTTGGCAGTGCTGAGGACCGTGCCGTACTCCACAGCGAGGTGACCCGTCAGCCCGGACTCTCCAAACATCCTCTTGATGGTTCTCTGACAGAAGTCGAAGTCTGACAGGACGCTGACGGCCTTGACGTTGCCCTCTTTGTAGCTGGTCATTTGGAACTTCTGAATTTCACTCACCCCTTCCTCTGGGAAAAACACCAGCACGCCCGTCCTGTGTCTGTCAGTCCCACTGAGAGTGCTGAAGCCACTGAGCACTGCGCTGCCGGTGTCTCCAGATGTGGCCACCAGGATGAGGTAGTTGCACATGGCTGGGAGGCAGTAGGCAAAGAGCTGGGGCATCAGCTGCAAGGCCAGGTCTTTAAAGGAGGCGGTGGGGCCATGAAAAAGCTCCTGAACATACTGGTTGTGGTGGAGATGTTTTACAGGGGCAACTGCCTCACTAGAAAAGTTTGAACCATAGGCCTTGAACACCATAGTTCTGAGATCTAAAGCACAGACATCCAGCGGGTGGATACACTTTTCAAGTAAAACTAATGCTCGCTCTGGGTATGACATGTCAGTCAGTCTCAGCCACTCACGAGCACTGATCTTTGGGAAGCCATTTTTGGGAACATAGAGGCCTCCGTCTGTGGCCAGACCCTCCACAACCACATCACTGAAGGATGTGTTGTGACTGGATGACCCTGCGGTTTCACACCTGGTTGACACGAAGGTTTCTGCAGCATAACTTTGATATCTCTCCACAGCTTTCAACACCTTCTCTGTTACTTCCTCCACTGTGTCTCCTGTTCCACACAGCACACGCACGTCAAGCCATTTCTCATAAAACTGCTTCCTGTACTGCAGAATGTCTCTCATGGATATCCCTGCCTCCTGGCCCACAATCCTGTTCACCTTCATCCTGGTGAGTCTCTGTATAATATCCTCGGTGTCCACATCCAGGTAGACGACCAGCCCGGTCGCTCTGACGTGCTGCATCGCCTCAGCATGAAGAGGGTTGGAGCCTGTCAGGGAAATAACACACCCAGAAGCAGAGAAGTTACACAGAGCAAGACCTTCCTCCTCAAGGAAACGCTCCCCGCCAACTGATGCCAGTTTAGCAGCAACAGGCATCTTCCATGTTGTCTCCAAGACATCATCATCAACATCAATGACAGGCAGTCCCAGTCTGTGGGCCACTATCCTCCCCACTGTGGTCTTCCCTGCTCCAGGAGGGCCCATGAGCAGGATGTTCCTGCCACCCAGTGGCATGGCTCCGGTGGAAAACCATGATGTTGATGTTGACAAGTGACTCAGGTAACACCTCACAGCTCTCAGTGAAAGCCGACTCGCATTCAGTAAACCCATTTAGAGTCTTATGGCACAGCCCTGTCTTCTGTAAAGAGAATAACAAAGTTACAGGGGGATCGATACATGTCCAATCAGTACCATTTAAACGTGGCCACCATGTATTGTAAAGAAGTCGCAAGCGTAACTGCTGCAACTTCAGTCGCATTCTGCAGGCAGGACACGTGAACAAATAACCTGTCACCATACGTTTAATTGAGCTTTACACTCACGTGAAAACGAGCCTTTCCTTAATTCACCCGATTATTAATATTTTAGTAAGTCCGTGTTAAACTCATGGCTGCTTCTCACAGTAAAAAAAACCCCAATACATGTCAGTCAGAAGGACCACAAACAACTACGGCCAGCCAGAAGGGACAAAATTGATGTCATTCAAGGGACGTGTGGTGGGTAGCGAGAGAAACGCCACGTCTCGTCGCCAGGAATAAAAATAACTACACGTATCTAGTGTTTTATTCATTTTTGGATCGATCAAAAGAAATAAATATTTAAACACATTTTCAAACAAACCACAGCGAGTACAGTACGGGTGACCCAATGCTGCGTTCAGGTACGCAGTACAACCTCGTAATTTAGTCTACTTAAATACTTAAGCACATCTCGAAGCATATTCATTAAAAAATTTAAGACCACCAACAAAATATCTAATCTATATAACAAATGTATGACATGGCAGAATAAAATAAACTAATTTGGAGTCGAAGAGATAACGTGATACCGGTGGTATAAAATAATGAAAGTACATAAAAATGGGTGACTCGAAAAATGCGGCCTCAACTCAATTTCATCTTAAGAGTTGCCTAGCAACTCGCCAGCGGCACGTTGTCATAAAAAAATATAAATCTGTCCCCAAAGCTGTCAAGCTTAATGTTAGCTCAGTGAAGTTAGTTCACAGTGTCAACAGTCTTTTTGAATATTTAATTCTGGGTCAGCTCCAACATGTTTGACGGTGTGCACCCACTGGAGAGCGTCTACAACCATCTACCTAAGGAAGTGGTTCATCCTGAAAAGCCTCCGAGGTGTGTCTGAAGCTGTGGTTTGACTAAATGACTTTGGATACGCTGTGATGCTAGTTAGCTGCACCACATGCTAGTTGGCTGCACCATGCTATATGGTTAAAGCTGCTGAAATAAGAAAGAAAATGTATCAGACATACCTGTTCGATGTTTAAACAGTCCCCTGTGGTAAGAGATACAAAGGGCACGGGGCTAAAAGAGTGTGCAAAGAGTATGATTTTCTGTTTTTATTTTTTTTATAAATGGTTTTAAAATAAAATGATCATACTGTTCTGCCGCCTCTGAAGATATATCTCCAAGTTTCGACCGACGGTTTCTCTTGAGAGTAAGTCAAACAAGGATCCGATGAGAACAATGGGACCAGCAAAAGTAAAATTGCCATCCCCAGACAAATACCTCAAGAAGCATGCAAAAGAGCCCAAACTGCCTGAAAGTGAGTGCTGTTCTACTGAGATTATGACTGGTAGTGGGTGTACGTTTCAGCAATAATTGTCCGATATGATCAATTAAAATTTTTACCCTCATTTTTATGTTTTCACAGAACCATGGTGCTCAACAGAGGGTCCTCACATCGACACTGTGAAGACAGCTGATCCAGTTGATCCAGCTGATTTAGCTGATCCAGCTGATCCAGCTGTTCCTGCGAGCACAGATGACCCACCTATGATCACTCATACTAAAGGAGACCTTATAGAGAAAACTACCCTGGCTCCAAAGAAGCCACAGCCAACCTTTGTGGACACCAACAAGGGTCACAGGCAACCCCTTGAAAATTCAGGACTTGTTCCCAAATACATCAAGAAAAAGGTAAGAAAGGTTTGAAACCTATATTTTAAAATTCATTGCCTTGAATTCCAGGGGACGATAATAAGTAGTACATACTGGGAATGAACTCCTCTATAAATCATCTATTGTTGTCACCAAACTTCATATTCCAATAGGCCTACTGAGAACATATTATTAAAAGCTGCCAGTTTCTGTCTGCAGGATTACGGACAAGTGCCCAAGTACATTCTGCAGCGCTATGAAATAGCACAGAGGTTTCAGGAGGAGTATGACAAGTATGTGAAAGAAAAGGAACAGGAAGCCAACACACAGCTGTCTGACGAGGAGCATCAAGTCCTCCTGAAGGTAGCTGAACACATGGCTCCATGGTGGCAGCTCTGTCCCTGCATGCTGTTTAGAATATAAAGGCCTTGAAGCCTGATATATGGATGATCAAGCTTGGCTTAATTGAGACAATGTCTGGCTTCCCTCTCTTGGTCCATTATTCAGGGCCTGAAGAAGACATGGGATGATCTGCACCATGAGTACCAGGGCCTCCCCCTCATCATTGACACCATGAGAGCCAAAAACTACAAACACTGGCTTGAAGGAGCAATGAAGCAGCTGGAGCAGGACATCAACCTCTTTGAGAGGTTCAAAACAATCGAGATAGCCGATGACTAGGTTATAAAGAGACTACTGGCAATTTCTTTTCACGAATAATAAAATGTAAGCATCATTTTGTCTGAATAAAACTCCCAGCATAGGAACTGAACTAAATATTTGTTGTTAATTTGTTTCATTCTCCCTCAGTGGCTTGTGATGCAGCCACATGCCAACATAGCATCACATGAAACTGATTATCCCTGTAATTCTCTGTGACTAAAACAACGCTGTCCTTTTACGCAAATGACTCAAGCATGACCCCACAGGCCTTGTGGCTGACCAGGACTTATTTGCACCAGTTTCTGTTTTTCCCCCTCATCTTTTATTTTGAATGGTCACTTGGAGAGACGGCAACATAACGGTAAGAAATGCTTTGACCTTAACAGATTAGAAATGTTGCACAGCAGGGGGTGTTGATCTGCAGACTGAGCATGCAATGAATGAATCATGTTTCAACTGGCCTGAACTCCGTGTAGTTTTTATTCTGCACCTTCTCAGAGGACGATGGAAAAGCCTCCTTAGTGGTGCATTCATTTTTCTGGTTATTCCACTGAAGGGCACTGATACATGTCTTACCCCAGTCCTTTATCCTTGTAACAACCAGCACTTTCACATCAACACTACTGCAGATGGACAACACAGTGAAGAAAAGAGGGATCGTGGTACGTTCAACATGAAGCCTAGCTTGTAAAAAATATCTTGTGTTATATTGAGAAGGTAAGATCATGACTTTATATTCTGTGCCACAGTCCATGATCAAGAGAAACTTACTATTTTGCCATCATTTGTGCAGCTGATGTAGAAAGAAAGAGAGATAACATTTGATCTCTCTGATCTCTTTGTTGCCCTGATGTTAGGATGTCTCCTAATGTTTCCGGTTTTCAAGGATTGCTTGTAGTAAACATGTATATTTTTCAATTTGCACGTAGAAGTTCACAAGCCTCTTAAACAGAACATAGTGAAAAGACTTTGCTGTTACCTGTCAAATATGACATAACACATCTGTGCCTAACTGTGAGTTGTGTGTCCCAGATAAAAGATGACTGGCCTGGTTACAGTCTGGACCTGTTCACCTACCCTGAACACTACCATGAGGATATAGAGAGTGTTTACATTCCACATGGGGTCATCATGAACAGGTAAAAACACACACAGCAGAGTGAGCGCTTTATTGCGTTATTTTCTGGTCATTTGTTTTTGTCCCGATGTGATTGTCTCCTGCAGGACGGAGCGTCTGGCGCGCTACATCATGGACGACTTTGGGGACAACAACATCATGGTGCTGTGCGTCCTGAAGGGAGGCTACAAGTTCTGTGCAGATCTGGTGGAGTTCATCAAAATTCTTGGCCGCAACACCAACAACTACCTGGAGACACGGGTGGAGTTCATTCGTCTGAAGAGCTACCTAGTAGGTGAACTGTATCATACATGAAAACACCTCAGCTACATAAGGCTCCTCAAGTAAGTGTCTGAGTTTTGCACATCAGACATCAAGCAGCTGACCTCCAACGATACACGACTCAGCACATCCACATTTATTGTAAAAGCACCTGTTGCAAGTATTTAAGTCAGTGATCCCAATCTCCATTGTCCCCATGCAGGGGTCTTTGCAATTCATCCCCCGTCTTTATCCAAACATTTTGCAAACATTTCCAATATATATATATAAAAGACACTGTGCAATTAATCAATTAAAAACTAATCAATTTAAGACAATTAAATGAATCAAAAAATGGATTATTTGTTTACTTTATTTCTTGAGCTAAAATGCAATTATTGGTTCCAGCTTCTCAAATGTAAAGATTTTCTCTACTTTTCTAAATATTGCTTGACATCAATATTTTGATCATTTTTAGATAAAAGAAATCATTAATCAATATAATGAAATAATCCTTAGTTACTGCCATAAAACAATGCATCAAAGACACTTACACATCCCTTTTGAAAATTAGGGGTGTAGCTGACTTTCAGCTTGGCCACCAGATGTCCCTCTTGTTTCTTTTTCTTGAGGAGACTCAGGCAGGACACCTCAAGGACGGTCGACTGTGGAGGAACTGCAGAGCTCAGATCATGACACCAGCTCAGTAACTGACCCAGTCTAACACCTGGAATCTATAAACTGAGGAATGAACTTTGGGAATCCTACAACGTTTAATGTTTACAATGGCGTCACTTTGTGATTGTCACCTCCGTCACTTGATAGACAAAGTGATGTATTTTGGCACAGAGTAAATCCATCTGATTTATATTACCCTGCATGTGGCCACAGTCCTGCTGCTCTCACATTTAGAGGCAAGAGTCATTATATTATTTTCAGAATTGGCTCTTACTGAGGTTGAAGCACCTACAAAGTGATGTCATAATAATATCACATTTTTTATTTAAAGGCAAGTAGCCTCAGATTTCACTTCCCAAATGTCCAAGGTGAACTTGTTGTTGACAGGGCTACATGAGAGTTGTTCAATACAACTTTATTTATCTGTGTAAGGGCAGATTGATGCAGCAGCTCACCAGCCATATCAATAAAAACAAACACACAAGTGAATAAAGATATTGAAAAAAACATGCACACACACATCAGTAACAACTAGAACAAACATAAATCATCATTATTACATCAACAAACAACATAGCAGCGAGCAGCAGTCGTCATTACCACACTGGACGACAGTGTAGTACTGATGACACAGTCAGTCTCACAGGTCATGATGGAGTCATGTGACCCGCCCCCAGGGCTGGGACCTCATCCATGTCACTGTTCCTCTTACCCAAGTGATGCATCTGTAGCCAACTGAACTCCACTTCAAAGCTGTCGCTCTTCAAAGCTTTGCCTCCTGCGGGGACAGACTGGGCCTGGCTCTGGTTAAGTTAAGGATAATATTTTACATTCAATGACAGTGCAAAATAAGTCTCCCTTTGTGAATTTGTCTTGTATTAATGCTGCAAATAGTTCTGTCATGAATGTCCTACAGTAAATCCAAGTTATGGAGAAACCCTAGAGTCAGATTCAACCTGTTCTTAAGAAAACATCAAACACCATTTGTCAACAAGCTTCTGAATCTGACAGAGCTTCTTTTGTAACCCACTGTGGTTGAAAAGCAACTGTGCATTAAAAAAGTACACATTATACAATGTCTCTATATGATTGAATTGAAAATAATTGCATAGTAAAATACATGTTTACATGTTGTCTTCTTCTCCCCAGAATGACCACTCAACAGAGGACCTGCACATCATAGGAAGCAGGGATCTGTCTATTCTGCGTGGAAAGGTAAGTGTGGAAAGTTTGTCTTTTATCTTACATGGTAGTGTTCATTTATTATCAGGTTTAGTGAGGAGAAACTACCTTGTCCTCAAGAGGGAGCTGTCAGTCAAACTGACAGGAGGCGAACACAATAAGCTTGTCTGAGTTTGTATATAAGGATACATTGAGTGTATAACGAGTACAAACACAAACAATTACATGTTTGTGTGAAAATATGCAAATCTGACACAAATATGTTTTTACTCTCCCAAACTCGCCCTCAGACCAGAACACACCCCTAAACTTCAACTCTTGCAGCTTTCCCTTCACAATCACCGTCTTTGTGCACATTTCATGAGTGTCACTTTGTTAAAGTGGTTTGCCCTTCACCAGCACGGCCATGAATCAGACACTTGAGGCAAACGAATGTTCCCAGCAGGCAGATTTACTGACTGTTCATCCCTGTTGAGCTCCGGCTGGGAGGACTGGGGAGTCTGCAGAGGACACAGGCTGCGGCATCATGAGGAATTATCCCTCTCACTACATTATTCTCTGAGATAGGCATGGGACAGAGACTTCACTTACTCAGCTAATATGCCCACACGCGTTTACTTAAACAAAAAAAAAGGCTGATGTTGAATTGTCTTAACTGAGCTGTCAGTTTGCGCTGTTAGCCAAGATGCATTTTCACTGTGGGTAAAAAGGTCAGAGTGAAAAAAAACACCAAGACTGACAGGCACCTTGCACATGAATCACTCCTCTTGGCCTGCATCATTCAACGCTCTTGTTACAGTCTCTCAGTTGAAATATCAAACCTCCCACAAAGTCTCATATATTATAAAAAAAACAAATTATTACTCATCAGTCTTCGTAAGCCTGATCCAGAGCTGTTGTTGAGTCACAGCTGGTATTGCAGTATTGATACATCCATTAAAATCTATCAATCTGCATCATAATTATAGCAACATAATGACAGCACAGAGAAAGTCAATGTGAAGTTGAATACTGAGGTGGCATGCAGGCCCTCTGCTTTCCCAAGGGTTATAATGGTAACCCGAGGAGTTAAGTTTCAAGTCGGCACAGTCATAAATTTAAAATGGTGAGTGAACTGAAAAGGATTTGGAGCCACTGGAGCCTCAGTGACAGCTCCCAGTTTAGAAAAGAAAGCTACAGTACGACTTCATATTCTCAAAGAAATGACAGTTTGTTGTTGTCGTTTATTAAATGACAGCTCATCACAGTACAGTATTCACATCCACATCCTCCTGATAATGAACTGTAACTTTGATTTTTGTTTAGTGACCTTTACACCAGACTCAACTGTACTTTTGCTTCATGTCTATAAGCATCTTTTTAGTATGGTAGCACCCTGAACTGAGATGGGAAACAATGTTAAATATCGGCATGTTAGCATTGTCTTTGTGAGCATGTGAGCCTGTAATTACTTTGAATCTGCCTGACAGAGCTGTAAATCCATCGGCTCAATCGCACCAGAGCAAACAAACTTGGTGTGAAAACGCCCTCAGCCTCAACTCTCTCAACACCATCATAGCTCCATGACAGACTAATAAAAGTTTTTTCAGGATTGATGATAGAGCCACAAAAATCACATGAATCCCATATTTCCATGATCCTGGGAGAACTCTAAAATCCCAAACAATGATGCTTTACAGATTCAAGTAATTTCCAGTGGACATTTGCTGTCCAGCTGGCTGAAAGACATGTTTACAGTTTGTAGCATGCAGTAAGACAGGTTAGTTATCTTTTCCTCTGTCTGCTCTCCTGGAGTGTTATGTAACAGCGTACAGGTGTAGACCGGGAGCATTGGCCGGGTGCCTGCATTCTCTCCGATCGCTCTCTCCAAACCATAGATACTCTGCACCGGCCTCACAAAGAGCCCCACACACGCAGCCAACAGGAACAAGGAGCCACTTGAAACCGTGCAGCAGGGAAAGTGTGCAACACCCGGATACTTAGAAATGACTTTCGCTCACTGTAGACACAGATGTTCATTACTGCGGAGGACAGAATGAGTTGTCTGTGTTTTTGTTAAGGCATTGAAGATAATGCCAACACTGTTGCTATAGATACCATCTCTAAGAAATGTAAATTTCACAGAAACAACCCGGCCTTTATTTTCACTCCGCCTGATCAGTGTTAAAATTCAAAGGTGATGTTTTACTAATGTGCTTTTCTGTTCTTGTTTTTTTCCACATGTTACCAAGTGTGTGCTCATTGTTGAGGTAGGTGTCAAGTGCAAATGACCTCCCTCCAATCTGCTCTGACTTGCAGTGTAGTTTTTTTTTTAACCTGAATTAATTATGTCAAGCATGTCCTTCAAATTTCAACCTTGTTTGATGCCATTGACGTGTTTTGTTTGAACTTCTTTTAGTTTTTTTTAAGTAATCAAGAAGCCATTGTGTTTGTAAGGATCACGTCTCTTTGTCTTCTGGTCTACAAATAGACAAAAAGACCGAAGCATTTTCTCTTGGGGTCATGTTTCAGCTGTTAAAGTTGAACATGTAAGCACAGTGTTACAAGCAGTGTTTACTCAAAGAGCATGTTGTCAAATCCTCAAATGAAAAATCATGCCAGTGTTTACTTTAATAATTAAAGAACTGTTCCAGGAATGAACAAATAACTCATGTCATGGAGAATGTTCAGTGTTACGTGATATAAAAAAGTGGATATTTACTCTATTTATAGAAAAGCAACACTGGACACAAAACAAAAAATATCCAGCAATGCAGCAAGGAGAGCATTTAATCCAAAACTTTGTAAAAGATCTGAATATCTCAGTGTCATTTTCCTCCTCTTTGAAAGCACTGAAAACATCCCACGTCCCTCCCTCTTCATCTCTCCCTTTCCTTTGCTCTTCCCTTCCCTAAGGCCATAGTTGACACAGGAAAGACCATGAAGGCTCTTCTGAAGCATGTGGAGACCTTTGAACCCAAGATGGTCAAGGTCGCAGGGTGAGCCAGTGATTCAATCATCTGTGTTTTTCCCCACCAGTGGAAATGCCAAGCATGTGACGAACTCTAGCAGAAGATATCACTGGTCCGCAGTCACTATCTTGTGTCCGTGGGCAGTTTCCATGCACCCCTGAAATCACAGACATGAGATAAACATCTTTCCTCACACACGGCCTGTGCTGAAAGTTATTTCCTCTTTAACTGTGGATGTAACACAGTGTAAGTGTAAGCATATGTTAAGTGCCATCTTTGGATTTTGGTGGGTATGTGTTTAGAATTAAGATAAATAGAAACATACTTTCTAAATAATCCTAGAGATAAGGGTTTATTCTCCATCATCCTGTGCTGCAACTCTTCAAAATGAACCCTTCATTGAACATTTGTTTGTGTTTCAGTCTGCTGGTGAAGAGAGTCCCAAACATGGCTGAGTGTCTGACAGACTGTAAGTACTCCTGACTTTAATTCATTTTAAAGCGTAATTGTTTTTCACTGGACTGTAATTGATGCGTCAGTAACAGTGAATCATCTTTGTTTCTGTGATATGACACGAAGCTCAAGTGATTTCTTAGCAGCACATTTGTTTTGTTTTGTTTTTCATTATTAAAGGAGCTATTTGTGAGTTTTGCTGTGGCTATATAGATGGCATTAGCAATAATAGCTGTGTACTGATCAATCTGAGAAATTAATGTGGTATGTATCAATATAAATTTCCACCATTCTAACTGCTACAGCTTCAGCATTGCTAAAGCAACCATCTACACTGTATCTATTTGAGCTTAACTTTGTATTGAATTCAGCAGTTTATGTTACTTATTCTGTGTTTGCTCTGACAGATGTTGGATTTGAAATCCCCAACCGCTTTGTGGTCGGTTATGCCCTGGACTACAACGAATACTTCCGTGACCTGAATGTAAGTGAGTGAGACTGTGGACACTGCTGCACACCCCATATGACCTTTTGAATAGCTAAGAGAAAGGGATGAAAGAGACAGGAGGGTAGAGTAAACACAGCAAATCAAAGAGACGCACTCCTCTGCCCTGAAACCTAAACTCACCCAGTAGGTATCCTCCCTGCCTGAGGAGATTTTACATGTAGGAAAAGCAGCTCTAATCTGTGCAGGTGGTTTCTGTGAGTGTGTGAAGCGGGGAATGGGTGTGTACCCAAAACACCATCATACAGAGCTGTACTCAGTGTTGTGTCGGCTCTGTAAAGAACTTTTCCCCATCAACATCAACTTAATAATAACCAAGTAACTGACAATAGACAGTTTATTATTTTACCTCATGCAGTGTGTCATAGTGGAAGACAACTCATCTTGGCACCCAGGATGTTACATGAAGCCTCCAGGCAGAACTAGCACATCAGTATTTTTAGCTGCGTTATGAGCATGGCTCTGTGGGTGCCACTGCTTTGGTCAAGACTGAAATGTCTCATGACCTCTTGTATGGATGGACATGACATTTTGTGAAGACATTCATAGTCTCCTGATGATGAAACCTATTGACAAGAAATGTGTGTCTCTTTGCATCAAGTCTTCATTTTGATTTATCATTTGGCCAATTTTTTATTTGCCTAATACCCTGCACAAAGACCAACTACTGACAGCCCCATCAGCTCCAGCTGTACTTAGCATTTACAGATAATTAGCAAACGTTGTGTGCTAACATGGTAAATTAGTATTAAATCTGTTATGGCAGTTAACCATCAGAATGTTAGCATTATCATTGTCGGCATGTTAGCATGCATATGTTAGCATTCAGCTGAAAGCACTTGGTATGGTCTCACTCAGACTGCAGCATGAATGTAGATTCTCTCAGTCCACATCACTCATGATGCCACGGTGGTTGGTTGTCGGTCGACATTCCCAGAAGTCGCTCTCCAGCCCTTATCATCTGATCACTTTTGCACATTGATTATGTAGTGGAAAAAAAACTGCAACCCAACCTATGACTGTCATAAGTTGAAGGTGTAGTCAGCATTTCTAACATTTTTTTCAGCTGAGTCACTTTAGGAATTGTAGGCATCTACCACAGTGAGTAAATGATGTCCAGCATAAACAACACAAAAGCTATGACTATCAACTATCATTTTTTTTGTCATTTTTTTCACGATGCAAAAAAAAAAAAATTAAAAATCATACTCTTTTTTTCATCTGGAGAACATGTCTGACTTCTCTTTTGGTTATTTTTCTTCTGACCGCTTCACTGGTCCTTTAAACAGTCGTACTCCTCTACAAGCTTTGGGTCAAGAGTGCAACCTTTCCTCTGCTTTTCCTTGTCGCACCCCTTTATTTCAAGCCATATTTCTATCAGTCTGAAAGTAGTGAGTGCAAACCCATGTGAACTCGGTCATTTTTACATCTGCGGAGACTTGACCTCAGATTTACCTCTGACTCATGTGAAACACTAAGCCTACACTGACTCCCATAGCTGTGTGTGCATGTGTGTATTCATGTGGGTGTGTATGCTGCACGGACTATATGTACTGTATGATTGTGTATGTCTCCTGTGCCTGTTTGAGGGGGGTGGTATTCATTAGGAGAGTTTGAAGGAGGATGACCTGTGGAATGTAGAGGTTAGGATCTCATTATCAGGCAGAGTTAAAGCTTCCCCTCTTATCGCTCCTCATTCTACACAAGAAATATGAGTTGAACCCCTGGTACACCCAAAGTTAGATTAATGGAGTGTCATATCTTTGTAGATTACTTTCTGTGCTTTCATATTATTGCAAACTTCATATTTCCATACTCTAGCTATATAGCATCTTAAAGCTCTCAGAACATGTTGAGATTTCCCACAAGACAGGGTGACCTTAAACACATATTTTGCCATCATCACATGCAATAGTTTTAGAGGAGATTGATAGATGATATAGATTTGCCGTTGGATAACACAAGCTAATATTTCTTTCTCTTACCTCCTTTTCTTTCAGCATATCTGTGTTATCAGCAAGACTGGGAAGATGAAGTACAAAGTGTGAGAGGAATTAAAACCATAATTTATGTCCGGTTTTACATGAGCAGACAGACCAGTCTGTGTGCCCTCTTCAGCAGCAAGCAAAGGTTCACTCTGATATGTCTTTACTCTATTTGTATGTTTGGAAGTGCTAAAAGTGAGGGAACATTTTGTATCTTCAAGCAGTCAATCCAAATATCTGGAAGGACTTTCCAAATTGTCCTCCAAAGTAAAAAAATTACACTATGTACTTATTTGATGGGGTCTTCTGTCATTATTCTTTTCGTACATTGGTGAAATGCAACACAAACAAAGAAAAGTGATAAATGAGAGAAAGAAGTGCTGCTCACCATGAGAGGACGTTGGTGACAGATGGAGAGAGCTTATGGACGCTGGCATCCTCGTGCCCGGATGACGCCCACTCTGACTCATGGAAAACACACAGTGGGTGCAGCAGGCTGGCCGAGACAGAGTCTCCACACCACGCTGACTGTATCTGTTTGTTTTCAACTGTAACCAGGCCTCACCGAGCAAATGAATATGTTCAAACCACCGTTTCTTATGTGTGTTATGTGTTGAAATCCAATCTCATAGTTTGTACAACATTCAGTCACTAGATGACACATACAAGAAATGATTATGATTTATTCTCGATAGATAAAGTATATATCTTCTCAAAACGTTATTGATCAAGCTCTTCCAAACATAACTGTGAAAATTAACCTTTGCAATAGGAATAAAAAGGGGAATGTGTCTGGAAACAGAATGATTCCAACTTTATGGGTAACTGTGTATATACTTAGGTCTGTATTATATTTAAACTATTGAACAAGTCACTTCAGCTAAAGCATGTCCAGACTTAAAGGCCCCCCATGTGGATGTAGTAGACCATGTCCTTTTGTGAAAACCATATCAGACAAATCCTAATTCCAATCTGAGTATGTCTTACGTCTGGAGGGACTTCTGAAATGTCAAATTTATTTTAAAGCCAGTATTTCTTTCATCAAACACTCCTCAAATCTTATTGAGAGAGAGAGAGAGAAAAAAAAGTTCATTCCACTGAATTGCAGATAAACAAACACTCGGGCTGTTGTGTTTTTACAAGGTTTATAGTGCTGCAATTAAACTTGGAGCCCTTGATCTCAGGGGGAGAGAGCTCAGCGTAACGGCTAGAAATCAAAATACCTGCACACTCAGTGCTCCCAGCTACAAACATACATGTGAGACACACACTCACTGAGGTATTTTCTATGTTCTGTTGCCATTGTTGGGGTGACTAACAGAGTCAATTGTGCGTGTCGACGGACAGACAGACCAGAACATACTTCACTTCACACAGCGTGCACTTGGGGAGTGTTATCATGTGGCTACGCACTCTTTAGTCTTAATCACCTGAAACTCCAAACAGCCATGACATCACATAACAGGCTTTCATGTACACAATGAATTGATGAATTTAGGTGATTTGTAATTACCACGGGACGTGACATCTCTAAAATATGGTAGAATAATTAGGGTCTCATGTGTTTACTCTAGGTAGAAGTATTTGTCACTTAACCACCCACCCCCCCACCCTCCACCCACCCCTTCATTCCAAAGACCACCAAGATCCACAGAGATTATAGGCTTTGTTAAAGATCATATATTATCACCATTGTTGTTCCAGACATTTTTGTGTGATGCAAAATCAAGCTATGACTGTGTGTGTGTATGTGGCTTTTTTCTCCTCACTTTTAACAAACACTTTTTTTTTTAGCCAGAAGTAATGGTCCAGCTCCAGCCCTGCAAGTTAAATGACCTGATAAATGAGTTGCTCTGGATAATGCGACTGACTGCAAACAAAAGAGAGATCTGGAAAGGTTGGATCGCCAAGTTTCCATGTTGTGCTTTCAAAATGCTCTCAGGTTTCACATCTGTGGTGGTAAACAACACCTTCACTAATACATCCAGAGGAGCTGTGAGAGTAGTTAGGGTTTATCACTTGCCCTTGACCCCTTAGGTGCGGAGGAGCGAGATAAGAAAGACAAAAAGATGGCCAACAAATTACACAGCTATTCGCTTGTGGGCTATCCGCACATCTCAAGCCACAAAGACCCCCATTGTACCTTCGGCTGCAGCCCCAATGTGTCTTTATCACAAGAAATCAGCACTTGGCAGTAGTGGTTAACTTATCCCAGCACTAATGCCCCCCACACTGCCCTGAGAACCTGGAGTCCATTGTCTTTCACCTTGATGTTGGGTTTGTTGAAAGCAAGAGGGGACAAAAAGCCTTGCAGGTTTCACATGCTGCGGCTTTGTGGAGCCCTGTCAGGGGAACAGAGGATGGGGCCGACCGCGGAAAGTAGGCTACAGGTAAACTGCGCTCAGTACAAAAGGAACAAAACGGGAATTGTACATCTGAATGGCCACACATCTATGCATTTGACATATGAAGCCTGTGGTTAGAGACAGAGCTGCAGAGTGTCACATCACCAGCTCAACAGACAGGGCGTTACTTACTCCCAAAACATAAATACCTTCAAGGAAGATGTAGACATTTTGGGAAATATTGTGCACTGTCTGAAATGAGAGAACTGATACCACTCTCACACACGGTAAATGTGTTGGAGCTTAGTTTAGCTTGGCCGCAAGGACTGGAAAGTATAAAATAATTAGCCCGGGCTGAAAGGTAAAATACTCAGCCTGCAGTCGTTTTAATACTTCTACTACATGATTTAGGCCTGTTTGGTCTGAATGTAGCCACCACTAAAAGATCACAGTCTTCATTCCCACTTTGGTACTTAATGAATACCGCTTCACTGACGCATCATGGTTCACAAATAGAAAGAACATCCTCTGCAGCGTTCATTGTGTTCCAATTAGGGACTGGCTGGCCAGAGGGCTTGATAGATTGACTGCTGCTGGGTTTCATCCAGTCATCAAACTCAGCGCCAGATCCACTTACACAACCTGGAGTGGGGAGTGATCTTCATCCTCTTAAACTCTCAAACTCAACTACAGCTTAAACAAATCCTTAATGAATGAAATCATATATGTTGAGTGTGACAGACGTGGCCTGGCCTGATAAGTGTTTGTGCATGTGGAAGTGCTGCAAACGGGTTTAACAAAGTTTGCATGCTGCTGCAGAGTCATTTGCACCTGTCCTAATCCTAACGCTGCTGGGCTTTGAACTTGGGCTTCATGTGATGCCCTAATCCAGCCAAACATTTTGCTGCCACAAGAGAGCTTGTAATCTCTCTTCTGCTAAATGTTTGAGTCACTCTGATTCTGCAGCTTCAGATTTGGTATAAAGTAGTTACCAGTGAGTGTTCATACAAGTGCTTTCATAAAACTTGGAACAGAAATCAGTTAAAAATAGGCAAGAACAAGTTAGTTTCATGAGAGAATCGTGCTAGACAAAGCAAAACAACAACACATTAAACCGCACTATAGACAAACGTACTATAATTACAGCTGACTGACTACAACCCCTGAATGATCTTTGTTCACTATTCATTGATCTCCTCTGTCCTCACTTTGCCATTCATAAAAACAACACAGTGCACACAGCATGCATGCCTCAAGCTCCAACAGTGCTGTGCACACAGGAGAGTGTACTGATATAGTGGGCCAAGTGCTTATTTTGGGAAAGTGCCATGAAAACAAGAACTAGTTAAACTTTTTTATAGTTTTCTTGTGAATTTTTACACACATGTGTAATCATAGAGATAGAGAGATTGTTTGTGTGGGAAAACTTGTTCTCACTGCTGAGTGCCGTCTCTGATGCACAATAACATTTTATGTCAAATCAATACAATCCTCTTTGTGCATTTATAGTGTGATATGGGTTTCATAAACAAGTTGCATTAAATGAACAATATGGACCTCATGTTTACTATCTCATAATCCAAGAGTCCCACTTACATCAGTGTAAGTTGTCCATTGTCTGAATGAGGGTGCACCAGATCTTTAGACAATAGCTCTTCTCTGAAACCAGGGAAACCTCACAACAGTATGGGTCAAAAGAGTCCTATTGTCCTATCCTCTATTGTGCCGCTGGAGTAGCCTGCAAACAGAACAC
This sequence comes from Caranx ignobilis, assembly GCA_021432705.1. Lineage (NCBI taxonomy): Eukaryota > Metazoa > Chordata > Actinopteri > Carangiformes > Carangidae > Caranx > Caranx ignobilis. Next base: position 5,836,443 of record MU269986.1, read on the forward strand.
TGTCAGCCTTTGTCTTTGTCCAGATCAGCTGTGCAGTGCTTTTTTTCAAGCTCTTTGGAGTCCCATGTGGCCGCCATGCCCTACATGTCACCATAATAAAGTTAAGGACACTGCTGTTACAGTTGATAATGGATGGGCAAATATGTTTCACCAGTTGAACGTTAGGAAATTGGAGAGCTCAGCATATGTGTGGGTCTCAAGGCCTTTTCCTGCTGTTTACAATGATGTCTCTGTGATTGTATTTGCTCACTTTAAAAGGTCTGAAAGGACAAACGTCAGAGTGTGGCAATAAAGTGTTTACAAGATAATGGATAGCTGTTTATTTAATTGTACTGTGTGAATGCATAGAAGACATTCTATGGATATTGATCATGCTCCATAGTGATGGAATAAGTAATCAGCCTGATTATTTAAAGGTAGGAACACCACTACAAATATATATTATGGTATAGTAGAATCAACACTGAATCTTATAGATAGTTGTTTTGTTTTAGAGTGATGAAATGTATAGAGGTAATAGATTGACTAAAATAAAATATATAAAATCATGACTGTAATATAATATGAGACACAAACTGATATAAACATTCAACAGGGTGTGGGAAAAGTACTCTGCTCTTTTATTTCAGCAAAATCAGCAATACTCCATCTCAGGAATACCCCTTTCCACATAAAACCCCTGCATTCAGAATTTAACTTCAGTGAAAAATATGGATATGGACAACTCTGTTAAATTCATGTGGTGAAGTACAAAGTACAGTCTTTCTCTATTGCATGTAGTAGTGTAGCAAAAAATGAAATATTGAGTAAAATAACAATTTCAGAAAAAAAAGGAGTTCATTCTTTGATGAAAACGTACTCTCACTTTCCGCCACTGCTCTCCGTTGAATAAAACATAAAAGACTCGGTTTGTATAGCAGCAATGAAAGAATACTACACACTCCTGGTTTTCAGTCAGTGACCAGTATGGACCAGCTTCCACTCTTTATTGGAATTGTTATGTAACAACACCTCCAATTGGCCCGCTTCAAAATTCCAAATTTAAACTGGCCATCTGATTGGGTGACGTCCCTCGAGGGGCAAGCGGAGGGGCGGGGCTTCAGTAGAGTCAGGAGATTCGTCAGTCTCCATACAGATTGTCGCGCCGCCAACCGGGGACCACGTACGAGTACACGTTACTTTTTTGTTTCTATTTCGACTGTTTTAGCATCTAATTGAAGCTGGGAAATGAAGGGAAATGAATGAAGACTGGAGGTTTAATTTTCGTCGGGTCTCCCTGGCGAAGCAATGCACGCTGGAGGGCGTTTACCATGTTTTTTCCAGTGTGTTTTTCCTAACAGGTAGTGAGCTTGAGCGGTCAGTCAGTGTAGCTCTAAAAGGAGACTGAACATCCCGCTTTGTAATCTCCTGACAGCCTTTTTTTTCTGGATCCACCGAGGCTTTCAACGAACACCTTACTATCTCCTGAAACATGGACACCGTGTGTGTTTTGTCAGTTGGAAGTAATTCTCTGAATTTGTAACAGGTAGGTTTTTGGTGTTGTTCACATTTTACAGCCGCAGCAACAACCTGTCGTCCGCCTGTTTAGCTCAACGGCGACCCGTAGTAACAACCACGGAGGGGGGGGGGGGATTTTCTTGCTTAAAGAGACCGGAAAAATAAATAGCGACAGAGAGTATTTAGTAGCTACTGTATCCTGGCTGTGTATATTTAGCGTTTGGCTTGATTCGTGATGGCTGGTGTGGCGCTTTTAAACCGCAGCCCTCAGTGTCTTGTTGTGCACTTTCTCCTCCATACACAGCCATGAATTACGCTCTTGTTTGATATGCACGTCTCGTTTTTTCCTCCCCACCTGTGTCCAATTAATATTAATTACAGACATGTCAGTCGTCAGGCTGAAAAAATGAAAAAATAACCTGGACTTTCTGTCTGCAATAACTATTCCGTTAATTGAACTGGAGCTACTTATTATTTCATCTTGGAGTCATTGAAAAATGACTAAAATGTTACTGTGTGGTGGGTTTATGGACTGTAGTCTACTTCATTATTGTTATTGACCCCATGATATCACTGTTGTATTTAGAAATGAATGAAGATTTAAGGCAGAGGCGTGTTGTTGACAGTGTGTAGAGCTCGTGCTGTCCTGAGATGACCAGGCTCGTCATAAATTTAAGGACATGAGCTTTGATGTGACATTTAATGCCCGTAGTATTTTTAGGGCATTTCAGGGTGGTGTGTTTCTGCACTTGTTCTTTCTGTGTTGGGATGCAAAGTGTTGTTAGTCCAGACAGAAAGCTGACTATGAGACTTGTTTTGAATGTGCAAACCCACCAGACCTGAGCTCTGAGACCTGCATGTCACAGGGAGGGTGGACAAAGGTTTCTTCCCTCTGTTATTTCACTAACTTGTTTCTTTTATGTCCAGATTTCAACCACTGTCAGACATGAAGAAGGAGGACGGTGTGGATTAGGATCCTTTTTCTTTTTTTTCCCCTTCTTTTTTTTTCTTTGGCTTCATCCTCCTCTCCTCAATGTGGGCTCTGAAGGAATTCTTCCTCCTCTGTGGTTTGAAATGAAATGATGGCAGCACGTTGGAGTGATTCACTACAGGACAATGAGGAGAGTAAACACAGAGCCGTAACTTCATCTTGCGAGGTAAGACTCTTGGAAAGAGACGTGTCTGGTGCCCAGGCTGCACTTCACTGTACAGTCTATTCAAGCTCTTGTTTACAAATGTGCATGCTTGTGCAGCTCCCGCATGGTGGCCATTGATTCTTTAGATGATAGACCAGTATCTGATAACATTATGTGCATTTCTGCCAGTGTGGTGCATCCATATTTGACACAGTGCAAGCTTTGTGTTACTTTGCCGATGTGCAAAGCACATTGCATGTGAATTCAGTAGTTCTCTCACCTGGATAAATGTGAAAACTTCATGAATGCCATTAGACTGCTTAACAGCTGTAACTTCATCAGCTGTCAAAGGTATTCTCACTCTCCGAAAACTCGTGACATGCTGCTGCACAAGTTACAAAGTATGTCATGCTCTCAGAGGGAGAAACAGAGCGAGTGTGAGCTAAGTGTTGCAGTGAGCTGCCAGTGTTCGGGGTGATAGGGTTCATTTTTTCCCCACTCTGACAACTGGTTAAGTGCACAAAGACAGTTTTGTACTTGCAGTGCTAATCTTACTGGGTCTTTTGCAGGTCTGCATGCCAAACTCTCATAAACGGCACATTGTAGAGCTCATCCTTTTTCTCTTATGCACGGTAGCTTCAGCTTGTTACATCATCGTAATCATCATCATGGTCCCAGCGAGGCTTGATGCATGTCATAACAGCATTGCAGTGGTGGCATGTTTTGGATTAATCCATCATCAGAAAATGGCAACAGTACTGTCTCTGTGCTGTAATCCTCTTACTATGTCAGAACCAGCTGAGGATGGACGACATAAGTCTTTGGGAACGGGGTAAGGCAGCGACAGAGTTTATGGAACATTTGATGGGAGCAAGGAGGAGCTCATAGCACAGGTGTTTGCTAATGTTATTTGTTAAAAATAGATCATAATTAGAAGTGAAAGCAGATTAACGATTGTCAGAGCCAGCCAGGAGAGTGTTTGCATCATCGGAAGTGCTTGTGTCTGGATGCTGTTTCCTGTTGAGTTTCATTTGCTGTCTGATTGAGAAATTTGAGAAAATGAGACACAGCCACTGAGATGGAGTGATCAGATGATAAAACCTCTCTTCCTTTCTTCTCTCTGGTGGCCGTGAGTGTCAGTGTGTTGCATCTTTTCTCCCATCCGTTCCTGGTAATAAGTGTTTTCCTGTAACATCAATTAACTTTCCCTCCCCTTAAAACTACAGCCACCACAGCCTAAAGAACTCCCAGCTGTTGTGTAGAAACATCAGAAATACATCAATTATCTCTCAACATGAACTCCCTCTCTAGCTTGAATCAACTAAACCCACAGTCTTTAGGGTTATTTCAGGTCCACTGATGGGAAACGTGCACAGTCCAGATAAGGATGCTGTGTGCAGAAAATAGCAGCTTAAAAATGGAATTTTGCAGGTGCATGGTTACTCACTGAGTCACCTGCCCTGGTAACAGTGAGATGTAATTTATCCGTTTCTGAATAATCGGAGGCCAAACACCTCGACATGGTTGTAGAAGAGGCGCGTCACCTGTGAGTCAGTGTTTAGCCTGTGAGCTCGCAGCCTCGGGCTCGATGGGGGAGTGAGGCAGCTCTTTTTTGTCTACCTGATGCCTTCTACAGCACAAACACAAATCTCGCCCAACTTTCAAGCTTCACTGATCATGAACTGCTGTCCCCCCTGGGGTCTAATGGGAGCTGAGACCCGAGGCGGGATGAGGCCCCCTCCTCCCCTGCTACACCCCCACTCCCCCTCCCTGCATCATCTCAGCTCGCTAATGAGGGAGACTGCAAGGAGTGTCTTCTCAGAGATTACTCCCCCCGACACACACACACACACTCTCTCTCTCTCTTTCTCTCTCTCTCACACACACATTCACTGACACACCCCACCCTGCTACCGTCAAAGCTATGGTAGCAACACTGGGGTAATTTAGGCACAGCTGCCCTGGTCATTAATAGAAAAACACCCCACGTGTATAACGTCTGTCTTTCTCTCTTGGCTTCATTCACATTCCCCGCCTCACTCAGCCTGCTGTCACACTCACACTAGCAGGTTGGTTATGAAGCAGCTGAGGCCCTCAAGTCAACACATCTCAGAGAAAAACATTGTTATTGATTGACATGAAAATTATTCTCTTCAAGTCCAGCAAATGTCAAAAAATGGTGAGAATTTGAGTTAAATCCAACTCGACATCATCAAATGTCCTAAATGAACCTCGGCAAATCTGCACCGTTAGAATGGGAGGTTATCTATACCTATGTTCCTTCATTCAGAAAAAATGTATTGACAACTTGATTTATAAATTATTAGTTCTTTATCATGTTTTTGAAGCAAAAATATGCAGAAATGCTTGAATTTCCAGCTGCTCCATCATAACGATTTCCTGCCTTTGTCTGTTTGATCATTATTAACCAAATATCTCTGGGTTTTAGACAGTTGGTCAGACAAAAGAAGACGTTTGGTGGTCCAAACAATTACTCATTCAATCAAAATAAAATCAGCAGATGGAACGATGCACTAAATGGGACTTCACTGTCTTTCTTTCTTCCTCAGTCAATTACCGTTTCAGATTTTCAGTTTTAAATAGATTCTTGGCACAACCTGAACTGAAAGTCCCTGGAACATATGGAGAAGAATATCAGTGGACAAGAGAAAGAGGAGCAATAAAGAAAAACAAACACATGGCTGAAGCTGTCCAGGATGTATTGATCATTGCCCTCATTCATGTTGGGGAGGATGGGACCAATGACGATGCTCTGAGTGCTGGTGATGCTCTCTGCTCTAAATATAGCTCCCCCACCCCACAACTACCACCACCACCACTACCGAGCAACATGCTTGTCTTTCACCCGTCCTCTATTCCCCCGTGTTTTTAGTGATGCTATATTTAACCCGTGGAAAGATGAATGCTGCGTGCGCCGGAGACGGAAAAAAAAGAATCACTGTACTGGAATCGCTGTGCGTTTCCTCCTGAAAACCCTGGATGGAGATGTGGATTGTTGGTCAGGACAGTATCATTAAAAGGGTCGGGGAATGTGACAGTGGTCAGTTTGCGCCCAGATTTTTTTTAAAATGGAAACTAGAAAGACTGGATCCCAGTCTCTTTCCATGGACATACCCAGCTGGACGTATTTAGCGTCAAAAGAAAACTGAAATTTCCAGTTGCACCTCCCAGCCCTAATTAAACATCCAGTCTTATGGTTTATTTTAGTCACTGCAAGCCTCTCCAAAAGGAAATGACCAGTACATTTATCAGTGTTTAGAAGCCCTGGCAGTTCATCAATCAAAGCAGCGACAAAATGTTTTTCATTTGCATACATTTGAAAGGCAAATGTGCCTCGTGCAGCACATTAGGGATGTTTCAGTAAACAGGACACTGACCTGGACGTGACCTGGCTTCTGTTTTAGCGCATACAGTCAGAGACAGTGGCGGTGTAAAGGGTTTCCCCCGGTTTGGAAACACCAGATCTGCCTCACAGTTTATCATTATTGCCGTCAAACTGCAACTGGAGTGTGTGTTTTGGCATCACTCAGCGGAATCCAACTTCCCAGCTATTGTTGCTATTTTTTTTCCTGGAAAAGACAAAAAAGGAAACTGGAACGCATGCTGCATCAGACTCAAGGTCACCTAAAATGTATGTGGGCGTGTATGTGTCGGGACGGCCCCCTTAGCTTTTGCTCTTATCGGGGGGGGGGGGGGGTTGAGGTTCCTGGATCTCTTCACATCTCATCCCTCAGTTTGCTAAAAGCCCAAACTGGCTGCAGTGACATTAAGTCGCCATTATTCCACTGGCCACATGGATGAATGGATGATTGATGGATGGATGCATCGAGGGAGGAAGGGAGGGAGGGAGCAGGAAGAGTGCAGGGGGGTTTCAAAACAGATAAGGAGGAAAACTGCCACCCTTTTTCTTTTTCCTCTCATCTCTTTTCGTTCTCTCTTCTGCCAATTGGCTCAATGTCATGGCCTCTTCTGCCTGGATGCCCCCGCCCCTTTCTAGATTAAAAAGGAGGGGCCAGAAAGAAGAGGTACTAGTTGTTCTTTTTTTGTTTTTTTTGAGAGGGGGGGTGTAGATGCAGGCAGACAGGCAGAACAGAACCAGTCTAATGCTCAGTGAGGCTGAGACACTATCAATTACATGTGCCCAAGGCACCTCCATCAACACTTGCCCCCTATCAGGGTCTATCTTTGCCTCCAAGACATGACATGCACTAGTCATGGGTGTGTGAGTGTGTGAATGTGCATGTGTGTCAAGTGCATAAAGCGCTCAGTTTACCCGCATAGGTTATTTCTCAAGGCGATATTCACATTCCTCCTCCATCCCGTCACATTATACATCCTACAGGCTTTATTAACCACGGATTATGTAATGTGCTGTGTAGTGGCTGGTAGATAATGAATATATAGACTGTTGCTATGGAGAATGTTTAAGGTCACATTGCTTCCTGTGACTTTGTCTTTTACTCTCTTTAGTCTGTATAGTGTTTGTCTTTAATTGCGCATTATGTAACAGGGCGGTATCACACATATCTCAACCCGCTGCGTTAGTGTGGGCTTTGAGGTCTTGGCAGGAAACCACAATATTTCCTGTCAGCATCAGCACTGGAAATGAACAAGAGCACACCGATGAACGAAAGATTTCATGAATGGATAGGAGAGAATCTGCTGAACGACAGTTTTGTAATCATCTGTTCTCGCTGAGTGTCCGTGGAAGCTTCTCAAATTCAAGACTGAACTTATAGCGAGTTGAGTCTGACAGTAAATATAGTCTCTCCAAATTGACCACAGCCGCTTAATTGTAGCCCAGCGTAGGCCAGTTATTGCTTGAACCACGCCTGGATGTATGTCATCTCTGAAGAAACCACAACATGCTGTCAGCTTGAACGGGTGCATTTAGGATCAGAGAAACCTAAAACATAATTTCATACAAGTTTTAGATCTTACAAATGTTGATGAGGATTCATTTCAGAGCCAACGAGAGTCAAAAAGTGACTGAGCTATAAAAGCAAAAGACATTACAGCAACATTAACAAAGATTTGGCTTGTTTGCAGAATCACTAGTATGGTTCGGTGATCAATAATTTGTCAAATAAAAATACCAAACCCTCATTGCTTCCTGCAATTCAGATGGGACAAATGGGCTGTTGGTGAGACAAAGAAAGCAAATACAAAGATGTTTTTTCATTTTTTATAAACAATCATTAAAAAAGAAATTCACTGCAGATTAGTTTTATAACGACATTAATCTTTAGTAGAAGCCCATCAACGGCTCAGAGCTACTGAACTCCCACAAGATTTATTAAAGTGCACTGAATCAGGCTGTTGACTTTAGTCTGTAATAACTTCCTGTCTTCTTCGCTGAATGTGATAATCTCACTCTTCAGTAGGCTTCAGGTCCCCACATGACTTCTGTGGAACGAGGTACCCTCAACGTCAATGACACATGCCATGTGCTCTCTGTTGTTGTTACATACTGTAGGGTGGTGTGTGGCACAGCCTGCGTGCGTGTGTTCAGAGAGCGCCACGAGATCCATAACTCAGAATTGATTGCATTAAATTGGCTTCAGCGGTGGGGGCAGGGAGCACGCTTTTACTCTGCATCGGCCTCTTCCTGGGTTGTGATATGGGCGGGGCTTGTGCACATGTTGCTGCTTGATATCAGTTTGTAAAATGATGCAAACATCGACTTGTGTGACTTGTGTTTTTTATTTTCTCTTGGCCAATAAATGCTTTGGGAACACTTTATTATCGCTGTGGATCTCAGGAGAAGATTTATTTCTATTAATCCCCTTGACTTCTGAAGCTTTTGTCATGTTTTGTTTTAAATGCATTGTGGTGAAACAAGGGTTATGGCGTGTGTTGTAATGTGGCAGTGTGCAGACAGCTGGGCCATGTGGGCCGACACCACAGCGAGTCTTGTGTCTAACATGTTGTTTTCCCCTCTGTGTGAGGTCAAAGCTGTGACTGTCTGACAACAGCCCTGACATGTTTGTTTTTGAGAATAAGGACGTTTTCCAGTAAATCTCACCCGCGGGGGCGTGGCAGGTTGAAGACCTATGGGGGACAGACAGAGGAGACCAGTGAGCAATCACCTCCCCAACTGGTCTTTTGATAGTGTGTTATGGGGCCCAGTGTTGCCAGGTCTGGTCACTGAGTGTGGCCTGTGGGACTTGGCTGACCTTTCTGACCAGACTGTGTGTGTAGCCTCCTGACCTAACACAAACTCTTGTGTCTGAATGATTACTCAACTTGTCTTTACCCTTCTTTTTGTGATATATGCACCTCTGACATGTGTCTCCAGTTGTTGCACAAGATGTGGCGGCTTCGAAGCCTATCACCGTGTCTTGCTGCACCTGTGCAGTTGTCAGAGTTGTCTAAGTGTGTGTTGATTTAAAACAGCCACAGTGGATTTTTTTTTTTTACTCCTTGTGGTCAGTTGACGTCCTGTGGTTCCCTGTGAGAAAGAAAAAAGGCAAAGACGGGTTATTAAACATTTATGAATGTCTTAACCCCTTCCTCGGGCGACTCCTCACTGCTAATTGGTTATGGCGTTTCTCATATGAACTTCGCTCAGAGCATCTCACAGATGAAGCCGCCTCACAGCTAATGTCACAATCACAACCATCTGGACGTCACACAGCATCAAAGGGTGGAATGAACATAAACAATCCCAGACAACTATTTACTGGCATCCAGTAGTTTTCCTAATTGTCTCTTGGTGCATTTCCGGCATATTTTCCTGTCTGAAAAGCTTGATTTCTCTGACATCCCACAGCGAGAGGAAGTCTTTAACTGGACGTCCACTTACTTTAGAGAGCTGACTTTCTGACGTGGGATTTTGCTCCGTGGTGGTGGGGGCTGCGGCACTCTTCTTTCCTTTTGTCAGGGATTCTTCCTCCCGTGAAGATTTTTTTGCAGAGTAATGAAATAAATAACTCACGCTACACAGCATCCTGCATTAGCAAGGCGTGGGGTTTGTGGCAGAGCCTGCACACGGTCCTCTCCTCCGCAGCTTTTCACAGGACCTCACAGATAACTTTGATCTTCCTGAGGTGTAAAAGCCTTTGCTGTGTTGAGCTTTAATGCTTTCATTGTATTTGAGATGTAGTGCGAGTCAGTGGAGGAAGTTGCGCATTGAATCAGTGACAGAGACCTCTGCCTGTCCTTGGCTGTGTCCTGAGGAGTGAGAGGGAGAAGAGGGAAGTCATTCTGTCCCTGGCCGAGTCCTGCATTGCGGCCTGGTGCGTGTTGATTTAGAGTGGGTATCGGCCGCTCTGATGCTCGGGCTGCCTCTGCCTGGCACCGCTGCAGAGACGAGCACAGGCAGGCACAGACAGCCGGGACGAGACACCATCACAGGAGGAGAGGCAGAGAGAATCAAAGACAGGGATGGGTCCTGAATCGCAGAGGCAGATGACAAGAAAAAGTAGCCTTTTAGACTTCTCCCCCATCAGCCAGTCTGCATTTTGCTGCGTAACCATGGTGATGCCTGTCCTGCGTGTCGATACCCAGGTGGACTTTTTTTCACCGGACTGCTGACGACCCTTTCCCCCCCCTCCTCTCATCTCTCAGGGAGTCTGTTTGTTTGTTTTGAATTTTACGTCTAAGATAATCTTCAGTGTTTTTGTGCAGCATGAATCATTAACACTCTGTTAATGAAGCGCGGCCGGGGTGGCGGCCACAGCTGACAGGATGCCTGCCGGGCTCCCAGATGGGCACGGAGATGCACCCTGTGCCTTCTGCCGATGATCCCCCCTCGCCTCTTTGCACCCTCCTCTCCATCAAGGTGGCACCGAGGAGCGTCGCTGCCAGCGGGGCACCACAGGGCACAGCAGGGGTTGGTACACACAGCTGAGGGGCAGGTGTCCGGGCAGCTTGGCTCTCTGCAGTGAAACGTAAAATGGCTCATCTCAAAGTTCTCGATTGCATGATTAACAACAACTGGGGCCTGATCTGCAATCTGTACTGCGCCTGGAACAATCAGGTCAGTTTTTTTAATCCTATTTGTCTTTGATAGTAGTAGTAGAGCATGAAAACTTTGAGGGATTAAGGATAGGGCATGCAACCAAAGCTCCTGCCTCTTCAAACACACAGCCACTCTCTATGAGTCTTGTTGCAGCTGGATGTGCAGCATATTCTTTGACACTTTCTCTCTACCTGTAGATCGTGGTCACCTCCTTCTCACCCTGTTTATGAGCTCGCCTTCCCCTCTGTCCCCTGTTGCTCCATGGAGTTCTCCAGCAAAGGCATCCCTGACATGTTGGGTATTAATAGCCAGCATTCATTCAGTAGTGCAGTGGTGGAACTGGAGACCGTGGAGCGCTTGGCACGCTGACCTCTGAGTGTCCCTGTTCTCTCTCTCTCACACACACATGCAGCCTCAGGTGGCTTGACACTAAACTTGATTTGCACAAAATCAAGTGATTTAACAAGTGATTCTTGGACTGGAAACTTTTTTTCTTGGGTCTGGTACAAATAATCCTCATTGAAGTCACTGAGATATTGTCAGTAAATGTGAGTGCGTGTGAAACTGCTGCAAATATTCATGCATGTCAGTTTCCAGACATGAAAGGCTGGTTGGTAAAAATACAGTGGAATATGGGCACTTTTAATGAGATATGTTAAGTTCAAGGGTGCAAAGGTCGGAGACTTTCCATGTTGACGTATACACGCTTCCATCTGAGCATATGAACATGTTCTGTCTGACATACAGTGCTCTTTGTGGTGCTGCATCCATTTGTCTCTATATGCACAGAAGTCAACTTGGCACCCTCACCAACACTTCATATCTCTGACATGCCTTTTTGGCTATTTCACTGGATACTGACACAGACAGCTCATTGTTTTGTGTATGCGCCCCCTCCTCTCCCCTTTTTCATTTCGCCATGGAATGCCTGATGTGAGGAGTAAAGAAGTCTTGCCGTGTCGAGCAATGCGGCAGCGCTGCTCTCTGGCCTGCCCCTTCCCCTAATTTAATTTTAGCAGTGCTGAAAATTGTTTGTGTCCCAAGCCGAACTGATAGGCCTCTGTTTCCAGAGAGCCTCTGCTGTCCAAGACGCTCAAAACGGCCCTTTGTGTGCCAGTGGCACAGCACTGAGGCCTCATGAAATATTTACAGGCCAACACCTGGTGCGAGACAGAGAGAGAGGAGCCAGGAAACCAACGAGGCTGCCACCAATAACTACAAGGCCGCTGCCCTATTAATATGTTGGCCTCTCATAAATGTTAGCATTCTCATGAACAATAGTGATCTTTCAAGTCTCAGTCGCAAAGCTGTCTTACAGTCAGTTGATAAATGGATTAGTTGTTGGACATGAAAGATCCTCGATGAAGTTTTGAAAGTTTCAGTTGTTTTAAGGCAAATGCGGTGGGAAAAAGGCCAAATGTTTGTGGCTCTGCACAGTTAATCTGGACTGCTATTGGCTTCAAATGAAATTTCCCTTACGTGTAACTAAGTTGAACACCATTAGATTACTGCATTACGTCCTGTCCCATCGTCAGCTCTATCAGAGGAGAAAAGACAGTGTTTCCTTATATTTTTAAATGGTAGTATTTTCACAGTTAAGCCCGTTATGGAGGTTGTTGTTTATAACTAAAGCAGTCATAACTGACCTCAGTCCCCTGCTGTTTGTTGTGTGCACTCTCAGATATGTCTGACTCTCCCCACTTTGTCCTGAGGAGTAGGTTTAACATGACGCTAGGGGGTTAAACAGGATAGTCTTCATGTCAGAGGGCGCGCTGTTCTGTCAAAAACCTCAAAGAGCAACCAGGATTAATAATTCATAGATGAGGAAACCAATTATACAGAGCCTTGCTCGCATCTGGGTGGGGTGCCCGAGGGACTCTAATTGGCCCACCTGCTCTCTGTCTCTGGGGGGGTTTGGCTGAGGTGACTGGCTGGATGGAGCGGTGCACGTCCTCTCTCTTTGTTTAGACACTGCTGGCTCTGAGCGTTTGGATGTGGGGGATGGCTTGGTCTCCGATACACTGGTAGCTACCTCCACTGACGACCCTGTAGTGATGGACCACACCCAACACGGCAGGAGGGGCTTCCCATGTGCTTTGTTGGACTTAGAGACAATCACAAGACAACCAAAAAAATTGATGATGAATGAATAATGAAAATGATCTAATAGAGAGAGAAAATATGATCACTAATGATTATTTGAACACATGAATAGATCTATAAAATGCCAGAAAACACCAACAGTCCAAACAGGAGTTTGAATTAATAGACTGAACCACACTGCAGCTATGATCAGTGTTATTCCCAAAAATACACTTGTCAGATTATTTTCTGCTTAATGGTAGTGTTTATGAAAAGTGGTTAAAATATCCATCACATCCTCCTGCAGCCTAAAGTGATCTCCTCAAATGGCTCATTTTGTTGAACAAAGTCCTGAACGCTTTGATATTCAATTCAGATTGATATTTAACACTGAAAAACAGCAAATCATCTCATTTGAGAGAGTAAATCCAATCCAATCCAAAGTTTCACAGGACTAAATGTTTAAATGAGTAACTATTTCAGCACCATACAAAACAAGATGATCAAGCTAATGAAGAGCAGAGGCTATATGGGGGAGGAACAGAGGGGCGACAAAACGATTTCTGAACAATTCTGATAATCTATTAATTATTACAGCCATTTTTAGAGCAGAATGTCAAAAGACCACCGGTTCGAGCCTGTTAAAGGTGAGATTTAGTCTGATTATCTCTGAGTTCTGACTGGACACAGTAGCATTCACCGGAGCAGAGAGGCTTTGGTCTCTGATGTGCATCAGCCCACTGTCGTCTGGCCCCTCTCCCTCTCTCTCTCTGTCTGTTTGTCTCTTTTCTCTCCTCGCTCCTTCCATCTCCATTTCGCCTTTGTGGAGAGGAATTCCAGGCTGTTGGCCCACACAATTGCCCCGTCCATTAGCATATGAAAGCAGCCGAAGGGCAGCAAAATGAGGCGGGAAAAAGGGAGGGAAGAAGAGAGTCATAAAACTTCCAGATCAGTCCGGAGCAGACATCAGAACTTTAATCAGCCTCATGCTTGCACATGTGCCTGTGTGTCACATAACTCCCTCTGGGACGTCTTTTATACTCTAATGCAGGAGGAGCAGAGTTGGTTTACTGTCTGTTTCATCCCTGTGGCTTTGTTCACGGACACCGTTGTGTGTTGAACTGTTGTGCTGACAGTTTCAGCATGTCAGTGATGTTGACCAGCTTATCTGTTCATTCACGGATTGTCTTCAACTAACCTTGATGGTGATGCCACTCTCTCTCTCGGGCATTAAATCAATTAATCTGAAGGATTTGCTTCACTGTCGTCTTGATAACTTAATGCGGTCCTGCCTGAGCCACATAGTTACTTGTTCAAACACTTGTGAACACACAAGAAAATAATAGGAAAACAGCTGTGTCCCTAAATCTCTCTTTTTTTTTATTCCTGTCATCATTGGCACCAAGTGGGACGGACCTGGTTGTTCTGCTGAGTCCAAGCAGTTTATTCATCGTCTTATTCAGCATAATCACTGACTCTTGTACTTCACTGAAGCAGAGCACACATCATAGCAGTTGCGATTCAGATGTATTTTTTCTTTTTAATAGTTAAGTGAGAAAGCTACTGTGGAGAGGATTTTTCACAATAAAAGTCTGGGGGTGTGCAAAAGTCTAAATCTGGATGTGAAAGTCAAAAAAAAGAGGGGAAGGATGCGCTTTGAAATGAATTGACCTTTATTGTTGTGTAAAGCATGTGCTGTCACAGTGAGTTGGGACTCACTGAGGCATCAAACCATGGAGTAATACCTCCCACTGGGACAGGTTAATGTTTACACACAGAGGGCAGCTACAAGCTCCATGACATATGTTATCTTAAGATATGTGAGCATCCGACTTGCACCTCAAGCACCTTGTTACAAGCAGCATTCAGCTCTTATTGGAGGCATAGGTTTGGTGTAGTTAATGAACACTGATTGAAAGTGTGACAGCCAAGCACCAAGGGGGTTTATGTAAATGTCGTGATCTAGAACAGAAAGCTAATATTTCAGTAGATAAACTGGTATAATTGTCAGGATGCCAGAGTTTGCACAGAGCGATGTTGATGAATCAGCCTGTAGTTTTTTCCTCACTACAGAAATAAGTCACATTTGATACACCAATAGATGTAAGATCATGCCTCCTGTGGCTGCTGGTAGCTGTGACATTGTCTCTGCATGCAGCTGCAGACTGTGGAGGTGTTTTTTTTCTCCTGTGTGGACCCAGGACACGTCCGCCTGTGTCTGTAAGTTTGAGCTGCACTGTTGTCCTCAGCAGTTTGTAGTGAAAGGCGGCGTGAACAGAATGCTGATTCACCTCACACTTGCCACAGTAACCCCCCTCCCCCCCATCTCCCCTCCCCTCCCTCCCTCATCTCTCCCCCGTCCACACAGAGACCTAATCCCTGCAACATATGTGCACAGTGCTGCGGTAAACATGCAGTGAATCTGCGGTTACTGTGTGTGTGACAAAACTGCAGAAAACAAGTTGTCTCCCGAGGCTCGGCTCGACTAAACCGACAAACACCTTGTCCTTGGACCGTAACCTTGGTAACGCCAAAAGGAATTCACATGAAAACGTCTTTTCTTCTGTCATTTTTCAAGTATGTTATTCTTCCAACCTGGAGACAGAGAGAGGAGACGGCAGAGGATGTGAATAAGAAGTAGCTGGATGCTGCTGAGCCTCCTCAGCCGCTTCATGAAAAACTGCCTTGGAGAAGATGCAGCTCTCTTTGGTGCATTGCAGACAGGGCTGGGAGGAGCCTCGCCAGTGGGTGGAGCTGTGTGTGCAATGCATGTGTACGTCCATGTATGAGTGTGTGAGGTGTTGTTTTGTTTTGCTCTATAAGTGTTTACACACTGGGTCTTTTGCCAACCCCCCCCCCCCCACCTCCCTCTCTCTGGAAGGAAGATTGTAAATATCACCGACACACTGGAGGAGAAATAGGTTGCTATGGAGTTTTATGTAGTTATTTTTTTGGGATGTTTCTCACATTGTTTGAATGCCACAACAGCCACTGTGAGGTTTGCGCTGCACCTAAACCTGATCAACCTACTAAGTGCAGTTACATCATTCAAGACAGTCAGGGGCTGGAGTGGGGGGAGGGAGAATCCCTCCGCAGAGCCGCAACAGCAAATCCATAGATCACTGGTGTGTGTCGGTCACCTCCTCTACACTCTTATGGTGTCTGCTATCTGCTATCAGAGCTATCAGAATGAAACACACATCTTTTAGTATGTCATTTCTCTGTTTCATTTTGTTTCACCGTGCCTATAACAGAACAGTCTCATTTAGAGTCTGAAATAGCTCTAATCCCATCATGCCCTTTTCCTGTCCTTCCAGCTCCTTCATAAAACGGTGAGACTGGCATATTTTCCTGTTTTCCTCACACAGCCAGAAGGCATCGCTTCTAAAAAGGCTGCTAATTGGCCGCTCTGCTCAGTGCCAGCGCCGGGGATTGGTCGGGCAGTGCAGGCGATACAGACGGTGATAACGATGCCCTCCGTCCTGTATGTGTCACTGTACACAGTGTGTGACACGGCTTTGTTCTGTCGCTGATGAAACGACACCACATTAGCATTCAGAGCGCTTCCTCACCTGTGCTCCTCTCACAGCGTGCCAGTGATAGGCTGAGCTCTCATTTACTAATCAACAGTGATGAATTGCGAGCAAAACCAATCTGACAGTGTCGCAGCAGAGGTCATGGTGCCAAATTTGCTATTTTTCCAAAACTGTACACCTCTCCGCCTGTGCCTGGAAATCTATTTCACTACTATTGTCTGTCTCTATAGCACAAATGACATCCATCTGTTTCTCCCTCGCCGTTTTCCTTTGGCTTTTATTTTTTAAAAGGGTCTGTGCATGCATGCCAGAGAGAGTGGCTCACTATTTGACTGAGTGTTTACTGTGGTGATGGAGAATGCAGTGGACACTCCCTCTTAGTTATATGGGGCCCAAGGATGATTAGAAAACAGTGTGATAGCAGCAGACAAAGGGAAGATGGTATGTGAAAGGAATGACAGAAGGAAAGATTCAGATCCCAAAGTTAAGGGCCCAAAGTGCTGAGAGGTGCAGTGCGAAGAGGCAACAATAAGGGACAGGAGATGGAGGGAAAGAGGAAGAGATGAGGTTTTTATTGTTTCCAGCTGGGCCCGGGTGTGGCCCTCATGGCCTGGAGACCCGCTGTGTTCAGTTCTGCCCTGAGTCCTCCTTCACGGTCGCAGGCCCATCTGCCAAATGGTTTCTCTGTGTGTTGTTTTCTTTCAGCATGTGGTCCTGCACGTGTCCAGCCTAATGGCGGTTTAATTGAGTTGCATGTGATGTTGTCATTTCACATTGAAATATATAAGTTCTTTGATTTACGTGCAGATTGTGAGCAGGTAGCTGCAGCGTGCAGCTTCGGATGTGCATCAGCTGCTGCAGGAATCAAACCAGTGTCATTTCCATCACAGGATGAAATATTTACAAAAAAAAAAAAATGGAAAAGCGGAATGTGTGTTTCCAGGCTGTAAATCGTATTGGACACTTCCTCTTTTTTTTTTTTGTTTGCTGTGACTACCAGCAGTTTTTGACATGTTTTACTGCCTGTTGAGGGTCAGCTGAGGTAGGTGACTTTGTCAGCACTCTGTCCAGGCTAGCATATAGAGAGCTGTCTCTGTCCATGTCAGGGGGACAAATTACTTGTAATTATCCGTCACTTCCGTATCAAAGTTTCCTCTCCAGAAAAAAAAAAAAGAAAGAAAATCCTTGTTTTTCAAACACATGCAAATTAATGAATAGTTGTTTGGAGACATTCCCTGTTACTGTGTTGCACCACATTTTTGAAAATAATTCAACACAGTGTACAAATAGGATGGAAAAAGCAACAATGATGTCCAGAGCAGCCAAACATCTACACAGTTACGGGAAGAAAACAGGCAGCCAGATGGACTGTGAAACGGCTGCATTAGTGAAAATGCCAGTTAACATGGCTTGAATTGGCTCATATTAGCCAAACCAAATTACAAAGCATGGATTCAATTACATAACATGATGCTACACCGAAAACAGTTGCTTTTCTGATCACTTTGATGGATTGAGTCTGACAAAAGGGACGCAGGGTGGTCGTTTGGTTTCTCCTTGCCGGATTTAGTGTTGGCATGTATGAAAGATAATGAAAGTGTCGCTGACAGGCACGTAGCCGCAGCACTTATAAAAAAAACGGAGCTTTTAAACCCAAGTATGCAGCCCTCACCGCTCAATCCTCCTCTGGCAGCTTTTTGGTGCAGTCCTCGGTCGTGTGGTTTTTCCCTCTTCCCTCATCGCTTCATTATTCAATTAAGCAGTAAAACACATGTTAAGCTTAACATTAACCGCACTGAGGATCCCCCGTTGGGACGAGAGCAGTAAAGATCAACCTTAGGCCCTCGTATCATGCTCCATCAGGAGAGATGAGACTCTCAGCCTGGTTCCCATTTAGAACCCTGGTCGACGAGGATGATGCCGCTCGACGGGTGCATCCAGTAAATACCTTTTGGTTTGTATGGTGTGCCTGCAGAGGGCGAGGTTGCCAGGTTTGAGGTGGACGAGGTGCAAATGGGCTGAGGAGGAACCACAGAGACAGGATGAGAAACATTAGCCTAACTGGAGGAGACTTCTGGTTTCTACTACTTTCTACTGGTTGTGGTTACGGTCGAGGTTGACGACTATAAACACTGGATCTGTTAACCTTTGAGTGTGTGTGTTTGCGTTGAGGCTAACGGGGTCAAGAAACAGTGGGTTCCATAGCTGTGATTCCGGTGCGTCCATCGATCCATCCCAGCGGTCCCAGTGGGGGCATCCATCAACTCCACTCAGGGGTTTTTTCTTAGCTGATTTGATTGACTGCTGACGAATGGCACCCGTGGACATGTGGCTGCACATGTGATCCGACACACAAACACATCAGCATGCAGTAGTATCACATACACATTGTATGAATTCACACACCTCTCAGACACGCTTATTCTGGGCCTTTCCACAGTCTCAACATTCCACTGGCCGTATCTCACCGAAGGCCCCAACTGCTTTTAATCAGTTGGGTCACGAGGCGCTCCAGATGGGCCTCAGTGTTGGGTGGGACTGCCGGGGACTTGGTTGAGGAAGAGAAGGAGGAGTGGGGGGTTCAGCTCATAATAGTCAACATATTTGTGCCCCCTCTCCTCTCCTCTCCATCCCCTCCCGTCCTGTATTGCGTCACCCTCCTCAGAGACCGGTGCTGGACAGCTTGCGCTATACTGGCCCTGCCGTATTCAGCGCATGCATTTCTGAGGCTCCCACTTTTCCAGTATTTTACTAGCTAACATTTTCCATCGCCAGACTGCATGCTCCGAGTGTTTTGAAAAGAGCACTGTGTGCTTTTGGAGAGCGTCATTGCAGGATGTGCTTTTATAGTCTGAGGAAAGCTGTAGGTGTTCGTAGCAATTTAGTAAATTTTTTTTTCCTCCCTTAGATGTCTGTCATATTGAGTTCACTGAGTACACAATGTCTTGATCTAGACATGTGGCCCATACAACAAAATATGTGCAGAATGTGCATGGAATAACTTAGCTAGGAATGAGACCTCGTGGATGCACCAGCATCGTTTTTGGTCCGCATCCACACGTCCTATCTAGCGAGCAGTAAGGAAGAGGACAGACTTGCAGAAGAAGGAGATAATGTCCAGAATGTGGAAGTGCAACCGGTTCAAAAGCTCAGAGGTCCAAAACTGAACTGTAATGGAAAGGATTCATTTGGCAGGTGTAATATTCACATTCTTTCTTCTAGAGGAGCCAAAACAACAAACAGCATGCACATGAACGTGCGGAGTAACTTCATCCCTTGTTGTTGTTTAACGACCATAATAGCTGGATTTTGTCAGCGTGTCATTATAACTTCTCATGCTTTGATTCGCTCCGTGTTCAGTCTTGCTTTGACAGTGTTTACGACTGTTACCTGGATACCGTACTACTAATCTCCCCTTTCCTCTCTCCCCTTGTCACCTCTCCCCCACACCGCTTTGGTCTCACGTTACAGGGGCTGACGTCGCCTCATTCTCAGCACAGGCCTGTTGGGTTAATACTCGCAGGGCGCACGCCCCGGGTGAAGGTCACAACACATCCGCGCTGCAGGAAACGTCTGGGATAGTCTCACATAGTTTTCGAGCAGAATGGGGATCTAACGCAGTCGTGGGTCGTTCCTCAGAGCTCATCCCCAGCAGAGTGGTTCCTGTCCTCACACCGAGCCCTGGCTTAGATTTCAAGAATTTGGCAAGACCTGGAGCTCAGCAGCTGCCCCCAATGCCCACATGAAAGGCAAGAAGGGGATACAAGAACAAGGGAAGGAAGAAGAAAGTTAGGTCAGGTCTGAGGTCCTTATAAGGGTCTAAGACAAATGACAGAATGAATCCGAAGTCCTCCAGCAAATGAATAAATTATGTCAGGAACAAAGGAGGAATCAAGTGACACTGTAGAGCAACAAGGTCTACATGGAGACGAGGTGGAGGTGGACGCATTAGTCAACAAGACATTTGACTTTAACAGAAGAGACTGTTGTTTGTTTCATTTCTAACCATGACTCCACACTATTTCAACCACAAGCACGATCCTTCCCTTGCCTTACCACATACAAGGACCATATGTGATGATTAATTCGGATGACTTGTTGCCTTTTTGTTGCAAACTTAACTGACATTATGTTTTGCAGCCAGCTCAATGCACTGAAGGCCTCAGGCAGCAGAGCAGGGATATAGTGTGACTCCTGCCACTATTCCTGATGCCGTGGTGGAACATTCCTGTCAATGGGATTGACTGACTGAGGTTTGCCCAGTTTAGCAGCTGATCTCGGCTCTCCTAAAAGGATTAGAGTGGTTGCACCTCCTGGGTAGACGTTGGGCATCCCTTGACGGTCACTAGCTGTCTGCAACTCCACGTCTGCCAAGCTATCCTGCACTCACCTGCGCTCCTGCCGGCATACACGATTTGTCCTTGCCAATTTAGACTGGCAAGCTAAAGCAGTGAGCTCTGGATTTACTTAACCCCCTGCGAGCTTCTCTCTCTGTCTCCTTACACTTTCTCCTCGCTAGCCGTTTAATCGTGACTTGTTGCCTTGTCAACAATCCTCAACCGCCTCACCGGTGCCACTTGGCAGGTTGATGGCCACTTCAAAGACAGTCTGCATGCCATTGATAGGACTTGAACAGCTCATTAGATTAATCCAACTGCTTTTCTCTCTGCTATCAGAGTCTGCAGAGTCAGCCAGGTTAAAGGCAGGAAGCTCTCTCCTCTGACGTAACACTACTTTTTATGGGAGGGCACATTTATAGCGAGGAAGAATAAAAGCCCTGTCTGCGTGATGTTCAGCACTAAACCGATGAGTCCTGACAGTTGTAGAAAGACAAGCATGATATAAAATCAGATTTGTGGTTAACTCTGTTGTAGATTGTAGTTTTATGACATACCAGTACACTTTTTTTCCAAGTAGTATCAGAAAGAGAAGGAGACTCAGACACCTCCAGCCTGGTCTGGGTAAGTGCTTCATCACATAAAGAGACAGGGGCTTCTTATGTCCAGGTCTCCATTAAGGCTAAGTGTCGTGTCTGGTGCTACTCACGTGTAACCCTTGACCTTTAGCCTTAACCTTGAAACCCAATTTAATTTTGCTTGCCAGTGAGAACTCAGTGTGTGTGTGCGTGTTGTGTGTGTGTGTGTGTGTGTGTGTATGGCACCACTGTTTTCTGTTAAGTATTAAGAGTCCTCTCTGTCCCCAGTAGAAATCATCCTCTCTCCGTCCAACAGATTGGAAACCGATTTAATGCTTAATCAGTTGCTCCAGCTCAGCTCCACCACCATCACTGACTTCTTCTCCTTCATGACACACACACGCACGCACACACACACATACGCGCACCCACACACTCATACAGACACTCTCCTGCCCCTCCTCCCACCCACACGAGCCAAGTGACAGTCAGTGGAGTTTGCTGGCGAAGCCATCTGGCCCTCAATCTGGGCCTGCAGCACCACCAGCAGCCCTTTCCCCTCCCTCTCGTACAGTAACACACAAAATCACCCATGAGCCAGATCCTAGTACAAACAATGGACGCTGAGTCACTTAAGATGATCAGCTGGTCCACGTTAGTAGGCTGTATTTTTAGAAATTAACAGTCATTTCATAGTTTTGTTAAGAGTGGTTTTAATTGAAAAATTGATTGTTTGTCTTTAGGGGTTGGATTCTGTTTATTTGTATATATTTTCACATAAATGCATGTACTGGTTCATTTTTAATGGCTGCTGCAAGTTGAGTTTCCCTTCAAGGGACAAGAAGATAAAGTGAAATAATTAATAACCACTGAGAACAGCATTGTCCTGAAAGTGAAAATATTCAGGATGTTTATATAATAAAATTTTGTCTCCAGCACTGCAGCAATAATAACGCTCGTAAAAAACTGTCTGTGTCTCTTTTTGGATACAGCTGTGCAGCAGTGCAGATAATGGGCTTTAGCTGGTGGTCTGTAAAAGCTGTGCCTCAGTCATGAGGACTGTCTGGTGCATGTTTAACAGCATGGCTGCAGGAAGGAGCCCAGCTCAGTCAGTTTCCATAACACCACTCAGACAAATGATGATGTTCAACTTCACCTGCTGCTCCCAAGCCCCTCCCCTAGTATCAAGTTGGAGCTGGTGTGTAAAGTGTTAATGCCTTTTTGCAGGTTTCAAATCCACACTTCCTGTGCGTCCACACCAGCACGACAACATGATGCAAAACGACAAGTACTCATTCATTTCAAATGAGTTGTGGGAGACAAGTCGCAACGGACGTCATAGTAACGTCAAGTGAAAAGACGTCAGTAACTTGGTGACATGGGACAGATGTACAGAGATAAACTGTTGGCAGCAGAGTGAGCGACATCATAACATTTGGACACAGTTAAATGAGCTGTGTTTATTATACACAACCTAGTTATTCAATTACCATCTGTAAGTGTTCAGCTGCGTCTTCACAGCCTGAGCCTGTGATGCAGTTTTAAAGACTTTCCAGTGATGTTTTTCTGCTAAGTTGTGTTAACCTGGAATGACTGACTGAGTTAAGTGTCGTGTTTACGGCAAAACACATGACATTTTATGGACACGCTGATGAGTTCAAGAATTTAACTTGAGCTGCAGCTTCAGTCTCATCCGTGCTTTCCTCTTTTGTTTTGCAGGATGTTTGGCAGTAAACAGACATTTTTGTGTTGTTTTTATTTTACACAATGACAAGAGAAAAATCAGTCTCTACCACATTGAAATAATAACTGCTGATGGTAAAATCAAGAGCACATACCACTGTTGGGCTGTTCCTCTAAAGGGTTACTCATCAGTCAACTTGGACTCATTTACCCCAGATTAAGAAAATACAGACAGACAGGCAGACAAACACACACAGAGCACTGATTCGTCAGCCCTGCGGATTTGGGGTCTCAGCCCCTCTGGACAAACATGGGAGGAAAACATTCCAGTGAAGAATGGCTGAGCTGCTCTACGCTGCGAGAGGTGGAGAGCTAAATAGTCTTTTCAGCTCATCTGGCCTAGGTCCTCATTACATAACTGGGTTTTGTTGGACAGACACACTGAGTACAGAATGGAACAGGCCTAAGAAAAGCAGGGACTGTTGTAGCTGTGAAGAGCCTCTGATGTCAGACGTTGAAGGAGATGCCGCCTGGGTAAACACTCAGCGCTGGGAGAATGCTTTGATCCAGTTTGATGTTTAGCGCGATGGGCTTTTTTGAGCGAAACATGACGGGAAGATGTCTGTCAGTACATCACATGTGCAGGGGCTTATTGCTAACACCGACAGACATCAAACGGCACCGGCTCCAGGACTGTTCTCCACCGAGTGACGTTAGCGCTCAGCAGAAAGGCGACATTCTTCTCTCCTCGGCTAATACAGGACGTTACTGTTCGGTCACACCTGCCCCGCCCTGCATAAATCCCATGTCTGTCTGTGTGTCTGCAGCAGGTCACATGAACTCTCTTGAACCCCGCCCCGAACAGCAGTCCTGGCTGACGTTAGCAACAGCTACACGGCATCCAAACCATTTTTCAAAAGAGTCCAGCATCTCTTGGGGGCTCCACGTTTATCTGCATTCCCTTATTTCAACCTGAATTTACGGCCTTATCTCACTCATGACCCTAAGCGTCCGATTCTAATTCTCGCCTGTGTTCCCATGTCATGGTTTTTATCCCTATGTTTGTAAGACCCAAACCTGTCTCCCCAGGCTTGCAGCCCTGCAGTGACTCCAGTGAGAAACACCAGCTGACATCAGACAGCCGCTCAGACGTGACGTTGGAAAAAAAAAATCTCTGATTACAGTCGGGCTGATCCACAGAATTACTCAGGCTGTAAATCAGACCTGCATCCTCTCGGAGATGCTGCCAAATGCTCTCAGGAGGAACGCCTCCCCCCGCAGCAACAAGAAAGCAGCAGACTGACGTGTCGTAGTTCTCAGGAATCTTGTCGGGTTTTTAACTCTCCACGACGCTGGTTGTTTCGGTGACACATGAGTTTATCTGCAGAACGAGGATCTCGACCACATTATAATGACTGTGGCTGCGCACACGTCTGAAGCGTGGTCCTTTTGATGCGACGCAACATGATGTCACCGAGTCATTTTCTGGGTGTGCATGTCAGCGTCTCAATTGATGAGGTTGCTGCAGCTAAACTCAGAGGTCTGAAGAGCAGCTAAAGGCGCCTGGGAAAGGAGGAGGAGGTGGAGGTGGGTTCAGAGGACACACCCATTGACAGGAAAGTGAGAGATGAGAGGAAATGGATAAAATAGGATGGAGGGGCAGATCTGCAGCACCGCATGTGCTCCAACTCAGGCCATGTTTACACTGGGGAAAGCACCATGGTGTTTTCCAGGGACCATCATTCCTCTGTCAGACACTACAGGCATCCACAGTGACTCAGTGCACATTTTCTTGAACTCTTCATCTCTTTTTCTGTCTGTTTCTCTCATTTTCTCTCTCACTGTTCTGCCTCACTCTCTCACTCTCTAGCTGGATATAATAGCAGTGTAATTTACAGCTCTTGGTCAGCCTGGGGCTGTGTGTATGTGCATGTGTGTGTTGTTTAAAGGGCGTGTCCCACAGCCCTCATCAGTGTTGGCTGCAGTGCAGAGCGCCTCTATTCATAACCAATACCAGATCTGTCCCATACCAAATCTGTTACAGTCCACTGAATGCCTTCACAATAACGCAATGGTATTACTATTGTAAAATAAAACGTCCTTTAGTTTATATGTGAATGCTTACCATGAAACAAAGTTAAATAATAGTTAGAGCATCAGAATACTTGTGTGAGTGAAAAGAAGCAACATAATTCACTATTATCCTCATTATAAAGTGAGCAGTTAGTTGTGCAGTGGATATTCAATCAAAAATGGTACAAAGATATCATCACAGTTTCCTGTTTCATCTAGCCTGTAGCCAAAACCCCAGAATATACAGAATATAGTTCATTTTAAGATAAAAGAGCAGCGGATTCTTATATTAGAGAAAGTGAAATGAACAGTTTCACTTTTTGTTTGATAAATCACTCAAATATTGCTAATTAAAATAGTTTAGTCCCCAAATTGTCCCTGATTTGTCATTCTTTTGTGATTGCGAGTGTGATGAAAGCTCTATGTGTGTAGGGGAGAGGTGCTGCATGAATCTGTGTACCAACAGGTGAATGTGACTAGTTGTATAAAACACTTTGAGTGGATTTTAAGACTGTAATATAGGGCCATACATATCTAGACGTAGACATATGTGCCAGTCCAAGAGTCAAAGTCCTTGTTGAGAAACTCCTGCATGCAGACCGGTCCTTCCTCTGCAGAGCTGTGTGTTGACCGTCCATCATGTGAGAAAACTCTCAGCGGTGATAATTACAATCAAGAGAGCAGCAGCTGCTGTTTTGGCTGCAGTCTCAGGCTGCGTACTGTAGCTCGAACACATGCCTCCAGCCGCCGCACGTGAGGGAGGTAAACATGAGATTACCAGACGTGGCTGAAGGGTTCATATCAGCTTGAATATTTCATATTCCATCGCGCTGTTACAACTATTTTTAGAGGTTGGGAGCATCTCTGCAGCCGCTTATGAATTTTAAATGGCAGTTGTGAATATTTCACCAGTCGACCAGAATAGCCAGGCTGATGCAAGAGATGGCATGTTTGGTGTTTCGTGAGTGGATGGAGTCATAGGTTAGTGCATACTCCTTTGTCCTACCTTTTGCAGGTCTGTGGAGTTCATGATGTACATGATCGATTAATTGGTAAATCATTTTTCAATTAATCAATCATGTATCTTATAAAAGATTTATTAAACTTCAGTTGCAAGTTCCCTGAGAAAATAATCTATAACCTTCACGTTTGTTTGTTTCATCTGTGCAGCAACACAAACCATGTGAGGTTCAGTGTAATTTTGCAGTTTTTTTAAAAGCGGTATTTGTTTAAATGTTTGGAAACTGATGTTACGGTTTAGCACGTCCTTTTTTTTAAGGTACCCATGGATGTATAGGGAACTAATCTGGATTACTGATGAAAAGTTAAACACTGAACTACACTGGGTGCATTTTTCTGTGAGTTTTGAGCAGTGTTACGTGTGTGTTGATATCCTCAGAATGTGTAGGTCACACTGAATCTGAAAATGCCTGGATCACATTTGGGTGTTAAGAGCTGATCGACTCAGAGAAGGACGGGTGCTACTATTACACTCTGAGGCTAAAGGTTTAGCTACGTACATCACTGTTAGTTTAATCATTTCTAGAGGGTATTACATTGAATTTTGAATTATGAAGTTGCTTGAAGTCAAGTCTTGCAGGTAAGATTTAAGACTTGTGATGATATTCCCCTGCAAACAAATTCAGATCAATATTAATCCAGTTTAAAATGAGTGTAAACACATAAGAGGAACCATATCTTATTTAATGTGGGTTGCACACGTCAGCCCTAAAGCAAACCAGCCTGTTTTTCGAAGCTTCATACAACTCTGTTTGCATTAATTACTGCTCCACCAGTTCAGCTGTCGTGATGATGACCCTGAATGTTTTATCCCCATTTGAATGAATCACCATCTTAATGAACAGGGTTTCATTAAGCAGAACACCACAGAGCTGTGTGTATTCATCTGACCGGCCCTGCTCTCCCTCCACGTGTGTTGTCACCCATTACGGTGTAATTATGCGTCCGTCAGGCATGTGTCTGGAATGAGTGGACCCTCCACCCTCAGCCTTCCTGAGTCTACAGCAGTCCAACCTCAAACCTCAGCCTAGGGAATTCCAAGATCAGCTTACACTGCTGCTATATGGGCTCTTTATGAAGCACGCAGCGGTATGCTAACGGCAGTGTCATAGTTTGTTAAAGGAACCTTTCAGACGGCTGGAAAGGCTGAGTGACTTAGTTTACATTCAGGGCGGACAGGTTAGTCTATACGAGCCTCGATCCCTGAATCAGGTGTTTGTCCATGCGTCTGATTAATGACGTCCGTGTGGAGTTTCCAGACGCGGTGGTGTAGGGTGTTGGGTGGGTTCTGGAGGGAACAGTGGTGTCTCACAAAGGGTGAATCCCGATTCAGTGGAGGCTCAACGGACCCCACAGAGCCACGGTGACACTCAGCTCCTGTGTGTGACGTGTTAAAACTGACCCATTCACATCAGACTGCTGTCACAGGTTAATCCCTGCTCATTCACACAGCACCTGCTCCTGCTACTGAGGTTTAGACCACCAGCCAGCCCTCATATAAACACAATGGATTTACCAAAGAGAGTTGTTAAGTGCATTAAACCTTATTGGTGCTGTGTTTACACTGGAGATAAACACAGCTCCCAAAGTGGATGGAGAGGAAGTATTTCATGTTTATTTAATCATTTAGCGAAAGGTTAATGCAGCAGCTTATACGCTCTGTGATCTTTAGAGTTCTTTCATTCACAGCATCCATTGATGGATTTTTGTTATTACAGTAGTGACTGAATTGAAAAGCTGTATTTACTGTCAGTTATTCCTTTGTTGTTTTTTCTGATTGATTAATTAATAGTTTGGTCGACAGTGTATCAAAAAATAAGTTTTACATTTCATGTTTCAAACTGTTTGTTTTGTCTGATCAACAGTAAAAGCCAAAATTTGACTATTTAACAAGCACAGAAGGAATGAAGGGAGGTAGCAGCTAATTGGCTACCAGTAATATTAGCTGATCAGATTTTCCAGTCTTTTCAGCACCGACAGAAATGCTGTAGTAACTGGGTTTAATGGGCATTTAATGGAGCAAACAAACATGTAGTAAAGTGCACGTTCACAATTTGATGCTTAAGCCAGCCAAGGTTAGCATCGTGTGGAAGCAGGGTTGCAAAGCTGGGTCAGACATGTTGACCCGTTGAGACTGAACCGTCAGCGGCTGATCTCACGTCAGGGCGTCAGTCTGACAGGACTAGAACTGCATCTTCATTAGCGTGTTCAGATGATCTGAGGCTCCCTCCCCTTCCCAGCTCCCCTTAACCGTGTGGTTTCCCCCTCAGGGAAACTGTCTGAATGAGGAGGAGAGATGCAATAATTAAACATCGACAGACAGTGTTATTTTTTTTTTTTTTAAATTTTAATTCAAGAGGTGTTTGAGATGGGGTGGGGTAGGGCTGTCATCAGAAACATATTTGCTCCTTTTCTCGCCGTCTGAGAGCAGCTGCTGAGGAGTGAATGTGCAGGCTACTGAATGCTTGATTGGCAGAGGCGTTTGTCTGAAGGTGTCAAGGGACCTCTGGAGACAATTGTCCAGATCAAGCAAGTGCTCCTTCACCGGGGAGCTCGCTAATGCTCCAAGCCCGTGCAAACCCCCTCCCCTCCCAGGCTCGAGGCTTTTGTCTCCCCCCCTCTTTAGTTTTTGGGGAGAGTGTCCAACCCACTGCCTCTCTCTCTCCTTGCTGCAGCATCAGCTTCGCCTGGAAGGAAATCCCCTGCATTTTTTTTCTTCTCCTGGACATATGATGCTGTTGTGCTACACAGATGGTTTCCATAGCAAACTGTGGATTTTGATTGTTGTTTTTGCCAGTGGAATAGAAGTGATGCACTGGCTCATAAATACATCGTGGGCATGACTCACAGGGAGTTTAACTGGTAGCTTTTGGAGCTGTTGCGTCATGACTTTATATTTAATTTGGAGGCTTTGTAAAAATGAAAAGAGAGCTGGTGCCAGCTTTCTCCTCAAGACCAACACATGCATGACAAAGGGCAGTTCTTGTGTTGTTAGAGGATTTTAACCTCGACAAGTCCTAATGGAAGCTTTGACATTCATTGTAACTTGACCTATTCTTTTGTTAGCTGAGGAAACCATTAGTTTTTCACCATAAAGCAGAGTGACAGCATATTATACAAATGATACTGACAGTCAGCCTGACAGATGCTGGAGTTTTGAGGTTGATACTTCAGATAAATTCATAATGTAAATAACCAGTCTTGATTTGGATCTGTTAGACCCATTTGAAAATATATATGATTGAATTAGATATTAAGTGCACATTTGCATGGCTCTTGGATGGATAAAATTGAAATGGATGTTTCTGCCAGTATAAACATGAGCACTGACATCTGTAATATGATCAATCTCCAGTGGGAACCAGTGCTCTCAGTTCACTTTACATGTGATAGACCGGCTGTATATTGGATCATACAGTCATACACATTAAACTGGACTTGATTCTTTGGTCACTCTTTTCTTTATGTTGTGCTTTTGAGTACTTTATGTATTAATTGTTGATCAGATAATATTCTGTCAAGCAACTAACTGATTAATCTACTAATCACTACACAAAAACACACCATGGAAGATGTTATCAGGTTATGATTGGTGCAAGCTGCCCCAATTTTGTTTTCACTTTTGACCAAACAAAAGCAATCGCTTGCTCTGCTGCCTGTTTCTTATTATTTGATTTCTTTCAGTGCTTTAAGCAAACCATTTATATTATCTCCATAATGCAAACAGCACCTCTCACTCACTACTTTTTCCCTCTTCCCTTTGAGAAAAGAAACTCTTTGTGTGTGCACTTCCAAAACACCCTCCCTCTCCTGTGCCCAGTGTCTTGGCAGATGAAAGTGCAGTAAAATTATATTACAGGCGCTCGTATACAATATCTGGCTCCACCGTTGCCTCCTACGCTCAGATTATCAGTCTGAAACATGATCTGTCCTCTCCAGTATCTGCGTGGTCAGCTCTGCTCGCTCATCAGGGCACTCGATTGTGGGGTTCATACCCCTCAGTACCCCTGAGGGCTGTATGAAGAAGGACTTTATGGGTGTGCAGTGGTGTGTGCGCCTAGTCGGAGCAGTCTGTTCCCTGGCCCTCATTAGCCAGTCCTTTGTTACAGTAAGCCATACCTCGCGGAGCCCAGATGCAGCATGGGCAGATTAGATCTTACACCCGCCAGGAGTCCTGAAAAGCCACCCCCGAATCGAGCCTAATCCTCCTGCAAGACTTTCTCTTTTCTTCTGGCTCTCTGTGCCACACACAGTCTCTCACACACACACACACACACAGACACACACACATCATTCACAGCCACAGATACATAAAGTTGGTCACACACAAGGACCAATTGAAGACTTCAAAATTACTCATTGTAGTTTTCAGAGCCCTGTCGGTGCCTTGTGTCTTTAATCCCCATGCAGAGATCCTGTCAGCTGCCTACTGACGACAGGCCTTTTTTCCCCTTTTGTTACACAAATAAGAGCTGCAGATAATCATCTAATAAATCCTCGACTCCAAGATTGTGAGTGGATTAAAATGAAAGGGCATCACGGAGCAGCCTGGTTTCCATTGTGTTGTGTTCTCCATAAATGTAAACATCTGAAACATGTTTCACAACTTGGGGAAACAGCATTTTGGCTGCAAGTTTTTTGGATGTTGATGATATTTCTGTGGCGAGCGTTGGCGCACTGAGTTGCTTAAATGTAAAAGACAGATCAGCAGCTTTTCCTTTCACCACCAGTGCTGCTGCTTTCCAAATCCGCAGGCTGGACTTGTGTGTTTTGGTGTTTCAGTGCACTATTAATGTGATTTCAGACTGATGAGTGGTCTTAAAAACCCCCACACCAATCCATAAAACAGCTTGTCAATTTCTCCATCGCTGCCTTTATATCCACCACAGCCGCAGTCTGGATGTTGTCTTTGGCCCTGCTTGCGATGTTGTGTGAAGCCACAAAAGCCATGTGCAGTATTATCAGCAGGGGGACTCCAAGACCAAATCACACGGTGTTGGGCCCAGCAGCGAGTGGTAACACTGCAACAACAAGGGGGAGTGCCGCCCTCTACCCTCCGCCCTCCGCACCCGTTGGTCGAATTTCACAGGCGTCTGCAACCACGCTTAAGTGTATTTTATCAACCGGACCACACTGGTATTATTTGTTGCTGCTGCTTTTCTTGGACAGACAGAAGTGTTCACAATTTTACACCTCTGTGTAATCTCATAAAGTTCTTCAAAGCAGTTTGGTGGCTGGTGTTAAAGAGCTGTGGCCACTTTATTGTGTGTGTGAACATGGGCATCATCCCATTAACCTGTTGCTGCTTTTATCTAAGTCAATGAAAACAGAGAATGAATACAGCCTTACATCCTCCATCCTGATTGGCTGTTGTTACCAGAGAGGAGATGGTACTTCAACCACAAATGCATCTTCTTATTGATCAGCACTTATAATAACACACAGTGTGATTGTAAAATATGGAACATTTATGACCCTTCAGCAACATTTAGCATCTTAATACAATCGAAGCTTAACTAACAACTTTAACATGGCTGGATCGGTTCTGTGGCCTACAAACACACACGTGTTACTATCTTTACAAGCTTTTATTTAACCGACCTCACTCTTGCATACCATTCAGTTTGAACTTGATTGTGGATCAGATGATAATAACACGTCTCTATCACCACTGGGGGCTGCTCCAGTGACACTTAATGTCAGTGCAGCTTCAGCTGCTATTATAACAGGCACAGTGGCTGTTTAGCCTCTTTACTGATGCACAGTAGTTACAAGATATATGTGTCTGGAGAGATAGGAGCACTCACGTCTTACGAGTGTCTAACTAGAATGCGCCTTAACAGTCAGCCTTTCAGGAGATAACCTGAACTATCCTAACAACTGCTCCACTTCTTCCCAGACTTTAAAATGTGACCCAGTTTCTCCACTAGTAAAACAAACTGAGCACAGCCAAACTCAGAACACACACACACACTCAAATCCTTCCTTTCAAATTCCACTCTGTATTTGCACATCGAGCCGTAGCAAGCATGTCCAGCCGCAGGTCTGCAGGATAATTGTCGACCCTGACGTTTGTTCACATCAAAGGAAGTGAGGGGAAGTGATGGATCGGCAGTTTTAAGCCTAAAATCACCTCGACTCTGTTTGCTGGCCTTCATGACACACTGATCTATTCATAAACATACACACACACACACACACACAGCAGAGACAAACCTTGAAATTACACAAGTGGCCCCCAGTCCAGTGGCCAACATTGTTGTGGTCTGGTTAGTTGCCCTGGTAACAGCATAATATTTCTGGGCGGCATGTCTAGTTTTTGTGTCTGCATGGCACCAAATCTGTGTCTTAGCCAACAGGAATTCCACTGGAGGATCTTTTTTTTCTTATCATGTGTTTCAAATTTACAGGAATCCAGAGGCATATACAGTATGATGTGGACTGAAAACCTATAACAGTCTGAAATGCATTAGTGGAGGAAAGAGGTATTGTACCTCTAATGGTAATGTAGGCTTGTAATGGTGTGTAAAGGTGGAGACGACGGTCATGACATTTTCTCCTACTCACTCTGAATGCAGCAGACTGTATGGTTTTCATATATGACTATCCCTGTGAGATTTAATCCTTGTTTTGCCTTCCTTAAGTCAAGTGTCTCAACTGGCGGGCGGTGTTTTTGGCGGCTTCTATTTCTACCGTCTTTTCCGTACAGAATACCACATGCTATATTGAGCCGGGTGAATGTGGTAACAAGATGCTCATAGCCGACGCTGAGAGGGAACATTCCACCGCTGGGTTCCTGATGTTGTTTTCACGGTCGCTGCTGTCGCGGACGGCAAATATTCCTCTGAATCAAAATAGACTGGTATTTCCATTTTCGCCTTTTAGCAGACGCGCTCGTCCACAGCGACGAGTACCAACCACGCGGGCTGCTGACGGACGGGCGTTAGCTGTTGTTGGAACTGAACCACTAAACTTAAACGATTATGGGGCAATTTATATGACTAATAACTCACCCCGGAGGAATAAAGAGGTGTTGAAATCCAAAATGAACTGAAGGAGGATGTCCATACATGTAGTCAACTTTTATTAACAGGGCCATCCAACATTGCGGAGCCCTGATGTTGCTATTGGAGCAGCACAAATGCTCCAGAGAGCCCCGAGAAGAAAATGTGATTAAATATTAAATTGGTGTTTTGGCCCAGCTCTCGAGCAGAGAGATTTACTAAAAGGTATCAGGGCTGAGTCCCAAACATCTCACTGCTCCTGAAATAGGCAGTTGCCAAGCCTCTGTATTGTGTTTGTTTACCTCGAAGGACTGAGCGGGTACACCCCTGTGTGCATGGCTGGGCTCTTATGTAATACCACAGGGCAAGTGTAAAGGGAGAATAGGGGGTTGTAAGATTTAGATTGATGCTTTTGTTTCAGCTGAAACTCAGAGTAAATAGTTCTGAGTGAGGAGGTAGAGTATCAGTGTTATTCATACACGCACTCACATTTGTTCCTGCTGGTACATTTATAACAAAGCTCTGTCATAAAGTCCTCCAAACCTGTTGGTGAATGATGCATTCACACTTAGTTTTTTATGCTTGTGTTAAAACAATGCTCATATGTCCATGTGTAAAATGGACATTTTAATTGATCCTCCTCCATCAAAATGATTCCTTTCTAAAGCAGTTCCCATCTAAATAGTAGCAGACACGCTCCACTGCGTCCTGCTCACTGTACTGTGTAACAAGGCAAATCAATATTCAGCTTCAGTCCTGTGAGTCAGGCAAATGAAATGAGAGTCTTGTTAATGTCTTTTCATCCTTTCTCCACCAAGTTGTTTCTTTGCGCTTCCCCAGAAATGGTGCAGATGGATTGTGAGAGGCATTTCCGTGTTAAAACAGTAAACCTCGGGATGACAGCTGCCTAATCACACCGTTGAAGGTACATTTTATCTTCAGCTGAACTTTGGAATAAGTCTTTACACAATATGTTGTTGACAGTGGCAGTTACACTGAAAATGCTTTAGAAACGGTCTCTGTAATGCTAGTGTGCTTCCAATATAGACAGTTGAATGGTGTAAGACAGATTCTAAAATAAACGTTATAGTAAATAAGAAACATTTTCCTTCTTTAAATGGTATGGCAGCATCACAGCTGCTTTACTATTTGGAAATAGCCCCCGAAGATCGAAAACTGAAAGTATTTGATGAATTAGACAACAGTTAATTTGTTGTTATAAAAGTCTCACCAGAGGCAGAGAGTGCAGATTAACACTCCAGTTGACACTCTGTATCACTTTGCTTACCCCTGTACTGTACCACTGTGTATCTTTTGGTTCCTATAACTGAATAAATACAGAATACACCGGAGCTGGTGTGTGTGCTCCACCATGTGTGCCACACAAGCATCAGGTCTTTGTAGCTACCTGATGAGCAGCAGGCGTGTGAAGGTGGGCGGTTGTCTGAGCATTTCTGTGCCTTCTAAATTTCACAGAACCCATATGCCTCCTTATCTACCAGCCCCACTTGACTTCTCCCACTAGCTGTGAAAACAATCCAAGTTACTCCTGTCTTCTGACAGGACGGGCAGCGACTTCACCGTCTGTGTTTCCCACTCCTGAAACTTTCTGAATGTTCTTTTCCCTCAGCCCACCTTTGCCTTGTGTGCGATCCTCCTCTCCTTCCATTTGTTTATATGATTTATTGATGAGCCCCGACATGTGAGTCTGTTAGTGTGCACGTGTGTTGGCCAACGCACAGCAGCTAAAACTTTTAAAGGTTGGCTGAGGGAGAGGTGAGTGAGAGAGAGATGGAGGAGGGAGGAATGGAAGAGAATTCACTTCAGGCTGCCTGGTGCGTGTGTGTGTGCATACTTCACAGAGAGTTTTGTGTGGTGAGTGGGTGGGTGCGTCAGTCAGTCGGCCTGGGCTCTCTGCAGTGCACTCAGCCGCTGTGCTCTCCTCTCGGCTGAGTGGAAACATCATGTGTCTGTGGGACGCTGTGAGGACCAGCCCTGTTTCTCCGAGCTGAGACCAGAACAGTCAGAGACGGGCCGAGGAAGAGAGCGGGAGCAAAATGAACGACGCCACAAACTTGGAGTAGACTACCCAGAGGAAAAGTACCCAGAGGACACAGCGCATTTTTGGGGATAGTTTTCATCCATTCTGCCCTCTGGTCCTACCATCCTCAGACTTGGCTATGCCATGCTGGCCCAGAGGAACGGGCTCCCTCCGGGCTGTAAGCCGGTTCCACTGAAGGATCACCCCGACCTGCGGGATGTGGACGTGAACGCCGAAGGGTGCTGCTCCCTCTCTCCCTCCCCGTCCTCTGGAGGTTGTCCCTGGGCTCGGCTAGCCGGGGTGGATGGCTGCCTGTCAGAGCCGTACTGTCTTTGGTTCCAGCTTTTGGCCAGAGCCTACTGGGGCGAAGTGGAGCTCGGCCTCACCAGTCCAAACCGCAGCGTGTCATGGGCTCGGCTACGAGAAGCCTCCAGGAAGAACTGTGTCCGATCTCGGGTAAGGACCGTACTGCTGTGGAAGAGGGAGAGCAACATCCTGGCAATTTGACATTATGAGAATGTCATACAGTTTTGAGACATTTTGGAAAACCAGTGCTCACTTGAAATATGCATTTAAGCTTTATCAGTGTCTGGCAGAGGCCTATCGATTTACATAGGAAGCTTTTTGAGAGGGGAGGAGAGGTGAGGGGCGGCTGCACTTTGTTGTGCCATCTGAGGAATTTTGTGTGCGTCATCCTGCTCTACAGCAGCAGAGTAGTCCTGTTTCACTGACCAATATCTTTTGTAATGTGTGTGTGTTTGGGTTTTAGGTTTCGTTATTGGTCCCTATAGTGGGCTCAGAGTGACACTTTGCCATTTGCTGTTAGAGGAAGATATTGTTTATTTTCCAGCTGCACATGTGCGACAGCTTCATTTTCAGAGGGTTTTTTAAATATAAATATCCATCCAACAGCCATCATGTTTTATGTTGTATGAATCGGGGGCTGATGGAATGAATTCATTGTGCAGTGAAGAACTAAAGTTGGGAACTGAAGGCGTATTTTCCTATGTTATAGTGAATAAAGATGACTAATGTGGTCAGCGAGGGAGAGATGTTTGGAAAGAAAAAGCAAGAGTGAGAGGGAGTGAAAGAGGTAGACCCATGAGGTCAGACAACCCAGGGGTGAGTCACAGATTTAAAAAAAAAAAAAAAAAAAAAAAAAGAAAGAAAAAAAGTGTGAAGAAAAGCTGAGTCCAGTAATAGGCCCACCATTCAAATTCACTCATATACATAAAGAAAGGGCGGCAGACATGCAAATGCACCATCCTGCGGGCTAAGGCACCATATGGCAGCACACACATCAAACCCTCACTGGTGAGTGTTTTGATGAACAGATTGCATGCATAATTGAATAGTATTTATCAGGTAATTGTGTGAGCTGCTTTGGATCAGATTTACAGTATTGTACTGTTTTTGCACTGGAGCATTGTGGGAACACAGAGCAGCACGATGCTGCTGGAGTTTCCCTTCACACTGTGCTGCTGCTTCTCTTGCTGTATAATTCAACATGTTATATATATAAAGAGAGAGAGATAGTGGAAAGTGTGTGTGTGTGTGTGTGTACCTCAGCTATGGGGCACTGGAGCCAAATGGCTTTGCTATTGCATAATACAACATTAATTTTTCAGCATGAAATCCAAACAAACAGCTGAGGTGGACTGTGTCAGCTCCTTCCCTCCTTTCCACTTGTCTCCTCTTCCCTCTCTCAGTTACATTATGGACTGTGGCTCACTTCCAGCCCCACACCACTGGGTATTGGTGGTGATTTCACCAGTCATACCATTAAGCCCACACCCATCCCTCTCTCCGGAGGCCTCTACATCTGCTGTTCGCAGACAGGCAGAGGAGAGGTGTGGAAGGAGTGAGCCAGAGGGGCGGCGGGGGGAGAATGTCTTTGTTTTGGATCCATACCTAAGATGTATTTTGGTAGGAGAAGAGCTTGCGGAGAGATCTGGGCTGGGGCTGAGACTCTTGGCAGGCTCACGTAGCCCAGAGTCACTGTGGTAGTGTTAGCAATAACCGCTAATGCACGCCCTGCGGTGCAGTGGTTCGGCTCCATCGTTACTTTGATGATGGATGTGACAGAAGTCTCACTGCTCAGACAGCTCTGAGCAGCAGGAGGAGTCAGAGTGGCTTTCTCAGCGATGGTGTTGTGATTAAGAACTACAGGATATGTCTCGCTGTATGTTTAGGGGCATGATAAATCTGGACTTTAAAACCTTTGGAAAGGCTGGAAAAATATGTAACAGTCAAACCTACCCCAATCTGACTTTTTTTTTTTTACTCCATTCCCAGTCCTGATGCCCAGACTCAGGGAGTTAGTCAGTACCAATTACATAAGTCATACCAGTGCCCTGCTGCCAGTGAGATGATGGAGACATTCGCACAAATTCAATTTATATTGTTTGGATGATTTCTGAAATTGCATTGTGACACAGCGTAAACCTCATAAGGATGAGGTTGAACTCCTGACCAAACCACTTCAACTGTCCCCATCCTATTTCATAAACAGAAAACAACTTGCTTCTCCTGGCCTTGTTTTTTAACTGTGTTGTTAAAGAAAATGTCCTAGAAAGTTACAGAAACATCCAAATTCTGTCCGATAACTTGTGTGAAGTAAGATCCTAGTTAACGTTGGCAAACTCTGAACCTTACAGTTTCATAATCGAGGCCAAATGCTGCATTCATCTTGTGTTTGTGGAGCACATGCTGGAAGTGGCAAAGAATCCCAGTAGCTTTATGCACAGTAGCTGAACTTTGAAGATGAAAAGAGTGATTCGACACATGCAAAATGTAGTCTGAAGACGCCTGAAGTCAGTTTGCTCCTGTGTTTAGATTTTTACCAGCTCATGAACAAAAAATATCCAACAGCCAAGTGCTATTTTCTCCAAAATAAAAGCATCTGCACTGACAGTCTGTTCATGTTGCCCTGTTGCGTTGTGCTGTGTCACGTGTGGCTGCTCTGATTGGTTGGTCTGTGATCACTGATAACTCCCCTTGGAGATCAAAAATAAACTTGGAGATTCAAGAGCCATTCGTAAACATGAATTGGTCAGAGGATGCCAGGCTGGTTGGCTTTGATACAACTCATAAAATGTTTATGTAATATTAATATGTGGACTTGATGTGATCAATCCATTCATCCATTTATCCATTCAAGGAGTTAATACCTTGGTTGTTATGACTGTGAAACAAGTATTGAATTTGATTGACTTGGAGAAGATCACGTCATGCTGTGGACGTTTTAATCATCATTCAACCTCCCTGTGAGATATCAGACATGACCACCTCGGCTGCGTAGATCATAGTTTTCATAACATCATCTTTAGGATTTGAGGGGTTCTTGAACGCAGCCTGTCATGATTCACTGTATTTTCAGCTTGGCTTCAGTCGCTGTAAACACTTTTTTCCCCCAGCTTTTTGTTACAGAACATTTAAAAACAGACTTGTGCGGATGATGCGGAGCATGTGTTGTGTTATGTAGGCATGAATGTAACGTTACACAAGCTGAGGGCCGACAGCATTTTAAAGGTTGTTTTTATCCTGCGTTAGTCACAGTAGGAATGTGGAAGATAACTCTGTCATCATGCAAACATGCCAAATAGCTCTGAATGTGCATTAACTGAAGCCATATGTACGGCTGTGTGGCACAGAGGACAGTGCAAATGTGGCTTAAATGATAGTCCTGATTATTTCGACACATATTTGGATCATTGATGTGAACCAAACTGCTCGAACTAAATTACCTGACAGTGTTTTTTCAGTCGGTCACAAACAGTTTCCATCTACCTGGTGTGTGTTCAGAGATATGTTTATGTGTCTCTGTATTTACTGACAAGCTTTATAAATACACTCATCAGCTCAGTTACTGTGGGCGGGGCCTGGTCGGTTGTGCTGGTGTTTGAGTCTGTTGTTTTTGAGAATATTTTGAGCTCTGTTACATGAAATGAATGTGAAATATAATTACAGACCAAGTCCAGGAAATGACACAGTTAATCAGTGGAACAGTTCAATGATGAACTACATGATGTTGTGGAGTTGGGATCACTCAACAGTTTTAGAGGCTTGGACCATTGAATTATTGGCAGTTTAGAAAAATTTATGTAAAACACACTTGTCTTGCTGGTTATAGTCAATAAAGACTGTTGTACTGAATATTGATGCAGCATAACTCAACACAGAAACACCCTATAACTAATGTTTTAACAATGAACCCTCTTGTGTCGCCGCCTCTCTGTTTCCCAAAAGCACAAACCTTGACCACAAACTGACACCTTGTTTTCCAGCAGAAAAAAACGGCCGTCCTCTGATCACTGGGAACAATCTGTGAAAGGGGATTTCTTGTATTTTTAAATGAAGATGATTAATAAGTTCTGTGCTCAGCCACAGGCTGTTTCATCTGTGACAACACACTTTGCTTTGTTTTACCAAAAAGACTTAGCTTTACACAGATACCAGGGGTGAAGTCAATGGAGGGATTGTTCTTTCATGTGGCTCTGAGTTTGCTCTCGACAGCAAAGGCGAGAAAAGGCAGTTTTACGATCAGTGTGTCGTTATTTTCACAACCACATCTGATTTCAGCAGTGGTTTCCAACCTGGGGGTCGGGGCCTCCCACCTAAGGGATCCCAAGATAAACCTTCAGTGGGGGGTGATGATGATTTAAGGGGAGAGAAAGTGAATAAACATATTTCCCAAAGTGAAATTCACCTTTAAAAAAAACACTCCCTTGAAAACTGAGCATTAATGTTGATATTCCTGTTTGTTTGTTTGTCCTCGCCTCAGGCCAAGCAGAAGGATGGGCGCGATCAGAGCGAGGCGTCGGCCGCCGCTTCTCCCGGGCCAGAGGAGGAGCCTTTCTCATGGCCGGGGCCGAAGACGCTTCACCTGCGCCGAACCTCCCAAGGTTTCGGCTTCACCCTGCGGCACTTCATCGTCTACCCACCTGAGTCTGCCGTCCACAACTCTCTGAAGGTGACGCAGTGTGATCTCTCACCCCCACGATGACACTCAGACTTTCATAACATCTGATGCAATTCAGAGCTTAGTCACTTTTTCAGATAAGCAAACAGTCTGACAGTTGGGGTAAAAAATACACTCCTGTTTTCAGAGTAAATAAACTCTTGTTGAATCGAGTGATGTAAGCTGGAGGTCACCAGGAGGATCTGACTGCATTCAAGACCCCGTCACACAAGTTCTGTGCTAAAAAGGACATAACATTAGAAACAGATGAGCTGATCTCAGGTCACAGGCAGGTTGTCAGTTGGTTTAGGAAATGAAACTTGATTTTCATAACTGGGTCTAAAGAACTTTGAGCAAGTTTGAATTGAAATAGATGATCAGATAACTCATCCATACCTGCAGCTGCGCTTCATTGAACAAAATAAATCAATTTCAGTGTTTTTTCAACTCATAAAAGAGTTTTTTGTTTTAATTTGTGCTCAAGCGAGGCTTCTCTCCAAAAACCTGCCACACTGGTTATTTCTGCTTTCATTGCTGCTTCTTGTCCTCTGTTCTAACTCCGGCCTCGCTGACAAGGTCCCAGAAATTATAACTACTGGTCACTGTTCCAGATTGTAATCATGAAAGGGACTTGATGTAGCCTTTCAGTGTCTGCGGTGATTAGAAAACCACAGATTTGTGTGACACAGGGGGAAAACATAGTAGAAATTACTTTGAGCTGCCGTTTGAACACAGCTCCAGACAAGCAATTAGTGTATGTTGTGCTGCTGGTAGAGTTGTGACCCAGTTCCATACTACTTAGTAATCTCATACAGTTTGTAAGATATTCTGACTTTAATGGTGAAC
This sequence comes from Caranx ignobilis, assembly GCA_021432705.1. NCBI lineage: Eukaryota > Metazoa > Chordata > Actinopteri > Carangiformes > Carangidae > Caranx > Caranx ignobilis. The sequence continues at coordinate 5,877,220 of MU269986.1, forward strand.
TTGTAGTTAGTGCAGAAGAAAACTGCTGTGTGGTGAGAAGACGATGCTAAACGTGGCTCCACAAAGAAAATCAATGTTTACTTGTTTTCTGGAGCTGTTCCACCACCGTCCACTGCTTCTAGTAAATTTCCTCAGCTGCAAACTCCAAAATGAAGTGGAACCAGTTGCTTTCCTTAATTTTTTATAGAGTTTGAGTGAACATTAGTGTGCAGCCGTTTTCATGATAAACCAATTCAGAAAAATTTCAGCAGAAATGGGCGCTGCTTCTCAAGTGTGAATGTTTCCTGTTTGTTTTAGTCCTGTGTGAATATGGAAGTAAACGAAAGATTTTTATTCTTTTTTTGTTGTTAGTCACACAAAAAAGTAGCTGCTATAAACATACTGAGTAAAGAGTTTTAGTTTAAGTGTAATGTGAATAAGAACATGTAGCATGAGATATACAGCAGGGTTTGTTTTCCCAGAGTCTTTGTCTGACATGTATCATCCCACCTGGGAACTGTGCCAGCCATCCTCTGGATAACATCAGAACCAATCTGCCCTTTGGTATTAATCCTGACATGACAGCACTTCCAGCTCCTAATGGGCACAGGCTAACAGACTAAAGGGCTTTGGGTAAATACGTCAGGGCTTCTCTAATGGGAAAACGCGCCAGTGCTTTGAGTCAGCCTCCTCAAAGCTTATCGTGACCTCCCTCATATTAGTTTTTGTAAGTGATAATTCAGGATAAGTTGGGTTTACTTTTCTCTGAAGTGTATTTTGACAACCTCCTCTGTTTGCACAGAAGGATTTCCTACAAAGTTAGCATAGTACGTTGAGTTTATAGCTCTTGGCCTTGGTTGTGCATGTTGAAGGAGAAACTATGGCACAACAGTTAGGATTTTTCAGACATTTGTATGTTCAGGCGGTTTCACCCGGGGCCTTCTTGGGTATCACAGAGTTGTTTTGGACACTTTTAAGTCCCATCTGTGTTTCTGTTATCTTACTAAAACTTGTTGATTTGCGTTGAGCTGACATTAGATACATACCAAACAAAATTAAGGCAGTAAACGTACCATGAAGATCTGACAAGGTTCAGAGTTTTGCATAAGCATAAAGAGTTGGCGCTGTTGGTTTCATTCATTAAAAGTCAGTGTTATATGGAATTTCACAAGTAAAGCAAACTGTTTCTCAGCAGATGTTATCTGACCCTGGGCCAGCTGTCTTTTAGTCTTATCATAAGATGTGATTCTGGGAAATGTTCAAACTGAAACCTTTTAAATTTCAATCCATCAGACCACACTCACTGTAAAAACTCTCACCAGTTCTCCCATTACGTAACCTTAACTGACATGGGGAGGATAAAAAAAAAATCCTCATCCTTGTGGACTCATCGTAATTACTTTTAGGGTCTTGGATTGGAGCTCCTGACTAATCACAGTTTGAGGGTATTGGGGTTAGCGTGGAGAGGTTTCTGTCCGTCTTAAAGAAAGCCTCTGGGAGAGCGGGGGAGTCTTAAAGGATCCATGGAGAACATATGTGTCACTGAGGGGAGGCGGATTAAAGCTGGAGTGTGTGGATTTTAACTGGTGCTCTGAGGGAAATTAAGATTTTATGTGTTTAGGAAATGAAGAAAAAAAACACACAAACATCACTATGAAGTGGCTTGTTTCTACTGGTTGCTCTGAACTGTCATAAGTCTCACACCCAGGAGACCTTTGCCACAACTTTTCCAATTATGCAGAAGTTTAATGATAATGAACTCTTTCTCTCTCCCTTCATTCAACACTGATAAAGTCCTCTCTAGGGCTGCTACCAGTTCTTTTAATTATTAACTAATCTGTTAATTGCTTAGGCCTTTATACTGAGATTAGGAGTATGAATAATACACCAATGTTTCCAAGTTATTTGTTTATATGATGATCCTCATAGTAAACAGATGATCTCATGGCAGAGTTGTGTATTATATCCTCCCTTCTTTCATGGCTGAAAAGTGATTGTTTTTGGTAATGGATGGTAATGGATTAAAAAATAATTTATCATTGTACAAGTACATATTTGGGCATTTTAGCTTCATATGTAGGTTTGTAGGCTGTTGGATATTGGGATGGGTTATAAAAATAATCTGTATTTATATTTAACTTATAATGTCATGCAGTCATTAAACATATATTGAAATGGTTTATTCGAGTTAGCTGGCATTAAACAGGAAGAATCATAAAACCTGTATGTAAGAAATAACTGAAATCTGTCTTTTTTCTTCTTCCAGGATGAAGACAACGGCAGCAGAGGTGAGTGTATGAACCTTTTACTTTTATTTTAAATTGCTGCAAGCATTTGAGATGTGCACTGTGAGCTGGGACCTCAGGTGTTAAAATGAAAACGGCAGAAAGACCATTTAGTCTGTGCTATTATGCCGTAGCTGTGCACAATAGGGTTGAATCAGGATTGATATTCCATCAGTCTAACGTATTGTCTCTCTCAGACTGAAACAGATGCATTTTGATGACTCTTTGTGTGGAAACAAATCAGCATCAGCAATGAGAATTCAAACCCACTGATGGCTCAGTAACCAGGGGGTCGGTACTAAAGCCAATGTAATCAACATGTAGCAGGTGAAGCTCTCCGTCAGGCAGGCTGACTGTGTCGTGCTGCACTTTGGTGCTTCGAGTCCCCGGTCCTTGCTCTTCAGAGTGGCAGTCGGAGCTGTGCTGTGAGCTTGGCAAGGCCTCGGCATTCCTCAGAGCATCCGGCTCGTCAGTCCAGTCCTTCAGTATTCTGCTCACGTCTGCGGCACAGCGTGAATGCAGGAGGACTGCTCTGCTGCGCTTTATTAGAAGCCTCTTTAAACAGCCCTCTAGCACATCTTGTGTCAGTGTAGCACAGAGAAACCCAAAGTACACATAGATTGGCACTATTACGTGTTTTATTTAAATATACACTGGTTGTGTTTTCAAGTGATCTAATACAAAAAGGATGTTTCCTATTCCCCGCTCGAGGCTCAGTGTTTGGTCAATCTGTCTTTTTTGAAACAACATGATTCATTCCTGGCAGAAAAAAGGAAGAAGACCTGCCCCCCCCCTCCCCGTTTTAGGATGCTTGTGAAGCATCCAGACCCCCACCAGGCGTGATTCAGTGAATTGTTGTGTCATGAGGGGACAGTGAAAGTGAAGAATTTAGGGTTGATGGAAAGTGAGCAGAGACCTTTTGTGATGAATTTGACTCTTAAACACATCTGAGCAGGAAATTGAGAGATTCCTCTAAGTGTCACTCATCATCCCTCTTGGCCCTCAGTGTCACATTCCTCCCACTAACTTCCCCCCTCCTCCCTCCCCACCCAGTTAACCCCTCCACATCCACCCTCTTCATTCAACACAGGCCTCAAAACATTAAACAACACACATGGGGCCCTGCTGTGGCAGAAGGAAACCCTTCAGGGAATAAGCACGGCTGCACATTGTTGCTTTTTATGAACGTAGATTCTGTATGTGACTGAACGTACGAAAAAGTCATGTAAAACTAATGTGACTGGGTGTGTGTGTGTGTGTGTGAGACGGTGTCATTAAGTCTATGTAAGGGCACAAGAACCATTCATTGGTGCACTGTGAATAATGATCCTCTCCTTAATGCTCCCCCCTCCCTCCGCTGCCACAGGAAGTCACTTGGCTTGCTTCCAGTCCCTCATAAATCCTTCTTTGCCTCACAGCAAGCTCAGAGACCCGGCAAAGGTGACGATGCTGATAGGTAGCGGGGCGTTCAGGAGCGGATATCAGGAATGACAGGAATGTTTCTGCAAAGCTGCTGCTAATAGGGACAAAACATCAATCAAGACTACTGAACCAAATAATATTATAATCAACGTAACGCTGAAAACAGTTCATCTCTAAATTTAGTGATCTGTAGTTTTTTTTAGTTACAGTGAAGTGTTCTTATAGAGTCTGTGATACTTCCTCTTCAGCCAAATAACCCATCTGAATAATCTGAAAACGTAAACTGCTACAAAGCTGAAACAGTCAGAGTTCAGAAAGTTCAGAGCTCTCACAACAACACGTGAACACACCACACACCAGACAGATCTGCCTGGAGAAGTTTCGTATAATATTGTAAACAAATAAGCAAATAAGCAGGAACAAAGCTCTCATGATTGTTAAGACATGACTTCTGGACATGGAAGCAGATCCTAGTGTGAGAACTTCACTGAATCTATGTGCATGTTGCTCTGAATTGTTTTCTCTGTGAAGTAGTTTGGTGACTGATTTTTATATCATGTGGCCACAGGAGTTCATGTGGTGGAGCGTTTAAACGTAGGTGGCTCAAACAGCAGCTCGTAAGCAAACATTGAACATTAAACTGCCCCTCGGAGTGGATTTAGATTCAGATGAACTTAGATTCAATAATCTCAGTATTAATAATAGTCTCACCACAGGGTCCATTAGCTGCTGTGGAGCTCTTCGATCGGATTGTATTGTCCAAGCTGTGACTCAATTCAGTGGGTGCATCCTTCGCCTTGAATTGATCGGTCTACAAAGGCCTCCAAAGGCCTCCAAAGCCTGCACTGACTGCAAATATTTAAACCAAATGAGATGGATTCATAGGGTCTCATGTTTATCCTTGGCTGCTGTCTGCCATATTCTCTTTTTGAACGCTCATTCATCAGGGGTGCACAATGAATTCTGACATAGGTTTGGCCTTGATTTCCCTCATTGTCTGGGAAATGAAGGACCCATTCCTCTGGCACATTTTAAGGATCCTTGTTCCCTCCACCATGAAGCAGTCAGTCTTCAAATGCAGCCTTTGAAGGATGTGACCTGTGGTTTGATACACAGCTATAGTCAACCTCATCCTCAGCAGACTGTCGTTGCCTTAGTTTGTTTGATGTAATTGAATTGTAGACGTCATATTTCCTTTTTCTTAATCACTTTACAATCGTCTTGTCCATTTTTGGCTTAAAGACGGAGATGGAAAGCTCATTATTGTCTTCATTCTTTATCTGTTATGCAACATGTGGCCAGTTATTGCAGGAACTGCCAACCAAGCTTTTAGACACTTGGCTTCAGTATCGTTTTATTCTGATGCCTACAAATCGCCACTGCTGCCATGTGACCTTCGAGCACACTGCCGGTCATCAATCACCAGTCATAGCAAACGGGCTACGCCCCAGAACCCCCATAACATCACCGCGAAACCACGTGAGCTCACACACGGACCCAGACTCATAATGCATCCCATGTGTTTGGTTATTTTAATGTTTATTAAAAAAAAAGTTGCATTCTGTCCGGGTCCAGTCTGTGATGTTCACTGCTGCCTCCGCAGCATCTGCAGTGCAGTTTATTTGCTTGACTCTAGGCCAGTGTGTGATGAGGCTGTTGGTGTTGGAGAGAAGGGGGCCTGCTGACCGCATGTTGACTAGCTGGGTGTTGCCGCTGGAAACACTTCAAACCTCCAGAAAATGCACACACACACATAGGGACATGCATACACACATAGACAAGTGTAAACACTGATGTACAGTATGTCGGTACATCGTGGAGACGGGGATGATACGGCTTATTTTGTGTGTGTCTTAAGTATGGATGTGTTTATTTCCTTTAACAGTGGTTGTGTACATACCAAACAGTTGTTTCCATCCCCAATCTGATCTCTATCTCACTTCCTCTCCCCTTCTGTCTGTCTCTCCCTTTCCTGTATCTCTTTTCTCCTCAGCTGTGTCTTTTAGCTCTGAGTTGTAGAAAGGCAAAAATCCAAAATGAGGTGTTGTGTTGAGTGCTTATGAAGCTGTGGTGCTTCGGCACAGCGAGAGAGGCAACATAAAAATTTCACCATCTGTTCAAATATTTGTTTTTCATTCAACGTGAAACACTTTTCTCTGCAGATACCAGTTTTAATTCCCCCCTTTTTTGTCAGGTTTTGGTCCGTTCCCATAACGTCTGCAGAGGGAACGTAGTGCAGCACAAGCAAACAGAATTCCCCAGTATTCTCCAGTGGGCTTTTTAATGCCCCACCTTCTTTAACAAAGCTGTGTCCAAAGTTTTGTCTTTCCCTTCTTTTCCCCCCTCTCTCTGTGCTTCTACATGTGACCTGAACCATTCCTCTATTCTTTCTCTCCTGATCTTTTTCTTTCTTTCTCAGTGTGGATGATAACCTCTTGAAGCAGTACTTTACTTTCTAATATCTTTCTTTAATTGACTTTCTTTCTTAGAGCACAATGAGAGGATCAGTACCACTCCTGTGTCTTTGTATTTAGTATAGGGCTGCAGCACTGGTTAGCTTAGCTTAGCACAAACAGGGGAGCACAGCTAGCCTACAGGTAGTTATTCCTCCCAGTCCCAGCTAATAAAAGTACAGGTATCTACACAGATTTAGAGAGTCAGGTGTTCCCAAACTCCCAAACTGTTCCTCAGAAATGTTGAACTAGTCCTTTAAGATTCCCAGCTTTTCTTGGCATGACTCTATACTCATGAGATCTAACTGTTCTTATATCATACTGTTTTCTCTTATTTCATTCTGGCATCAAGTAGAGAGCCTGACCAGTGTTTCTTACACTCAGATGTTTTCTAAGTTGAGTGTGAGTAACTGTAAATCTGACAGCTTGTTTATTTAGCGTGACATACACCCACGCATGTCGAGGCTGCAACATCCAGACTTGAGTCATAAAAACCTTTTAGGCAAATATCCAAATACAGCTGACTGTTTACGCCCCTCAGTTACTGTACGGTTGTAACACCTACCTTTCTGCTCTAGCAGGACTCATTTTGCAGTTTGAGTTGGTTGATAGTTTCAAATTCTGACTGACTTCATGAGTATTTCTGATACTATTGATAATACTTCTGAGTTGTTTTGAACTAAGAATTTTAAAAATTACTTTAAAAATGATCTTAAAATTGCACGCAAGGGCCACTTTCATCATATCATGCCCAGGCTAAACATTAGCATCACTGCCAGTTGATGATCCATGTGGAAAACAGAGACATGTACTGTAGTGTGGAGCCAGCTAATATTAGAAGAATGATAAGGAAATATAAGATGGACAATGTCTTTCTCAGCCTAATTCTTTGTTTTTTAAGTTTTAGTAATAAAAACACTTTTTAAAAGAGGACTAACTAATGTGTTTATCAAATGTAATGCTATCGTGGGTATTGTTTGCTGGGCCTGCTAACTCCCCCAAATCCAATTAAGGGGAGAACAGACACTTTAACTTTAGCTTTGGCTTCAACAAAGCAGCATCCAGGATCCAGGAAGTACAGCCGAGTAACTGTGCAATTGTAAAGTCAGCTTTTAAATTCCACAAACAAATGTAGTTTGTTAATGATGTGCTTGGTTACTACTAGTTGGCTCGCAGCTGATGTTGGAACAGATGAACTTGACATGTAATCCATTCATTTCACTTTTGCTGTTGTGTTTTTGGTTTTGTTAAGATTAGAAAAAAAAACAGACACCACCCTCAACAACACTCTTTAAAGAGTTTCACAGCCAGTTGGCTCCTGTAACGCATTTCATGAAGCAAAAGGCAGCATTTTAGGCTAAAATCACCCCATCTGTCTCCAGATGTTTGTCACTTGTTCCCTCAGTTGAACTTCAAATTCCCTTGGTAGATAGTCTGGCTTGTTTTACAGAAAGAAAACAAAACATTGAATCATTTTTTTTGCTTTGCTTTGCGGTCAGAGTAATGTCAGTACATATCCTCTTTCCCCTGGGTGGGTTTTGGTATTTGGAATTCCTAGAAAAAAAGTGATGGAAAGTACTCCACCACCTTCCTGTCTGTGGTGGAAAAAACACCAGGTGTGTGTGAGTCTCTATCTTTGTGTTTGTGTGTGAATATGTGTGTTGTGGATGAGCAGAACAGTGGACAGATGTAGCTGTGTAGTGGTGTCAGGCACGGACTACTACACCGGTATGTCTCCCCCAGGTTAGGAATTTTACATTTGTTATAGAAGTGGGTCATCCCTGTGGGGTGTTAGATGTAAATGTACACTCAATCACGAGTATTAGGGTTGCCTTGCTAAATCTGATACAGTCTAATATAACAGTACTGCAGTAAATCCTCCTTCATGAAGGTTGTAATGTTCAGTTTTGTTGACGCTGTTTTAGAGAGAGGTGTCACATTAACATTAACACTGCTGATGATGACTTGTGCTGCATTATACAGTCTACCCTCACTGATATGAATCACTAAGACAAAACATGTCTGATCTCTAAAACAGATGCCCTGGTGTTGTCCTATCAGGAAACTCAAACCAATAATAAGAAATTGCAGTAATTTTGAAATAGTTGAACAGATGAAAGTCTGACCACAGTGTCCACTCAGCAGATTGGGTTTGTTCAGTTGCTGTCAGGTGGTGCAATTTCCTCTCATAGCTGGCAACACAGAGCATGTTTGAACAGACGCTGAGTTACAACAGCCCCTGCCCATCCATGTACAACTACCAGTAATACTTCTCTCTGGGTACAGAGAGGAGATGTGGTGGAAAGCTCTAGAGACCTTAAGTCCTAAAAGGTACTAATACAACTGTTCACAGGGACAGGAGCCATCTGTCATGATCAGTGTTTTTATGTTTGAGTCTTATTTTAGTTAACATAGTCCACAAGTATTTGTAATGTTATTATAGCTGTTATGGGCACTAACTTTGTTCCCAGTGAAGTTTTCTGTTGCTTCTGTTACTTTTTTAACTGTAAAATGTCACACTTTGTACGCAGCTGAGTGACAGCTATTTATTTACCAAATACCAGAAGTCCACGCTAGAAATGTTCCCTCACATTACCTCTGTATGTCTAAATCAACAGAGGTGTTGTTGGCACATTTAATAACACGGTGTTCCTCCCTTTTCTATATGTAACTGCTGTCTATAAATGTGCTGTGTAAATAAAGTTTACTTAGTTGTTTACTTACATTGAAGGAAAACTCCTGAGCTAACACTAACGGTGATGACAGGGGCTTTAAGGCGTGTTGACATACCCTCCTCGAGTGTGTGCCGAGGTCTCTGACAAAGCTCTGGCTGTTTACAGAGTGCAGTCAAATGAGACCTGTCCGTCTCAGACTGGCACCTTACAGTCATTTCACCATCTGACAGAGTCTGTTGACTCAGTTTGGACGGATGTGGTTTTGTTAAGTATTTCGAGGAGGGCAGGATTCGGGTCCACAGGTGTTACAGCAGAGTTTTCAAAGTGAAGCAGAGTATGGGAACCTTACACAGGATTCATGTAAATGGAGGAAGCAAGCGCAGAAGTACAGTATTTATTTTCATGGCTTCATCTGATGTCTTTAAACACTCAAGTTTCTTGGAGCTGAAGTTTGACAATAGAGCATGCTGTGCTTTTGAAGGAAGTTGGGAGTTAATGGATTTATGTGAAGTGTACTTGTGCTCTGACCTTCCCACACTATGGGGGGACCTCCATGTGCCAGGATCATGTGCCTCACATTTTCATATTTCTCTGCTGGAAGAGACCTGACATAGATAGCCATCTAAGCACACACATACACACACACTCACACACAGTACTCCTCCTCCTCTTCCTCTTCCTTCTCCTCCTCCTCTACTTCTGTGTTTGAAGTGTTGGGAAAGTTGAAGAAAAACACCTTGTCCTCTCAGTATCAGAGCAAAGAAGGAGCAACTCAGCTGCATAGGTGTTTTGTGTATTTCTGTGCTAGTGCATTTGTATGTGAGTGTGTTTGTTTGTACATGTGAGAGAGGCTCAAAATGTTGAAGACCAGCGAGTTGGACAGAGAGGTATTACGCCGGAGTTAATGCAGAGAGCGGGCAGCGGGCCCAGCCCTCTGTAGAATAACATTATCTAACCCAAAACAACAGGGGAGCGGGGAGCTGGCCCACACAACCAGGCCCAGCTGTGCAGCCAGGGACGACAGCCAAGCCAGAGCTTGTTGAGGCCAAAGAGCAGCGCTGACACTCAGCCACGCCAGTGAAGGCCTTCGACTGTACACAGCTAGACCGGAGCAGAAAGAGCTGAATAACACCGACAGGATGGAAAAGAAATACAGTTGTCATATACATGATGACATTTAATGATAAGCCGAAATTTCAATTCTGAATGCTTGCATGATTCATTGCCTCATCTTGCAGATATCCATATTCTTAGTTAGTCATGTATTAATTCTGTGTAGTTCTGTGTAGTTCTAGTCATTTCTAGTCATTTTCCCTCCAACAATAACATTCATAGGTGCAGCCCTGGACTTTTAGACTAATAATTGGATAAAACAACCTTAGTTGTTTTTATTTTAAATAGTCTGCTTTGCTGCAGGATGCTGTCTGCAGTCAGCAGCTCTGCTGATTAGTTTTGATGTGACAAACTTTTTTCTACATGAACAAAATACCTGCAACTATTTCAGCATATGTTAGCTCAAGCTGTAGTTCAGCCATGCACCTGCATGTGTCATGTGAAACACAGCGTCCATTATTATTGTCCATTAATGCAACATTTGTCCAAAGTACCACCCAAGAAAAGCTGTGGTTGTGAAACTCATCCGGTGTTTTGGAGCAGCCAAAGTCATTCTGGGGCTGGCTGATGTATTTCATTAATCCACACAGTAGTTTATGCTTTGATAAGACAGTTGGGAGCATTAAAAATGTCCAAAGCTTTAGATTTCCACATTTAATCCTGTTCATCCAGCTGCGGGCCATGGAAACTTCCAGAATCCAATTTGTGCTGGAGAGCTGCAGCTCGGTGAGATTGGCTCTGGATTGGGAATCTGCCGTTAAACACACACACAGAAAGAGGCAGAGGAGGGGTAGAGAGAGCATTAGTTGACATCTGTACCTCCACCACGGCTCAGTCACATCCGACATTGTGTCAATAATGTTACAAATAGTTTCATTATCACAATTTTTCACTCTGCTATTTGGTTTTTGTCATGTGAGTTCAGATCGTCCTGTGAGGTCAGAGCAAACATGAAGGTGAATACACAGAGACATTTCATGAGCTCTACTGCCCTCTACTGGATTAAAGAGACACCTACAGCTGTTGACAACAGCTCAGCCAGTCTCACAATGGATCGATTCCACCGTCAAAGAGCGTGTCACGATGCAGTGACACATCTCACCACAGTATAGACTGACTGTGGAGGCCTGTTAGCTTACTCGGACCACAGTTTTGATCATTATTCGTTTTTCTGTGTGTGGTTGTAAAAGGTCAGAGCGGTATGGATCAGTTAAATATTGGCTAAACTACTATTGGCTAAACTCTCTTTGCAGATGTTGCAGGTGATTATCATGTGGATGATGTGTAAATCAAAACACTGCATGGAATGAATCCATAATTAATCCTGTGCAGTAACATTTTTCAGCCACATGAGGGAGGTAGCTGGATGGTTATACAGTATATTCTCACATACCATCATCAGACAAAGAGAAAGGACTCTTGTACGTGTTGATTTTAAAAGACCACTACCCTGGCCTGGTCTCCCTTGCAACAGAGATTCCTGATCTCAATGGGACTTCCTGTTTAAATAAAGGTAAATAAATAAAATAAGGCGACATGTTAATGTTACACGCCCTGTTACAGTGGACTTGACGGCTTGAGACTGTGATCCTCCAGGTTTGGATTCCAACACTAGCTTACACACAGATTATGGAAAGACTCTTCCTCCTCCTCACCTTTTGAAGTTGCAACTCTTTGAACCCACATCTGCTCCAGTCCTGCTGAGCAGAGCCCCCACGGACCACTGATTGCACCGTGCACCTCTGGGTCATGAATGCATGTATCTGCTGCTGTGTGAACATGAAGCAGGGCATTCATGAAAAGAGCATGCAAGCTTAGTCTTCCCCTTAGAAGAGAGCAGCGGTGGGGAAGTGGGGGGTTGCTCTGATGTTGCACTTTCTCAAAGTCTGTGGGCTATAAAAGGCAGATGAGGCCAGACAAGATTGAGGCTTACAGATCAGGGAGGGATGATTTTACTTCGTTAACCAGTTAGTCAGAATCTCAGTCACTCAACTGCTGCATCTTTTCATCTTTCTTTTTTCTTTTTAACATGTAGACACATGATATGAGTGAGCTTATATAATGCATCAATTAGCTGCGTTTCCTTCAGCCCACCCCCTGCACTTCACACAACATGGCGTGCCGTCTCTTTCTGCGCCATATGAAACCACAGTCCCTGGTGGTTTGCCTGCATTAGCCCTGTCAGCATCCTCTGACCTCTGCTCACTGCTCTGTAGCTCAGGGCACATCTGACAGCAGAGTACAGTCACTGAGCGCTGACGATGTGTTGTAAAGGGGAGAGACAAATAGAGCTGTTTTGAGAAGATGGAGAATTGTCTCAGGCTGCCACTGATGACAAGCATGTATATTTCATTCAGCCAACGCTAATGCAGAGCTTTCGAAGTTGTAAATGAATGTGAGAAACACTCTGCTACACAGTCATGTGGCGCTGAAACAATTAGTTGATGGACAAAAAATGAAAACAGTTTTTATATGTCCAGTCATTAAGAACATTTAATACCAGCTTCACGCTCTTCTTTGTTTCACTGTGTAGTGTACTGAATCTCTGTGGGACCGATAGTCGTACAAAACAATAGATTTGAAGACCTCATCATCTCTGGTTTGAAGAAATGATTGTTTTTCATGGTTTTTGCACATTTGCAACTATTCATTTGACTCATACTTTTGTCCAAAGTGGCATCAAATACAATCCAAAGTCAGACTGGTGAGGAGCTGCTGTTAGCTGCAGCCTGACAGCAGACAGCAGACAGCAGTATCCGTTGTAAAACTCCTGTTATTTTTCTAAGCACGTTTGCGCAGGCCTCATCAAGTGCTGTTTTTTCCTACAAGCTGTTCAGAACAGAAATATATACAAAGAAAAGCAGTAAGTTCTCTCTCTTTTGGAGAAGCTGGAACTTAACATGTTGTCTTTCTAGATGGTCTGAGCAGTTGTTGGTTTATCCTCTGTCATTTAATTAATAGATTAGGTGACTACTGGTTGTTTTATATACCGTAATTCATACCTTTTACTATCGGTAAAAAAGCTTCTCAACTAGGTTCCTCTTGTTTTGGGGGAAAATTTAGTTCTCCATGGAGAAGAGGAAAATAACAGCACAAGTGAAAAACTGTAAAACGTCAGGAGTGGTGCCACAATGCTCCTGCAGTTGAATTTCCAGCTCCAGTGTGATATGGCCTACTTCTGACTGCACTGTTTTTTCACTGTGTGACCAGTCGCCTCGGTGCATGTGCTCTCTCTCTCTCTCTCGTTACCAGGGAGACAGCGAAACCGTCTGGAGCCAATGGACACCATTTTCGTCAAGCAAGTGAAGGAGGGAGGCCCCGCCCACGGAGCTGGACTCTGTACAGGTACACACATAAAAACACACACACTCACACGGGCCTATAATACACACACAGTCTCTACAGACATCATTGTACTCTCGATAAGTGGCAGATCTTATGATTAACTCTGACCGTCTCACATCTGACCCCGAAACACTGTTTGATGCCAAGATTTCTTCACGTCTGAACTGTAGGTAATTCCACTTCCTTGTAACCTGCCAGGAAAAACAGAGATGAGTTACAAAATAACAGATGGCTCCTTCGTGGGAGGCTGAACAAAGTGTAATATGCACACTGTTATTCCAGTCTTCCCTTGATTCTGTTTTTCTACACCTCCCATTTTATTTTTCTTAATAATCTTTGGGTTTGAGTTCTACTGGAAAGAAAATGAATCATGTCTCTTTAATTTCACTGAAAAGGGGGTGACAGCCGTATCTCAGTCTACTGTAAGCATCACTGGCAGGTTTGTACTTTATATTTTAGGAAGTGTCTAGTGGCCTGGACAAACCCTTTAATGTATGCTTTTATCTCCTCTCCTCTCCTCTGCTCTCCACCTTTCCTCCTCTCCTCTCCTGGGACGGGGAGGTGGAGTGTTTTCCCACAATTATCCAGTTTCTCTCCCAAACTCACCTCTCTTCTTGTAAGATGGCCATCTCCAGAAAACTTGAATGGATCCTATCATAGGGTCCTTTAAATAAAGGACTGCTTTGATCTAAAGAGATGTGTTTGTGCTGGAAGAGGCAACCGCAGAGTAATTTACTTGGTCAATAATCGTATTGACTGAACTCCAGATAATTGTCCCGAACACTTGAGTTCACAGACGCAGCAGTGCAGAGTGTGTGTCTTGTTGCTGTTGGTGGTGAACAGCAGGCTGGTAATTTATTCTCTCTCTGTCCAGGGGATCGTATTGTGAAGGTGAACGGAGAGAGCATTATTGGAAAGACCTACTCGCAAGTCATAGCCTTGATTCAGAACAGGTGAGGTTGCCATCACTCGGCATGTGCAGTTCATTCGAAGCAACCCTGGTGAACTCTATTTGGCTCTACACAATTTGATGTATTGAACATTTACAAGACATAAACAGTGATAGACTCTCTGCCTTTCAAATTGTGGCCCTATTATGTGTCAATATTATGTGTATGAAAGTAACACAAAGAAAAGTTGAAAAGAAAAAGTTATTACTATCATAGGACAGTTAAGGGACTGCACACAACAATTATTTGTATTATCAGTACATCTGGCTGTTATTTCCTTCTTTAATACATTGATTATTTAGTATAAATGTATAATTTAGAGTATAAATGCCTACATTTTGTCTGACCACTATCAAAAACTGCTAAATGTTGATTGTGATCATAGAAAAATTGACTCAAATGATAAATTAGAGAGCAAATGTTGGTACCTCATTTTCTTAACTGTCTGGGTGTCTGCTGAAATAATATAATGGGAATCAAAACGTGACCAACAACAGGTTTTGGCTCTGGAGTCACCTTGGATGTTAATCCAGCCCAGATTTAAGGAGAAATATGCACAGTGACTGACTCAGACACTGGTGCCCAAGTTCTTATCTCTGCACTCGCAGCACTCTGCTGCACATTTGTGAAGCAATAACACAGAACTTTGTGGCGCAAACACACTCAGAAATGTTTCCTTATCGCCGACACGGATCACACTCCATTAACTGCAGCTATTAAAGGTTGTATTTTACACTGAAAGCTGGTTCCCCTGAGGAGCGTCGTGGCTTTATACTGTTCGAGCTCTGTCTTATAACTTAATTTGCTCTCTCTTTCCCCTTTTCCCTTCTTCGTTTCAATATCCGTCTCTCATCGCCCACACCCTCACATCTATCAGCGATGCCTCACTGGAGCTCTGTGTGATGCCAAAGGATGAGGACATTTTGCAGCTGGTAAGTTTTCAGTCATTTGTCAATAATGTATTGAGGAGACTTCATTTTTTATTTGAAGTCATCCAGAGAGCAGAGACGCCCCGAGAGATTATTTGCAGTTTTAATGTCTGACCTGTGCCCTCTTTAGATTAACCTTTAATTCCATGTTGTTTATCAGTATGATCAAAATGTTGATTTCAAGCTGGAGCACACCTTGGCTGTGCTCTCGTGTTTCACCCCTATGTAGTGATTATAAAGTTAGTGGTTTCAAGGAGAGATAAAGTTTCATTCTTGAGCTATAATAAGACCAAAACAGACATTGAATTGATCTGACTAACATGTATTATGTCTCCAGACCTGATATATCTGTCTGGTTGTTCATGAATTCCTCAGAATCATAGCAGATCCAGTATTTCCCAAAACTCACAAACACATCCGGGAGCCTCACAAGGTTCCTGGTTATGATAAACATGGGCTTTGTAGTTTATTTGGCTTCAATCCCACATTCACTACCATGATGCTTACTCCTATATTACTCACCAATGTGTAACGGATCCCAGCTTAAATGATTCATGGAAGTGAACTGACCGGATCATAAAGATGCATGCATGAACATGTCTGATTTGAGGTACTCGCCTTATTGCATCACACCTCAGACAGGTTGGAGAGACTGAGGGTCAGTCTTCCATAGCAATGATTCAAGCTGTCAAACAATTTCTGAATTTCATCAGAAATTACTGCTGTTGTTCGTCTCCTGTCAGGTTGATGTGTTTGGGTGCGCTGCCTTTCTCAACCTTCAGAATTCAGTCAGAAAAAGCTTAATAAGAGCTCAGACTCAGACTTCATTCCACACCCCCACTTCCCTGCACTCAGATGAGCTCAGTGGTGCAAAAACCCACCCCCGCCGTCAGTCAGGGTCCAGAGCCCCACACATGATAAAACAGTGCCAGGCCACGTCAGAACCAGTCGCCACACGTTATTTAGCTCCGTTTGGGAAATTCTCTCAGAGTGGAGAACTGAGTCAGATCCCACTGTGTTGATAAATTCCTCACATAGCTTGTTAGCTCGGCCGCAGCTTAGCAGAAGCCACAGAAACTTGCTTTTGGCGTTTGGAATGACTGAGCACTCACAAGGCTGAGGGTTTCTAAAAGAAGTAGTTAGCCTTTTCTCCCCATTGAGGGACACATTAAATTTAGAGCTTGATGTGCTGGGTAGAGATTGTTGTTTTTTTTCTACAGCTCTTTACTGTGTGACTGCCATGTGACCGATCCAAGGTTCCAGACTGTAGAGATGCTATAACTAAGTAAAATAAAGGAAAGAATAGAAGATGTGATTGAACTGGTGATTTAGTTTTAAAATATTTAATCTCCATCAGTAATATTCATGATGCCTTTTGGACTGTTTAAGCCAGTGTTAATTTAAAAATCCACCTACAAACACAGAAAGCATCCATGAAATTCTTCCTCTTATTATTATTGGAGTTTATAGTGAGATGATACAAGTCACTGGATTGGCGAGATAAATGGAGGTGTCTGTGTTTCTGTTTTTGTGTTTTGGAGGAATTGAGCCCACTCACTTACCAGAGGGACTGCAGCTGCAGTCAGCAGACTCCTCAATACACAGTTTACAGGGGTGAGTGAGAGAGGAAGCAAGAAGCACAGAGCAGGCAAGTGTGTATTTATGCTCAAACAGAAGTGAACATGTGATAGAGCAGCGCCGCGTCGATGAGCGTGAGGCTGGCAGGGAGAGCGGTGGACGGTGTGTGTGTGAGGGTGAGTGAATTGCTTCAGAACCCAGAGAGGGGGAGGGGAGGTACCAGAGTGAGCAGGTGAGAGTGACAGAGCAAAGGAAAGAAATGCTGACTATGTTGGGAGAGAACGACAGCCAGTGTTTGGGCGGGGAGAAAAACTGGAGCAAGAAGAGGAGATAATGGGGATGTGCAGCGACTCAGAGGATCCTCAGGTCTGTGGAGGACACTGACACAGCTGAAGTTCACCTCTACTCTTCTTCCTTCTTGTTCTTCTACTTTCACTCTTCGACTTTGATACATCTCAGCTCAGCACGCTCACAGCAGGATGTATTTTTAGCCTTTGCTGAAGTCAGAGAAGTTACTTGTCTCACCTCCATCGCTGGCGTTGTAGCTCTCATTTCTCTGTGCTTACCTGTTTACTTCTCTCTATTCCCCTTTTTTCCTCTGTGCTTGCCCTCTCTAACCTGTGGACTGCAGTTTTCCAGGGATATCACAGCTCTGGTAAGAAGGGAAACTGCACTAACAAATCACTGTCATGTAAGTGTCTCCTTTCACAGCTTTAATGTCGCGTTGAGTAACTTTCAGAGTTTTTATTTACACATGTAGAAGGTGGCAAACCCCTAAAACGCCCTTTTCCCCTCCTCAGCAGCAGTGTATTTACTGTGGATTATTTTTGGTCTATACCTGAGTAGCAGGTTTGTACTGGAAAAATAAATGCCCTGGTATCACCATCAGTCAGCTACCTCAAACGGTTTCTGTACTTTCCTTACTCAGTATATTGGCTCCAGTTCTGTTGTATGGTTTATGCAAATCTAGAGGGAGGCACCGAGCAGCAGGCTCTCTGCTGCTGCTGTTGGTGCAATCGTAACTTGACACCTGAGGCAGAGTGCCATCGATTAAAGTCCAGCACCATAACTCTCTCCCTTTCATTTTCTCAAGAGCTTTTGCACTGAAAGGATGAGGAACTATAACGTGTTCAATAAGCAACAAGGAGGTTTTTTTCTGAAGGCGTCCATAGTGATACTCCATCGGAGAGCAAGCAGGATTATTGGCAGCAGAGTTTAAGTGTTTTTCGCGAGGTTTCAATCCAAATATCTTAGTTTGTAGAGTGACAGTGGAGTAGTGGAGCCATGCTGACAGAGGTAGCTTTAGCTGCCAAAGGCAGGCAGAGGCGCCCTCCATTCACTCTCTCCTCATGCCTCAGGGTACACTCTCCAAAGGTGGGTAAGCCCCTGCCAGCTTAATCCTCACTCCTGGCTCTGTGACTTCTCTCTGGACTTTCCACCTTCTTTCTCTTTTTACTTGCCTTTCCATCCCTTCTCCCAGATCTGTTTCTTTTTTTTTTTGTTTTTGACGTTAATCTGTATTGTGGCATGCTGTAACATTTGTTTGCCGTCTCATAGGAAAAGAAAAGAAACTGTAAAGGAGAACTGTTGTGTTTGGACACATTAAACTGGAGCGCAGTGTGTCTTTAACATGCTGATATATTTATATAGACAGGCAGAATCCAGTTGTCTATCTGTCACTTACAGTTCTCTGAGGGAATGCAGGGGCAGTGTTTGTCCTGCTGATAATCTCATCATGTCAAACAAAGCCTGAATAAGTAACACCACTCTTTTCTCTACTCTTAAAATGTGAGTAACCACTTTGCTGCCCTGCAGCTGAAAAAGGAAAGGTTGATACAGTAGCTGTAATGGCAAAGGAGTATCAAGTCATACATGATATGTGGCAATAAATGTGCCTTTTATTGATAAAGAGTTTGCCCAAAGGTTCAGATGTAGTGAACAGGAAGTTGAAGAAATTAAGACAGTGCCAAACCAAAATAGAACAGCCTTTGTACTCATGGCTATTTTGGATTTGAATTTTATGGAGTTTTTATTGCTCAAGTTTGATTGCTTCACAAACAGTTCTCCCCGTGCTGTACAAGTCTTAAAGGAAAGTCTGATGTATCCTGTGGCTGGGTGGGTGTGATGTTCTCCTGTGGTTTAATGTAATCTATGTCAGCACTCGAATCTCTCAGCAACCAATGTGACATAATGCCCTATAATCTCTTGCAGGCGTATTCCCAGGATGCATACCTCAAAGGAAATGAGGCCTACAGCGGAAATGCCCAGAACATCCCAGAGCCCCCTCCCATATGCTACCCTCGGATAGAAGTGAAGGCTCCGGGTATGGCTCAGTCATCAGAGCCCGCCACAGTCAATGAGACCCCTCGAGGGCCGGCTCAGGGACCAGGAAGACGAGCAGGAAGCGCCGAAAAGAGTTATCGGGTGGAAATCCCAGTTCCGCCGTCCCCTCCACCCCAACAGACGTCAAAGTCTCAGACTGTTGTGTGTGTGTGTAATGACAATGTGAGGACAGCAGCCATGCCTCCTGATCCAGTTGACAGGGGGTCCCGGGTGGCACGGGCGGGCCCCAGCCACAGGACAGAGGAAAACCGGTACGGTTCTCCCGCAGATTCTAGCTCAGCTAGACCCAGACCCCTCATTCCCTCAGTACCTGGGGGTGCACAGTTGCAGTACCCCACAGAAACCCCAGGCTACTCCCCTTCCTCAAGTTCTAGACCTGGTGCAATCTATCCGGACTCCTTGTCTCCATCTGTACGTGCACCTCCCACTGCCGCCTCACCGGACACATTCTCGACTGCCATCTCGCCAAGCACCAACCACTACTCACCCTCTCCCACAGCTCCTTCCACCTCCCCCCACCAGAACATTGACTGGAGGACCTACACCACCTATAAGGACTACATTGACGCCAAGAGGCTGCACACATACGGCTGCCGCACCATCCAGGAGCGCCTGGACAGCTTGCGTGCAGCTGCCAATTCTTCGTCTGCCTATAGCCAACAACGAACTACACCCCCTTCTAACACCAGCCAGAGAGGGGTGTTGGGATCCCAGGTCAGACAGAGGAGCACATCCAATGACCGAGGGATGGATGCAACTAGCCAGAGTACAGCAGTGACTACTCCATTACGTAGCGTTTCCCAGGAGAGGCTTGGAGGTGGATCAGAGAGGACAATACAGACCAGGAACTGGCCCCGGAGTGCTTCCCAGGATGCTCTGCCTTTCTCCACCCCGACAGGAGTTACCAAACCTCGGGCACGGTCTTGTGACTACCTGGGCCAGCAGACCGCAGAGTCAGGCGGGGTCGACAGGGCAGAGTTTGAGGACAGGCTGCTGCTGTGCCGGCGGGAGGACGCCAGAGCCAGCAGACAGGGAGCAGGCGTGAGAGTTTTACCTCATCTAAACAGGAGTCTCACTGGACAGGAGAGTGAAGGGCGTGGAGGTGGATTGTCTAACTCACCTGTAGCTGCTCCTGTCTTTACTAAAGGTACGACGGATTCTGTACTACCATCACGGACAGACGGGCTCATAATGAGACCCTCACGTCTGCCTGTCAAAAACGCCATCTCAGACTCTTCTCCTGCCTTATCCTCCAGTAAAACCACAGACCCTCTTAAAGACCAAAGAGCTGCCGCCATGGGCAACCACCTGGGCTACCCCTCCCCTCTGCATCTGCAGCTCAGGGGCAGGGCTGACAGTCTGAAAATGGAGACCAGGTTGGAGGCTGGGTTGGCAGCCAGGTCCTCCTCTTGCTCTGGCCCATCCTCTAAACTGCCCATGCAGAGACAACTGCAAAGCGGAGTCATCTCTGCCTTCTCTGGTGCCTCCACCACTAATGGAGCTGGAACCCAAAAACCAAAGCTCCGAGAAATCTCCAGCTCCACCAACATACCTGCACAGACTAATGGCGGTCTGGCAGAGGGTGTAGAAGGACCTGATGCAACAGTAGTGGTCCTAAGAAGGGACAAAAACTCTGGAGCCCCTCACATTCGCCCTCCGTCCTATGTTCTAGCTGTCAATGACAGTCAGGGAGGAGTGACTCATAAGTCACCACCGTTGGTGAAAGCAGGCTCCGCAGATGGAGCGATGTGCTGGATGTCTAACGACAGCTGTCGGGAGATGCATCTCAGGAGGCTGGGAGACACACGGCAGAAGTCTGGCTCCAATAACCTGGGGGACTCCCTGGACTCGATCCCTTTCATAGGTAAGGCTGCACTAATCCCTAAACCCACCCTCTTTTGGACCTCTCTGAGACCTTGTTTCTATAGCAACAACAGTGACGAGGGAGTCATGTAAAATGTCACAGCTTGTTGTCAGTGAGAAAGTATGTCACTGGTTGAAAGCCTGACTGACTCTGGAGCCTTCATGTTACATTTGTAATCAAATTTGCACTGTGAATAATACTGCTAATATACAATATATAAATATTCAAACATATACAGTTAAAGCTGAGCTGAGCATTTATGTACAACTACTTTTGTTTATCCCAGAATCTATCTTATATGTTTAAAACCCTATTTATTTATTTACATTAATTCTTCCAATTAGGGTGTTGAGAAAATGCTGTATATGCTCAGATATTATATAAGGACTAGTATTGGAAATATATAAATGATACCCAGGCCTATATTTAAATTGTATTTCAATCATGAAATTCTATCAGGGCTTTTACTTAGCGCTCTAGCATTCACATGAGAGAAGAACTGATCTGCAACTGAGGACGAGGTGTGTATGACTTCATACTGTGTGTATAGTTTGTTGCAGGCAGTTAAAAGCCATTTTCTGTACTCAAGGTGGAATCTGCATTCACAGCATAATGCATGAGATTTAGACCATTGAGTGTAAAATCCACATTTTAATTGGGCCTAGTAGGTATTTCCATCCATGATTGGTTATGTGGATAACCTTGAATCATCTCCCTGTGCTGTGGATACAAAAAACTACAGTAAACACTCGACTCTCTACGGGAAGCAAATTAGAAAAAAACAGCCCAAAGCTTCCTTCTGCTCCAGGAGCCTCTCTGTTCAGTCCCAAGAATACACAAACTCGTGAATCATGTGTAAGCTTGTTCATTGTTGCCCTACTTATCATACAACAAGGAAATCCATTTCCCAGATATTTTGTCGACGATTCTTGTTAAAACAGATTTGGACAGAATTCACACACCCACGATGTGGAATAAAACTTGTTATACAGTGAAAGGCAATTAGTTCCTTGTGGCGTTTTGAACTCAGGATTACATTATGTCAGGTGTGTGGTTATGTGTCAGTGTGACACTGTACTGCTGGCAACCATGACGTATTCAAACCCCCCTTTGGCATATGAGCAGGGCAGCACGGACACATACAGTCACACACACATACATATGCACGTACACACAAACACACAAAGCTGCTTTCCTGTTGAATAGACCCCCCCCCACCACCACCGGCACCACCACTCCCTGAAATGTCTCACGTTTCCCTCTGTGTTTTACAGCAATAGAAACCTAAGACCATCATCCTAATGGACTGTGACATAACAGAGGAATAAGAGCATTCCTGCATCAGTCCGCCTCAGTTTGATTTCATAGTACAGATCCAAACAATAAGAGCAACAACTGGTGGATGTTAAGTTTGTGCCAAACACTTTGGACTCGGAACAGAACAGAACTGGTGCTGCTGAAGTACATGCAAAATGTCACGTCTCCTCTTGTTTATAATGAGAGGGAATCCTTGTGGGGTTTTTTTGTTTTTCAGAAACTGACTTCATTCATAACCAGAACAAATGCATCACAGTGCAGTTGTTCATTTTAGTATAATTGTTGTGGTATTTTAAATGAAGCTAATTAGTATTGATTAATGTAGTCGTCTTTCACATCTGTGCCAACTTACTGAAAGACAGAACCTAACAAGCTTGAGCTCAACCTTGAATCCTCAGTCCGCGTCTTCATTCATGACTCATAAGTATGGGAGAAGCTTTTGCATCTCTCAGTGTCCCAGAACCACCACCCCCCCCCGTAGCGCACGCTTTTTCAGTTTGTTGCCCGTAGATCTAGGTTAGATTTTATCATTGCACTTCCCCACGTTGTTTATTTAACACAGTGATGTGATACTCTGCCTTTTCCGGAAAACATCAAAGCATGTTTTCTTCTTTCTTCTCTTTTTTTTTAAAAGAAAATACTGCTCACGTGCACCAGTTGTAATTGTACATGTTGGGAAATATATTTATGGTCTAAAATTAAGTCATTATTACACTCATAAACCAGGAGCAGGCTAGATGAGCTTAGTATAAGAACTTGAATCAGGAAGAAATTGCTAATTTGACTATCTATTGGTTAAACACTGACCAGGCAACTTCAAGTTAATAATAATATCAGTCTTTATGCAAAGTGTCACCTGACTGAACTACATATTTACCAGAAATAATACCAACTACAAAAGTGATACATTGTTTGTTTTTTCAGATGTAGCAGAAAAAGTCTTTCCAAATTTGTCAAACTATTTACTGAATAACTTAAAGATCTGCATTTTCTATAAAGCTAATCAGCCAGTGTCTGAAACTGACATTAGTGGTACGTGACAGACATCACTGGTGGCCTCTGTCTTCCCAGAAACAGAATTAGAGGTATACAAACAAGTGATTAAATGAAATAGGCATCTGCCCTGCTTGGAAGAAATGAGGGCTGTGGTGCCGTGGGAGATGTCTTTGAGGTTTTGAGGGGAGAGAGATTTCACAGCAGCGATCTGTATACAACTAACAAGCGAGATCAGATGTTTCACATTAAATTGTGCCATTGGAAGTCAAAAGTTTTTGCATCAGTGCACTGGCATCTAGAGGAATTGAATCATTTAGACTTGTTTTGCTCTATTTCTTTTTGACTTTAGATGTATGTTTTGTAATGGAGGCACCGTGGGCCTCTCACGAAGTTCAGCGATACAGACAGTTGCGTTTCATTAGGCGACTTTATAACAGTTCTGATTGAAACCACAAAAGGGGATTCTCTCTTCACGTCATCACAAGACAAAAGATATTAAATGCTCTGTGTAACAGATTTCCTTTGGCTGTACTTTATTCTGGAACGCTGTCTAGGAACACGACATTGCCTTTGTTGCATTCACTGCCTCACCTGTCTGCCTGCACCACCACAGCTCTACACTGTACATGATTCATTCAAGTGTTTGCTCGTCATGTGCGTCTCATGATTTGTTTTTAGGGTTGGCCATCCTGCTGATATTGCGTATCAGCTGTTATGACACACTGCTGTCTGTGATGATGTAATATTAGCAGACTAGCCTGTATGAGTGTATTGAAAAGCAAAGGTGTTCCAGCTTGGCTTATCTGAACAGAAACGCCTGTCTACTGTTTGACGTTACTTCCCCATCTTCATCACTTTGCTTTAGCACCATGAGTCCTTATCAGAGTTTTATAGCTGCCTGCTGATGTGTTTATTCAAACCCAGAGAGCAGAGATGAATTAGACTTTGTGTGATGGTCTGAAATTGCAGCATGGTGTTTCCTGTTGGAGTTTATAAATGACTTTATGGCAAAGGTGTTAGAGTTGAATCCTGCTTATTCTCTTATTCAGTAATTTCCACTCTTAGTTTAAGGCTGTCAAACCTCCTGTCCCTGCATGGCACATGGACAGTTCACTGAGACAAGTTTCAATTGTTGTTTTGATGCAGAAACAGGTGCAACATGGGAATTTGTGTCAGGGAGGTTTTTAGCTGAGTGTTTTCTTAAATTGTACCTGCATTCCTCCTGATTGATTCCTCCTGATTCCTCAGATGAACCATCTAGTCCCAGTCTGGACCTGGACAGCGCCCACATTCCTGCCTCTTCTCTGATATCTGGACCACCCATCATCACCACCATCCCGCCAAGCCCCACCTCTCCATCGCCTCTCATTCGACGACAGCTGTCACACGACCAAGGTATTTCCATTCATTTATTTACTTTTAATATCAGATCAGCAAATTAGGTCTATGACAGCTATTGGATTTGACAGTGCAGTTTGAGGACACTCTCAAATACTTGTTTGACCCTCTCTTAATAGATTCTCTCCGTCTCACAATTATTGAGTCAGATTCTGGTACAAAAACGGAGCGGTCGAAGTCGTACGATGAAGGTCTGGATAACTACCGGGAAGAAAGCAGAGGGTAAGTTATAGCCACAGCATCGCCGCTATCACAACGTGATTAGGATGAAGGAGTGACCAGCTGAAATTCAACCAAAGAAAACCGTTGGTTCAGTTTATATGAACTTGAAAAAAAAAATGGTGAAATCAAATTCAGATGACTGTAGTGAGTCTACTTCACTCCATTTATGGTTTAGCCTGTCATGAAGACCTCACTGCAACTCAAACGCATTTTATGAATAAAGACAAAGACACATTCTGTGTTCATTGACAGTATAACAAGCTGTATGGTTAGTGTGTTTCATTCATTTTTACAACTGGGTCCATAAGAGTTCACTGTCAGCAGGTGGATATATTCCTGGCTTATCTGTTTAATTCATACTAAAATATTCTACTATCCAAGATCCTGTGGTTTGGTCATTTTCCTTTCACACCACAAAAGACCTGCACCAGAGATTGTTTTGCAGCATACTGTTTACTATGCACCAGAGATGAAGTATCAGCTTTCACAATGAACCGACCAACAGACCAAAGCATCATTGTATTGATTTTGAGAGAAAACAGACTAAATTGCTCTAAAAAAAAAACAAAAAACATTGTTACTATCACTGTACTATTTATTCATTGCTTTTCCCATGGTCATATCTTATTGTTTTTTTCCCTCCTCTACTCAGGAGGTCCTTAATACCTGGTCTGAAAAGTCTGAGGAAGGTGAGTCCTGTCTGCATTCTTAATCATCTGTGCACACCTGTTTCATGCCAGGTTTATCAGCCCATTAGTTCACACCCAGAAGATAAAACATCTTCCACTTTAGTTTGAATATATTATGGAAAATAGGGATGGCTATGAAAGCAACACCAGGCTTTTTAACTGGTAAATAACTGGTTCAGAGGTTGTAGGAGAATATTTCTCAGTGTTTCATCAACATTTACGTCCTTAAACTTAATAACCCTTGTTTTACACTGATGCATTTCTTTCAGCCTTCCTGTTTCTCTGATAAATCGTCCAGTTTCTAAAGCTACCTGTCATTTTCTGATGCATCACAGGCAGTGGACAGGTCGTCAGAAGATTCAGGATCCAGGCGGGATTCTTCGTCCGATGTGTTCTGTGACGCCACCAAGGAGGGGCTGCTGCATTTCAAGCAGCTAAACACAGACAAGGGCAAGGTGTGTACTCTGTCTACACAGCCCTCATATCTTGTTACACACACACTGGCACAGAAAGCGTAGAATACACCTGCAGATCCCTGTGCACACAAACACATATACTGTATAAGCACTACATGACCTTAAACTTGGTTTATAAACAGTAGCAGGTCTGACCTTGTTTGACTGTATCTGCTTACTTTTGTCTGACCTTTCTCTCTACTGTTTCACCTGTTTGACCAGTTTGAAGTCAGGGCTGCATTGACCTCGTTGTATAAGGTCTCATTTTGTCCTGAAGACAGTGACTTTGTTTTATAATGTCAACAATAACAGCATTAGTTTAATTACTTTCATTTTGTTCTATGAAACTCTCTGCAGCGTGTCGGAGGCGGTATACGGCCGTGGAAACAGATGTACGCTGTGCTGAGAGGCAACTACCTCTGCCTATACAAAGACAAAAAGGAGGGGCAGGCTCACGCTAACTGCCAAGCAGTAGACGAGCCACTGCCGATCAGCATCAAGGCCTGTCTGATCGACATCTCCTACAGCGACACAAAGCGTAAGAATGTACTGCGGCTGACCACGTCGGACTGTGAGTACCTGTTCCAGGCTGAGGACCGCGAGGACATGCTGGCCTGGATCAGAGTCATACAGGAGAACAGCAACCTAGATGAGGAGGTGAGAGCCGTGTGTTCAAATTCCTGAGGCAGTTGATCAGATGCTGAGCAAAACACTGGCACAAGACATGGAGCTTCTTGCCAGAGCCACTGGTATGATTGGCATGTACGGGTGATGAGAATCCGCACCTACAAACAGACACAGAGAGCGGTCCAGACCTGTCATCGCTCACTGGGTGGTTCTGTTTTCTCTGGGGTTTTTCTTTTGTATTTTACTGGCATACTTTGGCATGGTGTCTTCTACAGTTCATAAGGTGTCACTGGAACAACTGCCTCTTTAAGTAGGTCACTGTCCAGGTGAAGATCCTCTGTTATAACACTTGTTTAGTGTAGCGTGACCTAGAGTGCTGCATAATCCTCCTCTGGCCTGTTTAGGCTTAAGAAAGATTTTTATTTTTTACGAGCATTCAGTATTGTCAAATCTTCAATCTGCCTCATTTCATTCTGATCCTCTCCCATGACCACTAATGATCCAAATAATTAGATCTTAGTCAATATGCAGAACAGTAATCTGATAATATTTTGATTATAAGTAATTTTTCAAGCAAAAATGCCAAAATACCTCCTCTTTCAGCTTCTCAAATGTGACATTTGCAGAGATCGTAAACTGAAATCTTTCTGACAGTTAATAGGCTAAATGATTAATATATTAATAGATAAAGTAACAAGCAGATTAATCATTAATGAAAAAATGATTGGTGGCTACTGAAAATGACCAAAATCATTCACAGAGTGAGCACTTCCTCATGCCTCATGCCTTGATGCCACACTACTTGATGAAGAATTTGATGAATCCAAAATGAACAAACAAGAGATTTAGAATAAGAAAACAAAACTGTTTGTTAATCATTGTTAGATAGAAATGTAACTCTATTAAGCATGTTGAATATGTCCTGCCATATGTCCTCTCCACTGTGTCTTAAAAATAGGCGAGACCCCCATTAGAAACCTAAGCCTGTCTTTGCCCTCTTTTGAGTCCTAACCACACTGTCCATACTGTGGCATTCCAATGGTCTTACCTGTGTCACCTGATAGCATCAGGTTGTGTAAGGATCGGTTATGTCCTGTCAGGGGGCTGAGGCGGGAACAGTTGCACCTGATGCCTTAACCATCATCTTTTGTCTTCTGTTCTGCTCCCCTTTTCCTTCCTTCCTCTTTTTTCTTTCCATTTTTAGAACGCGGCCTTCACCAGCCATGACCTCATCAGCAGGAAGATCAAGGAGTACAACACCTTGATGAGGTAAGGCCAAGGGGGAGGGGACTGAGAGCTTAGGGACATCCTCGCTCCTTGGACAAGCTCACACAGTGTTGTGTGGTTAGAGCTCATGTGATGTTTGTGTCTTAACTCAGCCCGACAGGCAGCAAGACAGAGCCGTCGCCCAAACCTTCTCGCCAGTCGCTGAGCATCAGGCAGACGCTGCTGGGAGGCAAAGGAGAGACCAAAGCTACAAGTCCACACTCACCCAAACCTGAACAAGAGAGGAAGAACATGCACAAAGGTGGGAAAAGAGAAAGTTAACATTGTGTGTAAGGCAGTTTCATTTCTGGTAACCACTGAGAGCCTTCTCCAAATAAAAAAATCATTGAGGCTAAGCTGTTATATCTTAAATAAAAACAAGATAACATTTCCTCTGATGATATTTCTATTTGCTATTTATCATTTTATCATTTAATCATTTGCACAGTTACAGATAAGGGATAAGATAAATGTTTTTATTGATGTAGTTGTCAGCACATTACATGCATATAGATCTGGATGGTAACTGTAGGATGAGGAAAACAATGTATCATAACATTGTCTATTGTATATGAGATATGTCTTCATATAAGTTATATACTACAATAACCTCCATTTTAAATCCATTGAATTGTGATACAAATGACCAACATGGGGGCATTTCCTTCTCTATGCACTTTATTCATTTGTCTTACTCTCTCCTTGCAGATGACACCAGCCCTCCCAAGGATAAAGGGACATGGAGGAAGGGCATCCCAGGGCTGATGAGGAAACCTTTTGAGAAGAAGCCGCCTGTTGGAGTCACGTTTGGAGTGAGACTGGATGACTGTCCTCCTGCACAGACCAACAAGGTCTGTACTGAGTTCATTTGCAATAAAATTAGAAGACAAAGAAATAAATTTATGAAAATTACGAGCCTCATGTGTCCATTCCTCCCCACATGATGAATTACCATGTCCAACACTCTTTCTCACTCATGTGTCCTCTAGTTTGTGCCTCTGATTGTGGAGGTGTGCTGTAAGCTGGTGGAGGAGAGGGGGCTGGAATACACAGGCATCTACAGAGTCCCTGGAAACAACGCTGCCATCTCCAACATGCAGGAGGAGCTCAATAACAAGGGCATGAATGACATCGATATCCAGGACGATGTGAGTGTCACTTAATCGATCCACTGCTGCTTTAATTAAACTCTCCTTGAGGTCAGTGCTTAATGTGTTTGGATCAAATGTATCTGTACACTACAGTGAAGGACTTTTAAAGCTGCAAGTGTACCTAGATGTGTGAATAAACTGTGTATAGACACTCACTGTATTGTATGTTCTAGTGATTTAATATATTAGTTATTCATGTTATGTCTGTGTATCTGTAGTAACATTTAACAAATGTGAGTGTATGTAGGTTGTTTTTGTAGATCAGCAACAATACAAACAGTTTAAGAAGAGTTGAGTGATGGCAGCTTTCTGACAGTGGATGTGGGAAAATATTCTTCTGAGCTGAGAACTTAAATTTGAATAAACGTCCCTTATTACTGACATGATAAAGCATCACACCCTCTTCCTCTTCTTGCTTTGCAGAAATGGAGGGACCTCAATGTCATCAGCAGTTTACTCAAGTCATTCTTCCGTAAACTTCCAGAGCCCTTATTCACGAATGGTAAATTGGGCTTCAAAAATCTTGTGCACCATCTAGTGGCCAAAATGTCTGACTACAGTGTGGAAAAAACTAGTACTTGAAATCTTTGTCCAAAACATAAATATTCTCCTCTGCCCACAGACAGATACACAGACTTCATTGAAGCCAACAGAATAGAGGATCCAGTGGAGAGACTCAAAGTGCTCAAGAGGCTGGTGGGTAGTTTTGTATTAGTTATTTATCCATCTCTTTATTTCTGTTATATACAATATTTAAAGTGCAGTTATCGTGTGTGTTGCCTCTGAAACTTTGTTTTTATTACAGCTTCATGAGTTGCCAGATCATCATTACGAGACCCTCAAGTTCCTTTCAGCTCATCTGAAAACTGTGGCTGAAAACTCAGAGAAGAATAAAGTACCTAACGTTATTTATTTCTTTTATTCTTTTGACAATAAAGTGAGAATCACAAATGAACAATGAACTTTGTTTCTTGTGTTTCAGATGGAGCCCAGGAACCTGGCCATCGTGTTTGGTCCCACTCTGGTGCGGACCACCGAGGACAACATGACTCACATGGTTACACACATGCCGGACCAGTACAAGATCGTGGAGACCCTCATTCAGAACGTGAGGATCAGATCTTTCAGTTTCGCTTCACTGACCCTGATCATCTCATATAAACAACCTGAATTTTATCTCTCATGCTTTTCTCTTCCAGTATGACTGGTTTTTCACTGAAGATGGAAATGGAGATCCAGTGGTGGGTACAGGCTTCACAATTTGTTTTTTGTTCTCATTCTGTCCTGACTTAAAGCTTCAAGAAAAACATACACAGTGATAAATAGCAGCAGCCAATCTGTACCTGTGCAACAATATCCAGCACCACAGAGGTACCAAAAGAATTACAATTCATGTCATAATCTACTGTATATTCAAGGTAAACTATGTTATCTATGTCGACATCTGGGTAAAATATCCTTTCAGTGAGTTTAATATAAAATGCATTTCAGTGCATGAAAATAGCAAATAAGCCCTTCTTTCCAAAGTGTCAAAATTTACTGTCCTGAGCTCTGAGAGAAATTTTGGACAAAGTGAATTTCCACATTAAAATGTTGCATTTTGCTCTCTGTAGACCGTGTCACAGGAGGAGAGCGCGGTGGAGTCTCAGCCCGTCCCCAACATCGACCACCTCCTCACCAACATCGGCCGCACGGCCACGTCGCAGGGTGAAGTATCAGGTAACGCGCTGCCTTTGGCAGACCAGCCGTGTGGTGGGTTAACCTTTCTCTGCCCTTTCACTGCTGAGCACTGCGGTCAGAGAGAGGCCACTGGTGTTTCAAACTGGCAGCAGATGTTGATGATATAACGCTGCTTCTTCCCTAGGCCGAGCTTTTCCTTTGCTTCTCTGGCTGTTGCCACTAGATAGAAATGTCTATGGCTAACCATGAGTCCAAATGCCTGTGTGGGTCCCAGTGGACAATTTATTTGTATCGTTCATCAGATGCAATAAATTGTCATGGTTTTCATTTGCTTTCAGAGATCTACCCTTTGCTCCTGTTAGTCTTTTAAACAGTTCATAGACTTAGATTTCCTTTTTCTTTCTTGATCACCCCTCTACCCCTTAATACCTTGTTTTGGTCAATCTCCACTACTGGGCTGTGCCCCCCCCTCCCCTCCCCTTTATCCTGCCTACTGTTGCACTAATACGGCATGTTCTTTCCCACGTCAGAAAATAGATGTTTTTACAGTGAAAGGCGACCTCTGATTCCTCTGTCTCTAGTGAGGCTCTGTCGGGTGTCCTAAAGGCTTTCCCAGCATTCACACATACTGATCTTGACACAGGCCAAGTGGGAGGAGTCTATCACACCATGATGTCACTGATGGACTCTATAATGTCCGTGATGGACAGCTGGAACTGTAGGAAGAAGGAGGATTGTTGCCCCCAATGTAGCTGCCTAGTCTGCAGGAACCCGCAGTTACTTTAAGACGCAAGAAATGCCAAAGAGAGAAAAACAAAACAAGCGTTAAACAAAGAAACCGCGGCGAAAAGAAAAGGTGGAAGTGAAGCGGCTACACGGTACTGTACTGTGTCCGGTGTTGTGGGGTTTTCAATCAGAGTATACCTAACACGGGCCGGTGCTACTGTCTGAAAGGCTCTCCGCTGTCTCTCCTCACTGTCCTGCAAGCTTGCCAACAGGAGAGATAGCAATGGTATGGTTTCTACGTCACAAGTCAGTGTGCACCTGCGTATTGTGCCATCATCTGTATTGTAAGGGGTGTATAGGGGGGCTCGGCTATGTCACACAAACAAAACAACAAATTTTAGTTTAGCAGATCTGATTACAGAGCAGGTGAGGACTGATTACAGCTTTTCCTTGCTGACACTCTCTCTCTCATGTAGTGTCCACTTCTCTCATATAGCTAGCCCCTCTGTGACCCCCCTGTCACATCACTTGGTTCTTTTTTTAGTTCCCTTTTTTTTTCTTTTGGATTTCTTCCATAGCCGTCTCTGTCATCACCGTGTCACTGTTGTCATGGCAGCTCATCTCACCACCACCACAGACTGCTTTGTCAGGTCAGCTGTTGATATGTTTGTGCTGTCCAGACAAATATTTAATATTGTTCACTTATTCTTTAATCAACACTTCCTGACCTGAGTCTGAATTCTGTCACTTTGTCAGGCAGTTCTCATGGCTGCTTATGTCTAAACTAGTGACTCTCATGAGGTCATTAAGTGAGTAACAGGGTAGTGAACAAGAAGAAATTAACTAAAGTTATGTTATTAAGACCCAAATCTTAGTTATAATATGTTGAATAAAGAATTACGAATTAAGAATATGTGAAATATTTCAAAGAGATTATTCAGAAGCCTTGAGAATGAAATGTGTTTTCAGAAGCAATTTAATAGAAGATGCAGATTTTGCAAGTCTGAGTTCATCAGGCAGGTTCTTCTTGCAGCAAAACACACAAAATTTGTCAGGAACCACAGTTTAATGTTTAAAAAATAGGATAATAGAAAAAAAAACATGAAATTGATCATCGACACTAGAAGTGAAACATTTTAACAATCCCCATCTGTGTGTGGTTTCTCATGCTCTCTGTAAACACTACAACAGGGTTTGCGTCTGTACATCATTGTGTTGCATGGCACATTATCGGCTCTGCTGCTCAGTGTCTCTGTTGTGTTCATGGCTGAAGTTGCACTCAGTATCACTAAGAGACTTGAGGGAAGATTAGATTGATCTTCACTTGACTCGATGGCTCCATGTTCAGGCGTGTGAGTGTCAGGGTTGGGAAAGAACGTCACATGCCATGTAGACGTGGACCTGAGTGTAACGTAGAGCTCATCTGTCCCTGTGTGCAGCATGGCCTGTTGTCTGCTCATGTGTGTGCTCCTTTGTCATCATCGTGTCTTGTCAGTTGTGTGTTGTCACTCTCCACATCATATCAACGTGCTTCTCTTCTCCTCTCTTTCCTCCCTCAACCATCACCACGTGCTGCACTTCATGTGTTTATCTGCGTTGTAAAACCATCTAACATATCCCTCATTTCTCTCTTCTACCTACAGATTCACCGACTAGTGACTCAGCTAAATCAAAGGTGAGTGTGTGTGCCCAGTGATAACTCTTCTCAGGCCACTGTTAGTGTAGGAAGGAGGGAGGGAGGTAGGTGGTTAACTCGCCTCCACCTCCAGTGCAGCTCAGCATCGGATCAACTCAGCACAGCAAACACTCAAAGCTTGTTTCACCTACATCTCAACAACAGGTTTTTTTACACTGAAGTCTGGTCATGCAGATGGTCTCAGTTGTGAGTTTGAGATGTCTGCCTCCAAGATGTTGATGGAGGTGTCCTGTAGTACTCACGGGTTTGAAAAACTAAATCTGTCTGTGAAAAATCTTAGCAACCAGAGGTGAAATGTTGTGAAACCTGAGGCTGCATCCACACTACGATGTTCAACAAAGACAGTCTCCTTCCAGATGACCATTTCAGCTCTGTGTCCAGATTAACACACCTGGAAATGTATACAAATATAAACAGGAGGCAGTTTGTCTACTCTGCAGTTGATTAGTTGCACGAATTACGACAAACAAGGAACAGCAAACATGGTTGTAGCATTAAAATGCAGAATTTAACAGCACAGCTGCTAGCTGTGGATTTCATTATCCATGTTGGCCCAGTCAGGGGGCTGTTGGTGTCTGTGTCATTGTTTCTAAAGGTCTCCTAGGAGTTATCAAACTCAAATGGGACTTTCTGATTTTTGAAGCTTGAAAACTGGACCCCTTAGAGGAGGAGGAAGAGGAGGGAAACATAGGAAAAGAGAGTGTTTTAAAAGGACAAGAAGAAGTGTGGCTGTAGCTTGATATCAGAGTTTTGATAAAGACAGCAGGACATTGTCAGAGTGTGAATCTTGTTAGGACTTGCATCTTCAAAATTAGGCATGAAATGATGCAGGATGCACTCAATCCAAGTTCAAATGCAAGTAAGCTGCTGAAACAAGGAGACATTACATCACATTACAATCAAAGCTCTACTCACCTCCATTGTAACAGCTTGGAAACAGAAATCTTCAAACCTCAGCATATAAAACCTTCCTGCATGGCTGAAGGGCATCATGTATCCTGTAGGTGAAGCAACCCTTTAACCCTTTGTTGTACTGACCAGTCAGAGCCGTCTGTCGCCCAGGGAGCCACACCATCATTAAAAGTCCCAAAGGTTTCCTGCTCAGTGACAGCCTAATACTTGAGTGTGAAAAGCTCAGGACTGTGTCATGGTAGAGAAAAATGTACCAGGATGCGCCGTCAGTCAAAGCAGCCGCCTGTCATCATTGCACTGCTGTTTATGTGGCTGCTTCTCTTCAGCTTTATCGCTACATCATCAGCCAGAGCATCAGCCAGAGCTCAGGGACGCTTCAGTTCATCCTGTGCTGCTGCTGCTGCTGCTTCTGCTTTAAGTCGGCATGGAAACAATAACGTGCTCCCTGTTAATGACGTCTGTTAATGTTCCTCTCTCTGTCCACTTCTCTGGTTTATGGTGCTTCACGGGAGCAGGTGGAGTACAGATTTAAGACAGGGGTGAAGTTCTCTTTGATAATGCTCCTCATGATTCCCAGCATCAGAAGATCTCATTATGGCTTCCTCCTGCTCTCTCTCTCCCTCTCCCTCTCTCTCTTTCCCTTTCTTCAGGGTTCCTGGGGCTCAGGGAAGGACCAGTGCAGCAGAGAGCTTCTGGTCTCCTCCATCTTTGCTGCCGCCAGCCGCAAAAGAAAGAAGTCAAAGGAGAAGCCGCAGCCTAGCAGCTCAGACGACGATTTGGATGCTGTTTTCCCCAAGAAGGAAATCCCTGGCCAGAAGCCGAACCACCACCTCCAGGCCGAGGCGCAGAGCGACGCTCGCCCAAGCCCCAACGCAAAGACTAACGTGAAGCAACAAGTACGGGCTGAGGAGAGGAAGGAGAACGGGAGAACTGTGGAGCTGACACCTAAAGCCAAGAGAGAGCACAGGAACTCCTTGTTCCTGAAGGAGAAGACTCCTCCCAGGCACTCGTCACCCTCCCCCTCCCCATCCCCAAATATCTCTGGCTCTCCCAACATCAGCTACCAAACAGTTCCTCAGGGGAAGTCCTCCCTGTCTGACCCCCCGTCTCAGCTGGATGAAAACACCTCAGACCTCGGGACCATGAGCTCCGGGGCGTCGGTGCCACGGTCGAGACCAAAAAAGTGGGCTGCAGGAGCGTCCCCTGACCTCCCTGCAGGAGTATGTACCGGACTGGGAGCAGGTGCAGGAGCGTCCGCTGGCGCAGAGGTGAGCTCCATCACCTCAGACTACTCCACCACTTCTTCCATCACATTCTTGACCGGGGCGGAGTCCAGTGCACTCAGTCCAGAGCTGCAGGGTGGGGAGGAGGCAGACGACGAACGCAGCGAGCTCATTAGCGAGGGACGACCCATGGAGACAGACAGTGAAAGTGACTTCCCAGTTTTTGCCCCGGGCGGTGGCAACAGCCAGTCCACACCCTGCCCAGAGCAAAGCCAGGGAAAGACTGAAGCAAGAGGAGGAGGTGCAACAAGGGAGGGGAGCACCACACCAAAACTGGAAGCACGGCGCCTTTTTCCATCACACAGGATGATTGAGTGCGACACCCTCTCCAGAAGGTGGTCCCTGAGACAGAAGACCGACAGCGAGTCATCGGTGGAGGGTGTAGCTGGGAGCAGTGAGCGCAGCGAGGCCAGGACAGAGTCCTCTACACGCTTGTCTCGAGTCCTGGAGGTGATGAAAAAAGGGCGATCCACGAGCAGCCTCAGCTCATCCTCACGCAGCGAGTCAGAGCGTCCCGAACCGGCCTGGCACCTAAAGATCACAGAGAGGCTCAAGTTCAGGTTACGAACATCTGCCGATGACATGTTCACGCAGAAGAACCGAACTCCTGACGCTCGCAGTAAGAAGAAGAACATCCGGCGGAGGCACACCATGGGGGGACAGAGAGACTTTGCGGAGCTGGCGGTCATCAACGACTGGAGGGAGCAGGGCGGGGTGGACCAGGCTGCCGACCTGTCGGCTCTGGACCGCCTCAAGCCCAGGTGTTCCTCTGAGGACTTCTCCGTCCGGGACTGGATTGCCAGAGAGCGTTGCAGAGGGCCTGAGCCGAGCGTAGAGGTTGCACCAAAAGCCGTCCCTGAGGATGACCACACGGAAGCGCAGGATGTTGCTCATGACAGACCTCCACCGACTGCGTCCCCGAGCTCTCAGCCGCTAGCGGGGGAGCACGTTAACGGCAGTGGGCTGCAGGGCAAAAACAAAGCGTCGCTCGGGGCAGACGCCCACCCACACAAACTCTCCGGAGCACAAGTTGTCCGCTCACGGTTCTACCAGTATCTGTGAAACGGCAAGAGTGGGAAAAACAGAATGAATGCGTGAAATGTACGAATGTGGGTATTTTAGCTAAGGTTACTGCACAATATTTTTTCTACAAAGCATACTTTATGTATCTACTGTACATACTGTGTATAGGCTTCCATGATTGTTACTGGAATAATGCTGAAGAGATGTTTATGTGTAATTCCACTGACTTGTTGGCCATACTGGAACAGACACAGACAAAAACACAGACGTCCTCCTCCCAGACTGAACATTACTAATGCAAGAATGTGACTTTGCTGTTGACATGTGATGTTAATAGGGCAGACGTGGACTCTGAGGATTGTTACACAGCACTAATGAAAAGTAAAGCAGTCAACTCGACTCTTAATGAAGAATGAAGGAGGAAACCTTTTTAATAAGGAAACATAGTTCAGTTCTTCCTATTATAAGCGGTATGAAGAATGTATTACTTGCTCCTTTTTTGGACTAACACTAGTTGCTTGTGACAATATTGTCAATTTCAAAAACAATATGTATTTTTGTTTTTTTGCCTGTACTTGAAGTATGTGGATATAACGGAGGGCTGCTTTCTGAGCTGGGTGCTGTGGGGAAGTTTGTTTTTTTCACAGTACAGTCACAACAGCCAGACATTAGCTTGAGGGAGGAGGGTTATTAGAGTTTTATCAAATAAAGACTGAAAACAGTAATGAAATGCTGTTACTACAGTATGTAATGCTTGGTACAGTAGTTTTTATTTCCAAACTTTGTCAAGTTATAGTCCAAAAAGTAAGTTTTTACATGTTTTTATCTCAAGAAGAAAAAGTGCCTCGTTTTGTTTTTTGTTTTTGTTTTGTTTTGTTTTTTTTTAACTGTTTTTACCAACAGTTGTCAAGACAAGAAAAAATGAAACATTTTTAGGGCAGAATAATTTCACAGGCATTCCACGGATTGTTTTTCCTGTTTAGTTAAACTCAATTCAAATTAATGTCAGTGTTTGTTTCATTATCGTTTTGCTTCATTTCTTCCCCCTCTGTCTTTTTCAATGCAGTAAAATGCATGGGCGCTTCAACCTGGGAGAAAGAAAACCAACAACAAACTTCTCTTTGAAACTGCATGAGACAATGTTTTCCTGAACATGTCGCCTGTGTACAGCAGAACATTGGTGCAATGCTCTCCCTCAACAAACACTGGAAATAAATAATCTTTATTAGATTCTCACGTCTCTCTGGTCTCATTATTTTAATAATGAATAACATCTGCAATTGATAATGAATTAACATCTTGTTCTTAATCTTTGCCAAATTACACAGAAAAACTTCAGTTCACACCGAACACAGCTGTGCAGTCTGAAAAGAAGTTCAGCAGGTGTTATCTCTTTAATGTCTCATTGCGGTGCATTTGTTAAAACTGAACAAGTAGATCAGTGTGTTTTCTAGTTGAACATTACCTGATATCATTCGGTATCATCTCTGTCTACAGGCTGCAAGAATCCAAACTGCTCCCAGCCACACGACAACAGACCCTGCTCTGTTTACACCTGTACGTGCTGACGTCATGACGTCAGGAGTTCCACTGTCACCATGGTGCACAGGTGTGAAATCAAAGATTTAAAAGATTTCCTTTTATAATGCTTTTAAGTTCAAAATGGCATGTAGGCTATTGTAACCAGCTGAAGATGTTCATGAAATGAATTAACACACCAAACATTTTTTTCCTACTGGCATCTCTGAGCGTGTCATAAAGGGTTAACCAGGGTGTGGGCGTTTTCAAAATAAGAGCTCAAACCTAGAGGTGAAAGAGAGACAGAGCAAGACACAGAGAGTTAACTGTAACATGAGCCTCTCTCTCTCAGATTGGACAGTGTCCTCTAAACCGCCCAGAGACACACCTCTGTGCAGGACGTGATTGGTTCATAGTGTCTAACGGAGAAAGCGAAAGTGAACCTGCAGCAAGTTGACGGAAGCCGCTTGCTGATTCTTGATCACTGATTGAAATGTTTGTCAGCCAAGAGAGGAAGATGATGATGATGACAGTGATGACGACGATAATGGTCTCTGTGTTTGTCGGTCAGGTGGTGAGTTCAGGTACCAGAATCCTGCTGTAATCTACCATTAGTGTTTCTGTCACACTGAGAATCAAAGTGGTTCTGAACTTATCAATCAGTCGAGCAGCCGATCACAGATCAGCTGGTTGTGGTGATAGCTTACCAGGTGTGTCACAGTGCAGGGTCACGTGTGTGTGTGTGTGTGTGTGTGTGTGTGGTGGGGTGTTATTTAGATTAAAACACTCGTTTGTCCACCAACATGTTGGTCTGAACTGTGACAGACCGTGTTATGCTGCCACCTACTGGTGGAACACAGCAACATTTATATCATTGTCAGGTGTTTGCACATGAAGACCCAGGACTACTCTAATTTCACTCATGTTTCCCATGATGCTTTGCTCCTCTCAGGTTCAGGACGCCACTCTCTGTGGGCGCTGGCTTCCTACATCTCAGGGGCAACCCCATTCCCAGAGTTCTCTGTGGTCCTGATGCTGGATGATGTCCAGGTGGGTTACTTTGACTCAGACCTGCACCAGCTGATGAGGGTGGGTGGGACGGGTGGGGAGGGGGTGAAGCTAGGCCTGGGCCAGGAGGCTGTGTCCGTGCTACGGGAAATTTTCTCTAGCATGAAGAAGAGGCTGACACTGGTCAAACACCGCTTCAACCTGACGACGAAGGTCCACGTCCAGCAGAGACTGACGGGTGTGAGGTTCTGGAGGACGGACAGCCGGCGTTCATCATGTTCAGGGACGGGTCCAATGGGCAGGATGCCGACAGCCTGATGTACAACATGACCCACTTCACCTATGCAGGTGGGAACGGCTGGGAGCTGCAGTGGGATGCCGTGAAGCAGACATACTTCCAGATGCTGTACTCCAACATCTACCTGCCCCTCTGTGTCCGGACTCTCACCACCCTCCTGGACCAGGAAAAGCACCTGGTGATGCGTCGTGTCCGACCACGTGTCCGCCTCATGACTAAACAGGTGGTGGGTGGGACTCGGGTCACCTGTCTGGCCACAGAGTTTTATCCTCGCCACATCAACCTGACGCTGCTGAGGGACAACCAAACCATCGATGAGGACAAGTTGACGGGTGGCTTGGTGCTGCCCAATGGTAATGGCCTCTACCAGATGAGGAAGACGTTGGTGGTCAGTGATGAAGAACTGTGGGGGAAACACCATTACACCTGCTTGGCCTCTCACCTGAGCCTGGACAACCGGCTGCAGGTGAGCTGGAGGGCCGACTCCTTCCGATCTCACAGGGTTCACATCATCTCTGCTCCGGTTGGACTGATGATCGTCGTCCTTCTGGCGCTGGTGCTGCTGTGGTGGAGGAGGAGGCGGAGGAGAAGGTCAGAGGGCGTTTCCATGGAAACACAGGAGCAACAAGAAGATAGTCTGAATTCTGAATGAAGAAACTGATCCAAAGACACATAAACTTTACCAGAATCTAAAACTGTGTTAAGTATTTTAAAGCAATATTTAAATAAGAAGAAGATTTACTTTATTAATCTCCAAAGGGAAATTCATTTGTCTGACAGCTGATCTACCAATTAAGTTGTAGTGTGTAACTTTTACATGTCCATTAAATGTCTGTTACATACAGGCCATTACTAGATGAGATAAAACAACACTGATTAAACCTGTCAGCTCCACAAATCTCTTGCAGTATTTGCTGTTTTGACTTCTAACCCAACACTCAGTAGAGTCAGACATACATACAGTACAAATGATAGCAAGATAATTAGTATCATATAAATACAGAGTGATGGAGTCAGGAATTGACTATAGGTTATAGTCCAGCAAACCTCCATCATGTGCTGAAATCTCACCTGTGTAGAGCCTACAGGTGATGTGTTGATGGAGTCATGTAAAAATGTAAAAACACAGTTCACACCCTGTTTTATTCTAGATTAGTTGTTTTATAATGTGTAATGGGTGTTTCAGTCGTTTCCATTACAGTAAATAGGTGTGTGCACTGCTGACAGTAGCACACAGACATAACACTGTGGGCTGTGGACACAGAAAATATTTAACCCTTCAAACAGGGACTGCATTTTCACTGTGTGTGTGTGTGTGTGTGTGTGTGTGTAAGAGTATGAGTGTGGGAATGTGCGCATGATGACAATTACCTAATGAGCTGCCTCGTGCTGCCAGAGTGACGTACCCTGAACACACACTCAGTCTGTGTGCTCTTCAGACCTAGAGAGACCTGACACACACCTGAGGTAAGAGAGCTTCATTTATACTTCGTACTGAACTGCAGCATGTAGGCGCTGAATGATTGTGGTGTAGTTTTATGATACTGTAATATATAGCTGTTACAGGTTTTTTTATAATTAACATTTCATACACTGATTGTTTTCGGCATCATAAAGGACTGAACTTGTTCTCTCTTGGTTGTAAATTGTTTTCTGTCTGTATACAACACCTATTGCACGTCTGCCCGTCCTGGGTGAGGGATCCCTCCTCTGTTGCTCACCATGAGGTTTTCTCCATTTTTTTCCTTGTTAAAAGGCTTTTCTTGGGAGTTTTTCCTCAGTCGATGTGAGGGTCTAAGGGCAGAGGATGTTGTCATGATGCTGTGTAAAGCCTTTTGAGAAAAACTGTTTGTAAAAACGGGCTATACAGATAAAATTGCCTTGCCTTGGTTTCATCCTCTGTGGCCTTGAATTTGTATTTTTACAGAAATATGTCAAAATTATTAAAATGGGGCTGAAGTCCAGTGATATTTTTGTTTTTGTGTTGTTGTTAGACAACATTGCTGACTGGCTCATA
Source organism: Caranx ignobilis (assembly GCA_021432705.1). Taxonomy (NCBI): domain Eukaryota; kingdom Metazoa; phylum Chordata; class Actinopteri; order Carangiformes; family Carangidae; genus Caranx; species Caranx ignobilis. The sequence continues at coordinate 5,918,438 of MU269986.1, forward strand.
CAAAGATACATTGGGTTAAACCAGAAAAACAAGTGTGGCGACATGTGAGGTTTTGTAAAGAGACAAAAGCTGCTCCTCTGTGTCCATGTGAGAGCGACAGTGACATGGCCTGTTCTTCCACTACTATCTTCTTCACACAACAGTGAATGCTGGTCAGCCATATGATGTCCCTATAGGGGAGAACAGAGGCTAAAATGTGAATGATTTCGGGAATGTAAATATTGTACCTGAGCAGCCTCCATGGCTTTAAGTGTCGACCTCTTACAACCAAGGTTTATCACTTGACCATGAAATAGTCATGGCCGGCAAACAGAGGCAAATACACACATTATTCTACATTTGATATGACTCTGATCATATTATCGACAAAAATAATTCATCTTTAACAGATGTCTAGTTAACTGCCATCCTCAACTGAAGATGAACCACATAAAAATGTAACAGAACCTAACCAACACACATTCTAATCCATTAAGGAACCATGTCGACTTTCTACCTCCTCCTCCTGCTGCTCCCTCTGGTGGCAGCACAGACCTATCACTGGGCCCCTGTCCCACACCCAAAGTGCAGCCAAACTTCAACCTTGAACAGGTAACACACATATATAAACACATGGTGCATATACAGCGGTGTCATCATACACAGAACTCAGAGCTTCTCTCTGTGACAGTACCTGGGCAGGTGGTATGAGATTGAGAAGCTCCCTGCCTCCTTCGAAAGGGGAAAGTGCATCGAGGCAAACTATTCCATACGGAAAGATGGTACCATCCGGGTCTGAACTCCCAGTTCTAGTGAGTGTTGATTAACACCTTGGACACATATTTGTGTTTTATCATATGGTTGTTTGGCTCATATTTGGTCCATACACAGACACTTGAAATCTTTTGGCTGTGACAGCACTGAGGATAACAGCTTTAATGAGTCTGGATGTGGAGTTACATGGGTGAGACTCAGGCTGACTATCCAATCACAGACCGGGCCAGAGGCTGTTGTTTGCTCCACACCTGTCAAAATCTAATCACTTTTCTTCCTGTGTCTCAGTAAGAACAAGGTGAGGGAAGCAGAGGGGACAGCATAGTTCAAGACCCAAGAGATCCTGCCAGACTTGGAGTGAGCTTCTCATATTGTAAGTTTCTCTTCTTCTTTTACTCTCTTATCCTCCTCATTGTCTTTGTTTTTGTCTTTGCGACTGTTCTTTTACTGACTTCAACCTAACGTATCTTGTTGCTGTAAGACTAAGGACTTTGGTCATAATGTTTCCAGTTTTAGATTTTAAAGACTTCCTTATAAAACTGAATCCAAGGACAGAGAAGGAAAACATGTTTGAAGACAGAAATCTATCCCACTTAATATATGACCATGTGCACACATACCTCATGAATGACAACATATTGGCTGGTATATGACACAGCAGCCTCACTGCATTTGTAATATCAATGACTAAGAGCCATCTGTCAGTGAAATCCTCATCGGTATTTAGATCTCAGCAAATGTTTGTGTCCCTTTTAGCTGAGTTGAACATTACATCACTAGGGTGACAGGGTTCAAATTTCACTGTGAATGCAGATGTTCATGTTTTAAGATAGTGATGATCGTCCCATGATCGTCCCACAGGTATCAGGGCTTGACCTAGTTTTATTCTTCCTCTCTACATGCATTGACTGACTGCATTTGCTGTGAAAAAATGAAACACAGTAAGAGACTTTAATCAAAATCCTAATTACCATCATCTCTGTGACCTTTGCTCCCAGTTACCCCCTACAGCCCATACTGGGTTCTGACCACTGACTACAGCAGCCTGTCCGTCGTGTACTCCTGCACGGACATCCTCCGCATTTTTCACATCGAGTACGCCTGGATCCTCGGACGTTCTCGCTTCCTGCCACCAGAGACGGTGCGGTACGCCAAAAACCTGCTGACCAGCGAAGGCATCGACCTGTTCAGGATGACAGTCACAGACCAGACGGGCTGCAAAGATAATTAAGACTGACCAGACTCTTATTCCACTTGTAGGTCACAGGCTTGACACTTGAATAATTGTGTATTATGAGTTTATTGGGATCTTGATACTGTCACAAAAGGATGCAGTGACAAGGTGGCTCAGTCAGACAAGGTGTTGTAGATCTGCATCTTAAAGTTGTGTTTCTTTATCTTTTTTTCACTTTTAAGAAATGATGGGGAAAAATTCAAACAATCCATGTTTATTAATTTTCTAATCAACCAGTATTGCAATTCTCTGTGTGATTAGCTTTGACTTCTATTTTTCTTCCAGACCATCATCCATGTATCCTCTTTTCTTAGCTGACAAAGCTATATCCACAAAAAACAGTTCAACCTGCACTGTTCATCTTTAAAATATGTTTTTATATTTTAATTCTGTAGCTGCTCAGTGACTCAGTGGGTGAAGTGATTCTGTAAAACCCACACCGTCTCACCCACTCAGTGTTGACACTGACCTACCAATATACAGTATTTGTCTTTTCACACTCTAGAACCAAACTACCATTGAATAAACTTTGGGACTGTCTTCTATATTAAAGATATCTATGAAGCAGTTGTTTGGTTATTTTTATTTATGTGATTTATCTGATGAACATTGTCCCGACTCTCAATGATAGAAAAGAACGTCCATATTTTCATTCAAATGTTCAATATGCACTGCTGGTTAAGAGAAAAAAGAGAGAGAGGAAACTGGACCGTTGGGGTAGGAAGTCACAGCTTCCTCTGGTGAAACACTCTCACTGAACTGAAGTTTTCACTCAGGGAGAACAACAGGATCTTTTTCGTTATTCAAACAGGACAAGAGAACAAAATTCAAAACAGATGTTTATTCAGCTAAAAAACAACAAATAGCTGCACACTTGAAGGTAAACAACTCTAACCCTACAAAGCAAAATACAAAAAAACACAAAGCACCAGCAGTAGATGGGAGCAGACATTCACTGCAGTGTTACAACTAATCATTCTTAATGGTGATGAGTAGTGAAAACCAGACCCCACCATGAGCATCACACAGTGTTCAATAGAACCAGGAACCAATTAGGTTCTGCAGACAAGATGTAGTGCAAGTTAAGTGTTAGTTCAGCTGCCAACTTAATACTGGTCTGTTTTAGGTTTGCTCTTTTTCTTTTCATTGTTTCTCTGAGGTGTAATTACACATTAAAGTATGTGGATATCATGAATTAATGTCTGGTCACTTTTCCATTATTACAAAATTCAAAACTGTAAAGTAAAAAACAACAAATGTAAGTCATCATTAGCTGCACACTCAACGTAAAAAAACAAAACTTACATACAGTGATAACAAACCAAAATACAAAAAACACACAACAAACCACACCCTGAACACAAAGCACCAGCAACATTTTTCTTGATGTTGTGTTGCCGTGGTAGATAGCATTCACCGCTACCACTCTCGAGCATCCCGGAAAGCTACCGGTGCTAGCAGCCCTCCTACTCGTGCTGCGCCGAACTTCACCTGCTCTGTCATTGGCTGGAGAGAAAACATCAACTCTCCGCCCAGAAACGTCCCCGTGCACAACAAAACAAAGCAAAAGACCAAAATACAGGCAGGTGGAGGAGGCTCTGCAGACACACTCACCACCATACAGGACTAGAAGCTCATAGGTGAGTCAGATTTCATTTGCACAAGTCTCGTGTTTATTTTTGAGCAAAACCTCCAGACTCTACCTTTAATGCTTCAGTCTCCTATGTAGAGGCTTGTTCGTGTTGGGCTTGAGGGGACAGATAATATTTCACCACAGTGAGGAGATGTTACTGACATTAACTCATAACATTCTTCTTCTTCCCTGCAAACAAAAAAACAAAACAAAATGAAATTCATCATCAAAACAGATATAAAGGTAAAATCAGACTCATTCCTCATTGATTCTTCTTCAGTGCAAAGAGAAATACAGTGATCACTTTCTTTTATGTGATTTTTATAATTAAAGCAATTCTTACCTTTCTGGAAACTTTACACTTTTCTTTGTTTAAGTTAAAATGCTGTTAATGATCTGGTGTCACACTAACATGTAAGAGAAATCCACCAGGGATAAAAACTCAATTAGACGAGTAACCTTGTTAACCTTTGTAACCTTTGTTATGTGCATTCTTCTCTACCCTGACCAGGAAGAACGCTTTTTTAAAAAAGCATTGAGGTGAAGGAGGAGGAAGAGGTGGGTGGGACTTTGGAAGGAGGTGGAGTTGTTGATGTTTAAATTTCTGTGCTGTGTCGTGTGAAATGCCAGAAAGGTAAGAGTAGCTTTAAACCTCATTTCATCAGTTTCTTGTTTATTGTGCTTTTTGTCAAGATTTACTCACCTTTGACTTTCAGCAGTGCTAGAGATGTTTTTCTGTTGACCTGAAATAGGTTTTGAGTAAAACAAATCAATCACAACAACAAACAAGAAATAAGCAAAAAAAAAAAAAGTAAACTGAACAGCAATTTACCTTTTTTCTTTTTAAAGTACAGCACCAGGACAGCTACACTGAAAACAGCTGCAACCACGAACCAATAACAGCTCCAACACTGGATGAATGACTGAAATAGTGTGAAGGATTGTTTATGCAGGTCATGCAGGTGTTGTAGATAAAAACTATGAGATCTGTGGATCAATGAGGTTGGTGCAGTGCAATATATGATCTCCTATAAATCTCCTCATACTTTTATCTGAGAGTTGGATGGATTTTATTGATTCTATTCTATTTCTTCATTTGTTCAGTATTTTGTAACTCAGACTTTGAAAAATGATGCTTATATTAAGATTATTATTATAAAGACTGACAGTTCCTCACCTATCCTGAGGACAGTGTTGGATATCAGCGTCTCCTCAGCATCACTCAGTTCACAGGTGTATGTTCCCTCATGATGTGAAGATAAGTTCTGTAGCATGAGGCTGCCTGACTCTGACACACCCTTCACCTGCTGCCTCCACTCCTCTGAGACTTTGTAGAGGACGTCAGCTCTGGTCTGAGTCAAGATGATCTGACTGTGGTTGTATCTCCATATGAGGCCAGAGAAGTTGGTGTTTGAGGTGGTGCAGGGGATTGTAGCTTCAGTGTGTGAGGTCTGAGAGGCTGAAATGATAACACAGAAACACACATACATGAAAATCTAAAATATTTATTCCGAGTTCTGATAAAAAATGAAAGTGGCACAGTTTGGTTGGTAATGTTTAGCTCTGACGAATCTGGATTTGGGCATGGACTCTCTGAAAGTGACAATTGTGAAAGTCACAATTTCCCTTTCCCTTATCTACTTCTCTATAATGAGGACTCTTATTATAGAGGATTGGCAATTACTGATACATATCAGTGATTTCCAAATGCCAAAAGCTCCAGTAAGGACTGCTCTACCCCAAAGAAATGGTCGAACCCAGTTCAGCCCCACATTTTTGGTCAGAGACTTGTCATGTAACTTTCTTATAGTGATGTTATTTAAAAAAAAAAAAAAAACTCCAATGTAATCACCAAAAAGTGGTTTGTTGCCTGAGGGCAATGCCATAGTGGGTTAATCAAATGGTGCATTAAAGGTCACTTCAAATTTACAACTTCAGTTCTTCTTATTAATGTAGAAAAGCAAAGTCATGAGATCAGTACAGATTTCACTTCGTGGTTGAAAGTACTTGGTCACTGACCTGTCTTCAACAAAGTGACTCTCCTCCAGTTACTGCGAGTGCTGATGTTGCAGCTGTAGATCAGATCAGTATCTGAAAGTATCAGAGAACCACTGATGTTGTAGAGCAGCTGCTCAGTCTCCTGGACTTTAGTTTGGTTCTTGAAGGTCACATTGGATGGAGGACTGGTGGACCAGGTGAGCTCAGGCTCAGGGTAGATCCTCTCTGAGCTGCAGGTGATGTTGTCTCCAACCTGCTGGAAATCGACTTCAACCACTGGAGCTGAGAAAAAGAAAAAAAGCTGAAAAATTGTTTTATAAAGCACAAATGAATACTTTTCTATATTTACTGTGTGTTTCTCATACCATCAACATTCAGGTTGATGAATGACTCCTTGTTTCCTCTCATGGTGCTGGTGAAGCACTCATATCTCCCCTGGTCCTGAACCTTCACCCCTGTCAGCTGCAGTGAGGTGTTTCCTCTGGAGATCTGGTCCTTGAACAGTGATGTTCTGCCTCTGAAGCTCTGGTCCTGGAGGGCCAGCTGGTCTTGGTTGCGGTAGTAGGAGTGAACAGAAAGACGTCCAGCTGTCACCTGAATCCAGTGGACGACCACATCCTTACCACCCTGGAAGCTGCACAGTAAGATGCAGCTCTCCATGAAAACACAGGACACCTCAGTGTCTGTAACATGTCAGGTAAAGAGTTACACATTAAAGTTCAATTCAGGAACAGATGAGTCAGACCATCCTCCACCACCAGGACCTTCACATTTCTGGTGTTCAGTGTAGCATTTCTTTCTGCACTCTGAGGGGTGTGGAGGGAGCAGCACAACAACTTCCAGGCCACTACACATTAGTGCATCGGTGTTACAGCATCACACCCTTTGTGCTGTTAAACTGCAAAAACAAATGCAGACATTTTGGAGAAAAACAGCAACAGATGAGTCTTGAAATCATTCATCTGTCCTGTGTTTGACTGCAAATCTTTTCTCCTCCTAAGCATCACACTGTAACTATCAGCTTTATCCTACACTTAAGTGGATGGATTGTGAATGGATTTGTCTGTAAGTTTTCCTCTGTTGTTACATTAGCATGTTTGTATCACCATCACTTGGGGTTTCATTACAATATACGTACAATAATTACTTTACTGGGCTGAATACAGAGGTTGATGGTTGAAGCGTTGGTACTATCTTAACATTTACAATCATATTAGCATTTCCATCACATACATGTTTACTTGATGTCTTTATCAGTTTATCTCGAGTATCTTTACTGCAGTTTTAGTTATTCACTAAGATACTTATTTGTTTTTTATTCATTACTTATTTGTATTTTTCACTATTTCACAAACTGAGATATTTTCCTCAACTTAGATTCCAAACACTGGACACACCGACCTGCCTATTGATGGAAAACACATTGTCTAACAACTCTACACCAACTTTACAGTAAACAACTGCAGGTGTGAAACCTGATTTTATCAGCTCATTGGACTGTGGAGTTGAACTGGTTTGGGCAAATTCCATGAAATAGCTGGTGCTGGTGAACATGTGCTCTGATACAGCAGTAGTGTAGGTGTGGTATAAATACAAGTATTTCATGATTTAATTGCATTTAAAAATGTTGATTTAAATTATTATTATTATTATTTGATCAATATTTCACTCTTGTTGGCACATGAACATTAGTATTTCTTTTAATGACGTCATTATTATTCTAGGCAGAAGGATGGGGAGGCTTGGTTTGGAAAACTTCAGAGGGAAAAGGAGCTCACGGTTTTTCTTTGACCGCGTTCGGTATGTGTTTTTGGATCATAGCCAGGGTTAGATAAGAAACCCACAATTTACATTGATCATGGAAACATTTGTGCACTTTTCTTTTTGTATTTTTGAGAATAAATATCTAAAAGACAAACTACCTTAGAGGAACCCGCATGGACCAAAACTCCAGCAGAGTCTCAGGTTTATTGGAGGATCTACAATTATTGTTATAAACGCTTAACTTGCCTGCTCTTGCAGGAGTCCACAACAACAGGATGGAGATTTCCAGTGAACAAAGGACCCAGCTGAGCCTGCTCATCTTCTGTTTGTCCTCTGAACTGCATCACTGTCCAAGCAGGAGTTAAGGGACACACTTAAATGTTTAGAAAAAAAAAAAAAATCTGCATAAAAACAGGATTCACTTACAATAACATGTGGTTTGTCGATCATTTTTCAGTGTTTTAGTTCTGTTACTGTAACAATTAGTCAGTGAACTCATCAGAAAAAAATCTGCAATAAGTTTGATAATCAGTTGTTTAAGTTTGTAGAGTATTCAGGTTTGATTCTGTCACTGTTGCAGGATAATCTGACTCCAGGTGAAACAGTCCACACAGCTCAGACAGAAGAACAAAGATTCAGCTCTTCTTGGATAATAACAAAGATGTTTTTCTTTAATGAGGAGAGTTTGAATTGTTTTGTTCTGACAGGAGAAGAAAATCATGAGTATCATATACTGAATTGATCTGCAAGTGTGGAAACTCTGTAGTTGTAGTGTTAACACACTGTTGCCTTTAGGGAATGCTGGGTCTTTGTTCGAACCTGCTGTTATCAGCTTCCTCCAGTTTCAATCACACAAAAACCTGTAAACATGTAACACCTCAAAACTGTCCATAGGTGTGAATTAATAAACATCATGAAGCTTTTAGCAGTAGAGTGTAAGATCAAAGTATCAAACAAAGCAAACTTACATGTGATTCATAATCCTGGAAGCAGCAGCATGGCCATGCACATGAGGAAGAAGAGAACAATGGAATGATTGTGTGCTTTTGGGGAAAAAGGGCGGGACACTCTAACCGATCAGAAGTCAGTCCCCTGTGTCATATAACTGTTATCAACTCATTCAAACTGTTTTACTACTTGATCCTCAGGGTGTTGTGCAGCTATTACATGATCCTACATATATACTGTACAATACACATGGAATCAAGATGCTATTACACTTGGAGAAAACAATAACCTGGAAAACAAATGGGAACGCTGGGACTGTGCAGGTGAAACGTGATGTTATTACAGATTGGTTGGTGTTTTTATAACTCTCTGCTTCTCTCATAAACACAGTCTTTGAGAAATTCCAGTAATCTGTGAACTCCAGATCAATCAATGATCAGCCACACTCTGCATAGTGTATCCATGGTTTATGACAGGTGACACACAGGAAACAATGATTCCTCAATTCCTCACTCTGTCACCATCACTGTCTCACTTGGCAAAAGCCAATATACAAAACAACTTATAACACAGACACAGACAGAAAGCAGCCTCAAAAGAACCCAAACAAAGATGGTTTGAGAGCAAGCATGTGACCTGCAGTAGTATTTATATTTTGTAAGAACCACAGTCGCTCCTGGAGGTTCTCTCTGTAAACATGCTGTATGTGTTAGATCATGGTGTTAGTGAGGATGTAAAAATACTGAAACAACACCAGAGTCTCAACAAGTGCTGTTTACTGTCTCAGTAGTGCATTACAGAGGTGCCACCTAGTGGAATAAATTAGCAATAACATAAATTAAGAAGAACAGTTGTCATTGAGGGGAAAGGTGAAAAAGCACATACTGCACCAGGAGTCTGAAAGTGACAGAATCAACCAGCTCTGGTCCTGTTGAGATGAAGAACATGTTTTTAACTGACTGATACAGAGCAGATGATGATTATGATGTGATCATATGGTTTGGCTCAGAGTTGCTAAACAAAACTTTACTACATTCACTTGCTTCTTTGACAAAGACATTTTAACTTGTTTTTCATACATTTGAAATCTAATATGCACATAATATATAAGGTTTATAATATTACATTGAACATTGCACAGATTGCACAAGTCTTTCACATGGATTCATAATCAGTCAAAGTCATTCACCACATCCATCCCTAGTCTCCAGTTTAAGCTCCTTCAGAGTAAGCAGGTCCCAGACATCTACATGAGGCAGAGTTCAGTGTGTGTTCAGGTTGTTTCATGTCCATACAGACTCTCTCTCTGACGCCTCAGTCACTCTCATTGACTGAGGAGCTGTAACCAGCTGTGATTTAACTTCCATAAACTCTTTTCTCTGAGGCTCTGAACCTATCATGTACTGTACACTGAATAGTTCCCTTCATTTGTCTTTTCCTCTTCCTGTCAACATCACAGTATCGTCTCCATGGCTACAGTGTATCAGCACAATGTGACCAGTCTGCATTTAGCTGAGGCAGAGTGGTGACGATCAGGATTGCAGCTTTCTGAAGAGTCATTGATTTCTTTGGTTCCATTCACCTGCAAATGAAATGAGATTAAGTTTAACATGACTTGACTTTTACAGTGTAGTTCATACAGCACAGCAGTGCTTCTCTAATACAGAGGATTAACTTAGGGTTCATTGTTTCATTCTCTGCTGTCGTGTTTTTGTAGCTGAGATCTTCTGAGACTGAAAACATCATCACTACAACAACAAACAAGACATGAAGTTAAAAATAAGAAATTCATTTTACTTCTTTTCTCTTCACAGGACAGTACCAGGATAATTACTGCTACTACTGTTACTACTACAACTGCTGCTGCTGCCACATCACTGAACGTGTTAAAACACAAATGTAATAACCTTTTTTTTTTACACAGCACAGCAGGCCTACTACCAGGACAGATCCGACAAAAAGTGCTGCAATCACAGGACCTACAATGGCTCCAAAGCTGATTGGATTATCTGAAAAAAAAAAAAAATCTCTTCTTACTTTTATCAGAGATTTGTTTTACTGATTTATTATTATTGTTATTATCATTAAGACCAACAGTGTCTCACCTATCCTGAGGACAGTGTTGGTTATCAGCGTCTCCTCAGCATCACTCAGTTCACAGGTGTATGTTCCCTCATGATGTGAAGATAAGTCCTGTAGCATGAGGCTGCCTGACTCTGACACACCCTTCACCTGCTGCCTCCACTCCTCTGAGACTGTGCAGGGGACGTCAGCTCTGGTCTGAGTCAGGATGATCAGACTGTGGTTGAATCTCCATGTGAGACTAAAGCCTGTGATGGAAGTGACTGAGGTGGAGCAGGGGATTGTTGCTTCAGTGTGCGATGTATTGATAGAAGCTGAAATGATCAAGATCATGAGAAAAACACTTTTACTCACATTTGGTCCCAGGTGATAAATGGAAAAAAAAAAAAAAAAATCACCCACAGATGAAGTGTAAGTACATTACAAGTTTAATACTAATTGAAGGTTTAGTTAAAAACACTTTCTTATTTAAAAAAAAAAAACAAAACAAAAAAAAAACTCCAATGTAAGCACAAAAAAGTGGTTTGTTGACTGAGGTCAATGCCATAGTGGGTTAATCAAATGCTACATTAAAGGTCACTTCAAATTTACAACTTCAGTTCTTCTTATTAAATGTAGAAAAGCAAAGTCACATGAGATCAGTACAGATTTCACTTCTTGGTTGAAAGTACTTGGTCACTGACCTGTCTTCAACAAAGTGACTCTCCTCCAGTTACTGCGAGTGCTGATGGTGCAGCTGTAGTTCAGATCAGTATCTGAAAGTATCAGAGAACCACTGATGTTGTAGAGCAGCTGCTCAGTCTCCTGGACTTTAGTTTGGTTCTTGAAGGCCACACTGGATGGAGGTCTGGTGGACCAGGTGAGCTGAGGCTCAGGATAGATCCTCTCTGAGCTGCAGGTGATGTTGTCTCCGACCTGCTGGAAGTCAACCTCAACCACTGGAGCTGAAATAAATGTTTTGGACTTGAATTGTTTTATAAATGTACAAATGACATCACAAATGAATACTTTTCTATATTTACTGTGTGTTTCTCATACCATCCACATTCAGGTTGATGAATGACTCCTTGTTTCCTCTCATGGTGCTGGTGAAGCACTTGAATCTCCCCTGGTCCTGAACCTTCACCCCTGTTAGCTGCAGTGAGGTGTTTCCTCTGGAGATCTGGTCCTTGAACAGTGATGTTCTGCCTCTGAAGCTCTGGTCCTGATATGCCAGCTGGTCTTGGTTGTGATAGTAGGAGTGGACAGGAAGGTCTCCAGCTGTCACCTGAGTCCAGTGAACGACCACATCCTTACTGCCCTGGAAGCTGCACGGTAAGATGCAGCTCTCCATGAAAACACAGGACACCTCAGTGTCTGTAACATGTCAGGTAAAGAGTTACACATTAAGGTTCAATTCAGGGACAGATCAGTCTTTACAACATATAATCTGTCATGTATTTGGCTCTAAGTCTTTTCTCCTCCTGCGCTCAGAGACTCAGTGTCACAGTGCAACTATCAGCTTTATTCTACACTCTAAATCCACAAAATGTCTTCATCTACAGTTTTTCCTCTGCTGTTACATTAACATGTTTATTAGAGGTTTGATTACAATATAAATACAATAATGACGGAATGAATATTGAGTGAATACAGAGGCTGATGGTTGAAGCATTAGTTCATTTACAATCATATTATATTTGTGCATTTTGACTTTTTAAAAACACATTGCTATCGGCACATGTCATCAACCAAAGGTTTGCTGTCAAGAAGATCAGTCATTGGATTCCTGTTTGCCACTGGAGTGAGAGACATGAACAAGACTAGACTAGAAGCTGTAACATCTGGACCAGCTGTAGAAAATCCTGATTTCATGACTGTGACGACCTTTATTATCAAAGTGTATAGTGTTGAACTGAATATGTGCTCTGACTCTGATATTAAACTTCACCGTTACTGCATTATTGTTATATACGCTTCACTTGCCTGCTCTTGCAGGAGTCAACAACAACAGGACGGAGATTTCCAGTGAACAAAGGACCCAGCTGACCCTGCTCATCTTCTGTTTGTCCTTTGAACTGCATCACTGTCCAAGGAAGAGTTAGGGACCTGCTTTCTGGAAGACAAAAAAATCTATATGTACTACTTACAATATCATCTTCAGTTTGTAAATCAAAATTCAGAGTTTTGCTAAAAAATATTAGGAGCTGAAGCCTCCAAAGCTGCCAATCAATTAGTCAATGAACTCGTCTGAAATGTTATGATAATCAGTCGTGTACATTTGTAGAGTATTTAGGTTGATTCTGTCACTGTCAGCTCTTCTAGGATAATATTTTTGACAACAGAAGAAAATAATAAACATAAAATACTGTATTAATGTATAAATCCTGTGGAGGCACTGTTGTAGCAGTGGTGACACACTGTTGCCTTAGACTCTAAGGCTTAGACTCTAAGGCTTAGAGCACCAGTTCTCTGTTCAAACCTGCTGCTCTTTCTCCAGTGTCAAAAATACCTGCAGTATTCCTATGAACATGTAACAGCTCAAAACTGTCCATAGATGCGTTGTAACAATAACACATCATAAAGCTTCTAACAGTAGAGTGTAAGATCAAAGTACCAAACAAAATGTCACAATAGTCCAAAGAGCAGCAGCCTGTAGGCACATGAGGATAAAGCAGGAAAAGAGCAAGACCAATCAGGATGCAGGTTTCTGTCACATGACTCAGTCTGACTGGTTTACAGCCTGTGCCTCAGTGTGCAGCCCTACATTAACAGGCTACTGTACAAATTAAAGCCCTCCCCTAAGTTTTGTGCATTTCCCACAGTTCTATGATAGTTTTGAGGACAACATTGGCCATTTGAATTCACATTTAAAGTAATAATCTGCCATTTCTCTGAGACAGCAGCAAACAGCTTCCAACAGGGAAAAACACATACCCAAAGCATGTTGATGTAAATATTGTGATTGGAACGACAAAAATGTGCTGCACACTTTTAAATGAGTCCAGGTTCATTTGCATTTTGTTCATTTGTCTCAACATTGATGTTTGACTGGTTGTTTTATCTCCCTGTACTTGTGTTATGTACTTATACTTTTGTACAGATCTGTGTTGTCTGTTTTTATTTGTATAGAACTGTACAGTCTCTTGCTTTGCTTATTCATGTTATATTTTTGTATTTGCTATCTGGCAGGAAATGTGCTATATAAACTATCTTGTTCTTCTACAGTGTCTGTGGTTCATGACAGGGTGACAAAACAACAAAAAACAACAGCTTCCTCATTTTAACAACTCACTCAGTCTCACTAAACAAAATCCAACATTCAAACCAACTTATATCACAGACACAGTTTTCATTTAACTGAGAGCAGCCTTTGTGTTGGGAGCCCATGAAAGACCCTAAACAAAGATGGTTTGAGAACAAGACTGTGACCTGTTGTAATGTTTGTTTTGTAAAAAAAAAAAACACACAGTTGCCCTGAAGGTTTCTACTATAACTGTGTATCAGATTACGTTGAAAGTGTGGATGCAGCCTGGTGATGCAGTGACTGGTGATGAACACCTCACTTACCTCCTCAGCAGGGTCACAGTCCACAGAAAACTCCACATAAGCAGATACACAGCAGACCTGAAGACCGTCGTCCTCTCAATGTACATCTGTACTTCAGTAAGAGGACAAAAAGCAGAACTGATGACCACAGACAGAAGTTAAAATATTGTGTAAACTTTGTCTACACTGTTGGACACTCCAGAAAAGGAGAAGTGAAAATGTCCATACTGTATCAGGAGTCTGAAAGTGAAACAATCAAACAGCTCTGGTCCTGCTGAGGGGAAGAACATGCTTTTAACTGACCGGTACAGAGCAGATGATGATGGTGATCACATGGACTGGCTCAGAGTCTGCTAAATATTACTTTACATGTGTTCATTTGCTTCTTTGATAAAAACATCGCAACTTGTTTTTCACACGTTTTAAATCTGTAACTTGGAAACACAAATGTAAAATACAAAAGAACAACACTGTGGGTCTCCTCTGCTCTCTTCTGCCACTGCCCTGAGTCATAGGTGTCAATAAAGTTTTCCCTTTTTAAAAAGCGTTCTTCCTGGTCGGGTAGAGAGGAGTGCACAAGGTTACTCATCTAATCGTATCGTTTGGACCGAATGATACGATTGGTCTGACTTTTCTCAGAACGATATGAGAGTGGAATAATGATGAGTTTTTATCCCTGGTGGATTTCTCTTACATTTTAGTGTGACACTTGATCATTAACAGCATTTTAACTTAAACAAAGAAAAGCGTAAAAGTTCCAGAAAGGTAAGAATTGCTTTAATTAAACGACCTATTATGCTCATTTCAGGGGCTTTCTTTGAATTGATATTGGACCCAGTAGGTCCAGGGTAATTACTACTACTGCTCCTGCTGCCACATCATTCAAACTCCTTTTTTTTCTTCTCTTTTTTTTTTTTTTTTTTTTTTAGCTTTTTTTCTTTTGACAGCACAGAACCAGAGCAGATACTACTGCCACAACAGAAGCAGCTACAACCACGAGAATTATAATGGCTCCAACCCTGGTTGAATTATCTGAAATGAAAAGGTCTCTTCTTACTGTTATCAGAGAATTGTATTGTATTGTTATCAAGACTAACAGTTTCTCACTCAGTGCTGTCTCACCTATCCTGAGGACAGTGTTGGTTATCAGCGCATCCTCAGAATCACTCAGTTCACAGGTGTATGTTCCCTCATGATGTGAAGATAAGTTCTGTAGCATGAGGCTGCCTGACTCTGACACACCCTTCACCTGCTGCTTCCACTCCTCTGAGACGATGATCTGACTGTGGTTGAATCTCCAGGTGAGACTGAAGCCTGTGACAGAGGTGGAGCAGGAGATTGTAGCTTCAGTGTGTGATGTGTCAATAGAGGCTGAAAAGATGAAGAAGAACACTTTAAGTCATATTTGGTCTCAGGTGATAAAAGGTAGAAAAAAAATCTCCCACAGATGCAGTGTAACCAAGTACATTACTGTAGTGTAATCTGTAGTGTAAAGTTTCATATTAAGGTCGACTTTGGTCGACTTTAACCACTGGAGCTGAAATAAATGTTACGGACTTGAAATGTTTTATAAATGTACAAATGACATCACAAATGAATACTTTTCTATATTTACTTTGTGTTTCTCATACCGTCCACATTCAGGTTGATGAATGACTCCTTGTTTCCTCTCATGGTGCTGGTGAAGCACTCATATCTCCCCTGGTCCTGAACCTTCACCCTGTCAGCTGCAGTGAGGTGTTTCTTCTGGAGATCTGGTCCTTGAACAGTGATGTTCTGCCTCTGAAGCTCTGGTCCTGGAGGGCCAGCTGGTCTTGGTTGTGGTAGTAGGAGTGGACATGAAGGTCTCCAGCTGTCACCTGAGTCCAGTGGACGACTACATCCTTGCCGCCCTGGAAGCTGCACGGTAAGATGCAGCTCTCCATGAAAACACAGGACACCTCAGTGTCTGTAACATGTCAGGTAAAGAGTTACACATTAAGGTTCAATTCAGATAATCAGTTTTTAAAGATAGAATCTGTCATGTATTTGTCTTTTTCTCCTCCTTGGCTCTGTGTTTCACAATCATATTAGCAAAAAATACATTGCTGGCAACGACTTTGATGAGGACATCAAACATTAAACGTCAAGCATTTATTCTGCAAACCTCTGCAGCTGCAAAACAGTTCACTGTTGTCATCAGCCAACATTCATTGGACTGTGGATATAAATTCCTGTTTGCCACTGGAGTGAGAGACATGAATGACTAAAAGACTAGAAGCTGTAACATACTGGACCATCTGTAGAAAATCCTGATTTTATGACTGTGACGACCTTTATTATCAACATGTGTTAAACTGAACATGTGCTCTGATATTAAACTTCTCTGTTACTGCATAATTAATATCAACACTTCACCTGCCTGCTCTTGTAGGAGTCAACAACAACAGTGAACAAAGGACCCAGCTGAACCTGCTCATCTTCTGTTTGTCCTCTGAACTGCATTACTGTCCAAGGAAGAGTTAAGGGACACACCTAAATGTTTAGACAAAAAAAAAAAAAAAAAAAAAAAAAAAAATCAGCATAAAAACAGGATTCACTTACAATAACATGTGGTTTGTCCATCATTATTCAGTGTTTTAGTTCTGCTACTGAAACAATTAGTCAGTGAACTCATCAGAAAAAAATCACCAATAAGTCTGATAATCAGTTGTCTAAGTTTGTAGAGTATTCAGGTTTGATTCTGTCACTGTTGCAGGATAATCTGACTCCAGGTGAATCAGTCCACACAGCTCAGACAGAAGAACAAAGATTCAGCTCTTCTTGGATAATAACAAAGATGTTTTTCTTTTAATGAGGAGAGTTTGAATTGTTTTGTTTTGACAGGAGAAGAAAATCATGAGCATCATATACTGAATTGATCTACAAGTGTGGAAACTCTGTAGTTGTAGTGTTAACGCACTGTTGCCTTTAGGGAATGCTGGGTCTTTGTTCGAACCTGCTGTTATCAGCTTTTCTCAGTTTCCTATCACACAAAACCTGTAAACATGTAACACCTCAAAACTGTCCATAGGTGTGAAGTAACAAACATCATGAAGCTTTTAGCAGTAGAGTGTAAGATCAAAGTATCAAACAAAGCAAACTTACAAGTGATTCATAGTCCTGGAAGCAGCAGCATGGCCGTGCACATGAGGAAAAGAGAACAATAAAATAACTGTGTGTTTTGGGGAAAGGGTGGGACACTTTAACCAATCAGAAGTCAGTCCTCTGTGTCATATAACTGTTATCAACTCATTCAAACTTGTTTTACTACTTGATCCTCAGGGTGTTGTGCAGCTATTACATGATCCTACATATATACTGTACAATACACATGGAATCAAGATGCTATTACACTTGGAGAAAACAATAACCTGGAAAACAAATGGGAACGCTGGGACTGTGCAGGTGAAACGTGATGTTATTACAGATTGTTGGTGTTTTTATAACTCTCTGCTTCTCTCATAAACACAGTCTTTGAGAAATTCCTCACTCTGCCGCCATCACTGTCTCACTTGGCAAAAGCCAATATACAAAACAACTTATAACACAGACACAGACAGAAAGCAGCCTCAAAAGAACCCGAACAAAGATGGTTTGAGAGCAAGCATGTGACCTGCAGTAGTATTTATATTTTGTAAGAACCACAGTTGCTCCTGGAGGTTCTCTCTGTAAACATGCTGTATGTGTTAGATCATGGTGTTAGTGAGGATGTAAAAAAACTGAAACAACACCAGAGTCTTGACAAGTGCTGTTTACTGTCTCAGTAGTGCATTACAGAGGTGCCACCTAGTGGAATAAAGTAGCAATAACATAAATTATAAGAACAGTACTGAGACATACAAAAAAAAAAAAAAAAAAAACACCAAACATACATCACAGACACAGACAGTTGTCTGCTGCTACATGCTACATGCTACATGCTGCTACATGCTTTTGGAAGCATGTAGCAGCATTAAATATATATTAAATTACAGATTGATTGAGATTGAAGGGTGAAAGGGTGAAAGTAGGCTAATTCTGATCCAACATAGGCTTTATATTTAACACAAATATCCTTGCTTGTTCACTCATACTGTCAACTACTGATGGATACTTCTGTGGGGAGAGGAGATTCTTCAGGAGAGGAGCTTCTGTCATTGAAAATGGAGCAAGTCTGGAGGATGCCACTCTGTTCCAGCTGGATGAGGAGCTGCTTTCATGGTTGCTGTGCTGGTGGTGCAGAGGTTGAAGGCTTGGAGGTGGAGATGTACTGTAGATCCTTTCTGCCGTCAGTCATCATGCAAAATATCAACTCTGCCCAACAAGAGTGATGAGGAGCTGGAGATATACATGAAGACTCAGGAAGTAGACATTTTTCAAATCAAACGCCGATGGAGGCCATTCTGAACAACTCAGATCATCCTCTTCATAACACCTTGATGGACCAAGAAAAGAGCGGTGTGGATGCCAGAGATTCATGAGTGTTTCCATGTCCACAGTCATTTAACTCAGTCACAGCTAAGCACAGTGCAGAGTGAGCAGATCTTTCATTTTCACCACAGTGAGGAGATGTTACTGACATTAACTCATACATTCAACTTCTTCCTCCCTGCAAACAAAAAAACAAAACAAAATAAAATTTGGCATCAAAACAGATATAAAGGTGAAATCAGACTCATTCCTCATTTATTCTTCTTCAGAGTAAAGTGAAACATAGTGATCACTTTGCTTTTATGTGATTTTATAATTAATCCTCATTTCATCAGTTTCTTGTTTATTGTGCTTTTTGTCAAGATTTACTCACCTTTGACTTTAAGCAGTTCTAGAGATGTTTCTTTGTTGACCTGAAATAGGTTTTGAGTAAAACAAATCAATCACAACAACAAACAAGAAATGAGCAAAAAAAAAGTAAACTGAACAGCAATTTACCTTTTTTCTTTTTAAAGTACAGCACCAGGACAGCTACACTGAAAACAGCTGCAACCACCGAACCAATAACAGCTCTAACACGGGATGAATGACCTGAAATAGTGTGAAGGATTGTTTTTGCAGGTCATGCAGGTGTTACAGATAAAAACTATTGGATCTGTGGATCAATGAGAAATGCGGTGCAGTGCAATATATGATCTCCTATAAGTCTCCTCATACTTTTATCTGAGAGTTGGATGGATTTTATTGATTCTATTCTATTTCTTCATTTGTTCAGTATTTTGTAACCTAGACAAGTGCCCCTGACAGTTCCTCACCTATCCTGAGGACAGTGTTGGTTATCAGCATCTCCTCAGCATCACTCAGTTCACAGTGTATGTTCCCTCATGATGTGAAGATAAGTTCTGTAGCATGAGGCTGCCTGACTCTGACACATTCTTCACCTGCTGCCTCCACTCCTCTGAGACTGTGCAGGGGACGTCAGCTCTGGTCTGAGTCAGGATGATCTGACTGTGGTTGAATCTCCAGGTGAGATTGAAGCTTATGATGGAGGTGATTGAGGTGGTGCAGGGGATTGTAGCTTCAGTGTGTGATGTATCGATAGAAGCTGAAATGATGAAGAAGAATACTTTTACTCACATTTGGTCCCAGGTGATAAATGGTTAAAAAAATCACCCACAGATGCAGGGTAACCAAGTACATAACTGTAGTTTAATCAAGTTTCATACTAATTGAAGGATTAAAGATTTCACTTCTTGGTTGAAAGTACTTGGTCACTGACCTGTCTTCAACAAAGTGACTCTCCTCCAGTTACTGCGAGTGCTGATGGTGCAGCTGTAGATCAGATCAGTATCTGAAAGTATCAGAGAACCACTGATGTTGTAGAGCAGCTGCTCAGTCTCCTGGACTTTAGTTTGGTTCTTGAAGGCCACATTAGATGGAGGTCTGGTGGACCAGGTGAGCTCAGGCTCAGGATAGATCCCCTCTGAGCTGCAGGTGATGTTGTTTCCAACCTGCTGGAAGCCGACTTCAGCCACTGGAGCTGAAATAAATGTTATGGACTTGAATTGTTTTATAAATGTACAAATTAAAACTTTCTATATTTACTGTGTGTTTCTCATACCGTCCACATTCAGGTTGATGAATGACTCTTTGTATCCACTCATGGTGCTGGTGAAACACTTGTATCTCCCCTGGTCCCGAACCTTCACCCCTGTCAGCTGCAGTGAGGTGTTTCCTCTGGAGATCTGGCCCTTGAACAGTGATGTTCTGCCTCTAAAGCTTTGGTCCTGATATGCCAGCTGGTCTTGGTTGTAGTAGTAGGAGTGGACACGAAGGCCTCCACCTGTCACCTGAATCCAGTGGAGGACCACATCCTTGCCGCCCTGGAAGCTGCACGGTAAGATGCAGCTCTCCATGAAGACACAGGACACCTCAGTGTCTGTAACATGTCAGGTAAAGAGTTACACATTAAAGTTCAATTCAGGGACAGATGAGTCTTTACAACATATAATCTGTCATGTATTTGGCTCCAAGTCTTTTCTCCTCCTGCGCTCAGAGACTCAGTGTCACAGTGCAACTATCAGCTTTATCCTACACTCTAAATCCACAAAATGTCTTCATCTACAAGTTTTCCTCTGTTGTTACATTAGCATGTTTATTAGGGGTTGATTATATATATAATACAATGACTACAATGACTGAATGAATATTGAGTGAAGACAGAAGCTGATGGTTGAAGCATTAGTTCATTTACAATCATATTATATTTGTGCATTTTGACTTTTTAAAAACACATTGCTATTGGCACATGTCATCAACCAAAGGTTTGCTGTCAAGAAGATCAGTCATTGGATTCCTGTTTGCCACTGGAGTGAGACATGAACAAGACTAGACTAGAAGCTGTAACATCTGGACCAGCTGTAGAAAATCCTGATTTCATGACTGTGACGACCTTTATTATCAAAGTGTATAGTGTTGAACTGAACATGTGCTCTGGCTCTGATATTAAACTTCACCGTTACTGCATTATTGTTATAAAAGCTTCACTTGCCTGCTCTTGCAGGAGTCAACAACAACAGGACGGAGATTTCCAGTGAACAAAGGACCCAGCTGACCTGGTCATCTTCTGTTTGTCCTTTGAACTGCATCACTGTCCAAGAAAGAGTTAGGGACCTGCTTTCTGGAAGACAAAAAAATCTATATGTACTACTTACAATATCATCTTCAGTTTGTAAATCAAAATTCAGAGTTTTGCTAAAAATATTAGGAGCTGAAGCCTCCAAAGCTGCCAATCAATTAGTCAATGAACTCGTCTGAAATGTTATGATAATCAGTCGTGTACATTTGTAGAGTATTTAGGTTTGATTCTGTCACTGTCAGCTCTTCTAGGATAATATTTGTGACAACAGAAGAAATAATAAACATAAAATACTGTATTAATATATAAATCCTGTGGAAGCACTGTCGCAGCAGTGGTGACACACTGTTGCCTTAGACTCTAAGGCTTAGACTCTAAGGCTTAGAGCACCAGTTCTCTGTTCAAACCTGCTGCTCTTTCTCCAGTGTCAAAAATACCTGCAGTATTCTATGAACATGTAACAGCTCAAAACTGTCCATAGATGCATTGTAACAATAACACATCATAAAGCTTCTAACAGTAGAGTGTAAGATCAAAGTACCAAACAAAATGTCACAATAGTCCAAAGAGCAGCAGCCTGTAGGCACATGAGGATAAAGCAGGAAAAGAGCAAGACCAATCAGGATACATCCTGCTGTAACACACTATATACTGAACACAGGATGTATCAGCTTCCCTGTAGACATTTAAATCAATCTTGTCATCCTGTCTTGCTGCTCATTTTCTAACATAGTAACAATCAAGTTTTTCTGTGTTGGGAGCCCATGAAAGACCCTAAACAAAGATGGTTTGAGAACAAGACTGTGACCTGTGTAATGTTGTTTTGTAAAAAAACAAACAAAAAAAAAACAATTTCTACTATAAATGAACTCACTCCTCAGCAGGAGTCATCAGCAGATACACAGCAAGCTGAACACCTTCGTCCTCTGGATATTGTCTGCTTTGCTTAACTACTACGACAAAGAGCAGAACTCTTGACTAAAGTGTCTTGTACCTCACAGTTCACAGAAAACTCCACATCAGCAGATACACACTGCAGAGCTGAAGGGTGTCAAAATACCTCAGTGCGTCAAATACAGAACTGATGATGACAGACACAACGTAAATATTGTGTAAACCTTGTCTACACTGTTAGGATTTCCAAGAAACAACAGTGAAAATGTCCATACTGTCACAATCAAACGACTCTGGTCCTGCTGAGGTGAAGAACATGTTTTAAACTGACTGGTTGCAGAGCAGATGATGATGGTGATCACATGGACTGCTCAGAGTCTGCTAAATATTACTTTACATGTGTTCATTTGCTTCTTTGATAAAAACATTTTAACTTGTTTTTCACGCGTTTTAAATCTGTAACTTGGAAACACAAATGTAAAATACAAAAGAACAACACTGTGGGTTCCCTTTTATTCTTAAAATTTTATGTACAAGTGCGACTGATTTATTTTTTTAATGTACATTCAATATAGAAAGTTTATATACGTAATATTACATTGAACATTTCACAAATTGCACTAGTCTTTCACATAGATTCATAATCAGTAAACGTCATTCGTCACATCTTAGCAGAAGCTCATTTTCCGGTGGTTATTATTCATTTATAAATATTCTAGTGCTTTTTGCGTTCTGGGGAGAAGGAGAATTACTTAAAAAATGAGGAGAGACAGAAAGGGTGGCTTTAAATGAGAAGCAGGATGAAGTAAGAGCAGAGGAATTAGAGGCGGGGCATTTAGGGAGAAGAGGAACTAGACCTGCCCAAAACAGACAAGAGGCCAGTGTGGTATTTAAGGAGGAATCATCCTAATGCATTTCTCATTTCCTGTTTTAAGTGTCAGGTGTTACGGACATATTTATCTCAGAGGGGGAGAGGTCCTCTGCACAGATGCGTCACAAATGAGGCCACCGTCTGTTAGACAGGATCTAGGGGTAAATGTAGCCAATCAGGATATAACAAAGAGGAATAAGATCATGGAGAAGAGACAGTTTTCTTATAATAAGCCTCCGTCTTCCAATGTCTTTCTCATGAAAAAAAAGCTAGAGTAAAAAATATATTCATACAAAAAGTAAACTCTTCTGCGTGTCATTGGAAGAAATAAGAGAAGTAGCACAGAAACAAAACAAACGTGGTCATCTGTTAAAACAATTTCAAAGTGTTTATGAAGACTTGAGTGCCATTTGTAAAGGGGAGAGGAGAGTGATGCTGGAGGAGGTGTGGCAGAGATCAGGGTGACAGTCAATGACGGCCCGCTCTCCTCCGCCTTTCTCTCTCTCCATCCCCTCGCGTGGGGGAGCCGAACAGTCCCTCTCTGAGCTGCGGCCGCCAAGCCGCAGGGCAGTCTGGATGCCTGAGCGTGACTGTGTGTGTGTGTGTGTGTGCGTGCGCGTGTGTTCGTCAGCCTTGGTCTCCAATGTCGTTGTCCACGGGGGTGGGACGCTGGACATCACCGTGGTGCCAGTTCCTGCTGTAAGGTAGCCTGCGACTCCTGGACCTACGGTTGACAGAGAGGTAGATGAGACGGAGCCCAGATGTGACTTATGAGAACATCTGGAGCACTGATGGTGAGCTACGAAGACAATGTAGTAATCTACAAGATGTTAACTTCTGCATGTATGGGGGGGGGGGTGATCACTACACTGACTGTCATGTTCCTACTTTATGTCACCATAACAACAAGACTAATTAAAGGCGATTTATTACGCTCATTTCAGGGGCTTTTGATATGATACTGGACCCCAGTGGGGCACTACTGAAAGCTTCGATCAATAAAAAACTCCATAACTATCTCATACAAACTGTGGATTCCTCCATTTTGGCTCTTTCCTGCTTCCCTCTGAAATGCTCGGATTCAGCGTTTCAGAGGGGCTCAGCTCCAGTGTAATCCCCCGGAGACTACCTAAGCACATGCCTACCTCATGATATGGCACTTCCACATCCTCTAGAACAAGTATCCAACATTTTAAGCCTATTTATAAGTCTGAAAAGCTGGAAAAGCATAACAAGCCCCCTTTAAGTCAAAGTGCCTCCTCTCAGTTCCAACAGTTTGGTTGCTGCCATTAAGTGCATCATAAAAACATCTCCTTTTCCACTAATAAAGACACCTGGATGCCCTGTGTTTTGTTTAGTGGACAAACTTGGATTTAGCGCCCCCTTGTGACTGTTAATGTTAAAAGGTGAGTGCAGGGACTGGGGATGACCTACTGTGGCCATTATATTTTATGATACATGGTAATCCAACTGTCTTACACGGGCTCACCCATCTGAACTCACGCCCATACATATTTAAAAGGGAGTGTTGGTTTGAGGGTGAGCAATATGATGTGATGCAGAGTACTCTTTTGATGCTTTTTCTTTATTGACCATAATTTTTGGGGCATTTGGGTCTTTGTTGGGACATCTGTATAAGCATCCTGTTCAATGACTTCTGCATTGAGTAACACTGTTAAACAGACTTAATTCGGATGACTCAGGTCTTTTTTTCTTCCTGAAATGATGTACTTCCACATTTCACTTAAGGGAAACATCAAAACTTTGAAGTGGATGAGCTGCTACAGGACACATTGGTTTCAGATCCTAAAACTGGAGTATGATAATGTTAGTGGATGAAGATGAAATGCTGATGACAACAGCGCTGCAAAGATGGAGAGGCAGGAATGGAAACTTAAGTGTGGGTCAGAGATGGTGGCAAAGAGGTCAGGAATGGCTTTAGGAGTGAGGTCAAAGTCTACCTGCATCAGAGCAAGAGAGAGGAGGGCTGTGAGGGCCCAGCTCAGGAGTCTAGAGCCCACCTCGCAGTGGGCTGCTGGCAGCCAGGAGAGAAGGAGTGGAAACCCCTGAGGAGGAAATATGGAGGACAACGAGGAAGGGAAGGGCAGAGCCAGGAAGTTATAGGACGTGGAGAGAAAAAGGGTTGCTGGGTTTAAGCACAAGTGAGGAGTCAGCCACAAGGTGTTTTAAGGATAAAGCAAAGCATAAAAATCAAAAAGAGCTCAGAGATAGACAATTAAGACTTACCTCCTGAGCACAAAGAAAATATTTCAAAAGCTTAGCTTGTTAAGAAACAGAAAGAGCTTGACAGCGGGTGGAGTTGACACAAACACCTTACCTGTCAGGTATCCTGCGGTCTGAGACTCTGAGATGAAAAGATCATGTTTCTGGTCTTTGAAGGCACTCCACACCGAGGACTTCGCAAGAATTTCATTCACCTGTAAAACAGCGGTTATCAGATTTGCAAATGTGACAAATAACCAACACAATGGAGCGACAAAAACATGGATTTTGCTCCGATCATACCTGCTCGCCGTACTGCAGACTGCGAGTCATGGACTTGAGAGCCTTTACTATCTGGGCCTTGGTAGCTGAAGGGTTTTCTAATGTCTCCAGGCCGATTCCTTCCAGTAACTTCAGAGGTATGGAACCAGCTCCACTCTCAGAGCCTGTCCAGTTGGGGAACAACATGATCCATTAGTTAAGCAGCAAGTTCATCAAACTTGCTGTTGGAAATTTTTTCTAAAAAATGGACATTTTACCTGAGCTACCAGGTCTGTCTGCTCCTTCTGGAACATGCGGTTGAGAGCTTCACAAGCCAGCCCGGCCATGTCTGTTCGCATTTTCATCCCAGTCATGAGGGGGCCGATGGTCTCCAGAGAAGCCATGGAGCGCACACACAGCTACACACAACACAACAGCTTTATTAATGTCATGTTGCCAGGAGAGGTCAGACTAGCTGTGCTGTGTATGTCCTCACAATGAAAACTAGGCTTTTCTTGTCTGAAATAAACCCTCGGTGCTGAAAAATACTAATATTAGCTAGTATGTAGCTGTGAATTACAAGGATATTTTCAAAAAAAGCCTATGCATTACATAGCAGGTGGCTGAAAGTCTATCACTATCAGATGTGGATATCCACTGGAGTTTACCAGACAATATTTCATAAGGAAACTGAGAAAGTTTCGGAGGATTTAACTAGAAAATAAAAGTAAAGCTTCATCTGTCACATCTGCTCCTCACCTCATTATCTGACAGTACGTGGATGAGGCGGATGGAGCTCTTGGGCACGGCGTTGTTCTTGTGGTTAAGTGCTGCCAGGATGCGAGGCAGGTGACCCAGAGGAGGAACCTGGTCAGCCAGCTGGGTCTGTGTGCTGAACAGACAAACCGCCGCCGTGGTAACCGTCTCCAGGGCCTCACCCTGCAGGAGAGCAGAGACATCAGTGAGAAGTGTGAGGAAATATAAAAGACAGATGGATATTTTGTTTCTGTTCCTCAGCAGAGCAGCTCACGTTGGGATTGTTCTTCTCCAGCAGTTCCGTCAGAGTCTCCAGGAGGGACACCAGGAACTCGCGAGGCTTGCGTAGCACCCAACCTGGCTGAGCTATGAAGATGCGCAAGAAGACTCCACCAACTTCGAGCTCGCCCTGTCCTGCACCGTACGCCACTGTAAAGTCCTCGGGCAACTGAACACAGACCAAGAGTTAATTGCCACGTTAGAGTGGAAACTTCAAATTACTGCTCTGGTGTAACAATGGATTACTGTACTTACTTTCCAGTTCACATCAGGATTATCTTTCTGCTGTTTAAAGTGCCTGAAAAAGATTGTAAAATGGCATTGAGTGTTGCACGAAACTGCTAGAACTGTCCACTGACACTGAAATATGTCATGAAATTATATGTCATACTCAAGCATCATCTCCCGGACAGTGGTGGACACTTTCTCCCTTGAGCTGTCGTTCCAGATGAGTTCAGGGTTCTCGTGCGTTCCCTCAAATATGTGCACTGCTGCCTCTGCGTTGTCTCGCATGGCATCCATGAACACACCAGGAAGGAAACGCATCAGAGTCAGACGCACCTGCCAGAGAACGAGAGATGAACATGTTTTCAGTGTGTGAGGACAAACATGGCGGTGATGGTGTATGGGTATTTTATTCAAAGACTGACCTTTGGCCCAACCAGCTTGTCTGAGGTCATTTTGGAGAAGAGCTCTGCGGTCTGTGTGCGAACCTGGGGGTGTGTGCAGTTACAGAAGAGGTCCAACAAGTATATGAGGGCACCTGGAGCACAAACACATTATAAGCATACAAGCACTCAAGATTCACACTGTGTTTTCACAAATATGGTGCACACTACAGAGAAAATGCAAAACGATACTGACCTTTGGCCATAGCCTCTTTGACGATCTTTGTGTTGGATGTCAGTGCATACAGGGTCTCCAGCACCATTTGTCTGCCTATAAGACAAAAAGACATGTTTGAGAACAAAGCTCTAACAGGCTCCAAGTACAGAGAAAGAAGAAACGCAAAGTGAGATGTTTTTTTTTTGTTGTTCTTCTTACTGGAGGGGAGCGAGTGCAGCAGCAGCAGAAGGTTGGACAACACCAGAGACTCAGCAATGTTGCTCACACACTCCTGGTTTGATGTTACTGTATTGACAACCTGCAGAGGACATCAATAATATTATTGATGTATGCCTTCAGCAACCACAGATATTTATTTGAGATAATAGATTGACTAAGGACAGTTCATGCAAACCTCCAAAACCAACTGCTGCACTCTGCCAGCTCCGTGAACCCGCAACAAAGAGAAGAGCAGCTTGAAATGTCCAATGCACTCCGACTCTGACCCTGAAACCATACAAAGTTTAGTGTTTAGAAAAGTAGGACATTGTATTTATCCATCAACAGGTTGTGTTCTTCAGATGAGGCATGAGCAGAGGACATCATTTTTGTTATATCTCACCTGGGTTGTTCTTGATGACATTGCGAAGAGCCTCTAAAGCCATCTCAGCGAAGCGGAGCCTCTCGGCGTGCTGCTGGGACTCCACCTTGTTACTCTGACTCATGGCCAGCAGAGTGTGGAGGTACTGGGCCTGTGATCCAACATAGTCCAGCAGACTGGCTGCAAATGCTTTGGGATACTGAAAACAGAGCAAGACAAAAGCATTCGAGACGGTTTTGTGTTTGCTTCACCATGAAACACTCAGTCACGGTGCTTTTGTTTTCTGGCTTTATTAAATAAAATCTCCCTGCTGAAAAGACTTAAAGGCACAATGAGAAATGACAAACAATAAGTAAAGAAGACAGAATGTGGTTCTAACAGTTTGTTGTTCTGCTACTTACCTCAAGTGGGAACGTTGGCTGCTCGTTGTAGACCCGCACAAAGATCTCTCCAACTATCAGCTCTTTGCTGTGATCACTGAACACAAACTCTGCCCCAAAGCTTTTATCATTTTCTCCCTGTGAGGAGACCAAAGAGAAAAGAATGAACTATTGAACCAATGCAGCTCATCAATAATGTCATAGACTAATATCTATATATAAATTTCCAATCTCTAACAGAATTTT
This sequence comes from Caranx ignobilis, assembly GCA_021432705.1. Lineage (NCBI taxonomy): Eukaryota > Metazoa > Chordata > Actinopteri > Carangiformes > Carangidae > Caranx > Caranx ignobilis. The sequence goes on from MU269986.1 coordinate 5,946,783, forward strand.
TACCAAACTATTTATTATTTGAAGCTGGAGCTGAGTCCTTCTTACCCTCCTGATGTTTCCCTCCTGTTGACCCTCCAGGAACTCCAGTAGCTCAGCTCGTGTTCCATTGTTCCAGATCAGGTACGGGTTCTCTGAGTTACTGTTCAGCAGCTTCAACACCTGCATGTAAAACAAGGGAAGGAGAACTCAGTCTGCTGTGGCTATAAAAGTGAATGCTTTGTGTTATTCCTTTTCACCTCTTTCACTGACCTCAGCAGGAGACCCTGTTCCCAGCTTCCTTGAGATGTACGGCGTTAACATGGCCGCTAAGCTCTTGCGGATGGTGGGGTTCTCGGGCGGCGTGCCCTCGATGCCGTTGGTCTCTGAAACAGGATTGTTACCCTCTGGGGTGTGTGGTGTTTGGGTGTAGCCTCCGAGACGGCTGAGGGCCACCAAGCTGAGCTTGGCCAAGCTGTTTGCAACCTCCTGTTGGTTTGTTTCCTGGCTCGCCTGCACGCCACTCTCTTCCAGGGTGTAGTCGTAGTTGAAGAGGTGCACCAGCAGGTGCCAGAGCACACCAGCGTGGTACAGATGGGTCTGCAGGAAGAAATCCACTGCGAAGGAGCTGACGCACTGTACAGCCAGAGCTGCAGTCTTTGGGAGACCCTGAGAAAGGCGACAGGTGACTTGTAAACTTTTATTGGATTGAGTAGAACAACAAACAAGGACCTGGATGTTTCATGTTGTTGTTTTGTTTATGTATTTTTTGGGGCTTTTAGGCCTTTAATCAACATGACAACTGCAGAAAGACAGGAAATGGGTAGACAGAGAGAATGACCAGGACTATAGCCTCTGCATATGTGGTGTCTGCTCTACCCACCAAGCTAATCGACACCCAAATTAATAATTTTCATATTTGTTTATTGTTCTAGTACTAAGATGTCACATTTAATCTGACAATAACATAGTGAAAATAAAAGTAAACATGAATGCAAGATCCTCACCTTCCCATAGAACAGGATATGACACAGGTCCCTGATGATATTGGGCAGTTCAATGATCTTTTCCCTGCATTCCTCAAACTGGGCGGCTACACTGTAGCACTTACAGATGTGCCCGCACACCTGTGGCACATTCGAATGATGGAGAAGTGTTAAGGAAATCATAACAAGCAAGCATGACACTCATCTGTTGAAAGTGGTGACATCAGGTGTTTGTCTTACCTGCACAGCCATGTCATCAGGTTTACTGGATGCAGTTAATACAGCAACGCACCGAGACAGCGCCTCCAACAACACCTGATGACACACAGGAGACAAATTTATAATGTTTTCCAGTTACTATTCCACACACCACAGTACCCTGGTGCACACTCATGTACAGCTGGGTGACTGGTTGATATTCAGGGATTTGTCAGTGCCTGATTTGTTTGTGTTTGTACCTCGATGCCGTTCTCGCGGCGCAGCTCCTCTGCATTAAGAGCAGAGCAGTTGACTGTGTGGAAGGCAAGTTCAGCAGCAGCTGGGAGCAGAGGCGAGGTTTTAGAGAAGAGCTGATCATCCTCCGTCTCCATAGTGATCGTTTTGATGAGCATGGGGTAACCGGCATATTTGTAGGGTTCCAGTTCTGTTTATAGACACAGAGTTGGTCAGAGCACAAAGTATTAGTTAAAAATCACCAACAACCAACACACTTTACACAGATTTACTTTTTCATCACAATAATCCATTAGCTATTTCTCTGCAGATCAAAAGGTAGAGAGGCAGAAATAAAATCTGTCTGCAGACCTTGTTTGTGTCGGTTGAACAGGATGCTCTGGGCTTTGAGGATGAGGATGATGTTTTCAGGGTCCGGACCATCCACGATGCGGGCAGACTTTGTGCAGAGGAACTCATAGGCTTTGTTCACTTTCTCAAACATGTCCTGAAAAACAACGGGTTGAAAGCACATGAGGATACTCTACATCCTTACAGACAGACCACATTGTATCAGTATTGACTGTCATACGCACCCTGCCCTCTGGGTTCTTGTCAGGATGGTACTTCTGCGCCAGTCTGAAGTAAGCTTTCCTGATTTTACTCTCCTCATGTCTGAAAAGAAAAATACCAAACATAAATACATTCACATTTACAGCAGATCTGTCTTATACCTAAATTTTGATGTTAGTTTTAGGATAAGCAATAACAAATCAAATTCTACTCACGACCCCTGTCCTTTGGGAAGGTTGAGGACTTCATAGGCATCATCTACAGACATGGACGGAGGCTTCTTCTCCACCTCCCTCTTCCAGGCTTCAAGAGTGTCTTTTAGCAGCTTCACCTGCAGGGAAATGGCAGCAGGTGACAATGTCAATAGAAGCCTTTCTTAGAATAGAAAGAGGACATTGATAAATTCCTAGAATCTTGGACAAATGTGGAAGACACATACAGCGTCTCGAATAGGCCAGTTAGGGAAGCGGGTGGTGTCACACAGATGTCTGAGGTAGTAGATGTTGCAGAAGAGCTCGTTGTCCAGCTGAGGGAAGCTGATCACAGGGATGGGGCAGTACTGGTAGAGGGCCCGGGTGTTGCTCTGCAGCCTGGGGCTGAAGTCAGCTACATGGGCTGCTATCTTCTCAATCATCATGCGCCTGAAACAGAGTTCAAACACAAACTATTAAAGCTCCTCCTTTCATTGCTGCGATTCTAAATATCTATATTCCCTTTGAGAGCGGACTAATTTAACATGACAGAGACTTATTTCTACCTCATCTCACTGCTCCAAATGGCCTCAGGTGTGTCAAACTCTCCAAGGAATATCTCAGAGAAGCGCTCAGCCTCGTAGTTCTCCAGGTAACACACCATTGCTTCAGGCAGCACCGGTCCCAGAACACTACGCTGCACTATGTCCTGACCCTTAGACTGTGGACAGGGAAACAGGACAATGTCATTTCCAGCTCAAAGGATTTATAAAATACAATCCATTTCAGTGTATACTGTTACATTTTATCAAAAAAAAAAAACAACTTTACCTCCTCTGATTTGAATGCTTGCTTCAAGTGAGTGTACTTCAGGAACCTAAAACCACAAGAACATCTCAGTGGTTATAATAAGCAGCACATCGCATGCACACCTTTACACACAAACATGCAGGTTTCTTCTAAAAGACAAAAACATTCCTCACTAGTTTGGTTGTGTAACCATTTCCTCCCTATAAAAAAACATAATATTTTTAAGGTTTCTCTATGACACATGAGGAAGCAAATATGAAACTTTGAAGCGTGACAGAGGTGGTATGATTATTACTCTGTAATGCAAAGATATAAATGTATGTATGCGTTTCACACCAGCTATAAGATATTGCAATGTCTGTGTCAGTCATCTTGGAATGATCTGACATGTTGGGATGTTGGGACAGTTGTTGTGCTGTTTCTTCACCTTGCTACAGGAAGCACATTGGAGCCTGTGTACATCATGATGAAGAAGAAGACCCCAGTTAAATAGAGGCGCTGGAGATTGGGGTTGTCTTGCATCACCAGGTACATAACATTGGCAACCTTTTCCACCAAGATTGGGTCAAAAGTCAACAGGAGCTGGAAAAGAAAATGAAAACAACAGAAAATCATCAAGTAATGTTTCATGTAAGAGGAGATGAGACGCTGACAAAAAAGACAGAGATATCAGATTCAGATTGTGGAATTACCTGGACAATGTGTGGGAGACAGGCATTATCAGTGATCATCCTCTTGATCTTAGGCAAAGGACGGATAATTGCATTATCTTGGTCCCTGAATAAAAAGTAAAGAAACAAGTTTGTTATAGATATGATGCGATAATAATAAATATGATCTAGTAGAATAACAAATGTAATACATAAAACATAATAATATATAAGGCATTTAACACAATACACAAGTGCACAACCACATTTTGTACCTGCTGGGGTAGTAGGAGCACATGGTGATGAGCATGTTAAGGATCAGTGTAGCCAGGTCAGACTCGTTCATCACTGCCTGTCCTGTGGCCAGCAGGCACCACTTCAGCTGGGGTATGGCCTGCAGGGGGCGCCAACCATCCATCCCCTGAGCCCAGCAGCGTGTCTTTGCAGTGAGGACGCCTGTGCTCCAAAACTCCTGCATCTGAACATGTCAAATGTGAAATACAATAATGAGAACAGTAAATCACTTCCTAAACATGGCTACTCTTGACAATTTTCCTGTAACCTGAAGCAGAACATTTTTGTCATCTTTAATGCTGCCTTTTTTCTTTTGTTCAAAGTCACACAAATGTCAGCATGATGTTCACCTACCATCCTCTGGGTATTGATTGTTTTGAAGTACTTAATTTCTTCCATTACAGCAAAATCTTGAAACGTATATGGGCCCCTTAGCCATCACTTCACTGTTGCTCTAACCCTAGTATCATATTACATTCACTGGACATTTGTACTCCATTATACACATGTAATACTGGCATATACAAATATGAAACCAAGGACAAGCAAGATGACATTTATCATAATATAACATCTCATCCGTGAACAATTGTTAGCAGGGCTTTGTTTGAGTTTTTCAGATGATCAAATACCTCCTCAAAACTGAAAGGTCCTCTTCTTTCCTTGTCTGCGTTCCCAAAGTACCACTCTTTCTCACTCTCCCTCTTCATGTCAGGTGCAGCCTCCAGCACGTTGCTCTGTGGAAATGAAGAACACCTCTGTTTGACACTCTGAGATTAAACTCTCACACTTCAGTCAATGTTGAATTAAATCTCATCTATGCTCCACTGAGTTTTACACCCAGTGTCTTTTGTGATTAATCTGCCCGGTGGAAATAATGTTTTCATATAATATAACTCAGAGACTACTGCAGCCATGTTTTTACCTGTAGAGGCACAGTAGCTCTACTGGTGTGCAGATGGGCCAAGGTCAGCAGGTCCACTAAGATACGCACTCCGTTTGAGTCCATCACCTCCTTCACATTTTTCTGTCACACAAAACAACAAATTATTGCTCAATACAGACTGAAACGTTGCTCATGAGCATGTAAAGGCAGAAAGAACTTTTAGTAACTTACCTTGTTGAGAATGAGTTTGTTGAGGAAGAGGATGAGTCGATCTCTTTCCAGTTTGTCTGTACACTGCAACCATGGAATCATTTTTTAGATTTCAGGACTAATTAAAGACACATAAATAAGTTCCTTTGCTGTAACTATGCAAACGCTTGCAGTGACAGTTTGGCTGTACTCACTCGGTCCAGCATGCCCACTATGTATTTTGTGTCTGTGAAGGGGCCGATCTCCTCATAGCACTTGCCATAGACTATAGCGAGCGCCTGCAGGCACAGGCACTTCATCGTGACTTTGGGTGTTAGCAGAAAGCGATGGTAGAGCTCATTGAAGAACTCATATCTATGAGAAATGAGAGGGAAAAATTATTAAGATCAGATCATAATGATATTATCCATGCAGTTGATTTCCTTTTTCTGTATTCTTACGATCTCTTGATGGCACTGGATTCTTCATTTTCATCCTCTTCGAGAAGCAGACGCAGATAATAATCCCCGATCTTTATCTCATCTGAAAGGCACTCGTATTTGACCTGCAGATAGCAACACATGCAAACATGTTTAGTTAGTTACTTAGTTTTTGAAATAACCCAGTTCATCTTGAGGAATTCACAGAAGTATCATGATATACTGATTGAGTATAACACTCCAGACCTTATCAGTGAGTGTAACATACTCCAGCTGAGCACAAACCTCAAACTCCTGGTGGTTCCAGGAGATGACGGTGGCGTTTCCAAGCTCACGGTCCACGCTGAAGGCGCGCATCTCCCCCTCCAGAGCGTCCCGCAGCTCTTCCCTCGTCTTCAGGTTCCAGATGAGGTTGGACCGTGCGTGGTCGAGCTGGAATCTTAAGAAGACAGAAAAAGAATTAACAAATATTATCTCGCATCACAACACTGTGCCAAAGGTGAGCATAGCTCTCCTCTATTGGTGAATATTATACCTGTAGTAAAAAAGCTCCCAGTTGGATTCAATCTTTATTCTCTGCCGTCTTTTCCTCAGTATGACAGGCTTTTGGTTTGGGTTCTGAAAACAAACAAAAGACAAAACAGTGAGGTTCCAGGTCGGTTTGAAACTGTTCAATATTTGTCCTTTTTCAGCTTATGGTATGAACAGAGCGGAGGATTTCACACAGACAAAACACCAGAGATAAATGGCACCAGATGGAAGAAAAACTTAATAGAAAAACTTCACAGAAAACATTTGAGAATGGAGAAAGTCAGATTTTAGAACAATGAGACAACAAACCAAAACAACCTTTAAAAACAATGTTAACATCAGACCAACATGAAAAACACGTTTATGAAACACAAGAACCAAGATGGGATCCCACAGTTGGGTGCATTCTGTAATTCTTCCAGGACGAGACAGATCTTTGATGAGTTGTACATTTAAAAAGGCTTTTCTGATCCAATTCAAAACCCCATAAGTTGTTGCCTTTTTCTGTAAAGAGCCCATTAGTAATTCTGCCCAAATTTGCATATGACTTATTACTTGGAGGTTAACATTTTTCTCTTTGGTGACATAAAGCAATATAAATTTCCTGCTTCATCAAAAATGGCATGCCCAATTTATAATACTGCACCAGATACCAGTACAGGCTGCTTGGCAATGATCCTACTGTTTATGGTAATTATACACGTCTCCAACTAAATGTGATCATTATTTATTGATACAAAACAGGCACTGAACATGCCCTCCACTGACAACCAGACAAGAGGAGCTGTATTCTAATCTTTGCTGTCATCATCTACTGATAATATACTGAGTTTCTTTTGTTTTCCTGCATCTATTTCAAGACATGCATGGAATTTAATTGCTGATGATAGCAGGTCGTCGCCTGGCTGAATTAAAAAAACACTCTCAATATGCCACATGAAGATGGAGAAAAAAAAAGTTTGGTTAAGAAAGACAAAGAGTATGGAAAGAGAACAGCATGGATCCCATTGGTCAGTCCTACTTACCAGGTTATTTCTGTCCTGCTGCATTGTTTGACAGCAGAGAAACCACACAAGACAAGGGGAGGGTAGGGCAGAGACAACACAGAGATTATTGTTCCTCGGATCAAACAGAGATGAATCGCAACAAAAAGGGTCACAGGTCACTCGACTACTGATACAAAGAGACTGATACAAACCTATTACAAAATCCTGCTGCTTTATTAGCTAACAAGCCGCTAAATTCAAACATTGCTCCAGACTATCTAATGGATTGCTAACATCAAAATAACAAGGAGAGTGTGGTGCAAACATAAATCGATGAATGTGATTCAGTGGAAGCAAGCCAATGAAAATACACAGCTGATCAGCTTCAGCCATTTGGAGACATTCAACAGAGAGGTGTAGAAAAGGAAAAGGGAGCCTGGTGGCATTCAGATGAAAAATGATTTGAGTTACAGCTTAGGTTGAAAGTCGATGTGATTTTGTTGAAAAGCCAGCCAGCAGAGGCCCCTCACTTTATTCAACAGGTTAGCTGACACCATCAACCTCCAGCCGCCCACACACTTTCTATGAAAATGACGCACACAGGTTCCGTCTGAAGTTTCTGTCACTGCCTTACATCTCTGAAGTGCCATTACATTAGCATCCTAAAGGAGGTATTCTTCAGAAAGGGAAGAGGTGACCTTTGAATTTGAATAACACATTCACCACAACAGACTGGTGCATGAATGAAATAACATGAAATGGGAAAGTGTTTTCACAGCTGAAAAGAACAAGGCTGTTAAATATACTGTAAATGAAAAGCTGCACATGCAGTTTTGACAGAATGCAAGACACAGAAAAAATGTGATTGCATCTTGACTGGCTCCACAAGGTCAAGCAGCAATGAGCTGGGAACGCTTTGCATGCAAAAATAACAGCAGCGACCCAAAAGTGTGTTACTGAGTTGGTCTCTCTGGACGTTGCAGTACTGCTCAGTGCCGGCAGGAGGAGCAAGTTAGAGACACCAGAGCAACAGCAGCAGCAATAGCAGCAGTATCAGAGGCTTGTCAGCTCTTCAGCCCCTTTAAAAATGAAAATGAATCCTCACCTCCTTCTGTGCGATGCCCATCTTATCCCTCCAATGCATCAGCACTAGATCTGCCTTCTCCTTGGCAAACTTTTCCACCTCTTTGGCTGCTTTGCCTGCTATCCTCTGCCACTCAGGCACTTTGTTTCGGTTTAGCTGGTCCTGTCGGAAACAGACGCAAAGCAACGATTAAATTTGAGAGAGAAAGATATTTTATAATTTGTGCTTTTGATCCCATCCGCAATATTATCCAAGCATGATGCATTTCTCTGCTCACCGTGGCAATTTTCAAGTTGTCACGGATATGCATTCTGTCCACATCTTTCTCTGGGACTGGGTCAGGGCTGTCCAGGTAAGCCAGCAGGCCTGTTGGCTGAAAGCACAGCAGGGAGGAAGAGAAAGTGAAATGTGTAAGGACTTAAACACGGTGTTTCAGCTGCCAAAAAAAACCTTTGGCTTACATCCTGGAGTACTTTGCCTGCATCACTGTCATTCCACTAATAACCCCTGCTGTGAGTATTGAACAGGCACCAATATTTGTTTCAAAGTATCAACTGGGCTGAGTTGGAGGCGTACCAGTATCCTCTTCAGGAGGTTCATGGCAACAGGGTTCTCTGCTGTCCAAAGTCCCACCAGGTGACGACTCAGTTGCCTGATAAAGAGACATCATGATGTAAGCAGCTGATTCATTGTGTTATTTATCAGAAAACATGTTTTTCTGTTTATCTACTGTAACAACTGAGGCGCTTTCTACTGTTAATATGATGAGCCTTTCTAACGATGAGAAGAATAGCATTATTGTATAAACGGCTGGAAACAGCAGTGTGAGCTGAGTGTGTGTGCATATGCATTGAGCTTAGACCTGTTGGTGAGCATCCTCTGATCACTGCTGATGGTGAACAAAGACGTGTGCAGATGCCTCGGCAGAGCACCTTCACTCAAGGCCAGCTCCTGCATCTTAGTGGCTATTTCCTTGTCTCCCTCCTAAAACATTTGCAGGTTTATTAACATCATGAAATGTAAACACCAGAGAAAGTGTGACTCACAGTGATAGCAACTCACCCACAGAAAAACCTACCTCAATAATGGCCTTCATCACCAGCCCAGCTCCCTTCACTATCGCCATAGAGGGATGCTTAAGATAAGAACATCACATTTCAGTATATGATGAATTTACATTACTGATACATACATAGTTACATACATTACTGATGTAACTATCAGAATAAGGGCAGGCAGGTTCATTCAACAGTATGTCCGCTACCTGGAAGAGTTTGAACAAGGTGCGTCCATTGGATGCAACCATTTCCAGCAGCATGTCAAACTGCTGCCCCTCAGTGGTTTCACTGTAGGGGGCGCAGAGGGCAAATGTTAAGAAGTCTAGTAAGGAGCTGATAACCAAAGCTCCTGTTCCATGGTCCTGGAAAAAAAAAGCAAAGTGAGAAATTAGATTGCGGGGATAAAAAAAAAATTTAAACATATTTTCTAAATTAGCCTCATTAGTTCATTGTCAGCTTGCTGACAATGAACAGAAAATGTACCACGTTCGTGATGAATTTTTCAAGGAGGTTTTCAGGAACTTCTTGGATGACAGCAGAGAAGCCTTGTTCAGCTGCTCCTGCCGCAGGTCGTAGTCATCGTGCATCGGCTGCGGGAGAAGATAAAAGAAAAAAGCTCTCAGGCAAACAGCAACAGAGACATCCATCAGTAGATCTATATCTTTACTCATGTATGAATTTGACTGATGTCTTGACAGAAATACTTACACACATAAGGGCACAGAGCATGTCTATAGCAGCATGCGTCACACCGTTGTTGTTCCTTTTTAAAGCTTTTACCGTCTTTACTCCCAACTTTTCCCTAAACCTACAACACACAAACATGCATTCATAGACTTAGTAATGCAAGCACATTACTGACACTGAAAAAGGTGAGGAAAAAACAAAAACAAAAAAGAAAAAACAGAATATAAATCATACAAATACTGCATTATTGAAAGAGGTCTGGGGTTGGATACACAAAGAATTCATTGCTTAAGAAGTGGCGGCTTGTTTTTTCTTTTTCACACCTGCTTTCCTATTTTTTTTCTGCATTACTCAGGGTAGCATCATTAAAGAGATTCCCCTTAAAGAAAAACAAACCATTGATGTATTTATAGTGATCTGAGTCCTGTGGCAGGGTGAGAGACACTACTGCAGCAATGAATCTTTCAGGAAAACCAATTCTGGCTCATTTGCTTCACAGGAACGAGGAATAAACTGTAAATACAGTTCCTCTCATACATCTCAGTGACCCGGAAAGATTAGAGGTTGTATATGTGTGATTTAAAGGAACGTAAAGGAAAGAATGACCAGAGAAGATACCGGGGGAGAGATGGAGGCATAGAAAAAAAAAAGGAAGAGATAGCGAAAGTGGGAGGTCAAGACAAATCGAGGCAGACAGCTCAACTGAACAGAGTGAAGTGACATAACCTCCCCTCTGAAGTGCATCTCTAAAAGGCCTGAGATGAAAGCAGAGCAAAGATAAAAGAGGAGAGGGCTGACCAATAGACAGCTCAGACAGACTCTGGAAAAGAACAAGAAGGATAAGAAATACAGACAGACAAAGGGCAGACTGAGATGTATGGATTCATATTTACGTTGCATCTGTGAGTCCAGACCCTTGACCAGACCTTGGAATGACAGAGCATGCCTGTTATCAGCAGCTCAACGTAAGTGGATTTTGAAAGAAATAAAGCAAGAAGGTGAAGCAGGATTTCTGCTGCATCCTTACTTAGGGAGCTGGGTGAAAGCCTGGAAGCCAGCCTTGGAGGCCACCAAGCGTCGGATGGCCTGGAAATGGCTCTCCAGCTCGGCATTAAGAGCCGGCAGCTCAGCCTCCTGAGATAACAGAGCCAGGATGGCGTTGTTGATGAGCTTCTCTTTGTTCTCAGAGAAAAGACCCTGAAGAGAACAGAGAGAGAGAGAGAGATGACAATGGGGGAAATCAGTGTGAATCCCGCCTGGGCAGATGAGCAGACATAAGTCACACAGGAGGCGAACACACTCACATCTTGGGTTACTGCATGCAGCACTCCACTGTAGGATATGTTGGCGTTGAATCTGAACACTGCATCTGCAAAGTTTCCATCTGAGGAGAGGAAGGTGGGACAGAAGAATTTAACAAGAGAATAACTCACCTAAAATTCTAACAACATTAAGAGTCTACAGCATAACAAGACTTTGTGCTGCTGATGTGTTACCATTTTATTCCACACACAGACCTAAGCATTCAGTTTAACAGAAGAAAAGCAGGAGGTCATATTACAAAAGTTATTGCCATATGGAAGGAATACCCAGAATTCCCTCACTCTTCTGACCATCTGGATAAAATGCATTCAGACCAGTGTTGTTGTTTAACAACTCTGTGATTCCAGGGTAACAGTAATACATGAGACAGGCACAAGCACAGTGGGGCTTTGTAGTAAATCCTAATATTAGCCTAGTCACAATTATCATGCTAACATGCTGATGTTTGGCAGGGATTACAGTCACTCTCTTATTTTAGTGTATTAACATGCTTTTGTTACTACTTAATAGTTCACACAGTGCACAGAACTTGTTTGTTTGGGCATAAACCAATTTATTGGACAAACTGATATGGTTCTGGATGAAAAGTTAAATTATTACAGAACAAAATCAAATATTAATCCTCTGGGATTCAAAACTAATAGTCAATTAATCACACAGTTGCTGAAATATTTAGTTCAAGACCAAAATGGTGAGCTGACCACCAAAACATTACACTGTACTTCTACAGTGGACACCGTTTTCAAAACCATTTCAAATTCAAGTAAAATCTACATGTAAACCAATGTGATGACATCATATCAATCTAACTTGATACAGATTAAGGCCTTTGACTCACTGGGTGGTGCTGCCAGGAATTTGAGATGCAAACTCTCCACCTCCTCATCCACAGGCATGCTCAGTAGGCCCCACCTTTGCCCTCGCTGCGTGGGAGCCATCTTGACGCACACGTCCCTGTTGCCCGACGCACGGACTCCATCCAGTAAGCTGGCTAACAGGGAGTCCCTACAGACACCCACACAAACAGATTCAGGCAAATGCGTTACAGTGGTGTGGAGCGCTGATGATGTGTGCACAATAACAGCAAAGAGTTCGAGCTATGCAGCAGACACAGGCACAAAGCAAATCACTCATCCTGTAAACAAGGCAGACAAAAGGCAATGAGGTCAGAAATGCATTTAAGAAACCAGAGGGCCTGCAATGCCACTACAGAGGTCTGTGTGTTATGTTTGTTTACCTTTCTGTGGAGGAGTACTTCCTGATTTGACCTCTGATGAATTCAACTGTAAAGACCTGAGGGTTGTCTACGTCACAGATGAGAGCAAATACCTGAGGAGGGAGAGACACAAGACAAGCAATAGAAAGAGGAAGAGAGAGAGAGAAAGCGAGAGAGAGAGAGAAAATGGGGTCATGATACAGTTCATATATTATGAAACAAAGACTGGCAGTTCAGTTATCACTTCTTCACAGGATGACGACTAGACAGAGGAAGAGAGGTTTTGAATAAATGTTCCTGGCTTAAGTTTTTATGACTTGACGTCTGAGTGCTCACCTCTCCAAAGGGTTTGATGGTCACTATGTTATATGAAGCTGGGTCTCTCTCAACTAGACACGTCTCTGTCAGTGCCAGGATGCGCTTAACAGGTTCCTGGAATAGATGAACAGAAAGCACACAGACCTGTGATTATACAAACACATCCAAAAAAGGATATAATACAGTATATCATACCAGTGGTATATACAATTTAGAGGCAGAAATGGGTATTGAAACTGTGGATATTGATTCTATAACTGTTGTCATCAACATCCAGCTCATGGGACATCAAAACCTCTCGAGGCACAATAACTTTAAATTTAACAGTAGGTAACTTCCTACAGTCAAAGTCAGACTAACCTGGAAAGATATGTTAAAGACAGATTTCAAGTAATGACTTTCAGACCTTGTAATGGAATAAAATGACAGGAAGATAAATAAAGCTGTGCAGGGAGCAGCTTGTACTGTATAAGGAAGCAGAAAAAGAAGAGTGCTCTGACCGGGTGTCTGGAGGTGATCTTCTGCACCACAAACTCGGCCAGTGAAGTGATGCTCTCATCTGAGCTGTACTTCCCCAACCTGTCTGTCATGAAACCCTCGAAGGTCAGAGCCTCCTTCCTCAGTCGTAGCGTGATACCAATGAAGTTCCCAGCATGCTCTATGGCACTGCGGATGATTTCATCTCGGTGCTCCGAGGCAAACAGATGCTGAGAGAAACAGGCAGAGGGGACAGGGGAATGGGGACGAAAAGGAAATTTTTATTTTCTTAAGAAAGCTCATACCGACACACAAAAGCATCAGAACAAACATAAACTCAGACACACACACACACACACACTCGGAGTCTATAAATGCATACCAGCCTGCTGAATCCGCCATAGAGGATGCAGAATCCTCCCTGGTAATCAGAGACCTCGACGAAGCCCTCTACATTCCGATAGTCGTACGAACACACCACCCGGTTGGTGTGGGGGTCAATCTGGTCAATGCCACCCGGTGTCACCTCTAAACACACGGGCTTTCGCGTGTCACTCCAGTGGTGCTTGTAGCAATTGTAACGCTGTTATGGAGCACATGTTGAGAGACAACATTCAGTTATATGGTATATCACTTACATGTTTACTCAGTTTGATAATCGTATCTTCATTTTCATTTTTTATAGATTCTAGTACTTACCCTGCCAGTTATCTTTCCTTCTGAAAACTCTGTTCTGAACCTCTGTGAATAGGAAAAAAAGAACAATATTATATGATACTGCCAATATACACAGCTTTACTGCAGATTGTAGAACTCCATTTAATTGGTTCTGTCAAGAAATACCTATCCTTGTTGCCATTTTGAAACATCTGAGTATAAGAAGCTTATTTCTTTACATCAGCAAGTCTGCTGATTCACATTTGTGATAAATACAGACAGTGAGTCAAAGGGCCTGTGATTTGCAAGCACTGCCTTCTTTAAACAATCTGGTGGACATTACATGACTTTTTTTTCAATTTTTTTTAAACAACACCACAAAAATGTGCAGCCATGACGTGGTGAGAATGAATATGTGAATATGTCACATCAAACGCCACTTCTTCTTGTGAAATATGTGCATGAAGCCTTTTCAGTCACTGATGCTGCCGAGTGCTCTTCCTCACCAGTGCCTCTGTGAGCAGCTCTGTCCGGTGCTCTGTCGAGAACTTGAGAGTCTCCGACTTCTTGCCACTGCCTTTGCGGAATGTGAGGTTGAACTCTGTTCCCTGACCTTTTCCTACTGGGCCGATACCACAGATGTCCCCATAAGGCCACTGTCAAACGCAGACAGCAACAACATGAAAGATAAACATTGTTAAAGTCACACAAAGTGAACTGATCTCCTACTTAGCATTCCTCTACAGTATCTAAAGCTTTAATACATGTTTTAGAAGCAGATATCAAGCAGATATAAGTGTTTACTAATCTACTGTAAGTCCTCTTGTGGACACCCATAATTAAAGGCTGGTGTATAAACAGACAATGAAAACCCCATATTAGAATATAAACACTTACAATGCTGTGATGAATATGTTCAACTACATTATAATGAGTTGTAAACAACGAGGGGAGCAATGTTATTATTCCACAGTGTTTATTATCATCTTTTTTTTCATCATGCTACTTTCTGTTTAGCCACATTCATGAACAATAAGGTTAATAAATGAGGTTTCATGATTAAAGGGTATTTATTATTATAATATATTTCATGTCCTAAATCAGTGTGGAGACATGCTGATACATATTCACTGCAGCTCAGCACTTTCTAAGGCCAAGCAAAAAGGAGTTTTTAGCAAATGGGCTATTCACCTCAAATGGATTTTCAATAGTCACATGGAGCCAAGAACAGCACATCTCACTGTGAACCTGCCGGGCATGACAGCTACCGCAAAGTTCTTCTTCGACAGGATGCGCACATACTGACCTGATTTGTTACTTCTAGCGTGGTAGGGTTGTAAGTGGTAATGCCATGTGTCCCCACTGAGAAGACTCGCTTGTACCTGGAACACAGAGGATGATTCAAGGATGAGTCAGACACAAAAGACTACCAATCACCATCTGCACATGGAAGCAACGCCTACAGCAGCACAGCAGGTCGCACCGAATCGGCAGCGGACGTGTGAAACAATACAAGGTGTATGTGTGGCATGTATGACACAGATCCGGTTTGCTCTGACAGCTCTTAACCAAGATTTTCACTGTGTCTTATGAATACAGCTTTGTTACATCTCTGACAGTGGGCAGGATGGTGTAAGAGCAGCGAATTGATTCGTAACCACACTTGTAGCCCTCTCTAAAGGCTGATGATGAGTCAAGGATAGGTGACATCACTGGAGCTCGCTTTTCTTGTGATGTCATCCAACAATGTTTATCATGCTTGTTTCTGGAGAAATATGAGTCAATGGTTGAGCTGACACACAAACAAGGTGAACAGATGACCGAAGAAAGAATTACCAGCTGCCACTCAGTCCAGTCAGCTGCAGAGACAGTGGTGAACATGTAGCCTCAAATCTTGCCATAACTACTCACTGCAATTTACTTCAAGAGTTAAGTGACACAGATGTGACTTCCAACTACTTCCTCATTAAATACAGTCATTAATACCAGGGAACTTGCTCTTCTCTATGTGTAGTTAACACATCGGGTCTCTTGGTTGGGTTAGCAGTTATGTAATGAGTCACTCTGTGACATTGAAACAGCCAACAGTCATTTGAACTGTTGTGCTTTCTCACATATTAGGAAGGAAGTGTGAAATTCTACTTTGCCAATCTTTCTGCCATGTTGCACTTTCATAGTGTGCATGTGTATATGAGCACGCAGGCCGAGGCCGAGTGTACATCACTGTGCAAGCTTTAGCTGACATTTTTTTGCACAATTCATACTAATCTGGCTGTTGTTTGAGTTGAAAACGGGTCATTGGAGGGTTTTGTTTGTGTTAAAAATAAAGCTTGGGAAGGTTTGTAGATTTGGGGAAAGTTTACGGTTAAGCAGGGAGTGTGCTGAAAGTTTATTTACACATTGTGTACATGCCTGTTCACCCTTGTACACCATGTTCTTTTAGCACCTCCCCTGCACACTTAACATGCTGACTTGGCTGCTTTGTGTCTTGCACATCCTCATTAGGCCTGGGCGACATTAAGAGGTCGGGTGATGTTAACATGTAAGCGAGCCCTATCAAAGAGCTAAGTGAAAGAAAGCCGAACTGAGATGTTACTTCCCCATAATGCATTTCAACTTGTGTATAGCGTGCATGATTAACACGACCGGACAGGACAGACAGACGCCCGAGGCAAGGCCGGAGTGGAATATTACGTCCAGACACATCCCACAGTCGGTCTCCTTCCTTTGCCACAGTTACACAAATGTCATGTCTTTTTTAGACACCTTCCCTGTTAGAAACCCTGCGGAAAGGCACTCGTTCTCTGTTCTAATCATCTCTCCGAGCTTTTCCTCGCCGCTGCTGTGTCGTCTTGGGACACGAAGTGTGAGACCAAAACGCTGTCCTGATCTCTGAGCACTGTCTCTGTACACACTCTGACCTTGCTGCTAAGTGGCTAGCTTAACTTGGGTGTCAGCACAAACCTAGTTAATTATTCATTCTCTTTGGGCCGGCTCCCCTCCTTCCCCCTTTAATCTACTGTGGCACACAGGCAATAGCCTACCCTCCCTGTTATGTTTGGCTAACAATGCATGATGTGTCATCTTCACTGTTCGTCTCCTCCTTTGCGGCAATGCCAAATACTTGGGGGCAAAGCCAGTCACTGTAGTTTGTTATCATTCTGAACAAGTGTGCAGAGTGTTTATGAAGGAAACTGGGCTAACAACTTTACTGTTGCTTTTGCACACATACTGTATTCCTTTGAAAGACAAGCAGCAGAGAGAGAGACAGACTTAAGAGACTGATTTCCTAACTGGAACATGCTAATTTTAACATAAGAAGATATAGTAATACTACATGCTTGTCTAGACAGGTTCATAATCATATAATGCAGTTATAAGCACAGAGGAGCAGCTGGATCTTTGTCTATAAACATGGAGGGTGAGATATTGCGTGAATGAATCAGTTATGATTTAAGTGAGACAGTCAATCAGGTTATACATAGAGAGGAATTCAAACAACCACACCAATGTATTTGCATACCTTCACCTATCTACAACAAATCACAAACACCTGACATTACTGCTGACTGTTTTACAGCTTGTGCAGCTGTGGTTTGCACTTGCATTCGTGCAGAGATATGAATATCAAACGTGCAGAGAGCCAACCTTGCGTTGGGCAATCCATCAAAATGAATGCAATTTCTGCTCATATCACAGAGTCTGACAAGCGCAGACATGTTGGAATGAATGGAAACCAATAGTTGACATGATGGCAGAAAAATATTCACAATAAAAAAATGTAAATGACAGTGGTATGCTTTGAGAACTACTCAGCAGTAATGGGATTTGATGCCAGTGGTTAAAGCACTGGTGTGCTCATTTTACTGATCAATAAAAATATATAGATATATATATATACCCAAGGAAAGAGCAGGCTATAAACTGGTTTATAGGTACAGTTGAGATCATACATACATTATGTGCTGGGTTTCACATTCATTCAGTCTTATACTGTACAGCACATCTTCAAAGCTTTTCTCTCCATATCCAAAATTTCATAATGAAGCACATTGAGCAACTTCCTGTATCTGACTGAACCTCTGCACAACTGCATCTGCTATTTCAACAAAGTAAGCATGATTTCCCACAAAGGAGACAGATCCGAATGATTAGATACAAACATCCAGGACAATGCTGCATAATCCTCTAAACAAGACCCAACAAACACTGGATATTCACCGATCCAGCAAGGGGTCGACGCAGAGCTGGGTGTGAGCAGCATACACACTGCACAATGAAGGGAACAAGTGAAAAGAGACAGTGGGTACATTTAAAGCACAACCCTATACACATGTACACCAATCAGCTTAAATAGCCTGTGCATTTGTGGCAGTAAAGTGTCCTCATTGTTGAAAGTGAATCATAGAGATGTATGTATGAAGGAATTCAAAGGAGATTCAAAGGAGATCATGATTTGCATGGTCATGCTCTGGAAAAAAGAGTAGAGGAACGCTGTACTTGGCAAAGGAAAACAAAACAAAAGTAAAGCCCGTGAAATGACACAGAAAACAGATATCATGTTGAAAAATCATGGAAGTGTCCTCTATCAGGAGGACACACACTCACACACAGAAAAATCTAATATACTCCACAAGCTTGAGTCACAAGACTTGAATTAAACATGATCATGAGCGGGGAGAGGGAGGGAAAAATGCTGCTGTAACGCCCGAGCTGGACACACATTACAGTAGTTTAGGTCTACTGCAAATTTAACAGCTGCAGAAATGCTTCCTGTGAAAGATCTGACTGTAAGTCAACATCCAGTGATTTTTACAAATTAGATTAGTCACCATATAATCGGAAACATGAGGAATACTGGTTTCAGATATGTGAAAAAGAAACCAGACAGAATGTATGGGAAACTCCGATTCAACGCAACATTGTCCAGATTGTTACACAGAAGTTCCCAACAGCCCACTGCAGAGCAGATCACCAGTAATCTCTATGTCTGTCCTTCAGTCCCATTCAAGAAAAACTGGAAAAAGCCAACTTTTGCAGCTTATTTCCATTCCTGCATTTTAAGGTGTATATTTATTTATATTTATATATATATGCATTTTATATGAGAGTGAATTATTCTGTACAGGAGGTAACACATCAAGTGATGCTGAATATCAACTACCATGCTGCACAGCTGTATTTCACAGGCTTTTTATATGAGGCAAAAAGCAGGATGCTAATCACAGCTAAGTTTCTAATTAAAGTTTGCATTTGGGGATGTGTTCTGTATTCACAGCGAGCAGCTGTGCTCTTTATCTGTGGCACAGTAACTGTTTTAATGTGAAACAGGCTTCCCTATCCAACGACATGAGGAGTTAAACTATCAGGCAAAAGATGAATAAACACAGTCTGAAGGGGTTTTATTTCTTTACCAAAGACTGAACTGTCAAGTAGGTTTTATAGTTTTTTTCATGATTTACCTCCCACTGACTGAAGACAAAACAAGGCCCACTATGTGAGGTGTGTGTGACACAAGCTGAAAGAGGATATCCTGACACAACACCTTCTCTTTCTCTTTTTCTTCCTGTTGGCCTGGAGCTCTGTGAAAGCCTTTTCATACAGCAGCAGGTGAGACACATCTATTAAACTGCATCTGACCCACTCGTGTGAGACAAAAAGTTTGCTTATCCGATAAACCACTCAATGATATTACACATGCCAAATAAAGTTTCTTTTTCATTTCTCTATGCACATTTTCTCATGGCTGGCCATTTACTCATCCTGTCCTGTTCTCTCTCTCTCTCTGTCTATCTCTCTCTCTCAATCTCTCTCATCTCTCCGCCTTCTGTCTCTCTCTCTCTTTTGAGAGCCAATTAAATTAAATGCTAATAATATCAATAAATTAGGTTTCGGACCCTTGCTCCATCCGGGTCAGGAGGATGTTCATGAAACCAAGTCAGCTGACACATGCTGACTAATTCAGATAAACTACCAATGTGGGTTTACTGTGTCATTCTTGAATGAGGCATCACTGTCCACTGTCCAGCACACATGCTTCAACAGTCGTCTCTGCAGGACACTTCGGGAAGCATTAGCAGGATGAAGCTCTGATGATGGCTAATGCCCTGCAGCCCTACTTAAGTTACCCAAGTCAATGGAAAGCCTTAATGGCTCAGAGACATTTAGAAAGCAGGTAGTGGTAATGTGAACCCACTGGCTCAGTGCTCAAACTAGAGGTAGAATATTATATTAGCTTTGAGGGCCATAAGTAACAAAAAACATCCCATCATTTCAGTCCATATTGTGAGTAATACACCAATAATCTATAAAATGACAATAAACACTTATGCTACACACTGAAAGAGTCCAGATATTGATCAGTAGATGGTCATGGATAGTGGAGCACTCAGGCTTGTGTTTATATCATTGAAACTGTATGTTGGCTTCATTCTACTGTAATATAATGTACCAGTTCACATCTATTTTCTACATTAATATCATGTGTCCTATTGAACTTATACAAGAACATCTCCCCCTGACAGAAATGTTATAAATACACACTGAAGCAGAAATACTTCCTTCCCATTTTGGACACCATTTTCAGAAAACTGGTTCACTGATATATGGATGTCATCTTGCTTAAGACTAGTTTTGTGCTGTGTTCACTGTCAATATCTGTTTCTGGGGGTTAGTTCTACAAAAACACATTGGTCACATAACTGCTGATGAGTGTGCAGCAGACCTCCTATCCTTAGCTGAGATAAGGAAGCCAACACAATGGAAGCACTGAGTCAGGACATCAAGATTTCCCCAGACCTAAACTTAACAAGAAGATGAAGGGAAGAGCTGGAGTTAATGCTGCCTTGTAAACAGATACAAAGAGGATTTCAAATAGACAATACCACTAGCCCTGAAATCCTATTGGTGAAGCTAAGAGAGGAAAATAATAGAAAAGAAAAGCAAGTTGTGGGCCTTACTTTCCCCTCCAGGAGTGCTTGGTGGTGTAGAAACAGGCCAGGTCTTTATTGTCTTTGACGACATTCATCTTTTCAAAGGACCTGCAACACAGAGATCAGAAATTAAGCCTTACTGAATATTCAACACAGATAAGCATTTACAACATGAGCAGATGCAGGACCTTTATTCGATCACTTGAGGCAATGGTTATATGGCAGAAGTTGAGGTGAAGTTGCCATATAAACCTGCAGCCGGACCTTTACATCTAATTATCACAACAGGTTTATGTAACACACACATTCCACCGCACTGCCACACACTTAACACAGCCATTCAACATTTTGCAGCTCAGAGGGAGAGACGCCCACCAGACGCTCCCTCAGCTACAGCATTAATAGAGTAAACAGTGATTATCCATCACACCAAGACTGATTCTTCAGTGCCATTACCTCAGCTATAAGCCACAGCATCAATTTAGTTGACAGCACATGACTCCTGATTTATCACCAACCACAATCCCTACTCTCTCCATCATGGTTGCAGTTTTTGCAGAGTCAGTTTGTGAGGAAAGGACTGGGATGGAGCAAAAACACAAAGGAAGTAAAGGTCTCTGATTTCATGTTGCCATCACAGGCACAAAAACAACACAACAGAGAGCCAGCTGAGCATGTGTCAATAAAGTCTGGTGCAAAGCCTGTGTGGCTATTGATCCTCTTTAGATAAACACAGGCTTGTCTTAGTGTCTTGCCCTGGGAGACTAATTTAGATGAAAAATCTTTGTAATTTTACTTTAAGACTGCTAAATGCTCTCAAACCCGAGCAACAGATTGATTTTTATTTCCCTAAATCTGAGGAGGATTAATTGTGATACTTTGTGACAAACAGACTGTTTCAAATAGGCAACACAGACATAGCAGTCACCAGACCATAATAGAGAAAAAAGAAGGGTATTACTGCCTCCCTTATCCTTAGTGCAGTAATTTGCCAGCAGCAGCACTGTAACAAGGGGAACCTGTGTCAGCACTCTGCCAGGATCCAGGAAAAATCTGACTCCAGTTTTCCTTCCTCTCCGTTTCAGTGTGCACATGAAACAGGCGGCAGAAAAATATGTTCACATGATGGAATCCGCTATTTCAGCCAGGAGAGAAGAGTCTGGTGTTCAAAGAGAGGGGGGCATTAATATATGCTAGCCTCAAGTGCCACAACACTGGACAAGAGCCTGTAAAAAATATATATCCAGCATCTCAATAATTGATGACTGTGCTGAAGAAACAAAGGTGCAACGAACGGTCCGGAGCCAAGTTTTGTTTCAACATTTTTTTTTTCCAAACATGCATTCATGGAGCTGCATAATGAATCAATTCCAAAGCAGGAGGGCTGATGGGAGGCACAAAAGGATGTTAGCAGCAAGCAGTGAACAGCAGGCTCTTTGCTTCTATGAAAAAGGGCAGTTCAGTTTTTATTATATTACTGTGATGGGTGTAAAAAAAAAAAAAAAGAGAGAGAGAGAGATGAAGGCAATTTCCAGGACTGGGTCATGTGATCACCCCTCCCAACTCTCTTCCTGCCTGTATGCAGATCAATAGCAAATTATTCACAGGCTATCCTTGGGGGAAAAAAGAAAAAAGTAAATAGGAGGGCACTGAAGCAAATATAACTGGACGGTAGCCCAAAGCAAAACACATACAATTTACATGATAACTTGTTCCAGACTGGTCTCTCTACTTCTTAAACTTTTGTTGTGATGAGATACAACTAGTTGCTGTGATGTGGACGGCTGTGTACTGTGGTGTATACTGCTTCTTGCTCTTTGCTAATAGGATTGTATCAGACCTCTAAATGGGACCTACCTGAACAACTGCAAACTGTTTTGCTCTAGCTGTTTGTTTAGATTCAGTTAAATTGTACCCTGTTTCCCAGAGCCATTGAATAAAACGTTGAATCACCTGTTTCCTTTTACAAAGTGTAAAGAAACTGCAGGTACAAGGGTCAAACTATCATGTGACATTGCATCATTATATGGTCATGAGCATTTTTTTACATCTCCAGTTAAGATTTTGTTGTAAAAAACTATTATAACTGGACTGCCAGTGGAATAAAGGTTAGATTAAATGAGCAGATCTGACAGTATAATCAAACATGAATCTCATTTACGACAAAAGCATAATAACAGTATTATGCTGGCAGTAAGTAGTCTCTTCCTTGCAGATTTCTTTTCTGCACTGAAGACATGCTGCAATGCTCTCTCTTTTGCTCTCTCATTTGCCAATTAGATGGAGCAATCTCCCCCACAGGACAGGAACTCTTGACCTGAAACTTCACACCTCATATCTTGTGGCTGACACTGAAATGCATGAACGACCTGCTTTCAAAACACAATTAACTTGCCTATTTTTCCACGTGACCGTAAATATAAACATAGAAGCTACAAAGAAAGCGTCAAAATGGCGAAAGGTGATTCTTAAATCCAGTCGAGGATGCGCGCTGCCTCCCGATCTGTCAACTAAATCCATGACAAGCAGCATTAACGTTACCTGGCTCTCCAGCAGCTAGCCAAACTCTGCTCCATTGCAGCAGGCCTACGCGGTTAACTATCTGGCTAAAAACAAGCACGACAGCACCATTTAAGCGATGCAGACACTGCTGCTCCACCGTATTACAACTACAGACACCCTCAGACACGTCTGTTGTCAGCGTTTGTTTGCCAAATGCAGAAAAAAGGGGGCCGTGGCAGGCTAATGTTGGGTTAGCAAAAAGCTAGCTGCTAACTAGCACATCAATCAGGTTTGTGGGGAAGCTAAGCTAGCCGCATTAGCAGCGGGGTTCAATCAAGCAGACATGGAAGAAGATGTCTTGAAGAGAGTGGCAGGTGCTATGGCGTGCGTTTACCTGTAATATCGTAAACGGGTGTTATTCGTAGCCGTCCCTCAGCCCCCCACCCTCCTCTGAATGCGACCGGTGCTTCTCAGTTTTCCCACTCTGATGCTGAAGGTGCTCAGTTACGCCGTATTCCCCCCAATAGGGCTCAGGACGCTGCCATATTCCTGATACCAAAAGTGTGCTCCTGCGCATGCGTGAGGCCTGCCTGTCATGCGGCTGTCAGCTGATTGGTTTGTCCACACACGGAATTACCCAGATAGCTGACCCGAGATCAGTTTTTCATCACGTTCTTTGGTGTTTGAATTGATGAATGTAGGCAAAACCGACCTTAGAACAGTTTATTCTGTCTGGGGACGTGTTAAACGGCAGATACGTTTCTATTTGGCAAATATGAAAGTTATGAGAGAAAAAATGACGATCTAAGGACTAAGTAGCGGCGGTGGAGTTTATCACAGTACTTAGAAGTACAGTAAATGCTGTACTTAAGTACAAAACTGAGGTACTTCAGTTTTCTCTCTTCATACTACGTTTCCGAGAAAAACAACTGAGGTTACTTTTCACGGCACTCCTTTTATTTACCAACCTGAGTAAATACATTTTATAGTTCTGTACTCTATAAAATACGATGCTTATTCGACATATTAAACTACCCAGTGCTAAAAGTAATCGACGATTGATTAGTCAGTTGACAAAAAAAAAAAAAAAAAATCTCTAACTAAATACAACACTTTTCAGGTTCCAGCCTCTCAAAGGTGAAATTTGCTGCCATGTCACCATTTTAAGCAGTCAGTCAATCGAGTATCAATCAACTCCTCTGCAAAGTAGCCCACTTAAAAAGGAGTTCTGCCTCAGGAAGCAAGAATAATACATGCATGAGTGAAAATGTTATGATATTAGGCACAAGATTTTGCTTACTTTAACTTCATTTGTCTGATTAGACTTGTACATATGTCTTTTTACTGTAAAGATTTTTGCAGGACTCATAAATATCTGTACAGTTTAGCATTAGTACTAAGGTAAAAGATCTGAATTGGTACACACCCACTGTTACACAGATGATCTTGCTATATATTTCCCTTCTTAATTGATGTCTCATGTTGAAGGAATCCTCAAAAGGTAATCCAGTCTGTTCATTATTTGTACCTGTGTTAATTTGGACCATTGTGCCCTCTAGGGACAATGATCCATCAATGCAGCGTAACCTCAGTGCCTTAATACCATTAGGCCTATGTCCAAATTGAGACCAGTGAAGACACAAAATTACCGACACCTCCACCTAACTCCTTGCCCCTAAGTGTAACTCCTAACCACTCACACACACGTTTACCATAACGCTATCCGTGTCAGGAAATTGCACTGTCTTCCATTCATTGTGAGCAAACTAACCACAGCCCCAAGACATCAGAACCTCAGAAACTGATTTCATTAGGATCGGCCTTTGGTCCTAAAAGTTCATCTGGTCATGACGGGGTCAGTGTTTATGGAAGAAAAAGTTCCAAAGGGTAACAAAGCGTGTGAAACAAACAGATTAAAGTGAAAAAAAGCAATCAAAGTCATTCACTGTACATGATCCATGCATGCCCGAAGATGATGACTGACATAAGTATGTGCCACATATAGACAGTATATGAAGACTGAGTTAAACAGCAGCTGAGACCCTTTGCTTTGAACCTGAAAACTGCAAACCACAGTAGCAGTTTGTATTAATCACTTTAAAGTCTATTCATTTTAAACTCTGTCTTACTACAAGAGTTAACATTAAATTAGTTTATCAGCTGAATTTGTTTGTCTGACTCATGACAATAGTTGTATTGTGTCTACTGCTTTTATTGTTTAATTGTTAGTTATATGGTATGATTTTCTGTTCTCATTCCATTCTCTTTGCATTCCTCCACAAACCAGTGACCCACATGTTTATATAATTTCATTTCTTTGACAGTTTACTAAAGTAGTTCACAGACCGCAGCTGCTGAACATCAACATCCACAAATTTTGATTTGTCACAAGAACTAAAACACGTGAATAATATAAAGTCACCACTGTGGTCTATGTTCGCCGTAAAACGCTAACATGTTGGACTCTCACAAAACTGAACATGGTTTTAAATAAGTTGTTTCTATAGTCCCTGTTTCAAATTGAAAGTGACTCACCGCGATTGAAGGTAAAGGGGAAACATCTTGGCCTCTGTGACTGACTGATGTTGCACAGTGAACATGAGCGGGACAGCACAGAGTGGTCACGTTATGAGGCATCTGATTAGGTGACCAACCATGCGCTGCCCGTTAGTCTAATTCAATTACAGCTAGAGAGACATGAGGGGGAAAAAAAGTTTCCTTCTTTTCTCTTAGTATCCTCCTTAACAAAATGGATAGTGATGTCCTTAAAACTTCAGTGACTGAGGATAAGGAGACGACCCAATATTAACTCTAGGAAGTTTTTATTTGGCACACATGGAGTCAAATGGGGTAAACTGAAGCAGACATGTTGAGTCCCATCTGTTTCAACACACAGTATCAAAGGATAGGCTACTAATAGGAATTAACTGAGATATGGGGGCCACATTATCAATGATGAAAACTGCTGAAGGTCAAAAACAGCTATAGAGAACATGATGTTAATGTGTCTTTATATGTCTGATTCACATGTGTCACACACCAACAAAACAAGATGACAAGATGTTTGTAGGGTATATCAGCGTATTTAAGGAGGGAGAACACATTGTTTACTGTTCTGCATGGAGTAACAAAGTTTGACTAAATATAGAAAGATCTTAATGACTTAATGTCAGTACCTTGCAAAAATTAAGTCAGAAAGTGTAAGTGTAAACCTCAGAAATAAGATGTCTTCAGCAGCAACAGCTTTCTACTTTTTGTTTTGTTTTGGCTTAATTTATTTCCATAACATCATTTCTATTGTTTCCTAAGCACTATATTCACAATCACCTACAGAGACTTGGTCAAACAAATTCAACATAGGCCTATAACAAAAGATTTTAGAGTCTAGGCCTCTCCAAGAGTTTTCTGTGATCAGCCCTGTTTCAATCCCACTCGCCAAAACAAAATGCGTGTGATCTTTTGCAAGAAAAGGAGGGAATATACTTTCAGTGCAAGGTGCTGATTTAGTGCACAAGTCTGTGACAAGAGCTGAACATATTTCTCACCTCTAGCTCAATACTGCCATCTAATGTTGAATTACCTCGCCTATAAACTGCAACTCAAAACTCTGGTTGTGAAGGAAACAAAATCTTTTCTTTGTCAACATACTATGACAAAAAACAAAACTATTCCTTTTGGAATGAAAAAAAAATTGATGGAAATAGTTGTTGTTGCCTCATAAAATATTTTGCATTCAACAAGATATTTTCTTCACAGCTATCTGCTTTAGAAAATGGGGCTCTATGATATTACATTTCCCACTTCTTCTTCTTTTTTTCTTTTTCTTTTTTTGAATTTGCACTTATTGACCAGGGGAATAAAGATTGTCATTAGCGTTTTTGTCATGTTTATGGTATTAACGTATTATTAGACCATAATATACGATAATTCGACCAGATACCGTTTTGTTTATGTAATGTATGTGTTGTACGTAGTGCCGTTGAACGCACCTCTAGTAACCAAGGTAATGACGCTATTCTCCGTTACCAAGGCATTCTCAAGGCAAACACTAGCTGTGTAGCTAGGCTAGTCAAGCTGCTAGATAATCTTACAGCCATGATATAACCTCCGTTTAACGCCAGCCTCTTCAACAAGTTGTGTTTTAAGTTTGCTAGAGTTTACTTGTAGCCTCGACGCCCGTAATCACCTTTAGCTTGTAGTCTGCTCGCTGCGTGGCCTAAATTATAGGCTGAAACATCCATTTTTTTCTGTTCAGCACAGTCTACAAGCTAGCTAAGTTCTTCTGTAGCGATAACGTTAGCTTCACAGCCACCATGGTAAGTAGCTGCTATCATTTACTGTTGTTTATTGGAAACCAGGCCACCTGTTTGCTCGTAGTAGTTAGCATGCTAAATATCTAGCGTTAACTCTGCTTTGTGAACAGAGTACACAACCTAGATTCACAGACGAGTGAAGTTCCAGAGATAGCATTTATCCCACGTTATGTGTGCAAGCTCATGTGGATAGGCCCTGTCACATATAAGCAGGGGGAATCCTCTTCAAGTTAGCTGATCAGCTAGTTATGGGTGCTATGATAATCTCTGCCCGTCTCTGCATACATCTATTATTATTGATGCTAAATGTTGTCACTATTTTCTTGCTCTTTGTCTCCATGTAGGCTGAATTTGGATTTAATGATCACCATCAGAATGAAATCATCAATTACATGCGATTTGCACGTTCAAAGAGGGTGCTGAGGCTGAAGACTATTGACTCATGCTTTGAGGAACTCAAAGATAGCAGGTGACTGGTATCATTGTTTATGTGTGACAGTGATTCACACAGCTTAGGACTCAAATTTTTTTAAGCACAAGTGCTCAGATGATTCTGTAATGTGTGTGTGTGTGTGTGTGTGTGTGTGTGTGTGTGTGTGTGTGCGCATGCTTATCCCTAAAGGCTAGTGGAAGAAACCTTCACAGTGGATGAGGTGAGGGAGATGCTGGATGGGCTGCAGGTGGTGGTGCGTGGGGAGGTGGAGATGGAGCTCATCAACACAGCCCACACCAATGTGCTACTGCTCAGGCAGCTCTTCTCCCAGGCTGAGAAGTTTTACCTTCGACTGCAGAGTGATATCTCAGAACTAGAGAACAGGTGAGCAACAGGGGCAGAAGCAAAACTTTTGTGTTCCCATCAGTCCATTGTCTATAAGTCTTATCTGTGCAGGGTCATGGGAGGGACTGAAGCCAGTACCAGCTGACATAGATGGGGGGCTGGGTTAACCCCAGACAGGTCACCAGGGCTGACATATAGAGACAAACAACACTCATGCTCACATTCACACCGATGGGCAATTAAGAGTCACTAATCGACCTCGTGTCCATGTGTTAGGACTGTGGAAGGAAGCCAGGGAACCTTGAGAGAACCCACGCAGGCCCAGGGAGAGTTTGCAAACTCCACACAGTAAGGCCTCTGGCCTGCCAGTCAAACCCAGAATCTTCTTTCTGTGACAGTGCTAACCACTGTACCACTGTGACAAATCAAATCAAATCAAATCAAATTTTATTTGCATGGCACCTTTCATACATAAAAGCAACACAAAGTGCCTCACAGAGGCTAAAAACAACAGAGAAGAAAACCCAACCCTCACACCACCACATATACCCACATGCACAAGCTCACACCCACACACACTAGCTGTCATTAGGGAGACATGGCCGGGCACCGAGACCTGAGGCAAGGAGAAAGCCACATCTGGGGGCTGTCCACACTGAGAGGGCTCACGGCCCACGACTACAGGGAGCGCTGCCACAGAGACAACCCCGACCCGGGCAGACAAGAGGCCCCACACCAAGGTGCGGAGCCCTCTAGCCACCCGGGCCAGAGCTATCCATGGGACAGCACCCCCATCGATAGACCAAAAGCAACTCCCAGTGTGGTAGGCCCCCATGAGGAAACACTAGAGCTAAAAACTAATGGACGAAGACAGTAAAATAAGATATAAGGTGTAAAATGAACAAAATAGATAAAATGCTCTTTAGCTCATAAAATTAAGTTAGAAAACAGGTAAGGGTTCTCTGAAAAAACACTAACATTTAAGTTAATAACCCAAAATATCCAGTGAGCATTAGACAGACAGGAGGTGACGTGGCAGGTTTGTTCCCACAATAGCACAGAATATTTTTCTAATAACTGTATATTTTATTTATGAGTATTTCTAAAGTCATGATTGATCATATTTGAGGACTCTGGTGCAGTAAACAATAACAAATCAGTTTAGTGTATAAATATATTCAAATTAGAATGATTTAAATTGATGTGACAGGCGAAACTGTTACACAAATGTAACAACTGCACTAGGTGTGTGAGCACATAATGCACTTTCATGTTCATGGGAAAAGTTCTGCTTTGTACCATAGCCAACTTCCTCCTCAGTACAGTTTAGATTTTGATCTGTTGCAAGTTACGTGCCAAGGCTGAAAGGTCGTCACCAAGCCGCACATCCACATATACTGTGAATGTAACCATTTTTCCATGCCAGTGGTTTCCTTTCCTTGGTTCCTTTCCTGAGTTATTTTGAACAGCACAACTTCTGCAAACATATTAGTGGATTTTACCCCAAAATTACACAAAGCATTTTTTTCATATATTAAAAACAGATTATACTTAGCAGTTCCTGATGACACTGAACCATGCAGAGATTCACCCCCCAGAGTCAGAGCAGAGCTGCCAGAGTGCTTAGAACTAAAAGTAAAACTGTCTTTGTGGCTGTAAATGGAAAAACAAGTTTCATAATTTGGGTGAACTCTATCTCTAAACCTTTACAAAAATATATTTACAAAAACATATTCATTGTTATCATGAAGTTGATATTCATTTTATATACATATTGATTTTCCACCAGTAATTACCAACAGCTCATTTTGGTGACATGTTGGCTCAAAGTCATGTGACCACATAAAGTGTCATCAGTCTGATAAAATTGCTCAATGTCACTGGTATGTAGCCATCTGTGGCAAAATTAAGTCCACATCAGCAAAATGTACAAGGCCGATCTTGCTATAATTTCAGATGCCAGAGAATTTTAGAGGGTTCAAGTCTGAACGTAGAGCTATGTGGGCATGTACACGTGAGACCACTAACAGTGATAAATCACATTTGAGCTATTGTCAGATCAGCCTTCGCACGCTTGACATTTTGGCCAAGGAAGTACTGTGGCTTTACAATCAGCTCATAGCGCATAGGGGTGGTTTCATAGACGCACACAAATTCACTGTGGAATGGTTAAGAGGAATCTGATCTCATTTCCCCAAGGGGAAAATAAACTTTCTATCCATCTATCTATTTATCAAAAATTAGTTGAACTGAGCTGTTCAAATGTCAGCTTTGAAAAACAAAATTGCAAGTCAAACTAAACGTGCCATCCTGTTCCTCTTTCAGATCAAACATATCATTTTTAGCATGAGTACCAAAATTAAAAATGTATAAACCTCTGCGGAGCTGACTTCTGTGGTGAGACCGGATTGAATAATATGCAGCTCCACAGTTCATGTGCACAGGTTTAAATGTAGTTTTTGTCTTCTGTGATATTAAGGTTGACCTTAATGTAACGTTTGACCTGCAGAACCTTTCACCTCATTAAAGTACTGTGTGTTTTGGAAATGTTGTTTTGCTTGTAATTCGCTCATGGTGGGTGGATAAGGAAGCCTTGAAGCCCTTTTTAGTTGGTACGTGGCTCAGCCCTACAGTACGTGACTGATACGGTGTCTAAAGCCAGGAATACGCCCCATTTCACGGTCTACGTGTGTTCAGCTGCTTTTTAAAAACCACATGTGAGCCTCACAGAGAGAACATCTGTTCACCACAAGCATGTGTCTTGTAGTTTAAGTGTTAAACTGCCATCTACAACAAGGGTGTTTATTTCCCTTGCCAAACATTTACAACCGCCAAATAGTAGATTATTCGAATGTCAACAAAAACATCAACATTGTGGTTACACGCTCACAGTTCGAGATATCAGATCAGTCACACTTGATAACAGATATTAACTCTACATACTAATTTTATAGACAAACAAAAGTCAACCCAAAAAAGATGATTGTTGTTTCCTTAAATATCTTCCATTCAATTCTTTGCTCCTCTCTACCCACATAGGGAGCTGTTAGAGCAAGTGGCTGAATTTGAGAAGACTGACTTTAAAACCACTGATAAGGTGAGTATAATGTACAGCTCTGTTATATATAGGCCTTAAAAGATCACCATCAATCTAGTCGTCATTTATCATTTCTTGAAAGCGCATTTGCTTCCACATACAATCCATCCAAAGAGCAGTGCAACACCCGTGTGTATTTTCGGTACTTCTGTATGTCAGGCCACTTACCACTGACATGTAGCCATGTGGTTTGATGGTAACACGTGACTGAGCTTGATGTGTGACTTCTTGACACATAATAGAAAAGGAAAAACAAGCCAATGTTGTTTTGCAGTACCTCTCTCTATAGTGGGTTTGACTAGTCACACCTTTCTCGGAAAGTCACACATTGGACTTTGTCACATTTCTAAGAAAAGCGGGACAAAATTAATGTTTACAAATTGCGTTTTATTCTTACTACACAGCAAACACCTGGCCTGTTTGAAAGTACAAACATAAGCACTGTTCTGCCATTCTGTCAGTAAAAGTCTTTATTTTATTGGCAGATAAACCAGGAAACAAGCAAACCCAAGCTAGCACCGCTGAATGAAGGTGGAGTGTCTGAACTTCTCAACAAGGTAAAGAAACAGATTGCATGTACAGGTTGTCATTATCACATAAACTGGTACACTCATTGTGATCTATGTCAATTATTTCTTAAGGAGATAGCAAGACTACAGGAGGAAAACAATAAACTCAAAGCCAGACTGCGGACTCTAGAATCCCAGGTACAAAACTCAATCATATATTTCATATATATTTCAGTCTATTTATTTACATGATTAACCTCACGCTGTGATTTGTTTCAGGCCATGAGTGCACTAGATGAGAAAACCAAGGCAGAGAGAGCTCTGAAAGACCTTCAGAAGGTTCAGGGTGAACAGCAGGTACTGCTCCCCATTTGACGAGACAGTCGTTCATCATCATTTACATCTTTGTTTGTGACATATTGAGTTTGCTTTCCATTTTCTGCTTCCATTTTCTAACTGTTAAGTTATCATTATGTTGCTTCTGAACAATTGCTGTCACTGTGTTTTTGTCTGCCAACTTGGATCTGATATGGTATGTATCACACGGATCAAAGTGTGACATTTGTTTGTCGCTGTGAATAGGAATGTGTCCACTTTGTGTCCACTTTCTAGTATAAACGTGTAATATCGACACATGCCATCCACCCCATCTGAGCTTATATGTTCTCTTGTGTTTTGCTTGAAGCTTGCTGCTCATTCCCAGGAGATCAGCAGTCTCGAGCACACAGTGGCAGCTCTGAAGGAGGACTATGAGAGGTCGCTCTGCACCAGTGCTGCCTCCCAGAAGGACCTGCAGGAGAACCTGATCTCTGCCAAACATGAGCTGCTACGAGTGCAGGAGCAGCTAGCCTTGGCAGAGAAGGTACATTACTGTGGTCTTCACCCACAACTGACATTTAAATGCCCCAAAAACCTATTTTCTCAAGTTTATATCCTCTGAGTGGTTTGAAGTGAGCAGGGCTCATTTGATTGAGTTGCAGTTGTGGAACTGTTTATTTATTTTGCTTGGCCACTATGTCAGTCCAATTTGATCATACAACACCAACACAGTCCTGATGATCTGATGATTGTTTATATCTCTGAGGATGATTTCGTCAAGACTCCAACTATATTGTTGGTTATATAGTCATAAACCAACCAATTGCTATTGGCAAATACGCTGATTGGTGCTTGTTATTCTGGTCTAGTTTTCAGTCTGGGCATACTTGGCTTCTGTCTTCTAACTTTCATGTATTTATATGTTCTGTTTGTGTATGATGTGCAGGAGCTGGAGAAGAAGTTCCAGCAAACTGCGGCCTACCGCAACATGAAGGAGATCCTGACCAAGAAAAATGAGCAGATCAAAGAAATTAGAAAACGACTGCAGAGGTGAGTATTCAGCAAAAAGGGATAAAACAATGGTGTTTGTTTCTGTTCTGTTTTTTGTTAGTTTTTTTTTTTTACTCCTAAAAATTGCCTGACTTGTTAAGATTTGTATCTGACACCAGATTTGTACTGCTTGTTTGTTCCAGATACGAGCCCAGCGAATGAGTTCTATCCAAGACAGCTGGTTATACAGATGTCCAGAGGGTAAGACAGGACCAACGTTTATGACTGTGGTTTGGACGAGAAACCACCAGTTCCACTGCTGTAAGACAAGAGAGACAGAAAACAGCACTTCCACGAGGAATTGTTTATTCATGCTTTATCTGGAATCTTCAGTAGTTATTGGCTTCACTAAAGAGTGGGAGCAGGGAAGCTGACAGTACACACAAGTGAATGCACAAGTAAAATAGTAACAAATGATAGCCTTCTCCAGCTGTGCTTTTTTTTCTACGTCTCAATTTGGAGCTCACTTACAGTAGCTAGCAGACTTCCCTCAGTGCTCTATGCAAGTACTATCATGTCCCTGTTTGAAGAGGCCTTGTCCATTTTCTGAACCGGACAGATACATACTGTCTAAAGCTTTGCAGTCTTATCTGTTACGTGGGTAGGGGTAATGTTTAGCTTATTAGAACTGGGTTGTTGTCAATTGATATTTTGCTGATCAGTCTTCATTTTAGTAGCTTTTTTAAAAATGTAAAATCCAATGTATTATCAAGAGTTTCAAGCAAACCCCGCCCATCAGCCTGATGCTTCCTGATCCTACGAGGAAACCCTCGCTTTCATTTTTTGTCTTTTTACATTTGACAGCGTTTCCCAAATCATTTCCTATGATCTGACATTCTGTGAAAGTCTGATCATTCAAATCATGCTTAATTTCTTGCAATTTTGCTTTTTTTCTGCTCTTGCTAATTAATGTTATGGATAGTGAGCTATAGTTTGATTTCCCTACATCCCTAAACAAAGGGCATAGAATATTTTTGTCTGGAAACTTAAACTGTGTACTTTTCGTATTGCTGTGGGTGATGGAGTGTAAGAGAAAAAATGAATATTTACATGATGTTCATGAAGTAATGCTCTTGTAGAGTATGATACATCTACCCGATATTACACTAGATGTGCATTTGTTTGTATTGTGCAAAGTATGGGGTAATAAATGCTGGTACCAAATACATGTGTGATCACTGTTGATGATCATTGTCATATTTTTTTGTATGGGGGATATTTAATCACAACAGCATAATTCTTAAAATAGCTCAGGTCTGCAAAATATCAGAAAGTGAATATGTTATAGTGAATTGTTTCATCTGTTTTTGAAAGAGCAGTGTATCTGTGGATATCCAGTCTAATTTTTCTTTTTTTTCAATCGTTTTGTCATCTCTGTCTGACTGGCCAGAGTAGAGTCAAGAAATAAGTAGTGCAAGATGACACCCTGCATATGCTCCATAGGACTGAGGATGATAACGCAATTAATCAAACTAAATCAGCTGGACTGTGCAGACCATGAACAGTGAGGTCAGGAACGCAGGGAGAAATTTACAGAAAACTAAAGGTGAGATGTTTTTCATGCCAGGCGAAAATCTTTGTTTCATAGGAAGTTAAATAAGTTAAAAATCAAGACTGCAGATACTGTCGGCCCAACAGGGCAAACTAAGATGATGTCAAATTTAGATTTTTATGTCAGAAAAGGTCAAGTAAGGCCACATACATTTTTCCTCCAGTAAGTAGAACTACTATTATGGTATGTTTTATTCAGTTTATTTAGTCACAGTACAATATAATAGGTTAGTCCTTAATTATGTAAAAAAAAAAAAAAAAAAAAAAAAAAGTCTAATTTCAGGAATCCAGAGGGGCTCAGTTGATAACCTGTTAACATCAACTGAAAATTACGTCTCATAACTTGCATAGTGTGGCTTTGAAAAAATAAAAATAAAACTAGAAAAAAATTTAAGAGCTTCCTCTTCTTCCTTTTTGGTTTCAAAAGACCTAGTTGTTTTTGTCTTGTCTGTGTTGACCTAAGTGATTTGAGATAGTGGCAGACTAATAAAGTGGTCACCAGTCAGTGAGTAAACACCCCCCTCCCCCTGTTGTTGTTTTGAGTGAAACTCCACAAACCACAGTCTGTCCTGACTTAAACTTGTGTTTTGTGGTTTTGTGCCATGTGCACAGGTTGTGTGCATGACAAACCTCTCCCACTGTAGGCACAGAGAAAAAAAAGGGGGGGGGGGGGGGAGAATGACACCAAAGCAATATCCTCTAAAGTAATTTTGATCTGCTGTTGGAGTGTAAGAGATAAAAAGGTGACATGAAAAGCTGCATCAGTATTTATGTACCGGTTTATTTCTGTTTCAAATAAAAGTTAGGTCAGTTTGTGTGTTTATGGCTGTGACTTTATACTGTGTTTGGGCATCTGTTTCCTAAAAGGTGCAGCTGAAGAAACGATAATTTCACATAGGATATAAATGTTGAGCAGTTGTCAGTGCAAATAAATCACAGCAGGCACAGGAAGTGGTGATGTATCTCAGTTCCAAGCTCAATGTCATGTACTGACAGTGACAGTGTACTTTCCCACAAGGGGCAAAACCTTAATACTTGTTAGAGTTATACCCGTTCACAGCAACTTCCTGTTCCTTTTGACGAAGGCATCAAAGGGGTTTTCTCAGTTTCAATAGCGAGACAAAAGCTTCTGTTGTTTGGCTTTTCTTCAGAATCATCAAGCAAACGTTGGCATGTGAGAAATTACGAACATTTCTAGAGTTATGAGGTATAAAAAACGATAACACTGTGATTTTAACTGGAATAGTGGATAGATTTATGGTCTGTCATTAGAAAAAGAAAAGGAAATTGAAACGTGACTACAGTCTCACTAGCATCTCTGTGATTTAGGCTGTGCAATGCTAAAGGCACAAATTTAATGCTAACATGCTCACAATGACAATACTATCAGTCAGATGTTTAATAGGTTTAATGTTTATGCTTTATTCCATAGTTGTTAAGATATTTAATTAAAAACCCCAAACACCTTTGTCTAATTAATGCTAGAGGAAAGGTCAAAGGTCAAGAAGCTAAATAAGCTACATATTGGTAAATGGACTCACACTTATACACTTATATAGCGCTTGTCAAGTCTCAAAGTGCTTCACACTGTGGCATTCACCCTTTCACACAGTGCTTCACACACATTCACACATCCAATGCACAGATCTGGGGGCAAGTGTGGGTTCAGTGACTTCCGCAATAACATTTCAACATGCAGACTAGAGGCGCAGGGAATTGAGCTACCAACCCTCTGGCTAGTGAACAACCTGCTCTACCACATGAGCCACAGGCACTGTAGAGCCAAGCATTAACATCTGTTTACATGTAGATGAAACAAACATTCCCATTTAAGCATCAAATTTCATTCCTTTACTCGCTGCCAAAAACTGTTCAGGGGTGGAAATCAACCTTTTCACTTTTATTTCTCTCACTTATGCAAAAGTTAGCATGCCAATTAACTAGCCACATACCTGTTGGCCCAGCTTGTCACGTTTCCATTGCCAGTCTCTGTAGTGCTCAGTCTGTCCTGAAGAAGACCATGTTATAACCTCTATAAAAACAAGAGGTTAGAATATGGAGAATACGGCCTGTGAGATACAGATACATTTATAGGCAGATGTGAACACTAATGTTGTCTTTTGTGGCAAAACTGACAAAAAGCTCTTTTAAGGATTTTTAAGGAGTGACCTCAATGTCACTAAAGTGCCTTAGTAGGCCTTCTTAAAATGTTTCCAAATGACAAATGAGAACTGTGTGATACGGTCAAAAGCTATAAGTAGACCACCAATTTTTAGTTTCAAGTGCTTTCAAGTGAAAAGATGAATCAGTGGTTCTCTTTTTTTTTTTCACATCCCTCTATAGCTCAGCTTCAGGTTCCTCAGCTATATCTCCTGATCAGTTGCCTGGTGTAGGTCACGTCAGTGTGGGTTGCATTGAGTAACAACTGTGCTGCTTGTCAGGAGGAACTATGCGAATCAGCACAGCTCAGATATCAACGGCACAATATCACTTTATAATCTTGACACCTATAACAGAGTGGCACGGAGTGGCACATCTTTTGTCTTTTCCGAGAATGACAGCTCAATATGTTTCATTTTGGTGATGTTATTTTCCTTGAAATCCAAAATCCTCAGCATGTAATCAGATGAATAATGAAAGTCCTATCTGCATTTACAATGTAATGCACAAATGTATGCTTGACTAATTGGGCTGATTTGCAAGGTTTCCCCTTTTTGTCATCATTGCAGTCAGTCATCCTGCCTGTGTCATCTCATACTGTGTCAGCTCCCACCCCAGCGATTAGAGAGCTGGAAAAGGTGTCATACTGAGATATTTAGATTTTTATTCATTATGCATTACCATCTGAGAGGCCTCTGATAACAACCCTAAGGATACAACCAGAACTATCTTAGCTAGCTATAGCAGCCATAATATAAACAATGAGCCTCACCTCACATAGTCACATCCACACCTATGGGCACTTTTAGAGGCTAATGTGTCTTTGGACTATGGGAAGAAGCTGGAGAACCCAAGAAGACCCACACAGAACATGTAAACTCCACATTAAAAGACCCTGGGCCCGCTCTTAATCAGTTTCAGTATATGTATTAGAACTGGGCTGTTTTAGGGGATATGAGAGCCATTAATGTGACTTGCAGAGGAGCTGTAATTGTTGTTGTTGTACAGTGTACATACTGCCCACACGTTTCCCTGTTTCTACCCAGATCATAGCTTACTAATGAACCAAAGGGCAGACTGCTTGTTCCTCTATTTGCAATAAAAATAACAACATTCACAGCATCATGACAAAGCATGATTATCATTCAAGCAGTAACATTGTTTTCAACTTGGGACTTGATTTATTTTCAATATTGTCAACAAATGAATGAAGTTTCATTATGACTTTTTACACAATGCTTTGCTTGGTTTTATGCACACACTACGTTTCATATGCTCACAGATCAGACCAAATCAGTCAGTTACCTGTACTTTGACAGTTAAGTGAGTGAAACCTCTGAGCTTACCACTTTCTTCAAAAATTTGTTCCCACAAGGAAAGTATGAAACTCATCATGACATGGCCGTTTCCCCTGTGCCACCCTATGATCAAAACTGAGAAACGCAACCAGCCATTGGTGGAAAGCTTAAAACCCAATGGTCCCCTATGTTCATCCTTCCTGCGTCAAATGGTCCTGAAGACTGAAAATGTTGCATCAAGCAGGGAAGTGAAACTGTGAGAGGCAACGGGCTGACCTACAGAGACCAAGCATCTTTGTGAGGCACCCACTCACCAGAAAGAATAATCAAGAATTGATTTGATTTAAACACCTGCTTACTAATACACTTTTCAAACCGCATCCTGTTTGGGTTTGTAAACTCAGACTTGTTGTTTAGATTAGTGTTACTTCATCAGTGGTTGACCGCCTTGATGATAAAAACAATGTAGTTTTATCAACTAATCTGCAAATATTCTGGTATTAAGATGTATTAACTCCTGTTTCAGTATCAGTTTTGTTTGGGCTTTAGGTGGCAAAGTTGGTATGACAGGGACTTTCTACTTTGCCATGTTTTGACCAGGTGGTCAGCTGAGGTGCAAGTGATTTTTCTTCCCTTTGGCAATACCAGTGAACTCTCCACTTCCCCTGCGGTGTTGTTTTTTTTTTTTTTTCCAGCATGCGTCACATGAAAATCTTTTTCCTTGACGGCAACTGACAGACTATACACTCACCGACCGCTTTCTGAGGAGCACCATGTGAATTCTGCGTAATGCCAGTCAAGACTGAGTGAGCCATATTCTGTTTATGACACATTATCATCCAGGAGGTAGTCATTAGAACGGGGCTGTTCACTAACTAATTCAGTTGCGCCAGATTTTCAAACCAAGAAATTGATGTGGGCCAGACGTTTTCAGTGACTGGTGAGCAGCAAGTAATGACAGATTTTAAACTAACAAGTAATGATTTTTCATTGTTTACCTTTAAAAACTGGTCACATTTGACACAGGCACATCAGAAAGTGCATAAAACAATGAAAAAACAACTGAGGGGTAGAAACTCCAACTTAACTCCATTTTTGAAATAAAAAAATAAACATTTAGGTGGCATCTAAACCCAGGCACACCTCAAAATGTATAAAGAACAAGTAAATATTCATGGTCTGTACCAATGTATTCTGAGTGAAAATTATGTTTTTGTGTTTTTCCTTCTCTGCCTGTCTTGCCAGGGACTGGGCCACTCGAAGGTTGCTGCTCTCAGCTGGCTCTCAGCCCACCATTTGAATCGGCCTGTATTAGAAGCTAATAAATTGTTGCCAAAAAGTAATACACATGGTTTGGACTGTTGACATGAGGCAGGTCGGGTCCTAGATACCTTACAATTTGCTTCATCAGCCAAAAGCCAGATTCATAACACGTGCAACGTTTTACCAGTCTTCAGCGGTCCGGTGTTGGTGAATCTGCGTCCTCTGCAGCCTCTTGTTTCTCTTACTGGCTGACAGGAGCGAAACCTGACATGGTCCTCTTTGCTGTTGCGGCCCATCTGCTTCAGTACTCATTCTGAGATGCTCATCTTCTTACCACACGTATACGGAGTGGTTTTCTGCATTATAGACTCTCAGCCCCAATTACTTTATAGCAACTCTATTCTAATCTCTCTCATCTAGCACGTTAGTCTTTCTGCAGAGCTGCGGCTCGTTGTTTTTCAAACAATTCTCAGTAAACTCTAAAGACCGCAAATCCCAGAGATCAGAAAGTTCAAAACAAATACCAGCACAAACAATCATGCCAGTGAAAGTCACTGAGATAATGTCTTTGCCCACTCCGATGTTTGATGTTATTCTGAGCTGAACCTACTCTGGCTCTGCTTTGTGTGAATTAGCAGGTGTGTAAGTGTTGTTGATACTACACTCAGCGCAGGAATGTGTTAATAGTGTAAGAAAAATCATCTCTCTGATAGACATCCAAAAACTGCATTTGCAGTAACTATGTTAAGTTGTTTACCTTCCATCTTAATCCTAAGACAACTCTCCTTTGGCTTCCTATTAACCAAGCAGACCATAGTGATGTCAGTCTTTTCATCTGACACTGCAAAAAAGACTGCATTTGACAGCATGTTCACTTTTCACTTACATGGAAACTTTGACACCAAGATCAATTAGCTGTATGTTTCATTATTAGCAATTACAGTTCCTACAAAAAGTATTTGCTGTTACAGTTTGGTTGTATGCTGGCAAAATATCTCTGAGAGTGTTTTTCTTAGAAGTTGGACCTCAACTCCCTTGAAAAAATGATACCTCACATATAAATCACCTTACCACACCTTTGTATGCATTACAATCAATGTCATCATAGGCCACACAGCATGGGGTGCTTAGACAGTCAGAAACAGCAGCGCTTCCAACATCTCAACATCAACCACCTCCATTTTTGGCCTTCGCTCACACCTCATCATTCTCAGTTTCATGCATCACTCATCTGCAGTGTTAAGTGCTCCACCTGTGTACACAAAGATGTGTCAGAAATGGGCTTCGCCTTGAAACTCAATCGGCTGTGGAGGAAAAAGTGGGTGTATTGTTCTGGCTTGAACCTGATGTCCATGGTTCACTGGGTACAGTCTAAAAGTCACAGCTTCTGCTCTTGTAAAACAAAAGCACACCGTTGTCACTACTCACAAAGATTGCACTTTGAAGCACAAGCTGCCTCTTAGATTAGATGCTCATTTGGCTGCAGTGTCGGATGTGAGCGCTCTGAAGAGAAAGATCCGCTCCACAGAGTGTGTGTTGTCCTCACACTGCAGCACGTGATCTGTGGTTAAAGGGAAACCATATAAGTAAGTGAAGATGGGTTTGGTAGTACGAGTAGGCTGCACTTCCTAGACATAGAAACTGCACCGTGACCAAAAGACTGCTGTCTGCATTCAGTCACTGAGAGGGTAGGTAGTCTGTTGCTCTTTTTTTTTATATATATATGTATTTTTCCTGTTTCTCCATAAAGCTTTTATTCATTATCACCTTATGTTTATTTGTAATTTACCTATGCTACATTTTCACAATGCTATAAAGTTTTGTTCATTGCCATGTTATGTTAATGTCATGTTAATATCCTCTTCTTTGTAGATCACAATGGACGACCCTTTAACAACTTTCATGACCCCACTTGCTGATTTTACTGAAACTGTAAGTAATACTTTGACACAACTGTCTGACATAACACATATGAAAAGCAACAAGTAGGAATTTAGATGCTGATGTGTCTATTCCTGTTGATTTAGGAGGTGATGTTGTCACAGTTTGTGTGTATATGGTGCAGATTTTAAAGAAGACAGTGTCAGAATACAGTTTTAACATGCCAAATCATCATGGTGCTCATAACATGAACTTCTTATTCCATATAGCTTATGTCCCTAATTTGTTAAATGTTCCTAATGAATGTGTAAAGATGTGCATTTGTGGTCCAGGTATAGTAACTTATCTGAGGCTGACATCTATATGATATGCAAATGTCACAGTCAGAGTCAAAAGCCGTGTCAGCATCAAATTTTCCACTGTTTATGAAAACGCAAAGCCCCGGCTTTACCTCATTGTCTATCTCTGCCCTACATCTAAACCTGATGCATCTGGGGTACTGAGTTCTGCTTGCGGGGGGCCCCTTTCTGGAGCCCCTCAGGATCGTTTACCCCCCTTAGGCTTGGATAGGTGCAGGAAGTTGTGCAGTAGTGTGGTTTCTCTTGTACAGACATAACACCTGCACCTGACAGTGTTTTTTTTCTTCTTCCACACGCTTTGGTTAGGTTGTATGTCACAGACTTGTTTGATTTCATGTCACGCTATTCCTACTAGAAGCATGTCATGTGTGAAACTGTGAAAGCAGCTAGGTTAGGTAAAGGCAGAGACAGAAAAGAAAATTCCACACGGGAAATGAGAATGACATGATATCATTTTCTTTTTTTAAATGTAGGAAACTTCTGACTACCCTGACTATGATATAGAGACAACCGGAAGCACAGGCATGTGTGACCGAAAGTGGGTGCGTAACTTTCGCGGTCAGTATGAGCCACCTCTGTTCTGGATCATCTTCATCCTGGGTGCTTTGGGTAACCTGATGGTGGTTTGGATCTACACCACTGTGCGCAACCGTCTAAAAACAATGACCGACGTCTACCTTCTGAACCTGGCTGTGGCTGACCTCCTCTTCCTGTGCATGCTGCCCTTCTGGGCCGTTGACGCCATCAAAGGCTGGAACTTCGGTGTCACTTTCTGCAAATTGGTGTCTGCTGTCTACAAGATCAACTTCTTCAGCAGCATGTTCTTGCTCACCTGCATTAGTGTGGACCGCTACATCGCTATCGTACAAGTCACCAAGGCCCACAACCTAAAGAAAAAGAGACTCTTCTACAGC
Source organism: Caranx ignobilis (assembly GCA_021432705.1). NCBI lineage: Eukaryota > Metazoa > Chordata > Actinopteri > Carangiformes > Carangidae > Caranx > Caranx ignobilis. The sequence continues at coordinate 5,989,472 of MU269986.1, forward strand.
AAATTTACCTGCCTGGGAGTCTGGATCCTCTCCACTCTCCTGTCCCTCCCTGAGTTTGTCTTTGCCCAGGTGAAGCCACACCAGAGTGGGCAGCACTACTGTTCACTGGTCTACTGGAACAACACCAACAACCAGACAAAGATCCTGGTGCTGTCTCTGCAGATCTGCATGGGCTTCTGTCTTCCTCTGCTGGTCATGATCTTCTGTTACTCTGTCATCATTCGCACCCTTCTGCAGGCCAAGAGCTTTGAAAAGCACAAGGCTCTACGCGTCATCCTTGTTGTGGTGTTTGTTTTTGTCCTTTCTCAGCTGCCATACAATAGCCTGCTGATAGTGGAGGCCACACAGGCAGCTAATACTACCATCACAGATTGTGACACAGTAATTGGTTTTGATATAGCTGGACAGGTGGCCAAGAGCCTGGCGTACACTCATGCCTGCCTGAACCCATTCCTCTACGTCTTCATCGGGGTTCGGTTCAGACAAGACCTCCTGAGGATTGCGAGGATGTGTACAGGTCTGGGCAAAGGAGGGTACAGCAAACCAAATGCAGTTCCCAAACGTCCCTCTGTGATGTCAGACACCGACACCACCCCTGCCCTTTCCTTATAAACACCCATTTCCCGAGAGTCTTACACCTGATAGCTGAACCTAGTTCTGACATGTTTTTCATTTTGTCATTAATGCATTACTTGCAAACAGAGCAAAGATAAAATATTCAAATGAGAAAAACAAGTGTCTTCGGAGTTTACTTTTAGTATTCTCACATTCTGACAGTGACAAGCACAATATTTCCAGAATCACTGTATAAACTGTATATTTGTGTAAATACTTTGTGTAATTACTTTTTTATAATGTTTGTATTTGTACATTAGTTCCATCATTTGTCTGTCGTGTGCTGATATAACTGAATTAAAAATTGAAAAAAACAACATGTGTATTTTTGATTTTATTGATTAAAACAACTAAAAACAATTTTAGTTCTGTGAGTTGTGCTCACACAGCATAAGCAGAAAAGCGGTGTGACACAGTTTCAGGCTGTTACTGTATATGAAGTAGCAGACGTCTTGATGAGATCAGCAGTTTATAGCTGCTTGTTTACTATACATGGGGAGATTTATAAATTTTAGTGCTTTCACTAGTACGTTATGTGGTGGGAAACGTTAGTGTGGCTAGTCCAACGCTTTCATTGTGACTAGACGACCTCCTGTTGACAGTCTCTGCCAGCGTCTTAACTGTTCAACCTTGTCTGTTTGCATATGACTTGGCAGTTTCACAGTGGATGTTATAACGGGTGCCCGTTCAGAATGGCATGAGAGAGCTTTCTCACGCTGGTCTCGCAACGGCTGCAGCTCAGACAGGTGTCAGACAGACAGACAGACAGACACACAAACAGAGACGTGTCGCTACCTCAATATGGCCTCCATATGCAGCCATAACTTTTCTTCAGCGTGCAGGAACGGCAACTCTCTGAAAGCCTGAGCAGCACAGTGAGCATGACAATCAAAGGTAAACCAAACAGAGGAGTTCTGTTGACTTTTGTGGTCTGTATCACCAAAAAAATGACAATATCAAAGCCATGCCAGCCAAACTGGTGGGCTGGCAGCTTGCTTTCCATTCCTCTGTGATGAGTGAGATGTAGGCGATGAGTTCTGTGTTACATAATCACGGTTTCATTACAACCCCCCCACACTAAACGCTGCCAACCAGAAACTTAACCTGATCAAAATCTGTTGTGAATCTTAAATCAGGAAATGCAGACATAGATTTAAAGATTGTTCTGTTGATGTTCTCTTGGTGAAACCAGACAAACACAAGTTATCCCACGTTTTCATCTTAGAAGGTCAAGGAGATAATATTTAACCCTTAACACCCACTGGCCTGTGGGTCGTGTTGCTTTGAATGCATGCTGGGCCTGCCGGTGAGCTTTAGGGGTTAAGAAGATGTGTTCATTTTTAGATCTGGAGGTTTGTTTTGCAAAGTTGTAACTGAAATCAAAACATGTTGAAGACCGTCTCTGTCGAATGTTACTGTACCCACACTTACAGTTGAGAGAAAAGAGATGGAGGATGGCAAAGAGACACATCAGAAAGCAGTTGTTCACTTCTGTCTGGCACACTGACAGTAACAAACAAATCCTGAGGTGTTATTGTGGCCACTGAGGTTGGCTCCAAACATCTGCAGCTACCTGCTGAGTTCAGGTGAGACCACAGATTCAATCTTTCATGTTCCACCTTTCAACAGCCATCTCTCACGACAGGAAACCATCACTCAAGTCAATAACATGCTCCTACTTAACTGCAGAACACGGTGCATTGCTATGGATGTTCCCAGGGACCTTGGCAGATGTCTTCAATTTGCCTCATAGCACTGATGTTAATATCAACAATCCTGCACAGCTTTAGTGTATTCAGTGTAATGAGCATGTGTATTGTGGTTTCATATACAGACCTTTCTTTGATGCTTACTTGTCAACTGAATATAAGATGTAACTTTCAATCTACAGGTCATCAGGTCAACTCTTGTGAGCGAGAACTGTTTCCCACGTTCTTCAAAAAGGGGAACAGACAAAACTGTGTCATTTTCTTATTGCAAAATCCCTCCTTTGTTGTTAAGACTTACTGTAAATGATAAGACTGGATGTGGTCTGTATTGGTTGAGAATTTTGTGTGAATAAAACAGAGGATTTTGTTTGATTCTTGTCAGGCACAGAAACATGATGACAGTTCACTTGTGCTCAGGGAGAGAGGTTAGTAATGTTTGGATTATTGGTTCCAACATTTAAAAGTGTTTAGGCCAGTTTAGGCTCTGTGTTTTTGCTTTTCTTCACTCACTGGTCAAGATTGCAATCATGCTTCTATCTGTTTTTAGGTGGTGAGAAAAAGTTCCATCTACTCTCAGGGCTCAACAATCTTTTGTCTTTTTCCAACCATTGCTTTGGGTCTCAAATAATTAAGAGAGCCACCAGCTGCATCATTACAGAGAAGCCTGCAGTAAACAAGTCTCTCTCTTTTTTAATTAAGAAGTTCGCTCATATAGCATGAAGTTAAAATAGAAGAGAAGAAAAGTACCACTTCCTCAAAATGTATCAAAATAAACTTTGATACATTTCACCATCACAGCTTCTTATAAACCCATTCATGCATTCATTTTGTTTCTTTCCCACAAATATGTAGGTAAGTATACACACAACACATCACTTTTGTTTTTCTTTGCACAACATGCAATAGAGAGTAGGTAATCTGTGGGGAGGGGATATTCAACCACAAGGTGGCGTAGCTTGCTCAGCAGATTGAGCCTATGCTGTGTGTTTTAGTGAACTAGCTCCATCTAGTGTCGGCCGGTGTGGGAGGCCATGTCTTGGAGGGGAGAGGCGTTGTGCATTAAGTTTGAAGCTCATGAGGCTTGGCTTGCACTTGCAAAGAGCTGCTAATAGACAGGCAGACTGATTCTATGCTTCATCACTGAAATTCATAGTTATTCATTATCCCACAGTGCTGTAGTAGCGTAGAAATCACCACTGGGAAAAACAGTGAGTAAAAAAAAAAAACTACGCAGGTCTGAACTGTGTTGTGAAGAATGTGAAAGACTCACAAGTAGAGCAGCACCTGTGGTTTGGAAACATCCCATCCATCTTTCTGCACAGGGGGAATTGTGCGTGTGTGCGTGTGAGCATGTGTGTGTGCATGAAGGAGATGTGAGAGAGAAGAAGAGGGATAGAGGGAGGATATAGTGGAGTCTATGAGTAATAGGAGAGACGGAGTAAGCATATGTGACCCATTGACACTGAACGGGCTGCAGTCTGGTTTCAGCTGGCCTATGGTCTGGTTCTGGGGACCACAGAAAGCCTCAGGGACAGTGGCTTATATATCGACAATGACCCACTGGCTTTGAGCACCATTTTCTACCATAACAAGTCACAAATAGCTCCTCATGGAAGTTAAGGGTCTGGCTCATAAATATGAGACATACAGTGAAGAAAACAGTAAAACAGCACATGTAAGAAAGGAAATGGAAAGCAGAGCTATCCTTTATCCAGACAAACAGGATCTTCATACCAGTCTGAGGCGTAAAAAGAAATGTAATCGAACTTGGACCTCCACAATTCCAGCCCAAACAGGGAGCCTCTTATCATCCACCATCTCTCCCACAGCTAATATTTCACTTCAGCTCCCAGGCCCACAGAATGAGAGACGTTTCCATTTCATGTCAGTCATTTCCAGGCCTGTGTGTTACCTGTGCTGTGATAAGTGTTTGACTGACTGGGAGCGTCGTTAGTCACTGTCCGGCTCCGAGTGACAGCCATAGATTGACGCCGATGATGAGAGGAGAGGTGTGTTCAGGGACAACAGGAAACCGTGGTTGATGTGGGGGGGGGGGGGACACATTTACACACGTACAATGACAAATACAAAGCCATGCACAAACATACCGAGCACATCAGGGTGGATTAAAGGAGATTTTATTTTGTCTTTGTAAGGAGACATGTGGGATCATATGCCTTCTAATATGGTTGTATCAGTTACTGCAAAGGAAAGAGTAGGAAATGTGAGACACACTAAATATAATTTTACCACAATTTTCTGGGTGATCCCTCTAAAACCATGAACATGAAAGGCATTCTGAGCACTGCCAATACTACTTAACTACTAGAGGTAGGGGTTTTGCAGAATGAATTAACATTAATTAATATTTCAGTGATCGCACTGAAAGTCCAGCACTTGAATGAAAATATTAGGCTCTAAAACCTGAGGCATTTCCTTTATGTCAAAACTTTGACATGATTTCTCTCGTAGAGCAACACTGAACATACACTGGTGTTTTGTGTGCATTTCATGGTGACACATTCGGCCACATCAGCACTTTAAAATGTGTCATAACACGTTCGCTCACTGTTGAACTTTGACCTCCTCGCTCACTTAGGTTCACCCTGAGATGCACTGTTTAGCCACATGTTAAGCTACGCTACTGTAACTCTGTTTGTCTCCACTTTCTAATAGGGAAAAAAGACATTAACAATCAGTTTGTCTCAGTTAAACTGCAAATTCAGACAAGCTGTCCAACACATTTTAATTGTTACCTCAGATCAGCGAACAAGGAGATATTGGGTTATATTTTTATTTGATCACCCTTTATCTAAACTAATGTTACCAGTCATGTCAGTTGTCTGCAGCTGATTTCAAGGTTTCTATTTTGACTGCACTAACTAGACTCATTGCTTTCTGGCTTCTGGTTAAATCTTAAAGGTAATCCTCAGTGTTGAACCTTTACTGGAAGTGTGTTTAGCCTGCAGCATAACTGTGTATCTAGATACATGAGGGCAGAGCTCCTAAGGTAAATCTGAAAGAACAAACATGAACTGTATGTAGCTGCTTGACTCTGTATGATATAAGGCTGAATAGACCTATGGGCCATGGTTGAACCTTAATTGCTGACAGGATCTTCAGATGAGCCCAGTCACAGGAGGCAGCACATGTCAGAAAATAGTGGTTAAGTTGATGATGATGATGATGATGATGATGTTGCAGATATTAGTATAGACTGACGCTATTCGAGTCTTTCACAACACCCTGTTTGTTTTCACTATTATACTCACTATGGGTCGACCTGGGGAAAAAAAGGGGAAAAAAAACATAACACTACAAGGCCAAGAAGTTCAATCTCTGGACATCTCTGGAACATGTTTTCACCCTCGCAGTCTCTACTCTTCCTTTTACTTCCTCCTCCAAAAGCGAGGCAGTAAGGCGTGAGATGGATGGGCTGAGTGTTGCAAGGTTTCCAAAAGCGAAGCGAGTCTGACTGCTGCTCTACCTGAGGAGCAAAAACAAAAGAGTCCTCTCTACCTATAGGACTGTGGGAGTCGAGGCTTTGATCTGGACCAGAAAGAGAGAGTAGTTTGATGAAATATTGATGCTTTTTTTTAACTGTGTCCTGTGGGAGCTCAGTCTGCTCTCAGGATGTGTGCTGATCCACAAAAGTGCAGCGTGCCTCGCTGGATGAGAATGGACTCGACTACGGAAGGCTCAGGGAGTCTTATTGGTCCTAATGGGTCTGACGATGACCCCCCATTCTGAGCCTCAATCAGTCTGGGTTTTTCTTTTTCTTTTCTTGTTGATCAAAAGAAAAAGTGCATTTAATCAGTCAACATCGATGGGAAAATACAAACATAACAGCTGTGTTTCTGACAACAGCAAAAACCTGCACATGACTGAAATCTTTATTTGGTGTTAGATGGATAATTGTTTTTCCCTTGAAATGAGAGGCGCAGCTGCTACAAATGTACATGTTGTACACTTAATGCATACATTTGTAACTGGAGAATACCACCCGGGAAATTAATCCGTGGTAATTTAGCAGAAAAACTGCAAGAATAAAAGAATATAAACAATATTGGTGCTAAATTTCTTGAAAAACAACATCTTGAAATGAATAATCACTTCTGAACGCTGGGATATTTGCTGCATGTGATTAAAACCACAGCAGATTCTTCACGGTGATACTTTTTTTTGGACCAAATATTCAAATGCTAAGGCCTTGCTGACTTCAGTATCAGACCATGTAATATGATTTCAACTGGGTGCTCAGAAAGTTTGATTTGAGTTTGTATGAAAGTGACCCACATTCTTCAAGCAACAATGATCTCTGTGCAAGGGGGAAAAATCTGAATATTGATAATTGCCTAGAGTGCTTTTGTCTGAAAGTTAAGAGGCCAACACGCTCCAATCAGACCGGAAAAGAGTGTGGAAAAACGAGGCGGCGGCGGCGGCGATGGTGGTGTTGGTTGGGGAGGGGGTGAGTTATCACTCTCCCATGCTCACGTTCATACACAGAGATAGACGGCGGGCATAATGACTTCTGTGGAAAAAGCAGAATGATTATTTAAACTTAAAGGAAGAGGAGAAGTAGGAAGAGAAACTGGTCGGGCGGGGGTGGCGGGTATGGGGTCTTAGGAGGAGCCAGGGGCAGGAGATAGTCTGGGAAAGGTCTCGCGTTAAAGTGGAATTAACATGCCTTTCCATTGGAGTCCATTAGATAATCATATTCATACCACACAAGGCTCCAAACCCTCTCTGTTTCATTATTCCCTTTTAATCCAGCCTGATAAGGGGGTGCAGGCATCGTGGTTTTATTATGTCGTCATTTGGAATCCACATGAAATCCCCACGGGATGTTATCACAGCGAAATTGCTTAAATAGCCCAAGTGGATATAGTTTGGGGTTTATTATTTCTGACGGATTCAAAATAACTGCAAATATCCTCTCCTTTTTTTTTCCAGATTATTGGGGGCTGAGAGTCTTATCAGTCAGTCACACTAATGGCCCACTCAAGCCACTCGATACCTCCGGCGGGGTGGGGTGGGGGTGGGTAGTGCTGGGAAGAAGAAGGGTGGGAGTGCTGTGTTTAGTGTCCTGCATGTACAAGTGAGTACAGGTAGAGCACATGTGAGACAGAAGAGAGAGGGGAGGGAGGGAGGGAAGGAGACTTTTTGAACTCTGTGTATACAGCTTAAGGATAGACAACACACACACTCAGGACAGTGGGGTGTGTGTGCTCTCCTGTGGTGTGTTTGTTTGGTCTTAAATCACAGGAGCCCAGCAAACAAGCCTGGTGTCAGGTGGCTGTAGTTGTTTGTTGATCACCACTCGTAGTAGTGAGATTAAGAGCGAGCAAACACTTGAGGGCCTTTATTAAACAGAGTGACAGTGAAGACAGACAGGAAACAAGTAAGAGATTCCCTGCTCTCATATTTCTAGTAGCATATTTCCTAGCCTATCTCCAAATTTGGTGATTTTGAAATAAGAATCAAATATTCCTTCATGGGTTGAGACTATTTCTCAAGCAAAAGAGACAAGAAAAAAACAAACCACTGGATTAATCTGAAAAATGCATCACCACAAAGCCGAGAATGTCCCTGCTTTTCTTAGTCCATGATGATTTGGAGATTTGTGGTTTCAGGGACTAGTACAAAAGGAAACCAGATGATCACTGTATTATATTCTTTTAACTATGTCTGTCTAAAAGAATATAATACAGTGAACTCCAGCACAGAGGTGGAGAATGAATCCTGTTGGCGGGGTTCACAGAGTCACTTTTTCTTTCATATTTAATAGTTACAATGAGTACAACAGAAACATGAGGGCAGTGCAGTTGCACATTGATGCTGATGTCACTTAACAATCCACAGGGCACCACCGACACCTCTCAAAGGATGAAAATACGAGATCTTAAAGGTCTAAAGGCTTCATATGGACTGAACACATCACAACAACCCGCGAGAAAATACAGTTTGAGAATGTACTGTACTGTAAAGTAGCAATACATTAACTCATATAGTGACTTTAGCACTTGTGTATATGTATATGTATATGTATATGTATATGTTTCCATTTAATTTTATTTTCACCTTGTCACTACCATCACTAAATTAGAAGTGACATCGTTTTTTTTGACCAATGGTATATTGATGAAATGATCTCCACTTTGATTGCATTACCATAACAGTAATCCAACAATGTATTGAATATAGTTAATACTGACAGTGGTATGATGAGTATTACATGTGAGAGGCCTACTTGAGGTATGTCCTGGCTGCTAATACTTCTGTTCTTCTGCTTAAGTAAAACTTTGACTTTCTAATAGACTATTTTTATGTTGCCATTTCCTCAGGACTTTACATTCTTTCATGGTAAAATACACTTTCTCTGCTGTGAGAATCACAGGAGCCTGTGTCATTCCTCTGCTCATGCAGCCAGTGCACTTCCAGCAGTCACATCTGTGTGGATATAATATGCTTATTCTGCCGTATCCATTTCACAGTGACATCTGTCCAGCGGCGAAGAATTAAAGGCAAAAATCCAAATGCCTACACAACATTCTGCCAAGCATTGATTTACTGTTACTTGTGTAACATACGTGGACACACTGAGCGCCGCATATCATTTCAGTGAGATCACGGCTGCAACTGGAAACACGCTCTGTCAGTTGGTCATTATTTGAAAAATAAGCACAAGACACAGATGTTGATCTTCAACACGCACGCGTTTTCTTTCATACTTTCGATTCTTGCTGTGAGAAGTGACAGTATGTGAGTGTGTGTGTGTGATTGCAGTGCCTGTGTATCTACCTTTAGTGAGAGCACCTCCCTGTCTGTGGATCTCAGGGTCTGGAACAAACAGTAGTTCCTTCTTAATTGGGTGAGATCTGGGGCTTAAAGGGGGCCAAGAAGGGACCCGAACCCCTTTCTTTCTCCTCCAGAATCGCTTTGGCTACAGAGGTGCTTTTGATGTGTGCTTTGGCTCTGCGAGTCCTACTTTGGAATATGTTCTTGGGAGACCAATGGTTACTTGCCTCCAGGCAGAATCTCAATCCCTAGGATCCTGGCCCTCTTTGATGAAATACTTTCGGGAGCCGCTAACCCTACTGATGCCCATGTGCGCCCCCCTCCCTCCTCCTTTACCCTCTTGTTCTCTACCCCCCACCCCAACCACCACCTCACCACCCCAAACCTACCCACCCTCTGTTTCTCCCACCCCCACCCCCCTACCTCCACGTTCCACGGATTCTCTTTGAGAGATTCATAACAAGGACTTTATCTCTGTGTAGTCCAGGCCAGATGAGCACCGCCTGACAAACTGACAGGAGAATTAGTCGTGTCTTACAGAGCATCTTTGACTGTCTCCTCTCCCAGCCCGACTTCCTGTCGTCACAGACACAAGCATTTTCATTGCGCTGACACTGATTTATATCGCAGCTCACACTCTGTCATTGTGTATTTGTAGCCTTTCTGTATTTGTTATTGGACCTTATTTATTATGTCTGTGTTTCCATTCAAAATCATCAAGTATCAACTCTTGTGCTTTTATTGTGACATTTTACGGGCAGCGAGGGAAAACCATCTGTTTCTTATTTTTCATTGATGAACATTTGAGTCGACTCAAAACTGCGTCTCGTGCTGGAATATTTGGAATAGTTGTCCTCAGACTGACTTGAGCCGACTTGTTTAACTTTGACACCCAAAATCCATCTTCATATCCTGACACGAGTAAAACATTTGGGAGTTTATTGACGACAGAGACGCTGACAGTGGTGACAGAAGATCTAACCTCTGATTGATTAAGGAACTAATTAGTCAGTGTGGAGTGAACTGGCAGAATAAGCACCAGGGAAGTCATTATAAAACTTCCTCAAAAAAATAATAAAACGTCCAATCACAGCAGCTTTGTTGGATGTGTGTTACTCTCAGGGTGAATTCACTAACTACGCCTTGATGGACTTGACCTCTCGGCCACACACACACATTCAAATCCTGGTTAAACGATTAACCCATGATTTTCCTCTCCAAACTCCCACCTCTTCATTGATTGAAACAGCACCTTAAAGACCTCTCTTACCACATCATTTCCCTGTATATTGATTATGTATATTGATTATACCTAACCCTACAGGAGGGCTTTCCCCTGCTTTAACGCAGCATTAGATATCACTCTGAAGGCTGAGCCCAGGAGACTACCTCAGCCCTCATAAATCCACACTTTCCAATATGTGAGTCAAATGTAAATGTGTGTATGTGTGTGTGTGTGTGTGTGTGAGTTTTTTTTTTTTTTTTTTTTAAGGTGGATTACTGAGGAAGAGGCCTGAGTGACTTATCTGATTAAATTAGAGTCTCACTTGGTTATTTAAAGAATATGCATTCATAATTTCAAATTCAACAACATATATGGCTCTTACTATGATACTATCGGCCTAGTTCATCTATACAGTTGTCATGTGATTAAATATTTACAATGTAATCAAAATTTGGTTTGGTCAGATATCTAACTACATGTATGGTAAATAGTACTGGGATTTATGTACATTTAAACAGAACAACGTATTTCTTCACACTTCTGTGAGGAGTGAGTAGTAGCTCCATGTCATGTTGACACCTGACCTGTGCAAACAGTATGTCTTCAAAATAAAACAGTTATAGTCTATAAAAAGGTCCCAGATCAATTCAAACACCCACAACCAGGGAACATGGACAGAGAGGGAGCAAACAAACAGGACATGTACATCAGACTTCAACTTAACTGTGAGAAAACATGATTTATTTAAGGATTTCCTTATAAATCTGACAAACCTGGCTCCACCAGAGGCCTATGAAGAATCAACATAAGTTCTGATAAGAAAGAAAGAAAGAAAGACAGAAAGAAAGAAGGAAGAAAGAAGGAAGAGAAAGAAAGGGGGTACACAGGAATCAGAAAAAGGAGGGAGGCAGTGAGTAAAGGAGGGAGCAATCCGAAGGGAGGAGTCAAGCGAGGGAAGGAGCAGCTGGAGACCCACACTTCGCCCTCTCTCTTCTCCTGGAAAAAGCGCTCTAAATGTAATAACAACTCTCCATGCGCTTCTCTGACGCCTGTGCTCGTTCCACGCACATCTGCGGTCTGCTATCGGCAGATTTTATCGGCAGGCTGATGGTGTTGGTCCGGCGATGGTTGAACACAGCAAACTGTGAGAAGGAGGAGAAAGACAGGCAAGAGGAAAAAGTCTGGCAGCGCCGCTTTGGAGTTGGAGTTGCAGCGTAAGAAGAAGAAGAAGAAGAAGAAGAGGAGGAAAAAAAGTCCCAGGCAACTCCAGAGGCACATCTGCAACTTAGGAAGAGAAGAAGAAGAAGAAGTCGAAGGAAGACAAGTCGTTTCTTTTCTGAGAAGATTTTTACAAAGTGAAGAATTAGAGGGAAAACACCCAGAAAGAAGTAAGTGCTGTGGCGGTACAGAGTTTGCAGATTATTGCGCGTATTTGTGTCTGCTTGTAAAAAAAAAAAAAAAAAGTTTGGAAAGGCAGAGCAGCAGAGGTTTCACGTTTCACAACGATGGAGTTTCACACAAGTAAAGATGTAGACGTGAAGTGGATTAAGTGCAGAGGGAGATTTTTTTCTCCCTCTCAGTGTGTGTGTGAGTGTGTGTCTCTGTGTGTGAGAGAGAAACAGCAGCTTCTTTTTAAACAGCGATGAAAGCTTTCGAATGTCGGATCCTAAAAAACCAGCCGCAAACGCAGCACAGACTGTGGATCCACTTCGGCTCTGGGTGTGATTTTTACTCTGGGAAATGAGGGGAGGCTGTGAGGAGGTGGACGAGGAGCCGACAGACAGATGTGCAGTTTAAAACTTGTACCAAGTTTAGTGTAAACTGGAGAACTTGTTGTGTGTGTGTGTGTGTGTGTGTGTGCGCGCGTGCGCGTGCGCGTGTGTGTTTAAGATAAGGAAGAAAAAAACACGTGTTGGGATTTTTTGTGCTTTAACTTCTTGAACTTCTGTGGACGTGAAACTTTACTGGATCTTTGCCTAAAAAAACGCGCGTGGGGGGTGTGGAGGTGTGTGTGAGTGTGTGTGTGTGAGTGTGTGTGGGGGGGTATGGGGGAGACATGCATATTTATGTGTATGTATGACCATATTTCAGTGTCACTGGTTTTGTTATTGAAAGGAGCAAACTTATACTTAATGTTTGTACAATACAAATATACAAACAAGCCTGTGGCTTGGCTTGACCCTTGACCTTTAGCATGTAGCCATTATTGATAGCATCAACTCTCATTTTTACACGACTGCTGTTGTGATGTTTTCTAATATCAAAACTTTTAAATACAAATCTACTTTTATTTTATTTTTTTTTATATCAGCATGCACACATGTTTTAGTAAGTAACACATGCACTGCAAAAATACATTCGGAGTCAGTATTAAGCATGAAGTAAAAATGACACTGTGCCACTGAGGTGAAATAATTCTTTGTGTTTCCTGTTTCTGCAGACACTGAGTGTGACTCACTGTAAACCTGACCTGGGTTAGAGCAGATCAGTCATAATCCGTCTTGTTTACAGCGTGATTGGCAACTTTTTAATGATCTGGTCCACATTTAAAAAAGAAAGAAAAAATATTTTAGGTCACATCAGTAGATCATAGCGTGTTTAAAGGCATGTGCATGTGCTCAGAGAAATTTAAGCCCATTACAGTGGGGTCTGTAGCCCGGCAGGGGTCCATGTGGGGAGTTTTATGGGGCCCCGAGCAAAATGAGAAATGCAATAAATCCACTATAATTTAGTTTATTATAATGCACTGGGATTGAACTAATTTAAAAAGTAGATAAGAATGACTAATATAATCATAGGTCTGTGCCTTTCATAGCCAGTCATTCATTTAAAAACAAAATCCTCTGAAAAAACAAACTCTCACATGGTCTCGTGCAGAGTGGGGAGAAAAAAAAGAGGAAAAATCTCTCTAACTGGAGCCTGTGTGTTCGTTTTGGGGGTGCGGGACATGAAAACGTTGGAGAGCCCCCCGAGCCTCCACATGTGCAGATATTTGTTTGAAACTTTCCCTCCTGTCCTCGCCAGCTGTTCCACATTTTATCTGCTTGTCTGCTCTCGGGTTTCACACAGACGACGAGGGTCCGAGGTGCTCAGCCATGCGGTGCAGCTCAAATCCTCCCTTTTTTTTTTTTTTTTTTGACACTTGGCAAATTATTAACGGAGGTCTGGCCGCCTTGAAGACGGAGCAGTGGTTGAACACACCAAATAAGATGTTTAACAGCACAAGTTCACACAGATAAAAATCGCCTTCGAGCTCTTTTTATGAGGCACTTCCATCATTCATCTTGGCTGTGGATTTGGCAGTGAGCAGAGTTTTCTCAGGTCCTGGTTCCATTTGTCTATTGAAATAAAAAAAGAGACACTGTCACATAAATTATTTTTTCATATTTCCACAATTTTATTTATAATAACAAAATAATATTTCATAGGCCTCCCAAGTGGAAATGAATCTGTGTCCAAATATTGACATAGAAAAATTATATATGGATAAATCAGGCCTTGAACTTTATTATAATACAATGACAACATATTAGAAACAGAATTTTATCTGTCGACATGAAACAGAGGGCTGTGCATTTCCTCGTGTGTGTTTTGTGGCCTGTGACTTGTTCATAAAGCACTTAAAAAAAAATTACTGATCATTTAAAAATTCCTTACAATTTCCTCCATCAATATTATTGGAGGCCAAAATGATGCGAGCATTTTATTCTCAGTGTGCAGGTAGGATTTCATGGTGTGATATTTTCAACGAGTTGAGTGTGATCACATTCTCAGTGGCTGAGTAATCAGACAGTGACTTATATTTTTGTATCATTTAATATCCCACAGAACAATGTTACACATAATGAATGACTTTAATTTGTATGTTAACACAGCAGTGGAAATGTTCGGACATTTTATAAAATTGTTGTAAATCAACTTCATAGTGTAAAACATTTTACTTTCCAATTATGTATAGAATATTATATGCATGTACACTCAGTGTTGTTGTTGGCAGTGTTAAATTTTTCCTCAAGGTAATAGCCAAGGGTGACACTGACGTCAAACAGGTGCACCTTTACCAAGAGAGAAAGACTTGGCCTCATTATGATGCAGCAGCAGTGATGAATGCAGCAGTGTTTCAGATGCTAATCTGCAGGAATGAGATGCACAACTCTGTGCCATTCGCTTACTGTAGCCAGCACAGATGTATCATAGCCGCTCTCTGCTTCTGCAGCTCCATACGTGAGGGGAACAGGCGGATAACGTCCCCCTGTGCTGCAGCCAGCCCGTCAGATAGCACCAGCAGCAGCAGCAGCAGCAGCAGCAGCAGCGGCGGCGTGCTGCTTTATCTCAACTTTAAACACTCCTTTAAGTAAAATTATGCATAGCGACACAGGCCCAGGACACCTGTGACCTGGCAGAATAAGGGCCTGTCATGTTAATGCAGGGAGATGATATGCTATTAGCTTTTTGAGGTATGACCCTCTCCTCCTCTTTTTTTCTTTTAAAGGCCTTGCATTCACAGCTAAAGGCAGGTTGTGTCCTCAGGCCTTTTACACTCCGCAGGAAGAATACCTGTTATCAGGTTTGTATGGAAGAGGCCTTAATGAGCTGTGTTGTTGTGCTAATGCAGCGACCTGAAGCTCTCAAAGAGGTGGCACATGTTTTGTTGAAACCAGGCTAATGTGAAGGAAGCTGGTTTTCCCCAGGATAAGGAGTGTTGTGTATCTTCAGTGTTACTCTGCTTGTTTTACAGGTTGCTGTGGCTTGTGTGTTTTTCCCATTTTGGGCTTTTTCGTAAATCTGTTGTTGTTTCGTGTGAGGTTAATGCAGCTGTTACAAGGTGAAATGCTTATAGACACACAGTAGCCACTTGACCAGTGAGAGTTTGCAGCAATTCCCAGTGTAATATGATTAGCTGCTTCCTCCCTTGCATATAGCTGGTGTAGCTGAATAGAGGGTCTCTCACTTTGATGATGTGCTACTTTGATATGTTGACATCAAATGAAACAGACACAGTGGGGAAAGAAAGAGGACAAGTCAGACAGAGGTAGTGATTGAGGAGGGAAAAAAAAAGGCTGTGCATGAGAGCGGGTGGAAATGTGTGTGTGTGTGTGTGTGTGCTGTTGTGGTTTGCGAGGAGCGGAGGAGTGCAATGAAAAGTTGGGCTGAGATGGCAAACCTGAGGAGCGTCAAAACGTCTGGACGCATTTGCGTGCGAGCAGAGACAAGAAGGGGTCTTCGGGTGCGCTAGGGCTTCTCCTTGGCCTCCTAATCCCCAGGCCCAGCCATCCCTTCAGGGCATGCCTCAGATCTGGCTCTCTGGCTCTCCGGCAGACGACCCAGCTCCGCCAGCAGATTTAATATGCTATGTGTTCCTGCTCCCCCGGCTCCCCTCCACCTCAACCATCATTGTCCCAGAGCGGGACCCCCACTCCCCGCTTCAAGGAGCCTGCTAAAGGCACCTTTCAAGCCGGGTGATGTCTTTGGATAAGGCGTGCGATATGGGGAAGGGGTGGGGAGGGTGGCAGTGGTGGCGGGGGCAGGGGAGGGGGGGTGGAGGGGGGTGTGTGATGAAGAGGGTGCGAGACTCAAGATATCATACTGTAATTTTAGATATGTATATTACTCACATTCAGGAATCTTACACACTCAGGGCGTTTGCAAACAGCACGTTGACACAGCAGTCAACACTTCATCACACTCATGTACATCCTGCTGCACGACTCCCTCACACACACACAGACTGAGTGTGTGGAGTTTATATTGTGTCTCTTTTTCTTTCTCCTCCTTTTGTGGGAACAACTTTTTTTTATTATTATTTTTCTTGAAGAAATAAGAAATGTGAGGAGGAAAAAAGTGGGATCTCAAGTTGCCTTAGCAGGGGCTGAGAGAGGGCTGGTTTGTTTTCCATGGCTTTGGCCTGTTGGAAACTCCAACTGGACCTGACAATTAGTCTGGTCAAGTCCTCTCCCAGAGCGAGGCCCTGAAGACGGCAGTTAAAAAAGAAAAGAGAAAAAAAAAGAGAGAGAGAGGGAAAAAACCAGAGGAAAAACAGTTAAATACATTTTGAATCAAGTGATTTGAATTTACGATCGCTGAAGTCGTGCTTGACAGCTCAACATAAGCCCTGTTGTAGGTCACGGTAAATTTTATTACGCAGGTTTTCGAGTGCGAGAACGCAGAGTGTGCCAGCTTAAGCGGCTGCGTTTTCTTTTCTCACACACTTGAGGAGAAACAGGACAGGTCGCGCCTGCATGAGGGCGCCGCTCATCCCCTCCTCTGTTTGCTGAAGCCGCCGTAAAAACGTCTTTAAGTCTGTTGTGTGAAGTATCGCAACAAGAGGTGAAGTGCTTTTTTTTGGTTTGTGGGGCCCATTTGCTTGTAGAGCTGTGTGTGTGTGTGTAAAGTTGAGCGCCTAAAGACACAGTTTCCCGGGGGCTGGGGCTGTTATTGCAGATGTGGCATTGTGTCAGCTTTGATGGGAGCCGGTAGTGGCATCCGTGAGGGGGTCTGTGCTTTCTCGGCCGGGGTGGTGATTGGGGGACAGATGAACTGGCTGCTCGCTGTGAACAATGATCTGTCACTTACCCCTGCTTCTTGATGTGTGAAGCCATGAGTCAGGCTCTGTCTACTCCAAGACAACAGCACACACACACACACACACACACACTTTTTCCCCTACAAAATTAGAGAGCAAGAAGAAAAAAAAACCCAATATTGCTAACTGTGTATTTCTTCAAGCACGACTCCCGTGCTTCCATCAGTAATTAAGTTATGTATTGTCATGCAGTAACGCTCACAATGTGATCCCCATGTGTTTGCTATCCCATGCTGCTTGTAGTTGTCTTTCACTGGGAGTTATCCCCGAGTCTTGTTGCGTCCTGGAGTGGTGGTCAAGGACGGGGCCATTGTTTGAATGTCAAATGTAAATCCCAAGGTTAATACCTGAAAGGAGGACAGACCCTAACATTCTCCCCTCTCTCCAAACATGTTTAGATGAGTACCTCTTCCCCCACTCTGCTCCTTCATTTCCCTCGGCTGCGGACTTGGGGCAAGTTGGGGAAAGAAGGAGGGCGGGCTGGCATCCCTGTATAAACCCCTCTCAGTGTGTTCTTCTCAGCAATGAATGCTAACAGACCCCGGCTCTAATAATACCTCATCTTAAAAAAACAAAAGGGGAACTCTACTATCTGAGCAAATTGCTGCCCCAACCTGAAAGAGCCCTCCTTTGACAGCGCAGCATTTGAAGACTAATCGTTTTTTCTCATGCAAAGCACGCTGTTTTAAGAGCCTGGGCCACGGAAAGAGAGGGGGCTGTGTTTTAACAATACTCCACAGGGAGTGAGGAACAGGGTTTGGGGAGGGGAGGTCGGGTTGTTGAAGAGGAGAAGGGAGGAGGAGGGGGGGGGTTCCTCTCTCCTTTGCTCCTCAGACAAAGCCCAGTTCCTTTCAGGGTTGCATGGGGGGTAGGGTGCGTGGGGAAGAGGAGGGGAGCATCCCGGAGTTTGAGTTCCTTGAAAGAGAGGGACTCCAGCCGTTTTTAATGACAGTTTGTCATCAGGGCTCCTCCACCTTCCAGGGAAATGTAGGCCTGGCCTTGCAGTGACAGGACCTGGAGAGAAGTGGGCCTGAGAAAATTTATAGAGAAACAGAAATATTAACGTGTACATGGGGCCCTAAAACGGCTTTGGCTATTCCTGCCAGACTGCTGTTTTTATTAAGAGGGGTCGACATGCTTTGGAAATATATCTTATTCATGAAGAAAGCCAGGTTAGACTTCCCAAAGAATTCATTATATTCCCCCAGATGCGGCTTTGCGGGTTGCAGCCGTCCCTCGGAGGACGTGGAGCGTGGAGCGCGACATTGTAAAGCCTCCCTTAGTGGGCACAGAAGTGCGAAGGGTTCCATTTGTCAAAGGTGCCGGAGTCTTTTTCCCTCCTCAACACTTTCCCGGCTCAGCCTCAAACTCATTGTCTGAGCAAAGGCAGGACATTAGTCACCGCAACACCACAGGAGCCTGCAGGGCTAAGGACCAGCACTCTGGAGCCCAGGCTGGGACAGAAGGGAGGAGAGGGGTGGGGGGGAGAATGGAGGGAGGGTGGGTGGGTGGGACGGAGGGAGGGAGTGACGGAAAAGGTGAGAGCAGGGCAAGAAAGGAGGAGGAAACGTGAGGGTAGATGGAAAGTGAGGAGGAGAGAAGATGAGAGAGCCGAGTATGTGTGTGGGAGAGGGAGAAAGACCATGAGGGGGTTAGAGGGAGTGGAGTCTGTAGCTCTACCTCAGGGCTCAGTGTGTAAGCCCCTGTCTACCCCCCAAAGCTGCTTTCACAAAGAGATTTACAAGACAGGTCTCCGGTGTGCTTTGCTGCCCTGCATTATGAGTGAGAGAGTGTGTGATTGTGTAAATGTGTGTCTGTGTCTACTTGAAATGGACCTTTCTTTTTTTTTTTTTTTTTAAAGACCTGTTTTTTTTTTTTTTTTTTTTTTTGCATCATCTATGCAAGAATGATATTCACCCAAATTTACCAATCGAGGCAGGTCAGACTCACAACAGCCCCAGTGGAGCAGTGTGAATAACCTATTCCCCCTGGTGGCAGGGTGTGTGTGTATGTGTGTGTGTGTGTGTGTGTGTGTGTGCATTCATGTGTGAATGTATTTCACAGATTCACACATACAAGGGATCCTGTTAGCTTTTGGAATTATTTATAAAGCCTGGCTTTTGTGTGGCGCTCTAAGTCCCTGTCTCCTCCCATTACTGCCTATGACTCTACCTGGGCTTCCTTCAGCCCCCAAATGCTCCCTCAGCCACCCTCCCAGCACAAGGAACTGAGTTTGGTGTTACAGCTAAAGCCTTTACAGCTTCTAGTTTCCACAGAGAAACACTTTCTCGCTCTTTAAAATATATATCTGTGTGTGTGTGTGTGTGTGTGTGTGTGCTGGCTAAAGATATTGTCTTTTTTTGTTTTCTCATTCAGAAAGTCATGATACGTGCAGACAAACACAATCTACACACATCAGAGAGACACACAAAGTTATACAGACCCATCCCATATGGGCCTGATTACCCTGTAATCCAGGAAAGTTTTTTCCCCCCTTTCTTGCACGGACCGAGCGGGGGTGAAGGTTTTAGTGTGTTTGCGATGGTTTATGTTAATGTTGCTTTTATTGAAACAAGCTGGGATGTGATTATAGTCCTGCTCGGTACATATGAGCAGAGAACTGCTCTAGTTTCCCCCCGTCTCCCTCTGGCATGGAGATCAATGCAAACCAGCTAACACAGGGTAATAAGCCATTAGTACACACATTGTTGGAGAGATTTACATACATCGACCGGAGAACTGATAAACTAGGGTCCGTGTCCTAGAGGTAAGAATTATTGTGTGTGTGAGTGATTAGCTGAATGAACGCCAGGATAGAGACAGAGCGTGTGTGTGTGTGTGTGTGTGTGTGTGTGTGTGTGTGAACTATTGCCGGGTGATCTCCTCCCCGTGACTACCAGTCCTGTGTGATAGGTGCCAGATTGCGTAGCTGAGAGCCAGGTTGTCTCTGCTTGTCAGGAGAGCAGGGTGGAGGAGGGGAGATGTGAGGATGATTACAGTACACTGTTCCTCTGATCTGATTCATCACTAACTGTCTCTCCTGCAAAGGGTGAACTTATTATCCCCGTCTCTACTTCCACCGTGGAGCCAGCTGCTCTCCATGCTTCCCAATTAACCCCAGGCACCCGTCAAACGCTCCAATTAAGGCCTCCTCCTCCTCCTCCTCCTCCTCCTCCTCCTCTTCTTCTTCTTTGCGAATTTATTTGCCTGCGTTAGCCGGGCCCAGCTCTGGTCGGGATGCTCGAGCACGCAGAGAGGCGAGCGAGCGAGTGACTGAGCACTGTGTTTGTTTAGGACCTGTCTTAAGCAATGGCGTTACAGCTCCCTGATTTATTTGAGGCGGGGTTGCAAACAGCTGAAACGAGTAAATAGACCCAGATGTTTGGCTTCCTCACGATCAAGTCGGCAGGCCTGAGGGGGCTGCTTCTCTAATGACAGTCTTGTTCCTCGCTCTTTATGCCGGGATTTTCAGGGGGCCATTTTGTGACTGTGCGCTTTGGAGTTTACGGGATTTTCTTTTTTTTTTTTTCTTTTTTTTGGAGCATTCGGAAGTGCTGTGAGCTTTATGGCATCTCATTCCAGTGTTGTGTGGTGTGATATTGTCTTGGTATTTGAGTTGCGTGATTCTTTTTTTTGTTTTTGCATTGGAAGTGAAAAGAGTTTCTTCCCAACTCCGTCTTTCAAAATCCCAAATATTCAGCTGTGTGTTTTTGATGCACTGGTTTCTGATGAGCAACAGCCTGTGTGTGAGTGTGAGTGTGTATCTGTGTGTAGGAGTGTTGCTGTAGTAGGTGAGGTACAGGTTTGGCAGCACTGCCAAATCCTCTGAGACTGCTATGTGTGTGTATGAGTGTATATATAGGTGTGTGTGTGTGTGCTGAGCCTATGAGCCGGCGCAGAGGGATGGGGGGGCTCTGTAGCTGATATGAAAGTGAAGGGAGAGAGTTGTCTCCCGACGCTGCCGTTGGGAGAGCCGTCAGGGAACTAGAAGTCTCCGGGACTCCCTCTGAGCTTCAGCTGTCTTTGATCTCACACCTCCGCTGCAGCACACTCCACATTACTCTAAAGAAC
This sequence comes from Caranx ignobilis, assembly GCA_021432705.1. Lineage (NCBI taxonomy): Eukaryota > Metazoa > Chordata > Actinopteri > Carangiformes > Carangidae > Caranx > Caranx ignobilis. Next base: position 6,010,473 of record MU269986.1, read on the forward strand.
ACACTCTCACCTGAAACGCAGAGCCACAGGTCACACCGATGAGACTCCCAACTTGTAGAGGCCTCCGCGAGGGCCAGACGAGTTTAGGGATGCTTTCTTATGATTATTTGTAGTCTATAAAACAAGTGCAAAGCTCCTGTTAGGAGTGTTCCCAGATCTCAAGGTGATGTCTTCACATGTCCTGTTTGATGTCCAAAGCCCAAGGTTATTCACTTTCTAGGTATATAAAAGAGAAAAGCAGGATCTCTCTCACTCCTGAGGAGCTGGAGCTAGTTTGATAAATGACTGATCGATAAATCCAGTCTGCATTTCATCTCTTGATAATATCCACAAGTCTAATTTGAGCGAGCTGATGAAAATAGGCCTGTTTTGTCATTGGCTTCTTTCTGTGATTCATTGCTCTGTTGGTTGAAGAGCGGAGCCACCTCATTAAGTGCATGTACTTTCTGTGAATGTACTTTTTTGCTCCTGTCCATCACTGACAGGTTGAATTAAGGTTGGAGTGCTGATAGAGCGACCTTATTTCCAGGTATTTATTCTTTGCGGCAGCGTCCGATGGGGAAGATAAGGACGGACGCAAAAGATACAACATAGAGTCGTCCCGTTTCTGCGCCTGTGGAATGTGTGACCCGGTGTTACCCTCTTGGAAACGTTCCCATCCACACAGGAAGTCTAGCATTAAAGCAATGCCATTTCTTCATTTTCCCTTCCTCCCACCCACCCCCCCCCCACCACCACCCCTCCACCCCCATCTCTCTCTCTCCCTCTCTTTCCCTCTCCCTGCATTCCTTTGACTGACTGCGGCGCATTTCATGACAGCTTCATTCAGCATTCCTTTACATCCCGATTTATTTTGCCCACCCCTCTTATGTTTTTTTCAAGTCTCCCTCTGTTTAGGTCCGGCTTTATCACGCGAGAAGCCAAACACCAAGACAACTTCATCTCATCCAATTTTCACCCCTTTAATTCGGTTTAAATGGCATGGCCGCGAGGGCCAGGGCGGGAATTAATAAGAGCCAATAAAGCTTGCCACTGGGGCATCGAGGCCAGTCTTTAAGTAAACATTATGACTTCTTGAGGGGGGATTCAGGGGCAGCACTTGATGAATTGTGGCGGGGTTTGGGAAGGGCTAATTTCTCACTTAGCCGTCCTGATGGGGCTAGCTAATAGGCCTTGCTTTGCCTGGCTGATTGTCTGCTGGCTTTATTATTGTGCATTATCGCGCTGCCCCCTGGCTGTTGTTAGCGCTCAGCCCCGGAGACGCCAGGGCCCGTCATTAATCACATAGCAGCACTGACTCACTCTGCTCCAACACTTATCCCGATGATACGGAGGAATGAAGGGAAGGGAAAAGAGATAGAAAGGAGGAGGGGAGGGATGAGTGGAAGAAGAAGAAGTGAAAGGGAAACTGAGCTGAGGAGGAAGAGAAGGGAACTTCAAGTCAAAGTGGGCAGGACAGTTTTCACTGTGACTCCATAACCTGTAGCTGAGCAGCCTCTCAGCAGCAGCTCTGTTTCCTTCACATGTTCACCGCTCTTTGTTACACACTTCTGTCTGAGGCGCTGAGGATAAGAGGAGCACATTCTCCAGTCCCCTGGGCTGAGTGTGAAGACCTACTGTCGAAGCCATACCTGCTGCCACTACACTCACACAGGACCATCTATCTGCTTGATCCTTCCCTGAGTGCACGGGCGAGGAGGAGGAGGAGGAGGAGGAAGGCAGCAGTGAGAAAGAGAGAGATGTGTGTGTGAGAGGCTTTCATCAGTACAGGAATTTCTCTTCTTCCACTCATCTTCTCCCCGGGGTCCTCTCTCTTATTTATGTTCTGCACACAGTGATCGCACTTGCATACAGAGAGGTGTACGAGCACCTGGTGCATCTACTCCTGTGCACATCATCACACGGCGAAGCTCAGACGCTCTTAAACACAGTCGAATCAGCCCCTCTTTCCTCTCTCTCTCTCTCTCTGACTCCTACTCTCTGTGTGCTGCAGGTTACATAGGAGCCGCGCTCTCTCAAACAAACACAGCACGCCGCGTAACGTGCACTCGTGAGCCGCGGAAGGATGGCGTTGTCGCACCCTGGATGTGGATTCACGCGGAGCACCTTCTAAAGAACGCCTCCACAAACACAGGGTTGTTTTTACTATAGATGTGAGGCCCATTGTCAGGATACAGACCCTACTCTCCTGTGCCATGTGCAGGGGCCACTCAACTGGAAGATGTAGCTATAGAGTACGTCGCGGCTCAACCTCATGCAGAGTCTTCAGTAAAGTAGGGAAGAGTAATTGTAATCATGCAAAAACTTTTGCACATGGAAAAATGTTCTACTTCTCTTTCCCAGGATCCTCTGTGTATTTCTGCTGCATCTGTTCCTCCTTCCAAAGTGTCTGATCGAACAAAAGCTCCACCTTTTAGCATGGGAAGAAGACGAATTAACCAATACCGCATAACTGGGCCACCGCAGCAATAACACAGCCTGCACTATCCATTGTCTCGGTCTTTGCAGCCCCACTTGCCCTGACACAAGTGGCTCACAACAAACGCAAAGTCAAAATATATAAATAAACAATCTAATAAGCAGGGGGCGTTGGGGAGAAGCCGCAGAGATTTCCATTGTGGCGCCCGCTTTATTCGGCCCTTATCTACTGGGTAGCGAGCGCAAAAGAGGCATCGTGTAAGCGTTCCGATTACATCGTGTGGGTTTGTTACCCAGGAATGTAAGATGCACTCAGCTCATTCTGCTGTGCAATACACAGGGTCCCTCACCAGCCCTCCAAAGCATCTTAAGTGGAGAGGTCTGAGGGACCAAGACGCACGCGAGGATAATCTTATTAGCGCTGCTGAAAGCTACCGACAAGCTGTGTTTTTGCACTGTTTGTCCTTGACAAAAAAAGCAAAACAAACACTCCTCAGTTGCTCAGTTTCCATTTACAAAATTTGTGTGTGGTGGAGTCGTGATAGCGGCCCAGATTGCTTGGCGATGGAATAATATTTTGATGTTGTGCCTCCAAAGTCAAGATAAATTATAGAGTTATGTCACTTTGTAAAAATTTTAGGGAAGAAAAAGCACAAAATATACAAAACATTTTCCATGCAGTGAAATGTGAAGCCATAATTAACCTAAGTGAATGAAACTGTACAATCAAGCTCAGGTTTTGCAGTGTGACTGTACCGTACACACAAAAACAGTGGGACTCACACATCGGTTGGATAATATGAAAATGTAAATGACTAATAATCTGTATAGCTTAACCATGGCGCAGTACACAAAAGGGTGAGAAGGCCTCGTATTAAACCAGTTTGCATGTGCATATCTGGGATTTGATGTGTGTGTGTGTGTGTGTGGCGGGGTGTGACTAATTCCTGCTAAATGGCCCTTACTTGAGGGGCTGGTCCCCATCAGCTGTAGGCCAGACTTAGCCATCTGGGCACAATGTTAAGTTTCAGTGGTGAAAGGAAGCCACAGCCACCAACAACCCCCTCTTCCCCTTTTGTGCCTTCCAGGGCCAAGGGCGATCCATAAGTGCAGTGTTGAACACAGCATGGAAACCTAAGTATGTGGTTTCCTCAGAGAGCCATTAAGTTCGGGAACACCTCCTCAGTAGGGATTTTTGAACCAATGACAGGTCCTCGAACCACCACCAGCACGTCCACTGTCTCCTTAAGGGGCCTCATCCCCTCGTTGACCTTATCCAATGCAAACACATGCAGCCCGAGCCAGCGCGTTCTGTTTTATTGCTAGATTCAGCTAATCTGGCTGAAGGGCTCAGACTCCTCCTCCCTCATCGCCCCTCGGTGTTTTAGTTATTCCAGCTGTGCAGGAGCCCTTAATGTTGTTGGCATAGCTGCGAAATGTGCAAAAACACACATTGTACACACAGGAAAACATGTGCAGGCATGCAGGGGCACAGTGAGGTGCACACACGCATACATACATGAACGCACACTCCCACACACACACACACAGTCTCACGCTCCTCCCTTTCTCCATTCATTTTCTCCCCCTCTTATCCCACTTTTGCTCACAATCTCCCTCAATCGTCTCCATCTCCCATCTCTCCCCTCCCCTCTAACTCGCTGCGCCGCGGTGCGTTTGTGCAGCGTTGATAAGCCTAAGATAGCAGATCTCGGTGGTCGCTGATGTAATGATGATGAATGCTGCGGCATTGCCAGTCTCCCCCCTCAGGGGGCCCTCGACACTGAGCAGTCGCCCTAATGAAATGAACACAAATACAGTACCCCGTCTGTGAGGGGGGGTAACCAAATCTAAGAAGACACTTCAAGAGTTTATATAGAAATGTCCCCCAGTTTCTGAGTGTGTGTAAGTGAGAGTGTGTGCCATGCATTTGCAAATGTGTACCCTGTGACAGAAAGCCACCTTAAGCAGTTTCATTAAAGTAAGCCTGTAAAGACATCGCCTGAAAATATCAAAAGGCAGTGATTTTTGATACCGTTAGCAGTAGTTTAAGCTTGCATGAAGGAAAAAAAAAAAAAAAAGAACAGAATTTTTTTTCTATCAAAGGCAAAAGTTTATTTTAGTGTTACACTTTGATGTGTACAATTTGCAGATGACTTTCAACTCGGTGCCTTTGTCACCAAGGCGTATAATTTATGTTAAATTGATTTGCTTAATGTGCTTATAAAATAAGAATGTTTTTTTTTCTGAGGGAACAGTCTGAATTGTGGTATTTTAAACCTGTTTAATCGCCTCCCTTTCTGTGTGGAAGGATTACAGTCGAGCACAAATAAAGATACACCCTCTTTCTCTCTTCTCTAATTGGGTGTAGGACAGACATTTCATGGGAAAGACATTAATATGAAATTAACGTTTATTTTGGGTGACAGCGGCAACCGGTGCCGAGTAGTAATTCTGTGTTTTGTGCCAGGCCTGTGCGATGACACACCATGGATTCAGAAGTCCCCATGCAGATGTGCTGTGCTGTTAAAGGTGTAGAAAAAGTAATTCTGATCTAAACATCTTATTTCAAACACAGAAGAAAAACTTCAGAGAGTCTGCTCCACATCACGCTGTCGCCACGTCTTGACGTAAACTCACATGGAAGTGTCTTTTGTGTTTGTGAATTTGTGTGTTTTTGTCTGGTTTTTTGGAGAGCGGGGACAGAGGGGTGAAAATGAGCAACACGAAAGGTGAAAGCAAAAGGCAGGAACATCTGCAGGACTGGGTGTGGGCGTCCAGGTCAGAGGGATTATGGGTGAAAAGGTCCTGCTTTTAATTGCTGCTTTGGAACTGTGGCCTGCGTCGTGGAGCACAATAGGCCGGTCAGACACGCTTCAGCGGCTCGGACTTGTGAATATTTGCCCGACCAGTGGAATGCCCCGCTTTTCTCCTCAACTGCCCCACCCACCCCCACACCCTCAGCCCTGACCCCTTTCGTATTCACCGTGCAGGCACAGCTCTTTTTGCTGTGGTCTGACTCACCTGGGTGAGGGGGAGGTGGGGGGTGGCAACAAGAAGACACACGCATACATGTTTGCACACTAAACACACACAAAAGCCCGTGAGGAGCTGTTCACCAACTCTGCCCCCCCCGTGCTGTTTTTCCTCAAGCTCAGTCATTAGCATGATGTAATGACAGTTTCAAACAGGGGGGGGAAACTGAAAAGTTTTCTCTCATCGTTTCCCCTCCTTGAAATAAAAGCAAAAGAATGGCACCTGTGATCAGATATCAGCGGAGAAACTGACACATGTGCACACGCAGACTCCACATATGTGCCGCACAGATTCCAACAATTAACTTGCTTGTACTGCAAAAAAAAAAAAAAAAAAAAAAAAAGCCCCCTAGAAAATAAAAGCATCCCCTCCTATCAATGCATGCAACAGTGATTTGAGATGATATCTGTGCAAGTAGGACAGAAATGTCTTTGGTTGTGGATGACGGCTACACATGTATGCATGTGGGAGTGATTAGAGGACAAGCTCTTGTTTAATTCTGTTTTGATTGGTAGGGGAGTAATTGCATTGTGTTTTTTTTTCCCTTTTCTTTTTTTTTTTCTCTTTTTTGTAAGCCAGCAATTGCTTACAGATGTTGTTGTCGGGTCAGAATGGATGACAGACTCTGGTTTTTCAGGGGTTGGGAAAAAAAACAAACAAAGCGCACAGTGTTTGTCTGAAGTTTACCCCTCACCACTTCCCCCTCGCCTTCCCTCCTTGGGGAGTTGGTAAAAATTGCCCCCCCTCCCTCCCCCCCTCGCCTCCTACCCTCACCACCACCACCACCAACACCACCACCACCACCACCCCTCTCTTGCAGTTTTAGCAGCACGCCTCTGTTTGCGTTACAGCTTGACTTTACTGCTGGCCTTTGTATCCATGTGTGTTTATAGGGTGGAGGACAATTAAATAGTACAGGTAGGGAATTAGCTGGTCTTTATTGGAAAGAAAATGTTACGCCAGACTAAATATTTCCAGCAATCATGCATGAATTATGGAGTCCTAAGTAAAGGCTTTGTATTGGACCAAATGAAGCTGTCCTGTACTTTGTGGAAATGAGTGGTTGTGGTGTATCTCGATGTTGTCTCCATAATCAGAGACCTCCATGACCTAGATAGAGTCAAGTTTGTAGACGGCCTCTGAGGTGCTGAACCGAGCAGCATGTCTGCTAGACTGTTGGCTGAACCCCTTCTAAACCCACAGACAGTATTAACTTGAACCACCTTTATTCTTTGAAAGAAAAATTGCCCGGCACCATGATATTCCCAAAAGGGCCTTCAAACAACCCTTGTTTTTTCAGGACTGTGAATGTTTCTCTCTCTGTGGTATCCCCTTAAGGTTTCTCCTTTCTCTCTGGAAAGGCTGTTAGAGCAGGATTATCAGTGTATCCACAAGCTGCCTTTACTTCTATTCTGAGATATAAAACCTAGTCAGGATGTCCTGCCTTACTATGTTTATAGAGTTGTTAAGATTTTTTTTTTTTTTTACATTCGACAAGAAGTCAGAAGTTTAGTGTGACATAGTTGAAAATCAGGCGAAGTATACTCTGGTTTTGGATATGTAACCACGGTAAGTGGAGAAGGAGATCAGCCTCCCGACGTGCAGATCAGAGCCCAGCAGGTTTGAGTTAAAATAAATCAGGGTGAGCTGGTGGATTGACCCGTGGTCTGCTCTGGGCATCATGAAAAGGGAGGGATTGGATCTGAAGTTTTCCTCTCACAAGATTCCCAGTGTTGAAGTCTTTTACTGGAGGCAGTCTATTGATAAAATGTTTAATGTATGGCAGATCAAGCAAGAGGTAAAATAAACTTAATGCACAAATCACAGAGAGGATTTCTTTTGGTTTTACAAGTAGAGGCTAAAAAAAATTAACTGAGCTGTCACATTCGCCTGGAGATATCTTAACCAGCTTCTCCTTCTTCTTCACTAGTCATCCTGTCTCCATGAGGTGCTGAGGAATGAGCGATCGCCATGGAAAACCAGTCCCAGGCCAGTTCAGCAGCTGAGAAGAAGAAGCGAGTGGAGACCATCGTGGCGACCAAGGGCTCATCAGCGCGCAATGACATCAGTGAGAAGGCGGTGGCCTCCAGCACCACCTCAAACGGTATGGGTCAAATATAATGTTTGGTGTTTTGGAGCACACCCAGTCGGATGTCTGCTGATGTCATCAAACTGCCAACACCATTAAATTGTGGAGAAATTGAGCTTCAAAATGAATCAGAATTTATCCCCAACTTGTGGTTAGATGTCACGTAATCGCAAGTTCGATCCAGTTTTATTCCAAACGTTGCCACAAAGACCTGCAGCATCTCTTAGTCAAGCATTTCCTGATGTTTTCCAGACCTCCGAGAACTTTAGACGGAGGTGTGGCTACACTACACCCCCTATATCTCTTAACATATTTGAACATCTGGGCCTCTGATCTACTGGGGACCAGGGAATGTGTTTTCTTTTTGTACCCATGTTCTTATTGCTTTAAGATGAAACCGACCAGCTCCCAAAAACATGATTTCAAAGGCATAGACTTCACTCAGATCCTCGCTAATGTCTGTTTATGTTCCCCTATTCTCATGGTTCACAATGCTACGCTCGCTGGTAGCAAAACTTTGGCATGTTTACATAGCAATGTCTTCAACACATGCTATTAAAAGTGGTGTGGAGCTTACAGTTCATTAGGCCTGTCGTCATCCGGCCTTTCATTCTCAATTCAGACGCTGGAATGAGGAATATTAGATGGCAGTTTTTTCTTCTTCTTCTTTTCGACTGGAGGCCTCGGAGCATCGAGCTTAAGTCATAACAAAAAAGAGTTGAGATCACCACGGCCTAAGCTGCAGCTGTGCTCATTAGCAGTGAGAGGATTTGGAAGGTTTTTGGGTATGGAGGGTTGGGGGCTAGTAGCTGGAGCTGGAGCTGGAGCTGGAGCTGGTGGCTTGATAGAGAGTTTTCTGTCACCTCCCCCTTTCTCCCTCTCTCCCTCCCTCCTTGACTCTGCTGATGTCAAGTGCGATCACCCCAAGTGCGAGCAGCAGACAAACAATCCAGGAAAGGGTAAATAAGCTGCCGTGGCTCGGTCCCCATATGGGACTTATCACAGGAAGTGGGTAAGGTAATGCATCCTGAAGCATCTCGGGAACACTCTCACTCTTACTCAATCCCATATGGCCGGCACGGTTTTATTAATTGAAGGGGCAGCGAGAGAGGGAGAGAGAGAGAGAGAAAAAGTTTGTCATGGAAAAAGAATGGATGCAATTTGGTTTCATGATTGTGGATTTTTTTCTCAGTGGGTAATGTGCTGGTAATTAAAGCTCCGAACAGGACAAGGTTCGTCTTGAAAACCTTCGCTTACAATGACTCAGCCACGTCAGGGGATCTGCTCCAGCGTTAAGCACTCCCCCTAAAATACAGTAGTCTTACAATTCACTTGATGAGGGGAGGGATGATGCTTATCTGCGCAGAAAGGTCCCTTTTAGATCCCAATCTGGCTCTTGGAATCATAAGATAGCTTACACATTCTTTGTGTGGTTATAATTACAGCGCATTCCCCAAGTCGCCCCCAGAACTCATAACCTCTTATCAGGTGTAACCCTACACTCGCCTCAACTTTAACCCCCGTAGCCCTTGCCCCGCTGCCTCCATCCAAACAAAAGGTAATTGTGAGCAGCTGTGGAACCCCAGCGACTGGTTCCTCTTAGGAAGGCCCGGCGAAATATTTCCCCCCGTCAAGCAGTGGAGCAGCGGCCCCTGATCTCAGCGCAGCAGAAACCCTGTGGCGCGCCCGGCAACAGTGTGCTACGATAAGTTGTGAAAAGTGGGGAATGAGTATAGGAGGGGCGGGGGCGCAGCGGACATGGCGGATGTTTTAGTTTTGGTCTTTCCAGGCTTAACGTGAAGGCCGTCCTGATTAGCAAAAAACGATCTTCACGTCACGTGTGCTACGGGGGGGGGGGGATAAACGCCCTCCTCTGCCACCAATCTGTCATCCCCCTCTTCCCCTCGCTCTGTAAAGTTTTGTCCAAGTTGAGCAGGCTCAGAGTAATTATTGAGTCCTGGTAGAGCGTTCCCACATGGTTGGCTAAATGGTGGCTTCATCCTGTGTGCCATTCATCTCTGTGCCCCCTCCTCTCGCACTGACAGCTCAAAAGGGCCGACTGTGCCACAACAATGCTGTGATTGGTGCTTTTTAGGAGGGGTTCAGAGGGGGGTGCTCTCCCCTCCCACCCTCATCATTCGGCAGGCAGGTGGACCACAAAGTCCTCTGATTCTTTTGTTGCGTCCCGAGCTTTAAAAAAAAAAAAAAAAAAAAAAGATGTCCATGCTCCTTGGCTGGAGAAATCCTGTCGTCATGGGATAATTTGCGAATTAAAAAAAAAAAAAAAAAAAACAGGGCGGGGGCTGAGGGGTTGATTATATGAGAGAAAAGAAAGAGGAAAAGTTTCTGGCTGGCTGCACTTTTATGATATGGCTGCTGCTGATTTGAGGGACCAGAAAAGTGGAGGACACAGTTCGGAAAACTGTCAATTCTGCTTTAACATAACAGCAGCCAATGCAAAGCAGTTCATGAAGAGGGTGAGATGGGACCTTTTTAATGGTCTTGCTTAAAAGGGCAAGAGCAAGGGTCTCAGAGGCAAACAAGTTAAGCCTTAAAGGGCAACAAATGTTGGGCTCTCGTGTAGGTTACCAGAGAAATCCCAAAGCAAAGAGGGAGAGCGTGGCTAAAGTGTTTAAAGAAGAAAAAGAACACTTCACTGCCTTGGAAAAAAAAAAAAAATCCTCTGACGGGGAGAGAAGAAAGGATGATACAGAGCAGAGGGGTGAGATAGAGGAAGAGTGAGGGGCCACCTTCTTTTTAGGCAGCCATTTAAATGATCAACAGTAAATAGAGGGGAATGTCATCTGACAGAAATAAAGTTCCCGTTAACAGCGGGGATGGAAAGTAATTTACAGATACGCTGTCCCCGCCATCTTTGTGCCTCCCAGATAAGGTTTCATTTCAGAAACGGATAGGAGACATTTTCACTTACGGGCCCCCATTCTGGGACACCTGTGATAACAGCTTGTGGACCCCTAATTGAAAATGGGTTTCAAAATGGATTTTCACTTTTCTTCCTCCCTTCTCTCACCCCCACCCCCCCCCACCCCTTACTCACCTCCCTCCATACCCTCCCTTTCCCTCATGACTAACCCCCACCCGCTCACTCCCCCACCACCTCTCCGTCAACACCCAGCTCCATCCCTTGTTTCCTTGGCGTTCCCTTGTCGTCGGCAGAGGGAGGCAATATTGGTAAGACGGGGAGGGAGGGAGAGCTTGGGGGAAATGGAGCGTTGGGAGCGGATCATCCCTCAGCCCGTGTCACAGCTATGACAGCCGCGTGATCCGTCTTATTAATGAAATCATTGATCACTTGATGGGACTCATAATCAACTGCTTCTCCAGTGTGTCCTGCCCAGTCTCCTCCTCCTCCTCCCTCCTCATGTCGCCACCTCTGCTTCCACTTTTTTTCTTTTCTTTAATCAATATTTTACCCCCACCCCCCTCCCCAAAACAGAAAAGAACCACTCCTGATCATTTAAAAAAAGATTAATAAATATGTAAAATTATAGGCAATAAATGCTGACAGATGATTCGGCACCAGGAAGTCAAGACAGGCACTGAGAAATGATTCAAACCATCAGATCTGCTCATGTTCTCAAAGAAGCAGGCTGCTGGTGGTTATTTGAAGTTGTTTTGTGGACCACAACAGCTACAAGGTGATCTCTGTCATCTGTATTTGGGCTGTGTGTATTTCATGGGGACCAGAGGAGGAAGCGGGGGGCCCCCTCTGTGTTACCCCGCTCTGGGCTCTGCCTGTGGTGGCTAATGAGAGAGGACTGATGGAGGGATAAGGGACCTCATGGGAGCTCTGGCTGGCCCACGGGTCAAACAGCACAATGGAGGAGGCGTTATAGAGCCTGACACACAACCCCACACAGGAAAACTGGCTTTTAGTGTCAAAAGACCTCTGTACGCTCCATAAATAATACATACAAAACATAACTTATTCACTAAACAGAATTACTTTGAAGAAATTAATTAATATTGTATAATAAATCATGAGGTTTCAGAGGGCGTATAAAATATAAAAGCTACCTGTTAGATCAGGATTTGTTAAATCGCACTGAATCCGTGTGCACACACAGTGGATGTGTTTTGCTTTCACTGGTGAGCCATAGCCATTTCATGGACCTCTGCACTGAAGGCAATTTCCTGCAGCAGCAGGGGGACAGGCGTTTGGCAGAGCCACCTCACAGGGGCCTGAGGCGCAGGATTAGCTTAGCCTCGCTGCTAATCAGGGCGGAGGGGAACCTCAGCTGCTCAGCCCAGTCCAGCCCAGCCTGGCCTCTCTTCGTCTGGCACACTTCCGCCTGCTCAGATCTGCCTGCTGGAGCTCTTCTGCTCCTTCACTGCTGGAGGATGCGTATAAGCTGCCTCCTCTAGACTCCTGCAAACTGTGGAGATATGGCCCGAACACATCTGTAGCGGAACTGCATCTTTCTCCTGTTTTTCTTTTTGTTTGGTGCTCGTCCTACTTGTTGTAGCAACCTGGAATAAAACTCTGAAATTATCCCTTGAAGCAAGCTCCATGTTTATTATAACTCCGGCCTTATTTTTGAAGTTTAGTCCATTGTGTGTTTCCAGCTGTTATGGTAATATCATACTTATCGTAGCCGTTGCTCAAATCTAGGAACACATTGATTCAATGAAGTCAGTTAGGACAGGAAAACACGAGCAGCCAGATGATGGGATGGACTGTAAATAAGCAGTTTAGCCAGGTTATTGAAACCAGTTCATTTGAAGATACAAAACCCACAGTCAGTGGGAAACGGGAAATCAGTGGATACACAAGCACAGTTGGTTTAGTGAATCACATCTGAAGTTTGGCAACCTGTTTAAGTTTGGTAAAGACTTAATGTCTGTATTCCCTGCTTGGATTCCATTAATCTATGGTGTCACAATCAGGTCTCAGTGAATAAGTGAATACGTTTTAAACTGTTGCACTTTAATGATATACACTGATATAAAGTGCCGTCTCAATTCAACAGCTCGGACGGAGATTATTAAATCTAATAAGTTGTGATAGTTCATGCTGACTGTCACAAAGGCTCTTTAGAGGAACCTGAGGTCATTTTCACTGACATGCTGTGAGCCAGAAAGGCCTGGGGGTCAGAGGTCACCCGGGTCAGAGAAAAGTCTCTGAACCAATGACCGACTCACAAAGACAAGTCGGCCTGCCCTGTGTGAGAGGATCTGTGGGGTTACGTCGACCAGCACGGCCCAGCATTGCCGCGACCACGCCGGACCTCCTTCCTCGCAGAAAGGGAGGCGCAGGGGCGGCCCGAGGGCCCCATACTCATAAACCCATAAAGTGGAGAAACAGTAGTTGATTATTCTACCACTCTGTCCATTTGTCGGTAGGCATCAGTGGCCTCCCTCCTGCCAGGAGCAACAAAGCAGGAGTGTCCTGACCCTGCCAGGAGGATTTATTGTGGTGTGTTCTCGGCCGCGTCCTCTCTGTTTTGTTCGCTCACTTGCGCCTCCTCATCACGGTTGGGTTCTTGTTGAACGGGATGAAGTAGCAACTAGTGGCCTCGCCACCAGGGTTGGAGTTAATATGACAAAAAAATGACATGTGCATAGAGAAGGATAGGTGAACTGATCTGACACGTGAGGAAGTGCACAAGGATTTGTTGTATGATTGTTAAGGCATTTTTCACTTTTTTCATTTTATCTCATCTGACATAAGTACAATCACCTCAAAAATAACACATGTAGCTTGTGTGTTGAAATGGCAACAAAATGCACAAATAATGCATCAGTAGAAAATGACAAAGTGAATAAAAAACTTTTTGTAGAAGTTTCACCCATAAAAAAATCTCTCAAACGTAAACAATCAAAATTTTACATTGTAAATCCATAAATCTTTTAATTGAGTTAACCTGTAGTAAAAAACAAACAAACAGTGGCTTCCCAGCATGTATTAGTTGGTTAGTTTATACTGGTATTTAATTAGTCTGGCGAACCAAGATCACATGGTTGATGTCTAGTAAAGCAAAGCATCCAGTTACACCACGATGTGTCCGAGTTTCTGTTGTGAACTTTTTTCTTGTCTGGAAGCAGTCTCTCTGTTCCAGGCCACTTCCAGCTCTGTGCTCAGAGCTCACTGGATTAAATCAAGACATGCTTTCAGGTTTGAGAGAGCAAAAAGGCCCCATACCCCATAATCTCTCTCCCCTGACCTCCACACCTCCTGGGCCTTGACTCTCACCCTTCTCCCTGCTTCCCCCTCCCATCCTCCCCACCCTGCTCTCTCCCTCGCAGTGCGAAAGAGGAGCTAGGATCAAAGGCCATAAACCATGGCAGTGATTTCTGGTGATTGATTAGAAGCAGAGGTTGAGAAGCAGCAGCTCTCTCCCCTCCTCTCTTCCCACCCTCTGGTGCTGCGCACGCATTCTCCCAGGGCTCTCGTAAATAGCTCAGGCTTTAAGTGTGAAAAGAGTAGCCACGATTGGCAGACAGAGCCCAGAAACACATCCGTGCCGAAGCAGCTTGGCCAGTTTTTCTGCCTCTTCCTCCTGGATGGCAGGGGGGTGTCAGTTGATAAGAACCATTTGTTGTCTTGCTTGGATCTGGGGAGGGACAGTGTAATCCCCTCGCCCTGGTCTGTTCTCAGAGCTGGAGGAAAAGAGCAGAGAAGAGGAGGAGGAATTGATTTTCAGAGAGAGGGCATGCGGAGAATTGAACTCAGATGTGTAGCAGAGACAGGGTTTGAAAGAAACATTCTACTTGCGGGGAAACAAATGTCTGTAGCTTACAGCAGAGGGGCCGTCCAATTTGAACTTGAGCAAGTCCTTCTAATGTTAATCAATTGCATATCTGTCTTTCACCATTCTCTCCCCCACCTCCTCCTCCTCCTCTTGTCCTGAGCACAACTCAACCCAGAGGCCTCCTGACAAGCAAGTGCTCCTGTAAAGACATTTTAATAGAGCGTGGCCGTTCAGTGGCACTGAGATTAATGCTCCGACTGAATCTCCCACATGCTTTTACACGAAGACACAAATACACATGCACCTCTTCTCTCTCCTTGTCTTTCCTTCCTTGGCTGCTCTCACCTGGAGCTGTGAGTCTAATGATGTTCGGAGTGTGGGCCTCGCAGCGACAGCTCCAGTCCCGGGGAGATGTGTCTCATGTCAGACTTTGCGCCAGACAGACTCCAATAAGGAGAGGGTGGTGGTGGTGGTGGTGGTGGTGTTGTTGTTGTGGGGTGGGGTGGGTGGGTGTTCTTCACCACAGCTGGAGTGAAGCCAAAACTAAAAAGTGCAATTCTCTGAAGGTTTTGTTTTCCCTCTGTGGTATTTACAAAGTGATTGAGCGAATTTTTGAGTGTCATGAAGTATCTCATTACGCTCTTAAAAGCTTTTTATCCATCCACATGCTCTAAGATATGCACACACGCATTGCACACTGTAGATACTCAGTCATGCATGCATGCATGCAGACACATAATCTCTCATTTTCTCTCACTTTCCCTGACGACGGTACACACACACACACACACTCAGTGCAGCTGGACGATGGGGCAGTCATTATTAACTGTTTGGCGACCTCATGACTTCATCTACGGTGCTGTCAGCGGCCGACCACATTATGTCTCCGCTCGGCTCAATGGGCTCTTTGTTCTGGCTTGGCTCCGAAGCAGCTCAGCGTGGGGCTGCGTGAGTCCAACAGTCCCACTGCGGCTCTGGAGGGAGGGAGAAGGAAAGGATGGAGGGAGGTGGTGGATGGAGAGAGGGGAGCAAGCAAGTGAGTGAGTGAGTGAATGTGCGGGTAGGGGATGAGGGGAGATGCAGGGAGCTTGAGGAGATTTGGGAAAGTCACAGGAACTGGGAGAAGACCATGGAGAGTGAGGAATGGGAGCGGGAAACCAGAAGTGAGTTGCAGGAGATTAGCAGGGAGAGAGTGGGAATAAAGGATGGAGAGGGAGACGGGCACTCCGTGCTACAGGTGAATCCTAAATCAGCCCGGAGCAGAAAAGTCTTTTACTATGATAATTCAAACACTGCTCTGCCTCCGTCCCCACCGAATCATTCCAACGTGAACGCAAGTTTGTAAAGGCGAGATGTCAGCTGAGCTGCAGCTGCCATCCTCCTGTGGAATGTGGGATTAATGGCAAAGTAATGCAGAGATTAGAGAAGGAGGCAAAGAGCGGAGGCGGGAGAGGAGGATTCATCCACTGGCGGGAGTGACAGGAGAGGTCATACATGAGGGGAGCTCATTACTGAGAGCGGACAGCAGCGGGAGGGGAGAGCATCAGAAGGAGTATGAGAGGATGTAAGGACAGAGAGTGTTGAAGCAGGAAGATATGATGAGGAAAACTGAGAGGTGAAAAGATCAAGGGAGGAAAATGTAGAAGGCTCCTTTATACATGGCCAGATAGAGGAACCTGTCCCATGTACGGAACATTAAAGGAGCAACTTTCACTTTTGTGTATTTTTATAAATGGTGTCTGCACTCAGATCAGACTCACACCACTTACACTCTGCTCGCCTTACATTTCTTCCCTCTTGTAGATTTGCATTAAAAGCTAAAAGCTATTCCTAATGTTGCTCAACACAGAGACGTAAGGTTCTCTTGGGCAAATGGTCATCTGATTATAAATATTAAAACATAGCTGCTGATGCTACAGTACCAAAGCTGTCCTCTGGAAATAACAGAAAATGCACAGTGAGAGAACTGTATTGTGTTTTTCGCTCAATGCAATGAGAAATAATCATCAAAATTATGTTGATAATGACCATATTACAAAAAAAAAAACCAGAAATATACTTTTTTCAACCAAAATGTCCAAAATTACTGTTGAACATCCTCTGTTAATCTTGTTTATTCTCATGTTTAGGGGCATACAGACCTAGGGTGAATGTGAGGAAAACCTCATGGTCTGTTTTAATACAGAAAAATACACAATGACTTCAGACGCAATGTGTTTCATTAGGCTACTTAGATTTAACCGAAAACCTCATGCAACTTTGGAAACAAACTCTGGCCTCTGTGCTGACAATACTCTGGTGTGTATGTGGCTCCACTGCAAACAACCTCACAAGCTCACATTCACACCTGTGTGCAATTTAGAGTCGCCAATTAACCTAATGTGCAACCCAGAACCTTCTTGCTGTGAGGCGACAGTGCTAACCACTGAACCACCGTGCCACCCTCATTCAATCATTAATTCATGAAAAGAAAAAAAGATCTGGGAGACACAGTTGACCCTTGAGTCGATCTGTTGTTGAAATAAGCAGCTTTAAACTTTAAAATCTGACCTGTTGAATGTCTTAACATGTTTCTAAATCCCTAACAGTTCCAGCATGGACGTCCTCCCTTTATCACACTGCGGTGTACATGTGCATGAAGGGACTGCATTTCTTTGCATTACTGAGGTCTTTATCAGATCACATAGAAAGTCTGGTGCCTTTCTCTACCCTACTCACCTCCAACCTCCAGCCCCTCCCCAGCAGACAGTGGTTAAATCTGTTTGGCCAACATGGCAGATCCTCTAATCTGCAGAGCTTTCCCTGCCGGCTGCAGACACTGTAATGAAGGGGTCCAGGTCTCACCTGTATTTTAACGCAGGGGGAGAGGGGTGAATTACACCCTGTTTTTTGTTTTTTTTTCACGTTAAAAGCTGGTGAGGGTCAGGTCTGAGATTTTGCACCAACTGTCAACAGTAATGATGATAGGATGTTGGAAGGCAAATGATGATTGATAGGTTATAAAGGATTCTTTGTGAGGTGAACGGGGACCTTTTAGATTTTGATGGATAGAAAAAATGTGGAAAATGAACTAATGTTATTCTAAATAATTAATGTGTCAAGCTGTAAAGGCGAAAAAGCTGATTCAATTAGATTTTTCTTTAACAACAGGTGACTTAATGCTTGTGCTGAACGCCCCCCTCATAGTGGGAGCAGAGCGAAGGAGTCAGTTGAGTTGTGTTATTTTTATGGTGTTTGGCTTGTAGTTTGGAATTCCAATTGTCATGCTCTCTGGTAAAAAGGCCTTATGTCCAAATGTGACGGGTTAGAAACTGTAAGCATTACCAGCTGCAGCATCAAAGGCCCAGGCATGCTGTTCATTTAACCCAGATCCGTCACACTTATGTGCAGCCCCTGATTCAACCTGTAATGTAGACATTCAGCAGAGGGCATTACACTGAGACTAATGTAGAGTTATGGATGCAAATGAACTCTTAGCACCGCTCTACCTGTGATATGTCAAAGGTTAGGGGTTATATTTGAATATATTTGGAAGATGATGTGATGCTGGACATTAATATGGATTTGCCATGATGAATAACATCATAACATTACCAGCAATTGTAGCCTACGTCAGAGAGCAGATGTCTCTCCTCCGTCCATGTTACACTTTACAAATGTGACCTTTACGAATGACCTGAACATGTTCTGTCCTGGATGCACATGATTCCCAGACTAAAAAGTTTTCCAAATTTGCCCACTTCTTGAAAGAGTACCCACTTGTTTACTGAGCTGAAATAGCAGGTGTGAGGACAGATCAGGAGCAACAGAGCAGCCAGTGAATTAGACGGACAGATTCGAACATCCACAGGCCTAATCACCACAGAATAGAGAGAGAGAGGGAGGGAGACAGAGGGAGAGTCCACTCTGGACTTAGACGTTCACCAGTCATTGATAAAGTGCTTAGCAGCAGGAAAATTAATGAATCCGGCCTGACTGGGAGGGGGTGGTGGTGAGAGGGTTAGGGTTGAAGGGGAGGGAGAGGAAGAAGAAGGGGAGGAGGAGGAAAAGGGCTGTTGGGGGTGTGCAGGGTGGGGTGGGTTGGGGGTAATCCTGTTCCAGCTAAATGGCTGATCCCTCTCATTCCTTAGATATCAAATGTCAAAAGTTAAATTAGCCTGCTAGCCTCAGATAGGAGTTAACATGCTTTTAAACGGGGCAGGGAGGGGGTGTGGGTGTGTGTGGGGGGGTGGTGTCGGCGATTCCTGCCCCCTCTGGGATGGCGGGCAGGTGCCTTTGAAGTGTCTAATTATCCAGCTCCTAGTAAGTGCTGGCTAACTATCTTAATAGGGGGCTCTGTGCCCTAATGCAGTGTACACTCATGTACTCAAACACATGTACCATGATGTGTGAATGTGCATTTTCACACCAAACAAAAGCACAAAAACACTGTGTTGTGTTTACACAAGAGTACTCAGGACCGAAAATGCTACATGGACGTTAAAAAGTTAAGATAACATTCATTTCTATAAGGTGGGAAACATCCACAGTGGCAGTTTGGATCACATGTGATGTGCTTGAAATTACTTGTATTATTTTTTCTATTTTATCCTCAAACTCTTGGCTCCATGTTTCTTTGCTTTGGCTGGGTATCCACTTCTCTTGGCGAGCTGCTCCTAATCTGAGTGCCACAGACTTGGTCCGGATCACTCTGGTGTCAGAAGTGGGATTCCAATGCTGAGGCCCAGTGGAAAGCTGGCCCACTCTGGTCTGGTGGGCAACGTGCCCAGATTCACCCAAAAAGACCCACTATCCCAAATGGACGTAATTCTGCCCTAGTCTGCCCTAGCACACAATCACTTTATATTGTTACAGAGGACAGTATAAATAACTAACAGGTTGCAGCTGATCATAGTTGGCTTGTGACTGTCTGAAGCAACGCTAACACAGTCTGTAAGCCAATCAGAGCACTAATGGCTGGAGCTTGAGGCCTTGATCAAATGTATCTTTGATTCCTGAAAGAATGCAGGCCAAGGTGCCCTTTGAATGAAAAATCTTAAAGGCCATAACTATCCATGGTCAAAAACGCATCAGTGTGCATTTTAGAGTCAAGGCTTTCAGCTCTTACTGCAATGCTCATTGCTCCCTCACAATGTGGCCCTGATGAAATGGTAGTGGGGTTTCGGGCTGCTCTATGGTGGGCCTGTGCCCCTAATGGGTGAATAAGGGGTAGCTATAGGGCAGGCGGAGGCTTGGCACGACACAACCCCGCTGTGAGGCTGATTTGAGGTGAGCGCAGGGAAAGAAGGACGGAGCCACGCAGGCTTTGATTTGCCCCTCCCCAGCCCCGGGGCCTGGAGGCTGGAGCTGCAAGATGCTGAGCTCTGGGTGCGTCCCAGCAGACCCCCGGCGGCGGAGAGAACAGGCTGGGACTGCAGGGCCCGCAGAGCTGGGGGTTGGGGCCCGGGCTGCCGAGAGCCAAATTGAGATGTGGGAGTCGTTGAATTTGCCTAGATGAATATTGAAGAGGGCATTTGGAGGTTCTGTGTGGGAAATCAGCAGCTGACAATAGACTGCTAACCAGGAGAGGGAACATCCTGACCTGCCCGTGCCTCTCACTGCAATTCGTCCAAACATCAGTCACCCCGCTTATGGTTAAATAATGTACCACCATGGATTCAGTCTGCAGAGACTGAATCAAACAGGAGCGCAAAATAAGAGGGAGTGAACTCCGGAGCACTGACAGATATTTTGACTGGGGATTGCTAAGTATCCTGCCCACACGTATCAGGGTAATGACCTGATTCTGCCTTCTGACATTTAGAAGACTTGTTTGTCAAGGAGTTTCTCGAATGTCACCCTTTTTAGGCAGATACAGGAAGCTCCATTAGGACTCGGTAACCTTCACATAATGCCGAACTGAACTCTGTTGTGAGGAAGGCATCAAGCTCCTTGGGGCACGCCAAGAAGTTGATCAGAAAAATACCTCACACAATTGCGGTAATCCCCTGCGCTCTTGTTGTGTTGGGCTTGGTGGAGTTTGAGCGGCCTCTCTCTCCCTTGTCTTTCAGTCTGCACTAATCGTGAATGATTCCCTCTGTCTATAGCGCCAATGCCAGGGCCGGTGAATCAGGTACATAAGCCTAAGCCGCTTGGAGAGGTGCTCTTATTAAACTCTAGCCAGCTGCTGGAATTTTTCTTCCCCCTCTCATTGTTAATTGGGGAGTCTTGAGTCTTTCCCGGGAGTTGATTTGCAAGAGAAAGAAAAAAAGGAGCAAGAGATTATTGCACAGGAGGAGAGGAGCTTTGAAGAAGTGTTTTGTGATTTCACTGTATATCCTCTACTCCTCTCCTCCTCGTTCGCTCTCCGTGTGCTTCCCCAGCCAAAATCTGTTTGTGCCACTGACAACGGTGCTTTGAGAAGTTCGAAGGTGGAACACAGCACATGTCTGGCTTTTGGCTCAGAGGTACAACAACACCTCCTCTGATGTTTAGGCTTTTAGGAAAGGCGGTAACAGGGAGGGGGCGGATGGGGAGAAGAGTTGCAATGTGCAATGGCCCTTTGTGCACCCGTGAAACATGCATGTCCCAGCTTTAGATACCCGTTGTCTGAATGAGTCCAGGCTGGAGGGCAAATCAGATGCTTGACAGTCAAGGACAGATTGGCATGTGGAGCAACAGAAACCCTTGTTCTTAACCTCTGCCTCTAGAAAATACCTTTAAAAACAACAAGCCAAGGGTTTTGTCTCACTTTTTGTCTCTTTGAATTGGCCGTGCACCCTTAACTGCAGCCCCCCCCCCTTGTCCCAGAGCCAAACTCTTAAGAGGAACTGGCCTCGCTCCATATCTCATTATCTCTTTTAAAATTGTGTTTTGTCATTGCATCCACTCTCTCTTTTTATACCGCCATATTAAAGGCCATGCATAGGGTTTTCTCTGAAGGTATTCGAACCAGAGTTTTACAATGGAGACCCCAGACAAGGGGAAAAAAGGGAGAAACCTGGGCTTTAGGATTTAATGAGTGGCTTGCTGGGGGTGAAAGACCGATAGAAAGCAAGTGAGGGAGAGCAAGCTAGAGTGAATTTGTAGAGGGTTAGAGAGAGAGAGGGGGGAGAAAGAGTAGTAAGGGAGGAAGAATGCAGGAATGGAGCACCAGGTACCATTATAGTGAAAGAGAAAGCTCCTGAAATACTAGAGCTGGGGCGTGTGCTCTGATCAGGACGGCAGTGAGCACAATTACCTTCTTTTCAAATCCTTCAGTGACACTGCAGGAGGAAGGAGGACTTTGAAACTTGAAAGGCAGGAGCTCGCTTTCAACCTCAAACGCGAGCAGGAAAGGGCTCTGAAATTTGTTCAGTGCTCCCCATCCACCATTAGCTTGTTTCTTCCTCTCGCCTCCAGGCATTTAAGCGCTTTTTGAAAAGATGTTAAGAAATTCAATCACCATAGAGAGAGAGCAGGATGGTTCTTTTTTCTGTTTTTTTTGAGAGGCATGCTTTCCTCTGGTCCACAGAGGACCGGCCTGCTGCTTTTGTGTTGGGCTGAATAGACCTGCAAACTGGTAGAGGACTGGATGTGGCAACCATGGGAAAAGAGGAAATAAAAGAGGAATGAAAAATGAGGGAGGGAAAAAGGGAAAGGGTCTGTTGGGCGAATGGTCAGAGTTAGAGAAGTGTTGCAGGGTTGAACTTTTCAAAGTTGCATGTGTTTACCTGTGTCTGCTCTGTCTTCATTAGGCAGTTCTTTGACAGATACTTGACATGTTAGAAGGATACAAAAACCTTCCACCACTGGTAGAAGCAGCACAGAAGAAGAAACCTTACCCAAGACCTCTGCTGCTCCTCCGCCTGTCCGAGGAGTCAATTGATCCTCGTGCTGCTGAGTGTTTGTTTAACCATTTAAAGAGCTATGAACTGAAGTAATGAAGCCCCTAAAGGTGGTATATGGTAGAATGATGAACCCCCTCCCTGTGGGCTTGCCATGGTGACCGGAGGGGGATGGTGGGACTGTGACACCGCTGTGATTGAACTGTTAGTCGCTTGACCTCCCTTGGTGGGGAGAGACGGATCTGAATAGCAGTAGGGGCGCTGGAGAAGGAGAAAAAGGAGAGGAAGAACAGGAAAGATTGGGGAGAAAGTGAAGAAGACAAAATAAAACAGTGAAATATAAGTAATTCATAGTATACTTGAGAACATGAGAAGCTGAATCTCTTTAGTAGTTTTTCCCAAGTTTGGCAGAAGATGTTTTAAGCCTGTTTTAGTGCTCATTGGCCTCCTAACTGCTACACCATCTAAAGCCCTAGTGATGAGTTATTTCTAAAACATCAAATATCAGTATGAAAGTACGAAGAAGAACTCATAAATATGTAGACACTTTTTACTTTCCCAAATGTAATGCTAGATTTTCCGAATGTGAGAGAGCCGAGAGTACACAGTGGAAGCCTGCGCTACACACAAGCTACATGCTCTGCCCTTAGCAGTGCTTGCTCCCAGCATAGTTTACAGTCCCGACTTCTTTCAATCCATGTCAAGAGATGAACCCAATTCCAAAATCCCTTTATGTTAATATTGCGCTTTGCAAGCGCAGACCTATTAATCCAGCTTTAACCGTATAAGTGCCATTATTCCCTTAATAAGATCACTGGCTGTGCAGTATAGGATTAAATACTTATATCATAACTGACACTGTCATTTCCTGCGGATGAGAGCGGCTTGCGTCTTCTGGCTGTCAGTTCCGCGTTAAGAATCCTTGAATCTGCTGCCAGTACTGCACCGAGGCACGGCTGGCCCCGAATGCAGGTAATGGATGTGGGAGAGTGAGGGGAATAAAAGCGGGACCCGTGGGTTGCTCCTCCTGCTCTCTCTTCGCCTCTCTCAATCTCATTCTCTCCTTCTGTTTCTCTCTCTTAACCTCCCCCTTTCTGATCGCTTCTCTTCTTCTGTGAAGTGCTGCAGCATTATGCCGGCCCTCTTTGCTGCTCAAGGTGGTGCTCTTTAATCTGGCCCTCTCCTCTGTTCTTAATTGGCAGTTGGATGCTGTTGGGCTGCAAATGCATAGTGGGGAAGCCCTGTACTGCTAGGCTGCTAATGTGACAGTACCTCTGGCACCAGTACAGTGGCATTACACCAAGTTCTCAGAGAGTGACGTTAATGCACGCAAGAGCAATGACGGCCAACGCCCTCAGTGGTGACATCATTAATGCGTCTAAAATCAAGTTTCATTCACTGATGTAAAACTAGATCATCCAGAATATTAGAGAGGGCAAACATGCACACAAAAGAAATATGTATTTCTGCTTTACAGAATATTCTATACAATAGGTGTGTCCCAATTTAGGATCCTTTATAGAATGAATGGGAATAAGACAGTCTGGCCTACAAAGGGTTTTTACTTTGTGCCACCAACGTCTACCCTTATTTTGCCACTTCTGTCACCAGGAAACTTATATATTAAAATGTAGCATAAACTTCTTTGCCTTTGAAATGGAACAGGATCTAAAGGCTGTGGCCCATGAATTGGGACAGAGCTAAAGTTTGATGGTAGAAATCTATTTCCAGTTTTCTGTCTCCACCCCTGAACAGAAGACTGAACACAACATAACGCAGTCAACATAAATCTCAGTCAGGTTGTTCAGGCTTAAATGAACAAGACCTAACTGCAGATTAATTTAAGTATTTGCTTAAAATTGAAGATTCTCAAATCCGTTTTGGTGAAATATGAAATGAAAATAAAATCCTAGAAATGTCATTCAAAGTTTCAAATTTAGTCTGTGTAGCATCGTACTACAGAAAAGACTAATTCCGGGTCAGAAGGCCAACTGACCTTTATTCATGTCAGTGCAGAGGTTGGGGCAAAGGTCAGGGGTCATGTCATTCTGCCGGAGCTCGGCCCTTGAACTCAACTCCACATTTATCCCCTTTGCCCAGCATGCCAGGAAGCTTTCTCCAGAGACCCCACTCCTCCTAATTTTGCCCTCAGACAGAAAGAGAAAGATTTAGTTTGAGAACAGAGAGTGAAGGAGGGGTGGGGCTGATACAACCCATGACGCAGGTTAATGGGCAGTTTGGAATGCAGGCAGAAAGCCTGTGTTGCCTCCTCCATGAGAATCCGTTTCTTTATAAAAGAGCTGAATTTAAGAACAGACTTTGGGGAAATGCGGTGCCCTCAACTGTGCGAAATGAAGAGATTGTGTTTTTTTTTCTTTTCGCTCATACACCATCTGCCTCTGAACTCCCACATTTGGCGCCATGGAAGGAAAACACTGGCAGATTTACGCCGATGATGCACAGCAGGTTTCAGGTGTACAAAGCTGATCCTCTGCTCCTCCCTTCACCCACCCCCCCTACATGAACAGACTGCCTATCCATGTATATGGGTGTTCACAACGTGTGTGCTCAGCTGTGTGTGTGTGAATGTGTACGGAAAAGAAGATTCTCACACTTGCTCTGAACTTTTATTCCAATATCTGTGCAGGTTTAACCTCCTGTCTTTCTGTCTGTCTGCACTAACAGAGGACGAGAGTTCAGGGACACCTTACCACCGCGAAAGACGCAATGCTATCAGCTCCCAGGCTCCGACACCCGGCGGCCCCGACAGGAATGTGAGCGAGGAACCCTCCACCTCCACGGAGGAACGGCCCTCGCTGCTCAAGAAGGAGCTGCACGGTTCCCTACCGCACCTGTCCGACCACGCCCTGCCGTACCGAGGCACTCTGTTCGCCATGGACCCCCGCAACGGCTACCTAGACTCACACTATCGTAAGTCCACTAACTGGAGCACGATTGGTGATACTTATTTGTAGACTTCCTTTTTAAGTTAAGAGACTCCACGGCTCAAGGACATGATTGTAGCACCCCCAAAACACTGAGGCCAAGTTTGTCTCTGTACTGTAGGTGAGAGGCAGGACTACCAGATGCTTGATGAAGTCTGACAGATTAGCCTCTCCCGCACTCTTGCCTCTACACACACACACACACACACACACATCTGTGAACACATGCACGCACACTTGTCTTGTTTTGTGCCTGGGAAGTTAGTATGGGGAACGGCCAGCGTAGCTTCTTAATTCCCTCATTAGGGGCCTGTCTGAGCACAGTACTCCGCTTTCTCTCATCAACACACACTTCAAAGCCCCAAAGCAGCGCCGAGTCAAACCTCCCCACTCCCCACTCTCCCTCTGCCTCTCTCTCTCTCTCTCTCTCTCTCTGTGGGACTCCGAGACTGTGTGAGAGAAAGCCAAAGAGAGAGAGAGAGAGACTAATGGAGATGAAGCTTTAGAGTTTGAGGTGAAGGGAGAGCTGTGGCTTGAGTGAGATACTGATCATTTGAAAAAAAAAAAGGTGAGATAGACAGTAGTGGATGAAAGTGAAGTGTATGTGGAAAAAGGGAACAGGAGATAGATGATTGGGGAGTAAGAGGCTGATTAGGAGGTTAATTCAGCGGCCGCTGTAGCCTGGTCTTAGCCTGGATTTGATGTGATGGCTTGTTTAGTTTGGTTAAATTGGCTTTGAATTGGGGGAGACAGAGTGGGACTGAGTGATTTTAATCCAGAGGCAGTAATGAAAAGTCCAGCAGACCCCGACCATATACTGTAACTCTATTTATTCAGCCACTTCATTAGCTGCTGCTCCCGTGTGCTTGGGTGCCTGGGAGTCACCAAGGTGCCTCTTTAAGGGAAAGGTTACTTAAAACCAGGCAGCGGTGCTGTGGACAGGGCCCTCGAGGGCAGAACATTACTGCCCATTACATCCTGACCTAACTCAGCAACACTGCCACTTCTCATTTTATGTGTGTGTGTGTGTGGGTATGTGTGAAGGAGCTCCGGTGGTTCCAGACCACTGAAGCCTTTTGGGGGCGTTAGGAGCGGGTGGGGGGCAGGAGTCGGCGGGGATGGTGGGGGTGGGGGTCAGTGAGAGGCTTGGGGGTCATGTGGAAAAGTCACGGTCTGAAACGGGAGAGTTCAAAAGCAGCAGGAGAAGTCAAAAGGGCTGTGGAGCTTTAAGAGGCTTTCTTTGTGCATTGGGGACTCAAGAGGCTGGAAGGCTGCAATCATATAAAGCAGAGGAGAGGAGAGCACCGTGATGTTTGCTGGGAGGCTGTAGGCATGATGCACAGAGATATTCTCACTCTCAGTTACTTCTTCTACACCTTTATATAATAGTCTTGGAGGCAGCACTGAAACTGTGAGCAGACAACTGACTGTCTTTCATTTTGATTGATTAATTAGGTGGAAAAATGTGGTCAGACAATTACTGTCTGATGCAGAGATGTGTCAGTTGATAAGTAACAAATACACAAACCAGTGCTATTAAAGGAAATCATCAAAAATAAGAACATTTCTTGACTTACAAAACACAAAGTCTGATTGTGAACAGCTCCGAGTGTTTCTCATTGATTTTCCTCTGTCAATTCTCTGATCCGGAATCTGCTCGGAAGACTTGTGATCTGAGATGAGAGCAGCGCTCTGTAAAACACCTCCTCCCTGGCCCCAGGTGTTGAGGACATGGGGAGTCCCTAAAGGCGGCGGTCCCATTCTGTCTGAATGAAGCCAGTACCAGAGCTCAATCCCCATGAGCTCCAGCGGTCTAAGGGTCAGCCTCCCCTAAAACCTCTGCTCCCCTCCCCTCCCCTCAGCTGTTTTGAACCAGATGCCTGTAGCGTCTGTCGCCACTCTTACGGCACAAGGTGTAAAAAGCCACTGGCTCCTGTTCTGGTTTCTGGTTCCATACACATGTGAGCACACACATCATACACACACACACACAGCACACACAGCCTTACTCCACCAGTGGTAGTCCCACTCTATGAGGGCTTTGTCACCTTCTAAATTCATCCCAGGTGTGTGCACGTGTGTGTGTGTGTGTGTTTGTGATGGAGAGGGGGCCCTAAGCCATTGTGCTGTGCTTGCACAGCGCGCCACGCCACGCAGCAGACAGCCAGGTAAATCCGATTACTCTTAGCGCTGGTGTGTGTCAGTGCTTAATGTGCCTAAATGCGATGGCACCTGCAGCCTCCCCACACCTGGCCGCTGGGTCGTTACAATGGTGGCGAAGCTCTGGGAGGCGTGGGAGTCGAACAACGAGAGGAGAGCAAGAAGAGGGGGGGGTTGGATTTTGGGGGTCTGCGCTCTGGGTAAATCTCTGCTATTCACCCAGACTTGTGATCTCCCACTCCTCTTGCGTCCATGGCCCTAAGACTGTGTTTACTCTGGTTTTTACACCCACTTCAGCGCAGAAAAAAGGAGGCACTGAGGAAACATTGCCCCCATTGTTACCATTAGCTAATCATGGTGATGCCTGAGTCTTAGCCGCTTTTCTTGGGCAAACACTGGATAAGAGTCCATATCCTTCTTACCACAACACTAATACATGGGGCTTTGCTGTGGGATAAGAAGAAAGGATTGAGATGAGGATTAATGAGGCAGAAGTCTTTTTTAAGATCTTAATTGTGTAGAAATGTGAATGGGATGCGCCGCGCCGACATCTGTTTACATTATGTGCCGATTAGCCGGTCAGTGGTCCTGCAAGCAACAGTGAGCCCACTTGCTGGCGAAGCATCTCTGCTTCCTCAGAGGGGATCCTCTTCTTTAAAGTGTCTCTTTCTTAAACACTTGCCCCTCTGTGCCAGACTAAACACATCCGTGGAGGGACTTAAAGCACATCCTTTCAATGGCTTTCTTGCAAATGTTAAGACTGCCCGAGAATGTTTAGTAAAAAGGAAAGTAAATTTTCCAGGCTTTAGAGACAATGCTCAAGTATTTTGGCGGTAAAGCGACATAAGTTTTGGGGCTTTGCATCAATGATGCATTTGGTCATTGATAGGAGTAGGAGTGTCTCTCCAGGCTATAATTGCTGCCTATCAGTCCAATAGTCTTTGGGTTAGCTCCTTAAAAAAAATCAAGCCCAGATCTGGCTGCCAGGGCATAATCCCCACACTAAAGCCTTGCTGTCCTTGACTGATCTCAGAAACCAAGCTTGCTAAGCTAGAGGCGGTGGAGGTATGGATCTCTTGGCTGAAGGATTCTTTCACATGCATCACAGTAACCCTGCTCTCTGAGCCTTCCCCGAAGGTGACTGCTACCTGGATCACACTGGGCCCTGTGTTCTGGGAAAACTAGCAGGAACGCTGAGCTGTGGCATAAAACCCGTCCTGGGGTTTTACGGCGTGGTGGGGGTGGTGGGTGTCCAGTCATACGGGTTAAACTCTAAACTGCTGTGGTGAGCTGATCTCAGGTCTACTGGGCCGTAGCACGCCAGCCGCTGCCCCGGCGTCAGTCTGTCTGCCTCAATATCAAAATGCAGCTGACCACTGAACTGAATGAGCTAGCTGTCACCAAACTGAACGTGATCTGCACAACAACGGCCCTGGACTCTCTACAGTTAATTACAGTGCTTGGTCATTCAGTTCATATGGGCCTTTCCAGATGTCTAGAAAGAGTAAGAGCAGCAAAGAGAGCAGTTATAAAGTGTGTGTTTAGGAGGGAGGGGGGAGGGAGCTGCAAACAGAGCACTCTTCTGAAACTGCTCTGAAAGAACAAACTTCCCGGTCTCTTGTTGGTTTAAACGTGACACGCACTGGCTAAGATACAGGTTCAAACCCCCTCCAAACCCCCACTGAAAAAAGAGCCGGGGAGCGCGGAGGAGAGAGCCTGTGGTGAGAGGACACGTGCCTGTTTCATGGGTAAGTGTTTGTCTTTGTGATTGTTTCAATATTGGCTTTTTGAGCGCGGTGGCATGGTGCGAGTCCCCCAGCGGAGTGCCGGCACAGAGCAGCCTGGGGCACACTGCAGGCAATGGAGAGGGATCCCTTCCATCCACCTCCTTTCATCAAGAAAGAACAACATGGGCCTGTGCTCTGCTGTGGCCCCTTGGTCCAGCGCACCAGGGATAATCAGATGATCCCCTTTTATACAGCTTATTAGAGGCATCTCATGCTGTAAGATAGGCCATATTCTCACATGCATGTGCTCCCGCTTTTGTAGCGCTGGATGATTTAAGGGGGTTAAGCTAGAGTTTTTTTGAAGTGCTATGAGAATGCACTTTCATACCATGTTGAGGTCGTGCGGTGCTCTTAACCGCAAAGCTGATGCGTGTGAGCCGAAACGTTTCAGAATAATGGCCGTGCTTATTAACAATGACAAGATTAAATGTGAAGGAGCTCAGAAGAATTAAGAAGAATTTCCGGAGAACTTAAGATGTTCAAAGAAGAACACTCAGCATTTTCTTGGTATCGCTGCAGCAACATCTGTCAGTGTGTTTTACATCTTTTCAAATGAGATTGGTTAATCAGTTGAGTCACAGATGCAAAGTAGGAACAATGGTGTTTTTTGCTGTCGTCGTGGAGGCTTTAAGTGAAGATTTTCACTGCATTTTGTCCATCTGGAAGGAGAATGGGCTGCAGCAAACACCAGTGGTGACAATAACATCAAGCACAATGCTATAAGAAACAAGAAGACTGAATGCTCTGGGGGGCTTCTCCTCAGCTAGCTGGTTAAAACCACAATATATTAAGCTTTTTCTCTCCTACTTAAGTTACCCTGTAGTCTCCAGTAGGATAATCACCTCTGTGTGCTGCGGGAGAGTTATTTCATGCCATTCTACATTTGTTTCCAGTGTCTCTCAAATCTCATCACTCCTTTTTATATTTGCATTCCTCTCACATAGTGGCGAAGATAAGAGCTCGTATCCCTTCAGCCAACAGCCCGTATCTTGCTCTCGTCTCTGGAGGGTCTCAAGTATATATTGTTCTACACGAAGAGGAGGCTGATGAACACAGTGTAATTAAAATGTTTGCAGCAGCCTGGTGAAATGTAAGATATCGCTGGAGAAGGGAGAAGAAGGGAGTCGGGGATGAGTCTGAGGGTATAAGTGAGATGGAGGGGCAAAAAAAGAGAGAGGAGAGCCAGAGAGAGTGGAAGAGAAAGAGGAGGGGGGTGTAACAAAGCAGAAAATGAAGAGAGACATAAAAGAATGGGAGCTCAAGGAGGTCAGGCCCATCACAGGCTTTAGTGTTGCCTTCAAAGATGCCTGGGACAGGTGGCAGCTCCAGACAATCTCGCACCACAGAGCAGCATCCTCTCAGGAGGAGATAAGGGATTCCTCCATCCAGGCACCCTCCTCCTCCTCCCACTTCTCCTTCACTCACTCTCTCCACCTCCCTTATGCCCACCCCATCCCCCTCCTCCCTCTCCCCCTTCCAGTCTCGGGGTTCTCCCAGACAGGCTGCTTTGATGTGGCTCAGTGTGAGCGGGCAGCTGTAGGCCACGGGGCTGCAGCAGCGCTGCTGGGCCACTGGGCTGGTGGACCGCTGGGAGCCGACTCGAGCGCAGCTCAATCAGTGGGGCTCTCCGGTGCCCGGCACTTTCAGGTCTCATTAAAGCGCTCCGGCAGGGTTAATCCTCTTTAAGGTTTACATGGGCCCCAGTTTGTCTCTCTGCCCAGGCTGAGGGAACCCCTGGGCGCCACCTGTGTGACAAAGACTCAAATCACTGTGACACAAGTTCCCTCCGTCTGTTGCCTCACTGGTTTTCTCTCCTTGTATGCTCTCCTCTCTCTCCACTTTTCCTCCATGGCCCTCTGTTGTCCTCCCTTGTGCATTCTGCCCCTTCTTTCTCCCTTTCCCTTGACAGTACCTAGGCCTGGTTGTAAGTCTTTTAGGATTATTTGGGTGGAATCTGTTGACAGGGGTGCAGTAAATGGATTACAACTTTGTCCTTGTTTTGGGATGCTGTGAGGAGGGAAAGGGGAGACATCAGGAGGATGCGCTTTGAATAATGAGGGAGGCAAAGAAAAAGAGATGGGCCGAGAGCGGGATTAATTGAAAGAATTAG
Organism: Caranx ignobilis; assembly: GCA_021432705.1. Lineage (NCBI taxonomy): Eukaryota > Metazoa > Chordata > Actinopteri > Carangiformes > Carangidae > Caranx > Caranx ignobilis. The sequence goes on from MU269986.1 coordinate 6,041,536, forward strand.
GAGGACGATGCAAGAGTGAGAGAGAGGGTGAAAGAGAGGGTAAGGTGACAGCGATGCAGAGAGCACAGAGAGTGGAAAAGAGAGAGAATCAGCGGAATCCAGATGTTTCTGCTCTCATAAGACCTAATTGGTCCAGAAGTGTCGACCCTTGTCTGGCCCTGTGCAGCCCAGCAGCCATTTGTCTGATTGCTGTGACACTGGACTTTGTCTTTGCTCTGTGACACACAGTTTCCTCCATTAGCCCAAATAATGGCCACGTACCTCCAGAGGCCTGCACAGACTTTGGTTAATGTCTGTATAGGGTCAGAGGAGCAGGTTTACAACACAGAGGGAAATAGCACTTGATTGTAAACTACATTGCAGGACTGCATTTGAGGGTTTTCAGTGTTTAAGTTGCATGCCTGACCACTCTCCAAAGGATACAATAGATTTCTTGATTGATTTCCCACCTTCTATGCAGCCAGTGGTTGCCACTAATTTCAACAGCATATGAAAATCAGCTTGCAGAGGCACACGACTTCCTTGAGATACATCATCCAGAATATTTTGCTGCCAATTATGAGCTCAACCCTTTGTGTAGAAGATTTTCCAAACACTGAGATTCCAGTGCTGTGTTTTTTTTTTTTTTTTACTGCAACAAGCCTCTGTTTATGTAAGAGACGTCATGCTACACAACTCTGACTCCTCTGAATGTTCCAGGCAAAATACTGGAGTTCATTAATGAGTTGCTTTTCTGCAGCTCACCTTCAAATCCTGGACGTGCCCTTGAATGCACCACTTCAAACTGGCCCCTTCTTTTAACCACATTACCATGTGCTAATACATAATTTTGACCAAAAAAATAAATAAATGTGACAAAGTGCTCGCTGTGATGGATTGCCTCTCTGCATCAAGATTAAAGTCTCTGCAAGTTGACATTCACAGCGCACAGAACTGAACTGGGAGCAGTGACTACCAGGAAATCTAACATCGTATATAGAATTACATTAAAAAAAAACTGAGTTTTGCTCTGTGGCCTCGCAGCGTGGTTCAAAATTGAGAAGGCGTCCGGGTTCCCTGAGCAGTGTCCAGCCTGTGTGTTATTATAATGCAGATGCATTAGCCTCACAGTCACTATCACACAGCCACATGCAGTTTCACAGGGGCCCAGGAAGGAGCCATGACACGGGGCTAAAGGGTACTGATACAGCCCAGGTAATCATGAAAACCACTGATACGACCTTGACTTATATATACATATAAACATTGTATAGTTTTCCATACATTTTCTGTGATACAGGCATTTAAAGGGGGGTTTTAAAGCAGATTGTGGACATGGTGCATCTTCTTCATTTCTTCACTGACCCCAATTCCTAAATAAAGATCTCCAAAAAAGATCAGACCCTAAAGCGGCTTTGTATTTGAGTAGAATAAATCACACAGGGCGAATCGAAGCAAAATAAATGTAGCAAAGTCCCAGTGAGTTAACCTGAGGTTTAAATCAACTCCCTTCTCTCTGAGAGGTATCACTGTTTGGAGGAAAGGAGATAGACAGATGTGGTAGATAGAGATAGATAGAGAGAAGTGCAGTGTGCAGTGTTTCACTTACTAAACTGCTGTGTAAATCTCTCCTCAGCTGGGTGGGGGAGAGGAGGCCGGAGGGTGGGGTAGGGGAGGGAGAGGGCGCTGAAGTGAGGGGAGAGGGCCAGCGCATAACGCTTTGTTCTGTTCCCCAGTTTATCCCAATCTGGAGAAATTCACCAAATGTAGGAGATAGATTGGCGCTCCGCAGAGGCCTCGCGAAATAACCCTCACTCCCTGATCCACGCTGGGATACAGGGAGGGGAGGCAGGGGAAGGGGTCGGCTGGTGCTGGGGGGCCCCTCCTGGAAGAGCTGTGTGCGTGCTTGGCTCCACTCTCCGGCAGAGACAGGGATCCTCGTGCTGGTGTGCAATTTGTTAATAATGAAATGTCTCACAAATGCTTGCCCTCCATCAAGATATTTGTGTGACTTGTGGAGGAGGGAGGGGGGTAGAAGCCAGGAGCCCAGCAGACATCTACATCACTCTGAGTCCTGATTTCTGGTCAGTAAAAAAAAAGCGGGGGGGTGGGGGATTATTTTCCAAATATTATTTCAGATAAACGTCCTTGAAATGGAAACATATTTCACATTTGTAAAAACGTGAACTCTCAGATAAAGTTTGGCAGGGCATTGTTGCGAGTGACATGCATGATGTATGAGCACAGTGAAGCTGCTTGATAAATGATGGGGTACTTTGCTTTGTAAATATTGGCGCACGGAGATAACCTGCTTGAAGTTTAAGTCCCTGCGCAAATATGCAAAGACTTGTAGAGCCATGAAGAGAAAGGATGGGCATTGACCAACTTGTTCAGTCTAGACAAACAAATTGCTTCTGACAGCGACTGGCGATGGAATGTATTCTTGAACCGGGAAGCACAGCAGACGTTTCTCTCTCTCTCTTGCCGCTCGCCGTCTCGTCTTTGCTCTGTTTTTGTTTTCCACCATGTTAATTACTTTTACCCACAGAAAGACTTTTTTGTCTTCAAGGGTGTGAGAGCAATTGAGCAAGAGAGACAGCGCAAGCACAAACAGCAGCGGAGAGGGGAGAAAAAACCTATTGATTTACAGAGGACGGGCAGAGTGTGATCTGCCAGTCTTGCGTATATGATGAATGGCAGAGAGATTGGCAAAGCAACACTTAACATTCCTCTGTTATTTAACCTCTCCGCTTGCTTCCCTCTCCTCTTAAAAAAAGCACTGCTCTTTGTTGAATAAAGGCTTGTTTTTTATCTTTCTCTGTTCTACTGCCCAAACATCTCATACAGTAAAGAAAAAGCTTCGCACAGCAAGAACATTAGACTAATTTATACAGCGGTAATTAGGCCATTAGACCTGAAACAATCTGGGACCCGTAATTAAGCAAAGCGCTCCAAAAGTCAACAACAACTCCCATTGAGCTTAGCTAAACAGTCTCCCAAAGTGTTATTTACATGTCCAAACAGCTTGAGGTCTCAGTGTAAGCAAACATGATGAGAGAGTGGGTGTGAAGGGGTTGATCAGAGCGGGAATTCTCCTTCACCAGAGAGGCAGCTTCCGACTGCTGCTACTGAGGCTCCATGTCATAGCGGCAGGATAACCAACAAGACGTGCGGCCCAGTGTCACATTATATGAAGAACAAACAAGATACAAAGTGTTCAAAGAGCTCCTTGGAGCTTTTTGCTATCGCTAATATTAGCTGCTAACTGCTAACCCCTCTGGAAGAGGCAATGTGAGTTCAGCATCAAATAGCATCAGGGTTTTTGCTTCTATTTCTATCACTTCCTGTCTTCTGCTGAAGTTAGCGTGCTAACGCCGACTCAGTGGGCCTGTGTCACCACTTCCTGATAATGTCTTCTCAGGCGATGGGTTGGGACGTCTTGTTTTGTTAAAGCACCAGTGGCTGAGAGGCTGGTGAGTAAATGGCTGTTAACGCTAACACTGGCTATGTAGCAATAGCAAAACTTGCAAATAGCTAAACACCAACTCTTGTACTCCAGGCACACACTTACACTCATGGCTGTCTGCTGGTGTTATATTGTTTTCTACACAGATTTAAGTAACTTTTTGTGACTTTTATTTAATCTTAACTTTTTTTTATTGGAAGTCTGATACGTGACCTCCTCAGGCCTATAAAGTTATTCAACTGAGACTGAAAAAAAAACATACACCTCATTTTGAAGGGTGTGTATTGGAAACTAAAGTATTTGAACATCTCCAGATGAGTCAATCCAAAAAAAACAAAAAAAAAACACCAGTAACAAATTGCACCCTGAACTGCATTGCCCTTTTTTGTACCGCAAACGCCTGTACACATGCCTGTGCTCACTCGCAGAGAGTGAGAGCGACACAAGCTGCACACACGCGTGCACGTGCAAACATGCAAACAGACAAAGTCTGGAGCATCTTAACAGTTTGCAAAGTGTTGCAGAAGAGTGGTGTAACTGCAGGCCTCGGTGCAGACGAGCATGCCTAAGCAGTGAGATCATGAGCGGGGAGAGAGGTGGCATAATGAAATCTGGCAGTCACAGCCCCGGCACAGGCTTCATATGTTCCACATTAGCAATTCACAAACCTCTGGAGCAGGCCCCAGCAGCCCTTTTCTCACTCCGCCTTAGTCACTTATGACAATCTGTCACTGGCTCTTTGTGCTCTCTCAGCGGCGCGTCGATGAGAAGCGCAGTGTTTATGGAAGAGCGTTTCGTCCTCGGCTGCGGGTGACACTCTGTTAGAGCAGAGTCAGTGAACCCTCACAAGAGCAGAGGAGGAGCTCAGGTTTAGCCGTCAAGACAATAAACTCACAATGCTGAGTTGACAACAAAAGAGAAAGAAGAGAAATTGTTTGTGCATTATCAAAACCCAAATCAGAATTGTGAGTGACAGCTCAAATTCTCCTAAAGTATCTCATCACACATGTTCAAAAGCACAGTGAAGATCCTTTGTGGTAAAACTTCCATTATGAGAGGAGATTAACCAATAAGGATATTGCAAATGATATGCTTTAGGCTTTATCCTCCCCTTGTCCTCCCCCTTCTTTTGAAATTATTCAAGTGTCCAATAAAGGACAAGGCAATTACCATCCTCTCTTTAATGAAGGAGAAGCTGGCTTTTGGTCCAGAGTACGGTGTATTTGTACTGAATTAGAATTAATGAGCCTGGTCAAAGTTTGCGTCTAATTGCCCTTTCATTAAGACCCATTTGTAATCATGTCTTAATGACTTCCGTCTCTTCTCCTGAAAGAATGAAAAGGGAAAAATTTAAACCTGAAATTAATAATGCGACTCATTAAAATGTTTGAGAAGAGCTGTGAAAATCGTTTTATATACATTTCAAAAGATGTGCCTCATAAAAGTTTGCAAACTCTGACGCCCTGTGTTTCTGAATCCCTGACTTTGAGCATTTGATTGGCTTACATGACTTAATCCCATTCAGTTTGCCAGTGGCGGTTTACCATATGCGACACGGACAAACTGTCGTGATTACATGTCCCATAGGAATGCCGGGGCTGCTGTGGTGTGTGGCTGCAGCAGGAAGGTAAAAAACTGTGACTCATGTGTTGGCGTCCTATGTGCCTTGCAGCTGTATTCTGCATTTAGAAGACGAGAATACCCCTGAATGTCCAGAAGAGCAGGGGCAATTTAGTCCCGGAGTAAACAGTAAGGAGTCCCTACAGGAAACGCTGGAGATGGATTGCAGGATGGAGTCGCTCCCCCCTTCTCTTCTTCGCCCTCTGTTCTTTGCGACTGTATACATTCCCTCCAGTGACACGGGGCTGTTTGCCTTGCTAATGGAGATCTGCACTGGCGTAAAAGAGGTGGCAGGCTCTATTTAGATAGGGACGTGGTAAAGTAAACTTCGGAGTTAGATTTAAATAAACCTCGACAGAACGGTTTGCCATGCGGCAAAGTCGTGGGCCACAGCGAAAGGAGGGAGGGAAAGAGTGATGAAGGAGCAAGAGAAAAAAAAAAAGAGTCGAGTCTCAGTGCAGGGCCGTGCTGAGTGAGGAGCTCCGGAGACATAAACACAGGGGGGGGATCTGGGTAATTCAATGAGGAGTGGCGGATGTGGGAATGAAGGTGTGTGTGTTGCAGGGGTGAGGGGGTGGAGTCTTTAAAATGAGTTCACAGTTTGTAATCTCTCCAGTCATCCCCCATTGCCCAACAGGACAGAGTTTAGTGTGAAGTTTCTGCAGTGTGGGCAGGGATCAGTAAGAACACAAAGCCTTTACTCCCATCCAGCCAGAACCCAGTGCACAGAGCCTGGTAAACCTGAAGGTTCATTTCCGACTCTGACAGCCGAGGGCCGACAGCCAGGAGTGGAGCTGCGGAGAGTAAACAAAGCAGATTCTGCCCTTGTCTAACACCGAACCAATCTCTCCAACCCAGCATCCCCTCATCCCTCCTTCCCTGAGCAGCTCTGGAATCAGCTGAGGTGAGCCAAGCCAAAACTGAGTCATCAGGAGGAAACTGTTAAACAGACAGAGACGGAGTGGTCAGATAGTTGCCAGAGCAGTATGGAGGAGGCTTTTACTACTTATCTCTGCTATTGTGAGGACAGGCTGAAACCACTCACATGGTTGCTAGAATTTTTAGAAGTTTTCTTTTCACACTAAACACGTTGAGTTCTCAGAGTGGTATTTCAGTGTGGATCACAATCAACAAAAAGTGTTAGAAACAGACACCTGTTCTTGAACTTCAACTAACTGACTTGTTGTGCATCATTTCACCTGAAGACCCAATCCCCCCTGAGAGGTTTTTGTTTCCCCTAATGATTTGCTATTATCTGGGGCATCAACATAAAACTACTATCCGATACAGAATGTCTATGTCTCTGCTCCAGGTGTGTGGGTCAGTGCAGAAGACATTAGTGTAAGCTGTCTCTATGTTACCAGTGTTTTAAGCCTTACCTCCAGTGATTTCACATGTCAGAGTCAATGTAGTAATCACCAGGAGTGCTCCATCCTGTAAAAACAACTGTTATTTTGTCTGTGGTGGTGTTGAAGGAGGAAGCTTTCCAAAGAAGTTACAGTTATGGGTATCTCAGTTTGAAATGTGAGACTAGGCCTACACTTTTTTTTTTTTTAACAGAAGGCCTGTGTTACAAACGTGACAGTTTGGCTCTCCTCAGTTTTATGGATATGCAATAATAAATCCTTGGAGCATCTCCTTAAGACATGTTTTCTAATGCTGCAGGATTACAAACAACACCAAACTGATCCCCTTATTCATGACCTCCTCCAAGGTCATGTTTTCACCAACGTCTGTTGGGTTCTCATTTAGTATGATGATGCAAAAAAAACCCACAGAGCCGATTTCCACCGAACTTAGTAAAGAGGTGGGTTATGGTGCTCGGAAGAAGTGATTCACATTTGTGGGTGGATCCATATCATTTGCAGTAAGTTTATTTTTTCCTTTTTCCTCTGAAGTCTGGTGTATGTTGTTGGACGTTGTCCTTGGCAGACGTCCGCTCTCTCACAGTGCCCTTCTATTTGGCCCCAAGCTGGCAGTGATCATCCCAACGAAAGAATGAGTGATGAAGTAAACAGACCTGAGGGATGTCGGGTGTTGGGGGGGGGGTGGGGGTCAACACCTGCTGTGTTGCCCGGCAATGCAGCTGCGTTTGGCATTGACCAACACATATAGAGCTGTCGGGGGCACCCCATCGTTTGGCCGTCTGCCCTCTTTGGAGCATGCTTCCAAATGTTTACAAGCAAAAACACATAGCTAGCAGCCTGAGAGACTTGCTGCGTGAAGGTATGCAGATGCTGACACATGCGTTGCCTCAGGGTGGTGATACGCAACTTGGCAGTGGTCTCCGTAACAGGCAATAAAGTGACATGTGTTCTGGCAGCGAGATGTGTGTTCATACAGTGTGTGAATGAAGAAGTGATTCATTTGTGTGTCGAGTGGAACCCAGACGTGTGATAGTCATTTGCTGTTTCTGTTTTTCTGCAGAATTTTCAACTCATTTCTTGTTTCACACCCCCGACCCTGTGGTACGCAATGCAAAATAGTCCTGCTCGTGGTTCGGCCTGTTGGGACTTGTCCTACAATGGATGCACAGTAACGTGCAACACGAAATTCCAGCTTTAGTTTTTTAAGATTATGTTTGGGAAAGCTGCGAGAAGTTGGAGGATGAGTTGCGGAGACGTATGTGGATTCAGCCCAGTGGCAGTTTCGATTTCAGGGGGTAAAAATAGAAAAAGGCTCGGAAGCTCATATTATGCAAATGTTTTAATGTTTTATCTGGAGGGGGAAAAAAGCAGCCTCTTGATTCTCTCTGGCAGTTGTGACAAAACACTGAAACGGAAAAGGATGTTTTTGTTCTCGTTTTGTACGTTTCATTGGTTGTACTTAAACATTATCCTTTGTACAAAACCATATTATGCTTGGTACGGTGCGAAATGTGCCATTTGGCCGCCTTTCTTACGGTTCTTTATCGCTGTTTATTTTGAGTTCTGTCAGCCTTGAGACATTTACAAAGACTTCCTCAGCGAACATTTTTGGAGCTGTGCAGCTTTTAGTTCAGTGCATTTAATGAGGTCTCACTTGGGTGGGTCTGCTGAAAGATAGCCATCAACCACTGCCTTTCATTATAGCTGCTATTTAGATTAGCCGAGGAGGGAGTGAATTCACATGGCGGTATGTTTCAGAGGAGCCAGTCGCCTAATGAAAAAAAAATTATGTTTCATCCGTCTTTTCTCTTTCTTTCCCTGTTTTTCTCCACAGCCGCTCCACAGTTCTTCCCGACCTTCCATCCTCCTGTTCCCATTGACGACAGACATGCCCAGGGACGATACATCTACGAACCTTCCCCTGTGCCCCCTCTTCATGTGTAAGTCTCACACACACACACACACACACACATGCACAGCTGGAATATTGCTGATCGAACCCGAGAGAACATTTGATTCGGCTGCATCACGCGCATCAGCAGCGAGCTCCCTACCTATTAACGCCGATACAAATCAAGCCCCTAAACCACCTTCCTCCTGTGGGCGTGGAGCATCCTCCTCACGGGTTCTGGGCGCCTCTCTTTGCCTTTCAGGATCAAAGGCCGCGGCCCCGTACGCGCGCAACATGATCCGCGTGTCAGAGACACGCAAATGAACATGTGTCAGAGACATGGAAATGAGAGCAGGGCGAGGGGAGCCTGGGAGCGTGTGGTTCTCATAAGAGCAGTGATCAAGCCCTGTCAAGAGAAGGAAGCAATGTCTCTGCTGACATCTCCCCAGCTCTGACAGACACAGATGGGCTCCTGACACATGAACTGTATACAACTAACCACCTCGCCTCACCCAATCACATGCGTATACACACCATCAAATATGAAATATGGTAAAAACGTAGTGTCATGCCTTGTAAGTATGTATAAGCAGGGGGGATCTCTTATTACAGTAGTCTGCTGTTTTCCCTGGAGTGCTCCTGACTGGCCAGGGCAGCCAGAGAACTTCAAAGCGCTTAGCTCACTCACCTACACGCACTCATTCTCACTCTTTCTACCTTTATTCACCCCCTCTCACTCTTTCTGTCTCTTTTCCCTCTTCCCGTCGTTTGTATTCTTTGCATCTAAACACTAGGTACAGCCGGGAGATGCTTCATCGTCCTCGTGCTGCTTGTTTCTTAGCCGTAGACACGAAGGAAGCGATCAGCGCGCGACGAGGACAAATTGGATGGGGCAGCTACTTGGGCCGCATTATGTTTGATATTCTTCATCATTATCAACTCCCCCCCCTTCCTTTCCTCAAGAGTCATATCTCTCCCTTGCTGATGTGCCACTAAGCGTAATGAATTTTTTATGTCCCACCACCACCTCCGCCTCCCCACCTCCGGCCCACCCCACCTCTCAACCCCTCGTCTTCAGCTCAGGGGCTGCAGCAGAGAAAAAAGGTTGGATGTGGGAGAGGGGGGGGGGGGCGGTGTTAGAGGGAGAGAGGCGAGGAAATAAAAAAGGGAGGTGATTGATGCCCCGTGTCACTGCAAACAAAATGGCAAATATAATTTAGCATTTAGCTTATGCGGAGATAATGGGGCGAACACGCTGCGGCAACGCAGGCTCGAACAAACAGCCCGGCTTGTTATCCGTCAGGAGCGCTTTGGTACGATCTGGAGCGCAGGTTAGGGAGGGAGGAGAAACGAGGAGGGGGTGGAGGGACAACATGGAGCTCGGGAATTGAATTAAGGGGGAGAAGTTCTGCAGAGCCGGTGTCTTCAGTCACTCTGTCCGGACAGGAGTTATCTGTACGCTTGGTTTGCTGTCATTGGAGACATGGTCGTGCTCTGCCATGCTACTTATAGCCTATTTATCCAAGCCATTAAGCATAGAGCTGTTTAATATGACACGTTACGCTGAGGGGAACTATTTGTCATTATTATAAGACAGCTGTTTAGCGGCCGGGCGTATTTAAATCAAGTCTGTGGACTCGCTGTCACGCGTGTTATCTATGAACTTACAGAAATCCCAACTACTTTTGAGTCTTTGCACTGGGAAGCAGCAATATTGGCTGCTTGATTAAAAAGATGGCGCCGAATTCCTCATTGGTTAGCAACGCTCATCAGTTGTGCTATTACAACTGGGTCCAACCACCTGATGGCAATTGGAGTTAATTGCACTCCCAGGTTTGGCTTTTGTGCGAGTTCGTAGCTGCGGCTCAACTTTTACGAGCCCTGACGCATAAATCTCTCCGAAGATTTCAAAGTGACGCGTTGGGCCGGGGCGACGCTGCTGGTAAGCCGGCCCGAGGAAATGGAGCCAGTCGACGTATAGCTGTCGCCTCGGGGGAAATGGAGGACAGGAGCCGGCTTATGGAGAAATATTGAATTGTTTTAAGACAAGTTTTCCTCGGTGAACAGAATTAATCGTTATTAGCCCTCTCAAAGATATGCCTAAGTACACAGGGACTATTATTGCAGTACTTCCCCATGCAGCCTCTCATTACGGCCTGTAATTACAGTTGGGTTGGCCCTGCGGCAGTTCCATCAATCCAGCCAGCTTCCCCCCCGCCACGCACACAAGCCAGTCACCACTGGGCATCCGTGGCCGGAGCAAAAAAACACACACACACACACACACACACACACACACACGCACACCACAGCGCCCTGCAGCTTGTTTCCTCTCTGCCACAATGACACATCCACCATCCATACGTAGCAAATGAAAAGAATCATATCCTATTACTGTGAAGGACCTAATTGAAACATGTTTATTTATGGCCCCCGTTTTCAGATGAGGAGCGGGCATTAGCCGCGCAGCTAACAGGCTCTAGCGATATGAGGCGGTGGAATTAAATTAAAAGCTCATAAAATGAAATATGCTCTGTATTAGCTGTTTGACACTTAATTTGCCTTCAAATGAGCAGAGGAAATCACAAATTAACTGTCCTTTGTTTTTTTCCCTCTTTACCTCACCTCCCCTATTAGGCAAGGGAGAGCGCAATTACAGACAGAGGCTAATCGTTTAGTTTATGAATTCTTGTGGGGAAGGTACCAATGTGCCATTCAATATTAAAGCCTCAGGGTCAGGAAGGGGGGTGGGGGTGCCTTCATGTTGGGCGCTTGATTAACTGAGGAGCTCGTATATTCACATGTAGGAGCGGCATTCGTTCCAACAGGAGCCAGTGAAACACAAGCTTCTTTAAGTTTCTAAAACTTGAAGCGAAGTTGCTGATCCAGGACCAGAGATCGACGATGAAGCCCGTGCTTTTTCTGTGTCTGGTCCGGGAGCGGCTGACCTCCAGCCAGCGTCACCAAACAGAGGAAAAGCCTGCTCGTAGAGAAGATGCTTCCTGCTTAAATAAACACATTGATCGGTGAAGAGCAGGCTCTCCATGGGAGCTCTGGTCCCCTTTGCCACCGCCATTGTGCGGGACTGGCTTAATGGGAGTTGGGGGGGGTTGAAGGGGGGGAGGGGGGTGTCTCGGGCCAAGAGAAGAGACAGCTCCTTTCATTCCAGCTTTATTGCCTGACCGTAGTACACAGCAAAACAAAACAGGCCTCTCATGTGGCCCAGCGCCGGCTCGCGGTCACCCGGAGACCCCGGAGAACAAACAGAGGTATTCGTCACAAGTCAATTATCAGCATCGGAGTTTACTCTGGAGTCCCAGGGCCCTCGTGCTGTGAATGGGACCACAAAAACAACAAAACAGTCTTATGGGATAAGCAATTGACTCACAAGCTTTTGCACAGTTGCCGTGTGTGGATTTAAGAAGGAATTAGTCAAATGCCAGAGTCAATGTAAGAGTTTATAAAGTTGTGAGACAAAAAGAAAAGCCTGAGATCGTTAGTTTAAGATGAAATCAGAGATGTTTCTAAAAATAGATCATCTGAAAATGCCAAAAAGTGACTATTAAATGCACAGAAATAGATATATTATCACTTTTCTACCAAGACTATTTTCTGTTTTCAGTCATCTGTGTCTGAGCTGCTTCAGCTGTAAAGAAAGAAAACTTGTCAGTGTTTCTCATAAGTGAAGTCAGGGTCTGTGTTTTCTGTCACTGTGGAGGTAGAGTGACGGTGGGGGCTGCGAGGGTGTGTTTCCGTGTTCCCGGCCTGTGTGGTTATTTCATTCAGGAGTGTGTTTGTTCAGCTGTGGGTCTGGCCTGACTGCTGGAAGGTATTCTGAAGGTACCGGGCGGAGAGAGGGGGGTGGGTGGGTGGAGTGAGCTGTGGCGCGTCTCTTGTCATCGCAGCACAACCTCCGCTCTGACACGATGAACCAGGAAGGAGTTAATTGACTTAACGTCTGCGTGAGCCCGGCGCCTCGGAAGCGTCACTTTAATCTGAAGAGCCACCATAATGGAGTGAATCACCTTGTTCCCCTCTGATTTCCTGTTTGTTTTCGGAGACTCTCACCAATTTTCCACTGTTTCTCCACACATGCTTCCCCCTCGCTGTCCTTTCTTTTACAAAAACAAACAAATATGTGTTGACTGTTGTTGTGTTATTTACATAAACTGTTGTCAGAGCGCCCAGAATGGGCATATAGAGGGGCGGCATGTTGCTTAGCATAAAGACCACGGTCTTATCTCAACACCTCCTTCCAGATGGGACGAGGCCGAGCATTGCTACACACACAAATACACACATATACAAGACACACACTGCAAAACAATGGAAGGACAAAAGCATGTGGTGTAGCTTTTATAGAAACAGGAGGAATAGTGTTTTATAAGAGCACAGTTTGATCTGTGGCTGTTTACGGCCTGATCTGACTTTGCTGTGTCAAGGCCACATTTAACAGTCCATGCTTCGCTCTCAGGCCCAAACCACAGGATTATACCGTGTGTTGTTTTGCATTTCTTTGCATCTTTATGTGTTTTTTAACACAACAAGCAACATTTTTTTTCGGGTTTCCGGGTCATAAAAAAAGACTAAACATAATGTCCTATTAATATTCACATTTCAATATGGTCTAGACCAAAGCAAGGATGTGAAGTGAGGCCATAAATTACGTTAAGAATTAATGATTATTTCATAATCGCATCTGATAATCTCTGTCCAGATATGGCTGCTGTCACTGAAAAGCAGGGTGGAGAGGCGAGGGCCACTTTTTCATCTTCCTCTCTAACTGTCCAAAACCCATTCTGTGTGACTTGGTAGGTCACCCCCTCTCCGGTGCAGTCACTGGTTTCCCCTCCACCCCCACCCCGCCCCGCCTCCCCCCTCTCCCCCTTAATACTTTCTCTATGGAGTAAGTCGGGGGGACAGGCGGTCACGCAGTAGCTGGCTTCATGATTAATGGTGTTTATTCTTGACAGAAGGCTCCTTTATTTATCTGCATTGCAGTTTCACTGATACTATCAGTCACCTGAATGAAAAATATTCAGTCATACCAATTTTGCAGTATAATTGAGTAGAGTCACTTCCTTTCAGTTTTTTTCTTCCCCCTCGCTCTCCTCTCCCACTCTATCTGGCAGCCTTATCATCGCCACAGTAATTTTCGCGCTGCGTTGTTTGATATGGAGAGGCTGGCTTTAGCCGTATTTGACATAAAGCCTCTTCAATTTTCACTGGAGAAAAAAAAAGGGGAAAGAAAGAAAGTTGTGCACCACTCTGTGAAAATGTGCAAGGGTGGAGGGGAGGGGGGGGGGAGTATCCCCAACCCCACCCCACCCCTTCTTTTTTTTTCTGAGGCAATTTCAGGATTTAGAGAGAAAGGAGATAAATGCCTAAGCAGAAATGTGGGCAGATTGAAGTTACAGTATATCTATTTTTTTGTAATACACCAGTTTCAGAACCTTAAATGGGCAGTGTAGTATTTTTTTCTCTTCAGAGGGAGCACAGGACCGTGATATTTTGAAGGCACCTGTGTATTTTGAGAATGATGGATCCAGCAGGTCGGAGGGTGGGGGGTGGGGGGGGGAGAAAGAGAGAGAGAGAGAGAGAGAAAAAAAAACGACTTTGGCACTGCAGATATTTGACAAGGTCTGTAAAGGTTTTAGGGTTGAGTCATTACCCGTGGAGATCTGTAAAGACATGTTCCAAAACTCTACTTACCAGGCTAGGATTACGCTCAGGCTGCTGCAGCCGCGCTCTGTGTATTTATATTTCTCCCTATTTATTAGATATCACATGTATATTTTATGTTTTTTCCCGCCCCTTGCTAAATGGTTTACGACTGATTTTAGTATGTCTTAAAGCCAAATAGTAATCTGAACTAAAGACTTCACAGTATTTCCAATCTCCAAGTGATTCCTTACATAACACTTTTATTCATGCAAATCAAATCCTGTCTGATTATTCGTTCAACAAACATTTCCTCTTCGCTGTAATAACCTCGGCGTCAGCCCCGTGGTTGGATTTAATTTTAGGGTCCATTAAAAAATATCTTTGAAAAAGGTACATTTTTGATAAAAGAGGAATACATTAATCTCTAATACGAGGCCTGTGAATTTGCACATGTAACACATTAGTGGATTTGATTTTCTATACACAAGTCATTTGCCCCCTCTTCATGTTTGAGATCTCAATTTGTAGCTCTCCCATGGAGCACAATGGAAAACCAGGTCTGAGGGGAAGAGATAACAGGCAGGTGCCAACAGCTCCACGCTCTCTCTGTGTGTGTGACTGTGTGTGTGTGTGTAAATGTGTGTGTGTGGAACCACAGACACACATTTTCTCATCAGTCATTTTATTTATTTCACTGCCATTTTTTCTTATTTTTCATTTGCAATTCCTCCTTTTATTTTCCTCTTAAATATGAAAATATAAAAGAAACAAAATAAACTGAAGCGTAGATTCATTTTTCTATCACATGCACAGGTTTCACACTTAAGGCTGCATTTGTCATCTTATAATCAATTAATTAAAAATTCACTCAAACATTAAAATGGTGATAATCTGCATGACAAATAACACTGTTTCTATTTTCATGATTCTTAGTTTCTTCTACTTCTATTCTTTTTTTATTATTTTTAGTCAATTTACAAAAATAAGATGAAGGACTGGCAGCTTTTAATTTGTAGGATGTTGCCACATTCATTCAGGCTTTATAAGTAAGAGTGCATCATCTTTAGTGGTTTCATTTGTAACTTATTTGCTGGGTGTGGTGAACTGTCACTTTTATGAGCCGCTTCTTAATTGGCTTTGTAAAGACACCCCCACCCCACCCCACCCCCACTTCCTCCCTCCCCATCCTCTCATTGGTGTGGAGCTATTAGAGAACAGCAGTGACTGTCAAGATATTACCCGGCGCTGGCAGCAGCAGCAGCACGCCGTCGTCGTCACCACCACCTCACATCGCCTCCACGACCTCAGGCGGCCGCTGTCCTGACATCTGCTTCTACTCACAAATAGTAGCAGTAGTTTAAAGGCGCTGTCATTTCAAACGACTTCGACGCAATTAGCGAAAATTGTGATTTTTAAAAAGCATTTCGCTCCCTGCCTTATGCACAATAATCATTTTCAGTTTAAGGAATTGAGAGTCAGTTTACAGCTGTTTTTGTTTTTTTTGTTGTTTTTTTTTTTCACTCAGCCTGTGCCCTGCAGACGTCATGCTGTAGCAGTGTCGAAATGTGGAATTTCCATTACTCTGATCTCTGGGCTCTGGGCCCCAGAGCCTGCGATCCCACTCTGGGGGCCAGTTACAGCAAGTAACGAGACCAAGGGAACAGGGTCATAAATCCTCTCCAACTCTCCTCATTTTCCATCCTCCCTCCGTTCCTCCCTTTCCTCTCCTCCCTCGCTCGCTCTCCTCCGCCGCTTCCATCTCTCCTAGTCAAGCCTTCAATAAATGATTTGGGAGAAACCTAAATGCAACAATGTAAAATGTTACCACATGTTGGTTATAAAATTCCCGTAGTCCGGCTAAAGGTTCTGCTAAAGACCACTGACAGTTTTAATGTGGGAGGAAATGAGTTCATTACTTCTCTTCCAGCTCCTACACCTTCTCCTCCTCCCTTTCTCTATTTATTTATCTTAGGAATCACAGCAGATTTCACTCCTTTTACACTCTCCTCACCAATGAAAATTAATTCATATCGCATAAAGCGATTCTTTTCTCTCAGCCCGTTGTTATCTCCCTTATCAGATGTGGCGTCCATTACATCTGATAGCGTGATAGAGAGTGGTTTCATCTAACAATGATGGCGTTCGGAGTTCAGAATGAGCCAATAAGAAAAGAAACCCTCTTCTTCTTCTTCTTCTTGTCTCTCATGATATGTTTTTTCTTTTTATATGGGGGGGGGGGGGGGGGGGGGCAGCTTGTAAAGTTGTAAAGTTTTCTGTGTGTGTTTTTTTCTTCCAGTGGGAGCTGCACAAATATGTCATGCACACAGCTGCAGGGTGACCGCACTTGTAAGAACGCAGCGAGGTTATCGTTACATGCCAATCACTGATTTCACACGTGTGAGTGATTTATTGGGAATAAGGAACGACGGTGTTTAAAGGGAGTAAATAAACACAGTAAACTTCTTTTCTTCTTCTTACAGCCACAGCCAAAAAAAAAAAAAAGTTCCCAAAGCAGACTTATTAAAAATTCCCTCCCATTCATATCAGTTTATTTTCACTTGTGTAGCAGGTTTGTGAAACATCCTCCTTTGGGTATATCCAAAATTTCCACAGGTCTCTGATTAAGCCTCCCAAAGCTTCATCAAGCTCGAGCTTGGCACCACCACGCACTCAGCCCCCTTCATGATTAAATATCAAGGAACTCCACTTGACATTTTATTAGTCCAACAAGATGGATGAAATGGCCAGAATAAAGTAGGCTGTGTCTGTTCACTTCCCCACCAGCGCTTGCCTTTCTTCTGTCCGGCTTTTCTTTCCTTCCCCTCCTCTACCAGAAAGTATGTATTAGGAAAACGTGATGGATTTCATTCTGAGAAGGATATTTTCAGTGTGGAGAAAGGAAACATATATTTATGTGTCTTGTACCTGATGCTCCTGTTCTCCTCCCTCTGTGTCTCTGCTCTCCCTCCCCTCCCTCTTCTTCCTCCCTTCCCCTATTTTTTTTTTCCTTTCTGTTGTTCTACCTCAGATCTCTGTCTGAAGGATTAACCATCTCCAGCAGTGTGTCTCTGCTGTCTTGTAGCGCTGCGTATTGTTTGTGATTTGCTCAGGCCCATCCGTGCGGCTGCTCATTTCAGCAGCCCAGTGTGACGTGGTGAATTGAGGGGGGATCATGCGGAGCCGTCTCACCGAGCCGCGCCGCTCTCTCGCAGCCCCTGGGCCACACTCATTCTCCTCGCCGCCCCTCACCTGAGAAGGGCCATGTGCGCGCAGACGTGCACGCTCATTACCTGACTTGTCAGGGTGCGGAGGCGATGGGGTGTGGAACCCGAGCCCTGTTTAGCTGCAGGCAGCAGCTGAGTTTTTCTGTAAAAGCATCAGGGCCATCGAGACACTACTTGAGAGGAAAAGGAAAGCTAGATTTGCTTCCTCCTTGTTTTCAGAAGTTTAACACTCCAACACCCAGGAGTCCCCTCCTATCTCCTCCATAGCCTGGGGCATGCCAGAGGAACTCAAAACACTAACTGAGAGAAGTGCTAATTCCACCTGTGCTTGCTTTGGAAAAAAAAACAGCAATCAAGTGCGTAATTTGCAGCGAGCAGAGATGAAGGTCGGCTGCTCCATGCAAAGTGATTGCTCTGTTTGTAAAAGGGGGCGAAATCAAGCATGGGAAAGAACCAAAAAACAACAAGGAAATCTTTTTTTTTCTTTCTTTTCTTTCTTCTTTTTTTTTTTGTCTCATGTTCGTTCCCTGATTCCAGCCCCCTTGAAATTACAGGAAAAAAGGGCCGGCTCATTTTGTGTAATTTCACTTTCATGTTTTCATTTTCTTGCTATATACTGATTCGTTTTGGTAGACAGTCTTATCTCGATGGCTGAAAATTACATTTAATTGCAGTGTGGAAAAAAATGGTTTTGGAAACAGCCTGCGAAAAAAAAAATAGAAGAAATAAATAGAAATAACCCTGCTGCGTGGCAAAGCAAAAACATAAACTTCTCAAAACAACAACTGTGTTCTTTCGTAACTTGGAACCGAAATGATGTGATTCTGCTATTTTTTGATTAAAAAAAAAATAAAACAATGTTACTTTGTAGATGTGTGAGGAAGACAAGGAGCCTTTCTCCTGTGTGACGCACAGTAACTTGACTCACTGACACCTGGACCTGTTTCTTATGACTTGTTATAGTCACTGACTCCTGTTGATAAACACGTTATCACTCCATCAGTGTGGAAGTGATACGTGCTCATGGGGACGTACTGTACGTCTTTATGGCGGGACAAGAGCGCATGTGTGCTCTCTGTGCTGCTTACATGTAGACAATGTGAGTGTGACTGAAACACGCAGGGGGAGGAGATGGAGAAACTGAAAGAGTGCGGTATTCCATTGGATAGTCAGTGTGTGTGTGTGTGTGTGTGTGTGAGAACTGTGCGGTGTATGGGAATGTCTGGCACGCCTCCAGAGGTATCCCACAGAGAGGGAATCCTGCTTGATGGGACCATGAATAGAAAGCCTTCCCACCCCCTGAACCCACCCAGCCCTTTGATGTCAGGGGGTCACACAGAGCCCTCGCAGCTCCGGGGGGACATAGTTACCCGGACGCCTGGCAACCTCACCGTGCCCTGCCAGGCCCTCGGTCTGCTCTGCCCAGCCAGAAGAAAAGCTCAAAGCAGAGAGGAGGAAATTCAGATTTCATGGACAACATACTATATCTGTTGATGCTCACAGAAAAGGCTAAAAGGACTGAAGTTCCCGGCCTCCATTTATCACTGAAATGCCCTAATTGGGTCGAAGAATTACAAAACGTTCATTTCAGTGATGACAGATTACATCTCTGCAACATCCGCTCTGTTAACGTGACCTTGAGCGGCACTCTGACCCTGCTGACTTGTTTTGGCCTGTTCCAAGAAAGAAAGAGCCTTAGATACTTAAGAAGATGCTTCCTTTGCATTTGTTGCTTCTAAGTTTCTAAAAACAATCATGCGTGAACTTTTTTTTGCAGTAGCAGCAGCAAGTTTGCAGAAAGGACAGTAGGAAAAAAGCTGAAAACTTCTGGGTTCTTCTCTAACTTGATTTTATGCTACACTGCAACAGAGAGGCCATAGAAACATGTATGTGTGACTGACTGACTGACTGACTGACTGACTGACTGACTGACTGACTGACTGTGTGATTGGTCGACCAGTCAAAAGTTGGAGTCACTCTTTCAAAAATGATATAGCACAAAAAAGCAGTGTTGCTAGCTTAGTGTCTTTTTCAGTACATTTCCAGACTTTTCAGAACCTTTATTGACCTGCAACAAAAAATATAACAACTTTTTCAACAAACCATGAGTCAGAGTCACCAGTATTACCCCGTGAGCGAGTCCCACCCGGCGTGCTGATCACACGGCAGCTGACATGAATGAGCTTCTAACTTCCTTTGACTGATCGTTTTACAAGTAAATATAGCCCAATCACAGCAGAGCAGTTGTCTTTTACCGATGTGTTTGGGGAGTTTGTAAAATGCAGTCGTGGTTGTAAAATCATCATGAGCAGCAGAGCTTCAAAGTGAGTGCTGCTGACGTAGGGTCTTAATGGGCAACGCCTTAGTCACTGTTTCATACTTGTTGTTGCGTTGTCTGGAAACAAACAGAAAACATGAAAGAGAAAAGTCTTCTGAGTTGTGTATTGTGGGGTTATGCCAAAAACTATGGAGCCACTGGTAACAGTAAAGATGACTTCACTACCACACACACAGCATAATTGTTGTAAACCCTTTGAACAAACCTCCATCTACAAATGAAGACCATACCAATATGCTTGAAAGCTCTACAGAAGCAAGTAAAGCAGTAAGGCCTTGAGTTGGTAAGGCCATTTTAGATTGATTGAGTCCCGACGAAAATGTCCCAGACAGCTGCCGTGTGATCTGCTGTGGAGAAAAACAAACTCCACAATCAAAGACCAGAGCTTAAGCTGAAAAAGAGTTGGCTTCTTAACATTCGCGGCGAACGCAAGTAATGTCAGTCACGGCACTGAAAGATTCATGACATGACAATCATATGTCAGCATTTTGGAAAATCTTTATTCACCATGTGCGTCGCAGCAAATCAAATGAATCCGGTTTTCTGAAACCTCTGTTTTGTGGGCAGGAACCATTGGCTGAGTGCGGAAAAACTATGTATTTTTAAATGCAGCTGCCGAAGTGTAATTAAATATTTGCTGTCCAGAAGCCACTGGTCTGACTTCAAGTGCACTGGACCGGAATATAGAACTAAGTTGAGTTTGAGGCGCTCTGTAATTGGCATTACTAATATGGAAAGTCATTGGAAGTCATTGGAATGTGCCTCAGTGGCAGAACTTAATGAAGACTTCCCAATGAATCATTAAGGACCCCAGAATATATCCACTCTCCTGTGTTTGTGTCTGCCTCTCATTCTCTGTCTGTCTTTCTCCCTCTCCCCTTGTCTCAGCTCTCTTTCCTCTCTCCTTGGGTCTCAGCTGGCTCTGTTCCTGTGGCCCTTTGATCTCAGTGAAAGGGTTTGGAGCTTTAAAGTGCTTCTGTTTCCGCTGTCAGGAGCCCCTCTCTTCTCTTCTCTGGTTTAGGCTTTCAGAGCGATGGCAGCCCTGGTGCTGTGGCTGGGTGGGTTGAAGGGCGGAGAGGAGGGGAGAGGAGGAGAGTGCAGGTTTCTATGAGATGGTGAGATTGAGGTGAGGTTGTTGGTGGTGGTAGAAGGAGGAGGGCGGGGGGGGGGGGTTATTGCTGTCAGCCTCAGTGAGGGGAGTATCTGACACCTGACTGATCCCAGTGGCCTCCAAAACTCCAGTTCCCACTTCAGTCGGCCCCTTGTGGCCACAGGCATAATGCGTCAGGAGAGACATATCAGGAGGAACAGACCTTTCTACATACATATATTTATGCAAACACCTTTTCACATCCTTTCCTTCTATGCTCTGCATTAGTCAATCAAATACATGGACGCACACACACATGGAAGGTAACTTTGTAACATGAACACTGCATTTCTACTGTTCAGATGGCAGATAAAATGATGAAGCATTCTGCAGAGTCTGGCTCATACTGGGCTTCCTGGATGGTGTTTTACTGTCTTACTGGTGCTTGAAGCAACACAACCAGGGCTCTAAATTAACAATTAATTAACAATTTATCATTTTAAGCATATGATATGCCACATTGCAGTGTTCATGGGAAATGTAGTCAAACACGCGCGCCACAGCGCAAAGTAAGTCCACAGCCAATGAGTGTATGATATGTCATGTTCATGGGAAATATAGTGTACACAGAGACTGACAAGGGACAGGACTACATGGAGAACATGGCGGTGTTAATTCAGAGCCCTGAACACAACACCACCAAAACAACCCTGTAACTCTGTCTGCCAGTTTGATTAGGATTAACTCTCTACACATCACACAGCTCCCTCTACTACGCATTATGTAGCACACAGGTACCTGCTCTGTGTTTTACAGCTGCAGATATAACCTCCTGTGCCAAGCTGAGGTGGCCTGACTATGTAAATCACCAGCAGAAAACACAACACAGAGTGTAAAAGTATCCTTAGCAGCATTGAGGCAGTAAAAGGAACTCTTTATCCTCTTCATAAACTCAAAAATAAAAGTCACAGTATGCGAAGTTAATGTTTTACAGTTTGAAGCCACATTGTGTGTATTTCAATTTTTTTTCACTAAATTTTGGAAAGCTTTTGCTTCACTAAATCATCTTCACTGAAGTTTGAGTTTCTCAAAAGTCTCTATATTAATCTGATAATGTTTTATTGAGGGGAAATGCTAAAAGGATTGGCTTTAATCTGGTTTCAGTTGGAGCTCTGAGGCCGTGTGATTCAGCGCTCATGTTTCCTCCGCTCCGGCTCCTATGTTTTTGGAGCGGCCCAGCAGCCCCCCAGATAAAAATACGACGGCCCGTGAACATTCACAGTTGCTGGATTATTGAATTTCCTGCGCCCTTCAGTGAAGTATACACATCAAGAAGTTTTCATTTTCATTTCATGCGCAACCATTTCATGCTTGAGCTAAAACTATTTTGCAAAGCACAGTTCCTGTTTAGGCAAACCGCTGTGTCAATACCAGCAGGTCTAACTGCTGCACCACAATCATACCTTCTGTCCAGAGTGAAGTCATCAGCCCTCACCGCAGCTCTGTGTTCCTACTGCAGCTCTCACCAAGAAAAAAATTATTAGTGTTGATATAACCTTGTTCCAAACAAAGATTCAAGGCCTGTTTACATGAACACACACCCCTCCGTGAAACCTCAAAATCTTATGGGGGCATATTTATGCTTGGCGAGTGTATATTCATCCGGCGAAATAAGACGACAGTTTAAAATCCACAGACCGCCCCGTGTAAACATTCGATGTCTTAAAGAGGCGCTGGCTGGTTTAAGCGAGGCCACGTGAAAGGAAATGGCTTCCATATGTCAGGAGCTCAGGCCTTCCTCGTGCCCTGTTTGCAGGATGCCTTCTGTGAGGGTGAGCAGGAATTATAAACCTACAAAGGGGAAGTAGAGGAGCGAGGGGGAAAGTTTTTCTCTCTGGTAAGAAGAAGAAGCCTGCGAACCCTGCGGTACAGCTTTGATGTAAATCTCAAATCAGGTGTAACTAAGACGCTACTTCTCTGGCACACACCTCCTCAAACATCAGCACACACACACACATGGGGGGTGAACATTCCTGTGCACTCACACACACACACACACACACACTGCACGTTGTCAGATTACTTCCTTTCGTCATGTTGATTAATGCACGCTGGCAGATGCTAAGACGATCACGGCCCTGCAGAGAGCGGCTCAACGCCGAGGATCGGACGCTCTCTCCGGCTCTTTCTCTCACATGCTCAGAGACACAGCCTCTCTCTCCTCCAGACCATCCATCTCTCGGCTGTCCTCCTCAAATCCCCTCACACCTGGCTCTGCACCCCTAGAGACCTCTTTTTCTCCCCCCCCTCCCTTTCTAACTCCCCCTCTGTCCTAACTCTTCCCTGTCCGCCCTTCCCTCCCAATTCATAGCCCATATCTTCACACACTCCCTCCGTCTCCTCCTCCTCCTGACTACTGTTCATGCTCTGCCTCTCTCCACACCATCTTCAAACCCCCCCCCCCCCTCCTTTCACTCCTCTCTCCTTGTGCCACCGTCTTCCTGCCAGTCAACATGTGTGCTCTTGTTTCTTTTGTTTTCTGACCACTTTCCCCCCTTTTCTTTGGGTAGTCCCAGCCTGCCAGTGGAGCTTTGTTCTTATTCGCTTAGTTAATTGGAAAAACAAGGCAAAGCAGAGGCATTTAGCCAGGGTCAGTGAAGGGAGACGCAGCCAATGCATGACAGGGTTAATCAGTGTCATGGCAGCCGGAGTGGGTGTCTGGCTCTCCTCAAATAAGCACATGAAGGGCCAGAGGAGGAAAAAGGATTTTTTTAACTTCTTATTTCTATAATGTAAATGTCTAAAAAGTCACATTCAGCCCTTTTAAGGACATAAAAATATCCACGCTGCATTAAATGGCCCCTGGAAATTTCAGTATTTAAATGAATTCATGTGTCACGCCTTCATAAAACAGTCAGGTGGTTATTCTCCCTCTGTCTCCTGTCATGATGAAGCAGGTTTCCCCACCTCTCCACGTGTGCACGAGTGTGTACGTGCATGGTCAGCACCATGTGACATCAAAGTGAGCGTCACTCTGCAGCTGTGTTGTGATGTGTGTAAATGAGGCGTGCAATGGTGGTATGTGGGCACCTGACTTGCTTATCATAAACACACCTTTTCACGCGCGCGCACACATACACACCTGTTGGGAAGCGCGCACGGTTGTCCTCAGCGTGGCCTGCAAGGGTGTGGAGGAAGTAAAACATATCTCATGAGTTTTTTGACAGCAGACGTGCAGAAAAACACAAATCAAATGGAGGTGGTGAGAGAAACAAAAAAAAAAAAACAAAAAAGACAGAACACCGTGGCCTGTTGTGTTGCAGCGTCAGGTATGATCCCTACATCTGTCACCTTTAACTGCACGGCTTTTACTCTCAGGTCATCCCCCTCCTGAGAGTGTCTTTTTCACACACACACACTGCCTCAGCATCAGCGAGACATGTTGTCACACACTTGAACGCAGTGAAAGCTTTTAAAAGCGTCCCACAGCCCCTCTGGGCTAATTACAGAGAGGCTCCTGAAGACAAAGTTTGTATGTGTGAATGCCTGTGTACACATATGTCTGTCCTCGAAGTGTGTGCATCTGTGTGTGTGTTGTTTCCGCTCCTCGGTGCTCATTATTGGCCCTGGCCTGAGCTCTTTCATTAGGGGGGCTGAGAGACGGAGGGACGAATGGGCCGGTAGGGGATCAGGGGACGGGGTGGAGGTTGTAATTGGGCTGTTCCGCTCCCCTCTCCCTGCTTCAAGGTCACTCTGAGACAAACTCCCGGCCAGGTCTCTCACTCTTTCTTCCCCTCTTGTCTTTTTTTTCACCCTTCTCCACCCACCCACCCCCTCTCCACTTTGTCTCACTCTCTCTTTCCCTCCCTCCCTCACCCGCTCATCCTCTCCTTCTCCTGGGGTCTTTTGTCACAGTAGACTGGTCCACTGGGGAGCCACAGAGAAGTGGAGGGGCTAATTCAGTCTAATCTCTTAGCCTGTTAATGTCTGGCTGATATGTGGATTTCTCCACGTCCTCAGGGGAAGGCCTTTGTGGTGAAGGCCATCATTATGAAGTTTCCTAGCCCTCCTAGCCAATTATAAGAAGGGAGACAAATTAGTTCATCTCAAACTTGGCTCCTAAGAAGTTTCCCTGATTGTTCTCAACTTTATTTCACATCTCATACAATAGAGACGATTCACAGTGAAGTTTTTTTTTGATAAAGAGAAGAGCCTGATGTGCAAATGTGAAGAAGATTGTGCATCTTGTGAGAGACTCGCCGTGGATTTTGTACAACGTTGTATCCGTCATGTGCAATTCTGTACACGGTCTCAGCTCAAAGCCAAGTTTGAAGCCATCCGAGTAAAGTGGTGTAGCGTTGCTTGTCTGGCGCTGGCCAGCGGTGAGCTCGGTCTAACGTTTCCCTCTGATTAAGACGCAGTGGTGAAAGCTGCCTTTGATCTGAGGAAATGTCTGCGTAGGGAGCAGTTGGAATGCGGCGCTCTCCTCTCTGCCTTGCAGATGGAGGCAGGGAGATAGTGTCACAGTCCATTTGTCTGGCCTCTGCACTGCCAGTCCACCCACAGTTGTAAGGCCGGGGATGTTCAGAGGCCGTCCCTGTTGGATCAGTGAAGACAACTGAACATATGTATTTTCTTTACAGAGAGTTGGTGACTTAAAAGCTGAGTCCAATCAAAGATACTGCCATCCACATGTGGGGGATGGATCAGTCTGATTGCTGTGAGCAGACTTCAGAAAGTTCAGGAGATCCATGACATGATTTAACTACCGCACATCTTTTATGATATCTTAGGTGTCCTTAGCAGGAAATGTTTGAATTTCTTTCATACTCTAATCTCCAAATGGGTTATTTGTGCTTATCAAAGAAATATCAGTCAATCAGCGTCAGCGTTTACAGCAAGAAATACATTCACTTGGTTTTAAAACTCTGTATGTCTTTTTCTGTGTGTCTGCAGGCCTCCTGCGCTGGCGGGCAGTCCGGCTTTCTCCGACATCTCCCTCATCCGGATCTCGCCCCAGCGGAACCCCTCCGTGGGGGCGGAGTCGCCCTTTCACCCTCCGCATCCCTACATTAACCCATACATGGACTACATCCGCTCGCTCCACAGCAGCCCCTCCATCTCCGTTCTGTCAGCCACCCGGGGCCTCAGCCCCGCAGATGGTGAAGTGAAACACACACCGTCGCACACAAAGCATAATGCACATACAGTACATACACACTGCACGCTCAGCGCACACACTCAGCAGAGCAGAAATGAGCGACAAAGCCTCAGCGGACCCTTAAAAATAATGGTTGGGATTGATTAGTCGGGGTTCGATCGCTATTAGGAGGAATCTCAATTCTCTGTATCGGTGTAGTTCCTGTTTGAGATCAGAGGAGGTCAGGTGAGAGGCAACCAGATCCATCTCTATTAAGACCCAGGGGTTGGTGAGATGTTATCTGAGTGAGGGAGCAGGGTGCACGGGAGTATTATGAGTGCGCCGCGATCCATGTGGGTGGGGGCGCAGGTCGGATGGAGGGCTAATCCTTTTGATCTGTGAGTCATGTCAGAGACCTCTGGAGGATGCATCAGTGAGCGGCAGGGTCACGTACAGTTACATCGCGCGCGCTGAGGGAGGGTCGGATTCAAGTTCAGGGTTGGGTGGCGAGGAGGAGGAGGTGGAGGTGGAGGGGGTGGGGGTTGAGGGGGGTTGTTATGGTGTCCTACAGGGAGCATTTGTTTCCTGAGATCTCAGGATGGATTTTGAACTGGGAAATCAATTAAGGTGAGACGCTGGAGCCGGTTCAATTATAGAAAAGATGTGGATACAAAATATCAATATTAGACATGGAGGGGGATTTTTTTTGGGGGGGGGCAGAAAATGAACATTTTTGTCACATATTCAGCCAGAAAATGTGCTCTTTGCACTGCTGGCTGGACAAAATATGAATTCATGATGATCATCACTTTTTTTTTTAACATATAATGAACTAATAATTAATTGATTAATCACAAATAAAATCTGATCAACAATGAAAAATCCCTTTGTTACAGCTCTGTCATGCACAGAAGAGAAAAGAAAAACTACTGCACATAATTACAAATAAAGTGGCCTGATCAAACCTACATTCACCAAAGCTCCTGATACGGTCTGATGACCTGTTATGGCCCTCATGTCCTCACCCATCCACCTTTTGGCACTTGAGCAGCAGAGACCCACATTAGCCCCCCCGCCCTCTCCCACCTCTTCTTGAAGAGGACAGACAGACAGATAGCAGGGGGAATCTCCTCTCCACCAGCGCTCTCCACTTCACCTCATCCAGGTGTGGTAAAAGCGGCGTCTTAAGTGAAGACCAGGAGTCTTTGCTCGCTCACTCAGCTCCTCTGCTGCACTCTCCCTGCACCGCGCTGCGCCAACAGGAAGTGTACGCGCTCTACCCTCCAATTTCCCATTACCACAACATAATGTGCACCAGTCTCAGCTTGCCTTAAACCAAAATAGTTTCTCCAACCTACCACATGATCCCCTTTCACTTCATAATGCTGTGAATTGTGAATGAGGCACCTAATTACTCCTTTAATCAATCCGGTGATTAATTAACCCATCAGCTTTTGTGTTGTTAGTATATCACCATGCTTACAGGGAGCCTCCTTCTTCAATATGCAAAGATTTTTTTTTTCCTACCAAAAGTACATTTGAATAATGATGAATTAATTAACAGAATCTAATGGAGATTTAAAGTGGGTGGGATTTAGTGCCACCCTCTTGCTGCCACACATTAGCTTTTTTTTTTTCTTCTTTTTGCTCCTCCCTCACAATATTCTGTCTTTTCTCTGCGAGCCGGGGTGCAGAGGTAGGTTCGCCCCTGATCCTATTGTTGTGCCTAAGGAAGCACCTGGTGGCTCACCAAGTCCTGAGGCACGTCTCTGCCTACTCCACGTCGAGTGCCACACTCACAGCCTTCCCCCACTACCACCCCACCACCACCAACCAACCAGCCAACCAACCCCCCTTCTTTTGCCCCAGGATGGCACTCGGATGCCAGCGTTTCTGATTTAGAAATTCGCAAAGCCCTTTTCTGTGCGTGGATACTGAAAGGGCCACATTATGGTTGAATGCAAAAGCAAAGCTAAGGCGGAACAGAGGAGACAATTAAGAAACTCCCTCCTTCCAGTGAAGACATAATACCCAGATCGAATTAATTTAGAATTTTTTTCTTACATTCATTCAACCAATCATGGATGCATATTGCAGGCATACAGGCCAGCCTTAAGAGGAAATCTCCTCATACACTGTTTCTGTATTTATTTTCTCTTTATTTCTTCAATTGGGGTTGAAAAAAAAGAGCTGCTGCACTCTGTGGGTCTGAACCGATTCCATATTTGCATCCAAAACCACAGTGTTAGTCTTTCCCTCTCTCTTTCTTAGAATATTTGCATAAGGAAGCCCACCGCCAGATGTTTATTTTAGGCTCCGGTTCAAGGACTTACAGCACTCTATAACTAAGGGAATGACTTGAGAGAGAGAGAGAAATGAAGTGGAGGCAGAATGGTTTGCTGTATCTTTACGTATGCAGATATATCTGGGCAGATTTAGGCCTTTTGTTTTTCCTATAGAGTTTAAAGGAGCAGAGTCGAGGAGCAGGTTGCATATCTGCAGACTGCAGCCCTGTGTGTGTACAACACACAAGCACCATCTCTGGCAGAAGATGTGTCGGCCCACATACTCTTACCACACACACATATATATAATAATATGTATACAGAGACATGTGCACTCCCTCCAAGTGATCAAGGAACAGTAAGAGAGAGAGAAAAGGCTGTTTAAGAATTGTATTGTAAGACGATCAGTTCTGCTGTGCTCGGCATGAATGCATCAATCAACCGCTAATGCACACTCACTGTAATCTCTGAGCAAGCATCCGGTAATCCCCAGTGAGGCTCTCCACTTCAGGTGATGCTCCCTGTGCAGCTGTTTTTCTTAACTTGATGGTGTTGCTAATGTGCTCATTACTGTTCTGCTGAGCTGATTATCATCTAATGTAAATGAATACAGGTTTATAATGCAGCGCAGGTGCTCTCCCTGTCAGCTTTTTCTTAACACCTAATCATTTCTCTCCTCCCCACCTTCCTCTCTCCTCCCTGTTTCTTCGAACGCCTCCTGTCCAGCCACCATTCTTCCTCTCTCCTGACGTGACACCTTCACCTCATGTTCTCTTTTGCTGACCTGAATGTTCTTCTCCTCCAGCCCCTCACACCGGCTTGACCACGGCTGAGTACTACCACCAGATGGCTCTGCTTGCGGGCCACCGTAGCCCGTACACGACCGACCTGCTCCCCTCTGTGGCATCCACGGCCGGCACCAGCAGCGCCAGCGCCCTGCACATGGAGTACCTGCAGGCGATGGACAGTAAGTCTGCACTGATCACACACACGACTCACATGAAAAGCCTAAGACTGATGCATAGTCAGATCTCCTTATTCTGTGAGGCATTTCATGGCAAGGCGAGTTCTCAGCACTTTTACCATCTGAAAAACAATGCATTTTTTTAAATCATTGGTTCTCAAAGGGGGGTCTGGGGAACTTGAGGGGAATAATACATTTTCAATATACTGGATTTTCATCCATAAATAACAAAATGTATTATTATGTAGGTAGACTTTATCCAATAAATGATCTTAATAATCCAGAGGTATGAGACATTTCAAAGGTTAATTCCTCATCAGTCTAATCACTAAATCTGGAGGTTTTATGTTGATGTGATGTTATATCTTTTCCATTAAACACATATCTGCTGATCAGACCAGCTACATATGGTTGAAAAGTGATTGTTGTTGTTGTTCAAGGCACTGTAGACACCCAAACAGCAGTCCTGCAGGTAAGAAGACACCTACCACATCTGTGCCCACTGGGACGCCACCTTAAAGTATTATAAGTGCATCCCTCCACATTACAGCATGGGTGGCCCCAGTGGGAATTCAACCCTTGAAATGCACTTTCACAACACACCTATCTGCTGCTATATATAGGATCAAGCTGCAGCTCAACCACGACGAGAAGGGACCTGCAACTTTACTTTGACATGATTTAAATGAGCTATTGTCTTAATGTGTTGGGCTCAGGACTGTGTGCAGAGGACTTATGCTAATGAGTTATTTTAAAGTGTAAATAGGAAATTAAACGCACACTGAATCTTAGAAAGGTCGGACAGCCTCACCCCGCTCCTTTGATGAGAATGTATTTAGTCAGGCAGACGCCGCTTTCATGGAAATCCGGGGTGAAGTTCCCCCTATTCCTCCGCACAAACTAATTAAAACTAGCCAAACTTGTGCGGGTATCAGAAAATTAATTGCTATTAAGTGGGAATTGGAATGTCCCACCATTCATCACTGGAGAAATCCTTTCTTCTGTGTCACTTTTTAAGATTAATAGACTGAAACAAAACAATTAGGGACAAATTTAAGTGGGGATGCGCTGCTCCTCACTTAAAAATCGCCTGTGATCATTGCTGGTAATAACTCATCATGTTTCAACAATGTGTGTTCCAACGCCAGAAAAATTAACACTTTAAAGCTTTGTTGGATTTCAGAAAAGGAAAAAAAAAAACATACAAAGAGCACAGTCTATCAAGAGGCTCTCACTGATAATCTGGGCTACCATGTTACTGCGGCTATTTTAGTATTTTTCACATCAGTGTAATTACCTTCAGAGAGAGCTGGGCTAATGAAACAATGGGCCTGTCCTGCCTATTTGTGCTTTAATGGGCTATTGTCTACATTCTTACTGCCTAATTAGTGCCATAGCTCTCACAGATCACCACACTAAAGTCTTTATTAGATAATTTAAATCTTAGCTTTATATTTTTTTCAGCTCATATTAAGTTGTTTTTCTTATTAACAGGTTTACTTTTACTGGAACTGTTTTGTATGACCTGATTAATTGTAGTTATTAATTATATGGCAACACTTTACTTTGAGTTCCACTACTTAGCATTTATAAGCATCAACATAATAAAAAAAGTCAATAATATAAAATATGTCTTTAAAGGAGTTTTTCTTTGCATTAATAAACATCTAAAGTTGATTTCAGCAACATTAAAGCAACTGTTTATTAAAAGCTGCATTTGTAAAGTGTTATAAAATACATTTCTTGCTGTATATTCAGCAAAAATATCATAATCTTTACATGTGCCAAGTCAAGTTTTTTGTTGCTCAAAAGAAAGTTCTGAGTAGTTTTATATTACACTGTACGCCTCCCCTGTGATGGGCTCCCTCTCTGGTGGCCCCCAGGTGTGCCGGCGAGGGTTCAACCCTACTTTTGGACCCAGCTTTTATTGCCAATGCCGTCAGTCCGGTGTGTCTGAACCCTCCCCGGCCGCGAGAATTAATGACGCGGCGCGTAACCAGCCATTGTGTCCATAAATCAAGAGGAAATTAGAGGGACAGTCCTGCTACGATCCGGGACGCTCCTCTCTCTCTCTCCCCGGTTGGCCGATTTATCATTTGGGCTGTGCATTAATAAACACCACTCCCATGAGGCTTTGCAGTGGTGGGACGCTGGCCTTGCTCCTCAGCAATAAGCCCCCCTCTCCCCTAATTCCTCACAAGTGGAGCCCGTCTCTCACACTCATGTGGATTTGGCTTCTGTAAAAAAAAAAAAAAGAAAAAGTCAGGTGTGTGTGTGTGTGTGTGTGTGTGTGTGTGTGTGTGTTAAAAGTTTGATTGTTGTTGAAACAGGATAATAAACGTGAAATTTCTGAACTGAGGTGACTGAAATCAGCATCAGACATATCGAGGAACGTCACATGACTAACCACATTGTATTGAGCGATTATGTGAGCTCAGGGATTTGTATGGGTGTATGTGTGCTCAGCCCCTCTCCCCAACCCCCCCCCTTTTCTAAGACACAAAAAAGACAGATTTTCTATACAATGACAATGTAAAGGGGGTGTTGCTCTCCATACGGCTCAGTGCTGTAGTTGAAACTCAGGACTACGTATGCCAGAACACCGCCACTGCCACCGCAGACGCATCCACACACACACATTCACATCCACACACTCTGATTACCATGTGAATGGAGCGCTCTGTAATCGTTGGATGTGTCAAACGAGAGATGGAGCATTTACGTTTGGGAGATGGATGGATTGTGGGGGACGTAAATATGGAGGGGGGTTATCAGGGCTGCGTAAGCTGGTTTTGTTTGCCTTTTATAAAATAACTCAAAATGTTTTATTTCCAAGTCTTGAGTCACAAAGTCATTGTGTCAGTTCATGCACAAAGCGCGACATCCCCTCAGCGTTTTTTTCCCCTCCTTCCATCTCCCTCTGTTTTTCCCTGTCTTGTTTGTGACATCTCCATGTGAAAAGACAACAAAAGTCATGTTTTAATCTCTACCCGTGGCTCATTGTATGTGCAGAGAGAATGGTTGCGCTGTTTTCCGCCTTTTACCTTTTCAAACCCCCTTTTACTATTTCCAGTCAACACTGATTGCATTTGAATAACGAGTCAAATTGGACTTGATTAAATATTACCATACACAGTCAGAGCATTTCTCCAAAATAAAAGGCATGTTTTCTCATGGATGAAATGCAAGCAGTGCATCAAGTGACAGCCGAACACTCAAACAGATGAGCCTTTTGTCTGATGATTGACAAAAATGTCATCTGTTAGGGTTAGATTAGGTTAGAGTTTGGAAAACCATGTATGAACCAGAGAATGCTCTTTTTGTGATCTGTAACTCATTTGTAGGAATTTAGCTGAGGCACGTCTCCAAAAACATGGTATGAGGGAGCAGATAAGGGCTGATGTGCAGTTTTACAGGCAATTCTAACCTCTCACTTCCATAGCAGCCACTTGGCAGTCACTTCTTTTCTCATACCTTACCCTTAAAAAAAAAAAAAAAATCTCCTCTCTCCTTATCCTGCAGGCTCTCGTTTCCCGAGCCCGAGGCTGCCATCACGGCCCAGCAGGAAGCGCCCCCTGCCCATCTCTCCCCTCTCCGAGCACAGCTTTGACCTGCAGACGATGATTCGCAACTCGCCCAACTCTCTCGTCACCATGCTGAACAACTCGCGCTCCAGCTCCTCCACCAGCGGCTCCTACGGTCACCTCTCTGCTGGAGCCATCAGGTAGTGCACTGCTTGGAAAATGACCTTGGCCAGAAATACATTTACACTGTGTGATCTTCCTTTTCCATTTAGACTTCAGTGTATTACAAGCAACTGATTTAGAAACATTTAATAATTTTTATGCCAATGATAAAAATGCTTCTTTGCATGTGTTTTACTCTCTTTTACTTTTATTCAATTTCTATAATTTATTACTTAAGTAGGGCAAAGTCCAGTTGACTTCATCACAGAAAGTACCACTGTTGGGTCTTCTCTGACTCAGGAATGAGTCGATCAAAGTCTAAAAAAATATAACCTGATGATGTCATTGTGATGTCATCTGGGTAATTATTTCCTCTTGGCCACAGTGTTTAATGATTCAGGCTTTAGAAAGCATCGACAACTTGAGGTTTAGAATTTGAAAAAAGTGGGTTTAAACAAAGTAGGGGTGTGATGATGAAAGACACGGTCAGGCTGCATTGTGGGATCCAGTGTTTCTGGAGCTTGAGCTGTAATAGGAAGTAAATTATTTAAATTTTGACTCTCTTTTGTTAAAATCTGCTTATACTGAGTCCCAGTTTTATAGTGTGATGTGAAATCAATGGACTGCTGCTTTAATGTTACAAAAAATAACTATTATCCTGTCTGGATGTCTTTTGGGAGCTTTGACTGACTGTGTTGCTCTCAAGGTGGTCGTTCAGGGACTCACATGTGCCAATAAAACATCCAACAGCAGGATCTTCCCATAGGGAACCATGTTCTAAATGATTTTCTAATATCATTGATCGGTGTTTTTCATAAAGCAGTGAAGAGCTACGCGTCTCCCTTGGGACGGTGCCGTGGTGATTGTAACATACTGTAGTTACACTGTGTTCTGTAGAGTGTGTGTTAGAGAAGAAGGCGAATGAAGTGTGCGGTGGAGAGAAGAAGTCTGTGTGTGTGTACCGTCCACGTCAAACCCCCGTGTGGGTGACGATCTCCCAGCCAGCAAGTCAGCCTGCCTCCCCGGCGGCTCGTGTCAGTCATCTGGTGCCCTCACTGAAACGTCACATACATCACACCCTGGAACCGGAGGGCGAGCAAAGGGAAGTAAAGAAAAGAGGAGAGAGGTGAAGGAAGGAAAGATCCATCGCCCCACCCACAGCCATTGATCAGCAATCTGTAAGAAGAACCTGATCAATCACGCTGCTTGCTCGGCCACTGTCCCGGTGACAGGACCCAAATAGCCAGAGCCAACAGACTGATGAGTGATATGACAAGCGGATGGGCCCCCAAATGTGTCTCGGCCCATTGATTTCCACTCGGCTCGTAATAAGATCAGCAGACATATGGGTCGCGGCCAGAGCGGAGCGTCAGGGCTCAGGATGAATGGAGGCCGCTGCTGTGGAGCCACACAGATCTGTGTTTATCTGGTGGTTCACCTGTGGTTAAACCGACTCGAGAGGAAGCTCGGTGGCTGCTGGGATTTTTTTTTTTTTTTTCTCAGGATCACCAAAGTTAACTCAGGATGAGGGTAAATAAACAGAGGAAAACAACTCTGTTGCTCCAACAGGAACATCATTCTTCTTTATTTACAAGGCCATCGGACACACTCCAGATTGTTTATCATCTGTATCATTTTGCCCAGTGGAAGAATGACATACTGCCTTACACAGACCACATGATAATTCACTGTGTGTTAACAAGCTGAACATTCATTGGCAGGGATTTGCCGACAGCCCCACGGTTCCAGCATTACCACAACATTTCCTGTCAGATTGTCCTCAGGGATGAGGAGCTATCCAGAACAATCCATTTATTCACTGTATTTCCCCCCTTTTGCCTCATTGCCTCCGTAACTGATGTTTTAGTCAAGTTGTACTAGTAGTTTTCTGACTATTTTATCCACTTCTCTGTAACCACTTTGCATTTTCCTCTTCCTGCTCTCCCCAGCCCGGCGTTAAGCTTCGCCTACCCTCCAACCCCAGTGGCTTTGCACGTGCACCAGCAGCTGATCGGCCGCCAACCGGGCATAGTGGGCTCCGCTTTTGGCCACAGCCCGCCTCTCATCCACCCGACGCCAGCCTTTGCCACCCAGAGGCCCGTGCCCGGCATCCCCCCCTCCGGGCTCAGCGCCAGCGAGCGCCCAGTCATCTCCAACGACTCCTCACAGGTGAGAGCGGTGGTGGCAGCGGGCGCCCATGCGATTCATCATCACAGGTAATAGATAGCGGCGTCGCATGCCAGCCACATCCAGGAGAAATGCAGCGAAGCTCTCGTGGTACAGGCAGGACCCCCCCTCCACGTACACATCTCCAGGGAGTTTCCTCCTACTTGTGTTGTCTCTTGTTTTCAGACGGCGAGCACGCCCCAGAACCTGCCTGCAGCAAACAACAAGGGGCTTGTTAGCATAGAATCCCACTGCTGACTCCATTAATCACTAGAGAGAGAACAGGGATACAGAGAGGGAATATTGACATGGATGGATGGATCCAGAGGGACTTTTTCCTCTCCGTCCTCAGCCCTTACTGTATGTGCGGGCCCACATTTGAAGTAAATATTCAGTGTTATTACCGGTCCTCCCTGCTGTTCCCCATTGCGGGAATTTTGTATTATGGTGAATGGGACCTCTTTCATTAATGGGCCTTTTCCTCCTCCTGAATAAACTGAGTATTGTTTTGGGGTCACAGCTGAATGGTGTCTCTCTCAGCAAAGATAGATGTGTTACAGAAACAGAGAGTGACAGGATCGCTGCAGTGTCAAACAGAAAACTAAGAAAAAAAACTCCCTTTCCACAACTCCATAGCTCTGTGTGTTAATTCTTTTATTGTATGGTGAGCTTGGCATGTAACAAGAATTCCCCCAGGGGCAAATCAAAACCAGGGCCACAGTCAGGTCATCCACTGGTTCAGCTTCATTGAATTCATTAGTTTATTTTAATTGCAATGATTAGGGCAGCTAATGTTTTGCATAGTTTTTTCATTAGCATAGTTAGTTAAAGCTCTTAAAGCCTGATACAGAATCATTAGAGTTCAACCACAGTTTGTGTTTTTCTAGTTGATTAAGGCGCTGAGCGACTGACTGAGCCTTACGCATACAAGAAATATCAAGACATTTGAAAAAATATGATTGTGTATATGGATGACACTCAAATATTGTATGTGGATCTCCACAGACAAAGCCAACGAGTGAATCTGCTGTGAGCAGCACAGGAGACCCGATGCACCACAAACGCTCCAAGATGAAACCAGAGGAGGAGCTGCCAAGCCCAGGTGCAGTGAGCGTACAGGTGAGCACCCTCATTCATTTCATTTATTAGCAATATCAACACTTCTTTTCAGTCACTGGCTTCATAGTCTTTCTGAAGCTTTCTGGCAAAACAATCTTTTTTTCTGTATCCCACTGCAAACTGGTTGGTAATCCCAGAATTCCAGCTAGGATTTATTTTTAGATTTTTCCACCAGGATAAAAACCCTATATAATAGCTGGTCACCTGCCAACATGGCTACAACAATACACAAGCTTACCAGCCGCAGTCTGTATTTATTTACCTGCATTTGCCCATTTTGGTGCTGGGTTCCCACCCTGCTCTTATCACTTTCAGTTTCCGAAGTGAAACAATCCATTGATCTTTGGGACACTGGAAGGAAATTGTTTTGCTTTTTTTTTTTTTAATTTTATTCTAAGCAGCTGGAAAAATGAAAGAGAAACGTGATAACAGTGGGTGTTTGCATCTGCAGGAAAAACCCTACTAGAGTCGATATTCAGCAGCAGATAGCAGCCTGAGGTGTGTGTGGTGGAGGCTGCAGCTTTCTCCTGCGTTAGTCCACACCAACTCTCTCGCTCCGCTCAGCCACCTAACTGTGACAGTGAAATATGTCTGGGCTAATAGAGCAACCTACAGCAGGAAGAGGGGGTTAGATTCCTCAAATACTCACCCCGGTCCTGTCGTATAACAAACCCCAAACACAGAGCGGGGCTTTCAGCACTACATTTCCGCTCTCCACACTTTTCTCCCAGACAGCCAAACAAGGCGAGATTCAGACCTGTAACCAAATCATTTTTGGCTGTGAACCAGCAGGAGGTTAAAAAATGACTTTGCTGACACATTAGATGGACTGATGCCGGGGGAGAGGGGAGGCAGTTCCTTTAGCCTTTAGAGCTTGGGTTTTTTAAATCAGATTACTCGCATTACTTTCATCATTTTTACCTCACTTGTGCCGCACGCTGAGCTGGAGCTGTTTCACTTTTTCAGGACCATCCCGACGGCATGACCCTGGTGAAGGAGGAGGGAGACAAAGATGAGAGCAAACAGGAGCCAGAGGTGGTGTACGAGACGAACTGCCACTGGGAGAACTGTTGCCGCGAGTTCGACACGCAGGAGCAGCTAGTACAAGTGAGTTACATTTTCAAAAAAAAGCATAACCCCAGTTGTTCTCCAGGTCCAATTTGTTGTAGGGAAAAGCACAATGTGTGTTGTAAGCGTTTTCACAGTAGCATCAACAGCAGCTGTACCCTCTCTGGACGATGCCTCCTATCAGGCCACTACCCCAGCCTGTGTGTGTGTGTGTGTGTGCGCAGCAACAGCAGCCTGCAGTCAAGTCTGATGCTGGCGCTGGATTCCTGATTGGATCCAGGGATGGTGGTAATGGGCTCAAAAGCTGGAGAGCACATCTCACAGCTGAACTGTGCTAACTGATTTGGTGGGTTAAGCCTCCCAGAGTCAGGATGTGAGCTTTGTGGACGACGCTGGACCGGCCCTCCTCCTGTCTGTTATCAGAACTCTCACACAGCCCGGGAGATGGATGGCTCTCATCACGCTGCGCCCGAGGGTTCACTGTTAAGCTAAATATTAATGACATTATGGTCGTATAACCCCCAAACCCCCGACTCTGGCTACTTACACTGATGCTATTAGCTCTGCTGCTCTCGTGCGGCCTCCGAACCGCTCACCCTGTCAGCCAACCAAGAGAGAGAGAGGGAGAGCGGGCTGAAGTTTTGAGAAATGGTGAAAATCCACCAATATGATGCTGCGAACATGGGATGCCTGCGTGTGCGCACGCCGCACACACACAACACACATCAGCGCACATCTGATAGAAAGATCCTCAGCTCTCCACAGCTGTCTATTTGCCGTCTTGACATTGCAATCCTCAGCCGCGGTGGTAACCCCTATCTATAATTGATATCCTCAGCGCGGAATGGGCTGCCTCCCGTGTTTGAAGGGCTCGGCTAAAAGGTTGAGGATCTTGACAACTTCTTGCCCCTGTTTCAGGGGAGCGGGATGAGTTAAAGGTGGTGGGAGAGGAGGGAGAGGAGGGAGAGGAGGGAGAGGAGGGAGAGGACGGCTCGTTAATAGAGCAAAAGCTCGGCGCGCATCATCCTCTCCCTTACAGTAGTCACACCAGGTGGCCATCCAAAAAACAAAGCAGTGTCCTCTCATTCATTCCTGCACATATACCATCCAGCCTAACCTTGGCAGGCTGCGCTCATTATCAGATCACTGTGGAGACACACACTGACAAAATCCTTATTAGTTGGTTTTCCATTTTTCCATCTTGGAATTGTTTTTCTTTTTTTTTTCGTTTTCCATCATTTGACTTTCTGATAGTGCGTTTTATTTCTCATTTTCTATGCACATGCAGATATGCAGAGAGATGCCAATAAAAGTCTTCGCCTACAGAATCCCTGCCCTCTAATTCAGCAGAGCGGACGAGAAAATGCTCTTATCTCTGCACACCCCCACCCCCCTCAGTAATAGGATAAGTACAGTATTTGGACCACAGTGGCTCTCCTCTCACACTGGGAGGGGTTTGGTGGTGGGGGGGGGGGGGGGGGATTTCCATGTAACCAAACAATGGCGCATCCCTTCCCCCTGTACTTGTCTTCTGAAATGGCTTTGGGGAAAAAAAACATGATGAGGAGAAAAAAAACAGCTTCTCTGTTGGTTGGAACCGTTTTCACCACTTGGTTTTGTGCAAAGTTTAAACATGGATTCCTACTCAGCTGTGGTCGTCTTTAACAGTTTGTCTGCTGTGTTGACAGTCGTAAAGAGGGGGAAAAACCCTTTCTGAAGTATTAAAAGTAGCGGCTGCACTGATTCGAATACCCCACTTCCTTTGTGGTTGGCCTAATTTTAGAATTAAGCCTTCACACCACCCTCATTGCTTTCCACCTTGTTCAAAAGCACTCCTGCCGCGCTCTTGATGCATATTTTTACACTCTCAAACATGCTCTCACCATGACATGCCACGGCGCTCCTTTATCATCTGCGTTTAAGCGCTCTCGGTGCAGCCGATAAGATAAACATCAGATCTATGCAATTTAGCTCACTTATCTGGCCTACCCAGTCAGCAAAAGCGAGGCGGGTGTCAATTTTAGTTTTGCTGTATTTATTTCATTTATTACATTTCAACTCTCATACCTCTTCCCATCTCCCTCTCCACTCAGCTCCACATTCTCGTGCTTCCCCATTTTTGGGCCCAAACCTCTCCCTCTCTCATTTTCCTCTTTCATTTTCTCTCCCTCCCCTCCTTTCCCCTCGGAGGGAGCACTTTTAAAGATAAGGCCTGGTGGCTTCTTTAATGTCTCTCTTCTGAAGTGGGCTTTTTTCACTCGGGTTTGTCGCCGGAGATGCCAACCCCACACTCACATAATTCCCTAATATGGCCTTGCTCAACAGCCTTTTTATTATTTTCTCATTGATCTATTACTGATACTTCACCATGGAGAAACCTGCGAGGCAGCTATGCATTTTCACTGAAAAAATGACTGTAAGCCACACTGTCGTCTGCACGGCAAAGCATTTTCCACGGTACAAAGCGGCTGTAGAGTGGTCAGACATGAGATGAAACGGGGAGTAAAAGCATAAAAGCTGATTGTTTTTTCATCACATAGATGTGTGAGACGAATTTACAATATTTATTATTTTGGTTTTTCTGTCATTATCAATAATGATCACTTTCCTTCCTGTGGACTCAAGTGTTCAGCTCTGTCCCGTCATTATAAGTCACTTGCAGGCAGCTGACTTTGGAGAGCTATGTGGTGTGTGTGTCTGTGTGTGTGTGATAGGGTTGGTGGTCTGCATGTGTGTGTTCTCACAGCTCATCAGGCCTTCTCTACCCACCACAGTCTACAACTCCGTTCCAGGTCAGCTAAGTAGGGTGGCGTTGTGATGTCCTTGTTCTTAGGTGGGGAGCCGGCTCTCCCTGGGTGCAGCCTCGCTGAGGCGGCTGCTGTGCGCCTCCCCGGTGTTACGGGGAGATAAACGCGGGCGCAGTCTGAAGGCAGCCCCCCTCTCTGGCTGCTGGCACAGGCCTTTAATTGGTAAAATGCAGATTTTTTTTGATCAGGAGAAGGATTAGGCCCCTTATCTGTCTAGAGTATCTTACTCTAAGATGAAAAGACTGCGCTGAATTACACATGCCAATTCTAGCTCCCTGCCCCCTGCTCACTCCACGCTCTTACTCTCATCCACCCTCCTTCCCTCACTCTCTCAATCTTCCCCCCTTTTACTTC
Organism: Caranx ignobilis; assembly: GCA_021432705.1. Taxonomy (NCBI): domain Eukaryota; kingdom Metazoa; phylum Chordata; class Actinopteri; order Carangiformes; family Carangidae; genus Caranx; species Caranx ignobilis. Next base: position 6,081,764 of record MU269986.1, read on the forward strand.
CTCCTCCCTCCTCCCTCCACCCCCACCTCCTCCCTCCCTCCCTTCTTTGCCTTTTTCATGCTGTTTTTTCCTCTCTCTTTACACAAAGCACTTCAGCAACTGACATCACAAAAGAGCATATGATTTATTAGGCAGTGTTTGATAAAGCTAAACGGTGTTGCGGGTCCCACAGCTTAGTGAAATTGCCTTGTAAACAGGCCCTCTTTTCATGCACGCTTGCATTCTAATGCATGAGGGCTATGTCCCAGAGAGAGTATGATAAGGAGACATGGAGATGGATACTGAAGTGGGCAAAATGCTGGGAAATAGCAAAAACAAACAAAAAAAAGATAGGATTCTGTGTTTTACAGTAATGTGTGTGTGGAGCTGTGTGGGTCTGAACGTGTAGAGGGAAGAAAATAATTTGAAATCAGAGGCTTTTATTTATTATTTCTTAAAAAAAAAAAAAGCACCAATCCAGGAATAAAACAGTTTATGCATTTATGTTTATGGGTAATTTTGCAGCAAGAAAACAGTGTTTGCACCTGTGTGTGTGTGTGCGTGCCTCTCATACGTCACAGACGGCTTCAGTGTCCCCTGTGCCCGTGTCGCCGGCGCTCCCTGTCGTGCGACTCCCACCTAAATCCATCTTGGTGGCGTTTTTACAGTTGTTGGCCGATAAGCTGGCAGGGGGAAGATGAATAACCTGCCGTGCCGCCGCTATCAGCACCTGTTTGTCGATTTAGCCGGCCAACAGGGCCTGTCTGCTCAGCATGGAGATTATTGATTCAATAAGAATTGCCATTAGATCATGCCATTAGGTTTCTCGGCGGCCCCCTCTCCCCGTGCTGTCTATCCCCCCTCTCTGTCAGCTCAGTGGCTCATGCATCACACCCGTCAACGACCTCCTTCATTTGTACAAACAGGGTGCGAGTGTGTATCCATCTGTGTGTGCGCGAGCGTGTATCCATCTGTGTGTGTGTGTGCGTGCACTCTTGTGTCGGTGCCAGCCACTGGCGTGATCCAGCACCACTGCACTCTCTCCCATCGCTCTCAGCCAGGGGATATTGAACGCCGCTCACAACAGACCGATCGCTTGCCACAGGGATTCCCTCACAGAGGAGAGGAAAAAGAGAAGACGAGTCAGGCCTTCTGAGGCTCTGACCGAGCAGGGGAGGAGATCAATCTTGGGGGAAACTTCACTAACGTCTGTGGTCATCCAGTCCCCAATCATTTTCCCCGGAATTAGTCTTGTTTTGTCACTTTAAAATTAAAAAAATGTCAAGTGAGAATAATGGAGGTCCTTTTGCGGATATATTAGTGTCAGTCTTACTCTTTGCTTTTTTTTGCCGCACCCTGCTGTTACTGCGCTGACTCATGTGTTGACATCCCTCCTTCACTGGTGAGTGAGCGCAGAGGTTTTGTAGTTAGAAGAGACTCGGGGTCAAAATGTGTTGAAGAGAGAGAGAGAGAGAGGAAAAAAAGAGATTAACAGTAGGGTGGATTCTGCTGCATGTCACGGTCATAGTTGAATGTGAGGTCACGATCTGGCCAGTGGGCAGGGCAGTAGGAAGGTACAAAGATGCCATTGTCAGAGCTGTGTGATGCCCAGAGGGGAACTGACCCACAATACTTTATTTGCTCTGGTTCTGCTTGTTTTATAGCTCAACAATCATGCGAGTGAGTCCTCAAAGAAGGCATATTTTCCCCAGACATTTAAAGGAGCATTCAAAGTCAAGTCTCTATTTATCTCCCTTTCTTCTCTCCTGTTGCCATACGGCTCTCTTCTCATTCACCCCCAAGGTAAAAAAGACTCTTCTCTGCTGCTCAGGAATGTAATAATACCGGTTTCTTTTGGTCAGGATATTGTGTCTGTCTCCCGGGTTTAAATTGCTCTCAGAAAGGCACTTCAGAGGCCACCACACAGTGTTGTCTATGAAAGACAGGCAGATGTTGACTTCATCCCCAGAGGGTCTACGTCTCTGTCTGTTTTTTTTTCTTCTTCCCCTGCACCTCCTTCATTCCTCTGTAACATCCACTACTTAGCCCTTTTACAAGACAGTTAGTGAGAGAAGAAGAAAGATTGGAGGAAAAGGAGGAGAGAAAAGAGGGCCGGAGCTGGAGAGCGGTGCAGTTCAGAGATGTAATGCTCGGCTGAAGTTGTAAAGCCCTCGCATTTCAGTTCAGGTGCCTCGACTGAACTTTTGATTTCTCGCCCTCATCTCCTCACCTCCCTCTCACCTCCCTGTCTTCCCTAAGCCTCAGATTGGAAGTTGCCACGGCAGCACAACTGTCAGCACTTGTCATGGAGGATGCGCGGGCCAGATGTGATGCCAAGTGACAGGGTTTTTATTTGAAAATCCAGTTCAGATCGGACACCGAGACTCACAAGTCGTCACCCGTCTTTGTTCTTTGTTCAGATTCTAGCAATGACAGAGGGGAAAAAGAAGATGGTGGCTGAAAAGGAGGGAAAGAGTTAAGAGAAACGAGATGGATTAAAAGAACCACATGCAAAGAAATGGAAAATGGGAAAGATGTCATATTTGTCTTTGTGCAGAGCAAAAAAAAAAAATCCCTCAAACCAATCAGCTAATCAGTTCAAGCCAAAATGACACAGCATTTACTTCACTGTCATGCAGGGACACAGGAGCTGTTTTGAGTTTATGTTCTCTCATGTTCTTTCCTAGCACATCAACAATGACCACATACATGGGGAGAAGAAGGAGTTTGTGTGTCGGTGGGAGGAATGCTCACGAGAGCAGAAGCCCTTCAAGGCACAGTACATGCTGGTGGTCCACATGCGCAGGCATACTGGGGAAAAACCACACAAGTGCACAGTAAGGATACTTCTATTTGTTCAGTTGACTGCATTGATGATTATTATTTTTTATATCAAACCCATGTCTTACATTGTGTTCCTGCAGTTTGAGGGCTGCACCAAGGCCTACTCCCGTCTGGAAAACCTTAAGACCCACTTACGTTCCCACACTGGAGAGAAGCCGTATGTGTGTGAGCACGAAGGCTGCAACAAGGCCTTCTCCAACGCCTCGGATCGGGCCAAACATCAGAATCGCACGCACTCAAATGAGGTACGGACAAAGAGAATTTCAAACAGTTTCACCTCTTTGAGTCTGTGACGCAACTCTCACGTCTCGTCTTTCTTCTTTTTTCAGAAACCGTACGTGTGTAAAATCCCAGGTTGCACCAAACGCTACACGGACCCCAGCTCCTTACGCAAGCACGTGAAGACGGTGCACGGTCCCGAGGCGCACGTCACCAAGAAGCAGCGTGGAGATTACCCACGGCCTCCGCCGCCACCCCGGGAGCCGGGGGGCAACGGCCAGGGCAGGTCGCCGGGGCAACTGCCTCTGAGTGGGTATACAGACCAAAGGGAGTACAACCATGCTACCTCAAAACAAGATGAATGTCTGCAGGTCAAGTCCATCAAGACAGAGAAGCCCATGGTAAGACTTGACTTTATATCAAGCTTTATATCACAACTGTAACAGGATGCAGTTTCCCTCACATCCTTATTACTTCTACCAATTCACTTTAACATAATGATCTGAATACTACAGCTGTGTCTATTTAACATTTAACCAGGAGCATGGTTGAAGTCTTCTAATGAGCAAATCTTTTCTTCTGTTCAATGCTTCGGCATGTCCCTCTCTTTCTTTCTAAGGACAGTGGGTAATCAGGTGAGATAGGTGTCCCTTCACATTGTATCTGTGAGGTCTGGTCTTATTCTTCTTCTTCTTCTTCTTCTTCTTTTTTCTGACCACCATCGTTTTATCATCTGTTTGACTTTTCTCATCCTACAACACCCGCATGACACTTCCACCCAAAGCACACCACATTTGCTGTCATTTTCGGTTTTCCTTCATCCTTCACAGTCATTGAAAGACTACTCCTCTCATTCTCTTGTGATATTTACCCAAGGCAGATGCATTTCTCTGAGCAGTGGCCCGTTGCTTTTGGCCGAAGTGTGAGCTTCTGAGAGTTCGCCTGACACTGTCCAGGGCTCCACGCTTACTGTGCAGCCAAATTCAAAAGAGGGTGAATACCCTCCAAACACTGTTGACACTTGATGCCAAAAAAAAATGATTCCATTATTCCTCAGTGCAACATAGCTCCTGTAATTCGGTAAACAACCTAATTAGACAGTAGACGCCAGTCTCATAAGAGGATTTTTATCCTATTTGCCCAACTGCTGAAAACCTGAAACATAATTTTCTCCTTTAAGGCACTTTTTTGTGTCTGTGTCCTGACTGGATCACATGCACACAATATTATCTATTAAACACCTCCTGTTTGGTCAACTGGCACAAACTGTAATGATTATGCAAGATGATAATATAGCAATCCTCTTTCATTACAATCAATCTTTTAAACTTATATTTGTAATTATCACTATCAAAAGGGGATGCATCCTTCCAGGCATTACATCATATGTTGTTGTGACATATATGATGCTGAATGTGACTTTCCTTGTGTTGTGTAAAGGAAACTTTATAACCATCTGTTCCTTGTGTCTCTCTCTTCTCTCTCTTGCTCCTGGTCTGTGTCCATCAGACGTCTCAGCCAAGCCCTGGCGGTCAGTCTACATGCAGCAGTGACCAGTCCCCCGTCAGCACCTATCCCAGCAGTGGAGTCCAGCTTGCTGTGAGCGCCGGACGCTCGCCAGGGGAGGGGCTGGAGGAGGACGAGGAGAAAGAGGAAAACGAAGAGAGGCAGAGGAGGAGTGTGAGGGTGAGCCAGCCCCCATTATGGACTCCACGGTCTCCACGGCGACTGCGGCCATGCTGACCCTGCAGGCGAGGCGAAGTGTCGGCCGCCCCTGCGCTGGATGGAGCACATCAAGATGGAGCGGCTGAAGCAGGTGAATGGAGCGCTGCCCAGGCTGGGGCCCCTGTCCCCTACACCGCCCCCCAAAGGCTCCACATTACCCAACATCCTGGGGAAGGGTAAGGCTAACTTTTAAAACCTTTTCACTTCACACAGCCCCTGTACACATAATTTACACTTCAACACAAATGTGTTTACAAATCACGTTTGGAGCCATGAATTATCCTGAATTCCATCTCGCCCGTTTTGGCTGAAGCATTCAGGCAAATCAAATGCTTAAAATTTATTTTCTGCTGGAAAATGCTATCAGGCCCATATCAAGTTGTGTATCATATCATAGAGAATAGCATGTAATAATATTTCATGGCCAAATTCTGCCAGTTGTCTTGGGTAACATCTGTTTTCAGGGATCTCTCCGCACTTAACTTGTTTGGCTTTTTTTTTACTCTCATCCTCCTGTAATCTCTCTTTCACCACATAATTTCCTTGTTCTCTCTCCGTGTTCAAATGTTCTTCATGCCCGTTTCTCTGTCTGTGTTTCTCCCCAGGATCCTGTCTGGGCAGGCAGTGGGGGGTGTCTGCTCCTCAGCCACCTGCTCATGCTGAGCTGGGCAGCACAGAGCTAACAGTGCTCAACTTGCTCCGAGACCGGCGTGACAGCAGCGGCAGTGCCACCAGCTCGGCCTATCTGAGTAGCAGCCGACGCTCCTCAGGTATCTCCCCCTGCTTCTCCAGCCGACGCTCCAGCCAGGCTTCCAAAGTGAGGGCACGATGGCGGCCGCCCACCAACGCCACCTCCACAACCTAAGCTCCACCGACTCCTATGACCCCATCTCCACTGACGCCTCCCGCCGGTCCAGCGAGGCCAGCCAGTACGGAAGTGGGGCAGGAGGGGGGGGTGGAGGGATATTCTCAGGTGGGGGCTGTGGAGGCGTAGGAGGAGCAGGCATGGGAGGAGGAGGGGGTTCACGGGGAATGCTCAATTTAACCCCAGCACAGCACTACCACCTTAAAGCCAAGTACGCAGCAGCGACTGGCGGCCCACCCCCCACGCCTCTGCCCAACATGGAGCGCATGAGCTTGAAGACTCGCATGGCCATGATGGATGATGGTGGCAGCAACCACAGTTTGCCGCCTCTAATCAGGCCACATCGTTGCAGCGATGGCACCAACGGGTACACCAATGGATACACCAATGGGTACATGGGACATGCAGGTTACAGGAGGAGGGTCCTCTACCCCGGTGAGGGACCACTGAATGGGAACCGGAGGGCCAGTGACCCAGTCCGGACGCAGACTCTTGATACTTGCAGTTTGCCCCCGGTGCAGCGCTTCAACAGCCTTAACAACCTTCACCCTCTTCCACCTCTGTCTCATCATTCAACTCCTGAAACTCGAAACTTTAGCCTACAGAACTACACACGCTCAGAGGGCAACCTGCAGAGAGGCCTGCAGCACTCGCCGTACACTCCCAGCATCGCAGAGCATGCAGCCTTAGAAGCCCTGGCCATGGAGGATGACGGGGAGGCTGGCCTATTGCTTGGGGATGAGGATATGCTACCTGATGACCTGGTGCAGTATCTCCACTCCCAGGTTCAAGTGGATGCTGGCTCCTACATGCACATTGAGGACCAAATAGCTTCTAGCCAAAGGGATACCTCCCACCCATCTAATGAGGAGATGGAGCAGATGCAGACATCAGGGTTGAATGTGACCTTCCCAGGGTCCCATAGTCTCCAGCAGCAGATAGCAGAGAGGAAGAGCCCTAGTAAACTTCCCATCCAGTGGAATGAAGTGAGCTCTGGGAGTGCAGACAGGTCTCCTCAGAGAGGACACCATCAAACACAGTGTGGAAGGTGGTCAGGCACAGAACACGGACCTGTATCTGCACCTTTTGGCAGGTTTGGAAACATGGTGGTTCAGCAGCAAGTGTCCCTTGATTTCCAGAACAGTTGTTCCCAAGCGAATCAGTCGCAAAGTGCTTGCTATGTCAACGGTGGGGTGAAGCTAGAGACATCACCGAACTCCTGCACGGACATGAGAGGTTCTAATCACAACACAGCAAACACCTTCGGCAGGCCTAACTTCTCACAGATCATGGATGAGCCTCTGCCCCAGGGCTTCAAACAGCAGGCCTCCAATGGACCACAAAAACAGAGCCACTTCCAGCAGAACCACAACAGTAGCACCTCTTGTCAAGTTGGGAATAGCCTCAACCTTAACAGGGGTTCCATGGACAACCTCCCCAGCCTCTCCCAGGGGACAGCGCTCCTTCATCACAATCGGCAGGTCCATATTCCTCGCCCACCAAACAACGGTTACAGGAACTTGGTCAGGACCCAGCAGTACCTCAGTGCTGAGAGTGCCAGTGAAATCCAGGGTAGTCTGAATCAGCAGCAACAACTGCAGAGGAGTGGGGACCATTGTTCCCTGGCACATCAGGTATCTGGGCTGAAACTGGAGGCCTCAGACCATGGATACTTAGAGCAGGGCTTTGGGGACTGCCTCTCTTATGAACCAGCGGATCGGAAGGCCCTTCATTTCCTGTCCTGGAGGACCAGTGCTTGCTCGACTCCATGGCTGAGTCAGCAGTGGAACAAGGTGACAGTGGCAATGGCAGCGGGAACTCGGTTGCCCTCCTCTCCCCTGGTGCAGACCAAGTGACCAGCACAGTGAACGGCAATGTGCCCAGTGTGTTAGACGAGGGGGTTAGTCTGGACTTTGGTGCCATACTGGAGGATGGCTACGATCAGGGCAGCTTGGTCTCAGGGGTGTTGAGTCCCTCCATCTTCCAGGGTCTATCCAGGACCTCATCACGCCTGACCACCCCTCGTGCATCCGCAACCTTCCATAGCGTGGCCCCGGCCTGAACAACATGGCCATCGGAGACATGAGCTCTCTCCTCACCACCCTTGCTGAGGAGAGTAAGTTCCTGGCTATCATGCAGTAGCGTCTCTCCCTCTCTCTCTGCTTTCTCCTCCCTTAGGAAAAATGGAAAAAAAAAGGAAGAGGAAAAACTCTGGTGTATGTGAAGATTAAGACAAAAGTGGCAATTATGAAAACTTTATTCTGTACTTAAAGTGTTCTGGAACAGGCAGTTGCCAAACCCATTTATTTTGTAAAAATGTCATCCCACCCAGAAACGGGATGTGTCAAAATTATGTATAGTTAAATAGTTATATTCCTTTTCTGGAATGAAGGCTATTTTTGGAAGCCCTTCTCTTTGTATTACTATGTGATGGGGAGCTAAAGCTCGCATCTTTGAAAACAGTATTCTGTGTGTTGTCACTGTTTTTGCTGTACACACTGTTGGTTAAAAAAAAAACAAAAAAAAACGCATGCATTTGAGGTTAAACATTGAACACTGTCTATATTAGTACATAGACTAGCCCATGTGCCAATTATCTACCGTTCCGATCCCACAGGTACAAAATCGCTAAATCCATTTCTTGTTCCAGCAGGTGAGACATGGGTCGTGAATTTCACGGGCCCTGACGATAACTTTATATATCATAGGTTTTAATAAGTGGTATATTTACATTTGTTGTCATTTTGTTTGTATGTTACTTTTGTGAATCTGTAAATGTTTCAGTGCTTCTACCAACTTTTACCAAGTGGTGTTTTTGTCAAGATGGTATCGAGTCCAAAAAAATAACGGACAACAGATCCAAGTCTTCAAGGCACCGTAGATAGTCGTCTACTTGATATCTAAATGGCTTGATTTAGTTAGTCTGGTAAGGTACTCAGTGTATATAACAGTGTTTTTTATATTCCGTTTGTGATCTGTTTTTGATGTTGGATTGCACGGTTGTTTGGAGCTGATGTGAAAATGGACTTTTTCTTTTCGATGATCAAAGGTCCCATTTGGTGCTTTATGTTTGCTGACATATGATATGAGTACTTTATGGTTTTAATCTGTCTTAATGACCATCAGTGGTCCGCAGCACATGGATTTTCCTCTCATAATGATAAGTGCTGTAAAGTGATGTGTTTTGTTTTTAGGAAATCATCTGTATTGTTTTCTCCAAAGCTCTTAAATTCAGAATGTGTACTGCCATCGAGTATTGCAGTGACTTTGTCAGCAGTGTTAGTATTGCCTTGCAGTTGTATGTGACTGCGCACAGAATATTAAGTAGTTTACCTTTTATTCAGCATCAAAGCAATGAGGTACAAATTGTTTTACTGTTCTGTACTGTATTGTTTGGTACTACTTTGGTACTTTTTTTTGTAGCTGTGCATTCATGGTGTTTTTTTTTTCTTCAAAGAAGTAGAAATCATTTCCTTTGAGAGAAGGAAATTACATTGAGGTATGTGCCTTATACGTATCTGCCTGTTGGTAAAGAGAAAGATCACTGCCAATCTTCCATTGTGAATTATGAAAAAATAAAAATGAAACATGTAAAGTGTCTTGTGAGACCCGAAAAAAAGATAAAATACTAGAACATTTATATAAGAAAAGTCTGAATATCAGAAAAGTTAAGATTTGCGAAATGCATTCTACTTTTCTTTGATTTTTTTTTTTGTTTGTTTGTTTTGTTTTTTAAGTTTTCACATTTATTGTGCTTTTATATATTATATGTAAATACAATACTCTTGCTGTAGGTTTAGCAGAGGAAATGGGGGAGAATCCTGGGGCCAATAAAGAACTGACTTTGAAAGCAGGGATTCCCAGGCCCTGGGTAGAGGCCAGACAGATCTGGCTCAGAGCGGAGCTTCAAGTGCCCAGCGCTGCCCCTCCGCCAGAAGAGCCACTTTGCTCTTTTATAACTGACTACAAATGTTTGTATGGTTTTAAAAAAATGGAAATTATATTTTAAGTCTCTTTTCCTTTTTACTATGCTGAATTGACAATATATGAAATGTATTAGTTTGAGTTAAGTTTTTCATAAACACACCATCCGACAGTCTAAGATAAAATGATACATTGTTTTTGTAATTCAACACACAAACACACTATTAATTAGACTGAATACATTATCATATCACACACAGCAGCTTCATTAAGAAAAGTAAAGAAAGTAAATACATTTGTATAGTTATTTAAGGGATGTCACACAAATATAAATTCATATAAATATATGTATATATTCTTCCCATTAAAAATAACACACAATTAACACTTAATGTGCAGAACTTTTAAGGAGTCCCTGTAGAGGTTTCACTTATGGAGTACCTTGTGCTTCTGATGCCCTCTTCTGATTGGCACAAGAAACTACAATTATGGTGAAAAGTGGGCACTGTGAAGTGTCTGAATTTCATCCTCATGAATTTGATAGCATGGTTATAAATCACTTGTTTGGTTACATATTCAGATTAAAAGCAGCCGTGCCCCCGTCTCTCTGTGTTGAGATTAAAGCCAGTAGGTGTTACTGTCCTTGCCCAATTGACACTGTCCTCCTTCAGCTGTGCTTATTCCACTTTAGCCCACATGTATTTACAGATGCCTTAAGGCTAACAGCCCATCAGATCCTATCTGAAGTCCTTTTAGCGAGCTCCATGCAACCACAGAAAGATCTTGCATCATTCCCTAATTTTCCAGACAGAGTAAAATGGGAACCTTTTCTAAGCGAGTCTCCCATTATGCTTTTTAGAAGCTCAACACAAGTGCAATCATGCAACGGAAATGAAGGGTACAGTTAGACTTTCTGCTGCTGAGAGGGAGCATGAGAGCCTGTAAATTGTTCCGGCTGGACACGAGATAGAGAGTTTTTGCTTTTGATGCTCTGAGGCTGCAGCTGTCTCAGTCAAATACTATTATTCACCCAAAGAATAAAGCACCTTTCCAACACTCCTTTACCATCTTCATACCTGTCCATACTGAGATACATGGTTCTCACCTATGGATATGTCAAAAGTTACAGCATACGTTCGTGTGCAGCGTTTCTTTGCTTGGACAACACACAGTCACGGTTGTCACGTTAACGAAGCCACCATGATGGGGATAAAATGAAGAAAGGGGGGTTTGGTATACAATAGGAAACATTTTATTACTAAAAAATCATCTTATATTGAAGGTGCTCTTTCAGCAGCGTTTCCACAACTATTCTTTATTGAAATCACAAGATTGTTTTTTAACCACTTAAATGGGAAAAAAAATAATCATACATGAAATAACAGTAACTATGGACTATTTACAACAATGGGAGAAGAGGAGGGTCACAGGTGTGGCTTCAACAGGCCAGCATTGTTTTGGTGTTTTAACACACTAGGCTCATACAGGAGGCACTTGAGTGTGAGAGCCTTAAGAGCCAGGACCTAGGCCAGAGTGCTGGAGGGAGAGGAAGGTAAAAAACATGGAAATGTCCAGCAACAGAAAACAATGACTACCTGCTCTGAAAATTAAAAACAAACAACAGAAAAAGAAAATCTTGATCAGGGGGTTCATAATATGCATCTATTCCTTCAGCGCAGACCTCAAGGCCTGGAAACTTGGTTTGGGGGGGAGGAGGGGGTGGTTGGGGGTTGGGGGTGGGGTGCTGTGACATGTGGGACACTGATGCACATACAGAGCATTTACACAGGCCTGCACCACAGAAATCTAGAGCACAAAGGGTGCACATTCAAAAAGCATGCATCGCCCCACAATGAGCAATGTGGTTAAAAAGACTGATGTATTTAGACGTCTGCAACTACGACAAAACTCCAACTGTCTGCTGCTTCAGATTGTTAATGCAATAGACATACAGTATTTACAGGAATTATAGTTTATCTTTTACACATCTGTCACTCCAATGCCAGTTAAATAAAAAAAAAGTCCATAACTGCATTGCCGTATGAGGGGAAGTTTACAATGATGAATCGCAAAAAAAAAAAATCAATGTTTTCAAGAATGGCTACCGTTTCAATGATCTATTTACAATAAAACACAATGATGTATCCATGAACAAAATAATGTTGAGGAAGAACAAAAATGGGTGACATTCTGAATAGAAGTCTGTGGGTTGGCTGCCTCTCTGCAGAGTTCCTGTCAGAGCTGGTTTAGTGGTTGGTTCTCCATCTGCTCTGGGAGTGTGTGGAGTTCAGAGTGTTAAATCTTCTCCTGGATAAAGGGGTGCTGCAGAGCCTGGTTGATACTGATGCGCTTGGCTGGGTCCAGCATCAGGGTGCCATCCAGCAGGTCCTTCAGCTGCATCACCTTCTTCCTCTGGTCCTCAGGCAGTCGCTGGCCTCCGATCATGTCTGCCAGCAGGTCTTTGGTGGGGTTGATGGTGCTCATCACCGTCACCTTCTCCTGATGGTGCAGAGACGAGGATATCAAAAGAAATGAAGGTCAATAGAGATAAAATGATTACACCTACTGATCATGTTCATTACATGCCAGGTAAGTATTATCAGCTCTGAACCAATAACATTGTAAAAGTGTAGGACACGTTCACAAGTGTGAGTGCAAAAGTCAGAACACCTTACCCTTTCTGTTACTTTGTCTACTTCGATGTACAGGAAGTTCAAATTCTGATCGAAGTGCTTGTCTTTGAACAGGCCTTTCCGGATCATCTGAGGGAAGAAAACCACACGATTGCATCAGCCACCACTTCTTGAACACCGCATGGAACGGCAACACATCTCATCAAGGAAGAGGAAACAACTGAAATTAAATGATGCAATTTTACCTTGTTGGGCATCTTGCCCTTGAGGTCCATCGCTAGTTTGATCATATGATTGTTGGAAGATCCAGGCAACAGGATTTTGCCGGTGTACAGCTCATATAAAGTGCAGCCAACAGACCACATGTCGATCCCGTAGTCATACGGCTTTCCTATGACTGACGTAGAAAGAGACTGTGAGCAAGGTCCAGTTTTGAACGCAACTTATTGAAGTTTAGGATTTACGCAGATAATGCAACTCACTGATTTCTGGAGCTCTGTAAAACCTGCTGACCAGGTACGGTGTGATGTCATTGTCCGCAACGTGGGAGGCAGAACCAAAGTCACACAGCTTCAAAATGGTCTTTGACTCATTCACCTTGAATGGACACAAACGAGTCAGTACAATTTTGCATCACTCTATGATCTAGCTTGATTTAACGCATGAGTATTGGATCGTACCAGGATGTTGTCTGGCTTGATGTCAGCATGGAGGATGTTGCATCGTTTGAGCAGCTTGAGGGCCAAGAAGAGCTGCTGGCTGTAGGAGCGCACGGCCTTGATATGAAGCCCAACGTCTTTACCGTATTTCTTCAGCACCTCGCGTAAATTCATACTACAGGATACAGAGTGCAAGGGGTTATTAGCGAGTGAAATACTACCAACAGCACAACTCTGAGAGGAAAGCAGTTGTTGCGGTACCTGAGGGGCTCAAACACCAGACACAGATGCTGCTTGTGGTAGAAGTGCCTGAAGAGGCGAAGGCAGTGGAACTTGTCATCAGGATCAGCGTCATTCAGCTTCTTGAGGAACTCAAGCTCTTTCAAACCTGTCTTCTGCCTGTCCACCAAAAATACATAAACATCATCAAACACATGAGATTTTGTTGGGACTGAGAGTATTGTATTTCTGAGTTTCCGGACTTGTTTGGATATGGAAATAGTTGTGACTTGTGTGAAAAATGTTGGTGGTTCACTCACATGAGCTCGTTGTTTCTGATGATCTTGACTGCCACCTCCTGGCCAGCCCTCGCAATGTCCCTGGCTCTGATCACGTTGCTGAACACGCCCTGGCCAGTGTAGCCATACACATCATAACGCTTGTCAAGTGTCTCCCCGATGTTCACTCCTAAATAACCCAAAAACAGCACCCACACAGGCACAGACATTTGTCTGAATACAATAAAGCAAAACGTGACTCATGACTGCAACCACCATATTCACAGGTCTTGACAGGAGGTACTGCCATGATGTTATGTTGCCATGACATTAACAAACATCCATGGGTGTTTCCCCTCAAAGGCTTGTAAAGGCGGCACTTACGGTAGTAACCCTCAGCATCGGTCCAGTTGTCCCTGAGGTTGGGGTTCTCCTTGAAGTCCTTTCCTACCCCTGCCGCTCTCATCCTGGCACTCTGCAAAACATAACAAGTCAGTGGCTCAGCTATGTTTTCTATTATTCCTGTTGCTCTTTAAAATGTAGAAAACAGAAAGTAAAATGCAGAAGAGCAATGTTCAGATTACTCACATCAAAGTCAGCAGCAAACATGTCGTCCGACTCCGTGAACATGTCAGGGGCTGAGGGCTTCTTTGGATTGGCTCCTGAAACAAAGAACAGTAACACACCACATGATGGGTTTCTTGTTGTCCGCTGTGTTGTAAAACAGAATATCTGGAACATGTGTTTGATTCACATACTCTGCAGAGATCAAAACATGCTGCAGGTGGCAGAGACACCCAGGCTTTGGATTACAAGCCAGCAACTGAATGAACACATGACAAAAAGAAAGAAAATTAAAAATCCCTGCATCACACAACTCTGCATTTGTCACTCAAATCATGTCACTTTTTTTTTTTTTTGTCATCTGTGCACTGGGATCTTTGGGCCAAAATCATAATCGATCTATATTGCAATTTCAAAATGCCAAATTGTTCCTAAGTGCAGGGAAGCATCAATATTAATGTACAATTATACTTCAATAAATTTAAAAGTAGTTCTCATCTTTATGGATTCCTTCCTCCACGTGTCTGCTGAACTCATCATGATCAAACTGCGGAAAAGCGCACTGTATGAGCGCTGAGAAAACCACGTTGCTGCCTATAAAAATCAAAAACTGTTAGGGGACCATCCAAAGTGATCCCTGGTAGAGTTTTCAGCTGCTCACTTTCTGAGCTCCTTCATGTTCACAGAGGCCTGTGTTCGTCAGTGATGACGGGAGCAGATGCAGTGACCCACGAGTATTTCCTACAGCCACATTTCAAAGGCCTTTGTGATGGCTGGAGCTGGAGGAAGGATACAGCATGGTATTCTGTGGGCACTTGTGTCAAGCTAACACCATCCTAACACTGGCACCATCTGTTCCTATTCCAGTCTATCCTGAGATTTTATACCAGTGTTTCACATCAGGGAGAAGCATTTCACTGTTTACTACAATGATTAATTTATTATTTATAGCAACTTCTGACTTAATATTAACACTTGTTACGGAAGGTGATTGTATGTGGAGAGTGGCAGTCAGCTACAGAGCACACACGTGACAGCGCGGTTCATTCAGTTGGCCTTGTACGCCAACAGACATGACAATCCCGACCAGGACATTACCGTCTTTCTCCTGGGCAATGAGGTTGTGCTTGGCTTTGATGTTGGCCTCGAAGGTGTTGACGTTCTCGCGCTCGTACTCCTTGACGTCTGCGGCCACTCGCTCCAGGATGTCGTCGGGAGAGGGCGAACGGCTGCGTGTGCTGCTCTGGGGGCTGCTGGGCTCTGATACCATGTTGGTGTCTTCATTCACAACCTTGTATTTCTGTACAAACGCAGTAACAGGGATACATCTCAAACAGGCACAAGAGTATAAACAGACATATTTGTAATAACAGCTGTTCAATCTTTGGCTTCACCAGTTGGATTAGATTTAGTTTAGTCTAAGTGTGTACACACCTGGACGATGGCCATGCGCTGCTGACGGCGCTGTTCAATAAGAGCTTCTTCATCTATCTCCTCACCATCAAAGTCTTCCAACCTACAGACACAACCAAGCCTTTCAAAAATATGGCAGCAGCACAACTTCCTTTTAATGGAAGCAGTGTATCAAAAGG
The DNA here is from genome assembly GCA_021432705.1 of Caranx ignobilis. Taxonomy (NCBI): domain Eukaryota; kingdom Metazoa; phylum Chordata; class Actinopteri; order Carangiformes; family Carangidae; genus Caranx; species Caranx ignobilis. The sequence continues at coordinate 6,097,265 of MU269986.1, forward strand.
ATGTGCTGACACATGAACCTATTAATGCAAAATGACATCAAAAGTTTTGTTATGAACAAGCTTAATCCACTTTTATTGGGCTGGGTAGCAGCAAGACTACAAACTAAAAGACTGTCTTATTAAAGCCAGTGTTGTAACACAGTAACCGTCCATGTAAAACTGCATGTTGATGATGTACAGAAAAACAGAACTACAAGTATGTTCTTTCACTCACACTTCTTCCTCTGAGGATTCCTGGTCGACCTTCATGCCCTCTGAGAGGCTTCCCTTGAACTTGTCTTCATCTCTGCTGCGCCGTCTTCTCCTCTCCCGATCACGGGACACTGAGCGTCGGTACTGTCTGAGCCGACCATACCTGTCTCTCTCCCCAGACCTGTGAGGATGTCAGGGAGGGACACTTTATTAAATGTGAGTTCTCTAATTGAAGAAGGTGAAATGCTAACTCTGCTGGGTACTTCAAATCAAACACATAAATACGAGTAAGACAAACTTTAACTTGGATTACATAAACTACACTGATGTAAAAACTCTCTGCTGCTACTATAAAAAGCATCATCACCTGTGTCTTAGTGGAGACCTGCTCCGTCTGCGAGGGGAAGAGCGGGAGCGTCGTCGTGGTGATGGGGACCTCCGTCTCAGAGGCGAGCGGCTCATCCGACGGCGAGAGGATGATCTGGGACTGGTGTCTCGTGATCTGTCTCTGCCGAGCCCGACATCTGGCCGCGGGCGCTTCCTGTGGGAGGGGTTTGAATTGGACATTATACATTCACTTCAACAAACATGTTGACTGTGATGGTGAAAACATTCAGATACTGCAAATTTGTGTTTTGTGTTTCTACAGAGTATGTGACACTGCTCAAAGTATCTGTAACCAGCAGTTGTACAAGTCAAAAACTCTGTTCACCAACCTCAGAGGTGATTCCTGTCTGTCAGCATCCCTCCTCCTGACATCTGGTGAGCGACTGCGTCCTCTCCTAGGGGAGGACCTTGTTCTGGATGGTGAGTGGCTCTGTTTTGATGTCCTGTCTGTGCCACTAGCTGAAGGGTGGTGGGCATCTCTGTGGCGTGGGGAAGTGCTGCGTTTCCTGGCGGGGGGGCTGTGAGGTCCACGTCTGTGAGGGGAGCGGTTCTCTTTCCCAGATGAAGCGTCCTTGGATGGAGACTTGGCCGGCCGCTTGTCCCGGTCTGCTTCGGAGCGACTCGGCCGCTCTCGCCCGGGAGATCTGGACCGGCGCGTTGCTCTGTCCTGGTTTGGTCTGTCGTCCCGTTGAGGAGAGGAACGTTTTTCAGTGCGGCTGCCTTTCTGCTCTCCTCGCCAGCTGGGGGGAGAGTTGGACTTCCTTCTCTCCTTGGACCTATCAGTGCTATCTGAACGCTTCCTGTCCTTTGACCTGCTCCTGCCGCGGCCTCTGTCCTTAACAACTGTGTCCTTGGTGCTTTTGGTCACCTTTTCCTGCTTAGCCTCTTTTGCAGGCTTGTCGGCAGATTTACTGCGACTACGACGCTTAGAGCTGGACTTACTGCCCTCTGTTGAGTCCCGTCTCGATTTCCCACTTTTTCCCGCTCTGGGAGATATGGGTTTACCTGAGCTGCCTCTTTGACGCTGTTCTCCATTTCTTACCCTAGCATCTCCATCCTCTTCCGATCCAGAGTTATAACCCTGAAGGATCAAGCCCATGCCAGACTGAACCTTGCCCTCCATCAACTGGCTGTCCAGCTCAGCTTTGATCATGGCCCTCTGTTTCTCCAAATCCTCCAGCAAGGCCCTATCATCCAGACTTGGATTTCCAGAGGACGGAGAGGATTCAACTTTTCTGTGGCTCGTGGAGCCAAAGAGGCCAGCACCAGAGGGGGAGGAGCCCTCTTTGCGTTTGTGTTTCCTATGTTTGTGACGATGTCTGCGTTTGCGGTCCTTGTCCTCATCAAAGGCATGTTTGTGTTTTTTGTGCTTACTGCGATGCTTGTGTTTTTTCCTCTTGTGTTTACCGCTGCTGCTGTGATGTTTGGACCCCTCCTCTGTCTTCTCACCATTAGTTTCTGCCTCCTCCTACGATGAGAAGACACATCAGCCTAACAGTTCATTGAGGTTTTGGATCAAATCAATATTCAAAATGATGGCTATGTTGTGATAATATCACAACATATCTTTTGTCTTCTTTGTTTTAGAGATTAAGGTAGGGTTAGGGTTATGGCTAGAGTGTTGTTAAAAAAGACAGACCATGTAATTACAACAGCATGGCAAAGCAAAGTATAATCTGAGTATGTACCACAGAGATTTTTGATGTCTGATGTGGTCATTTAGAAAAAAATAAAAACACTAAAGTGAGGACACACAGCACCAGCACTACAGTTTGAGATCAAAGTAATGTGAAGTGCATCAACTGAAGTTAAATGAATAACATTTAGCTCAGAATCATGACATCATACCACTGAAGATATTTAGGCCTGCTGTTGTCCACCCCTACCTCTTCCTCCTCTTCTTCCTCAGACATGTCTCCACTGTCCTCATTTCCACTTCTTTCATGGCTTTCCAGATCCTGCTTCCTGTTGAACAGAAAACATCATATCATAAACATTGAAATAACAATACAGCATACTGGTACAAAAACCACAGGGGTGTAAGTTTGGAATTTAATAATTGGCGGAAAATAAAGTGATATAAATTTGTAGGAGTCTCTCTCTCTCTCTCTCACACACACACACACACACATACACATTCAAAACTAAAACTGTATCTTCATTGTGAAAATGTATCAGTGTGCTTCACTGCACACTTAATCCAACAAAAAAATCCATCTAGAGTTACTACATAAGTAATTTACTGTCCATTATTTTCTCAATCAATCACATTTTGTATAAAATATAGAGTGCGTATGTGGTGTATAATGGTAAGGTCCTCACTTTCTAAAAAGTAGCCAATATAATTAATCAATTATCAAAACGGTTTGAAATAAATTTCATATTCATCAACTCTGACTCATCACTGCAGCTCAAACCTGGAAAAAGTTTGAAGTAAAAAAAAAAACAAAAAAACATTGATGCCTGCATTGCAGCCTGAATACACTCCGAGGACAGTAAGATTTCTGTTGTTGTGTCTCTTCCAACACTAGTAACCAATAGCAACCAGAGCGCCAGTCAGCGTTAGCATCATGTGAAAAATCCCCTACTTTCTATGCTCTCTGCAATCAACTGTGAACTTAACAGTGTTTCAAAACAGGGTCACTTCGTCAAAAATAATCTGAGTCTCAATCTATATATTTTCATTTTTATATGAATAACCAACAGAAAGGATTCTCGTATTCAAACTGCAAAGAAACTCAGATATTAGCCAAATATCGTGCAAATATGTTGTAGCAATCCTTCCTATCCTAACCTTTGCACCGTCCTCATTTTAACACGTGTATAGAAATGAAACCATCATTCAAAAAGCAGCATGTAGATCAGATCTCCACAAGCACAGGAGGGGAGCGCTGGGCAAACCACAGTTACGTAATGTGCTCAATTTAGCTAGAAACTGAAGAAACATAAGCAGTACCGCAAAACGCCGTGACTGAAACTTATAAAGACGGACCCGCTTTATATATGAGTACGGACACTCATTTAGCACCATGTGTACTGCACTTGTTTGCTCTTCCCCTGAGCTCGACCGCCAAGACGATGTCCACTCGTTAGCTATGATAGGCTAACTGCTCTTAGCGAACTTAAGAGCTAACGAGCTACATCCTCAGATAGCTTCAAGCCATGCTAACTTAAGTTTCAGGGTCGTTGCTTATTATATAACATCACCGATTAAATACATGCAGTCGGACATGCATATTATAGAAAAATATGCGAAACCATGTAACTGGGGTATTTGCGTGTGTTGCGTTTAACGAAACTTAGCGCTAGTGAGCTTCAGAACATTAGCAGGTGTGCTAAGAACGTTAGCCAGCCGTTGGCATGTAATTTAGCTAGCCCCGGCAACAACGTGAACCTGCTGCTCAGTTTCTCGCCCGTACTTCAAACTTACTAAACAGTTTCCCTTTGATTGCGGATAAGCAAGCCGCTCAGATCCTCTTACTACGAACTTCTATTCTTAAATTAAATCACTTACACGTGTTCGTTGCCATTATTCATTCTTCTGGACGTGATGTCCATCTCAACGTCGGCCATTTTCCTCAGCTGAGGGGCCTTTTCTTTTTCGATTATTTTCACCACAGACTTGCAACAATATCACAACACTGACGCGCCCCCTGTCGTGGTGGAGGCGCACTGCAGTCAGGTTTGTGCACTTAAGTTTGACTTTTATCCACCAGAGTGCATGCTTGTGTAAGTTTACGTTTTCAGACCATGAACTACATGAACTACTTTTGATACTTACAGCACATTTCCCTGCTTATATAGCCTACTTGTAAGTAACATTTCCTGTAGCCTTCCTGTCTTTTACTCGTAAAGGGGATGTGGTATTAATGTGCTATTAGTCATTTCATTCATGTAAGAAACATGGGCACCCTTCCACCACTGGCAGGACGTTTTAATCCTAAATAAGCTGACAATTGACATGATTTGACAGAATTATGTCAATAGTACTTACCTTTGCCAAATTATGCTTTGTCCAACAACTTGCAGAGGAAAGCCAACTTGTTTCAAGATTTAATCACTTTGACAAGTTGGCTCAGGGTGTGAGGGGCATGGTTCCAAAACATGAGGTTAGGTAAAACTCTATTGTTGCAGACATGCAGTGAAATTATAAAATAGCATGATTAAAAGAAAAATAAATTGCCTAACTTACCATGCCTTGGCTCTCGAAAGTTTAGGGTTTGAATCCTCGGAAATGATCAGTACAAGAGCCTCCTGTACTGATCATTTTTGAGGATTCAAAAATGTCAAGAGGAATATGGTAACTTTTGTTGCATTGAAAACACACAAACACACAGGTCTGGAGGAGTCACCGACCTTTTGCGAGAGATTTTACACAAAAGAAATAGAAAGTAGCTACAGTCATGTATGTCTGGCAGTACTGGCCAGCAGAGCTATTGCACCAGTACCCCTCGAGTGCAGTCTTTCAGAGAGAGCCAAATAGGCCTCATAAAGAGAATGGAAAAGCAAAGGGTAGGTTCAAGGAGGTTGTTCAGTTTTGTTATACCACAGGATGTCTTTGGTCAGTCAGTAGATCATGTGGTTGTTGAGGGCCCCTTATGAACCACAGGGTGCACGTGGGGGTTGTTAACCTCTTTGTGCACTTTTGATATCTTTGACAAAAATGTCAGATTAATCCTTTATTTCAAAGCTCTCTTCTCCACCACAGTCATTCATTATAAATAATAAATATTCTAAGAAATAAGAAAAATGTTTTCTAAAATTTATGAGGAGTTTATAATTCTGAAGGGTGGTCCCTAGCTGGATTATAAGTGTCATCAGTAGTGGTTAGTGCTGTCAAAGGGTTACAATTAGTGAATGCCCAGAGCTTCTATAAAATAGACTGAGCCTTTAAAGGTCCTGCCACTGAACATTTTTGAAGCCCAGTGCCATTGTGGGTTCTCTCCAGGTTCTCCAGCTTCCTCTCACAGTCCAAAGACATGCCCATTATGTTACTGGTGATTCTAAAATGCCTTTATGTGAGTGTGTGAGGTTGTTTCTCTACATATCAGTGATGGACTGGAGACCTTTTTTGTACATAGCCCTCGCCCAATGACTCTGCACAGATAAACAGTATAACCAATGGATGCGTGCATGACAGCATTCTTGGCCTTACTTATCACATACTTAGTTATCGCACACTTATCACCATGACTCACATAGACATGCAAAGAAAGTCCATTATCAGAGATATTGATGTTTCTGAGATGATAAAATCGGATCGTTTTCTGGAAAGGGTAAAAACACCACATACCACAATACCACATGGTTTAATGTGTTCCTTCGTGTAATGTACAATACAGACTGAAAAGTTGCAAACGGTACATAGCAGCCACTATCAGAGCTCAACACTTGCATTCACTGAAGCCAGGGGTAGCTATTACCCACACACGACAGCTTTATACAAGGCAGTAAATCATGTTATTGTGAGGCACCTGTGGTTGCTTATTCACAGCAGTATGAAGGCGATGGAGCTGTGTAGGTACATATAACAGCATTAATACTGATATCCTGGCAGGTGGGACAACTTCTGGCAGATGACAGTCCTGCTGGCATTACCATCATCATCATATGTTTCACTGACATTTTATTTGGAGCAGGCTAGTCTAAAATAATTCCAGTGGGCGACTTTGATTCTTTTCAGATTATAAAAGAATCATGACTTTCAACACCACATTGAGGAAATAATGGGAAAATATTTTACCACTGGGCCTATTGCCTATAACTAATACCCCTACAACATTTTACTACGCTTAGAAATCCCAAACAGGCCCTGCAACCAGCCATCACGTTAGTTACCTATCTTAGGCCTACTGGATCTGCTATAGTCTACAGTGGCAGCTAGCAAGCCAAGCGAGCAGGCTGGTTGCCAAGGGAGGTGCAAGTCAAGTTTGGGTATTTGTGCAAAGACGTGCATTTGTGTGGAAAAAACGGTTTAAAAAAAAAAAAGAGAGAGAGTTTTTTCCAGATCCCCTAACTCGCCTAAATTAAAGTGCAGTCCCATCAGTGGTCCAACAACCCACAACTAAGCCTAAAGTAGGCTACACCACAAATAGACTCAGCTCATTACCACCTCTGGCTGCGGGCCAGTATGGCTCATTTTGTGAATTTCCTGACACTTCCTCCAAGCCCTTCCCAGATCCAAGATGGAAACAGGTTACATGTAGAAAAATGTCTTCTGCAGCAAACATGCAACTAACTGCGAGTGAAACAAAATCCATGAGCTTCAGCTGCAAGTGAATACATAAACCACAGCAGTGGGGGTAATGGAGGGCCAACAACTGCTGTGCATGATGTTCAAATTACTAATAAGGTTCGGTCACAGCAAGAGCATTCATAAATATAAAGATCATTCATTTGATCAATCAATTCTGACTAAAGGAGAAAAAGAAATTTGACTGAAGAGTAAAAAGAGAGACCATACCCCATAGTTACCTTAAACTCCTGGACAACCTCTAGCAGTTGTAGTTATAATAGGCGCTAAGGAGGAAGTCATGTGAGATTGTCAAGTTTGAGGGATTGTTGGTTTCTGCAGTAATAACTGTGATAAAGTCACTGTTGGAAAAACATTCACAGAATCAACATGGATTTTTTGACCAACCCTGCAGATCTGAGTTATGACTTTTATAGCTGGAACTTGGATTTCCATTGTGAGGACATAAAGCAAACAGGCGTACGGTCTGCCTTGGCTCTCGCTGCCTCCGATTCTCCAAGCTTCGCTGCAGACACAATGAGGATGGGGCCATAAAACATGAGGTTCAACAGATGCTCAGTGAAGACAACCACAGCCCATTATAGAGCCTGTTAAAAACACTCAGGCGGTTCACTAACCCACCTTCACCCCAGCCCTTGCCCTCCTCGCTGGGTTTTGTCTTTTGCTGTGGATAAAGACAGAAATATGGCTCAGAATGACTTGGTCCAAGTGCAGCCGTGCCACAGCCCACAATGCCTCTCAATAAAAAGAGACCGCCCGCTTCCATCAGCGCAGATGTTCTTTGTTCTTTGAGAGGTGCGTACATCTTTAGGTTTTTCTTTCTTTTCTGCTCCTTTCTGAACAGATTTGCTTTATGAGCCTCTCATGTCGGGTTGTCTGAGGATATAAGAGCTGGCATAGGATTTACAAATGTAAAGAAGTGGTTTTGAAAGGATGCCCTAAGCATATGGCCTTGTCAGAGGGTGAAATTTATGTGAGCTTTGAGGGAAGGGATAAGGAAGCAGGGTTACATTATTCTGGCTTGTGAACAACTGGAGCAGTCCTACTTTGATACTCGAGATGAGTTCACTGTCGCTACCACAGGTGATTTAAATGAAGCAATCCTTGCTCAGATTCACTTGCTTAGATTCAAGTAAGGCTGGGCCGTCATTTGAGGATGATTAGAGACACCTGCGTGAACAGCAGTAATGTAGGTTCAGGGTGTGGCAGTTTAGAGACTGGTAACAAATTAGAAAACAGGAGCTGTAGAAGGCCTAATTTTCCTCCTCTCTGCATAATTAAATATGGGCGTAAAAGGCGACTCGGGTGATAATCAAGGCTGAAAATGTTAGTGTTGAGAGCTGTGCTGTAGGTCCACCTCCTAAAGTTAACATCATAAACCAGCCCAGCTACACGCTGAAGCTTGTATTCTGTGAGCTTTGAAATATTTTATGTTTTTTTTTCTTCTTCTTCTTGTTCTTATCCACATATGCAGTTATTAAAACCATTTTTAGCAAATCAATTCAGTTTTAGAGAAAAGTAAAGCACTGTTATTACCACCACTCTGGTTGTAAATGACATTAGGCTTTGGATGATAAAGAAAAACATGTAAAGCACTTAATATAGCTGATCATTTGTTGCTTTAAGAAAAACTTTTAATACTTTTATATTGGTTTTGATGAAGTTGTACATAATTGAGGTGAGCTGTCTGATGGTCGGGTAATAGTGAGTAGCAATAGGAGCTGTTGAATCACATGATGCTCAAAATGAAAAAGGTTTCCGTCAAGGCTCAGCCCTCGGACCTTTGCTTACTCTCTATATAAAAGTAATTGTTTCTGCTGCAACTGGATGTAATATCCAACTTTCAGTCAATGACACCATGTTCTCATTGCATTACAGTTACTCTACAGTCTGCTACAGAGTCACTCCAGTTATGTCTTACCAATTATGCAGTTGCTCTCAAAAAATTAAGTTAGTTTTAAGTGCAGGAAAAAATCTCAATTTATACTTTTCTCCAGACCAGAACAAATGACTTCCATGTTAGTTTTGTCCACTGGACCGTATCGCACAAGAACTAATGACGGGCTTGCACTCCATTTACCTCAAGTTCATGCTGAACTGGGAACAGCTGCTTTTGAGAGCTGTGCTGTAGGTCGGGGTTCAACTTTTGTACATCTCCCTGACCTCAGGTCTCAGGCAAGAATTCATTAATACATCTTGGTTGTTTTAGATTCTTAATCTCTGACCTTTTAACCTCTGTCTGCACCTGCTTTAATTGATGATTGCTATTACATTACATGAGATTTTCTTTATTAACTAGTCTTTTTATCTACTCAACATCCTTGCAAATGATAGTGGCTTTACGCCCACTAATCCTCAAGACACATCTGGTGACACAGAAGCTCTTTATTTCACAAACTAACTTTTAATATTTCCTCCTGCTTTCTTTTTTTTCCCCACAGAGTTTCGTCCTTGCCTCTGTTGTAATGGCAGACAAATGTGCTTACAATTCTGCAGGAGAGGGGCTTTAAGGATGAGTGGGCAAAAGTCTATTTTTCCATTTAAAGTTGACTCTTTCAGAGGAATTATACTGGAATGAGGTACTGAAGCAGAATGTGCTGACTCTGTAAATGTGGCCAAACCACAGATTGAAGCCCTGCTTGAAACAGACAGATCCTATTATTACACGAGGGGAGAAGGGGTTTTCTGATAACACTGATACAGTTTCTCCATGTAATATAATCATCTTTAATCATTCATGCTTAAAAATGAAATGTGCAGCATACAGCATATACACACTTGAAAAAACTTGACCAAAATTCCCTGGAGAAATGGATCATTTCACAACAGGGCATACATCATTGTTTGGTTCAGTTTTGTCTGGCTGTCAGTCGGTCAGCCCACCACTGTGGTCCAGGCCAAAACAATCCAGAGCTGGACTGACATGCTAGTTCAAACATTCTTGCTTCATGCAGAGGATGAATCCCTCTGACTTTGGTGATCATTTGACTCTCAAACTGTGGAGCAACCACTGGGCTGACATATTTATTTTTTTAAGCCACATCTATCATGGTAACACAATGAAACACAATGAAAATTTGGACATTCAACAACAAACGAACATATCAACTCCTATGACGCAGAACATCATCCTACAAAATACATAACATTCATACATACATACACAACATGTTGATGTTTGATGACATTCTGACATTTAGCTCAAAACTGCCACACAGAGCTTCTAGCTTTGTGAGATTCATAGTCTAGTTTTCTGTTTGCAACTTGAACACTGTCAGATTTAAACATAACAGAGTTTTTATATGTGACTCCACTTCACATCACTTAATGTCAAGTGAAGGAATGTCAATAAGTTACTATTTGCTATGTAGCTTTATTGGGCATATTCTCGTACTGGATCAATGTTGATGGAACTTGTGAAATGTTGCCAGTTTATGAGATGTTTCTAAGTAGCATTGCTAAGGTCAGCACTGTATGCAAATATAATGTCGGCCTATCCTATTCATATCAGTAGCCTATGTGATCTGCTATTATTGAAAATGAGAAGTGGATTCATTAATTGCACATATTGCACTATATAGCAGTGCACTTGCTAAACTAGCTAGTTGTTGTTTTGTACTGTGCCACGTTCATTCTGATCATGTTGAGCCGATACTGGCCACTGACCATATGTCCCTCCTATCCAGACAATAGCAGGAGGCAAGCCTCCTGTCCACCATTCATCCATTCATCACAAGTCAATGCAGTCTTCTCTTACCGTTTCATCCTCTCTCTGGAATCAGCCTGTGAGAAAATAATGCCGTTTGACTCCTTCCTGTGAGGTTGAAGCATAATTTAACCCAGATGTGTGCAACACTATCGATCCAGTGAAATTATCTTAAGTTTGGTGTTTGGACATCTTTCAGGATGACTCAGCTCTGCTTCTGTTCAGAGCTTGTGTAACACAGCTTATCACACCTCAACCACAACATGACGGTTCAAACATTAAGCGCCGGGCTGAGCAACTTTATTATTACAGCGCATCACATGTAATTTTCTTCCCACTGTGTAATTTATACTGTTGTAATGATACAGGTTAATGTTTGCTGCAGTAATATCTGAAGGAGCTCCTGTGTAATCTGATTCACCTCTTGCTGCAAACAACATCTCAGATGAGCGATCCTGTGAATTTGCATTCATGCTGTGCTTCATAGTTTCTGCTATTATTCCCTTTAGGACATTTTCCATATGCAGTGCCCTCAGCTGTCATGAAATACAGTGGGGGGTCAAATACCACAAAACTGCATGTGGAAATGTGATTAGTATAACTACTACAAAATTATACTGAAGCCTGTTTGAAATATAGTATGTTTTCTATTAGTATGTTACTTCAAAGAAGACTCTCATTAAGAAAGATTCAGTTTTTCCATTGCACTATTTATCTCATCTACATTTTGAAGACCAGTCTCCACTATAAAAAAACTGAACATTATGCCGGCTGCTCTAAATGGTTTTCCTTTTCCAATTGGTGCATACTAAAAAGCAGGTTGACTGTAATGTAAATAAAAACATGACCTTTCAGTACAAAATTTCCTGATCCATACCATAGCAGCATCTTTTCTGTGCAGACACGAGCCCTGCTGGCATCAAGGAACACTGATACAGCTGAGTACAAAGCTGTCAGACAATAAGGAGGTCTCTCTGGACGGTTAAAATGTGGCAAATTGAAACTTTATATTTTCCTGGCTGGCTCTATATCCTTATTCAGAGTACTTACTTCTGCCATTGTGAGCCAGAAACACTCATTAAGGTGCACTTGCAAGCTCAAAAGGGGCATGAAGGCAGACTTTTGCACCCACAATCTGCTCTATCTCATAAAATGTAATGTGCCCATTAGTGCTAGATTGCCTTCTCCGATCTCAACTGTACCATTTCCAGTTTCATGCACAGATTTTCAGCATTCGTTCGCTGTACTTGTGTGCATCCACATTAAGGTGGGTTCTACTTGCAATTAACATGATATTTCCTGTGCCGTGTTGTTATGAATTGCTTTTACCAGAACTGCTTGCAGACAGCCCTTCTCCCACAGTGCAGTAGTTAATTACAGCTGAATCGTCATTACTTGACTTGGCCATGGCTTCCTGTAAAGCGCTTTTACTGGTCTCTGGCTCTCCACACTGAAACATTAGTGTGCTGCTGCTCAGTCAGACCAATGCAGAACAAATATGCAACTATTTTTCCATCACCCTGTCAGGAGACAAATAATAGGTCTCAGTGCATCTTTTTGCTGTGGCTACAGTTTGGACAGTTTGGCTACCACAGTACAGGATTTCTATGTAGCCGTGACTTGTATGAGGTCAGAAACTGCAAACCCTGCAAATAAGATGTTGATTTTTATTTGTTGGCCTCTTCTCCATATTCCAAACATCTCATTTTAAGATTAAGTGATCTGGACTCAAATAGTTACAGGAACACAAAAAAAAGGGGGGGGGGGGGTAGAACTTCCCCCCTTCCCTCCTGATTATAAATAAGGAGATGGACAGTTTTGTTTTTGCAGCCCTTTGCAAGCTTTGCATAATAATACCCCGCTGTCAAGGAGGGAGGAAGGAAGGAAGGAGGGAGGAGAGTTGCTGACAGAAAAGCAACTGCTTATCCAGACAGTGTGAAGTGAAAAGCTCTGGAGCAAGTGAGCAGCACTTTGACTTCACAGATGCAACACTTTCATGGATCTGTTACCACAGCCTGTTTAAAACAGTGGTGACGGAACAATAAACTCCTAGGCTACTTATAAAGGGCGTTATCTTTGACTCTAAATAGCCTGTTTTTTTCCCCTACATCATGCCACGTTGAGATTACGCCTGTGATGGGCTGAGCAAACGCAACGATCATCCTCCTCCTGCCTCCACACACCGCTGACAGAGCACAGAGAGGAGGAGGACTCGCCGAAAAGTTCGCCTGCACCCAACTTGTCTTCTTTCTCTCTTCATCTGCCTGTGTTATTCTGCACATTCCTGCGTCGTTGACTCCCTCGGCGCCCCAGACCCGCCGTCCCGCCCCAGCATGCTGGACTGACGTCTGAGGAATGGCATCGGCTGTGTTTGAAGGGACGTCGCTGGTCAATATGTTTGTCCGGGACTGCTGGGTCAACGGGATCCGGCGACTCATCATCAGCCAGCGGGGAGAGGAAGAGGAGTTTTTCGAGATCAGGACTGAGTGGTCGGACAGGAACATTTTATACTTGCATCGCAGCTATTCCGACCTGGGCCGGCTCTTTAAGAGACTTGTAGAGTCCTTTCCTGAGGACAGAAGAGACCTCTCCAAGTCTCCACTGATAGAAGGTGGGTATGAAGGGAAACTAGAGAATGTGACACTTCTATGACAGGAAGTGATGGCAGAGCATTACAACAGTCAGTGAGTATCGCAAATGACATGATCCAGGGCTTACAGCTGCTTATCATGATACATTATATACATACGCATGTATATGCACCCCCATCTCTCCAGTCCAGTAGGAATAATCACTGTATTTACTTCTGATCAACTATTTTTTATGAGAAATCTAATGAAACATGCCCCAAATCTTCAGCTTGCACAGAGAAAGCAGTGCATCCTCAGTGTTTCATTATAATACTAATTATCAGAATTTTACACATAAGTGATAAGTTTCTGTACTTAGGTAGTTTCAGCTCATTGTTAAAATACTTTTGTGCTTTTGCAGCTGTGCATCTCAGTCCAGCTGTTGTGTCACTGCTGTTCACTCTTCAGGACTTGTTTTGGCTTTTTTTCTCCAGTGTAACTTTGCTTCTGCCCGCCACAGGAAAACCCCTGCAAAATTATATTCCTGTTTACATTTTTACCCCAGATAGCACAGCAGCTGCTTTTTGTGTGTATGCGTGTGTGTGTGTTCGCTTCACATTTTTGTGGATTACAGTCAGATCCTGTTTCCAGAACAGCTGTGTGAAGCAAAAACCGATAAAACATCTCTAAATGTGCAGTTTCCCACCAGATACGTTATCTCTGGGTCTTATGCAGATGGAGCAACTGGGCATCCCATCATAACGAGTCACTTAAGTATTACAGTGATGTGGCTACATGAAAGCAGGAAAACATAGGGAATGTAATCAATAAAGTTTTAGGGAGAATCAGACCACAAATGCATGAGAGCCTGGATTTACATGCTTTTGTTTGGACAGCTTAATAATTAACAGAGTCCACTTTCAGATGTCACAGTAGCAGACCTATCACATAGCCTGAAGACCACCAGACCAACGTGCTGATAGCATGTTTCCAGTCCTTGTCAATATTTAGGATCTATCTGTCCGGCCTGTTTTTTAGGCCTGCTTATTTGGAAAAAATACCAAAGCTTCCAACACTCATTTCCATGTGGAAATTTGTCTCTGCATCTGATGCATCAAAGGTCTGTGTAGTTGTGACCAGACTATTATCTGGAAACATTCATGAGAACACACATGCACAGCAGAAACATGCAGACCAGGGCTGACCACAATCACGCCAACACAATGCTATCCAACAAAAATGGTACTTTTTAATTGGGTGATATTTTTTTATGATCTCAAAGTGAAGCATTATAGTTTTCCTTCCTGTGCTACAAAAGTTGTAACTTAATATAAACCATTTAACCGTATAAAAAGCTATCTCCCAAAATCTTTTTATTTTGATCAACCAGTGATAAAACATGACTTCATTGACCGACTGAGAGGTTTTCATTCATGATGAGGCGCCATTGCCCTCTGGTTTGATTCTGCAGCGGAGGTTAAGGTGGTGTTTTGTCAGATGTAGGGTGAACTACGGCCCTGACAGTTTGGATCTGACACTGTGGTGCGCTGGCATTGCCACTGCAGTCTGGCCGTGATCCCAGCTTGTTCTGTGTGTGTGTGATATCCCCACACAGTCTCCTTGGCACTGCCCTTTTGTCTCTACCCACTGAGCCTATATGAATGTTTTGGAAACATCCCTTTAGTGGCGACTGGAAAAGCTTTGCTTCCTGCTCAGACACTGAAAATAGCTGACGGATTTTGTTGACAGCTCGCTCTGCCTCTGCCCATACCAGTGGAGTGTCCAGTGCAATTTGGGAACAGACATTTCAGAGCTCATGACTCACTTTTCACTTCTTTTTTTTTTTTTTAACTGTCTGTCATTTCCTCTTTCCCAAAAGATAAAGGGCACTTTGATATCATTTCTAATATCCCTGTCTCTGTAGTTTGACAATTTCATTGACTGATACAAGCTACAGAGAAATTAACATTCCCCTCTTGGCTATTCCTTATAGGGGTATAGGGGTCCCTATACCTTCACTCAATATTTCATTTGCATCTTTTCTAATTGCCTTGGATTTAAAGTCCTGAGACAAACCATATCTCTGGTCTGTCTCGGTCCACTTTGCTCTTCTGGCTCAGCTCATGTTTTCCTGTTTCTCCGCTGCACCCAGGCAACAGGGGGGACATGCAGAGCTTTCAGACTTATGTCATGATGACAGAGAGGGAGGGAGAGAAAGAGAGAGAGGAGGGGTGACTGGAAGAGAGATGAACTTCCCATATTTAGTCCCTGTGGTCTGTGAAAGCCTCATAACACTTACCTTACATGTAACCTCAGAGTGAACAGACAGGAAGTGATTGCTCACATTCCTTGTGATCCAGATTTCACTGGGGAATGTAGATACAGGCTTTCTGTGAAATCACTCACATTTATTCTTATCCACTGCCTCCCTTCCTTAGAAACTGTCAACTGTACTCTTGAATTGCAGTCACCGCGTTGGTTCGTCATTATCTAGTAAAGGATCATGTGATTGTTTCTATTACTCTGATTGACATATTTTGTCTTTGTGAATTGGGCAGCAGGACAGGGACATGTGACGTTAGTGGGATGGGACTCCTGAAGACATGCGTGGAGTCACTGATACTACAGCAAGATTACAACATTTCCATCTCGAAACAAAAACGTGTACCTAGGCAACTGTTCCAGCTCCATATCACACCTGAATACCTTAGCCACCACAGTGGGCATGTGCAGGCTGGAGTAAAGAGGAAGCAGATTGACAGTTGATTAGTTGCAACCCACCCCCCCCCTCCAAAAAACAAAAAAACAAAAACACCACAGATGAGGAACAGACACAACTGCAGGGTTAAAATGCAAAACATAATTGCACAACAGCTGCTAGCAAAACCAACAAGATTAGTAACACTTATTTTGTCATTATCTATATTGTATTATGCCCATCCAGACTACAACGCAACCGATGGAGTTTAAGAGAGTCTGGAGTCGTGTGAATGGAAGGCAAAAACATGGCAATAGTAATTTGTCTCAGAACGAAATTATAGCTAGGCCAAAAAGCATGAGGCCAACATTACACTGGCTCTGTGGATGTCAGTAAATGCCTCCAGGTTGTAGGATTGACAGCTAATTAAAGTGGAGCAGGTGACTCTGATCAAATCAACTTTTTGTCAGATTCAGTGAACATCTCATCACAGTCCACTAACTGTCTGTTCTGTGTGTGTGTGTGTGTGTGTGTGTGCCCACAAAAAAAAAAAAAAAAAAAAAAAAAAAAAAATCTGCATTTCCCACACAGCTTTGGCTCTGTAAATGGGAAAATGTCTCGGACCAAGTAGCTCAACACAATTACAGCCAATCGGCAACAAGGGGGCATTTACGCTTGTGCACAGGACAAGGGAGAGAAGAAGAGAAGAAGGGAGATAGGGGAAAGGGTGCAAGGGAAATCTGGCTCATGCTGATGGAGGGGGCCAAGTTAAGGATTATACCAGAGGAGGGAGAAGGAGCAGTTGACCCTAACCACACCAATGCACAAAAAGAACATCAATATAATCATATTTTTTCCACACAGAATAAACTCGCCGTATGATATGTGGGTATGGAGTTTAAATGCACCTTTGACTACAGTAATTTTACTAATTAACCTTTAGCTGTTAAGTAATTAGGGTTTTAACTGACAGAGATGAGATCAATAGACAATCGGTAGTCAGGTTTCGATGCTGGTTAAGTGCACAGTGCACAAGGTAGATAGAGGCTTTGGACATGCAGACACAAACAATACTGTTCTATGTCCTAACAGGATTATTGGCTTTTGATGTCCTCTGCTTCTTGATCACAGTGTCCAGAAATAACATGGTGGTGCAACAGCAGTGAGCTAGTGGTTAGAAGATAAAGCTTGACGCTGTGCTGTGACATGTGCTTATCAGATCCACGCAGAAGATAGGAGCTCCTGCGGCTGAGGATGACTTGGACACAGTGCAGTTCCTGTTGTAGCTTGTGCTGTGTTATTTCAGCTAATACCATTAAGCATCTGCTTTAACCAGGAGAATGCAATTCAAAGTCTTGGTTTATTTTCAATAGTGCAGCAGAAACAGGTTAGCTGGGGGGGCTTGGACGAGGCTGGTTCTGGGGAGGGCTTGTGTCGTCTGTGAGGAAAAACTCAGGTGATTGAACAATGCAGGTGAAGGCAGCAGCAGGGCACAGAGGTGGCTTGGCAGGGCAGAACAACAGAGTGTAAATGCAGAAGCAATAGCACACAGATGCACCAAGTGTTAAAATGAAGGGTCAATGACAAACCGACGGGGAGTGAAGTGAGAGGCCAGGCTCTTATCCTGCAGACAAACGAGGAGCCGATGCAGAGCAGGTGTGTAGATGTTCCAGGTGAAGATCAGTGGAGCCCACAGCCCACAGAGACAGACAACACAAACACAAAGGGAAAATACTGCAGGTCCTAACAAATATATTCAATGGAGAGGCTTTGCCAACATGGCTCACTGTCAGAGAACGAACAGATGGGTAACTTTGGTATGTAACTGCCAATAATTGCCACGATAAATAAATAAGGCGAGATCACACACTAAATGTCATTTGGTGTGTGTGTAATTACTGTTATTGTTAAATCTAACCATCTTGTTGCATAAGGTAGATAATCAAGACAATTTAGCCAATGTTCTCTGAAGCCAAACGAATTGAATGGACGATTTTGGAGAGAAGACAGAAAGTGTTGATTAATTATTTATCACACAAGGACCACTGTAGCCAGGAAGCCCATGCAGGAGATAGACTCTGTTTCTACGGAGACATTTTCCAGTGAACAAATGTAAATGTAACAAACATAGCGAATCAGAGATTAGACACACAGATGAACACTTTGTAGTTTTCAGATGAAATTCATCCCATGCAGGGCGTCTGGGGTAATATCCTGGAGCACAGTGAGTTGTTTTTTTTTTCCTCATTTTTTCTTGAAATTGCCTGTGTTGATTTTGTAATTCGGTGATTCACTATGTGCCACAAGGGACGGGGAGGTGCAGTAGGAGGAGTATCACTGGCAATCCAGTGGAGCACTGCAATTTGGGTGTCTGGATTGATTGCATTCTGTGCCGCCCATCTGCTTACACCAGCTCAACAGCACACACTCACACACACACACATGTTCTGTGCTATTTTGAAAACTAATTAGCACAGGGTGACTCTGTGTGAAGTTTTCTGAATTCACCAGGTCACTGTCGTCGGCATCTGTTGTGCACAACAGTAGTCCATCAGCTGATTAACATCCTTTAGCATCCATGCAATGGCAGCGAGCAGCTACGTGTTGAATCTTGCTTCTATATTGCATAGTCTAAAACATGTCACACTCGATGTAATCTCTTATGTCAAGCTGTTGCAAAAATAACGATATATTAAATAGACCTCTTACAGTACATTTCTATAGTCACCACAGCCTAATAGGTGGTAAAAGTAATCAGACAGTAACAGTAACATGCAGCCATGTAAAGGTTTATAGGTGCTATTGTTTCCTTTGCAAATTAAAGGTCCTGTTTTGTGCAAAGTGAGACCTTTGGCTATTTTGAGCTGAGCCTTAAAATGAGCTGTATGGATATCCTAACTTTGTGATGTCACAACAAAGCGCTCACCACTTTCAGCCATGCCTCAAGCCAAGTCCACCTGTTCTCAACACCTAGGATTCTTTTTTTTAATCAATGTGTAATCAATCAAAAAACAACCAATCAATCATTCCCCTCTTATTGGGCTCCAAACCTATTGTTACCCAAGCTCCAGAGAGGAGACAAAAACAACATAGAGATGAATTTTGGTTCTTAACACTACAAAACAATCTATTTATCAAATATCAACATTTCTAATACAATACTGAACTATGACTAAAACACCACTAAAATGTTGCCTTCATTGTTGCATATAGACAGAGACAAATTCTCATAAAGCTGAAGAACACTATGTTGATTCAGGTTAATTTGCTGCAGCTCTGCATTTGCAATCTATGATATTTTACTACCAGTTCTGAACACAACACCTGGGATTATGTGACTAAACTGTATATAACAAAGAGTGAGAGTGTTTTTTGTCTGTGGAGAAGTTTGAACCCAGGCCTTGAAATAAATATCTGGTGTTATGCGTTGAAGAAGATCCGGAGGCGGTATGAGGCACAGACAGGGCGGGAGCCTCACTGGGCTGCTAGTGATGATATAACTGCCCAATCACTCTTCACATCCCCGTGGGTATGATGTCATCACTGTGGGACATTATAAATGGATGAGCTTGTGACTGGTGTTGCTTTAGGCTGTCTTACTCAGTGCTTCCATGTAACTGTAACCGCTGTGTGAGTATGTTTCATCTGTAGCACTGACATCAGACAGAGTCTCATCACTGCGGCTGCAGTCTTCATCATTATTCTCCCTGCCACAGCCGTTTGTCAGCATGGCAGTAAATGATGCCTCGCTGGCTGCTGACTCATATGGGCGGTAGCCTTTTATTACTAAAAGTGCTGATTTCACAGTCCCAGTGCCTTTTAAATTACATTGGCAGTTTTATAAAGGATTAACATGTTATCACAGACATTGTTGTGTAGCTTCTCTACCCACTGTCATTACACTCCTCTGCTATTATGCTGTTCTACAAACACCAGCATTTACACTGGCACTTTGACAGTATCACTTTATACTGTGCACTGAGCAGACAGTGATAAGTAGTCTATTTTTTCCCTCCCAAACCGCTCGGGGTAGATACCAGGGGGCATTGTTAATAAAAAGGTTACTGTATTTAGCAGACTGCCACCTTTTCTCTTGCATTGGCAGCAACCTTTTTCAAGACTTTGATAAATTCAACCCTGTCTGGGTGTGTGTCTCCTGACCTATGGAGAGATAATAGTGTAAAGGTCAGAGCAGCTGCCCTTTTTTATCATCCAGGCACAGAAACAGTTATATTCAACATTTTAATAGTAGGGAACATTCTGTATAGATCGGGCTATATTTACTGTGTGTATTTTGTAGTTATTTTTTCAGGATGGAGTTTTATTGAATTTTTTTTATTGATTGCAATCAAGAAAAACTATTGTCAGTGTAAAAACTTTGTTTTTACCATAACAAGGCTAAGTCTAGCAGCTCTGTGAGGTGCTGATGCCTTGAGCCATGAGCTAACAACAACATCCTGACCTGCTCACAATGACAGTGTGAACAGGTTATGGTAGTTTTGAAAGGTATTTAGAGATAAACCCAAATATTGCACAAGTGAAATAAAATGATGATTGAGAAACGTTGACAGAACTAAGTGGATTGATTGCAGAGCTTTGTCAGGTACAGTTAGGTAATGGTATCTCATAAAGTAAAAATATTCACAGTACACTGTATTTATTTCTCTGTTCCAGGGCTGATGAAAGTCAAGGAGGCAAATGACATTGAAGAGAAACTGAATGAGGTGGAACGACTTCTGAAGAATGCTATCAACATGCCATGCAAGGTAGGCGTTCAATTGTTAGCCTTCAAATTAAAACTTGTATTAGTACCTTATTAGTATATTCAGTTTGCATTAGTGCACGCTGGGAAACTTAAATGACTCTAGAACCCTCACTCCACAGTATTCCAGGTCAGAGGTCATGTTGACATTCTTTGAACGGTCACCATTGGACCAGGTGCTGAGGAATGATAAAGTCCATAGAATCCAGCCGTGCTTTCAGAGTCCAATCAAGATATCAGGTACCTGTCTGTTATTCTTTCTGTTGAAACACAGAGATGGAGACATTAGGGATGTCACGATGACTCATCGGATGATGATGTAATGTTGCACTTTGTACCTTTCAGAAATCATGCGGTCAAATGGATTCTGTCTGGCCAATACAGAAACCATCGTATTTGATCACAACATCCCAGAAGAGAAGGAGAGACCTTCATCCACTGACTCTGTAGAACATACGTAAGTATTATAAGCACCGCCCAACATTCTCTTTCCAGTTACATTATATTATATTGGACTTAATATAAGTTTCACAGTCACAAATATAAATGCATGATGCCTTGAGCCTGATTATACCTTGAGTTGTGCCCCAGACTGAGAGACCTTTTTGCAGCGTAATGCAAATTCCCTACTTGTTTTCCACATATGTAAGGATTTCCATGTTTGCTCTTCAAGTGCTTTGTTGAGTGAAGAGGCCCTTGTATGTGGACCAGCCCCAGGATCCTCCACCCCTCCTTATGCACCACAGGAAGTGTGTCTGTGCACCTCTTCCTTCCCTGGGTGTGTGTAGGAAACAAAAGAGGAACACATTCCTCTTGATTCTTCACACAAAATAAGACCTTACATCACCGATACATAGCTGAAATTTTTACCCCATGTTACGCTCTTATTGGGGTGTTTTTCCAGGATGTACAGAATTAACACCGGGCTTTAGATAAAAGGAATCAAACCTTTGATTCCAAGATTAGAGCGCATGGACCCATCCTGTCCTTGGAGTAATGTATCTGTCATTTTGTTGCCAGGTATGAAGATGGGCCAGAGTTTCTGCCAATGGAAGCAGACGTGTGTGATGAGGAAACAGAGGCCTATGTCACCAACCTTTCCTACTACCATCTGGTCCCGTTTGAAACTGACATCCTGGAATGAGGGATTTACCCAGCGGACACGTTTTTTGCTGAGGACTGTGTGCTCTACAGTAGATCCAAGCTATGCAATGCTGCATGTAGCTGCCCTGAGCTGGTGCCGCTGCTTAGCGTAGCATCCTCAAAGGTTGTTTAAAGTTTTCTAGCTCATGTCGTAGTGGGGCAGGTGTACAGTCTGCACCAAAATATTGAAAGAACGCAACAGCAGCAACACTTTTTTTTTTTTTTTTTGCCATTTTACGTGACATCACCAGTGTGCCTCATCCAGAGCCTTATGTGAGTGCATTAATAAGACAAATGAGTCTTCAGACTGTATAGACAGCTGTATGTATAGAAGGAGCAGCTTTCTGCGGCAGCCACAATGTGAGGGTCAAAGTCCTCAGAGGGGTTTTGAAATAAGCCCTGTGACTGTTTTGAAAGAACTGAAATTTAAAGTATTGTATGTATTTGGAGTTTGACTGCAACAAAGAGGAGCGAGGACTACTCATCGACTGAAATTTGAAAATGAATCAAGCCTATTGGACCAGTCACTGTTACTTATAACTTCGCTGAATACACCAGCGCCCTTTTTTTTTCAACTGTGTTGTTTTATCTTTACTCTTTGTGCAGCCAGTTAATCAACAGACCTCCTTAGTAGCATCGGTGGAGTCTCCTTCAGTGTGACACACACTGGTGGTTTGTTTGCTGTTGGACTACAGGAAGCTCTCATGGGGTTTTGTGTATGAGCTTTGATTATGGTGCAGCTTCCACCAGCAATTAGGATTTTTTTTTTTTTTTTTATGGTGTTCAATCTCAAAACCCCAGTTTGTCTCTGTGAAAACACAGCAGACTCTTTAGCATGAGGGTGCCCCAAGACCCAGCTGAAACCAGATATTATATGTTCTCATAAGAAAATGGAGCTACCTCTAAACTAAATGAATAGAAATCATATCGGAATTTATCCATCTAAATTTAAGATGAAACCCATTGTGACTTCAAGCTGCTGTTGAGTTGAGCAGAAATTTTCAATTCATAGTTTAAGCTATAGGTTCATTTTTGATAGTTTTATAAATCCATGTTGTGTTTCACTTGGTTCTTGGACATTTTTCATAACATAATAAAAGAAATATGAAGTGCCATTATCATTTTCTTAACTTCCTGTACAACACAGTTTTTCCAAAGCAAGAGCTGACTGCTGCCTTTTTGGATGGTGAGATTTTTATCTTAAAGAAGTTTTGTCTGAATGATAAATTAGGATGCAGTATGTGTAGGTAGTGTCACTTGTGTTGCTTGTTGTATGTTTGTAAACAGATCATTCCATGTGTCAGAGCATAAAATGAGCGCTGCCATTATGTGGATAACCGAATCATCTCACCGCTATTGTGGCCGTCTGACCAGTGTTAAAATAGGGCAAAGAAGGCTTTGTTTTGTTTTGTGGGTCAGTTGAGGTCACATTAGTCCCATCCCTGTAAGATGACGTGAGTGGGTTCAGTCAGACAGCTGACTACAGTGAACGTGGGAGTCTGCAGCTCGGTCTGCGATGGAGGGGGAACAAGTCTTCCCTGTTTCTGAAGAAGAAAAACAACATGGCTGTACTTTGTATAGGAAAAGCTGTGTTAAATAGGCAAACCCTTGATTAAAATTCATGCCTTTTGTATGTTTTATGGGTCCTCCCACTGCAAAAGGAGGGTGCTTTCACTTCTCTATCGTAAACTGTGCAGCTCAGTGGAGCATTGCATGGGTTGTGAATGCAGCTGAAATGTAAAGAAAATACATTTTTGTGCAGGGTGAACTGTACGGACGTCCTTCTGTATGCATTGTTCTGACCATTCAGTCAATGCAGAGGTTGCATTCTGGCCTCACAATGCAGGCTAAGAGCTCGTGTCCAGTTTTTCACCCTCCCAAATACAAAGGAATTCAACCCTCACAAACTTGGCACACAAGACTTCAACAGGACGGTCCTCCACATGAGTCTATTTAGTAACACAGTCATGATCACTATTCACCCCGTGAGAAAGTACAGCTCTTTCTCAGGGTGTGAAACTATTTCATGCTCTCCTTTTTTTCTTGCTCTTTCTTTTCTGCAAGAATGACGTCTTGAATTGATGGATATTCTTGGACATAAAGGTTTCTGTTGTAAACAGCCCACATAAAGGCACTGATTAAGATGAATCAACAGCAAGAAACTGGAATTTGTCATTTAAATTTATACACCAAGGTGAAATTTTCTCTGCAAAGAGCTGCTTGATGTTTCCCATGAGTTCATATTTAAAGATCAAAGTATACAACACGCCTCCATCTGCCTTAAGGCCCTCTGCCAGCTCACGCAGTCGGTGCATTATAAATATTCTGCCACAGTTCCATGAAGTTATAGGACTAAAATGGTACTCAGCTGATTTAGTGAAGTGACAGGAATGAGTAACAAAATGCTGCTACTCTACTCCAGTGAATTTATTTTGAACATATCACGATGTCAGTGTCAGCCAGGGCGTGTGTGTGTGGATTCAGAGGAGGAGAATGTGACAGGTGATATGAAAATAATGTTTCACAAAAGGTTTTTATTTATTTTGTAATTCAGCCACACTCTGTGAAGCTAACCAATCTCTGCCTTGTAATGTTGATATGCTCATGTGTGATGTGTGAGAGGTTCTGCTGTGTAAAATGTGACCAACTGAAGATTATCTCCATTATGAACTTTGAAAATGAAGTGTGTGTTTGATAAATTCAAAGCTATTCAGACAGTATTATTATTCTCAAAGCTTCTCAAGACAAATAAATATGTTTTCAATAAAAGAAATTTTGTTGCTGTTTTTTTTTTTTTTTTTTTTTTAATGAAATTCATGATGGGAACCCATGTTATAGGCTACATACAAAACGCTTACAAAATCTCTACACAATTCATTAGTACAATATAGATCAAACTATTCAGAAAGAGTGTTAACAGTTGTTAACAGTAGTGCCAGAGAAAATAAAAGAGCTGCTGAAATTTTTACTCTTGATGTAGTAATTTGAAACAGTCTTTAGTCTAATGTGCACTGTACACATAAAATTAGTGTATAGCGCCATCTGTTGGCCATTTCAGTGATCTCAGAGAGCCACCTTGTGGTGAGTATTGATAGTCATCATCAGTATCTCTCTTTTTAAAACCAAACACTGTTTTCAGGTCCTGCACAGTCAATAAAAGTCCTGAATATCCATTAGAGAATACACAGAAAAAGAGAAAACACAGTGTTGAAAGCATATAGCTCCAGAAATTCTGAGCCTAAAGGCATTTTATGTTTTCTTAAAAATATTTACAAGTCAGTACATTTAACAGTTATAGTATTGGCTTGTTCTCTAAGTGCTTTATGTACATTTTGAATTTCTGGGTTCAGTTTAAAAAACAAAAAGGAGAAAGATAGGCTAAATGAAAAACACATTATACTATAAACACTGTGCGTAAACACTGTAATCTGAAAATAGATAAGATCTGAAACATCATATGTATGAAAGTAGGTGGAAAAATGTTCATTATTTGACAAAGGAGTGGTTGATTTGATAAACAGATGCAGTTAATGGAACTGAAAAGTGTTTTAGTAGGAAACACATGGGGTCACTAATTGTTGTGGATTATGTTTAACGTATAACATTTAAATACCTTTCTATCCAGTTATTATGTATGTTTTACAAGGAAGTATAAATTTCTCCCTTTTATTTTTCAAAATAAAATCCTCTAACTGTGCAGCTGTTGGCGCTTGAAGCGGAGGAGGCTGCGTAACCCAGCGCATGCGCAGTAGCGCCTGGTTTAGTCGCTGTATTTCCTGCTTGCTGGTTCAACTCGGAGCGATGGCAGAAGTGAAAGCTTCCCTCATTTCTGCAGGTACGTTCACTTTTTTATTCCACGGACATTCACCCCACACCCACGCACGATATCACGGCCGCTGTTAAAACGGCCATTTAAGATGCTGTTATTGTTGAAACGGGGGGGGGGGCAGACAGATGCACAGTTAGCCGGGACGCTTTAGCCGGTGATGCTCCAGTCATGAGGTCTCAGGGCTGGAGGGGAGAATAGACTGTAAAGCTGTTGTTCACATTAACACCATCATGTTGTCTGTCTCAGCCCACGTCTCCTCTCACTGTTGCAGTTATAGCGGCTTTCCTCAGTACAGCGGTGCTCGCGTTTGTGGAGGACCTGGATGACACGTAAGTGATGAACTCCTGCCTCAGTGCTGGAGCTTCCTGCCGCTGACACACTGTAACATGGTCATGCACTGCAACTTCCGACTACACAGACACACACACACTCTCTTTCTGCTGATGGAAATCAGGGTTTAGGTCGGTTCCCTACTTCCTTCCTGTAAGGCGCTCAAAAACACCACCCTGCTGAGGTGGCTGCTCCTCAGATCTGTATGGGCTCCACACATTGTCACATAGATGCAGCAGGGTTAAGAGGAGCAGAGGCCTTGATTTAAGTTCAAGTAGCTATTTGAATTTGTAAAAAAATGTTTGATTTAAACCTCAAGTTTGAGTCTGAAATAGTATCAATAACATGCCATTTCAGATTATATGAGTGCAGAGTGTTGTTAGTTATATTTCTATTATTCTCCAGTAGAGTAAATGACTGGAACACCTTTCAGTCACTTCAGCAACACCTCAGTTTGCCTCCTGCAAAATGACAGCATGAACTGACACATCGGTGCATACTGTATCCTTGAAATATAAATGACTAATGCTTTGACACAAGCAGCATTTTAATACACAGGAGCAGCACACTTAACCAGTTCAAACCCTGCAGGGGGTGAAACCAGTGACGATGCCTTGTATTTTGTTAGTTGGTCATATGTTTTGTTCATGATAAAGACACTGGTAAGTTCAGATTTTAGATTAATGAAGTCTAGTTAAAAGTAGAATGTGGTGGAGTAAGAAGTACAGAGTAGCTTCAGATGTATAGTACGAGTATCTCAAAGTTGTACTTGGGGGGGGGGGTCTCAGGTTTCCAGCTGCACACTGGCCTGTAATTGGATGTATGTGGTGAGAAGTCTCTGAAGATTTTGTCTCTTGCGTGTATTTTCTGTTTATGGAAACCTCTAATTATGTCTTTTTGTACTTGGGGAACTCCTCCTGTTGCTAATGATGATAGGACCTGCAATTTATCAAATAATCATTTTAGTGTTGTTATTGTTTTTTTTTTTTTAATTGCCTTGCCACTGTTTTTTTCTTCTTATTGTTACCACACTTTGAAGTGAGTGAGCTTCGTAGAGGCTCTGGTGTAGGAGAAGTAGATTTGAGTTTAAGAACTTTTAATGAGGTTGATTATTCTCATCGGACTATCATATGCCTTAATAAGTGTCTTAAACAATAAATGCGATCAAAACTTTCAGCTCCAGCTTTTCCACTGTGAGACTTTGACATTTAAACACTCATACATGATAGTAAATGAATATCTATGGGTTTTGCCCTGCTGGTTGGACCAAACAAGACAAAGTAAGGCATCATCTTCGACTCTGGAAAACTGAGACCGACACTTTTTTGACACAAATTGTATCTCTAAAGATAACTTATGTGTTTTATATCGACATAGCTGATACAGTATGTGTTTTTGAAATATTTGTGTTTAACAGTTTACAGAATATTATAGATTAACGTTGTTTAGTAAATGATCAATTTTGCTTTTTTCTCTTTCTGGCAGTTTCAAAGACACCAGAGTGAACGACGTCTGGCTGGTTGATGTAAGTCAGACACTACACACACATACATCAGTCTGGGTCCATTCAGCTATGCTTTACTTCTCGTCCAGCGCGCCACTGTCCTGATCATCCCCTGCGGAAATGGCAGCAGTCAGGGTGGGGTGTAGGAGGGCGGGGGCCGCAGCGGGTGTGCAGACTGTCCTCTGTGTTTGTGATTAGTGAGGGAGAAGTCATGCATGCCGGGCAAAGCCAGGGGGCTCGGAGGGGTTTATATCAGATAGGAGTCTGGGTCCATAAAAGCAAATCTATGCTCGAACACTCAAAGCTGCTTTCACTGCGAGTTTGGGAATGAGCTGTGACACGGGGGCGTTTCAGTGTATTGATAAGAGGTTACACAGACACAGCCTATTTCACTAACACTTAAATATTAGGGTTATTATTACAGAATCGACCCGGGGAGAATCTAAATTTAAACTATTTTTGAAAATCCTGGCAGTGGCACAAGTGTAACTTCACATCTTCAGCCCAACTAATCAATGATTAAGATATGTATGTAATCAAATTTGAAAAGTGTCATTCCCAGTGATGAACCCTCTGCAGCATCTTAATACTCCTTGTATTGACTTGACAACACACTGCTCTGAATCTTCCTGCAGCATTTAAACCTCCAAAGTTGGTTTTATGAATGAATTTGCTCACGTTTGTGATACTAGTGATCCAGTGTTCATGTTTACTGTAGGGCTGCCCTAAAGCTGCTGCAGTAGTTACAAAGTCAAATTTTACATCAGCTCAGTTACAAAAAGTGTGTGTGCTTACTTTGTGCTTCACTGCTTTTGAGGGAAGGTTAAGCTGCCTCTAAAACGTCCCTTCATCTGCTCGTAATTAGCAGCACTGCCTCAATGCTGCTGCTTGTTGGCGACAAACATCCCAGTGTTATTGTTTGGTACTTTTAAATCTGTTCCAGAGGCCGTGCTGTGCACAATATCAGTCCTTAAGAGCACGTTGGTGAAAACACTACAACTCTTCAAGGTCATATCATTCTGAAAAAGGACTAGAGAGGAGATTAAATCCATTTCAGCAGATGCATGCAACATTAAAGAACAAAACCAAATATTCTACAGGGTTCATGTCTCTATAAAGTGTTCTTGTTAAATACAGTGAAACTGAGCAGGATTTATCTTGGTGTAAAATAAAACAGTCAAATCTGGCACTTACACAAATTTCAGTGTCTTATCAGAAAACTTGTTTAAAACAAATATGGAGTTTTAACATTTGTATTTTTAATAGTAAATATCAAGTAAATGTTGTTTTGTATTGACAGTATGTTTTACACCATTGTTTTCTACTCCTGGTCGTTTGCATTTGCAGTTCTATGCACCGTGGTGTGGTTACTGTAAAAAACTAGAGCCAGTATGGCAGGAGGTGGGAATGGAGCTGAAGAGCTCTGGGTCGCCCGTCCGCGTGGGAAAGATGGATGCCACTGCATACTCTGGTGAGTGAATGATGAAGCAGTTCACTGTCTTCCCTCTGCCTCTGTTTGTCCCCAGGTGATTATTTCATGTGCTGAAGACAGGTTCAACATGACTGAGTGTGTTGCACCACACCATGATGGCATTCTCTTTAGGACTGATTAAAAGCAGCTTTAAATGTTTTAAAGGTGTAAAGGTTTAAATTATGTCTATCATAAAGATATCTCTATATAGTAGTAGTTGCAATACGTTTGCCACAATAATTTTACAGTCTTTTGGTTAGTTACACTGTACTGAGTGTTTTTGGTCCAACAGTTTTGGAAATGTGCAATCATTATTTAGCTTAGCTAGTTAGCTGAATGTTGCCTGGCAACAAGCTTGGCGATGTCTGAGGGTAGCGAGCTAGGCACTGTTTGCAGTCTTGATGCTAAACTAAACTAGGTATTTAACAGCTCCAGCTTCATATTTTCAGTACTGATGTGACTCATTGGTATCGAACAGGAAACTTTTCCTTCAACA
Organism: Caranx ignobilis; assembly: GCA_021432705.1. Taxonomy (NCBI): domain Eukaryota; kingdom Metazoa; phylum Chordata; class Actinopteri; order Carangiformes; family Carangidae; genus Caranx; species Caranx ignobilis. The sequence continues at coordinate 6,126,606 of MU269986.1, forward strand.
ATCAAACCACATTGGTTAAAAAAATTGCTGTGCACTTTTTGAAGAGAAAATCTTTGTCACTTTTCTTTTCGATGCAAAATTTCTTTTCTCTGTTGCAGGGATGGCGTCAGATTTCGGTGTTCGTGGTTACCCCACGATAAAACTGTAAGTGTCACTGTAGTTTCCTCTCAACCTGCTTTGTTTCATACAAAAAACTTTTTGAAGCTAGAAAGTCAATTAGCTTGTCTGTTGTCCTGCTGCCACTTGATGCCTCCCTTGAATTAAAATCTGTAACAGCCAGCCAGTGCAACTTTGAACAGGCCTGAAGAAATCCATAACACGATTAAAGGGCTCAGTGAATTCTGTTCAGGCCCACAGGCTCTGGTCACAGTATGATAATGAGTCCAATACAATATTTCTGCAGATAACCCTATCTCTGTGAGGCCTCTGATGTTCAGTCCTTGTTAATTATCCCACAGAGGGTTTGATTGAAGTCTGTAGTCACAGCCGAGGCTGTAATTGGTGATTTAGGTGTTCTATTGTGGTGCGTGCTGTAGCTATTACTTTGCACCCTCCCCCTCCATCCCCTCAAGAGTCTTTACTTAACTCTGCGTTTTGTTATCATGAGGATCCTTTTCCCCACTGTTTTGTTATTTCCCCCTGAGGTTTGGCCCACTGAGGTGCCCGTAGATGACTTATTCAGGAGAGATTAAGGTGTTGTTGCTGTTAACTTTAGGCACAGCTAAATGACGAACTGTTTCACACCTCCTGAAGTGAAATTTTATTAGGTTTGTCACATCTGGATACTGTTAATTCAAGACTTCTTGGATGACAACGTGGTTAAGGTTGTCCTGAATAAATTACATTTACATTTGCTTCTTGCTTATATTTGACTTTTCTCAGGTATGACCCAGACTCTCTGCAATTTATCTTGTCATCTATGGATCAACAAGTGCAGTCCATGTGATTTTCCTTTTGCAACTGTGAATGTTTCAACTCACCATCTTCTTCATGTAGCTTATTACAGATTGTCTCTCGGGGAGCCGCTGACAGTGTTTTTGTGTAAAATGAATGAATTTAGGTAGATCCCAGCTGCTCAAAGGCAAAGCTCACGTTGACTCGAGAGAAATGGTCGTCTTACACATACAGAGTTTCCGCCATACATCTGAAACACAGTCATTTGTCTTCACGCTGCCATAATGGGCTCCCCATTTGGTTTCATCAAGCTCATTTGGGAAACTGCCACAGGATCACGGCAGGGTTCATAACATTAAACCATGCAAGTGATGAAACATCCATCGACGAGCACGAGATACCTCCCTCGGTGATGGAGGGAGACTTGATTTAGAGTTCTGTTTCCCCCTGAGTTCATTAAGCCCTGTGGGCTGATGCAACCTTAGCAATCCTTAATGCGTTCTGCTCGTTGTAGGAGCTCCACTCTGGCAGCTTCCTCGGCTGGAACTCAATTAGGGAAAGTCATTTGTTTTTTATTTATTTATTTATTTATTTTTCACAGGCGATGCGATGATTTAGATTAAGTTGACCTTTGCGGCGAAGGAGCTTGTCCTGATAGATCTGTGGTTTCATCACCACACCTTGTAAGAGACGTGTTTTCACTGCCACAAGACAGACACAGACGAGTGCTGTGGGTTTTAAGTCGGGCTCCAAATAATGATTATTTACATCGGTGTGGCAGTTTTTTACTCTACAAAATGTAAAAACAAAATAAAACATTGACATTGCCACTGAAAGATTTGAGAGCATCTTATTTTGCCTAAAAGAGTCCATTTACCATTAAACCCTCAGCGGTCATTTTCTGGGTACAGGGTTAATGCAGGTGTCCAGTTGTTTTTGTGACAGCAGCTCAGTGCATGAAAGCATGCAAATGTGGTCGAGCAGAGAGATGTTTCTTTTTAAGTTTTTGGATTCATGCTCTCTCCAGCAGCCTCCAGTGACCAGATGTGAATCCAATTCCACCACCTCTGGGATGTGGTGGAACAGGGAGATTCGCAGCATGAATGTTCAGCCGACAAATGGGCCAGAATCTCCATCCAGCACATTGTGGGACTCTGTGCTGTGGAGAATCTGTGCTGATCCGGAGGGAGGGGGGAGAAAGACATAGAGGGAGGGGGGTACCATTCGAGAAGCTGGAAGCAGCTAATATTTGCCAATTTCCCTTGATTAGATAATTAATAAACGTGAAAAATTCAATCTATGTCAGCACTCTGCAGCAAATTAACAGCAGAGAACAATGGATGGCACTGAATGGTTTCATGATGAAATTATCAGCCTTTCACTCTCTTTTTCCCTCTGTCTCTCTTTCTCAGGTTAAAGGGCGATCTTGCCTACAACTACAAGGGACCAAGGACAAAAGATGATATTGTGGAGTTTGCAAACAGGGTGTCGGGGTAAGTCTCAGCCTTAAGTCACCAGCTCAAATAGAAGGAGGATATCTTAGTGGAACTTGGCTTATTTCACAGTAACACACTCTTATGAGAAACATCCAAGCCAGTTTATTGATGCAGGTCATATTTGTTTCATAGCTCAGTAGGTTTCTGCCTCTGATGCTTCAGTTTAGCCACTGTATCAACTGAGCCTGACAGATTTTCTCCTCCTTAAGGGAAATCAAGCTAGATCCGTGACAGAGGGGTTGATCAAAAGCTTGGCTCAGTGTCGATTCCATGGCTGCAAGTTGTCAAATCCCCACTAGGGGGTGCCATCAGCTCGCAAACCTAGAGCAGGATGGGTGGACTTCATGCATCTCTTATTTCATTAGTGTGTCATTCCTGTGGTTTTTTGAGTTTCAAGTTGTGTATTCATTGAAATAAAAGAAATCTCTGTGGGTTTTCTTCCTCCAGACCGGCCGTCCGAGCTCTTCCCAGCAAGCACATGTTTGAGCACATGATGAAACGACACGACGTGCTGTTCGTGTACGTCGGCGGCGAGTCTCCCCTCAAAGTAAGCACCATTCGTGCTACCCAGACGTGAATCAAGAGCTCTCATTTATCCTAAGCACCTGCCCTCCTCAGAGCAGCCTCGATGTTAAAAATGTGTGTATCGATTGTATGACAGACAGACCGCTCCGCTGCTGCACCAACATTAAACACAAAGAATAGGTTCTGTGCAACACCTTGTAGAGACTGAGCCTGTACAGCTGTTCAACACTGATTTATTGAAAGCTTTTGTGTAAATGCTGAAAGACCCCATTTTGCCTCTTGCAGGAGAAGTACAACGATGTAGCCTCTGAGCTCATTGTCTATACTTACTTCTTCTCGGCCTCGGAGGAAGTCTTGCCAGAGGTAACGCTTAGAATATAAATCCTATTTTGTTTTCTCAACGTGTTATGTAATGGATTTCTGGAAGATATTGCAATTGTGCAGAGTTTCATTGCATATTATTGATCCTCTTAAATATTTTACATCCAGTTCCTATTCATGCAATTTTTCTAGCTTGAAGCAGAGTAAATAATTACATCCTTTTAGCGTAGTTATACTCCTGTAACTGCACACAGATCCCAGGCCTGCGTGCTGTCTTTGCAGTCTATGCAAGGACTCACAGCCACAGTTTGTTGCAGAGCAAATACGATTTATGGAACTTGGTTATAAGTTAAGTATTTTGTGTGTGTTTTTTGACAGTCAGTAACTTTGCCGGAACTTCCTGCAGTTGTAGTCTTCAAGGACGGGGGCTTCTTTACCTATGATGGTGAGTATGGTGTCACCCTGTCTTCATCTTCTGTCGTTTTGAAGTGGTTTTCTTCAATTAGCGTGGAATTAAAATTTGTTTCAGGATGCCAGTGTGACCTCCGTCTATCCCTTGTATAATCCCTGTAAGTGGAGCTGTCCCTCTCTAGTTTTCCCGTCCCGGCTTCTGTCCTTTCATCATCCTCACCACACTGAGTTATGGCATGCCTGGCCCATCATAAAGCACCCAGGGCTCTGCCCACTATTGTGTGTGCGGTGAGGCCAGGGATGTTGTGGTGGTTTATCTTTGGGCGGACACACATAGCAAACCAGGGTGGATGGACTGTACGGCGTGGGTGTGATAGACCACAGGTTAAGCCAAAGAAACCAATGCAAAGCTGGTGCCGTATATAGCTGTATATATTGAATCCATGTAGCAGCTGTCAAGCAGCAGCAAAAAAATCATATTTGACATTCAAAGTTTAAAACAGCTGCTTTTACCCCGCTGCCTAATTTGAAGCTCCTCACCGCAACAGTGTGAGTTCTCCACATTCCTCCATGATTTGTTGTATTATGCTGCCGCTGTGGGCCTGAGGCGGGAGGTGGAAACGGAAGTGCAGAGCGTCGAGGCACAGGGACAACACAAACGGCCCCCAGTAGTGGCTGTTGGGCACGTTGGGCACACGGTGTAGCACTCGGAGAACAAAATCCACTTCGGTCGCATCCAGGGACCTGACATCTGTCTGTTCCACCTGACCATTTCGGAAGGCGTGCTTCTTGCACCAGAGCCGCAGCAGGAGAGGGTCGCCACAGCAGACGTTAATGACGAAAATCCCACACACCGCAGAGTCCTCCAGGACTCTGAAACGGAGGATGTGGTGAATGTCTAGCATTGCCATGGTGACAGCATATTAAGCCTGTCAAGGACTGGATAGGCGAGCAGTAGGCAAAACTGACATGGCTGTGTCCTTTCTCACATGGAGGATTACTCCTTTCCCTTTCAAGTGTCTAGAAATTGGAGAAGGAAAGTGCTTGTTAGCAGATATTATGGGCAAAATGACTGAGCTGTATTTCATTAAGTACTTACCTGCAATGGTGGCAAAAGAAATTTTCTCCACTCTGCATCAGAGAAAGTAGCGTTTCTAATCTTCCCTTTTCTCCACCTGTGGTCTCCAGCATCTGGATTCTGTCCAGCTGTGCTGCACCACTCAGGAGACTGGTCTCCCTGAAAATCCACTGTCTGCATGTTGGATTAGGGAATGAATAAGGCTTAGTTTTCTATTATGCTCACTTTGCATGATGTTCTGTCAGAAAGTTTTTATCGAACGTTATTGGCCTGAAGGTCCTTTACACAATTTGCATGGGCACCCAGTGACGCACCATGACGTGTACGGAAAATAGAACACACATCTTTATATTTTTCATGAGCTGTATTGTTTGTATCTTCCAGCTACAGAAGCTGACAGCACTTCCCAGAATATACAAGCAACTTTATCTTCTCCTCCCCCCTGGTGTTTTTTTTCTTCTTTTTTCTTTTCATATTTTCTGTAGATGCAGATGCCAAACATTAAGAATTTTAGTACAGTTCTTAATGTGCGGTTTTGTCTTGCAGTGTGTGTGTGTGTGTGTGTGTCCCACCGATCAAAGCCCCACTGTCCAAATATGGCCTCTTGCTTTGTGTAAGATGATATTTGACATATTGTTGTTAAGCTTTGATTGGTTTCAGTGTGCATCACAATACAGAGGCATCCCTTTTGAAGAGCGCTGTTAAAATATAGTACAGCACAGAGGCTCATACATATTTAATTCCTCAAATCCTCAGCTTCACACTGCTACAAAGGTTTGCACAGTTATTGTGCTTCAAGAGCCAAGATTTTTTTTTGATCACTTTGTGTCTGTGGTGAAAGCTACTGTGCCACATGTTAGTGCTGTAAGAGAGCAGAAAAATATAATTAGGATGTATGTTTGCATACACAGTGCATACACAACATTGTAGTCTTCAGATATATTTGAGCGCTATTACACATTAGTTGATACTCAGAGCTCCACACAAGGCGTTCTGTGTCAGTGGTTTATGGTTTTGGCCTTGGCTCTCCTTGTATGGAAAAGTACTCTGCAAAGCGCGGACAGCTGTGAGGCAGAACTAGTTTGCATATGTGTGTTGGGAGCGCTTAAATGACGGCAAGTTAACAGTCCATGAACGTGATGACAAGATGTGATTGCACTTAAAAAAGGTGATGACACAAAGACGGCATTTTGTGACAGCACACATGGACAGTGTTCACTCCAGTGGTTATTTGAATCTGCAGTGACAATGAGGCGAGTGTGAAGGTTACATGAACGAGAAGGGCAGTAATAAAAGTGATAATGATAATTATAAAGATAATCTTAATTTGTTTAACATCTTTCATACAAGAAATGACCTCCACCAAGTTCGTCACATCAAAATGCATAAAATGAATAATAACATGTTAAAACTAAAAATGAGATGGAATAATAAGGCAATAAATTCTTAAAATGAAATAACTGATTAGACGAAGCATAAAAGTGATAAGACATCTCAATTACTAGATGGCATTTAAAAGAAGCTGAGCAGTGCAGAAAAGTAAAGTCCAACACTTCAGAGTGAGTTGAAGGTGAAGAGATGAAGCTCTGGTGAAGTTTTGGGCTCATGTTTAAAGCTGCTTGGTGAGCTGTTCTCTGATATCTGCAGATGGTGTGTGAAAGGCTGCATCTCCAGTTTCCCTACGGCTGTTCCTGGGAACCTTCTGTAGTGAGTGTCCTCTCAGCTTTATAGTCAGGGAGTTAAAAAATGTAGCTCGGTCCTTGCCCTGCGAGGCCTTTGTATATGAGGACGACGACCTTGAAACTGATTCTGAATGTAACAGGAAGCCAGGGCAGAGCAGAGCAGCTAAAAGTGGACTAATTGACTAACTGACCTGTAACTGGTCAGAGGTGTTCATCATATTCTACATTTTTTGTGTTATAAGTCTGGTTAGAGAGCCTCTCAGCTTGACACCGCTGCTTATTTAATAACCCAAATCAGTTAGTCAGTTACAACACTTGCGCATGCAGCTCATTCGATTAGCATAATTATGTGAAAAATGTAAGACATGTTGTACAGCAGATAGCAGAGCAAGAACAAAATAAGCGCTACCAACCTAAAGTTTATTGTGATAAAGTACTTTTCTCTGATCTCTAGAGTTTTCATAATGAACTGCCTAATGGCGTCTCATTCATTCCTATTAAATTTGCTTAATGTGCTCTTACTCTGAAAAGCTTCTGCCATGTTCCTGCAGCCTTCCTCTTGCTTCTGGGTTTCTGGGACCACTGTGGGTCTGACACATCCACTGACTGATCATATGGCTCTTGTAGATTCTCCAGTTACCATGGTTTGTGCTGGTCAGGAAGCTGTATTCTCCATTTTACAGCTGATCCTTTCACACAACTGTTGGGAATCGTGTCAGTTTTGCAGACACGTGGCTGTAAATCAAAGAAACAGATTATAATGTTGTGCTAGTGGTGGCGCTAGAGAAAATCAAAGCCTGATCAAAGCCATCACAGCTCATCCTGAGACCCTGGAGTGTCTTTACTGAGTCTCACATCAATCCGTCCACAAGTTGATCAAGTCAAGGGATCAATAACCTCCAATAAATAGGAAGGAGCCATTCTCTGGGGATTGTCTTCACAAAATCTCATGGCAATGCAACCAATAGAGTCGGCAACCAATAGAGTCGTCAACCAACACTGCCACTGCTCCCTGGGGAACCCCCCCACCACCACCACCACCACTACAATTGTGAAACCTGTCTCCTGTCTGAGATCTTTTTGTCAGTCTCCTTTCTTCTCTATCCAGGGGACCTCACATGATAACCAACCCTCTCTGTGGTGTAGCTTTTTGTTGTGTATCTTTTTATTTTTATTTTTTTATTCTGGGCAACTAGCCAGAGTGTTTTCATTGTTAATCTTGAAGGTTTTCTTCCATCGAGTACTTCAAGCAAGTCAGACACATTCTGTTATTTCACCGGGCCTCCTGCTTCTGTTTAATACACAGATCTTGTCGTCCGCTGCCACCTCCTGCGTCTTACCTTGTTGGATTTGTCTTTGATGATATCACTCTGTCCCTCTCCTCTCTGTTTCTTTCTCTGCATCCCTTTTTTCTACTCTATTTGCATTGTCTTGGAGGTCTTCTGTGCTATTAACCTTCATCCTTGAAATGTGTCAGAGCCGCCTCCTCCCTCCACTCAGAAACTCTGACACAGGATCATCAGCGCTCCACCCACTGACTGCTTGTATTCCCCCTCCTGCCCCTCATCTTTCTCTCCCGTCTCCCGCTGTGTGAACTCTGGGCTGACAGGCTCCTGTAGGGCAGTATGGAGATTGCGTGGCTGGCGCCCATGAAGAGAGCAGCTCTAATTTGTTTCAAGGTGAAGCAGGTTCAGTCCACGCAGAGGTTCATCAAACTGTATGATCCCAGTATGGGGCCCTTCAGCTCTCGCCTCGCTTCTGAGAGAGGAGTGTGTCGGGCAGCTGCGTGCTGTCTATAAAGCCAGAACATCTGTGGCAAGAACTCTCTGGAATGTCTACCATATTGACTGACTCAGCAGACTTTACAACAACACCGCTCTGCTCTGCTTTCACACAGCAGCAGCAGCAGCAGCACTGAGAAATAGATTGCATTTCATTAAGGTACCTTTTGATTCCAATACTAGCATTAGCTTCGACCTTGGGGTTTTTAAAAGCCTGTTTCAGGTTTTAGGTTGTCATGTTCGTTATTATGCTCCAACCTCCTTCGGGGCCCTGCAGCCTAAGAACCATGTAAAAGTCATCAGTGTTCTTGTAATTACTGTAATGGTAGCAGAAAGGTCATGATAACTTATTAGCATGTCATAATGAGGTCCCAGCTACATTTGACATCAATTACGAGCATCCTGTAGCCTCTGCTCAGCCGGAGAAAACAGTGGAGTTTAAACAGGCTCGCTGCACCCTACTCCTAACCTCCTGGGACAGTCTCTGCTTCCCGTTTGCATGTTGCCTCCAGATGTTAGGGAAAGCAACAACATGTGGCTCACATTCAGGGAACCATCCTTCTTTTTATTTTACTGCGCTTGATTTATTTTTTATTTATTTGTTACACTTGATGTTTTTTTTCTTTTTTTTGAATTCATGATGCATCTGTTAAATTATGCATTCACTCTCCAAATGTGGGGAAAAGAAATCTGCCAAATCTGTGTCCTAAAAATGAATGTATGTGTGTGGAGAGTCATTTAAAAACCAAATGTGTTTTTTTCCGTTCCTTTTTTGAAGACAGAAAAGCATAATAGCTGTGAAAATGAGGTCAGGTGAGCCAGAATCCCAGGAAAAAGCAGCATCTATTGTGAATGGAAATTACATTTTTTTCTTATTTTTTTTATGCTTTTGACAACCTGCTATTTGATAAATAGCAAATTAATCCTTTACAACATGATCATTGTAGAAAGCCCAGACTCACAAAACGTTCTTTTATTTACGTCTTGACAACCAAACTGTTACCTTTGATTGTTTACATCTGGCTTGATTCCCAGTCTGCTCGCTCTGACTCGCAACCCATTGTGCTGTTTCAGACCCAAAATAGCCTCCCTGGCTACTTAACCCAGAGGCAGCCCTTTTTCTGATTGCTGTTTAGCTGACCTCTGTCTGTACACACTCAGCTTGTGTCCTGTCTTTTTATTCCCCAGAGAGTGTACAGGTACTAAACACTGTGATCTTCTTACAGCCCAGGCATCAATACACTGTTCTGCTTTGATTTTCAATATACACAGGTTGTGCGCTGAATGTCGATTGGCCGTTTTTGTGCTTTCCCCCCTGAAAGATTCTTTCTCTGTGTGTTGCAGAATATGAGGATGGTAGTTTGTCATCGTGGGTAAACAAGGAGCGCTTCCAAGGGTACCTGCAGATCGATGGCTTCACGCTCTATGAGCTTGGAGAAACAGGTGGCGTATGCATAAGATTTGTCCTCCATAAGATCTTTTCTCCCAAACAGCATTTTACTCCTTGAAGAAAACATTTTCCTTTTCTTAAAGTTTCCTTTTCTCTGTCATGTAAGACTGTGTGAAGTACAAAGTATAAGCATACCTTTGTGTTAAAAATAATATTCCAATAATATAGACTTACACACATGGTGGCAGGAATGTAAGTACAGCTGTATTTGATAATTTTATGGTTGCCTATCCATGGGGTTCTGTTAGGGGGGGCTGGAGCCGATTCCAGCTGACATAGGACATAGGGACAATCACAGTGCCGACATATAGAGACAACGACCTCACACTCTTATATTCACACCCATGGGCAATGTAGTCACCAGTTAAAGGGGAAGTCTGGTCGCTTTTCCACTGTTTTGCTGACCCTCCTCCCGGCCATATGCATTTGTTTTCAACAAAGACAGCAAGAAAGCAATCCATGGATAACATTATTTATCATATACGCGTTACAATGTTTATATTTGTGTAGTCTTATCTGTCATACACAAGAGATTACGGGTTACGGGGCATGTTTGTGTTGCGGTGCTGCTGAGAAGAGAGCTGGGGCACCGGGTCGGAGGCTCCGATCTTGCAACGTTGTTTTTTGGAAGGCAGAGAGCCTCCATTCTGCCTCATGACAAGTTAAGTCATTTATTTAACCATCACAATTACTGGGAAGCTGTTTAATGAAGGTAAAAATGTAGCATAGATCCTCTTTAACCCAATGTAAATGTGTTTGGACTGTGGGAGGAAGCTGGACAGAACCCAGAACCTCCTTTCTTTAAGGGGAGGCAGTGCTATCCACTGAACCACCATGCCACACTTACAATTATTGTAGTTTTCAAATATTAATAATTGTTTGTTTCAGAAAATACTAAATGTCAATATCTTGTTGTCTGAACCGTCCTGAACCCACAGATATTATTTATTTAACACTTCATGGACATGAGTCACAAAGAACCAGAGAGCTATAAACAGTCAAAATGCAAAAACGTGGAAAAGAGAAAACGCAGGAAAACAATAGTGTCTAGTAAAATACACAGGAACCAGAGCTGGTTTGCACAGATTACCCATCAGCCTTTTTAATCAGACAAGCTAATTTCTCTTTAGCTGCTTTTTAAATGTTAAAATATAAGACCAAAAATGTGGTGAATCATCATGTGTGAGCAGCTGCAGCTGAGGCACGTTTTCCATTTTCGCTTGAAAAATGACTTAAGCAATTATCAAAATCGTTGCAGATTCATTTTCTGCTGAGCGACTAATTGATTAATCAACGAAACAGTTCAGCTCTATTTTCTGTGTAAATGGCATTGTTTTGTTAACTGCGAGCACAACCAGTGGGACTCATTTGCTTGTGTATGTGTGTGTATGTGTATGTGTTGAAGCAAAGTAAATAGACAATTGTTTTTAAATGGCAGAATGAGGGCCAACACATATAATTTGCAGTCCACCAGCATTTTGCACACACTTCAATCCAGCCTCTTCCCTCTATTTTTCATGTCATACCACAGTTTCTCATATTTAGCCTCCTGCCCCCAAATATCCAATCTACCACATGGTGACTTTACAATTAAAAATCAAAACATTTTCCAGCTCCTTGTAAAAGTACAAGCTTTAATTTTGCATTGGAGCCGTGATAGAAACGAGTGTCCCTTCCCTCTGGATAGACCACCGCTGCTCAGATGTTCATACACTTTTCCACCCACGGGAAATTTAGCTCAAGACTGAAATACAAACTCTGTTTTAAACGGCAGTGATTTGATGCTGTGTGCAGGGAAAACTGAGCTTTCTCCGTATTTTCCTCCTTTCTGCGAAATCACTGACATTCAACAGTTGGATGTTTCTCACATTTGGCGCTGCTTAAATTCAGTTTTTAACCCATTTATGCTAAATTTGCTCCTTGCTAATGGGAAGCCCTGCATACAAAACAGCCACTAAAGCATCTTAATTGAGTCTGACTGATTAAAGACGACGTAGGCTGTGGCTTCAGTCTGTTGAATTAACTTAGCAGAGTTTCCATCAAACTGAATTTGTGAAAACAGTATAAGCCTTGTCTCTAAAGACGTTTCAATCAAGTATCAGATTTCACACACTTGGGGCCTGTTGAGCAACGTCTTAAAGTCACACTGACACCAAACTTGGTATCCATGACTAAATAACAGTGGAGATGGAGTAAAGGATTTGCAACAAATCGAAAGAAAAATCCATTGGAGTGAATCAAAGTATAGCAATTTAGTTTTCTCTGGTGCACATGCTGTTCTGCAGGGACAGAGAGTGGATAGTATGTCCAATGGCAACAATTCAAACAAACGGTCTTTAGGGAGAGACAACACTTCATGCCTTTAACAACAACTGAGCCTCAATAGTTGTTGCAGTGTGCAAAGAAAAAATGTCACCACCACATTAAATGTGCAGAGATTTGCTCCAATTCTGATCCATAAACATCAGCCTCACCGCATGACATGACTGGTTTTAGAGAGTCAGCTGGATAAACAACATAGTCCTAGTGTATCAGGAATAGAAGGTCCAGTCTGGTTCGTGAATATGATTTCAGGAAATACGATGTCTGCAGGTTGGTAGATGGATGTCTTGTAAATTTGATTCCATCTCCTCAAAAGAGCTAAGAGCTCCTTCTTTAAGCTTTTACCAGAAGAACATGAGCTTTGATCCTCACCGTCGTAAAGCTGTGGAGCACTCACTGACTTAGAAGTGCTCTCCGTGGTCAAAACATGAAGCAAAGTCTTCCTCTGAACTAGGATTAAAATCAGTCCTGTACATCTTCCCCAGTAAACGGCTCATAGAGCTCAATCAGCTCGAAGCACATCATTCAATTCACTGCTCCTGTTTCACCTCTGTCAGAAAAACTCCTAAATGATGATGATGCAGCAGGAAAATATTTGACCTTTTTGGAATCTCTTTTGAATAAGGCTTTATACGTTAAACATTTTAAATTTTGATAGATCTAAAGCCTTGAAGATCAGTTATTTTCCCTCTGTGAGAAGATCTTGGGGTTGCCAGGTTATTGAAAATCCCTTTGACTGATGTTTGTCTTCCTCCAGCATGACATTTGATTTGTCTTTAGCTCATCACACACTCTGCGAGTGGACTCTGAACTTAGAGAGGAGATAGAGAACATCTGGACAGCTGCAGATAGATCGTGTTAAGAGCCTTTTATTCATGACTTTTATGCATTTACAAGTGCAAATGCCATACTTTGTATGACATGAGAAGGCTTTAAATGTAAATTAGTGACTTTTGACAGTTTGACATCTCATTGGAAGGAAAATGCATCTGAGTATTTAGCTACATTTATAACCTCACCGTTACCATGGGGAAGTTCAACACCCCGACAAGACAAATGCTGTTCTTAGAAATGGTTTCTGTCTGATCTATAAGACATGAGTAAATGGCTGATTTACTATAATTGAAGTCATCCTTTACATGAACCTTTTGTAAAGATCAGCGTTTTTTAAAATCTGAAATTGTGGCATGAAGTTGAATTGTGCTAAATTTTCTGCAGCTGGAGAGCAGAGCTGCTCAACCAATGACTGTGGCTCTCCTGATTATCCAGGACTGTAGTTATTTCAGCTACATCAACAGAGGAATTTGTGCGTCCAGTTTAGTTAGATGAATTATGCACATTTCTACAGGTTGTATTCCCATGAAAAGGCACTGTAGGGAAAAACCACAAAGTAAACTATAAATAAACAGTTTTCTCTGCAGTCCTCTGCTGAGAATGTAACAAAGGTTGCTCTGGGAATGAAGTGCTCAGGTGCATATAGAGGCCATTTACATTCCCCTATACAGTAACGTTAGAGCCTAAGACATGCTCATATTTTAAACCTGCCTTGTTCTTTTCCACCATTAGAAACTGCATTTCTATGTTAAGTATTATTTGTCCCTTAAGCTTGTCATATAACTACCATGAGCGACCACCAGGGGGCAGACTGGCACTCTAATCTAAGCATCAAGGGGTCTCTCGCCTCAAATCACACAAGATAACAGACCTTTAAGTTGTGTGAGCTTTTTCTTTTCTACGCAGTCCTATTTGTAAATGTCGTGGGTTTGGGTTTTGAATGGCACCGAAATAGCTCCTCTGCCAGAGAGTGACCACTTGTTTCCTGTTCAACCAAGCAGAAAGCCGAAGCTAGTTCAGTGTTTAAGGGATGAATGGATAAAAAGCTCTCGCCTACCCACCACCCCGCTTTGAGAGGTGATGCGTCTCATCCAGAGCCCCTTAATCTGCCTGCCATTGTCTTCTCACCCACTTTTGTCTGTGCATATGTGTGTGATTGTGATTTGTAATCCCTGTCTATCACCTCAGGCAAATTGGTGGCGATTGCAGTCATCGACGAGAAGGACCCCACAGAGAAGAGTGGCAGGTACAAAGAACAGTGAAATTAAAAAGCATGGCTTCACAGAAATGACTCCCATACACTCCTACACTAACCACAACAGTTGTGCTTAAGTGCTCGGCTTTCAAATAAAGATAAGAGTTGCTGTCATTGTTTGGATCTTCCCACAAATTGCAGGCACCAGCTAAAAAGCAACAACAAAAAAAAGGTTAGACTTTAACTCATGTGGTATTTCACTCTCCTCTCATTTGCTTTTAGATTAAAGACCCTGATTCAGAGGGTGGCCAAGGAGTACAGAGAACATTTTAACAGGTAAGGCACGGATGCGCCATGAGGTCAAAGATGAATATCCAATTTCTGCATTTATTCTAGCGCGGTGCTCTTACTGTGGAAATGGTGCCTGTCTGTTCACAAGCAAGTCTCTGCCTTTGTCAGGACACGTCTGTTTTCGCTGAGGTTCAGTAGAAAGGTAATTATGCAAAATGTCAGCTTCCAAATATAGGTGTTCTTTTCAGCTGTCAGTCAAAAACTCAGCACGGCTTTTGTATTAATGCGTAATTTTCTGTTTTCTCCCGCTTCACTTGAGCAATAACAACTAGAGATGAGATGTTTATGTTACGTGCTGCTGTGTTTGACCTGTTCTTTTAGCTGAGAGGAGCCGAGTTGACAAAGGCACCCAATACAAAAAGAAAGTACAATTTGAAATGTTTAATTTCTGAGTGGTTTTGTTGTTTTTTTAGATAGTGGACAAAGAGAGGATACTGAGTGCAGTGAAATGCAGAAAGCGCTGTATGTGTGTAGCAGGATGATTTAGTGAGTACAGTAGGTGGGCCATGCTTCAGCCAGGGAACACAGGTTAAAGCAAACATGTTCTCTGCTGAGGTGGCTTGAATTTAGATGAGCCGTGAGGTGGGTGTTCTGTAGCCAACCCTTATCTCCGCTCCACTGCCCCCCCCCCCCCCGTGAGGTGACAGGTGACAATAGGGGATTTCTCTCAAAGATTAATACTAAAAAGTATAACATTTTCATTGTTGTGTTGTGCTTAAGTTCTTCTCTGGGCCCCGTCATTGAAAATGTTGCTTCATCAGATAGATTTCTGTATCTCAACCATGATCAAAGTGTTGATCTCCAGGCATTCCCATTAGGACTGATTGAATTACACTGATTCCTATCTTCAATTAGACCGGTATCCGGCGCACACCGCAGTCCCTTTTTTTTTTTTTTTTTTTGAAGACTTTTGAGTTCGAGATCCCCACTGAGATCAGAGCTGCGCACAGAGCTCTCACACACCTAAATGGTACTTACAATCACATGTCACAGGCTTGATTGTCGCCCCCGGTGGTGGGTGGACGCAATGTATTCAACAGATCATTGGTGGTGAGTGACATTTGAATGAGCTGACGCTGTTTGATGCAGTAATAAATGTCAAGGTATTCAGCTCACCCACCACTTGTAGCATTTTGACAGAACAGTGAATGCAAAGTCTCACATCTGAGCGGCAGCTAGTGTGTGTGTGTGTGTGTGTGTGTGTGTGTGTGTGTGTGTGCGCACGTGTGTCTGGGGAGAAAATTCTGCTTGTAGGAAATTTTGATTTTTGTCAGTCGGTGGGTGTGAATTGGGTTGAAGTTCTGCACTGCGACAAAACTACACATGCATGTTTATCATGGATTAAGCCTTTGAGGTCTTTTGGCACAAACTGGAACCTTAGACCCGTGACTTCCTGTCCAAGAATAATACTGGACTCAAGAAAAATGCAAGTGGGAGCAACAGTTTCAACTGCAGATTTTTTTTTTTCTTTTCTTTTTTTTAAACTTTGTTTGTTGAGCTTTTTCCATAACAGAACATGAACATACAGAGACACTCAGAACAGAAACCCAACCCCCGGTTAGGTGCCAGAGAAGCATTTTCAAATGAAAGCTAATCTTTCTCTCTGTAAGTGGGAAACTGTTTGCTAACATGTTGGCTATATCAAACTCATATGTCAGCGCTGCAATACAGTTTGACTCCAAGTCAGACCGGATTTTAGATTCAGTAAATCTCTACTGTTGCCACAATCACATTTCCCAGTACAGCACACTAGGGATGGACAGTATAGATACTATAGGAAGTACATCCATGTGAAATTGCGCTACAGTATCAACTAATACTATGATATAAATTTTAGAGCATGTGGTCCAGCCCTACAGCACACACTGCTCCTCTAATTAACCACAGGTGATTAGTGTTAAGGTCATCGTAATTCTGAATCTACCGAGCAATTACTTTAAATGAAAATTAGCTGATAATGATCAGTGGGGAATCAATTGGGACAACCATTACTCCAAACTACTGTGGTGCAGTAATAAACTGTATTAATGTGAATTTTTTATTTGGTGTTTTTTTTTTTTTTTTTTTTTTTCATATTTTATTATTTAACCTACTTTAAGTGCTATATTCATTAAGCTTTATTGTTTGGCTATTAGTTGTTGCTTTTTTAAATGACAAAAAAAGAGTTGTAAATTTAATACTTTACTGCTAGTTGTGCTCTTGGTTTTCAGTGGTGTCATGCTGAAAAACAGATTCTGTCCAGGCGGACAAGGCAGAGCATCACATCACACACAACTCTCAGATTACTATCTTTACAGATCATTTACTCTGATGAATGCCTTCATGCCGCACTAGACTTCTAAATGCTTTGAGCAAAGCAGAGACCCCTCTAATCATGTTTGTAAATGCCATTCTGTGAGTCTCATTGGCTTAGTTTTTCATGCAGGTAAACACAGCTTTTTGGAAATGAACAGGGACATGGATTTTCTTAATCATTTTTCATAGTTTTTTTTTTAATCCAGTACAAATAACATGGGTTTCTATGATGACTTGTACAACCCCTGGAAGCATTATGATAGCAGTTGTAAAGGAAAAATTTTGCATTGTGGGACAATATTAATTTTACAGAGGAGGTGGAAAACATTCAATACACATGCATTGAAACAAGAACAGCACAACCACATGAAAATGAAAAACCATAAAGGACCTGCCTGCTTGCCATTCCTTGCAGTTTGTATTACATTGCATGATGGGTATTGCAACAGCTCTAACCAAACAGCCAGACAGTTTAATTTCTGTATCCCGTTTGAGACTGCTTCTTCATATGTTTCATCTGCAGCAATCCTATTAACCGCTTAGGGATAATATACACACAGTCAAATGATGAAACAAAATAAGAGCCACTTAAAGTATCAGTTTGCAGACCGGTTAGTAACAAGCCACACACACGCACACACACACACACAGGTCTCTTGAGCAGGAAGTATTCCTCCAGCTTTAAAACCAGGTCTCAGATCTCTACCAGCAATTCAGCGATTTGAGTTGATTTCATGACCAGTTAGAAACAGTATATCACAGAATATTCATGCTGTGGTCATTTTTTTTATCCAACCTTTCTGGTACAACTTTGGATTGTCACCTTAAGCTGCCCTGAAATCTAAAACTTCTCTTTCAAGACCTTGGTAATAAACTGGATTAAATCAGTGCAGAGCTTTCACAAGCATCTAACATAGTAATCATTGATGAAGGATTCATCTTTCAATATGCGGACTGAAACAAATCAAAGGAATTCACAGACCCTTTAGTGAAGTGTTGATTCTCACCGATGAGGTTTTCTATCAGCTACCACCTGTCAGACAAGCTGGACCTCTGTGCGTCCATGAACTGGCCTCTGGTGCAACCGTTTTCAGATGATTACACTGACTGAAGTTATCCGTCAAAAAGATGATGTCCCTTTAGCTGAGATGCTGAACTGAATTTCTGTCAAAGGAAAGTCAGATTGTCTGAGGAAGACGGGGCTTTGCTTTCACAAACTGTCACTGCGCTGCCGCACTATCTAAAAGTCTTACTGTTTGTGTTATTAATAAGGAGGGTGATTATAATCAGCTCTGAATCGTTAGCTATGTTTTACTCTGACAAGGCCAAGGTTGTCTCTGATCATGTGACCATTTTGGCAACCTCAGAGTTGCATCTTTCATGCAGTTGTCCTCATTACAACGTGGCCCCTACCTCAGGGTGCTAGGGGGTTAACATGGCCGGCACAGACTATATGGCAGCGGGAAAGATTGCTGTCATCAAACATAAAATGAATGGCAGATTGAGGAATAGCAACTTCCTGTTTCATGTTCCCCATAGTTACCCAGTCAACCTCCACTCAGAGGAGAAGCTGCAGTGCAGGCAGAGATCATGTGCAGCTGTTCAGTCAGTTAAAGAGGAATGTTTTATTGTGTGTTACAAGACAGAGCAATGTGAATTGATTTTTGATTTTTAATCAGTAGAGACAGAAACATGACTCTTGCAAACCTCATACATACAGTTATTCATTTATTTTTGGATTTGCATTGTATTTTAAGTGACATTGGAATCCATGCTGTGTGAACCACAAATGAAGAAGAGCAAGAATCATTTCCTCCACTTCCTCATCCAGAGCTGAGCTTTCTTTGTCCGTTGATTCTGGGTTTCCAGAACACAGATTCAGGAATGAATTCTGGACAACACAGGCTGTGTTGTTGGTATGTCTGCTTTGTTTGGGTCAGTGTAAACAAGCAAATGTGTCATAATGAGGGGTCTCAACAACGCAGCAGCTCTGTATAGTCAATATTGTCAACTCCAATAATCAATACTTCAACTCTTGCTCAATTCAATTTCACAATGGACCTGCAGATTGTCACGATTAATTAGATGAGTTTCATGAATACAGTGGTGAGTCATTTTGTAGCTGTCAATAAATACTGCAGGATTTCTGGCTCAAAGCCCGACAACAGCTGCCCACAGATCTGAGCTTCATCTGTGACCTGGAGTTACAACTGTAATAACTGGTAAATGATAAAATAAACTTATTGAGATCCGATGAAGAGATTGGAAGTGGATTAATGGCCAAAATGTATAAATCCCTGCTGGTAAAAATATCCTGGAGCCATTGTGGGTTAAACTTTCGTCCCCTTCAGTGGTAGTATGAGAAAAGACACATGTCCATGCACACAGAACAGTATGTACTGCAGCATTGCTGATGGTGTCAAAGTTCTAACCACAGTATAAACACATAATATTTCAACATAATGTGGCTTCTAATATTTATAATGTTATTTTTAATATTTCATAAACTGATCATTGATATAAATCCTGTCTAGGCTGCATTAATGGCTGGCATTTCACTCATTTCACCCCAGTGTCCATTGGTCATTAAGAAATTCTTAAATGCTTTGTATTTTATGTGTGAAAGTCTGCTGGGGAAAGCATCATTTGAGTTTTGCTATGGAGGATCAAAATGTTTAAACGCCCACTTTCTCTGGAAGATTAGTTCTGTTGGAATGTGGGAAAGGAAAAAACAAACACGATTTCTTCATGAGATCCATAAACAGGACCAACAAGGTCAAATATTTTGTTGAACAGATAAATACTCATTTCCAGAGAGAACACTTCAGCACATAGCGGAAAACTACCCTTATTGCAAAATCTACAACATTTGCCAGAGAATCTGTTGCATGTCGTTGCCTTCAGTTTGGTCCAAACCTCTTGCATATACATGTTTCTCAGTTTGTGATCCACCCCTTTTTTTTTTTTTTTTTTGGCTGGCCTGCTCAGTGAAAGGGCCAGCAAGTATCTCTGGGAGTGGGATGATGGACATAGATGGGAAACAAATCTGTAAATATTTATGTTGATCATTTCCCATCTATTTCAGATCCGTAACGCGTGGAGCAAAAGTTACAAACTGACTTTTTGATGAGCTTTTATTCCCAGTCTGACCCACTATTGTCAGCCAGGTGATCGTGCACGTAGAATGATTTTTATATTGCTTCCCCTGGATTTATTATATGCTGTAGTTCAGACTCTTCATAATCATGCCGTTGGTAGAAGCGCAGCCAGTATTGTTTAGCACCCATGGGACAAATGTGCTAGATGTAGCTATGATTCAGTATGGACATAATATATATGTAGAGGCCTCTATAATCAGTCATTCAGTGGAAGTCACTGGCTTCCCTGGACTTCTGCAACCCCCCCACCGCCCCACCCCACCTCAATCCCACAATACACTCTGCTCAGACACAGCGCTGTACAATGAGATACAAATTGAATTCCTCCACCTGCCTTATCGTTTAGATGAATCACCTGAGTCCTTTCTATGCGGGAAAAGATTAGGAGAAGCAGGAAACGACACATGACGGAGCTCAGGGGACACCGCCTCCCCCAACCCCCCCCCCCGCAGTGACAAAAGTGATCCCGGATTTCCACAGAGAGAGCATGCAATTCTGTTCAATGTGATTTCGTGTTTGTGTCCCAGTTTGTTCAAGGTAATACACTCCACAGAGAAAAAATTCTCTGTGTTGTGTTTGATGCATTTTCTGTTTCGCTTTCTCACGCCACTGATTATTTTTCATGTTGTCTTGTGTCTCCAGAGACTTCCAGTTTGGCCACATGGATGGGAATGACTACATTAACAGCCTCATTATGGGGTGAGTATCTCGTACCCAACCTCCCCCTTCTCTCCTCTCATGTCACCCTCCTCTTTCTTTTTACCACATGTTACCCAAGTAGCGCCGACTTGTGATGCCAGCCTCGGCCATTAAAAGATGCTCCTCTTGTGGAGAAGTCAATTACACAGTCGGGAGTGTCGTCCCTCTTTAAAAGCTCTCGGCGATTTTAAACGCCCTTCCTCGCCATCACACACACACACATGCATATCAAGGAAGCATACAAAGATGCACAAGCTCTTGCAAATCTGCATGTGTGAGGGCAGGATGTAGAGGAATATGAGGAATTTACAGATAAGGCTATGGACGGATTAAATCTATAGCTGGCGTGTGTTTTAACAGCTCGCCAAAGAGCAGCGTTAATGACTCAGAGAGACCCAGCTGCAGCGGAGGCCAGGCTAAGGCCGACTGTTTAGGGTGTCATGCTTGGAGAAGCCGCGCCACTGACATCCTCCACTTTTAATTAGACAGAACCCGGCTAGTGTTACAGGCCGACAAGGGCTGTAGCAGTGGGCATGTCTATTTCTATGTCTACCGACGCACAGCGTCTAATTATGTGTGTCTTTTTGTATATCGTTGTGTATATGTTTGTGTTGAGAATCTGTGAGCACTGCAGGATGTTATTTTAATTTGAGCGTGTTATTGTTTGCATGAGAGAGATTATAGCAGACATGGTCTCCCAAGTTGTGTGTAATTAAAAGTGTGTCAGTGAGTACACTAGAAGTCGTGTTCCAGTCCACATTCGACCAGCACACCCCTGCTGCACAGCTGAAATTAGATGGCTGGTGTTTATGTTTAAGGATAAAAGAGGCGATTAGCCTTCCTAATTTCGTGCGAGTACATACAATATGTATTTCGCCGGGTTTTACAGAACTGTATTTGGCCGCTGTAGCACAGGATTAATTGCCCTCCTTTGAGGAATGAAATCCTGGCCTGTCAATGTCCACAAATCCTCTCCCTTAGGAGGGCCATGGAAATAAATCTGATGGCTTTTTATCCGTCTTTCTGTCATCACAGCGATTACTGTGTTCTGGCAGCGGTCTGTCTGGCATAAGGCTGCCCCTGGTTTCACCAGAGGCTCACACACACTCTCATTAATACCCATAGATATAGTCACACACAAACAAACATGAGCACCAACTCTAAGTCCAAGGCTGCCTCTTGTTTAAACGTAGGATTATTGCTAACCCCTCATATGGAATGCATTGTGGGTTGAGGAGGAGAAACGATGTGAGGTGACTGAAAAGTCGGAGACTCTGAATCAAAGAGGTGATGGTCATTATTACCAGGCAGGTCACTGGGTTTGTATAGTAAAGATTGATTTTTTAGAATCTCTAATGTGTTTATTGTAATTTTCAGTATACAATGAATGCTAATTCTACACTTGTGATATTTTTAGCTTTTAGGGACACACCATGCAATTCAGCATCACAGTTAAAGTCCAATTTGTAATGATGTCCTTTTTGCAATAAGTAAAGGCTCCCACTAATGGGAAGCGAAAGAAAACTTGTGGAAAAAAGAACTAATGGACTGCTGATAATGAGCGAGAGTCTCACTAATTAGTTAAAAAAAACAGCGTCTACACACCAGCCAGTGATGGAGCACATCTTGCCACGCTGACACAAGGTGAAAACAACACCAGCCACTGTGCAGCTGCAGCAGACATCACCAAAGTGATAAATTACAGATTGTTTGAATTTTTAAAAACACAATTTGCATAGCAGTTTTCACCTGGACTTTTTTTTTTTTAAATAAATTCGATAAAATATTAATTTATTTATTAAATGTCCTTGAAAGGTTTCTAACTTTTTGTCCTGTTGTTTGGAGTCAGATGAAGATTTCTGCTGCCGGCACATCTTGTGTGTGGAGCACTGGAGCTGACACCACACACAGTTCGCCTGGAATAGCATGTGTGCACTGTGACATTGTATTGCGACTTCCCATAAAAACCACAATGTTTTTCCATCTGAAACCACAAATTTCCTGTGTGAGAAAACAAAGAGACAGTTTTATAGTTGCTCTCAGATGTATTTGGAGAGGTGCCATTATTCTCCTTGTCTAACTTCATCAAAAGAAGGGATGTGAGAGAGAGATTTTCGGTTAATGCTAAAGGACACATGGATAAAGTTTCCACTCCAGTCCCCCAAAAATATTAGCCCTAATTACATGGCAGCTGTTTTCAGCAGCAGAAAGGGAATAAAATGTGTGCCTTCTGCCAGTTGTAATTCTATAGAGTACAGTATATAGCCCTTCATTATGGGCAGCAAAACCCCCAGCAGCCCCCGCTCTCAGAGGTGAATAGGCTAATCCATATTTATTTTAAATGGCTGCCATCTGTTGGAATAGGCTGGATGTCAGATGGAAATGCACATTCATAGCATGCAAGTCCATGTGTGTGTGTATATGTAATTGCAAATCTCAGCTGGAGGGAGTTGTGAGGTGTTGTGTGTTTGCACTCCTGAGCGCAGCTGGGTGGTGGACTGGGACAGTGATGGATACGTGTGCATGTGTGTGCAATTTGTTGCCGGGTGGAGTCACACAGCAGGGAAGTGAGGTGGCAACAGTGTGATGGACTGCTTGTGCACCTCTGTGTGTGTGTGTGTGTGTATCCAAGCGCCAGGATACGTTATCTAAGGCACGCTTTGGTGTTGTGCAGAACATGTGAAAGAGGTATTGCTTGTTTATGTGACCTTGCTTGTTATCTCACTGAGTTTTGTAATTCCTCAGCTGATTTGTCGAAATAAGTGGGCTGGAGAGTGAACACTGTGCAGCCTCCGTCTCTGTATTTTCTGTTCAAATGATCACTGGACCGCTGGGCTTCTTTGTGTGTGTGTGTTTGTATGTGTCTCAGCACGGTTGCAGACTTGCTTTCCACTGGACTCCCTGTGTTTCACTTGTCAGCTGCAATTTGTAAAGGTCTCTTTAAATGTGACCAGCTCAGACCCATAAAGCCCCTGAGTTGCACACTCTTTGCATAAAAGATAGAAGAAATGCCACTCTGAAATAGGCCAAGCTGCATTGCCTTTTTCCTCTTTTGGAAAAAAAGGGAAAAAATCCTCTCTTTGAAAGAAGGCCCATGGGAAAAGTTAGGTTGCTCTGAGCACAGAGGGTTTGTTTATCTCCGTATTGTGTTACCATTTGTTCCTTAAGAAACCACAATTTGTTCCCATCTAATGATGCACTTTGATAATGGCAGCCTAAGCCGCTGCCGAGGTTGAGAAGATTAAAAGCTGCGTTTCCTGTTTCCCTGTTTCTCAGCGAGGTGACGGTGCCCTCTGTCATCATCCTCAACACATCCAACGAGCAGTACTTCCTGCCCAGTGAGCCGATCGAGACCATGGAGCAGCTGGTCCAATTCATCAGCAGCGTTTTGAACGGCTCTGCACAGGTCCAGGATCTTCTCCTCTCTTCCTCCATCCCTCCCTCCCTCCCTCATGTTTAGGCATTCAGCTCAGTTTACCCCCCCCCCCACCCACCCATCACTACCTCCCTCTTCCCCTGGGGTTGTACCATTGTAATCACACCAGTAGTCCTCATTAATCAAGCATGTTGCCTTGCATTTTAAGTCCCCTGTGGAAAATATTTTCACCAGATGAGGTATTTTTCCAATCTCCTTTTACATGTTTAGATTTCATATTCCTGTCCCCTCTGCACAGATTATCTACAATAACTCTCTCTCCTAAGTCAAACACCAAGATTACTACATGACCCGGCATTGTAGCGTGCACACTAAT
Organism: Caranx ignobilis; assembly: GCA_021432705.1. Lineage (NCBI taxonomy): Eukaryota > Metazoa > Chordata > Actinopteri > Carangiformes > Carangidae > Caranx > Caranx ignobilis. Next base: position 6,150,850 of record MU269986.1, read on the forward strand.
CTGGAAAAAAAATGTCATGGCTTTCCCTGCACTACGCTAACGTCACCAGATGTATGAAACCATAAGCCAAACAGCCAGAGGTCCTGTCCTTTTTCCTTTTTTCCTCAGGAAAGGTCTTGGCTATTTTTTACTTGGCAAAACAAACCACCTCCCACCAAATAAACAGCAACAGAAACCTCCATGTTTTCTGCTGTCCAGCTCCAGCCAAAAACCTGGACAGTTTAATCGTCTTCACGTCATGTGGCCACTGTCTGCCAAGAGGTGCCTTAAAGGCTGGTTTGCTCTGCACGTAGACACACACAGAGCAATGTGGCACACATGAATGAGATGACATTATTAAACATAAGATAATGAAGGTGTAAAACAAGAAGTAATAATAGTGCATGTTAGGTTTGTGCAGTATGGAGAGCTGAGTTTCCCCCACACTTGACTGAAGTTGAAGAAGTTTGGTGTGTTTTTCATAACTAAGGTACAGACAACGTGTTTATCCACGCATGAAGCATGAACCATCCAGAGGACAGAGTTGACAGGCTTTGGCATCTCTCTAGCAAATTTAAATCCCTACTCTCTGGTCCTGTGGCACGTAGTTCAGCTACAGTTCTGAAGTCCTCTCCCAGTTGCTCCCGTGTCATTACAAAAGAACAACGACATGCACTGAAATATATTTCTGAAAACTTCTCCATCTACTTCTGCAGTCGGCGCACGGTGCAAATCTGTGCAACAGCTGCTTCCACGAAAAGTCATCTCGTGCTCACCTTCAGCTCCTCCGCACAGGTCCTGCCTAGTCAGAGCTCACTAATTGGCCATCCCGGTGAATTAGCATCAGGACAGATCACTCATTGACTGCCCAGGTGCGTTTGCCAACAAATGAGCTCAGACGGAGCAGAACTACCAGACAGTGAACAAACCAGAGTCGAGCACGTCAGATAATTTTGTGCAGGGAGGCGGTTAATGAAACAATATTTTAAATGTCTGGGCTGTACTGGGGGATTGAACTGGACACCTGTGTCGCCGTGTGGGTCCTGCCTGAGCAGTTGGAGAAGTTTTTATTGACATATTGACAATTGTTTGTTGTTCAGGGATTGTTCTTTATTAGTCAAGCCAAGCTTAGAATGGATGATACTCTGCCTATGTGCTACATTGGCTGTGAATATAAAATTAGGATAACCTAGAAATGGCAGCTGCTCTGTCTTCATTAAATGATCTGTCTCCCTGCAGGCGTATGGAGGCGATGGCATCATTCAGAGGATCAAACGTGTGGCCTTTGATGCCAAATCCACTATTATGGTAAGTTGCTGAGGGTTCCTTCCAGGCTGCTTCACAACTACAGCGTTTTTCTCTGGGTGTTGTAGCTCCAGGTTCTGTATGCTCAAAGTACTGGTACTTGTGATTATATCTAAACAAATACTTTTAAACTTTTTAATAACGTATAATTACATTTTATTTTTTCACGTCGGTGTGGGATATTACCATCATAACTGTAACAAAAAAATATTTGACCAAGATTCAGCGTTGTGTTTCACCCAGTTTGTATTTAAAATAAACCTCCAGAGACAAAAAAAATCAGCTATGTAGATATAGTGCTGTAGCTTTAGTTAAAGAAGCTAGTTGAGCTATTACTACCGAGCCAGCTTGACATTAAACAGAGCTGCTGACTTACTAGTTTTGCTTATGAAGAGCTGCAGCCATTGTTACATTACAATGCATTACAATACAAGAGACAGTATTACTAATGATAATGATAATGATAATGAATGGCCCTCTGAGCAGAGCAGACTCTTCAGACAAGACTGGATGCTATGGGGATGGTTTGGGAGCTTGAGAGTAAAGGAATGAATTTGGATGTTGTATTTGCTACATGCAGCGTTGCTTCTAGACTGGCATGTAAACAACTTTTAATGTACATGTTAGCTAGCAATAGGAAACCTGACACATGGCTCCTCGTGCAAGTTGCATCTCTGGTTAGCTGATAAACTTTTAGTTCTGCTTTAGACTCCAACAGCTTCTGAGGGAAGTATCTGGTTCTTTGGCTGATAAACGCTTCAACATGTTCTCCAGCTAGTTGCTAACTTTGTCTGTCTCTTGTTTCGATGCTTGATGTGTTAAGTTCAGTTTTAAGCTATATAAAACACTGTCAATAATAGCAGTGAGAATGAACCAGATGAGTCAAACAAATTCAACAACAGCAAAATGATTGGTAGAGAAAGTGAGAGAGAGAAAGCACAGGTAATTCTCTTTTGGTGTGTTACCACTGATCTACTACCAAGGTGGGATACCTTTGGCAGTCTCTTTGTAATTCAACCATTCATTATTACACACCTCACCTTGACCTTGCGATTGCCATTAAGGGTAAATATTATATATGCAGTATATGCAACCTTCCCAAAGTTCTGTAACAATGTACAACAAATGTCCGAGTGCCCTGCACATCCCTGCTGGGAGAAAAACAGCATTCAGGGGACTAGTGCGTGCGTACAAGTGAGAATATGCAGCACACGCAGAAAACTCAGTGTGTGGGGACGGTAGGAGAAGGTGGGTCAGGAGGCTGAACTTGCTTTCCTTCCCGCTTTTACTCCAAAGTAGTTCTTTTAGGAGAACTGCTGTTTATTTTAGCAAGGGCGTGATAGGAATGTAAATACAGCTGTGTTGTAATGCTCCTCAGTTGACACGGTTGTACTGTAACCATGGGTAAGACTTGTCCTCAACAGTGTCCTTAAAGAGAACTCCTAAAAGAGAACAGATGAATAATCTGACATAGAAGATAAAGTGGCTCAGAGCACAAAAAGGGCTCTTAGAAATAGTTTTGATATTTGAATTCTTTTGCTGTCAAGTCATAAAAAGACAGGTTTTTTTTTGGTAATTAATCTTAATCTTTTTTTGCCACTGCAAATAGTAACTATGCATGAGTGAAGGGCTTTTCTTTCACGTGTAAGAGAAAGAAAATGCTATTCCCTTCTCGGGTTCCTAAATTTAGCGAGCTTCAAGCATCACGGTGGCTGGTCTTGCTCACAGTGACATGATATGATACGGAGCAGATAGGCGCCAACCATCACCTTGCCCCCGGAGAGCCAATCTAAATGCACGTCTGACAGGAGCATGAGAAAGCAGCCACATTAGGCCCAATGACTCATGGCCAGCTGTGTTAGCATAGCATACCCATCTCTACCTCATCTAGCATCGCAGAGCACCGGCAATTACCATCCCTCTTCCAGTGGCAATGACTTGAGGGAACGAGAATGTTTCCCGTCTCCTCAGCTCAACAGACGGCTGACAGGCATTGTGACCGAACACTCCCTTCTAGGCACATTGTCTCTGATGTATCCTGCTATATTAAGGCCAGATGACTCCTCTGTCACCAAGCTCATTTAAGAAAGAACTTATAAAGTTATTCTTCAGTGCTGTTGTGCCCACAGGAAATGAGGGATTGTGGGTTTTGCAGCAATGAAGGGGGCCATGTCATAAAAATGTTCATTTTTATATAGAGGTTCAGAACATGGATGTGAATGAGAGGGGAATCTGTCGCGGCCAGGGAGCAGGTCAACTTGTTGGCTTTGTGGATTTACTGTATTTCATATACTGACAATTCCATTCACTATTGCAGACCTTCAGGTTTGCTAAAGACCTGATTCCAAAAGCAAGTTAAATTCAAAGATAGATGAAATAAATAAAAGTAGTGATTATGTATCAGTTTAAAGAGGACCTATTATGCTCATTTCAGGGGCTTTTAATATAATATTGAATCCCAGTGGGGCACTATTGAAAGTTTCAATCAATAAAAAACTCCAACTATCGCATGCACGCTGCATACTCCTCCATTATTCATATTCACAGTGTTGCCATCTTTTCTTACATCATCACTCGGGGTGGGAAGAGATTAACAATCCATGCCTTCCTTAGTGTGTTGTCAACCTGGAAGCGATGAAAAGAAAGACAATGACCAAATTGTTTGCAGGGGATAACTCTGGGCACTGAGGCCAGAGCCAGGCGAGCTGCCATATGGGAAACATCCCCTCGACTTGTGATGTGTCAAAGTGAGACTTTAGAAAAACTCTCCAAACTCAAGCGTTTGCAGCTCAGAGCTGCCTGAAACTGCCCTGGAGGATTATTTCAACACACGCCTACCTCATGATAGGCCACTTCCACATCCTCTGGAACAAGTATCCAACATTTGAAACATATTTATAAGTCTGAAAAGCTGAAAAAAGCATAATTGGTCCCCTTTAAAGTAGTTATCAGACTGTGTGCAGTATTTGCTCTAATACAGGAACAATAAGTAGTGGAGCTACCGTGTGAGCTCGTGGTCATGGGTGGTGAGGCCTGAAAGACAGATGCAGAAAATATCTTCAGACAGACTGGTGTATAAAGGTGGACCTCCGCTTGTGTTTGAAGTTTGAGATATCTTTATTTTTTCAGTTCAAACTCTACAATGTAAAAGTACAAGAGACCCAAAGGATTGCACATAAAAGACTGAGACTCTCCAACGTGGTTAGGAGCCTAAAACAAAGGGGGGAAAACAAACATGACAGCACAGTACAAGAGGGAGCGCAAGCAGTATAACATGATATGAGCTTTCTAAAATTACACAACATAGATTTAATTAATGCTACGATATTACGGCGTGCCCGTGTTTCTGCAAATGATTTGTGGCCTGCCTTCTAAACACACTCGCTGAGCGTAATGGCATAATGCAAATGAATGAATAAAAATGCAGTATCTCCGCTAAAAACATAAAAGCCTGTCTGCGTTTTTCCCCACAAATATTTTTTGATCTTCCCTCTAAACAGGATTTTCAATTCAGTCTACATAATGGGAGGCTCTTTACTTGTGCAAATATTGGCTGGTGAGAGAGATGTAACACATTAGCAAAAGGCAGATACTCATGCCAGGACTGCTCTGTTATACTCAACAGAATAAGAGGAGTGAAAGAAATTTTATTTTTTAGGATTATTGGTGCATTTTTTCTTGATTAATGTGTGAATTTAATAAGGTCAGGGTGGGACTGACTCATTAGAGCTATGGGCCACTATCTGTCAGTGTCTCCTTCCTGTTTCCTCTAAGTACTCATCATTTACAGTGCACATGGCAGCTTCATTATATTTTGCCCAGAGTGCCAGAGACTTACCAGTGCACATATAATCTCCTGAATTACATTATTTCCCTATCCTTGTATTGTTTTCACATTATCTGATTGTTGGTTTTGTTTTGATATATTAGTATGGAGTTTGAATATTAGGTTCACAGAGACATTCTTGTCTGCAAACCATTTATCTTTTGTTTAGCGGTTTATGTCCCAGCTGAGAAGTTACAGTGACTAAATCCATTTTGGATCCTCAGTGGAAAGTCACAGGCCAAAGTTCACTTAAGTTGCTTTGCTTGGTTTAATTGGCCCTCCTTCAGCAGATGCACTGACTGCTATGATTAATTGCTTTCACTAAATGTTGCTGTATACTAGTGTATCTGGCCCTTTAACTGGCCTGACAAAGCTCTTACTGGTCAGTCATTTCAATGAGCAAGTGAAACAGTTGTCCATTAGATAGATGTTAGGTGTTAGCTTTGTATTGCATAAGACACTGGAGATGTAGACAGTGGTGAGTGAAAATGAAAAAGACAAAGACTCTCAGTAATTTTAATGTTTAAACATGAAGCTGCTTTAAATTGTACATGTATGTCAGCATAAAAAAAGTGAGAAAAGAGAGCATGGTTTCATAGTGGTAAGAGTAAATGCATTACATTTCTTCTGCAAGATACTGAATTGTGAATGAAAGCTCATGTGTTGTTCTCTCTTCCTTCTATTCTCTCTGTCTCATTTCCTATTATTTCTATATTGTTCCTCTTCTCTGTCAAACTTTTGTCACCATACTCTCTCTTCCTCACTTGCCCCCCTACCCTTTTTTTCTCTTCCTTTCATCTCTTGTTGTCTCCCTTCCAACATCAGTCAGTGTTTCGCAGCTCTCCACTGCTTGGCTGCTTCCTGTTCGGCCTACCGCTGGGTGTAATTAGCCTGATGTGCTATGGCATCTGCACAGCTGAGTCAGATGACGGTTCGGATGACATAGATGCGCTCAAGAGGGAGGGCCTGACTGACGAAGAGGAGGAAGAGGAAGAGGAGGAGAGGCAACGCGCCGCTGAGCTGGAGGGCCCCGAAGAAGAAGAGAACGAGGAGGAGGACGCTGGGGAGAAGGATCCTGGAGAGAAGAAAACAGATTAACACAGGGGGCTCCGCATAGAGGATGATAGGCCTAGTCAAATGCAGTGAAATGAAACTCAAAGACATATCAATGTATTACTGTTCTGCTTTGGTTTTCATCTCACTTCTCATCAAAGCCCCTCTAGCACAGACTCTTCTCCTATCTTGGAGTTGAGTGTAAGTTCAGCTGCTCAGTGAAGCCATCGAGCCATGTTTGAAACTAACAGCCTTTTTAATGATGGGGTGAGAACACGTGATAACTTTATTTGTATCGCACTTTTCAAAACAAAGTTACAACAACAATATGTTACAAAGCGCTTCACAGAGCAATGGAATACCGAAAGATCATAGTAAATAAAACCTAGGATAGAAACATTAAGGTACAATAAATAAGTACAAAAGTAAAAATCAACAAGACACAGCAGAAGCTGAAAGGAGAAGGTACATAAACATCAACATGTTTGATAATGGAGGGAGCTTGACAACAAAAGTGTCGTCACCTCTCGACACTAACATTGATTATGGTGAGAGGAGAAGGGATGGCTGTGAACCAAACATACCACTTATTTATTCTGACCAACCAACCAACCAGTGGTCTCTTCCATGTGATGTGACCCTTTCTCTGACACTGTTACGTTCTTGTTTTGAAACCACTTTTATGCCCTTATTATACCTTCTTTTTTACTGTCATATCCCAATCTTCTCTGGTGTTTTTCCAATTCATTTCCTGTGACATCTTACAGTTGTAGAAACTGATCAATCTTGCCTTCAAATTGAATAGAAAATAAACACACTGCAAGATTTTGTATACCTCTATTCCCCCAACCCAAAGTGTAGGCTTATCATGTAATATAGTGCTTCACTGTGTGTAGAAAGCATAGAAAGTGCCCAAGAAGGAAAATTTGCCATAAATGAATTCCACTTTTTTCTATTGTCTTTTATTGCCAGAAAATACTTGTTCTTTTTTCTAGGGGTGCAAAGTGCCGAGACAGTCATGCATTTCGACTTCTTTCTCATGCCAGCCACCTGTTAGTGTCCATTTATGTAGACAGCTGATGAAAAAAGCAGGAATGGTAATTGGTATCACTCTGTCTGATAGCAGAAAATGGCAAATGCACTTTTTTTTTTTTTAACCCATTTCAACCTAAGAAGAGCAACCTGCTAAAAAGAATTCTTAGAATAGATGGGGTGTACCTATATAGCAGACTCCTATAACATGCATCAGTAGCTCCTGCTGCTCTTAACAACTCATATTCCTCAGATAGACTGGCTCTGTCTGTTTCCATATTTCAATCTGTCCTCCATCACTGGTTTCGATATTGAATTCAGCTGGCAGGTTGAAGTTTACATCCTGATGCACTGAGACATATACTAAGCACACAAAATATTAGGACTGTCTTCCTACTCCCGAGTTCTGCCCCTTTCTTTTGTTGCAATCCACCACTATTGTCAGTCAGCCACAGCCTTAGAAATCCTTCACTATCCTATTTTCATACCCTTGTGACTTAAGTGTTTGTAACAGCTAGAATCAAGTGAGGGTTATTACTTTCTCTTCAATTTACCTGCCCGCTTATTTAATAATAATAATAAAAAAGGGTTCCTAATATCTGCTACAGCGAGCTTGATACTCTTCTCATAAAAAATGCACATTTGGATTTTTGGGCTGGTGGCGCTTGAGCAGCAACTTTAAGCGCCTGAAAACATGTTTTTATTATCTTTATCTAATATACGAAATAAACACTTGTGGCTTAATAAGGAAAAGGTGTAAAGGTAACACATCACTCAAAAACTCTGTTATATTGGTATTTCTATGGCAACTAAAATCAATTTCCCAACAGATAATATTAGATTTTACTCTTGATTAGTGCATGAAAAGTATCTGATATCTTTTTTTCCCCCCAACATGAACCAGCAAGACAAGCACTGTCAAAACAGAAATGGTCTGAAAAAAAAGTCCCATGTTGAATAACCACTTTGTCTCCGTTGGCCAATGTAATTATGCTGGATCCTGTAGTTCAAAGTGAGAAGTTGATTTAATTTAAAGCATTGGTTCCACATTATGGGAAAGAAACTTTTTCTTGCTGAGAATTAGATGATACACTTAACACCACTCTCCTGTTTGAATAACAGTTACGAAACTAACCTCGCCTTTATTTCTTGACAGACTTAAGTAGATATTTGTATGTTTTGCTTACACTACATTGTCAGCCCTGACATTCACAACTGTTTGCTTCCCTGTCAAGAAAAAACACTTCAAGTTCAGTGTCAGATTTAACTCCTACTCACTTCTAACAGTGGAAAAAACAATGTCAATCTTAATTTTGTTTAGCCTCTTTTTTTTTTTTTTAAATCACTTCTACTGCTGAACTTAGCACATTAGCATGATAACCAGCTGGCTGTGGCCAACCCAGACCATCTCTTCGTTTTCCGATAACGTGTCACTGTAGCGTCTGGTTGGCCCTGAACAAGCAGTGCTGCTCAGAGGGTGTATTGTTCTTGTACTGTATCTGCAATGATGGCTAAAGTGCTTTACATATGGCCACCCACTGCTAACAAGATACCACATCCAGCAGCAGAGAGAACTCACAAGTAGCTTTAACCCTGAAAATAGAATTGGTCGTGTTAAATAATGAGGGTTAGAGGTAATAGCAGGTATACTTTTTTTACCTTTGGAAAGTCAGGCTGGCTATTTCCAGGGTTAATGCTAAGTAAAGCTAATCAGCTGCAGGCTCTAGTTTCATAACAGCTGTACAGACAGGAGAGTGGCTCTCAGGAAGAAAATGAAAAAGAACTTCCAAAGAAAACTGAAGGATAAATCTGAAAAGAGTAAAAGAGGATATGTCTCATGAGAACTATCAATACATGGTGATTAATGAGTGTCAAAGTTCATTCCTGACCTCGGCAACAGTTAACAGAGTAATCTTAACTCAAGAGGGAAGATTTTTTTCCTTTCAGTCATGTTCAACAGTGAAAGCTGAGGAAACGATTAAGTGGGCCTTGAATTAAGATATTTCTGAATGGTAATGAATGTTTTGAGCTGTTTATTATATTACTGAGTAAATTAAATGACCCCTGTTCTATAACCTTTTTACAAACTGCGGCTGTGTAATAAGATGGCTTCAGGTTTTGTTTTTCATTGTTACTCATTTCATTGTGCTTTTGCAGTTCAGTATATCTTGTAACTTGACTTAGGCACCTCAATGTAAGCACACCTGTTTTCTTCTTTTTTTTCTTTCTTTCTTTTCTTTCTTTCTTTCTTTTTTTTTTTTTTTTTTAACCATACAGAGGTTATCTGTATTATTACTGTGAAACTGCACTAAAGGAAACCAAGCCCCCGTCTTGCCTTCTGGTCTTTGTAGTTGCCTATCATTCTCTGCCAAACTTCGTCTTTGGGTTTGAATTGAGAGTGTCACACTTTATTACAGGTTTGGAAGATTGAAATAAAGATTGTCCTCTTTTTTTCTTGTTGACTGGTATCTTTTGTCACGTCGGACATTTTTTTTCTGCCTGTGTTCTAGTTTGACATCTATTTCTCATTCTATCTCCAGTGATCGCTCATATAAATGTGTGTTGTTTTTGTCCACCCTACAAGTCTGACTTTAGGGAGAGGCGTCTACTCTATTATGGTAGACATAATCACATTTTTGGAGATCTAGATTTAACTGCTGCTGATTGTATCACTCCGTGTGAAACCACCCATTAATTTTTTTCTCTCTTTAGGGAATGACAGTGCTTCAAATCAAACTCAGAAACATGACTTTACATAAAAGACAAAGCACAATGTCATATTATACTTTCTCAAGCCTGGCCCTCACACTGTTGGGGAGAAAACTGTTGCTGTTGGGAAGTTTGATTGGTTCCTTTCAGGTTTGATAAAGGAGGAGACTGTTCGTTTTCTATTGGATGTCATTTCAGGGGTAAATTACCACAAAGGGAGAGATAATATATTACTACATCAGAATCAGTGTCATTGAGTGGTGCTGATGCAAAAAGTAATTCATCGCTCAATTACCTCGCCATATATTCTGAGAATGGTTTCATCGTGTGGCAAATGAAGGAGGCCTGCTGTCTTTTTTCTTTCAGAGAACCAACAATCTTGCGCACTAGACAAGGTCAATTACACTTCGCTGCTCATTCTGACATCTGTCTTATGTTGAAATGGCAAATTAAGGTAAGATAGTAATCATCTCATCTCTGACTCACATGGGAGGTATTTAATGGTTGAGGGTGGCCTGAAGGGTCAAGGTAAGATGGTTATTTCAGCTAATGCTCTTGGATTGTATTTCAAGATAGTTAGTTCTGAGCGCAGTTTGTGCCACTCAAACTGAGAAATGGCTGATTAGCTTCAAGTCTTTGCAGATCCTACTAGAAATGCAGTTTTCTTTTCATTATAACTGATAAATGGCTGCAGCTGCTGAAGTCAATCTGCTTTCTGCCATTAAAGAAAACAAAACAAAAACTCAACCATACAAATTGTTGGAGCATTTTCCCTTTTGGGATATCACATGCCATCTGTAAATTGCTGCTCCTTGGTGTGTGTGTCTTCTTTTATTTGTTTCCATTACCCCATCTCATAGCTCTGTTGCAGTATTTCTGGTGCTGCAATTTCACATCAACAGTTCAACTGGGTTTAATGGCCGCTTGTTAACTTGTCAGTCGATACATGGAGCTTGTTGCTGTTGTTTTCCTGTGAATGGCCTGACATTTTGGAAAACTTCTCCTCAGGGCTGTTGTGAAAATGACTTCATTCGAAGATGTCTGCTGTCTATGAAAGCTGTTAGAAATTCCATGACACAACATAGCCTCACATACTCTTCCTGAGAATGTCAGAGGAAAGGCGATCAAGAACAACACATTTAGAATCAAAGCAGTTTTCCAATAAATAACAGATTGTTATATTGGTAAACAAAGTTTACAGTAAAATAAACAAGCAATAAAACTTAATCAGGTACTTTAACTTTATGCACTTCTTATTGTAGTTTTGATACTGTGCTGTTTTGTGGCCTTGATGGCCTATATATACATACATGGCTGTGTATATTGATATATAACTGGTGCTGGCAAATGCAATAATAAGTGTAAGTATATTTTACCTGCTCAGCTGGCTAGTTGACATATTAGATATTGGCCTGCCCCCACACTGTAATAACCCAAGGTGGTTAGCAGTTCCCTGCACAGGGTGTTCAGCCATGTTAAGTACGGTAAGTCTTCAGTGAGCTTAATATTAAAGAGCATATTGCTTTTAAGTATGTTCCAAACCGCAGGGAGCAAAAGGCGCACAAGCAACAGTGAAGCCAGCAGGGAAAACGCGAACAACTGCCTGCGCGCCGGAAGTTGACAAGAATATTTACTTCCGGTCATCGCACCTTAATCTAATTTATTTGCATGTTAAATATTTCAATGGTGTGCGTTTTGTCATGGGATCAGTTTCCCTGTCAGTATTCAGTATTTTATTTTAGTAAAATACCCATAATAGCAATAACACCGAGCCAAGGTATTTTAAGTTGCCAAGGTAGCGCGCGGAAGTAGGGGATGTGTATTATGACGTTGCAAGGTGTTCCGACTTATGGGACGTTCACTTCACTGACTGTTTGTGTAACTGTGGATCGGGACACAACGCCAGGTACTGTCAACCGGTAGCATGGCTTCAAGACACCTTGTTGGAGGAATCTTTTCAGGTTGGACGCACTTTCCAGAATTTCTACTAAGGAGGAAACCACGTTTTTATTTAAAAAGGTTTCTGACAAAGACAGAGATAAGACCAACAAAGATAATAGGACCAGTTATGGGGACTACCTGTTTAAATAAAGGTCACCTGGTGTGTCCACCTGCAGCTTTCCCTCGTGCCGGTCTGGAGTTGACTTTATTTCCCAGTCTCAAGTGATCGAGGTCCAGCTTGACAAGGAACTTGCTTCACCTCTCCTCCTAGACATGTAAGTAACTTTATATTGTGTCTGTTTTCATCAGTGACAGAGGGCTTTGTAATGTTGTTGTTTTTGGCATCCGTGAATGCAAGATTGTGGAGTGGTTGTTAATGTTGGCTGTCATGTACACAGGTAACTTTATTCAGCTGTGCTGGTTGTTGTGTGTTTCATGGCTGCATCCTGTGGGCCTCAGTCAGACCTTGCTGAAGGAGACCGTGCACAGAGGGTGTGGAGGCCAAAGCCTTTGTTTTGGTCTTGGACGGTGGTGGCCTGGTGTAACGTGGATTGCCAGTGTCAACTGTCTACAAGGTTTTTGAGAACCCAATACACAACTATTCAACATTCACCTTAATGACAGGAAATTAGACCTTGGCTGGTTAGAAGTCAGTTCCATCTGACACAGAGAACAGATGACTGAAAAATGTGTAAGAATGACATTTGTTATCATTATGCCAATTTTCATCTCTCTCTCTCTCTCTCTCTCTCTCTCTCTCTCTCTCTCTCTCTCTATCTATCTATCTGCATTTCTATATCCAGACATTCCAGCTGTCCCTTTGGAAAAGATAAAGAAAAAAGACACCACCCTGCAAACTCTTATTCACTGGTGCTAAGTAGAACCACATGTGGAGAGGTCCTCAGCTAAGCTATGAGGGAGACTTGGTGCTCAGGGAAGAGATGTAGCAAATGGTCAATTATAAATCATTAAAGTCAGTACCACTGCAGCTCAGTGCCTTGCCTGCAGTCCGTATCTTGGTTTGTGAAAAATCTGTATTTATAGCTGTAGCGCACAAATGATGCAGAGCTCTGTTGAGAATAACAAGTGCACGGCCCATATTATCCCTGTCACCTCTAAGTGTGCTGTAAGCATTTCCCCGTGGAGTGTTTCTGCTTATCACTCTGCCAAGGAGCCGTTGCCACACACACAGCGGCTGCCTAATGATGTTGCCCGGGTCGTGATCATTTACTGAAGGGACCTGTCCCCTCGGGGTGGTCAGGGTGACTTACAGTACCTGAGACGTAACAGTTTCTGGAGGAGGTGACATGTATCCGAGCGCAGCTGCCGATGCCGTCACTCTCACCGTCGCCACGGGCGATTTCCATCCTCCAACCTGATTATTCAAAGAGCATAAAGTCAGCGTTCACAGTCAGGGATCACAACAGGTTCATCAACACATGGATGAGTGTTTGCAGTTTGTGTATCTGCATGTGTAACTGCCTTCCTGGCTTGTGTTTAATCTGATCCTCACTCCCTCCACACAGATGTTCAGCATCGTTACGTGACTCGCCTGCTGGGTCCAGAGCTTACTTCCAAGCCCCCTTATAGTGACTGTAGCCAGCTGGGTTTTAATGATGGTACAGTCTCTGGTACACGTAAATGTACTCATACACTCACACCGTTGATGTGAGCACTTTTTCCTGCTCAGGCAACAAATTGTAGAACTGGGAGGGCTTGTGGGAACTGTCTCTGAATCCCTCTAACCCCTAAAACTGGATATCTCAGGAAGTACTACTGGGGCATGAGCTAAGTGCTATATTCTGTGAAGAAAGTGGGATTTATTTAAGTTAAGAGCTTTTGCACTATAATCCTTTCAGGGGCCTGTCTAGAGCATTTTGAATGGGTGCGGTCACAAGCTCAGAGGAGAGAGCTGTCTGTTTATAGAGCATACTACACATCACATTCTCATACATACCTGTATTCAAAAATACTTCAGCTTTCAATATTCAGCTCAGCAAATACACCCTTAGATGTTTTGCTTAACTATAAATGGGCTATGAAACTCGATCAATATATTTTCTTGATCTTATATTGACTGAGAAGTAGTAGTGGTGGTTAAAATACCTGTACCTTGAAACTGTGCACTTGACTTATGTGATAGGTTTGATTAGGGTTTGGACCCACACTGGTGTGTTAAATGATTTACTGCTCTTTTGATGTGAGATACTAACCTTTAATGTTTTATAGCAACTGCAGTGTTTTATGCATCGGTGTTGGTTTTCTTATCTTGTTAGTGCATGATTTGATCTGATTTGATTATGTGCTAAATGTAACATACTGGACCACATAGGCACAAAACAAGTCAGAAAAAACACATAAAAGCAGAAACGTAGATGAATTCACCCGTGAGATATGATCGTAACATGAAGCAGATTGTCTCATGGCAATGCTCCAAAAGATAGCCAGCCATTGAAGAATTAGGTGATAAATGACAATTTTGTTATATCTGTCCGTGGAATGTGAAGCTACAGCCAACAGATGGATAGTTTAACTTTAAGACAGAAGGTAGGGGAAACAGTTAGCCTCTGGCTTTGTGCTGGACCAATCCTTGCCCAGGTGTTGTATTTCCTGAAGTAAACCGAATTTATGTCTCCCAATTTAGAGGCACTGGTAAGTTGATTTTATGACCTTTGGAAAAAACGGGATAGCCTTTCGTTTCCAGCCATTCTGCTAAAATAAACTCCTCCTGACTCTACAGTTTCAAATGACCCCAGGAGATAAATATTGTTTGGCTCAGTTTAGGTTGTGAGGTTGGGTGACCAAAATTTGATGTCAGCACAGTGTCAGGTCTGTAAGATGTGTTGTTAAGTAACTTCACAATGAGAACATAGCAGTTACTTCAACTTGAGAAGGATGTTTCGACAAGAACATGAAAGACGTTATTTTGAGCAGGCTTAATTGTGGGGTGACAGATTTGTAAGAGGTACAGTCCCATCTGTGCCCTCACCCATGCATCCCCACTAGAGAAATGTAATGCATTCAAAATTCACCAGAGAGAGAGTGTGTGTGTGTGTGTGTGTGTGTGTGTGAGTGAGAGAACAATGACAAGTCAAATAGAGATGACGGCTCCTGATGTGTTCTGCTTTGGAACAGCAGAGCAAAGTGCTGTTAGTGGTCATTACAGAGCCCACTTCAGCATCCAACACCACGGAGGAATAACAACACAACGCCTGCAGAGAGTAATAACATCTTAGTGCTCCTGTGGCCACATTTGGCTCAGGCCAGTGGTTAACTTTGCAGTCTAATAGGAAATGTTTTCTTTTCGAGTCCCTCTGATAGCTTTTTAATTGCTTTCAGTGACACTGTCACCTCTCTCCCCCAGTAGCCTGGAGACCATGTTGTGTTTTCTATGACAAGAGAGCTCTGTAATGTAATCATGAAATAATCATAATTAGGAAAACATATTGTGAGCAGTTATTTGGTATAAAATGACCCAGAGGTGCAAACTAATCTCTTAAAATATATTCCTGTTGATAGTAGATGGCACAGGAACACATTTAAAAACAAGCAGTAATCAGGCTTGAGGGCTGTTACTGTTTATAAGGACCACAACAACCAAGTGTACAGACCCCTCTAGGCTCTTGAATACTTCTGATCGAAAACTTATGGGTTGTAATAATACACAGGGCTGTTTGCTGGCCGCTGCAGTGAAATATTGTAATTGCATTAGGCTCAAAGTTGTTTTCACTACTCTCCACCTTAACACGTGGAAAAACACAAATCTAATGTTCACATTTAACAAGAGAAGGCCTGGTGAGATAGTTCCTGGACTAATAGCATCCTTTATTTTCTATGAACTTGATAATCGAAATGCAACTGAATGGCTCTAGGTGTTAGCATGCCTTCAGCTTCTTTTAAAATTGGAATGAAAACAGACGACACTAATATTCACAGAGACTGTTGTTTTCCTGTTTTCGGCATCCGCCGTCTGCTGCCCATGCTCGCCAGGCGTAGGTTCAGGCTAAAGTTAACACGAGTTGGTCTTAATGTGTTCAAATTATGCTGGCTGTCCTTATGTGTTGCATGTCAGACCTAACAGATTTTCTACATTTTGTAATGTGGATTATTCGCTGGTCAGTTCTAATTGGTTGGCTTTTCATCCTACTGTTATACCTTTTATCTATAGTGGTGTCACCCAGGGGTGAATTTGCTACAGAGACAGTGATGCTAATGAACCAGTTTTTTTTTTTTTTTTTTCATGTTTCGATAAAAATAGCACTGATCCGAGTGAGATAGCCACTTTTAAAGGAAGATCTCAGATGCTGGCAAAGAGAGCTGTGTTAACACCATACAGATGAAGAACTATTTTGGACAAAAAACCTATTTCGTATTTTGATGCAAAATAAGTCAGAGTGAAGCAACATAAAGCCCATTGTACCACAGGCAAAAAAATGATCAAAATAAAACACGACAAAAACAGATCAAACTTTGACATTTTACTATTTCTAATTAAATACTGTGTAATCCTATATATGTTCTTGTCATTATCATTCTCACTATGTAATTGCAAGCTGAGTCATGTCGGCCAGGTTTTTAACATGTGATGCAGCAGCCCATGCAGATCCAAATCAACACACAGTGACCTGCTAGGTTTCAACAGGAAAATCTACAACTTGGGGAGGAAAAGGGGGTTTAAGCTCGAATTGTACTTCCTTAAAACTACTTCAAAATAATGTGAATACCAGATAAAGACAACCCCACAATGTCATTGTCAACCAGCAATGCTTTTAAGGCAGTGACATGTGCTCTCTATGGGGACACGAGCAGCCTGGATGAGTGGTGCAGAAGTTGTCAACCATCCAGATAAATCTTCTCAGAGCTCCACGCTGCTTAGACCACCCAGGAGGATCTAGCCTGGAGGTTCGTCAAGGACAGCCAGAGGCAGATTTGGAACTGGCCCTCAGCCCTTCTTTTTTTTTTTTTTTCCTTTTCCCAAAACTGGGTTGTCTTCTGTGGCTCCTGTTCTATGCATCTCTGTGTATGATGTGAATGCCCATGTGGTGTAGCTGCATGTAGGGCAGAGATTGCCTGTTATGTGTTTCTGCATATCTGAACGTGGTTTAAAAAGAGTGGAGAGTGAAAGTGCTGCTCCGCGCGGGGCTGTGCCGAGCAGCTCTGGCCCAGGATGACAGAGGAGGGAAAAAATGGGATGGCGCACCTGGAGTTAATGAAAAAAATTTAACGCCCATACGCAACATGAAGGGTCCTGCAGGATCACAGCCTGCCACAGCCACTTACAGGCTATATTTGTCAGGAGCAAAGAACTGGGAGCACGCGGGCAGCATTGCCTGTTACACACTCCTCTGCTGCACCAGTTTGTATCAATCAGCTGCTCCTGACAGCAGCAGGGAGACAGAAAGAGAAACAGATGCCAATTGTCTTTACCTGAAAGAAATGAACATGTGATCTCTGCAGTCATCACAGACAGGGGCATTTTCAATCTACCTCTTATTGTGATAGGAAATATATTTTAGAATCTGATTGAAAAACATTTATTCATTACGCAGTAGTAAACACATTTACTTTTACAGCAGTAATCATATTGTCAGAGTTGGTCACAGCTTTTGCAAAAGCTACATGCAACAGCTCATATAAAATGTGTGGTATTTTAACAGCATGGTAGAGCATTATTTTTACATCTGTAACAACTTGAGTGTTCTTGGAATCTGCACTTTACACTGATATTTTATTCATTCTGCAGAGAAAGACATAAAACAAAATGTAGAGCCTGGTGCTGCTGAGCTGCACATCTGTGTTATGTGGAAAACAGCATAATACAATTAAGAGGACAATCTTCAAAATGATGAATGCTGTTGCTCTCGCTCCATTGCTTTATCCATTTATCTTTCTTTGTAAATGACACATTTTTTGTTCTGAAATTCTCACCCCTCTCCATCAAATGGGAGTCGAGGACACAGGGGCTATTTGTTCTGTTTGGTCTTGTTTTTTCTACATCCTATCTACATTCATTTTTATTTGAGCCTTAAACCACATGGCTACTGATGGAAATCAGCTGGTGAGATTCAGAGCAATGCATCATATTAATATATGACAACATGCATATTAATGTCATTCTGAGTGAACAACAACTGACCTGCAAGTAAAGACTTCATCTCTGAGAACTACTTTTTGGGAGGAAAAACAATGTTTTCAAAGTTTAGAGTCAAAACTCACAAATGATCACATGTTTGGTAAGCCCCTATGCCTTGTACTCTTAGTTACTGTTGCTAGGCCTGTCAGGGTTTTAATTCACTGCAGCAACAAAGTTCAGGTTACCAAGACAACAGTGTCAGATTTACCACTTTTTAAGTTTGTTGTAATCTCCAAAACAATAGTTTTTCATTTCACACAAGAGTAAACAAAAGTTGCAAATAAAAAAAGTCTCTAGCTCATCACGAATAGTTGGTAATAATTTAGCCTCATGATGAATGAAATGAGATTACTCTTTTATAGTAAAGTCTGTTGAAAGTGTTGAGAAACAAAAGTGACCACAGTTCAGTCATCTCACTTTGTTTGGATGAACATGAGATGCCTAAAATACTGTACATTTAAATGCATGGTGGAGCAGGATTTATTTTATAAGAATTGCAATTAACCATGTACCCCTCAAAATGCAGGAAAGGATTTACTGTGGGTTGACTATTCACAGAGGCTGTGACTGTGGATGGAAAAAGGAAGGCTACAAAGTGATTTTTTATGTCATGTACCAAACCTACAACCAATAAATGCAATTTATTATTTCCTAAAATGAATGTGGCACAAACAAAATTGTCCATTTTCATGGCCTGGGCAGGCATCAGGAAACACCTTAACTTGTTTATTCTCATGGGTACAACTGAGACTTCTTTTTGGTTTATGGAAGATGACATGTCCACTTTACTTCTGCAGAAACAGCCAATTTTTTAAACCATAATATCCCCCATGACTG
This sequence comes from Caranx ignobilis, assembly GCA_021432705.1. Lineage (NCBI taxonomy): Eukaryota > Metazoa > Chordata > Actinopteri > Carangiformes > Carangidae > Caranx > Caranx ignobilis. The sequence goes on from MU269986.1 coordinate 6,169,665, forward strand.
ACACGAACACACACAGATGCACACACACATTTCTGCTGCCCATGCTGAATCAACCGTGCCCTCTTTAACTTTGACAATGCTTATCAGAAATTGCAGTAACTCACTCATGATGCATGTGCAGACAGGTACATGTGCATGTATGCATAAACCTGCTCTTTCCTGCTTATAATTTATTCCTCCCTCTTACTTTTGCTCCTGTCAACACTGCCTGATATCAAGGAGTGAATCTGAAAAGTTGTTATTCTTTGCCTATTAGCATGCAGGAGTGAAACGACCCTTTTGCGTGTGAATAAACAGTTATTAAAATTTCAGTCTGAATCTCAAGAGGATCAAAGATTAAACGTTACACTGACTGACACTTTCTGATCCCATTATAAAGGAATGGAACAGACATTTAGGTAACCCGGTGTATTCTAACCCCTCATTGGTGACTTACTGTATAGTGTTAACCTTCAACTGAATGAGTAAAATGGTGCACAACACCAGTTTGAGCCGTGTAAATGCATAATAACACAGTGTTTTATGTCTGTAAATACTGACCTGATATTCCACAGTAGCATAGACTTCTTCTGTGGCACTGTAGATACCATACATGCAGGCATACAGAGGTGGATGCATCCTCATTGCTAGTTATAAAGGCAAAGTGGGTGCACACAATATTTTTTCTACTTTATATACTGAATTGTAAAGCATCAGTCAACAGTAATGAATATATTAATACAAACCACTCTCTTAAGAAACTGCAGTGTGAGTACTGGAGGCTAATGGTTACAGCTTGAAAGGATGCAAGGGAGCAACTGCAGCTTGATTGAGCTGTAGGAGCAGTGTAAATTTAGTTCTCTTCTGAAACAGGCTGTGAAGAAAACACTGACATATAATCATGTTGTAAGCTGATACGGCAAATTTGTCAGCAAACTGTTTCCTATTCGCGCCCTATTCATGCAGATATAGAGCCACATTGTTACCCATTTGGAGTCATATTACTGGCCATCTGATGGATGTGAGTCCCGTTTTCACTCTCTTTTTAGTATTGTTTTGCTCTCCGTTAACACTCAGAGGGAAATATCTCGTTTTTCGGTCTTCAGTGCTTCACTGTGATAATTGCTGACTTTGTAGCTGTTTGTTTCTGACCTGAGAATGGAGAGTGGATTGTTTTTGTTCCCGCTGTGGTTATAAATTATACTGTTAATGACAGTGTGACTGAACCGAAATGGTAAAGTTGGGAACCAGAAACCAAAGCACTGAGTAGAAAGATGCTCCAGGACGCGACCTGAAAAAAGAAAATGCAGATTCAGGTGATAATTCTGTTCCCTTTTCTCTTTACCAGAGTTGTGTAGTTACCCATTAACTACACACTCTAGAGCGTGAAGCTTTACATGAAAATCGCTGTCCTGAACATATGTTGAAGTGAAGCTTAGTGCCGCTGACTTTCAGCAATACGGTGATCTTGACGTTTTTAAAGTGTCTTTGCTCAGCTCCACTGGCTGAGAAACTGCTGCTCATAACTCAGCTGTCAAAGAGATAGAGCTACTGAAGCCTTTGTCTGGTTTTAGACGGTGTCCTGTCAAAAACTGAGGGAATGTTGATGACGGAAAGACTCGAAGTAGCAGCCTTGGTAAACTGCCCAGTTTGTAGTCAAACACAAAACGGAGACATCTCCCTCCCGATGCGTCTGCTGCTCTGAATTCAGACAATCATACATGGGTATGCCTGTGAGAGATAAACACGGTGATGACTGCTCCCTCAGTGTCAAACCCTGGAGTGTCTGGGCTGTGGTCTCAGCCAGTGATAATGAGGTGTTGTTGTCTTGGCTAACAAGTGCTCTCTAACCACCACCACTGTGGCACGCCCTGCTCTCCCACTGCAGTCCTTAACAGCACATGATCACATGGCCTCCGTGTTCGGTTGTTATGTGAATAATGTCTCATTGGCAACAACATGGCACGATAATTCTCTCTCACTCCATATTGTTTTTTTTTTTTTAGTCTCACGTATACACACACACACACATACACTCTCTCTCTTTCCCGAGATATTACCATAGTGTTACTTTGTCTGCTCCACAAATGTCGGATTGTGTGCCTCAGCATGAATTTTATTGGCACTGCTGCACATACTGTGGCATTATTCACTGGACCAAATGAATCTATGAGCTGTGAAATCATTCAAGGGGTGTAATGATGAGCTATCACAGATCTGCTCTAGCTTTTGTAGCAATAAAACACACTGATAGAGTTAGGCCTGTGAATATGCTGACACTTTGGAATATGAAAAGCTGCAATAGCAGAGTTTGGATGCACTGTGTCCTCCTTTTTTTTTTTTTTTTTCCCCCTCCTCATTCGTCTTAAAACTTATTTCCTCAGAGCCAGTGGACATTTTTATTAAACCCCCAAGAGCACCTAAAGGCTGTCTACATTCAGTCTATAATGAATAACTTACATATTTAATTTTACATTTATTTATGGCCCCGGCCACCTCCTATATTTATTTTGACATGTAGTGTCTTGTAAGCAGAGAGGAGATAGAGGAGAGTCCACAGTACAAATTGCGTGTTTTGATCATTTTTATTCATTTTATCAGCATCTCACTGCGCATATATTATGGATCCCTTAGGAGTTGAATGATATCACTGATGAGTGGTCAAAGTTTACCATAATAAATTCATTAAAGCATTAAAACCCTGGAGTTTACTTGAGGAATCCTCTTCTGAGACATTTCAGTTGATTTCAGAGGAAAGCACTGAACCTTTACTGCTGGGTTTTCCATAAACCTCCATTATCATTGCTTTGTTTGGTTGGTATATATTGTAAATTGAAACTAAAACAGAGGAAAGCTGTACTGTCATTACAACCTGGCTCCGAAAGCATGTTAAATTCCATATAATCCTATTTAAAAACATTTTTTTTGCAGAAATTGTGTTGCATTATTGTGCGTTTCCAACCATGTCTTCATATTCATGCCTGCACGGCTCACTCCCCCATCCTCAAAAGGTCTTAATTGTTAATGCATGGGGTGTGCTCCTCACTTGCAACAGCATGAGTTAGAAGAGGATTGAGCCCATGATTCATGTGAAGTCCCTGGTTCACTAGATGATGCAAAATGATGTGCTGTCTTACTACGAACGAGCGGTCAAAGCTCGTACAGGGACTGATAGATGACGCTAAGAAAGTTAAATATAGAAATGGGTCACAGTCAAAACTTGGCTGTGATATAGTATCAATTCCTCAGTTTATCTTCATTTGATGCTATTCTTCCTTGTGGAAGGATTTCCCATGGGTTCTCCAGAGCAGAGGAACCTATGGATAACAGCTTTGAGTAAAAGATTTGATAACCTCTCCACCTCTGATTTTTGAGCAGTGTAATCCCCAACAGAAACCTTTCGCTGTTAGAGTTGGCACCTAATCAAGTCTGACCGGATGTTTAATCATCAAAAGATGGTTAAATGGGGTCAAACTTGCAACTGGCACGAATTTGGAGTTCTCATGTTATGATATGCATCTCATCTGGCAGGGTCTCATCCACAGCTTTCGTCTCTCTGACTTATGTGACTGATACCCCTGGGTGAATCATAAGCTTGTTGCCTAGCACTGTATCGTCTACCCATCATTCTTTTCACATACCCCTCCCTCTTCTCCTTCCCCTTCTCCTTCCCCCTCCTTTATGGGTGGCTCATTGCTGTCATCACACGCTGTCTGTCAGGGAAAGTCACTGCCACACAGGTCTCTGGTATCTCAGCGCCCATCTGTCATCACTGGTCAGCCCGATTCCACAGTGTCCAGGGAACATCAGGCGTGGGCTGGAAGTCCCATCGGGTGGCTTGATGACTTCAGCGTCCGGTCACAGTTACAGAGCTACCCACAGATTGGATTTGTGTCAAGTCAAGCAGTAGGCTTTAGCAGATATCAGCTGTAATCTATGTGTGTTCGTGTGGGGCACTGCTGATGGTTTTCACAGGCTCAGCAGTTATCACGTGTTACATGATGGGATGTGACTGAAGCCCTCCATTCATATGACATAACTAAATGTGACGGCGTGGCAGGATATTATGTGCAAGGTAGTCTAAACTGATTTTTTTTTTCTAGGAAATACACTGACCAACCATCCTTTATCAACATCATAAAAAATTAAAGTCTCATAAAATTGAGATTTATTTTGAAAAGGCAGCTGGAGGTTATTGTTGACAGTGGCTCCTATTTTTATGCAGTGGGGGAAGGTAACCTGCATTTGTCACTTCTGTACACTCACTGTTGTGAGTTTGACAAAGTCTATGCAGGGCTGAAGCTGACGTTCATTAGCCTATGGTGCATGCTTCATCACTTGCTCTCTCCCCTCACTCCAGCTGTTTGAACACCTTTGCAAAGGAAAACAGACTTGTGAGGACGTGGGAATTTGAGAGTGAAAGTTTACATCAGCTAAATATTACTTATGTGTCCTCAAGATAACTCATTTAAGTTGGCAAGTAAGGTTGAATTCTTGTGTACCTGTATATCCATAGCAGCACATCATGGAAGCTCCCATGAACACACTTTTTTACCTACCCTGATATTCTTCCTCTCATATTTGCTGATATTTCGGTCTCTCAGGACCTCATTGAATGTCATTACTTTAAAATCCATCTGCAGTGTATGGTGAAGTAGTGTTTTTGTCTCCCAACCCAGATTAGATCTGGTATCTTAGCTTGCCACTCCTCAAGATGGTTATTGGGTGATCTCTGATTTATTTATTTATTACTGCCACCATCGCTGCCGCCGTCTCCATTTTGACTGTCTCTCCTCTTGTCTTCTTTGCTTTACATCTCCTATACTATAAAGTTCACACCAGTGAAGTGTAACATAAAGCTTGGTGGATAATGCTAATACATGCTGAAAGTTTTGGAAAAGCCCTATGTGCTCCTAAGATGGATTGGAAGCTGGATCAATGTGACGTTAACGCTCTTTCAGTGCTGACGCTCGTCAGTCCCAGCATGCTATTCATGGTGGGATGGACGTGAAATTGCACTCAAGTACACAGACACACAGACACACATCTGCACAGGATAGTGTCAAACTGACTCAATGCATGAGCCAAAGCATTGCAAATGCAAGTTATTGCTTATTCTCTCTTCCATAGAGCATGTGCCCGATGAATAAAACATTTATGAATAAACACATATATTGATTTAAATATAACTCTATGAATATACTATAGATTGCTCTTGAGATTTTCTCTCCTTCCGTTCTCTTTACCCACCATTCCATAATCACTGACGTTAGCATATTTCTCCATCCTTCTTTTTCCATTTCGCCCCCCTTTTCTATCTGTGAAAAATGAATTGGACTATTATCATCATGCATTCAGGAAACGCAGCCTGAGGATATAAATTGGCCAAATGCAAACAAGTGGGATCCGCTGATCCTAAATGTGACTCACTAAGTCGAGAATTTTGGGCCTTGAAATGTCTGACAGCTTAAATCACTGTCACTCTGGGCAATGATGCAGAGAGAAACAGGAAAAGGAGGGAGATGGAAGGAGAAGGACAGACACAGAGGAGGAAATAATGACTTTTCCCATCGCAGTCTATCTGAAAGGCCACAAAGGCCCAGTAAATATGAACAGCATTCAAATTTAAGCTTGTCATCTGTGGCTCTATGCCAGCTGACCACAGTTTGGCTTCATGCCTTTTTCATGAACGCCTGTTGATAAAAATTCATAATCCTGATCTGCATTCTCTGATCAAAAGCCCCCCCCCTGAAATGTGCAAACAGATTGTCACCTCGTGTGAGACAGAGATGTTTCGCAGTGAAGAGTCCGGGTAAAAACACTGCGGGACACAGGCACTCTTTCGGTATGAAAATGATACTTGAAAGGCGAGATAAAATATTCACCAGAGAGGAAATATGGGGAGATAACGCATCGCCTTGAGCGAGCAGGGCTCCTGCTGCGAGGTGCAGGAAGGGAGAAAGAGATAGAGAACAAGAGAGAGGAAGCTGGGGAGAAATTGGGGAAAAACTGAAATCGAGAAGTGAAACTGAATAGAAGATAAAGAAATAAATTGGTGAATAATAATCATTAGGCAATTAACACCCCCAAACTGCAAATCTAACTCAGTGCCCCCCACTCTTTCTAGAAGGGATAGATCTGTTTACAAAGTTATTAGACAAAGCAAATGCATCCCCAAATATCTTACATACAAGTCCTCACCACTTTGGGTTTATATGGAAAACACAAGCAGTTTAGCTCCACATACAGCACAAGTACAACCCGAAATGACACTCATTTTCCACCTGACATTTCGTCTCTGCTCTTAAGAGTGTCAGAGACAGACACATCCTGGAGATCATTGGATCATGGGAGAAAAGCATGATGTATTGATTCAGAACAGAAAATTCTAGGTCAGCATTGATTAGCAGTAACAGGCTTTTTGACTTCCTCACTGTCGTCACTGGGGCCCTGGCTTTATTTTTAGGCGCGGGGATGATCAATAGGAGGTCGCTTTGTGCGAGTCTCAGTGGCATTGTGCCTCCCCACGGAGCCGGCATAGGTCAGACCAAAGCCTTCCGAAAGGTTGAACCAATGATGGGAATCAATGAATAGGAAATGTCAACTACCATGGCTGTTTACCACACTGAAGGACACATTTTAGATACATATTGTTTCATGTGAACTGAGCTCTGATTCTTTAAACTTCTGCCAGATCTAAATCTAGGACAGCTGGCTAAAGAACAAAACTAATGGTTGTGACATTTTCAGCCTATGCAGATCATAGCTGGGGTTGTTTCTGTAGTCAGCTGGCTCAGATCCTCATATTGCCATAAGTAGCCTCTTTGCTATTCTTGTTCTGGTTCTAGTAGCTATGTGCTAATTATCTTTCGGTTTTAATTATTTTGAATTAACATCGCAATTATTTATTGAATTCACAGACCTCTTCTGAGACACAGTAACTGATATAGATGATCCTGGTGGTGATAATGAAGTTGTTGTGTGGTGCATATAAATACATTTGCCTGCCACACATGAGCCTACAAGAGAAAACAAATGATTATAAACCAGATACATAACACAGAGCACAGACTTTCAAATGACACTATAAAATCTACACGGACAAAAAGGACCACCTTAATGAAGCCCACTTTCTTTTATAGTTTTGTAGTTGTAGTAAAAAAGAAAGCAAACAGACCGATGAGCCAGAAGACACTTGAAAGCAGCATAGAGCTCAGAGGCAACTGCAAAGAATCTGGTGCCAATTCCTGATCGTTTCTAGGACTGAGCACTTGCACACTACACATATATACATATAGTAGATCATATAGATTTTTTCATGCCTTGAGTTGGCTAAAAGGAAACATCAAAATTAAACCACTAGTCTCAACTTTTGGGTGAATAAAGGTTGTATGTAATCTGTATAAATACATTTTTTGTTTATTGCATTTATGCTTTAATGATACACATTGATATTTCTGTTATAAACATAGTTGATACGTGGCTGTGAAACTGTTTTGGCACTTTCCAGCTCACTAGATTCAGTGCATCCAGATCTATTATCCAGTCTGGTAATTTGCCTAATGAACTTTGTGCTGCGATGAGTCATGAAATGTTAAGGCACAACATATCACACAATTAAACAAATGTTTTTGAACAAAGGTGACCTGACAGCCAGAGCTTCCCTCTCTTGTTCTTTCTCATCTCCATGCGAGAGTCCACTCATGCAGCGTACATCCACCCACTTGTGTGAGCTGCTTGAACTGCTCGATGACTCAGCAGCGATACACAGTGAAATCACAATCTGTTTTTGAGAGGCACTTAAAGATCCTTAATCCGTTCTGAAATTGGCCCTGCTGCAAGTGGCTTTTTTTACACTGTGCTGTGACAAATTGTTTGTTTATGGTTTTGGTTCAAAGTCGCTTGTTTGTTTCTGTGCAAAATAGTCGGGGACAGCAGGTGATGCAACTATGAGGAAAACTGTATCAACTGTGGTTTTCCAAGGTTAGAGTTTACACATCATTTTTACCTTCACATGAAGGCTGTGGCTTCTATGTCAGAGACGTCAGCAGAAATGAACCGGATATGTTGTTATATTTAATGCATTATGAGCTTTTGTAGATATCGCTTGCAAACAGGACAGCATGGTGGTGCAGTACTGAGCACTGTCACCTCTCAGCAGTTGTCTCTTTCTAGACAGCTACGTCGGCCCTGTGATAGACTGGCAACTTGTCCAAGGTATAGCTACCCTGCCCTCACCCAGTCTCAGCCACTGCCAATACAGCTGTATAGCGTTACAGCTGATGGATGCTTGCAGACAACAATAAGACAAGAATGTTAAGCTAACATAAACAAACTTGCTGTTATTGCAGCTTTGAAAAGTAACTTCCATAAACCTGAGTAGGATATACGACAAAACATATTTCAGCTGGAGAAATATTTACCTCCCTATAATATTTCCCTTTGCTTTTTTCTTAAGATCCAAAATCAGGACATTGTGGAGTGATGCTAACAACTCAAAGCCTGTGGATGGACGCTGGGGTGGAGATGAGGCTTTTGAAATGCTCAATGAGCAAGTATGAGCAGCAGTGGTGGTGGCTTTCAGCTGAGCAACGTGACAGCAGGCAAGGCATCAAAAGAAGTGAACAGATCACTGGAGTAAACTGAGATAAGAAAAGGGGGCAGTTCCCTGGATGCACAGTGGATATAAAAAATCCACATGTCCCTGTTATCATGCCATGGTTTTCTTATTAAAAAAAAAAAACAAACCCCTTTCTACCTATTTGGGAACTAATAACCTGCACAGTTCAAAAAGGTTTTAGTTGGAGAAGCAAATGTGCCACCGGTTAAAGTGACTCTAATTAACCCCCAATGAAGTTCAACTGTTGTACTAGGATTTTCCCAACACAGAGATCTCACTGTTGAAAGGTATTCATCAGGAGAAGTGTACACCATGGGATGCTGTGAAGTGGCAGTCATCAGGTGGAGAGAATGTGTAACAATGACATCACCAAGCACTGGACATTTGTTGAAAATTGATGAAAAGACAAATGAAAATTGCTAGTGGAGGCTGGCAGGAGGCCTACAGCAACATTCAAGGAGCTGAAGGAAGTTCTAGCAAGTACTGTTTTTGTCTTACATGTCACCACAGTCTCTGTATTCTTCATATGGCATGTGGCACAGGTGAAGACTTTGATCACAAGTAAAAACATCCAGACCTGGCTGAATCTGCAAAATGAAGAATCAAGTCTCCTAAAAGGATGTGGGAAAATAAGTCATGGTCTGATTAAACCATGGTTGAATTTTTTTTTGCCTTTTTTGCATAATTCCAAAAGGTTTGGCACAAAAACAACTGCACATCACCAAGCAACACCATACGCGTGGTGAAGAACGGTGGTGGCAGCATCGTGCTCGGGGGCTGTTTTTCTTCAGCTGGAACTGGGCTTGGATGGTGGAATGAATTTTGAACAGTCAAAATAACAGTCAATTTTGGCACAAAACCTTAAGGCGTCCGCTAGCAAGCTGAAGATGAAGAGGAATTTCAACTTTGAGCAAAACATCAACCCAAAGCGTACATCCAAATCAACAAAAGAATGGCTCCACCAAAAGAAGATTAAATTTTGGAAAGACCCAGCCGAGGTTCAGGCCAGATGAATCCAATTGAAAAATCTGTGGGGTGACCTGTAGAGGGTTGTGTGCTGGAGATGCGTTCGCAGTCTGACAGATTCAGAACACTTTTACAAAAAAAGTGAGCAAATATTGCCAAGTCGAGCCGTGCCACGCTGAGTGCAAAAAGGCTGAGTGCTGAGTGAAAGGTGCCTCAACAAAGATTAGGTTAAGGGTGGAGCTGCGATATTAAGCCCTCCCTTCAAAAAAGATTTTTGTTTTTCAGCTGAACTGCATAGGTTACATCCCAGGTCCTAGGTTACAGTTCTAAAGTTATTCATCTTGACCTCGTTTTTATATCACAAAAACCTGGCATTTGAACAGGGTCGAATGTGTCGACACTTTCTGCCCAGTGTGTCTTACTGTGAGGACAGAGTTTGCCAAGTGAGTCAGACTGGAGTTGACTGCCTAAACAAGCTTGCTGGCTCTGACTTATTTAAAATCAACAAATCAAGATAGAATCATTATTGACAGTAAAATATGAGCTCTTCCTTGCAGAAGTTAATTATTCACACAATGTCTTCAAGAGAAATAAACAAGTCAAGGTGAAGCACTTTACCTATTTAAACAGTTCTTTTTTAAAGGCGGCAGCCCTTAAGATTGCAGTGTCGTGTTGTGAATTCATCAGGCTTTTCAAGCTCTGGCCTCTAAATCAAGGGCAATTTGAGGATGAAGCTGGCTTTATACTCCATATAAACTGCTTGTCGGGGATGGTTGGATAACTCCGCAGCCATCGCCCCTTACTCCTCATCTTCCTACACACCACTAGAACCTCCTCCTGTAGCTCTCTCTTCATTTGTGTAACCGCTAAACCATGAATGTCTCCCTGGGATGACCGAAACAATATCACGTCCACCTCCCTCCATGATTTTACATTTCTCTCTTTGCCTTTGCGTGTAGCCGTTTAGATCAAACGGGTCTGATGTCCAGTGTTGGTCGGTCAGACAGAGCACAGACCGGCCCTCAGTGTCCTCACTGATAACTAAGAAGAGCGGGGTTGCCTCTAAGTCTTAGTTTGACAACTAATTAATTCTTCAGCCTGAGTCATGATGCTGTGTATTCTCGTTGTGGAGCATGTCAACTAATGTGAATAAAAGATCACTCACTGTCTCTAGAACACAATGTTAAGCACCTGTAACAATGCAGGAGCACACATAAAGTGAGAGCTATGTCAAAGGGCTGGGATGTTTCCCTGTGTCCCTATCTCAAGAGACAATGCCATGAACTCTGCTAGAATAGATGAATAACTTCAGACTGTTGGGATTACAACACAAACACAGGTTTGCTACTGATGTATGCAGGCAACATTGTTATGTTGCCTGCATACATCAGTAGCAAACCTGTAGAAAGGCTGTCGAGGCTAATGACACCAGAGTTGCCTGAGCGAACAAGAAAGTTTGTGTATGAGATCTGCTGCAGCACTCGTACAGCGGCGCAACAGTATCAGTGGCCCAGGTGCTGGTGTGAGAGAGATAACAGGTGATTATAGAACTAGCTTCACCCATAGGCCCTGTGTCACCTGGAAAGTCTCAGCTCTGCTGGTGTCAGCAGGGTCGTGGCGCATGCAGGGCGGCCGCCGGTCAGGCCCGGGCAGCTGGCTTCTCTGACTCACGGCTCAGAACATTGATCCCTGCTACCAGGCTTCCTCACACTCATTAGCAGCATTACTTGGAGCGCTGTAGAGAGATCCCGCTCCAATTGAACGGCAGAGCTAGTCAGCGGCCTGAGAAGAAATGATAACATACCCAGTTTTCAGGCCAAGGAGCACACACAAGGGGCAGGCGGATTAGAGTGAAGAACAGTCTTGTTTAGCCACAAAAAAAGTGAGTTTAACAATCCTGCGGCCAGCTGGTCAACTGTACAGTACAGTATATCAGCAGCTGCATTGTGGATTCAGTGCCTTAGGACTTGATGACAACAGCATTCAGGCAGCAATGAAAATAATACCACGCAAGTTTTGAAGTGTGCTGGAAAAGAGTAACAACTGCCTTTTTTTTTTCTTCTGCAGATATTTTTTTCTGTGCTTTAGCAAGTATTTACCTTCGCATGCTTATTGCAGTGTGTCACATTCACACTGAACACAGCACTTGAAATGTCAGTTATTTCCAACCTTGCACATACTGTGAGAGGCAGATTTCGAAATCCTCCTTTTTTTTTCCCCCATGTGTTCATCTGCTGATAGACCTACAGTGCAGGAACTGAATACACACACCTTTGGGCAGATGAAAGGATATCTCTGGATGTGGTGTTTGCATATACATATACATATATTTTTGCATGCATTTACATATTTTCCAGGAGGAAAATATGCTATCTGCAGAGAGTGCATTTGACTGAGTGCAGGTGCATGAGTTTAGGTATGAGACAGGGGTTTTTTTTCCTTTCTGAAAACGCCCACGCGTGTCTCTCAGTGTCCCAGCACTGAACATTCACCGGTAATTTGAACAAATGTCTGTCTCGTCCTTTGATCTGTGATGATCAGTGATTAATGAGGAGACCAGAGTAACGGAGAGAAGTCACACATTCTTACTCTCAGTCTGTAGTCGATGGTGTGTAAACAAGCTTGTCGGCACTAAACCTTACATCATGTAACAAAGTTTACAGCTGACATGGCTGCTAATTACCTTTGAGGCCAATTAAAAGATCTTAACCGCAACCACTTAAGCGTGTGATACCTGCTTAGGATTACAACGTCACTGACCACACTACAGCTGAGATAGTCACGTCTAAAGACAGATAGCAGCACTGCTGTGGCAGACTTTTAAATTATGCATCCATTCCCAGCAACACAACTTTTAGTGTTTTGTTTGGGGAGAAACACTTGAAGTGACTTCCTCATGATGAAAATATATTTGCGGCAAAAAAGAAAAAAAAGTTGGCAAGAACTTAGAGCGCTCTCATGTCTTTTGAATCTCAGATGTGTGTGATCACAAAGTGTCACTAATACGCCGTTCACGATCCAGGTTAAAAAGGGCTTCGCTTGCTCCCCACCGCGGTGATCCCTCAGTACCGGCACAAAAATACTGCAGCAAAAGAGCACTGATGTTCCTCTGCTCTTCTCGTAAACAAACGTCTGGAATTTGCCGCCTTGCACGTTGAACACTGCACCTTGTACTTCTGTCAAAGAGTACCTTTGACTCGCACAACTAATTCTCGTTTGAGGGCACCTGAATGGATGATGCGAAAGAGGAGGCTGCCAAAAATAGGCTGCTTATTTATATCGTATGTTCAAAGCTGCAGATATTGCTCGCTTTATATAATATATATTTATATTTCTCCTGAGTGGTTTGCTTGAAATAAGATGTGGCGTTGTCTTGGGTAATAACGGGGAATTGTAAGAATATGTGACTGTCAATCTGATGCATGTAGCACTGTGACATCAGTAGGGATAAATGTCTTGAGGGCAAAGTTGCATTATACTTAAAACATGAAAAGCAGCGGGGTCAGTGGAGCTGAATATATCTTTTCTGATCAACAGCACTGTTCCTCCCCACAGGAAGGGTTGCGTTAAGGGGTATCTTCTGCCAAAAAAAAGGAGTCTCTTGTTGTTATTTTAAAGCCATGCTCTATTTATATATCCCTTTTATCAGAGTAATATAAAATATTAAAAATGATAATTAAAGAGGTTTTCTTTGAAATGGAAAACTCACATGATTATGGTAAAATATAATAATTGTTGTTATAAATGAGCTGCTACCATTAAAAAGGCTGCTCACACATGAAAATCATTTCACCCATCCCTCTGTGAAAACAGCAGTAGACAGTGATGTCCTCTATAAATATGTCTCTTTTGCCATGTTTATATCTGGCGTCCACATTCTTGTGCAGTTTTTCAGTGCCTAAAATGGAGACTTTGAAAAACTGCTGACACTGGTTTGTTTTGAAAACTCTGAGGTTGTGTTGTAATGGAGATGATGATGATGGAGACGCCCACGGTCGCTCCCTGATAAGGTCTTATCAGTCTCCACTACACATGAATCACAAATTCGGAGCATTACTGCCCTCGTTGACCAGAGCTAGGAGCCGCTGTGCAGTTAAATTGCACATTTCAGCGCTACAACTTCTCTTGCCGTTCCTCATTTCTGGTGTTTTCTGCTACTAACCAGCTGCAGAGTAGACAATCTGATTCTTGTGCTTACTTATTACATGTGTATGATCATGTGATATGTGTCTTCAGGTGCTTGTTATGAAGGAGATTGTTTCTGATACGGAGCTAAAACATTATAGTAACAAAATACCTCCCTCTGATGAATCATTCCTTTTAATTCTTTCTCCTGAAACTTGAGGGAAGCATGATAATGAAATACTGGAGTCCTCTTTTATGAACATGATATTACTAGAGTAACTCCCTGCATGAAAAGGCCAGTCAATAAAACTGGGTGTCACAGCAAGTACCAGTCCTTAACCTTGAGTGTTGTTGGTAGCTTGCTTTGGAAGCATGTGCCTTTAATCACCAGGTCACTTCTGCCATCCTGTTTGACACAGGCACATTTCCAGTGCTCTCACCACTCTACACATCCTCAGGGAGCATAACATTACAATGCGGCTGCGGGCGAAGAACACGTCATCTGTGCGCTGTAAGATTTAAGGCTCCAGTTTGGTTATGTCTCCTTTTTGACGACACTCTGACATGATTTCATCCAGCTGTTTCTCAACCAGAGAGGCTTGGCGCGGTCTCACTACTTAGTGTGTCTGAAATAGCATCCAACTGCACTTCCTGTAGTCAGCTTCAATTAGACGTGCCACGAGCTGGCAGCCAGAGGAGAGAGGCAGGATGCACCTCAGTCTTGATGAAATGATTGGGATGATTAAAGCGCTCAGAAACCCACGTTTCATCCCTAAGTTTTAGTCACTCTATGACAACTGCTTTTACTGTTCTCGCACTGGTGCATTGTCCCAAACCTGCCACTCGGTGCTCAAATTAGCAGTCCTACATCATCCTGCCTGTTTATACATTCAAACCACACAGCCCGGGCTGTAAAAGTACATCATGTTGCAGAAGAGGCAGACTTTTACCATAAATGTGACAGTGCGAGTCTTTGCATCTCCGCTTTGGAGAGTGTCTGTGAGATGGTGGCAATTTCCTAGATATTTCATGTCAGCTCTGAAAGCTGCGCTTCCCCCCTACTTTTATCCCCTGCTAGCAGCTATCCGCTCTCGGCCCATTGTGTGTTTTCAGAGGGAGAATGTGAAGTTGGCAGGTACTGAGCGAGCCTGATTGGTGTCTTGAATCATTAAGAATGGACCACAGCACTGGTGTCTGCGTGTCTGACATTTCACAGCGACATGCAGCCAGGCCCGTCACACTGATAACGTCCCTTGGGGTTAGGTTGCGAGCGGAACACCAACTTTATTTATTTATTTCTCATTAATCCCGCGCAGTCAAGGTGGCAGCTGCATATGGAGATTGTCATGTTTGCGGTATCTTTGTTGGCTTCTCTTCCCTATCACAATGTTACACCTTGTATCAAAAGTGCAGTGGTTTTCTGCGAATCATTTGTATTCTCATGCTAGCTTCCAACTTTTGATGTAAGAATGCGGTGGTAATGTATGCAAGTGCAGGAGTGTAAAGCCTCATGGAGTGAAATCTCCTTTGCTGTTTCCCAGCTGGGAGCACGGGGCGCGGGGTTGAACATAATTGAGGAGAAACAGGACTGCTGGCCAGTTGGTGGTGGACCCCAGAGTAATAGCTCATGCTATGTCTCTGCTGCCAGCACTGAAAGTAGCGTACTCCTTGTTTATGGTTGTGGAGCTTGCAGTTTTAAAATTCCAATGAGGCTCCATCCAGCGTCGTCTTTATCAGGCTGAATGATTCAAGTGCACCCAGGGAGCAGGAGACAGCCATCGCTGCTTCCTTCATGGGGCCGGCACAGTATGCAGTGGTGGTGGGGTGGTGGTGGGGGGGCAGTATCAAGTGCGCTTGATCTTCAAGCCTCTTCACTGGCCTTTGTGAGAGTGTTGTCCCTGAATACCGGGGTCATCATTCATTTGAAGCTTTGATCCATAATGTCATCTATGAATGTGTCATCATAAGTGGACTTTTCAAGGACACTTGGGAATGACTTTGAATTAGTTGTAGCTTTCTTTCTCAACTCATTTCTTCATATCAGTTTGAGGATGGGAAGTGTGTATGAATACTATATGTACTAACTGAAAAAAAAATCACATGCTTTGCAGTCTGTGTATTTTTGAATCAGCTATTCAGACAGTTTTACTAAGAAAGGGGAGATTCAAGGACTTTACCAATGGCCAGAGATGGTTGTTGACATGGAAAGGTTGATTTTCATATGTTAAGAACATGAAATGTTTTAAGTCATATTTATATCACAGTACAATATTTATGTTTGACCTCATCTTGATTACATATTATGCAAAACGTACCAGACCTGGTCGAGTGATGGGGAACTGGCCAGTGAAGAGCCCATAACTACGTTTGGGCAGATCCAGACAATTTACCATGGATTTGCATTTCTTGTGTGAAGCCTGGAGTATGTTGTTTGACACTGGCCTTGTGTTTCCTGAATGCCCTTCTTGTCATCCCTCCATGCTGGCAACTAGCTACTGCAAGTGGACCAGTTGACAGGGTGACCATTTCCCTATTATTTGTGCCATATTGTTTTGTGGAAACCTAAGATGAGTATGTAGTCAACCGTGTCGGTCCCTTTGAATAGAGTATGTAAGCAAGTCCACTGACTCATAATTGAAGTTGACTTTGTTGACAGAGCTTCTTTTATCACCTTGGAGTGGTTTGATATGATATTTCTTGCTTAACTTTTGCTTTTGCATACAACGTCTGCCACTGCTCATGGGTGCTTTTGAGGCCAAGTAGAGCTACGCAGAGCGATATGCTGACCTTTCTGGTCCATGTTCAGGGCTGTGCTTATACAGCTACACACCCCTGACAGAGCAGAATGCATCTACAGATGTTCAGTACGGTGGGGATGGCTGTGGAGCTCCACTGCTGCTGGATTTACTTTAAATTGAACTTTTGCGTTCACAGATTCAACATTTATGAGCATTCCTTGTTTTCCGAGCATATGGTGCTCCGCTAGGTCGTCCTCATCCCATATGCTGTAGTGCCCAAGAGTACATGCAGTTAAGCAGATAACAACACTGCGCCTGTGTAGGTGATGCGATATCCCTCCATCATACAAAAACTGTATGTGGAAGGGCACGCAAAGTTAGAATGGCAGATTATTTATTTATTTGTTTGTTTATTTGTTTATTTATCAGAAAGAAAGGAAAAAAGAAAGTATGAATTATTGATCATTCTACAGTCTGATGGCAGTGGAGACAAAGGATGTCCTTAACCTCTTCTCAGTGAGATGAGATTTTGGCTTCTGCTGTTGCTGCTTCTCTGACCTGCCACCATGTTGTGAAGAGGGCGGCTGGTGTTGTCTAAGATGACATGCATCTTACCTTTTATGTGTTTCAAGAGGAGGCAGTTCTCATCTACTGAACACCATCGTCAGATCCTCATCCCTCCTGCTCATTCCTGATACACGTGGCAAGAGCTGTATTTAAAGTCACCTGCATACAGAGTGAACAGGAATGGAGCCAGATCAGTCCCCTGTGGAACCTCAGTGCTGCTCATAGCTGTCCCAGAGACACAGGTACCCATCCTGATGTGCTGTGCGGGCATCTTATCAGGTAATCAACCATTCAGGATGCAGCAGGGATCCATCCCCGTCCCATTGAGCTTGTCTTAATTTGAAAAATCAAAGAATATAATAACCACATGGCTCATCCAAGTAAGGATGGGCCTGGTGGAGTGTATATATAGGGTGGCATGATCAACTCAAACGTGTTCCTTGCAAGCAAACTGTAGGGGGTCTAGTGCATAGTGTAGTCTCAGAGAAGTACCTGCTCCAGGGTCTTCTTGATGTGAGATGTGAGGGCCACTGGTCTCTACTCATAAATCTTAGGTGGGCAACCAGAAGGAGGCATGATGTTTTCCACAGCACTGGGACCCTCCCTGTTGGAATACTGAAGTTGAACATCCTCTGGAGAGGCTTGGCCAGCTGGGCTGTGCATTTAAGTAAAACAGAGCATCTCTAGATTCTGTGATGTGACATGTTTACAAGTGAAACAGATAATGTGGGCTGGGTTTCTTAACCATGACTTAAAACCCCTCACATGATTAGTTTGTCTCAGAATATGGACAGTGCACAGGAGCAGATCTGAGCTTGTTCAGTTACACCAATGGGAGACTTGAATGTATGTATCTTGTATGGAGTTACACAAGCTAGTGCAGCATTAACTTGCCCACATGTGATGTCTTGACTTCTGCTCTCTATAGGACTGCTCTCACCCCCACACCACACGTCTCTCAGTAGCATTGTAAGAACAGCAGGAAGAGGAGGATAAGGGTTTAATGCATAAATCAGGTCTTGGCCACATTCTTTAGAAATGTAAATAAAGCTTTTACCGCCTGAAATCCTAACAAACACCCCCTGCCATGATACTGCTCTATAGCTGCCCACACAAGCTAGCGGCTAAGTGTGGTTTTATAATGATAGGCAGCAGTGTTTGATGGAACAAATTCATGAAGCCACCTCTGACTTAGTGTTGGGTCATCAAAATAACCTTTAAAGGAAAAGAGATGGTTGTGATTATCATATAAAAAATGACATTATAATGCATATTTTTCATGTATCAACAGATGAATGAGCAGCTAACATTTACACACTAGCACATCAACAGAGGCACGTGAGAACATGAGAAATGTATGGTTATAGTAGATATTAAAGAAGATGTTACTGAGGACTTTGATCATGCATGAATACATCCTGAAACTCAACAGTTAAATGCAGTATCTAACAATGCATGTGATGACCTCTACAATATTTATGATTATGTGTGTATTTGTTTGTCAGGTGGTGTTTATTATCATCCCACACATTAAGATGCTGTAATTAGATACAGGTAGCTGATTTGATATAATTGGGCTAAAATTAGATTATTTGTGTACATATACTTACGCAGTGACATTGCAGTGACAATGGTTGGTGAAAAACCAAGATCATAAACATATGGTAATTCTGCCAATTACTGTCATTACTTGCTTGGATTTTCACTTTGTTAATGAATATCATAAACCTATAATAAAATGGCTGATTTTTCCATACTCCTTTCCCTTTGCTAACTGGTGTAAATGCGTGAGGTAAGGAGTGGGAGTTCTGGGTTTGTAATGACTAGTACAGGAGCATATAAGATATAGATAATAAGAAGATACAGAGGTGATTAATGGAGTTTTAAATTCTGTTCCATATACACTTCCTCTCTCTGTCTGTATCTTTCAATCATGCTGCACAGAGTGAGTGAGCACATTTATCATTAGGATTTAATTCCCCGTTTCATTGTGGTCTCTGCAGCTCCGCTGTGTCACTGACGAGGTCTATCTGTCACTCCAAAATAACCGAATTACCGACATGGCAAAGAGGAGACTATGGATTCTACCATTATTGCCATGGCAACATGAGCTGGGAGCTCTACCAGTTTGATATTGCACTCTAAGCTCCAGCTCACTCTTGTTAAGAGAATGGGAGTTCAGACCATTGTGTTCTTTAGAAAATGGGTGTGTGGAGGGGGTAAAAGCATTGCCTCTTTTTGTGTGTGAGCCTGCAGGAGATATCATCTGAGCTATGAGATGTGGCAAGGTTTTTACAAATAAGCTGTTTCCAACATCGAAGCAGGGTTTTTAATGGTAGTAAGGGCTATAGTGCAGGATTTCAGCCTTGACACACGTTATCTGTTCTTTGAGAAAATTCACCTTGCAATAGAATATACATTACTGTCGTTCCCTGCTTGAAAAGAGAGATTTGTTTCTGATACTTAGATGTAATAAAAGGAAAATCCAAAAGAAAAGATGATAAAAAGCACTGGAAGGTGACTTCGACATTGCCCAAAAGGAGGACTGAGGTACAAAGGTACCATACTCCACCCCTCCAGGCATCTCACAACTTAGGCCCTGTTTACACGAAAAGGATCTGAACAGCAAACACAAAAGTGGCGTTGCGTTCTCACTTTCTATTCCGTGTTTAGACAAGCGTTTTTTGGGGGGAAATCTGCGTGGATACGGTGACGCAAAAGTTTGTGGAATTCAATGTTGTATGCACGCCAGGCGGCCACACAACACCAACACACAACACCACCAAGTCCATGCACCGTCGTACAATCTTCCTTCAGCTTCTCTTCCTGGTAGAGCGAAATGGAAAAGTCATAGCAATCGGAGCAGACTTTTGCGTTCTCACCCTTTAGACGGGGATGTGTAGGTGCAGCGTTTTTAAGATTTCCACTCTGGAGGGTGGTTTCACTTTTTTGCGTTTTTTAAGCCTCAAAAACGCTGTCATCCCACATCCCATAAATGATTTTGTTGTTTTCATCCGCAAGCGTTTTCCATCATCTTCTCCCTGTATTTATACCAGCCCTAGCTCAGTGTAGCTCCAGTTGTGCTGTTCGTACAGTGGAAGCTTGTTCCTGCTACCTTTTTGTGCTTTGAAAATTTAATCGAAAAGATTCTCAATAAAGCTCAGGCAAAATGTGCAAACAGATTCAATAAACATGTGCATTTGATGTCTATTACTGTTCCAGCTGAAGCTGTAGACTCTAAGTGTCCACTTATTGATTGCAGCAGTGTGTGGTAGTTAGAAATTGACATCTTGTCATGCTGCGTTCAGAGATTTTCTGAGTCTAATCTTATGGCAGCCCTGAAAGCTTAACAAACTCCACCTGAAGAAAACACATGCAGCTACACAAACGCACTGCAAAGTCAGAAAATATCATCGGAAGTGATGAACCTGGTTGGGAGTAGAAAGAATGGAAAAACAAATGTGTCATTCATTGTACTGATTATTTTTTTAATTAGAAAAACGAGCAAAACTGAGCATCGATAGCAACAGCCTTGGATGCATGAAGTGGTGATTACATGACACTGGATTCTGTACAGTGAGGAGTCATAGAAGCAGAGTACTAAACACCAACACCAAGTTAATGTAGAGGAAACATAGCTCATCAAAATGTAACAAACAAACAAACTAAGTCGTCACATTGTCATCACACAAAACAGAACCTGGCTAATCTGATTATAAGATAGCAGTTGTGTGCTATAATGTAGGTGCTTGGTGCTGTCTGGCCTCACACTGACTGAGTGATTAGCAACAAGGATGACAATTTTAGCAGCAAGGGAGCTACCCAAGGTGGGAATGTTGCAACCCACGCATCATGGAAAACACAGTCTGGTAGTGTGCAGCTTAGCTTTACTGAAGAACAAATACAACCTGCGGGGCTGGTAGTCAACCCCGAGCCTGGTTACGTGTTGAAGAGATAATGAGCTAACAAGTGACTACACTGCATAAAAGGGTTTAATACTGGCACTGAATGCACTGCCATTATGACAGAAATCAACTCTGCAAGGCCAGATACGAGCTTGTTAAAGTGACTTTGTGTTATGTATCTTTCGTCTGAATAATACTCACCCAAGTAAACTTGAGTTTACTTTGATTCATTCACCCTCTAACATTAGGGGAACTGCACTGTGGCCACAAACAGCCATGACACCAAACTGTCACTTCAACACAATAACTTGTGCAGCCAGTGTGAGCAGTTACTCTTTTCTCGCCATCAGGGCAAAGCTCATTCCATCTCCGAGTCTGCTCTGAAAAACATTGTCGTTGCTTTGCTTCTTTCTGTTGTGTTATCATTACATCAAGGGTCTGATCTTACATTTTTCTTCTCACTTGAGACCAAAACAAACGGTGCGTTTGGTATATTGCTCTTAAATCAGTGGTTCTTAGAAATCGGTGTCTTGTTCTGATGCATTCAGGGTATTTCAGAGGCTTATCTACTATAGTTTTGAAAGCTTTCAAAAAATGCAATACATTAAAAAATATTTTTTTTTCTCATGTGTGGCACTCTGAATTTCTTTGATAGTGAGGAGTGCTATTTGTATAAACGGTCTTGCTCTAGACGACAAGCATAAAGTAGATAGAAACTTGAAGATAAGCTTTTCAAGGCGTTTAATGGTGAGCCTTACCAAAAAACATTCAGTGTTAGTTCAGAAAATAAAAAAAAAAAATAATTTTGAGAAGACAAAACTGAAAAGATCAAAGATAGATACTGGTTAAAAAAAATAGCTGAGAAAGAATGACAGCTGTTTCCCAAAATATCTGTAGTTAACGAAGCTTTGCTAATTGTTTGGCTGGAGCTGTTAAAAACAGTGGCTGGGGTGGGCAAAGGTAGTAGCTGGGCTCACAACTATTACTTTAACTGCAAGTTTTTTGCAATTATAATCTTAATATATAATTCTAAATAATTCATGTTAAAATAAATGAGAATTCACTGATTCAGATATAATATGATACCGTACCATCACAGGCAACTAATTTTCCTTATCTCAGTCTAGATTGTCCCAGGGGGACTGAAGCCAATTTCCCTCATAACCAAAACAGAAAACTACAGACGGTGATTTCATTTGAACAGCACAATGTGGCTCTTCAGGTTGTCTTCCACTGATGTTGCAGAAAGTCACTAGTGATGATGATGAAGATTGGGGAGGGGGGTCATCAAAACAGCTGCTGGAAGCTGTGTGGCCACATTGATTGAGCTGCACAGGAGGATCCATTGTGCAAATGATGCACGAATTGCAACACAAAGAGGGGGACACTTAAAGTGAGATTTGAACAATTTGATTTGATTGAACTGAGTCACAGACAGCCCTAAACAGCTATTTAAAAAGGTATTGCATTTGCTGAAATCGGATTAGTTCGGGGGCCACGCTGGAAACAAGAGACACCTTTCACTGCACAAAATACACTGACATTAAGATTGATGTCTTCACTGACACAAATGCTGCACAGATATTTCGCACCAATAGCCCATTCCTTGTATAATGAATTAAAATCCAATTACAAGTGCTTATTATCGTAAACAAACACCACATTAGCATCAAATATGCAAATGAGGAAGTATCATATTACTCAGGGTGATGAATCACTGTGCATTATATGAGAGGGACACGGGGATGTGGCGGTAACGACACTTCTTTTGTTCAGTCTCAATGTGTGGGGGCCACTGAGCACAGTTGTTTGCAGCAAATAGTGTGTCTGAGGACAGTTATTAAAGATTCATTAGTAAACCAATGTACCAAACACATTCTTTTCATCCTACTTGGTTCAGTGGAAATACTAGCTCGCACATAAAAATGACTCAGAAATATGTTGTGGTTTGCTTCTGGTCCTTGCAATTAAGGCTGAACTGGCATGTGCTATAAACCAGGGAGAAGTGCCACTTCAAAGGGAGAGCTGTCAAACAGGAGCTGACTGAACTGTAAGGAGAGGCTGGAATTCAAAGTTGCAGGGAAGTAATGCCACATATGTTGTGTAGGTAACACTTTGGTTTGGTTTCCCAACAGGGAAAATGTAAATACTTGCTCAACTAGTGCTAAAAGCTTGGTAAACTTGGTGCCTTATGCTAAGGACAAACACAGCTAAGAAATGTGAGGCATATCCACTCCCCAGTAGCACAAATAGGAACATCTATGTTTGTAAGGGATAACGATTTTGTTTCCCACAAGTCAACTGCTTTATTTATTACAAATCATAAAATTGAACCAGAATGACTAAAGTGGAAACTATTGGCTTGGAGTCATTGCATCCATTCCCTGTGTTTTTGCCTGTAGATCTTTACAGTTACAAGAAAACCAAAATGGGGAGAAGGAAGGCACCTTTTCGTTTTATGTCAGTGTCAAAGTGCATTGACTGAAACACATTATCCTCCATCAAAGTGTATTTGCTAGACAATGGCTGAACCGAAAGCACCCCCATTTTGCCAGTAGTGCATGTCAGGGCTATTGGCCAAGAAAGTGGCATTTTTCTTTGGTGCACAGAGGGAATTTCTCACATGTGCCAGTTCGATTTTCATGGATCAAGAACTGCTTTGGTGTCATGAATTACCAGAACCATATTTACAGATTCAATAGGTTCAGTTTTAACAAACATTTTGTCGTATGATATATAAACAGCATTATGTGTAATTACAACTAAATGATTCTGATCTAATGTGAGAACCAATTCTATCCCAGGGTTTATGTAATAAACTTTGCAATCTAGTAGACTACGTAGCTAATTTACTCTGTTAAATGTGGTTCATAAAAAGACCTCTGTAATACCCCTGCCAACACCAGTGTTTTGGTAAATACATATAGTTGCAGTATTACAAACATTAAGCCTGTGTTTGCCGTACAGTCATTACAATAATGTTTCAGGCTGCACCCCACACAACAGGTTTGTGTTCTCAGAGCCAATCTGTCATGTTTGCATACACTGGTTCTTTAAACACACAGGGAGAAGATTTACACAGCCTAATACAACTGTATTCTGCTACCATTTGTTGCAACAAAGCAGTGTCATCATGAATTGGGAGCACAGTAATTTTTTTCCGCCACTAATGGCAGCGTATTGCAAAATAGTGCTTCACTTTGTAACGAGCATTGTAGAACTGTCACATTATTCCATGTTGCTTTTGAAATGTATTTAATAGGTTTTTTACTGAATATTGTTATTGCATAAATATTAATATGTATATGTGGGTGGGAACTGTTGGCTGTCTGCTGTCGAGTGCAGGAGAACAGAGGCAAGTAAAAAAGCTAAAGTATGCAAAATAGACACACAACAGAAATACTAATGGACTACCTCCTCTTCACTGCCATTTACAGTATCTGTTTATAGTACGTTACTATGATATTTATGTTGATGATGTAAAAGGATATGCTGTCAGCAGGATGGAGAATAACAATGTCCACCTATCGTATAGTTTAGTAGGTATACAAATGACAGTGTTTGAGTGTATGGTTTCTTTGGTGAGAGGTTGGTGGCAGGTTGACCAGAGGAACATGAGAGCTAAATGTAACAGGATATACTACATCGTCTTTCACGCTCATCCTTCATCTTGATGGATTACTTCAGGTGCTGCATGTTTGGCTGTGGAGACTCTGCATCTCTGGTTGTGCACAGATGGGATGATTACGTTTCTGCTTTGGTAACAGAACCCTGTTGCTCTTATCCATTGCAATGTGTAATTAAAGCCACGGTGCAGAACACACTGTTTACATGGCAAAGTTAAAGAGGTGATTTGATTGGTTGTGCTTCACTGTAATACTCCATGTTACATAGTTTTATGGTGACACTGAAGAAAATGAGTCGCTGTAATGTGACAGAGTGGTTAGCACTGTATGGATTTGTATTAGTTTTGGTTTGTTGGTTGGTCTGTTGATGTGTTTCATTTTCAAGTGTCTTCATGGAAATTTTGGTTTGTTGGACTCATTAGATCATCTTGCTAAAAAAAAAAAAAAAAGAGCAGTTCTTGCCTTGTGGATGCTGTATCTCATGTGACAGCTTTGATGGGACTTTGTCACATGAAGTAAAAACATTCTCCAGCTCTGATCTGATTAGATTTTAGGGGCTAAAGGTTAAAAGTCACATACACTTCTTAACCATTACTCAAAAGTTCACATGATAGTTTCACTCAACTAGATAATATTTTACATTTCTCAATAGACAAGGATGTAATCTGAAACTAGTTGCCATTGAGGAGGCATGCAACTGCTAAGTGGTAATCCCTGCACATTCTTTTGGTTTGGACAGATGAGTGTTTGAAATTGAGTGGTCAGGGAACACATGTAAATGTCCAGAAAATCAAAGGAGCCCAGATACTTTGTTGCCTGCAAGTGGATGCCCATATTGTTCTGGTAGCTTTTCAAGGGCTGGCTCATGATTGAAGAAAAGGTCAGTCAATGTTTATATAATGAATGTCCAAATACATCAGATGTGTTTGCCTATCCTAGAAGTGAACCTGTCCAATTCTGATAGCATCTAAAATCTCTGCTAAATCCTGGTCATTGTGCAGCTGAGAGCACACCATAAAAGCATAAACTGGCTCCAGTCACATCATGTTTATTTCCAATATAACTCAACAGACAGTGATATTGTGACAGATTGAACTTTTGACCGTGACTCAACTAATTCCAAACATGTGGGTCTCTGACTGCTCGGATGACTACAGCTGGTCATGGTGATCATTTTAAGCAAATGGAAAATATTTAGAGTTTCCTGCATTGTTAAATGAACACACGCTGTATGTGGTTAGCATTCACCGCCGAAAGGTTTAGTCATCCGAAGCTATAATCCTGCCACTGCAAATGAGTGCTTCCTGTAAGCAAAAGCTTTCATTTTTCAGCAGATGAATTTGATATCAGCGACAGTGAGTTCCTCGATATGGAACATTTTAATGAACGTAAACACTGGAGGCAACACGGCTTTTGTTGCAGCTGATAACAGTTTGATAGGTTTTAGTCTGTCCTGATTGTTTACATTAGGGATGTGCTGAGCTTGTTTTTTTTTAGATTATGTTTATCCATAATGCCACTAAGTGAGTGTCCTTTCACTGGAAGAAGCTGCATGAAAACATCCAGCAGCAAGTAGCTTGTGGGTAATGTCAGATAGCAGGTGCAGAGAGAGAAATGATGATCCCAAGAGAGAGCTACTGCAATTTCCATTTGAATGGACCTGAGTGTCTTTTGTTAAATGTGGCAGGATTACTGATTAGGATTTGAGAATGTTGAGTAACTTCATCTGTAATAATCTACATATGTAGGCTATGTTTAGTCATGATGCCATCTCTTTATCTGAAGCACAGCCATGTGGAAACACATTTAACCTTCACTTGCTTCCCATTTACCTCATGTGGAGATGATGCCATAGTAATTATAACTGTCCACAGGGTTCCAAAACCTAAATAATTTTAAGTCTTAATATCCAGCAAAGCCTTGACAGGACCAAGCTTCAGGCTAACTCTAATGGAGAGTCTTGCAGAGCAATCAGGTGTAGTGCTTTTGATAAATGCCCGGCTGTGTTGTCCTTCTGAATTTACTGCCCTCTTTTTTTTTTTTAACTGTACACAATAAATTATCCCCAGTGTTTGAGCCTCTCCTCTAAATTTGAAAACACATACTCAGAAAAGCCTGAGGATCTTTTTTACCCCAGTTGTTCACCACCTGAGAGTTCAAAGAATTGACTGGGACAGAAAATCGCCTCTGGCAGGCCAGCATCTGCTAGAAACTGGGTGTCCCAGTAAGCCGCAGGTGAAGATGCTTCTTCCTGCTACTGCCTTTGCTTCCATTATAAAAGGAGGAGGAAGAATTGGAGACTTTGATGTCAGCTCTTTGCCAGGCGGGACAGTGGCCCTAGCAACAGGTGCCTCTCACTGTGGTTTCACTGGTGCAATTTGGATATGGAGTAGATGCCTACAGTGATGGATGCATTGTGTCTGCTGTGTTCCATAACACTGTCCTGGAGACCTAATTTGCCTCAGGCAGCAAGCCTCAGAGGGAGAGGAGTAATTCCAGCCGCAGGCAGCCAGACTGATAACAAAAACCTAATGTTCCTTTCAGCTTTAGACTGCAGGTAATTCTATATTTCTAGATTCTCTTTCTTTGAGGTTTTTTTTTTTTTTTTTTTTAATATTTTTGTTCTAATGTGAACCTAGCGTATCTCCACAACAGCACACCTAGGCCTGTCACAATACATAATTGCCTGATTGCAGTTACTTGAGCTGACTGCAATTATTTTGCATAATCATTAAAACCGTTTCCATTCATCTGTGTAAAAACAGCTGGATCATGAAACAAACGGAAATGTCATATTTCCATCACTATTTCCTATGTTGTTTAATGACATCATCACTTTGCGCCCCCTTCTTCTATGGTTTAATTGCACATGAGTGGAGAATTAGAATAGAATATTAGAACAAGAAAATTAAACTGTTAATCACAATTATTTGTAGGGCAATTAATCATCAGGTAAAATTTCATGTTTGTGACAGTCGTATACACATCTAAACTGACCAAAACCTTAACCATAACCATAACCATACCCTTGAAGTGTACTGTGACAGGCTGTAGACTGTAGAATGCAGGGAGTAGTGTACTGTTTATGAAATATGCACATAACTTTTACTATACTAACATCAATACAGTTTCTGTGGCTATTAGGGCTGTCTTCAAGTAAGGATTTTCATAGTCAAGCCTGATTCGTACCTGATTTTGCCTTTAGTTGACTAATCGTCGAATCATGTTGTTTTTTCCCTCATTGATTCATGATCTCATTCGTGTCTTTTTCCGCTGCAGAGGAAATAATTAAACACCCACATAAATAAATTTAATACTTCAGTTGGCATAAGACAACAATAACAGGACGTTCTCCATCCATCATTTTCCTTCTGCCACTCATGAGGTTCACATGCACGACATCATCGTCTCTCTTTTGATGGCTCTGTTGTGATGGCAGGACATCATTGTGTGGGCATGATATGTGCATCAGTGCTTGTATAGTTGGTTCAGGGCCAGGGATTGAGTGTCACCATGGACAGCGCGTTTTTTTTTTTTTGTGTGTGTTTTGTGTGTGTGTTATACAGGTGCTGTGCTGCGCGATTGACAGACAGAGGCCGTGTCACTCAGTTTAATAGAAAAAACTTTAGGCCCAAATTAAATTTTCCCTCCACTGAAAGAAAACGATTTCAGGTGAGGGGAGAGAGAGAGAGGGAGAAAGAGAGAGAGAGACGGGTGCTCGAGCACCCACTGTGATGTTTGTATCAATATATATATGTATATATCAATATATGTTTGTATCAATATATATATATGTATATATATATATATATTATAATAATATATATGTTATTAGAGAACAATTAGAAAACTAAGAAATTCTATGTACAATCAGGTGTTCAGCAGCAGTGAGCACCCCCGTGTAGTCAGAATGGGACGATCTTGGTTTCATAACAACATTTTCGACTATAAGGTTGATAGTCCAATTGGACTCCTCCGAATCGAATAGTCGACTTATCGAAGTCACCCCTAGTGGCTATGTCTGCTTTATTTTTGCTTTCCTGCTTGCACTGGTCTATTCAGTAAGGCACAAACAAAGTCCTCTTTTAGATGTATTGTATTCATGACAGGAACAAGGTGATGTTGTTTATAGACAGACATATGTTTGCTCCTATTCCTAAGAACATATTATCATAATCATGATGACAATGATAACAGAATAATGTGCAGTCAGTAGGTTCGAGAAATCCAAAAATGTTTCTATTTCATTTCATGTTCATGGACAAACAATGTATTGGTCATTTATTTTGGAGGATTTCCACTGTTTACTTTCAAAGACACAGCTTGAGTTATGTTCTTGATGGTCTTGGTGTGCTAAAAGAAAAATTATGCAATGAATTAGTGAGACTCAGTGGCCTTGGCTCATTTTCTGTGATGAACATGCAAAAGAATTTCAGAGTGTCAGGTGCAGCCTCTGCAGCCTGACACATTTATATTAGAGAGGTGGTGTTCAGGCTCAGAGTGTGGGGAGTACTGGGTGAAAACAAGTAAACATGGTAAAAATGAAAGGAGAAAGGTTTCCTGGATACTTTCAGTCTGCCTCTCTCGCTCTGTGTGTGTGTGTGTGTGTGTGTGTGTGTGTGCGCATGAGACCTTCTGCACCATTTTAAAGTGATTGTTACCAAATGTTCCAAGTTTTGTTCCATCATTTCTCATCTCTCTCCTAGTTTCGCTCAACAAAATACACACGCGCACACACACGTGCACACACAAGCACACACACATGCGCACACATACAAACACGTGCCTAACCCCAGCCCAGTCTAAGCCCAATTCTTACCTAAAAAACCAAGCCAGCTCAGAAAGCAATGGAACTGCAGTTGAAGTCCTCACCAAGATATGAAAACAACAATTTCTTGTTATTGTTTTCTCTCTCTCTCTCTTAATTCAGACCGTGCCTCTGAAAGGAAGCTTGCTGTGGGCATAATGGTCCAACTTAACTATCTCAAACTGGTTCACAATGGGTGCATAGTGAATCAACCTCTCCTCTTATTGGGGTTGTGGTCAACATACAACCCTGGATGCAGGGTGCATTGCATTTATTACTTCCCCTGTCTGTTGTGTGTCCATCCAAAGCACTGCGTCAGATTCATGTGACAGGCTGTACTGATTATCAGCACTTTATTCCAATCAGGTGCGCACAGGCAATGTAGGCAGTATTGTGTTTCATTTGCCGTTGAACTCATTGATTAGCACCTGAACTTTGATATAATAGCAGTACAGTACATTTCAATCTCAGAATTGAAGACAAACAGACAAACTGAATGTAAAAACCTTCCTTTCCTCTGGCTTGCCTAACAATTACACATAAAATAATCCAGCACTTGGAAGAGAAGTAAACCGCCCTCAGAAGGCTTTTCTGCAGTATCCATTGCTATGTTGCCAATAGCAACCATCTGCATTTCAAAACATCAGATGTTTCTTTGTAGAAATTGTGATCTATTTTTGTTTATTATTTGGTGTGGTGCGCAGACTACAGTTATTAAATGTAGATGTCATGCTTGCCATAAAAGTCTCTCTCCCATGAATCCTGCATTAGGAAAACAGATCAAAGCTTTTTGCAATAAATTAAGGAACCTGTTATTCAAAACACGCTGTCAACACAGCAGTCATGAGTTGTCCATCCCACAGTATTTATTCTGTATTACAAAGGTTGTCAAACTATATGATCTTAAATCCATCCTTAATTATCTTAGAGAGCACAAAAGAGTTGCAACTGTTGTCTGGATATTCTCTTTGGTTGTAGTGGAAAAGGGAGGCCACACACACCCCCGCATTTGGTACAACGTGCTTTTTTTTTCAGTCACGTCTGCAGCGCACAGGTCCACGGACCTGCTTCTCCTGCCGGTGTGTCAGATCCTGGTTCCCCCTTGGGCTGTGTCTCTCCCACTGTTTCCCATGGAGCTCTGCCCTGTTTGAAAGGAGAAGGAAACCTGTATGTCGAAAGACGTCACCTTGTGTATTATAGAAGAGAAACATGCATTTCAGGGCCACTGACTTCAGATCATCAGACAAGACACAGATTTGTGTGAACAGTCTGGATTTGGCAACTGTATTGTGGCAGAAATATTTTAATTATTGTTAGCAAAATGATGTGAAAGGTTAAGTTAAGTATTGCCAAACTCATTCCACAAAGGGCCGGTGTGCCTGCAGGTTTTTCTTCCAGCCAAGCAGCAGCACACCAGACTTCACTCAGTTAATCAACTGATCTCAGTCTTCAGAGAGTTGATTGGTCAAACTGTGTGCTGTTGAGTGGTCAGAACAAAAACCTTCAGCCGCTCGGCCCTTTGTGGAATGAGTTTGACATGCTTAGTGACTCATAGGTTTGCATGTGAGTGTGTTTGTCTCTATATTCCCAGCGACCTGTCCAGGGTGTATGTGTCCTCGCAGAATGACAGCTGGTATTTTCTCCAGCTCCCCCATGACCCTAAAAGGACAAGTGGTATGGCCAGTGATTGAATGAACTTTCCAATTCCTCCTCCCTGAATTATTCCAAATATTTACTTTGATTCCCCTCCACAGGAGCTAGTGCCTCTAAAGCTAGACCATTAGATTCATCTCCCCATTACGTCTCTCCTGAGTCTGTAGAAAAGGCAGACTTTCAAGTCAATACTGCCACATCCATTTTGACTTTTTCTGTCTGCAAAATTAAAGGTTTCAATCAAGTTAACTATTCCACCCTCCACAGAGCTCCTGTAGCGATGGATGGGCATGAGGGACACAGGCTTCTCTCATCTGTCATTTCACGGCTGCCAGGGTGTGCCCCAAACATTGTGGTCAGCTCCCAACTCCCCCTCCTCCTCGCACACTCCAGAATGTAAAGAGACCAAACTGTCTGCACTGCCAACTGCACGAGTAGAGTCTGGAAAAAAACATCTATGTGTAAAAGAAATTTAAGATCACATGCCACTCGGTATATAAGTAACATTCCACTGGATGAGCCAAAATGGCCTTGGCAGAAAATGATTCCATATGACAGATTGAGAGGTTGGTGGTTTATGTTTTCTTTGACAGGATTTTAAAAGGCAGACTCAAGTGGTTACATATTCCACAGAAGTTTGTCCACACCACAATTAATGGCTGGCAAATTATATGCTGTGTGCTATTATCAACCCCGGCTTCTCTTTCATTGCAGACAAAGCAAGAAACCTTACATTTCACACCAAACTCCCCTCAGTGGGGCATCAAGTCTAGACTGCCAAAGCAGGTGGTCAAGGTTGGTTTTGTTTGATAGGCACCGAGAAGATTTGAAGGCTGTCAATCAGTGGCGGAATCAGTGTGAGGAATCCTTGGGCGGTAGTGATTGATTTGGAGGTCTATCTCATCTAAGACCTCTGAGTGTTTTCTTCTCCCGAAGCCATGGGTTATAAACCGTCGCGAATCCCTTAAAATTGTTTTTCTCTGCAACATCAGATAGAGAGAGACTAGGGTTTTGTTTGCCATTGCATTTTAATAAAACAGATGAGAGAGAGAGGGGAGAGTGTTTTCGAGAGGAAAATAAATAATCAGAGACCTGGCTGACTCTGGGCCATATTGCAAATGAATCAATGGACTATTAGAGCCTGAAGCCAGGCATGAAAATGCATCTATCTTGAGCTAAGAGATATAGAGGTCAGAGATGACACTGGAAAGATGTGTGGTCCCATCAGATCTGTGGCGATACTGTTGTCATGTCTCTTCTGGCAGAGTGGTGCTTTTGTTCTTAATGGCACCATACGTCAACATGGACATAACTGTCAACCACCCACCACGGCCACGACTGGCGATGTTTCATCACTATTGCATCAGAGGGAAAACACACTCACAAGCATTTTGTCTCGCATATATGAATACGATGTGGCATTAACTCGGTTCTTTCTGCAGTGAGGGCAGGATTTCAAATTTACATCATTCTCCTTTCTGTGCTGAGAATAAATAGGAAAAAAAACTCTCTAGGGACACCAGGGTTGCAAAACCTTGTCTCCAGGAGAGTACATTTATATACTCTTAATTAGTTTCACAACATACATTATTATGGGAACTTCAGCGCTGCTTTTCAAAGGCACACAGAAGGCTATCTTTTTATACTGAGTAGTGGGGGAGGTGGTTCGTGTGAATGGGAGTTGTAGATGCTCTCAAGTACTGCTCCTGTTTAGGTTTAAGCAACAAGAACGCTTTGGGGAAAAGTTTAAGTTTGGCTTCTTATTTCTTATTAATCATACAATAAATAAATATTTTTATGACCACTGGGGGGCAGCAAAACAAGCTGCCAACACAACACTGGCCTTTTATTGCTATTTATATTCATGTCTCCGTGAAAGCAAAACAGTAAAGCTGCAGGGCATTAAAAGCAAAACAATAACAAGATGCAAGATGATGTCAGATTCGCTGCAGGATCATATGAGCAAAATATTTAACACATGGTCATTTGATCTGCTCTCATGATAAAAATATCAGCTACAGCTGCTTTAATTAAGCGAACATATACTGTCACTGCTGACATGGATATTTTGTTCTTTTGGTGACTTTACAGAAACTATTATTTTCTAGTTATATTAATGAAAATGTTTCAGGTATAATGTTTGCATAAAGGACATTTGCGCACGATCAATGTTTAGCGGTCAGATGTCAGCAAAGAGACAGGCGGAAAAAGGTTAGAGCAGATATTCTAAATGTATTTGACAGATGCCACACATTAGGATCATTCATTACCATTAATCATCACCGTGTCACCAGTAATTACTCCATTTAATCCAACCAGCCTTGGTCCACCCACTAATGAAGGTTAATGCGCTTGTCTGCCATCATTCTTCTGCCTGCATAATACCAACAACAATCACAATCCCCATCAACAACACAATGCAATCTCAGGCTTTTCTTTCTGTAGCAATGCCATTACTGTGTCACCTCTGCCTCTCATCTCATGCAACAAAGAACAGCAGACAATGCTGCGGCCACCTTTCCCATAATGACGTGCTACAGCATTGCTTGGTGACCATCAGACAAAGCAGCATGTCTTTCTGAAATGTAAAGGCTGCAGAGGAGAGGAATAGAAAAGACCTTATTTACATTTCACTCCTATAGCATCTTGGTAACTGACCACAGGCTTCGGGGGTGATTTGAGATGACCTGTTTCATATCAGAAAAAATACACCAGCAGCTCTGCATCACCTCGTGATTTGAAATCAGCAGAGCCACTTTCTTCCAATTGCATCGGCTAATGCCTCTGTAATTTCAGAGTAACTTCAGCTGCAGTTATCACAGGGGAAAGATGGAGCAGATCCTGTAGAGGCTATTTTCACAGACAGCCTTCTTACATAGTTACACTTGAGAGGAGTAAAGATTATGTTTGCATCTTGGAGAGATGGATGCTTTTACACTTTTTCCTTCTCCAACATCTGATTGAATGTGTCTCGGATTGCATTGCAATCTGTCTGGAATGTAGCTTTTTTTTTGATATAGAATACCCAACCTGAGACGAGCGAAGATGAATTCAGCAGGAAAGTGTAAATGGACTTTACCAAACACGGTGTGTTTACATGCACTTAAGCAACCAGAGAAATTGGGTTATGCAGGTGTATTTAAGTGCCATCTTAGATACAGCAGATCAGTAACCCAGCCCATTTTTTTGGAAGCATGGCTGACACTGCATGAAGTGTCTCAACTGGACTAATATCTCTACAGGCTGCTTTGTCTTAGTTTCAGTTTTAGGCAGACACAAGGTAGATTGATATGACGGATCTTCCCTTTCTCTGCCTGCAGTCTTTTGTCATATGCATGCAGACTTCTAAAAAAAAAAGAAAAGCCAATTAGAAACCTAGTTACCTATATACATGGCAAAGATATTGCCCCTAGCTACGAGAAATATACCTTTGGGATTTGGGTTTCTCTAATCCCCTGCTCCAATTACAGAAATCAGGTTTCTCTTTTATGTGACAATTAAGTCATCAGCTAACATGAGAGTAACAGAGTGGTAACCTGGATATGAGTCATGGTGGAAAGCAAATGAAACACACCCACAATTAAATTTCTGTGGAGAAACAATGACATTGATATTGCCATTAAAAAGGGGGGTCATGTGGTGTGTATTTGTCAGCTGAAGATGCGGTTTTTGACATTTGATATAAACGTAATGTGGACTAATCCCCTCTGCACAGAGATACTTACCAGATGAACTAATGACCTAATGATGAAACTAAGGATCGCTCTCATTTTCAATTAATTAGTCAGTTTATTTTTCTTTTAATTAATGATTAATTAATTGTTTCATCTACAAAACGTCTGAAAAACATGATAAAAGAAAAAAAGAAAACAACTTTCCAGCAAAATATTCACAAATGCCAGTGTAATGAGTTCAGAGCTTGCTTTATCAGACCAACAGCTCAAAACCCAAATGTGATCCAGTTACACTGACAGCAGCAGTAAATCATCACATCTAGCAAATACTTATCAAACTGTGACATTTATTACTTCCGAACAAGAAATTGATCACATGATCACAAAGTAAGTGTCATTATTGGGAAAAGATGAAAAAAAAAAAGCTTGGTTCCATGGTGGCTGGATCTCACTATCATCACACCATGAAGTTTTCAAACATTTATATGGCTAGCCCACTGGCCATTTCCTGTTTACATGTTCCTGTTATCTGTAGCAAGTCGACAGACATAGCCCATCGCCGCGTCTGGGTGGCTGAGGGGGAAGATAAAGAGGCATCGAGGCAGGCTGTGCCCTCCTGACAGAAAGCAAGAATAGAGGAAAGGAAGCATCCTGTTTGATCTGCGAGGAGGAGGGAGGATGCTTCCCACTGTTGGCTGTAGTTATGCATACAGAGTCAGATAAGAGGATAGTGTGTGTGTGTGTGTGTGTGTGTGTGTGTCCAAGTTCTACACAGTCGAGTAGTGTACCATTGACTGAATTCAAAGTTAGACTTCGACCTTTATGGGCTTCTGAAGGTAAAAACAAGCAGCAGAATGTTGAGACTGAAAATGCCAGTGTCTACACTGCTACACTCTCTTTTCTTCCCTTAAAGTTTTATTCTTCGCAGACAGGAAAGACCTCTGAAACAACATTTAGACCCTAACAGACAGTAAAACGCTCCATTAATTCTTTTGGATATTGAAAGTGTCTTGGATGGCTTGGTAGCTGCTCCTCCCAGCCTTTCGGATACAGATGGATTATGGCTATGGATTTAAATGAAGGTCTAATTTCCAATATATGACAAAGGAATCACATGAGTGAACAGGAAGAATGAAACATGTAAATGTTTGTCTCCATTGCACGCAGTTGATGATTTAACAGCAAACTCGTGTATAACAGTGATTTAAATCATTAGAGAGCGAAAAGAGACATTACACTTTAATTCAAAGATCATTTCTTCGGAAAGCCTTAATCTCCCTGCCTCCGTGTTGGGTTGTGTATCTCCTAAAGCTCCAGTAAACACCTCCTCATTGATAGATGATCAAACTTAAACAGCTATATTGCCTTTTGTTTCCATTATTCAGCATGCAGTGACACCCAGACTGTTAAGTTCTGTCAAGTGACACAGTTTTATCGCCAGTCCCCGATAAACCACGGCACAATTGGCTGGATATATAACACAATCCGCAGTGTTAATGTTATGCTAATTTGGCTGACTGTTTCCTTGCCCAGAAAAGTGCAAATAAGGTGAAATACCTCAAGTTGTAACTCAAATGGCTCCAAAAGCCCGGTGCCCCCGTCCCTGCTACTGTTACTCACCGACACCCACTCAGCCTCCCTGAATGTTCAAAACAATTACAGGCTTTAACAACAAATGGCAATGTAGTGCAGCTGTGGTGAAACTGTCTGGAGTCAGCAGCAATGTTCTTTGTACTGAAGTGGACTGTGGTTTCTTTTTTTTCTTTGTTTTAATTAAATCACAGCCACACTTTTAAAGGAATCTTAAGTTTTATGGTCCATGGATTTATGAAGGCAGTGTGCACGCTCAAACGTTTATAACACACCATATGGGCAGCGCACCCTCATCATGCAGACGCACATGTGACTGAGAAGCAGCCGTGTTGTTCATGACAGCTTGGAGACGGGTGTTTTTCAGGTGTTGGCTGATGGGGAACATAATTAAAGGAGTATGAAGCCTCACTGTACAATGTCTTCATGGACATTAAAGGTTACTCTTATCATTAATTTCTATATACTGAGCCCTGACACTGGGCGCTCTCCACCAGTCGCTGCACTACATTTAATTTCACTGACAGCCTTATAATTCAGACTTTTATCATTGCTGAAGCAGATTCTATCATTGCTATGACGTAATCATAAGATTTTTCTTTGGCATAATTAATGTCAGCGACCTCTCTAAAATCAATAGGAGAAATCTCCTAACGGCAAAGCCTTGTCATGAACCAGTAATGGCCATCATCAGTCATCCTTTATCTATTGATATGCAATTTATCATGACTCCACCACTGTTTAGCTAATAACCAGCCGAAGAGTCCACCTGTTCTAAAAGGACTGTAAAGTCATGACAGTCAGAGCAATGCTGTTAGACCACTACTGGTCTGTTTTCATCTCATAGTACAGTATGAAGTTGTGGTGTTTTTCCTCCTCATTCGTTTTCTCTCTTAATATAATATTCAAACCTAAAGAATTCATCTTAATATTCAGCTCTTTAAATTTTTGCATGTTAATTCATTATTACAGATGGCCTCCGCAGACAGGGACAATATATGCATTCACCCATATACTGTACATTCTTGCTCTCTCTTCCAGTTAGGCTAATTAAGAGAGTTTGACACCCTCCTATGTTATCTTGAAATAGAAATTTCTCTTAGTTCACTTAGTTGTGGAAGCAATTTATATTATGCATGAGTAGAAGATGTAGTTTCAGTTTAAGTTAGGGTGAGACTGTGTGTATGTGTGTGTGTGTGGTGATGGTGGAAGGGTTAATATTTTACATTCAGTGTGCTATGATCATGTCTAGCTTTTCTGTTACAGTCTACTCCCTTAATATTAAAAATCCAATAGAGCAAAATGGGATATTGTCCTTTTACAGAAAAAGAATATGCTTCAGAGACATATTTAAACAAACAAGAACATAAAAGGCTTATAAAAAGACTGTGTCGGAAAAGTATATTTTTTCTCCGTTCATACATAAAAGGAGAGGTGTGGCAACGCTAGCACATAAAAATCGACCTCTTATTATGACTTACTCCGAGGCTCTATTAATTCATGGATTCTTATATGGTGGAAAAATAACTATTCTTTAGTGTGTATGCCGCTCCTATTGATCAATCCATCTATACCACCAAGACCCATCTCCTGTTTAAATATAGGTGTCCATTAACGACAGTAGGAGGCGACTGGAAATGTGGAATAGACAGTAGACTTCATTAATACATCAACTCACGCTCTAATGCCAATAGAGATCTCCATTAATCCTTATTGTTATCCCTGAGTTTTGTTGTATGGCCAAAACTTTTGCAATTTTTACAAGTAATTGAGAATTGGGGAAACTTTTCCATTAAACTTATGGGGAACTATGTAAGCCCATTTGTGGAGGATGATGTTATCCTGCTCTGTTGCTAGAAAGAGGAAAATAATTAAAGAACAGAGAAGGCTTGAGTTGAAGCTGTGAGATGTTGAATCACAGCATAAAAAGCTGGGACAAAGTTTTAATTGCTCGATCTGCACTTAACACATTACGATTCTGAAAAGCAGACAAGACTCGATTCCCACAGAATCATAAATTATGAGTATGGAAATAAATTGGTGCACTATTTGGCTAATGTTAATAATGAAAGACCAAGCAATGCAGTCTCAAAATTGAAAGATAAAAATGGTAAATTGGTACAGACGTCCCCCTGAGGAACCACACAGGGCTGTTGTCTGTCTCCTAGACTGTGATTATTGGCTTGGACTGAGAATGTAAGAGAAGGTAACGTTGTTAAGGACATTCAAACAAATGACAGAACACAATATTCCATTAGAGACACATGACATGTTTTATTTAAGATCAAAATCCTTGATCGAGATCATTGATGACTTCAGTGTGTCTGCATGTAAGATGGCTATACGTCTCCGTCCTTACTATGAGGAAAGAGCAGCACTATGAGTTTCTCTCTCTTTGCCTTTTAAGATGACTAGTAATAGATTTCAATATCTTGACATTTTCCGTCCACCTGAGCTCTCAGTCTAAATGAAATTTTCTACCTAAAATTAGCTAAATCAAATCAGACCTCCCGGGATGGTTGAACTCACCAAGGCCAGATTGCTATCATAAAAATGAATGTCCTTCCTCACGAAACATATCCGCTACAGAAGCTTTTTACCTGTTTCTTTAAACCTGTGTAAATCAATGTGTGATTTAGCACCCCAGAATGGAATTAAAACACCTCCAATATCCCATAAGAAAGGGTGGATTAGCCAGACCTGATCTGATGTATTATCTCTGGGCCTCACAGCTGAGATTTGTCAGAGCTGGTTAAAGACGATTGGCTCTCTTTTTCAAATTTGGAAAGTCTCTGTCTGTGTCCCATTTCAGGGACAAAGGCAAAGATGTGGCCCTGCCATAGATAGGAACAGCCCAACCCGCCTGGTCTGTGGGGGTTTTCATTAGCATGCCCCCCGTCACCTAGCCACCTTTTTATTCACAGAAACTTTTCAACGTCCTTGGTTTATTCAGTTGTACCATTAGCTGCCAAACTGAACTGAAACCCAATACTTACATTTTAAAGTGTAATCCTCGTCTCTGTCAGAGTTGTTTGCTCTCATTACCAACATGCTGTGAATCTTGGGATTGGCTGGGGCCATGAATGAGGCAACAGGTAGTACCTGTACCTGTAAAGATGTTGGGCTCAGAGATGGGAGGGCTGTTGGCAACAGAAACATTCATGGCAATTCAGCCAGTGTTTCATATGATATCAAACTAGTTCAAATAACTGGCTGTGTAACATTATGTCAGAAAGCTGAATATTCTATAGTTTGGTTATGAAAGCAGTAATAATAGACAGAAAAAGACTTAAGGGTGCAGCTGGACCTTTTCTTCACAGCCTGTTTTTGTTTTGTATTAGTCCACTGTGGAGCTGCAGTATCAGAAAAGTCTGCATGTAATTTTACTGCATGTTTATGGTGCTCCACTGATACTTTATGTTCTGTTTTCCAGCTTCGAAAATAAAAAGTTATAAAATGAAGAAGTGCAAATTTGGCAGAGCAGCTACATAAAAGCCCCTGGGCGAGGCTGTAGGCACCTCATTATTGGAAAGGAGAGGAAGACGCCAAGAGCCAGAGAGATTACTGCCAGTAAAAAGAAAAAAAAAACTGAAGAGAACAAGTCATTTATTAAACGATAGCTACTTTACTTGAAGATGCCAGGCTTCAACAAAACACTCACCTACCTCTGTGGTCCTTTGACACCTCAATTTATCACCTGCCCCCATGCGGCTGATGCTAAGAGGTTTTCATTAGAATGTGACAACTGGAGTTGACATGGAGCTTTAAAATGAAGGAAATAAACATTAGTTTGACATAATGTTTGTCATCATGAAACCAGTGTTATAAGTACAAATGCACTGCGAGGGTCCTTTTTCTATGGTGAAATCCATGAGTCCTCATCTGAATCATCTGTAGTTCAGTTCTGGCACTAATATCATGTGATTGGATAATTAATACGGTATCATGATTACTATATCCTTAAACTACCAACTGATTTCTTTTTCCAGAAGTAGTTACAAGTTTGGAGCTCTCTCTCTCTCTGTGCGTCAGGGCATTTTCAC
This sequence comes from Caranx ignobilis, assembly GCA_021432705.1. Taxonomy (NCBI): domain Eukaryota; kingdom Metazoa; phylum Chordata; class Actinopteri; order Carangiformes; family Carangidae; genus Caranx; species Caranx ignobilis. The sequence continues at coordinate 6,209,958 of MU269986.1, forward strand.
AGCAATTATCCTGATGCCATTTTTATTTGCCTTTCTGTAGAGTGGTGGCAGGATGGCAGCTATACGCAGTTGCTATGCATTGACTGCCAGAAATAATAATAATAGTAAAAAAAAAAAATGTACAGGCAGCTTTCCACATACTCTCAGTCATTAGAAAAATCTGTCACAGTATGTCCTCTCCTCTGTTCATCAGTATGCCACAGACATCTACTTCCACATACACGTTCATATGCAAAATAAGTTGATGGAAGCATTGTGGAAAAATAACCACTGCACACCATTTTGTCGAGTAAAAAGTTACTTAATAGGGAAAATAAAGCGTTGAAAGGTCACTTAGCAAATCTGTTAGCTTAGTTCGGTCACTAATGGAACAAAAAGTTCACACTCATTATTCAAAATATACATTTATAGCAAATCCTCTCTGATATCTCTCTGCAAAATACATCTCTTTTGTTGAGCAGTTTTCATTCAAACAGAAAGGTTGAACTTCTTCTGTTGATTAATTTCACCTCGTCAAGCAGAAAATCTCTGATGATGGAGTTTTCATTGGAATTAATTAAATCCTGTTTTAAAGCCTGGTGTGACGAAGCTTTAAGATAATGGTGATTAGCACATAAAATGTTTGTGATGCTGTCTCGGTGTAGCATGTTAACACGCTAACACCTGCTGATTAGGAACACGCACCAATACAGCTGAAGCTGATGGTGCAGTTGTTAGTTTTGCAAATGACTGGGACAGGCAGAAAAGTAAAGAGGTGATTACAATTTCTAAGAGTGCTTCTACAATATTTTACACATGTGGCTTTATATGGAAATGTAAAATATTAGATACTTACCTTCTGGTTGTGAATATGAATGTCTCACATTTCATTTCTCTTTTGGAATAGTTCATTCATTCACTTGTAGTTTTTATTTTTAACCCGAACAGAAGTCAGGAACAGGAGCCAATCCCTGACTGTGTGGATTCCTCACACCGTATCTAGTAATGTATTTGCCTTGGGATCTGAGCAGAGCAAAACTGCACCTCTTTACAAATTTCACAGATAAAAATACCTGCTCCCATATGAGAATAAACCCATGAAACTTTTGTAGTGCTGCACACAGATGGCCCTTTGAGGAACAGCTTGAGAGAGCACAACGATGGAGATTGTTTTTACTACATTAAGCCAGTCTCCTTTCCCACCAACACAATCAAAGGCTTCATATTATCAATAACATCACCCACTGAAAATACAATTTCAAGGTCTATTTGATACATGAAATAGCAAGGATGCATTCTAATTTAAAAATTCCACTATAGCGGCTCTCATTGCTTTTGAGAACAAATCTTTGATTATCCAGGTGCAGTGGAAACACATACATAAAGCATGCAACGCCGGCAAACACACACGCTCACACAGACACACACGCATCGATTTACTTTGAGAGGAAATGTGTCTGTAGCTTCATGATTAATCGATAGATTAAAAAAAACACTCATTTCTACTAGCTGCTGAAGTCAACAATAACTTCAGGTTATAGAAAGTCAGACTCTTGACTAAAAATACTTTTTAAAAAAACAAAGATGTGCCCCAAAACTATGTTTCTCAATAATCTGAATTGGAAATCATCATGCATTTTATAGACCACCATGAAATGTCACATAACTGTGTTCAGATGAATGTCCAAGCTGCAATGCCTTTAACCAGTATACTAACTGTGCAGACATTAGCTATAGCTAGCTAACAACATATTTTGGTTGGACTGCTGTCTAACCTGTTAGTTTAACCCTCTTTCTTTGTCCAATGTAAAAAGTCAGATAAACTGTTTGTCTATGCTTTTTTCCATTGTCTATATTCAGCTGTTGATAAAGAGAATATAACATAATATTCTTGACTTAAATGGTCTATAGTTTAGGCTGAATTGGCAGGCTCAAACTGACCTGTGTTAACAGGTTAGAGATGTAGTAACAGTCATGAAAGGTGTGTTCAGTGTCAGACTGACCATCAAGCAAATACTGTACAGCTGTAGCTGTAGCTCCAGTAATGCATATCCTTGCTGTTCACGCTGATGTTGAAGCTCATGAAGATCTTCCTCCTTCCTCAATGATCACAGTCGAGTCAAAAAGCCTCAAGATGATTCTCCATTCAAATTAAAACATTATCTACTTGCACAGACACGTTTTAATCTGAAAACACATCCCCTAGTGAATCCATTTTCAAACATTCACATCTACTGGCATTAGCATGAGAGGGATGGAGCTCGTGTGCTCATTCACTCATTTGAGTTTGTTCAGAGTTGGATGAAAATACTGATCTCATATCTGTGCACTATTTAACACACAGCCGTTCATTAGCATGTTGTGATTTGAGTGGGGGGCTATTTCTTCAATGAGTGAAAGTAAAAGTAAATTCAAGCTAACTTGGCTCCGTGCTCCATATTTATTGTACGGACCTTAATGCAGACCCTTGGCAAGAAAGCAGATTTTAGATTTAGCAGTATTTTCAAAAACGTTCACATTGCAAACGGTTATGTTGCTTCTAAACTTCACTGTGTGCTGAACCTGAACATACTGAAATTTGTGTCCTATATCAGCTTCCAGTTTTGGTCTCCCATGAATAAGATATTTCCTCAGCTCTAATGAAGCAGTTTTAGTTGTGTGAACCGCTGCTAACAGGGGCGGCAGATCAACAAAAAGCTCATATGGGTCATTTTGGAGAATGCATTTGGTTCTAAGGAGTCTTTGCTTGTAGGAAAACCATGCACATGGTAATAAAATCCAAATCATTGTGGGATAAACAGCATTAGAGCCTCGTTTGTTCTCCTCTTTATCACATATGTACTTTTGCCATTCGAATCATCAAGATGTTTTTCTACTAGCGTAATATTAGAGAAACAATAACAAGATCACACATTGAAAGAAGGGGGGCAGAGCGGTGCTTAGGTGTGGTTTATCTTCTGTAACAAGTTCAGGCTATGTATAGATACAAGCAGATTATTTGTAGTGCAGTGAGCAGAGAATGGGCAATTGATGTATCAATCTGTCTTCCTGAAAAATACCCATCGCCAGAGGACTGTGATATAGACCTCCGAAGTGACAAACAGCAAGGTGGTTTGCCTGGTTCAGCAAAAAAGGAAAAAGAAAAAAGAAAAAGAAAAGCAGGTCTGGTGGTAGGCTGTAGAAAACACATTCATTTGTTTAAGGGGAGCTTGGCAGGAACACATCTATTTGTCATGGAGAACAAGGCGAGTGAAGGAGTGATTGAGTGGCCTGCAGTGAGTGACCCAGTGCAGGGATTACACAGGATTGAAACAGTGAGGACAAAGCTGGGGCTGAGTTGGGAGGCGAGGGAGAACCTGTAATATAAAAATACTGCCTATACTCTCTGACCTAAAATGATATTGTGATATTGTGCATTTTGTTCTCATTTATAATCAGGGAGCTTTTCTGTGTGCAGTTTGCATGTTCTCCCTGCGCCTGTGGCTTTTCTCTTGGTTCTCCAGCTTCCTCCCACAGTCCAAAGGCATGCACATTAGGTTAATTGGTGACTATAAAAATGCCTATAGGTGTGAATGTGAGTGTGGGAGGTTGTTTGCCTGGCGACCTGTCCAGGGTGTATACCCTGCTGTCACGCTGTGTCAGCTGGCCTTGGCTTCTGCCTGGATAAGCAGTCTAGCCAATGGATGGAAAGATACAGATATAATCAGCATGCGAGATGAGTGAAATAGCAGGATTTCACCAAATTACTTTTGCTGGTTTTGCCGTTTGCTGGTAATATTATGCATCGAAGCAGTCGAGGCCCAAAGTTGTCATTATTAGTTGTTGTTGTGTGTGCTGGCAAGGAAGGCGCCTTCCTTCCTATTTTTCCTCCAACCTCCCATCTCCAGCTCTGACTTTTATTTATCCTGGAGCAGGTCTGAAAACATCTCTGGAGGGGCCGAGGGCTCTATTTTTATGACATTGCACGGAGGATGTTGAAACTTTTGTGCCGTTAAAGTGGCATTTTCTTCCACTGCACACAGGTTATTTTCCCTGCCTGTTCCTGTGGGGTGTTTTTTTGGTGGTGTTGCCATGTGAGCTCCACTATGTGAAAGGAGGAGCGCGGAAGTGGGTTGCGTTAGTAACAATCAAAAAGTGCAGGGCAATTTTGGTGAAAACGATCTCCGCGATTGGCACTTTCCCTGGAGACTTTGGGCGTGCTGCCTGCTTGCTGGAACCACCAAAAACATGCATGAAGTGAGGGGGGTTGTGACATTTTGGATAAATGCTCATATCCTGTGGAAAATGTGGATGATTTTTGTGGCACCCCTTTGAGAGAGTGAAATAAGATACATTTCCATTTCAAAGTACACGTGTGCGTGTATGTGTGTGTGTGTGTGTGTGTGTGTGTGTGTGGTTTTATTCATTTCAGTCTTAAATAGATCTGTCAGACTATGTCATGATGGGCTTTTTGGAGGTGGTTTTATTCTCTATCAGAGCCTGGAGGATGCCCGCATCTCACTGGGCAAAATGTTGTTTGCATCTGGCCATGAAAATGATCAAACTTCAGTCACCATGTGGCTCAGATACAGATTTCTCACCATGTTCCACTGTGAGTGAAGACAACAGCGTCTGATGCTTTGTGTTCACACACATAAAGACAACACAAACCCCAATTTTCTCAAATTCGTCACAGGGATCTAAACTGGCAACCATGTGATCACCAACTCTTTTCTTAGTTCCACCACTAATTAACATCCACACTGAGGAAAAGCAGCTAATACCAGCAGAAAGACTGGAAACCAAATATCCAGCACGGCTCTCATTAATGTAGCAGCACACGTGGAACCAGGTTAACATGTTACTGTGGGCCTGGAACCAAGTGGTTGCGTAATGCAGGTGCGTGCTAAGGCTGTAGATGAGTCACCTGCAGGTGCTGAATCATCCACACTGCAGCAATTAATCCCAACGTTTTGGAGTCCTGCCAGACGACGGCTTACTGATTCATTCACCCTACTTCACCCAAAAATAGCATCGGTGCATTAATATTGCAGGATGCCTTGATATACATCAGCTGGTGTTTTTTTTTTTTTTTTTAAATGCAAAAAATACACATTTTATACACAATTTTCCTTGAAACAAGCAGAATACGACTCAAACATTGATTTATGATGTGGTTTAACAACTTTAAAAAGTAGAGTGTGTTCAGTTTTAGGACACTGTTGCCAGATATTCAGCGGAGCCAACCGGCTGGCTTGTGTTTGACAGAGGAAGAGGAACAACAAAAAGGCCAAAATTATTGTGTTAATTACCAAAATTACCATATGTTTGTGATGATTATTGGGCCTGTGTTGAAACTTTCAGCATGCAAACAAGATCAAACAGATTGCCGTTGTCTTGTAAATGAGCCTCCAGCTCAGCACCCCGAGCTGAAAGATGCCATTCACATTGTTAATACCCCTGTGCACAGGTGTAGTCGGCTAAGCTGCACAAATGCATTCACACATTGGTGTTTAATGTATTCACACAGAGCTGTGTTTGATTACTGTTTTTCACTTAATTCCTCTTTTTCCCACTGACCATTTAATCGTCGCAGCACATTATTCAAAAAACTTTTTATCCACTTTATGTGTCACTTAAAGATGGCAGCAGCTTTAAAAGGCAGCTTCACAAAGGAGGAAAGCATCAGATTTTTTTTTTGTCTGTATCCAAACTGTGTTGAAATCATGTTGCATGATGGCACGAAGCGCTCATGTTTACCAGGATGATGAGCTGTGATCAAAAGACACAAAGAATAAAGAGACGGTGGAGAGTGAATCTCTGTGGACGGAGGCTTTGACTGCTGATGCTTAAGGGACAATTTGAATTTTTCACTTCATTTTCAATTTGTCGCTTTGTACGGGCGGTGAAGTGTTCATATTTGACATGTGAATTCCATCTGAATGAGCCGTGCTTTTTAAATTGAAGACGTGAGATGCTCTCGTCTCAGCTCGGATGTGCGATTCCCACTCATAAGTATATGTTGTATTATATTGAGAATATTGTTATTGAGAAAAGAAAAAAAAAAAAAAACATCCCCGGAGCAGCTTCACCATTAATGTGGAAAATGAAAATAAAATGTTGCATGTGGCTTCTGCTTTGCTTTCTCTGCAGAGGCGGCAGCTGTGAGGCAATGGCTCGTTTGAGGTGCGGCGCTTTTTCGCGTGACTCTCCAAGCTGTATTAGCAATCAGGAAGTTGTGTAGAGGAGCACGCAGGAAGTTAGGAAGTTCAATCAGCCACAATATACTACGTGATGAATATGCAGCTAAACATGGTGCTTCTCTCACAAGAGGGAAGGCTGGAGAAGTTTTAATTAAAATTCTGGGAATCTGAATTCAGCTGCAGAAGCACAGCGGCAACGATAACAGGAAGTTTCAGCAATTAAGATTAAGACTGAGGTGATGAGGAATAATATGTGTGCATATAAATGAACACAGATGGAAAAATACAACCCGCTCTGCATGTTTATTATGTATTTTTAATTATTCTACATTGTGGTCATGTGAAGAATGAGAATTAAATTCACTAATTGTTTTCCTGGCATGAGAATATCTCACTCTGAGTGTGAAGTGCAGCCTCTGTGATGGCCATTAACTGGTATCTCTTTTGTGGAAAAAAAAAAAGTTTTCGAAGCCCCTCATGAAATACACTGAAGCGACCATCACTTTTTTCCACTTAAGCTCATTGTGTCAGGGAAAAAAGGTGATGCTTTTCACCCGGTGGACAAAACCAGTTTACGCCACATCATCGCTTTGAATTCAAAGGTGCTGCGGCACTTGACAAAATCCGAGCTCTGCGCTATGAAAGGACAACAGAGCGCTTTGGTCCTTTGATGAAAAGGCCATTTGAAATCACTTTTTCTCCTTGAAAACATTCTGCATCACACTAACATGCCGCTCTCTCTCTCCCTCTTTCTCTCTCTCTCTCTCTCTCTCTCTCTATCTCTTTTTCTCTTTCTTTAAGCAGAACTCTTCATGGCACTAGGTTGGAATGGAATTTGAATAAGATGTGTAGATTCATGTGTATTTTCAAGGAACAACATGACCCGGACAAACATTCACTCTCTTGCAAATATAAATGCATAAAAGACATGCAGAACAGAGACCCCAGGAATTATGCTCAGCATGAATGACAAACGACCTGAGGGTAATGAATGGGGATACTGTCCTTTAAGCAGGTCTGACACAGTGAAACCTGCATACTTGCACCAGGGAGCAAACTTTGCTCTAACACGGCAGGACTTGCTTGGTATCCAAAGAGTAATATTTAATGGTTAAGTGCTCTAATGGCTATCTTTAAGGTGGCAGAGGCATCAGTCATAATACACTTCGTGTGAGGTTTTCTCCTGCAAAGCCATCCCAATCCAGTCAAACTCCCAGTGAGCCCCCATTAATTCTCTGTTTGCCCAATCAAATTAAAAGTGGCAGTCAGCGTCTGGGTTTGTTCATTCATGAGGTGGATCTGATTGCGCTTCGGGCCCCGTCGGTGCACGCAGCCTGATAAGTGGCTTGTACAGTGATTGGCCTGATTGCAGAGTGATGCTTTGTCTGCCATTGATGCAGAGCCCATTGTGCGCTCAGCGTTGATCAGGATGAATAACGAGGTTGTTATGGCGACAGGACCAACTGCAAACTCTGTTGGGTGAGAAATAAGATGGGAAAAAGAAGATGGAAGGTTTTTTTTTTTTCAAATGTATTTACTTAAATACACTTAACGGTCCATTTGTCTATCGAAGAGCATCATGATACACAGCCTCATATAATTTAAACAAGACATTTAACATATTAGCAAATATTGTGTTTCTGTGTGTATGTGTCTGTGTGCACAGGCACAGAAAGATGTGCTTTTTAACAGTTCAGTTTTACCCCCCCCCCCCGATATACCAGGTTCAATGACAGTGAATCACTAACGCTACAGAATACATGCTACATGGGTTTTTATTGAAAGGAATGGAAAAAATGTCCATAGAAATGAACAATGCCTCCCATAGCAAGGCTGGCCTTCAATTGCCAGCTGCTGCAATAGGAAGTGCACACCTACACACTATGTGGAAATAATGTGACAAAAATTGAGAATTTGAATAATAGCCTTGCCTTGATTGTTACAGTTAATTTCTCCTCACATAAAAAGTGGGAAGGGTTCAAATTTTGATTCGGATTGGACGGAAAACGAGGACACAGCACGCTAAATATTTAAAGTAACTGCCATTATCAATTTATTCCCATTCAGTGCTACTCAGAAAAAAGATTGCCAGGGTATAGTTGTGTAACTCAACGTGTACACATCACTTTCTAACTCGGCCCAGACTCTGCAATACAGGCAATCCAAGGGGAAACACTGCAACAGTGGCTGCTGCAGGGGACACAGGAAAGGTTGTGAATGTCATTGCAGTCCTCTATGGACATTGTGAACTCATTCAAAGTAGTTCATAGTCACGCTTCTAAAAAGCTCAGATCTGGCCAAAATCTATTATACTCTTAACAATGAGGTGATGTGGTTCTGGCCACTTGTAATACTCTAGATAATCAGATCCAGGCAAGGAGCACAATGAGAGGCAGTGGACCTGACAGCATGGAGAGCCTGGATTAGACCACTCTATGAAAACAGAATCACTCATGACAGACACTCGTGGCCTTTCATAGAGACGGCTCACAATAAGGGATAGAAAAAAAAATAATCATTCCCAGTCATTTCTCTTATCAGACTCCTCTTTTCATTTCCTAAGCTCACTATTGAATTTTCTCACTCAAGCTCAACATGGGTGATGGGGTTTCTTTTCTTTGTTATGTGTCATCCACACACTGCTCTTGCCCAGAGGTTAATAATGAAAGTTAAAAGACTGTTGCATATTAATGCTCAAATCTATTGAGCCATACGGCAGAGCAATAACTGTCCTTCAATGGGAGACCGCTGTCTTAAAATAATTAATACGCGCGACATGTTGGCCTGCTCCATGCTTGGCTGGAATCACAATTCAGGGACGGCCTCACTCAGATTTAGAGGAAACTGTGATAACATACAAAAAGAGACATTATTTCAAAAATGACCTTTTTTTTCTCTCTTTATCTATTAAAAACAAGAATTATTCAGCTGAAGAAAACCTCGCTGTCCTAGTTTTTCTAATGAATCCTCATTTAGCCAGGACAGCTCACCGTAAATCAAACATCATTTACAGTTAACCATCGCATGGTATGTACAGGTGTTCAGTAAAACACCACTCTGTGTCTCATTTAAGGAGGTGTCAAGGACATTCTGATGACGTATGTCGTGCTACAGTAGTAGAGAGATCAATATAATCTATTCACAATCTACTTCTGGACAGAGACTTTGTAAATGTTGTGGGAGGTTGAGGTTTATATTGTCTCTTTTTCAGGAGCCAGTTTAGTCACACAATCTAGGAGGACACACGACTGGGAGACATCTTCCATTTCATTGACATTTTGCATATTTGTGGGTGAAAATTACCCACAATACCACTGAAATTTCTTCTTATCAACTGCAGCATATTAACAGCTGGTTAATGTAAAGCCGTCAGCTCTTCGTATCTTCGACTAGATGTTGCTAATGAATGTCATCCGAAGGTCAAGAACGATGTGGATGGTTTGTGTGAATCATTGTAAAGATGTTAGAGAGGTTACATTTCGCTACAAAAAAAAAAAAAAAAAAAAAATCAGGTTGATGTCAAAACCCAGTGTCGGCTAGATGACACTGATGTTTTTCATGTCAAGAGGAGCTGGCATGAGACATTTGTGAGACGATGGATTCAACAACATATCGACGTCCGCTGTCATCAGTATTCATTGTCGAGCTGCTGTTGACATTAGATGCAGCCCTGACATTGGATTTTGGAACCCAACGTCATGATCTACATTCAGCCAATACCTTGGGGGTCAGACAGGCACATGCAGGGTTTCTATGCTAATATCGCACATGACAGTAATAACACTAGTGATCATAGTAACCAATCAAAGGCTTATTTTTCTAATCTATATCTAATATACACATATTGATTTAACACTTCCTGAACCATAAGCCTCATGTGTGTGTACACTGTGTGTACACTGACTCTTAATAAGTCATCCATGACCACAGTGACGTTTTGTTTTTTGATATGTCTGTTTTCAACATCTTCTGTCGAAATATACTATGTACTATACTTCTGTCAAACATCTTAATGTTGATAAATGTAAATGTTATACTGCAGTATAGACAAAGAAATCCTCAAATCATTTGTCAAACAGTATAATTTTGGTCAAAAGAATCATGCAACTGCACCACATTGTAGAGCCGTGCTATCTCAGTCTGATTGTGTGCTAAACAGACAGATGGTGAACTGACAAGCATCTTTCCCCCATCAAGTCAAGTGCAAAAGAAAAACTCGCTTCCCCCTCTGCTTTCAGTTCTGTCTGAATATTCGATTGTTATCATTGAAAATATTTGGCCTCCGTGTTGTCACAAGGTTGGATGTGGGCTGCCAATACTTTGGAAATGTTCAAGTGCGCCATGGGTTGGAAAGGTTAAGAATTGTTTTTGTATTGCATATGAGAGATCATTGTATTTTTTAACATTGCAGCAAAAGCATGTGTAAATAGCTTTCTTGGATAAAAAAAGGTCATTGAAGGTTGTGCAGGTGGAGACTCAGCAAGGTGATTCTGCATATCTTATCCCTATTTTCTAAATCTGATCACAGTGATGCATGTCAGGCTGAGCGTGTCCTCTCCGTCTCTGATGTCGCAGGTGTGTTGGGGATGTTGAACTATCGATCTTTTCTCTGAGGAACGCAATAGATCTCTTCTATAATGAACTCAGAGCTTGATCAAATTAGTGTTTCCCTCCAGTGTCAACAGCGACAGATGTTGATATGCTGTGAAATATCACAACACTTTCAAAGCTAATTGAGCCAGGGGTGTGGATCTTTATTGCAATCAATATTCATTTATTTGCCATTTGTATTTTTTCTCTTTTTTTTTTGACAGAGATGAGTTTGAGTTGATTGAGCTGGCAGAAACACAGAGATCTGACACATACAGGAGCAGAGACGAAAAGCTGGAGGAGGGGGAATTGCTGGAGGCTGTGTGTCACACAGCGAGACAGAAGAATAAAGAAAGAGAGAAAGATGCAGAGAAAAGAAGGAAATGCCAGGTATTGAGCAGATTTGAAGGCAAGGCAGGATATCGTAAATCCACCACCAATTCCCTGAATCACTTGGGGAACTGAACTCATCTTGAAGTCAGTCGCAACTCTGTTATCCATGCAGGACTGCTGAGTGGGCTGTTCGAGTTAGCAGGGTCAGCTGTCCCTATGGTCACTGCTGATGAGATCAACAGTGTGTTTGTAAACTATCAGACAAGTTGAAAACTACCAGCAACTATTAGAGTGTATTTAATACAACTTCCTGTTGCCAACTCACATTAACATTCTGACTCATTTTGACATAATCACATTATGAAAGAGTTTTTTGACAGCTACATTTGCTCTCCTCACTTCTCTGAGCCTAAACAAGTGTAAACATTAGGAATGCCTCAAGAAGAAAGTGGAGAGATGCAGATGAAACTATTTAAATGTTTTCTTCATGGTGTAGATTGAGCTACAGTTACATCAAGTTTAATGTATTGGAACTTTTTCGCTTCAAATGCCATGAAATTTTTGTGCAGATGTCATTTTCTCCAGAGAATGAATGCTAATGATTGTTTGATCCCCTGAGTTTTTTTCTCTCCTTCAAAGAGGTTCACATCCGGGGTTTCGGTGAAAACTCTAGACAGCACTTTGATGGATGTCTTTGACATCCATGTTCCCTGTAGGATGAATTTTTTTCTCAATAAATTGAGACACTGCCAGCAATTTCTGATCACTGAGCAGCCTGAAGCCAACGGCAGGATAGGAACCATCTTGCCTGTGCACTTGTTGTCATGAATACACCTAAAGCTGCTCTCCCTCTGCTGCTTCCACTATGTTTTGACATTTGGCATGTTTACATGCACTTATATATATATATATCGGATTTCTTTCCTTAAAACCTCAGGTCTTCTGTTGATGTCAGCTCCAGTGATGAAAGGCAAAGGTGAAATGCTTTCATTCGTCATGTGGGAGAGAGTTGTGTTGATGAAGTTCTGTAACTGCCTTAATCCAATAACAGTAATCAGTTTGTGCTGTTTACATGACCACTTAAATAATCAGAAAACTTCAGTTACTGATTGTAATCGGTTTATTAGAGTGCATGTAAACACACTGAATTAGAAATAAGCAGTTAAACAAACTTAATAAGATATTGATAACATCTATGCATATCTTTGCACTGGTGCATTTGGTCAGCTAACCCCACCCAAAGCCCCTGACATAATCAGTTCTTGGCTCTTGTGTAAGGAGTTGGTTCTTGGCTGGAACCAGTTTTTCGAGCCAGGAGCCGGTGCTTAGGTAGTGCTAAGTCAGGCTCTGGCTCTGAACTAGCACTGGAACCAGCTCGGTGGCCTTTTGTCGACAATGGAAAAGGGTCCAAACTGTATTTATTCTGGGTCCAGTGACTGCAGCAGATGTGGGCATTTACAGGCTCTGATGGCAGTGATGCAAACAGACCTGTCACCTGCCCAGTGCGGTGCTGTAAAATCAGAGACACTGCGGCTACTCTGAGCTATGGCCCGAAACAAGTATCAAAAATGCACAATACCGACCAAATTGTCTCTCACAAACTCCGATGCTGACAGGATCACCAGCCCGGGGATGAGATGCGACAAATCCGTTTCACCAGTCTGCATGGCAGCAGCCAGCAGCTCACTCTTTCCCTCCTGCCTCTGCTTTTGTGATGACAGCGCTTCCTGCAGCGGTGTGTCTCCACTCAAAAAGGCAAACTGGTCTGGCAGTGTGAAAAGAGTCAGTCACCGTTTTTAGGCTCTTCAGCTGCATTCACAAAAATGGTTGAATTTTGATGTAAACATGTTACAAAGCACGGAGCCCACTTGTAACTGCTAGTGGTGAAAACATCTCTGACTGACAGATATTAGGTCTGCACCCCTCCCAACACTAACTGTTAGCCTGCCTGAGGAGAATAACAAGGGACAAGAAGAGTTAAGCCAACAGCTTCCCAGCAGTCACACATGTGGCCGTGACCATTTTTTCCCCCCATTTTAATGAACAAATATGCATAAAAAAAAGAAGCTCCCAGGCAGGGAATCATTTAAAATTAACGAGAGATGATATTTCATCACCGTTACAAGGTCAAGACCGTAACATCATTTGTTTTGCCGCTCTTTCCTTCAGGATGAATCACTTCATCCTCCCGCTGTGTACTCTCCAGCTCTGTCCTTCAAACACATCCTGTCCGACTGGTGTAATTGCACCATGACAGGACCGATTCCTCATCCCCATCAATCACTCCTATGGAGATATGGGCTTCTCCTTAACATGACTACTCCCACCCGTCCCTCCTCCCTCCTTCCTCCCCGGTCTGCCTCCGTGTTTTACGGTTATGGTGATAAATAACAGATCCAATGTTCAGCCCCCCTTTTTGTCCGAGCCCAGATTTCCTGGCCTGGATCCTATCAGGGTTGGACCAGAAACACAGTGCATTGAGTGATATATTGACCGTCTTGGGCTTGTGACAGTTTTTTTTCTTATGCAACCTTTAAGCGCTGCCGCTGTGCAGTATGGTATGTTTACTTTGTGGTCCACTGTCCAGGAATTGAAACGAGGGATTGAGGGAATAACATTTTTAGAGCCTGATTGAAATGTGAGTGTGTGTAGAGTCATAGCAAAAAATGAGAAATTAAGAAGAAGCTCTAAATGTAAAATTAAAGCAGCACACACGGCCTCAAGGGAGGTCAGTGTGGACAGAGCCAGATACAGTAATCTGGGATTTCTCAGATCTGCAGAGGGAAGATAAGAACTCTGTATAACAGAGACTTGGCATTTCTAAATAGCTTGTTCTGCTGGACTAAGTGATTAGTCCATGCAGTAGCATTGACCGGGGACGGATCCTTCTGCCCTTTAATTAATATATTTTTTTTACATTGCAAGGCTTCAGTTACACCCAGAAACAGATCAGCGATGTGGTAGGTTCACATGCAGGGTATTCTATTCATAGCATTATGTAAAAATGAATCAGCGGAGAACCTCTCTTTCATCTGTGCCAATATAAAGTCTGTGTGTGTTGCAACGCTTTGTTTCTTATCAGAAGAACAGAAGTGGAAAAGTTTGCTTACAGAGCCTGCTGATAGCATCTCACTCGCACAGCTATGAGAAAACTCTTTTTTCAGTGTGCCTTTGGTTTTGTAAATTCAAACACCAACCCAAGCACCACTCAAATCTGGGTATTGAGTGAAATTTGATTCAGCTGTACTTGAGTGCAACAGTGCAAAAAGCTAGAGTTAAATCTAAATTTAAATGTCCTGGAAGGCCCTGCTGTCAGAAAGCCTCCGCTTGAGTTTGTATGTTTATTCTTGTTTTCTCTGCATGCTGTCCTTGTTACGGCAGGTTTTTATATTACTAAAGTTGTCCTTGACCAAAGCACTTTCCTCAGAACTGGAGTTGGTCCCCTGGTGCTGCACCGAGGCTGCACATTGCTCTTAAATAGTTCGCAAGGGTTAAATGCAAGAGGACAAATCTCCCCACAGGGATGAATAAATAATAACTTAACCATTAACCTCAACCGTAGCCGTAACCCTCACCAATATAGTTATACAGCATATATTCTAGGGCTTATCATCTAAAATGAGTTCACTGCTACCAGAGGTCTACTACCTTTTGTCTTTAACTGAATTTACCATCCATAAAATTTAAAGAGACCAGCTGGAAACTTTAACAGATCTACTGTAGGAGAAGACCAGCATGCTGGTTTCATGCCATTTCATGCTAAGTGCACGCCGATTGCTGCGGTCTTCAGACGGTAGGATAGTCATATGGCCTAAACTACAGGAAATTAAACGGCCGCTTCACTGATGGTACCAACCCTGTTATTCTGATTCTGGCTTTCTGAAATATCCTTGCTTGGCACAACTGTGGTGTGGTAAAAGCCTGGGGAATGGTTGTGGTTGTAAGTTAATAAAACACGGTGGAGGAATGATTAGGGTTCGGCAACTAAAAGACTTGGAAGAGGTTGGGGAGAGATTTTAGTGATGGTGAGCAAGAAGGCAAAGTGTGCAGGTCTGTAATCCAGCCCTCTGCTTTAGAGCCATGCACCACGCCAGCCTCCACACCCACACATTCTGCCATGCTATATATACATGAAGGGCACTCTGCTTCTGGTGATGACACTGGATATAAACTGTGAGGCGTCTAATCATACAATATGGATGCAACTCCTATGGCTACTGGACTGATTTCACAACTTTTAATTATATTTCTCCAGACCCTCCAGTCTTTGTACATGTGTAAAATACAGTCCTATAGCTGCTGCAGCTGCTGTAGCTTTAGTTCAACTTATAGCATTTCTGCCTCAGGAATACCATCCATACTGAACTATTCTGCGCCTCATGATTTATACACAGTGCAAGAAACAATGGGCTTTTATGTAGAGAGACAAAAAGTAAGGGTGTAAAGCTCGATGTGGTTGATTGGGGTGTAGCACATTCAACTTTCATACAGGAAGCCGCAGCACCCTCCACCACACACAAAATATGTTTTGGTTATTCTTCTCCCACTTGGATGTTTTCAGCTTGGCTGTGCAGAATGATGTACATGCAGGAGCTTGACGCTAGAAAAGCTGTTTTCACATTCATCAGCTGAAAGGTAGAAATGTTTTCTCTGCACGCACGTTAAACCTCCAGCACAAACAAGCTGAGAATAAACTCCTCAGTTGAGTAAGAGACGTCTTTTAGCCAGTAGTTATGAAGAACATTTGCATATTCATAGGTTCTGGGTTTTTCTAACGAGTGGTTGTGCTTTTTGAGAGTTATTAATGAGGGTATGGAAAACCCATATCAGACATAAATGATTATTTCAAGCAATTTCAAATGTACTTACAGTGTACCAATGGAGCTTTTAAAAACATGGGCACAGGATGTAAAACGATGCAGCAGAACACAACCCATTTGTGCACACTGTTATAATGTACAATAATGTACAGAAATGTAGAGAAGTTTCTTTTTTCATTTAATTTTCATAGTACATTAAGTCTGCCCAAAGTATACTGTAGAAAAACACATGTAGGTCTATATATAGTGGAGTCACTTGAGCGATCTACATCAGTGCATACTATATGTAGCAGGATAGATGCAAAGCAGGCCACTGGAACCCCTGTTGAAGTGATTGGTAAAGACAGCAGTGGCTGTTCCACGCTCAGTAACCGCTCATACTGAGCCGTAGTGGCTTATTTTCAAAATTGCTCATCCCTACTGAAAGATCCATCATCTGTGGAGTCTGTATTTCCAGCCTATGCACGTTGCCGCACCCACACACAGACACTAACGGAGTGAAATGAAGAGACAGACAGAGGGAGAGACTGGCTTAAATGCTGGAGCTCACGTCCCCGCGGACCGCCGGTCAGAAGGCTAGTGCATTTACAGTGAGTAACCTTCTCTCCCCAATTTGGTTTTGTGAACACAAACAAATCAATTCTCCCAAAGCTGGAAACAACTGACCCCGGGGCAGAGTCTCTTGACGATCCTTGATACCAACAAGAAAATTCTCTAACTCGATGAAATCTCCAGGTTATTGCCACTGGATAAGTTTTATTGCTCCGGGGTTTCAGACATTAGAAACCATGATAATGTGGGTCCAGGCTGTGGGAGAGGATTGTGAACTAACACTGGGGTTTCTCATATTTCAAGGATACCACTGGCATTGTGTTTGAAGCTGGATTTTCACTTTAAGAGACTTTTTTTTTTTTTCATAATCCACATTTAGTGGCTCCAGAGATATCTGATTTAAAATTGCATTAGCTACCTTCTGCCAGTCCTCTTCTACATTTCCAAGTTTTTTTTTTTTTTTTTTTTGATTTGAATCTCCACTCAAAAACTCCATCACGTATACTAAAAAAAAAAAAAAAAAGAAATAGAAATCCATGGCAGTGCAAAGGCAAACTCCTCCACTGTAGTGTGTACTGCATTGCTGCCTTTGTGTTGATCCCCCATGTTATTTTCAGGCTGCAGCTTTGATAAATGGTGGTGGTCACAAAAGCAGCGTTCGCACTTGTTCAAAAGGATCAAACTGAAATATGAGAGCTGCTGTTTTGCCCTGAATGAGTAGCTGTGACATTTTCCTTCAAACAGTGATTTTACAGAAAAGTGAAACTGCAGCACTGTAGCACTTTCTAAAAAAAGAAAAATCCTCATTAGCCTGGAATGAGACCATCAAGAACAAATGGCCTTTCAGTTGAATTTCCCTTGACCTGGTCTGTAACCTCTGGATAATGTATTTAAAAAAACAACAACAAAAATCAATGTTTTCATTTACAGGGAATTACTGGAAGTTTATGTTTCCTGGTTGCTAGAATATAGGTGCTGTTTTCTGTGATGCCTCTGGCTGTAACTGAGAACAATCCTCTGACAAGAGGAAGACTAGAATGCCCTATCATTGTGGGCTGCCTCTGTAATCTCAGCTCATTACGTTTTAAATAGAAACACTGACCACCTCAGCTGCTATTTCAGCGGTGTTAGCCCACATGTTAGCCAAGCATGGAATTATCCTTTTATCCTTGTTTCCCCAGTTTTGTCTTGTAGACACAGCTGACCCCTCGGAGGCAGATTTCCTAACCGCCTTGTGATGGGTGGGAGGGCCGAGGGCGGGCTTGTGTTCCAAAGGAGCAGAGCCAGACCCATATTTTCTCAGCTCTCCTCATCCCATCCCCAGCACAGGTGTTTAGCTCCTGAGTTCGCCTCCGTGTGCTTCCAGTTCTTTTGGCTTCCACCCTCCATCTGTGGCCGCTGCTCCGCTGGGCCCGCGCCCTCAGAAGTATGGCAGTCTGTGGCGTTTTTGAACAGGTTAATGGACTTCTAACCCCTCATCACTGATTAGCATGATTAATCAGACAGCAGAGTACTCCATGCTTCGCCTCCCTGCCCACCCCCCCCTTCTCTCTCCTCCCCAGCCCACTAGTTCTCTGCTGCTGCCAGATGGTATCAATGCAAAGCTGAGAGCAGAGGAAAATCAAAGGTAGGCATCAGAGGCTTGAAAACCAAGAAAGCACAGCAGTTATCCCCTGCTGTTCGGATGACACGTTTACAGGCTTCATGCACTCTGTGGAGAGTAACCTCAGGAGAGGGTGCAAATGAGAAAACACTTCAACACACTCCGTCAGACAACAACTTTTAATGCTGCAACTTTCACAGTGCAGGTGCATGCACATCGGTGAGCACTGAATATGACCATCACATCACCTGATCACTTCAGAACAACCATTTTCATATTTACATTTAAACGACTTGAATTCAAATTCAAAACTTCCTGTACATGAGATATCCAGCATCTAAAACCTGAAGTAATTATCCTTAGTTGAACATTTTATAAACATATGCTTATTTTCTTTTTTTTCAAGAGTTTGTCCACAGCCATGCTGCTACTTTTCAGTTTTCGAATATCTGTTTCACAACAAGTTTACATGTTCTAGCTCTCCGGTTTCCCCTTATAGTCCAAAATGACCCTGATGAAGGCTATGAGCTGAAATGCATCGGTCAAATAAAGTTGTCTTCTTTTGTTACAAGTGTTGCTGGAGCTTTTTGTTCTTTTCTAGTGTTCTGGATTCTCCGTGCACCTTGTTAATTGGTGAAGCTGTGCCAGATACCCCTACACTTATAGTCCAAAGACACGCATGTTATGTTGATGGGTGACTCTCTCAGCCTTGTGATGGACTGGCGACCTGTCCAAGGGGTACCCTGTCCTCGCCCAGTGTCAGCAGGGATTGACCCCTGCCCCCTAACAACCCTCGTGGACCATGTGATATAGCTGATGAATGGATGGATGTCTTGCTGCATGTGTGCCTGGTGTCCACACTGGACAGTAAAAGTCTGGTGTTGTTGATGTTGTAGTGTGGACAGGTTAAGAAAAGAGACCTGTAGAAACGACAACAAAGTTACACGTTCGCTTCCTGATTGGGTCTTGCTATTGAAAATCAGTGGTGAAAGCAAAATAGAAGTTTTAATTTTGTTGTCTTTGCTGGAAGCTCTTGTGATAAATTCTGTATATTAAAGCTACAGCATCCGTAGCATTCTCTGCAACAGATCACCTGCCGTATAGACAATGAGGAACTTCATACCGCTTTCACATCTGCAGAGTAAAAACCGTATGCAGCTGGAGCCAACAGACACAAACACTGCAAGACAAAAAGCTTCAGTCGACTCAGATCACAACCCAGCACAGAGGAAAAGAAGAACAACTGGGTGATCTGTCAGACGAACTTTCAAGGTGGTCGGAGCCAGAGGCACAACTTCAGAGACTTCAGGGTGAAGATGTTTTTAATCATTCAGTGGACAGAATATTTTTTTTTTATTCACATGGTTAGAAGAATCTCGACATGTCAGGCACAAACTGGGGCTGAATAAAAAGAGGAGTTATGCTTCTTGATGACTTGCTGGTTGTGTACTGGGTTTCACAAACTGCAGGGGAAAAAAAAAAAACAAACAAGAAAAAAAAAACAGTCACCTGCAGCTTCTTCATCTTCAACAGCTCACTGCGGCTGTTTGTTCAGAGATCAGTAGCAGGTGGCGGCGCTAACCTCTGTGACAATTACGTTTTGTTTCCTGCGCTGGCTTCTTAATAACAGCCACTTGATGGTTCAACAGTTAAACACTTGTCATGTGAAGAAGCAGCAGAGGGAAACGTTCATTTTGCATTTGCAGCTAATAAATCTTCTTGTTTGTTGTGGCTGCACAGTGATTGGCAAGGAAAGAGCTGGACAGCAACAGAGAGAAAAACCAACAACACACTGCCAGTAACAATTTACACTGGATGTTTACTGCTGAAGAAAAATGTGACCATGAAATAATAAGAGTAAAAAAAAAATGCTTCAGATGATAAATAAATCTCAAGGATACAGAGTTTGAATGTTGAAAGAAAAGGAATTAATGGTGGGGAAATGTGTGAGTGAAGCATGGACGGCAATCCTGAGCTGACTGACACAATTACATCCAAGAATCCATTATTAGCCCCGTCTCAAAAATGGCACACACGCGTTACAAAGCCATGAAAAATCCAGAGCCCTCAGTCAGTGTCATTAGCTGGAAATGTCAAGGTGAGCTCTGAATCTGAGGGGTGAGAACCGCAGGACTGGAGTGGAGTGGGCCTCTGGATATTTCTGTCTGCCCGTCCCCTCTTGCTCTTCCACTCTAGTTATGGCAATGAATGTAATGATTGAGCAGGGAACGTGGTAGACTGCCACACTGTTTTCTCTGAGAGCGAAGTGTTAATGAGACACAGTGCCAGTTTTTTTTTTTTTTTTTTCTTATTATCAGTCAGTGGTGATGTGCTCATGAGGAAAGCAGATTAAACCTTTCAATATTTGGAAAAAAAAAAGCTGCAGATAAATTCTTCGAAAAAATAACAAACTGACTCGAGGCTTTTCTGTTTCCCTCACCCTCGAATGCATAATTCAATCTAGCGTCCAATTCTCTTGATTCTTATTGTCGCTGTGTTTGGGGAGGGCGAGCTTACAGAGCGCGGGGAAATGAGAAAATTAC
Source organism: Caranx ignobilis (assembly GCA_021432705.1). Lineage (NCBI taxonomy): Eukaryota > Metazoa > Chordata > Actinopteri > Carangiformes > Carangidae > Caranx > Caranx ignobilis. The sequence goes on from MU269986.1 coordinate 6,230,560, forward strand.
TCTCAGCTGTAGCTCTTTCAGACCTCCACCGATGTCCTGTGGGTATTCTCATTTCAAATTCAAAGACAAAATAATTAGAGGCCGTTTTTGTTGAAAGTAGCCTTCATTTAAATCAGATCAAAGTGCAGTGCAGGGACGTAGCAGCTCTCCATGATGTAGCATTCATGTATTTATGACTGTTTTAAATAAAGGCTGTTTAGATTTTAACAAGGTCTCCATTCCACACAGTAGTCAGCAGAAATGTTTTGGGACCCGCGCTGCTCTTTTGACCACAGAGTCATTTTCTTAATCTCCTCTTAAGCTCGTACTTTAAAAATTTTAAGTACACCCTGAGGGAAACTTTGAGAGGAGGTGGTGAATTTTAGATAAAGGTTGTATGATATATCTTTTTTTTTTCACCCTTTTAAATTAATCACCATGCTCGCTCGCCGCCAGCTGGTGGATAATAATCTGGTAAAAATGCTTTTTCTCAATATCTGATGGGTTTGAAGAAATGTAGTAGATTAAGGCTGGAATTAACAGAAAGAACTGTAAGATCCCTTCTCAGTCTGTTTCCCATTTCGAGGGTGTATTCATGATGTTCGCATCTGCCGCTTGTAGATTGTGATTATTTTTCATCCCCTGAACAATGTCACAGATCAGACGTAATAGAAAAACCTATTTGAGATGAATGTAACACATTGGTAATACTGACCTAATCTTATTTGCTGTGCAGGTATTAACTTAGATTTCCATGGGATTACACTGAAACTGTATTTGCGTATGTGGTTAAGTCCCTTTAAACCAGTGGTTCCCAACCTTTTTTTTTTGTCCAACATCACAGCAGAGGAGCTCAGATATCCATCATTATTATTCATGTTGAAAATATATTTTAATATTATAAACTGGATGTTATCTGGTGCAATTGTTTGTTAAAGCCTCTGCTGTTGAGGTGGCTTCAGTCTTGCAGACCTCTCCACAGCGCTGTGTTAGTGACTTATAATCATTATTCTAGAGGGGAAGAAATACTCTGACTTTTTTGTGTGTTTTTCAACCAGTTCCAGTCGTGGCGGGTGGTGTTGAGCCCAGGATGCAGCGACAGCGTACCTGCAAAGTGTCAGAGGGGAACTTGTTTTGGGGGAACATTTGCACATGTGGGGGAGATTGCTATGAATAAAATGGCTAATTCTCTGCAAGGAAAAAGCCTCAAAGCCATATGTCAACTTTTGTTATTGCACAGTTCAATTCTTTATCGAAACCGAGGCATTTCCAGCACCTGGGCTTCTGGCTTAGAGGTTGTTGTTGTTTCACATAGCAAAGGGGATTTTGCAATGCTGCTGCGGAATGAGTGGCTAATAGCAGGAGTATACCTACAGACTACACCCGATGAGTCAGACGGAGGTTGCTGTGGTCATGTTTCTATTCTACTGCTTGGAGTGGCAGAGCCTGAACTTATCACTATTCATTTTCCATTGCTCTTCTTGAGATTTTCAACTGTTTAAATGTCACATATAGCAAACAGTGTTATTAGGTATGTAATAAGGAGGGTGACGATACATTGATTTCCGACATTATTACATTGATTCAATAGCATCGATCCAAAATGAAAACACTGATTAGACATATAGATAAATAAATAGATAAATACATGGTATCATTGGTAAGATGTGCCTTTATTTTGATCTCTCTGCCGTGTTAGTAAAAGTTAGTAAAATATTAACTTTCTTACACTCTAATTCAAATAATATTTTAGTTGCTTTTTGTGATTTGAAATGAGTGGAATTGATTGTGTTAAATCAGCAGATAATATCGTGTCATATTGATCAACTCATACCTGTGGAGGCACATTTCTGCTGCTGCTTGCCTAACTTTCACTACACGCCTGCAAAGTTTCAGTTTTACCTTCTGAAACTTTCAGAGGGGGTGTGGGGCCCCAGTGGGCGGGGAAAGCACCCCCATTATAATGGTAGGGGAAACACTGCATATAACTAGATCAGGTGGAGTTAAGTTTATTAATGATTCCTCCTTTACATTTGGTGTCTTTCTTAATCCTAACAAATGTTATTGTTTTAACTTGAGTCATCCATAAAACATAGCTAACCTTATCAACTGTAAATTCACTGGTTTGCTGACGGAGAAAAGGTCCTCATCTGCATCAGTCCATCATTATTCACTTGCCTGTTTAACAGTTTATCTCTTAGTTTTAGCCTGTTTCAGCACCCATACAAATAGATATCAATTTCAACCAGTTCATTGGAAATACAGTCAACATCAGATGGATTTCTGTTTGAATAAATCATTTCATTTTCTACATACTTATGCACCTCTAGTAGCAGCTTATAAATGAGGTCTACCTGCTGACAGTCATGCTGTCCTACAGTTTAAATGCATGCGAAATATACTTAAAACACTATCATGATAAACATTACTGTAGCTTTTTTTTTCTATAGGTGTTTCAGCCTGTATCTGCTGCAATGAGTGGTCAGCTCCATATGTCTCAGTCGCATCTATAAATTCATATATGAATTTAAAAACATCCATAATTGATGATTCACTTTCCCAGCAAACAAACAAAGCATCCAACTTCCTCATGGTCCATTAAACACACAGTTATCTAAGATACATGGGTCTGCTTTGGAGTGTGTGTGTGTGTGTCTGTGTGTGTGTGTGTGTGTGTTTAAACTCTATAATTGCCTGTCAGTGGATTGTGAAGCTGAGGAGTTAATTACTGTGTGTGCGTGTGTGTGTTGACATAGTTGACAGGTGAGTGGCAGGCTGGAGGTTGCTGCAGATGATGTGAGGGATATGGGAATATTGAAAGAAAATGAGAGTTTGTGTTATTGTCAGTGTGGTCTCAGGAGGTCAAATTAGCTGGAACATCCATTCAGTTTATAGATTAGTTTATAGAAAACTGAACTTCTCAGATGCCCAGATGCTTATTAATAGTGCATAACTGCTACTATATCCATCATAACAATTAAATTGATGGCCTCAATTTCTAAAATGCTGTGTGAAATCCTTGCGTAACTAAATGAGGTATGTCATCCTTGTATCACTACTCCACCGGCCTTTGATGTATCTTTGAAACAAACTTCAAAGCTCATGGGCGAGCTCTGGTTTGTACTGAAGTCTCACCGAGGATGCAAAGGGTGCGCCAGAAGAAGATATGAAGCCTTTCACTGTGGGGCTGAAGAAGCATCTGTGGGGCGGCTCCGGTCACAGAGTTAAAAGGAGCTTGTACTTTCAACAAATGACCCGTGTGCTGCAATAAGTGAAAAATAACTCTGGCAGCACTTGGCCATATTTGTGCTCAAGGTCACAGGAGGCTGGAGCCTATCTATCCTGCCAAACTCACATTAATACACACACAAACAACACACACTTACACTCAGTGTGGGGGTGAGCTGTTCTCTGCCTTCCAAAAACATGCAACTGCTCCAGACCAGCCCAGGCCATAACACGAGCATGTATGTTGGAAAGTGTAAAGGTTGTTAAAGTCGCCCTGGCTTGACAGGTTTCTGTGGAACCAACATTCAGTTGAGTTCCTGGGGAGAGACGTTGGGGTTATCTGTAATGTAGAGAGCGGTGTCGGATCCACTACAGAGCAGTGGTCAGGGATGGTCACCCAGCCGTGGCTGGATTTCACTGTTTCTGCATGATACCTGAAGAAAAGTAAAAACCTTACTGTAATCTTTTCCACTCATTAGAGACTGTCGTCACAAATGTGCAGTAACCGTGTCCCTCCACATGTACTACGCCTGGGTGCCCCGAGTGTGAAAGTGTTTTAAAAATATTTCACTAAAGCAGCAGTTAAACATTTTTTGGAAGATCTTTGGTGTAGTTTGTTAAACGTATGTTTCAGAAAGAGAGAAAGAGAGCCGACATACACCACACTCCACTGTGGTCAATTCCAATCTGGCTCACCAGCGCTAACAGGACTGATCAATATGCAAAAATAATTATGTTGTGATTATTTTGTGAGGAAGTGATACTTTTTGCATTTCATTTTCACAGTTTTTTTCTGGCTGTGGTCTGCTGTCACCTTACCGAGTATGAATATGTAGAACATGATTAGTAGCCTGAGCGCTTCAGCAGCACCACTATACATATATATTACATGTTCTAGCACAATATAGATGGTGGTCAAATTGCAATTTTAATATTATTTTTGAGTAATTGTGCAGCCCTAAGATAATACAATACACACAGTACACACAGTACACACAGTACACACAGTACACAGTTTCGTGTTGACAGTTAGATGAAAAATCTGTCCAGCTATGTGTTTTAAATAAAAACTCAAACTCAAACTGTGTTTAGCATTGTAGATGTGGATGTGAGTGCCTCTTTTTTCCTATTACCAGACATGGCAGACTGTGTGCAACACACATGCTTTGTGTGCTCACTCAGTTATTCACAATCCAATAAAACATGAGGCTGTATGCTCTTTGGTTCTCTTCGGATCCATCTCTGTAACCACAGCTCCTATCCATCTGGCTGCGATGATGTGAGATGTGGAGCCTTTATTTTGCAATGTATGCAGCGTCACATTTTATACTTTATTTCTATCTGCTGCGGTCGTGGGCACGGGGGCCCTTTTGCCTGTAAGCACGCCGCGCCTTGACGAACGACTGCATGAATTGAGCAAGTGCTCGAGTGCTAGCGAGTGCAACAACCCAGATGGCTTTTGAATGAAGCTGTGTAGTGGCTACGCTACAGAAAAGACATCTACTGGGCAGCGTTAACCACCACGATCCCTCCCCTCGCTGATAGAAAGTAAACAGAGACATGTGTGAGCAAGGATAAGAGTAGCAGACCATGATTCCAGCTGCTGTCCTGTAATGGAGATCAGTGGATGTACATAAAGCCTTTTGGTAAAAGAAGTCAGTCGTAAAAATAATACTGTCCTGGAAATTCTGTTTTCCCACTTTTATATGTATTTTTGTGCGTGTGTGTCGGCACAGTCGGCACACAGTACGACAGAAGTGATTAGAGCAGATTTTCCTGGATTCACTCTGTTCTAAGTAGAGTCGCTGCTCGCAGCTGTCTGAGGTGATGCAACCGAGCCTCCGGAGAGAAACGCAGACCCGCTTATTTATAAAAGCCAAAGGGAAGATGAAAGGACAAAGACAGCTCGAGTGACCTGTTTGGAGAGGGAGGTTCAAAGTCAAAGCGAACTCATCTGGTCTGTTACGGGGACAAGGGTAAGATAATGAGCATGAGGAATAGCCCTTGAGAGGGAATCACAGAGAGTTCAATTAGGCCTCCATACTGTTGCTTCTGGCTCCGTCTGACTGCTCGGCATGCCAGGATGAAATGTCTTGAGTTTTCATAATGACAAGAGCCCACTCTGGATCGCCCTGTTGAACCAAATCTCAATAACACCCCCTCGTCGCCTTGTAAGCAATAAGAGGAGCGTGCTGCCTAACTACTGATATTAAAGCCCACAGTGGAATATCTCACTAATTGTTTTCACTTTGTTTTGTTGATTTGAACTTCTTAATGAGGCTTTTCTCTGTTTTTCTCAGGGAGGGTCAAAGGTTGAGGGTGTTGCTTTCATTATTGCCTTCATTTTTTCTTGTTTCTCAGTGTGGGTGTGTGGAAGTCTTTTGAGGCTGTAGCTGTGATTAAAGGCTATACAAATACACAACTGGAGAATAACTAAATAAAGGCATGGTTTAGCCTGAAGAAGTGATACTGCACCCGTCTTTGTATCCTGGTCAGCAGAAAATGCTCATTTGAAAGTATTCTTTGCTGGACCCGCTGGGCAAAACCAACACATGAAAGGACATATACTGTCTATGTGTATATATATATATATATATATATATATTCCACTGTTGGAATATTTTTTTGCCGTCGTTTTTCTTCTTTTTCTCAGGTCCTTGACTGCTCCTCGGTAAATATAGATTGTGAGATAAGTGTAATTCAAAGTCACATCACCATCTGCTGCACACACGTTATCATTTAAACTCCATCATCTCTGTCAGAGACATCACTGATAAACATCATCTCGCCGCTTCACTAAACTCACTGAAGTGGCAGCACGCCGAATGAAAAGCGTACGGCTTTTCGCCGAACAATCCTTATTGACCCTCTCTTTCAGGCAGCCACCCAGCCCTGCAGAGCTTGTGGTCAGTGGGTCGGAAAAGCTGCAGAGAGTGGAACAGGAGATCGTCTTTCTGCTTCTTCTTTTTTTTTTTTTTCCCTTGTGTGCTTCAGCCGCCTGTAGCTCCAGTTAATATTTAAAACATTTAATAAATCTTCCCATGTAGAAACTTTAATGTCATTGACTTTCCATGAAAGTAACATTTAAATCAATAAGCAACGAAAATATTCTGACAGCTGCAGCAAGCTGCAGGTGCTATATATAAGAGCAAATTGAAAGATGAAATAATTGGTCAGTGGTATTAGAGCTCACATATTCTATGAAATGCCTTCTATTTTAAAATGTTGAACTGACAACATATCAGCCTACAGCTCATCCTCCATCTAATGTCCCCACACCCTGTCAACCTGGGGTCTGTTTTTATAATTTGTCACACATGAACGGTGACGCACAGCGTAAGAAGACTTACTTTAGCTTGTGTAGGAGTGTGCATGTGCGCTCTATGACTAATTTATCAGCAGTTGGAAGCGGCAGTTGTTTTGTGACATATGTTACCATGTGCAGTTTATTTCATTTTCTCTCAGTGGCGGCCGTTTCAGTTTTGTTTAATGCTTTAAAGTGTAGGTGGAAAAGTTCCCAACTTGTTAAATATTCCAACATAACAAATCAAACAATCCTCTCTCAGGAGTGCTGCATCTAAAAACAACTGCTGGCGATAAATAAATTGGCAGATATTTTCTACTGATACTTTGTGTGAGTTTGGGGGGGGGGGACTGTACAGCCCCACTGTGGTGTGTACTGCTTCCAGGAAATAACCACACCACTGACAAAACCTCTTCTATCTCTCCTCTCACCTTTGAAATGTCACTTCTGAGCCTGCTGCGGACGGTCGCCTGTTCCTGACTGAAATATTGACTTGTGGGGAGTGGGATAGTGAAACGATCCATTGTGGCGCTGCAGCTAATGGCGATTTTCATTATTGATTCATCTGTCTCTTCTTGATTTATAGATAAATCCTTTAGTCTGGGAAACATCAAAAAAGTAGCTGACCATAATTTGCCAGCACAGTCCATTAAAAGAAGAAAAGAAAATCCACGATTGAGAAGCTGGAACCAGCAAATATTTGGCATTTTCAGTTGAAAGACTGAGTGAGATGATTAATCAAGACAGTTGAACAAAAAGAATAAGGATACAATTCATCAGTAAATTAATGAGTGCTTACAGCTTTAATCTGTCATCTTGAAGCCCCTGCAAGGAACTTTCATTTTGTGTTGATTTTGGCGACCCCTGTGGACAAAAGCAATGAGTCCCGTCCCAGTAGCAGCCATATAGTGATGAAACTGACCTCGGTTTTTACTCGCTAGCATATCAACAACTCAGTGCTTATTTATAGTCTCATCAAATGTGCCGTCTGCTCCAGTCTGAGTGCCGTACATCGTTTCGTCGTCCAGTGGACCAACCCGTCCACTGCCTTGCGAAAGTAAAGAGTTACACTATTTAGAAATAGCTGATCTTCCCACCGATGGCTTCATTTGCTGTTGTAGGTCACACAGAGACATCAACAGAAACCAGAGACTTTTCCATATCCAGATAAAAGCTCTTTGTAGGAGCTTTAAGGTTGTTTAAGCAGTTGGTTCTGTTAACCCTGGTGAGTTTTCCTTATTCCAAATGAAAGACCTGCTATGAAACACGTGCAGTCAGCGGTGGGTTTACCGACCCTAGAATCAGGCTCAACTGCGTGTATGGTGTGTATCATTTTTAAACAACCAGGTCCACCAAGGACAAACCCACCTCCAGCCTGACAGCCACCAATTATCACCAAAGCCGTTGACTTCTCTTGACCATTTTACAGTCAAGCTAATTTCACACCGGTCCCAGGAAATAACCAGCAAACCCCAACTGGCTGACCTACAGTGACCTCAGCGTGTGATATGATGGGGCGGGGCGATGTATTAACATTAAATATAGCAATAAATCTTCATAACAGCTTGTGTGGGCTTCACATTTATGGCTCTAATTTTTTCTCATGAAGTCATTTAACAAAAAGTCTATTCTCACCGTGGAGGCAAAGTCACTTAAATTGATTTGGGGGCAGAGGAGCACCCAGTGTGGATGGACGCTATAATTAATCAATCTTAAATTGTAATTTGCAGCAGTGCCCCTGAGATTAGCAGAGAGGTAAAGGAAGTGGCACAGACAGACAGACGCTGCACTGTGACGGCTAGATTGACCACAGATAAGAATGTAGTTATGGTGGAGGAGAGAAAACACACATTCAAAGTTTTCCAAAAATGATTGTATAATGTTTTTTAACCCCATTCATTTGTTTGTGAGCATTCACATTTAGAGAATTACTGTGCACATGAGCAGTCATGCATTTAAACATGAATCGACAGCTACCTGTTCGCATAGGTTCACAAGCTGAAGGCGGCCGGTTTTGTCGGCTCAGCTGTGGCGCATGAACTGTTCCCGCTCTCATAATCAGCCATGACATTACAGCTCAGTAGCTCACATAATGGAGGTCTCTCCTGATCACACTTTAAATATTCATGTGCTGCTGGTGTAATTCACACTCTAGCAACAGCTATTGCCTTGTTCCCTCCGTGGGCTGATTTCAGCTCTGGATCTCAATGTTGTATTCCGCAAACCTTTCTCTCGGGTGTTTGTTTACAGCTCGCTGCAACAGTTCACCTGAAGTCACTGCAGCGGAAATAACGGCAAATTAAATTTTCACAAAGTCGAAAGAACTCTGATTTGTAGCATTAAATGAGGGTTCAAAACAGGACACAACCTGTTGAGCATTCGTTAGTGCAAAATGTCTCACTGAGGTGTTATTCCAAGTGATTACAGTTTCTTTCTTACACACTGTTTTTTGGTTGTGGAAATGGATGTCAGCATGAAGGATGGGCACTGGCTCCCCTCAAAATGGAAATCTTGATGCCCCTTTACATGTGTCATGGATAATCAGATCATAGCGTTGGATCAGTGAACAGAGTGTGAGCACATGGAATCCAGGTTGAAATGTACCACAGAGCACACATACAGCAGCTGAGACGCTGTAGACAGTATGTGACAACCTGGGGTTTCATCACATAAATATGTTTTTAAAGGGCTAGTTCACCTGAGATACAAAAGCAGAGGAGATGCAGAGTTTTAATTCCAGATCCATCTTCTCTGTCTAACCTGATAAAATCAAGCTGAGTGGTATTAACTTTGTGGCTTTCGCTAGAATGAAAACCTGCATTTAGCATCCGAAGCTACTCAAACCAAAAGTAGCTCTAACGGGGAGCGACTGGGACACGGAGATCATTTTTAATAGAGCGCTGGCAGGATCTGCTCCAGACTGTTATTTTAACCATTTTAACGGCTGTATGGAGTCTCTGCCAAAACTCTTCGCTCTAAATTATTTTTTTGGCCCATACACAAAGCGTTGAAGTGCCGCCTTGTTTTTCTATACAGTTAAAACTAAAAACAGCAACATCTCTTTCCAGCAACAGTGTCCCCATTTCTCAGGATAATCCAGACGCTGTGATGTAACCAGGGACTATTTTTTTCTCCTTTTTTTTTGCTAGAGAGTATTTCTAGAGAAGGAATCCACCTTTATTATATTATAATCAGAGATATGTGCCATTGTCTCAAAACCCTATAACTATCTAGACACCACTAGATATTATGTGGTGTATATGTTTTTTCTTCCAAGTGGTGTGAGCTCACTGTTTAATAGATACGGAGGAGACATGAGCGACATTATAATGAGGTCTTAGAGAGTATGATAGCAATGTTCATGTTCCGTGTCCTGCATGACCTTATCTCACCTTCAGCTTATGATTAAAGCAAAACAATGAATTTTGTATTATTTCTAAACAAAGACAAAAGGCTGGATTTACTTCATCGCTGAATTTCAACAGAGCATTTCCAGGGGAGTCAGTGAACCGTGCTGTTTGAAAAGTACTCTGTAGATTTGACGGGGGAGAAAAAAAAAAAAAAAAAAAAATCCCATCGTCTCAACGTCAGCTTCAGAGTGACAAATGTACTGTTTGATCTGGAACAGACTGATGCTTGGCGTGCATACAGTGATAACAATAAGCTTTGAAGCTCCATCAGTGAGATGTGCCCAGTCACTGCTGTCCCATTTCCCAGGCACAAATACACTCTTGGTGTACTGTAAGGTACTGTAGCATCTGCTTCTTTGACAGCTACGGCGCTAATGCTGCATTTCCATAATGCAGAGGGAATGGGAGGAGTGAGAAAAAAAAAACAAAACAAAGATGTTAAATACATAAAACATGGCAGCTGGGAAAACACTGACCTGTGGAAGGTACTGTACAGTCAAACAATAACAGATCTGAGAATAGGCTGATGCTCATCATTTTTTCATGATACATTTTAACCCAGGTAATAAACATGCTCAGCTCGGTGCCAGGGACAGCGTGTCGGCTGGTGAGAGCTGGAGGCAAAATGTGCGACTTCTAAAAACACAGTGCGGGTTAAAAGGGCTGCTTTCTTTTAACATGATGGCCAAGTGTAATGTATTTGTCAAGCTCGGTGTGGCCACTGCTTTGGAAGTTTTGGTGTGCATTTCAATCAGGCAAACAAATCTCACCGTTTAATAACACATGGCGTGCTCCTGCCTCGTGGCGCTAAAATAAGATGAAAGATGAAGAGGAAAACACTAACAACGCTGGGAGGCACGCAGACAAAACATGTAACTGTCTCACATCTCGTCGTGCATGTGTGAGGACTCAGGTTGAGTCAGCAGCTGAAGCCGCAGCAAGCTTAAATAATACACAGTAGCTTGCGATGTGGACCGTGAGGAGGAGGAGGAGGAGGAGGAGGAGGAGGAGGAGGAAGAGGGAGGCTCCGGCCATGAGCTTTGGCCCTCTTTCAACTCTGGATGGGCTCTTCATCTGCTAGGTTTGGGGCCGCAGACTAAATTAGCTACCACGGAAACGGCCCCAAGCGACTGCAGCACCTCCCCCGCGCCACAGTCCCTCCATCGTCATGAAAAATAAAACAGATACAACACCCCCGCGTTAGGGAAGCTTTCAACCCTGCTCAGCCTCCGCTTTAATATTTCATGGCCTCCTCTTACTTATTTTAGTGGGAATAATTGATCTGGAAAGAGCACTGCCACGCAGAAATGAAAGGCTCTGAGGAGGTGGGCAGGGGAAAAAAAGAAGCTCTATTATGGTTTTGACGACTTTTTTATTTTTTTTTTTCCTTTTCTTGTGTTTTTTTTTGTGTGTTTGGCGGGACACAGACCAAATGAATGACTTCAAGTACAATGTGCGATTTGTTGAGGAGCAAATGCATTCTGAGGTGTAGCTACATCCAGAAAGACAAAATGTTCCACAGCTTGTTTAACAGCTAATGGATAGGTTGCTTTAAAAGGTGCTTTCTAGGGCATGTGGAGCTGTGGAAAAGCTGTAAAGAAAACATTTCTAACAGCATCCTTTTTCTTTTTCTTTTTCTTTTTATAAGAGATGCACCAACACGGCTCATTCATTTCGGCCGACAGCAGACCTGTCCATTTAGACAAGGATTTACCGCCATCGCAGACACATTAAGTTTGTTCTGTACCATGACTGACCCTTCTTCATGGTATTCACTGTTATCATTAGCATAGTTTTCCCATTCTAGCAGCTGACACAGGCAGTCTGAAAACACAATTGATTCTTTCTCAAGAATACGGGCTAAGGTCACCCAGGGCCAGGGGCTGTATTCACTGATGCACAAAAACATCTACACCTGCAAGTATCTTGCCCCTTGTGAATTCCCACTGCACATTGCATAGTGATTTGTAGCAAAATGGACATAAAAAAAGAAAAGTCACTCTCAGGCCATGTGTGTGTGTGGATGACCGGAGAGGCAAAGTTAGTTGAACTAAGTTTCTGACAGAAGTTAAAAACAACAACAACAACTGAAGAAAAATGCCTTCCTGGGAAAACAAAGAGTTGACTTGTCAAAGCATTTCTCTCGGCGAGAGCATTTTGTCCTGAAAATGATCCGTTATTATTGAAAGATTTTCTGCTGGAGTGATGGAAGAGGTGTTCAATATGTTTCTATGTGCGCGCGATGCTGAGTAAAGGAAATAGAATCCCTCAGTGACAGGTAGCAGCAAGAGCCAATGGCAGGCCAAGACAAATAAAGTCAAATGGCCATTTATCATGCTGACAGTTGAAATCCCATCTCAGTAATTACAGCTGATGTCTGGCCTTGAGATCAAACCAATCATTTCAACAGAGGAACAAATGATGTGGAGCCAGAGACCATGGATTACTTTAGAGATCAATGAACTTCATCAGGAAGCAAGTTAAGCTGAAAAACAATAAACAATTGTTTCGTGTCCAACTATACATTTGCTGCGTGTGATGGATCCCGACAGTCGCCGACCACCTTTCTTTGGGATATTGGAGACGGGCTGGAATTAGAGTCAGAGACAATCGATGCACTGGTGAGAAGACAATCCCGCTCTACACTGTGTTCCACCACTGATTGGGCCAACCACACATCATCCATTGAAACCTCATCCCTCATACAACACGGGTGTATGGTTTCATCTTGGCGCTCCATTTGTTGATGCCATTAGGTGTAATGGTACCTTTTTAAACTTCTGATGTAATACAAGCCACTGATTAAAAGGAAATGAAACTTCATATTGGAGAAGTTTTCAAGGAGTAAATGGACATTTCGGGAAATATGCTACTTTTACATCTGTGAGGAAAATGCAGAGTGAGTTAACTTAGCTTTGTGTAAAGACTGGAAACAGGAGAAAACAGTTAGCCAAGGCACAAAATCAATGCGATGCCTGTAAAGATAACAAGTCTTTTTTTTTTTTTTTAATCTTTTTTTAAATTTCACATAGCATATTTTTTCCTTTGCAGTCTAAATGAAAAAAGTTCAATTAACAATACAACAATAAATGTTTGAACAGAACTGACCCAACTTGATGTTTTTAACACTTTGTAAAGGTCAAACAGACAAAATATCTTGTAGATAGCACGGCTTGTAGTTTCTCCATCTCTTTGGCAGTCCTTGATGCTAAGCTAAGCTAACCACCTGCTGGCATACTACACAAGTAAAGTAGATAGTAGCATATTATTAACAATTCCTTATTTACTAAGAAGCAAGGAGGGGGGATTAGTACGTTTTCACATTCTCCTTCAGAAGCTTAAGTCCATCTGCAAAAGGCAATAGAAATAGAGTTTGAAGGTGTCTGCTGTGTCTCATGTTTCATTTGACCATAGTGAGTCTCTCAGGTTGCCCGGGGGAAAGTGCTGACACTGTGTGGTTTCGCCATCTGCTCAGTGTCCTGTGAGATCCCTGGTTTGTTCATACATCGGCTGTCTGGCTGGAGTGAATCTGTGGGATGCAGCGATATATACTTCTGGTTTGACCTCTGCAGTGAATGTATTATATCCTGTGCATGGGGAGAAAATTGTGGGTTATGATGAAAAATGAGGGACAGGTTTAAGACAGAAATGAAACCCAGTAAATATGGTGAGACACTGGTGTAATAGGTCGACCTTTGCGCTTGGCGCGGCTCCAGCGGAATCTGTATTTTGGCAGGATGATGAGTCAAAAGGTGAAGAACCAGATGGATACACGGTTTGTCCTTTCAATATGAAGGACTGTCTGTTATTGCCGAAAAAGACAGTGCCTGAGCACACCTGGATCAGGAGTTGTAGCCAAAGAAAGCCTCAAGGACTCTTCAGGCAGTCAGGTACACTCAGTCTCAAAATGGTCCAACATGCCCAATTTAGGCTCTTCACTCACTTGTTTAGATCAGACTGAATGGTATTTTTCAACATCTTTTTGATATGTTGTTTGATTTTATTGCTGTACTGAAATTGGCAAATCCACAATGTTTATTATCTCATTCTTCTGGTAGTTTTACCATAAAATGCATTTAAATGACCTTATTTCTATAACAGCTGCGGAATTTCATTGAAAAGCAAATCTGAGACTCAATAAAAATCACCAGTTCATGGTGGATATTCACCAGAGAGCAAGAGAGCTGAGTAATTTAACCATATTGCACTTCCAGCATGTTCAGCAACCATATCTGTCTTTGAAGGGACAGAGACACCAATAAGCACCAGAAACAGTGGCATCAAAAACCCACAATACAGCGCAGCTACAAGATGTATTGAGTGATTTTCAAATACAAGTACACTGAATCAATACCTGTAACCTTGTGGTGAGATATTTTTTAAAGCTACCTGAGAGAGAACAATCTTCTGTATTGTGAAGGAAGAGATGATGCTCATTTTTGAGATGGATATTTTTCCCCATATTTGCCCTTTTAAAGTCTTAATTCTTGAGAATTTTATTTCATAATGTTTTTCTGAAAGAGTTTTTATTGTTGCTAGTGGAGTCTGCTATTCCCTTGTCGCATTTAAATTCACATCATGTAATCTAGTGTCAGAGGTCACGTATCGTATGAAATGAGATCTCCATGACTCTCTTGATTATGAAACATGCTGGGTTTGGTATTTATACTGTGAATGTACTGTATCAGGCCTCAGTCAATACAAAGCATGTACTCAGTAACTGAATGGTACAATGAATTGTCTGGACTTTAGTAACTTTGTGATGCCACACCCCCTGCACACCACCAAAACTTTTTTTCCTCTACTATATTTTCATTGAATCCCTTCGGATTAGTTCTTCGAGCTACAAATATATTTTCTCATGGATGGATGGAGGGATGGATGGATGGGAGGGAGGAGCTGAATGAGTCTACTTTGAATGCAAGCCAAATGTTTCACTTCTCGTCTCTGTGTGATGCAAGAAACGAAATTGTGGTTCTTTAATGTTTAATTATTCAACAGATTTATCCTTGTTCACTGTGATGAATGCATGTTAGAAATGCAAATAGAAGCTGTCCTGTTAGATGCAAACGGAGGAGGTTTTTCCTGATGTGCAGCTGCTGACGTAGAGCTGACATGACAGAGTCTACAGGTTTGGGTTGGCAGTTGTTTATCTCATGATTCTTTCATCCCTCCCCTCTCAGACCACTTAAACCCAAAAGGAAAAGCCATTCTCTCTCCGTGCCCTTTATAAGTGCAGCGAGAGACGTGGACATTTTGGCTGCGGTGAACACGAAGCTCAGTCCAGTGTGACAAATTTCTATCTCTCCATCTCTGTGCTGACAGTGCAACACGGGGGGACTAGGTACTCCTGTTTCCTTTTCCAATGAATACTGTCATCCCGTGGATTACTCTTTCATTTATCATTTATTATCCACTGTATCACTTTATCACTATCCGTGTAACAGATTGTTGGTATCGGTGAGTGGGTTGTATACTTTGGAACAGGAACAGTCATCATTCAATCTGCCAGAGGATCTTCTTCAGGCAAACTGCTGCCTCTAAGTAGCAGGAGGGAAAATTGCTGGTACCGGCAAATATTTACGTTGCTGCAAACATAAAGGAACCCCGCAGGGCAGGCCTTGTGTGCAACATAGCGTTCCCTGCCCTTTACAATGTTCCCGCGCTTCCTCTCCCATGTGCAAAATATGCCCTTTGTCAATTAAAACACACTGTAGTCTGTCAGCATGCAATCTGAGCTCAACTGTTCCTCTGGGGCAGGAATTACAGAGGTGTGACTCCACAGTCGTCTCTTCAGAGCGATGAGGGTGAATGGCATGACGACAAACAATACTAGCGAGAGCGGAGAAGGCCTGCCTCTGCAGCACGGAGCCTAAACGGCATTGATTGCCATGAGTTGCTCTGAGTGGTTTTGATAACATTTCAATAAATATTGAAATGAGCACAACCCTCTGAGGGCACTCTGGATTGGCAGCAGCGAGGAGAACAGTCCCCACATAGCGGTGCTGGTGGAGCTTGTGACACAACAAAATGTCTTTGGCACGCTAACCTCAGGTCACATGAAACACAAATGGTGCAGTTACAGATGGTGTGGAAGTGAACACGGTGGCGCTTCAATGAGATAATGCACAGAAAGTCAGCAATGGAGCTCGAAGGGTTCAAATGAAGTGGCAGCCTCTGAATGCGCAGTGACCACAAAGCAACGAAGCCAAACCTCTCTGGCCAACTTTTCTTCACTTGCTACTGTTTCCTGTCAGCAGGCCATTGCCTGGATGCTTATCTCCCGCCTCGCAGTGTGCACACAGCTCTGCACATTCAGCTGGCTCGGCACCCCTCAGGTCATTGCCAGTCACTGAACCATGAGCCTCTCCAAGCACTGCATGGTTAAATAAACCACACACACAGCCATTTCTAACCCGTGGAGCTGTGGTGTAGCCTTGGACACTTTGCTGTACACATGTCTGCACATCACTTTTCCTTCACTCAGCGGCGTGACTGTGATTTACAGCTTGGCCGGCATCCATGACTGTGCTCCGCTTTAGCACTGATCAAATAGCCACGCTAATGGCTGGGGATGATGACACTGGATGAAATTTCTTTTGGGGCTGTTCTCAGAAATCCTCTAGTAAGACAACAAATACTTACAGCTGCCACAGAACAAGTTACACAGACAAACGTTTTAAACGAGGCGGTTCAGATAAAAGGTGTGATCGGACCGCCATTCTTTTACATGACAGGTTACATTTGGTTTCTGTCTGTCTGATCAATTTGCATCAAGCTTTGCCGCTCTGGCTGCGTGGCAGGTCGAGGTCATCGGCAAAGCAATGAATGATTGATGACAGTGGAAGGCCGAGCTTTGACAAGGAATGAGTGGTAAAAGGCAGAGAAGAATCAAAGATTACAAGCTCTGACCTGCAGGGATTGGGGAACTCCAATGTCAAGTTGCTCAGCCACGTCTATGCTTTGTGTGGAGACAGGCCCAACCTGCTGGTTGTTATTTCGAGTCAACAGCTAAAAGAACAACACCAAACTGTCTTTTTTATCCTTGCTCAAGTTTTCTGTTTCATCTCCAGATTGCACAGCACTTCCCAGCCCTGAGTGATGAAATTAGAAGCTAATAAAACCATGACACACAATTGCTGCTGTGTAGCATGTTCTCCAAGGACTAGTGTGCCTCTGGCACAAACATCACCAACAAGCAATTTCTAGAAATTATTTTCCCCACAAATGTTTTTTTTTTTTTTTTTTTTTTTTTTTGCAAGTGGTGCAAGGTGGTCTATTCGACAAAGGCTTCACCTACAATGGCTCCCTAGACACCATCACTTGGCGTCATATATCTGTGCAATCAGCATTTCTGCACCCAAGGTTACATCTTCTCTCCAGAAACTCAGTGCAAAGAAAACATGCTGCAAAAATAAAGACTTGTGTGAGGCAGTGTTCAATGTTTAAAGAAATTTAGCCATTCCCTCACACTGTTGAATTTTGGTGGGTTAGTTTGACTGACTGGCCTGTTGTGTTGTTGGCACCCAGTCTAAACCAGTTGCCAATGGCTGCTCATGGGCCAGTCCTTACAAAGTTTTGTTGTGCAGCAACAAATAGACCCTATTTGAAATCTTAATGGAGATCCCAGTGTTCCCAGAGATACCCATGTCAGGTCGGATTTTTTGGGGAAATGTGAATAAAATTATGTACAAATCATCTCGACACGCTAATGGGATGGTGCAGCCATGGAAACCTGAATATTTAATCTCTGTAAACATCATATGCTCAAATGAATGGTTGGATTCAAGTGTTTACAAGGAGCTCATTCTGAAATTAAACTAAAAATACACACATTTGCTATTCATTGTCAATAAGATAAGACTCTCATGTGAAGACAGCAAATCTTAGCTTAGCTTAACGTAAAAACTGGGCCTTTCAAAAAACAATGTGAAAACCTTAGAATCTGTAATATGTATAAATCTGCCTTCCAGCAACACAGTTGTCATGTTCTATAGTTTGTGCATTTCACAGAGTTATGTTCATGGGGATTAATGTGCCTTATTCAGGAAGTTAGTGGACCCAGTCAAGAGACTGTGTCCATAAAGATTAAACAACCGGAAATAACATATTAATTTATGAGCTTTAGAGGTGCTGGTTGGCAGACTGTGTTATGCTTGGAGCTGTTTCCCCTTTTTTCAGTATTAACGCTAGCTAGCTCCTTTCTTTAGCATCATAATAAGTGAAAAAGTACATTTCTACTGGTTTATTTTCATGTGGGTTGATTAGACCTGAAGGCCTCATGATATTTTGGCTCTTAACATCAAACCTCACAAGAAATGCATGTTGCTGATTTCACCAGGGTCATGTAATGTGTAAAGCTGGACACGTTTTACAGAGTCCTCATATGGCTGTAGACATCTCATTTTGAGGAACTAGGAGGCTGAAGTGCTCACCGTGGAAAGCTGTGGCAGTTGATCAGTCATATCTCATTCTCCTGCAACATTTCGTGGCTTGACCCTTCCCTGACTCTGCTTAATGTCTCAGCAATATAGAGAGATGGCCCATAAGAGTCACTGCAATCACACCTTACCGACAACAACGGGCCATAACTTCACAAAACGACCACCCATTTTGACCAGTAGGGAAAACCAACCTCGGTGCAATATTTCACCTTACAAATAGAAGCTGCCACCGCCTGTGCTGAACGGTACAGATTGCGGCTGCAGTCAACAAAGTATGACCCAAAGCCTGACTGGTCAGAACGCCATCCGGAAATATTCCAGATAATGGAATATTTTGTCAGGGATAATGGGATTATGAGGGCAAACACAGCCTGGCAGGACAGGATAAACATTAATTGAAAAATGCAGAGGTCTGGTATTACAGGTTAATCTGACAAAGAGTGAAGTTCAAGTTCAATTGGAGGATGGAGCTTTAACAAAAAAATATTCTTTTGCTCCCTCGCAAGTCCTTGTAATGCACTGAGGCATCACCGTAAACAAATTGAACAAGACATATTACAGTGCATCAGAGCACCACAGCAGAGGACATAACACTCGCTCTGCAGCCTAATGGCTGTCATGTCATCTTTCCCTCGTTAGAGTTCTGTCGTTTTTTTTTTTTTTAAGTCGTGAGAACGGCTCCATCACGCCGAGCCATTCACTCGGATGGCCTTGGCACACTCCCAGGTTGCAGGGATTCCTGTGCACCCACTGAGGGACCCCTGCTTGCTGCATATCCACTAAGCTTGTGGAAAATTACAAACACACACAAGGTCACAGTGGAGCCGAGCCAGCCTCCCACAGAGCCCATCTGATCCAGCCTGAAACGCAGCAATTACCACCCTCTGTGTGCCTCCGTGTGGGGCTGCAGCTATTTCATTATTTATTTGAACAAATAGGATTACGGTTGGTCTGCGGTGGATTGATCGTGACGAGGGATGAGAGGCTCCAGAGAGCTGGGTGCTGTGGCCCAGGTTTGCTGAGCCACTCTGCTGTGTCAAGCGCATGCTTGATCTCCCGTCTTGGTCTCGGCGACTCCTCCGCTTTTCCGCTGGAGCGTCGCTGTGTTGACATATGCCATCCGCTCTGCTGCGCTCCCCGCACCGATTGATGGGGGAATGTGTTGGCTGGTCTGCGTACACCGCTTTTGGGAAAATATACATTTATGAGACCATAAAAAGCACCTATCTATCATGTCCTCTGAGGCATAACACGCTCACATCTGACAGCACATGCACACCCTCTGTAATAAAAGCTTTTTTTAGATGCACTTTAACAAGATTGTCACTCACAACATGGGTGGTTTTAATTTACTTAAAAATGAATTCACATTTAAATAATGAAGGAACAAAGTGACACCACAGAAGTTTCAAATCACTTCTAAATTAATTGCTTTAGAAGAGCTATTAAGTTCACAGCTAAATGAAAGTGTTATGATTGAAAGGGAAAATATGAACAGCTCCAAAATGTAGATTTGCTCAGCACATTACAGTCAACAGCTTATTTACAGAATATCAGCGCTTGCCAAATAGTAAATGGACCTTTTGAGATCATTATGGGGATGATGTGCTATGATACTAACGTCAATGTACAATCTCACAGTGTTTGAAATCAATATTGTAAGGTTAAGAGAACAAGCTACATTATCAGTATGAAAAAAAGTGGCAGTGCAAAATGTTTTTGGAAACATTGCCATCATTTTGAATCAGTGCAGACTGCACTGTGTGGTCTCTAATAGCTAATAGCTCATCCCAGATGGAATTTGCCCCCCACCACCCCCCCACCCCAAAATACCCTCCTTTGAAGTGATGAAGCTCCAGGTCTCTGCGGTAGACTTATCTGCTTCTGGAGATTGATCGAAAGTAATTTTTTTTGCCCCAAGAAAACCGGGGAGGAATGTGATAGATAGCTCAGCCCCTCTATCTCCCTGATGGTGATATTAGTCCTGATTAAGATAAATGGGCCTTCTCTGCCTAACCATGCAAATGCTTACTGCTGGTGCCATTTATCCCCGAATGTGAAATTGCAGAAAAACATGCTTTTCTCCAGCTGATCTTTAGCTAGAAGTCATTCTTGTCAGGATAAATCACACTGGATTCAGACAAATGCCATCATAACAGAACTACCTTGATATCCTTAATGTATGAGCGGTCAGGTCCATGTGACATCTGATTTGGTAATGGGGGGAATTTGAGGCAGAACAGGAAAGTGCTTTTATCCTGGTATATATGAGCAACTAGTCATCAAGATATACAGTGAACAGGGGCATTTAGCGGGCTTTCCCTGCAGGCTGCCCTAAGCTGCTCTAATTGATGTCGATGAATCAAATCAGCTGTAGAGAGGGCAGAAGGACAACCTTATCAAGCGGGAGGCGTGACCTCTATGCTACAGAGCAGCCTAATGAATAAACAAAGACAACAGATATGCTGCGGTAAGCATGCCATATATGCTGAGTGACCTGAGAGGCAAAACACATCAAAAAGAGTTAACTGATGTTAAACACAATCAATACAGACGGCGCTGCAAATTACTCTCACTTTGCACAAT
Organism: Caranx ignobilis; assembly: GCA_021432705.1. Classification (NCBI taxonomy): domain Eukaryota; kingdom Metazoa; phylum Chordata; class Actinopteri; order Carangiformes; family Carangidae; genus Caranx; species Caranx ignobilis. The sequence continues at coordinate 6,251,511 of MU269986.1, forward strand.
ATTCAAGACAATATTGATATTATTTATTATCTATACTGAGAAGACTTTGGTTTTTTTACCTCACTAGCAGTGAGGCAGTATTGGTCTGTTGTCCATTGAAATGTCTAACCAACCCTCAGATTAGCATCATGAGAGTGAAAATGTTATTTTCCTCATTAGCTTTAACTTTGTGTTTAGTACTAATTAGCTATAGATGATAAACTAACACGGACAGGGCTAACATGCTAAACAATAGTACGTTACCATTATCATTTTGAGCATGCTAATATAATCATGTGGTTAGATGTAGGCTAGTAATAGCTGTCCTTCAGATACTTATATTTCAGATAGCTTCAGGCTAATATGAATGATTGAGTGTTACTGTTAAAGAAAAAAAGAAATAGCTATAGGTTGAGCAGGCGCCCCATATTCAGAGGTTACAGTCCTCACTGCAGCCAGCCCTGGTTTGAATCCTGAATCTGGTGGCCCTTTGCTGCATGTCATTCCCCCTCTCTCTACCTCCCCATTTCCTGTCTTATTCAACTATCCTGTCAATTAAAGACAAAAAGCCCAAAAAATATACTTAAAAAAAGAAATAAAAAAGAAGAGAGAGAAAGAAAAAGTACCAAACTAATGGCATTTCTGTCAGCAGCCCGAGCTGTACTTTGTGTTTATTGCTAATTACCAAAGAACACATGCTAAAGTGAAACAAATCACATGCACATAAACATTAGTGTGTTAGATAAACACTTTGGTTTAACATGTTAGATCAGCAGACAATACATGGATAACTTGCTAACATTACTATTTGGCTTACAATATCCGGTAATATCAACTCTCTGCGCACTTGTGTTTCAGGAAGCAGACACTCCCAGTGAGGTGAAAATCTCACTCTTGTCAGTTTTTCAGTGACTCAGAAATACAACTTTGTTTACCACTCAAGACCCATGAACTCTTGAAGCCTTTCTCTGGATTTCAAAATAAGTTTAATTAGCCAGAGTCTTTGAAAGTCTCACCATGCAGGGCTGCGTGATGTTTCAGGCGAGGTTAAAGCATTAAAAGCATCACATTATGTGTGTGACATCTGCATATGACAAAATGCAGTGTTGCAAAAATTTTTAATTGCCTGCAATGCTTGGAATTTTCTTTGTCAATGCCCCCATATTAGAGCACTTCCTCTGCATATCAGACTGCAAAAGTACATTCAAATGTTGGCATGCAGTTAACACTGTCTGTTGTATTTACATGTAGATCCTCATAACCTTTCAGCCTGGTTCAGCCACTTTTATGCGTGAAGTATCACTGTAATTCATCTTAAAAGATATGCAGGACTGTAGCAGGGAATATTGAAAGACTGAGGTCAGGTATTGGAGTCACTGCTGTTCCCCTTAAGTTTTATTCAGTTAGTTAGTTCATCTTTTCTGCAAGTTTCCTCTGGAAGTCAATAATGACCTCCACAAATAACCACACCAACAGAACAGTTTCTCTATTTCACCTCCAGAAAATGTCCAAGAGATTATCAGAAAACGACAAACCAGTAAGTAAACCTGCCAATATAAAAGTCGAACTGACTTTCCTCCCTGCAAATGATTAAATTTTGGTGGAATTCTGTTTTTTATTTATGTAGTTGGCCAAATCCTGGATTCAGTCGACCACAGTATAACAGCACAGTATAAAATCCAAACCCCCAATAAATCCACAGGGCATGACCTCAATGTCCTCAACAGTAGCTGCAGCTCTGATGATATACAAATGTTCACAGCAATATCCCAACCTGGTCGCATCCATTTCAAAATTTTGTCCAACTTTTCCCCTGTCCCCTCTGTGGTCTGTGGAGCTCAATCAGTGGAGCACTTTGACACACGATACTATGTTACCCTGCTGAGTGGTGCAGAATTGAAGCTGCCAATCAACAGGCAGGAGCCTGAAGCTAATCAATCCAAGCAGGCCATGATGTGATTTTTTCCCTGTCAAGGGTTGAGCAGGCTGACAGTCTGCTCGATGGTTAGATTCACCCACCTCCTGCAGTCTGTGTAAATCACAGAGCCATTATAACACATGTAAATGTCTCTTGTGGGCTCTGTTTAAAAGGCCATCCTCCTCCTGCTGCTGCTGCCACTGCCGCCAAATTTACATAAAAATGATAAGTAAATGATAATCACGGGCTGTTATTAACTTAACAACAGCACTGCCTGTTTGAGTGGGGCCAGGGACTGTTTGTTTGGTGAGAAAATGTAATCACATAGCTGTGCTTTTATGCCAAACCCAATTAGAAATCAATGTTTATTTCAACACATAAAAAATGGATGGTGTATCAAACTTTCATCTGAAAGTTTGAAACACTGTCGTTCCTTTTGTCTTGCATAGCCCTCCTATTCAGTCAAAATTTCAAGTGCAACAAAAGACATGCCAAAAAGAGGACGGGGGTGTAACATGGAGGGTTGTTCATGCAAAAAGAGCAAGAATTAACAGTCAAAGGAATATTCCTCTCTGACTCCAACACTGGAAATATGCTGAATTTGCTCATACATACTCACATTGCACTGGGCTATTGAAATGCACTTACCAGTGGTTATGTTCTTGGATCTGAAAAACATCAGTACTACACTGAAGTTGTGTGTCTCTGGTTGGTGAATGATGGAAATTTAAAGCAACTGTTTGACATTTTGGAAAATATGCGTAAAGGCCTCCTCTAGATGGAGATCTTGTTTTTGCCAGTTTAATTTCTAACCTTGCTGCAGCGATGAAAACATGTACCTCACACTTGTGTCAGTACACCTTGACATCAGTATCGGGCATGATTACAAAGTCATATCTGTCGTGAGAGGCAACAGAGCAGATTCGCTGATTACAAACACCATGCATTAGAAATGTCAGTTTTGACTCAGTTTCATCCCAGATGGCACTAAATGTCTCCGTTTTCCTGTCAACAAGGCACAAGTGGTCGTCCAAAGTAGAGCTTAGCAATAATAGGCAGGATTTGCCAACAACCTTTCAATAACCAGACCTGATGCAAATTGAGCATTTGTGAATCTGTCTGTGTTTGAGGCAGCATTTGTCAGCCGGTGCCATCATAAATATGGAAGGCCTAGATTATCTCTCCATAAATTGTAATTAGCAGTATCTCTGCTGCCAGAGTAGAGTGGATCCAAACCATGGTGGTAAAAGCTACTGCAGGAATCGGGAGCACAAATCACTGCTGTTTATTAAATCGGATGCTTACCAGTCAGTTACTCCGCCAAAACTTTCCTTAGGTGTGGTTCCCATGATGCAATTACACCGATTCAGTGACATTTTAAAGATGAATTAAGACATGTCATTAAAAGTCAGGCTGCACTGTCAAAAGGACGTTCACTGTGAGGGCCAAGTTTCCATGTTTTTGCTGGAAACTTCAGAATTAATTAAAAATCACATCAGGAGATGTCAAGGGATTTACTTCAGGGCTCAGGAAGGCAGTTCTCTTCTTCTCTAGTGAGGCATCCTTCAGCGAGGACAAGACTGTGTTCATAATTTCATTTTTCATCAAAGTGTGTTTTAATCTCTACATTCACAGAACGCTGCAGACACATCTTTACAGGGAATCTACTGTCCTTTTTATACCCCACTGGTCTTGCCTAAGCAATTTGAAACTTGAAAAATTATAGATTTTCTCCAACAGATTGCAAGACCGGATGGCTTACTGTGCATAATTATTTCCTCAAATGTTGATAATTTTATGATTTGGCTGTTCAAGGGTCCCCCATCGACGGAATCCAATGCATTTAAAGTATGTTTAGAGTATCACTTGGAGAGGAACATAATGCATTTTGAAAAGGAAAAAAATAGTACAAAGAGATCATTCCACACAGCATCCCAGTGGCTGGGATGCTGTGGGTCAAGCTTGCAACCTAAACAAAGCAGGGAACTCGAGGGCTCAGCCATGCCGAGGAATTATGCAGGAGAACATTCAGCTACTGGTCACTCCTAATACTGAGTCACTTTGAAGTCAGAAGTCTCTGTGGCCTGCAGAGCTGCTTCTTCAGGCCAGGCCTCCGAGCAGTGCGCTGAGCTTGCCAGGCAGGAAATTATGGCAGTCTGACAAAGGACATACTGAAAACCTTAGAGGACAGATGGAGATGAAAAGCAGGTCGATGGCTTTTATGTATTTCCTATACAGAAAAAAAATATATGTTCTTTTTATAGAGTCAGAATTGTTGATACAGTACAAAGTTTACTCCGTCAGAACTGGTTGTCACGTGGCTGTGTGGATTCACAAACACTCTGTGAGGTGAGAAAAGAGGCAAGAAATGAAATTTTAATTTTATTACAAAACTATTTGTTACATGTTTTTTTTTTCTCCCCATAACTGAGAGCAAAGTGGAAAAACAACAACAACAGCTCTTGTCTACATATTTGACTGACATCTTTGGCATGGCCATTTTTGAAGAGAATTCCTTTTTATTTCCAGCACAATAGAACGTGTCAGGCTAGTTCTGTTCAGGCATGAGTCGACCCAAAGAGAATACAGAAATCCTTGCAGCCCTGTAGACACAGACTCGCTTTGAGATCGTGTTCACAATGGTAACAATGCTAACATTGTGCTCAGGGGATAAAATGCATAGTAGCTACATAATCTGAGTTTAGCATTGGCATGATAACATCTGCACCAGCACCGAACATGAAGTTACATGTGTCGGTAAGATGGATAACTGAGAATTCTTTGAATCATCGTCACACGTTTTTCATCTATTGGAACAGTGGAAACAGTATCAGTCTTAGTCTTCCTCTCCAAGGACAGTGGTAAAAATCCTATTTTGCCCGATTAAAAATCATAGCACAAAGGTGGCCAGTTTACTATAATGTAAAGAAAGGAAGCTACATCTCATATTAGAGCCTGTAACCTTGAAACTTTTGGTCTGTTTGCTTAAAAAATGACTGAAATGCTTAAAAAAATAATAGTTACTGATTCATTTTCTTGCCTTTGGAATTCATCCTGAGAGGGATGTCAATGTCTCAGTCAAATTTTATGGCAGTGGCTGTTGCAGTGGTTGTTCAGTGATTTCATTCTGAACAACACATCTCAACCTCATAATGGTGCTAGAGGCAAAGTGAGGGGATCACTAGTGTCATTGGGTTATGTCCTCTGGGGACCATGAATATCAGGAAGTCTATCCTGTAGCTGTTGAGAAGCATTGGACCAACCAACCAACCAACAAACTAACCAATTATCATTTACAAATAACTGCTGCTGGCAGAGCTGGGATGTTGGTGGATGCGGCATGAGCCGATATTATCTTCCAGACAACAGCACCAAAAAACAAAATGCAAAATGATCCATTTACTGAATGTTGTTCTGGAGGGGAAAATTATTTGTAAAGCGATGGATTTGCCCTGGAAAGCCACCATTCACAATTCCTTCCCTGCTACAAGAACATAGGAAATCAATGAGACATTTTGCTGTGAACTGCAGATGAACTTGCACTTTGCTTGTTTATGGATTTTAATTAGGGCCAAATAGTCTCATGAATTTATGTAAAGCTCCCATACACCACTCTGTGTACATCACAGACGGAGCGGAGGGAGTAGGGCCGGCGGCGCAGGTTTGTAGAAGAGGTCTGTGCTCTCCTGCCAAAACAGCGCACGATGTGAAGTAGGCACAGTTGTCTCTGCACTGCGTCTCATCTTTTAGTCCCTTTTCAAAGACACTGCAGTTTCCCACTGGGTGATGCTGCGAGTGACACTGGAAATTCATCTCCTATTCCCCCTGCTATGCGGCGACATGTCAGCCACAGACGCTGACGAGATGTTGAACCCAAACTATAAGAAGCAAGTTTGCCCATTTGAATAATGTGCACCACTGATTCTCTCCCAGACTCTTTGATGTGTTTGCTGTGAAAAGATGACTCCTGACAGTGTCAGATTAAAACCCCAGTCTCTCTGAAAGTAGCAGAAAAGGAGTGGGGTGAAAAAACCCCTCATGCTGCTGAGTTGTAATCTCACCCGGCAAAGAGCTGAACCACAACACTGGCAGTAAACGATGTATCAGTCACTGCAGGATGCTTAATTTGGCACCCTCCGAGATCATCACGTCACTGTTTGGGATTGGAATTAGTTTTGAGGGCTGGAGTCAATGTTTTGTGTAGCACAAACCAATATCTGTGTAGCTTTATCAGCAAATGTGGAAACAACAAAACAAAAATCGATTTGAGCATGCCGGGCCGCTGCTTTGTGACAAGCGCGGTGACAGGAGCGCCGATTGGCTGCATGTAGGGTTCACAGCGCTTTAAATAGATTTCACAATCTTCATCTCCTTTCCCTGTCATTCCTCATAAAAGTGCACCATTTTAAAATTCAAATTGTCCTTTGGGATGCTGAAATTAGCATCGTGAAATATTCATGGCGAGTTTCTGAGCTCGCATTGTACACCTCGGAGGAGTTGAACAGGTACTGTATCAACACCGCACGCGTTGGTAAATTTTTCATGGGCGCAGCGGAGCAGAACTCAGATCAGTTGAGTCGTCGGTGCCGCGTGCACGTCAGACACATTGATTTTCTCCGTTCATTGTCAAACTGATTTTGTCAAAACACAGTGTCTTCTCTTTTTATGAGTTAGAATAACACAGTGTTTACCAAAGTCACTGCTGAGATCAGGGAGCACGACAACACGATCTGATGGAGAAAGAAACACGATGGCGAAGCCGTGGTCTCCAAGCTTTTTGGGTGGTGTTCCTGTAAAGCTCAGCTAATCCACCCTATAAAAGATTATTATTTCATTCAAAAATAATTAGAACCCTAAGGGACAGAATTATCAGCATTTAACAAGGAAATGATAAAGGAAAATGCTTTTTTCCTGAAAGTTTTTTTGTCGTTTGTTTATTTTTTGTTGTTTGTTTACTGTCCCACTAATCAGCTGCTGGACTCTGAAATTCATGTTGATCCCCACAGGGGGTCCTGGCTCTGTTGTTGTGAACCAGTATTGTAAACAAGGCAGACTGACTAGTTGGATGTGAAGACACTGTAATTGCACAGCTGTGTTCATGTGGCACTGTGATGTGTGTGTGTGTGTGTGCGTGTGTGTGTGTGGGTGTGTGACTTATTTTGGAGGGTAGAGATTGGCATCATATTTTCAACATCCCTTAAGCATCATTAAGTTGTAAATGTATATTGAAGGAAGTAAATATGGTTTCACCTTCCTATTGAAGGATGAGGTGTGTTTTCTAACGGGTGCTGTACCCTTGCATACTTTTCCCCTTGGGAAGGTGAGCAGTTCTTTTGCTTTCTTTTTGCCCATTGTTTTGTTTTCCATGTGATTTTGAGCTGCTTTAAACTAGTGTGACGTTGCATTGTCATATTACATTTTACATCTGCACTTCTTTTTGTTTATACGCATGATTATCTGCTAATTAGGGAAAGAAGTTTGTGCAGAGAGAGAGGGTGTGTGTGTGTGTGTGTATGTGGGTAAAGCTAGAGTGCTCTGTTGAGACCATGTCTGCTGGTGTGGTGTATTTTGTAACTTTGTTCTTGGTGATACACAGGCGTAGAGAGCATTTATGCAAGAGCAAACCTGTGAATGTTTTGTTTCCTCACATTTGCTGTTGCTGGTGTTTGACAATAAATTGCTCAAATTCGGTGCTGGGATTGTGGTCTGTACCTCCCACGCAACACAACACGCCGCCGAGGCAGACCCGCTGCACAGGCACAACTGTGGAAAGTACAACAAGTTAAAGTTGAACAAGAGTATCAGGCTGTAAAGTTTTATGGTGTGTGTGTGTAATAATGTTTTCCTCCTGTCTGACTGCTCATTTCTTGTCTTGTCAGGCTCCTTCTGAGCGATGTCACCACCTTCAAAGATGTCAGTGCTTTGGAACGGTGAGTACAGTGTTGTTATTAATTCATCTTGCTTCACCTCAGATTTATTAACCCTGCAAGGGCAGTGTGCTGAGCTGCAGCTCAACAAGGTAACAACCAAAATACACAATAAAGAGTGATACAACACAACAAAAACAAGCCAAAGATATAATCTTTCAATCCTTTAAATCTCATTTGGTTTGTCATATATACACCCATGGGTTTGTTGATTGGCACTGACAGAGTCAAGCAAATAAACATAAACTGTTGGCATATCTCAAAATGTTCTTTAAAATAGAATGTTTTGTTTTATTTCATTGTCTATTCTTGTTGTTTTTTGTCCTTCGGGGGCCACCATAGACAGAGGCTATGCCCTTGAGATGATTCATTCATTAGCCAATCCTTTTACGGTTGGAGTGGATTGGAGTCAGGTTCAATTGACATTGAGTGAGGGCGGGGCTACGAGGCAGATTGGTGGTCCAGTGGTTATAGCGTAGTCGCCTCCAGGTCAGAGGGTTCTGCGTTTGCTGGCTGGAGTCTTTGTGTGTGGAGTTTGTGTGTTCACCTCGTGCCTGTGTGGGTTTGCTCTGGGTGCTCTGGCTCCCTCCTGCAGTCAAAAGACGTACGGTTTGGGTGAATTGGCGACTCTAAATAGCTCGTAGGTGTGAATGCGAGCATCAGTGGATGTTTGTCTCTATGTGTCGGGCCTTTGATAGACTGGAAACCTGTTCCACTGCAGAATGAATTTCAAGAAAGTGAAAAAAACTTGTTTCAAGTCTTTTTTGTCTAAAAAGAAAAACGTTGAAAAGTGTTCTCAAGCTTGTTTTGCTTTAGAAAAATGATCTAGTTTCAAGAAATTGCCTTCTTGTTTACCTGTAATAATAAGAAAGTGCAATATTTTTAGTAGCTCAATCATTTGGCCTGAGGACAGCTGTACCCGTCCCCACCCGCCCCCACCCTGTGTCCAAGATGTAATTACCTAGTTTTATCCTTTTCATGTTAAATCATATTTTTTGACGGAGTTAGAGAATATATCCTGTATATGGACCTCTGAGCAAAACTGTTGTACCTTTATGCAACTTTTCCTCCATTCCATTGAATAATCTTTCATTTTAAAGCACTACAAGGTCATCCACACATCTCAGTCGGGATGCTTTCAAAGTAACTGGCAAATACTACATGATTAATGCAGCAAGCAGATAAATCTGTGATGTCAAAATGATGTTGCTGCATGCTCATATTGGATTTTTAAAGCACACATTGGTACTTCAGCATTTGCATCTGTCTGATGTCTCATCTGCCAGTCGATGTCATCACTCGTTATCACCCCGATGGAAGCCATGGAAAATGTCACAGGTGATGTGCTAGCCCGCAAAGACAGAAAGAAAATGTGCAAACTCAAACAAAGCGGAGACATCTGCAAACAAAATGACAGAGGTGACATGCGAGCGGGGGTGAAAGATGAGCTGATGAAACGACACCGGCAAAGGGAAACGACAACAGATGTCAGCCCACATTAAGCAGCAGGTACGGAGGACATCAGACAGATGCAAACACTGCTGAAAGGTAACACAGTGCACTCATTAACAACCAGCCACGAGCATGAAACAAACTAACAGTGTGTAAACAAGGAGGAATAACGGAATAATACTCTTTTAGCACAAATAACCTGTAGTTTTATTCAGACTTACAACGGCTGAATAAAGCGTAACCTTGAGCTGGGCTCTGGCTGTGAGCGCTGCCTTTACAGTCGGGCGCGACCTGTTTCTTGCTGATTTTCATACTGGAGGTTATTATGTTCTGGGGCTGGAGGCTACACATTCACAGCCACGGGAAGCAAGTGATAACCTTCAGGTGTGATCAACAACGTAAACACCATCAATGAGCACTGCAGGAGCTGAAAACTGCCACTGGAGCAGCGTCAATCTCCCCCCTCTGCTCATTCAAGTAAAAATTATACATGGTTTAATAAATCTCAAAAGAAATAATGTCTGTCATTATTATTATTATTATTATTATTATTATTATGGAAGACACTTCTGTATTGAATGTTTTCAATTCCAGAGCCTGTTAAAGTATTTCCTGCTCTCTGGATGAGTAGAAGAGTAGGACCTGAATGCACCCTGAGAATACTGTAGCTACACGGTTTGTTTTGAGGGGGACCACTGTGATTGACAGACGGCCTCATGGAAGGCGCAGAAGCATCTTTGAAACCTGAACAGTTGGAGCCAATTTTGCTTCTGCCTCTACCCCGAGAGCTGGATGCAGGACACAGGCGTGCTGAGCAACCTGAGACTCATGGGGGAAATTGAAATTCTCTGCAGAGAGAGAAAGAGGGGAGTCTTTCAAGGGCTCGGTTCGTACCTCCCTTTGCTCCCAGCATGGAATATTTTTAATAAGGGCAATGGCTGTCAACGCACACCTTTCCTTTCAGTATCTATGGCTGGAAGCTTCAGCAAGTAAAGCCAGGATTTGCACAGCTTCAAACAGTAGGAATAAACAGCAGGAGAGCCACAGCTAGACACGGGGACACCGGTTGCCACCTGTCAATCAACGGTGCAGTCAGGATCGGTGTTAGACACCATCTTGGAAGAAGAAAAATCTACCATTTATCTTGTCTGATCAGATGTGCTTGAGGTGTCGCCATGGCAACCAGTGGCACAGGAACAGCTTCGAGGACCTCCCGCTCAACCCGTAGCCCGAGCAGCTACGGTCGAGATGTGATTAGAGTGTTAGTTTACTGTGGTTGACATCATTCAATTCCATTCACCGAGCCACAGCTTCCCCTAATTAGGATGCTCACTCGCTTCCAAAGCGCAGAGGAGCCGACGTGCGACGATTAGAAGTTGTTCCCGTTAGTTTTCTGGTGCAAACCTTCAAAGGTCGGTGGCAATATGTGTGCAAGAAGACAAACCCGTCCTCTCACTCAGAGCTCATTTGGAAAAGCAATTTTTTTTTTTTTCCCTAGCCAGTGAAGGCGCGGGAAAATTGCAAGTGGAGGCGACTAAATGGAGATCAAATTAGTCAAAAGTACTCTGCTGAGAAACGTGGAGGTTGAACAGATGGACAATTAATGGAAGTGAAAGTCTGGGTAGTGCACACAGCAGAGGGGTGCACACTGAACTGGAAGAGAGAGAGAGAGAGAGAGAGAGAGAGGGAGAGAGAGAAAAAAAGTTGGATTCAGTTTTAATAAAGATAGACTGCAAATAGTTATGACAGAAATAATAGCTCACAACAAGAAATAGCACTAGTATCTAAATTTCAAACCCAGTTTACATTCTGAGTGTTGCTTTTTCCTCCAGCTTATTTCTTCTGAGACAAAAATCCAGTCTAAATCACATCTATCAATGACAAACACGAATCCACGTCAGAGGACTGGTTACTCACTTTATGTAACATGATAACTGAGCATTGAAGCAGCTGACGTCAAAGACAGTGGAAGAGGTTTTTCTTGGTGCCTCTTTCTGCTGCTGGAAGTCAAACTGCAGCACAGTTCTCCTGCAGGTCTTCGTCTAGTAACAGCATTTCGTACAATGCAGAAGACTGGAGGAAAGAGAGAGAATGCGTATCCCTGAGTTCACCCATCTCCACCTGGGGGAGGCAATAATTTTATGATAACACAGGGCAAACTGACACTGCCAAATGAGATACTTCCAAGAAGTGGATGCAGCATAGAAGGTGGGATTTCTCAAGAAAATATGCAAATTTAATATGCTTGCAAAAGTACTAATGCATGTCAAGCGTTGAGGAAAGAGGAGCTGCTTGGCTTTTAGAGGAAGGCTGTGGAAGCTGAAGGCACTTTAACGTGAGAGAACACAGGCAGATACACAAAACACAAACAAATGAAGAAACCATTTCCACCAATTTGACAGCACATGAGCAGCATTTAGGGGAAAAAAAGCAGAAAAAACAAAAACAACCAGGAACAGACCAGAAATATGCAACAAAAAAACAGGGGCACTAAGCAGCAGTGAACGCCCCTGAACTGAAGCTGATGACGGTTTCTGACTCACTTCCACTCTGCTCTTTGCAACTTGCACTGTTTTCTGCATTTTTTGTGTGTGTGTGTTCACAGACTTGGCAGCATTTTCTCCCCTAAATGCACGTATCATTAAATTGATGCTTTCATCATTTGGCTTTTACTTTGTGTGTCTGCAGTGCAATGAGCTCTCAGGGTCCTTTAGAAAAATACACCCCCACTGTTTTATCTTTGATATAAAAGCCTTAATTAGGTTCTGAGACGATACAACCGCACTTATTTGTTTTATGGATGTAGCCCATGCGCTCTAATAGAGCATGAAAGTTATGTTTTCAGGTCACCTAAGGCCGTTTGAGGATGTTTTGACACTTGGATTTTGGATTTACAACTTCCAAATTAGCAAGAGGTAAGCCTCATCTTTTTTCTTTTTCTTTTTTTGGCCCATCACCTAGTGGCCACTGGTGGAACTGCAACTCTGCACATACAGTAAATGCACTGGCTTCAGCTCAGGACCATGTTTGGAATTACGTGGTGTTAAGATTTCCACTGAGTTTCTTGCTGACTGCAGAGACACCGACAGTCACGGCTGCACAGAGGTCTGGGATCTGTGACTGTGAGCATGAACTGCGGCCAACAGACGACATGCAGAGCGCAGTCATCCTGACACAATTATAGATTTTGCAGAATCACTTCATTACAAGTGAATATAAGGATAAAAAGCAGCATTTAATTGGTGATTTGTCTCTGTGCAGAGTGGGCAGTCACTGCAGTGAAGGAACAGATGCTCAAAAAAATAAATCATTTGGGAAGTCCAATCTGTATTTTTTAAAAATCTGTTGTTTGTTTACAGAGTTTGAAAGTCTCCCCTAACTTCCTGATGTGAAGTCTTCATTTTTATAAAGCTGTTTGACTGTTTCCTCCCTCTGAGTGGAAGAGTGTTTTGTCCTAGGAGAGATTACTGTGCCTGTTTCCTCTTGACGAGACCAACTGTGCGTCTGTAGTGCGTGCTGTTGAACTGTGGGGAAGACAAAGGGGGGAAAAACAACAACCAAAAAGCATCATGCAACAGTGGTCCCTGTGGGATAGCATGCTGCAGAACACGTATGACTTGAGTGGAGAGAGGGAGAGCCGTCATTAAAGGAAGACGCTGCACAGAAACCTAATATACACAGAACGAGGTGATCAGAGTGTGTGGTGCCGACGTGCGAGGACAGGCAAATGTCAGGCATCTCTCAAAGGGGAGATTCTTCTGAGGTTATTGGAGGCCGTTTGTGGTGCCTCAGGAAATGTGCTACAAAGACGCGCAACTGAGACTCTGAGGATAAAAAAAAAAAAGGTGTAATGAGACATTTCGGGCAAAATAAAAAAAGGTTAATCTCATATGAAGTATATTAAAGAGATCTATCCCTGGAATGCCTGTCATTTGGGTAATACATGGTATCAGTACTAACGCTGGAATAAAAGCCAAGTGGTGCACGAAAGACTGAGCGAGACTCATCACAGTCGCTTATAAAGACTGGAGAGAGGAGAGGAACAGCCCGGTGGCAGAATCTGTCAACCAGCAGCACCTCCAGAGTTCATTCCCCCCGCTGTGTCTCATTTGTTTAACCTCTTCCTGAAAAAAAGTTTGAAGACCACACAGACTTTAACTCTCTGAAAGGTGCTGGAGTTAAACACGAAATCCCTTTGGGCTGATTATTGATCATTCATTTTATAAAACCTAATCAATCAGCAAGGAAAAGCCAACATACTTTTGTTTTTCTCCTTCAGTTTTCTTGTCCTGTTTATGATTTAACAACTTGATCTGTAAGTATTTACAGATTCATTCATGTTTTAGCAGCTGGGCAACAGTAGGCCTAATTGTGCCTTTGCAGGGCAGCAGAGCTTCATGTTGAGAACTTTTAAGTGAAGGCAGTTGGATGTTGTTTTTATTACTACTACTACTACACTGCTGTTTCTCCTTCCTCCAGCTAATTGCCTCCCTTCTATCCACTTTTATGGAAACCTGTTGGAAATCAGGAAGCAAAGGTGGGTTAAGATCAGTCCAGCAGCCTGTTTGAGACACAGAGAGAGAGAGAGAGAGAGAGAGAGTAAAAAAAAAGGTTGTGAAATGAAAATTCAGCCTTCCCACTCCATGAGGCTGGGCTTCTGAAGTCACGGCTCCCTCTACAGTTGGTACGGCGGAAATTTTCCATCCAGTGCGGGAAAACAATCAAACAGCCTGTGCTGAACAGTCGGGAGGACACAACGGAGACGCGTCCGGAGATTACACACGTACACAGCTCCACTGCATGAGTGTGTGCGCGCGCCTCCGTGTGTGTGTGCGTGCGTGTGTGTGTGTGTGTGTGTGTGTCAGACGGGAACGGATACAGGCAAATCTCTACATTCAGAGCAGATTCACACGTGGAATATCCGCCACTCTCGAGGCTGATTTACTGTTTCCTGCGGACAATGGGAAAAATGTGTCATTCTTTGAATACTTGAGGAGTGACGGCAACTTTCCTCCTCTCGGACTTCACCGTAGACTGATCGCGGAAGATAAAACGTGGAGCGAAAGGACTGTAAAGGTGGAGAGAGAGAGAGAGAGAGAGAGAGAAGGGAAAAACAAACCCAAACTGGATTTAATGAACAATGCACACGGAGCAGTTTCTCAATCAGCATGTGCAGTTTTAAGCACCGGGCAGTTTGGAGTCTCTGCAGCGGGGAGACCGAGCGATGTTGTCTGCGGGGATGCGTTGTTTGCTGAGCTCCATGTCCATGGATGTTGCGGCTCGGTCGGGCTGCACACGGTGCCTCTGGGTGGCTGTGATTGGACCGGACACAGACTGGGGCTGACTGATGTTTGTCCGAGAGGAAATGTTTTGGGGAGGAGATCAATATGAGTTACTGGCGCACGCGAGGAGGGAGATGCCAGTCTTCACGAGCACACGTATTACTATGAGGACGGAGGCAAACATGCAGGAAGAAGACTAATATATATCTATATTTTTCAGAAAATCTTGGATTTGAATTCAAAAAGACAACAGAGACATCTTGTTTTTCTTCTCTCTATATAATGTGATGCTTTATTGCCTTTGCAAACTACAAGTGGATGTGGACAATGCAGTAAAGTTTTTATTTTCTCTTGTTTGACTATCATGCATGAGACTTTGGTATTGCAGTATACAGACTTATGAAATATCTATTTTATGGACTATTACACCCCTAACAAATGTATCCCACCTGGACTTTTATTTTGAAAACTTACGTTATGGGACTTTGTGTGAACATTTTGAAGGGAGAAAACAATCAGATGCTTCATTTTGACATCCCATAAGATGTATTCACAGATGCCGGGCAACATGGCAGTTAACTGGGTTGTGTATTCTGTGTTTTTGCTGCCACTGTTCGCAGTGGGGACTGCTTTCTCGGGGGTCTTCAACGCCACAGACAAAGACATTTTTACAGATGACTTGCTGCAGGTCAAGCTCTCACAAGACAGAGCTGCTGAGCGGTGGAAAGTCCAGTCTGCTGATTCCCATCCAAACCTATATTTTAAGCAAGAGGATGTGTTGCACTTGAGGCAAAGGTCCTCCACCACCCACAGTCACATTTTTAAAGTCATCCGGGCGGCTGTGCTCACCATGTTGTCTAATGTCCCCTTTTACATGCCCCCTGTGAAACATGAGGAGTTTACAAGCAAGTGGAATGAGATTTATGGGAACAACCTGCCTCCCCTGGCTCTCTACTGCCTGTTGTGCCCAGAGGACTCAGCGGCCCTGCAGTTTCTTATCAAGTTTATGGATAGGATGGCTGAATACCCCGACTGGAAGGTGACCAGTGCCCCTAATGACGAAGTCCCCATGGCACACTCTCTGACTGGTTTTGCTACTGCTTATGATTTCATTTACTCACAGCTAGATGAGCACAGGAGAGGTGTTTACCTCAAGAAAATTCGCTCAGAGACCGAGGAGCTGTATGAGCTCTCAAAGTACAGAGGGTGGGGAAACAGTATCTCCAGAATCATCAAACGACTAACATATTAGCCATCCTGACTGGTGCAATCGTGGTTGGCTCACATGATGACCCAGAGTCAATGATCTGGAAACAAGTGGCAGTGAACTACATGGAGAAAACCATGTTTCTCCTAAATCATATTGTTGATGGCTCCCTGGATGAGGGAGTAGCCTATGGGAGCTACACAGCAAAGTCCATCACACAGTATGTCTTCTTAGCTCAGCGGCACTTCGGCATCGACAACATGCAAAACAACTGGCTGCGGGGACACTACTGGTTTTATTATGCCACTCTGTTGCCAGGCTTTCAGAGAACAGTTGGCATCGCCGACTCCAACTACAATTGGTTCTACGGGCCCGAGAGCCAGCTCGTCTTCCTCGACACATTCGTCATGAGGAACGGCACGGGGAACTGGCTGGCTCAACAGATTAGAAAGCACCGACCAAAGGACGGCCCCATGGGGCAGTCATCTGCCCAGCGCTGGGCCACACTTCACACAGAATACATCTGGTACAACTCCCACCTCACGCCGCAGCCGCCCCACAATTTTGGCAAAGCAAGGATGCATATTTTCTCAAACTGGGGTGTGGTTACCTACGGAGCGGGGCTGCCCAGCGGACAGGGTAATACTTTTGTCTCGTTTAAGTCTGGCAGGCTGGGTGGCCGTGCAGTCTATGATATTGTCCATGACAAGCCTTACTCCTGGGTGGATGGCTGGAACAGCTTTAACCCCGGTCATGAGCACCCAGACCAGAACTCTTTCACATTTGCTCCTAATGGACAGGTGTTTGTATCTGAAGCACTTTATGGTCCAAAGTACAGCTATCTAAATAATGTTTTGGTGTTCAGCCCCTCTCCTACGAGCCAGTGTAACAGTCCATGGGAGGGTCAGCTGGGGGAGTGCGCTAAGTGGCTGCGCTGGACTGATGAGGGGGTGGGTGATGCTAGAGGGGAGGTGATTGTCGCCTCCTCCCACAGGGACACCATGTTTGTGAGTGGGGAGGCTGTGTCCGCTTACTCACCCGCCATGAGACTAAAGAGCGTGTTCAGGGCTTTGGTTCTGCTCAACTCACAGACATTGCTCGTGCTTGACCATGTGGAGAAGTGGGGTGACTCACCTGTGAAGTCGCTCAGTGCTTTTTTCCACAACCTCGACATTGACTTTAAATACGTTCCTTTCAGATTCATGGACAAGTACAATGGCGCAATGATGGACGTTTGGGATGCTCATTATAAAATGTTCTGGTTTGACACCCAGGGTCACAGCCCTGATACCAGGCTACAGGAGGCAGAGCAGGCCGCTGAGTTTAAGAAGAGATGGACTCAGTATGTCAACGTCACTTTCCCAATGACAGGCACAGTCAGCAGAGTAGCTTATGTTTTACATGGCCCATATGTCAAAGTGTCCAGCTGCAGATTTGTAGATAACAGCAAAAATGGGGTCAGGCTGTCTTTAACCATAAATAACACAGAGAGGATAGTGTCTATAGCTACAAACTATAAAGACATTGGGGCAAGGTTGAATTATTTAGGATTTGGAGGTCACTGTAAAGTTGAGGATAGATATCAAATCACTCGATATGGCCTTGGGACTCAACTCATCCCCAAACAAATCAGCAGTGATAATCAGCTGTTTGACTTTGGCTTCACAGTCAATGTGATAGCAGGGGTTGTTCTCTGTGTGGCCATCGGATTTCTGACCATGCAGAGAAAGTTTTATGTCTGCTTCAGCAGGCTGATGCGTTATGCCCTCCTCTCTGTACTCATTCTGTGGATAGCAGAGCTGCTGTTTGTGTCTAACAGCTGCGATCAGCTTCTCTGTGGGGTAAAATGGAAAGGTGCGGGTGCCAAAAGCGAAGTAAACAAACAAATCAGACTTTACGAGCAGCACCGACTCCCTCTCCCCACTGTCGTCATAACAACCCTTCCAGGTTCGGGATCGGAAATCCTAAAGCATCTTTTCTACAACAACACAGACTTTGTTTACATAAGGGTTCCCACCGAACATGTGGATATTCCCGAGACTGAGTTTGAGTTTGACTCTCTGGTCGACGCCTGCGAATGGTCAAGGTCAGATGCCATGCATGGACGGTTTAAGATTATTCAGGGCTGGCTGCATTCGCTGGTCCACAACACCAAGCTGCACTTGCAGAATATTCAGCTGGTGGAGGGCAGCAGGGTCAAACAGCCGCAGAGGGTCGCCCCCTCCAGAGACAGAAAGAAAAGATCCAGAAGGAGGGAGCCTGCATCTGAGCTGAAGGGCAAACTGAGGGCCAGTCTGGACAGAGATGCGGAGTACGTTAGGGAGATGAGACGCCACGTTGTGGAGTACCCTGATGCGAGGGTTGTTCTCAACATGCGCAGTGGAAGCTGGGCTCTCAAACTGCCTTTCCTCCAGGAGGTGGTGGGACCCTCCTTGAGGACAGTCTACCTGTTGAGAGACCCACGAGCGTGGATTTATCTCATGGTTTATAACAGCAAACCCAGCCTTTATTCCCTTAAAAACATCCCGCAGCACCTTTCCTTGATATTCAAGGAGGATGCTGTCAAGGATGGGTGCCCAAGTGTGGCGCCCGAGTTTAAAATAATCCAGAGGCTGCTGTCCCGTTCGGAGACCAACCCAGTCCTGATACTGGCCCATCTGTGGCTGGCTCACACCGCAGCAGTGCTGAGGGTCAGCCAAGGCCTCCCTGAGGAGTCCTACCTTCAAGTGAGGTTTGAGGATGTGGTCAACTTTCCGCAGGAGACAGCGGAAAGCATACACACATTCCTGGGGGTGCCTGTGTCACCTCAAGCCCTCAATCAACTCATTTTCACCACATCCACGAACCTGTACAATCTAATGTATGAAGGGGACATTTCACCAGCCAATATTAACACATGGAGACAAAAAATGCCCCGAAAGGACATCAGACTAATAGAGGACGTGTGTGGGAGTGTGATGAAGAGGCTGGGTTACACCAGGTTTACCAGTTAACCTACTGCTGCTGGTCAGCTGATGTTGGGCTGTCTTGTTTACTGTAGCTGTCGCCGAGTTCTGTAAAAGACTTTTTTTTTTTTTTGCACTGACATTGAATTTAAAAAAGTTGATGTTACAAGTTGAAGAAAAACTGGGTAGCATTATGTCTGTGTTAAAGTTTTTCTTTCTGTTGGTCGTATTTGTTTGGGTGTATGTGAGGTGTTGTACTGACGACAGCAACAGATGTTGGTGAGAGAGGAATATTTTACATTAAAATAGGTGGAAGGGAGCTTCTGGTATTACTCTTCTTTCCACAGCACCTCTTCACACTAGCGCTCTTTTTATTGAGTGAGACTTTAGACCTTTGCTGTTTTACATGCAGAGGAACGCCACCGAGTTTCTGCACAGGTTTTGTGTTACCGCGGCTTTGTAGAACAGTTCTCGGTAAAGACTATTTACTATGACTCTTAGTAAGAGATAAAAATGAGAGCCCCCTCCCCATCGCTAATCTGTGATGTCAGGAAGACGTTTGTGCAAAATTCATATCTGTTATTACAGGGATCATGTTTGTGGTGTGAGGGGGAGGGGGCATATTTACTGACTTAGAACTGATGAAGCTCATTAAGAAATAGGACTCGTATTTATTGACAGTCATGATTTCTAGTTTGTAGCTTTGGGAGAATTATTTGGCTGTCATGAATTTTAATATCTGAACTTTTGAGTGCTGTTTCCCTTTAAAATTTTAAACATAAATAATAAATAAATAAATAAATAATGCTGCAATGTATAGACTCAAAGCAAAGCAGAGAGGAGGATGACAGCAGTGCTTTACTGTTATGTACATGTAAATGATGTGGATTGTAGATTCATTACACCAGTAAAGGGACTTTATTTGAAGCTCAAAGATGTCATGATGGTTTGATGGCTTAGCACTTTCACAGAGACTCCTTTGATTGTATGTGGGATTCAGTGCATTTTCCAAAGCTAACTTTTACTGTATGTACTTGATTAGCTTGGGAATCTTAAACCTCTGAAGACATATAAACCTCTGAAGATGTTATGTCTAGAAGTATTTATGGGTTCCAAAGACACATATCCCAAAGGATCAGGAATGAATATGATTATTATAACTCCCTTTGGCATTTATTGAATTAGATCAGAGGGAAGTGCTTAATGGGGATCAAACTGGAAGAAAAAAACAACAAAAAAACAAAAACTGTCAGCCTTGACACATTTCTAGTCAAAGCAATTTCCAAAGCATCCCCCTCAGCTACTCATATTAATCTGCAAAATGCCACAACTGAGGCTTATCCTGTGTTGTATTGCTGTGCTGTCTTCACTAGAAACGCCTGGAGGAAACTCGAGACAGCACAAGTTTCCATTTCTCGCTGTGGTCAATCAGATATTAGATGATCTTTTTTGGGCCTTTGTCTTGAAAGAGTTCAGTGAGCAGTGGATTAAAAGGGTGGGGGGGTGAATATTAAGTATAGCTAAAGTAAGAAAAATTAAAGAGGGGGGTATTTCTACTATGTGATGTTATTGCTCTTTGGCCTGGGCAGAAATGTACACTACACTCTTCAGTAACCTTTGATGCTGTCTTGCTTGAACATTTCTGTAAATGTAAATGGATCACATATAACATGCACATGATGCACACGATTATAGACTCTCCATTGCATCTGTATGCAAAAAGAAAAAACATATATAATATATATACAAAAAAATACCATACTGTGGCCATTTTGGAAATATCCATCTTCTCTCAGCTAGAAACAGTCCTGTTTGTTTTTTTTTCTCTATGAACACTGAAACCCTTGACTGCCTGAAAAACCTGTTTGATGTTTGTGGTCTTTGAATGTGTAGACTTGGCAGACATGCTTTCACTTTGGTGTTGCAATCCTGTTACCAACTCTGTTTTGTATTTGCTCGTGGGGATATGGTTCCTTGCTTCTGTGGCCTTGAATTACAATCATTTCTTTACAACGGTTTTCTGTGGGCTCTGGTGCAGGAGGTGGAGATGATGTGAAGACAATAATAAATTCATAAATATATTGGCAACCAGCCTTTGTTTGGGTGTAGTGAATTATCTTGCACTATGATGATAGTTGGTGCCGTGTTGTTACATAACGCCGGTCCTCGTTAGCTGCAGATATTGTCATTATACTCGTGTTAAACTGGCTATTATCTATCACAACAAAAGCCAGGACATATATTTTAATTTGCAGATGCTGTCTTTCACTACAGTCGCCTCTAAGTCACCAGTCAAAATGTCTACTCATGCAAATGCCTGAGAGCCGCCACAATTATGCTGCAGCGAAGTCTCCATTTTATTAGACACGGATGACAGACGCCTAATTGCTTATATGGATGACGTGCATGACAAGGAGGAGCCAACAATTAAAAACATGTCAGGAAATTCTCCTGTCATGCTCCGACTGCGATGGGAACTCAACAGGAGCAGGCTCCGAAAGAGCACATGCCGCATCTCATGTTTCAGATCGGTCTCAATGAGTCAGTCATTTCATTACTCATTTGTTCTTGATCCCTCCTGTAACACTCCAATGCTTGGCAGGGTCCTCTAATCCTTCTATGCAGAGGCACATTATTCACTGCAAAAAAAAAAAAAAAAAAAAAAACCTCAGGCAAATGCTTTAGAAGGGAGGTTTCTACAAGTCTGGAGTTGCCCTCGCTGGCTGTGAAGCATGCAGACTTATTTTGATTCATCGTGAGTGTGAGAGTGAATGGATATATTGGTGCATACATAATCCCAGTATCAATACTTCTACAGATAGGTGAAGCATCTCAGGAGCTACTATCAAGCTATTATTAGATTTTATAGTATCCTTTCTAATGCAACAACTTAATGTAGCGTTTACTGGTTGCTCTTTTATTAATGGTTTATCAATTATTTAAAGATGTTGAGCCGGTATTGATCGCGTTTGGGTTGCCAGGTTGTGAAAAATCTTAATGGTTGATATTTGTCTTCATGCAGCCGTCAGTGGTGGAAACTAAATGAGTGCATTTACTTTAGTGGTCTTTTTTTTCACACTAACTTACTTGACTTTATCATCCTGTGTCATAAATCATTGTCACTTTTCACACTGTGTTAATAGTCATTCCAGGTTGTGGAAAGAGAACCCTGAACATGATTAGTAAGCCTAAAGATGGTAATATTTTATTCATACCTCAATTCATTTATTAACTGCATTGATGTTTCTAGCCCTGATGTGTAATCAATCAATTACTAATAATATTTTAATTTGACTTTTTATATTGCTAGGCTGTGAAACATCTTGCTAAGAAAATCTTAACATGTGATACAACACTTACTACTGATGTTTAAAAAAGCTATTGGCATAAATGAAGCTAATATATTTCCAATAGCCAACCTTTATTTAGGATGTAAACGATGAAACGTATTACTTCATATGAATTATTTATACTTGACTTTTCAGTATAAAACTTCATCCCTGAGCAAGTCAGTTATTTATTAACCTTTAATGAAACTGTTGTGTATAATTACTTATATTGCCTTACGTAAAAGCAGTACTTTGTCTTTTTTTTTTTTTTTTTTTTTTGGATAGACACAGACCTTCTTTCTCATTTGGATTTTTGACGGGGCAGCACATAAAGAGCCAATTAGGCGAGTCTACACATTAAGTTTAAGTCTGCGTAGATAATCTCCACCAATTAAATTTAATGTCGCTCTGCAGACTATATGTCAGCGTGCGTTTCCATAGAATTGATTTCCCATCTGAAAATAACACTGCAGACGCCCGCTGCACTGAAAGACAAATGCGCTTTGTGGAAACCTTTTGATGTGTGATCACAAGAAGCAGATTTGCAGAACTCATTTAAGATGGAAGGTTGCCTCATAGATTATCGCCGATGTTTGATAACCAATACACAATCATTGCATGAAATAAGGTTTCACAGGGAAAGTGATGAGAAGCTGCATTATAATCTAATTCCATGCAGCAGCTTGGGTAAGTGATCAAGTAGCTTTCTCAGACTATTAAGTACATGGAGGTTATCCAGATAGAAAGGGGGACTCAATTTCAGCTGAGTAGCCATACCCTTCCCTGTTCCACCTTTATCTTTCACCACTGGTGAGTCCAAGTCCCCGGAGAGCCTCTCCCTCGCCGGCAGCCATCGCTCCTGCCACTGCTCATTAATTAACCTTTGCTGCAGCCACCATCAGTCAGAGAGCAGCCTGATATTCTGAAGAGGAGTAATCATCGATACTGTATAAGTCTATTGTGCCGGAGAATTAGCCTGCTAATGGAGAGCAACACCATCATTGTTGAGAGTTTTAAAACTTAAATGTGAATTTGATGTGCATGGCGTGATGTGAGTGTGTCCTTCAGATGACAGAGGAGAGTCTTGGGACGTATTCAGCCTTTACAGACAAGGTGTAAGCAGCTGGCGATGCCACTCTTCCCCTATATTTAGTCATTTCCACAGTGGTAAACAATGCCTGTGAAGTCCTCAGATCCCACTGTTCAAATTTACCTGCTGATGACACTGCTGTGTTTGAATACGGGGAGGTGCGGATCCTGAAGAATTGCTATTAATAAGAGATGACTTGCAAGGAAATATGGCGCATTGTCAATTTGCAGCTGGTGGCAACTCATTTCTGTAGTGAAAATGGGAAATTCTGTGCCAATAAAGGACAGCGGCAACTGCTAATGAAGCCCAGTCTGGTCTTATAGCGCAGGGAAATCATTTTGAATATCGCTGCGGGCACATGCTCTGTACTGAGCCAGGCTCTCTGGTGTATATCAAAACTCTTCTTAAGGCTTTACATTGTCTTTACTACCAGGTTTCCTTTTGATATTGTCACAGAAAAATGTGATAGCCAGCTGAATTTGTCAAAATGAGATAACTGCTTAGCTTGACTATTAATAGAAACATTGTGCTCTCTGAGGATTTGTGTGTAAAATGTCCTTGGTGCATTTCCGTCATATTTCCCTCCATTTGTTTATTGTGCAAACATAAATTTTTAGTGCAGTGTACTGTGCTGCCAAAAGCTTAGAGTTTCTTTGACCGTAACTCGGTCTCTCTGAAAGTCAAATGAAAGTCTGTAGAAATTGAATTTTCTCTGCTTAGCAATATGACATGACGTTCAGAGTGAAGACGTCGCTCAGAGAAGTTTCTGACTTTTTGACTTTGAAAGTGAGACCCCTTCACTATAAACCAATATCCTGTCAGCTTAGCTCGTCTCTCTTGACATTTTGGTTAATCCCCTCTCTTGTTCTGGATATCATGGAGAGTTTGAAACAGCTCGCTGACTCTGGGAATCCGAGCCACTGTACAGTAGCAGAGGCTCCTCTGTTTCTCCTGTTTCCACCACTGTGGCTGCTAACTGTGCAAAAAATGAGCACAATGAATGTGTAAGCTGGAAAACGAGATAAAAGGGAAAAAAACACACACACAAAATGGACCAAGTGATTTAGCTGTTGTCCGACTAATGTGAGTTTACCGATTCTGTTATGGAAAGGGTTAGCCACTGTTGTGATTTAATGAGCTGTTTCTGCCTGTTAAAGCAAAGGGTGGCTGTGCTACAGCATTTGAGGCCTGGTGTTATTCTGAGGTGGAGGACTGAATCCAGCTGGCTCGCCAACAGACAGACGGGGTAGAGGCCCGTTTCTTGGATGACACACTCTGTAGTCCTTCATTACTGGGACCCAGAAACCATAACCCGGCTGTCAAAGTGCTGCCGCGGCCACTGCTCCCCTGAGCCATGTCTAGGCAGGGCATGTCTGCCGAGGGGATCATTTTCATGTTTTATGTTATACACAAAAGAAGTGATAGGGGAGATAGAAAAAAAGAGGAGATGAATATATGTCTGAGTTTTGTGGGGGCGTCCCATCCGGCCTAATTACATAAAGCATGAGTCATTGATCTCTAATTAGTGGAATTTATGTCTTGAGGAGGAGTAATGGTCCCTATGACATTGGTCACAGTGTGCCTTGGAAATTACAGCAGAGCAACAGCTTGTTGTAAAGTCTTCAGAAATGAAATAACCAACGCAGGATTTCTTCTGCCTGTCCTCACTTACATATTCTCATCTCATAGACTTTTGACAGAGCAGAAATGGAAACCTACTCCTTTCAAAATGAATTAACAGGAGACCTGCACAGTGAGCTTCAGAGATAAGCCAATCATTAGACTCCACACAGATTTATATCGCTCCCTTTCCCATAACTGTCCCAGCTAGTGTGGCTGACTGTACTTCTGGAATCAGTCCAAGAATACAAACTCAAAGTGAGTTTCTTTTTTGCTCTCGCATGTGCTGCTGACCTTCCTTTCTTTTCTTCAAAAAAAACAAAAAAAACAAAACGTATCACTTTATTGGCTCTGTACAGCTTACCACAACAGTTTTATTTCTGAAAGAGACATCTTGACACTGACAGGCGGCGAGAGATGAGGGACATTCGTCACTCTTTTCTTATCCCCAGTGAATTTTAGCTGCAGAGAAAGCCAGATGGTCAGAGTCTCTGCTCATATGGTTATGTTCCTTAGAGATCGCCCCTCATAGGCTGCTTCGAAAAAAAAAGATAATAAAAAAAAATATATATATATATATATATATATATATATATATGAGCGGGGAGACAGTACAAAATTATAGAGAATTGTACAAGGCCAGGACAACAGCACCAGTTCTCTAGAGAGCCATTTTAAAAGGGATTTAACTCCTCCGCACATCAGTTCATGAAACAATATGTCACAGTTGTTTCAGGTCAAACAGACAAAATGAAAAAAAAAAAAAAAGAAGAAGAAGACAGAAACAGAACTAACACAAAGAGGGGTAACCACCTTGTACGGGGTGATAGTAAGAGGTGTCATCTTCGCTGGGACACAGTGATGATGATTTGTAGACTATACCAACTGTTAAATTGTCCTTGATGACCTGTTCTGTCACA
This sequence comes from Caranx ignobilis, assembly GCA_021432705.1. Classification (NCBI taxonomy): domain Eukaryota; kingdom Metazoa; phylum Chordata; class Actinopteri; order Carangiformes; family Carangidae; genus Caranx; species Caranx ignobilis. The sequence goes on from MU269986.1 coordinate 6,277,180, forward strand.
GGATAAAATGACCAGAAGGGTACAGGACGAACTCAGGAGACACCAGGTTCGGCTTTATCTATTTTCAGTCTGCAAAAGTGCTTAGGTCTGTGTCTTGTAGAGGGAAACAGGACACTTTGTGCGCTACCACCATGGCCAGATTAACATGCATGGAGGCAAAAATGAGTCACCGGGCCTCGTTAACCCCTGAACCTAAACCATGCAGTTAATTATACACAAATTAACATATTGTAAAATGTGATTTTATTTTTGTTAAGATTTATTTTAGGAAAAAATACATGAATAATTGGAATAACTGCAGTCATGGCAACTGCAGTGCAGAGACACTACTCATATAATGTGTTTTGTTCCATAACTTAGATTTGAAACTACTTCTACTATCATACTTCACCTGTTTGATAGTGACAGTTAAAATCAGAGTGATATGAGGTGCAGAAGTGAGGTGGTTGTCTGTGTTCAGTTGTCCTACATTGCAAGCAAGACATTAAAGTGGATCAGGTTAGCCAGAAGAAAGCTGCTGTGTTGTTGCTCTGCCCACGAGCTAAATGGAGAGTGATTCGGTAAAAAACAATGTTAAATCTAATGCTAAGAATAACCAACATTACAATATATATAGGATAAACACAGAATTAGCATCACTTTAAAATCAGGTTGAAGAAAGTATTCCCAAATCAATCACAACTGATTGTCACAGAGTGAATCTGTAGATCAGAGATGATAATACAGTGATTTTAGGCACTGGTCTTCATTGTCTTGTTGGTTATCCTGCCTACATCACCACATCCGGTCTTCATGTGGATACAGTCCCTTGATTTGGGAGCAGTCACAAGTTAGAAAAGTAAAAAAACATCCCACTAAAGAGCATCTGTAACCACAAGTCGCATTAAAGTGCTCTGGTTTTATGAGTTGGTCAGTGATTTGTTTGCCTGTGTCCTCAGGAAACGGCCCTGAGGTGGAAAACACAGCAACACCGGACAAAAAATAATAGTCAAGGAGAAAACACAACCTTCCACAAAACATATCAAAGAACATACAAGAACAAAAAAGCAGTTTCATCCAGTGTTGTCCCTGTTGTGTTTTGTAACTCATGGCCACCGTACAGCATGTGCAACCATGAAATAAACATTCCTGCGAAAGGTTTCACTGCAATGAACTAATCAGGTAGAGCTCCAGCTCCAGGACACTTAGTTTGTCATGTGTCAACAAAACAAAGGAGGAACAAAAGTGCAGGTTAAATATGGATGTGACAGTTGTGGAACAATTAAAATGGTTGGAAATACTTTTCTGTGAGAGACTCGTCTACTTGATGTTTAAAAATGTTTCCACTTGAGTGAAAAGTTGCTCTCAATTCTTTTTAATTATCATACAGCAGTGAGAGGGAGAAGGACTGGAGAGCTGAGCTAGCAGCAGAGTCTGACTTTAAACTGCAGGCAACGCTCATGTGTAATGGCAGCAGACAAATTAACTGGAAAATACCAAAGTAATGTTTGTTTATCACCAAATGGATCAGAGAAACCAAAGGAAATAGGAACCTAATGGATGTTGCCTCATTGCCAGAATATTTTTTTTTATGAAGTTGACTTAAGAGTTATCCCAATTCATCTCGCACTTACTCACTTTCTTGGCACGAAAGCCAAAAAGATATAAGATGCACTAAGGCTCTTGAACACATCTAATTTAAAGACTATACACTGCAAACATTTCACAGTATCAACTCTATGTATGTATAAGCTCACAGATTCGTTTGGAGCTTATTCTTGGCAGCCGCTCTCCTAACTCTGAGGGTTGTGTCTTAAATCTGAATTGCAATTTAACATTAAAAAACTGAATCAAACCAGGAACGTTCTACTCTGTCACTGCAAAGTTGGTTTTAATAATTCATCGCTCTTCTGGTCCCTTGAATTCCAGCAGTAGATTTTTAACAACCTGTGGTTTTTCGGCGTCTGGGAAACAACGACGCGGCGGCACGATGGCTCCCGGGGTGTTTTCTTATTGTCATTTGTGTCCTTTTGCAAACAGTGTCTGACAGGTTTTGATTTAACTCTAAGGCACAAATGATGGCATTACTTTAATAACCGGCTGTGGTCATAGTGGCTTTGCTCCTGAGCATTGACTATAATAGGAGTAATGCGTGTTTGGTGTCCCTCTGGCTGAGCTGCCTCATTAAATGGCTAAAGAAGAGTGACTGGCTGCAGGGGTGATGCATTATTGATGAGGGAGCCTGATTAATTGAAAATATCCTCCACAGTAGGGGAGGGTGTGTGCATGTGTGGGTGTGTACGTCTGTGCAGTAAGTGGCTTCATTTTGTGTGAACAACTTAATCAGTTGATGCATAGTGGCTCTCTTTTTTCACGATTGTTATTCTGCGCATGCACACACCAAACATTTACTTTATATGAGATCACACGTGGGTGTTATAACTAATATTGCTCATTTAAGTGCAGTCCAGGTGATAATCTGCAGAATGCCAGTCGGTATTAAATAAAAGCAGATATTTGTCCTGGAGACTGAGAGCGTTGCTGACCCCCCCCCCCCCCCCGATGTTGGTCTGCACCTGCGACACCAAGCGAGTGTTGTAAATAAAAGATGAAGCTGTCAAGAGATGAGCAACAAGACCAGAACGAATTAGCAAAAGCAATCACCGACTAACAACACCGAGGAGGGTTTTTACAAGCTGAGTTTCATTTCAGAGGCTGGAACTGGAGGTGAGGTTTAACCTGCGTCTCTTCCACAAATTAGGCAGTTTATCCACGCAGACTAAAACTAATGATGCATTTGGGCGCTCCTCATCAACTCAGACATTTCCAAGTTAATCATCAGGATTGTTTTTCCAACGGTCTACAAAGTGTAAGTACATGTGGTAAACTGGAAGAGTTCTTGTGATGTCTGAGTTTAAAGAGGCTTATTTTTATCTCAAACATCCACCTGTTTGGTTTACGTACAATGGAGTACAGCTAATATCAAGATCAAACAGTAGACAGCCGACATAGTTTCATGATTCACATTTACATCAGTCACCTACTATAGGTGCTCTTAACCTGGGTACTAGACTTGCAAGATATGTCCATATTAGTCTAAGCTCTAAAAGGTTTTTGAAATGAAGCAATCAACAATCTGAGAATTTAGTTTGGTCCGACTGCCCACAGCTGATATCCACAAAAAGGCCATAGCTTATTACATGTCACACATATTTGATTTATGAAATCACAGACCAGCAATCATGAATAAATTAAAGGAAACACCCACATCAAGTGTAAGTCATCACCACGAGGCCCCTGTGAGCTGCCAAAAACAGCCTCAGTTCAACAGCTCCTCCAAATTTGTGGCCTTTACTGGAGGAATGAGCTCTACTCTTCTGATGACGGCAGGGCTGGAGACGGTGTCGCTGGTTCAAAATAGCAGCTTAAATGTTGGGATGAGAAGACTGCAAAGGCCATAGCTTATGATTCATCTAATTTTCATATTTTTTTCAGGCCATGTATCTGCAGTTGTTGCGTCATTGTCCAGGGAAAATTCGTGGTATTAGAGGGTCGAGGTCAATTGATGAGTCACTAAGACATCACGTCCTGTTTCCAACCAACGGTTGAAGGATTCTTTAATCCACATATACAGTCTTTCCTGAGCCTTAACCATGTCTGCATTGTTTAACCATGATGACGAAGGTCCTCTAACATTAACAAAGTAGTTATTTTAATCAAAACCACAGCATTTCCCGAACATTATTCAAGTAGTTTTAATTGAAATCATGACCATGAATCATGATTCTCCTCCTAACCCTTAACCAAGCCGGTTTACTGTCTAAAACCCACCAGACCGTAACCACAGTGTTGTTTTGGAAATTGCAACAGCTTCCTGTTGATAGTGGCATCACATCACAAACTGTGTAAATGTGCCATTTGGGATGGCATGGGCCATCAGTGTACTTTTGTTCAATTTTGAGGACTTCAGTTGGACACTAGTGATTGTTCAGGATAATGCAACATATCCTGTCTCTATCCTGAGGTTCTTTAACAGGAGGACTGTCTACACAAGCCTGTAGTGACATATTTGTTTTATAGATGTGGACTTTGGAGGATCCTGGCTCTGATCAGGGACACAGCTAAAGTACTGTCATTATCTTGTTTCTTTCCCATCCATTGTCAACATGCAAATTCAGTCCATTCTCTCCACTGAACTTCCATTAAGGCCCATCAAGACTGCCATCAGGATTCTGTCTGAAGTCATGCCAGGGGAAATTACAAGCCCTGCTGGCAGCCGCCAATAACAAATGACTTATATATAAACCCACACTGATTTGAAATTCATAAAGGCTGAATATATTAGAGACTGAGTTACTTTTTTCAAAACGCTCATAGGATATCAACTCGTCTTTACCCCTTAGTTTAATGTGACATTTACTGACTCAAATGTGAACATCACTGCATATATCACCCATACATCAAGGTGTTAGGAAGTGCGAGGTAAACCTGCCATAAAGCCGAGCCCTCAGGCAAGTACACCATAAAAAATATTATGTGATAGACAGATATACTACAGTTTGACACCTCTACTTACTGCAAATGAACAAATATGTCTAAAAATTCAAAGTATAAAGTGGCAGCAGTGATGAGTTGAAACTACAGGCTCGAAGAAATGATGTGCACTGCTTCTTTGAATGTGTGGCTCCGTGGCAGCGAGTGCAGCATAATGAGTCCCAGAGCTCGAGCTGCAGTCACACACTGTTTACAGCCATGTTAAAGGTTGGAGTCTTAAGTATTTCCCAGTTCCCTCTGGAGACTCGACAGATAAACAAAAAAACTAATAATTTAACTATGGAACCAACCCTCTGCACTCGGTTTTCTGTCATGACCGGGTGCAAAATCCATCGCGATGCGCTAATGGAGACTACACGACAGCAGTTTCACATTTGCTAGCCCTGCAGCAGCTTATGGCACTGATTAACTTGTTCAGACCAGGTGTGCACAATGTAAACAGGTGTGTGCAAGCAAAGACTTTCTTAGTCCCCGAGGGAAAACAACACAGATGGGCAACCTCTTTATTGTTAAGAAAAAAAATCAACTATGTAAACAAATTGCCCCGTTCGAACAACACATTGTTGTCAAGTTGTGAGATCAAAGTTGAGATCATTCTTCTTTAATATATCCTCTGCGGCCTGATAATCCAAATAATCCATTACAGCTCTCAGTGAAGTGAAAGCCTCTCCGCTCCTTGGGGCATTAACCAACTTCAGTACCCATATAATTTAGACCATTAACCACATGTCCACGTCTGCTGAAACGCCTGACAGCCTGACACTGTTTGAGTTCATGTGTTAAATTGTATACAGCGTTAATGTTCACAGCTTCATCATCCCAGCTGCCTTTATTCCTCCTCACACAGAGCCTCCGTTGGGATATGGAGGAGTTTTATAAAAAGGGGGGATTGCACTTACTCATGCAGTAAAAATGAAAACAATTGTGGTGAAAAAATTCATGCCATTCTATCCTAAATTGATAATCACATACGCTTTGCGGGCCCTTGATATAAAAATACAAAGAAAAGGAAAAGAGAAGGACCGTGACATTGGTGTATGAGCACTAGTTTTTCATAACATTTTTAACTGGCCATGAAATGGAAGTCTGCAGAGTATTACAGCTCGAGAGGTGAGTTTCTTTAACTATTTCTGCACGAGGAACACAGAGATTTAGCTTGATTTTAAAAGATTTTCTTTTCAGTATAGCAGATGGAGACTGTTTTAATTGTGCTTTGAGATTAAAAGGAGATCGTGTTGTTTCCTCTTGCTGTTACTGTTGTCTTGAAACACTCAGATATTTGTCCTATATTGCAAAGTGACATAAGTGGACATAGAATTGGGGTCATATAAGCATGAAATGTTCAACAACACCTGTACTCTGTATTAAAAGGTTCCTCCAATTTGTCCTCATGAAAATCACACAAACAAAGCTTGGAGGCAACAGCCATTCTAGGGGCTTGTTAACACTTCCACTTCAAATGCTAACGTGCTGATGCTTAACACGTGTGTTGGTCTCCGTGTAGTTTAGTGTGTTAACATGCTCACTTGTGCTACTCAGACACACAAAAAACAACCAATCCTAATGGGAATGTCATTAGTTTTGCTAATATTTTATTCCAAACCAAATTGTTGTACAACCTGACATTTAGACCTGATGGAGTTTAGTTTATCCTATAGGAAACATGAATGTGTGCACCACCACATCACATGGCAATCCAACTGAGCAGCTGCCACATTTGACTCGAAAAGTGTGATGTTTCTCTCCTTATGGCTGAGTATGTACTTTTATATTGAAGAGGGAGCACAGAGAGGAAAAGAACAACCTACAGGGTAGACTTGTCCAGGACACAAAGTAAATGACAGTCCTGTGATATAAGTGCATGGAGAGAGGGAGGTGCTCATCCTGGGAGTTCCCCCAGCAGTCTAGACCTATATCTGCATAACTAAAGACTTAGGGCACAACTGAGTCAGCCATAACTATATACTTTGTTAAAGGGGAACTTTGAAGCCTACTCTTTTTAAGTATACTATAAAACTATAAAATCTAGAGAAAGTGCCTGCCTCAAGTTATCTGTCATGTAACTGACATGTATACACAAAGACAAAAGTGAGACAAAGGAGAACACAGTCTTGTTCATTTTGTCTTGTCATGAGAAATGAAATGGCTGCTCACAGGTGAATCATGAAATCTGAAGACGAGCCGCTCGTGAATCGTCTCTGTCTTTGATTTGACGCGTTCTTGCTCTGCTGCGTGTTATCTGTCAAAATAAGCTTGAAGCTGTTTGTTGCAACTGGCCACATCTCGCCATTTGTTTTGTGCACTCGCCTCCGCTGTGTCCTTCTAACGGGCCCTCTCTCATCTGAAGACCATCTGATTGCAGATAATAGCTTATTCCTGAGAAAATCAATCAGATTCCCTTTAAAGATTGTCAGCCCTCTTGTTGGTTTACTGCTTGTAATTGTGTTTGCTGCGCTCACAGCGTGGTCATATTAAACAAGAATCATGCCCTTGACTGAAAATTATCTCCAATTGAATGAGCATTGTGTCTCGCCTCTCTCTGTGATCTCAGGCCACCTTCGAACATTGTGTTACGGAACAGCTATAAACACTTCAGTCTTCAATGAACTTAATTTACTAAGCTTCCAGCATCAGGTAGCTCCATAAAGGCCGCCCATGTGTATTCTCAGCTTGATACGTAATGTATTTCCTCTCAAGGACAACTTCATGTAAACAAAGGAAAGGAAAACATTTTCCTATTGCAGCGAAGTCTGGATGACATTGCCAGTGGGATCTACGTCCTGTTTCCGATGAGATCCAAGTCGCTGTAAAATAAAACCCACCATAATAAATTGGAATAATTTCCAACTCTTGTAAGCTAGAGGTGCACCATTCAGAAATTCATTTGAACATTTTCTTCACTGCTCTTTTTATGATATGCTCTTTCACTCATGGCCAGTGTCGGAGCTTGAAGGACTAAAAATTAGATTTCTTGATTTGATGTCATTTTGATCAAGGTTTCTCAGCCTGGGCTGATTGCAGTGCCAGCGTTTGGCAGACGCAATGTCAATATCAACCTGGTTAGCTGAGTTTTCTTTGGTTGCCATGCCAATTTATGACAGACTTTCATCAGGGTTATTGGCAGGGATACTGGGTTAATATTTGATGAGGAAGGAGGATAAAAATTAAAAAAAAAAAGGTCATTTGCTGTTATAAGATTTCTCATTAACAGAATTCAATATTTTGCATTTGATGGACAAGGGATGTGTTAAATTATTATTACCAGTCAGCACACACAAGCCTAGTTACACTTCAGCAGCCATTCAAATGAACTAGAAATGGCCAGTTAGAATGGCATGTGCTGTCTTGAATGAAGCAGAATTTCTTTTGACATTGCTGTGATGATCTGAACACCTCCTCTTCTTCATGGTTAAGCATTAAATACACAGCTGAAGCACTGATGCACTTCAGTGTGTGTATCATCCACTTGTGCTTTGTTGTTCTAAGTCTTTGAATATAAGAAAGATGCCTCAGAGTATGTTGCAGCCAATAGCTTTGCTTCATTCACTACAAAAAGATTGACCACAGGGGCACTTTTTATTTATTTATTTATTTTTTTCAAAGGTCAGACCTGATGAACACTGTACACTGTATTATTATATTGAAAAAGTATACATTTCAAGCAGCCTAGCCATATTTTTCTACCCAAAATGTAACTCTTTTCCTCAGAAGAACTGAAACTTGGGCCTCATATGTCCACCCACGATCACAACTCCATATTTCAGTCCCTATAATCTACACTTAATGAGTATAGCTCATGTGCCCAGTGATCCCGGCAGTGTACACATGTGACTGTTGGTTTGAAGCAGGATTTTTTTTTTTTTTTTTAGTAAGAGCAAAGAAAGAGAGGCTTTAAAGAAGCTTCAAAGCAAGACATCAAACACAATCACAGCAACTTTCATAATATCTCTGATAAATACTGATGCGTAATTGCATTAATTCACTCTCAAAACACTCCAAATTCAAAAGCTTGTCAAGAACCTGCTTTTCACAGTCAATGTCACGTTTAAAGTCATCATTACAACAGTGCAGTTTTGGTCGGAACCTTATCATTTATTTATTTTTTTAAATACTCCAGTTTTAAAGCTCCTAACCACAGATTAGAAATAGCATGTTTCCTATAATGTTTCTGCCGTCTCTGAGGCCCTTTAAAACAGGCTCTGTCTTTCCTCAAATAAACTGCCATGAACTTGGGCCATCATTAAAGGGTGACAAGCAATCAATATGAGCTATTTCAGAGCTGCACTTTCTCCGTTACTATTGTGACAGCTGTCCAGTGTGGCACGATCCTGTTACTAACTCTTGTGAGAGAAAAAATCAGATGATGGCTGAAGCCTGTGCTGACTGAAAAAAGAGCAGGCTTATTTGAATACCATATGTCTTCAATTATTTACAAGATACAGAGCTAAGAGCAAGGATATACAGTAAGGACTCTTAAGCTTGTGGCAATGATGTTTGGCTGGGTTCCAATTTAGTGTTTATCTCTCTGTGTATTTCCCACCCCTGCATGTGTATCCACGATTTGCACAATTTAGTTTACAACAGATTGCTTTGGCTGCTGCGTTTCTTCTTGCTCTTTTAAGGGGCAACTTAATCTTCCGTGTACCAAGCACACAAAGAAAACAGTCATAGTCAAATAAACTTGTCTCAACGTGCTTGTATTTATCGTAAACTGGCGCAGATATGTGGCGGTTGAGTACTTTCACAAGGTGCAAAAGGCAGATGGCACTGAAAAACCTGCACGTCTGGTTCCCGAGTTGGCAAACAATCGTGGGAACCGAGGCCGTATGCAGATATTGATACTATATTGTAATTCGGTTGGTTTACATGGCGGTTGACGTCCTTGTCAGGGGAGCCGCGCGTACATTTGAAGCAGTTGGAGGTCTCTTTGGGGGCGTTTCAAAAGATTTTGACAGTAAGTGGTGTTTATCTGAAAGAGTTTCCTTTTTTCTTCTCACCCTTCAACTCTTCCCCGTTTCAAGGTGCAGAGCCAAAAAGTGAGATCAAAGCAGCCCCTCTCATCTCTGTCTGTTTTTGATGATGTACGTACACATTGCCACTGCTTTTGTTGTGCTCCAGTTTTGTGGCACCGCAGAGATAAAAAATTGGCAGGCGGAAATATAGATGATTATGCCTTCATGAAATGATGAGTCCAAACATCAACAGCATCTCCTCTTTCTGTCCTGATATCATTAAAATTGTCAGGGCATTTACATGGCTGTCCAGTCTAGAATTAAGTAGTGTATTAAAAGCTGACATTTCCTTATACTAATTTCAGTGTGGTCCCTGAATGAGCTCAGAATGAAATGTTGTGGACTACACGAGCCTTTAAAAGGTATAATTTGATTCCAGTTGATCAAATAATTTTCTTTGTTGCTCACGAACATGTTTTGGCATTCATTATTCTGTGCAGAACTCTAAAGCAAGCAAAAGACTCCAACTAAAGCAAACTAACTAAAGCAAAAGCTTCCACATGCAGAATACTGATGGCAATCTGCAGCTGAATGGAGACTACAATCAAGTGTTGGATTCACCGCTCCGCCTCAGAGTCGAAAATCTATGCTTAGATCTAAATCTTGAGAGATTGTGAGGATATATGTGTCTTTGACTTAAAGGTAACATGTGGTTTTTGACCACTGGTGGCGCTATTGAGCAGTGTTTTCTTGAAAAGATCCCAGTTTTGTTTGCGTTGTACACATGGGCAACATTTACCATTCATACTGTCAGTTACACACTTCACTGACAGTTTATAACACCAAGACAAATAAAAATGAAAGGCTGCGAAGAATACTGCAACATATCACACATGGATATAACAGATAGATATAAAAATTCAACGATTCTTCCTCCACATATGATGTAAGAGTGAATAACAGTATCTAGTCTGCTTTGAAAATAATTTCTGTCTGATGTTTTTCTTTTCTGTCTGCAGCAGACAAGAACATCAAATCTGTGCGGTGCAAGAAGATCATGATGTTCCTAAATTTGACACATGAAACAAACATAAAAGCCACACCATGCACTTGACAGTTGCTCCTCCGTTTCCTTGTCACACCCTCTTTCTCTTTCTTTACTGGCACCTGACTGGAGAATTCACACCACCAGCTGTTGAGGTCGATGTGCTCCAGACTTTCACAGAACATTGGTGGATGGAAATGAAACTTGCTTTCATTTAAACTTTCTTTTGCCAGTTTCTTTTCCTATATATGGTAGAATGGATGGTTGCAAGTTTCCTCATCACAGGCTGACCTTCATCATACTGTACAGTGGACCACAAACATTCAAGTAGCATTAAGCCAAATATGTTTAAAAGCTGTTATATTACTATTTTTGTTTTATGAGGAAGGAATTGCATTTCACATGTGTTTATTAGGCCTCTGGGATACACACAGTGTGTTTTGATGTCAAACGCTGAATGGCAAATAATCCTCACATGACACCTTTAATTGGATCTTTATAGCTGTGCTGGTTAAAGAGAAACTATGCAGGATCTTTACCTTCATTATGCTACAGATTCAGTAATTGTGATGGTTGAATAAATGACTTGTAACTTGTTACAGGGAGAAGAAGCTCAGAACCTCTGACTCAGTGTCCCAGCTCTCATCTCAGTGTAACCACAACACAAACGCGCCCTGTAACATGTAATCTCTTGTTAATGACAGGAACACACAAATATACACATGGCAACACGCAGATGATAAAAAAACATTACACATGGATTGCTTTCTCGCCGACTTTCGTTGAAAACAAATGCACATGGCCAGGAGGAGGGTTAGCAAAACAGTGGAAAAGCGACCAGACTTGCTTTTAAGTTTAAAATAGAGGCAGAAATTCAAAAAACTATTGAAAAAAAATGCAAAATATAAAGAGATACATGCTATGATCTCAGGCCATCATTCAGGTTTAATTTCTATTTCACAGCTTTTCCACAGCAGCAGCAGCAGCAGCCTGAATCCAGCAGAGGATCCTAACTCATTCCAAGTCAATATAATGTCCAGTAGGGCTTGCTAAAATGACCCAATAAACCTCCCCTCTAGAACGATAGGTGCTGTTAAATCATTCACAGTAATGCGTTTTGTAGATGTAATTATGTTCCTCAAATAAAATAATTTACTCTGCACATTCTGACCATCCCATCTGTAATTATTGCTCAACCCAGGTCCTATAACATTTTAATCAGGCAGTGATATTGAACTGCCCGAGTTGTAATTAAAAAATGATCAGGAATTAAGCACCACCTTATACGAGGGACAGGGAGGTTGGCAGGACTGTCAAATGCAGGGAAAGAATGAACGTACTGGATTCCTCATTTGCAATGTAGATTACTTTTTGGAGCAAAACAATAGGATTATTGAAATCAAAATTCAACCCAATGAATAAAACATGATAAGCTTAGAAAATAATGGCAAGAAGAAAATAGGCCAAACAAATGTTCATGAATTTAAAAATGAATGTTTATCAGTTCCGTATGCTTTGAAGGGAAACACTAGAAAGCAGAGTGAACAGGTTAACTCCAGGGAGCCTTGTGTTTTAATGGTGCCATGCCTTCCAGTGAGCTTTCGTGTAACATTATGTTGCTGTTTTTTTCACTGCACTCTGTGGATTGTGGATTGTGTTGCAACCTTTTTTTTTTTTTTTTTTTTCAAAATGAAACTAACAACAGGAACAAGGACACATGGGAGAAAAACATGCTATTTATGGTGCTGCTGCCACCGGCCTCGGCCCCAGAATCCCTGATGCTCAGCGTGAAGTTTGTCACCAAGGCGGTCGTCCAGGTGACAACCAGGCGAGAAACCCTCTGAGAGCTGATAAGACTCATCTCCAGGCATCCTTACAGAGCTTTAGTCATCCTCCCTGACCTTTCTAGCTTATGATCACCCCTGTGAAAGTGATAAATTAGTCAGGGGACACTAGTGTTGGGCTCTTATTTACGCTCTGCTGTGATTGAGCTCAAGACTATTTGATCTGTGAAGTGAGGTGCTTGAGAAAGAACTGTTGGCGCTTAAAGCACGAGAGGCCGTGTAATGGGAACACTTGGCAGCCCATCATGTAGAGGTTGACGTCAATGTCAAAAGTGAGATCCTGTGACAGACGTGATTAAATATTTAAAACTGTTGATAGTGCAATTGGAGAGTGTTCCTGTGCTATTAGGATACAGTCACTCTAAAGAGGCCTTGTGGACAAGAGCTGTTAATTTTCTCCTGCCATGTCTTGTACCTTCACACCCAGAAACTGAACTCTGCGTGCGTTCAGTTCTCCTCTGCAAGTCCACAATACAAATACTGAAGTTGTGGTTTGCAGGCATTCTGTGCCCGATTCCAGCGTGTCGCAGCATAAATAGAGTTATTAATGTATGGCCAGATGGCAGCTAATCATCTGTCTGCATCGCTCTGCAAACATGTCTGAAATGAGCTTTCCTAATTAACAAGAATGTACCACGAAGTTTTCAAGTATTGAAGTGTTAGAGCCAATCCAATTAATCAGCTTTGACACCTCCTGCGAGTTCTTATATGAATTAAATTGTATTTTGAAATCAGTGCTGTCACCTAATGAAATAAAACATCTCTGCTTCCAGTATGAATCAGTGTGACAGTTTTAATGTAAAACTTTCTATCGAGAACTCCAGGTAGATTGAAAATAAAGGGGAACTGATTTTTAGATTGAAGTTGTGTTTGCTGCATGAAGACAACAAAGAAACATCCCATAATAACATTATTTAACTATTACTGTAACTAACCAGCAGTAGTTGGCCCCACATTCATCAGCTTTGACACTGTGATGCATTAATGCATTTAATTCTAAAATCAAGAACTTGTGTTGTGATGACTTTTGACATTTTGTGTATTTTAAGACTAGCCACCATTAGCTGTTCTATGCATTCTGTAATATACAAATGGCATAAGAAACAATGGACATACAGTAACTGACCATGTCTTTATTCAAACATAGTTATGACCATAATCTGACCACTTGGTGTCTGTCACCATTACAAAAGTGATGCGAAATAGAAATAGAAATGTAAAACAAAATGAAACAGAGCTGTGATGATGTCCAAGTGGAGCTGTATGGAAGAAGCAAGCCTTTGGGTTTGTTTTACTGCTAGCTCACCTGTGGCCACAACTGGTTAGTCACAGCTAATCTTTGCTATAATTAAAATTAAATTGTTAAGTTATAGATGCATCTAGAAACGACAGCCATCAACTGCAAACATTTCCTGAATCCAAGCTTAAATCCATGTGGTTTTTCTCTAGCTGGTAAACTAAAACCAGTAACCATCTAACTTATGCCATGCAAACTCTTAACTCCAGTGATTTGAGTTGGTGAGGTTGAGCTACATTGTAACTTTTATATTGGCTCAAACCAACAAACCACATATTCATGAGATACAAACTTTAAATAAGAATGTCATTTATTTTCTTCAATCGAGAACACAACACTTCCATGCTCTCCCTGAGGATTACACAAAGTGGAGAGATGCGTAACTACATTTTCTAGGTATAATGGAGCTTCTATAGAAAGGACATGAAGTCTGAAAAGAAAAATGAAAGAAATCTCTCCATCTATTACAGTTTGTCGGTTACCTCAAACCCTTTTCCCCCTGCTGTCTGCCTTTGTAGGAGTTTCCCACTGTGGATTTGGCAGATGTTTCTCCTCAACTCCGAAACATCAATAGACAATCAATCATTAATGACGGTAAAATCCACACCTTCCAGTGTTTTCTGCTATAAATGAATTATTCAGTTTTCACTGTCCCAGGGCGTCTCTTATACAGGTAAACCTAACTCTAGTGGTGAAGCAAAGAACCTTAAAGAAGAGCTAGAAGTTGAGTCTAGTTTTAGGGTCCAATCCTGATGCAGTCTCAGTTTAATGTGACAAATTTAAAGTGAAGGACAGTGTAAAATTAAAGCTACAAACATTCTGCTATCAGCCTTCACAAATTCATTTCATTTTCAATTTCCCTGTCACCTTTAATACTCTAGTTGCATTTGTAAAGGCTTGCAGGTTTAAAGGCAGTTTTCAGCAGCTGTAAACACAAGGCTGGATCTTTCTTATACAACTGCCTAATTGCTGCTTTAATCACAAGTAAGTTTAGAGTAGAGCTAAAGAGTGAATCAGATAATGAAAGGAAAGAGCGTAATGAATTCCGAAATTCTTCATGATTATCCTTGACATTCTCCCGAAGCTTTAATTAGAAGAAACATCCAAGGTGTAATAAATAATGTTTTCATTTTCTGTTTGCACAGAATCTGCCACTTTAATAATATCTTTTTGCCCTGATAAATACCACTTGTTAAAAAGATAAAGTAGTGGCCGTCTCATTAATGTTTAAAACATTTCACATGCAGCATGAGTTATTCTTCCTGTCCTCTAAGATTCACTTACAGCATCAACATAATGGAGACATTGCTGTAGTTTTATTCTTTTGGCTGCCGCCGATGAGGTACAATTTATTCATGACGCATTATAAAAGCAGCTTCGGCCTCACTGATCAATAATAGAACAGAAAAATCTTCAAGAGAGGAAGAAAGGAATGAGTCAAAAGTAAAACCAGTGTAACTTTTAAGTTGGGTGAGGAGTATCGAGGAATGGGAGATAAGCAGGGAGAGGTAATGGAGAAGTCCCCCTGGGAGGTGCTGGCCTGGAAGCTGCACCACCTCCACTCATTGGATTAATATTGCATGGGCACAGCGCCCCCCCCTTCTCTTTGAGGAACACTGATTGCCTCATTCGTTCTTTCACATCCTTCAGAAGTTATCAAAACACTACAGAGAGGAGGTGGCGATGGAAACAAAACCTGCCACGTCCCTTGGAAAACATGAATGATGAAAAGCTTTCAAACGACTCCTCTGAAAGGGACAATAACAAAGAGCAAGTGACTGGGAGAATGTATCCCTTGTTTATCTTGCTCTAGTGGCAGCACATGAAAGATGCTTTCACTGTTCCCGAGACCCGGTGTGATAATGGAAGCAAGGTTGCTACTTACTTTTCTTCAGACTGTATTTGTGTGAATAACAGTTTTAAAAAAGGTCTGTGCTCTGACACATTTCCAATATGGCGAGGAGCTGCATCTGTCTTTCCGTCTGTACGCTGTTACAGGCGACTAGGTTTCATATTTTGCAGATGCACAGCGGCCCCCTCATTTTCAGCAGAGGTTAAACTTGTATTGACGTCTTGTTGGAGAGATACTGTATTGACCCGCGTTGTGAACGCACAGAAATTATCTGCTGCGTTCGGGTTTAGTTTGAGGGTTTTACTTGGGTTTTGTGAAGAGACTTTAGCGACATTCAAACAATCAAGCAAATCTACAGTGTCATTCAAAGTTCACCAGGCAGTACCAACATCGGTACATAACTTTTGTAGAATAGGTAACCCCTACTCTGTGGACAGCGGGGGCGTGCCCACCAGACAGACTTGTCCTTGCTGATATTTGAGTGAACTTATTTGCAGTCTGGAGTGAAGTTGTTGTTGTTGTTGGTGGTGGTTTTTTGGTTTATAATTCCAATGTGCCCTCCCAGAGGCTACGTTTCCAAGACAACAGAGTGATGCATTCTAGTATTTGATTGGCTGAAATGGTGGGGACCATCCGTAGGCTCATGCCTTGTAAAAATACCACTTACTGCCAGATACACAGAAGGTGAGAGCGGATCAGTGTGCGGTTATTTATCACTGTCAGTGTCAGTGTGTCTGTATAATAGAGTGCTTCCGATGACCACCTGTCCTCTGTTGTTTTAACTGCAACTTCATGTTCTCCATGCCAGCAGGTTTTGGGCTTGGTAGATATAATGCCACCAAAAAAAAGATACATCGGGAGCTTCTTAATCTTCCAGAGAATCATTAATGGAAAATAAACTAAAAAGCCTGTAGCCATATTGACTTGAAATGAAACCCTGATAGCCAGGTACATGTCTTTTATCCGACAGTATTAGATTGTAAATTACCTATTAATCACTGGATTAGTAGGTGGTCAAGGTGAATCCAAGGGAGAAGCTGGGAGCTGCAACACCGGTCGTTTTTTTGTTTTGTTTTTGTTGAATGTAAATTCAAGTACGTGTGGATGTTAATGTAAATACATATCTAATGTTAAAGCATCCAGTTTACAGCATTAAAAAGTCTTCCTTTGTAGAGGTTGTTGTGTCCCTGCTGATGTTGGGCTAAACCTCTGCCCTAGCTTTGAACAGTGCTTCTCTTTGTAGTTGTTTTGTGGCTCTTTCGGTTGCTTTGCATCTCTTTGTGATCAGTCTGTATCTTTTAAATGAGCTCTCTGGATCTCGCAAGAATATTAAGAGTCAGGTCATCTCTCGGGGCCCCAGGGCCTTTTGTCCATGTTGGTCTTCAGTAATCCATCCAAGGTTTCAGGCATGAAGAGAGATTATGTGTGTGGGAGACACAGGAACGAGCACAGAGGCCACTGCAGATACAAGGTCATGGTTCAGAAGAACTGTGTATTTTCCCTCTCTCTGCTTTGAAAGACATCTCATCTCGAGTTGTGACCTCTCCGGTTTATGACCCTCCATGGCCCAGAGGGATCCCAACTGAGGATGTCAAGGAGCAGGCAGCAGCATTTGTCATCCATTTGTCATGTTTTTTCGCTTCTGTGTCTCTACCGCTACAACTTTTGATGAATGAGTGGAGCAGTTAGTACACCTTTACCCTCTCCACATCATGCAGAGTAACAGTCAAAGCACAAGGCAGTTACCGGAGGCAGTTTGTGACTGAGCTTGCTCCCTCCACACTGGATGAGCGCTTAATTACCCTGATCTGGATTTATTTTGTGAAATGAGCACAGTGTGTGATAGGATTCTCCACAGAGGAACGCGTTTGGACGGAGTGGATCCGGCTCTGTGGAAAAGTAACTTGTAGTGTTATGACTCCTGGCAGATGTTATTTGTTTTTCAAGTGGCATCATGACGCTCAAGGTTTCTCAGAGCTGTGATTGATTATGTAGTCGGCTGTTGATACCAAGTACAAGAGGAGCTTAGCTCACACTTCCAAAAAATCTGTTTTCATGAAGCCTCTAATAACAGTGTGATAGAATACCTGTCTGTTGCAGGTAAAACAAATCAATGAATATGAGACAATCAATAAAGCAGAATGATTCCATTTCGGTAGTAGCAGCAGCTGTGATGACTGCCACCTTCTGGCTGGCTTAGGTAACTACAAAACTCCATATGGAACGTATGGGGAAAAATGTGGATGCTGAATCAAAATCTAGTCTTCAGCTCTTCCCTTTAAATGTCATTTAGAAAAACAAATATGAGAACAACTTATGTTTTCCTCCTGTTGATGAACAAACAGCCTGAGCTTGTTCTGCCTGCCAACAAAAAAGTGGATGTTCTGTTAGTATTTTAATTTCCTTTTCCCTTCTGTACATTTTTATTATTATAATATAATTTCATGAACCAGATTTGCACCCATATCCCATGTCTTCGGTTCAAGTTGTTATTTGTCTTTGGGGAAGCAAACGTAGATCCAATAAAAAAGTTCAGCAGATGGAAAAACACTAAAATCACCGTTGTGTAAGATTATACTCACCTGTGCATGATCAACCACCATCTGCGAAATAAATATTGAAATGTGGCAACTTTTAAAGCAAATACCACAGAACAAAGAGCAGATCTCTCAGCCTGGCACATGGACTCATCATTAGAGACAACACCGCTCCTCCTCTAAGAGCTGACTGCCATGACGCACATACTTTCCCATGGATGCCTTTTATATAAATGTGCACTGTAACTACCTGTTTCACCCTGGAAGTAAGCATGTTTATTTATGTGGCTATAGAGACTGATAATGTTAGAGAATTGCATAATGTTTCCATCTGATGCAAGATGGGAAATTTCTCCCTATGCTGTCATTGACTAAAGCCTCTCTAAGACTCTGAGGGTGCGGGCTTAGTGTAAATCAGCAAACACTTATAAAGGGAGGAGTCCATAATGTCATGCAGAGAGAACTCTTTCAAGCTAAGATTGTATGTAGCTGATTGCACAGGGAGGGTGACACTTAAGTTTAAAAAAAAAAAAAAAACAGGATGAATATTTTTCACCTTTTTCTGTTATGCAGAAGATGTGGGAAGTCATAGAAAGCGACAGAGTGGAAAGCGGGGAAGATCTCCATTACAGATTCATAATATTCACCTTGGATCTCTGAGCCAGTAAAAACTTAAACAGGTGCAATGTCTGTGTTATTTCCATAAAAAGCAAAGAATTGAACCCTAATCTACATGTGGATTGTGTATTTATCTACGTAATGACAAGCACTGAGGCACGTTTCTGTGGATCTGCCAAAAAGCTTATTAAACCAACGGTCTAATCAGACCCAGGAGACGTCAGCTTTGCTTCTGCAGCTTGCCTATCACCTCATTCATTAGTGCACAATTCTGGAGCCACATGTTACAGCTGTGTTCCCGCCTCTGCCTTAGTGATAACATAACAAGAACAACCCCCTACCACCACCACCACATCCTCTCCCCACACCCTCCAACCGGCCCACAGATGCAGCACGGGAAGCAGTTTTATGTACAGCAAGAGCAACTTCTTTTGCCTTTGAGTGATGCTTGACTGGTAGCCAACCAGACTAACACAGTCTCTGCGATCTCAGTGGGACATAGAGTTGATTAAGAAAGAAGGGATTTGCATAATTTCATACCATGATGTGCTTTAAATGTGTAGAAGTTCAGGAATACACAGTGGGCTTCTTCGATCATAACAAGCTTAACCTAAAGGCTTTTGACATTGGATAATATCCTGCTGGTCTGACATGGAGAAGTAATGAATGCACTGGTTGCAATAAATAAATGGGAGGATGATACAAGCTTAACCACGGAAGAAAAGAGAAAGTCATAGAGCTTAATTCTTCTTTTACAATACAAAATGATGCAGAAATATGTAGAGCTACTGTATCTGATAAATGAATGGTGATGATGAATGAATACTCTGAGCCAACCTCAGATACCTCTGGAGCACTTCAGTTTATCATTTCATCTTGTTTTCTCCGTCTTTCACTTGTAATGACCAGGAATTGCATCTAAAAATGGTCCCAGTTACATCTACCCTGAAAACAAAACAAGGTTGAAAAAGCTTTTTTCCACCGAATCCAGGCAGGAAGAGATTTTTCTAAAAAAGGCCTTTGAAGCTAATTAAATCTTCCCTCGGTGTGCACGGGGCACAGCTGTAGGCTCCTCTGCTTTGGGCAGGAAGAGCTTGAGAGTCGCCTGGATCCATCCATCTTCATCCTTGTCAATTATGCCGTTAGCAGGCTGCACGTCTTCATTTCCAATGTGGGCACTGTCTCAAAGTACTTCCCAAAGTCACCGTAATCCAATTATATTCTGGCATTCACTATGATACAGCCCATTAGAAAAAGCTTAATCAATGTGAAGTCTTCATTAAAGCGATTTATGAATATTCATCATGACACTTGATCTGATACTTTACGGGAACTTGACTCAAACCGTCCCCCCCATGGCGCCATAACATAACCTGGCTTTAGTTTTAATGGTAGCTCTTTTAAATGGAAGGGTAATATACTGTATTAGTTAGGTAATAGGAAGCAATCACCCCTCCACACACAGTTTAATCCACTGATGATACTTTACAGCTGGGCTGAACATAAAAGGAGAATTTTAGTATTAGAGAACTGTATGTAGGGGCTTTAGACTCTTGGATGGTGCCACTTAGGTGTCTCCACACTCAGTCTTTCAGACACTGTGCATTAATAGCTAATTGCTCTGTAACCCTCAAATTGGTTCTTTCAGCGGAGAATAACAAACAGCCAATAACTCATTCAAGGCTGAGTATCCATTACAACAGCTATCCCCCTTTATCTCCAAGGAGACCGCACACACACACACACACACACACACACACACACACACACTGAGACCCGCTCAACTTGGGCTCTATTTTAGAAGCCACAGCTATTTTTTTTACCATCTGACTGATGTCTTACCAGAATCCTACATATCACAGGCCACATCCACAAACCGCAAACTCTGAAAACAAACTGAGTGAAGCAGTCTCATATGAGTGCATGTGATCCAACAAGAAATAAAAGAATAGTTTGAGAAAGAATTGTTTGTTTCACGCTCATGCCGTTTTTGTTGAGTGTTGAATAACATAATAGTGACGCTGCAATCTGGAGATGGTTATCTTAGCTTAGCATGAAGATAAAAAACTGTCAAACCTCTCAAGTACACCAATTATTATATACTGTATACTATACCTGTACTCCCATGATGTGTCAGCTTTTATTTTTTTGTGCATATTAAATAAATGGCATATGCTAAGCTAACTGGCTAACCTGCTAGCAGTAGCTGCATGTTTGTTGTGCAGACATAAAGATGGCATTGGTATCTTTATCTACATCTTAGCAGGAGGGTGAGTGTATATTCTGTGAATGACTGTCATTCACAGTACTGCAAATGGCTGGGGATGGGAAATAGCTGTAGATCATTGGAAATAGACTTGTGTTCATATTCTGACCAGGACCCTTGAAAACTAATTCCAGCTGCTGTTCTGGCCTGTTTGTCTTTTCTTTGTAAACCTACTTCATGATTGGTAATTTGAAACATCTGGCACTGAACCACTTAGACACCTTATTTGCATTTCCAGGCAGATTTTAAATGTCATACATAATAATCTCAACTCTGATGGACTTAAAAATACTGCTGGATATACAAACTACGTTTGTTCCTCAGATCAGATCCAGATTGTATTGAGCCACCTTCAAGCTGTACTCTTCCTTTACTGACTCACTGAATACCTTAAGTCTTGTATCATAGGCGGCAGTGTATTTCACTTATGAAACCCATTAAAAGTGATGAAGAAACCAACAGCAGCTTTATTTGCCCTCACATTAGTTGTATATGTGTATGTATGTACATATATATATATATATATATATATATATATATAAATATATAAATATATATACACACACACAATACACTGAGCCAGCCAGTTTTGGCAAGACATACACCACCTATCTGTCAACCATATACCAAAACATGGAGCACATACATAGCTGGCAGTCAAGTCAATATAATTGGCTGTCAGACACTAACACATGTGGATGTGTTGACATTTCAAGTATTCATTTTTTGGTGATTATCAACTGAAACATTCAAGCATTTTACACAAAAGTGAACTGAACTGTTTTTTCTGGGATGATGTGTTTGTGAACACTAATACATATGACATGCATTTAGCTCTAAAAAAGATGTATAAAATCAGAGCCAGCCACTGTAGTCTCTGGTACCATGTTGTTTCAACTCATTGTGCCTGATTTCAGCTCCTGTTGGGACACCGTGTGCAGACATGTGCAGACTTTGACCACTGTCTCACTTTTAAATACATCAGACTGCAACTTCCTCAACCTCATCCTACTGTGTAATACATACAGTCAGTGGTGTAGTCTAATGTGTTGTAGTGGCTACACTGCTTTTTAGGTGGGTATACTATTCACACCTGTATCACATACACTGTAGTTAGATAGTTTTTTGTAGTGGGTGTACTGAAATATTAATGCATTTTCAGTGGGTATACTGCGTATACCTGCGTATCACATAGACTACACCTCTGCATACAGTAAATGGCTGGCAGTGTGTAATTTCCAGCTAAACCCCTAAACCCAGCTTCAATCAGCCACAATAATAATGACACCTGCATGGGTGTGTTCAAATGCTGATTAGAAAATGACACACAAGCTTAGAGCAAATCAGGTCATTCTACATGAAAGAGCGGAGTAAGGCAAGGAGGAGGAGCTCCACCTAGTGCTTACAAGCAGGTAATACAAAATAATGCATTTCCAAATTGTCATTTCTTATTATTGTTGTTTTAAATATTTCATGCTCCTTTTGTTTTTTTGTATTTTTAGGTTTAATTATCCCAGCATGCATTTGAGTGTAAAATTCACTGATTGTATATGTGTAGTAGTGTAATGGTAGCAAAGTTAGGCTAAATTAGAATTCAGCCTGTTTGTGGTGGCATGGTGAGCAAGTGGTGAGCACTGTGTACTCACTGTGAGAAAGTAGTGGTTGTGATCCCTGTGGGCCCGGGGGCTTTCTGTATGGAGTTTGCATGTTCTCCCTGAGCCTGTGTGGGCTCTGTCCAGGTTCTCTGGCTTCCTCCCACAGTCCAAGGACATGTACGGCTGACTCTAACCTGCCTGCAGGTGTGAGTTAGTTCATCTGTCTCACCTTAATGTTGTTGTGGTTGGCTCATGATCCAGCATGGAGAAGCAGTATAGCCAATGGAATCATATACTTTAACTTAATGTACTTCTTTTTCTTTATTAAACATATACTGTGACAAAAAATAAAATATATAAAAATATCAAATAGAAGGATGAATACTACTACTAATAATAATATCATAATTATAAATGTTTCAATTTCAGCTCCACCCTCAAGTATTTTTCTTTATTGCTATGTATCTGGCATTATGATGTTATTTTTCTATCCTCTGATTGTCATTATTTTTGTCAGCAAATTTTAGTTAGTGGACATCAGGTGCATGCAGGTTTTTGTAATTACACATAACATCCACTAGATGACACTCTCTAACAGGTTGTACAGTCCATTGAAATGTAGCAATTTTCCCCCTTTCACAAAATCCACCCAGGCAGCAAGTTAATGACCTCATGCTTACACTGTACATTAAGAAATTACAATATGGATCCAATGCCCCCAGGATAATCCTTTCCTCTCACACACAATCCATTACAATAATATGGACTTCCTGTAAATACCCTTGTTTCTTATTACGTGCTGAAATATGTGATGGAGTTGAATGAGTAAAAAGTACTGTAATAGGTTTGTGCTTTATAAGATGAATAAATAATTCCTCATGGAGCTACAGTATGGCTGCCTCTCATCAAAACTGCTTTTACCATAAGAGAGAAAAAAACTTCAGACTCACCTCCCCACATACTGTGAGAGTCTTATTACAGTAGTTACAAGCATCCATCATTGTGAAAGGTCAATACACCATGAAAAGACCCATAACAATATTCATAGCAAATTTGTCATTTGATGTGCTGGAGGAAAGGATATTGAAACTCTGGCTGCACATCATTCATTGATCCGAACAAGCTGCTGTAAAACCTAAATCTCAAAATCTAGTAAAACGTCATTATTTGAGATAATACGGACCATAAAAATTCACTTGTGTGTTTTTTGCATTTCTGCAGACAAATCACTATCTGGTATCGATGCAGATGCTACAAATCAATGGATTTCTCCGTGTGCACTCATGAGCACATACACTCCATTTTCTTTGTCCCAGCACATTGAGCTATGCTGAAAACAAGATCTTTATTGGAGCATTTGTCTGGCACCCCATATGTTGCTGCGGCCGGCGGACGTCCGCCTAGGGCAGCACTGGAGCGTTTACTTGAGGACAAACGGCGAGTGTAGCGGGAAGGTCAAGCCTACCACCAAAAATCATTAACCGTCTTTTTATTAGCTTTCATACTCTGCATGTATCAATGAGATCAGAAGTGACAAGGACAGAAACTCACTGTGTTTGAATCTCATTCTGAACTGTATTCACATATGTCTTTTTTTTTTTTTTTTTGGTACTGTGGGATGGCGGGTGATTGTTGTTGGTTGGGAATTGAATTGCAGATGTCAGTATAGCCATAACCTCTGCAGCAGAGGAGGGAGGTAGGGGAGGGCAACGGACAAGGTTAAAGCTGTATTTGTTGGTGAAAAATGAAAGGCTTCTATATAAAACAGTGTGTTTATTAACATCTTAGAGCTAGCTGCCCATCAGTTCTTCCACAGGACCACTGAATCATGTAATTTCTGTCACGGGTGAAAGATGAGAGGCTAGCAAAGCAGGACGGCAGAGCTCACTAGTTTCACAAGCACTCAGGTAAAGAGGACTCTGGAAATACAGCCACTACAGCCTCCCCTTCGTGTGATAAGTGTGGAGAAATTGCTTGCTTGAGAGTCTTTCATTTCACATTCATTAGAAAGGTTCTTAAATTAATGATGCATTGTCGACCACGCCGCGGAATAAGATGCAATAAACAAGGCGCCGATGTTTATGACACTGAGGTGAAGTTTATCACCTACAGTGGAGCTGGTGTCATGTGCACAGGGCTCATGTACACACGGCTGGGCTCATGCAAAACTGACTCAGTACATATTATTATGAGCACACTGCTTTTCTCTTTTCTTATGTAAATAGTATTTATCAAAGGTATTTAAAGCAACAATTGATTGTATTTCTGGCCCAAGCCCGACCAAGCATGAACGCATCCATCAGACCTGGGAAACATTAGCATTCATTTAGATTCTTGTTTTCACCTGATGGATGTGTTCCAGTTCACTCTTCACCAGGTCTGAAGAAAAATACCAGGCTCCTTAGCATTTACATTCCACACAGTATTGACCTGGTTGCTCTTCAGGCAGGGATTAAACAGAACTCATACAGTTACTTGATCATTAAATTGATTAACAGATATCTTATCTGCAAATATTTTGATTATCAATTCATCATTTTCAATATAGTCACCTTGAGCTTAAGGAAATTAGAACCGCATAAACAGTTTTTCTGATTTATTACTGACCGCAAAATTAATTAATTGATCAGTTCATTTGGAAAATAATGGGCAAATGAGTTGATAATGAAAACAGTCCTTGAGTTTTTCTGAGCTTTTTCTCTTTCTTCTTCTTGCTGCGAACAGCAAACAGAGTTAGGGAAAGCTGTGAGACTGAATTAACTGTTGAGTATAAACACACAAATGCTCCATTGACCTGAGAAAAAAACTGCAGAGCCGGGTGATATACTCTCTGTGAGTAATTCCTTTCAAATTATACATTCTCACATCATCAATTACCAACATAAAGATATTCATCAGTGCAGCTTCAAGTAGTCAAGTCCAAACAAAAGACAAAATAACCTTTAACAAGCTGAAAAAAAGGAAAGCAAGTGCTTCAGCTTCAGAATCGAGCGCATCGCCAGGCTTTTCACTCTTTCATGATGTAACACATCAAATCAAAGCAAATGGAAATGGACTGTAAAGCACCTTCCTTAGCTGAGTAAATGGAATCTGAAGTGAACATTATTTTATGTAACTCAGACAACAGGCAGATGAAGTGGCAGCAGTGCTAAGATTGTCATGCAAATCAAAAGTCGTCAATATCAAACATACTCGGCGCTCATGTATCTTATGAAATGATCTGAGATATGAATAAACTGACAGAGCGTGCGGCGTGAAGGTACACAACGCTCAAGTGTTATACGATGTGATTTTGATTCTACAATCAATGCGCCTTTTCTCCAGCTGTCCCTGACATGCACTCGGCAAACAAACTTGATTTGCTCGGGCCCTAAAATAATAATAATAAAAATAATAACCATACATAATGCATCAGCACATGCCACATGGATGATGCCAAGTGTACGTCCCACTTCATTAATTCATCCATAATGAGTTTTGCAGCATGTAGGAGCAACTACCTTAGAGGCAGCCCCAAGAGTCAAGGCTAATTAAATCAGAATCTTAAATCCCAATCTACACACATCTGCTTTTGTTTGCGGAGGAAGAAAAAAAAAAAAATAACACAAACGAGCTGCACTCACACAAAAGCTCCCACTCTCTCTGTGATTTAAGCCTTGATGTGGACGATAGAGGACACAACTCACCACCATGTGTACATTCCTTTAAGTTTTCAGCCCTCACCTTCCTGCCCTGAACTGCTATGAAGCCCAGACCCACACCAGTAGGTGTCTCTGTAACACAAAAAAAACCTCTATTATTAGACAAGTGCTTCATTGAGTGGCAAATCATACTGCTCTCCATTTTGCGTGTGTGTATATATACACTTTAGAAAAGCTGAAAATACAACTTAACACAAAGTTCAAGTGTAATGCCCTTAGTTAATTGGCTGCTAGAGGTGTGATCCACATCTGAAGATTACAGGAAGTGAAAAGCTTGAATGGAGCGTCTCATTGCAGGTGGGCGAGTTGGTGGGGGGGGTGGGGGGTGGGGGGTTAATCTGCTGTTTATAGTCACCACAAAGTCTTCAAGGACATTATCAGCGCTGAAAGGACCCTGATTTGTGTGCTGCCCATATCTCGCTATTCTCTCACAACTGATTAAGCAGCTGGGGCATCTCAAGATATTGAGTGGCGATACAACCTTTTTGCATCAAGGTGAGGTCTTGCGCATGCAGGCCTAAATAGAGGTGAAGGTCGGGGGTCTTTTAAAAGCTTCACTTAAAAAAAAAAAAAAAAAAAAAACTGTACCAAACACATTCTTTGTTTGACTTTCTTTGGCCTCATAAATTCTACATCACTGACTCTCTTCTGTTGTGTCGACACATGTCTATGTTGCACACTATGAAACAGGCCCCATACATATGCATGCTTATGTTTCTTGAATGAGGAAACTGCGTGCTTAGAAATCCACACAATTGTTTATCGGTAAGCAAAAAAATTTTAGAGCAGCACATTCGCTCGAATTTGTCTTGCCAGCTCCCCGCGCATGGAGCCAGGTGAAAGATTCTCATCTCACGTGCTCTTGCGGAATACACGAGCCCGTGGTTTATCTCTGTAAGAGGAGCTGTCTCGCCAACGACAAGTCTCTGAGTAACCTAGCGCAAACGTCACAAGTCGCCATTAATCATTTGAATGTGTCATGCATCACACAGAGGTGGTTTGCCGCATCTGGTCTTTAGTCATATATCCTAATCATCACCATATCAGCGTTCCAGATCTGTCCGCGAATACATTATTCAAATTTAGTTCATTAGACAAGTCATTCCAGTCGACAGTTAAGTCCACCTAAAACTTGGAGAACGGCCTTAATGACATTATGTTTCATTGTGATTCTCTGTGCACTGTGGATATTGTAGTCATTTACTATAATTCATGACACCAAATATATTCCCAAAATATACAGGCGAGGCATCGGGTGTGAAATATCTTTCCTTTCCTTTATCTTACGCAAAGAAAATCACACTCTAATACAAGTTTCTAACATTTCAACAAGTACCTCTGGTGTCTTTCTGCTCATTTGAGAAGTCTTAAAGATGAAGATGTCATTAGCAGAATGAGCTACAAAACAAACACAGTTATTGTTTTCCTTACACAACAAATGAACTCTCATCATATCCAATTTGATCTTTTTCTCAGGTCTTCGAGGACACACTGTGTGAGCTTTATATCAGCTTCTTATATAACCGCATGACAAATCAATCATAAAATTGTTGTTTATATGGTTTTGACAGATAGGCACCTCGAGCCCCGAAGGACCCAAACAACCAAATAACTACAGCACACCATAAAAATAGCTGAAATAGAAAAGCAGGCATTTCCAGCTGTAGCAATACGGCTACAGGTATGTTTGTATTTCATTGCTGTAATGTGATCGCATGCTTGTAATCCTACTATTTTATATTTTATAGTTTTGTGCAAAACATCAGTGGTGGCTCATGGTGACCTTGAATCAATGTACAGTGAATCTCTGTGTAAGTTATTTAAGTATTATAGATGTTCCTGCTCTACAAAACTGTCTATTTTCAGACAGCCGAAGATACAGTACATCTTGCCTGGAGGATTAGCCTGGCTTACACTGTGGAATGCTTACCAGAGACAATGCATGATCCATCTGTCTGCAGAGGAAGTCATTCTCACCCTTTCCCCGAACTAATCTCACATCACTATAACCACAAGTCTCATTTCACCTGTTGACAGAGGGCTGGAGGCTGATTTTACCCCTGAGTCCAGCTCCGCATCTCTTCGCCTTTCACCAAGGACCAACAAAGGAGATTTCACATCGAACATGCAGCCCCTGAGGCCTAATTCCATTGAAGCCATGACTCTTTTCCTTTTCTTTTTTTTTTTATTACAGAGTGATATACTGTTCTGTGCATCTGCGCTCCTGTTTGGTTTGACCTCTCCTGTCCCCTAAATCCAAAAGCTGACACACTTTAGAAAATAATTCATAAAATCCTTTTATATGAGCCTCTCATTTTGTGTTGACTCAACTCTTTAGTTATGACCTACTAGAGCCAAAACATTTTCAAATTGAACTCTGGCCATTCAACAGCAGGCACGGGACTAATTTCCATTTTCTCTGCCTGCAGTGAACATTTTTTTTTTACTGCCGATGATTCTCAAGTTGACAAAGTGGATGGAGAGGTTGAGTTTGTTTCTTTCTCCACCTGACCTAGGAGTGAAATGTATAAAACAAAAATAGCCTCATATCTTCTCTGGGCGTTAAAGTAAAGTTCTTAGCTTAACATGAAGTGTGCTGCAGCTGAGAAACATTATAATGTCCTCATTTACAGTACATACATACATTATGTATGTATAATATTGTATGAAATGTCAAGAGGGACTTATGTGGAATTATCAAGTCTGAGCAAATCTAACATAACTCTGTTACGTGTTTGACATGATTTGAACACAATTAGACAAATTACAGCGTACACGCGCGCACACACACACACACACATACACACACACAATAAAACATCTCCCATTTCATTTTGTTAATTTAATATTTATCAGAAAAGAACAGATCACTAGTTGTGCTATGAATTCTAAGAGCTTGAGTAGTTCTGTGAGTTGTAATTACTCGTAAACAAAGGTGATCAGAGATACAGAGTCACAGTGCTCATCCTGTGTGTCATCTGCTTCCAGTGAAAAATGTCTGTCTCCATATTTTATGATTTAGAATTTGTCCCATCAACTCAATGATTAAATGGTCCGTCCCCTGTTGAAATGATATCAGTCCAAAAATAGTATCTGGCAATGTCGTTGTCACAAAATGTCAGAGGTTAAAGATCCATTCAAATGAATAACTGCAGAAAAAGGAGCAATGCTACAGTATAAAATACTAATCTGCCCCTACACTTTTTGCATCAATTTCATATTGCTTATGAAATAATAGAGAAATGTTTGCCAGAAAATGTACTCATTGTGCAGAATTGCTCTTCATGATTATTAAATTTTATCGTTGTTATTAAGTTCAGCAAAGTATCAGTATATAATGTCACAAAATGGGAATATTAGTACCTGAGATTGTATGAAAAAGTATTTCAGCTGAAAACAGAACTCTTTTCTGTAGCTTGTGAAGGGTTGGAAGTTTGGAGATGCGTGGTTTTCACAAGACAGTGATAATATTAAACATGTTAAAGAGCATCATGAATCCAAACAAAATACAGAGACAATTTCCTGACAGCTTGTGAGGCTGTAAAACAGTGCAATATCAAAAGTCACAAATGAACACGAGTTAATTTGATTGCTGGGACTGGCAGAGTGGAATCCTACTCAGCCGTGACCCATCATTCTTCACCCAAAACGGTCTTAGCCTGCCACCCTACAATGTAAAAGATAATAGTATTATTGTTATTGCATTGTCTCTCCCTGCGTTGGCCCAGTTGGTGTTTATTTTCCTAACACTCCATGTCCACAGACGATGGCAGTGATCCATCCTGACAGCCAGAGGCTGAGCGACAGATTCTACACAAGAGGGAACCCCAAGGTAATCATTTGCATTTGTTTTTTATTGCAATCATTAGGGCTCCCCTGCCGGGCCTCAGCGCAAGTCTGTGTGACAGACCCCATGTTTTATCTGAGAGTCAGGGGAGGTATGTTGCTGGGAGCGAGTCGAAGTGTACAGTATGCTGCACTGATAAAGAAAACAGGCTGGCTACCATGCATCACAGAGACACTGACATCTGCGGTCCCTACTTGAGCTTTGTGGAGTTGGAATTGCTCAGATTTTTGATATCTGTGACTGAAAATGAAACCAATATTAATTATCATACTACCTTGCATTGCCAGTTTTCTTGCCAGGATGTTAAAAGACTTGAAATGTATAATTTTAATTTGTATCATTGAGGGCTGATACACAACATAACAGAGACTGCCAGCAGCTCGAGAGCACACCAGAGAGGAAACCTATGGGGAACAAAAGACAGAGGAATCCTTGATCAAGCTGGGCCATGTCATGACCTCTCCTGTCCCCCAGTGGAGGCCCAGAGAGATCACAAGTGGTGCTCGAGTGGTGAACTCCATGGCTCTGCATCAGGATCCAGAGATCACCCCAAGCTCCTTCTTTCTTTTAATTATCTTGAGGTCTTTGGGGGGAAAGGGGTTGTGTGCAAAACACCCTCTTATTCAGCTTTAGCGGGTGAGAGAGAATGTGAAATTACCTCAATAGTTACACAGCTGCCACTCACAGGAGTGAAGTTAGAAAATCTCCTACTATTCACGAAGGGCTGGAGCCAAGAAGTCCCCAGCAGCCGACCACAGTGAGAGAAATTGTTCTGGCACTTAGTAGTTATTACTGCTCTCTTTGATATGTGGTCACTCTGTACCCTTTCACTTTTGTCAACCTGCATTACATACACTTTCCAGCACTTCTGATGCAACCGATACGAATTACATACAGCTGAGTGTCTCCTGAAATTGCTTTTGAGTGCTCTGTGAGATTGACCGACACTTGCTTTGTCTTGACTTGTAGCATGCTTGGAGCTACACCGCTGTCAAAACGCTCTCTAATATATTGGTCTGTGCAGCATATTCATTATAATGATGCCTTGAATGAATGCACAGTGTCGCTAATATACCCCTGTGCTTGTCACAGTGCATGCAGGATCATTAAGCTTTGATGAAACAATAGCAGGGCCCAAGGTGAGGAGGAAGAAGCCTCCCACGCTGAGGCCAAGCTAGACTTACCACTACAGAATATTACATCCATTCAGCTCATTACAGAGGAAACTAGTGCTTTCTGACTCCTTGCTTACTTGTGTGTCACTGCCAGCAGCCCACACGCACACACCCCTCTAATAGATGCCTGGGTCTCTCTGGTCTTTTTGTCTGTGTCCTCCTTATCTGTGCTCCCATGGAGGAAGTCTGCCCCCTTCTCGCCATTGCTGCTGCTTCTCAATCAACATAGTTCCAGCCTCCAAGACTCATTCCAATTTGGTGCCATCCCCCCGATACCAGAGCAATTACCCTGTTCTGGCCATCGACATCCCCTGCCACATTGTACGCCACCAGCTTGTCACTGAGCCAAAGCATTAAAGGGCCAGTGTGTAGGATTTGGGAGGATCTATTCACGGAAGTAGAATATAAAATTCATAATTATGTACTTATTAGCGTGTAATCACCTGAAACTAAGAATCACTGTGTTTTTGTCAGCATATCCAGGGAGCGGGTCTTCTGCCACAGAGCCCACCATGTTGCTCCACCATGTTTCCAAACACTGGTTCTAGAGAGGGCCTTTTGGATTTTTGTGTGTGTGTGTTACCTGGAGCCCACGACAGGTTCTCCTACAAGCATGTAAAAGGATGGGTAAAGTGAGGGGTACTGAGTTATTTCTATGTGCCAATAAATCCCTACACACCAGTTCTTTAAAAGAGAAACATCTTTCACAGCTGTGAATGAGTAATGGGAGGGACAGATATGACAGATGGATCTGTTACATCTCATGGTACAGACCCTGTATGAACTGTATTGATTGTGTGCTTCTGTGATTCATACTGGTGATCATACAGTGAAGTCGACTTTTAAAGAGTTGAGGGAGAAAATACTGACTTGGGTTGCTGCTTGGAAGTAGAAAAATGAGTAGTTATAATAGAGGCAACTGGCAATGTATCACTGGACCAAGTCAGGGGGGACATCATAGGTGTTCTGAATGATAGCTTCAGCTTTCCATCCTAGTTCAAAGTGCTAATTGTTCATTTGGGGATAATGACAGGATCTCTTCTCAGAGACATTCATGGTGTTTGTATTAGCACTGATAGGACTGTACTGAGAAAATAATTTAACAATATATATTTAATGCATTCATTGCAGATCATCAAGAAGATACAAGCCTTAGATGAGATCTACAGGAGGTGAGCATGTTGAGTTTTTCGTTGTTGCTCCACTGTGAGGCAGCTCCACTCTCAGTCTGTTGTTGTATCTACAACCCTAGACTTACTTCATCACTGATTTCACTTAATTTAGGTTATCAAAGAAACTCAGTCACCAAAACTAAGCTAGATATGCTGGGGATGAGGGCTCTAATTCTTCGTCTTCTTTTTTTTTTTAATCAAGGTCTCATTGAAAAGTGGCCCTTTGTATTCATCTGCAGCAGATTAGATGTGGTCCGCCCTTGGCAACTAATCAAACATGACAGGCACTAACCTGTGACCATGACAGCATTGCACTTGTGTGCTCATACAAAGTGACAGAAGTGACTGTGAAGAAGAAAAACAGAAGTCAAACCTTGGCTGCTTTCTCACTTTAGAACATCTGGTGAATTGCTGTGGTGAGTTATTGGACCGTTGGTTTTGAACATTTACAGAAATTTGTGAATGCAGCACTTTATGCAGTGCCAGAAAGGTATGGGTGAAGGTTGTTTCAGTCACTGATGCCGTCTGACAAACACTATGAACGAAGCATATTGATCAAATCCTCTAGGGCCGTTACCAAGATCTTTTCTGAGGTAACCTTTCATTTGTCAGAGGTTGATAAGTGATTTGTAGAAAGACACAGGTTTTTCTGAACATGGGTAGATTAGTGACTGACAACTGACGGGAAAAGATGTACAAGAACTCTCAATCATCTCTTTGGTGGTGGTCACTATTGGAGGTCTTCACAGTGGGAAGACGCCAGGGGTGGACAAGATGTGTGCTGAAGTAATGAGGGCTATGGACATCAAGGTGTCATGGCTGATACATCTCTCAGATGACACTGAGAATTCAGGAATGGTGACACCAGACCTAGAGGCATGGGTGGTGGTCTTTGTCTTTGAATAAGAGCCCCGCGGACATGTTCTAGATATCAAAGACCACACAGCATGTTTTGAAAATGCACTGTAACTTTAAAAGAGGAACCAACAGTGTGGATTTCATTGTGGTCACCAGGATAAGGACTAACCCTTTGCTTCCTTGAGCAGTCTAAAGAGAGCAGTAATCTTGTCTCAGTGTGTCTTATGGTCTTAGAAAGGGCTTGCATTCCCTAAAGGACGCTGGAAGGTCATTGGGGAATCGGGGATGCTGCTGATGCTGCAAGACATTCACTTTTCTGAGCATGAATAGAGAGGGCCAGATACAGCATGTTTGCTTTCTCGGTCATTCAAGGTTCAAGGTTTGTCAAGAGGCACATTGTCCTGTTGAGTGTTTGTTACATTCATGCACAGAGCTCCCGAGGCCTCAGCTGTGCCTTGATATCTGGGCAGTGCATCTTCAGAGAATTACAGTCTTTTGCGTCATTCAATGTATTTTGTTGCTCAATGTGTTGTTGTACAGTTGTGAATCTACATTTATGCGTAGAAAAACGTGGCCTGCCCCACTCAGATGAGGAACAAGCAGCTGCCCCAAGTGAAAAAGTTCAGACTTTTTTTTCCATCTCTGAAGGTAAAAATGTGAGATTTACTGCATCTTCAATTGTTTTGTGCAGTAGCATCAGTAATTTGATTTCAGAGTGCTGTGATAAATTGAGCTGTACGACAAAGCTCTTGATTTAGCAGTCGATTCCTGTCTGACTAACGTTATATTTAAGGATCAAAAGAGTACCATTGCTGATGATGTCGTTTCTCCGTTGGGTAGGTTTTGCTGACAGAGTGACACGCTCTGCCATCTGGGGTGATATCAGTCAAAGTGACTGCGTTGTGCCACTTCTTATAGAAGGAAAACTGTTGCGATGGTTTGGGCTATTGGGCGCCTCATGCTGGAGGTGTAATGAGATTAAAAGCAAGGAGATGATGCATGGACGACTGTGGAGTCATGCAAATTTCATATCACTTTAGCTCCTTTTTGCACTTGTAGCCTAACATTTACAGAATTGATCTTAAAATACTTTTAATTAAGCACAAGGTATTAAATGGCCTGGATCCAAGCTGCATTAGCAATCTTTTAACACCACTTAACATTGTGAGGCCACTCAGGCGTTTAAGTGCAGAGCTCCTATCTATCCTAACTCCAATAAAAAATGAAGAAGAAAATGCATTTTTACAATGTAACTTTATATCAGTGCAGTTCCATCATGGTGTGCTTGCTGTATCCGTGAGTTTTCCTCAACTCAATATGTCAGAACTCATAAGGAGGAAGGGTTAATTACATTTTTTTGACCTAAACTCTCTTGCTACATCCAAACATGCCAAACTGAGGGTATCACTGCCTTTCACACCCACACACAGGCCAAAGCGAGCGTCCTCCGTCTCCCCTCTGTGTGTTCATCTTGAACATAATTAATCAGGAAGGCAGAAAGCCAAAGATAAATCAACATTAGTCAAAAATCACTCCTGACCTTTCCCAGTCCCACAATAAGCCTCCCTTCTGGTTTTCACTAAATCAACTCTAATTGAGACTAGTCTGGAAGTTTTTACCGGCATTATTGACAAAACACTGCATCCTTTGCCATCTCCCCCGTTTACACCTCTTCTGCTTTCAACTTTACATTTTTGGAGAGTTCAAAGGAGAAGGAATCTTTGGCATTCTGAAAGTCTAGACTCCAGACTAGAGGGTGTTTCACAAGCTGTTTGATGGGAGTTTTCTCTTTTCTTTCTTTCTTTCTGTCTTTCTTTCTTTCTTTTTTTATTTTTAAAGAAACAGTAGGCTAAACCACAGTTGAACAGTTGTGACTTAACACTGTTTGGCACCATCTGTGCCTTACTTTGTAATGATATTTGTTCTGCTGGTGGCTTTTTGATGAGGGCGGTTTGTTTCCACTGATAGATTTTTTTGCTTTGTATAATTACTTTTAATGAGTTAATATCCAGATTTCTCTTCTTTCTGCAAAATTTTAATTATCATTTTCTCATGGTTTAAACATCACATAGAGAGAAAACACTTCTATCTCTGATTTCTTTTAAATGTTTTTGCTATTCATTGTACTCATAGATTGATGCTGATTGTTTGCTGATCATATTTCAATTCAGTCAAAGGCAAAGCTCTTTAGCAAAGTCTAGTCTAGTCTACAGTCCCAGTACATAGAGAGGGGGTTTAATAACACAAGATCAGACAATAAGTCTCAATAAACACGTCTGAATAATAACTAATTCCCTGGAAATGTCAAGACAATAAGGCAGCAGCTGTTGGAAAAGGCTGGCTAAGTAGGAACATGTCGTCCTTAGGGATTATAAGGAAGGCCTTAATATAAAGTATAGTGGAGGAGCTGTGACCAACAATGTGCTGCCTGTATTTTACACACTTGTAAGTCTACATGTAATACTGACAGTGTACAGCAGATATGAGGGATACAACCGATTCTAATACTGTAAACAGTGACAGTGCGCTGACAGCAGCATTTGGAGGAGAAACAGTACGTCTCAACTTGTCAACTGTCCCGCAGAGTTCTTCATATTATATTTAGCTTCAAATCCTGAGTGAACATCCTCGTCTGTCTCCTCGTGGTGGAAAACAAGAAACAAGAAAGAGAAATTTTGTCCTGCGCCGTAATGTGGAATGTCAGTCTGACTTCGCGCCGTGTGGATCCATTGAAAATGAATACCAAATGATAGAAAATGTGACTTTGACAGTAATCCAGAATGATTTCCTGAGGATCGGGATGCATTTATGGCTCAGAAATCGCAGCGCTGTGTGAATATGAAACTAAATCACATGGAGAAGTTTAGACAGGCATTGTTGAAAGTGTTTTTAGTGCATTAAGTCCTACTGATAATTGTACCCGAGCAGCTGAAAGGTGATTTTCTTGCCTTTGTTCATTTTCACAAAGTCTGCCGGTGTGAATTGATTGAACATTTTTACCAACAATGACCTCAAGCTTGGTCCTCACAATCTCCTTAATACAATCCCTATATGAGCTGTTAAATCCTTTTAGTGATGACAGATTTGAATCTATATGCTGGAGCTTCTTAAAGGAGCAGCTCAGCACCTATTTCATGGTGCCTTAGCTTCGTCCTGTCAATTTCATCTGTCCATCCTCAGAATCAGCACCTATCACTGCTCTCTCTGCGCCGAGCATTTTGTTTTTATCTCCTCACCTCCACAGGTTGATAGTGGGTCAGTTGCTGCCCTGTGTGCACAACACGACTCAGTGAGATGAGAAAACACTGGATGAAATGTGTCTGGTAGAGTAAAAAAAAGAAAAAGAAAAAAAGAAAACAACTATAAATTCTGCATAAATAAGCCTGGGGTGGACTGATACCATGCACCTGGACACTGTGTCCTTTATATCCATAGAGGCTATTTTTTTTAGCTGGTTTTGGACTATTTAAAGTGAAGAAATAGACTATTTTATGCACCATTCATTTGCTATTATGTTTAGGAGCTGCTCTAAAGTTTTGGCTGAGGGCTGCACAAGGCTTAGTGCCTGCAGGCTGTAGTTTTATATTTAATAGATATGAGGGAGGTGTCCGTCTCCTCATCTGTTTCTACCAGAAAGTCAGTGAGGAAAAGTCCCAATATTGACAAATGATTTTTTCAGTGGTGTTGGAGACAACAAATAAATGCAATGATGAAATGATGGCAATAACTACAATGTACAGACTCCCGGCCCAGCACACTGTCAGAAGAATGTGCTCTCGTCCTCCCAGGAATGAAAGATGCACGTGCTGTGCTTTTGTCTCCAGGCTGCGGTAGACTTTACCCACCGCTGCTATTATGATTCATTGGGGGAAATCAATCAGGAGAGCGTAATCGCCCCTTTGAAGAGCACAAGTCACACACGCTGATGCACTGCGCCGCTATCGCCACCATTGTAATGTTTTACCACAGAGGTGTCTTCATCAACATATTGAATAACAGGTGTTGTTTGTAATGGATTAATTACAGTTCTCGGCGGAGAGGAGGGAAATTGCGAGGCAAAACCAAATTATCATAATTAAGCCATCATTTTTCAATCGATATGAAAAGAGCGGAATGCTGAATTTGCAGCTCAGATGCACTTGAAGTGGTGATAGCTCACTGCTGACTACTGTACATAAGCGTAATGGAAGCTGTGAATGTGCCCTTTCGTTGTCATGCAAATCAGTTGCTGATGACAGGGAGGCAGCTGGAAACACAGAGACAAACTTTGATCATAGGACACATTCACATTTTTATGTCTTAACACCCGTCCATATAGTTTTTCCTTATATGCAAAACTTAATACTACACTTTTTTCCAACTGTTTTATAAATAATTTAAAACACCTTCATTTGTGGTTTGTAGTGTATTTCATATGCAGTCCAGTGTTGTATAATGAAGCTCAACTTTGAACCCTGTTCCCTTAGATTCAGTGTAAAACACTGTTGGTTACCATGGTTTAGGGGCCATTTGTGAGTTTTCTCTAACACCATATGCGGCATTTAAAAGGAGGAAGGAGGTGCTGAAGAACTTTGGCCATTGTTACATTTGCAGGAGGTTATGATACAATCTGGGCAGAGCAGATTGGAGGCTGCGGTGTCATTGTGGGTAAGTGAGGAGAGGGTTAGCGAGCTAACTTTAGTAGAAGATAAGACATGATGGGGTAAGACTTAAAGAGGAACTATGCTACGTTTTTGCCTACATTAAACAGCTTCAGAGTAATTATGATGGTTAAATAAATGACTTGTAGGGGGAATAGAGGCTCTTGGCCCTCTCAGCCCATGGAAGCTGTCTTGGCTGAAAACCAACCTTGCAAGATAAGTGTCTCTGACCCGATGTCCCAGCTCTCGTCGCTGTGGGACCGCACCAACACGCCCCGTAACCCATAATCTCTTGTTTATGACAGATAAAACTACACGAATATACACATCGTATGGTAGCTTGCTAAATTCAACAGCTGCAACAACGTTATGGCAGAAAAGGACAAGCATTGTGCGTCCCTGTGTTCTGGAGGCGTGGCTTTGGAGAGAAATCTGGGGCCTGGACCGTTGAATTGTGTATTTTCAAAATGTAGCTGCTCAAAGGATCTCCTACTCTAATTTTAACATTGGCGTCTGTGTATCCTGATTTCTAAGGCCATTAAAGGGTTTTGTCACTCAAATGCATTGATTTTGAAGAACTGGCTCACAGGTTACGTTTTCAATACACATACTAGGTTTCTACATTAAGATGGACCTGAAAACTTAAATTATTCTTTAACCAGGCGTGAATTCAGATCTTTGGCAATGAAACACACATAGACTGATATTTGGCTCCTGCTGCTGTGTTGATTCTATATTTATCATATCTGAGTCTGATGAAGGTGACACCCAGACGGCCTTTGTATCCTATGGGAGCTCTCTGCACAGTGGGTGCTTTGGCGCCAATCTCGCTGTTTTTACAAACAGTTTGGAGCTGTTTAAAACACTTCCATCACCTTCACGCTCACACTCATACTCCACACATATCCATATCTTTCAGTCACTTGAATGACATCAAATGCCTCATCTCCGTGTGAGTCTGCAGCAGCTAATCAGAACAAAATCATACAACTGGGGCTCAGCATGTCATTAGCACTATAGCTGTGTTTACATGCAATAATCTCATTATTTTCCTCACACCGATTAGGTGAATGCACCCATTATATTGTTTGCAAGCATTGTAAGTCAATTTTAATCCAATCTATCATGTTGTAATTGATTGAAAACAACAATTATCTCTGTGCTATAAGTTATAATTGATATCAGATGAGATATCCATCTCTTGGTTTTAGTAGTTAATACAACAGTAGCAGACTATTTATTTCATTATTCCTATTTTTGGTTGAAGTGAACAAAAATAATATGTTATACACAAAATTTCATTGTCCCTGGTTCGAAGTTTGTTCTCATCCTTCATCCTGTCCCTCAGAAATGCACAAAGAAATGAACATCATTTGAAAAACTCAGGAACAATGTGTCCCTCAAAATAAATGAAAAATGTGCTTGTACTGTTGAAGTGTAAATTCTATTCAGGCCAGTGAATGGGACTTACATGTTTTCCTGATTTTGGTGAACTGACCCTTTAAAGCTGAACAAAACAGCAGACATTAACTATTGAAACAGAGCAGCAACATCAAACTGATGTTGTTATGTTGATACTTCTGATTTAAATCCAGTGCTTATTCTAGTCACTTGGCACCTCCTAATGTGCTGCACAGACGTCTAACAAGCTGATGATAACATACTCCAAATGGAATGACGTAAACACTTTCAGAGTAACACGCATAATAAACAAAAATGATGAATGTGGATGAATAAAACCAGTAACTTCCAGGAAAACAAACTGAAATGACAATAAAACAGGTAAAACTAAAAGATATAAACACTTTGAACAACTTTTGCTTCATGATTTGAAATGATTTAAAATGGGAATTTAGCTGATTTTATATATGAGGCTATTTGACTCGTATTGTTACATTCAAACTAATGTTTGAGAAAATTGGTCTTAAAGGTTTCAGAATTTTCGACAGAGAAAAAGTTCAATCAATGCCAAATGAAATATATTATTAAGAAGCATTATGGGAAAGAACGCTCAAGGATTTTGGCTTGTAATCAATAGACGCTTTGATTTTGACATTTGTTTTTCACTGTCTCCCATCGTAGGCCAGTGAAATAGCCCTTAAAATGACTCCAGTTTTGGTTGTTATAGGAACAAAAAATAAAAAAAATCTTCTGCCCTACTTTATCTAAATTGAATGTGAATTTCACCAATTCTGTTTTTTGAGCTTCATCTTTTTGTCCATAATCAAGGTAATTCCAAAGTGACAATAGGTCTCAGTTGTGCTTGTCTGGGCGCTTTTTATTGAATACTTCAAAGAAGTTCAACCAAACTTTGCAAAGGGACTCACATTAAGCAAACACAATGTACTGTGCGCTCTGCCCAGACGACTGCAATGTGTTCATAAATAAAACATGAAATTAGCAGTAGATCTTATTCTGCAGTTGTGTGATTTCTCAATATGAAACTCTCTCTCCCTCCCTCACACACACACACACTAACACACACAAAGAGAGAGAGAGAGAGATTCCCAGACCTAAAACATAAATGTTACATAACAGCAAATGAATGCATTATAAAACTCTGAGGCAAAAACTCTCCAGAGTGAGCCAGAGATTTGTCTGATATAATGTATCAGGAGACATATTACCTCAGGGACCGTCGCCCTACCAGGCCAGCCATGATAAATAATGCAACAAAAATACATCATCATGATGTTTCTCTTTATCCAACATGTGTAGCTGTCAACTTTGATCAATAAGAACGCACTAAAGGCGATGGTATATAAACATAGTCCTTTTTATGTTTATGCATGCTGTTGAACCCGGCCACACTGCAAATAACACATTTAAATGCAAAATATTTTAGGCCTTAAGGCTCAAACAAATCTTTAAGGTTGACCAGAGGTGTGTCACTCAAGCGGGAATATTGTTATCAGGACAGGAATATCAAGAGAGTGAAGAGGTTCAACAGTCGTTATTGCACAATGATATCCTCCGAGGCATCTCCACCAAAAATGGCTCCTGCGAGCCTTTCAAAATACCAATTTAGCTAAAGTACGCTCCATATTCACTGTATGTCCACTCTCAGCGCCGCCTTATACCCACAACTCTGACAATGTAATAAGGTGGAAATTTGAAATTCAAATTTCTTTTCTCTCATCTCTCATCACAAACGGTGTACTGATCTTAGGACCCTCCCATCAATTCTGACTGTCAGATCAAAAAGGTCTTCATTTGCATCCGCTCATATGAATTTTCGTCTCACATATGGAGTTTTCATTGTCGGTGAACATGACGAGGTGTTTGAATAATTAAAACAATTTTGGTGGTGCTGAGAAACATCCTTGTGCTTCATACTTCAAACCTCAAATATCGGCTAAAGCCTTCCTTAAGAAATTTCCCTCTGCTGTTTGGTCCAGTAACATTGTTTGATTGTTATTTACATAGTAGTGTCTCCTCCATCATAAAGTGCCATCTCAACACACATACAAACACATGTACACATCAGCTTTTGTACTTCCCTTGAACCATGCATTTACATGCGCATCATGGCTGACTCACGCATCCCTTGTCACTGCGTTGTGTATGTCGCTCCTCATGACCCCTATCAGAAAATAAGGTCAGCTGCTCATAGCGCTCGCCTGCCTGACGTGGCATCTATGATGTCTCTGCTGCCGCTTTGTCAACATCAACAGCACTGCAGCTTCCTGCACTGTCGCCCTGGCTCCTGTTCACAAAGGAGAAATTCTGGTTTTTAATCTGCCCCCGAGCGGATATACTGTACTTTTTAATCCTCCAGACAAAACACTATACGAGCAAGCAGGTGCATAATGATGCCTCGGTCACAGCTGCTGTCTATGTGTATGAACTGATTAAAGCAAATATACCAGTGATCTGAACTGGGTCGAAAGATGACAACAAATATATGAAGAAAAAGTTGTTGATTTTGCCAAATGTTTGATTCTCTTTTTTTTTCCACTCGTACATGAGTGGGGGCCTTGAGATCCCACACAGTTTGTCTTTCCATCCGTCTGTTTTTATGTGCATTTTCAATTTGGGCACACAAGCAAAACTGATATGAAATATGGAGAAGTGAGAAAAAGTCAAGACTATTGCAAAAAAGTTTTTTACACTTGGACGAGGAGGTACAAATGGTGAATTTATATAAAAAAAAAAAAAAATTGTCGGACAAAGTCCAAAACAAATCATGTCATGAGCAAAAAGCAATATTCAGCATTCTCTTATTGGATGGAAACAGGCTTTTGTTAGTTAGTGTTTTCTTCTGCAGATTTCTTTTGCTCTGAACTAGAATTGAAACTCGTCTGTAGTGAATGAAACAGAAGGGCAAAGGGTCGTTCATTTTACTGACAGTACCAGCTGCTACAAAAGAGAAAAACCTCGGTGTCAGAGCAGTGAATTTGCCTGTAAAACGTGAATGTAAGTTGAAACACCTCAGATCAGTTCAAAAATACCTCAGCGTCTTCTGATATCAATAATTCTCTCAGTTAAAACAAGAATTTTTCAGCCAGCATTAGCTTCTCAAATTGCCGCAGCCTGCCTAGGCTGTATAATGTTTTCTGAAATGGGCACGTGTGATTAGCATCAGTGATCTCAGCACAACTCTCTGAATTACAATCCTGCTGCCATTAATAAAGAGAGAGGGAGAAAGATGAAACCCAAGACTCCACTGTACTCATCGTGTGGTGAGGCCCCAGAGATCCTCAGTGCCCAAGGCTCCGAGGACTTTCTCTGAGGCATCTTTTTGATGTAAAAGTCAAGGAGTGCTCTCTGTATTCCGCAGGCAGCCTCGCCCCTGCCTGACCAGGCTGTAATAGCCTATGATCAGAGATCTATTACTCACTTCTTAGAAATGGGCTCAGGGAGCGCAGTCATTTGCCATTTTAAATTGATCTGTACTTTTGGTTTCTGGTCCGAGGAGACAACATCTCTCAATTTCAATTTCCATTGGCGATATATTACTATCAATACATTATTAGAGTCATTTCAGAGGTTATTCTGTAGGCTCCGATTTGCATAAGTATATGCATTTCATTATGGCACCGAGCTGAGTGAAGGTTTTAAATGCAGAATACCAAACTGTGTGATGTGTCACAGAGGACCGTGGGATAGTGTTGAACTTCCTCTGGGCGAGCTCTCTCCCTGTTGTGTCCCTTCCTGCCCAAACATTTTAGCATCATCCACCGCGGGCTGGGACGAGAGGAGCACAGAGGAAGAGTTGGAATACATTTGGCTGAGGTAACAAATTAGATTAGTCTATTTATCTACTAGCTGCCCTCTCCTCCTGCTTCACCTCCTCTCTTTTCTCAGCAGGAGGCCACGGTTGTGTCACTCCTGTCTCCTCTCCTGTTTCCCTTCAGACAAAACTGTCCATGCTGATCAGCTTCACCACTGCTCAACACAAGACAGAGGAGATATACAGCATCGGAGAAGGGGGGTGGGTGGGAGGAGATTAGCATCTTGTGGCCGGATCATGAATATATTCAACACGCAGCAAAAAGAACCACGACCCAGCTGTTATAGGAACATTTCATATTACCGTCTTCCACATGTGAAGCAATAATTGTGTGAATGAAAGCAATGCATATTATATTTTAATTTCCCTTCTCCTTCTTTTTTCTCCTACCCTGGCAGCTGGGAACTTTTATTTGACTGAGCCTGAAACCGCCGTAATAATCCAACATTTTTCCGCACAAAGGTAATGTTCTCATTCTGGCCGAGCTCTGTCAATATTCTCTCACGACTGTTGTTACAATGCACAATAACTGAGTAGCAGGTGTGTACTACAATAAAGCCGTATTTCCCTTTTCATTCCACCACGCAGAACAGGGATGCTCATTGAAGCCGTCTCTGAAGAGAAAAAAAAAAAAAGACTTGGAAACTGTAATGTTTAGCAGGCAGTCCCAGGGTTATGTTAAAGTAGTTTGTCTGAATCATCTGCTAGGATACGACTGCAGAGGGAATATTCACTAAAAAAAAAAAAAAAAAACTTTCTTTATTCATGCCACACTCTCTTTTACAAAGCTGTGTGCAGCCACTCTAGTAATTCAAGCTCAGTAAAAGCATGAAAGTGCAAATTTTCATACCCCGTGTACAATGTTGTAAACAAGTCATGACAACACAAAGGTAAAAACCTGGAGCCATGCCAAACTCTCTCACGTCTTCCTTAAGTGTATCACGGTCTGGACAGCAACTACAACACCCCCACACACACACACAGCCCTCTTCATTTTATACTCCGCTCACAGGCGTCTCCATTGCACTTAAAAGGTCCTGTGCCTGTGCATCAACAAAACGGCTTAATTTGAGTAAACAAGTGACTTCAAAGGCGCAAAGGTGTCGTGCTAAATCCAAATTAATTAATTTCGTTATCTGTTAATTGCATTGTGCGTCATTAGCGATGTTTAGAGTGAGTTATGGCTCGTTCCTCCCTTCACCCGCTAACGTGCTCGGTGGCATTGTCTTCATGCAAATAAAATTATTGCCGTTTAAGGTTGTGATATGGAAGAGGAGCTCATTTAGCACCACTCCAGCATGTGTGTGCCCTCTTATAGACATGTATTGCTACTGATAAAAAGGAATAATTTAGGGAAAGACTGAAATTTCAAGTGCTTGTTCTCAGTAATAATACGCTGCGGATC
Organism: Caranx ignobilis; assembly: GCA_021432705.1. NCBI lineage: Eukaryota > Metazoa > Chordata > Actinopteri > Carangiformes > Carangidae > Caranx > Caranx ignobilis. Next base: position 6,321,750 of record MU269986.1, read on the forward strand.
ATTAATAGCTTACAGTCGTTCACTATTGATTAAGTATGAGTTAATCAATGAAAGCCAAACACACAACTATACAGTAAATAGTCTTACATGTCAATAGATGTATGTAAATAGTCAAGACACACAGACAACAGTTGACACAGCTGCTGCCTTGTCTCTCATTTTGGTAATTTTGCCTTTTTCTGATTGTTTTACATGTTACTGTGGTCTATTCATCCAGCTTTCATCTTTTGGGGGAGATTTTTTGGTTCTGTGACCCGATCACAGTTTCTGTGTAGTCGTTTTGCATCTCTTTGTCTCTCTGGAGTTGTTTTTTGTGTCTCTTTGTTGTTGTTTTGTGTGTCTTTGAGTTTGTCCTGTCTCCCTTCATTGTTTGGTGTCTCTTGTCTTTATGATCATTCCGTGTTCCTTTGTGGTCCTTTTGTGTCTTAGATGTTTGGGTTTTTTTTGCATCTTATTGTCTCTTTGTAGTCAAATGTTAACAGTCACTCAGTATGACTTATCACGTGACTTATGACATATCACTCTGAGGCACTGGTCTAGGGTCCCTGGGCCTGTGCCCAGTCGGCCTCCACAGTAATCCATCCATGATACTAATTCGCCAACTACCTATCACCTCCTGACTCTGGAAGGGGGCTAGATAATCAGATTCCAGAGGGTGGGGTGGTGGGCATGGCTGTGCCACCCGTGGACGGCCCTCAGGCCCCTGTCATGGTGTCAGTACATTATGATAGTTTGGGAGCATCCATGCCACTTCCCCTGAGGATCCCACCACACAGCAAGAGATGGAGACTCCAGAGATAAGGTCTTATCTTGCATTATACAACCAGACAACTTGTACAAAACCTTATCAGTGCTTCAGTATGTGTATCACAATAGGTTGAGCTACAGTTCTAGGGTGTGTTAAGTCGAAGTGAAATATGGCTACAATTATCTAGTCGCCTGATATTAGAATTGGCAGCAAGACACTTAATGGGGCCAGCATGGCTGAATGATGTTGTAGCAGTAAAGGCTTTGTGAGACATCCAATGACTGTCACTGCTACTGTTGACCTAATTCAATTTTCTTTTCAATTACCTGTAGTATATTACCATCACAGCCATTGGTATAGTGGTATAAATCACCCAACCGGACCCTGTGGCTACAGCAGACAGGCACCCCACTGGGTGATGTAGAGCTGTGTCCTGACTGGCCCCTGTCTCCCTTAAATATATTTCAGATTAAAGAAAAGAACACAAAACACTCACGACCCACATTTCAGCAGCCAGACTGTGCCGCTGGGCCACTTCAGGAGCATAATGTATAATTACAGCGACTCAAGGTTAGACACAGACAAAACTGATAGCTGAGAACAAAGCTCAATGAGTTCTGTGATCTGCAGATTATTATTTGGGGATGTGTAATTAAAAAGGCCTGAGTGTAATATACTCCCATTCTTGCGTCTTTCGTTACAGTCTTCACAACTTTTTTACACCTAAGAGCTTGTGACAGGTTCAATGAGGTGAATGTTGGTCAACAAGGGTGAGGGGGGTGGGGGGATGGGGGGTGCAGGCATTGACTGGGTTGTGTTACTGATGTCCCCCTAGTGTCCTGCTGAGGTGAGAACATTGATTTATTCCAGAGGGAAGAGCTGAAAGCAACCAGGTTTGAAAACACCCTTTAATCGATAGGGCCAGTTTATCCAGTGTGCTTAATGTGAGAGGCGAATTAGCTATGCTGGCGTATGATGTGGGCACAGACCAAAACTAATACAGTGAGTAGATGCTAAATGAAATGTCACGCAAAACTACAGGCCTTTGAAATGTCATGTGCATCAGTGGCAAAGGTGTTTTTAGGTTTTATTGACAGGCCAAGTCAAGGCCAAGCTGACCCGCTGTCTTTTCAGCACAGGAAGCACCATCTCTGCCACATGTGACCTCCTCTGCTCTCTTTATAGATGTGTAATTTATTATCCCATGTTGTATAAGATGATACCTCTATGACTATGTCTTTTTTGATCAAAAAGCAGGTTCTTTATTAATACTGTAAAAGTGCCAGTGCTCGGTGCACAGAGAAATGAGATTTCGTGGCTGAGGGCAGTGATTACATAGTTGTGATGTCACAACTATGTAATCCCTCAGCCATGCTCAAGCCCTGCCCCCTGGACCCACATTCCAACTGATTTTGTTCCTCAAAATGTTTTACTTGAAATATGCTTTTTGTTTGATCACACAGATGCTCAGAGCCTCCTCTCTTGTGATTGGCTGACACTGACCCTTTTGTTATTAGAGCTCCAGAGAGAAATCTGAAAGAGTCTGTGAAACCACAAATATGTATTCTTGTGGTGCGACATTTCAAATACACCAAAATAGAAAACTATGAGACCTTTAATATATTTTATTTATTGGAGTGGGAGGTAGCAGTATAAGTCTCTCTGCTTCCTGGCCCTTCACCTTGGCCCAGACTTAATATTATCAACAACTTTTAGACTGATTGCCATTAAATTTGCACACTCATGATTCTCGGATGATGAATCTTGACTCTCCCGTGACCTTTCCCCAACACCTCCACTGTGGTCTCGTGAAATGTCTCAACAGCTACAGGATGGATTATCAAACCTGGTGCAGACACTGACGTCCTCCTCAGGACAAATTCCAATATGTTTGGTGCTCCCTTAACATCTAGCTCTGCCATGGGCTCAAAATGTCAATTTATCATAACGTGGCGATGAATATTATATCTGCATGGTAACATTATCATTGTGAGCATGTTAGCATGATGACATTTACATTTACTTCTGTGCCTAATGCTATGACATCATATCATTTCAGGCATGATATCATGGAAAAACTCTGAGCTGTAATTCCACAAGTCCAAGATGTGGAATTTCTGACAGTGTTGATATCTCTTATACTAATACACACAGTCTGAACAAACCTGCAGAGCAGCTATTGCTGTCAGTTACATGAGAATAAAATCAATATTAACTCAAATACAAATGATCCAGCTAATTTAAAAGCAGCTATACAAAGTTTGTATCTAGTTTGACTTACACAGCCAGTTTAAATGAAGTTTCAGCATGGCTGGTAGTCATCTTGAACTTGAAGTAATGCATGGACACATATATCCTATTAATACAAACCCTCTCCTGTTTATTTTAAGAATGGATTTAATAATAATACCAAGTCCTCCTCTTAAACTACACCAAATGAGGGTCCACAGCACAGTAAAGTTGAAGTAAACACAGGTTTTGTTACCCTGTGACTGAGCCAAGAACCAGAGACAGTGCTGCTTCAGTGTATGTGTGTGTTTGTGAACATGGAGGTGAAGGAAAGCAGGAATAAAAGGAACACAGAGATTCGCTTTTCGGGGGTGCTAAGCGGCTTTGTAAAGGGTAGTTAATTAAATAAGATGCCTAAGTCGACTTGCCTAAATTCATGGCCTTAATGAGGTTGATAACTGTGTTCTTTTTAATTAAGCTCTATTGTGTCTGACAACCTGTAAATAGAGCTGTAGCCAATGAATTGAAAATAGCTTGTGATGTCCTAAGACCTTCTGTTGAGAGATTTTCACACCGAAGAGGAGAGGTACATAGTCTGTCCTACCTTGATAATAGGCTGTGAGGTAGGGTTAGGGTTATTGTATTAACACATAAGAGCCACGCTTGTCTTAGGATTACTCTACAACTAACATCCATTTATTTAGAAAAAGAATAAACTAAAGCAGCAACTATCAACATTATGCAATGTTTCTTTTCTAACGTCTGGTAAACAAACTATTCTGAGAGTTTACCAGCACAAGCCACTTTAACATGTTTGCTTGATAAGCAGTAAACTAGATCTGTTACTGACTTACATTCACCAGTGTAATTTTATCCATACCCACATTATAGACAAGCGTGTCTCATGTGAGAGAATTGTGATTCCCATTGCTAGTCTGAGTACTAATCACTTTCTACATACCCCCAACGAGTTAATATGATTTCTGTTTTCCCTTGAGATTGTGTGTCGGCATGATGATGGATGGTCTGGTTTTTCACAGACTGTACATTGAATTATAACTAAACAGTTTGCTCCACTGTTGTTTGTATGTTTGTTTGTTTGAATGGGTGTTTTTTTTTTTTTTATCATTATCATTTTAATCTTTTAATCTTTGAATTTGTAGCAGCTAATTTGGTAATTTGGGAATAGTGGAAAGAATCCATTCACTGTTTTAAACTGATACGACTGTTTACATGTTATGGAGCAAATTAAGCATTTGTCATGAGTCATGTTTCTTGTGATCTGATGAATGTAAGCTGAATATTCACTCTCCCTTTACTTCTTTTCTGCTCTTCTCTCTGTCTTGAGGCAAATATGTGGTTGTATAGCTGCTAAAGGCTGCACTGTGTTCACTAGCTAGTCTCTAGCTGCTAGTCTGCTGGGTGTTTGGTATCAGGCAGGTGGCATTATTGTAAAGAATAAAAGAAGACAGAAAGATGAAGCAAGGCAAGCTGTGCAAGTCCAGTAACTTAAATATGATAAGAAAATGTCAAAAATGAAATATTTGCAATGAAAATAAGAAAAAAAAGTACTCTGTGCAAAATGCAATGATGTGCAGTGAGATTCAGTGAAGCAGAACTTTAAAGTTGCAGATTCGAAAAACTAAACAAAGAGCATAAAGATGGAAAAATGCTCAGTTTAGCTGCTGGAGTTCAGAGATACATATCTGTGAGGGTGTGTGTTATGAGGAACTCCTTTCACAAACATGTCACCATTTAATCCTTTGCCAAAATAGATATATTGATTATAGCAACTGGAAGTTAAGTCCCATTAAGCTGCAGGTTTATGTTTTTGGGCATCACTGTCCAACATCTGGTAAACAAAGGCTTTACATGTTGTTCTTGATAAACTATATAGCACCAATTACCGACATGTAGGTTGTCAACATATAGTGCAAACAAGCGTGTTGTTTACAGCAACTACAATATATAGAACAATATGTTCAGCAGCAGCTTCTGAATATTATTTAAAAAGTGTTACATTTGTATGCTCCAGCAACACACATGCCAAACTGCAGTGAAAATGCAGAACCAAAGATCTCAGATCATTAACAGTTTGATTTTTCATGGCAGCGTTGTTCACTTCCTCCTCCTTAGAACATTTTTAACCTTTATTGATTTGCATGATCAAGTTGGTGGAGAACTGGGGGGGAGAGAAATCAAGTTTAGTTGGATGGAGGACAGAGCTGAGGGGAGGCCTGAAGAGACAATGAGTGGCGCTTTATTTGCATTAAGCAAATTGGAGTTTTAGTTATATAAACATTTCTCAGAGGCAGAGCTGCTCCAGAGGCAGAAGTAATCTTATTAGTTAAGTTAAACCTGGCAGAGCTAAATGACCAAAGTTTGTCTCTGCCCCAGTTTAGACGAAGTCCCCCTCAATAGAGACTTTTCTTCTCAGGCTGTGCACCATTTGTGGGAAAAGATTTATTTTTAGACAATAAGTGAAAGACACTGGGTAGCACAGCAGAAGTTATAATTTGTCTGCTAGAACATGCAGAAATATTGAAACTCTGAGGAGAAACCCAAATGTGTACATTGCATAGGGCGATGTCAAAAATCAGGAAACTTTTCTATCTTTAGGTGATGTTTAATTCAATTACTGGAGTTTTTTTTAATGAAACACTGATGCACTGAAGAGGTTGAAGCATGCATGTTAAATAAGGTATCAAAAAAGTATATACACTATTGATGCACAGCTCTAATCCTTTACTCTCTACTCTCTTATATATTTTGTTGGCCAGAAAGTGGGAGAATTTCAGGATATTATACAGCAATTAGCATATGAAATAATAAGCACTGGGCTCATATTTTTGGTTGTACAGTAGAATTTAAAACCTCTCTCGGTCGCTGAAACCCATAAATTCTCCAAAAAGTCAGTTCAGTAGCTGTAGCCCCTGAGGTTGGCGTTGCTCTGTGTAACTGTTGATCCTGTTTGAGATGCATCTAGGATGGAGAATGTGGAGGCTGCGCTTTTTCACGGGTGCCAGCTTTGTGGTCACATGACAACCAGGAAGCAGTCAAGACAAAGCTTTCTTGTTAATGACAGTGTGTATTTAAATAAATGTAGCCAGCCCCCAGAACATTAGAGACAGAATGGTAAAAGCAGCAGCAGTTTTTACTAACACTGGATGCCTATTGTTGGGAGAATGAGAGCAGGCTATAAAGTCACAACAAAGCCTCTTAAAGGAGATTGGGGCTGTAAACTGAATTTAGTCCTGATTATTCATGGTTTATGTTTGTGCTGTTATTGTAAGATAAAACAGGCTGCAGCCAAAAGAAATTTCAGAAAGGAAAGAGACCATATGAATATTTAATAGTATTGGCTTGTTCTGGAATGAATTGTGTTTAACCTCGCAGTTGTTTCTGCAGCCATGTGGCTTGTTGTGGTTTGGTGTATTGCTGAAAATTTCAGAGTGGGAAGCCTGAGAGTCTGCCAGTGAAGCAGTCCATTTCATATTGAACTTCAGCCAGCCCTCTTGTCATTGACTGACGATTAAGGAGCGCACCCTGTAGGTGGTTTACTGTCAATTGTCCAATCAGCGCTCCCAGCGATAACGCCAGGCTTGTATTTATGTGCCCTGGCTTCATTACACTTTGTTTGCCTTATATCAATATAATTAATACAGTATACGGTCTCTGAAAATAAGGTAAGCAGAGCAAATGACAGGCCACATATTGTAGATGGAGGTGTCCATGTGAATGTGTGTGTGTCACACAGGTTGCAAAATATTTACAAAAATGGGAGATAACAAAAAAGAGATGTGGAAGTGTGAGAAAAGCTTTGGGAGCACTTTTACAGTTACAGTCAGTTCCATCCACAAAAAGTTTTTGGCAAGAGTCTTGTCTGGCTTTGTGAAACTATGAACGGATCAAACAGCCTCAAAGAAAAGCAATTAAATATTAAAATTTGTTTTATATCTGGTGCTTTTATCTGTTATTGTAGCAGCAGCTCTGACAGTTTAAAGGTACTCTGTGGCATTTTTGACCACTAGTAGCGCTAGAGAGCAATTTTGCATAGCAGTTTTATTAATATAATGAAATACTAAAAAAATTCCAATAAAAATGAGTAAAAATTAGTAAATAAAAATGAGTAAAAATTAGTAAATAAAAATAAATTTAGTAAATAAAAATAAAAATAAATTTAGTAAATAAAAATAAAATAAATAAATAAAGTAAATAAAAAAATTCCAGAACATGCGCTTCAGCTGGGAGCAGCAAAGTCTGGTAGCTCTGAGTTTTTACTCAACCTTTGCTTTATTTTGTTGTGTTTTTGTATGTCTTTGTCGTATTTTGTCAACTACTGATGGACACTTCTGTGGGGAGAGGAGATTCTTCAGGAGAGGAGCTTCTGTCACTGAAAATGGAGCAAGTCTGGAGGATGCCACCCTGTTCCAGCTGGATGAGGAGGTGCTTTTGTGGTTACTGTGCTGGTAGTGCAGAGGTTAAAGGCTTGGAAGTGGAGATGTACTGTAGGTCCTTTCTGCCGTCAGTCATCATGCAAAATATCAACTCTCTGCTCAACAAGAGTGATGAGGAGCTGGTGATGAAGGTGAAGACTCAGGAAGTAGACATTTTTTCAAATCAAAACAATACTTGTGTACATCCCACCAACGGCTACTGCTGAAGTTCCATGTGAAGGTCTCCATGAAGTCGTTGCTAGGATACAGACTAAACATCCTGAGGCACTTGACTTCAGTCATGTCTCCCTGATGGACTCACTGAGGATGTGGTGGAGAGATACATGCTGGTGGAGGCCATTCTGAACAACTCAGATCATCCTCTTCATAACACCTTGATGGACCAAGAAAAGAGCGGTGGTGGACGGCTCCTCTCTCTTCACTCCAGGACGGAGAAATATAGAAGATCCTTTGTACCTTCAGCCATCAGGCTTCTTAATTCTTCTGCAAATGGTTGATTAGCTGACAGACAAATGAATTTCCCTTTGGGGATTAATAAAGTAATTCCTATTCGTATTCGTATTCGTATTCGTATACTAGTGAACACCCACATCAAGTGAACATCAATTACATGTTGAATGTATAAATGATTTTAAGAAGGAACTATTTAGAGGAACTACTTCCACCTTAACTATGCTCCATTTTTACCTTCATTAAACAGCTTTGGAGTAATTGTGATGGTTAAGTAAATGACTTGTAACTTGTTACATTGAGAATGGAGGCTCTCTGCCTTCAACATAACGTCTCTTGGACAAAAACCAACCTTGGAAGATGAGTGCCAGGCAGATAAGACTGCACAAATATACAAATCGTATAAATGACTTTATCCACCGCTCCATGGATTGCTTTCTCGCTGGCTTCATTGAAAACAAATGCACAAGGCCGAGAGGAGGGTTATGAAAACAGTGGAAAAGTGACCAGACTTGAATAGTTCCCCTTTAGACGTAATAATGTTTATCATTTTCATTCACCAAATCTATTTATACAAAACAAAAATGGTTTCACAAAGAGAAGTTTAACACAAAAGAGTGTACACCACAATATTTTGTGCACAACCTCTGCCAGTAGATTCAGATGTACTCATTCCGGACTTTAAAAATGACACAGTTGAGCTAAAGTGCTTTAAAGTGCAGACAGAGAAGCAGAACAAAGGAGAGAAGTACAAGATAAAACACTCACACGACCCCGTGAGCATAGCACACAATAAACTACACAACTCAGAAGACTGTGATCAAAAATGAGAGGCTGCAGGAAAAGGAAATGCCACAGTGTTTTAGGCAGCTCTTGAGAAAACCCTGTCACCCCGTGCCGCATCGAGTCCTGAGACGTGCAGACAGCCTCCACACCATCACACAGCTGAATCAATAACTCTTTATTACAACCTACATGAAAGAGAGATTTATTACGGGGCTGTTGTATCAGAGCGCGTTATCTTTGGCCGGCTCTACCTCATTAGCTAATATTCAAAACTGCCCAGGCTACTATCTCTGCAGGTTTCATTCATTTAGCCTAATGTCATAGTGCATCTGTACAAGGCCAGACTGAACAGATGTGGCCTTGAGCATCACAGTTATGTAACCTAATGGAGCAAACTGCCAATTGTTGCTATGAGCTACCTTGGTAAAAAAAAAAAAGTCAGAGGGAGTGTGGTTTATTGAAGATGAACTATAATTAGATAAAAAGTTCACTTGTTAAACTCTCCCTGCTGCTGTTTCTGTTTTTGTGCACTTTCACATAGAACTTCAGCAACATTTATGTAAATTTCCTTAATTATTTTGATCTCTTTAATTAGTTTCTTCCCCAAGTAATTGTGTCTCGAGGTGATTTCCATTATGTGTCCTTTTATGTTGTGTATTTATCTAATGCAGAGTATTAATACTTTTTTTTAAAATAAAACCTGCTGTATTTTCCGGAGGTAAATATTGAATTGCTGTTTTTTTTAGGTTTTTTTTTTTTTTTTTCTCATTCACTCACACAGATGCTCACGCTGTGGGAGCAGGAACATACTTGACACTGACAGAGAAGAATACAGCGAGTGCAGACTGGGCTCTGGTTTGTTTACAGGAGGATGACCAAACGGTCATCTGAGTCTACTGTACAGTGTGTGCCGCCGGTCGTTTTTGCCGCTGGGATGTGAAAGTTAGAGCACAGCACCTGAGCTCAGTGTAACCACACCACACGGCCTGTGCACAGCAGCACTGACTGCTACTGTACTGTATGTGTCTGAGGCCCCCGTCTCTGTGTATGTATGGAGAATTAAGTGTGTTAGGAAGAAAGCGCCACCTCTGCAGTTCCACTATATTAGTTTGTCCTCACCAGGGCAGAGCGACAATCACGGCATTGCCATGTATCTGCTGACAGATAAATCTCCCAGCAGTGGGAGAAACCCTTATGTCAACTCAGTGAGACTGCAAGGCTCACCCTCCCCTCTGAACAAATAAGATCAGAGTCAGAATGAAAAGCATTATTACTGCTGACATCTTTATCTCCGGTCTACCTTATTTAATAACCAATTTCTTTCACAGCTTCCTAGAGGAATTTATCCTTTGGGCGAGCCTCTCTTTGCTGCTGAGAATCTGCTGTTTAGTTATGTATACTCTGTTGCCAGAAGGAAGAAGAGGCTTCGTCGCTGTTAGCCTTATAGTTGCTCGCTGCCTGTCGCCTTGTCTAGTATTATGTTTATTCCAATAAAGCTCTGGGGAAGTGTTTCATTGGAGGTGCTTTGAATACAGCACAGGAAGCAGGGGAAGGAGGAAGAGACAGTTTCTTGAGACATGTTTGCATAATGTAGCATATAATTTTTCTTTGAAAGCAAGAAAATTAGTCATATGATTAATCATTTATTCAAATTGCATGCATTCATCTCATTTTACCCACTGTACCTTCCCATACATTAGGGCTAATTTATTCTTTTACACCTGATGGCTAAGAATAGGTTTCTTCCTGACTGACAAGTAAACAAGCCTCTGTTAGGCTTAGTCAAATTAGCTTTGTGCTAATGCAAGTTAATGTAAATATCTGCACGCTTTAGCAGATATAATGTTTACCATGTTTTTCCATGTTTTAGCTTAGGAATGGTAGTTTGTGTCTAAGAAGATTTGCTCGTGTGTAAGCTTTACATATCCAATTCATAGAGGACTGAACTTTTTAAAATGTAGCTACATTTTATAATCATATTTTATTGGTTTTCAACATTATACTACATCAACTGTAGTTTCCATTTACTTTGAACTGTACATACAAAACACAATCAGCTCAGGAAATTTCCACCTCTCAGCTACTCTAGGGTCGATAATAACCTGATGACGGCTTCAAATCTAAACACGAGATCAATAAAGTTATTAAGATCTTTCTTTGTGATATCAATACAAATCTTGAGATATCTCAATATGGACCAACGGACAGACATCTCCAGAGCCAACGATGTTGTTGAAAGTATTTTTTTTTAATTAAAGATCACCTGTGCCGCACTTTTCCAATGTTTTATTGACATGTTGATCTCTAAGAGGAGATGTGGTTTTAACAACCAAAACCCTTCTCAGTGTAGTTTAACATCTCCTATTCTCTTGAGCTGTAACAACAGCAGGTCAGTGAGCCAATCAGAAGAGAGGATTGGCTGACTGTTCTCTGAGTGATTGAACAAAAATATGACAGATTTCATGCTCAGAGAAAACCAAACCCTGCAAGGCTCAATGGTGGATGCTGGTGGCCTCAGCTCAGTTTTGAGTTGTGTGCATTCCTCTGCAGACTGAGCCTTTGATACTTTCACAATATGAATGAAAAACCTAGACCAGCTTTGTAATCCAAAAAGACAAAAATCTCTCTTTCTACGATATGGGACCTTTAAATTTGATTTGGTTTGCTTATTGGTGTTTTGACAGCACTATTCACTTTGCTGACATCTTGATCAGAGCTCTCAGCTCTAAGCTATCAACCTTGACCTTTACACCATCCAGTCACCACACACCACAGAGTGAAGCTAAGCACTCTGAGGAAGACAGTGTGTCTGTTGGCTCTGGCACTCTCCACCACAACAGGCTTATATTGAAAACCGATGTGGAGCCCATTGACGGATGAAGTTTTAGTTTTAGAGTACAACATATGTAGTGTGGAGTTTGTGATTTAGGCAGGATTTACAATTAATGGTACAGCAAAGGAGATCAATTGCAATTAGGTGTCTGTAACACACTGTGGCTGATAAGCATCCCAGTCATCGATCAACGTGCCAACACTACGGTCTTGTGAACCCGAGGCGCTCCTCTCTGTGTCTTCTCACAGCTAACGTAATTGACCCCACAGGGTCAATGAACAAAGCTCAGGATTTGTCATGGCTCCGGGATGATCCCTTATGTGAGGAGAAAATAGCAGGCTTTGCAGTTGCAGTCATACTTATTTTTATGCAAATGTCCAATAATCTACAAACACACTGACACAGTTGGGGCAATATGGTGGCACCGTGCTGTATGCTAATGCTAAGCATGGAGACTGGGATGTTTTGAATTCTTCTGCATTCTCAGCACTGCTCAGCAATCCAAAGATTAGCTTGTGGAGGAGAGTCTCAAAACAGAGCTGTAAATGTCAAGTTGGGTCGTCTGCGATCTTGGACTCGGGTCTTTTCCACTTGTCATGGTCTCTGGATGTTTACAACTGTCTATCGGATGCTCAAACTTCCTCCTCTTCTGATACTCTGTAAAGACATAATCACAAGTGGTGTTTTTTTTGGTTTATTTTCTCTGCTGCACCATAAACAATTCAAGGGATTTCAGCTGTATAAACCGGTGTATGTGCTGAGCCTAATACCTCCGTGCTTTGATCAGTCTGCTCCCGTGCATTGATTAGCTGGATGTTCTGAGGTACTGAGTGGATTTGTGGAGACAGTAGTTTTGCTTTTCCACAGGAAAAAGAAAGCAAAGAGTCCAGCAAAATGCCAAGCTTGAGCTCAGTGCCAGTGTTTTGCCTTGGTGTTTATATCAGAGAGAGGACATGATGAAACAAAAAACACAGAATGGCATGAATGGACATCCACTGGGGAAATAATGAAGTTTTAAATGTGCCCTCAAACCCAAGGCAGTTCAAGAAAATGTGACTTTTCATTTGAATTGCATGATTTTGAGGATGAAACATAACACCAATACAAAGAAATACAAATGTTGAACACAGTATTAAATGTAATTGAAAACTTAACACGTAAAAGTTTTTGTCGTGTGCTTTAAACACGGTGCTCGCTACATCATAATTTCCATCCTTATCATCAGCAGCCAAGGCAGAGTGGCCTTTGTTCAAATATAATCATAGTTACATAGTTTATAATTTAATTAAGAAGACAATTTCAAAATGCATTTGATTCATAAGACTGGCTGTAATTTCAGTTCACACCGTTTTCAATGGCTCCAATCACAGGCGGCAGAGACAGCTCTGTGGCCAGAGGGATTCTGACCCCATCGTAAGGCTGTACTATTTAGAGGAATGGAAAGGGGGAGAGGGAGAGACAGGGTAGATTGAGAGGGAAAAAAGCGCATTCAAGAAGAGACTGAAAGAGAGCAGAGGCTGAAGGGAGACAGAGAGCAGTACAGCAGAAATGTAGGCTGAAGCTACAGAAGCCAAATGTCAGCGTATGCCAATATAGACTATATTCAGTTTATATGGACTAACTTCAGCAGGTCAACATGCAGCTATTGAGGCTGAGCTATAGGTGCAAGGCTGAGGACTCTTGTCTTTGTGTTTACATCACAGTGACAGTGTGACTGCTGTCTGTCAGAGGCAAAGGACTGAGGTGCAAGTACTGTCATTACAGCAGCTCAAACCCCTCTGGGAGGAGGTTAAGCATGTATGCTGGTTTAACACACAGCATTGTATGACTTTGATATGAAGCACAGTTTTCACCCCAAAAGTCAATGCTGATTTCTTTGACCTTTGATCTTGATCACAGACAGAGATCTAATGTCCTTTAGCAAGTTACTGAACCTTCAAATTGCCCATGATGGCTGTTACATCAGTGTGCTGTGAGATGCTGTGACTTGAAAAACACTATTTACACTCACATGGTTTGAAAGGCATGACAAACACACTTGCATACCATGTTTGAGCAGCTATTGTATGGTACAGTATGCACAGTATGAAAAAAGGAAGGTAATGTGCACAATTATCGTCCTATTCAGTGGTTGTGTTGCACAGAAATTATTTTGCTCTTATCGCTGCTGTGGCATTGTTGCAACAGCCATTTTGTGCCAGGCCTTGACTCAACAAGAGACGTTCTAAGGATCTGGACTCCAGCATCACATTTCATCTCATGAAAGAAAAAGAAAAACGTGCGTAAAAACTCACTTGGTGGACTCCATTCTGTGTGCGCTGGACAGGTTTGATACATTTGTAATGAAACCTCTCCAGCTCGGCTACACAGCTGTGAGATCATTGACCTCGACCTTGATTCGCTCTTGTGGATTAATGCGGCCAACTCTTCCCGGGAGCATTCACAGTGCAGCATTATGATTTTTCAGAAGCTACTGTATACACCTTAAAATGTCAGCCAGGGTTCGAACACAGCTCAGGCCCTTGGCTGCATTATCCCCGACCTCTCCCCTGGATTTCCTGTCATTCTCTACTGTCTCTGTCTTGTATAAGAAAAAGAAAAAAAGATGCTGAAAAACACAATTGTGCCATCATGACAAAAATAATAGAAGCCAGAACAATGGCTGAATTTCATAAAATGCTGTAACACAATGCAAAGATAAATCAGTTAGATAAAAGTCCTGATGTTACACAAGAGAAAGAAAAACAGCTATGAACAGATTTTAATAAGCTTTCACTTAAGGTCAGAGTCACACAGGAAGAGGAAACAAAAATAAACGCCAGGACCTTGACAGCATTATGTGTATTAACCTATTTTATTGTGTCTCACAGCAACAGACCAAACTATTACCTCAGATAATCCAGCACACACACATTGTTAAGCAAGCAAGCAGCCGCAGCAATTGTGTGTGTAACTATAACAACATAAAGCTCAACTAATTATCATTCTGTGCATAAATTCATGGACTGAAACATTATGCTTGCATTTCCTCCCTCATTGTTTTTGTATTATTTGGACAAATCTGTCTGCTTTAAATTCCTGTTTGTAATGCACAACGTCATCTATTTCTTAATCAGATGTATAATTACAGAACTTGAAGACTGAGACCGAAGCGACCAGCATACAACGCACTGTCCCGATAGTGAAATTTGATCACAGGTCAACTGTAGCATCACAGGCAAGATGAGAGCAGCAACATGTTTGTGCTATATTATCACCATAAATTAAAATTCATTATATCCACCACGCTAGTTCTGATATCTGATCCTGTGCAAATTGAATATTTGTTTATTCTCAAATTTGTGACAAATAAATAGCAGTTAGTCTGAGAACATCTAATCTAAATCCATGTTTCCCTTTGGTTACAAAGCTCTTAATGCCCCAATAATGCAATATGCATATTGTAGCAATACACAGCTCAGAAGAAGCTTCTCGGGGGATGAGAACTCCATTGAACAGAATGGCACTTGGGCAGAATGCAGACGTACATTCACCTTTTTCCTGGAGCTAAACGCACAGAAGCGAAGCACAACAGAACTCTTAAGAGCAGCCATTAACAGCCTTTAGTTTTTAGAGAAAAAGAAAAATTCCTCCTGCTGCTGCTGTCTGTGTGTCTAAGTGCCAAGAGGATTACACAAGCTAACACTGGAATCATCATTCCCTTTCTTGCCAATTAAAAGCAGCAGTATGACTCAGTCTAAGAGGGTTAATACCTAGAGTGTTAGCAAGGGCA
The DNA here is from genome assembly GCA_021432705.1 of Caranx ignobilis. NCBI lineage: Eukaryota > Metazoa > Chordata > Actinopteri > Carangiformes > Carangidae > Caranx > Caranx ignobilis. The sequence continues at coordinate 6,337,025 of MU269986.1, forward strand.
GCTCGGCATGTGAACATATTCTTATCCAAATCCAGGTTCAGCAGACTGCCGCGCAACGCTGATGTGGTTTACTTTGGATGGCATGGAGTCTGTTAACCACATGGTGATGATTATGTTTGAAATTGCTATGTTAATCAACATTAGACAACTGTAAATAACTATAGCCAAAGACAAATGTCCACTGAGTCAGCGCCATCCTGATCAAATTTACCAACAATTTTTGCCATTGCCGTTGACCATTTGCTAAACTCACGCCCCTGTTTGCTGATGGTGTATGCCAATGATGAACAGTGGCTGAACAGTCAACAGTACACTCAAAATGCACACTCACATTTCAGTTTGAATCTGTTATAAAGCAGAGTCCACAGAATTCACTTACAAAGTTGCAGCTGCTTTAAAAGGAGTCTTAACTGTACACAAAGTTCACTTCATGATACCTAAGAGACTGATTCATAGGTGACATAAGAAAATCAAACATCTGGCCCCATGAACACTTGAGGTCCTCAAACAAGTGTGGTTCATAAACACATCACACCATCCAGTGTTGGCAGGCAGCCAGGAGGATTTTCTGTATATGAATCAGAACTGCTCCAAGTATTTGTTATTTGGACATTTTGCTATTTACTCGACAGTAGCACTGGGACATTTGGATGTAGGCTGCTGGTTTAATAAATGTTTTATTTGGTACTTTGGAACCACACGCCTCCAAAATTGAGGAATATGAGGAATCAGTTGGGCAGACATGGTGCTATCTATTACAAGTTTGGCTGGAGTTTATTTTCGACAAACTAAAATAAAAGGCAGGACAGATCAGTTGTTGTTAGCCTCGGCTCTGAGCACAGGGTGGATGTTCCAGTCCTGAACAGGTATTTTTCTAATGCGGCGGTTTTAGTGAGCTCAACATGCTAACAATTGCAGCTGACATTAGCCACAACAGATTAACTCACAGTTAAATCAATTCTTTTCTTTTCATTATGTCTCTTTGATGCTGCACATTAGCGGACAGCGGTAAGTACTTCAACATAGCTTATTGCATCAGATGAGTCCTCCACTTGAATGACGTAGTCCTGGATTCAATGGGAACTGCCTGTATTTGTTATGGCTGTGTGTCATCTTTGGATTGCGGTGAGGACATGAGACATGATGTATGCTTCTGTCTCTTGTCATCATGAAATAACCAGAGACAGTGCAACTATTGCAATTATTCAATTTATTCTGATGATACTGATGTTCCTGCACTTTTATTCTTTGTAATCTATGATGCAATAGTTACACAAGGTGCATCAATAAAACATTACACAAATGTAAAAGCCCAACAAGCTGTGTGACATATGAATATGCTAATGAGTCGACTTTAATTTTAAATAGTTTGAATCTTTACTAAAGATGCGCTCTTTCTCTAGCCAGATACATCACAGACTGACAGAATTAGGTAAAATAAATTTGAGGTGGCACTTGCCAACCCCAAAGAGACTGGCTCCGCTTCAGTCTTAACTTCAACAGAGAGACAGAGGCGTAGACAAGTTCAGCTCAGCTGATTACGAAACACAGACCAAAGAGGCCATGCTCAGATCAAAAGGAAAGTTAGAGGGGGTAGAGATTTGCAAAGTCAATCCCACCACCCTGTTAGCTTCAGATACACTGCTTGATAAGGTCTTTGGATCGATACTCTGATGGACACAGTGACAGAGGCAGGGTGGTTATGTACTCCCAGTCACCAGGATTTTTCATGTGCCGTGTAGTCAGACGATCGGTTCGTCATGTTGGACCTTGACTCAGCAACCAACATCTCCAGTAAACAGTATCTCCCTGAACTCGCGTATCAGCCGATATCAATGATTACTGTGTCAAGTGCGTTGCTCTCCTGGAAATCATTTCACACTGAGGGAACTGACAGCATTACTTTGAAATTTACTTTTTCTGTGCTGTGAATACATTTATGAAGTCTTGTTCTGGTGCTTGACCTCTTAGTTCAAATTGGAGGAAATCTTAATGCACCAGTTTACAATTAGATTTTAGACAAGAGAACTTCCAACTAGTAGCGAATAGTTTGTTGTGAATTTGGAGTGACCTGCACCGAGCCCTGCACAACATGAACTCAACAGTATGAGGTGGGGCTCACCTCAAGTGTTTGGATTAATAATGCATTAGTGTGTTTTTCAAATCTAATATCATTGGTCATTCAGTATGAATGATTTAGTGGCCTATGATAAACACCATTTCTCACAAGCCCCAGACTGTCATGGGATAGAGGTCATAGCTTGACAGAAGAGGTGATTGGATGTGGAAAGCTCAGATGAGAAAAAAAAGAGAGAAAAAGATACTTTAAATACAATATGTTTTAAAAGTGTACATTAAGTAGTGTATCAGTTTTGTGTAGTACATGGATCCCTGCAATAACCATGTAATAAAAGAGACTGATGGAAAAAAAACAACAACGGTGAAGTTGGAGATTTTCTGACTTGGTGATTGTATGATTAAACCTGGTAAATGACCTGGTAAATCTTTTCACAATACCTGGAGTTTGTTATGCAGGCTTTAAAGGTGATATACACATGTGGTCTCTGAGTCCAAATTAAGATCCAAAGACTTTCTTTGACTAGACTTGATGAAGTTCCTCTGAAGCCACACAAGATGTTTTATAAAGTTGTTTTCACAGGTTCAGTCGTACTCCCTGTGATGTGTAAATTGATTTTCTCACACATCACTGGCACATTGCCCCTTTAGATAAAAGATTTGAAAAGTTTTTTTTTTTTTTTTCCCATCATTGAGATTTCATTATCCACATAACACTAATAAGTATAGAGAGTTCTTTTATCCGAAGAAGTAACCTATTATATTTCACGTCCGTGCCTTTTGAACTACACACCTAACATCCAGCAGCCTTTACAAGAGCTCAGTAAATCACAGAGGTCTCCTCTCTCCAGCCTCCTTTAAAAACTGAAACCATATTGCTGTGGAAAATGTATTGAGCTGAGCTGCAGGAGATGCAGTTCTCCCAAATGTTGTTTTCCTTGCCAGTCTAATGGAGATTCTGCTGTTACTGACACTGGGCTGTCCAGGAAAGAACCCCCCCCCTCCTCTCTCACCCCTTGCAGACTCCCTCTGTTCTTATCAGCAGGAGAGAGATTGAAAGTTTCAATTGGGTTTATTGTATCAATTGTCCAGAGTGACATTCAGTGTTAGGTCTGGCAGCTTTGTCATGGCCGAGGAAAAAAAATCCACTATAAATAAAGTTGTGGGGCACGCTTAAGCGAGATGCAGTGTCAACGTGTTGGATGGGATGAAACAATAATGTGTCTGTGTGTCCCATAAAATGGATTATAGATGAGGATAAAGTTATTTAATATAAGCTAATTATACTACTGCATTTAAGACAATGTATTTTGGCAAAGGTACAAATACATAAATCAGTGATTATGGCCTAATCTGTTGCAGGGTGTTGGTACCTATATCACTGTGCAAGGCACCAGTTAATCAAAGTGATAACACAGACAAATCAAGTTTGAACTGAGGACCATCTTGCTGCGAGGCACCTCATCTTATCCCTTGAGGCGTTATATCCCCTCAAAGAGGCTATTTGTACATTTTCTCTGCTTCCAATTGTAGTTTCTTGCTGAGAGTGGGTGGCAGTGATGGTTACTTGAACTTCAACTTTGAACTGGATTTACAAGTCAGTATATCCACTATATAATATATAAAAGTAATATATCACTCCCTGTGATTACAACCTCAAATTGGAGGCTACAGTGAGTTGCTATCGGAAAGTGATGAGACAGGCCAGGGCTAACTGGTTAGCATGCCAACTTCAGAAAGAAGAAGAAGAAGGGATGTGATAAACAAAAGTTTACATCAGTTTTTCTTTCCACAGCCTGAAACAACTCTCAACAAAGTTTGATGTTGAGCTTGAAATGTTTGGTAAATACGTGTTAATGGTAAAGCTAGCTCTGTAGCAAAAATGATGCTTACAAATAGCTAGCTTTCACCTTTGACCATTTTGTTACAGTATGTTATTCTGTTGCCTTATTGGGAAATGGATTATTTTTTTTTAATACCTGAACATGCTGCTACTTCAACTTTTTTGGATTAATGGAAATTTTGACCCATTGGCTCTACTGTGTGAAAAGCAAACAAGAGTTCTCCTTCCTGTCAGCAAATGGTAGAAAATCAATTTTGCAATATTAGCATCTCCATGTTTTACCACTGTTACACATACAAGTGTTGCCTAAAAGATAGACTGAGATGTGATTTTTTCCACTGTACATGCTCCATGGCTTCATGTTCCAAAACAAAATCTCACGAATCCACCTCACAGAGCGGCTGCGGTCATCTCTCCGAGTAGTTACCTTGACTCTGTTTCATCTAACTGCTGTGGGCGAAATCAAAAAGCATTAATAAGATCTGTTTCCTTCCCTCTGCATGTTACCTTGTGTCAAGGTGTCCCTTTGTAAGTGACTTAGACTCCAACTGCATCAGCAGAGCTGCTTGTGGTTGTAATAGGTAGGTGCTTTCTTATTCTTGTCAACATGTGAGGTTTTTCTTTTTTAAAAAAAGAAAGAAAAAACACATCTATTTCCTTGTAATAGTAAAACTGTGAGTTACTTCAGTGAAGTTATTCCAAGGGCACAGAGTTTACCCCTGGAAAAAAAAAGGTTCAAAAAATTCATTCCACCACTCATCAAGTAATATCAAGAAATATTACTTTTAACCTTGGTTGTCTATTTAAAGTCAAGTTTTAATGGAGAAATTAAACACACACAGAAATGATTTTGTAATAATTTAACTTCACTTTACTTTACTTTCATTTATTCCATGTTACTTTTGCCTAATATTTCTATGGTCAGTGTGGACAGAATCCTTAGTTGCATATGTAATGTTTACATAAAGAAATGTTGATTTTGGTTTTTGCGTTTTGTAATGGTGTAATGATTTAACAGTGATTTGATTCATTGTCCACTTTTTCCTCCACAGAAAAACTGACATTCTGCCCATGATTGAATTTGAATCAGCTCAATCTGAAATGATTAATTTCTGTGCTTGCAAAGCATAACAAGTGAAAAAATGTAAAGACAGCAGAAATCTGAGTGGAGAGCAGGGTTGTGATGGAAATTGATTAGTAAGGCTCCAAACACAGAAACAGATAAAGGCGTTTCGCTGGCAGCATTCAACATCCTGCAGGTGCAAATCTACAGCTTGTGCAACTAGGACTTAAATATAGAACAAAATACATTCATGGGTAAGTATATATCTTCCCGCATTAGCTCCTTAATTAAGATTCACATTAGAAGTATATGCAAAATATTTACTGCTGACACTGCTCAGGTGGTTTTACCTGCAATATCAGTACATGGCAACTTAACCATGACGAAGGTTCAGCTACTAAAACCAGGTGCTCTTGTTCTTAGCTGCAAAATCAGGAAAAAAAATGATACTCTCAAACAATCCTGCTGCACAAGCTTTAAAGAAGCATACCAAAAATAGGTGCATGGTTAAAATAGATTAATCTAAATGAGTTTGCAACATGCAGACCTGTGACACTAGGCCACACAATTGAAAGACTCTCCCGCACCACTGCGTGTGATCTCAGCACTCTGTTATTAGTGATTTGTAAATAAAAGCACGGGCAATTTCACTGTTTGCAAAATTACAGAGTTGGATTTTGAGCATAAAACAGGACTATTATTTCAACAACACTCTTGCTGCCCACCACCACCAAAAAAAAGGAAAAAAAAAAAAAAAAAATGGGGACGGACCAGCTGAGTGACAGTGCTGCCAGAGAGAAACACACAAGTGTCCAATAAATCCCCCAAACTATTATAAAATATTAGCTAATCTTTTTACAATTCAGAATGACATGGATGGGGATTTTTAACAGGTGCATTACTGCTGAAGTGCCTTGGGGGCAGAGATTAGCCACCGCGCCAATGCACGACTGCAGGACAGAATGAATAATGCCACAAGCTGACTATTACACTGACTGTCTACTACCAAGACTGATTCTGCTGCAATCTGAATGTCAACATTTAAGCCCATACTGTATATCCCCAGAAATGACATTTGCTCACCCTGCAGATATTTTGCAGCTCGCAAGAAATAATGTCAGAATCTGTAGTAATTTATAAGCTCATCTATTATTTATCTGTCACACACGACCCAGAGAGATAAACTTGTCCGTGTAACAACACGTCTACACATTAACTGCTTACACAGTTTGCGGAAATGTCGTGATTTAATGCAGCGTCTAATAAAATGTAGTCTTAGGCTGTTTGTAAAGTGACTGGGTCGTGGCGTGAAGCAGCTGGAAAGCCACCTACTCAGCTTCCATGATTAGGTGCAAAAATCAGGGTGGCAAAAGTTAACAAGACATGCTGTTCTCACCACTTGTCAACTTGTGTCAAGATGCCCTTTGGCAAGCACTTTAACTTCCAATGTCCTCAGATGAGCTGCTTGTGGCTGTAATAAGTGGTTCCTAGTTTGCAATCATCTTTCCCTCTCGTTCTGTCTTGTTTCCCAGCTCTGGCTTACTGACTTTCTTTGCTTATCTAGTTAAAGAAAAACATCTTTCCTGAAGTAGAACTAAAGTTAGCATTAAAGAAATCAATTTACACACTCTCATTTTGCCTTTTATATACCCCCAACTGCCTCTTGATGACTTTGTAAATGTAGCACCTCATTCATTCATTCACTCATCAAAAATCCATCATATATGAATGAAATTTCTGGGCGACAGGGTTGGAGCGTGCTTGAGTCAAAAACAACCAAACACTAGAGGTCAAACACTCCCTAGGGAACCTTTAAATTGCCAGTGCAACAGAACTAATGCTCCGTGTGTTTGTTGAGGAAGAGAAGGAAAAACAGATTGTATCAACATCAGCTTTACAGGGTTATGACCTGTTCCAGTCATTAGCACAACACAGAAGTTGAGAATTGTGTCTCCTGGCGATGCTGGCACTCAAAAATGTCAACCTCTGCCATGAGAAACACCCACCCAGAGGCCTGCAGCTTCAGAAATGTCCAGAAATGTATGTTGAAACATTGTATGCGCGTAAAATTGGGAGAGGGGATTCAGTATTAGAGACTTCAAATTTCAGTTCAACTACACAGCGGTATTGTATATTGTGAACTTTTGTTCTTGTGGCATGCTGAGCAGTAAAATGTACCAACTGTCAAATCCTCTAGCACAACATGTAAGCTGTTTTCGCTGGTAATGGATCTCAGAAGCACTCTTACAGAAAAGACCTTGACGAACACTTCTTAACTGCTCCGCCCTGTGACTGCTGCAATATGGAACAGCTGTCTACCAGCAATACCAGCACAAATCACTCATTAATCACCTGTTTGTCTTAAATACTGCAGCACAGAGGTGGCCAAAAAGGTGCCAGCAATTTTATGCTTTCATTAGCGACTTACGGAGATGATTACCGGCAGGGCATTTGAAGGTGATGTTCAAGTTTTTATACAATTCAGAGATTATTAACACTCTAACCTGTGTTTAAATATAAAAAAAAACAGTGCCAGGGTATCAGCAGCTTCATGATAGATGCAGTTTTTGGTGAGATACAGTGATGGGAAGCCTCTGCTGTCACAGGGATGAGATCACAAAAGAGAGATGTTGACATTGTCCCTGTTGTCCTTATATAACGCATTCCTGTCGCAGGTCTCACACTTACCACTTTTGTTCATGTCCCCAGAGGTGGCTTGCTTTCCCACCAACTCAAGGTAGAGGACATTGTCGGGACACGGCAGCTTATACATGTTAATGTTCCCTTTTTCCTATTCCACTCCTGTTAGATTGATGGCTCAGCAGTGGTTCTCATTGATCAATCAGACACAATCTGCGTCTCAAATGAACCCAGGCCAGGGGGATTGTGCATTCTACCAGGGGAACCACATCCCTAAGGGTATGACAGTGTGGTGCACTGGATCGATTGTTTTTAACTTATTTGTGTAAATACTTTGTAACCTTGCCGATTTATCATCTGCATTTCTTTGCCGCTGAGTGAGAAAAGTACAATAGATATCACCCAGACTGCTGACATGGGCCCCGGCTTGTAATTTCCATCTTTTCGGTCAGGTCTGAGAGAAGGATTATAGGAATGATGGGAATTAATTATGCATTTCATCAGCATGATGGATACCGCACGTTCGACTCAAAAAACTATATTTCCCCCGAGAACACGGAGGAGTCTGCTCATTTCTTGAGTGGCTCCTTTGAGAAATGCTGTCAGTTATCACTCTCAGAAGATGAAACTTTGCTGACATTAAATAGAAAAACAGAGATATGAGCCTCTCTCTCACCTCAGTGGCTAGCGTAGGTGGCTTTGCTTTAAGTCAGCTGAAACACTTGTCGAAAAACCTCACGAAAAGTGCACAGTGTGAGCCGGTAAATAAACTACTACTTCAAAATCAGACCTCACTTTTAAACACAGTCAACAGCAGTGTTGGGCATGTTACTTTAGGAATTAATTAGTTATAGTTACTAGTTACTTTCAGCAAAAGTAACTTAGTTAGTAGTTACCTTACCCCACTTTATCTGGAACTAAACAACTCACTCAGTATTCCTCAATGGATCAATGGTGTGTGGAAGAGGCGGAGTGATACAGTGTGTCACAGAGCCTGCCTGTGTGCAGGAGCACCAAGTGAGTTGGTTAGTCCCACATGAATGGCTTTTTTCGACTGGTTGATGGACTTGAAACTGACGGCACTTCTTGAGTCAAGTGACAACGAGTAATGGCGCATTTTATTGTCAGTAATGGTAATGGCATTGTAACAGGGGAAACAGTAACTTTTTCATTACTCGTTACTGAAAAAGTAGTGCCATTAGTAACGCTGTTGGATTATGTTCAGACCAGAATCATGGGAAGGTGACACATCTGTTCTTCTATCTCTATCATTTCTTTTCTTGTTGTAAAGTTAGCATGCTAACCTCTTCACCCTAGCCTAGCCAGACTTACTCGCCACCCTCTGTGTCTATTGCTGTTCAAAGGATCTATTATGCAAATATTGGCAAGCAATCATTACCAACACCTGCACCCATCAAGAAACCAGCAGCAGAGAAAACACACACATATAACCCCTTCAGGGCATAGTTATTGTTCAAGGTGTCATCGTAACTGCATGAATTAAAGTGGAGTTTGTTCTTTTTTTACTCAACATGGAAATATGGGAGTGTCCTGAAAAATGGCATGATCCTTTGCCTGATACTGTGTCTGTCAGATGAGCATGGTGGATGATACCAAATTCAAAGATGGTGCTGCATTCAGTCCTATGAAAGCTGGTCCCTGGGTGCATATGCCAAAAAAGCCTCCATTGGCTTCCTCACATTTCTGGGCCCATAGAGGATCCACAGCGCCAAGCTTGAGTTCCTGTTGGCTCCCTGCACACTCAAATGGGATAAAAAAAAAAAAAAATGTAATCATGCAGCTCCTTTAGACTTTGCACATTTTGTTGGACTGAATGGATCATATTCTGATTAAAAAAGAGCTATTTTGAGGGTGTTTGAGATATTCAACAAATGCATTCACCATATTACAGCCATTCCTTTTCCAGTGATTGAATATGAGAAAAATGCTTTTTGGGCCACAGTGCATCAACTGATGGATGTGGTTTAGTTGCAGTACCCTGTGCGGCCACTATGAGGCTAAGATACCACTTTGTGGTTGTTGAATATTTATATAATTGACACAGAATCTGAAAAGCTGAATCATCTAATCTCACCTCTCTCCTTTCCTGGCATTAGCAGAGCATTTTCAGTGAAAATCACAGTGATAGTTACAGTGAACTCTCCACCTGTTGTTTTTACATACATGTATCTATATACTTCTGTTTTTGATTTATGATACTGCTTAAACACAGATGAGGTATAGTGATTGACAGTTTTGGCCACCATTCAAATCACAGTCATTTCTGTCTCTGTGGATATAAGTTTAACACATTTAAATAAGTTTAGGTCTGAGCTCAATCTGTTACCATGTATTCCACTTGAGTTTTAGCTCTTGTACAAATCAGTATAAAGTTGCACATAACACTCCAGTTAAGTAGCTCAGAATCAAATGCACTTAAGTTACATCTCCCCTTGAGCTTTATATTTTATGAACACAGCCACTTAAAATGTTCATGTAAACAAAAATCTTGCTGTCTGCTTCCAGGAGATTTCCCTTGCTGCCCACGAGTGCAGAGTTAGTGTTCATTTGTGGCAGATTCATGGAGGATCTGGGAGACCTGAGATGTCTCACAAGTAATCGGCCAGCAGCTGGTCAACAGTTGGCTGCCTGCCACCGGTCGGCTGGCCGAGCTGTTGCTTCGAATATGATTACAAAACAAAACTAATCACTACAAAAATATAGATAAACAGTGATGGAAGAATTAAGCTTACTGTGATGGAGTGCTTCCTGTGAATGGCCATATGCACAATCATCATTTGTCAGGTGAAAGATTTTGTTGTGGCTTGTTTTTTGTTTTTTTTTTCCTTTGAAAAATGTTTATAAGTTTATTCAGTTTTTCCATTGTGACCCAATTTCTTTTCCCCTCCATCAGCCCAGGCATTTGACAAATGCACTGCCTTGTGTGGAGGAGGCAGACACTGGGAAAAGCAGCTGACGCTTCCTGTCGAATAGAGAGATCCACCTCAGGCGGCGTCAGCTCCGTCCTTATTTGTCATAAGTGTCCGCTGTTTCCCATGGCTAAAGACAAAGGCCAAAGAACGTATGAGGAACATGCATTTTTAATGTGACATCCTCATCAAATTCACCACAGTGGACTGAGCAGAATGCCAAGGACGCTTTATTCTTCCTCCAATTACAGTGAGACTTCGCCACAATATGAATGTAAGCCGTGAAGGGCACATCTGCCTCTAACATGACAAACCCGAACAGTTCATCTCTTGTGAATCTGAACTTGTGAACTTTATGTTGACGCTTTTGCAGCATTTGATTGGAAAATAACTTGTTTTTCATTGAAATATTCCAAAGTGTTCCTCACAGGAACAGAACAGAAGGGAAAGTGTGAAAAACAAACCATCGGTCTAATGTCAGAGCCACATTATCTACTCTTTGTGCCTCCTGTGAGGAGAATGATGTCTTCACTGATAGTGAGTAATACAGGACATAAGCACGCCGTATATCACCATTACAGCTTACATTATTTATACAACATGACGTGCTGGTGAATGCTGACTTGACCAGACTCACCTTTATCTTGTTGCAAATATGCTGACCATTACTCTGTGCCCGTTATTTGACAGGACTGAAATGTCACCAGAGACTGAGAGATAGTCGGATTCGTAGCTGCGTTCAGGGAGAGGAAGGGTGGCGGGAATGTAAATAATTTTTGCTGGCGCTAAACTACAGCTTTCATCTCTGATATTCTTTTGCAGTGGTCGGTCCACACTCCATCATTATAATGAGGGAGGCGCAATTAGACAAGGTCTACAATGGGAGTTTTAAATGTCACAGTGCAGGTCCTGACATTTCTCTGTTTGATATGGAATCAGAATGGGAGCCCTGCAGTTCAGAGAGAGAACTAATCTCAACTTCCGAAATAACTAATTTCACCCTGTCACGAAGCTCTGGGCAAAGGCTGGTGCGGCCACTTTGGCAACATTTACACTCAACAATACTAGCTTGGCCCTCACAGAGCTCTGTAATGATTGAATTTATTAGCATTGTTTGGGTTTATAATTAGCCCTTGGAGGTTAGCATGTTTATGAGAGCCATGTAATGAATCCTCCTTGGGTATTTTCATCCAAAAGGTTATTTTGTCATCAAATCAAAAATGACTCAAAATGAGAAACGTTGTATCCAGCTATGCAACCACCTAATCTATGTCAACTAGTGTCTCATCATGTCTTGTCTTCTATTGAAGCTAACATGCTAACCAGCCTGTCATAGCACTTTCCGATAGTGACTCATTGTAGCCTTCTAGCCTGTCCTAAACTTGTAGCACTGCTCAGAGATGGTTTTACCACTTCTCTTGAAAACTAATCAATGACTTGTCAAGATCTTGTCAAGTTCAATAACCACCACCTACTCCCTACAGGAAACCACATTCAGCAGCAGAGGAAACCCTCTGAATCAAATAGTAATTATGTCCTATTAAGACTACTACTCTTACTATACATTTTCGAGCTAGTTAATTACATCTACTGTTATTTTATTACATTATCCATGAATCCTGGTGCAATTTTATAACATTTATTGCAACAAAAGCTATATTCTTCTTTCCAGAGCAAATCCAGCTATCTGTCCACTTTGTTCACTCAAGGCCAGGGGGGTCAACAACACATAAAGACCAACAGATGTGGCAGGTCAGCCTCAAGCCAAGGTGTACCACATGTGGTGGTGGTGGTGGTGGTGGTGGGGGGGCGCTCATACTAGTGGAACAACTGAAAGTGTTTAGTTATGAGAGATTACATGCGGCTTTATGAACACAGTGTATTACTGAACTGCAGTGATATCTTACTATCTGACAGCCAAACACACACCTACTACCATGATCTCGCCCTGTTAGCTAAAACGCCCTACAAGCTGATGGTCAAGAGTTGTTCTGTTTGATGGATGAATTTAGCTAGTTGTTTCAGTTCATGTTTAAATTGCTCAGGTTTATATGAAAGTGATAGATAAATAATTAAAAATATAGAAACAGAAGTATAGAAATAGAAAATGGTTTTGGGTAAAAATGCTCTCAAGTGATGTTTTTAAACAACTAACACAAAGGAAACAGAATGAATATGTGACAATGCCTTGTTTTCAGCTCCCTGTGGCTTTAATTGAGTCTAAACTTGCTTAAGTAATTAAGTGATTAGTGTCATTTAACCACCTAGTTTAACTTGATGCTGCTTTTATAGTGATTGTATCCAAAGACTAGAAACATCTCAACTCAACTTTATTTATATAGCACCTTAGACACAACACATTTTGTTCCAAAGTGCTTCACAGTACAAAGAATACAAAAAGAGCAACAAAAAGAAGATTGTATGGAAAAGAAAACTGAATGATCATAAAAGCTCTCTGTAATGAGTTTGACAGAAGTAATACGAAGACAAGACCAGAGAGATGGTGGAATTAAAGAGGAACTATGCAGGATTTTCCCGTGGCTATGCTACATTTTTACCTTAATTAAACTGCTTCGGAGTAATTGTGAAGGTCATATATATGACTTGTGAAGTGTTACGAGGGAGAATGGAGGCTCTCTGCCTTCCACCTGACGTCTCTTGGCCTTGCAGCACTTGGCCTCCGCCCCGGTGTCCCAGCTTTCGTCTCTGCGCACCACGACACAAATACGCCCTGTAACCCGTAATCTTTCATTTATGACGGTTAAGACCATGCAAATATAAACGTCGTATCATCGTACATGTTATATAATGTTATCCAGGGCTCCATGGATTGATTTTTTCGCCGGCTTCGTTAAAAACAAATGCACATGGTCGGGGGAAGGGTTAGAAAAACAGTGGAAAAGCGACCAGACTTGCATAGTTCCCCTTTAAAGGAACAGAAAGAGAATTATAGGAGGAAAAACAGGTTTTAAGGTCCCTTCTGAAGAAGTCAATTGTGGGGGAGAATCGGATGTGAGGGTGTGTGTGTGTGTGGGGGGGGGGTTCCAGAGTTTTGGGCCGATGATAGAGAAAGCCCTGTACCCATATTGCTTAGTCCTTGCTCCGTGGAAATCAATCCCACATTCAGTTGTTTTATTCCACAACATTGGTCTAATTTTAAGACCTTATGGATTGACGGATGGACCCTCCCACCCCCCACCCCTTAACAGACACACTCTATTTCACAACCAATCACCAGCACATGTAAACAACTGGGAAAATAAGTACGAAAAACAATAACTGGACTTATTTTGCTGCTCGGTGTCATGACAGGTCAATTTTTAAATGTGACCATACCAGAACGAGGCATTCAGGAAAACAGACTGCTGCTGTCGTATCACCAGCAGAAATAGTGGCCCTACAGTGGATGAATTACCATCCTCTCCATGCTCCAGCTTCACTCTAATAAGCAGCGGATTGTTCGCAAAAAATGGGGAGGGGAAAAAAAAAACAGAGACTGAACAGATAGAAATTCATTTGTAAGTCTGGGCTGTGACTATTTGCATGGCGATGAAGGCCCTCAGTGTGCAGCAGTCTTCAGATGCGAGTCCCAGACAATAGAGCCTGTGTTTGTTCTTCCCCTGGAAGTTTGAGAAGGACAGAAAAGGGGAGAAGAAGAAGAAAAGGGGAGGTCGTCAGTGGAGGGGATTACGCATTGTGAGAACCACGCGCATTCGCTTCTGCTATTGTGGTGACTGAATTGCTTTCCAGTACCAGGGTATTTAGTTAAGCAGATTGTGTTTCCTTACACCCCACGATGATCTCTCTTGATGGCGGCTGGTGACAAGTGGCTTGGAGAATCACACAAACAGGTGGGTGTGGTGGTGGACGCTATGCATCCTATAAGAGATTATCTTTTGTTAGAAGATAATTAGGTGTAGTTTTGCACATTATCTAGGATAGGATACACAAAGGGATACAAACAGCAATACAAGTGCTTTTCAACATGAAGGCAGCAGCAGCAGCAGCAGAGCGGCTGAAATTCATAATAAGTGAATACAATCAATTCCAAATGAGTCCAGGGGTTCTTTGTGTTTGTCACAGCAAGAACTAAATATATTGCTTGAATCTTTTTCAATTGCTTCTGGCATTTTAGCAGTGTTATGCCTCCTGAAATAGCCATCAATGATGTTTTGAGTTGCTGAAGAAATATTTTCAAGTGGATTCAATTAATTGTAACAAAATGACAGAATGTGAAAAACTTTTTGGATGACGGTGGCCTCTCTACTGACAATCTGATAGTCTGCTCATTGGATTGCATGCAATGATTCTTTTCTCATTATGACCTACATACTTGCTAAAATATGAAGCAACAAAACGCAAACTTTCGTCATGTTCCCCCAAAAAATGTGATTATAGAAAATGTAGCACGATGAAATTGATTATTATAGAGCTTGCATGACCTCAGAACTTAGTACAAGTCATTATATGAGAGAAAAACATTGGTAAGACAATGAAACAAATGGAGAATATTATCAAAACATGGCCTTTAGAACATCCTGCCAGCTGTAGGCCCATAGACAACAGGGCTCAAAAGACTGGGAGTGAACATGACAGCCTCAAGGACACTGAAGTTCAGTATTAAGATGATTGTCTCCTCTAAAGTGTCTTTGTCTGATGTTCTTTGAAACACCGTGTGAAACTTTGGGCGTTAACTTCACTTTATCATCATAATTAAGTCTTCATAGATAATAGCCTGTAGTTTAAATCCACTGGTCTCTTGTTTTTTTATTCTTTAATAATAACTTTGGCAGCATCAGTTAATTGTTTTCCACAAAAAAAAAAGATGAGAGCCAGCCAAATAATAGGATGCAGTGCTATCGCTGATAAATGTCAGTGGAAATTCGTGACACTTTGCTAAGCAGTAATGATTTCCACTTGTGCTCATAACAAAATCAAACAAATTACTTACTAACAAGTACATGATGACTTGACATTCCCCTGTTGTTTTAGCTCAGTCTCCAGACTCATTTCAGGCTGTGAATTAGGAAACATAAACTACATGAACAGTAAACAGCAAGTCCCATGATGGGCTCCCAAATGACCAATTAAGGACTTTTTGTCTTGGAAGGGTGGTCTTAAAGAAGTGAGGCTTAGCAGATGTTTTTTTTATTTTTATTTTTTGTCTTGTTATTTTTTTTTTTGTTGTTCAAGCCTGTGCATCCTCTCCTCCATGTGAGAGGTCTGAGTCCATATTAAGATCTACTCTCACCTCCAAGCTTTGCATGATTTCATGTTCCCATCTCTTTATTTCAATTATCATACATAAAAGCCAGTGTGAAGACTAATGGACGAAAAAACAAGATAATTAATGCTCACATGGAGTCAGCGTTACCTAGCAGTTAGCGTCAGCAGGGCATGTTGATATTGACGTGTCATCCGCAATGTCAAGTGGAAGCTGCTTTTTTCTTTATTACTGTGTTTCAACATTTGCGTTGGCACATTAGACACATTTTAATGGCATCCTGAAACCATTACTACAACAGAGCGACGTTTTATTAGCTAGAGCACATCACCATATAGGAAAATAATGTGATGGTCTCAGCGCATCTAGTGCTTAACATTGTGAGACTGCAGCTCATTGTCATTCTGTCATGTGGCAGAGTAGCGTACTGTACATACAGGCTACAGGAGGTCTGCTGGAAATGGGAGGAAGGCCTATTAGAGGTAATGAATGGCTGTCAACCACAGGGCACTCTGCATGTACTGCATGTCATGTCAAAATGAGAATGTCTTTTGAAAGGAGAAAATTGACCATAGAGTTCAATAGTGTTTTTTTTCTTCTTCTTTTCTTTCTTTTTTTTTAAATAATAGTTTTAGTTTCTGTGCTTTTTCTCAGAATCTATAGACCTGTAAGTGGTTAGTGATGGATCGACATTACTAAAGGCTTTCATGGACTGCCGTTATATCTATATTGGATGCTTTTAAAATCAGATGTTGGGGTGGTCGCCATTATTATCAAGTGCCCTCAAGATAGCTGTCACACATGTACATGTGTTTTACCTGCTCCCTAACACTACCGCTATTTACAGACACAGAGCTGGGAGTTTTTTTTTTCTTTTTTTTTTTGGCTCATACCCATTATTTTCCCTGAATTTCATCACTTATTTCCAGAGAGACCCATCTTGTTAAATTGGCACCTAAACATCTGTTGACCTGCACGCTATTCCAGCCACATCAGGAAAGCCTGATACCCCCAGGAAGATTTTTAAGCAGACTCCTTGGCATGTTGGCAGCCGAGCAGTTGCTCAAACTAACATCATTGAGGGCTGTTGTCTAGTTTTGGCTCAAGGCGTTCGGTTTGGGTGTGTGCTTGGCAGCTTCTATGAAAGACTATAACAGCTCACGATTCACTGGCCACTAATTGGAATGTCACTCCACAATGTTCGGACATATGAGTACGGCCCGTAAAGACATATAGATGCACAAACACACACTCGCATTCTTGTTCTGAATCGAAATTGAATTTCAGAAATGAAAGTCCGCAGCAGTAATTGATTTTACCAGCTCATTACAAATGTGTCTTGACAGCTAATTTACTTTCACAAGATTAAACATGAACATTATGAGTTGCTAAATCATTAATACTGCAACTACTCTAACTGCTGAAACAACTTCCTGCGGTATACTCCATATTTTATACTTCCACTGAGGCCTCCCATGCTAAAAATGCATGCACTCACATTCCTATGCAGCACTTTCATGGAAGCTTACACATTAAGGGATCGTATATGTTATGTGCTGATATTACAGTGTCAAAAAAACAACAAAACTGGCTGTTGTGGCTTCTAGTGACAACTGATCCCCCTGTATGGCCTGGCTCTAGGTTTCATGTCTGAGCAAATAATCAGTTTTCTTTTTGAAAGTAAAGCAGCTTTATGACTAAAATGTTAGCAGAAGCTACATGACACCTACAGGTTCAAGCCAAACACACCTACACTGCAGAGGAAAAAATATTGTCACATATCTTGGTCTCAAAGTACAAATTGCCAATTTTCTCTTTAACAGGTGGATGGTTGCTGTTGCCAGTATATAATGGAAACTGTTGCAATTAAATGTGTTTAATTTGCTAATTTTAGAGGATTGTCAATGCCACGTATTGTATTTGTGTGGTCCTACTAATTTGCTGTCTTGTCTGACTTTCATTGTCCTTACACTCTTGACCCTCATTATAATTGGTGCATTGATTTGATTCATAGTTTGTCAGAGGCATGTGTGTCTCTGTTTTTCATGTCTGGGGAGACATTGATCTAATTAGAAGTCTTCATTAGTCAGCTGCAGAGTGCAGTGTCATGCTTAAGGAATGATGTTCGGGCCCCGCTCCCCTCCGTAAACACAATGCAGAGCCTTGTTTGAATTCAAAACAGAGGGCTGATTTTGCAGCCGCCTGTGCAGGCAGCAGGATGCAAAAGAAGAGAAAAGAAAAGAAAAGAAAAGAGAACTTAGACAAGGATTTGTCTTTTTCTTGAAAAATGGAGTTTTGATTGCTGTTTTGGCTTGAATTTGTTTCATATCTAAATTATTGTCCTGCAATGCATTTAACATAATCCCTCAGACACACAAGAGTCTGGATATATTGAACAGTGTTGCCCATGCAACCTTTTGTGTAAGATATACATCTACAGCCCAGAAGAGCTGTACCTGTTCACTGATACCATCTTTGAATTCATTATAAACTGCTCTAAACACTACATACAAAGCGGGCAGTGCTAAAGATAGCTTTCATAAATAGAGGCTTTGGTTTGGTACTTCTGTCCACTTTTATCAAACCATTTCTGCTGCTGTTTCAACCACAATACCTTCAACTTTCTAATTCAACAACTGATCCAATACTTAAACAGTTATTTCAATTGTTTATTCATTTTTCTTAGTGAACTATTTTACTGTGTATTTGTGTGTACTTCATGTTTCAAGTGTTACTTTTAGCCAGGTGCTTCTTTCTTATGTCCAGCTAATCTTGCTTAGTTGTTCTGTTCATTTTTACAGCTAACTCTACATACAATAATGCAAACACATTGATTAACAATCAGCTGCAGTTTATGGTTGTTGCTGACACAGAAGACTTGTCAGCTTTTCATCATCTACTTCTCAAGTTACGATTTCCCTATATGGTTAAAAACAAAAAGAAACAAGTACTTAACACATTGATTAACAGCTTTGTATAATTCAACTTTAGATTTCTGGATTTTACTACACTGCTAGTGATTTTGCAATCTCTTTCCACTGCTGGAAACTTCTCACTGCTGCTATTAATTAAATTGTTAACTTTTATTTCAGAAACATGACCATGCATACAAACCACGTTGTAACAAGATGGGACACAGCGCTGCCAGGATCATGAATTACTGTGCTGTTGAATGAGGAATTGTTAGCAGTAGACCACTGACACCTCCATCTACTGCCCACTAACCATGGGAAGTGCAGAGGAAATGCACGGATGGACAGTTAAAATGAGCACGCCGAGTGTTTTGGCTGTGGTGACGGTCTTTTCTATGATTCCTGGCGGGGTGCTGAGTGATATGAGAGGTACTCAGGGTTTGGAAGCCCAACAACTGGCCCAGGGGTCCACTCATCTGCACCGTCGCCTGAAGAGAGGCTGGATCTGGAAACAGCTGTTTGTCCCCGAGGAAGATCCCACTCCTCGTGTTATTGGCCAGGTACCACTTCAGATTGAATGTCCTCCATGTCCTTGATATGGTGCTTCCCTTTGAAAAAGCATGTTGGAAAAGCACGCTTTCATACTCCCCCTTCTCTTTTTGCAGATCAAATCTGATTCTGACCGAGGCGAGTTTTCTATCAAGTACATATTATCAGGGGAAGGCGCCGGGGATGTGTTTGAAATAGATGAGTACTCTGGTGAGATCCGGACACTGAAGAAACTTGATCGTGAGGAAAAGGCTTTTTATGTCCTTCAGGCCCAGGCTATCAACAGGAGGTCCAACGAACCAGAGGAGCCCAGTCAGAGTTCATCATCAAGGTGCAGGACATCAATGACAATGTCCCCCAGTTCCAGAACGAACCATATGTGTCCAGCATCCCCGAGATGTGTCCAGTGGGTATGTTTGAGAAAAATGAGAGAGAAGTTTCCTTTTATCACTGAGAATTGAAAATGGAGGTGAAAAGCTTCAGTTCAGCCAAAAAAAAAAAAAAAAAAAAAAGAATTGTCACAAAAATGATGTGGTCAGGTTTTCAGCTCTGTCTTTGACATTTCTCCCCGTACCACATACAATGGAGGTCAATGAAATTGAATTTGTGGCACAGACTGATAAAAAAAAAATGAAAATTTTAAAATACTCAATTGTAACATGTCCCTCCAAAATTGATGTTCCTGTTACTAAAATAATCCACAGAGCTCACTAGCCATAAACAGCTTTTACTGGATCAACATGGTATTTGGATGAATGGTTCTTATGTAACCAGCTCACAATAAGTTCAACAATTCATTCATTCAACATTTTATTTATTTATTTTTTTTTTGCTGTTGATTTATGTTTTTTAGCAATTTTGTCTGCAGAAGGCAATGTCAGTCATTTAGTCAACCACTTTTGTTCAGACTGAAGTATTTTGACAATTGTTGGATGAGTTGCCATGAAATGTTGTACAGAAATTGCTGTTCCACTCAAGCTGAATTGAGAGGACTTTAAAATAACCTTTTCGCCATGGTTGCTGAATGACAGGGCAGGATATGGGTTCAGTCAAACAATGCCATTATTTATCAAATGTCTAACTGCAACTTTCACTATTGGTATGTCCTCCAGAGAAGTGTGAAAAGATTATTCAACAAACTTTTAGTAAAAATGAAAGTGTTTTATTATCATTATTGGCTCTAAGCTTTTCAAATGAATTCTCATAAGTTGGAGACAATAAACAAAAGGTTATATGAATGTCTGTCATCTGTCCCCATTCAGGAAGTTAAAAATATTGGATTCCATATCATGGCTTGGTTGCCTTCATGGCTAAATTCCTTAAATAATGCTATTATACCCACTGTCCCTTTCATAGCACAAACATTAACATTTCAATTTATATGTAATCTGCTTTTGCAGCGTAATATCTCTCTTGTAATAAATGATAATGCATTCGACTCAAAGAGAAAGTGAGAGGGGATGGATGGAGAGCAGGCGAATGAGAATAAGAAATACTGCAGTAAATCCCTGCCTGTGTGAAAGGCAGAGCTCAATGGGAGGAAAAAATGAACGAGACAGGCAAGAGGACAGGGCGAGAGAAAGATACTGTAGAGAGCAAGGTGAGGAGAAGGATGATGTGGTCAGCAGAGAAAAAAGGGCTGCAAGTGTGAAAGATGGAGGAATGAGAGTGCGAAGGAGAGAAAACAGGGGTCAGGTGGATGGGGAGAGAGATATTGCTATAGGCCTGGAGAGGCTGTCACACACACCTGGCACCAGCCTTACTGAGTTGTGAAAGGCCAACGCCGCCCCCCCACTGCCTCTTCCACCAATCCCCCGCCCCTTTGTCAACATCCCTCCTATAACCCTACCTCAACCCTCTTCCATTTCCACCGCTCCCCCCCTGAGCCAGACAGACAGACCCTGCGGGACTATGGCATAATCACTTTATTTCCCCATCGACTGGAACTACTGCCTGAGCTAACTCTGACTCTGTGATCTGCACCCCTCCCTACCCCCCCTCCTTCCCTACAGGGACCACAGTGGCCCAGGTGACAGCCACAGATGCTGATGATCCCATGTTTGGAAACAATGCCAAGTTGATCTACTCCATCCTGCAGGGGGAGCCCTACTTCTCTGTGGAGCCAAAGACAGGTATCTTTGACAGCCTCTGTGTTTTTTTTTAAGCTGGAAGTCAAACTGTGTACTTTGGTTATCATCACAGAAACTGCACAAATCCCCCTGAAAGTCCAAACCATTATTAAGGAGACACAAAGAGATTTGCTTCATGAAGCTGCCCTAAAAAAGACACACGGGCAAAATGTTTAAAATTTGAGGCTGATGAGACAGGAAACTATCTTGTCTTCTGGCTTTGTCCCTCCGGTCAAAGTTACTTTTGACAAGTCTGAGATACTTCTTACTTTATAAATTGCATAAATTCCCCTGACAACTTTATCTCCTCAAACAGCTATGGTGGATGGAGTGTAGCTACTTTTTTATTTTAGGCTATTGGAAAAATAAGTTTACATTTACATCCTGTCAAGGAAAGTTGTGAACCGATGCCAATGTGTTGTACATTTACACTAATTTTCTGTGTTATCCAGAGGTCAGCTGCAGCGCCTCCCACACACATTGTTGACCTGAACTGTGAAGAGTTGAGGGAGGGAATTATTGACGTCGAAGAAATATTTAAATGCGAATTAATGTAAAGTAAAAGGGCAAATCTGACTTTTTAGGGCAGCAGTTGACTCTAACACACTATAAGCTGTAGTTTTAGTTGTAAACCTGTGAAATAATCTAAATGCCTGATAAATAGTACTAAACAGAATTTATTGATTCTCTGTTTTATACATTTTTTTCCATTAATCTTAATATATTTGAATAATATTTTAATGGATCAGCAGAGTGATCTCTGGCTACCATACTAAACACCTCACTGTAATATTAAGTTCAGTGTGTTTTCCAGGGTTGATTCATTATATTTTAAGCAATTTTAAGTCGACCCCTCAACACCCACTGGCCTGTAGGTTGTATTGCTTTTAATGCATGCTGGGCCTGCTGGCGGGCTAGTTGGTTTTCAGGGGTTGAGCTATTTACAATTTTTACAGCAGCACAGAGCTACATCATTCTATTACACTGATATGGGCACCACAGTTCATTTTAAATCAGCTCCACTTTCACTACAGTCCTGATTATGATGTTAAATACTCATCGCACCAATTGTGTATTCATTCACAGCAAATAGTCCCCAACAAGCAAACAAACAGCTCCTGATTGTGTAACCTGTGTGTTTGCTGAAAACAGTTCCCAATTGTTAAGGAAATGATTTAAGGTGTGTTTTTCTAAATGAAGTGACACAGTTGTGTACTATTTCCAGTAGGAGTGAGTGGGCTAAGAGACTGACAGGTGTGAAAATACTGAACTCTTTTCCTTATAAGCACCTGGGCACCTTATCCTTGAAAACACTGATGGCATCTTTAACATTTGTGCAATACACAGGTCTCCAAGATGCTGTAGATTAGGCGCAGGCCGGATGTGGAGCAATCCAGCAGTGATAGGGAGCTGTCTGGATGCAGTGTGGGGCTGCTGAAAAGCTTATCATCTAAACACGAGAATCAATGGCTGAAATGATGTCTTACAAAGTAAAAATAACATAACTCTGCCTGCTTAATCTAATTGTCCTGATTCAAATTTTTCATCTATTTACTGTTGCCCACAGCCTTCACTTTGGCCAGACAGAGGAAGCGTTAAGTCATCCCAAAGCCCTCTTGATATTTCTTCTTGTATTGATTAAATTTGCACACTTCAGGTTTATTGTGGTGCAGTTTTATTACACATAATACGCAGCCCTCTCAAAGATTACTCCAGGCAAAGTTTGTTTACTTACATTTGTTTGAAAAAAAAAAAAATCCACCCACAGATGCTGTTGATGCTGTCATAATGAACCCGACTTCTCTCACCTCCCTCTGCTCTGCCTGTCTCCTCCACCTGCAGGGATCATTGTAACATCTTGGCCGAACATGGACCGCGAGGCCAGAGAGGAGTACCTGGTGGTGGTGCAGGTGAAGGATATGCTGGGCCTCAGTGGCGGCTACTCCTCCTCCACCACAGTCACCGTCAGCCTGACTGATGTCAATGACAATGGACCCACATTCCTGCACCGTGAGTCACTTTACATGACTCACAACGCTGCAAACACAGGACCACACACACACATACACACAGGGAATCAATGAAAGAGTACAAAGCGTTGCAGACTGTGAGGACATATTTAATATTATGCCTAAGAGGTATTTATTTGATCACACTTCTCCGGTTCGGGTGGGTGGTTTGTGCTGCCAGCGCTTTACTCGGCTGTACACATCTTGTTATTCAGCCGGCAGCCAAAATTAAAAGGAGACAGTCGAAGAATGAGGCATGGGGGGGTGGGGGGGGCAGAGAGAGAGAGGGAGGCAAAGAGACAGGGAAAGGAGATGGGTGATGTTCTGTTCATCTGCGTGTGCACGTGTACATGCGTCACCCACTGGATGAATTTAATCATTCACACATGAAAGGACATTTGTCATGACCTTTGGAAACAAACCTAGCCCTCTCAGCGATAAACCTCACTAAATGAAAGCCCTGGGAAAAAATCAATTGTGTAGAAATGAGGCAGGGGATGATACTTTTAACTATTAATGTCACATTCACATTCATTGCAAGCCCTTACAGTATCCTAGAAGTGGAGTCAGTGTTCAGTCAAAAAGGCCTCATAAATATTGTATAGCTGCTCTTTACTTTGAACTGTGCCCTCTGTTTTGTCACATAATTGCAAAATTATTATCAGCAGGATGGTTTTTTTTTTATGTTTTATTCTGGGGCAGCTGGTTGCCTGTTGAGCCCCTCCCAGTTGTGGCAGACATCCAAATGGAGTCGCTCAAAGACACAATCACATTTTCTCATCTTCCTATTAGAGTTAGGCTGGGATTATGTGGAGTTGCCACAACTTATCTGTGACTCGCACAAATTGACCCTCCACTACAATGTTCTCTGCTCTTATCACTTTACACACAAGCGAACTCTCTACACTAGCTATTAACAACTTACTGTCAACCAACATAGTCAGTGTTTTGGTGATGAAACTTTTTTTTTCCTTTATTTGTTGTTTTTCTCCAAATCTGAGTCATCATTATGTGTTTGAAAACTACCAGTTTGGGATCATCTATATTTTCTATTCTGTTTGATATCGTATTTCAACGTTCAACTTCTCAGACTAATGGTGCCAATGTGGATGGTTTTTAAAAACACCCCTTCCTTCTTTAGACCTGTACGCCTTTGCCATCCCTGAAAATGCAGCCGTGGGCACCACGGTGGGCAGGATCATGGCAAACGATGGAGATGTTGGCGTCAATGCCAAGATGACCTACAGTCTGAATGATGACCTGGAGGAAAGCTCCACTTTTATCATCGAAACAGACCCAGTAACACAGGAGGGAGTGGTTCTGCTAGCCAAGGTGAATACATATACGGAGCATACCTCTGTGCGTCAGCTATATTTTATATATTTCAGGTTAGTTGTTAAAAAACATTGTTTCCAAGACCTAATGCCTCATACTTCATTATCTCCATATATAAATATATATTCACTTCAGGAGCGTAATAATGGTTTTCATGCTGTTTTCTAATTATTAGCACCACAATGTTCATCAAAAACAGTATTATTTAAGGACATGCTCACAGCTGGTGGCATATTGACACTGACTCAACAATTTCAACGTCTGTCTGAGTCGTGTCTAGCTGTCAGTGAAGAAATCATCTGTTTTAAGTACAAGCTGGCAAAGCATATCTAAATGCTGTAAAAGCTGTTACTCTTCTAGTTGTCTTAATGATGTTGGTTAATCAAGGTGTTTCTTTCCCTCACAGCTTTGGACTATGAATCAAAGAGACGTTATGTCATGGCTGCAGAAGCTGTAAATGATCACGTGGACACTCGCTTTCTGACTTTGGAGGACTTCAGGGACAGGACAACCCTCAAGATCATTGTGGAAGATGTGGACGAGCCACCTGTTTTCCTCTCACCTGTGTACGAGTGGAAAGTTCCTGAAAATGCAGCCATGGGAACGGTGGTTGGCAGCGTTAGTGCCAGAGACACTGACACAGTCAACAATCCCATCAGGTAATGTAAACCAGCCAAACCAGGAAGAGTGGCATCTGCCACCCAACTGCCAGCGTGATAATGACAAGGTAGATACCCAGGTGGGTGGGGGTGGGGTGAGGGGGACATCCTTGACAGCTTGCCCTAGACAGCTTCCTCCACAGGGTGAAAAATCATTCCATATCAAATGGTGTTACTGGCTCGGTGCATCCATTTTTACCCTTGATCTCTGGATACCCTGTACATGGTCATATTTATCTCATATTACTTTAGTAGGAAATGAGCCCTGCTGAATAAATCATGACAATTTTTTTTATACCTCACAGGCTTTTCTATCTATTGCCGTGGTATTATCACAAAGCGACGTGGCTAGGACGTGGGAATGTAATAAAGCACCATACGAGGTGGCATATGGAATTGAGATTTGCAGTCATTTGCAAGTGGGGCACGTTGCACAGGAGACAGCAGCACTACTGGTGCCTGTAGTCCATCTCAGCAGAGCTTAAGAGTGGCAGGTGCTGCATATCATCCTCAGCCTAGCGTCTATTACTGTCCCTTTGGTGACAGTGTCTCATTGATTAATAAATTTGGGCTGACATTTTAGGGGTTTCCACACTTCCACACTAGAAAATATGATTAAGTTTGCTTTGGTCAAATTGGCTTATTTTCCATGTTGTTATCAGTGAAGTGGCTCACAGAAATGATTCATTATTTGGAGTGTTTTTATTCCTGGTTTCCCTAATTCACCATGGATTTATAATCACTTACATAAACAAGTGTTAGAGGTATGGTGGTGGGCAAGACATGCAATAACGAGCAAATATTTCCCTCACCAAAGCTTGGATGATATATTTTTGTTGTATTTTTCAGTTTATATTCACATTTAAAAAATTGGAGGCCCCCTGTTGTCAGCCACTATCAACCAATAAGTCACATGGATATTGTCATAACAGCTGCTCCACCCGTAATGTTGTGTAGAAATGATTCTCTTTGTTTACAGGAGTCCCTGTCTCTGTGCTTTTAAATATATCTCCTGACTCATGACAAACCACAAAAAGTCTGTAGCCAGATTTAAAATAATATTCAATTAAAATAAGAAAAAAGATATATAAAACTGTGTCTATGCCATCTGTGTGAGGTGCTTTGTTTTGATAGTGTTGTTACCGCTGTCACACTAGCTTGCGTGTGTACTCTCTTTGTTGGATATCTGTCAACAGATTAAAAAATTGAGCAGTTTGCCTAATTAATCTCCCTGTGGCATCGCAATGTTTTGTTTGCCCAGAAAACAACCTTGCCTGCTAAATGTGTGTCCCTGTGATTTTTTTTTTTCCAGCTATTCAATTGACAAAAGGAGCGATACTACAAGAGCTTTCAAAATAGACCCAAACAATGGGACCATAACTGTCACGAGAGCTTTGGACCGAGAGACCACAAACTGGCACAATGTGACTGTTGAAGCCAAGGAAACCAGTAAGGAGAGTTTTATGTCTTGCACAATTATGTCTTGTTCATCTGTCAGACATTTATCCTCACCCAGTCCAAAAACCTTTGCAGAATAAGACGAGGGCAGGTGTATGACTCATCATTATCCAGAGCAGTGACCTCCTGGGACACATGCTACCAATATAATGCAGGAGCTCAACTCACTTTGAAAAATAATGACTCAATTCAAATAATACATCCATATTGACTCAGCTGTAACCTCCGAACACTAATGTCACACAGCATTTAGCAAGAAAGCAGAGAGGTCTGAGTGGTAAGATAACAGGAATAAATCAAACACTGAGGAAGTTGTTTAAAAGTGGTGAATAATGGTGCAACATACTGGGTAAATGATTGATGAGCTAAAAGCAGTGTTACTGTTAATAATAAGAGTACTAATAGTTTGCAAGAAGTAATTAAAGTTGTTAAAATGGTTGGTGTTGATGGAAGGATAATGATTAAACAGTTGTAATGGTAAGCTAAAAGTAATAGACGTAGACATAGTTGACAGATTGGCTAAAAATTGTCATTATGAAGTAAAGTTTTGCAAAAAGTGAGTAATGGAGAAATGGTTGAAATAGTTATTTTAAACTAATGGGTAATAGTCGAAAAAGTTACCTACTAATGGTAAACGGTTTAGATAGTTTGATATATATAGCAAAACTTTAATATGGTTTAAATAGTTACATAGTTGCACTGACAAAATAGTGAGCTAAGTGGTGAGTTAGCTAAAAGCTAGTCAAAAGTAAAAGGTTGTTAAAATACTTAGGTAAGGTAAGGTAAGGTAAGGTAATGTAAGGTTAGATTAGATTAGATTAGATTAGATTAAGTTCACCTGACAAGGCAGTGGGTGTATACCTCAGGAGAAAAGGTTACCACACTGGTTTAGAGCAAAAACTCTCCATTGAAACACAGTTCAGTCTACCGTCTTGTTTTGTTGAAAGTAGTGAAATGTCAACATCTCTTTTGTGTTGTTTGCAAAAGTGTGGTTCAGGAAGAAGAACAGACATTTATCAGTTTTAAGTCTTATTTTGACAGAGCTTTTACAAAGCACTTATGATACATGCACCCAGTGGACTCCAGCAAATGTCTATCTTCTCCACTGCAGAGCAGAACCATTTATCCTCCTCTGTGGGGGTGTTCATCAAAGTGCTGGACATAAATGACAATGTGCCAAGGCTTGCAAGAGACTACCAGCCATATATCTGCGAGGGGACACAAGCAGGAGAAGTATGTATATTATGATGCACTGATGCTTGTGATTTACTATGTGACAATGAGTATTTTCATGAATTAAAAGTTCTTCTATTGTATCATATCACAATACCACACATTTGACCATTGTTCAGTGCTATAAATACAGCATATGTTCTTATTTTTTGTTGCAGAATTAAATTATTAGTATCACACTTCTGGGAAAGGTTAAAAAAAAAAATGCCCCAAAATGAAAAAACTCTGCACTTGATTACACAGACTTCTGAGAAATCTGGGTTTTATATGTGACTGCTTGCTCTTATTTCTCCAAAACATGTCTTTGTTTGTCTCAGCTTATTCAGCTGCTCAGTGCTGTTGATCCAGACGACCCTGTGGAAGGACACCACTTCTACTTCTCTATGGTCCCTGAGAAGCATATCAATCCGAACTTCACCATCAGAGATAATCAAGGTTATTTTCACTTAGATAATATCACATACACACAATGTCTCATTTTCTTAATGTTACTCCTCCTAATCACATGCTGCAGATGTCATGGTTTTAATTTCTGCAGACATTTTAACATTACAGCAGACACACTTCTTGTGTGACAGTGAATCTGAATAGATAAACATTTTAGTAATGTTTTCTGTCAGATATGAATTTCTAATGACAAGAAATCCCACATTCGGATAACCTGCAAACTCCATGTACTGTAGAACTAATGCCGGCAGCGCAGACATGCTTCTCTGCAACAATTGAGCAACATCAGCTGCCACATTCATGCAACGCAGGCTGTGTGCTCCAAAAAAGATTTGTTTATCCTGTCTCAAAGAAGCACAAGACCATTTTAAACCAAACTGTCCTGAGAGTGTCGAGGTAACTGAGCCACTGACATGTCAAGCTACCACCAGGGGAACTGTACAATTAATTGGACAACAAGACACGACTCAGCATGTTTACGCTGCAAACATTACAACTGGACGATGTGCTGTTTGCATATGAACACTCTGTGCATGAAGGAGTAGTTCGACACTTGGGGAGATGTACACTTTTGCTTTCTTGCGGAGATGAAATGATGAGATGTAGATGAGATGCAAATGAGAAGATTAATACCACCCTCATGTTGGTACATTGGAACCATAGCTGCACCACAGAGCTAAACACAAACAAGAGACATGGTAATTACAAGGCTTTTTGCTGCTGGCACGGTTTCTCACCTTTTGGATGGACACAGGCTAGCTGTTTCCCCCTGTTTTCAGTGTTTAGGACATGCTATTCCTTTACACTGACAGTGGACCCTCAAAATAGAGTTTTGTTAACTGTTGCAGAGCTAAGACAGCAAACGCAATGCAGATTTTACTGAACAACTCCAATAGTATATATCTTTTTGTGTGCAGCTGTGGCTCAGGCAGGTTGTCCACCACCCAGATGGTTGGTGGTTCAATCCCCAGCTCCTCTTATATAGTCCACATGTTGAAGCATCTTTGGGCAAGATACTGAACCTAAAACTTGCTCCTGCTGTCTCAGTGGTGGTGTGTGAATGGTTAAATAGAACAATGTGCAGTGTGTATGAATCTGTGTGTGGATGGGTTAATGTGACTAGTGCAAAAGAGCTTTTAGTGGTTGTAGTCACTAGATTTACTTTACACGTAGATTATTATGTACCTCTTGTTTCTTTTTCCTTTTTGAGCTTTAAACAGTGGGAGACCAAATTACATGAAATCATATGAAGCCATACCTCAGTTCCTTGGCAGATACAGTAATGGTGGGCTGTGTGGCGTAGTAGCTGTGGTACGTATAACTGTGAAAAAGAAAGAAAGAGGGGATTGTTTATGATTGCAGGAGTTTGAATTGAAATGAAGACGGTCCCGTAAATGTTTGGGAGCCAGTTGGGATGAAATCCTTTGGTGGGTTGTAGTTTAGTTTTTTTATTTTTTTTGTCTCCGACAGCTTCTCAAGTAAGTAAATTGAAAGAGTGTTTGCCTTGTAGTCAGTGGGCTGTCAAACCCTTTTTCTAAGTTTATAATGAAAATGGGCAGTAGAGGTCGAACAAACAGTGTTGTTAAAGTGTTCAGAGGGAGGATGTTTGAGTGTAATGAGTAAGTTGGAATGAAATGTATGTAGCTGCAGTGTATCGCTGGTCAGTCAGGCAAGCACAGCGGTCCAGTCAGCAACGAGGAGATGAATAATGAATCAAGAAGGAGCACCTTTAATCAAACACATTTCAATGTGCCATAAAGCATATTTGACTCCCAAAAAGTTTTTGTTCAGCACCTTGATGGAGTCGTAGCGGTGCACCTGAAACTGAAGCTGAGCGTCCACATGTACTTCTGTACACACTGAGAATAAGATTTGACAGGGTGCTCGGGCCTTTCAGAGAGCTTGGATTGTATTTTAAATCCCATTACGTGTGTCACTTCACTTGTTATTCAGCACTCACACCGCAAGCAGTACTCATGTTTTTTTAAGACCACTGAAAAGTGCTCCCTTCCCTCTTGACATCACTTTTAGACAATACAGCCACCATCATGGCACGCAGGAGTACTTTCACCCGCAAGGATCGAACCCAGTATCTGCTGCCGGTTGTGGTGACAGACAGCGGCTCTCCCGCACTCTCCAGCACCAGCACTTTGACCATCAGTGTGTGCAGCTGCCAGCCTGCTGGCCATTGTCCCACAGGAGGGGTGGAAGCCCTCGCGCTGTCTATGGGGGTCAGCCTGCAGACTTTGTTCGGGATTCTGGTCTGCATGGTCACACTCACAGGTAAACAAACATAACAAACCATGTACAGTATTTACATCCCTGTTTGCCAGACTTTTACATATATATATATTTGAAGTCTTAAAAGAGAGAAATGCAAAGGCATCTTAAAGTGTTGTAAACATGGAGCCCTCAAACTGAAAACATTTAATTTATGTCAAAAATATACATCAGTTAACAATAGTCAATAGTCTTGTTCTTGAGGATACAGCTGGAGTATATAAAGAGATAAGAGGCATTATGCTTTTTCTGAAACTTCAAATCACCAATTTATTCTTATTTACACTGGTCTAATATGTTTTAATGCCCCTTCAGTTGCTACAGTGATCTCTGTGTATTTTTACACCACACAATGTTATTTCTTGCTGCATTCAGGTGTATTTTTCAGTTTCCCGATAACCTTTCTACTCCACATTTTGGTTTTGAGGCTCCATATATGAACTGATTATTGTTGAACTACAGAGCTGCTCACTTAGAATTCATCAATAGCAGAAAATCTCTCTTTCAGAAATTTTGTGTAGCCAGACCTGCATCCCCATGACCCATAAGACCTCTGAGGCTGGTAGCAATTCAAGTGTAAAAGGCAAGGATGCAGTGAGCTGTGAACATACTTATGGTAAAGCCAGTAAAATGACACTGAGGAGAGGATTCTCAAAGTATTCAAGTAAATTTATCCACTAGATATGGGCACTGATAGGTTTTAAAAATCCAATGCAAAATGACCAAACACCTCATTCTGCCAATTGTTTTTAGGCAAAAGTTTCTCCAAACTTCAGTGAGACAAAACAGCAATCTTTGTTTTGTTTACACTGAAAGAGTCAAGTGAACTAGAAAGATGATTTTTTTTTTTGCAGAGGGCTCCATGAGGCTGTCTGAGATTTGCTGAGGACAAAAACAATGTCATCTTAGAATAATGATAAAGTGACCAATGGATCAAACTCCCCATTACTATCCTTCAGGAAATGTTGACATATTAAATGACAATGTCACTTATATTTTTCTTTTAAAAAAAACAAACAAACAAAAAAAACAAAAGTCATTCTTTTTCAGCGGATCTGTTGAGCTAGAGCCGTTCCACCTGGCCTCATTTCGGCAAGTATATAAACATGTGCTTAACAGCAGGATTTTTCATTAACAAAGCTGCGCTTCGATTTGAATCCCCCCTTTTTAGAACTCACCAGCGTGCCTTTAACACATACTTTTAAAATACTGAAAGCTTGCAGTGCAATGATGGCAGGTAATGAGCGTATTGGTTGCAATACATCAGTAGCAATGCCATCCTGGGACACTGATGGGTTTGCATAGTGAAGAGCTTTATTATGACCTCGGCTGCTTTGTGTCCTCCCTGTGCCCATCACATGAAAGATTAATGACAAGACCTGCTAAGCTAACATTCTTTCAGATGAGAACAATACCCCATGAAAACACAGCATAAACAATAAACACTCCTTTAGCATTCTGTGCCGCATGGAGCAAATAAAAGAATTCTTCTTTTATGTGCGAGCTGAGATTAAAAAAGATAATTTATAGCCTAATTTAGCCTCATTTTGATTTTTGCATCCACAACAAGTTACAGAAAAACAAATCTGGCTGCTATTATTTTCAGAGCACTTGTACATTCTACGTGCATGCTCCATCAGGCACCCCAGATGCTTTTTTCTCACTAAGCTCATGCCCTGGTGTTTAACTATAATGATCTCCCACTGTGTTGTGTCTGCAGTGATGTCAGTTCTAATGCTGATGGTGAGAAGACACAGGCGGAAACAGCAGGAGGGGCGGGAGGTGGAGGTGAAGGAGCTGGAGCTGCCTGAGACCGTGTCTCAGAAGGTGCTTTATTATGGGGAACCGGGGGGTGGGGGAGCGGAGCTGGACTTCTGCCAACCCGTCGTTCCGCTGCGCCGCCACCCCCACAGGAGGAGGGAGAGGAGGCTGCGGCGGGAGGACGTCAGGGCCAGCATACGGATGTCCCTCCGAGAGTCGCACCTCATTGGGCCGGAGGACGAGGTCTTCAGGCAGTTTATTCTGGACAGGCTAGCAGAGGCCGATCAGGATCCTTGCGTTCCTCCGTTTGACTGCGTCAGGACCTACGTGTATGAGGGATCAGGGTCTCCCACGGGGTCCCTGAGCTCACTGGAGTCTTTTACTTCTGAGATCATACCCGAGCAGCCGGCTTATAATCCCCGCCCCTTAGTGAGACTCACTCCTTGGTATGGAGGAGGAGAGGAGGATACCACCTTCTGATCTTTGTATGGCAGCAGGAGTAGTTTGAGATTTTGCAAAACATGTTTATTCACATTGTGTCTAAGAGTTACACACTAAGCTCTAATGTCTGCGTGGTAAACATAAAGCTACAGCCAGCAGTCGGTTGACAAAGCTTAGCTCTGTCTTTAGAGGTCTGGGTAAGTGTACACTGACTAAGTATATTTCCCAAAATGCCAAACTGAACTCAAACAGCTTTTGTTGACGTGCTTTTTATAACAGGACCCGTTTTATTTGCTGTAATTCCTTTAATCTGCATATTACACAGATCATGTGATCATATGATTTAGAGCTACAATACAGGTTTATGTATGTCAGATTTTATACCTTAAAATCGAAGAGTGAGTGTTTCTTTCTAGACCTACCATCCTGCAACAATCAAATACAACTTCTATATGCAATAGAAAACCTTTGGTCATTTGTACAAATTGTAAAACTGACCAGAGTTTACACTTTCCTGACAAGTGACCTTTCAGAGGTTGTGCGAATAATGACTGCCGTCTTGGAGTCCAGCATCGGTGGAAGTAGCATCATGTAGTTATACTTGTAAAAGAAAGAAAAAGGTCAAAGTGCAAGGTTGGAAATACAAAGCACATGACCTAAACTGGAAACTGCAGCATGCATCCTTTCTCCTAAACCAACTACAATGGCATGCAGCAGAATGCATACCGCTACCAAGGCCAAACAACCTCATACACGTCTATGAGGTCCAGAGTCGATCTTTAACAGAAGGCAACACAGGCATAGAACTCAAGCATTAAATGCTTGCAATGTTAAGGAAGGAATTATTTCCTGAATCTGTCCTTTTCACTAGATTTCAACTTAGACTGAATGGGTTTTTCTCTGGCTGATGCTACATCCCGTCACCAAGGTTGGGGCTAAGAGGTTGTATGCTTTCTTTGTAATCATGCTGATAAACCAACAAACACACAAGCCAAGTGTAAAAACATGTCAATCTGGTCCAATCTTGATTCTCTTTCCAGCTCTGTTTTGTTCTCTACCAAATTAAATACTTGACTTAGCTTCTAACTGCGCTGCTGTATTCACCAGCTGTTGTTTTGTATTGACCAGGTAGCCTACAGTAGGCTGCTGTCAGGTGCATTTAGTTCAAAGTTCTCTTAAGCTAAGTTCTTTAAGCTAAGCTGCAGGTAGTCATTTTATCCTGATTGTTACTGTTAAAGTAAGATTATACTGATGTGTGCAGCTCTAACCTGATTCTTTGGAACTATATTTTCTCAGCTGCTGTGCAACCTTACCTACAATTATCTCAGAGCTAACAGCTGATCTTTGCTGGTACAGTAGTTCAACAGCTGAGAAAATATAAAAGAAATACTCCTTCAATACTTCAGTTGACATTCGTGTATAATCACCTTACACAATCCTACAGCAAATAACATAAAACATCACTCTAACTTAACCACACTATTCAGTTTCAAACCGGTCACATGAGTTGATTTTTAAGACAAACAACCACTTACTACATGTTGTTTAGGTTTCTGATGTGTACAGCAGCTTCAATCAACCCAAATTCCTGCACACATAACACTTCACTTCCTCTTGACCAGATGGACTCCTGCTCCTCTGTAATAACAGCGAACCGCTATGTTTGTGCTGTTTGCCTGTTTCACCCACACTGAGAATTAGTCACCAGCATGTCAACAATGAGTCAACACACACCGGTTGAGGTCACAGTTAAAATCATATTGGCAGATGCTTGAAAATTACCTACTGAGGTAGGAGGGTTAAATTGACAGAACAAACCAATCCATTAAATTACATCATAAAAAAATAATTTATGGAATGCACTGCTATTATTGTCATTTTCATTAGAGTGAGAAAAGGCCTATAAAGTCCATGTTATGTCAGTGTGGCAAAACACTAGTTGCTGTATAAAACCAACTTGGACGGAGCAGCATTACTGACCTGTGAATTTTTACTTTCTGATGTATTATAATAATTTTCATGCTGTTATTCCATAACAGTTTGTGCTGTATGATTATTTGTATTTTACATCATAATATTCTATATAAATTAATGTCAACGTTGCTTGTTTTGTTTATCTGCTTTTCTGAAATAGAGGTTTAGTTCCTGATTAGCCTTATTCTCACTGAAATGAAAGTTCATATACAGAAGTGTATCCATTAAATATGAAGTGTTTAACATGTATTATGCCGTATGATATGACTCGCTGCTGTCTGTTGAGTCACCAGAGAGCCCACCAGCCCATCACACTGCTCGTGTCAGCCAATCAGAGGGAGCACACGGGGTGAGTAGCGGCAAAACTTGAGCAAAGTAAGGTTGTAAGAGGAGAAGAAGTTAGCACAGGCTTGATTTGAAATGTATAAAGGAACAGAAACTCTTGAGAAACACAACAGCTGGAGTGCTGTGGAGGGGAAAAAAAAAAAAGCTTATAATATACAGTCCAGCATCTGGCTTTCTTCTTTCTCCACGGTCATTTACAGTATTATTGGCAAACACTCCATGCTCACAGTTGTGTGGGCGGCTGCTCGCGGGGTGACTTGAGGTAATTGCATGGTGATCAGGTCCGGCCCCCTTCACCTTCTCATCCACTAATTGGGCTGTTTACTGTCTGTGAAGGTCATTGTTTGGGCCGGAGAGAATATAGTTCCCACTGACAAGAAAAAAAACTGAAGTATTTCACACATAAACCTATTTGGAAAGTCGACAGAATGCCTCAAGGTAAGAGACGGAGAGAGGGAAACAACTAATTGCTTGAATCTAGTCAGCTTTTCCTCTCCTGCCGCGGTTAGTTGTTAGAGTGGGTGCGCCTCTCAGCAGGACAATTTCCAGACATGACTGCAACTCAAAGTGAGCTTCAAATAGCTTCCACTGTTGGAAACAATCTATCTGGCCAGTGCTTTTAAGACTAAATCACTGTCTCACAATGGTTTCTTAAAGCACAGGTGTTTGCAAAATATAGTCTGTTTAAAGACCTTTCAAACCAATCTCTGCAGCCCAACATGTAGGGTATTGGATTTGCCCAGAAAGGCTATGTTATACAGTAATTTCCTTTTCAATAGTACCTTAATGTCAAACGTCATTCAGCTCCTGGTGTCATTTAACCTTCTGAATTTCTGTCATTACCCATGGTGAATATCACGGGTAATTTAACCTAACAGCCCCTTTCTTTGTGTAATTATACCCATTACAGCAATGTGAAGGATCTGACTCTGTCAACTCTCTCTGTCCTTTGCTATCCTGCACAGGTTACAGATTCAGCTCTTCTTTTCAAGCCTGGTGCCAAACTCATCACAGAGTGCCACAATGCTCACTAGAGGGTCTTTGAGAGGGGGCCTTCATTTGGCAGACAGCAGGCTGATTGAAAAGATGCATGAAAGGATTTTAAAAGTCATTTTTCTTTTAGGTATAAAAAAGTCATTAGCTGCATGTATGGTTTTAGGTCAGGCTGAGGAGAGATCAAACAATTCCTGTACAATCTGTTCTGAACACAGTGTGATTATAGAGTGTATTAGTCTATGTGTTTAACAACTGCCATGCAACAAAACTGGTTTATGGACTGTTGGATGAATGCTACATGTGGCAGTGGTGTGGTATACCAACCCACATCCAAACAATACATATTGATTTCTAAACTGTTTTTTGCAGGAAGTCAAAGCAAAGTGAATTATGCTCAGTTCAGATAGCATGCATACAAAACAGCTGATTTCCGAGTTTGCTGTATTCTCCAACAATACAATGCACAAAGGAGCTGCTCACAGCTGGGGAAAAAAAACAAAAATCATTCAGTCTCCAAGGTCGTGAACCAGCTCACAAAAGAACTCCGAAAACAAAAATAATCAATCACGTTAAGAAACACATTTTGCACAACTACTTCTACCTGGGTAAGAGACCTGAGTGTGGACAAGTAGGCCTATAGCTGTAGCAGATACTAAACATTCTGGCAGATTTGTACTGAAGTTAATACAAAGAAGCACAATCAATTCTATTAGTCATGAATATGTTATTGAAGTTTAAAGTAATATGCAAATTAAACAATGTGAGACAAAATCTCCATGTGAGACCCTCATATATTTTTATCTGATCTCTGTTACAAGATTTGAGGGAAGATAAAGATTAGATGACTGTGTGCTCGAGTGTGAGAGTGGATCTGTGAAAATATGCTCATAAATTAAAAAAATTGGTGAAGGTCTTGCCACTAAGCGGGAACACACATGACAGTAGGATATGGACAGTTAGCTTAAACAATATCAAACCACACTCACTACACTATGGTATCTAAGCAAAGTAACTCTGGTAGAAATTGCCTCCATGTGTGAGCCCTTACACATAATCGGGTTGTTATCAACCCAGCGTGAGTGCTGGAGTCAAATCTGACAGCAAATGTGTTAAAAGATTATGCAAAATTTAATATTTTAGGATTTACAGAATACATTTCCCGCAAGTTTCTCATGTGAGGCCCTGCTATTCTGGTCCATTAATGAGCTCCCCCTCATTGCTATGAGACTTGGGGATTGTCACACTTTGAAAAGAAATTAATAAGTAATATCATAGTGCAAAAACTTTGGAAACTTGTTTTGTTGCTCATCAAGGGATAATTGGTGGCTGTTTTGGGGTGTAATATGTGCCCCGTTAACAAGACAGTTGACAATTTGATATAATGCTGAGAGGCTTTGGATTATTTTCAACTTTTAGTGCATCAAGCTGATTTTTTATTTTGGCTTCATATTGCAATGTGACCACTGCCTAACCCCCCTACCCCAGTGTTTAATGATCACAGAGTACAATGGGTTTATATTTGGATTTCTCCACATTCTAAGTGATGGGGCGAGGCTGTAAAAATGATACGCCACATGAACAAGCACACACGAGAATTTTGATGGTGTTGTCTTTATTTTTGTATAAAATCATTGTGTTTATGTGGTTTAATGTATGCTGAAAATTGTTAGCATGTTTGGCTAACTACTAAGTTAGGATAAAGTCCTAGATGGCCTTGGGCTCTGTACAGTCAGGTCACCCTGGACGAGCTTGTTAAGTCTTATTGTGTTAAGGCTTAATATATTCCCAGAATCAGGACCAAGCAAAGTAAAGCAGCCTTTTCTTAAAGTGTCAGCTCTTTTAACCAGGGCTTGAACTGTTACTATTTATTGCATCTTACCAACAAGTTAAATGTGTTAGAGCTTTTATAATCTGTGTTGTGTCAGCAAAGAGTCAACTACTTTAGCTTCCGTGCTTTAATCTTTCAGTAGCCTACCGACCTTCTTGTTTTTAAATGTGTTTAATGTTTGTTTTTTCTATTATTGCCACTGCAACACTTCTCTTGAAGCTGTGTTTCTTCGCATTTTATGCAATCCCGATAAGAGCTCTTTCCATAGGCTATATTCATTTATTCAAATTAATTTCATAGCAAATCCACAATTGTGGAAGGATGGTAACATTTCTTTTGTAGTGTTAGCCTCACTCTTTAAACATCTATGTGCCCAAAAATTTGTTCACTTTTGTAATTGTTGTTTTGAAAATTAGCATTAGCAGTGTTAAACACTCAGACGCCACCATCAACTAGTTCCTGTTGGCAGTGTTAGCTTAAGTGGTTAGCTAGCAAGCACAGGCGATAAAATGAGCTGCGTTTTAGCTGTCAAAATCAATACTTGTGCTTTGGTCTACTTTGTGCTTTGGTCTAATCCACGTAATGTTAGCTTGATTAGCTAGCTGCGGGCGATGCAAGGACGGCTGTTAGCTGTCAATAACAATGGTAGACAGGTAGAAGTAGCCTGCTTTTGTCGAAAATCAATGACCCATTCTTTGAAAAAATGAGAATTGCAGGTGGAAAAATGTTCAACTCACAGTAACCTGAACACCTGTGAGAAAAACAGTAAGTGGCTAGGTGAACCAATATATGAACTAATTTTCCAGTTTCTCTCTGATTTAGACCTTGATTCATTCTATAAAGTATTTATCACAAAGAAGCACATGAAATTAAAATTAAATGTGATAGGAAAAGTCTAGAAGATCTGGTGATTTACTGTTATAGCTCTCATTGAACATACCAATACAACATGCACTGAAGGTTAGGCATTTCCAGCTTGTCTCTAAGCACTAGACACATCACTGACTTCTTGCTCAAAATTAGAGGAAAGTAGAACCGACCGCCATGTGATTGGAGAGTTAGTGAGCCTGTTGCTAATCACCAATCATCAT
This sequence comes from Caranx ignobilis, assembly GCA_021432705.1. Lineage (NCBI taxonomy): Eukaryota > Metazoa > Chordata > Actinopteri > Carangiformes > Carangidae > Caranx > Caranx ignobilis. The sequence goes on from MU269986.1 coordinate 6,376,248, forward strand.
TTTGACTCAGACATAAAACGGACATAAAAAACATGCCCTGCTATTGCCTATGACAAATCAGACTGAAATTCACACGGGCTCATGAGAACTGAGCAGCGAGCTGCACAAGAGGCAATTGAGACGTGTTTTGAATGATAGAGAGGTCACCCTTCAACTACTCAACTTCAAGCATCATCGCAGCCGTCATTATCACTGGCAAAGTGTGCTTGCCACTTGCTGTGCTTCTGTAATTTCTATCAAAACTGGTAAACCACAGGAAGAGAGACTCAAAAGTGCGACTTAAACACACAGTTCCAGGTTTCAAAAATCAAGGTTCTTACTGTCGAGGTTCAGTATGCAGACAAGACAAGGCAGCCTATCAGGCATAAAAAAAAAAAAAAAAAAAAAAGTCTGAAGAGTCAGAAAGGTAGCGAGAAAAAACCCACAAAACCAAGAACACCAACATTTATTAAGTAATTCATTAGAAAAGGCTGGGATGGAGACAACCGAAAGGGGAATGCAGACGAATACACAACGACAAGGGAGGCAGGTGAAACCAATCAAGGTGGGGCAGACAACCATCGTGGTGTGAAACAGTGGCCCAGGGCAGGAAGTGGGGATCTGAGATGAGAAGAGAGGGGATACCAAAAACAAGACAGGAAATAGTGGGAAATATGAAAACTAATGAACACACGACCTGTGACAGCATGCTGTATGCTGTAGCCGATTTGGGAAGCCATCACTGAAGTTGCACTCTGATTAAATGAGCAAAGGTTTTCATTAATTTAAGGCTTTAACTTTATTGTTCTCAACCAGCATAAACTCTCCAGATCACTGGAGCTACACCAGGACCGTAAAGCATAGTTTCAAGGTAACTACAACATGGCAACTGGAGGTTTTTTTTACAGACCAAGTTGGACTGAACCTTTTGTCGTTATTAATGGTGTGGGACATTTTGAACATTCTGCTTTGTGGTTCCACCTGAAAAGGACATTTTTATTTGAGACTTTGAACATTGTGCTCAGTGGTTACCCCTGTGACTCACTGTCAACTGTGTGTTGTATGTCTCCTCTCATGCTCGATCTTGGCGGTTCGTTTGAAGGGTCACAAGTTGCTGAATTGTGTATCCGTGTTGAGGGACTGACCTGTCTTCAGCTCAATTCATATTGTCGAAGTCTGCTCCAGCTGGCACCTGTAGAAATCACAGGTAATCCTCTACAGTATGTTTGTTCCTATGATGTTCCTACTGGTTTTAGATGGTCGCATTAATGTTAATTGAATATTTATTCTAATTTTAGTTCTGTTTTATTTTCCACTGACTCCTGAGGAGCATATCTGGTACTTAAGCTTCTAAATGCTCCACTCTGTTCATAAGCTAGTGTTATTGTGTGTCTCTGCCCCTCTCTGGTGCTGGTCAGGTGGGGTTCAGGGGTCCTTAGAGCCTCTTTGGCTAAGAACAGCTGCCTGTTGAGCAAAACCAAAGTTGTGAGAGTGACAATACAAAACCTGGTGGTACTCTGTAGTCACAGCTGAGCTAACACGTAGCAGCGGAGGATGGCGCCTATCAGTCGTGACTGTGTTGGTAGACTTCCTTTTGCAGATTTATATATAGTTTTTTTTTTTCTTCCTGCATCCAGCATCTACCCACGCAGGGTTAGTGGATGCGCACACAGTTACTCTCATTAAGCAGTGAATCAAAGCAGTAAACCTGGGGCCTGGAAAACAGAAACAATAAACATAAAGACACCAAAATGTGCAAATAAGAAAAAAAAAAAGCATGAAACTGAGGCAAACAAGCAGAGTGTGGTTTTCATTTTCTGTAGGTTTCTCATCACAATCAATTTTTAATACAAAGAAATGATATTTTGCAACTTTACCATTAAATCTTTAGCACCTTTTACCTCTACACCATGCAGTAGACATATAACTATTGACCATGATATTGAGTTTCTTTACCAGTGGTTCTGGGTAGAAGGTCAATCTATAGTTCCTGCACCAGTGTATTCAGGATGAGGACTATCACTGCCACCCTGGAAAATATGGTGTTACATCTCATGAACTCGAGCAGCTCAACTGACATGAAAAAGGAGCAACAAGTCATGAGTCAAAAAAAGTTTTGCCCGAGCTTCCCACAGGCTGGATGCAGAGCTGAACTGCGGGTATCTGCAGTTTGTGTCATATGAAGTCAAGAGTTAAAAACTGTTGTATAGTTTTATATCACACCTCACTGAGAGCAGTATAGATTTATCTTGTGCAGAAGAAGCCCAGTGTACACACTCTAGCCAATATTAATTAGTTACATCGACATTTATTAGATTAAATGAATCACAGATTTTATACTAAAACCACTAAATTGTGCGTTTCCTTTGTTTCAGCTCATCACAAGACAGGTTTTTCCTTCTCCACACACCATGAGACTTTTTCATTAAATCAGTACACACACTGCTCTATGAAGTATTTTCAGAGTTTAGCTGCTTACATCTCATTTTTTTGTCCTTCCCTCTTCACAAAGGGTGCACTAGCTGAAATACTTTCCCACTTACCATTCATAACACATCCACTTGATCTGATTTCATATTGTTCTTTCCTCAGGTCTGTAGTATGAAACTACTATTATGGAATACCAAAGGCCGCAGGTCCAAAGTGAAAAGTCCCATTAATAAAGAAGAGATTACTTTCACTTGCTGTCAAGGCCCTGTGCTGCTAAAGGATTGATGCTCTCACATTAAATCAGCCCCTTGAAAGGTCCTTCCAAAACTGTACCAGTGCCAACTGTATTGGTAATTTTTTTTTCTCTATTATGTTTCACTTTCAGGGCATGTTCAGTGGTATTATCAAGGCATTGATATTGGCTTTTGCTTTGTTTGTTTGTTGGTTTGGTCATTTTTTAAACAAGTATTATTCTTTCTTTCTTTTTTCCTTTCTTTCTTTCTTTCTTTCTTTCTTTCTTTCTTTCTTCATTTATTTTTTCCTTCCTTTCTTTCTTTCTTCCTTTCTTTCTTTCTTTCTTTCTTTCTTTCTTTCGCCCTCTGTCTTTCCTTCTGTCTTCTCTTTCCCCATTTCTCTCACCAGAGCCACAGGGTTTGTTGTTCACTTTATGTTGTCTGAGCCATCATTCAAAATGCAGGGCTTTCTTCTGACAGGCACTGAAGCACGGAAATGAGAAATGACTTACACAGTTTAGCTCCTCTTCATTTTCACTTGCCTTATTATTATCAAACACGTGCACGCCCACACTCACACATACACCCACGGACGCGCGCATGCATGCACACACACTTGCACGCTCTTTCACAGATGATTAGTGAAGTCTCTTCAGTGAAAAGACACCCAAATCTGTAAAGTGGTGAGAGGTTTTTTGTCAATGTCCACACTCCATGACATACAGTACATTTAGTTGACTCTGACACTGCGAAGAGCGATGGCCCCTGCACACCACTAATTAGCTGTCATTCATAATTGATTAAAGTCCAAATGTAAATAATAAATGGAAATTGAATTTTATTTTGAGTGTCTTGTCAACTACATTTACCTAGGGCATGGCTGTGGCTGGATGTAAACATGGCTACATAATTGTAAAATAATTTACCAATCAGATTTGGTTAATCGTGTCAAAGGACAAAGGGATACTGGAGGTGTCACTTGGCTTTAGGGAGGTTTATTTTTTCTTTCTTTCTTTCTTTTTTTTAGCCTTTACACTTTTTCATGACACACTTCCAATTCTTGTCATGGAAAAATGATGGACCAGGGTCTTGGTTTTGCGCTGAAGGCAGCACTTAAAATCTGACACTGAGCCGTTCTTGACTTGACTTTTTTGGAGGAACTTTTACTACTTTCTGGGGAAAGTGCAAAAATAGTCATTATACCAGAGGTGTTTTTCATTTTCTCTCACTTTCAGCTTTATGCATTATGAAACAGAATCCAAAGTGTTTTTTTTTTTTTTTTTTTTTTTTTTTTTGGGGGGTGGGGTTGGAGGGGGCAACTGAGTTCAGGAACTAAGTGCCTTTATTCACTAACTTACATTGTTTTACTCAACTGCATTGATTTAACACTTACAGTTACTTATTGCTTTGATTGGCTCGAGATAGATCTAATATTAACGTGATAGAATTTGATCAGCTCCTTCAGGCTCAGAGTGATGGTTTACATTATGTGGCTGATATGACCTGCTCAGGTTTGGGTGGTGAACAACTTCATATGCTTGGATTCACACTTTTTTTCTTGATTGGTTTGAGGCACTTCACACATCAGAAACATCACTCTCACAACTCTCAGTGCACCTCTCACCTCATCACATCCCCTCATGCGTTAGCATTTTTTATTACAAATTTCCACTGTATCCATCCATATTTCACTTTAATAACAGACCTCTCACTCACTTTCTGTGTTACATTCTTGTTTTCCATCCATTTGAATGTAAGGCAGACTGTACATGCTGAGACTTTACTGTATTATAAGCTGAGGCAGAGTTCAAAGTTTGATTGCACATTTTTCCTTTGACTACTCTCATATTTATAACTGAATGATTTCCTCTATGCTTCCCACAGTTAAGTACAGAATATACTGTGAATTTGCAGATATAGTGTTTTCATCACATTTTCTAAATTTAAAACCCTCCACACCCAGGATGTAAAGTGCCTTCAGCATTCCTGCACACTTGCTGCAGAATGTAACGCTGCATTGAAAATACCAAACTGTGCAGACATCCCACAATCAGGTGTTTGCATCAAACACTTTTGTCTATTATAGTAAATATTTAGGTAAACATTGTTTGAGATAAGAAGCTCTTCTGTCTTCTATAGGCTTGAGCATATGTTTCCACACATCTGCTGAGAGGGTTTCAAATATTCACAGTAGCCTGTAGTAAACAATGTTGAAACAGTATATTTTTCGAACATGTTATTATGTTACACTCTATACAGTTTTGTGTCTGGAAGTTTCCGAAGTTCAGCTTTTTCTAGAGTCAGTCAACTTTTTAAGTATCTGAACATTTGGTGTCTGAGTTTGTGAACTCTGATGAAAAGATTTATGTCACAAACGACACTGTAGATGTCGACTGACTTTGCATGTTTGGACACATGTGAATAAGGTTTCAACAGTTTTAGAGCACATGTGATTGAATGTTGTGAGAAATGCCTGACTTCCTCCTGAGAGCTGCACTGAGAGTTGTGAAGATTACATTTATGAAGTGTGAATAGCATCAAAGTGACTGAGAACAATTAATGAACTACTGCAGACTGTAGTTTTACTTTTTTTAAGTGAAATAACCTGAACCCGTTCACCAGTGATGAAGGTACCAAGCGTTCAATATAAACATCTAGAAAACATGACTTGGGCAATGGAAGAACTGTTTCCTGACATTTCTGACAAGGTGCTAAATGGTTCATTGAAGAATTAATCTGCAGCTGAATCTATAATGAAAACAAATGTTAATTGCAACCCTACATTTCACACAATTATTGCACTCCGTCGACTGTATTTCTCTTTCTGCCATGGATAGTGGGACTCCATTGCATTATTCTGACAAGGGCTCGGTTTTGTTAGAGCTTGTGTTATAACTGGCTCATGCAGGATAGTTTTTCTTTGGGGCATTTGACCCTGAATTAAACCACAGGACAGGAAAATAATGTGTACAAGCGTTTGTGTGTGTATGTGTGTGTTCACATTTTAGTATAGCACAAGCAATTTTAGTAATCACTACCGGCCAGACACCAGGCTCTCCCTGCATTTTGGATGTCTGTGTGTCTCCATTGTGTATGCACATATTGTGAGGAGTGTGCTCTTGGAGACAGAAAAAAAGCCATCGATGCAGTCCTCAGAAGTAGCACATCATTAATAACGGAGGGACCTTTGAAGATCCTGCATAAATGTCTAATTAGGTTTGGTAACCTTTAGGAAACTCAAGTGGGTGAATACTAAACAGGCCTGGAGATCTTGTACTGCATGGCAAACTAAGCACTCAACATGTGGGAGAGAGCGCTGACATTGAGGAGGTTTGTTCCCCTGCCTGAAAGGGCATGCAATTTAAGCCACATTACAAGCGCGTCTGAAGTCATTGGCCAATTTCGGGCCAATTTATCGCAGTTAACCATCCTGTGTATACACGTCATCATGGAGGTGGAACAACAAAAATTTGCTGTGTTTTTTTTCTTCTTCTTTTTTTTATTCATCTTTTGTCCTGCCCTTCAAGCCGTGTGAATCCCTGTTCTGCATAACTGTGACAAGCCTGCATGGCATTTAGCAGAACCCTTAAGTCAGAGCATTCAAGCCATGTTTGGTCTGATAGTGTTACGAGGACGTGACCTAGAAAATACTACAGAGAAAAACAGCCCTGCTTTACACCACAGCGTCCTTGTCTTTGCCTAATAATGCGTGTATCAGCAGATGACACCGTAAAACAATAAAAATACCGGCGTGCATGTTTTGCTTTAATACACCTGGCATCCTGCTGTCACAGTGCTGCAGGTGGTCGAGCTTCTTTCTTTAACTGCCGCAGGAATCCCACGTTGAAGCGCTGTTGTCTCGCCGTGAGTTTGCTCTTGTTTAATGACAGATTTTCTCCAAAATGAACCAACAAAAACTCTGTCAGACAAGTGGAAGTAATCAAAACTGATGTGCTGTAGGAATATAAAAGCATGAAAATCAACTAATTATAGTGTAATAATATTCATTTGAAGGCAGTAAATGGTAGGTATAATAGGATGGTAATGATATGTAACCCCTGGAGTCGTCTGAATACAAATTGAATTTTCAAAAAAAATATTAAAGCCATCCTGGGACATACAGACAGAGGACATATTAGGAATAACAATAATAACAATGATTACTTCTAGGGAAGCCTCACTGGTTTATCTGGTGGTGAACTACCTGGACCTGGTCCTAAATGCAGCAGCCGTGGGTGTGAATCTGAGTCTGACCCACACAGGCCTTTGCTGAAAGTCATCCTGTCTCTCTCTTCTTGTCCATCTTGCCCTGTACTATGTAAATGAAGGTATAAAAGCCCCCCAGAATATCTTATAGAAATAAAGCACTTTTCCAAGTAAAGTTAGCGAGTGTCAGAGAAAAGGAAAAGCGGATAAAAGCAAAAGCCAAAGAGCCTGAGCACAGCAGAAGTGATTAATAACAGCAAATAGAAAAAAAACATTATACAAAGGGCACTGGTGAAAGAGGCAACAATTAGAGCTAAAACTAAATTTAAAATGACTTAATGAATGTAATGAGCAGTAGTAAAAAGTCTCTAACATTAGTGAGTTATCAACCTTGACCAATCCATCCAGCATAGCGTGTCTCAGTAAGGTGCTGGGTCACCACGTGCTGCCAGAACAGCTGCCCTGCTCCTCAGCATTGACTCACTAGATCTCTGGATTCTCCTGAAGGGATGAGCAACGTCCCTCCATCCAAAAGATGTTCCCCCATTTGATGTTTTGACGATGTTGTCGCACACTTTGGTCCAAAATCTCCCTTAGATGTTCAGTTGGGTTGAGATCTGATGACTGTGACGGGCCAAAGCGTGTGATTCACCATCATCAAATGTGCACCGTCAACCGGAGTTTCTTACCTTTTTACTGACAAACATAGACCTAAATGCAGATGTCACTTTAGTCACTGCTCCTGTTGAAACACTATCCAGTCCTTTGTGACTGAGTCTCCTGCTTCAACAACAACGAACCCCTTTTCAAAGTCACTCAGATCCTCCCTTCTTACAATCTTGATCCAGAATTGGAATTAAACAGGATCTGCTCGGCATTTTTACACCTGCCACAAAGCATGATGGGAGGTTTTGTGCTTAGTTCCAACAGTGAGGTGCAGCTGTGCGACAGCATCTGGATTTGTTATGTTTCTCCACACATTTATTACTAGTTTTTTTTTTTCCCTTTAAAATGACACCTGTCTGCATGAACTACTGATAACTGCTTTCATGTGTAACCTAACCTGAAAATAACAACACTGTATCATATATACAATATTGTATCATATATTTGAAGATGACTATACAACTAGTTTACCCAGTAAAATATGTGGGACCAATAAAAGCAGCCTCTGATTTAAGAGGAGAGACAGGTTCTAAAACTGCACTATATATACATTTTACATGTTGAGGTTATTATAGCTCTAAATGGTGTTTTATGTGTGTGTGTATATATATATATATATAGTCTTCTATCATCATAAACAGATTTAAGGCTGTCCAGATTTTCTAAAAATAAACTCAGACCAGTCATGAAGCTTCACCTCAAGTGCCTTGTAGAATAAACATACACCTCCCAAGACATACATCACAGACATATGCACTCACACATATTTATTATATGCACCCACACACACATACAAGTACACGCACACATGCAGAGTTGTCAGAGCGCGGTGTAAAATCAGAGGGGCTGTTAATGGAGGCGGACAGCTTGGCTGCTGTTTCATCAAAGTGCAGAGGAAATGCAGATCTGTGTCCTGCAGGATGCAGGGAATTGGATCAGCTTCCTTCTGTCTGCTGAATTTGAAACACACACCAGCAGGGATTAGACAGCCTTTACCACTGTACAGTGACTTTGTAATGGCCATCCACAGGAAATATTTACTCATTGTCTTGCATGTGTTGATACGGTCCAAACTTGTCCCTGGGCCACAGAGCTGTGTTTAGCTGCCAGCGATAAGGAAACCTAAAGGATATTTTCCTAATTTGACTGATAAAAGCAGCTCTGACCTCTCGTCTGTGTTTGGTATCTGCTCTACGATAAAAACAGGAGTAGGCTACAGTGCAGTAACATGCTGGAACTAACTCAGGTAACTGTTGTAAATGCAACATGTATATGGCTGGGTTAAGAAAACAAAAAATTATTTCTTAAATGAAATAGATTTGCTGAACTTTTCTATAATTCTTTACAATACCAGATAAATCTGTTCTCATTATTGGTGATGCTGACAAATTGTTGATACAAAGAAATTGATTTTGTTTTTTTTTAATTAAAGGTAAATATCACTTTTGGAAGGCTCTAACATATATTTGGATGTTTGTCTTGCCCTCTGGCCCCACAGGGTGAAATCCATGTGGTTTTCGAGCTGTTCCCTCAGTTGTCTAATAATGATGTCATTAGTTTTTGAATTTGCATAATACCACCCCTACCTGGTACCGGTTGAAGGGGTGGGGCGGGGCTAGTAGTGGTTAATATGCATTTTAAGGGGCAGGGCACTGAAACAGACCGTTCTGAACAGGGCTAATTTGAGCGGATGAAATGAATACTGTGATGTTTGATCCTTGGGTTATTTTGAACAAAGCATGTCACAGACATGTCTTTAAGACACGTGGGAACTATTTTAATTTGTCCAAAAGGGGCATAATATGTCTCCTTTAAAGCAACTACAAAGAACTGAAAATGCAAGAGTCTCTGGTTTCTGCTGATGTCACTGTGACCTACAACAGCAAATGAAGCCATCGGTGGGGAGATGAACTATTTCTAAATAGTGTAACTCTTTACCTTCAGGAGGCAGCGGACAGGTCGGTCCACTGGACTAAAAGATTTACAGCACTCAGATCAGAGGAGATGGCACACCTGAAGAGGCTATAAATGAGCATTGAATTGTTGCTATGCTAGCCAGTAAAAACTGAGCTCAATTTCATCACTGTATCTTCATCATAGCTGATACTGGGACAGGATCCACAAAGAGAAACCTACTGCTTTTGTCCACAGGGGTCACCAGTAATACCCTGCTGGTTGACAGATTCAGCCACTAGTTGGCCATGACAAGTTACCACCATACATTTATATCAGAGTGACACTGTGGTGGCAAAGATATTTGGAAGACATATGATGAAGACTTTGATCATTTAACAATGATGTTAATTAAAATTTAGGATTTATTTTCCACATGCTTGTGTTTTTCATGATGTCCAATGGAATATTCAGTGTTATCATTAAAACAACATGCACTTTTTGATCTTCCCTGCTTGTAGAAGGCGACTTTGTTCATTTTTAAAGCTCAATATCAATGGGGGGAAAAAATATGAAAATTACACTTGCAGTAAAACCCTCTGCTATGAATCTGGTAATTTTATTTCACTTCTAACAGAAAATAACTTCACGTAGAAGAGAGAGGACGACATGAAATGAAACGGGCACCAACTAAACTACACAGACTTTGATTTCACATTTTAACACAGTCAGTGCTTTAACCTCTAATTACCCTGAAGAAGAGCAGCTTCACTTGATCGCAGCCGCGCACAGTATTTAGTGCATGAGACGAAACCACAAACAAGCCAGGCATCACTCCATTATACATGTCAAAACAAGGCATTCACTAAGACTAAATGCTGGTGCTGCAGCAATTCCACCACAGCTCAGGAACAATCTACCAGATGTTTTGTCATTAGGTATCAAAGCAGCCAGGTTCATCTCCACCATTCAACAAGGACAGAGTTTCTACAATAGCATTTAATGAATCACTTTAAGGTTGATGTTATTTTAGGAGAATCCACATCAGCCCTTGGGAACCATATATGCAATTTTATCACGTTCTACAATCTGTCAGCCGCATCTCTACTTCAAGGTGAAGGTCAGGGAGAGGAACGTCAGTTGTGCTCTTTGTGGATTATATAAAGTTTTTTTTTTCTTTTTTTTTTTTTCTACAAATTAATATAATCAACAGCCACCTGAAACATGGCTCTTACTCCCACGCCTATCTTCATTGTGCGTCTCTCTCCAGAGAACCACAAAGAGAAGGTGTCAACTGGTTTTGCCACGTTGATGGAGCCGGGAGTCTATGGAGGCCTCTAATTTTCTGAGTGAACGGTCCCAGAAAGAGCTAATGATATGTTAATGCTGAATGGCAGACATTAGGGAGGCCAAATGACGGCAGTCCCAATTACCTCGGAGGGACGTGCCTTTGTGCGGTTTTGTCACGCAAACAAACTCTGTAAATACAAATAACGTGTGGAACAGTGGCTGAAAGGACTCAGGGGTGGCTGACAAAATGTCATGGATCTGAGAGGAAGAATAGAGGAACTGAAGACCATGCAACTTCTACTCAAACAATGAAGACGCCCCCGCACTTTGTTTAGCAGTGGGAAGGGAAAGAAAACAACCAAAAAAACGAAAGTTAACAGCACCTCATTTCCTCTGAGAACAATTATACCGGTACCTTTCCAAAGAATGTCACAGAACTTGGATGGATCTGTTGGAAATATTGCCGCAAAACTTTTGATTGCTCCCTTTGTTTGTCCTTTCTAAACTTTTTTTCGCTGCGGATTCCAGTTTGGCAGGGGTGCAGGGATATCATTGTGTTTACTGTAGCAGGAGTAGCTGTGCAGGGTGGAGGCAAGTGGGAGGGAGGTTAGTTTTGAATAGCATAAGATTGAAATGTGCCACAACAGATTTTTGAATTCCCAGGGTTTTTTTTACCACTTAAAAACGTAACCCCCTCCCCATGTGGGTTTACCTGTGAATGTATCTGTTACTATGTATGTGTTCCTGCTTGGCTAAGCTTAGCGGCAGATTGCTTTTTCCCATCCCCTCCTCTAGTGTGTGTAGCATATGGCCATTGTGATGGAGGGTAAAAGGAAATGACAGGCCATTTGAAGATGCTCTAGTCCCTGCGTCATGAATAATGCAGAGGGTGCAGCGAGCAGGTTCTCAGCGCAAGCTTCAAAGTTTATCGGCCTCCCCTGTCTCCCTGGGAGAGAGACTACAGTGCTGTGGGGAGATTAGACCGACACTGAGCAGGGACCTGGTCAAACTCAATTAAATACAACCAGGATAATTCCATCCTCTCATTGTGCCATTCAGTTTTATTAGAAAAATAAACCCAGCGTGCTCGCACCTCCAAATGACAATAGAGAGAGGAAAACAGCCAGTGAATTATTAAGCAGCGGAGTCGACTGTGTGCGCTCAGTTGCTCCATGTAAAAAATATGCAAATGAGTAGATGGAAGAAGACATGATCGATGAATATTTTCATTAATTATGTCAGATAAACATTCGCAGCTCAGCACGGAGAGAGTTGGAGAAACAGCGGAGACGCAACTGAAGAACTTTTCATCATCACTCTCTGTTCAAACACAATGGTTGGTGCCGAAATGCACTGAAGTGGTGTTAAACCTTCGCTGATGGGTTGTAATAGTCCCGTTGATAGATGATTTATTAGTCACCCTGATTTGAATGTATAATTCACTTTGAAAGTAAAAAAAAACACCTACAGTAAATCTCCATGTTTGTTTAAATATGCATGTTTCCTTCCACGGTTTCCAGAGTCTTTTGAGATCTAATTAGCCCTGAAGCCCCTCCTGATGGCACATGTAGGCCTACACCACCACCACCACTACCACCTCCCCTCTCCACTGAGGCTGGTGTTGCGTGTAACTATTTTCCATGTCTACATGATAAACAAACACTTATGCCACCCACATATCCAGTACTATATCAAGCCAGGCTTGGCTAATGATGATAAACCTACATAAAAATACAAAGTGCTGCTAATTAGGCCTACGTCGATTATGGCTCATTAATGCTGATGTAGCCCTGACATGTTTTTGCCAATCATCACAGGAGAGGGCTTCGGTGAATCATTTTCTAATTACTTAATTCATCATTGTACTGGTGCTGTGAGTGGTCACATGCTCGTGGCTATTTGAGCTTTTATTTATTTATTTTTTGTTTTTTTTTTTGTTTTTTTTTTTTCCAAAAATGACCCAATATGAATGAAGACTGAGTTGTCACTTGCTCGCACTGTATCCTCTGTGAGATTTTGCTCCAAAACATTTTGTTTCAACTTTACACCCCCCCCCCAAAAAAAAAAAAAAAAAAAAAATTATGATGTAATAAGATTGTATTTTCTTCTAGGGTGAGATTTTAAAGCTCAGCCGTTTCATTTTTAATCAGTTTTCTTTAACAGTCACTTTACCAAAAAAATAGGAATACTGGAAATACAGTATAATGCCCCTTTGAATCATTTGAATGAACTTGTGCAAAACATTGCCTCCAACATGAATGAATTTTGAATGAGTTCAATTCTTCTCACAGTTATTATGATTATTTTTCTCACCTTTCTCGGCTGAATGTGACGGCAGCCTCTGAAAAATGAGCAGGTTGTTGAAATTGATGATCACATTTCATTTTCTCCCTCTCAGCCACTTAAAAATTCTGTTTGGATATCGATGCATCATTGATGGATCAATTTTGAGTTATTTTCCGGTTATTATCTGAATTTTCTCTTCTTTTACACCCTATTACCTTAATCTTGCCACTTTGACCTACTTTTCCGCTGCTCGCCTTCCCCAGGCGCTCGAGGAGCAAGCTGTTGCACTCCCACTCACACACATACCTCTCAAGAGAATTATTTATATTGCCCAGGTCTGGGACCAGTCTAATTTGGGTGGAACTATAGAGTACACAAACCTCAGGTCTGACATTTCTCTTGCTGAAGGCAGGCGAACTGTGAGCGCTGCTGAGAGAGACAGAGAATAAAACATGGTGCTGCAACGGCCTTTGATCTTCCTTTCCCTCCTTGTCTCTTTTTCAAAGGACCAGTGAGGAGTCGTCCAGCTGATGCCGCAGCAGGGGCCCCATTTCTCTGCCACCAACAGACACCCTGGGATGGACGACCGGCCTATTATTTATTTTTATTTTTTGTTCTGTGCGAGAGCAAGAAAAACGGAGACAGACTTTCTTTGGAGTTTTGTTTCATGCTGGGTAATCGCAGAAATAAATATTCACCTACGTGCATAAATATGCGAGGACTTAGTCCCCAGTTGGCTTAGAGTTAAGCTTGTATTTCAACTCATTTCTCACTGAGGCAGATAGGAGAGCATCTTGTACTTGAGGTGAATGTCTGAAACCAAAGCAGAGAGATACACATAAGGCACCTTTTTTCACATTAATGATAAAAATGCCTCTGTTTATTTAATGCACTACATTCTGGCCCAAACACAAACATCACATATTTATGTAATCTATACCCTTCTGAAGGATAAATATGTTATTAATCAGATGACAGAGAGAACATGGTGGTTATTAACAGAGCACTACAAAGAGAGGAGAGTAATTGTATGATAAATGATCTCAGACACCTGTGTTGCACGTGCAGCCAAAAGGCTACTGCAGAGAATGATTTCTTTAACAGGCAGCCAAGAGGTCAAACTCCATTAGCAATGTTCCAGGAGACTATCTGAGGAAAGAGCATGTTCCTCATCTCACAGAGAGTCTCTGAAAATGGGCACCTCTTTGTCAGGGCAATTTGTTGATGATGCATGGTTATGATAAGAATTGAGTGAAGTGTCTGTAGTCGCACAGGGTGCCCCCCCACCCCCACCCCCTTTCAGTCGAGGCGCCGGGGCCAACACGAGTAATCAGCCGAGGTCCAGATTGAGCCCCCTGATAGCAGAGGGTCCCTGATTGCTCATAAGTACCCCCAGGCAGCGGGCGTTTTAAGACACTTTCTGCTGATTTTGATTGACGGCTGGTCAATCAGAATCAACATCTGGTCATGGCCACTATCAGCACTGCAGTTTACATCACATGTCTGCGTTCAGGCCACTGTCTCTGTCCTTAGATAATAGAAATCACACAAGCTCTCAATGTAATCTACAAGCCGTATCTTGCTATAATATTACAAAAATCCATATGGAGTTTAGTCATCTTCCTTCGTCATTAAACTGCAGGACAGAGAGGAGAAATACATTTCAGTTCAAACACATTTTTAGAGCATAGGTTTTGAAGAGAAGCTGGGTAACTGCAGCTAATGCACCTGCAAGTGACAGTAATGAGTTAATGCTGAATGTTAAACAGCTGTTCAGATGTCTCAATATTGTTAGAGTGCCTAAAATGGAATATCAGCACTACTTATTTAAGAGTATATAACTATGAAAGTGTGACTCAGGGATAGAGCAGGTCGACTAATCAGAAGTGTCCTTGGGTGAGCTACCGTGTGTGTGTATGTGTGTAGGTGAAAACACTTTATGAATGAATGGGTGAATGTGGCTGCTATTGTGCTTTGAGTGGTACAGATAAGACTAGAAAAGCTAGACTGTATAAGTGCAGTCAATTATGCATTTATGATAAGCGATGCTGCTGCTTATCCAACTGAAGCCAATACTCCCATTAGCATTCTCTTTTTTAATTTGTAAACGAAAGATTGTGTTGTGTTGTTGTTTATTTCTTCTTACAACAGAAAGAGTTAACATATTCACACTTCAGCTGAACATATGTTGTCCAGTCGCACTACGAGAGTTTGTCATCGAGTGATTTTCCACGAGCACCTTTCAATTTGAAACGTCTGGCTCTCACGAGGGATCTTAGCGGTGGTGGATTTGCCCTACAAGAGGCCAATCATGAAAGGTAACCTGTGAATTTGTGAGAGAGGACCTTTGGCAGACCTCCTCCTCCTCTAGGTCTGTGTGAACTCCATCATAATGAGCAGCGCGCCGTGACCTTGGTTACTCCTGGCTCACACAAAAAAAAAAAAAAACTCAGACATTTTGTTTTTAGCCAGGTTCAAAGCTTTGGAAACAATGTCAATACCTGTAAGGAGACGACATATTTACCAAGCAAAGATGCATAACAAGTG
Organism: Caranx ignobilis; assembly: GCA_021432705.1. Taxonomy (NCBI): domain Eukaryota; kingdom Metazoa; phylum Chordata; class Actinopteri; order Carangiformes; family Carangidae; genus Caranx; species Caranx ignobilis. Next base: position 6,391,778 of record MU269986.1, read on the forward strand.
CCTTGCAATCTCTTGCATCAGCGGGAATTATAGTGTCAGTTGTATTCATGAACCTGTGAGTGCTGTCGAAATGCAGCAACTGCAAGAGACGCTAGTCGGCTACTTTAATCCACATTGTGTGGCTCCTTGACAGAGTTCACAACAGTACTTATAAAAAACAACAGCAACAGCAACAAAATGAAAAGATGTGATTTTTGTCTTAAATTTCACCTCACCGCAATTCAGTTCAAGGTAAATATAATGCAAGCTTTTCTCAACAATCCAAAGACTGGATGTTTAAGGCCTTTATCACTAATTGACGTAGGTGAATATGTTTTACCAAGTTTTCTAATTTTCTTTTCTTTTTGGGGGGGCTTTTTGTCTTTAATTGACAGGATAGTTGAGAGAGACAGGAAATGGGGAGGTTGAAAGAGGGGGAAAGACATGCAGCAAAGGGCCACCAGATTCGGGGCCAGCTCCAGTGTGGACTGTAGCCTCTAACCTCTTTCTAATTTTGTAATTTAGAAAATCCACCCACCGTCACACAATAAAGACTGGAGCCCTCACTGGCTTCCCATCAGGGACCCGATTATATGATGCTGCCAGTCCCACCAGAGGTAGGCTACTACTGCTGAGACTTCAAATGAGTTACTTACATGTAAACCTCACTTGATCACTTTTTGTTGTATTGTCATTGACCAAAGAGGCTTAAATATTCAGGTTCAGGGCCCAGGATTTCTCCTCAAAAGTGTAAATAGCAGCTTCATGAGCAAAAAATATGGATCAGACATTATGGCAGAAATCACCAAAATGATGAGGTACAGTTTAAACCGCTGCTAGTAAACAGTATGTACCATATCTGGAAACTACATGTGTTACACTGTTGTCTTGGTACAAGTGTAGTTAAAGCTGTATCTGCCATTAGTGACACCAAGCAGAAGTTCTGGGTGTTGTCTGTGGGATTTGGGGGATTTTAATAACAGGAGGAGGAGGGTACATTTTGCAATTACACACAGATTACACATGGTAAGTTTTCAGGCAAAGAGATATTTTTTGAAAAAGAATTTTCTTAAATGTTCATCTTTTAAAGCCACAAACGGCTGCTGCAAACAGTATTCAAGTATTCAGAGCAGTTTTTTTTTTTTTTCAAATTTACATAACAATACATAATAATAACCCTTACGACCCTGTGGTCATGAGCTTTGGGTAGTGACTGAAAGAATGAGCTGCAGATACAAGCAGCTGAAATGACTTTCATCCACAGGGTGGGCTCAGCTTGTAGAGATAGGGGAGCTCCGCATCCAGGGGGAGTTGGGAGGAGAGCAGCTACTCCCTCAATTCAACAAGGAGCCAGCTGAGGTGGTCCGGGCATCTGATTAGGATGCCTCCTGGGCACCTTCCATCGAATTTCTTCCGGGCACGTCCAGCTGGTAGGAGGCCCCAGGGTAAAACCCAGAACTCCTCTGGTCTGAGAAATGCCTCGGGAACCTCCAGGAGGGAACTGGGAAGACGCTGCTGAGCAGACACCTTGGTTACCATGGGGACACCCAGGAGGATGGATGGATGGATGGATGGATGGATACATAAAAAAATGCTGTTGAATTAATATAAAAAACGTGATATTGATTTTTTTTTTTTTAGATATTTTGCAAGCTATATTTGTAGTTAACAAAATAAAATGTAGCCTTATATAAGTTAGTCTAAAAGAGTAGAATGTATAGATAATGTAATTCAATGGCTGAACAGATACAAAATTGATAAAAAAAAAAAAAAACAGTGCAGTGAAACACTTGTTAGGCAGGGTGTTGTTTTTTTGTTTTTCATATCATAACTTCACACAATGTGTACGTTGCATTGTCAGTTGTCACAAGATGCAGTTTGCAAACACATCTATAATGAAGTTTCCTCTGAGCATACAACACAGGCCTGGCTAACTTGCAAAAGACTCCTCAGATGGCGAGCCGCTAAGTCATCACACATGCCTCTGAGGAGCATCAGGCCTTTCAACTACAAAAGCCTCATCAAAAAGAGTAATGAAAAAAAAGAAAATCATCTTTTCTCCTCCTCCCTTTCCCCACACCCCTCACCCTTCACTAGTTTCCTTGAGCTCCCCACAAATGCTCTGAGAACCAGGCACCACTTTTTGAAATCATCGATCATTATTGTCAGATGCTTGGCTGTCGTTTGCCATTTACTTAATTCTCTCCCCCCGTGCTCAGAGGGACTGAAAGAAATCCCCTCGGTCTGTTAAGGAATTGAATGTCAATTTTATTTTCAGCAAAATGATCAAAACATCATTTGCACAACTCCGCCTCTTCAAAATAAATAATAATACATATCGGTTGTACATGTCGACACCCAATTTTAACATAATTTGTTTAAGCTGGAAAAAAAAACTTGGCACAATTATGATTATCATACAGTGTGTCCTTTCACCATCAATAAGCAAACCATAAACATTTTCATTTCTCAATGACAATACTGTATATGCTGGACTCTGCAAACTACTGAAGCAAAATTCATTTTACTTACAAACTGCAACTTCACCCGTAAGGACTGTCACTGCTCAGAAACAAATTCTTCGATTTTTTTTTTTCTTTTTCTTTTTCTAGAGTCAAGGTGGCGTGAATTTTGCAATCAAGCACAACGAGGACGGATCCTTCAGCGAAGCTTTCTGATGGTGCAGACGTCCCCAGCTTGTCCCCCACCCACACCCAACCCCCCCTTGTACAAAAGCTAGAACAACTCAATCTTGACATTTTATAGCTCAGAAATCATACATCGGACTCTGCAATAAAAAGGCGAGAAGAGAAAAACAGACTCGGACGAAACACTACATTGCAACATCTGCAAAATGTATTGTTAGGAGAATAAGAGAAATTATATGATTTCCTGTTTCACCCGGTGGAGACATCAAACTGACAAGAGAGTCATTCTTTTTATTATTAGCACAACCTATGTCTTCACATCACTTCCTTAGCACGTCTACTACTTGTTTATACTGTATGTATGTGCGCAGCTGCACTTTTCATATAGTGTTGAGAGGTATGACTGAGTCCATGAATAATGTGGCTCTGTATTTAAATGTCTGGAAAAACAGCCCCTCAATACCCCATGCCCCTACAACCAGAAAAAAAAGGGGAAAAAAGAAAGAAACAAACAAAAATCCATAGAAACCATTTTTCACATGAACAGTCAAGTGACTACTGATTAGCCGCCAGGGACACAGCATTTCATGAGGAGAAACTTTTATGTTGTTTTTTTTTTTTCTTTCAGCACAAAGATAGCAAAGGAATGCATCAAAGCAGGAGAGCTGGGCCGGTGCCCATCGCTGGAATGAAAGGACAGGTGCCCCCCACCCCCACCCCACCCTTGCCAACCCCATAAAAATGCTCCAACATGTATGCATTCTGCAGTCAATGGTTGGACTCGAGCCCGAAAATCTGAAACCTTTAATGTCTTTTTGCACACAAGGTTTCCTCCTCACTCAAGCCACTTTTGAAGTCTGTGTTGAAACTCACCATGGCACGCTTTTGAAAATCCATACTAGGAGGTAAACAAACCAAAAACCTTTGAAGTCAAAGTGTTCATCTCTCAGTCTCTCTTGTGTTGTCTTTGAATCTTTTCCTCCGGTGCACTAAGGCAGACAAAATCATTTTCTCTCACAATAATTTACTTTTATTTAAATGTTAAAGAGAGACATTTAGAGGCTATGAGAAGACACTGGTGCCGTCACTGTTGCCGTACAGGTCGGCCAGCTTTTTGAAGCGTGGTCCCCAGTTGGTGAGATAGTCATAGTTCTGATCTGAGTCTGTACTTAGTGATTCCAGTGAGCTTAGTGACTCTGCTACCGAGCCGCTGCCTTCAAAAGCGTATGTCTGCAGAGAGTCATACGGGGGAGCTGACGGGTCCACATCAGCATCCTTGAGTCGCTCCCAAATAAACTCTCGGAACACCACATTGTCCGGCAGGGATTTATACGGAGGGCGAGTGGCCGACGTGTAGTGAAAGAAGGTGGGCGTGTCAGGCGTGACGTCTCGCCGTACGTTGGGGTCTCTGATGACGTTCAGGTTGCGGAGGGTAACCATGTCGAAGGCCTCAGTGTCCTCCTCTCCCCCGCCCTCGTCGTCGTAACGGACGATGTTCTCCCTGATGTCTCGCTCCTCCTCGAGAATCAGAGGCTCCTTCCTCCACCGACGCATTGTCACAATTAACAGAACCATCACTGTGGAGAAAGGGAGAGATGTTTGAGTCAGTATTGACTGACAGCGACCACACTTCCTGTGCCTCTCAGCTGAAAAGATGCAGAGATATGTGGGTTTTCAAGCCCAGTGCATTATCACTTCCAATCACAGATACTAGTACTACACAGTGGCTCGACTTAATGGAAACAATATAAACTGCACATTACAGGTGCATCTCAATAAATTAGAACATCATGGAAATGTCCATTTCAGTAGTTCAAGTCAAATAGCCCAAACCAAGTTAGGTTAGTGCATATAAATGGACATACTTTGCAGAAGGGCATTAGACCCACTCATATTCCTGCTGGGAGCTATACCTAAGGGAACATACAGTTCAGATCAAAAATACATGTTACGGAGGCATTTACTGATTGCTAGGAAAATGATCTTGAACTGTGAACTGGAAGGATACAAAACCACAGATCAGAACTCAGTGTGTACAGAGACTGAAAAGGTCTAGACAATGGAGCGAATGACTGCAAGTCTACAACTGAAAATGAACACTTTCAACCAGAGGTGAAACTGTGTTACTCTGTATTTGGGTGACTGATGAGAGGACTGTGGGTTATTATAACACTGTTGTGCTTCTCTGTTGCATTGCTGTAAATTCCCCTTATGGTATAAACATCTGTTTATTGTATTACATTTACTTGTGTTATTTTAATTCATAGGGTCCTGTGTCAGTGAATGTTTTGTTTTGTGGGAAGTGAAAAGCAAATAATATGGGCTAATGATCTACAATTACATGATTAACAGTGTGAAATAACATCCGATTGCAAAGCAGATAATCTGTACAGATATAGCACATATCACATCATGGTGGTGATGACTTCATCCGACAGGGCTGGGGGGGAATATCTGACAGCAACAACAAAAAAAAGGTCGACAGTGCTTTGCAAATTCTATCAGAGTTTACTGAGCTAAACCTGCAATGTAATATAATGTGCTCCTCTGTGGTTTCCACCACCTACATTGTGCTTCAAGACCTGTACAAAACTCCACCAAACTAAAATCCATGGCCCTCTGAGATCTTACCAGAAGCCCTCCTCCAGCCCCTGCTCCCTCTCCCATACATTATTGCTGAAAATAACTCTACGCCCAAGCAAACTGGCAAATGTCTAATGATCCTCTATCCATCAATGTCAAGCTGGTGCCAGTGAAATATCGTTCCGTGGGCCCATATTTCTTTTCCTTCTCAGCGTTGAGCTACTGCAGGCGGCAGAGAAAGAGGCCCAGGAACCAAATTCAAACACCACTTCACACTCTCTAATAAGAGAGCAAATGGAGGAGATGGAAGGGAGGAAAGTGTCACATGGAAAGGCTGCAGGAGATGAATGGGCAGCTCTCTGTTGGCTATTTTGTGACTGCTGGCACCCTTCAACGCCGGCACTAGTATCACCACTCAACTGTTTTTGTGAAATACATGGAATACTCCCTCCAAGTCTAAATGCACTACTAATATCTATGATACTTTTTTAGTGCTTTGAGACAGAACACCAAATATTTCTGTGGAAGATTGTTTCCTCTGATTTTAGGAACTTGAGTCACTCTAAATTCTTTTCGATTCAGTAAGGCTTCTACAAAGTGAATTACAAAGTGGCACGTTGAAATAGAATATTCTCAGTGCTTTCCAGCAAAGCTCTTTAGGGTTTAATGCCTAGAAGACAGCCACGATGCGTGACAGACTGGAAACGGGCCAACATCCAATCACGTCCTACTAGGATGAGCAGGTGAATGGCCATGCATACAAATACTCAGTGTGTGTGTCAGGTACCCAGGGCTCTGTAAGAAATGATTTCCAGCCCAGACAGTTTAGCAAACACATAACCATGATACGACAGGAGTCCCACTCTTCATAACACACTTAACTGATGATGTACACTAAATGGAAAAACAGAGCAGGAGATCAGTTTAGTGTTACAAAGGCTTTTGCTGTAATTGAATTGTTTAAATGATCTACCCTGCACAATCGATAGTGAACAAGGTGAGTTTTCTGTGCTGCCCTTTTCTTACCAGCATGCATCACCGAATGCACTTTCTCATTAGCGTATTTTTTTGTGTGTGTGCTGTGATTCAGGGGAACCTAGGACTGATTATTCACTCATTTTGTCACCGACACACTCTCTCTGTGTCTTTGTGCCTTGGTCCCATTTCTAATGGAGGTTTCCATCAGTGAGACTGTCAGAAATGTAAGTTTTATGTGCAAGTACTAATCTACTGTGCCCACTCTCAATGAACTTTTAATAAACCTATCATGATACATTTCTATATGCGTGCTCTTTTCTTTGGTTTCACCAGGGCAGGGCTCAGCTGGAGAGGGTTGATGTCATGCATTTCAACCAATCAGAACTTAGACTTTGAATTCACCTTTTAATTATTGCTTATATAACCAGCTTCAATCAAACCTGATATCACAGACACACGTCACATGAGATGAGCTTGACATGACATCGCTTTGCCTCCCCCTTTGCTTTCATCATAATTACTATGGCTACTAGAGGTTGCCCAACAATTACATGTAACTTTTCCATTGTTGTCGTCTTGCTGGTATCTGACAAATGCTCACTTGACTTTCAGTCAAAGCTGCATGCCCTCAAATATGCAGAACTATAAGTCTTGGTGGAATTTAAACAGGCCTAAGTGAGTTCTATACATTATGAGTTATATATTCACCCCCAGTTAACCTACAGTTACAGTACAGTTAACCTTTTTTTTGTACCAGGTTGCAAACATGTTAGATGCTGCTGTTAAGCTGATCATTTAATGTGGGAGTCAATGGGGACTGACTTGGGTTTGGAACCAGCCTCAAGCAGACCTTCAAGCAGTGCAGCTGCAGCCTCAGTGGGTGTTGTAATAAGTTGCCAGTTACCAGTTACAAGGTTGTTTTTTTTTCTTTTTTTTCAGAGGACAGACTCTTTTCTTCTCTCTGTGTGGTTATATATGCCATCTGACATGTCTTTCCTTCTATTGTATTCCTGTGAATATGAATGAGTTATATCATACAGTGAATATTTTTGTGCTCTTTTGTGCGTTTCCCCTACCTTTAAAACACGTTAGGCTTCATGGAGTAGTATGGAACTGATTTGTAAAAAAAAAAAAAGCTTTTATCTAAAGTCCCCTGAGGACTCTTTTATATAATGTGAGCCAATTTTCTACAACACTGGCATATTAGTTATTTATGTTTACAACTGAAAGAGTTCAGCTTTGCTTTTGTTTTTGTAATTGAGGAACTCATTACCTTAATTTGAATGTACAGCAGAAACTGTGGCTGGTGGTGTGCTCTAATTGGCGGATTTTTTTTTTCCAGGTAAAAGCCAGTAGCCTTTATGTGTATGCTGCTGTTTGCATCGCGCTGTTTATTTGTCTCTGTGATATGAATGTCTCCCTGATGAAGGTCTGTGGACCAAAGTGATGGGAAGCATGTGGTTTTCCTTTCAAGTCTGCAGTTTTTGATGAGATGCATCTGCCACTAAAACTTAAAGTTATGCAAGAACTTGTTTTTACAAGGACTAAACTTGCAACGAAGACGAACGGAGAAACCGGCGAACAGGGAGGAGAGCATGTACAAATGACAAATGAGGATGTCTCGTGCCTCCTTAAACGACATGACAGATACCACTCTCCTGCATGGATGACATTATGCACCACCACTTGATGAAGGGCACAGAAACAATCAGCATCGGAGAACACATATCATCCACGTTACCTGCTACATTTCACTCTGTATCAGTGCTGCTGTATGTTTGCTTCATGATTCAAATAGCTATTATGGCATCTTTGCTGTTGCTTATATTATCTGTCACACTGTTAACTGCGAATTTGTCAACTTTATGTCCCTGTTCACTGCCTCATCAACATTTGTGGTTTTTGTATTTCTTCTCTATCCTCCTGAAATCCATTTGCATTTTTCTTCCAATTCCTTCACAATAGGTCTCCTTCACTTTTCCAGACTGTCATTATGAAGAAAAATCTGCTCTTAATTGACTTGTTTCATTTAAAAATCAAAGGGCCGATTTGCTTTTCTTCCTTTTTAATGTTTTTTTTTTTTCCCATCACAACAACCGGTTGTATTGATAGAAAGTAATTAGATGGGTTAAACACACAAATCTGATGATGCCATTTGCAGGTTTCAATGTGCACAGTGGAGCTTAAAGATCAGATCAGAGGTAGAAATTGTCTGCTGGCTGAACACAGACACATAAATAAAGACAGACAGCACACTAACACAGCGGGCAGACAGTAAAATAAAAGATGAATGGACACGGTGATTTATAGAATGAGTCTGATAAGTAATACTCAGACAGGAATAACTGTCTGGAGATTCAGAGGGCTATGTAATGTCCTAATTGGCCCTCTGGAGGTTTGAGCAATACCTGACCTATACTGAGGGAAAGGCACTGGATCTTAACAAAATAATGATCATCTCAGTAGTTTGGATGTATCATTCAAAAAGTGACTGTATCATTAAAAAAAGGTTTTAAATGACATTTATAAAAGAGAGAGAGAAGAAAAACTGTGCCCAGGCATTTTCAGGAATATTACTGCAAGGAGCAGACGACAAGCTCAGTAATTAAATCTAAAAATATCAACCTATGATTAATGACCACTTAGCTTATGAGTATGTAGAGCCAACGCTAACATGCACACAGCTCTGTGGTTTGAAGGTAGGCAGGTGGAAACACCACACTGCTGAGGAATACTGAGACAAGCAAAGGCACATTCTCCATGAGCAACATGCACTGTACTTATTACACAGATAACAAGAAGAAGTGTTGCTGGTGGCAGTGTGTGTTCCTCTCACCTGATGAGAAAGAGAGAGATTGATGGAGGAAGTGGGGTTGGTGGGTGGTGGGTGGTGGGTGGTGGAGGGGCAGCACATGTAAGACTGACAGCACCTGAGGTTGTCGGCAGTGACACGAAGTCTGGGTCTTATTCATGCCTCATCCAAAACAATACAATCACACGCTATCACAGCCTCAATTGCTACCTACAGATTGAAAGAAGCCTTGATGGACGACCATCAAGGAAGAGCAGAATAAAGGATTGGGAAGAGCGGTTGCGCAGGGGCTGTTAATGTAAGGGAGGGCGGAGGGGCTGAGACGGGATGGGGTGGGGGAGGGGCAGAGGAGGGGGTGCATATGCACAAAGAGGAAACAGAGAAAAGAAGCAAAGAGACTGATCCAATTGAGCAAAGCCGACTGATGGGGACAGCTAAGGACACACACTCGCACAAACACAGAGACAAGGCAGCGTGGAGGTATATTAAACTGGAGGCCATTAGTTCTAAGCCCATGGCCTGAGGCCATGCTGAGCAAAATAGAGCTAACTTTCATTAGCAATGCTGGGTTCAGGGTTGCACGGCCACGTATTCTCCCCTGTTGGTCTTTTGAAGTTTTCATTTATCACTAAAAGTATTCTCTGTCGCAATAAAATGAAGGCAAAACTTCAAGGGGAACTGGGATGAAAAAAAAAGGAAAAGTTTGACCCCATTAAAGAACTCATTTCAGTCATTGTATATGCTACAAAGATCCTCCTCAGCTTTCAATGAAGATCACCTGAGCGTTAAACTGTGACTCTGCCCTGATGGAGTAACGCTTTGTCTGTGGGTTTTTATGAACAATAATGCAGCCTGAGGGTGATAGCACAGTGCTGCATCATCTTTAAGGGTATGTTAATGAAGTCCCATTTACAAGTGTCTTTACCAACTTCTTAACATATGGTGTAACGTTAGAAAACAAGAGCAGTTTCTGTCCTTGGAACACAAAATATACAGCACTTATATCTAGTGTATGACCTCCATGAAATATTATAATTAAGTTAATAAAATACACTGACACGTAGCTCCCTGAGATGGGAGAACGATCTAAAAGCTCAAATCTCATCACCGACTCAGGCTGCCTTCAGGTGTCGCTTTCTTTCATTGCACTCCATTTTTTAGGAGTGTGTGCTCAAACACAGCAGAGTCTGGCTGTCACATAAATGACACATAATCATAACTGGCAATGGAAGGTTATAAAGAAGTTGCTGGAGACTTGGGAACTATAAATACTTTGCCAAAAAAAAAAAGACTGAAAGGAAGAATCTGGTGTTTTTTCAATCATATTATATTGGGTATATATTAAATATCAAAACTAGATATTGACTACACAGTAATTTCCTGACAATCTGAGTGTTTTTCTTCCAGTGCTGAAAGGATGGACAAACAGAGTGAGATAATTGACATGAAGTTAAAATAACAGCCTTGGGAGACCACTTCTTCTTAGACAACAACCCACAGAATGCATTTAACAATCCAGTGAGTGCAGTGAACACACACTAGACAAAAATACTCCAAAACTCCCTGAGAACTCACAGTATTACGACTGTAATTAAGTGATCCTGCTGGCAGGATTTCAAAGGTGTTTCACTTGTAAACATCTCTGCCTCTATTCAGAGCTGGCTGACCTGGGTCACGTGTATTTGCTAAAGAGGAAACATGAGGGTAAGATCACCCCACCACACACACACAATTGCGTACACATACACACACCCTCCGCCCCCCAGGTTTGACCTGAGCAAGGCTTCAAGATGCAGCTCTGTTTTAGCAAAAGCTTCTCTGAGCTGCCTGAAGAATGCAGAGTAGTGTGTGAATGGGTGGTGAAATAGAAAGCGTGAACAGCTCGGTTGTATACCTACATTTCCTGCACTTACATCTGAACCTGTGTCTGAACTGAAGGTACACTGCGTCGGCCCAAACACATATTTGCTGCATCAATCAAAAGGGGAAAAAACAACACAAAACAGCTCGCTGCAATACTCAGTGTCTGACATGCTCCTGTGTCTGAATGTATTGCTCCAATACAAAAGTGTAAAAATAATCTATTAAAAGTTCCTGTTCTGCTAAATCCTGCAGCAAAATATACTCAAAGTATCAAAAGTAAAATAAGTGTTTCTACAGAAAACTGACTCCTGCCTGTGATGTATTAGTATATTTTACATTTTAACAGCTTCATATACAGTTGCTGTGGGTGGTTCTCATTGCAGGGATTGGGCTCCCTCTAAAGGGTGGCGAGATAAATTTGAAGGGTTGGGAGATAATGAAAAAGATGGAAGAGAATAAAATAAAATAAAATAAAACATCTGCTGCAAAAAGGATTTCATTCTCAGACCCTTCTCTAGTATTTGCTATTTCAGTGAAATATCAGAGAGGTTTGTCTCTTTGAGCCTTAGAAAGTGCTAAAAACGCATAAAGATTTGAGACAAAGTGGCCATAGCAAGAGATTACTTTTCAAAGGGGGGAGAGAAAAAATAAATAAAAAAGAACAGATGACCTCTGATTTAATCATTAATGCATTTTACTTTGTAAGTATAATCACATGAGTTCATGTAAAAGTGTTGAGCACCTTCAAAAGTCAGATCAATGAAGTAGAGCGTCTGTTTCTCTACAGCTCTGTCTTTATTTCCACCACTGACAGACTCTTCTTGCAACAACATATGTCCAACCCACCTTTCCTAATAAGCTGGTCTATGTAAGCTGTCAGTGCCCACTGTGTTGATGTGCTAATGTCACGCTGCTGCCGCTGCAGCACTAATTTGCTAACCCAATTCACAAGAGCTTTGTGAAGGCATAACCATATTTGTGCTATGCCTTCTGCTGCTACTTTCCTGCATCCAGTGACTCGGTTTGCTTGTCATTCATCATATTAGTAGTTATACAGCTAATCGGCTTGTTGGCAAACCTGCGTTTCAGGCTGAAGGTGTAGATTTCCTGTTTGACTCTTCACTGAGATCACTGGCTTCAGTGCTTCACTTCACCAAGCTAAATATTTAGCCACTCGTGGTGATATGTGCTTCGGCAGTCGATGTATTGGCTCTCTCACACTCTGTATTTGTGGGCTTGATAATATCAGTAGCTAATAGCTGCTTGATGCTGCTGCTTGCTTTATTGCTTTCATGCAGCTGTGGATGTCTTTGCTTTGGCGTGGTGCTAATTCCTGCCTCTACCTAAGAGCAGTAATTGCATTGATGTAAATAGTGTATTAAGTTTCTTGTAGTTATTTTTATTTTAGTGGTGAGTTACAGCACTTTGTTAGAACAGGGTAGCAACTTTTGGTGGAATGTAACTAAATACACTTACAGTTACAGTTTTACACTACTTTTATACTCTTAATACCGTATACTGCATCCCCAGGGGAAGTTTTTTATTCTTTACTTTACTTTTTCTTATAAATCATTTATTTATAAAGATAAACTTGTATTTGTATTATTAATCTAAATTTTATATGTACCTTAAGTATTTTATGATATTAATACACTTCCAATGTACTGTATATAAATAGAGCTCAGTGTCAGTAAATGTAACAAGTAAGAGATTATGTCATGTCTGATAGGAACAGTGACCAGTGCTGCAAAAATAAAAGTGTGAAATCTTCACTGACAAGACACACGTCACTCTGAGCTTTACACCGACCTCTTCAGCTGCAAAAAGGAACATCAGTAGTTGTTACACGGACTCATGTCTGTGACACTGAGGTCACGTGGCTCTTACCCAGAAGTGTGATGATGCAACCTAAAATAGCCAGGAGGGCGCCAGTGCTGAGTCCAGTCGCTGTGTAGGCCACAGCTCCACAAGACAAGGCCACGCCATCAGAATCGCAGTCACACACACGGACTGAGAGTGTGTTAGTGCTGCTGAGGGCAGGACTTCCACTGTCCATGATCAACACAGGCAGCCGATAAACAGGCTGCTCCCGTCTCCTAAAGCTCCCTCGCTTCGTCAGTATGGACGCTGTGTTGTCTGCAGAATAGAGTGAAAGCAAACATTGGACATGTAAGAGAAAACATTTGAATCTCAACTTCATTGGCTTCAAATGAACAATGAATGGCACGTATACAGTACATCACTGGCAGGAGGCTTAACTTCTGTTCTGTAATGATTGCTGTGCAGTTTGAAATGATTTCACTGTATTATACGCAGAAATGCCAACAGATGGTGTCATTAACACAATTCATTACATGACACTGTGGCATCTCTCCCTGGTCTTGACCACCTGTTGGATAATAACAGCTTTGGTTTGATGGTGAGATCTTATATGAAATCACAATGCATGAGAGTGAATGAGCAGCCAGAGGAGAACAATGTGGCATTATAGCAGCTAAAAAAAACACTCCATGACAATTATATCAATAGATTGAATTGCACTTTGAAACTGAGCAGTCACAATTGAAATGTAGATTTTTGCCTTGAAGGACAACTTCTTTGTTTTTCTGAGTGATATTCAGATTTCTCTCAGAAGTCTAAGAACAAGGTGGGAATGAATATAGAGATGGGCTCTTTTGTAAATGCCACATTAGTCAAATCAACAAAGTGCTCTTATGGGTGAGGGTAAGTTGATAACAACTGTGTTGGGTTTCAAAATAAAACACTTGTGTTAAATATATATGTTCTTGAGGTAAATGTGAGACATTTGCTCATCCTTATTATATTTCCTCAAGGGACATGTGTGTGTAGAAGGACAGTAAACGCATAAAGTAAGATGTTAACACTAGGCAAAAGAATATAAGCACCCAAACATTACCCTTATGTGACTGCTGAATAATCAATTCCAAAACCATGGGCTGCTATAACAGCCTCCACTCTTCTGGGTTCAGTCTTTGCTTAAGTTTCTGACCCTGGCTGCAGGGATTTGCTCCCATTCGGCAACAGCAGCATTAGTGAGGTTTGTCGCTAATGTTGGTGGATAAGGCCCAGCTCACAATCTACAATCCAGTTCATCCCACATGTGCTCTGCTGGGGTTGGGGTCACCAGGCTGCTCAAACAATTTCTTTACAGACCACACTTTGTGCACAAGGGAGGGGGTTTCTGAAACAAAGTGTTCTAGTTACCAAACCTCAAAGGCCCTGAAGAGTTTTTCTCCTCAGTATAAGTGATGAGTTCCAATGTGAACACACCATTTTCTACCAAACTTAGGACAGAGTTGGTTATTTCGCATGAGAGATTTCTGTATTTGTTGTTTTTTCTGTGCTCATCTCTGTGGTGCGACACCTACAGATGTCTGTTTTACTTAAACTGTTGCTTAATTAGTCAAAACATAAGATATCATCATGCAGTTGTTTTTAGGTTTGAAATAACGAGCCTGGCTCTGTCTGAAGTGTGCAGGGACTGCGGATGGAAATGAGCTTTTAGATGAATCCAGTACAAGGCATCTCTTCTCTGTATGTGAATAATGTATTTTGCATATGGAAGAAATAAACTAAAGTTAAAAAAAAAAAAAACTCTCACTCATTAACACATTACATCTCATTATGACAGGTTCTTACAGGAAATTAACTCCTTTGTTGGCTAGAGGCTGCAAACAGCCTATAGGTGAAGATTCAGACCAAACCAATGTAAACCAATGTAATTCTCAGCAAGCCAGCGATTAATAATTTCACAAAAAAATTGTGGCTAACTGGATACCATGCTAATTTCAGAGGATGTGATTGATAGAAACAAGCATTAACAACTGTTTTGCTTCCTAGGAAGCAAAACAAGGGCGTTGCTTTCCACCACTTTTAAGCTGAGCTTGCAAGGTTTCTTCAGAACTGCAAGGAAAATGGCTTTTAGTGCTTTTGTTAGGTATGTAGCAATATCAAAACTTACATACGGTATGATTCATTCAGGCTAACCACTGGTGAATTGGAGACCATTTAAAGAATAATTTCAAACAAATTGCATCAAATTATTCAATACATTTTTGCCTGGTGATAGGTGTGGGATGACATACATAGTCTAATCACAAGGTAAACACAAGGTAGTAAACTGTCTTCCCGCCAATTTGCTCTTAATCTGCTCAGAGGTTACTTCAAACATCCAGTTCATCATGCTAACACAGATCTACACACACATAAAGATCACTATAGCATAACCTGGCTGCTGCTGCTGCCACTTCTGAAGTGTTACATGGCAGACTTAGCCTATGCTCCCACACGTGTGAACAAAACACCCAACATGGAGCATCGCTTCAGAGATTGTATAAGCTCTGCATATGGTTCCAAAGCAGCAGGGATTCATTTAAGTAAATACAGATGGAGTCAGGGACGTGTTTTTGTGATTTTAAAGCTAAACTTTTCTTATAGGAGAAGGAATTTTCTTCATCTGCCCACTGCTTACAAGTAGGTGGAGAGAGTATGTTTGCTGAGGTTAAGTTATTTGGTGGTAGCCTGTAATATTCAGAGAGCCTGCACTGAGCAGAGCAAGGCTAAGGCATGGTAGATTGTGGTACAAATTGAGGGCTCCACTGTTGCTGAACATTTACAAAGAAAGGGAAGAAAGGGCATTGTCATAGTAGAATTATGATTTCATTTGGCACAACCGGGCAAGCCGGTAGGCACCTGTTACTCTGTACTTCTTCTCCAGAGTCAGATTGCAGAGGAGATTGCATCCAGATGCAGGGCAGATACAGAGAGCTGGGGTGAGCAATGGCCAAAAGTGTCAATTGCATTGCTGCCAGGCTCCATTCAGAGGAAGTAAGCAGCAAATATACCGTACCTAACTTGACCAACACCTTTAACGGACTCTGAGGGCCACTGGCAATTCTCTCCAGGGAGGCTTTGATTTAATGGCTGCATACAACAGGGCTGATCTCATACCTGGAGCTTTGACAAGTACGTGGAAGTGTAGTTTAAAAAGACTGGTGACTGACTTGAGGGTTTCAGCAGGGTTCACAACGTTAAATTGAGAACTTTCTTTTGGCTCATTTCACAAGACTACACTGTAACAAGTGCGTGGAAATTAAAATTATTTTACTTAACATTATGCACATTATGCATGATAAATGCAAAATTTGACCCAGATAAATGAAATATGATTCATTCATTTAAGTTGTGGTTTTTGCCAAAACTGCCATTTGAGCCCAGTGGCAGTCAGTGGTAAAACATTTTATAACTTATACTACCGCCTATGGTAGGCAAGAGATTTTTTTTAATGCCTTCGAAGGCCTTTTTTTTTAAGGAAAGTGAACTTAGTGGGTTGTGATCAAGCTCTGAAAATCCCCCAGATTTAAAGTTTTCAGGGTAACATTTAGCAGAGAGACACATCCATATAACCAAAGATAATCAAAAAATAACAGTAAGGAAATGCTGCCCTGAGGCAGTACCACAAATGGAAGGTGTTGCACCTTTGTTATCTCGCAGAGTGAAGTTGAGGTTGCTGGCAACGGGTGCATCAAGGGCAAAATAAAAACGGTGACCACTCAGAGGTTCATCCTTATCCACCGCGCTGATGGTCTGGATCACCTGGAGACAACAGGAAACACAAAAAAAGACATTCGAGATCAGTTACCTCACTGACCTGTACCCAGTCTCACCGGCTGACCGGGAGTTAACGCGAGCTATAAATTGTTTAATGTAAGCATGCAGTAAGAACTGGCTGTTATTGTCACTCATGGTATCAATTTGTGAAAAGCATTGTCGTCAATCCTTTTGTATATGCATCACTTTTCACTCTGCCACAGATTTATATACAACAGAGGCATTAATCTTTCTTAAAAGGCTAAGCAACAGTGTGAGTAAACTGGAGAAAAAAAACAGCTTGATTCTGATTGATTGAAAAGATTTTCCTTATAATGTTTGGCTGTGGTTTTCTGTCGTTTATCTCTTCAAGTACAGTAAGTGCTTATTTGGCAAGAGCTTGGCAACCTCTTAGGAATGAAGTGTTTTCTTTTGGGAATTGATTTCTCCAAAGCAAATCATTCTCCAGCGGTTACTCTCTCATTTCTAGTCCCAAGACTATAACGCTTTTTAGTGATAATGTTTAATTCTAACCCTTTAATGATCTTACCCAGAAAATACAACGGGAAAAAAACTGTTGTTATCTTCTTTGGGCACTAACAACAAAATCAATCAGCAATTTTTTTTTCAGCTGAACACATGGCCTTTAAATTATGAGCCTCTGCCAAACAGATAAGATGTTTATTACTCTCCAAATATTAGAGCTGTCCAGTTTCTTGTTTTGTTGAGTCTGTAGAACCCAAATAATAGTCTGTTGGGATGACGGACTCAATCTGGACACACCCTTTGGGCAGAAGTTGCAAAAACACCAGTGATTAGGGTGAAGTTTATCAATGTCTACGATTGTTATTTTTATCTTTACACTTAATGCACATTTCCACCCCGACAAACAGGACCCATGCTTAAGTCCTGTATGGATGGGATCATCATTACAGGGGGAGGTCAGGAATGAAATATTCACTGTGCTTCTCTGTAATTTGACTCATCGTTCCAGACAGCATTTTAACCACCAGAAAATTACAGGATGTGGTCAGTAATGGAAGTGGACATGGCTGACAAGACAAAACCAGAAGAGAAAAACAAAAACAAACAAAAAAAAAAAATCATAAAAAGGAGAACGGGAGAGTTGAAGGGGAGGCGCACAGGCGAAGACACCGTGTGAGGTGAGGTGACTCTCACACTCCTGCACAATCTGAAGATGGACATGAAACACGCATGGATGTCATTCATTCTGACGTTCACTTTGTGAGGGTATCATTATCTTCCATATCCATCTTGAATGAATGTCCCTTAGAAATCAGAGAAAAAAAGTTCAGAACCTGCCTGAGAAACATCACATTTTATAACTTCAGTATCTATGAGATTCATTCTGAACACCAGGTGGTAAACCACAAACAGGAAGTGCTTTAATGGCACTAATTTGCCAAATTCTTAACTCATTTAGAAAGCCTGTACCTGTGGCTAACTGTTCAATGCCACTTGATGCACTTTTACAGGATCTTGCACTTCTAACCTCTTTGTTTCTGTTGTTATACCGTAACCAGGCCTTAACGCTGGTGGTACTCAAAGGTCTATTTTCCACTGACCTACTGAAAAAGAACAAACAGTGGAATGTGAAGCAGCTCTTACTGTGATGAGAAAAATCAAAGATGTGTTTCAAAACATGTACAAGTATGCGACTCTGGATGGCATTTAACTTACAGAAAGACCAGCGTGTTTGTTGAAAGGCAGCATGTAATTACAGCTGTGATTGTGACTAGGTGAAGGTGAAAAATTACCCACATACGGGCTGTAAAATCTCTCACCAGCGCAGGTAACATCGAATTCACCCAACTTCCCCTGGAGACATATATTAAGTTTGAAAAGGAGTGAAGAAGTGATTATTCTACCTCGAACTTTGTGGACCAAACTCACCTGAAAAGGTCTGGAGGGTTGCTGTGTATGGGGGGAAGCTTTTAGCCTAACATACTTCAATCGAATGCAGGAGTGGGTTCAAGAGAAGTTGAATTCAGTAACAACTAAAACTGTTTAACAAGCTCCAAACTGTCCCTGCTAAACACCTGAAGCAGCCATTAAAGGGTTAATACACGTATTTAACACAGTCTTTATGTTCTCTATGCTTTGACCAAATAGGAAACAGACTCAGTGTCAGGTCAGTCCACTCAATGTGACGCTGATGCCGCTCTAAATAAATGCACATGCTATGCAGTCAAGCATTCATACTTCATTATTACAAGTATGAAAATGAGTCATGATAAGAAGCGCTCTTGCTTGGGGCAATGCAAGACAAGCATTCATATCTGTGAGTTTAACAAGTGAACGCTATTCGCTTCGGCCCACTTTATTTTGCCTCTGAACCCGGGACTAAACTGAATCTTCCTCCCTTATTATATAGCAGTGTAGACAAATATAAATAATGCAGAAAATCAAATTACCAAATAAACCAATTTATTTACACCCACCAGCGTGTGCTGTAATGATTTTTTTATTCATACAAATGCGTTATCTGAAATAAAGTTATCGCTGTTCAGCAATGAAAAAGAAAGGAGCGAGCGAGTGAACGAGTGAGCTTTAATTTCAGCATCATCTGTACAGCGGCACTTAGCTGCAGCAAGAAAAAAAAGAAAAAAGGAGAGAGAGAGGGGAGGCTCACTCGGTACATGCTGTACAGGAGAGGCATATCACACAAACATGCCATATGGACAACAAATGATAGCCAACATGCCGGCCATCAAAGTGGGTGTTACTGCAGCAGTGTCCTTATAAATTTAGATCAAGCCTCCTGAGTCCTTTGTAGGCAATCTAGAAACTCAACCCTGTGACAACTCACACCCGTGGATGGGATCCAAGAGATTGTTAAAAGCAATTCACACTAAATTATCACATATTCCAGCCGCAAACAGCTACGCCGTACATCGAGACAAAAACAAAATAAAAAAAAAAAAAAAGAGGTGACGAAGAGGAGAAAAAAATAAAAAGCCAATGATCTATCAGTGCTGAGACATGGATTATCAGTTGTCAGCTGTGATTAAATGCTGCTGGTTACAAGCTGTCAGGTATTAGGGGTTGGTGTAGGTGGTAAACGACATCTTGCCAATTATTAAAACTGGCAGGCGGGGTGGGATTTCATGAATATTTTACTCTGTTTCTTAACAAAATTAAAACAGTTGCTCTTTCATCAACAAAAGTAATCACAAAGTACGCTATACTGTTCGGTACTGCAGCACAAGGGAAATTCATATGGGGAGCAGGAATGCATTAGATAAAAAAAAAAAAAAAAAAAAAAGGTTATCTGCTCTAGTTGAAGAACATTTTGGATATCTGGTGTTTATAGAGTTAGAAGTGATGTGTTTGTGTCAGCAGCACCAGATTAGTGCCAGGTAGACGCAACAATTGAGCACCTAAACATGCAGCGTATGCATGCTTGGCTGCATATCATGAAAGCTGCCATTGATTCCGGCATCATAATAACTCACATGGCTCTCACTCTGTTATGGAAATTACACATCTGATAGAAACCTTTCTTTGTTGTTCTTACACTGGTGATGATTCCTATACACAATTTGAACCCTTTGATGTCCTTTGAATATTGCAGATGGATTCTGAGCTTATCTCTAGGATGGTTTCTATCCCTCACTGGTGAGGGAAAGGACTGTAAATCATCCTTAAATCAAACACTTTGTAATGTATAATGCCTTTCATTAGTGTGGCTCTGATGCAAGGCGTTCCAGAGAACCTTTGGTGGGGAATTCTCTAATGGGCCGAGCAGCAGACAGGAGGAGAGAGGCATGGATGTAGACATAAATTCTCGCAGAGAGACATTTACAGCAGCAGCAGCAGACTGGTGCCTGTCGCAAGGCAAGACTGAGGAGGCCCATGAATCACAGAATTAAAGGTTTTTTGAGTTTACACATCACTGCACAGCCGATCAGAAAGGACAGAAGAGGACAAAGGTGTCTCCATTTGTGGATTTTGGTGAAGGAAAGCCGGAGAATGTGCAAACAACAGGAGCAGGCCAGCAGGCATGCATCCACAACTCACCGCATACTGCAAATCTAATGAGGGCTTATCGCCCACTTGCATTGATCAGTCAAATTTCCACTTAAATATTGCGTTAATCATGTAGAAAACTGATACACCTAAACTGATGATCACTCTTGGGGGGACTAACCCTCCAGAGGAAAAGAAATGCAAACAGATTATCTCATTAGAAGAAGGCCACACCTCAGCCAGCTGTTGAAACCTTTAGCTATTGATTCATTCAATTATCTGATAAATTACAAATACACATCAAGATACATGCATGGTAACATATGTATTAGTTTTTTTTTGTTTTTTTTTTATTTCAACTCATCTCTTTCAAACTTGTGGTCGGAAGCCAAACAAATTCAAACTGTGAAAGTGAGAAAGCAAATTCTTAGAACAGTGACTCAACATTTTTGGCCTGCGACCTCTTCAAACAAAGCATTATCTATCATGCCTTAAATGATTCTTGGTTGTTGACACCTATATTTTAGGACACTCCTTATGACGTCCAGTTCCCTCGTCACAAAAAGAACTACAGAACTCAGTCTGTGAGAGTTGTTCACTGTCATCAATGGCTCAAGAGGGAGCTTTCCAAAGATTTATGAATCTTTATTCTGTCATTTTGTGTTGAGGTTAAGACTTACAAATCTGCACTGCAAACTTGGGAGATGTAGTTTGAAATTAGCTGGAATTTATGTGGCGGGGGTTGGGGGGCAGCTAATGACAGTTCCTGTCCAGTAGTATTACGGATGCAGAGTTTTTGAAGGTTTGCCAAAGTTGGGGTATCTCATGCTTGAGTTATTTTTTGTTTACGTTCTCTAGTAAACCACCCATAACTTTATCTAAGTGACACAGTAAATCAGTGGGGTAATCATCTTTGGTAAAAAAAAAAAAAAAAAGTAATCACGCAAGCCCTGACATTTATCTTGCAGCCCCAATGGAACCACTGTCCAACACTTTCTGAGTAACCTAACATAACCTGATAATAATGGTTTTATCAGCTCAGACATGAAATGACAGCGGCCTTAGTCCGAGCGAAAACTAGCTATAATCCAGAACTTTTCACATATACAGAACTTCAAACTTCAAAACTGACATGGCATCTGAAGTCACATGTCTGATGTTGTTTTTATCAACTAAGATGTGAAGGTGAAAAGTGAGACCACACTTCTAGCAGAAGAGTGGACTGGTGACAGTTGACACCAGGTGACACCTAACAATCATCAACACTTTGTAACAGCAGGCTAATTGTGGTAAATGCACCACTTTTAATGCAGATACAGTGACAGAGTGACGAGTACAGTGGAACGTCTCTGTTCTCTCAGCGTGGCTGAGGAACAAATATTCAAACTTTTGATGGAAATGAGTCCTGATGCGTATAGAGGTGTTGATCAGACACTCCCAGAAAAGATCAACTCTGTCGACACCTAATTTAGTTCATTAACATTAATGTAATGAGAGTTTTGAGTTATTTTATTTAACAGAGACAGAAAAACCATTGAAAATCAGTTCCAAACAAAGCAAACAAAGTTTTTTTTAATTAAGACAAGGTTCTTGACGGTTTAGTGTATTTTGTTCAATGAAAAGAGGACTTCTGTGGAGCTGTTAATTTATACCCCCCCCCCTCAACTAAAACAAAGATACAACAACACAGGTATCACACTGATAGCAAAACTTCTCTAGCCCAAGATATGAGCTTCTAGTGTAACTTAGAAAATAGTTTTACCTTTAATCCAAAGCCAAATTTTGAGTGTGGACTTTCTGATTGAAGACTCCAGTCTCGCAATTTGGATTCGGCTTTCTCCAGACATTGTACCACCTGGATGATTAAGCTGAATCTTCACAGGCCAAATAACTGACTGTTCACCCAGCACCCGCAGTAATTCCACAAATAACATCTTGCCAACTAAAATGTGTCTGTTCTCACTCGGTGTGCACTTCAAACAATCAAGACTTAATTATCCTGAAACACACCTGAAGTATGCTAGTGAACTACAATGACCATAATTCACTGCACCTATGACATGTAGCATCTGCGCTTCTCGGAGCCACGGTTTTGTGTCTGTGGCTGCTCAGACTCAGACTGGTGAAATGTGGCCGCTATAATGAGGAAGGTAATGTCAGCTAATGTAGCATGGCTAGACTGAGACTTTGGCGTGTGAGAGGATCGGAGCGATAACGAGCTTGAATAACACTTTATTTGACACCAGCAGAGTGAACACTGCTCTGTATTCAAAATCTATTCCCTTAGTTCTCTACAAACTTAATTCTAGTTCTGACTGTTACGTTCCATGTGAAAATTTTATTATGAATGTCCAAACAAGATATGTCTGTGTCATTTAAGCCATGTAAAAGCCTGCTGGTTTGACTGCATCACGCTGGATGACTCATACAATGAGATCAAGCCAGGCACATGAAAGTTGAACTAAGTATAAATAAGCATCGCATCAAATAGGTGGCACTTGTTGCCATGGCGATGTGACAGCTGTCACCAGGGGTTGTGTTGACGGTGGAGCTGGTGGGCCTGCGGTTTTCACACCCCTCACTCTTGTGCTGGCTTCCTATGACATCGACGCCCCAAACATCACCCGCATGTGACACCCGTAACTCGGTTCACCGACAGATCAGCAGCATCCGCTTGCACATCGCAGCCTGCTGTCACCACGCAAACACACACACACGCACAAATATGCACACGTATAGATTTTAAGGGAAATCAATAAGCGGCATTCAACAAATGTCATCTTTCATTCTCATTTCATCTCTTTCTAAGCCAGCTCTCTCTCATTTCACATTGATTATCTGAATCATTTGCAGAGATTCATCTTGTCACAACCATGTTTGTTGTTTGTTGGCATGATCCTGACAAGGCGGAACCGCCGAGGCTAAAGTGATCTCCTGGTGAGATCTGAGATTAAATTTGCTCCATGTTCTGTCTTTTTATAGAGCAGGCAGTATGATGCCACACACTAATGTTTTCCGCATCCCTTGCGCCTTGGCATATCTGTTTTCAACTCCCACCTTAATGCAACACCTCTAATGACAAATGCTGGTGTGAAGATACCTTTTGTTGTTTTGTGATTGATGCAACAGTTGAGGCAGTAGTTAAGAAGTAAGTGCGGCAGCAAGGCCCATCGGACGGCAGGGGGTAGAGCTCAGGTTAGGGGCCATCCCTCCACTGTAATTTATGACTCTTTGAGGTTTCTCTCTATATGCTCACAGGAGGAGGATGGTTATTTTTAACTTCTACAATAATGCACTGTCTGACTTCCATTTGGAGGATAATAACCCTTCGTCTTCAGACGTGTTTAAACCATGTGAAAATACTCCATGGACACAAAAATTTAGCTTCACATGGTCTTCCTGCTTAATAAGTGGAAAAAAATATGTTGTGCTGGAGGCACATCTACTCTTATTTCAGCACTGAAAAATCTGGAGCAGGCCTTGTGCGCTGGTCACCATCACTTGCTTGCTGGTTGCTAGCGTGACTAAGGAAACAGCAGTGAGTTTCAAGATGGTTACCCTCAGAGGAAACATCAGAGAGACTCAGCCACATGTTTGAGCCTCAGTCAGACCCAGACATATATGTGAGGTCTGTTGCAATGGAAATCGGTGACTATGCTTTGTTAGCAGCATTTAGTTGTTACGCTGGTTGTTAGCTTGAACAGTGTCGTTCTGTCGGTTCCAGACTTTCACTTTCTGCACTTGACGGTGTTTCAGTTCATTTGGCTCACTCCTGTCCTCACATTTTGAGTACTTTAGGTTATATGACTGTGAATTCCTGGCTGTTTTAATCTGTTTTTATGAAACTGTTGGTGGAAGGTGGAAATACACACATGGTGCTGGGTGAGTCTTGTATTATTGGGAAAAAAACAAACATATGGACATTTAAACAAGGTTAAAAACTTAATGGAGGGGTTCTTTTAAGTTTTGTAACTATAAAATAAGAGCATGCTGAAGTATCTTTTAACATTCCTGTCTGCAGCATGAGCATGGATGCAAAGGCGAAGGTGATACAGAGGTAAATCTGAAAAGCACCATGATTCAGGTCTCTCTCTTTTCTATGATTTGTAGGTGGATTTATGGTGTATTCGTGACGGACATTTATGCTACAACTCTCACCTCCCCAACATTCACAAATGCCTAGGGGATACTGAACCTCCCATGGGACGCTGCAGGATTGCAGGGAGGGGCACAAGAGCAAATTGGGGGCAGCAGAATGCCAAGTCCACTCATGTATGTAATGGTTATACTGAAGTGATTGTACAACGTGACCCCCACCCCCCCACCCCATCATTCCCAATGCCACTGCCCCATCATAATATCAGTTAATATTATGGCAGAAGACAGACGCACCGATGATCCGTAACAAGTGGCATCTCTGGAGAGAACCAGTGCCATGAGACTGCCTTAATTAGGCCTGAAAAATGGCAGGTTATTCCATCCTTACACTCCCTGTTAATCTGTGCTACAGAGCTGCAGAGTCAACTCTGGCCCCAACTGGCAAATATTATTTCATCTTTGTCGCAGCTGTGAATAAGCCAATGGGCGTGACAGCCGGTGGGCGGCCAAAGATTTTTAACAAAGCTTACAGGGGGAAGCAGACACAGTCACTACAACCAACTGTTCAATGCTGCTGCCGGACATAGAGTACACAACAGGAGCGTTTTAATTAATTAGGAATCAGGGAGGTGGTGAAGCGCACATCTGACAGGTTACAAGTCCACCCAGTCTGTCAGCTAACAGACAGCCGACATCTAGTTGTAATTCACAGAGTGTTTCCACATTCAAATGTCAACCTCTCTCTTTCCATTTGCTCTGTATGTGTTTTTCGGTGTAAATTTCATCATGAAATTTTCATTTTGCCTGCCTTCATTATTCAGTCAGAAGGTGCAATCCCACTGGCACACTTCAGTGTTGCCTAAACAGAAGACTGTATTTGACTGGGACTGAAAAGAAATTTGAATTAGTGAAAAATGAAAATGAGGAGAATGTCTTGTCTGAAGGAGTCGCTCTGCAGCTAATGGGGAAGGATATGACAAGAAAGTATGTTACATAATTTATAACGTGTGAAACAGAAATTCACCAAGTTAATTCTCTCCATATAATATAGTCACATGGGATTTTCAGATCGGTAAAATGTAACACATGTCACACAATCAAGTTAGTGATTCACATAAAAAACATGTGATTTCTTTGAACATTTCACATGAAATGTTATATTTCACAGATTAAACATATGAATCTGCTTTTCCTTTATATACAGTACATATATATTCTGTAATTTCCCAGCTTGGGATCAATAAAGTATATCTTTATATATATATATATATATATATATATATATATATATATGTATACATATGTATGTATACACATATATATATGTGTGTATTTATTGCTTTGCTACATATGTTCCTGGATATAAAAATTCCTTATGTGTAAAACAAACAGATGTGGATTTTAAGTGCAAAGTTACATATTAACAGTAACATTGACATATGACTTTGAGTTTTGGACATTTATCATGTTCAGGTTCAAAGTGTTTATTATCATATGCACAGGAGGAAACCTGTTTCCCTGTACAGTGGCCTGGGTTTGTTTCTGGTGGTGAATTAGAAGTAAATAAAAGTTCCTAACCAACTAACTTGCTAACTAGCTTGCTACTTGAAAGTGAATTGAAATACCTGTATGCCTCATTAAAGAGGAAAGCTTTTGTCTACTTTGATCATTTAAAAATTCTTTAGAAACTTCACTTCAGCTGAACCAAAAATGGAGGATAAAACATTTCCACACATGCAGTACTTTGTATGATGGGACTGTCTGGACTGTTACAAGCTGGCTTTGAGCTCTCGCAGCACATTTATGTCTCCTGCACTTTAAGACTATATGGACAGAATTTGAATGCAGCACGTCAACTCGCTGGTGGATGAGGACAAAGGCCTCCGTCACCAGCAGCTCCATGCTTTACAGCAGAGTAGCTCCTAGCCAGGGCAGACCTCATAGCTCAGCTATCACTGGAATTTGAGTAAGCAATCTGTCTGCTTCAGCTGAGTAATTACAGATTTGCTGTACCTTTTCCTGCTGATGATGCTGTCATGGGCCGTGGCTGTTGCTATGTCCCGGGGCACGGTTTGATTGTTGGGGGAATGACTTTGTTTCAGCGTTGTCATAGTCTCGTTGTCGTAATTTATCAGGCGCTAGTGCGGAGAGATGTTCAAATTATCTGCTGAATTTGAAAGTTAGTGTATTGACGGGTGATAGATAGTTGCTTGTGTTGCTCTCAATTTGATGTCTCTGAGCAACAACAATCATCCACGGATATGTGGCAGGGTCATTAACCAAAAATAGACATTCAGATGTGGTAGAATGCATTATTCAATAACTACTAACATAGTCACTGTTTATTCCAGCAAATACTCTGTACCCCAAAGCTAAAACCTGATGAATTAAAATTAAATGTAACCATTTTAAAACACCTCAAGGAAGGTTGAATGGTATTAATTTGAACTTCATTTTGTTTTTTTGTGATCTGTGACAAAACGAACACGAGACAAACAAACATAACACAACAAAAGCTGAAGAGTCTGGATACCTGTGAGGTACCGTATAACCTCAGTGACAAAAGAGCCACATCGCGGTCAAACGTGCACACAGAAAAAACAAACCAAATACACACATGAAATATTGTCACTCATTTTTGCAAATGAAATCATTTTCCATTTTTGCTCACCCTACCATGTGCACGGTGACAAACAAGTCTGAAATATGAATGCAAATAACATAGTTAAAAGGGGCTGATAGCCATTTCCAAAACAATGCATCATTGTGATCAATTGTACTTATTCAGGTCTACACACCTCCTTTACCCTTCCCCTCTGATTGTATTTTCCAAATGCCAAGAGCAGACGAATCGCCACCACAGTCACACAAGTCATTTGGCAACAATAAGGCCAAATGCTAAACACATGGAAAAAGTGCTGCATGGCTGCCGCTTCTTTTCTTGGACCAGATCTCCCAGGTTTTCATATTATGATTTTTCTGCCCTCCTGCACCTCCATGATGATTGTCTAATTACAAGCGACTTCAAACCGCAGCAGACTGCCATTCATTCCAGCATGAGTTATCACATTACAGTGTCATATTACTCTCATAGACCACCGGCAGAGCCATACGCTACCTTTAATTCAGTTGCCTTTGACAGTATGGAAAAAGAGTAACTTCTAATGAACGATAACGCCTGTGATCAAATCTTAAGGATGTCACTTGTACTAATGATGCAATCTCCCCCTGGAATGACCCCAAGCTGTGGAGTGGATATGTGCACAGTGGACCTGTTTTTGAGGAAGAAGAAGCTGTTTTAATAGCTTTGAGAGTCAGCGGGCTGTCAAACTTCAAGCAAGTGTGGGGAGTGAAAAAAGTCAAAGAAGCTGGTATCCACTGCAGAGACATGGGTCTTACCTGTCCTGGCATGGTGTTTTCGCAGAGGAGAGTTTCGTAGTCTATGGCAAAGACCGGGGCATTATCATTTATGTCCAGCACTGTGATGACAGCAACGCCTTTTCCAATTTCGGCTGGATCCTCTGAAATATAAGGAGAGAAGAGAGTCCCTGTGTATATCAGTGGTGTTCAGCAAACTTTCTTTTAAACACTTTAATTCTGCCTTAACTCTGCGTTGATGCACTTGGCCAAATTATGGAATATTGATCTTTCCCATGTTTTTTAATTAATCACAAAGGAGGAGAAAAAAGTGCTGCTGTAATGAAATATGCAGTGTGCTTCCAACAGCTGGCGTCCTTACCCGCTCTGCTGTGGATAAGCCAAAGCGATTACACTCAGTGCAGGCTTGTTGTCGGGGGAAGGCTGCGTGCGTGAACAGTGGGCTTCACGCCTCTGTCTGCCTGACACACACTGATGGCTAAATGGCTGCGTCTGAGTGCAAGAAGATGATTTAGCCTGGCGTCGCCGCCATGCCAGCCAGAGATGACGCGCTGACATTCGGGCTGGCTGATTTGATGGTGATAAAAAGGACGTGTGGAGCCTCAGGCCACAGTCTTGTTGTCATTGGCGTGGTCTGGGCAGAGCGGATGAAATGTGAGTGACTGCAGCTCAAATGCACAACATCCCTCAACCAAAGAGTCCCTGGACCCTCTTCAGTTACAAAGAACCAATTTACTATAAATACTGTCATAAGGCGTACAGGGCAGTGGATTTTGTTGCCATTCCATGAACTCAAAGATGTTCTTTGCTGAAAACAGTGCCTGAGTGTCACTATGTGTCAGAAGCCAGTACCTCATGCATGAGGGACTGCGGTGACATTTCGTATGGCTATTATTATATGCTGCCTTCTCTTTGTTGCTATATCAGGCAAGCGCTCACACTCGGGAATCAACCAAGTAGTGTGTCTGTGTGTTGTTAGATGTAAATAAAAACACATCTTTGAAGCAAAGAGTGATAAAAAGGTTTTGAAAAAAAACCAAGACCCTTTTTCACACCGTGCTCACTCTGAAGATGTGAAAGCAGAGAAACTGCCAGGCTGACAGGCTGGTTGTCTTTTTTTAACTTATACTGATGTGATGCAGCTGTCTAGAGCGCTCAGCAGATAGTGTGCAGATGATTGTTGTCAATTGTGGTTTCATGAGGGCAGAGAAATGATAGGAACACTAGGAAAAAAAAAAAAAGTTCTACTCGTGTCCTTGAAGCCATTGAGAGATGAACAAAAAGGCACATGGCTCCTTTTCACATTAACATAGTTCACCCGTGGGTGAGATCACCCACCCTTAGTCAGCATCTTGTCCCCGCAGCTCAGGGAAAACATGGAGGTCAACACGATTGCCCTGTGCGTGAATTAACATTCACTGACGGCCCTACAACGACCCCAACAATTGTCTTAACAATTGTGTTGTCCACAGCAGAAGAGGCTACAGGATATTATGATGAGGGCAACAGCACAGAGAGGATCCGAGGTGCCACACTCTGTCTCACACTGAGACCCTGAGTGGCCACTCGTTAAACTGAGTGGCAGACATGTTGCTTAAATTTCTGTTATTTTTCAAAAATGTGTCTTTGTTTTCAGACAGTAAACAAAGGGTCTCATCTTTTAGCCAGCAACAAACGTTTTTTCCAGTTAAAATGTTACATTAAAAATGTCCGTATGGGGATATGCAGAATGAAATTCTGGCTTCTGCAAAACAGGTCTCTCGACTTCCAGTCAACATCACGCCCGTTCACTGTGTCAGCGAAAGATAGCGGTATCTGTACAGTTAGACAGTTAAAGTTAAACTTCCTCAGTGCTTCATCCCTTCAAAATGATGAAACTAACGATGAATGAAACTTACTGGACACTCAGGTACTGTACACAACAAAAACTATTATTGGGGTTAGCCTGCTTCTGATATGTAAACCATATGACATCTCTCTATTGCTCACGCTATCGCTCAATCTACAGTTAATCTCCCTCGAATCTGCTGCTTACTCAGCAACAGGATGTGGGTCGACCTGTGCTCCGGTTTACTTCCGTGATGTTCGTCATGACGCCCATTCAGTGGGCTAAAGAGCAGGAAAGAGCTGCCGTTGGTTTCTACATGATCAGAAGTGAAAGATGGTGCCAAATCATTACCTTCAAGTACTGAGCTGGTTAATTAATAACTGTTGTAGCTCGTAGCCTAATTTAGAGAGAGAATATATTTGATCTCAACCCTTTTGTATTTTTTAGGTATTGAAAACATTACGTTCCACACTCCACGCTATTTGTGGGTGTTTATCCATTTAGGCCATGTGGTTTAGTGAAGGAAGACTATAGTTTTGCATTGTTTGCTGTTAGAAAACTTACGGCTCTCAATGGCAAAGATGGTGAGGTTGTGGACCGAGTTGGCCTCTCGATCCAAAGGCTTGGCCGTGCTGATGATCCCGGTGGTAGCATCCACATTAAAGAAGCGCTCCAAGTCTGTGTTCCTATCTATGGAGTACCTGGATGAAACAAACACACAACCGCACACAACCATCACAGTAAAACGTATAATTGCCGTACAGGGGTACTGATCTGACATTGAAGTGCGTTATTATTTGTAAGGTAAGATTATGATTTCTTTCATCAAACTGTAACACTCTCTGTTGATAGCCTACATAAGAAAGTCAATTACCAACGAACGTGCAAAAATTTTTTTGTACTTCTTGTACTCGCGAGTACAGTTCATTAGCACAAGTGCAGAGATCACTTGTAATTCAGACAAGAAACAGGAACTTGGAGCTTTATAGCAAAAGTGAAACAAAACCCTATTAAACTTTGATAAAACTGAGGGCTGTCTACTTGTCCCTCAGCACACAACACTGATCAAACCCTTTCAATACACAGCAACTCGTATTTCTAGAGAAAATTACAACTTCAATTAGCCTACATCCAAAGGGTATTATTGCAATGTAATTTGACTCTCGTGGCTGCATTAGTTCCACAATAATTTTAATTTCAACAGATGTAGTGAAATATATTGCAGACGCCGATAACAGTCACAGGAGAAAAAAAGAGTCAATTTACAGCTACAATGGCGCAGTAATTTGATTTTCTGATTAAGATTACTAACAGTCCTAACAGACCAAGCATGAATTCCATACAATATTCATTCAATTAATGCAAAATAGGTGGGGATCTTGAGAGTGACACTGCACAGATTGGCAACGCGAGAGCTTGTTTTGAGTCATAAATGCCACGGCACAAGTGTTGAGGCCTTGACCCTCCTGCAGGAATGCCCTTCTCTTGTTCAAGATGGCATTTCACTTTTGCAAATGCTGCACTCTTTGGCCCTCCCACCATCTGGCAGTGTCCTTGTGACAGCCGCAGAGGGACTTTTGAGAGTCTGCACATTCTTTGTGATTGTATATATGGAATAGTTGAATGAAGTCAATATATTACTCCTCTTTACTCTTTTTATTTCAGGATCTTTGGGGCATCTCAAAGAACATTTATTGCATAAGAAACAGCCCTCGAGAAACAGTAGATTTAAAGTGGAATATGTACCACTGTATAAAAGAATGTCAGCAAATTGTTGGTACCTGATTGCACTGTTGGAGGTGTCTGGGTCATGGGCAGAGACCCTCCCGATTGAGGTGCCAACTCTGGCGTCCTCTGAAACAACCATCTTGGTGAGTGAAGTGGAGAAGACAGGTGGCTCGTTCACATCTTCCACCGTCACCTTGACTGACGTCGTGTCGCTAAATGGGCCCAAGCTCAAGAAGTTGGAGTCAATGTTCCTGTTCGTGGCTTCGATTCGCAGAGAAAAGCTGCTCTTTGTTTCAAAGTCTAGAGGCTGGTGGAGAGAGAGAGAGAAGGAGAGAGAGAGGAAGAGTACACAACCACGTGTGAGAAATCTTCACTTTTTATATCAAAATTAGAGAGGTGACCTATGAAGTGGCAAAAACATGTTTTTGTTGCATATGTAAGGACTGCCATGCTACATCTACTCCACCTTTACAGACAAGCAAAGAGCAATTGATGTATGTAAATCTGTAAATCATCCATAAAATTCTGAGATATTGATCCCAATTAAGGATGCGGACTCTAAAGAACCATTACAATTTAAAATGCAGTCCGACTTAAACAAAGTCATTTGGTGATAGATTATAGCTAGTTTGTGCTGTGAAAGCAATTATATTGATTTTAAGAAAGGCACAGCAGATTGTGAAAAGTGTTGTGAAATGAATGCTTTTGAAACATTTTGTCATTCTGCCTGGCTTATTGAACTCCCCATCGCAACACATAATATACTGCAGGAGAACATTGATTTGACACTTTCATTGTCGGTGACGCTCTCCAATGTTGTAATTGTCTGAGTTTGGTGCAAAACAAACAAAAGGATCAAATTGGCCCATCTGACAAGAATTGCTAGTGCCCAACAAAGGCTCTCTCTTTCTCTCCCACAAAAGAGCCGCAGCATTAAACTGTCACATCCATGTGGCCAGAGGAGACCATTTGAAGTCCTCTGACACCCTGAGAACGTGAAGCATGAAACTCCGAAACATCCAGAAATGAGGCAAGAATGTGCAACATGTTTCCTGTATAAATGAATAAGTGACTTTGTTGCACATTTAACTTGAGACGCTTTATTTATTTAAGTAGGTAAATGTCGATTACATTATTTATAGGATATTGGGTCCCATAGTGAGGGGTGTGTTGTGTCGGCATTTAAATCTCTCTGTTCCCTCCCATCAATCACAACAGTGATCTCTGTGCCGTCTGTTGGTTCTGCAGATATTGTGATTCTGGTGCTGTTGTGGGAAGTAAACCTTTGAGTGACCATGGGATGTTTACTTCGATCAAAGGCGTTTGGAGATTGTCAGTGTTGATTTGTCATTAATGATTATCACTTAATCCAGAGGTGCAGAAGACATTTTGAGACACGGTGAGACAGATGAAGAGGAGAAAGGGAAAGAGAGGCAGTTAGACTTAATATCCTCCAGTAAACAGCTGCGTGTCGCCTGGTGCTTACAAATCACAGCGAACCTAGAAAAACGTGAAACGTTACCAGTGTTCTTCGAGTATTTCTCCTTATCAGAATGTGTAAGAAGAAGAAGAAGAACAAAATCGCATCATTTCCTGTGTGATACTCGTGTATCAAGCAGTAGATATAGTACTATTTTCAGCTGTGGGTGATGCAGCAAACTACAGAGCCCATGTTCACTTTAATAAAGTTACATGTCATCCAGTGTAAGTGTGTGGCCCACTGATGCCTTTTTAATAGTTTTGGGACAACAGTGAAGGTTTTCAGCACAGAAGAATAGGGTGCAGTGTATTAGGTTTTTCCAGTACGCTGGGAATACTTGTTAGCAGAATCAATTCACTGTTGGTTTTATTCTTTTCACAGAATTCGTTGATGATAAGAAAAAACATAAAGTATTGCAAGTCTTATCTGTAAAAGTTTCTCCATAAAAAGTCAAAACGTATTGTATTTTTTCCACTTACTGTTTTTCCACAGTGTGAATGCAGTTGGTGATGGTGCCTAATTCAAAGCGTATGTGATATATAATATGAATTGTACAGAGTTTATATGCTTGATCACAACAGCCCTACTTACATTCCCAGCATCATTTACTGCCATAACATCTGCTTGTGAACATGGCTTTACCCAGCAGCCTTAAAACGTTTCCCTGAATGAGTCACTGACTTTCAGAAGGGAGGATTCAGTGTCATATATGGGCAGAAAGTCATGGTACAAAGCTTTCAGATTGCTATTCACAGTCTGGCTTAACTAGGATTCTTGATGCCTTACTGGTGTATTTCTCTTTCTATTATGGTGTCCGTTGTTCATGCTGTACCTTAAGGAGAATGATGACCCCCTCTTGTGTGTCCTCATCTGTTGTTATGTTGAACATGCCTGGCCCATCTCCGTCCATGATCCTGTAGTCCATCTCCGCGTTGGAGCCAATATCAGCATCCGCTGCTTTGATTCTGGCCACCACAGATTGCACCGGCAGCGACTCCAGCACTGTGTACTGATAGCTCTCTGGAAAAGGATGGACAGGAGCGGATGCTGGTATAATGGATGTGTTTATTTCGCTAGCAACTCACCTTCAAGCAGCACAGCTTTTGTTATACCCCTTCAGCTTTGATTTGGGTGTCTGGCTGCTCAAAATGTTGCGTAACACAGACAGGCAGCAGTGGTGACACATATGGAATAAAGCACTTTGCTTTCACCTCATACTGCAGCATCGGCAATGGAGAAGCAAAAGTAAAATGTGCAATTAAGAAAGCAAGCAGAGCATTTTCTTTCTTCATATTTCTACAGCTTTACATCTGAAAGAATACATTTAATACACTATAGAATGTGAATGGTGTCTTGGTTGTGCCTTAAAACTGAAAGTAGGAAATTAAGGGGGGGGGGGGGGGGGGGGGCAGGAATCATGGTTAGATCCCTTTAGTACCTTTCAAGGGATGAAATGTCCACTCAAAGATTCTATTACTCTGAAACTCTCCATTGTGTTCCCTGGGCTTTTGTCTGACCCTTCTGATTTAAAGAACCCTTATAAGAATAAAGAAGGGAATCATATTCATAATCATAACCTCCCCAATCACCATGGCAGAGCTCATTACCAGACCTTTCTGTGTTCCTCACAGTGTCTCCCTCAGCCACCGTCTAAATGCTAATCTGCCTGACATTGTTTGCCGCCATGTAATCTTTATAATGGCTTTTTAATTTGCCGTGGAATAGCAGCTCTTTAAAAGACCAAAAAATTGCTTTCCTCCCTCCGTTTTGCCCCTGCACCTACCTCTTTTCCCTTCTCCCTCCTCACTCCTCCCCCCACATCCCTGGCCTGTCCTCTCATGCAGCTAACCTTGGCTTCTTTCCCCTCGTTTCTACCAAGGACTACCAATAGCTCCTGGACTCTATCAGCCCTGATGCTCCATAATGGTCTATCGATTCTGACCCATGACCCTGCGAGCGCGACAGCAGGAGAGAGACCCAGAACTCCTCCAAAGTCTCTTTCTTCCAAGTGTGACAACACTGGGATAAAATGGCATTGATGACTTGTTGTGCAAACTTGAACCCACCCACCCCTCAGGGGCGGGCAAATTGACTCGCCCTCATTGCAGTCCAGTGGTGAGTGCAACTGCCAGACAGTGGTTGGGCTATCAGCGGTAAACCGATTGCCGGTGCTTCGGATTATCATGAGAAGCACTGCATGCCTTTGAATCCTAAAGCTCTCCTGGAACCCATTAGCAGCCCGTGAAATAGGCTGACAACAAAAAACGGAGCCTGATTGATCCTGGTATCCAACGCCAAGGCAGCCCAAGCTCTGATGAAGAGTAAAGCAGGGAGGTGCACACCTTGCAGGAAGGCCATTTTTTAATTTAGCAATAAAAAAAAAGTCCAAATGTTTTCCTGAAAACACCACGCGAGTGTAGTACCAAAGATAAAGATGGAACAGGGTTAAAACAGCCTTAGAAGAAGTTTAATGGCAAGGATTTAATGAGTATTTTCCATTCAACATAATTTTACTTCACATTACAAGGAAGTAATTCTTCAGTGCTACAGATAATACAGCAAATTTAATATTTTCCAATCACTCCTCTTGAAAGGTAGAATAACAGCCCTCTGCATTCATTACATACAATACAAAGTATGCCCTCATTCGGTTCTCCGAGTTCACGTGGGTTTTTCAGCAATAATAGATTTTTATAGGCCCATTCAACTGGAATAAAGGAACACTGCAAATACAGCAATGAGCTGATGCTTTAATTCAAATTGCTGATTGGAGTAACTGCTCAAGAAAAAAATACTATATTGTAAATGACAAACTTAACTGGCCCTATATCAGCACAGTATAATATGCTTATGTCACCAACACCCATATACTTTCATATCTGGCCTGATTATCGCTGTTGACCTCCAGTTTTCTGAGAATTCATCCAAATGTGGAAGGAGCATCTGAAAGTCATGCTGTATCTGGACCGGGCTTGGGTTGAGAACATATCGAAGCAAGAACACAAACAGTGACCCATATTCATTATTATCATTTTGCTATCAGAGGACAATCGGGAGCGGGGCCTTACTGTGAGAGAACCGAGGCGGGTTGTCATTGACATCAGTGAGCGTGACCGTGACAGAGGTGGTGCCGGAGAGGCCGCCCATCTGGCCTACCATGTCTTTGGCCTGGATGACAAGTACGTACTGGTCCCGCGTCTCACGGTCCATGTTAGGCAGAGCTGTTCTGATGACACCTGAGGAGAGGGAGAGAGAAAGGAAAAGATGCTGTAGATGCTTTTTTATTCTTATTATTAGACCCCAGCAACCTGTCAACTGTCAGTTCATGTATCTGTTCATCAACTCTGCCTGTCATGTTCCAAATTGTGTGGATTTGAATCTCCTTCAACAAAGGTGACATAAAAGTGACAAGTGCACCAAAATGTTTCTGATGCTGAAAAAATATATTTGATCAAGTTTAGATATGTATTACTCCCACTTTGAAACTGCAGAATTTGAATATTTAGCCACTTTAATGAAATATTTTGTTATATAACAACCTGTATTTCAGCTGTTTAAACCTATCCATCATTTGTTTCAACAATTCAATCTCAGTCCAATACATTTACTGTAGCTGTTTAACTTTAAGCATCTCTCTCAACAACATCTCAAGCATTTATCATATCCTCCTTAGTCTGAGCTATTTTAAACTATTCAACAATTCATCATAAATACTTTTAGCTGACAATGAAACAGTTAATCTTTTACATCTCTTTTGACCTCTAGCTGCTTTTCTGGCAGTTTAAACACTTCATCAGTTAGCTAATAACTTGGAGCATGTGTCCAATATTACACTACAATGCAAATGTTACAATGTATTCCTTAATTTGAGGCGTTTATTCATTACCATACGATGTTTCAACCATTTATCAAAGACACTTGATAAAGCAAACTATCCACATTTGGCTACAGCCTAATTTATCAATTGTTTTTATCCATGTATTACTTCGAGCTAACTTTTTTTTTTTTTTTATCAATTGGTAATACCATTTTCAGCACTCATCCCCTTTAGCTAACATTTGGAAGAGTTCATTCTTTATTTTAGGATATGGTTCATACATTTAGCTACCTCTCTTATCGCTAACTTGTCCCACTTTCTCATAGCAAATTGGTCTTAT
This sequence comes from Caranx ignobilis, assembly GCA_021432705.1. Taxonomy (NCBI): domain Eukaryota; kingdom Metazoa; phylum Chordata; class Actinopteri; order Carangiformes; family Carangidae; genus Caranx; species Caranx ignobilis. The sequence continues at coordinate 6,428,910 of MU269986.1, forward strand.
CCACTATTAAGTGCACAAGCACCTGCTAGGGTACAAGCGCTCCGCCTGGCTGAGAGTTACTTCTTCAGGTGACAAGGAGAAAATATGTTTCATAAATAAGTTATGTTCCTATTGTTTTCATCTATGTTTTGTTTGTTTTTTTTTCTTCTTCCTTCAAGAAGACAGATTGTTGTTAGAACTTTTCTTCCCCATGGAGCTTCAAATGCCTCCAGCTCACTGCTGGTTTTTAGAATAAAAGCATGAAAAAAATTTGAACGCTATCAAAAAAAGTGTCGAGACGACATGCAAACACAACAAACTAAATTGCACGTCACACTCTGAAATTACTGAAACCACAAAGCTAGCTGACAAGTACATCACTCAGTTACTGGAGGGGGATCTGACAAAATGGAGCTGGTCCAAATAACCTGTTCACATCAACCCTTCAAGTAGCAATTACAAGAAAACATGACTTGAGGATAATGGTGGATGCCCATAATGGTTGGTAGCTTGTTTGCACAACAGCAATGAATTATGACTCTTCTGTGCCCTAAAATGTGCTGTCACTCCAAATGGTTTAGCAGCCTGACACATGATGAGGTTAATGTTAAGATGCTGTCAGAAAAAAAGAGCACATGCAAGGGGACATTTAAGCCGCCAGGGGAGGCATTATCTGTCTGTCCCCCTGTCATGATTGATCTGTATCAGAAGAGGATCAGAGATGTGACAACACTAACATCAAATGACTGGCATTTGTCTGTCGCTGTCTGTTTGCACCTGAGCTGCTGTATGTAACAGCTAGTCGTTAAGTTGCCGTACACATGCACCAAATACTAAAAGGCTTGCACAGAAATCTTTTCATTAATGACATTTTTCTAATCTCATCTTTATCTCTTGACTACAAAGACGATAATTCCAGAAAAATTAGCGCGGCGCATTTAAATGCAAAGAAAAACGTGCTAATCCTTCCAAAGCAATCACTGTTGCTTTCAAAGTTAATGACTTACCACACAATGTGTTTCAGTCATTAAATGGCACTTATTAAAGATTCCTACAGAACATGGAAGATTGCTCATTAAGAACCTCACAAAGCCTCAGCACACAGTTCCTGAATAAATGACTCATTTTTTGTTGCTTTATCGCATACACAGCCTGATGAAGCAGATCAAAGGGGGGCTCTTGCTTAGAGTTTGCACCTGAAGAATTTCTCATAATCCTTGAAATTACACAGAAATTTGACATGTAATTGAGGTCCACTCTCATGAGGAGGGAAAAAAACACACCACTTATTTGCTGATTATATGTACTGCAGAATTCTCAATCAGCTGTGGCCTTGACGAGGACTGTGTTGTTTTTCAGACGTGGCATTGTTTGCAGGTTTCAGTGCCAAGTTTGACAAAGCAACAATAGATTTATACATATTTTTCACTCGAAGTTACTTTAAAAGGTCAAGTGACTCATATCTCATTTGTACATATTGTGCACTGTGTAGCCTGTCAGGGCACAATGGAAACAATTATCACCTAACTATGCAGTGTTTCCATGTAGTTTGAATGCATTATGTTACTTCAATGTCTCATTATCCTTGTTTGTAGCTGATGGTCATCCGAAACCTCTGATAGAGCCACTGTTAGCCACCTGTCCAGTACCAACTAACAGTCAGACATAGTTGAAAACTTGCTGGAGAGTAAAGTATTTCCTCCAGGAGCGAGGAGGAGACCAAAAGCAGAGGAAAAAAATCCATCACTTCAACAGGGATGCAATTCAAAATGAATGCTCATGCTGCTTCTTACATGTTAGCTTTGGGTTACAGCTTGTAGTGCTACCACTAAGGGATAAACAGCAATAATCCATTTGTCTGTAGCAAATCTGCATGTAAGTAACATGGGAAAAATTCATATCATCAATTAATAATAATAACAATAGCACAATTCGGGATATGAAATACACACAGTACTAGTTTTACATCATATTGAACTGTTTGGGATTACTGCTTCAGTGTACAAGCAGAGATCTCGATTACACACTGTTGACATTGACACATTCATGCAAATGATCAGAAAATGAAGTGACATTACATGTGCAGTTAACCTGTAGTATAGAAAGCAACGTTTATCATCCACTTCCAGCTCCCGTGTCTACTCTCTCCCCATAGAAGTACAGACAACAATGAGAAGTATTGCTTTTAATATTGAAGAGAAAATCCAGATTCAATCATGCTGAAGATGTTTGAAGAGGCTCCCTCTTTACATTGAATCTAAATGGGTTTCTATGTGTTTATCTGCAGGCGATAGGAGGACACTGCTATCAGTGGAGTGATTAAGGTCCACCAGCTCCCACAATATTAGTATGAGGTCTGCGTGTTCTGTTTTGTCCATGACTCTAAGGACTAATGCATCAGTTGAGGTTCTAAGCGTTGAGGTAAAATGCTATACATACTAACTTTTTCTCCTCAACCGAAAAACACAACCCTCATCGGTGCTCGCCTCACCTGACCCTGCATGCCGTTCTTCCTCTATACCCTGAGCAAGAAATTCAAATCTGGGTAGGTCTCACAAGAATAGAAGTACGAGCACTCGCTCTCTCTCTCTCTCTCTCACACACACACACACACTCGCATAGAATTCACAATTAAGCTCAATCCAGGAACAAAGACGGGAAGGACAAACAAATCAAGAAAAGTGGGTCAAAAAGACTTCAAGAAAGAAATGCAGATGCCTCTTTTTTTGACCGTCAATCCCTGCTGTACTTGAAAACAAACAATTCCATTAGGTGTTTAATTTTCTCTTGCCATCCTTTATTAATGTCATTACAGTCCCTCTGGCTGAAAACTGTTAATGGCTGTTTTAACTAAATGGCTCAGCTAGCTAAATTATAGTGAGCTGTCCACTTCTGTACTCCAAAGTCTCTGCCAGTGGGCTTACAGTGGAATGACTGTGGTCAATAAAGCGATAATCTTTTTGCTGTAGCTCTACAAAACATGCCATTTCAGCCCTGCATCAAATAATGAACAGTGGGGCGTTCTCATGCGCAGCACAGAGGGAGAACGCGGCTGCCTTTCTCTCCTTTGGTTAAGCTTCAACGACAAAGTCAAAACACGGTCATCATTTTTTTTTCTTTTTTATTTATTTATTTTTTTCAACGGCTAATGCTTTTATGCTGTGAATTTAGGCATCTATCTGTCTGTGTGCTGTGGATATTCACCCATCTGCTCCGTTTATCCCCCGCATCCTGCCTTCATCCATCCGTTTATCACTTCTCTGTTGCTTCTCTTCCACGGTGCAACCTCATAGCCAATTAAAGAGCACCACCACTGCTCTGATGCCTGCTGCAGTGACACCTGTGAACCCTGTTTACTGAGTTGCATCAGAAAGGTTACCTCAAGCCTTCAATCCGGCAAGGCTCACTTAATACTAGCTAGATACAAACAGAACAAAACTTTTTCTGTTCTCTACTCCATACAACACCACCATGGGGACGGAGCTAGGATGTCTAGACTTAAAAGAGGTATCTTTAAACATTAAGGGGAAGTAAAGCTGAGGAGGAAGCTGGATAATGGTTGTATTATAATGACAGCTCCGACGGATGGCTCCTGAAAGGTGAAAAAAAAAAAATGTTAAGTTTGTGCAGCCATCAGTGAGGCAAATGAATGCTCTGAGTAAACCATAGATAGGCTTCACACACAACTGATATACTTATTTAATATCAGCTTGGTGTGTAGGAGCCTGGGAGATGTTGGCTCTGGTTAATGATGCCATGAATCCTGAATCCAGCCTGAGAAAAAAAAAGAGGGAAAACAGCAACATGTTTCTCTTCCTGCCTGGCCAGAAGCACACACTTCTCACCGAGCGACACTGCTAATCCGCACGGCGATGTTGCAAGGCTGTTGTTTGTCTGCTGGGTGCCAGCCCCCCTCGCTCTCTATCTCTGTTACCCCGTGCGGCGCTGGTGTCATTCCTGGGGAGAGGCGATGATTAAAATCCTTCTGTCGCTATCACGGCACGGCCTCGCATTGCGCCGTGACTCCTTGCCTCCGGTGCAAGCCAGACGCATTGTAGCCATGCATTTATCTAGCTGTCTCCACACCACTGGCGGCAGACGGGTGGGCCACGCTCCCTGCTAAAGCCCAGATACTTGACATTTGTCTTGAGAAGACAAAATAAAAGTGCAGACTTTGGAGGAACCCTCTGGGTCTATGTGCAGCTATGAGAGGCACTGATGAAGGTGATGAACACTTAAACATGAAGGGTGTTGTATGTGATTTGCTGAGCCCCCAGGCAGTCCACTTACAAGGAATGGATCCCATAACACAAAAACAGGCCATACAAACAGGGAATAAAACCTCCAGCCCAGGTAGTTTATTACCAAGTGACATTCAAGGATCATGCTCTAATCACGGGTCACTATACCCACCCAGGGATCCTTGAGTGTGAAAGGACTCCATAATCCCACAGCACAAAGGATCCGAGTGTTATAGACAGATATCATGTCCAGCGTGTTATAAGATCCATTCATTTGTAATGTTAAGCCGAAAAAGAAGTGTGTTTGCCTGAGCACACGTGAGAGTGTGTGTGTGTGTGTGTGTGTTGTTTGTGAACAGAATTAAAAAAAATTGCACCTCTCTCTCTATATTACCTGCCTGAACAGCAGGAGACAGCCAGATTTATATCTAGCCTTCAGCTGTAATGTTCTCGACTCGGCGCAGCTTCCACAACAAGAGCCTCGCACAGAGCCACAACAACACACAGCTTCAGCGAGGAAGCCAAAGAAAAGACTGATTTCTTTTTCTCATTTTTTCTTTTTTTCTTTGTTTTTTCTTTTCTTTTCTTTTTTTTTTTTAAAGGCCATACTAGTATCTTACTCATATGCTGATCACAGCATGTCCCGTCTCCTCTTGACCTCAGTGGCAAAATATAGAGTACACAGGGACTGGCCCTGGCCTTTTCCTTTATATGAGCTTTTTTTTTAGTATAATTAGATTCTGGGGCTGAGACAAAGCTCAGTCCAAGCAGCCTTCTCTCACCTGAGTACCTGTCGTATTCAGATGTCATACTTGTGTCATTTTGAGAAGGAAGCCATGTCACATCTTAAATACCCCCTTCAGAATGTAATTAATCCCCTCTTTCAGGCACATGGCATTTCCCACTAACTAACTTCTTCTTTTGTTATTCCAGCCATTGAGGTTGGCGAGCGTGCATGCATGCTTAGCAGTGCTAATGTGCGTGGATAATTGTCTCTAAAGGACTTGCCATATCGCCAAGGTGTATGGAGCTAGAGGCAGCTGTTCAAACCTCCTTGAGCTTGCCATCAATTAGAACGCAGTCCTTAACAGCATTACCATTTCAGCGTCACCTTCAAACTAAACGACAAGCTATCAATCAATATGTATTGCAAAATGCTGTCTTAACTGAACGCCTTCAGGTGCTGCAACTTATGTATTTTGCCGACATTATGCATTGCAAGGAAGTTATTGGAGCTATTCAGGATTAAGTACTTTTCCCAAGGGCACCTTGTAGATTCAATTTGGGATTAAGAACCAGAGTTAAGAGACTTGTTAGACGAAAGAGAGCCAGGATGCAACCCACCTAACACTGGGTCAGATGCATCCTCCTCCCCTCTGACCATTAGCCCTCTGCTGCTTAATCGCTAGTGCGGTATTGCAGTGTGGAGCTTAGGGTGTATTTCAGCCCAGGCACTTTGTCAAAGTCACCCTCTGCTATGGCCCAGGCGTGTGCTGCAAATGGGACTAATTAGTAACTTACAAAGACAGTGGCAAAACGTTCATCCCACAACACTCAATCGTGTGCTGCTGTCTAAAGGCTCATGTCTCAACCCCCGCTGTCCTGTAAGACACATGGTATTGACAATATGTTTAAAACTAACAGTTAACACAAACAATGTGGTCCCTTTCACAGCCGGTGCTGAGGGCAGACACAGTGTTTAACACCTGTAGAATTGAACGCCACATAAAATAAGACTTTCAAAAAAATATATATCACAGGCCTCCTCCTCCTCTTAGAAATGGAAAGTTAATTTATGAGCAATAAAATTCCCCCTGACTCAATTCAATTCACTCAGGGTTTTTGCTGCTTCATTCACCCTGGGCCTGCTATGATCAGTAGCTCATGATGGCCAACGTCTGATGACGTTAGCAAACTTTAGACACTGTGTAGTCCACTCCAGACATTCCTTCCCTACTCCCACTGCCTCTACCTGATTCCAGTACAGTTGGATTATGATGCCATGGATGAACCATGGATTTCAGCTGTGTCAACACAAAAGTAGAACATGTAACTAACTCGAGGGAGTCTTGAATGATGGGTTATTAAGAATCTCATTATTCGACATTGCCTCTTGTCTTCACTGAAGTATTTCCACACAGACAGTCCCTGATAAATTCTTTTGTGATACAAAAATCAAAAAGAGTTAAATGTTATGTAAGTTAAGCCTGGCTCACGCTACTCGCCTCTCAGTTGTGTTGGGTCGCCGTGCTGTTCAAACTATACAACTCTCGGGATTATGGTCCGATTATGGTCGGGATTCTTGAGGTCTCTGTGCTGTTCATACTACATGACTAGTCGGTGACAGTAGTGTTCACACCACCTGACTCTTCACCAGCAGGCGTGCTGCTCTGGGTCACTTCCGCATCCACCACGACCCCCATGTCTGCTCTCATTGGCACAACTGGATATTAAACATGCTAGATATCCAGTCGGAGTCTGGGTCTCACCGTCACGCTGTCGGCGAACGCCCGACTCATGTCTTTGATCTGTTATATACATAACGATCCAGGCTTGCCGAGCAGACGACCGTCTCACCCCGATTTGGGGGAGGACAGTCGGCTGATTGGGCCAAAATCATGTAGTCTGAACAAGACTTTAATGTCACTCTAAACGCCATAACAAAGGCTTTTAATCCACTGACACCTCAGCACAAAACAGGGAATGTAAGCGACTGGAACTGTTTGATGACATTTCTGTATCATGTTTTACTCGTCCTCTGTGCTTCCCAGTATGTGCAGTGCACTGTAGGGCATAGCAGAAATGAACCTGGTTAGCATCACAATCGACTGTAGGAGAACATAGGCCACTCAGGGCAAGCAATTATAACCCATTAAAGTTTTTGAAATATATGTCTAACCTTGGGATCTAAAGAATCCACTTAGCTTAATGAAAAACACGTCACCAGCACTGAGTGTGGAAGTATGAGCTCTGGTCGTTGAGTCGAACGGGTCTAGAAAAAAACATGATATGAGAGTAATGGGGACTTTATGGGGCAGACATGCTGTTTGAACGTCACTTAAGTAAATGCCTGCTCTCGCTCTAATTGGCATTGGTGTCATGGAGTCTCACTTGAGACTCGTCGATGGGTTCAAGTGTTCTCGCAAACTTTGTTAAAGATCATTGAACGCCTAGAGGCAGGCGGTTAAATTTCCATCAGCCCCGTATCACTTTTAGAAATTTATGCTGGACACTACGTGATAAATGAAGCCCCTTTCTTTCAAGCTCTCCGTGACCGAACTCTTTATGAGAAGTAGCAGAAATTAAGATGTATTATCTAACAGTGGATCGCCAAGTATTTGTAAGTGAGAAAAGTCTGTGGCAAGTTTGTAAAAAAAAAAAAAAGTGCAGCAGTGTTAGAAGTTAATGACACAACAGTGTCTTGATTTTTACTGAAAACCAGCCGAGCATTTTCAGTGGTATAAATTTTTATTTCCCCAAGGTAGTTCTTCTTGAAAGGTAACTAAACGAAGATGAAGATGAAGGTAACCGAGTGAACACTTTCTAATATTTCTCTCAATTACAGTTGTGTCTCATACTTCTTCAAGCAGCAATAAGAGGTGAAAAAAAAACTCAAAAGAATAATCACCCAGAAAGTTCTATAACCCAGAAGAGCCTGCAGGATTTCCCTATTGACACACCAGTTACTGTTCTGTGAGCACTCTATTTTTACATTAGGTTTTTATTAATGTTACCCTTTTCAAACAAGAAAGCAGCTTTTCATGCTTCCCTGCATCAAGTCCCTCACACAGTCACACATCTCTGACGGCCATCCATGCTGTTCTAGTCTGACACCAATGTTGCATCTCATAACCACGAGATCCAATCACCTTCTACATGGATGGAGAGAGAGCCAAGTATAATCAGTCGTGCTCTGGCAGAGATGGGCAGCAGACAACTGAGGCGCTGGCACGAGCCCAAGGGCTGTGTCTGAGTGCACATTTAGGTGTATGTGTGTGCGCGTGTGTGTGTGCTTGTGTGACAGGTTAATAAACTGGCCTTTGTCCTCCAGAAAGAGCACCAATATGGGATCTATCTGTGTGCTTAAAGTTTTATACTTAAAGCTACACTGAGCAACAACTTTAAACACTAAAACCTAACAACCTTTTAAAAACTGACTTTTCCCTTCACATGCACACACAGAAATTACAAGTTCAGCATCTTGCTCAAGGACATTTTTACATTTGTGGGCAGGAAAAACTGTATATCAATCAAAGCAGCAATTAATAGCCACAGCGCTCAGCTTCCAGATTCAACAGGCAGCTGTTTTTACTGTAGGTGAATCTGCAGGAACAGAAACCATTTGAGTGACTCAACAAAGGCTTTGTTGTCACATTTTGTACAAATGATGTGAAAGGCAACCGTTGCTCTTCTGATTAGTCAGCACACTAATTTGCTTTATCTTTCCTTGGCTTTGGCTCAGCTGTGGAAACGCAAATCGCAATGTGACTGTAAAACCTTTTCAAACACCCACCAATGTAATAACAGCCCACGAAGGTAATAAACCACAAATGTAATACAAATCTACACCTTTTACTGTGATAATCCCACAAATGGGATAAATTTCCCACAAGTGTAATAGCAGCTGTGTGCTACAAATGTAATATGCAATGTTTTGAGAGGATGACAGCGAAACTGGAAAAGATGACAGAAGGTCTTGTTAAAGCACAGCATATATTGTGTGTACATTACTGCAAGTTATTTATAAAGCACTTTTTATAGAGCACGTCTATGATGTGTTCTTTGACCTGCCTTGTCCATGCCCCAGATATTTCCTTCTGAGCTGAGTTTAACTCTTTGGCAGATGTATAAGTAAATAAACACTGACCACAAAGATCATTTTGATTTTCACTGGATTTGTTAAGTTTGGTGGATGGTGAGAACCGTAAGCTTTCAAAATTGTAAGATGATCAGGCTACATATGCATTTGTAGACCTTTGTTGTTGTTTAATATTACATTAAACCTGCAGATTTGTATTACGGCTGTGGTTAATCGTGTTTGTCTGCTGTTACTACATTGACAGTTGAACGGCTTTACTGTACCTCTTGTTTTTTAAATTTTAGATTTTAAAATTTAAGATTGAATTCGAATTTATTCAAATTAAGATTTGTGCTGGAAAACCACCTTTAATTGAAAAGCTGTAAAAATGACTAGCATGTGAACATTGTGTAGAGTTTAGTGGCTAAAGAGCAGTATAAGAAGAACGAAAATGGACAGAAATATCATAAAACAAATTAGGACGTTATTAGCTGGAAAACTTCAAGAGCTCACTAATGCTCATTGAACGCTGCCCACTAAGTAGCAGACACCTTAGCAGCTATCTTATTAGCATAGTGAAGAGTTAGCTGCTCAAGTGCTGGATAATTCCCTCAGGGATTAGTTTAAAGACCACAGAGTTAAAAAAGAGTGAGAATACAGAACTTACATGGCCATATAACTCCAAATGAAAGCTAATGTTTTAAAAAAAAAAAAACTCAACAGACCACTGAATGCTACCTGCAGCACCAAGCAGCAGATAAAGATAGCAGCTATTGTTAGCCTAATGGAGAGTTTAGCTGAATCCTGAGGTCAATATATTCAGGGGACAAAATACCAAGTTAAAGGAGAATGAATATTAGACTTTCATTACAGTTTTTGTGTCTCAGTGTTTAGTGTTAGCTTGTCCTGTCCACAGAGAGAGCTAAACCAGCACTATAAAATTATTAGGAAGATGGGGCTCTTTAATGATTGCTACTGGCCACGTATAATTGAAGATTAACAAAGATGAACAGGGAATTTGTTAAAGATCTTGGTTATCAGCTCGTTTAAAAGACTAATCTTTTATGAAATCACTCAAGGGATTAATTTAAGGTCCCATGTTGTATTGTGTAAGATTTTCATGTCTTTTTCTTTTTATTAAGAAGCCGGTCTAAGTTTGTTGATACAGTGAGACCGCTGAGTCCACAGAGAAACTCACACAGCCTGTATTCAGAAACTGAACCTTAAAAAGACTCGACAGCATCTTTGTAACTTTATGATGTCACAACAAAGCAGTAACTACCCTCAACAATGGACCGCAGGGTTAGGTTTCTTTCGAGTGTTTAGCTACCAGAAATCTGATATATTTTTATCCGATCACTCAGATAACAATCCATCAGAAAACAGTAAGTCATTATGAGGAGAGCTTCAGAGCCCCTGTTTTGATTGGTTGACATGCACTGCTGTTATTACAACTCCAACGAGAAGTCTGAGATGTAAAGCTACATTGAGATGGGACTAACCCTACCACCAATATCTTCCTCACATAAAACACCAGACAAGTGTAAAATCCAGAATTTTAACCAAGTATGAAATTACTTTAACTACCTCAAAGACCGGATTTACTGACATCCATGGATATCAGTTGTTTCATCACCAGTTGAATTCATCAAAGGAAATTAAGGAACTGGGGAAAATCATTAAGGTATAAATTTACAAGTTTCAAACCAAACTTATCTCAGTGAAGGTGATCACAGCATTTTAAGATGGTAATTGGCCCACAGAAGTTTTTAGCTTCTAAGGAGCCATGAGGATTCCTTCACTTAAAATCAAAGATGTACAGCCTCAGAGAGGTCTCAGTGGAGCTCTTGGAGCTTAAAGAGTATCCACGAGGAACTTTTTTTCATTTCAAGTGTATAAAACATGTAAATGTTAGGCCCAAAACATTGAAACATGGAAATGTTCTCTAATGAAAGCTGCTGCAGGAGGCTTCATTAGACGAAGGTCTCTGGACAGTGAAAAACAACATTGAAATTCTGTGATACTTTTCAGGCTTCTGTGATAGTGTACTGAAATATTGATGCTCAAAAGATTCCTTAGATGCCACATTTATAATGTCAAAACAATATGAAGTAGTTTCCTTTCTTGTGATATACATTCATTTTTCTTGAATGCTCCTCTGCTGCAGGCTTACTGGATGTTTACAGTGAACATTAAGGGTCACCATGGAGCTTTTGTCATTGAGCATCCCTCTTATTTGTGTGCTGAGTGTGAAAAATAAACGACATACATCTCTGCATTGCAGCGGTTCATGACAAAAAACAAAACAAAGAACTACATTCATGAAATCGCAGCATGTGTATATATGAGTTGATCTTGAAGCCGAGGATGAAGCCTAATATTGTGGGATGGCCCATATTTTTCTGTTTTCTTAGGAGAGTGCTTTGCATGAAGTTGCAGAGCCGCGGCAGGGCAGTGGCTAATGAGCCGGCTATGAAGATGTAGCGAGGACTGCTGCTGCACTTTCAGGATAAACAGCCCACGAGTCAACAAACATCCTCAAATCCTGTCTTGCAGCTTATTTTAGCGATCTTCCCAGGCTTTTTAAACTGTTTTCTAATTTGCCATTATTTCGACTACACCAGTGTACAAGCGACATACTTTACAGAATTTGGTTGTCAGCTGTATTGTATGCATCTGTTTGTTTTCCTGATTGGCATCAAGGTGGATTTTCCTGTTCAAATGGCACAATACAACTCTTACAATAAAGCTATAGTCAGTACCATCAGACAAATGAATTTTTCTTTGGGGATTAATGAAGTAATTCATATTGTATCGTATTGTACCATGATGGCTAATATTAGAAATGTAAGCAAACATATGGTATATATTAGATAGATTGGACACGTACACACACACACATCCACACACAGTATATGAAATGGCCATTATATACACAGTATATATTGGCCATTTCATTACAAGTGAACTCAATACGCTTTAGGTTACAATGCCCCTAAAAAATTGATTAGCTGCAACTCTCATAACACACCTGAATTTCGGCGGCGTCAGCAATTTTGTTGTATTGTGGGTAATGTGGGTGGCTGTTTTGTTGTTGTTGTTGTTATGTTATGTTAGGAGTATTCATCAATGATGGCTAAAAAAAAGTCAATAAAAAAAGTACATATAATAGTGGCCTGGCAACACAAGCAAGCAACCCAGCCCTGCCTACCTCAAAACAATGAGAAGACCATACACTCTAGGAAGAGGATGACGAAGAAAAATACAAATCTCTTGTGTGAAATAATCAGATTGTGTTTATATAGTATCCCATCACTCTTAGTAAATCTGATTGTGAGTGCATTTATGGTCTTTGTACAACAGCTCTCTGAATTAGATAAGCAGCACATTTGTCCGACAAACGTTTGCACCCACCTGTCTTGGGCTCCACTGAGAAGTACGGCTGTCCGTGGATGATGCTGTAGACCACCCTGGCACTGTTCCCATATGTCGGGTCATCTGCATCTGTGGCTGCCACTTGCACTACCATGGTTCCTGTGGGTAGACAGCTAGTCATTAGTTTCCAAGACAACATCCAGGAACCAACAGAGCTAAATGTGGAAATAGTCATCACATCAACTCAGTGTGTGACAAATTCCACTTGAAAGGGAACAGGAAATGAAAACTTAACTTTTGAGGGGATAAATAATCTCATTAGTCATTAGCCCTCTTGTGCTGGAACTGTTGTTGACCTGTTGTTGAGGTCATTTTTTATATAAAATATCTGAGTTTAAAGCATTTTTTTTACAGAAATCTTCAGCAGCACAAAAAGATCTGCCATGTGTTGTGTGCTCAAATGCTGAGACAGATAACAGTGTCAGTTGCCATCATTTGCGGTGATTCTGCCGCAGGATTAAAGTGGAACTCCTAGCCTTTCGAGATCATTTTGTTGCCATCGCTCTCATTCGCCTCCCACAGATCAGTTAGCACCATCTTTTCCAGTAACTTCAATCTGTTGATTCTAATTCAGCAGCCAAATGGGTTCTCCAACCCATCTGTGCATGTTAAAGAGGCACTTCACCCCCACCAAAAAAGACAAAGCTAAATTATTATGTATGTCATATCATTACTGATCCCAATACTGAAACTTTTTTTTCTTTTTTCTTTTTTTTTTTTTTGGGTTTCAGTCACAGAGTTTGAATTTGTCCTCCAGCAGTCTCATAGGAGGACTCTATCTATGTGGTGTACTCAGCTCAATAAAACTCTGTAAAGAGTTTTATGATACAAAGTTTTAGAAGAACACACAGTTGGGGAAACATTTTTTCTTTCCTTTCTTCCTCCCTTTTACTTTATAACGCTTGCTATTTCATTTTCTGGTTAAAGTCTTTGTTTCCATGAGCAGATGGCAACCCATCCAGTTACTGATTTAGGGTCCACAAACTGGAGAGGACGTTGATCTGCAGGAGAAAGACTGTAGCCATGAAAACAAAATGATATCTGAGAGTGAGAGGCAGGACGGCAGCACAAACATCTTAAGTGCTGTTTGTTTGGGAGGCTCAGCTTAAATTCTGGTGCTTGTAGTGATCACCTGGTTTGATGAAGTGTTCCAGTTGGATGAATAAAATGCAGTGCCTGTAGAGGAGTGAAAATGAATTGACTTCACCCAAAAATGATACAAATTATAAACCCAAAAAGGATGAAAAATCTGAGTCTGAAATGCACATTATACCGTGAAATATGAGGATCACTTAAAATATGATGTAATAATCCTACATTTACATTTGAAAACAAACACGTCACCCTTAAACATGGAGAAAATCATATGGTGTGGTACAGACATCCCCGAATTCAAGAGCTTAAATCAAGAAAAGAAGAAGAAAAGAACTTTTAAACATTAAAAAACTTAATGTTGATTATTAAACCAACAATATATTGTTTTCTCTTATGTTACATGTTGATTTGATGTTGCTAATACAAACACTGGACAAATGTTTGTATTCATTTTATCGGTCAACAGACCTGACAATAGACTGATCACAGACTGGAGCTGTTGCTCTCTCCTGCTGTGGGTCACTTCTTATCTTAAGGGTCAGCTAGTTGTCATTTTGTCTCCTTAGCAACTCCCACCTCGCACAATACTGCTGGCTGTGAAATGTTCACAACCAAAGCATGCTGGAATTGGGCCAGATTTCAGTTAGATTGGTTGTTGTTTAATGTGCAGCCTGAGGAGGGTCCTGATCCCTGATTAATCACATGAATAATTAACACTCCTGGATGATTGGTAGGATTTCCCCTCTCAAATCTCGGATGTTTGATGTGTCATAGTGTGGGCAGTTTTGAGGCCTTATTAGCCAGATGACTGCACATGATTACTTACAACATAAACAAACAGACATATGATTGCACATATGCATATACTGCTGATTTGTTTAGTTATTTTATGACTTTGATTTAAAAGCCTAGCCAGGGACTGGGAGAAGCTATTAGCTATAACTAACCACCTATAGTAAATCTGTCACATTGATTATCTTTATATGACAATATTTTTTTCTGATAAACAGACACATTATTGATTTAGTTGATTAAAAAAAAGACATGAGAGCATAATGTCCTAATCCATATGCTCCAATGTGATTATACACTGAGCATCAGCCATTATAATCATTTAAAAATACAATAATAACAGTGCAGACAAGGAGCTGTGAATGGGAGGAAATCTGACTACAGTGTAAAATAGATATTAAATAGATATTTTATTTGCTGTTGGACTGGAGAAATATTAGTTATTGCCATAGAGTTATATTACCTTAGTCTCAGGGGGAAACTGACATTATGCATTGAGTGCTGCAGATAAAGTTATAAAACCCAACATATAAGGCTCGATTTTGTTTTAGTGGCCAGTCGTGCCCCCAAATCCCAAAACTTCCCTCCAGCTTACAAGAAGGAAATTTGTTTTCAAACTCGGCAGAGAACTCTACTGACAACCGTTGTTTCCGCGTGCAGTGGAGTATTGTCCTCTCCCACTCTCCCTCCGAGGCAGAGAAGAAGACATCAGACATGACTCCTTATGCATTTCTCTTTAAGTGTGCTGTCTGAACGCGGTTGATGTGACTTGAGCTGACAGCCGTGGCTTTGGAAGGTAAGGCAGAGGAGCGTTTGAAGATTTCACAGAGAAAACATAATCAGCAACAATCAGTGCCAATTAATTTCAATAGGTCATTCATTATGGCGGTGACGGATTTGGGGTTTTTTTAAAGGCAAAGTAAACAAAGAATATATACCATGCGATAATAGAGAAGAAAAAAGCATGTAATACATTTTTAAATGATCACAAACAACCATTATATAGCAGGGCATTTTCTGCTGTGAGACTGTGCGTCAGTGGAGGTCTTAAAGCTGACGCCTTCAGTAGTCTCATGCTTGGCAGTGGTGAAATCATCAACAATAGACTCTGTTGAAATAACCTTGGAAATGAAGAAACACCATTTTCCATGAGTGCGTCGTTTCCACGTGGTCAGATGAATAACTGGCTCATACCTGAATATTTCACTTTAACGGCCGGCAGCACATGCAGCACTGTATCTGGCTTGGCCTGAGCTCATATTGTAGCATCTGACAGGAAAGTGCTGTCTTACAAGTTGGCGATATTTTACTTTGAAGCAAACATCCTAATAAAAATCTCACTTTCTAACATGAGGTGTGTTTTACAGGCTTTTTACAGAATGAAGTGATCATGGAAATTGAAGATTAGAGTCCTCCATTCTGGCCGTAAAGCAGAATTAACAGGCTCTGGCCCTGGATGAGAACAATATAATGGAATAAAAAATAAAAAAAAATAAAAAAATAAAAAAGCTTGGTGGTGCTGGAGAAGTTATCACCAGGCCGGTTGAGGAAGGACACCTAGATTATATCATCACCTCTTAGTCATGACAGGTTATATTACAGGTAGTTTAAAACACCAAGGTCAAAGGATGACTGTATGAAAGAGAACCCGAGGGACGTCTAAATCTCTATTACAGGTTGATAGTTAAAATCACTTCACACAAGGCGCAGTGGACAGGGCTGTAAATTAACATTCAATATGGACTCAGGTGGAGCACAGCTTTTAAAAGGTTTAGTTTTTAACTGTTTTCTACAGGTTGTACATCCCCCCACAAACATCCTGTCCTAACAATAATGTCAGAATGAAAGGTAATACCAGGCGGCTGAGCTGGATGTCAGGAAAAAAAAAAAAAAAAAAAAAGAAAGGCTGATGAACAATCTGAAATTTGAATAGATTCTTTCTGCTCCACGAGGCTGTCATCTGCTTCTCAATTTGCCCTGTCGGTGTCCCTTCAATATTTGTCCATCTTCATTGACGTGATGGATCAGATCTTCATGTTTTTTATTTATTCCCCGCAGCTGTGTACAAAACAGGTTTCCTAATCAATTCCGTATCTTGGGTGAGCAACTGTCATCTGCCAGTAATGAAAATAAATGTGGCATGCTTAATCTGAATGGGAGACAGGTATTCTTCGGGCACTTTTGTATAAAGCCTGCATCCGTCTGTCAAAAGCAATATGCATTTCTGAGTGAACGCTCACAATGCAAATATGTTCCCATGTAAGCTGCGCATTAATATAAACCACATGAATTTTCACATCTTCTGCACGTTAAAGTTTAAATTATTTCTTGTTTGACAAAAGGTGATTGAACTTGAAACCACATTGGTGACTTGAAAATTGAACTGCAACATATATATATATACACACACATATATATATAAATATATAAAAATCAATATTAAAATATATCATTTAAGCCCAGTAATTTCGCAATGCCTTCATGAGTATTCAAAGAAGGCAACGCTGATTAAGTTGATTATATTCATGCACATTCACACCTGCTCCCCACTGTTTCGGATAAGCAGGGATTATTGCCTCGAGTTCAAGTCTCATTCATTTGCAAACGGCAAAGCAAAAAGTGTATTACAAAACTTACAAAGAAAGTTTGCAGCTTCCTGCTGTTTTCTATGTGAGCTCTAACACAGCATCTCCATGTCCACTTTGTAAATTTGTGTGCTGTAATTTGTGAAATATGATGAAGTATTGGTGTCACTGAGGTCGTAATTAGTGATTAGTGATGGTGTTACACTCAGTGGTGCTCTGAATGTTCTGCTTAAATACCCAGGCAGCAAAATATATGTTTATTATTCAGGGATTTCCCTGCTGATCTAAGGCCAAGGCCTGGGTGATTTTGGCCGCTGCCTTGGTTAAAGTGTGTGGGTACATGGGGGCCATTCAGATGTAGCATCTTTTGCAGCATTACTTTCAATGTAGACATGCGTCATTCATGCTCACAACACAAAGTGACGCCGTAGCAGCGCGCATTCAGTGCAACGTGCTGAACAGACATGTCCCATGATCTTCAGCCTCCTAATAGAGGGGGGGCAATACCAAGCATGTGGGAGCTTCCTTTTATATTTAATAGAGATGGAGGGCAATATCTGACATTGCAGCTATCTTACCCCCACCCCTGCAGGCCTTTCTACTCCAGTATATACCTTGTTCCACAGTCCATATACATTGTGGCTGTCAAACACCACTTCCACATCAGAAGCAACTCTGGCGCACACACACAGAAAATCAGCCATTGGACAACACCAGAGAGTAAAAAACAGAATTGGCCCAGATGTGGAAGTATATGAGCCGACTCGGGTTATGACCCAGGCGGATGATGGGCCAGGAATTTTATTCTGTGTAGTTATCTGGGTAGTTGGTATGGAAAACTAGACCTCATCCAGGACCAGCTTTAACCCCCCCAAAAAACTGAACATGATTAGCTTTGTAAAGACAGGGTTGTTGGCCTGGATCCCATTAGATTATCCAGGTGTGTCTGATAAAGAGGCCACAGATTGTATTTTTATATTCTGCGATGCAAAGCACCAAAGTTCCAGGTATGTTGACAACAAGTTATTCCAATCACTTGTCTTCAAACCAGAACACATTTTCTGACTTCCGCTTCCAGAACTGAACGACTATCGCATCCTTGATCTCCACTCTCATGAATTAGACAGGAACAATGACAGCTGGCTATAGGACTGGTGAGTAGTAAATTCAAGAGCTGTGGCCTTGAGTTGACATTACATTCTCTATGCTTGTAATGAGCCCTCAAACTGCTCCTTTGGCCCCTTCGCTGTGCAGCGGGACAGAGCCAAGGCTCACGATTGTCACACCTCCAACTGTCCTCGAGCCCTCGTGTCTTTTATTTGACATCCCTGCCGTGATTAAGACAAAAGCCTTCAGAGATCCCCAGGCCATAAGGTCTCCATGTGTATGGACGAGCACTGCCTCTAATTACTTTAATTAATTAAATTCATGATTTCCTCTAAATTGAACCCATTCATCAGCGGTGCAGAGCTGTGACCATTAATGATTTAAAGACATCTATAAAGGAATTATTGAGGACAAGGGGTGCTTGACCCTTCCCTGTTCTTTACTGCATTGATAATTGCTTTGAGCAGATATTTACAAAGAGGGGCGATGCATTATTCTCTTGTTGTTCTCACAACTTGCGATGAAGACCCTCCCAGGAACTGGTGGAGTAAATAAAGTGGCGAGGGTGACCCTGCATTTCGGCGCTTGTGGTGTGAACGCAGCCTCCTCTGTGGTTGATGTACCGAGTTGCTGTCTTATCTCGGGTTGGACACGAGACTCCAAGCCCTTGTACTCTAATCCTCTGGTTCCTTAAGCCTGAGCTCTGTACCCCCCGTTGACAGGCGGCTGTGTAATCCTTCAGAGATCTCCGTGCCTGTGTTGTAAGCAAAGCGCTGCTTCCCTTGGAACGACTCCCACTCCCACTGTATGCCTGCTGAAATCTTCATTTTGACTTTGAAGGTTCTAAAAAAGCTACAAACACCTTTGTACCCACTCATTTCCATCTGCATAGCACCACGCATGTTTATGGTATTAGGAGTGATGCTGAGACGCAGTGTTTATGGAGGTGCGATGTACTTGCATATACTTTGTTGCCAAAGCCCTGAAACTTAAAGTGCCTCAGATGAAAAAATAAGGATTTTGACATGCGATCACACTATATGCACTATACGTGAAAGGGGGTCGCACAAAGTGATCAATCCAGCAGAGAATTCCCCTGACTCTGCAGCTCCGCTCTACTCCACAGAGCTTTATACTATCATTGTTTTTGGTTTGCGGCCCACGACTTGACTGTTCTGCTTCATCCTCACAGCTCTCATTGTGTCTGCAGCAGGTTTCAGTTCAGCACTGAACCCTTGACAGACAAAGTTAGCTACTCATGGGTGAGGCATTTAACAGCTAAAGAACCATATTATTTCCCTCAGGAGCCAGAGGAGACTAGGAAGGAAACTGAATATCGGACTTTCACATGCCAGGTGGCCTGACAAACTGGCTCCAGATGAATGCTAATGTTCCATATCTTCCGAAGTGTAACTGAACAGTTTGCAATAGGTGATAATTTCTTTGCATCATGTTAACAACTTGTGGAAAAATATGAGCTACTGCAGTGTAAATTAACGCCACATTTCAACTTGTTTCCTCTGAGTACAGAAATGCACCCATGCCTCCTCAGTTAACACATCACCACTGACACTGTGGCTCTCAAGCTCTCCTTTGAAATCACAATGACAGTTACATATGTAAATGCATCTTTATATATTCTGGATGATGCCAAGGACTGTAAGGCAACATCAGAGACTTTTGGTTTTGCAGGATCAATTTCCTCTGAAAGGAGGCCAAGAAGTAGAATTGCCTATAGACAAAAATATACTGGTGATATAATAAAGCGGAAGTACATTTAAAACACCATCTTAAAAGCGGATATACTCTTGAGTTATTCCTGAAGATATTCTCAGGTACTTGCTAATTATACCCGTTGTACTGTCTCTTGCATATTTTAATAAAGTTATGCTGATTGTCTAATGAATTTGATGTCATTTGAGCAGCAAATCTACATCTTTTCATCATCCTGAGAGGACTGATTGCAAGGCTCCAATTCTGATAATGAACTATTATACAGACTGCAGATTGCACCGCCTAGCATAGTTAATTTTTGTTTGTGTGCAGAACCTGCATCAAATATTTGAGATAGTCCATTTTATTTCCTGTTCTCTCAGAGGATACGATGTGCCACTGCATTTATGACTCCGGAAGTCCATGACCTGATAAAGTTTTATGAAATAATCAATAACTGGAAAACCTCAAGAGAAGATAAGTGTTATTTATCATTCGCATGAGGTAATTTCTAGGTCTGAAGTTATGGCAAACTTTCTGCTTGTGTTTTTTAAATCCAATGAAAAGGCCATATCACCCTTTTTCTGTATTTCTGTATTGACAGCCAAGTTTATTTCTGTCTCCATCCCATCAGTCACAGCTAACTTGTGATTAGACCACAGCTCCCAGCATGCCTTGGAGCACCCTGGGAACCCCTAGGAGAAGCTGGAGGAAGTTAAGGATGTCTGTGCTGCTCTGCTTACTGTGCTGCGACTGTGAAGTGGCAAGATAATGGATGGATAGAAATGTATTTGTCTGTATCAGACATTTTTTCGGACACATTTTCAGCAGGCAGGTACCTGAAAGTACTGGCCGGCATGAACTCTGAGTCCAATTTGTGGAAAGACTGCCTGTGGCCTTGGAAGGCTGATTCAGACCCTAAGTTGCTTGACTCAGTTTTTAAACATTCGTCATTCATCAACATTTCTAAGCCTAGAGGTCTGCGCTGGCATATGTGAGGTGATAAATATGTAAATTAAGATGCATCATTCCACATTACAATACACTGAGTCTGGCTGACTAAAACCACCATGAAACAGCATGTTGAAAGCATTTTATGCTCAGAACTACCCATTTCTTGTCGATGAAAATGTCAAATTTTACTTCTGTGATTTCAAAGTCATGCTTGGAAAGAAAAAAACACAAATCCTCAAAAACAACCTAAATAGGCTTTGGTAAACTGACAGAATGATTTGAGTGCCATGGTCTATATAAAGCACACACAGACCATGGGTTATCAACATGGCGGTCACTCTTTCTCATTCCAGCTGTGTTCTTAATACACCTGCTAGCTTGAAAGGCCTCAGGATGTTGTTGTCGCTCATTTGCATTTACTCACATTTTGAGGGTGAGCGTGACCCGTTCAAAACCTTGGAGGAAATCTTGACCATGCAGGCAGTTAAAGACAGGGTGTGATATGGTGACTTCCTCCAGGAGTGCATTTAAAACAGGCAAGTAAAAGAAATATCTGGAGAAATGAATGCTAATGTTATCAACAGAATGTGACCTGCTGAGTCCTTTGGACAAGTATATCATGCCGTATAATGTTTTTAGCTGCAGTATGACAATGTCCATCTGCCAGTCTGATGGATTATCAGTTTGGCCCAGGAAATATCTCATTATGGGCAGAAATTACATTTTGACACGCAGGTTAAATTATAAGCAATTTTTATTATTACTGCATTATTATTGTTAGTAGTAGTAGTAGTAGTAATACTACTACTACTAATAATATAGTCATTTTGTGTAATCATTTTGGCACTAAACCTAAATCAGTATCAGACATCACCATTGTTACTGTGAACATCTTTAGCACTGTTTGGCAATAATGTTGAGATTTTGACAAGAAATTGTAAATTGTGAATTGCATCATAATTGTAAAAATGTTCTTCTTTGGCTCTCATTGCTGGATGTCAGCCAGCTGACTTTAGCATTTAGCCGACAGCATTACAGTACTACAGCATCACATCGCTGTTATAGCACAGCTATAGCAGGGCTCCAGACTGCCTCTCAATGGGGGCATTTTGCCCTTAAAATTTGAGACAGTGCAAGCAAATTTTTCATCTACTTGCACATGTGCAACCAGTAAATTTGCTGTTTGCTGTTCTCTAGCACTGGTGAAACATGGAAGGGGCGACTGAAAGAATCTGGAATCTGGTGGCAGACCAGCGTGTGTGAGGATCATGAATGAAAAGGAAAGCAAGTTGATTTAGGGTATGTGCCCCTAAATTTTCTGCTTGCGCTCCTAAAATTTTAAGTGCTCCTGGTAAAATAAAAAGTTAGTCTGGAGCTCTGGATAGCCTTAAAAACAGACACTGTAAAAAGTTTAGTCCATTGACTTTCCGATTATAAATTCCTGATCATGTCACAAACCTATTTTAGCTCTCAAAAAATCATGTCAGAAAGCATCTATGTCTTGTTATCCAGTCGTATGCTATGGTGACACATGCTAAGTCCAATGACACAAATGAATAAGTCTACTGAACTTAATAAACAACTCATTGTTGTTTACATCCTCTTTTTTTTAATAGCTAAACATATCTCATTCACAGATACAGCATGAACCCTACAGACCTGTCAGGTTATCTGACACTCACCTGCCTATCATTTAAAAAGCAGTGGTAAATGCTTCCAAATACTGTGTTTTATAAATCTGAAAATTAAACTTAACCCAACGATTTAAGATGCACCACTTGTACATCAAGGCTAAAAACCTCAAACACTGACTAATTCCTCTCATTCCATGTTTCACACTTTTTGACTTCTGTTATTTTACTCACAATGCCTTCCGTGAAGCACTTTGAGTTACATTTACCTTGTCAAAAGTTCCAAGGGCATTTGGCAGTTCAATTTCTGTACATCATCATGCTTTCAATATCAAAAGTATTTAAAAGCTCAAAGACCTCAGGAGGAGGTTCCATGGTCTTATTTATATGCATATTGGTGAAAAGTACAAAGAGGCCAATAAACCTGCAGAGTCTGGCTAAAGGATACCTAATTCCAAGTAGTTTAACCCAGACCTCAATTGATATGGAGCTCAAGTACAAGAGGAACTTCATGTAGTTTAAAGTGTGCCCAATGTGATTAGCACGTATTGAGTCTTACAAAGCGAACACCCTGGATTCAGATTAATATTGCAAACTTTCCGATTCCCCCCATGACCTAAAGACTGAGAGATGAAGACAAATTCAGTGAGGTGGAAAATTATCAAATGCAGATGTTGGAGCGAGGGCAAGTCAAAGAGAAAGTCAGAGCATGGGAGAGAGAGCTGAAAAGAAGCAAAAAGTGCAAGGATGAAGAATATGTAGAAAGAAGGGGGTGGGGGGGTGGGGGGTAAGACAAATAGGGAGGCTTACCTAAGGGTGACATCTCTGGTACTCCTGCCAGATACGGTCCATCGAGAAACTTGGGTCATTATCATTGATGTCCTGGACTTTGACCACAAATTCAGACTTGGGCTCCACAGGTAAATTAGTGAGCCGGTCCACGGCTTGTGCCTGAAGGGTGTAGTAGGCCTGGGCCTCCCGATCAAGCCTCTTTGTGGCGTGGATGTCTCCTGTATTCTCATCGATGGTGAAGATGGACGTGGCGCCCTCTCCAGACAGCACATACTTCACTTTGCCATCTCCTTTGTCCACATCTGAGTGTAGCTGTTGGAAGAAAAGACAACATCTGTCATAAATAATCTATTGGAGCAAAAATAACTTTAATATCGTAGCAGTGATGCTGGACTTAATAAAGAATGGCTTGAGGGCTTCTATCTCAAAGCACAGACCCACAAGCAATCATTAAATAATGATTTCACAAATGAGGTGGTTTGCACACAAGTTAAACTGGAAATTAAATGTTGCTGTATTTTTCTAAATTTCACACCATTTGTCTTATTTAACATAATCTATAAATATATTATATATTTATAAAATATGTTAATGCTGTATAAAATATTTACTATTTACACCATGTGCAGAACACACACACACACACACACAAACATCATGTGTATTAGACAAACATCCAAACTGGATCAAAAGATCAAAACATGCACCATTTATGCATGAATGAATTTTGTTACAAAATCCCACCGCAATTTGCATTTGGATACAAATAATGGAATAAAATTGAATACAGCCACATTCTGTGATTTGCTAACTCATGTAATTGTCATTACAAATGATCAAACAAACATGTTTTTTTCCCCATTAAAACCTCCAACAATAACTAGTTCATGTCGCATAAATAAAAACACACCACAGCTATTACAGCATGTCTGAATCAATAAAACAACGATGAATGATTCACCAAATTGACCTGTGTGTTTTGTATTTTCTGGACAAAGATCCATCATTTGCAATATGAAGGTAAAATACATTTTCAGAAAACGTTTGTAATTGAACTTTTTTTTTTTCCTTCCTCTTGCAAAATGTTTTTCATAAAGAAGCGGTAGAACCGAGTGGAGACTCTATTATAGCCTATGGTTGACCTCTTTACTTAAAAGATATTTATGTCAGGTGCAGTTACATCTTAGGTTGAGAAAAATCCAATATTAAAACACCATTTCAATAGCAGTGAGTGAATGCTCTGCTGAGTTAAAACTCCACTCACTGTTCCATGTTGCACTTCTTTTCATCCATTTTCTGCCCTTTGGATTAAAAAAGGAGAGCAGATGATTTGATAGATGTGAATGTTCTCTGTGTAATATCTCAATGACACACTGCGTTAAATGAAATCTGTATATCAAAGCTCAAATATTTTCAGCAGTTCCATCTCATTGCCATTAGGAACAGAATATGCAAAACGTAGCTGGAAGTTTATCCACCACTGATAGCAAGGTGAGGTCATGTACCAGGAACCACATTGTCAGATAAATCCTTTTTTTATGGCCATATAAACCACCCTTCTGTAAAACAAGTAGCACACAAGTTCATATCTTCAAATCTGATATTTTTCATTTCAAAGAATGTGGGCTATCACTGTGAGATTCAAGTTTCTTCAAGTAGCAGGAGAACAGGAAAAATATTAATAGACATTGTTACAACGATCCATAGAAAGACTTACAGGTCTACAAAGAAGTGACATTTTTATCAGTGATCCTTTGTAGTCACTACAACAACCCTCCGCTTATGACAGAGGTTTAATCTCAGAAGAACAAGTCACAAGTTTAAAGATGACTTTAAGACCCCAACTCAAAGTATGACGGGAAAAAAAAAATCCTTGAACAACTCTAAAGAAAGAACACTCGTAGCTCTTGGAGCTTTAAAATTACCATGACAAGTAACCAACCTTGAATAATCCTTTTTGAAGTCACAGCTGTCTGATGGCCATCAATCCCTTCAATGTGCTGCACATCAGAGCGAACACAGGAACTGTCACATATCTTAGGGGAAGGCCATCGTTGGTATTTAAAGATGGACACATGGACCATTTTTAACTGTCAGCATTTAGCAGAGTGCATGCTTGTGTCTTTGGTCTACCACCTCCAACATGACAAAACACCTCAATTAAAGGCAAAGCACGCAAGGCATGCTTTTAGTGGATATTCCCAGGGAATGTTTTTCATGATTCTCAATATTTGGTGAAAAATGTGCACAGAATAAAGCTTCAATGAAGCTGCAATATCTCAATTCAGTGGTGTTCTCAATCTACCTCTAAGTGTTTTTGAATCTTGCTGCCTCCAAAGCAGTGATATCAGGAAAGACTGAGCTGAGTATTTCCATCTGTCTATCTGTTAAAATTGCTCTTTCAGTTGCTTTCCTCGCTTACGCGTGAGCCAAGCTCTCCCCAGCCTGTTGCACTGAGACAAATGGTTTCTGCAAATAATCAGTACATGGTGCCAATAATCACAGTGTAAACATTTCAAACTTAAAGGGGTACTCCAGTGATTAAGTAGTACGCTCCCATTAAATAGGAAGACTCAGAAGAAACTTTGAGTTGTAGTCATGGGTCAAGTTGCAGAAACATTGGATCTACATTCTCTGAAATGATCTCTCATTAAATCCACTGTTTCTATCGCCCATCTCCAGCAAGACGGCGAGACCCTATGGTTCCTCCAAGCTGCAAAACTCGACTTGCTACAGTTCACTCTGCAGCTGTGCCTTGATATTTAGTTGCAATACAATTTCTCGCAATGCATAACCTGCAAACAAGCCTGCTTCTCATGCACAGCTAGAGACCCGTCAGCTTTAGTTGGCTCTAATGCTTCATACCCCAACCGTCTCTAGGATACCTTGGACCTATTTTAAGTGCTGCATGGGCAAGCTCCAAAGCAAAGTGCAGTGTCCACGTAAAGGTTGATCAACCGCTCCAAGAGCCATACAGAAGCCAAATTATTCCTCTTGAAACTGTGATTCATCAATCAGAATCTCCTTGTCCGCACCCTTATGAGACCGGCCAGTGCTTCCTCAAGAAGCCTCAGGCACCATTTCCTGAACTCCAAGTGACACTGAAGAGACTTGTTAGCAGTGACAGCCAGAAAAAGAAAAAAGAAGAAGAAAAAAAAAGCCAAAACTTGCAACTATGGGACTTTCTAACTACTGCTGACCTCTGCCAAGGAGATGGCTGAGGCATCTGCAGACAGGTCTTCTTCATAGACAACACATCATTTGAGTTCAGGAGTTCCTCGCTGTATTTTCCACCACTTGCACGATCCTCAGTCGTGCTCAGCAGCTGAGTATCGCTGATTAAAACAGTTGGGGCAAAGGCTTGCCCTCTTTCTTCTCAAGGCGTCTGATGGTTTGCCAGAACCTCTTTGACGCTGCATGATTTTTAATATCCTGACCACGCCTGACCCACTACTTAAGAGGACAAAAAGTACAGCTACTGTACTGTGTTAGACTTTGCAGAAATGGTTCATAGGGAGGATTATATTTGAGCAATTAAATTATTATTCTTATTTTTATTGCTTTTTTTAATGGAATAAATGAGTTTCTACAAACTGTGTACAGTGTTTTTCAATTAAGCACTGTCCCTTTGTGTTGTTTGTTGTGCTGAGCAACAAACAGTGTTTCTTTCTATAATGCAATGTAGCCAGATGTCATTATTGCTGAAACTCTTCTTTCAATTTATCAGTAAATGTCAACATCTCATTATGGGATAAATAACAATGGTATTTCAGGTTCCACTCCTGCTGCAGGGGTGGAGAATGATTAGGTCAATATTATACTGATAGCGCTGAAGGAGAACATACTGAACAGGGGATACAACACCAAAGGTCTTTTATTAATGGAATCCATCAGCCGGCTGATGGATGCCACGTTGGGGGCACAATGATTGCACCGGTTGTGTCCTCGAGCCTCGGCATTGCATATGCCACATCTCTCGTTGGAGCCCACCGTGTTTATTCACCATCTCCTGCTGTCAGGAGGCAAACTTGAGGTAAATTGTCAGTCACGGAGAGAGAGTCAACATTTAATCTTGAGGAAGCCATCCGTGGCGGTTTGTTTCCGGTAAATGCCACGGACAAGGAGGACAAAGCTGACAGGCCACAAAGCATGCAAGCCAGGTCAGGGGGCAGAGCACACTATGTGGTCTTTTCAGTGAACTGTTTGGTTTGCTCCATTTCCCACTCTCCAGCCCGGCCGCAAGAAGACACACAACAGTGCAGCAGCCGGCTTCACAGGCTCCATCTCTAAATCTCATCAACACTGAAGACTGCATCAAATATGTATAGCTTGGCAGGGCTTATTTAAAGTATACCCTGGTCAAATACTTCTCCCTCTCATTAATCTAACCCATTTTAAAACCGTCACTGCTCATTTTCAGGTGGTTTTTGAAGTTTCAACTCTTATTACTTTTACTGAACACCATAGTTGCTTCACTTGCAAAAATGTAAATACTCCTCTTGTAATTCTTTTCTCTGCTTCCCTTGAGGTGAGTGTAACACAGCACGCAGCACACTGCTGCACAGCAGTGTAGCTCAAAGGCACTCCCAGAGATTGTGAAGGTGGGGTGGGATCTGAACACGAACCCTTCTGAAATCAGTGCTGACACTCATCATCGCTTTGTATGCAGGCAGTTCTCCAGGGACCAGCCTGTTAGCTTTGTGTTTGCTTGTTTACCTTGTAGCAAGGGAGAAAGGTAAAAAAGCATAAAAGAACCCATAACAACCCACTGATACAAGCTTGTCCTATCACCACAATGTGTTCAGATTGTTCTAGCATTTGAATTTTCATTTTTGCCATTCCGCACTACATGAAAACTCATGTTGGATGGTGTGTAATTCTATTTTGTTCCTCTCTACGCACATTTGCTTTGGCTCGGTGCAACAGTGGAAATGGAAAAATATAGAGGCTTCAAATAAGGGAAAAAATAAACATAAATAAAAAAAAAGCTGAAACCCCCAAAACACACATTTCAAGCAGTGTATCGGTGTCTCTTTCAAAGAGTACAAATTCTCCCATTCAATGGACTGTACACAATCCAAACTGGATACAAAAGTCCATACCTACAGGCAACCTGTGAGCAATCCTGGATCCTGGAGTACACTAAAACAGCCTCTGCCACTACTCAAGAGCTCTTAATCAACAATCGCCCTCAAGAAATTTCACACAGCAGCTTCAACAGCAAGGCTTAACAGGGTCTCTGCAAGGTAGCACAGCAAACAAGCCAAACATAGAATGTGGAACAATCACTCTCCTGATTAGAATCAGATGCAAACCTGTCCACAATAACCCTTTACATCGAATAAATCACAGCTCTTTACTATGTTTCACAGAAATCATATTTTGCCTTGTTATTATTCTGTGCACACACCTAATATGTGCCATATGTAAAGCCAGTGGGGGGCTTTAGACTCATTAAATAACACATACAAAGAGGCTGAATAAAGAAGAGAAGGAGGACACCAAAGGGGGCAGAGAAGGGTCATTCTGCAAACAAAAAAAAAGAGCTAAAAATGTAGACGGGGGCTTCAGTGCAGCTGTCACTGACATCAGCTCACGACATGCTTGGCTTTTCATCTATTCACTCGGCCATGTTCTGGTGAGTAGCCATGGTACTGTGCTCTGAGAGGGGCTCAGTGGCTCAGTCTCTCCTCTTTCATTTCAAGCTGGGAGGTAGGGAATTAGCAGTCACCATGGAGAAACTGTTAGCTATCACGCAGTGGTGTGCAGATGAATGGGATCTGTAAACACAGGTCTCTCCTTATCCCTCATAGATTGAGTTGAATTGTTAACTCTTGCAGTCCTCCCTCATATTTCATGCTTTTTTTTATCCTCTTGCTTGTTTTTTATGTAAATTTCAACAGCTTTTAATTTTTGTCACATCTAATCCAGTAATCAAACATAAATTATTTGCACACATGCATGCATGCAAGCACACAGAACCACCAGACATGATGTGTGATCATTGTATTTGTTTGGATTAGTGCCACATGAAGCTGACAAACACTAATGAGCCAGAGCGTTACGACCACCTGCCTAATATGCTGCCCGTTGAAAATGTCGACCCACTGAGGCATGGACTCTACAAGACCTCTGAGGATAGACTTCATCATCCATTCTGATACTGCAGCGTGTATCGGATTCTGACATAAAAAAAGAAAGCTATTAAAGAGTAATTAAATGTTTTGATGTTATGCTGAAAAAATGTTGAATTGCTGCAGAATTATGTGCCGAATGTGTAATTATTACCTTGGTAACACAAACAAATACAAGAACATCTGTGTGACATGTGAAACAAAATGTATCTTCTTAGTGTTCGGCTCTGTGTGTTTTATTTAGTAAAATCATATCAAATAGCAGGTAGCATGTTAAGATGTAACCTGTATGACTTTTACAGCTCTTTCCCACAATGTGTGATGGTCTAGTCTGATCGGTGTAGTGTACTTCTGCACATCTGTCATACATAAATAAAATGTGAACTCTGCATGTGAAATGTTACACTGGATGTCAGTGTTGTAGGACTCGAAACCGGTCCTGAGACCATATTTTCAAGGTCTTGGTCTTGTCTCAGTTTCCGTCGAGCTGGACGAGGTAGGATTTCAGTCAAGAACACAGCTGCACAGTTTTTTAACCTCCAATGTCTCTGTCACTCGCTCACTTTGGTTTATGTGATGTAATTCAATAACTTTAAGATATATAAGTATCTGTTTGTGTAACCATCTGAAAAACTTGGTTGCACCAGTGTCAAAAGGAGACTTTACAAGGTTCTGTGTTCTTCTGTTCAATCCAAACTTTGTTTCAATTAGATATGGAATAGATTTTATATCAAATTATCTTCTCGTTTTAGCTGAGGAATAATGTAAATATCAAGCCACGTGATGCACTGGTACTGAATACAGTAATGTTAGTGAAAATGGTCCCCCTCAAAGTCTTGGTCTTGTCTTGGTCTTGGTATGCTCTAGTCTTGGTCTTGACTCTTGACAGTCTCAGGTTAGGTGGTCTTGACTACAACACAACTGGATGTGTTTCGGCCGTTAAGCAAAGAGCTGACGTGTACATAAGAGTGAAACGCAGTCAAAATCAGATGAAATGTAATTTGTTTGATTTTTTGCGATTTTTTTTTAGCTCTGAGCCTCGCGGGAAGTGAAATTGTCAAATAAAGTGTAAGAAATGAAATCCGACAAAGTGTCACATGAAGAGTGTGTGCGCCGCTACCAGTTGTGCTAGAAACTATTTTTCCTTTCCAACAAAAGAGCAATATATTTCTTTTATTGAACAAAACTGAATAAGAATGAATTCTGTTTTCCATCCAAAATAAGCTGATTAAAAATTGTCAAAAAGGCAGTTTAAATAGACTTAAATCAACACAAAGAGATGTGTGTGATGGCTTGACAGCAGGTACAAAGTGAATGCAGATACATCTTTTTTGGGGATAAAGCTGAAAATGCAGTGGCGCAGTTTACAGCAGAGTTCACGGCTCTGTCTGGCGTGGCAGCTTTCAATCAAAGGCAAAAGTTATTATTACTATTATTACAATCCTTACTGACATTTATGTAAACTTTGCTTCCCTCAGACGGTGCCTCCTATCTGAACCCGCTCCCCGAATCATAACAGCAAAGAGATATTGGCTCTTTCTCCATGTGCTGAAAAATGAAAAACTCTACATGCACAGTCGATTTTTAATCCGAGAACATATCACATAAATCACTCGTAATTCTGACATCAGATCATGAAACTAACCTGAACGTGGGTATCAGTCACATGTTTTCATGCGCTGGCCTGCGCTTAATATAACCCTGAAACATAATGTGCTCATAGCCTGCAGTGCATAAGAGGCTCCGCTTCTGAATCAATCCAATCTGGCAGAAAACAATGAAGCAGCCCGTGTGTTGTGCTGCTGGTAGAAAGTTACAGAGCCAAAGAACAGGCAGCTCGAGTCCAAACCACAGCTCGGTTTTTAGAAGAGATATTTTGATGAATGATTAATGACTGTTTGATACAGTGAGAGACAGCAGATATGTATGAAAGAGGGCATTACAAGTATCACTTGTGATTCACTGTCTGATGTACTGAGCAGCTGCATCTGCACCGACATGCACGCTACAAATAGTGCAGCATCAATGCAGGGAGCCAAATATTACACAGGCAGACACACACGTTCACCTACAGCAAGAGATGAAGTATCCATCACATCAAAGCTGTCGATCTACTGCCCAACAGGAACTTTTTAAATGCATATTAAATGGGACTAAAATGTTGCTAAATTACTGTAGCACAGTAAGACCATGTTTGGAGATGCCCTTGACACACACATGTTAATTAAAGACATGCAGGAGTGCTTCCCAGGCCTTTCAGTCTGGTGCCCCGCTGCCTTCTGTGCTTTGCCAACCTTGCCACCATGCCGATTTGTCATCCACATCAATGAAAGTAATCAAGCTCGCAATCAGGGCAAGCTTTCACTTTAGTATTTTTTCTATTTTGTGTCTGTGTGAGTGTTCAGCTGCCCTCATCCAAAAGATGAACATAAACGGAAGACAGGAATAGGCATCTCTTTCAAAGTATTATTGGGGAGGGCATCAAAGCTCTTTTGTCTCCAAATAATAAATAAAAAAAGGATCTTTAGATGTTATCACTGTGAGGACTGCTGTTTCTGTACAGGCAGGAGCCCAGTGATGGATGGATCTAAATGAAAATGTGAACAGTGAGAAGGGAAGTGTATTTCCATATCAGCAGGTGTCAGTAGGAGATAGCATCATTACATGCTGGACAGGTCAATATTAATTCTCCTATCCGCAGGTTAAAGAAAAACAAAATCAAAAGAGGACAGAAAACTGGACAAACGGGAACAGAAAAAATCCTGATGAACATATAGTGTTGAGTTTATACCAGCAAAAATCATTAGCCTTTCAGTCTTGATATCTGTCTGACACAGAGCTGACATACAGAGACAAACGAGCGGTCGCGCTCAAAGTCACACCTGTGGGCACATTAAAAATCAGCCTCATGTGCTTGTCTATGGAGAAGCTGCAGAACCCAGAGGAACGGGAACACACACACACACACACACACACACACACCACCGAGAGAACATGTTAACTCACACACACACACGAGTGCCCACACAGAACAGCCCCAGGCCCAGGTTCAAACCCAACATCTTCTCACTGTGGGGTGACAGTGATAACTACTGCACCACCAAGCTGCCCTAGGTTGAAATATGATGGATTATTTACACACATGTGGATTAAGGTTTGCCAAGGAATATTTTTTTTTCTGAATTTTGAAGCTGTCAAATATGATAACTCCTGGACCACATATTCACTTCTCAGTGACATCTGTTACAGCAACTATTGGCAACGGCCTCATAACCAATAAATAATCAGGACAACTGATGAAGTTAAAGGGGAATTATGCAAGTCTGGTTGTCTTTCTGCTGTTTTGCTAACCCTCCTCATGTGCATTTACATTTTTATCATATACGATGTTACGATGTGTATATTTGTATAGTTTTATCTGTCACAAACAAAAGATACCAGGTTACGGGGCACATATGTGATGCAGTGCTGCCGCGACGCGATCTGGGACACCGGGTCGGAGGCACTGATCTTGCAACGTTGGTTTTCAGGCAAAGGGACGCTAGGTGGATGGCAGAGAGCCCCCATTCTGCCTGTAACAAGTTACAAGTCATTTCCATCAATTACTGAGAAGCTGTTTCATTAAGGTCAAAATCCTCCATAGTTCCTCTTTAAACAGCAAAGAGCAACTTTTCTTTCTCAGGTTTTAACTTAAACCACATCACTCATCATTCATTAGGCTTTCTATTAGAATGAGAATTTTTAAGATAAAAATACCAGAACCAAAGGAAAACTAAAGGAAACTACTCAGTCAGCTCTTCACAGGCTCTCCCCCCATCAGGCAGATGCTCACATGCCAATGGGATTGCCATGACAACCCACAAGAGGGGTTACAAGACGAAAAGGCGTAATAAGTCTATCTGATTGTAAGGACCATGGGCTGCTAATGTACTGCAGTATATGTATGTATAGAAGTGTCACAAAGACAAAAATCAACCATATGAACCTGGTAGAGCAACAAAAAGACACAATATTTACTGCCAGGGGACAAATGCAGGAGAAACAGTGGAGCACAAGAGGCTGTGACAGCCTGTAAATATCCAAGGCTTAAAGTTTCAAGCTCTGGCTCCACTCTCCCTGAGCTACAATCCCCTGAATTCACCACTACAAATGTGTTTAAATAAAATGCCGACTGTGATCCCAGGTCAAGAATTCTGAATATATTTTTTTTATTAATTCATGACAATTTGAAACGTTATATTTCAACGTACTTCAAATGCAAAGCCTGACATCAATTTTTAATGTTTGCACAGCACTTTGGTCAACGTATGTGTTTGAATAAGACATTTAATCAGTGCGGTTACATTAGGCAGAGCAAGATTTCATGTATTATAAAGACTGGACCAAGGACTATCTATTGTGCCAAGAGGTTTCAATGGTTTTACTTGTCAGATGATTATGCAGTGAAATTCAAAGGGGCATTCTATTGAAACTGGCTTGTAATTGGAAATTGGAAATAATTGGTGTAAAAATAAGAAACAGAAAAACCTCGCCAGAAAAAAAGATTCCCAATTCTAAAGCCAAGGAGAAACAAAGCTGTTCCAGATGTATGTACATGGATTAGACAGATGATAGTAAGTCTTTGTGAGTTGCCGGTGCAGCTTCATTGCTTCCTGTAGGAACCAACACCATCTTGCAAAAGGTATTCTCTCATTCATGCTTTGATGATGACGGTGAAGAGGAGGTGGTGTCTGAATAGATCAGTCCAAGCACTTCAACCCACTGCATTGTCCCTCTCTATGATCACGTCCTGCATTGACAGTACCTGTCACTTGAGAAAATGTTGCTCAGCTTTTCCTGACGTATTAAACCGATGCACGAGACACACAGTCGTCAAACGACAGGAAACACTGTCTCCTATATTATCTCTGTTTACTGACTCTATTTCCCACAGACCTGTCACTTCAGTTACTGTTCCTGAAACACTGGCCAGATGAGCATCTTTGTGACTGTGGCTCTTTTACCATCGCACCCCAAAAATGAGCCCGTCTTTCAAGGTCACATAGATCTTTCCTTGCCATTTTGATCCAACATCACAAGCCAGCTACTTTTTTTTATTTTTACACGTACCACAGAGCATGATGGGATATTGACTGTGTCATTGCACCGTGTAAAGCAGCTGTGTGGAAACATCTGCTTTTGCATTTGTTTATTTTCTCCACTCATTTATTCAGGTTTTTCTATCTAACTTGTCACCTGTCTATATAATATATATTTATAAATGCAACTATGAGAATGCTGATGTATTCACTGGCTTTGTGTGCATGTTGGCTGTGACTTTGCATCCAGTTAATTTAAACACAAAACTTCCTCCATGTTTACTCTATGTGGCCTTGATAAATTATTTATTATGTACCCTTCGACAGCACTAATACCATCAATACAACCACAGTCACGTCAAACTCCACAATCTGCTGTTCTCACTTTTTCCAAAAGAAATTTTTCACAATACTAATTTTTCAGCCTTCCCATTATGGGCAGGCTTTTAATGTGAAAAATCTGCATTAAGTGCTGTAGGAAGCTAGAATATCATTTTAAAGAGAGAGGTGGAAAAAACTGGAATTAAAAGGTGGGTGAAACAAGTGTTTCTGTTAAAAATAGACACTAAGGGTGTGGAGTGTGGTCTCATTTGGGTGTAATGCTGAGAGCTGTGGAGATGCACTTTATGCTGAATTTAACAATGGATTTATTTATTCATTTTTCATTCTTGCCCACTCTGTGTTTGTTTGTGCCAGCTAATGCTAGAACAGCTCGCACCATTATTCATAACATCGACTTTTATATGAGAATTAATGCTACAAATACAAGTTGCAATGGCAATTAAATTTTATTCAAGCAGAGCAGCGATGTATTTTTGATGACAGAATTTTACTTCTCTAAGAGAACAGTGGTCATCTTGAAAGGTATTCAAACAACATTTACAATTATCCATATGGAAGCTTTATTGACACACGAAAGTGACTTTTACACCATGAGTCACCAAGAAGATGTGATAATGTGGAGAAAAATGACAGATATTATGTTTGTGCTGTAATAAAAATACACCTCTTAACCTATACTGTATTTTGTGTGTTTGTTTATCTTGTTGTGACCGTGTTCATCAAAGCAACACTATGTAGTTTCTCGGCCTTAAAATAATGTTTCTAAACTCATTCAAGTGGTAGAAAATCCCCGGGGAAGCACAGTATGTGAATTTGTTGACAGAGCCGGTGCCAAGGAAAAGCAAAGAGGGTTTTGTTGGAGGAGGTGAGGAAAACAAAGCGAGAAAGGGACCGAACACGAGCCTAGAGAGAGTTTTGTGTGTCGCTGGAGCTCTGGAGGGGAGGCTGGCTCGATGAGCGTCCCAGCACAGGGCGCTCATGTGTGGGTAAGATGAGCAGGGAGACTGGGCTTGAGCTTGGTGTTTAACAAAATCCAACTCCCCCTGTGAGTCTGACCAGGGGAGTGAGATACTGGTGTTTGGAAACTACATAGTGTTGCTTTAAATTCTGACCAGATGCTGCAGGTTTCCTATAGAAAAAAACTAAATGCAATCAAGGAAGGGAAGATTTTATACGTTTTTATATAGTCACTTGAAATTCTTGTTAGAAAGGCAGTAAAAGATGTAGCACATTTAAAAAAAGTCAGAACCTTCATGTCAATACAAAGTGGTTCAGTTGTATTGCTGATTTTGATTTGTTGGAGCACTTTTTATGAATCAAATTTTGCCTAGGATTTTCACTTTAGAAATGTGACAGAGAAAGTTAGTAAAGGTTTCATTTTGGCTTTCTATAGAAAACATTCACATACGGTGCAAAAAATAACAAGACGCGGCTCACAAAAGGTGTTCGGCAGTCAAAGAATCACCACAGCAGAGCACCGCGGCGTAAAAGCCCCCGCTACAAACCTCTCTACTTGGTTTTTCCACCCTTGATCTTACTGTAATGTGACAAGCATGTCAGGTGAAAACCATAACACTTCTTCCTCCGCTCACAAAAACAGCAGCTCACAGTCCACTTTGTGTGGTCTCCCTCTAAAAAGTTAAAAATGTTCGACAACTTTATAAAGCACTCCACTCTGCCAACAAAGATGACAGTCCTTTCCAAAGTGGCTGCTTTCCATCTGTCTTGCAGCCGCTCCCCATTGGCCGCCATGTAAAAAAAAGCCCTGGCGCTTTGTTAAAATGCCTTAAAACTCCTTTTTGGAAGCTAAAACTGCAGATCTACTTTTGTATGCAGGATTAATGCAGAAATATAGATATTTTTGTGCATGTGAATTTTCTGCCCTCCAAGTCATTTAAAAGACATCATGAGCCCTGTTGACTGATAATCATGAGGAGTTCCCAGACATTTGAACCCCTGCAGGTGGGTTTGGGGTCGATGAGATCATATGTGAGGTTGCGCGGCACTCTTGAGAGCCATCAGTCGTGTTAATTAAACTGTGAAGTGGTGTGCAACTGCGTGGGCAAGGATTTCGGGGACAGCACTTCAAGTAGTTGGTAATCACAGAACTCATCTGTGCAGGGATGACAGATCCATCCAACAGATTTTTATTCATGCCAGCAGATCGCTCTCTGAATGGCAATGATGGTCACTCTACTCTGTCCTTGATCCAGGCTGAAATATCTCAACAACTGTTCAATTACTTGGCGTGTAATGTTGTCCAGACCTTCATTGTCCCCTGAGGATGGATCCTTGGTAATCCCCTGACTTTTCTTCGAGCGCAACAATGGAGGTTTTTTATTTATTTGTTTATTTATTTATTTTTTTTTAGAAAACTTTTCCTGCAACTTGGTTCATAGTTTTTTTTTTTTTAAAGGATTATTGATTGCTTTGTGTTTAATGCTAATCAGCAAATGTTAGCATGCTACTTTAGCATGCTGACAGACAAATGAATTTCCCTTTGGGGATTAATAAAGTAATTCATATTTGTACTAAACTAAGATAAAGAATTATAGCATTGGCATATTAGCATTGTAATTTGTAACCATGTTAGCATTTAGCTTAATGCACTACTTTGCCTAAGTAGGCTACAGCCTGACGGAGCCATTATGGGCTGTTGCTCTGTTAAAGTGTCAAGATTCACTTGGATCGATAAACAAGAAACCCATTGCCAAATTCATCCATCCATCAACTCATTTTTTCATTTCCATTTTTATATTTATCCTATGTGAACTAATTCTCCAACTGTGTTCAATAATTCAACATCACCAACATTACTGATTCTCCTCTCTACAAAGATTACATTTGTTCATGCGCCTCAAAGAAAATCTCTGTTGTTATACAGACATTGTTATAAAAATACCATAACAATAAAATGATCACAAAGTGCATCTTCGCTATCACTTCAGTTTCTCTACTGAGCTCTTTTTTTTTCCTTGATTGATTTTGCAAACACTGTTTTCATGTCATTCATATATTGTTTGAATGGTGGGAAGCATAATTGTTTGTTTACTCCATGCACGCAGGCTCTCCACAACAAACAGGTTTCAGTGGTGTCTGACACACATTATTTTGATTAAAAACCTGTTCAGTGGAGAGCACTCATTGCTGCGAGCACTCTAAGGTGACCGCCTGATGACAGTGACATCAATAATCTCTTCTCAGACACTAGTCACCTACAATACATGGACGAAGATGACCGACAAGGGCAATGAACAATCCAAATATTGGAGATGTGGATCAGGAGAACGATAACCACCTCATAATTACCCATAAATCACACTGTTCTTAGAACTTGGGACTGATATTACTTAACCATTTGTGACTCTTAGCAGACAAATGGTTACTCTGGGACATCTTGGCCTATATTGCCTTCTAGTTTGGGACACTGGCCACGTAGTCACTATGACCGGCCTGGGATCTGTGTTGCATGTCATCCCTCATCTTACTCTCATATCATTTCCTGTCAGCTTTCAACCACCTATTCTCTAATAAGGGCAAAAACCTATTCTTAACAGATCTTAACAATTACTCAAATCTGCATTCAGCTCAAACCAAAAAACTAACAAGCTAATAAAAAAAACAATCTGGCTCATTCAAGCCTCAACCAAACCAGCTCTACAAACCCTAACCATCTTTCTACAAGTGATTACATTTATTTGCTCACATAAGCACTTAGCTTCTTGTGAATGTGAATGTACACTGACATCCTTTAACACCACATGTTTCTGAGTTTGCACTCATTTACCCAAATCTTCAGCAACACTAGATGAAACAAGCACATAAAACATGCAAGATAATACAAATCCTGATTGACACACCAAACTTCACATATCTAATCAAACAGTCACCGATGAAATAAAAATGACTGATATATATATATATGACATCAAAAAAGAAAAATGTTTTGGATACTATTAAAATTTTATTGTAACATGTTTAGTTTCTATATTTATTGGTCATGAAATAGTTTGTATTTATTTACTCATTTAATATTGAACATATTGAGTCTCTATACACACACAGTGTAAATCAAAGTGTTATTTTCCACTACTGCCTATCTCTACTGTGGTACTAGTAATGATATATGAATAAAATAACTCACTCCACGTTTGTACTAAACATTACGTTAACGACAATAATATCAGATTTGACAGCTTTAGATAAAATATCCCTCTGTTTTCCTGTCTAAACTATTCATATTTACTTTCTTTTCTTTCTGTGAGTGTTGATGGAGCTGCTTTTTGTAGAGCTGAAGGAAAAATACACATCTATTCTAATGCTAGATCACAGGTAGACATCAAAGGGAGGAGGAGGAGGAGAAAACTTCTCACTCATAACTCTGATGCAATCTTTTTATTTAAATTTTATGGAAATTTGAGGAGGCAAGGCGTGCCATAAAGTTTGATCCACGGAAAGATTTCATCAGATGTGAGTGAGCTGCTTTCGCTTCCCAGAGCTGGTCTTTGTAACCAGAGTGAGACAAGTCCTCATCTGTGATGGGAACGGATGGGGTGGGGGGTGGGAGGGGGTGCGAATTCAACGTTTGGGTGAGCGGGACGTGAAGTGAAAGGGCAGGCCTCCTCAGTGGTGGGAATAAATACTGCCGTCACCGGTGGGAAATGCTCCATTTGTTTAATGTGCCATTTCCAAAGTGGAACCCTTGTAATCCTACAGACGTGGCAACCTCGCTGAGTATACCACCCCTCTGAAATTTGATCAGAGCTAAAACTGTTTACCAATGTTTGCAGCCTGACATTTATTGAAAGTGGCCTTTAGTAAAAGTCATAGCTAAAGCGTGAAGAGGGTTTCTGATGAGCCCATGAAGTTTCTTCATCTTCTGGGCCAATAAGCCAGACGCTGGTGTGTTAATGGAGCAATATATCAGTCACATCAGCTGAGAAACAGGCACCCTCAGAGGGCCCAACCTCCAAACACTTATACCCATATTTGCTTGGACACGTGCAAACCAGCAGTGCAGAAAATTATTTAGAGCTTGGGACTGCAGTGAGACACTTTCAAGAAGTTGTCAATTAGAAGCGCTTGTGGGAGATTAAGTGTACTGTATATGTGTGTGCGTGTCTTTGAGTGTGTTCAGCCAATGATAATGACGACACTTACATGCCAACACAATGCCTGAATGGTTAATTAGTCCATCACTTTGTGGGCGAATTGGGAAGGCACATAAAAACAGCAACGTAGAAATGCACTTTTTTTGTAAGTTTATATCTTAGAAGCTTGGGTACAATAGCACAATACATTATCCATGTCTCCAAATTGGAAATAGTCATGTCGACAGAAGCTCTGATGTTTTCAAGTTGGAAGACACCTATAAACCAGGTGTAGTAGACCCTTAGTTTAATGGATATATGAATAATGCCAATCCAACACATTTTAATCATAACAGGACCAAATTTGTAAAGATATACCCCCATTCTCTGTGAAAATAGAGGATACAGTTTAAGGGAAACTTAATAAGAGCAAATTGACTTCTTTTCAACTGCCAGTCAAGCTCTTTCTGACACATACAGCTGCAAGGAGCAATGTCATCACATAGACTTATAAAGCTCACACAGAGGCAGTGTAGACACAGTGAGCTGCTAGCCACTGTGCAAACTGTAAAAAGGATCTGTCACATCTCATCCCGGGTTGGTACTCCTGTAAATGTGTCGGAGCCTTCGTGTGAGACCTTTCAATCGGTGACTGTGTGTTTTTGAAACTTATTCTGAAGCTGCACTCCCTCTTTCATTTCTAAGCGCAGTGCAGCTGTGGCATTTCTAGTTTAACAGCGCCATGCTGGGCAGGTGACAGGTCT
This sequence comes from Caranx ignobilis, assembly GCA_021432705.1. Taxonomy (NCBI): domain Eukaryota; kingdom Metazoa; phylum Chordata; class Actinopteri; order Carangiformes; family Carangidae; genus Caranx; species Caranx ignobilis. The sequence continues at coordinate 6,469,440 of MU269986.1, forward strand.
GTCTACATCTGTGCTCTTGAAAGACATCACAGCATTCCTGCTGAAAGGTGAAAATTGGCAGCTTCTGCTGTGGCTTTACACAGTGCTGAGCTGACGATGTAAAAACACTCACATGTCTGACGTTAGAATTTTTTCCATCTCTACCGGTCAGATATAAAAAACTGTATTAGTCCATCCTCTGATTCAATCATTCACCTTATGTAGGCTCCACCAGGAAATTTTGGCCACTACATTTGAAGGAAGCACTGACACTGTGAGCAGCTGTGCAGCCGCTGTGTTTCCTTTGTGTGTAAACATGGTATTATGTGCTACTGTGCTCCTATCTATTGCTCACATGACACTTGGGAATCTCGCTGTCAAGAACAAGTCAACTTTGATTTCATCTGCCGCTTGTGGGAATACCAGTGTGTTGTTCCTGTTGCTGTGCTGCTGCCCTAAGTCCCCCAGACAGCACCAGGGTGAGCGTGACATCTCTGCTGTATATGCCACCGTCTGCTGAAAACACCCCGAGGCCACGAGATGAAAAGTCAGCAAAAGTTTGGGCAGTGCGTGGATGTCATGACTCCTTGTGGGCCGTGACTCTAACTCACAACAGAACAGTATGACTCAGCATGTACCTGTGTAACTGTATATACCTAACCACATGAAAAGAGCTATTTAATGTTGTTTTTTTTGTTTTTTTTGAATTCCCATTTCACCTCTGTCAAACAGGTCAGATATCAATTTACAATAGCACTTGCAGCTTTCTGCATTGATTTTTTTACCATTAGATAAATCAAATAAATTCATTTTTGAGTTGGTTTTTATCTATGGACATGTCCTGTGCTTAAACCCAGTAAATAAAACATTTTACATGAAGCATTTTAAGATCAAAATAATTAAAGAAAAATGGAACTACTGGTCAGATGAAAGCCAGGAGATCTAATATAATCTGTGATGCACTCTTTACTCTAGGAGACCTGCTCACCTGTGTAGCGTTTGTGCAGTTTTCCCAGTTTCTTTCGAACACAAGAAAGTATTTCCTGTTCTCACTTCACAGTGTGGATACACCCTCACTATCACTGTATTATAAAAACATCTGAAAAATCCGACTGGTATTAGAATTTTCAGAAGCATACAACATAATAAATAAACAAAACATATTGATCGGTCTGAAGCTTTTTTCCTCTGCTCCTATTGAGAGAATAGTGAAAAATTCTGCATACATTTTCAAAGCCAAGGTTACACAGTACAACCAAAGCACAACATAAAAAACTGTTCACTATTACAAAAAGCAAAGGAAAATAGAAAAATCCAACTAAGAGGATGAAACAAAGGGCTGGTTGGTATTCTGGCTTCAGATTGGCAAGATGAACTGATTGTTGAAACAGCTGCAGATGTTCCTTTTGTCCGCTTGTTTGTATTGTTTCATTTTTTTTTCTTCCTTTTTTTTGGCATCTTTTAATATCTGAAACCAAATAATGGTCCATTCCAAGTTTTTTGTTTGTTTGTTTGTTTTTTTCATAATTATTGTGCCAGGAAGTGACTGAATCTGTAACAGATCTTCAAAACATCTGAAAAAATCAAATCAAATCAAATATCAAATGTACAGGTGCCACTTTTTTTCATGTGATCTCCTGCAGTAAAGGTTCAATTACAAGTGAACATGTGCAACACTTTATTCATTTTGCTAGAATAATTATGTTTTTCCTCTGATCTACTCCAGTATCCATAAAAGCATGAAAAAAAAACTTATTTAGAAAGACAATGGTCGTCATTGATTTGATTATTGATGACCATGTTGTTATTGATGAAGTTGGACAACTACAATACAACAAAGTATTGAAATAAATGTCGAAATTTCTGTTTCTGACCTTGCAAACCACAGGCTGCTGACCAAATCCAGTGTTGCTGTAACACGCTGTACCATAAGACAGTCAAGGACTGCGGCTGTGTTATGTGAGCTTCTCCACATGATTACTTTGCCCTGCACATGCATTCCTGCATTCTTAACTTGTCCTATCTTCTCCATTTACCTCTCCTTCTCTGTGTAGCAGCTACATACCATAACCAACAAACGCATCCATCGTTCACCACTGGCACTGGGAGATTCGTGAGCCCTGTGACTCCCGACCTCCTTCAGTTCTTTAGTGGGGAAAAAATGAAACAACCCACCTGGATTAGAAAATGTAACCGAACGCCTGGTACCGGAGAGAAAGAAAAGTAAACACGGGGATAATGCCATCTCTTTTACACTACCAACTGTGCTGCTGCGATCCAAAGGGATTATAAACAACTCAAACAAGCAGTACTACTTCAAACAATAAAATACCTTATTAAACCCCAACATGAGAGGGCCTTTGGGAAGGAAGACTTTTGATGTGTACACAATCCCTGCAGTAGTGAATATATTTAGTCTCGCACCAAGAAAAAGAGCAAATCACTCTCCTGACTCCATTCTTCATTCTGAGGGATATCAGGAGCCAAATTCAATAACAACCTTAGATCATCGCCCAATCCATCTCTGAATCATCCCATAGTCTTTGCATAGCCTTAGCCCCCCCTGGCATAATTTAGCACCGTCAGACTATGAACTCATCTCCTCCATAGAAAATGAACGGGCTGGGTTCCAAGAACAGGATACCATCAGAGAAATCCCTCAAACTTCTCCAGAGCAGCTAAATTTAACTGAATTTCATCTGTGTCAAAGTAATATCTGAAATGGACTAAAGGACTAATGTGTTCTGAGTGAGGAGAAACTATTTGACCTGCACCTTTAGTTTACATTGCGCATACAGGAGATAGCTAGTCTTTTTACGGAGATATGGAAGACTTAAACTCATTATGTGAGAAAAAAAAGGAGAGGAAAAGGCACAAAGAGAAGACAGGTATCAAAGACACACTTAAAGAGGTCATTTGAATTTTCTTTTAAAAATGAGTAGAAGATGATTAAATTCTATATTCAGGAATTGTCCTTGGTTTGTACTGGACATCAAACTGACGAAAAACACTACTACAGCTCTATGCAAAAAAACCTCACCAGCCACATATCTTTGTTGTCCCTGAGACTGAATAAGTGCTTTGCGGTACAAGAGACTGAAAAGAAACACACATTGATTCTGCCACCAGCTCTTTTCAATACAGTTTTTGTGGTTATATTCTTTATGAATTAGCCCTAGGCCTCTTGATGTCTGATCCTAACTGGATCAAATTTCCCAAATCAGTCATGTGGAATCAGTAATGAAGGGGAGTGGAGGGGTGGGGGTGGGGGGTAGTTTTGTTCACTGGAGCATCCAAGTTTTGAATCGGGTAATCATGCTTTTACAGCCATGCCCGTACCTCAGATGAGGAGGAAGAGAGCAGTAAAGGTCACTTCTTGCATTCTGAGTATTTACTAGGTCATTTGGCCGTTCAGCATGGGGCATGGAATGGAATACTTTAGAACAAAGTAATGCAACTAAGCTTCCCTAACTAGACTTTCATGGGCCAATATTATTTAGTGAGGTACAGATGTTGCCAAGAACCTCGGCTTTGGCCCAAATTGAAACATTTCAACAACTACTGAATGGACTGCTATGAATGTTTGTACAGTTTTTAACAGTCCGTACAGGTTTGGTGATCCCTGACTTTTGTCAAACACCACCAGGATGTGGTGACATTTTTGTGTTCAAGTAAAATGTATGGACAGGAAATTTGAAAAATACATTCATGGTTTCAAGAGGATGCATCCTTTTTAATAATCACCTGGTTGCTATTAATAGTGCTGAGTGAAACTTCTCACAAACTAGTGGACAGGTTGCCATGAAATCTGAAAATCTGCTGATAATGCCACCATGAGCTCAAACTTTATATTTGTCCAACGCAAAACACCCAACAAAACGTAACATCCAGCAGCTCCAGCTGGAGAAACACATGCTTAAAGAATGCTTATTCATTGATTGATTATCCTTATCCACATCATGCACTGTGCCCTCTATGCATAGTAACACCAGGTGTAAATGCAGCTATAGTCATATTAGTAGGGAAAAGTGCATTATTACCAAAAAGAGAGCACCATCCGCTGTGCCCAGATGAAAAAGTTGTTTTCCAGAGCCATGTTATTGATAGCAGTGGCCAATTATTAGGAACAAATAAAAGCGTGAATTAAAATCTTAAAATTTTACATTCTATAATCCAATTAGTGACTACGTGCAATTAAGTAAAAGAAAGACGGTAATGAATTCAACACAATAATTCAAGCACCAGAAACAAAGATAGAAATCATAATTAGCCCACTTCCCCGCCATTGCAACCCACTGCACTATATTTATTTTCTATCCGTGGCCATTCAAAACAGAAAAACAAAGTACACATTATCTCTGTGTTCCCCTGCTGCTAAATGTATGTATATATTATTTTTTTTCTTTTTTTACACAATGAACTGGTGACAGCATCTTGGGCTGCAACCAACATGGTCCGCAAATGAGAAAATACACCAGCAAGAGCAAAAGGTACAGAGGCAACACTGTGAATCACCAACATTACTCCGATGACGGGCTCATACAATACCCTAATTGCCTTGAGTTACTCTGCACAGATTTGTCTCCACATAGCAATGAGCCATTGCACGTGACATTGCTATTGAAGTCAGAGAGAATTAGCAACCAAAAACTATATGTTTATATATATATATATATATATATATACATATATATTTGTATAAAAGAGTTGACCACATTGTTAAGAAACTCTCACAAACTGTGACATGACTTGCTGTGAATCCTTTGAAGCTTCTACCTGATTTATTTAACGACACCCCGTGTGATATATATAAATGAGAAGCACTGATATGGAAATAAGCATGCCACACCAGTCATTTACTTTCAACACAGCTCAAAGTGAGTTTTGTGTGTGTTTGTCATATTTTCAGAGCAGATGCCAAGTAAAAAAGCTGTAGTAGAAAGGCTATACTAAGAGCTTTTCCAGTACATGTAGGTCATTTCTGCTCCCTGTGGAAATATAGCCTGTTTTAGGATTAGGGGCTATGATTCATTATGACTGAATTTAATTACAGTGAGAGGTGGCCAATGCATCCCCGGTTTTAGCATATTAGGGTCCCTTCATCCATTGGATGGTAAATGTCTAGAGAAGAGAGTGGGGGTTGGGGTAGGATAAAAAGTCTGTATGTGTGTATGTGCGTGTGTGAGGAGGAGAGCATGGGGAAGGAGAGGAGGTAGAAAGGCTTCAGGTTACTTTAGCCGAGCAGCAATTTGGACACGTTTACATGGACACATACACACATAATCAGGTTAAGGTGAGAAAGTCGTATAACCAGTTTATGTATTTCCCCTTCTACCCTTTCCTAAAAATGGTCTGACGTCAGAACAGCCCTGAAGTGCACTACTGTAAACAGAGTGCATTGATATTATTAAGATGACTTTCTATCACTGATATAAAATTTCGTCTACCAGTTTGTTACAGTAGAAAAATGACTAGTAAGAGACGGGTTGGTGTGGAGTTCCCTAACCTTTTCTAATGTACCTTCACAGCCTCTTCAGATGAGACATTTTTCTTTTTCTCACCACAAACACAATGCATGATGCAGGACAGTTGCTTGGTTACTGACCATCGGTTGTATACTACATTTTACGGTCCTTTGTGGTATACTGAGTCCACTATGGGGGATAATAAACCTTGCTTTACATTCAGTCTATACAACACCACAAAATGGCAAAATGGCTTTAATAGTAAACTCTGCAGGGAGTAGTGGGTGATTTTGGAAACAGCAGTAGTCCTCTTCGAATAATCATACTAAATTAAACCTATCTCTTCTTCTTCTTCCTCTATTTTTTCTTTAGAAATGTTAATTACGTGGCAGTATTGTGATTTATTTGCACAGGCATTCATATTACCCAGAGGATGAAGCCTACTGGCTTTTACTGTAGCAGCACCATGAAGTTGTCATTTTCAGACCTTAAAGAGGAACTACGCAGGATATTTACCTTAAATATGCTACTTTCTTCCCTTAATCAAGCAGCTTCAGAGTACCTGTGACTTGTAATTTGTAATTGTAAATGACTGGTTACAGGGAGAATGGAGGCTCTCTGCCTTCCACCTGGCATCTCTTGGCTTAAAACCAACCTTGCAAAATCAGTGCAGTACTTGGCCGCCAACCCAGTGTCCCAGCTCTCCACCGCGACACAAACGCGCTCCGTAACCTATAATCTCTTGTTTATGACGGATAAGACAACACAAATATACACGTTGTATCATCGTACATGATATATAACATTATCTACCGCTCCATGGATTGCTTTTTCGTCTGCTTTGTTAAAAACAAATGCACATGGCCCGGGAGGAGCGTTAGCAAAACAGTGAAAAGTGACCAGACTTGCATTGTTCCCCTTTAACAACTGTTGGATCAATAGCTATGAACAGATAACTGATGCTGTACTGAGGATGACTTGTAACTACATTTCCCGTAGCAAACATCTATGATCAAATAACACTGTGCTAATTAACAAATGTTAAACCAAGATGCTGAACATGGTAAACATTATGCTGCATACCTGATAAAAATCAGCATGTTCGTGTCATGATTGTGAGCATATAAGCATGCTTATGTTATCTACAGTCTCACAGAGCAAATAGCACGGCTGTAGATTTAATGTTGTTTCAGTGTGAATCACTGTGACTAACATATAGAGCAACCATTTACCCTTTACTTCCAGGTACAGGGTGTGTAGGAGTAGACATGGCTGCTGTGACAATATAGAAAAGCCACACTCCCATATGTAGATTTATAGTTAAATCTCCTTCTGTTCATAAACATGCATTGTAAACACAGACAAACACATTTTCTGGCCAGATTTTTCAGGGAGCTTAGCTACTCCACAGATTTCTTTTCAAGCAAACTTTGGACTAGAGTGTGTCTTCCTTCCCAAGATGCAACAATGCCTAGAAACCAGGATATCGCTACACTGTTCTGTACATGGACAAATAATCAGATTTCACCTTCACAAATTCAGCCGTGTTAACCAGATTATTTCCTCTACCTGTAACCTGAAAAAGGAAACTTGCCTTCTCACTCAGATGGAGGTTTCAGAAATTAGACTACAGCTCAAAGTGGGTAGTAATCAGATTACTGTGGCGCTTCAGTGTTTGTTAAGATTCAAATTCAATGGCGTTTTGATAGATGTTGAACCTAAGGTCCCATAAGCAGCAGAAGGTAATACATAATGAATCAATCTCAAAACGCACTTGACACAGTGAGCAGCTCTCTGAATGTACCTGGAGTAGGGGAGAAACAACAGAGATGGGGAAACTCAATATCCCTGTAATCTTAAGGAAACATTTGTAACGTCTCCAGTCTCTCTGCTGGTGCATCTGTATGAAAGCCAATTTCAGACGCACCGACATCAAACTGCTTTGATTTCATTCAGATATCCATGTGAAATGCAATTAGTGTGTGAAAAATGAGCACCGGTCCATAGTGCCTCATTTCATTTTGAGAAGTAGCCTCTGCACGCTGATGCCTGACCAACACCTCTCTCCTACGCCTCTCATATCACACCTTTCTTCTGCTTTGCAACTAACAAAGATATATTTTTATATTTCAGAGAAAGAAAAACGGCCTTTCCGGCTCTTCTTTAAAGCCACAAAACTCTGTAACAAGTGGCAGACATTTAACCCACCTCTGTGTAATACATGAACTGCCCGTTTCCTGTTGAGCCCTGCCATGCTTACATTATTCAGTGAAGTGGAGGAGAATGCTTGATACCACTGTTGTAGCAAACACAATAGTCTCCAGGCCACCTGTTATCCACTTTGTAGAGGGAAAATAGAGATCGAAAAACTTCACTTTTTGTGTGTACTCATAGTATGTCTATACTCTCAGCACAGGCTCAGGACCTCTCCTGAATTATTCAACATCAGACCTGTTGGGGATGTCGAAAATTCAATACATCAGCACTTCAGGAAACTTCAGCAACCAAACAGTCAGACAAAAAAAAAAAGGCACATAAAAGAGGAAACCGAAAAAACATAAAATACACAACTTCAAACTGCTCCACAACTCCCTTTGCTCTCACCATATCCCTTAATATTTAATTACGTTTGAATATCACTTGCTACAAGAAACAAGCTTTATCTCATACAGTACTGTACATCCAAATGCCAAACATGATGCACCTCTGTTTTCACCAAGCCAACATCACCAGACCAACATAAATTTGACGAATCTCACCGAGGGGTGAGACGGGAGGACGGTGAGTAAATCCAAGCTGTAAATAATGACTTCACTTTGGCAAAAAGATAAACAGCTTCTGCAATAAGAGCAAACATATGAGAAGTAAATCACTGTAGACTGAGACATTTTTTTCTAAATATCTGTGATCTCTTCTACTCTTGTAAAGGATGTCAGGTTTAAAAGGTTGGGCTGTAGCTCTTTTTATGCAACATTTCAATTTACAAGACTTTTTAATCCTACAGTTATATCTCAAGAGTCAGTGGAGACTCACTGGAGAAAATATGTCTCAAGAATTTATAGGGCGAAGCAGCTGTAAGCCGCCGCAGACACACTGTCGACCCACTTGGGGGCTTTCACTGATGTTGGCCCTTTCAAACTGTGCTGCGTGATTGACAGCTCCCTTACTCTCCTGGTGGTTTTGATGCAGGTGTTAGGGCAGGACAAATGACACCTTTATCATTCTCATAACTACATACAGCTCGGTACCATCAGGTAATTCCCGGCATGGCTCTGCTCAGCTTCCACCTGACTGATCAGCCTGTGTGAGTGAAAATACCTGTGTGGGTGCATCTTGCTTGGCTCAATTTAGACAACATCTTGACTTTCATGTCAAAGATTTAGCATCTTTGTTACATGCACACTAAAGATTACGTTTCTCATCACTGACTATTTATTAAGGCAATGAGAATATCAGATGTTCCCTGCGTGACTATCACGGCAACACGGTAACAATATTAGCACAATTAGATATAGTGTCATAAACTGAAATGCATACAAGTAAAATATTGATCCCTGCAAGCAAAATATAAACTGAGCATTAATAAAAAGATGTCAGTTATTTTGATCATATGTTGTACTGTATGTTTTTATGTCATGTTGTGTTATCCTATACTTTATATTGCATTATGTTTTGTTCTAATAAAAATGTAAACTAGTTTCCCAGAGATACTTGACATCCTCTAATTATTGTACTCCATCAACTGTCAAAACACCTTTTTTTTTTTTTTTTTTTTTTACAGTTATATAAAATGTATTTCTTGCATTTTAAAAACCTGACACTCATACATGTTTTAGATTTGTCCTTAAATGACTCAAAAGATTATTCAGTTATGAAAACTGTTCATCATCACTCTTCTGTCAATCAGATAATCCAGTAACGAACTAACCGTTTCAGCCACGGTGAGACTTGTTAGGCTCTGAACCATGCTGTGATGCCACAGTTTAGTCTCATGGTGAACGACTATCCAAAGCAAGATGCTAAGATGCTGCTGCTCCATCTGGAAACACAAGCTGCAGCATTGTTACAATGTGATTTACCAGCACTGAAATTCACAAAATCAGAGCTGAACAACTTTGAGTTTGACCTGCAGATTTGGCAAAGCCAGCCAAAACAGAACTCGTCAGATGAACAGGCTTCGGTTAAAATGAATTAGAGGTGTGACTGAGCCCTGAGCTCGATATTTTCTCCGGTAAATCCCTTTGCAATAATTAGTTGGACATGGAGGGTACATTATAGTGGTGTGAGCAGAAGTATTTCTCCATTGAAACGTCACAGATTTAAAATATACAGGTAGGGTTTATTGCCGGTTTTAGGTGTTGAATCAATCTCAGTTCATGTTGTATGGTCTTGACTTTGTCCTGACCTCCTGCTGGACGTAAACTTTACTGGACCTCATCTAAAAATTGCCCCGCTGATGTTGACTCCATCCTTGGCCCGATATATTTGAGCGAGTGCAAGTGTAAACAAGGCTCCTCCTCTGTCCTTTCCCCTGCCCCCGCTGATAACTACCCTCTAGTCTCGTTTACTCTGCTGTTTTTGTGCTCTTTGATTCCCCGGCTCAGATAAAGGCTTTTCCCGCCGTCCCAGAAGAGGCCCCCAGGATGCCTCATGAGCTCCCCCCTCTGTGAGCTCTCGTCCCAGGGTACCTAGTATATGATGCGGCCCTCCCCTCTCCTCGTCCTCCCACTGCTCCTTCCTCTGTCAGATTAAATCACCCTCCTCTCCGGCTCAACATGCTGCTCTCACCACTCCCCAGCTGCGACGGCGTGTTTGCGGCACCAGCGAGTGTGAGCAGATGCTATTGAGAATGACCTTTGCAGCAACGCCCTGTGCTCTATGATTCTAACCCATTTGACAGTGAACATCTAATAGAATGCTAATGAAGTAGCTTGCATAGTAAAATGTTATGTTCCCTTCACTGTAATTATCTGTGGGACTATCCCTAATGCCCATGATGCATATTGTTTGATTATTAAACTGAATTACTGTCAAGTGCAGCACCAGGTCCCTTGCTACCAGGTCAGAAATGACTCAAGACACATGCTCACAAAGATGTCCAACGTTTGTTGCAATAAAAGTGATCAAACATGACCACTTGTTGCAATTAAGAAAACATTTCTGTCTTCCTAGACATGCAATGTTAGGATGAGGAGTGATCTCTCAGTAACACTTGAAGATCTGACAAGAGGTTCTTCTATCTAGAGATGTTTTCCATCTTCTTGCTGCTCAATGAGGTTCTTTTATTTGCGCTGGAAGAATTCCCTTTGTGAGTGTAGCAAGAGAGCGTGCGCTAATACTGCCTGAACGCAGCCTGAATTATAAGGTGAAATAAGTCCATCCATTACTCGGATGGTTAGTCAGCCTGCCAATTTTGAAGACATCTCTATAAATAAGTGAGATTCAGCATAAGGCCTGTGTCTGCATGCTTGTACCTCCTGTGATGTGAAGCTCCACTCTGCCTCAGAGGCTCAGAATTTCTCCACTCACTTGAACATAAACAGATCTATATATAAATATATATATATATATATATATATAAATAAAAAAAAAAACCTAATAGCTTGTAGCAGTAGCTTCACAAAAGTTATTGGAGAGAAGGGAAAATATTGTAAGTATAAAGCGAGGAGAGAAAGATCTAAATATTGATATGCCGCCTTTTACATGGTGCGAAACAGTGCGCCTACTAATATCTGCTTTGTCAGCAAGAGGCCACGCGATTGGCACGTTTCAACTCGCAAATATTTAACCACATGAACGCCCTCCGCAGAAATCATTCATCACGCCAGTGTTTACCAGTAAGTGTTTGTTAAGTGGATGAGTAGCTCCAGCAGTTTTTCGCTTGTTTAAATATGTGCGTCACCAATTTGCGGCGGGAAAAGCTGTGTAGTTTGTGCTTCTTATAAAATGTATGTACGTTTCCTCTGGGCTTGATGCGACTGCAGCTGATTCCAGGCCAGTACAATTACCCGAGGCAGAGTGCCAAGGCATAATGAGACATTTGGTTGTGAAATTCAGAATCTGACAGAATGCATTAAAGCCGAGCAGACTGCAGATGCAAAGGGAACAGCCAGGCCAAAGTGATGACTTCCCATTTCCTGACTATATCATATTTCCCTTTGCTTCCAGCCAAACAAATGACCAAATTGTGCAGCGACTGTGCCTGTTGTTTGGACACAGATTCCCATTGTTTGTCATATTAGATACCCGGATACATCTGACAAAAGAAATTACTGGTCATGTCACTCTGGTGTTTTTGCCTGTAACCTGCTTCAAATTGTTAGAGCTGAGTATGAAGAATTAGATGCGGCTGTATCTGTGTGTGTGTTTTTTTGTGGGGAGAATTCATTTTGAGTAAGGTCATTTTGTTGACATGGTGGGACCTTCCACGTCGCTCACACTGAGTCAGGAGGTCAGGGTGTCCCGCCTGTACTTTTTACAACAGCGCCGTGCCCTTGTGATACCACAACGAACACACACTATGTGACAACTATGATCTAAGGGAACAAATAATGTGACAGCTTCTCAAGCTCCCAGGCAGCCTGCTCTGTCCCACAGGGGAGTAAATGAATCTGATTTTTCATACTTATGAAAGGGTTCGACTGAGCTCAGGCACGAGGTCAGACGTAAAGATGTAGCCAATCTGACTTTTTACATGTCTGATGGCGTATTTTTCCCAGACTTTTAAAGCCATGGATGCCAAACAAAGTAAAATCAATCAACACACACACACACACACATATATATAGATATGTTTGTGCAAAAAAAACTAAAAGTCTACCTGTTGAAAAGGGGCTAACAAATGAGTTTGTGTATATTCCATGTGGATAAGCAGATCTCTCCACATCTATGAATAAGTAATCAGTCTGCTCATGTCCTGTGGGATTTACTAACAAGAAAAGCAATCAGACACAAGCATGTGTAAAAGAAAAGCTCCACTCGAAATACTACTGAACTGGCCTCTCTTCTTTAACTTTCAAATGGGCAACACGCAGGACAAGGACAACACATTTGGTTCAGAGAACGCAGCACAGATGTTCACACACCAAAAAAAAGACCTAATAAATAAATATATATACATACGCCACCATCACCATCCCCACTCGTCAGATATATGAGAGGAGATGAGATGTCCGACAGTGTTTTAAGACACAATACATGCCCGGACAAGAAAATGACCTTTATCTGAACTCAAGTAGTGTCACAAATATGCTCATACTGATTTATATGTTTCCCCCTCAACATCCCCCTGGCAAAAAAAAAAAAAAAAAGGAACAGAGGAGAACAAAAGGACAGTCAAATGTACCCTAATTCCAGCTGGAGACGATAATCCAGTTCAGAGGCAGCAAGGAAATGGGCTTGTGAGAGGCAGACCCAGCAAATACATGCAGATGAGAATGATTATCCTGCAGATGAGCGGAAAGATGAAAACTAATTTCATAATAAGACCAGAAAATTCTCCAAGATAACAGGGATCTAGAGAGCTATCCAAGACCCATCTGGCCTGCCCTGCAACACGCTAGTAAAGTCATTTTCCAGGCAGGAGCTGTCCATTTACACCGTGGTGCTGAAAGCTAGGGGGAGCAACATTTGTGCACACCAAACCCTGTGGGGTGAACCGGCGATTTTACAACAGGCGGCTCCAGCATTAGTACACGACTTCAAAGAAATACAAGTTGTGGATGTGAGTTGTAGTTATATCACAGCAGAGTTTTCAGCTACTTGGACGACTTGAAGTTTCCCTTTTATTCTTCTGCTTTCCCTCCACTACATTACAAAGCAATATAACATGCTTTTCTACTCGCCTCCGTATCTGACAGTCTTGTTTACTGGTCACTTCTAATGACTGCGACTGCAACTATATTTTCAAGTATTTGGTTCTACTTGAATATTTCCATTCGTAACACTACATTTTAGAGTCAATTATTGTACTTTTACTCCACTTTAAATCTACCATTTACAACTGGAGTACACTCCACTCTTTCAGCTAGGCACAACTGACTTACTGGGGCATCAAACCCTGTAATGTAAACCAACAACTTTACAACAGGCAGCTTCAGCATTAATATTTGAATGTCATTAACAACAGCTGAAATTCTGAAGGAAGTCATGTAACAATCATTTTCACTGAAGTATGGTATACTGATTGAACATGTGTATGTGCTCAGTGTTGTAACTGTGTTCATTTTTTCGGGTTCTCCTGTCTTTATTTTACTTAGTTTCCTCCATTTTAATCTCCATTTTCATTCTTCAACTATTTCAAAGAGAAACATTGTGCTTTTATACTTTTTGAACCTACATTTGTTTGGCAGTCATAATTACTAGTTACATCCAGCAGCGGAAAGTAGCTGAATACAGCTCATGTGTTGTATCGAGGGAGTAGAGTGGAGTGTAAACCAGGAGTTTTATTTCTTTGTGAAGAGCTACTCTGGATAGCAGCATCTGCCAAATGACTGGGTGTAAAAACTCCTCTGAGCAAATGTGCTTTTGGGCATTATGTACAGTTTAACAACACTTTTTAACTCAGTATTTAACACTTCAATGGTTCCAAACGCACTGCACTGTAGCTGTAAGCGGATATGAGGACATTTAATTCGGTATTGTCAAACGTACACTTAGAATTTTGATGCAGAAAAGTTTAAGTTTCCACATTGTGTTGCTTTACTTTTATTGGAGAGATGTATCTTAAGACATCCTCCACTACTGCGCTGTACCTGTGGATATACGATCCATAGCAGAGCAGCAGTGTTACCACAGCCACTTTGTGAGTTTGCCCTCACATTACCTGTGTCATTTGTGGCCTGATTTAAATGTCATTGGGAGGCTTTCATACTTATATCCTGACCAAAACAGCTCTTTCTGCTTGTACCTTTGCAAAACAGCTACTATACAAAAACACATACAGTATATACCTTTTCTGGAGGCTGATTATGATGCAAATTACCCTGTCATGCTGTGCAACAGCCTCTAAACTAAAACTGCACATTTACACAAGCACATACTTCAGCCTGGCTGGAATAAGATACACAACACCCACCCACACTGTCTGTGTTTTGTCTTTTCATTTGTTTAACATTATATAGGGCATTGAGGATATATACAACTCCTGTAAAACAGTGCTGTGTCCCAGATTTTGCAGGTCCTTATGCTAAGAGGTTATTGATATGTGTATTTCTGTGCAGGTGCAATAAACCTAACATATCTGCAGAAATAGGGTATGTGTGGATCAGTTAATCACAAGGTGTGTGTGTGTGTGTGTGTTTCAACCAGAGATAGGTTTAGTCAAAGGTTCTTGTTTGTGCAAATGCATTCTCTTTTGTATGTCACAATGCACTGCTAAGCCATGCTAATGCTGACCCATAAACAGCCAAAGATCACTTACCTTGCCAACATAGAGAGGTTCATTTCCTGTGTACTCCTCCAATACGAAGAACTGGTTCCATACCCAGCTGCGTTTGTGCCTGTGCAGGACCTCCCAGGGGTCTGGATCTGAGTTTGGGGACCTCTCCAGATCCCCAGAGCTGGGATTCAGGCCCCAGCAGCCCCTCTCCTGCAAGGGAAACAGGAGCGCCAGGAGAGCCAGGGCTCTGCATATGCCTGAGCAACACCACGCCATCATCTGGGCCCCCCTCCAAAAGCAGCACCGAGGCCAGAAGAAAAAAAAAAAAAAAAAAAAAAAAAGGAGAAGCTGAAATGTCAAAACCCTCAGGGTTTTATCCACACAGTCCTGACCCTGTGTTTCACCAGAAAGCAAGAGCAGTCAGACACAGAAACGAGTGCGTGGGTTGAAAAAGAGTCAAGCTCTGCATTTTGCTGTGTTGCTCTTCTTTTTTCCTCATTGGAGACTAAAAGTGGGGTAATTCCCTCCACTTTGGAGCCAGAGAGTTGACATTAAAGCTGGCTAACAGGGTCAATGGCGACCGGGGAGGCTTCAACACACCGGCTGTATAATTGGCACCTATCAGAAGAAAGAGAGAGAAAGTGGGAGGGAGGGAAAAGGGGGAGAGAGACAAAGGCATAGAGGAGAGAAGAGAGAAAGTACTGTCAGCAAAATTGCCTGTGTGACCGCTGTCACTTTAGACATCGAGTGATGCGCATGCTGATGCAACCATAATGACATTTTTCACCAATCATAGGGAAATTGGTCAAAAATGAAGAGACAGTACATACAATCAACACAACGTCCTTCACATACACACACACACTCGCTGAAGAGAAAATGGGTGAGGTCAAACTGTTAATAAGGGGAAGATGGTGGGGGAAATGACCTGGCTTTTCAATGCACATAAGCAAAGAGATTGCAGAGCGAATGAAACAACAGTGCACGGAATAACAATCAAATGCCATTCAGCTGCCGCCCAATTATCTGGGCCTTACCTCACCAAGGTCATTATTTTGTCACATTTCCTTTGTATAAGATCATGGAGTAATGGCGGCATGGAGTGTTGGGGGGGGGGGGGTATCGCCACTCTAACGCTAACAAGCCACATGATCTGTGATGGTGAGCTCTCATCACTGAGATTAAAAATAAATCTGAGCTGTCAGCAGCATGATGGCCCGAGCGCTCCTGACCTCTACTCCGAGCAGTTTGTTTTGCCGGCCCAAGCACATGCGAGACGGGAGAAGAGGGGAGGGGTGTTGGGGAAGGGGGGGGCTAGGCGGGATATGTCTCCCTGCCATCGTTGTGCTGTGACAGATCCCCCCCAACACCCTCCCAACCCTCACCAAAAGAACATGAAGACTTGTCAAAGCAAGAGAAAAGCATCAGCCCCTGACAGATGATGCTCTTCATGTCACAAAACATCCTGGCAGCGTCGAGCTGTTAAGCAATTACACAAACTTCATAATATCACTGGCGTCATCTCCTCTGGTTTGACACAAGAACAACGACTCCAGCAAATTCCCTCAATAAATATTTTGAAGGAGGAGAACTCGCTAGGCAAATTAATGCGATGAATGGGGATGATACTGAGTCAGACATGCCATTTAGGACTTCTCATGGCAGACGTTTGGAAAACTGAAAGCTTGACCGCGCGTATATTTATTTCCTCACTGACCTCTCTCTTTCCTTCTCTCCTCAACCCAGAGTATTGGCAGGGTCCTGGACAAAGAAGGTAATTGCTTTAGCATACAGTGACCTCTTTCAACCCGCACACGTTCTGCACTTCTCATTTTATGTCCCCCCCCCCCCCCCCCCCCCCCACTGCCCCAACCCCCAAAACACAACTCCCCACACATCCTGTTGGAAGTGATTTGCTGTTATTTCTCCATGGCAAAGTCATTACCCAGCGCTAATAATTAACGAGGAAATAAATACCAGCCTCGTGATTGTCACCTCGACAGACATGTTTGTGAGAGGCATCCTGATTGTGTGTGAGAATTTATTTTGAAAAGGCTCGAAATCCTTGATGAAAGCATCCACATTTTGATTTTTCACACAAACGAGATAAACAAACTTCAGCCAAGAAGCTGCAGAAACACAGATCCTCATCTGCTTTTGCTCTTTGATTGGTGGTTTGATCAATTAGTCAATCCCCAGAAAAATAGCCACGTCCTCAGGATTTATAAGACTGCAGCACATGCAGATGCACAAACACACACACACACACACACACACACACATCTGCACACAGATCCAAAGTCACTCCCTCTGCATGACAATTTAATGGTAGAGGTGGAAAAGTGGAGCAGATCTGGCTGCAGGGCAGCCACGACTTGTGAAGGCAGGTTGCAGCGGTGGTATTGTGGGAAGAGAAGATCCCATCAGGGAGCGAAGGGTCAGTTCAAGACGAACGGACAACCGAGTTAATGCTTCTCATTTCACTGGACCCTGAACACTACAGGAGGAGATGTGGAGTCAGTGGAGATAACACTAATCTAGTTGTGAGTGCGGCCGTGTGCTCAATAAGGCAGATATTGGCTCTTTTATTAAATGGGTTTTCGCTGATTTACGGTCCAGTTGATTTGTTGGAATTATGAGGCAGATCACGCTGCAGGGAAACGTGTTATTTCAATACATTTTAAAATGGTTTGTCATTTTAAAAAATTAAGGAGTACGGTGTCAAATCTAGCTTGAAATTAGCAGCAGACAAAGAGATGGAGGTGATGAGAGCACTTAAACACTTCCTCCTCCTGTTGGGGTCAGGTGATTGGTAGTGGGCAGTAAAACACTCAGTGGGGTGACAACCAAACTCACATAGTGGGAGCTGTGTTTCACACTGGGAAGGGTTAACCAAAAAAATAAAATCAAATAGACAGGCCTGATGTCTCTAACTGTTCAGCCAAAGCTGAGAAAAACAGGCAAACCCTGAGGACTGGCATGGATAAGGGAAAATACAGAATATGCTTTTATTCTCAGATATCTAACTGTCTATTATTCTTAATCTAAAGGCACTTTTACCCTCCTGCCGAATAGCTGGGGTGGGTCACACTGCCTTTAAGCACTGCTGATGTTTTGGTGCCAAATGTTCTACATGTTTCAGTTGGTTTTCCGCCCTGCAGATAAAAAAGGAAATGGTGCTTTCTTAAAAAAAAAAAGTATATATTTAGATATCAGCACAAAACATCCCCATTTGGCTGAATGAGTCAAACAACATCAGTCTATCATGATGCTCAAAGTCCATATGGGAGGGAAGCAGACTCTGTGTTGGCCGGTGTCAAAGTGATGACGCTAAATTAAGTGAAAATGTGAAGATAAAGCCGTGAATGTAAAGCCCCACAGTCATCCCCCGGCTCTGTTTCTCTTACACACTGTGTCCTAATCCCATTTGCCAGTCTCACAACAGGATTACCAGTGCTACGGCGCTCAGTAACCAGTCACATGCTCCCTTTGATCCATACTCTCCCCCATCATCGTGTACGTTCAGCGTGGAGTCACTCGTGGGCCAGAACACACAACACAAACTGTAACTGAAGTTAATTACGGTTTGAAACACTTCATGGAGTCGTGTGAGTATATTCCTCTTTCTTAATCTGGAATCAATTGCTGGCTGCAACACACACACACACACACACACACAGACTCTGTGTTTTGATGACAGTTTAAGATCTGTCATTTTTTTTAAAAAAAAGGCCTGGATGTTTGCAGTTAGTCCCTCCTTGTCTCTTTCTATGGAGATCCAAGCGCAGGGTCAAGCCCTTTGCAGAGCCACACAACAGATACAACAACAAGAGATGGTCGGGCTCCAGTGTTTCTCTCAAGGACACTTACGACAACAGACCCCTTGCTGATGCAGGAGCTTGAACCTGAGTCCTGTGGGTGAAGGGTGGCCTCCCCTATAACTCACAGACTCCTCAACAGCTCGTCTCGCGTTCATTTTGAATTCATCTCACATCCTGTGGTCACTACTAGATCTGAAGCTGAGCGACGACGTGGACGTCTCTCCAGCTGCCAGGAGAGGAAACAAAGATGCAAAGCAACACCTGAAAACAGATGTGCAGCTTGAGGAAATATGTAAGGGCTAAAAAAAGTTGCTGGAACAATACTCTTGAAAAGTCCTTAAAGTGAGAGTGAACATTATCCCTCTGTCTTTGCAGCGACATTACAATATAGCAGGAAATCTTAGTGCAAATACAGATGATGTGTTGTGCAACACGCTACATCATGCTGTGTGCTCCACCAACCGTGGTGAGCTCTCGGCTTTACAGGCTACAGAACTGCGAGCAGCACAAGTAAATCATTTTGCACAGTCAGATCCCAAATAAATTGATGCATGTGGCTGCAAAGGTAAAAAAAAAAAAAAAAAAAAAAAAGACATCTTTAAAGGATATTTTATTCTGCACTGACCCTTAGTGTCAGTTTCTGGGAGGGTTCCACACTGCAGTTACTGGTTGCATCGATGTGGAGACATGTGGAGGTATCTCTGCATGGGTAAAAAAGAAGGTGCAGATTATCAGACTTCCTGACTGGGTGAGAAATAAGTTCCAGGTTTTACTGTCTGTGCACTTCTTCCAAGAACTAGTATAAAATGTGCTGCTTGGTTCTGCACAGGGAGACTCTTTGACATGGACTCTTTGCAGTGTAGATCAGCAGGTGAACCCCCCCCCCTCCCCTTCAGGTTGGACTTGCGCACTGATGTGACCTGACTGCTTTAACCCTGCTGTTAAGTATCAATCATTGCGCATTAGCCGTCAGAACCTGCGGGAAAAAAAGTTCCCACCTGTTCCCGAATCCGCCCGAGACGTTTTCCAGAGAAATAGATCCAATAAAAAAAAAAATGCAAACATCTAGCTTCACTTGATCAGATCGATTAAACATCTCAACAACTTGAGGGGTTTGGAGGAATAAAGCAGAAGGAGATCGAGGATGGCGGAAAATGAGCACATGATTGGAATCGGGCAGCACGAAAACACACACACACACACACACACACACCGACAGTCAACATCTCTGTGAGCGACCGCCGCAGGAAACCTGTGTCCACAGAATACTAATTACAGAATAAGCGACGGGACAAATAATGCACAGAATACCTAAGCAGACCATAAATGAACTGAAGCGCATTGTGGGAAATGGAAAAAAAGAGAAAAGAACAGACAGCAACACACATGATGATCGCAACTGTCCTCACACTCACCAGAGAGAGAAGGTGGAATAACTTCACAGATGGTGTCTGCGTGTAAAAGTTAAGCCGTTATTTTTTTTATTTTTTTTTATTTTTTTCCACTCCACGCACCAAACAGGGAGAAAAAGGAGCCTGGGTCAAAATCGAAAAGTTTGCATGGTGAAATTAGTCCCGGTGGCGGAGCAGGGCTGCTGGAGATCGGGTACCGGATCGCGCGTAAATGCTCACCCTTGGCAGGGATGTGGTAAGTCTGACTCCCTCTCTCTCCTCCTCTCCTTCCCTCCCTCCCTCCCTCCTTCTCTCTCTCCCTCCGTACATCCTGCGCAGTGCTGCCTCTGTGCAGAGAACAGAACACCCCCCAGCTGCAGTTTTTTTTTTTTGGGTGGCGGTGGCGGTGGTGATGGGGGGGGGGGTATGCATCTATCTCTCGCTCTCCCTCCGTCTCTCTCCTCTTCCACAGTCAACAGTGGAGGAGACGCGCATGCAGCGGTAGCGGCGGCGGCAGCGGCGAGGAGGACTCAGCGCGCCGGACCAGACCGCGCGGAAAACGCTCTCGTCTGAGCCCAAAAAGCCCCTCACTGTGGAGAGTGTGGAGGGAGCCCATCGAAATAGTTTGACCAAAATAAGTTGGCGAGGTTGGAGCCAGGAACACACGCAGCGTTTCTGGCAGACTAGATGTGGAGCCGGATTCTCACCAACCTGCCAAGTTTTTTGGCAGCAGATGGCATGTGTACTGTTAAATGATTGCCTCGGCGGCGAGAAGAAAAATCAATACGAAATTCTTGACGCCTTCAACCAGAGGAAAAGGAGTTTAGTATTCTCACCCATCCAACACCACCAACCACCAGCAGCACCTCCCGCCCCGGTTCACCTTGAGAATTAATTAAATCCTGAGAGAAATGAGGAAGTGTTCACATGAAAAAGATGATTTCAACTTGAAAAAGTTGATGCTTTTTTGTTTTGTTTCCATTTCCATCCATTTTTTTTTCCAGTGCATTTCCGCATACATATCCCAGCTCCCATCTCTGTTCACTTTTGTTTTTCATCCAATTAGCAGCAAACTGAGCTCCCGTGGTGACAGAAGAATGCAGCACGAGGCTGGCCCTCTCCAAACTCCAGCACCTCTCATGCACACACACACACACACACACACACACACACACACACACACTCCAATTGTAACCAGCCAGTATTAGTTACTTTCCTAATTAGTGAGAGAGCATATACAGTATAGGCTGTGTGCAGCAGCCTCTCTGGTTAACAGCACAAGACTCTCTTCCTCCCTTTCTGCTTCTCCAGACTTGACAGACTAATGGAGTTCGAAACTCATTTGTTTTTCTGCAGGTGGTTTTTACACTTTACATTTTTTCACATCTGTTTGCACATTACGTTTCTCTTAAAAAAAAAAAAAACCACACAGACACACACACACAAAGCAGGGCATTACTCACACATGCATTATGCAGTCTTTGTATTCCTCTCCATGCTCGTTGCATCTCTGAGACAGAATACATTAGAACAGCGATGCTCTTTTTTGCTCTTTTCTTTTTTTGTCTCCGCTTCTCTGTCATTTAGGAAAGAGGCGCTGACCCAAACTAATAGAAAGAGCAGCCTCTGTCTGTCATACCTGGAAGAGCAGTTAGAAAAGCTGAAATTCAAGATACTAACTGGACAATGCACTGTTTTTTTAAAACAAGAGAGAAGAATAAACTCCAGAGGAGAAGAATAATATAGTAGGAGGCAAAGGGAACGGTGGTAAAGAGAAAGGAAGCTAAGGGTGGGTGATGACAAGATTAAAAGGAGGGAGAGCATGTGCGGCTGAGTAAGAACTCAACTTAAAGGAAATATGGAGACAGAGTGCAGCGGGAGAGTGGGTGTGTGATAATAGAGGGAGAGGTGAAAGGGAGGAGAAAGGGGAGGTTTATCGCAGGAGGGTAGGGGGAGGAGGGTGTGTGTGTGTGTGTGTGGGGGGGGGGGGGGGGGGGGGGGGGGTGCAGCAGTTCAGCGGTGAGAGTTATTTAATTGGAGAGTGACATTGGGAGCTCGGCTCGTCAGCTCTTCCCCATCAATCAGGCACGGTCAAGAGATGCCCGGGGTGATGTGGCAGGCGTCCCGCTCCCTGTGGATCCCACGGCCGGCCCCCGGCATTTAACCGCCATGCCTCTACATTACACCTCCACCACCCTCACCCGCTAACCACCATCACCCCCGTCAGGATGCTCTGACCTCCGCTCACCTGGCCTACAGTTATCTGCTCCCCTGTTTCACACCACTTAATGGGCCTTTTTTTTTCCCTGCACAAGAACAACAGTGATGGGATAGAGTAGCAGCTCAGGGAGCAATGACCATGCTCCAGTAAGCGTATGAAACATGGATATGTATGTGCTGATGATCATAACAGAAAAATATAAGTGGATAAATTGATCAGTGATGTTAATTGCTGGTCAATGTCTGACCTGCTGACAGACGGTTGACATTATAATTCCAGTAACTGCCTTTCACTGTCATTGGAAACAGATGATTGTAACATTGACTGGCCAATTTCAGCTCTAAACAAGGTATTGATTTCCCCAGTGGACATTTAAAAAGAAAAAACATGTTGCTGTGCTCACAGCTAAAAGAGCTGTCATAACATGTGTTTGCTTTTTCCGAACATCAGCGCTCGGATGGAGTCGGGCACAGTAAACAAGAGCGGGAGAATAATGATGAAAGTCACACACAAGCACGTACACGCACAGCCACAGTGCAGTTCCTCTTATTATGTAGATGCAGATAAGGAAATCCACAGTAATATGTGGAAATATCCGCATGTTTGCGGTTTAATTCATTTTGATTCAAGTTTTTTCTAAGTTCATTAAAGTGGCGTTCACTGCACAGCGGTCGGCCCCTCGGGTTCTTTAGCACCGTCGGAGCAATGATTCAAAAGCCAGTGACCTTTTTCACACCGTGATCTCGACAGTGGGATCCTGATTTATCTTCAAATTGAATTCCATTTAGCGGTTGTTCTAATTCATCTTTGAGTCCGTCTCTGCTCTGTAATTGCACCGAGACATTTGCACACAAGTTAAAATGGCGCCTTTAATTGTTTTTATTTTTATTTTAATTCTTTTTGTTGATTGATTTTCTTTCCTCGTCTAGGAAGCTCAGACACATCAGGATCGGTGTTTGTTTCAGTCTCTGTGAGCTTTGCACAGCACACAGTGTGTGAACATGGATTTCACTACGTGGAGTTCACAGGGCTGGCAGAGAGCCGGGGATCTGAGGCAACAGAGAGGGCCTTGATGTTCAAGGGACAAGGCCGGGGAGTTAACGTCCCCCTGACTCCATCACCATGACCAA
This sequence comes from Caranx ignobilis, assembly GCA_021432705.1. Lineage (NCBI taxonomy): Eukaryota > Metazoa > Chordata > Actinopteri > Carangiformes > Carangidae > Caranx > Caranx ignobilis. Next base: position 6,492,826 of record MU269986.1, read on the forward strand.
AATACAAAAGCCTGGCTTATTTGCATATGCTGCATCAAAACATTCCTGCTCCTCCTCTTTGAGAAGCAGGGATTTGGACTAATCATCCAGCAAGTATTGAGTGATTACATTTTCATCAGATGCAATGTAAGAGGGTCGAAAGATCAAGTGAACTAATGGATGACCTAATCATGGTGGATTGGCTGTATCGATTCAGATGGTCATATCCTCATTGTCTGTCAGGCCGCAGGAGCCAGGGGCGGATGCAATCCCTCACTGGCTGAAACCACCATATTCAAGAAACCAACCTCATTCAGATTACACTAATTTAGCCCATACCACTCCTGCTCCCCCGAGGGTTAAATAGATTACGGGGGAGGAATGGCAATCTTGCTGAGTTGCAGCTTAGAACTTGTCTTCCAGAGGGTTAGACTTCGAATAATTTACTGTAACAGGTTTTTTATCAACCCCATTCCCTTTTTTAGGGTATTTTATTTTTTCTCATATTTCCTCATGGGGAGCTACTGCAGAGCATGGTGCAGCTGCATGCACTGCCTCCACCCCCCTCCCCCCCCCACCCATATAAAAATTGTCTTAATCCTCATTGATATACAGTGTGTTGAAAATGTTGTCATGCTTGCAGATGCAATTTTGCACGCAAGCAAAATTATGACTTGGTGGTTGGTGACACTGTGTGCCAACGCTGCAGAGACAGTCATTCTTCAAGGACAATCTTGTGCATCTATGTGAATAATCAATGTTACTGAAAGTTTATCATGAACTTGTGGCATCTCGCATACAGCGTCAAGCAATACCACTTATGCAAAGCATATCTAGCTGTAAAGTGACATTCGCTCCTTCCTGGAGAAGATCGAGACGGAGAACCCTTAAAGAGAAAAAGAAATAGGTAAATACTTGAGATTGAGAAGAGGTGTAGATAACAGACAAGCACAGAGGTCATTCTCAGCAATTTCCCTCCAGACGCGTCACAGCAGGTTCTGAAAGAGAAACGTCTCACTGCAGACAGACATGTTCATTCACCTCAGTTTGTGTCGACTGAGACAGCATCCTGATCCGAATCCTAATGACACACCAACTTGCTAGTATTCAGCGGGTCTGTGTGTCACAGAGCGGGAGAGCCGTGGCAGCTCGGTCTGCACTCTCAATTCACATACAGATCTGCTGCTACAAAATCCACACAAAAGGGAAATAAGGCTGTCAGTGGAGATCCTCAGTGTCAACATTGTCTCTATAATATACTGTAATATACTGTACACTTGACTTGGTTGAACCTGTTGTTTACACTCTGCTGGCTGCCATTCATTTCTCCCTGACCCAATATCATAGGCTATGAAATATTTCAAGCATTCGAAATGGGCACCAGCACCAATAAATCCACATAGAGTTCTCGACCAACCTGCCTTTTTCTATCTCCTTAAAACTAAAAGATTTAGCAGCTCACATGTTTGCTTCCCATAAATGTCAAACAGCAGACAGACAAAGTTAGCAACTAGCAGTTAGCAGCCAAAGAGCCAAGTTTTCACAAATATAGGGACAAAAAACAAAGCAAAAAGAGTGAATATTCATCAAACATTTAGCACATTTAGCTTTCATGGAAGTCAACAGGGCGTTAGCTTACCTCAATGCGGAGCCAGCTTCGTAAAGTAAAAAATGCTATGCTAAAGCTAAATTACTAAAATCACTCAGAACAGCTGCCCATATGCTATATAAGTTCTAAACACTTACATTTGACCTGAAAATGTGGCTAAGTAAATTGTTCTGGACAAAGCTTACTTATGACTTTGACCTATAGCACAGTCGTAAGCTAGGCTGCGTTGCATTTCTCAAGATAGCCTATGGGCAGGACCTAGCATTGGCCTGGAAAAAAGTGATTTTCATAAAAGCAGACAGAATAGGATGTAGCTTAAAACCTAAGTGCTAACATGGGTTGTTTCAGTGCACAAAGTTAACTCGCAGTTAAAGTGGAAACGTCACATTGTAACCGCAATGTAACCTCAACTGTGTGACCTCCAGTAGGCTAGACGTGTTTACGGAGGCTAAAAATGTAATTAAGCCATATTTACATACGATTATGAACACAGCATACAAGATGGAGAGAGAATTTTCTGCAGGTTTCGTCCTATTGATATTTTTCATTTTATTTTTTTCCATTTACCCATTATAACTGCCATAAATCCAAGGTGAATACATCTGCTACCGCCTGCAAAGGAGCTACAATTTGCATACTTTCTAATTGCACCTTTCAAGTCTACAGAGGACAAGTGTTTAAACAAAAGGATGGATTTTAGTAGAATATTACAATTGATATTCTCAGGTGAAACTCGTTTTATTTCTTCATATTAAGATGCACAATCGTTAAAGAAAAGCTGAGCATAGTTACATATCAAATCAGTTTCTTTCTGGTTCATTCATCACTAGTTTATTTGTTGTACCTCCAGAGGTTGGCTTTTCAATTAGAATTTCCTTGAAAGGTGGCACACATTCCAAGCTTTGACAGCCAGCCTTGACTACATATCACCCAGATGCCTTTCTTTCGATTCTGAAAAAGAGGGGAAATAATGTCACCTTGTGTTACATACAATGGAAGAGAAATAAAGAAAGAGAACCGGAGAGGAAGCACAAACAAGACAGAAATGGGGACAGGATGAGACAGAGACATAGATGAGGAGCAGGAAAGGACAGTGAAAGAAAAAAAATAAGAGGCAAAGGCATTGGCTTTGTCATGACAGTCTCCTCTCCCATGGCGGGGAAGATGTGTGTTCACATGCTCCAGTAGTCAGGCTGAAAAACCCAGGCCTGTTGCATTCACTCCAGCAGAGCAATGGCACTCATGGTTGCCTGGTTGGCAAAGAGCTTGTTATCCCCTCATCCCTTCATCTGCTTGTGCCTCTTCCTTCTTTCTTTTTCCCCACACCACAAGCATCTGCATTCTGTTTGCTTCAACAAGCCCCCGTGTTTCCTGGCCACCACGTAACAAGAAAACAAGCTGTGCTTTTTTTTTTGCTCTTGCAAGACACAGGTGAGCACAAACAGCACAGCCAACAACCCAGGTGGTGTTTACGTCAGGTGAAGCGCCATGATCCTGAAAATCAAATGCAGTCCTGTCAAGCCAAATCCAGTGCTCCCATTGTGCCTGAGCCGTCCTGCTGGTGACAGAAGTGAGTCCCAATCTCAAGAAAAGGATATGAACAGAGATAATCTAATAGACTCAATCAACCAACAAGCATCAGATTGGAATAGTAAGGCATGCATGAGGAGCTGGGTTGACTGAATACACTTGGTAATGAATGCTAGTGGAAAACCGAGAAGTATAACAGGTCTTCTTCTTCTTATCGGGCATATTTCAAATGTTTCTCATTAACTCCAGGAGTTTCTATTCCCCCATTACATTTTCCCTCCATCTTTATGTGGATGGGATTGCATGAGCCAAGAACACTTGCTGAGTCAGTGGGTGGAGGGCAAACAGAACAAAATACATTACCAATCATTTTTTTGTACTTCTTGAACACAGAAAGTGAATATAAAGCAAGGCATTGTTTCAAAAAGGCACAAAGGAAAAAATTGACTTTACAGCAGGAGCAGGAGATTGCGTCCAAAACTGGGAAATAGGAACAAACATTTGTTGTTAACTGTGGAAAACCTCCATTGTTTAAAATGACGCTGCATCCTAACTCTGAATCATAATAGACTAAAGGCCCAGGAGCAAGGAAAATAGAAAAGATAATTATTAAATTACCTGTGTTGCTTGACAATTAAGGATGAAGCTGCCAAAATTGTCCTTTTCAAATTGTTGATTTCCCTTGTGGCCCCTGGCTTTAGGTGACATGTTTGCTTAACACCCCTCCCCCTTACTGTGATTGTCAAATTATAGCCAAGCTAACTTAAGGGCAGGCCGCCCAAGCTTTGATATCTCCACTTGTCAACATGGGCACTGTGAGATTTAAAGCCTTTTTTCTAGTGTTTAAAGTGTAAAGAAAGGATTAAACAATGTTGGCTGCAATGACATAACCTTAAGGGTGGAATAGGAGATCCTGGAAAAAAAGTTCAATTACACTTTGAAAATACACAATTCAAAAGTTCAAAATGCTTGTCCTTTTCTGCCATAACGTTGCTGCAACTGTCTTGTTGAATTTAGCAAGCTAGGATAAGCTCTGGCTCTGGCGTCCTCTTTTCCCTATCGTAAATCGTTAGAGACTCTGAGCACTGATAAAATTTGAAAGCAAGTTATAATTTCGAGCAATACGGCGGATAGTCAACTAATGATCAGAGGCATACTTCAATGTGAAATCAGGAACCCATTCTCTGAAAGATTGCTACCATACTGTCACATTTAACATACGTACCACCCAAGGACCCAAAGCTGATGAGTTACTGATGCGGTGAGGTTAGCTGAGGCTACAGGATTTCTCCCTGCAGCCTCAGCTAACATCAACAATCATGGGAATGCAATCTTAAGATATATTTGTCAGTTTGAAAGTGATAACAAATGTCTATATCTTATAGAGATTCTACTCACATAGAGGAAATAAAGAATAAAAGGAGGATGACAAATGGTGATTAAATCTATTGTCTGAAAAGTGGGTGCAATCAGTATATGAAACAGGCAACAAGGAGCTATTGTGATTATCAATGTGACCAGAGAAAAGAAGTCTTATCACATAACAAAATAAGTCCTCTCTCTGTTGGTTCATTGTTTCTGCCTTTAACTTAATTTCCTCTAACTTTTAACACTTTGATTTCTCATGTGAGGACAAAACCACATTTGAAATCAGGTTAATTCTCTGCTGGTGCAGCAGCAAAGCTCAGTTCAGAGTGGCACAAGTTGATTGAGCTGATGGTGTGAGCGTCTCAGAGACCCTGTAAGCCTTTTCAAGAAAGGCCCATGGGTTTTCCACGGTTCAGGACGTGTGGGGGCCACACTGGCTTCAGCTGACAGGACCCCCTTCAGGTCCTAGGCAGCTGCCAGGAAGAAGAAAATGCATCATGGACACCCGGTGACAGGAGCTGATGTGGTCGTCCGCATCCGTCACAGCTTTCATTTCCTACGCTATGCCATTGATTCCTGGCTGGGTGACATTAGTGACACTCTCTTTTAATCTGTTACAAAGAGCTTGACCTGCGGAGCACTTCTCCCGAGGATGAGAACAAACTGTTGGATACTCGAGCCCAGATGGAAACTATCACTTTTCCCCCGCTGCCTGTTTCAGGGAAAACCTCACCACAGTGACACCTCTGGATCTGGGGCTTGTTCTGCTTTCACAAAGACAGAATCCCAAGGGGGGAATATCAAAGCTGAACTACCAGGAAAAGAGCAAAAGTGAGCAAATTGCAAAAGGAAGTCGGCTGAAAGGAGAGGTTATCAATGGTGAGTTACTGGCAGAAAAAAATGTTGAAAACCATTACTCTATAAGGGAGGTGTTGACATATCATTTTCCCATGGATATTTGAAGTCTGAGAATGACTAACAATTTGAGCTCCGAGACACTTCGCTCAGTGGAACGGTCAGTTTCCACCGCGTGTTGTCAAAGCTCTTTGACATATTGTTTCAGCAGCGGAAACGGGGAGGGTGTGCCAGTGTAGACACAAGCCTGCATTTGGTGAGTGAAATTAAAGGTCATTTTGAGAAAGTGAAAATTAATGCGAGCTATCAATTCCAGCCTTTAAAAATGTGACATATTTCAGCCTGACACATTTTAATTAGGCCATCAATAGTAAGGCAACGGTGGCTAATGGTGCAGAAGACACAACCAGGATAAGTTGCCTTCACTTTAAACTGTTGTGGACATTTAAAAATGGCATTTAAAGCACTCTGTTGACACAACAGGCACTTTTTAGATGGTTTCTTAAAAAAATAATAGAACGCACACTCAAAATATGTACATGAATGCACCTTATAGCGAAAGGAATATCAATAGTGACTTTGCAATATAACCTCTCTTGCTGGATTTCGTCTTTAGAAGTGATTTATAGACAAAAGCCTTCTACTTGGATCTGGCATACTGTACTTGATTTAATTAAGTTTTAAGCAAAACAATCTTCTGTTTTTGAGAAAGGAGGAACCTTCTTCATTAGCGACACTCTCTTGAAATTGTTCCTGCTTTTGCCCCCACCCATCCACCCCGGCCACCCACCCCCCTGTCTACCCAGAGAATAAATAAGATAAGGGAGAGGAATGAACGCATCCATCATTCAAAGTGGAAAAGGGTAATTTAGCTTGGCCCTCCTGACAGCTTTACAACTTTGCACGCTATTCTATTTTAATTGGCAATCATGAATTAACTGAATGAGAGCCCTGTTCACTGCCGATGTCTTTCTCATTGCAGCTTTTAATTGGGTTGACTTGATGAGTTCCTGAGATAAAACCAGACAATATATTCTCATGATTGGCAACTCGTTTGTTGCCATATAATTAGGCTGCAGACAAATCAAGCACATGACTGTTTCCTCCTCAGCCAGTCCCCATCCTTTCATCAGACACATCTCGCTGGATTGAAGCAGCAGTATCTACAGTACTGTGAAGTGTGATGTATGACATGATGGATATTTGGTTCAGACAAGCATGTTGTGGTGGACTTTAATCCATCTTGTATTAATTTGTCTTGAGAAATTATTGATCGGCCAGAAAGAGGTCACCTGGCCTGACCTTCTGTTTTCTCACCTGAATATCCCAGCATGGTCATGATTTTATAAAAGAGAAAGAAATAAGGGGGGGGGGGGGGTCGACCAATGCTGCAATAATATGAGTTGAATAAAATATAAGCCCGCTCCAACAGAGCATTGAGCAAGCTTTTTTTTCCTTGCTGCTGGTTCTTAATGATTAAGACAATCCTCGAGGCTCCTCAGACTCACTCTACACTTTTACATATAAGGTCAAATGTTCAAAGCTTTTCCTCCATTCTCCCTCCATTTTAAAAATAGGAAAAAAAGGAATTAAACATTAATGGGCTGATGAATAAATATTTTGTGTCTCCAGGACTCAGCACTTTCTCCCATTCCTGCAGCTGGCTTAATTAACTCTTCCTCAAGCCTTTTGTAAATTAACACATCTCTCTCAGTGTCCTTCGACATTGTTTTTCTTTTTTCCCCTCCCTTCTTCTGCTTTTTCTTTTTCTTCTTCTAGTCAAAATTAGTTAGGCGGCTTTTTCATGCTGCAAAATGCCACACGAAGGGACGCATAATTATTCGACCTTAGAGTCACTATTTTGTCTTACAGTGCAGATTTTTCCTCAGATGTAAGTCAGACCGGTTGCTTAAGGCAAAACCACACACTTTGTACTCGCCAAATAGTGTGAATCACTTCACAATGTAAGACTTTTAATTCTGATATTCAGAATACTGCAGGCCAGGGGAAACTGCTATATTTTGGACAAGTCAGTGTCTTATTCCAAGAAACACACTGGTTTGTCACTGGATACTGCTGCCTTACATCCTCATGACTATTTCTGTGTATTTTATCTACCATCCTGCACAGACAGATATGTATTATTGAATATTCTCTCCTTTACTATTCCCACAGACAGCAGGGAGGTGAGAGGCCCAACCTGCAAATGCTTTCATGCTCTGTCCTGAGCTGTCAAAACAATGAATGAAAAATGGCCTAACTTCAAATGCAAATTGTCAATCGCCAAGCTTGACCTCTGTTAGTTACTGTTGCTATGGCACGAATAAGTTTACTTGAACAGTGGGTGACTTAAAGCTCCACTTGAAATTCTCTGAAATTTTTAAAATAGCTGATTGGTGATTGGGCTCCAGAGGGGTTCATCATATTATGCACAATGGCCCAAAAATCATTTTTCCCCAACGCCATCATTGGAAAATAACCAGTATTAAAATGGTGGCTAGAGATTCAAAAATCCCCAGAAAATCATCGTTTCAATCAAATAACATTTGGGAAGTCCATAAGAGCCATATGATCAAATTACTTTATTCCATTCATGTGTGCAGGAAGCCATCAGGGAGTCAGCTGGCTCATCCAGTGCTTTACACCCCAGAATCATGAGGAAGCCTATGGAAACACAATAAAGGAATTTCAGAGTGTGGACCCAGTGAGCAGCTTTCATTAGAACGAATAGGACAATATCTTTAAACAGTATCCAGTTAATCCTTAATGCATTCTGGCTAACTCATCCAGCTACCATAAGCTCTACAGAAACAATATGTTCTTGGCTGACTTTGTCATGTAATGTTGTTACAGTTGTTAAAAAGGGGTTTTATAACTTGATGGCTGAATACAAGCTGATATTACATATATGCACAGGTAGAAAAATAGGAAGAAGATACACAGGCAAACTCATGGGAACAAGACCAAAAGAAGGCGAGCAGTATATAGCCTATCTAAGGAAGATTACTAAACGCAAAGCTGATGGCTGGGGGACACAGGTGTGAGAAAGAACGGGGCCGACTGCAGCCAAGTGAGTGGGAGAAAGAGAACAAGAGCTAGATACAATAGGGCCCATGGATGTATTATATTAACTTATTGTTGTATTACTTATCTATATTACTTGTATGTTCTTATAATAGATCCATGGTAGGGCCCGAGGGGAACTGAGTGGATAGCCTAGGTAGATAGTTAGCCAGACATGCTAACGATTTCAGCGTCAGTGACCCTTGAGAAATTCCTTATACTTTTTCATTTGTAGGCCTATTTTCAGTTTTGAAAGGTTTAAAATGGCAAAGTGACCCCTCTAATGCTAACTCCATTCACATTCAACACATTCACCTTTACTGTTGCTAAGCTATGACTGCAAAATCATTGTCCCTGGAGGCGTAGTGACTGACCAACTGATGTTGTATCAGTAGGACAAAAAATTGAGTGTCACCCTGCTGTCTAAGTCAAGTTTGCACTGCCTGGGTTTGACTTTTTCCCCCTCGGAATGCAGTTCCTGGACAATTCTGTCCCATCTGGGGGGCCTGCACAAGACATTTCTGCGCAGTCATTTTGGGTACTTTATCCTGAATTACTCCCGCTGTCAGTCAAGAGTGCAGCTCCACTTCCTGGCTATATTGTTTGTTTTTTTGCCCCTCAGATTACGCCCCGTCACATCTGCCGGCAAGTGATAAATGTGACATTACTCCATCAGAGGATCATTAAATGTCAGGTCCTGCCGTGACAGCAGAACGTCATGGCAGAAAGTCAATGGCGTGGGGGAGGGGTTGCGCGAGTGAAGGAATCGCCTGGTGGAAGAGCCTGCTGGGAAGGATCAATGGCTCATCTAACACCCGCATGCCCACTGCTGAACCAGGCAAGACCACTCACACCATTCACACAATCCCTGCCTGGCAATGAGGTAGTCCAGCTGCTCAGAGATGAGTGTGCACAGCCAGACGCAACCACTTGTGGTGATTTGTTGATGTATTACAAGGAAGACTGGTGACAAAATGAGGAAAGTCGACTCTCTCCCCCTATATGCTTTTATTCTATGTTATCAGATTGAAATGCGCTGTCTGGAAAATTATTTTCTAGTGAGAGCAAGACAGATTAAAGTGAAAAATCTAAAGTTAGATCGGAGAGGGAGTGGCTGCACAGGAGAAAACTGGACATAACCAGGCTTTAGATCTTTTTTTGTCTCTCATCCCTCTTGTATAGTGTTACATAATGCAATGTTGTGTGGAGTAGGCCTATACTGCTATCATATTGAGTGGGTATTGGATTTAAAAGTTTTACAGCACCTCTGGCTACTATATGGAGCCTCTAACATGCACAGTTGTCTGGGTGTGAGTGTGGAGGAAATCTCACTCAAACGCCCTCTTCAAAGTGATATTTATAACTTTTTTCAGTAACATAATACATGCATGCCAATCATGCTGTCACCATGTGAGCATTTATCTCACTGAACCACGCTCAGTTAACACCACTGTGGTAAAATAAGCCTCTTGTTTACTTGAAAAGCTACAGCTACATTCAAGGGCAGTTTGTTACAAGATGTGCCATTTGTTAAAAAAAGGAAAAAAAAAAGTTAAACCAGAGAGAAGGCTCTATCACACCTTTTATTTGCATAGGTGCATGAAAGGCAAAAAAAAAAATACTTTTCAAACAGAATTCAAATCGCTAAACTTGTATATCTGTATTTGACCTTTCAACATGGATGTTACATCATTCTTATCAGTTAATGTTTTCTGCTACACGAGTCATCTTTCAAAGACAAGAATTCTGGCTATTTTTCTTACTCCTCTGTTGTGCTGATGTATTTCCCACATGCTCCCTTGATAGAGCAACACAACAGTAAGGTTATGGAGATAACAGACAAAAGACAATAGATAATGTCATTCCTTAAAGGAACTGTTTGACGTTTTGGGAAATAAGCTAATTTGCTTGCCGAGAGTTAGATGTGAGGATCAATACCACTCTTGTGTCTGTGTGGCTAATAATGGGAAGCTGTACCCCTGAGATGGCTTCATTTAGCATAGAGACGGAAAAACAGGACTACAGCGAACAGGGTGCAATATTATGCTAGCAGGTGCTAGTAGATAGACATTGCTACAAAGGCGCGCTACATGTTTCTGCTTTCCATCCATCTTTAAAGCTAATTGTCTGCAAGCTTAACGCAAAAATGTTGTGGTATGGACGATTTGGGCTCGCTAGGGTTTTGTACAGGTCAACCAAACAAGAAGCTAATTAGAGAGCCAGGCTAGCTGTTTCTGTTCCAGTCGTCATGCTAGGCTAAGCTGACCATCTCCTTGTTGTAGCTTTATGTTTCAGGTCGGCTACATTTTTGAAAGTCTCAGTCTTCTCATATATTTTCAAGAGAGCAATAAAGCACTCTTAAAATGTCCAGTAAAGCTGCTTTTGCTATCGAAACATGAGATATGAAGAGATCTTATGTGGCAGCACTACATCCAATTTAATATGGTGGAAAGCTATGATGAAAAAACACACTTCTGTGTTTGATCTGCTAATGGAACATATGGAAACGCTTCTAAATTACGAAAGCACTGAGAATTTGAAGCAATTCCTCATTCATTTATGGATAGCTTATTTTCTTACCATGGAGTCGCACATAGGACAGGACAGACAATAGTTATGGAAAATCGCACTGTATTTTCATGTGGTAATAGTCTAAAGGCTATTGAAACAGTAATGTTGCTCGCCTCAAGGAGTGCAAACATCTAGACAGGCACAGGAACAATAGGGATTCATCAAGCAGCAGCCTCTAAAGCCCCGGATTGTGACAGAGTTAAATGAATTGGTCTATCAGTGCGACACCTGAGAGACAGTCTTTGGGAGTCTGTCAAGATAAACTCTTAAGGATCTTGCGGAGGGTGCACTGCAGCAAGGTCATCGTCACATTGCATCAAACAGGGTGCTGGGAGGAGAGCTTTTGTTCTCCTGTGTGAAGTCCCATTTGCCAGAGGTAACAATTAAGACTCATCTGTCAGCACGCGCTAATGTGTTCATTCGTGAGTCACTATTGGAAGTCTTCACTTGCTCATTTGTGGTTTCATGGCCATCATTAAATTCCAAGGTGTTTAGGCAAATGTTCAACCAGATTGCTGTGAAGTCTTCCATTTAAAGCAGATTTCCAATAGCTATAACACTATCACTATGTCTACGTTATAGGCTTGATGCCTTTGAAGCTATGACATCTTCTGTTTTTTTTTTTTTTGTTTTTTTTTTTTTTTCCAGAGAGAAAGGTGGATTTCAGTGTCACATGAGTTTGGCACCAACCAATCTCCCGGTGTCTCTGATGGACCTGGGTCGCCCACTTGGTTACAGTGAGCTTTATTAGATGTGACAGCTTGGGTCCAATAAAGTGGAGGTCTTTAACAAGTGTTCTTTTAGTTGAATCTGTGCAGAGGGCGAATGGAAGATTGTATCTTCCCCATCTTGAAGCAATCTCGTTCTGAGATTTCTGTGCAGTTTAATGTTTTATCATAGCTGAAGGTCAAAGTTGGGTGTCACAGGTTACCTTTAAGTTCATTTACATACATTTTAATGCTAGAGAAACAGATCGCCCCAGCGCTGTGTAAAGTAAATTATGATTATGATTATGCTTGAATCTGAGCATATTCCAGGCAAGTAATGAAGTTGCACTTGAATGAGAGTGGAGCTGTTTGTGATTCAGGCTTTGGGGAATAACAGACTGCGAGTCAATTCCTGCAGGTCCGCTGGAGAGTGTGGCGGCAAGATAAAGGCAAGGCGACATTGTTTAAGTCTTGATCCTGATGCAGCACTCCTCTGCTGGGGGATTGCACTCTAATACATTTACAATGTAGAAATCTGCCTCATCCATTGTCCTCTTACCCCCGCCACGCAAATGCAGAGAGAATCCAAATACACACACACCCCCCCCCCCATCTCAAGATTACACTTTGGCTGTTTTCTTGCCCTGCCTCTCCACCCCTCCCCTGCAAGGCCTCCTCTCTTTGAAACTCTTTCATTTCACAAACATCTGTTGGCAAAGGGGAATCCCTAATCTCTCAAGGGCTTTCTTTCAAATTTCATTATTGAGACAGAATGCAGATTTGAGTTACTGCAGATGCTCCTGTGTTTTTTTTCTGCGTAGTTTTTCCATCCTTCACTCTAGTTTAATGGATTTATGAAAAAAACAAAAAATCCAATGCCCACCATACACTAAAATTACTAAGGTTTTGATTCTGCTCTTATACAAAATTCAGAGGGTCCCTGTGATGTGGAGATAGCAATGCAAAACAAAGATAACAGTAGACCAAAAGGAATAGTTTGATATTTTGAAGAATATTCTTCTTCCACACGCTTCAAGTTAACCGGTAAGTTGTGCTGGGAACACATTGGCTGCACTGGGTGAGCGTGGCAGCTGATGTTGCTGGACTGCTCTGGAGAAGCATGCGTTTCTGCTGTGTCACTGTCCCCTGCCTGCTCTATCACAGTACATGGTTTACAGGCTAATGAAACGTTGGACTTCTTTTTGAAAGAAAACGTCACTAAAATGTCACTGTTGGCTGAAATGGTAAAAAAAAAAAAATCTATTCATATTTTATGTCCGTGTCAAATTCAGTTTCAGCCTTGACATTGATATGATGCCAATATGACATCAGCAGGTCTCTTCTCTATCTAAAAAAGGGCAAGAAGCTGAATCTCCAGATCATTCAATACAGCTGTGAGCTGAGAGACATGCATGTCATGTAGGTACGCTTTCCACAGCTGCGAAGTCCCAGTGTGTTCCTGACCTTTAACTGTTAGCTTAGTTTAGCTTTAAGAGTGGAAACTGTTCTTTGTGGGTCTCAGTGTTTTGTATGAATGACAGCTATAGCTGTAATAAGTAAGCTTTAGAGATGCTGGTAAACAGCTTATTTTTTACTTTTATATAAAGTAAAGCTAGCTGTTTCCCCCTGCTATAATGCTAGGTATGGGTTGCCAGTGTTGGGTACCTGGCTGGAGTGAGATTGTGTTGACTGTGGGGGAGGGCGACTTCACTAAAAGCCTCAAAGAGCTTTCTTAGCTTTTTCTTAATAATAATACTGTTAAAAGTAGATTTTCTCTTTCTTTCTCTTATACACACACGCACACACACACACCTGTTGCTGTGCTGTACCCCCGTTCCCCTCCTCTACCCGCAAGGACAGGGCTGCCTGGCTGTTCTTTTGAGCCCCTATGCCAGGCATCTCAAACCGATTCCACAAAGGGCCAGTGTGGCTGCAGGTTTTTGTTCCAGCCAAGCAGCAGCACACCAGACTTCAGTAAGTTAATCAATTGATCTCAGTCTTCAGACAGTTGATTGGTCAAACTGTGTGCTGTTGATTGGTTGGAACAAAAACCTGCAGCCACACCGGCCCACACCACACCGGCTTAGATTTGAGTTCTCAACAGGCTGGACCAGCCCGACTACCCCAACCAGACATGGTGGTTTGAGCCAGGTTCAGCCCGAAAATGACTCAGGTCGGGTCGGGCCTCTTCTGTTTTTTTGTTTGGTTGGTTTTTTTGGGGGGGTTCGGCGAAGAATTAATATTAGTGGGTCAGGCCACATTGCATTGGGTCTGGGTTTCAACACCAGGGGGTCGGCCGGGTCGCCCTTCACTTTTAAGGCCTATTGAGAACTCTAGCTTAGATGTGCCAAGAGCAGGACTCCAGAGGTGCATGTCATGTGCCACTGTTGAGGGGATGTGGGATGTCTACTTCCATCCTACTGTGCTGTGATTGGCTAGAACTCTCAGGCTTTGGACTTGTGTTCTTCAGCAGCTGTCCAATCAGGGGATAAGCATCGCACAACAAGCAGAGAGTTATTTGAAAGCCTACACGAGCACCAAAGCATTTGCAGAAAAAATCCAGGTGATGCTTTAACCTGAGAAAAACACAGTAGTTTTGTTGCTACATCATGCCACAGTCCAAGGTCAGTTTCAGCATCGACTGCCTTCAAAAGAGACTCATTCAAGAGGAATGTGTGAATCCTCTGAATTGATATTAAGTGTAAAAGAGTGAAAGACAAATTACATTGGAACCTCTGAACTTTGAATCAAATAAGCTCTATTTTACCTTTGTGTTACCAGTTTTACGAAAGCAAAGCCCATTGTAATTATTTTAGAGTAATTTCTCTAGTCATATTCAAGGAATCAGCAAAAGGCTTTACATCTTGATGAAATCGCCACTTTGAGTATTAGTGGTTTTATATTCTTTCTTCGGAAAACGCGGTTCTCCATCGTACTGAACTCACCGAGAGAACATGAGTGACATGTTTGAATGTTTAAATGGATGTTAACTCTGTATTGAACTATTAGACTTTCTATTAAAAGAAAAAGGTGAAAGCCTGACTGCTTTCACTGGCCCGCCTCATCGACTGCAACAAGGAAACTACTGACAAGAGAAAGGCAGCTCCAGCCTGCGTAGACCTCACACTCTCCCTCTGGGGACTGAACAAAGCTGTGGCCTCCCTCCCATATCAACTGCATCGCCTGGACTTGGAACATAATCAGGAGAGAGAATAGACAGACTGGAAGGATGAAGCACAAATGGAGGTAAAGTTATAATAGAGACATTTTCAGTGGGGTGACTTCATGAATGAGTACATTAAAAGCCTTTTTCTGACACCACACAATAATATGGGGAGTTTTTTTTCAAGTGACTCATGTCAGAGGATGTTGAAGTGGCTGAATGTGTAAAATCATATAGTATCACAAATCCACACTAGGGGGAGTGATATATTGCCAGGGAACATTTGAAATATCCAAGAAATTAGCCATTTTGACATCACACATTTTATCTATCAAAGCTTTGATAAACATGCTGATGCTATTTATGTACAGTAGAATGATTGAAACTTCCTGCTTATTTTTGTTGATTTGTTCATCTTGCAGCTCTGGCCACATTTCCAATGAAATAAGTTGATTCCAAGAACACAGCCCCGCATGTGCCAAGATGGTAACGCTTAAATTCTAATATCAATCTTGGAATTAATTAGCTTCTTTCATCCGTCAGGACCCATTGTGCCTTGTGTTAATGACTGACAGTGACAGCAGAAGCTCTCACCCACACAAAATAATAATAAAAAGGAAAAAGCCTAACAATAGAAGCAGCAGCAGGAAAACGGCACAACACCATATTTGGTAAAGTGAGACACAAGAAGTCCTCTTTCCAAGGTGATTTCAATATATAATACAACAGACCCCAGTTGGTGAAAGTGTTTTTATTTTAGCACTTAAAAGGAGGATGCCAGCCATTTAAAAAATTTACATTGACTGTGCGACTTTAAGACTCAGCGCCGTCTGTGAACTTGGAGCAATCTTTCCACAAGGTGGAAATCAAAGGAAAATCTTTTCAGTTCATCAGGACGTGGAATCAGCTGCTGCACTTACAGTGAAAGAGTCACTCATTTTGTGGGGCCATAAGAGCAAAAAAAAAAATAATAATTTCAACTTCATCTGGACATTTTATCTCCCCGCCATTCACCTTCCTGGTGAGCGTGATGTGATAACTATTCAGGGGCTACCAGATCACAGTCAGTGCTGCTGGAGTGACAGGAAGCTGAATGGCACAATCACACATAGTCCTTCCAATCCAATCAGTTAGAAACAACAAAACTGCACTATAATTATTTGTGGATATTTTTTCTTTCTTTCTTTTATCAGCATTATTCAACTGACACCACACTTACACACACAAAAAAAGTACTCTACAAAGCCTGTTAATGTTGAGTGTCTAATTTTGGACCAAGGTATTTAAAATTAGCGGCATTTAAAAGATGTAATTTAATCATGAATGTTCTATGATTATGTTAATTGAATCGTCCAACACTGATGAAGCGGTCTCTGATCTGTGGAAGGTTTGTGTCAGCTTCATGCAAAATAATAGTCCACTGTGCTGCAAACAAGACACGCAGTTTTGTAACTTGCAACGAAAACACTAAACCAGTCTGAAAATAGCTTTATGATGAATCTGTGAGTGGAATGATTAATTGTTCCCGGTCGAGGCAGACGACTGCCCACCCTGAGCCCGGTTCTGTAGGAGGCTTCTGCCTGGTAAAAGGAAGCTTCTCCTCCCCCCTGTCATCAAGTGCTGCTCTTTGTGGGAACAGATGGGTTTCTCTCCATAATAATGTGAGGTCTTGACCTAATCCTGTAACGTGCCTTGAGATAACGCTTATTACGGAATTTGCACTGTACTATTAAAATTGAGTTCAACTGAACTGTCTAAAATATGACGTTTAAGAAAATATAATAATGTGGAAAAATAACTATAAGTTCAGCTGGAGGTGGAGGGCAGTGACCTAATGTCTTAACAATCTGCAGATCATATTCCAAACTATATGTTTTTGGTGCTTTTCACGCTTGATATAAACTTGTTGCTGCTTTGAATTGTTGTTATGAAATACTCTGCAGTCTTATATGAGTTTCCCTGCATGCAATTTACAAAACCCCAGTGAGGTGGAAAAAAAACTTTCAACATTTTAATACTGAAAGCTCATATGGCTCTTTTATAGTTTTATTGAATTGCATATCTCTCATTAAATTATCCATCCATTAGATATAGTGCTTATCCTAGGAGGGACGCAGGGGGGCTAGAGTCAATCCCAGCTGCCAATGGACAGAATTACTTGTGGAATAAACTATATTTTATATGTATATCATTTATTAATAAGTTAGTATTTCATTAAAAAGTTAATCCCAGCCTCTTTACAAGTCATTCTTACATTTACACATGGTTTGTTTGTCAGTGACAATTAAAAACGATAACTAGAAGTAAGACAGTTTAAAGAAGCTTATCCTCTTCTGAACATCAGCTGACATCTCCCATCAATGAATAAAACACATGTTTTGTCGTTATTTTAATCCGACTTGATCCCGGAGTTAAAACCACACGACCGTGGACACTCCATGACAAATTCTGCTCCAGAGTAAGGCAGTATATATGTTTTCATTGAATTATATAGCACAAATTTTATTGGAGCAAAAGTCATTGCTAAGATATTGCTTGTTTTGTCAGGATAATGTAGCATGAATGTCATTTTCGTGTTGCCTGGATGCAGTGTGTAAAAAACAAACAGACTTCTGACTCAGTGCACTGTTGATTTTCTGTATTTTGACTTCAGAGGCAAAGAACACAGGTTGGTTTGATTTGCCCTTAAATATATACATAAATACGACTGCTGACTTGTAATTAGCTGCTGAGCAGTGAGCCACAGGGGTATCACACAGCTGCTCTGCACAATGGAGAGGGTGTATATTTACTGTATTCTTCTGAGCAGCGGACCATGGCTGTGCTCATTATACAGTGTCACGTTGCTGATACCATCATTGTAACCAGAGGAGAGGCAGGAAGGGGTGGGGGGTGTCTCCTGTTAGTGCTGTGCTAATTCTACTTGTGCGAGTGAACGTACTGGTCGGAGCTGCATCGCATTGATTTGTGCTGTGTGTATGTGTATGTCAAGGTCAGTTGTGGGGACAGTGAGGTAATTGGTGACCATTCAAAAGAAAACAAGCCAGCCGGGTGGCCTATCTGGTCTGAGAAAGCAGGAAAAAGAAAAAAAAAAAAAAAAACATAACAAGAAGAAATTGCTTGTAGTTTAAATTGGCCCCGTATAGAGTACAGCTAAAGTTATTTCAACAGTGTCTCACCACTGTGGATTCCCCCCTGTAAAGAAGTAAAAAATTCTTACTTTGGTATGGAAATGAATCACAAAATTACAGTAGAAAGGGAGGCATTCATCTCCTAAGGGCGGGGGGGGGGGGGGGGGGGGGGGGGGGGGTGCTCAGGACAGGGGTGAAGCAGCAAAGCAGTTTAACCCCTCTCCAATTAGCTATGAAGTCCTTTGATTTTAATGCAGCGCTGCAGACCAGCAGTACAGTACACGTCCCTCAACCCTCATTATTCCACAGCCTAATTTTCTGACATAGCTCGCAGTATCTCCCCAGATGTAACGCTGCTGTTAATTACCGCTGCAGAGCCGGAGATGAGCGGTCTGGAGGACGGAGGAAAAGAGTGAGAGGGCCGGTGTAAGTGCTGGCTGTGCTCGGGCTGCCAGAGCGGCTCGGGGTCCTGAGCATACAGATGATACACATTACGACAAATCCTGATTGGTTGTAGCTTGGAAACGTTTGAGAAAACTACACTTTTTCTTCCATATTCTCGAATAATAATTAAGTTTTTAAAAAAAAAAAAATTTGAGAAAACATCAAAGTTCATACACGGGTATACACAAGTGTGTGTTTACCCGCGTTAGCGTTAGCTCTGTGTTAGCGGGGCTTAGCACATACACTGAGTATTGTATGCAGTACATTAACTCAGGATGTGTGACACGCTCTCCAATCATGAGCCGATATGACAGGCATTTCTTCTATACGTTCTTTTTCAAACTTTATTGAACATTGTTCATCTGTACAAACCCTTCTTTTTTCCAACCTACAACAAATCATGATTGCTGTACAGCACAACGTCACCCGTAAGTGCAGGATCCCGTGCCGATCTGGCAGCCGGAGCACATCCAGTACTTACACCGGAGAACGGTGAGGACTGAGAAAGCTGGAGGAACAACCGGACTCCTGTTTTATTGAATCTGTGGTATAACTTGCAACGAGTCTGAGAAAAATGTATCGGCGTGCAAATCATTTAAACACCACCAAAGGGACTTTTGCAGCGGGAGTGTATGCAAATCAGGCCCTGTGTTCCCAAAATAAGAGCACATATCTTAGAAGATATTTCTTGTTCTACATTAATGGCCATTGGGGAGAGCGTCTCATCTGACTGCTGCTTAAAGGATGAGTGCCTACAGTGCCTCTCTGGGCACCTTGAGTCTGGAAATATATTTCTTTTCCTCCCTGATTCAGAAGTCTTATTGTTAACTGACACCTTACATGACATACCACATCAAAGTGTTCAAAGACACAATGCGGTACAGTGACTCCTGGAGAAAATCCTCAACCCCATTCTTGTGATTTTATCAAGGTGACATTGCTTTAAAAAAAAAAAATCTTCCATCTTCATCTCCGGTGTGCAGTTAAGTCCGTTGTGACAGCGACTGGTTATTCCCGCACTCTTCTTGTGCTACTATAGTATACAAGAGCACCGCTAAAAGGCAAAACACTGGCAATTTCATTATTTAAGTCAGAGGAATGAATAGACAAAGTAAAAGGGCAGGGCGAAGGGATGTCTAGCCCAAAGTTACTGGAAAGCTCATAAAATAAAAAACACCAAGAAAAGCATTCTTTTCCCACACTTGTTATCTCATCTCTCCACTTCATAAAAGTGCCAAGCACAGCTATTCCAGACCCTGGCTAATAGACCATAACTCCACGCAATTAGAGACAACTTAAATGGGTGACACTTCTCTGATAAGTGTATTGTTATGGGGTTATTACAGGATAATATTCAATTATTACAACAATGTAAGTGAAGATACTTGCGCTGGAGAAGTTCAAGCCGATATTTAGTAATTACGGAGGTCGTAAAAATAGCCAGATAACTGTGAAGAAAGTAATGACCAATACTTTGTCCCGGGATCAGCAACGCTGCCTATTAATGGTGTTTAAAAAGGATTCTGAATAAATTGTATTAAAAGACATATTTAAGTCTGCAGTGTATTTGTATAAAATATGCCCTATGTTGCCCCTCAGTTCTCTTCTCTTTACATTCTCAGCTCTGTTTTCTTGCATTATGAAAAAAAAAGGATATTTCTGGCATCAAACAGCTTAATTACTCCCCCATCTCTCTGTTGCATTTTTGAGTGTAGAATAATTTCCTAATGATATATGACACAGACTTATGGTTGGGAGAGAATGCTTACAATCCTGCAGCCATAAAAAATAAAGAAAAGAACACAGCATATCATCATCCACTCTGTAAACTAAGGTTTCTTTTCTTTTTCTTTTTTTACAACTAAGGAGGCAACCAAGTTCTAGGAGCCAAGGATGAGGGATGAGACTACAATGTCTGCAAGCCTCATGAAATCAATATGTATATACTAAAATCTATGTTTATAACGTGCATGACCTTCATAAATACCAAGTGTAAAGAGCACAGAGTTTCCCTAACCTTCAGCAAGTCTTACGGGTGCCCAACATAATAAAAAAAAGTTAATTCCTCTTTCATTGCTGAGTGCAAAATGTATTGCAAGGGTGAATATTATAGAAAAACAAATGAAATACAAATATGATGTGTATGAACCTCGGCAACGCTGCAGATACAGTCATTAAAAAAAGTGTCCTCATTATGTTGATAACAGCCCCCCTAAAATTGTATGTGGGAAAACAAATAAGTAGTGTTTAAGCATAGTATCCAGGAAACAGGGCTGGGGGAGGACACTGCGATGTTTGCCAGCCTCATGAAACAAATGCTTATTTTTTTAAGACTGGAAACTCTGTAAACCCTAACAGGCCTCTGCTTCTGTCTATCTCAGTATCTCAGCATTGCAAGAAAACCTGAAAAAAGGAGAGAGAGAGAGAGAGAGAAAGAGACACAATAATAACCAAACTTTATAGAAGAAGCCATTTGAGACTCATTCAAAAGCTGGAGGCACAAGTAAAGGACTGTTGAGTGTCTCAAAGGAGTATGCCACAAAATACATGTTTTAAATATAGGTCATGCTTGAAGCAGATTTATTGGATCTTGCTTGCTGTGCAAAATCTATCTGGAGTATCTACCTATAAAAGCTTTTTATTTTTACAAGGCAAGAAGAGTCCAAGAGGTCATTGCCTCTCATCCAGATGAACATCAAGTCTGACTGGGTTTCCATCATCGTGCAGAGACTCCCTGGGAGACCAAGATGAAACCTCTTCACATCGCACAAGGCAGACGAATGACCTGAGTTTCATAGCTTTTGCCCCCACTCCCCCTCTGCTGTCAAAAAGCGTTGCCTGTGACCTTGCGTTTTCTCTCTGTTTCGGTCCACGCTGACCTGAAGCCACAGTATCTCACCTGATAACATGTGTGTCTGCTGTGCAGCAGTTAGAAAAACCACAGATGACTACATAATATATAGTTTTCACTACCCTGCTACCAGAGCTATTAGAATTATACATTCATTTATCCAACTGCCCATAATGACCAGCCTCCACATGTAAAGCTTTTGAGGGCTAAAATGGAACATGAAGAACGTAAAGCCTGTAAATGTACAGTGGGCGTGTGAGCAATGGAAAAGGTGAGCTCGCAGTGGCAAGGTTACAAGTTTCCAATATCTATGAGAGGCCTGTCCATTTATGTGATATTGAGTTTTCACCGCGAGGCCCATTTGCGTCCTGTTCCACTGCTCATTTTATCTGATTTACTAGGCTGTGTGTGTGCTATGGCATCTATTCATCTGTGTTTAACATCTCCAGGGCCACGGGTTCACCTGCCTGCCCATGTTCCCACCGGAGCTTATTAACCGTTGTCGCTAACAGGAGCACTCCTAGTTAATTACATAAATGGATACGTGTACGCCAAAATGTAGCACATCCTCATTTTATCTCCTAAATCATTTCACATAAATCTGACTCGATGTCCCCCAAGTAACGGCTCACAAAGATGACTGCACGGATCACAGCATCTTTCAGGTTCTGTTCTCAGAGTGGACTCCTCTCCTAAGCTCACATACAGTGCTGTATGGATCCTCAAAACTGACAATTTATGTGGTGATCAGACAAATCCAAAATGCAAATAGCCTACATCAATAAATGAAATGGGTAGTTAAATAATTTAACCTGGTTTTAAAAAGAAATATCAAGATTAATACTTGGCAAAAATCTTTTTTCCACTTCATCATAAATTGCAAAAAACAGTTAGTTCACTAGATTTATCTTCGACTAAAGCTAATTTTCTTTTTAAGTTCCTACATTTCCCTGTTTATTGGCCCAATATTTGAGATGGTGGAAGCACAAGTAGCCAAAGTGTCTTCGCCCGTAAACGAATGCTAACAAAGTTAGTAGGCCTAAGCTTTTGCTACTCGGATGTACACATACCAGCCTGCATGACTTTCCTCAGCAAAACTATTTAATGAGATTGTTTTCAACTTCAAGTGTAAGTTTGTTTTCTACAGGGACAAAAACAGGTTACTGTGTAAATGAAACATTAGTGAGGTGGCTGAGAGGCTACGTGGCTAACGCACATTCCCGAGAGGAACTAGAGTAAGCTAGCTAATGCTAAATGATATGAGGGCTATCCGCAACGTATCACAGGTAGAGCAAAGTCTGTCTAAAAACATCTTCATCACATCACATGCAAAACTTAATGTTAGTAATAAGTAAATAAATACATTAGCATAATGGTAGAGCTCATTCAGGTTAGCCATGCTGTTCTGTCAAAATACGCTGATTATGAGCCGCATTCGCCGCATTAAGCGTAAAACCTTTTATTAGAGATGACAATGCAGCATAAACAGCTTCACATCACAAACTGTGACAGTATAGGATAAAGTCGGTGCTATCGATCAGCTTCAAACCTGTAGCCTACACCTGTGATTTCTTTTCATTTCTAGAGAATTATAAGCATAAACACCACAACACATTTTTCATCCGTCTGTGGCTCTGTCAGCTGTCACTGATTCCCAAACTCAAACTGTAAACGCACGTCAAACGCAGAGACGGAGAAGTATTTATTAAACCGCCTTAAACACACTGTCACAGTGAGAGCTGTCTCTGTGTTTACTCCTCCACTTTCAGAAAACCAAAAAAAACATCTACAGCCTTCATCAAATCCACAGCTCTGACCTGATCACTGGAGCTAACAGCTCATTCGGCTCCCTGAGCTAACAGGCAGGTTTCCTTCTTGAGACGATGATCATTTTTCCACTCATTACTTTTTTGCAACTCATGCAACTGTATAGTCACAAAATCAACTCCTCCACATAAACTCTCAGTCATTTTGGGTGCTTTTCTGCTCCATGCCCGCACGCAACTGTTGCTGAAGTCACTCAGAAACAGATCTATAAACATTTATAACAGAGGCATTGTAGCTGCAGGCCAACATTTTTTTCAGTCCAAGGGCCCCATGCTGCAGTGAAATAACCTGAAAGCAATGGTTTGTCATGTTGTGAATTCAAAATATTCCACTCAACAGCATTGATTAGGACAGGTCTAAGGTGGATTTAGATGAAGTACCTTTAAGTGTGATCCAACAGTGCTTGTGTCATTTAAAGTGCCTGGTTTAAATCTACCCTCCATTTGCACCACACAAATCTGATAAATGGAGGGGCTTAGATAAAACCAACATTTCATAGACTGCGCTTGATTGCTTTCTGAGGCCGCCTGATGCAACCTGCTTTACAGTTAACACAATGAGGAGGTGAAAAGACGGATTGAGCGGATTCACACAAACGCACCGAGCCGGCTGTGGCCGTGAATCATCGTTTTCAGAAGACGATCCATCACAAAAAATTGGAAATTAAACTAAAAAGGTAAAAGCTTCCTCACCCGAGGCACTTAGACGAGGTCTCTTAATGCGGTAAATTCTGTTTGAATAGGTGTGTGTGTTTATCTGCTTGCCACCGCATTTGGCTTAGCTCATTCTAGGGAGACTCATCTAAAGCCCATGGCAGCATGCAAAGTGACCAATAGTGAGACAGTTATTAATATTTTTCTTTTATGTTCGAGACAGGGAAAACTCCCACTTCCCTCTTACCCTGGAATAATGAAATGCGCCACCCATTGAAATAATTAAAATTATTCTAAATATGCTGACAAAACCCTTTGATGCTTAATAATATATGTTGCTAAAAAGTATAAATAGAAGTCACAGGAGATGGCATTGTGGAGCAACTTCTCTAATTCACTGGAAGTCACACTTGCTTTCGAGGTAAGAGACAGAGTTGAAGCTAAAAATATCAGGACTCTGTGTTAATGCCAAAGGAAAAAGTGCATTTCTTTAAAGAAAATATCTGCTGTGATGGTGTAAACATGTTTCCCATGAGCTTGAAAAATCCAGACAAAGATACAAAAGGTTTAGGTTGAAGGATTTTGTTTGATATGTTGTTTATGCTTTATAAATCCCCACTAATTTAAAGCAATGGTACTCACAAAAACGCTATGTTTCCTCCCACTTTTTCCAAATCAAGACCGTTAATTGGCCTACTGCTGGGCCTGTGTAGGTTTTCAAAGTTCACTCTTTCTAACCTTGTAGGCAAAAATCAATTATTTCCTTTCAGCCCTGAGGCGCTTAACACGTCCTGTACCTCCCTGCAATCAGCAGCTGCATCTGGCTGGTTTTCATAACCAAAAAAAAAAAAAGAGTCCAAATAAATTGAGTGAACCCTGTGCACTTGACAAGCAGCCAAGGTTGAGACCTGAAGCACCAAGGACCAAGTATGTGGGAGGGGTACAAGATGGAAAACAAACACAGCTGTTTGTGACCAAGGCTTCATACGAGGAAAGAGAAAGAAAATCCATAGGGAGGGAAATGACTGCAGTTGGTGTTCAAGGTCCTTTTTCTTACTTAGCTTGAGAAAAAAAAAATATCCATATATGAATATGAAGAAGATTTTATTGGACAGTCTTCCAACTGGGTGAGATGACCAGCTGATGTTTGCTGTCCCGCTCTGTTTCACCGTGTATGTCAGACTGCAGGGTTACTCATGTAGAAGACCGAGCTGCCTCTTTCACTTTAGGCTTCACCAGCTCAGCTACTAATGTAATATAATATTAATTTAGCATTAATATTAAAATTCACAATAAACTGCGTCGACTCTGGTATCACCCACCGCCCTGTGGCAGTTGAATTAAAGCTCCTCGTGCTCATCTTGTACGGTGCTCGGACTTGCACTCATTGTAAGTGAAGGGCGCTGCCATTCATGTGGCGCGAACATCCAAACAGGTGCAAAGAGTTGACTGAATAAAGTTCAGAGAGCAGCAAAGAGTGTCAAGGAGGGGGTTTAAATACAACACACACGCACATGCCCAAAAGTAAGCAAAAATAGCTGCCTTCTCTTATTCAATATTCAAAGCCACTTGATGCTTTCCACCTCAAAGGACACGTCTATTTATTATTTCATATGCACCGAGGAGAGGAAATTGAACCCATAGATGCATGTGTCCAAGCTCTGGAACAATATAACCACTAGATTTTCTTGTCCAGGTGCTTCAAATGAAAAACTAAGACTCAAAATACTTCAAAACAATAGCCCCCTTAGGGCAAAATGAGACATCTAAATCCTTAATTTGTGGATTTGTATCATGTCACAGACTTAATGTCTTTGTTTTTGTTCCTGTGTGTTTGCTGTCGCCGAAGAAAAGCACTAAGCCCCGGAGATTTTCTCTATCAACCGCTGACGCACTGCGTTGTCAGTCTGATGAAATTTTCAGTAATGAAAGTAATAAAAAATACAATGAACTTTAAGTTAACACACAAAAAAGTGTGCTTCCTCCCGGTGTTAATTGCTGAGGTACGGATCGATGGCTTGATATGAAGGCGACTTCCTCCGAAATGTCACCTGGATTGTCTTGTTTGCGGATGTGGTGGGGCTTTTTTTTTTGTAGATCTGCCAGAAGCGAAAGCCCCACCAAATCCTTATCTGATCAAGGCTTCATAAGCTTCACGGGGCCCATAGAAGAGAAATTGTGCTCCTGACACAGCGAGCGGACCCCTTTCGCAGTCCACCGTCTCCGCTCAGACTTCCCTGCTGGTGCGTTTGGGGAGGCTTGGCATTTGCAGTTAACACCTGAAGGAATCTAATTAACAGGGGAGCAGAGTGTTTAATCACGTTCTACGAGTTCCAGTGCACCCTGTACTTCATATATTAAAAGTATTATGGTTTTAAATAAAGTCATCATTCACTGTCATGGCTCAGGCATTTTGTGCACAATGAAAGTCTAATCTTCCAGTGTAAAGATTTTTCACAGGGAGTTTGTGGGAGTGTTTTAACTTAAGGGCAGATATATAGGCTTGGTATTATATCCAAGGCTCTGCAGTGTAAATCTTCAGATCTATTTACTACTGCTGGACTGAAATATCATTTTGAGGTGTTTTAACATTTAAATTCTTTGATGGCTACTCTAAACTTTTACTCCAACACATTTCAGAGGAACTGTATTCACTTAGTCAAAGTTCAGGACAGGTCTGCATTATATGAGCAAAATGTGCTGATATGCACTGACACTGTTCAATATTGCGATGACGATATGACTTACGATAAATAAGCAAATATTTAAGTGTGTATATTAACCATACAGTCCCTGTGTTTTTCTGCTTAACAGGTACCCTCAAACACTGTATACAATAAGAGAAAGAAATATTGAACATACTTTTATTGAACAAATAATCAATCAATGGAACAGAACTTAACTCTTTCCTGCCTCTTCTCCTTACTGCATCTCAGGCAAGCTTTTGGGTTGAGTGTATTGCGCATGCCCATATTGCAATGACAATGAGAATATGATTAATCAGTCAGCCCCAGTGCAGGATTTTACATTAAAAAACATATGATAAAGAATAAACCACTGCTTCCCAGTGGTTTTGGTTTGTGAGTGCAGACCTGTTGTATGTATATGACATCTATAGTCAAGTTTCTGAGAGGAATTTTTTAGAAAATTGGCAAAAGAAAATGCTAATTAATTTGAGTTTCCATTCACTTGTATTGGACATCTCTGGGCTGGCATCAGTCACGAGCTGTTAAAGAGTTTTACAGTCAGTACTTTCAGAGTTTATGGAGCAGAGAAAGAGCAGGGAGGTCGCCCCTCCTGCCTTCCCACAATGAAACCAGAATGAGAGAGAGAGAG
Source organism: Caranx ignobilis (assembly GCA_021432705.1). Lineage (NCBI taxonomy): Eukaryota > Metazoa > Chordata > Actinopteri > Carangiformes > Carangidae > Caranx > Caranx ignobilis. The sequence goes on from MU269986.1 coordinate 6,519,913, forward strand.
AGAGAGAGACAGGATCCTTCCCTCAAAACAGAGACGAGCTTTTGAAAGAGATATACGGTCAGCTTCAGAGGATCAGCTGCATAGACACAAGGCAGGACGGGCGCAAACAACCTAAATCTCCACAGAAGGAAAAGAAGCTCCTTCTGTGGCGTTAAAACATCTCTGGTTGATATTTGACTGTTGCATTAAAATCAGCTGTTCTCACCAGGGGCTGAATTTCCATACACACACACACAAACACACACACTAACATTTCCCTCCTCATAAATCTCGCAACACTCATAAATCACAAGCCGCAGTCTTGAGGCCCTGTAACATAAGATTTCATCTTATCAAACACATATCTGAACAGAAACAGTTTCCCTAATATATTGCAACCCTGAATGGACTTAACATTACTTAAAATGACACTTTATTTTAATGCAGATGAGTTAAATCCCCAGATCTACATGATTTACAAGGTCAGAGGTTTGAGATGTAATGATGTAAAGCAGTATCTTATTCACAGCTGTGCTTCACTGTAACGCTGTTTTGATCTTTTGACTAATATTATGATATCATCGTCAATTTGACAACACGCGCTGCAGAAAGTCACAAGACATGCAAGTAAAGGCCGCGTATCATGCAGTCGTATCGTGCCATACTTTGAGCCCTCAGGGACACCATATTATCTATCATTTTATTTCATTTTTAAAGGGGTCACGGTGGAAGATAGATGTGCAACTCTTTGTGTTAATTCCAGACTCAACAATCCAAAGAGTGCTGTGAGAGAATGACTTCTTCCTTACAGACCCCTGAGATGTGTGCCGGTCCCCAGGGAAATAAAGCCACACACATCCAGTGCGCCTTGTTTTGTTGGCTTTTTGCCATTTCACATTTCTTTTCCGTGCTGTCAGTTTTGCCCACATGTCGTGTTCTTTTTTTTTTTTTTTTTTTTTTTTTTGGCCACTCGCCCCTGACTAACTTTTCCTCTGTCTACACACATCTTCTATGTCACAGGCCAAGTCAAGAGCAGGAGTGCCTTGGAATTGATCAGGTGACTTTTTGATCATTGTCACAGTTTTGTTTTGAGAGTTTTTGGATGGTGTTGGGCTGCTAGGTGGGGAAACAATGGATGAAGCTAGACATCTTACATTAAGATACATCAGAATGCCACATTTAAAATTACTGTATCCATCACAGATAGGGTTTTTCTATAGAAGTACTTTTGCTTTTTCTTGTAATTGACTGATTTACATTAATCTTCTATCTGGCCGATATTTATGGGATGCATATCATAGCAGATTGAGGAGGATATTTATCACATCCTATATAAATTACATGCAGCATGCTGGTTGCATCATCGTATTTCATTAGTCAGTTTATTCTCTCCCACACTTGTACCAGATGTCTAATAATCACAGTAACATCGGTTCCAGAGCTGAAGTGATACAACCGACACCCATGCACTCATCTCCTACCACTGGATCCGCTGCACAGATGCATGAATGTATGATTCGCTCAGTGACACATCGGAATTAAATGTGGCACAGAGCTGCTGAGAGCAATGTGGATTTCAGCTCCTATATTAAACCTGCTTGTGCAGCCCCCCATCTGTAAACATAAAGATTTAAATTATTAGAAACAGTAAATGAAGGTGTTAAAATAGCTATATATGGGGATCAAAGATGGTTGGTGCTGATGCAGTTTAAATGATCCTGGGTAATACCTCAGAAAGGGGGTTTAAGACAGTTAGGGTGGGATATTTATAATTTTGTCATTTTTTATTTGCCAGATGTAGATAAGTTGTTATGGGATGCTCTCAACATGTTGTATACAGGAAACCATTTGGTGGATTATGTGATGCAAATGTTAGATTTTAATAGGTGCTTGTACAGGAAGCAGAAAAAACTGAAAATGCATTGTTATCTATAGCTCCATTACCTCTATTTGTGATTGGCAGCAGATTTTAATTGCTATATGTTGCAGATATACACCCCCAAGGAATAAGTGCATGAAATGATGCTCTGAAGAAAATGTTTATCTTAATTTGCTGAACTCTGAGAATTCGTGGCAACAACATAACCGGATATTCTGCAGCAGTACAGTTGGAAAAAGAAAGACAAAAACTAATCAAAACAAATGCCATGCATTAGTTACAAGTTCCCAGGCCTTGGCGAGCGTGCAGGATGTCACAGACCAGTGATTTCCTCATTTAAATTATGACCAGGAAAAACAACAACACAAGGCAGGACAAAAAAAAACCCCAAGACACATCAGGCCACAGTCCAAGGCAGCACAGTTCACAGAACTTCATAACATAGTGTTGTAACTCCTCCAGCAGCTCCACCAGTTCTATTTTCTTATTATTGTGACAAATATCACTGAAGATCCGAGAGTTTGATTCACCTAGAATAAATGGTAATGATGGGACATTATGTATTTCTGCACCTTGATGTGGCCTTTCATATGCAGCATGAAGAGAATGTGACCAGGTGCTGCATAAGCAAGAAATGGCCATGGTTAAAAAAGAAGAAAGGCTTGAAGCAAAGCACTGCAATTTCACACACAATTCTAAGGGTAAGCGATTTAGTGACTTTCAGCCCTTCTTACTTTAATCACTTTAAAAATGAAGCTGATTAACAGTGGTGGTAGGAGGCACATAGTGCAGCGTGTCTCTCTCCCTGCACAGTCTATTCTTTGATGTTGTTGTTTTTGTATGTTGCACCGCCCCATCATTTGAATATCACACAGAGAGGGGGCTCCTACTCGGCCACTTGCTGCGCCTTTGTTGCCGTGATTAAAGCAGGTGTCGCGCAGGGTTGTGTTTGTTAATGACAGTTTGCATTTAAATAGCTGTCACTCGTCTGTCAAGGGGAGGGGAGGAGGGGAAAATTGTTTGTTTCCGGGGCCTCCGATGTACTCCGAATGCATCTCTTTTACATAAGCTTAACCTAGCTTTGCAAATGAGCAGGCAAACTTTTTTGCACGAGTGTACCTGCGAAGACTCTCCACTGATGTCGGCAAGTGATGAAAAGTCCAAACTTTTACAGGGGTGAGAAAGTGCAAGCTAACCCAGTTGAAAGTGTTGCCTAGTAAGTATTTGTTTACAGCGTGGAGATCTGAATATATTTTATTAATGCACATGTCTGTTGCGAAATCAAACATAAGGGGCAAAGAGAGGAGCTGCAAGATTCACAGGACCACCCGGTTTGGATTTGTATGAGCCAAGGTTCCTCACAACAAGTCTCCTGAACCTAAAGGAAAAAAATATGAGGATTTTCTAGGCCTTAAAAAGAACAGATGCCTGTTTTCATCTACAAGTTGAACAACATTGTCACGGCTTCAGCAGCACCTCCTCATTTCTGCTGTAGCTAAGATTTGCTGTATAGGTTGGAATGAAATAAGGGGTGAATTCTGCATTAGATTGAAAATCTAATGCAGGTTGGGGGGGGGGGGATTTGTCTTGTGCTTAAAATTAATAGGGAACTGGAAACTGCTTAAAACGTATCCATCCTCCCTCGCTCTTCCATCAGAGGAGTTCAGTGATATAACAAAATCTTTTTCAGTGAGACACTGAGCATGCAACATTTAAAACTGCATCAATTGATCTTTTTTTTTTTTTTTTTTTTTTTTACTGTTTCCGGGCGATGCAACAGACTGAAAGCACTGCACTGACATATTATTATTATTATTGTGTATAAGCCAATGGATGCTTATTTCCACACTCTGGAAACATGGAGCAACATTAGCAGGGGCGACCCCAATTAAAGATTTTCATAGTCAAATCTGATTCGTCAGATTTTGCCTTTAGTCAACTAATCGTCGAATCATGTTGTTTTCTCCTCTCGTTGATTCATGATCTCACTTGCGTCTTTTTCCGCTCTGGAGAAAAGAGCTAAAACACCTGAATAAACAAGTTTAATTCTTCAGCTGTTAAAAGATAACAATGACAGGACGTTCTCCATCCATCCTTTGCCTGATCTCACTCATCAGGCCCGTGTGCACAACATGCATCAAAGTCCTCTTTTGGGGATGGTGTAGCGATGAGTGTATGAGTCTGTGCTGTGAATTAATGAGTGTGCGTGGCGAATGAAAACTTCAAGTCCCATCATTGTGTGGGCATCATGTGCGCATCAGGGCTTGTGTAGCTGGTTCAGGGGTCAAGTGTCACAGCACCACAGACAGTGCTGTTTTTTTGCGTGTAGTGGGGGTGTGTGTGCGCGTGCTCAACTTTCAGCTCAAATTCAATTTTCTCTCCATTGAAGGGAAACAACATGAAATGAGGGGAGACAGACAGAGAGTGAGAGAGAGAAAGGCGGTTCCTTCCCGACCAGGGACCTTCTCTCTCACTCTGACCCAGCCAGATCACCTTGTGGTCGTGCACAGATTAAGCACTGCTGATGTTTGTCAAAATAGGCTATATAACATGAATTATTAGAAAACAATGACATTCTACTGTATGTAAAATCAGATGTGCACCATTTAGTCACAATGACACCATCTTTTTTTTTATAACCACATTTTGCAACAATTCAACGTTGAGACTGGCCAGAATCCGACCTCCCTGAATCGAATCACTGGGGTCACCCCTAAACATAAGCATCTCTCTCTCCTTTTAGTTCCACTTTAGTCTGAACCATGAGGGTGATAGCTGCTTCCTTAGCTGCTAGACGCTGCACAGTGTTGACTAGATAACAGGCGGCGAAATCGAAACCGTGAGCATAAAGAAACTTCATAGAGCTGAGAGGAACTGCAGAGCTGGATGATAATGAATATGAGTTTTTCACTGCAAGCAACATTTTATATATAACACATCATTTCATCATGTGTAATTATAAAGCCTTGATGAGTGCAGCTTTGGAAAACATATGTAGCTTAATAGTTTTACAGTATCTGTCATTTTTTGTGTGCATTGTGTTTTATTTTAATTTGATCTGGTTACTAAATAAAAACTGAACAGATTCTAATGTTATAATTTTATTGTTCTGAACATTTTACAACCAGGCTCTACAGCTGCTTTGGCTTTATTTATCATTACGGCATGCAGACACCTTATATAACTGCCACAGAGTTCTGTATTTCACAATAAGTTTACGATCCCAGAGGTCTGTGATTTAATGTGCTGTGGTGTGTGTGCCATGTTTCTTAAAGTTTCCCTGCATTTTAATACAGTGTCTGAAAGGAGAACATGGCCCTCAGAGAGCGCATCACGGCAGAGTGTAGCATCATTTCAGAGGCAAGTGACAACCAGGAGGCAAACATGACATTTTCTCTGCACTAAAACCGGTGATGTTCCTGTATATAGTATATTTTACAGGACATTGCAAAAGCGTGATATCGAGCCATGAAGGCAAAATGGCAACTAAAAATCAAAAGAGATGCCTCACTGAAGTATTTACTCTAATCAAGGCGGGAGTGGCGTAGCACCCATATGTCAAGAACAATTGCATCGTCCTTGAAAAAGCAAATTCCTCTTTACAATAATGGCCCCACAATTGCTCTGTTTGATTGTTTAGCTGCCCTTGATGGGTCAGCAGCAAACACTCAGTCATTCGTGAGCCACTTTCATCATAACAAAGTTGGTAAAACAAAGTGGAGGCGGGAAAATTGCCTTCTGGAAGTAATTAGCCATAATCATGCTGTTCTCTAGCCATTGGTGGCATTACCTTCGCTCTTAATCACTGTTTGTTTATGAGCACTCAGGGGTCCTAAAAATTTAAATATAAGCACAGCGCTGAAACTTCAGAGGTGGCTTTATTGATATGTATGGACCATGTTCAAGCGACAGAACGGAGGGACGTGAAATGGCTTTTGAGTGCACAGATGAGTGCACTTTTATTCACATTAGCACTGCTGCTAGCTAGAAACAACCAACTTTTTAGTGTTATTGAAAAAACAGCGATTGTCCTTTCATGTGTGCTTCCCTTGCATGTCAGTTCTATTAAAATAAAAAACACTTAGATGTCCACCCCAACCCATTGCTTTACAAAAATGTAAGTCTAAATCTAATTCTCTTTATTAGAACTGAGAAACCGGGTTGCTCATTACACTCGCCTATTGATCGCCTCATCCTAAGAGAAGGGAGATTAGCGGTCAACTTTCAACACCTCAATCAATAATCATCTCCTTAATTGGGTATTAGCAACAAGAAAGTGGACTCACTTGTCACACAAACAAGGAAAGGAAGGCTAAAATTCAGCATTTGGAGATAGCTGAGTTTTGGCTGTTATTCATCCGAAACTTGCTCTTGTACTTTTAATTTGAAATGGGAGTGCTTGTTCCTGTTCATGCTGTCTGTGACATATCATAATCCAGGACTTACTGAATAATGATACAAATTCCACAGGACAGAGGCACATGCTCTCATTAATTTCCAGACTTGCTGCTGTGGAGTGTGGGAGATGCTTGGGAAGATTTACGCAATTACAAAACAAAACAGAAAAAAGGAATTGACTGAAGTGGAGAAAAAGGTGACGTTGTGTGACCCCAGAAATGATTTTTGTAGTGACAACGTTACATCTAAAAACAAAAGTTGTCCGGTGTTTTTCACATTTCCTGTTCACGAGGTCAGTGACGCTGGAGCTGTGCCTCTTCGATTGACTCCAAAATTACTGAAAAGCCTTTGCATTCTTTTGGTGCACATGGCATTTATCTGTAATTGATTTGTCTCAGCCACAGTGAATGCCATACACCATGAGCACATTCGTCAACTCCCTCCACCCCCCCCACCCCCTCCCCCTTCTCCCTGCTTGCTGCGCTTCCCATCTGGCTTCCCATGCAATCAGAGAAGATTCGCGGAAACCACAGAGATGCACAGCTTCTCGCTCTATCTAGATAATTGAAACAAATGCCTGTTTGAAACCAAGAGTATCTACTTAATTTACGGACAACGCGACTGTGAAGCGTTTTGGAGGCAACAGCTCTCCCGCAGTATGTCGCATTCGTAACTGCTAACAATCTAGCTGCACTCAGAACCAGTTTGAGGGGAGAGAGAGGAGAGCAAAACGTAGCAGATGAAGATTTTCTCCCATCCTGAGAAGTTGACAAATAAACAGAGAACAGTGATCAGAATACATTAGTTTTAATTGGAGTCTGGTCTACCCAAATTTTCTGAAATGAGCTCATTGTCTCAAAATTAAGATACATGCTCCATACTCCAAAAGTGGGGGGGGGGATCCACTCTCTGCAAAAGCTTACGATATAAACAAGCCGTGGTTTGACACTGATGGTAGAAAGTATTGATTAGATTGTGGGTCCCTCTCCAATGTGAATTGGGTATTTGTTCGTGTTTAACTGATTTGAACTGTGATATAAACCTTAACCAACAACACTTTTTGTATAACAAAATTAAAACTATTCACATCAAGCTGCTTGTTGTTGTCTGTCCATTATAATTACAAAGTAACAAAAAGCTGATACTTGATGCTTTCCAACTGATAATGTCATATTTCAAGCTCAAGATTAATTAGTTTTTTTTGTTTTTTTTTTTTTTACTTAATTATGTTCAAGAATCTTTTCAGGGCAGGGTCAACTAAAAATATATGTGGGGATTTCTGCACACAGACCTAACAAGTGAAAATAATAACATAGTTTCATGTATGTAGCTTGAACAACAATAGGTTACCAAGGCCAAGGCATGAACCACTAATGGTTTTTCTCCTTAAACTTCCATTTGCAAATTGTGCTATTGCTATATAGCTAGCGTTAGCATCACCACCTGTTTATAACAGTCTAAGAGCAACATTTTCAGTCTCAAACTTCGCTCCTTCAGTCACTCAGAGCTGTCTCCAGCCTTGAAAAACAACAGAAGTTTTCACTTTTGTCTCATCACGTTTTTTTCCTCTGCTGAAATTAGCATGCTAACCCGCTAACCCTGGCCCATGTTTTTCCAATAGCGACTCGCAGTACTTTCCAATCTGCCCCGAGGACACAGAGCTGCTCAGAGGGTGTATTAACCTCTTGTCAAGTGACAATTTTCACCAGCACCTACTCCTGGCAAGAAAACAGGTTCAGTGGCAAAGGAAACATACAAAAGGCCCCTTGAAGCTCATTCCTCTGAGAGCACAACAACTGAAGGTTCAGGTAAACACATCAACATTCTTATCAGCACGACACTGTCATCTAGATTTCTGTGAGACGGACTTGCAGCATTTAATACCAGTATACTGCACATTTATTCAACCTTCTTTTGTCGAGAGTAGAGTACAAATCGTTCCATCCTCAAGGCTTTTGGGCTGAAAGTATCATGGTGCAAATACATTTCCTGAATAAACTCTGTGTTCCTATTTTTCGCCAAAATAGCTACTTAGCTACAATCGAGCTAATGATAATGTTCAGAGAGCTAGGAATGAGCTGTGTTTTCTATTCTTAAATGTTCTTCATATGTTATAAAAAGCCACATGATTTGCCTTTCTTTGTAACATGTGCTTTACAAATACATTGCTCTTGACTGAACAGTCAGTGAGCAGCTCCCATTTGAGTCTCCACAATTCATAACATTGTCTCCACCACCATATGCGAATAATATGACATTCAGAACGTATACTGCACCACGCAGCACACTCTTCAACCCAGCGCACAATATTCAATAGTATTCACATTATGTTTGATACAGAAACACACACACTTGAATTCTGTCTTCTTATTTCATTGGGAGACAAATCCGAGGTGCCGTGCATTGTCCAACTCAACTGTACTCATTAACTACTCTACATCGGTGTCGCTGGGTTGACTTACCTTGTGTATTTGCTGGATTCTTTCCTCATCCTCACTCTCAACCATCTCCTTCTCCTGCGCCCACATCCTCTTCCTCTTCTTCTTCTTCTGCCTGCTCTTCTTTGGTCCATCCCTCCTCATCAACAACCTACAAGACAAACATTTCAGACTTTATTTTTCTGGGTATATTTTTCTCTATGCTGGACAAGCTTCATCAAGCCCAACTTCCCCTCTTGCGTCAGTGAACAATTTCTGTTTCTAAATAAGATGAGTCCAAAATTATAACTAATTTGATCTGCCTGCTGACCTGCAGTGTTACCTGCGTCCTCATTAACACTGATGCGGAAAAAAAACTTCCATATTTTTGTTACAAGTTTTAAGCTCAAACAAATGTCTTTAACTTACATAACTGAACATCTGCATAGCGCTAATGAAAGAACAAAATTAATGTGCCACTATAAAATTAAATGAGTGCAATCAGAGGTTTAAAATTAGCCTTCTGTTTTTTTCCTGAGACCAAAGACGTGTCACCATAACTCCACTGACATGACAACTTGATTTGAAAAATAAATCATTCCTCTTCTGCCTTCATCTTTGTGCGCATCCTTACATCTTGCACAAGAAGAATACACATATATATATGTACTATTAGCCCAGTAATTAGAACGGTGCTGAGGAAAGATATTGGGAAGAGAAGGGGGGCAATTAGACTTTAACTTATTATCCAGCTCTGACAATGTGCTACACTGACAGAAATATACTGTTAGTTATTAAGTGATAACTAATGTTGGCTGAGACAAAGTCACTTAAGAAAACATATTCTACCAGCATGTTGACAAGCTGTTTATACAACTGCAGTGAGTGACAGTGAGTACTTCAGCTGTTTATTATCCCGGCCTGGTGGGTTGGTCGAATGGCTGTGATTGGCTGGAGGGTCTGTCAATCGCACTAACTTGACCAATAGGTTTTTATGTACAGTACAGGGAACAATTTTGTTTCATCACCTCTGATAGATGGGGAAGACTACCTTGTTCAAGAATGTGTGTGGGGGTGCAGGTTCATGTTTCTGTGAAAGACTGTGTGACGCAACACCCACAGGTGCAGCCCTGTACGTTCCTTCTTCACTTTCCTCCATTTCCTTGGCTCTGTGTTGTTCGCGTATAGCCCAACATGAACTCAGAATAATTTCTAGTTTATCTCAAGTCTAAAGCCCGGGTCCTGACCACATACTGAGGGGGACAGTTATAAGGCCTAGCGGTCCATGCCATGAGGCAGCGCTGATGGTAGGGGATCTGCAGCGCCCCTTCCCCTCAACCGGTTCATTCAGCTCCCAGTGGACCGCTGGTAAACACTGCACATCAACCCAGAGGCCAATTAGCCTGCAAGATCAGCCTAGTGAGAGGCCTTCAGGAAAGGGGAGGGGGACTTAATTCAAAGTGCAGATTCTGGGAGAGTTCAGCCATTCTAATCGCTGAAAGAGCTCAGATCCCAGGGGTACCATTCAGGCTTTCAGGGAAATATAAGGGAGTTTTAGAGTTTGGGGAGAAAAAAAAGTGGGGAAATAACGCAACACAGCAATTTTATTTAATAATTTGATGCTATAATATGAAAAATAACAAGCAAGAGATATGTTGTTAGTGCATGACCCTTAAACACATCCACCCACAAACTGAGCTTCTATCCACAACAAGACAATTTTTTTTTCCAGCAAATTATGCAATGATTTGAGATTGAATTGATTTGTATCTGCAGTTTAGTGTCCATCATGACAGAGAATGGGGCTCATAAACTGAAATAGCATGGCGAGTGTGGGAAACTGAGGTTAACACGAGAACATGTGAATCATAAATCTGTTAATTAGAATCACACAGTATCCAAGCAACAGTAACAGGGCACTGAGTGGAAATTAGCTGTTTAGTTGGCCACCATCCTGCTCCTGTTGGCTCTCCAGTTGACCTCTGCCCTGGACATTTAGTCTGTACACATCATGTTTTACTGCAACTGTTTTTTTTTTTTTGTTTTTTTTTCTTTTACAGATACTGAAACTGTGATGCTACAGCAGTGTTGTGTGGGCGATGAGTATGAACAGCTTTACAAGAAATGACAGCACTGATTTCTCTCTCTCTCTCTCTCTCTCTCTCTCTCTCTCTCTCTCTCTCTCTTGGCTGCTTTTCATTAAATTATTTGTTTCTTTATATTTTCTTTATATTTTTCTTCATCTGAAGAAAGACAACTGGAAATACTGTTAAATAATATTTACAACCAAGGAGAATACACACAGTCAAGTGACACAGTTAGTGACTGCATGAGGTACCAGTACCAGAGTGTAGAAAGTGATTTTGTAGGTAAGATCCATGTCTATTCTTATCTTTTACTAAAGATTATAATGATGTGAATACTGTACACCATCATTTATGCACACTCTCCATAAAATTGATTTGCTGTAATTGCTACATTTAGTCTATTTAGTCCTGCACTGAACAGCATAACTGACACAATAAAGATTTTATGGTGAAAGGTGTTTAAAAGGAACGACTTCCTATATCTAAACAGTGTTATATTGTATCCTGGCAACTGTCGCTCGTTTTAATTTGACATTTACAACACAGGTTTGTCATATCACTAAAACAAATATGTGAGGATGTCGGTATGTTCTCCACTGCACTTGATTTGCCTATATAGTTTGGTGATTAAAATTTGCACAGTCCCACCTAAACACTGTGCACGTTGATGCTTTTAATACAATATATTACATTTAAGTTTTTATCTTGGCATATTTATCCTTTCCTTACAATGTTTCCTGTTTTGGTACAAAGTTCAAAGGTCACCATTCTGCAGTTCTCTTGAGTCTTGAGCCTTGAGTGTATATACAGTAAGGATATGTGTATTGGTGTTTAATGGCCTGGGCCCTGTAGTACCAATTAAGGCCCATCTTAATGTGACAGTATATAATACAGATTAATTAATTTCTTCTCCACTTTGGTGTGGAACAACTTGCCTGGTATGCACAGAGCCTCGACCTCAACACCATCCTGCACCTTCAGGATAAAGTGGAACACAGATTTTAAATCATGCTTGATCAACGACCTCTGAACTCTGAGGTCGGACCTCACTAATTCTCCTGTGTGCGAACAGGAGCAAATCCCTGCAGCCAGATTCTAAAAAAAAAAAAAAAATCACACGGAAAGCCTGAAAACCAGAAGGAGCGGAGGCTGACATTATCACACGATATCGTCGACATCGGATGATTCTGCATAACCTTGCTCTTCCAACAGTTTTTGTAATATGCGCGTGGCAGTTTTAGAGTATGGCTAAGACCAGGGAGAGACTGTGGCTCTGCCAAGGTATGGTTAGGGTAAGGCAACTGAAATATCATTATTGCAAATATATGCAAAGTCCAGTCTTCTGACTACAGGCTACACAACCTTCCACTGCCCTGACATCCACACCCTGACTATCCACCTCTCAAGAGACACTGGGATATTATGTTGAAGAGTGTTGAACTGTGATGCTTTTATGGAAATGTTTGGAGGTCTATACTTATCTGTTACGTTTTAGGTTTTTTTTATTGAAGCCTGTTAAAATTTGTGGATTTTGCTACTTTCTAGTTCTGTGCATGTTTCAAAGGTGTATATTTGTTTTATTTCTACTATTTCTACTTCTCTGATGAAAAATGGAGAAATAAAAAAAACATTGCATGTGTGTCCAGACTTGAAGATGGTTTTTCCGTCGCTGAACTCAAGCCAGGACAGAGGGTTTTCTATGCTATACAGATTGGAAAGCCCGCTGGGACAATCTTTTGTCTGTATAAATAAACTTAACTTGGCTGGAATTGATTCGACTACCCACAGCGTCAAGTGAAAACGTGGAGGCTAGGCTCCTAATCTCACCTCCAGCACTGTCCCGATGCTTTGCTCGATGTCATTATACAAAAGTTTTGGGCAGCTCTTCACACACACACACACACACACACACACTCAAAACACTGCTGAAAGGATCCATCCTGTGATTTATATATTCTTTTTTTTTTTTTTGTTATCCTCCGTGTCATGATAGTTGATTGTGGACTTTCTGCTCGACACAGGCCATAAACCTTCACAGACACAAGCAGCCTAACAAGACTTAACCATATCTGCTCCAAGACACCAACCCAGTGGCTTCTCTCCCCACCTCCATCTCTCTCTCTCTCTCTCTTCTTCAGAAAATGAGAGGAGCTTCTCAAAAAATGTGACTCTATAACAGTAGCCTGCATGTCCCTAAGGATACTGAGCTAGCACGGTCTGCCAGTCTATCACACAGGAGCACACTGCTTTTGTGACAAACTGGCAGACTAACATCTTTCATTCCTCTAGCTCCTCTGTGCTCTTCTTCTTTTTCCTAGACAATCCTCACAATAACCTCACTGGTGAGTGCATGACTACACAGTGTTCCCCGTTGCTTTCTGTTGATTCAGTACAGCGCACTGGTGGATATCAGCGCTCAAACACTCCACATTCATTAAAAAAAATGTGTTGAATACACAGCAGAGAGCTGTCAAAACATCACAAAAGGTCAGAATACAGATTTAATTACTTTTCATTGTGCGCCTATGTATGTGTACAAGACTGAATAACAACCCTAAGACCATTTGCTTGCAGCAGAAAAGTCATGTTTTGTCAAAGTTTGCCAGGGGATAGACTTTCGTACAAGCTCTGTTTTAACAGGTGAGTAGGCTGGCTATCCTTAAATCCTTCAGAGCCTGTATCCATTACAGGATCCATTAGAGGAGGGTAAGAGGCAGAGAGCATGGAGGGCCTGCTTCGCTGCACACCACACAACTTCTCTTTACACTCTAACAGGCAATTGTTAAATTCACACTTATGTCAGTCTTCTTCACAATTTAGAGCCCTGTCAGGTATCTCCTGGTGGACAAAACTTCCCTGCAGTCACTGATGTCTGAGAATGAAACAGAAAAGTAATTCCACAGTCTGATGGCGTCGCTTTCTGTTTTTTCTCACCCCCCACCCCCCACCCCCCACCCTTTATTACACAGCAGCCTTAAAGATTCATGAGGGAACTTGAATTCAAACAAGCTTAATATCCATCCTGTTTCATACTCGTACCAGCACATTCTGGCAGAGGGAAGTGAATCATTGTGCCCCAGTGACTTGGAAGTGCCCAGATATGCAAATGTGTGAGTTGGTGCAATAGATTATTCAAATGCATGAATGCTTTGCCTTTTGGGGTCGCCCTGCTGCCGAGTCGTGGTCACTCCCCGCACGTAATAACCCCCCCCTCCCCTTCCCCCTGCTGCCTCCTGTTGTGTCTCCTCTCTCTCTCTTCGGAGTCGGGGGGTGAGGGGGAGTGCTGACTGTTTTTAGACATATGGGTGACACAAGGTGACACAGTCTAGCCGGTGGCCTTGTGGACCACACACACACACACATACATGAGGTGAATGGATGAATGGCTGTCCTGTTTTGAGAATGTCACAAGAGCTCCATCTTATTAAATGTGAATATTGTACAATGTCACATGGGTCCAAGAGAAGAAGGTTTATGTTTTGCAGCGAAGCTAACAAAGCTAAACCTACCTCTGACCCTGAAGATCTATCATTGTGTTGTTTACTGTTCCCGAGATTAAAAATCTGAAACAGGCTGACCATTTTATTTTGAAATCAGAGGACATGTGCCGACCTTGCCTGTAAGCTTTTCACTGGAAATATTGACAAACACCCCCCCAAAAAAACATGTTTTTGCCATTGTTCTGTTTTCTTCAAGAAAGTTTTATTTTTGAAAAATACTTCCAAAATGCTCTACCTCGCCTAGTACATTTCACATCTATGCACTGATTGTACCCGTGAGTTTTATAAAGGGCTGCATCATTTATGGAAACAGGTGCATTAGCATTACTCCAATCCTGTTTGGGACTATTTTCAGCCACGGATTAATCTACATTTGATGCTCTGGTGCAGTGGTTACCAACCTGTTTGCGCACAACTCATCATAATCATAACAGCTAATTATATAAATGTGTAATTTTTTAGCTTATAATGTTTTCATGCAAATGATGGTTGGATGGTTTGGACCAGTTTGCAATGGTAAGACTTTCACTTTCACTATAATATTAGAAGCAACTGAAGCATGGAGGATAGTCTATGTATAAGATTGAGTTAAAATAAACTACAATGGCTTTTCATTGCATATTCTTTGTCTGCTGGTGCAGCGGTGTTGCTTATTGACAGCAGAGCCCTGTGCCATGAGGACTGAGTGACTGGGCTCTGGCTACACAGGCAGAACTTGTTCCGGTGTTTTCATGGGAGATAAATATAAAAATCACCAAACTTCAGACTTCAGTCCTTCCGTTTAGAGTACAAAACTTTCGTGAGATCCTCCACGCTTGTCAATTAAAAGTGCCAAAGTGCAAAGTGAGGCTGGTACATTTTGCATGGTTATTTGTCAAATTAGCAACTAATAGGAAACCTTCCCCCCGCTGCAGTTTGATCCATCTGCCACCGGTCTATGGCTGTAACTGCTAATTGCCAACGCCTACACAGACTCCAGGCAGGGATATTGATTCCTCATCCTCACATCTCAAACATCTTGAATGACACTAAGGAACCAGCGGTGAGAGACCCGCTGCGTTACAGGGCACCTTACTGCCAGAGGAGGGTAATTTACCGACAGGATGTACGTACACGCACGCACGGCTTGGTTCACACTTAGAAAAACCCTTAGACTGTAACACACACGGACAGGTGACAAGTGGTTAGAGAGCGCTAGGAATGTGCTCAGTTGGATGGAAAGTACAACATAAGCAGATGTAATTAAATCTGGGGTTTAAAAAGCAGATTAAGTGCGAGTTTAATAAATCAATAATGATGGACAGAAAAGACAAAGAAGATTAATCAAAGTGCTCAGAAAATAGAGCACTTAGGCGAGCAATTAATATGTCGAGGAAACCTCGCAGGGATAAAAAAAAAAAAAATCTGCTAATATAAGTGTGAGAAAAGCTTCAAGGGCTATTAATTAGGATTATCACTATTGATTTTTGTCTATACCTATGTGAGTTTGACGTTAATATCCCTATTGATCCTCCACTTTTGAGCAGCTTTTGATAGACACCTGCTCGCGCATCGTGTCTCATAAAACTTTCAGTCTCAGATTTCATTACAATGTCCGGACTGCTTCCTAATTTCCTCGAGGAGGGTTATGAGCATCGATCGGCTCCCAGATAGAAAGCACAAGTTGAGTGCGCACGCTTTGATGATACGTGTCTCAACTTTTATATTAGCGTAATAGTGCATCAAAAACAACTGGGACCGGGAGCCCACAAGTCAATATGGCTGCCAGCCAGGACAAGCTAATTTCTTTGGCTTTGCTTCAGATGTTTTGCATAACATGACTTAAACTGACTGACAAAAAAGTCGAGGGGAAGAGAACAGGCAGAGGCACTAATGAAAGTAGATCTTCCTGTAATGTGAGCACTACAATAATCTCTACAAATCACTGAGAGGGAGCTGAGTTGTGCTGTAGATTACTGGGTGATGCACAGTGCCTTTGTCATGCATTTAAAGCAACTGCATGCCTTGGTTTCCTAATGATGACAGCTAATGGTAACGCGAACAAATTAAAGGGTTCCTGCTTTTTCCATTTTGATTATGGCTATTGTTGCTCACTGTGGTTCCATGCCGGACCCGCACACTCAATCTCCTGCAGCCTGTTTTGTTACTGGCTCTATTGAACTAGAAAAGGTGGACAATCAGTGGATATCTGGAGTGGCTTTGCTGGTCTCTCTCTCTCTCTCTCTCTCTCTCTCTCTCTCTCCAATTTCATTAATTAGGAAATCAAGCAGAAATGATATCTTAGAGTATTGCTCTGTTCCCTTACCCTCCCTGCGTTATTGATTGAGGAGTATAATATACACTACATCCTCTTTACTATTGATTGCAGAATACATGTATTATAATCTAACAGTGGAATCATATATACTTTTTACAGATTACTTTCCCTTTTCCATAAAAAGGATGGTAGGGTCTTTCAATAATTTCGCCTCAAATCTTAAATTATCCTCCCTCTGAAATAAAACTCCACATCACTGCTGCACTTAACAACAAGTTGATTTTGACACTTTCTATTCTTCCACTGTGAAAAACAGGTCCTTTCTCACTTCTTTTTTTCACATCTGCTGCAGCCTGCATGTTGTTATTGCCAGTTAATAGTAACTTTTGTAGACCAATGTGAAGCTCCTCCACCTCCACCTGTTCCCTTGTTTTGTTTTTTGCAAAGTCACTCCCTTTAAAAACAACCTGCTCCTGCCCTTAATGCACCGCCGTAATGAAAAATGATGGCACATCTACAAATCAGATTGCCCTCTTTTGTTATGATGATCCATGCACAGGCAGTGGCAACACTGGCACACAGAGTAGAGCTGAAAATGCTAATCAACAAATCGACAGATACCATTCCTGCTTCTCAAATGTTAGAATCTGCCGCTTGGTAAACTGCATGGATTTGGTTTTTTGGGACTCTGTTGACTGCTCTAGGTTTGGGGTGTGTCCAAGATTGTGACAAAACCCAATGGGACCTGAAAGGAGCTGCAATTCACACAGGCCACACAAACTGCTTCTTCACTCGGGCAATCACAACACCAACAAATTACTCACTTGGCTTAATCTTAGTAGACAATGTGCCTGTTACAGCATTTGTGTTGGGAGACAGCCATACTTGCTATTGAATTTTTTTTCCCAGATCAAATCTCAGCAAATTTAACTGTTGAAACCCCACTAGATGTCTACTGTAGGAATAAGAGAGGAATAATTCCTAAAAGCAGAGACATTTTGGTTATAAGTGAACCAGACTGTAGGACGTTTGAAGGAGATACTTGAAAATCAATTTGTTGAAAATCAAAGGTTTTCTGTGACTGTGAACTGGAAAGGTGATGGAAACAAGTCCTCTGCATTGACACTGATATTGTGTAATCACATTTTTGTGAGTGTGTTTTGTTGTTGTTTTTTTGAGGATGTTGATGCCGTGGCTGATCAGTCCTTTGGATCAGAAACTCATTTCCACCACTTGTTCTAGCTCCATCATACCTGCTGCTTTATTTGTAGGCTAATACTTTTACGATCAGCCATTGAGAACTTGATTCTCTCCGCTCACAGATACTTAATCTCACACCAGATGTAAAAGCTTTTTGGATGATTTGTTCAAACATGATGGTTGATGATTATGTTTCCATATTAATTCCTCAGCTCTACATACTGTTTACTACGGTGCATCTATTACTGCAAATAACGCTGATACATCGGCGATCTTATGGTCACCCTTACTGGCCTTCAACACTGCAGTAGAAGGTACAGCAGTTACCACTAGTGTTTCAGCCTGCAGATGACTCACTTCACAGTAACTGGTGGTGGAGTTACTTTGACACTATGTGTTTATAACCACACTCAGCAACTTAAATCCTTTCTAAATAAGCAGTACATAAAATGTTTCCTTTAAAACATCAATAAGAGTTTCTGAATGATAACACTATACAGTAATATAATCATAATCATATTTGATGTGTGACATAAGATGAACACACATGAGCAAGAGCTGTATGGTTCACTTACTCTTTTAAAGCTTGCAGCCAGATCTCATGACCTTCATCAGCAGATAGAGCTTGCTTAGAAGAAACGTCTGTGAAGAAATAGATTGTAAATTCAGATTATATTTCATAAAAACCTCAGACTTTATATGATATAACTACGTTACATCACTGTGTTTATCATCCTTGACAGGAAATTACTGAACTGTTGACAGATGGAGGAAGCAGACAGGGGATTTATGTGTGTTGACAAAAGAGCTATTTGTAAGTTTTGCTATTGCTACGTAGCTAGCTTTAGCATTAACAACTGTTTACTTAGCAGTCTAGGAGAAACGTTGACGGTTCAGCATTCGACTTCATTCATTTACTCTCAATGAAGAGCTGCCTCCAGCTGTGGAAAACAACACTAATGTTAACAAGAGTCTCTATCATATCATGTCTTTTCATGGATTAAAGTTAGCATGCTAACCAGCTAGCCTCAGGCTTCCACTGCCAACAAAGGGAAGCAAAAAAACAACAAACAACCACAAAAAGACACTAAACAAGTAAAAATAGATGCAAAACCACCAACAAGAGACCTAAAGAAGAGCAAAATATCACACAAAGTGACTACAGAGACACAAAATGAGTAAAAATAGATGCAAAGTGACTCAAGAGGCAAAAAATGACCAAAAAGAGATGCAAAAGCACTATAAAGAGACACAAAATTACTCGTCTCTTTAGTCTCTGACCTTTTATCTGTGCCCAGGGGCCATAATCTGTCTATGAATCACTAATTCACAGCCCCATAACTGGATCTTGAATCAGATTTGACTTCAGCTAAGCACTGTTGTTTCCACACTGTCATGTTCTTTCAGGTCTCCCATGGATGTCTAATGGAGAGCTAATAAAATACAAAACTTACTGTACTGTAACTGTTACGAAACAAAGGTCCTCATATAAAATGTATGTAGACTCTGACTCTAAAGATCACAACACAAAGCATCAATTCAACTTTTCTCTCGTTCAAGGGTCCTTGAATTGTTGGAGGAACAGAAATAGTTTAAAATAAAAATGCTAAATTGACTTTTATGAACTTGTGTGCAGCTCTGCGGCCTCTGTGGCATTTACTGTATACACCTACAAGGCAAATTCCAATCAACTGGCACTGATGTACTGTATTTGTAACTATTATCTGCCCTGCTCTACTGCTAAATATAATTTCTCTCCACTTTCCCCTATGCAATAAAAACGAACAGCTTCGTATCATACATCTGATCCTGAAAAATGCTGCGAATTAGATTTTGCCATTGGAAAGACAGATGGAGAGCATCTGTGCAAGAAGTTAACACACCTCTGTGTAAACTACAGCTGTGGCAAACATAGAATATTATAATTATAAAGAAATTACATTTATTTATATTTCTAAGGCACTAGTTCAAACATGTCCACAGCCTCCCCAACCCCAACACCAAGCCTCCTGCTGTTGCTGCTGTCACTGTTGTTGCTGCTCCCGCTGTTCGTGTTGCTTGCCGCTGCTGTTCCATTTGTCGTTGCTGTTAGTTTTCGCTTTCAGCTCGCTCCTCAGCTCTGTGATTTTTGTTTGTGACTGATCTCTGAGCTGGTGGTTAATTTACAGATCTGATGTACGAGAAAGAAGGACAGAAATATCCTGTCTTTTCGTTAGGATCAAATTCTCCTATATGGAAGCAAGATAAGGTAAAAGTATAAAGATACACCAGAGCACACTATCAACCTCTACTAAAGTATGCAAAAACCTTAATAATGATAGTAGCAAACACTGAAGGTTCAACCACTGAAATTAAAGAACGGCTAGAAAATGCATCCATCCATTTGCTGATGCATTACTGACCTCTAGCGGTGGATTTTAATATGAGTGTAATAAATTGTGTAAACAGCAATAATGCTTAAATTGAGGCTCTCAGGCATTATGGTGATGTTAACTGTAAGTAAATTATATGACACTTGACAGGGCCAATGTTTATAAAGTGACTTCAGCACTGACTTAACTCAGTGCTAAGGACTGTTGCCTCTAATGAGGGTAATCACCCAGGCAGAATTTCACTCATTTCCATCCGATAATTACTCATTAGAGTCACATGAGACGGGAGGAGAAATATATTTACTGATTGGAGAGCCAGTCAAAATAACCATCAGTCTCCAACCGGCCTGGCTTCTACTGCCTTATTTGTTGTGGTGGTGAGGTTGTGGCGGAGTTGAAACTGTGTCAAATTAAACCACAACAAAATCCACATGGAAGTGGATTTACAAGCTGTGTATGTCATGTGCACTGTAAGATCAGATCTATACATGCACAGCCACAGACACAATTCAAGTGTCTAAATTATGCTGGTGTACACGAATTCTAAGTGTAAAATTACAGCCGTTTCCCACTTCACAATCAACAATTTTGATGGCGAATCACACAAGTAATCAAATTCGACCTCAAGGTCATTTCAGTTGAGCTGAATTAATTTCCACTGGCTGAAAGAAATACCAGCAAGGAAACAAAATTCAGCAAATAAATTAAGATTAAGCGTGATTATAGGACAGCAACTTTATTCAGACATATACATAATGGCGGACTGCATTTGTGCACAGTGTAACAAGGTTTAGGAATCTTCTCATTTCTTCTTCGGCGGCTCGTCATCCCTGTCTGCAGGGAATATTTCTATTTCTTTGATGATCCGGTTAGCTATAACGTCGTTGTTTGCTGAAACCATCCTTCGGGACATCAAATCGAATGGTCCACCTAAAATAAAAAGGAAAGCATTTGTTAAGTGGGGTTTTACCTGCAGTCTGTTTTCAAAGAGTGAATCTTACTTTATGTCATAGTATCCACTTATTCTCATTCATTTATGATGGTTTGTAAAACTTTCCAAACAGCAGTGCTGCTTAATCAGGGGATGATCAGATTCAAAAGCATACGCACCATTGACATCCAGTAATATTCCTCCAGCTTCCTTCACTATGACTGCACCAGCAGCGATGTCCCAGCAGTGGATCCCGATCTCAAAGAAGGCCTCCACTGCCCCCGACGCCACCAGACACATGTTAGTGGCAGCTGTTCCTGATCCACGGAGCCTGTCAGGACAGATCAGTTGGAGATGAATTAATTTAAATCAGCCACACTGTCCTACAAAAACAGCCAACTGCAACCACGGGAGCAGTGAAGTAGAGAAAAACGGATTTAAAGTTTGTCAGGATCGCAAACTGTGTTTTAATGCTTTAACTTTATGCTTGTTATCATACACAAAGTAATAAGTCCCACAGAACGTATAGTGGTATTATACTGTAGTGCATAAAACATACAGATACTGCACTCTGACTATGGATTATCCTCCTGGAAAGACTGAAATCAAATGTACTCTTTTTGAGCTTCCTTGTTAATGTTTACAGTGAAAAATAATTAAATTGGGATTATTTGCGGTACACAATATCGATTGAAATCAATATTATTATAGATTAATTTACACATGGAGACATGTGTAATGTGTATAATTTTAATTGTGTTTCTTTTTCTCTGATACAGTTGGATGTACAGTTACTTAGTTTAGTTTTATTAAGTAAATGAATGAAATTTCCAATAAATACATAAATTATTCTAAACAAACATTTACATCACGTGACTAATTTACATTACTTTGTTTATAAGAAAAATAAATTCTGCATTAGCGGGGGTTTACTGTAGGTAGTTGGGTTATTGGGTGGCTAGGGTTATGCCTCATTACTTTGCATGCAAAAACAAACTGAACTACCAGATTTCAGTTTACTGGAATGTGTATTTTTCAGACACAAATTTCCATTTTCCTGCAGGAGCACTGCTGCACTGGGCAGCATTACAAAGTGAAACACACAGCAGCAGTGCAGCTGCAATTTGGCTTGGTTCTAAGCTCCATCCTGAAGTTTCTGCAAATTCTATGCACACAACAATAAAATGTATGCAATGCACTCACCCATGCACAGGGATGCAGAGGATCTTCTGCATTGTAGAGAAGATCTTGGTCACTTTTTCTGGGCTCCTGTCAGTTCCGTGCTCAGAAATGATGATGGACTTCTTGATTTCTGTAACAGCAGCATTTCAAAAGAGTTAACAAGATGTGCCATTATAGGTACGACAGGAACTACAAAGATGGATAATTCGTTTTCAGAAAACATACAACCTTGAGGTCAGAGATTACTATACAGTTTTCATTCCAGAAGTGCTGCATATTGAAAATACTGTGTTCAAGTGTATAGTATAGTGTGAACTTTGACTGGTGCTACACATAAATATGCAGCCATTACCTTTTACATCTGAGACCTGAATTGGTTCATCATCGCAGAAAGCACCCTTCCCCTTCCTTGCTTTGTACATCTTGTCTTCCAAGCAGCTATACACCACGCCAAACTCCAGCTGGAAAAAAACAGATGATTTGTTCAGAATTTATGTACTAATCATAGATGAACTACTTTTCATCTTTTGAATGGTAAAATGTTTGATTTGAAATACCTCCTTGTTGACAGCAAAGGCAATTGACACAGCCACAAATGGGAACCTGTGAATAAGAATTAGGGTGTATTATTATGTAGCTCTATTTACAAGATGTATTTTCAATATTAACGGTTAGGAGGGAAGTTGCACATCTTTGGGAAGTATAATTGAAACTTAATATGTGTGGTCAATAAAGAAATATGAAGTATATGAAATGTGAAACAGGTATCTGACTACAGGGGAGCAGAACTGCAAACTGAGATGTACTCTGTTGATGAATGAGTCACTGATCAGAAGTTTGAGTCAGTAAGAAAAAAAGTGAAATTCTCCTTACTCATGCATTGTGTCATTTGTTTTTCATTTAGCTCTGATGGTGGCCAGAGGAGGTGAAATAGTGCAGATGGAGTTTATCTCAGTTTAGTGACAGTGAGGACATTTCACTGGGTGGGTTTCTAATCCTGCTATAGCTCAAGAAGTGAGATGTAAAAGTTGCAACTCACTGTTTCAAACCAATGAACTCAGTCAAATGTATTGATCAACAATACCACTGTCAACCCACTGACACTGTGAAGGTTTGGTACCATGCTGTGTTTGCTTGAGCACACTTCCAATGCCTCTTGCAACGGTGTGTCTGAATGTGAAAGCGTTTGCTCTGAATTCAGTAAAATCCAGTCGTGCAGCAGACCTTACCCATGCACAAAGTTTGTGGTGCCATCCACTGGGTCTATGATCCATGTGGGTTTGTCAGTCAAGATGCACGGCTCCCCCTTTGCCACAGACTCCTCCCCAATGAAACTGCAGAACAGAAGAACCAATGAACCAATGAGCCTTATCAGGACAAGTCTGAGCAATGCTGCGTTTTCATTACAAAACAGTACAAGCGAACATAATCAAAGGTGTGTGTGTGTGAACAGCATGGCAGCATGTCTCACCAGTGTGTGCCTTCTCCAAATTCTTCTTTAAGAGACCCAATGATGATTTTCTCCACCCTCTCATCAGTCTTGGTGACAAGGTCTACAGTGGAGCTTTTTGTCATGACCCTTATTTCACTCTCCCCGGCTTTCCTAATTTCCTAAAAAGAAATGGGAACATAATTAGCATGTGCTCATTCTGCTTCATAAACTTATGAGTTTTTATTGAGATCGTGAGGTTAAAATGTAATCACAAAAATTTCTCTCGCAAAAAGTTTTACCCTAAAGCTCGGTGCACATCTAAATGCATTGTTTGAATGCAGTGGATGGAAAGAAACTCAATGTTGCAGACACCTGAGAAGAAGTATGTTAAGAGACCGAGACATACCGCACCAGCCTTTCGTGCCACTTGAACAGCAAAGTCATATGCCCTCTGCCATGGGTCCGCCATTTTTTCTTCTTGTTTAGGGGAGAGCTGAAAACCAAAAGTTTGTAAAAATGCAACAATCAATCTTAAATGCATAAAAGATCAAACAAGAAAGTGCAGCTTTAATAAATATAAATCAAATGGAAGCTAAAATTGGCATCATGTCCGACATAAAAGGTGTTGACGCCCCATCTCCGCGGGCCAAAAAAAAAAAAAAAGACAATGCTACAAACGTGTGTGATTAAGACACACAGCTCTTACAACACAATAAGTTATGTAACACTTCCCTGGCAGCTGGCATCCATCTGTCCTGCATTGTTCCAAAATCACAACCACAAGCCACAAGTTTTCAACTTAAACGTCAATGCGATTAAGAAACAAAGACGTTGCTAAAGGCATAGATTTGATTTTCGGAAGTAGAGGCATGAAAGTGAAAACTGTCATATTTCGCATCACATACTGTGTAAATTAAAAGTTTACATCTTCAGAGCTGCTCGAGGCAAAACTGGTTTAATTGTTTGCAGAACATATGAGTTCATCTGCAGAGTATAGTGTTATACAGGATAAGGACATGACCCCACCCCCTCAACCCACTGATCTCTGTTGTAGTATAGCACGCTCTATGTCTTGCTATTAAACTGTACATGCATTATGTCTGCTTTTAAAAATATATACTATGTCTGAGAGGAAGGGTGCTTTATGAAGAATCCACCCGACATTGAGAAATTTTCAAGATAAATGCAACAATAACAAAAAATAGTAATAACAGGTATTACACAAGTATCAATCTGCTATGACTCCTTTACAACTCCTGTGCACACACGTGGCACCCACGATTAAACAAATGAAAGAAAAACCTACCTTGAGAAGTTCAGAGGTGCTTTCAAAGGAAGCTCCTGGATGCTTGTGCCACCCTC
Organism: Caranx ignobilis; assembly: GCA_021432705.1. Taxonomy (NCBI): domain Eukaryota; kingdom Metazoa; phylum Chordata; class Actinopteri; order Carangiformes; family Carangidae; genus Caranx; species Caranx ignobilis. Next base: position 6,544,909 of record MU269986.1, read on the forward strand.
TTCTGAAAAACTTTACTTTAAGTTGCCTCACGACAGAGATGAGGAAACTCTAAAAGCTGGCATGACAGAGTGGGAAAAATACTAGCACCGCCTTCACATGTTTCCCCATAGCAATCTCGCAGAGAAAAAACATTCTGTTCTCATAAAGGCAGACCTGCAATAACATGATGTGGCATTGTAGTCGCACAAGTGAGTGGAAAGTTTTTGTGCATCTTGAATGTAATTCCTCTGTGATGACTGTGAGTAATGCAGAGGTGTCACAGGAAGACACACCCTGCTGTGTATGTCTGTGTGTTACATATGTAAAATATACAACAGCTGACATTACTAGTCATTAAATGGTTTACAGTGCAGCGCAGAAAATTCCATAATTTCTGTGCTCACATCAGCTCACACCGACCTCAGAAATCTGATTTTTCTTTTTAAAGAGAAATAAAAGAGAACATTTCAGCCTCTGACTTAGTTTAACATGAGATTTGGCATAACAAACACAGCTTCCTGCCAGTTTTATATCTCCTAACAGTTTCTGCTATTGAGCTTTCCTTTTATGTTCTTTTATTCTATTCCACTGGTGGAAAATACTTTGAAAGTTCCTCCTGGTGAGCTGGTGTAGATTATGTGTGCATACATGCCCATTTTCTCACTGTGAATCTTGAAAGTTTGATATAGTCTTGACAGTACCAGTTAAAACACAAGCTGCAGACACACTGATCTAAACGTGTTTGTATCTACATTTATATGTCCAATTGTGCATCTGTGTTTTCCTGCAGCAGTTTTTTGTATTGACAGGTAAAAGCATGCCCTTTTATATGAGGTAACTTCAACGACAATTCATTCTGCAGGGTAGGAATGTCAAGAGAAAATATTATGATTAAGCTGCCAGATTCTCAGCAGCTACCCCACACTTAAAAATATGAAATAAAGTGTGAGGATAGCACTCCCAGTGATGCAGTAATGTAGTGTAAAAGACTATTTAACTACTTCACATCAAACACTTACAACGGTCTTCCAGGAAGTCATACCCTGCTGCAAGACAGATTGTACAATTAGTGGTAAATGCTGCATGTTGCAAGACATTTACAATGTGTTCCCTATTTGCAAATGGGCCATTTAAATGGTCCAAAAGAGGTTACACATACATAACGGCAACAACATTTGACCCAGGTGCACTTTGACCAACTTTTTTACCAGTTTGTGAGCTGAAGAGATAATCATTTTAAGACAGACCTAGGCATACAACCTGAATAATGCATTGGATTTTGCATTGTCTAATACTTCTGTCTGAACTTGTTCAGACATGATATTGAGCCACTGCCACACCTTGCATAACTCAAGTTTATGTGTTGAACTTGACTAACTTTACTCCATTTCCCCTGTTTGCTGCTGTGCTAGTAATGACAGCAAGAGTGCTAGAGCAAATGTTAAAGCACTACTGATCCTCCCGAAGCGAGTTAGTCACCTGATATTGCTCCTCATTCGATATCAGTTGTTGCGACAGTGATAAAGCTGGCAGACAATGCTGCCACCCTCCCACATCAATTTTTTCTGGATTTGCTAGGAATCCAATAGCCAAGCTATGAGGCTAAAACAAACAGTCCTCTGCTGAATTTAACAGATCAGTATGGGGTATCGTGGAGGGGGGGATTTGTTGAAAGTTTTGTTTGACCGGGAGCAGCAGGAGAGGAGTTGTCACCCTGTTGTCCCAGTTGTGCACTAAATATAAGACACTCTATAAAATGTTGGGAGACAGGCAGAGAGAAGTAATAGGACAAGCAAAACAAATACATCAGTCCTGCTGTCTCTCTGGCAGATCCGTTATGAATAATTTATCTGAGACGGCGGATGTTTGGGATTGTTTGGTTCCTTGGAATCACAGCTGTAACTGAGGCCTGCCATGATGCTGAAGTTGCTGAAGGTCAGCGGTGCACCCTGAAAGATGAGACAGGGTTTCTCTAGTCACCAAGCTGCTTTTCAGCTGCATTATTCAAAAGAGTCGTCAAATATGCTACCTGCTCTGTGAGGCTTGAGCTGACAGCTAAATGCTAAAATACTCAAAACACATTTTTAGCAGGTTTGTTTAACAAGATTACCATCTTAGTTTAGCACATTACCAAGCTAGAACATGCCTGTACAGCTGAATGCCATTAGCTTTCACAGGAACACCAAAGTTATTGTACACTTCACTGCAGGAAAAAATGTGTAAACCAAGTCCATCCAGAAGACAGATGTTCTACTTAAAGCCTCAAGAACCAACCTCATGTTGTCACTGAAGGAAAGGTCTGGGGTCACCAAGGTCAAAGAGATTCATCCTCTGAGCACCATGAATGTCACTGAGAAATTCCATGACAAAGTAACAGTGATCAAGATATTTCAGTCTGACAAACATAACCATCTCAAAGGGCTCCAAACATGTGACTCAAACTTTATTCTGTTGTCTGTTGATTAGGATTGTCATTTTAAGTTTCATTGCAAAAGCTATTCCTCCTTGGGTCCATGTTATTTAAGTTATGGGCTGAGTTTGCTGTATTGTGTTTTCAGAATGTGAGATCAGTCTCACATACTGTCACACTGTATATCTGTTTTGAGATGAAGATGCGATATTAGTGTTCTGAACAATGCAGTACCAAGACAAAAAAAAAAAAAAAAATACTGACTTGAGTACAAGAAGAAAAAACTACATATGTTCTGGGGATCATTAATGACTGTAGACTGACAATATGAAAACACAATAAGCTGCAAAATGTATTACTTAGAAATTTGAACAGAAGTCATGGAAGCTGTACAAGTCCAGAGCCACATTCATCTTCATGAGCTGATTAGAGTTTAGTTTAATTTAAATGAGTATTTGATATTCTCATAGAGGAGCTGCATATCATTGTCCAATCCATATTTGTGGTCAGATAGTGAGGCTGCCTCCAATTTCCCTTCTCTCTACAGCAGAGGTGAGGGATCCTTGAGGACAGTCACAAGGTTTAAATTGGTCATTAAATGTAATTAGTTTTGCAGGTATTTCAAAATCAGTGTCGCTTCATTGATGTACCGTATGTGTATGCCTCTGGTTTTAAGTATTTTGTCAGTTTTCAGAAGATAAACAACCAGCTTTGTGTTTGTGAAAGTTTTGCGTACACATGATTAGAAAACATACAATGCCCACGTAGAAATAAAACTATTATAAACTGTAATGAATATTTCAACAGTGGAAGGGTGCTGGAAGATGGAAATGTCACTTTTTTATATACGTACAGTAGCTGATTATACTGGTATACTATACAGTACATAGAGTATATACTGTGTTTAGATCTGCATATTGCAGTGATGGACAATATGTATCTATTGCATAATGTGCACCTTCAACAGCATATCATTTACAACTTGTAAGTACAGTGGTTATTTCAGTGTCAATGTTGTTGCACAAGGTTAGGATCATGTGTGACAACAAACCTTCATGATAAATTCCACTGCTACAGATTTTGAAAATGCATTTTGTGAGTGTTACAAAGTGGAAAGTTAAGGGTCACTAAAAGTACGACACTTCATCCTGTGGGGAACAGGAATGTCTACAAAGCTATAGGGGGGATAGTTGTTTGGGAAAAGTGTAGGTGAAATTGATTGACAATGGATGCACACATTTTTGTGCCAGTTGACATGACTAATTTAGATATTTGGATGGAAAACAACGTCCTGGACCTGCTGACAGCACTGAACCACAGGTGATCTGTGTCATCAGGATTTATAATCTGGGCACCATCAATGCCTCATAGTGCACACAACAGAAAATAAGTCACCAGAAGGAGACACCAAAGTCAAAAGGATTTGTCCAATATGAAATGATGGTGTATCAAACCAAAGGTAGAGCTCACAAACAAAACTGACAATATAATGGACAGAAAGAAAAAGCAGAAATTCTAAATGAAAGCCTGACTGAAGCTTTCAAGAATTATTTCCAGAGCCTGACTCTCTGATCTCCAGGGACTCATTTTTGGGATATAACAGGAAAACGCAGCCTTGGCAGTTTTTAAAAGAACAATGGTAGGTATTTCCTTTCTAGCACAGAGCACATACAGTATAAGGACATGGGTCTTGGTGCCATTAATGAGTCTGTAATCAAGTGAAGAAATATCAAAAACCAAGAGGAAATTTGAAAACAATGAAAAGATTCGTTGAGCAGCTGCTGGAGATGGTAAAGGTAGTGTTGACAGGAGAGGACTTGGCTTTCAGTTGGATGACTCCGGAATCAATCCCAATGCTGGTGATTATGTCTGAACCCCCTGCTGCAGACTAACATGGGCCATTGATTTCAGTGGAGGGAGGGGCCGCAACAGGCAGGAGCTGGGTTTGCTCAAGTAAAGTGTTTTAAAACCATTTGTTAGTCATCAGCAAACACAAGCTGGAAAAAGGAAACAGAGAAAACAGTCCACAGAGAGAAAAACTCTGGGCTATTTCATAGAGCATATCAGCCCCGGGGGCTGGGGGGGTGCAGTCCACCGCTCTGCATGTGCAGCATCCACAGAGCTGACTGAAAGGGCAGGGGAAATGCAGTGGAGATTTTACATGGTGTAATGGCTGTGAATGCTTTTATCTCTCTACTAAATCACAACGGTAGCAGTCTGTTTTTTTTTTTTCCCCCCTAGTGTTTTATGTGTGAGTGTCAGACTTCACTTTTCTGTTTATTTGGTTTCCTATTTGTCACTAGAGACATTTTTACTTTATAGACTTTAAAAGGGAAAAAGACAGTCTCTCATTTTTCTAGGTCAAAGCAAATATGGACATTTATTGATGTCCTGAACACTTGTCTGATATAGGCTGATGCTGGGATGTCACCGAGATGTTTAGGAGCCTCGCAGGAGATTGAATGCAGGGGGATTCACAATTCTCTAAAGAGAATTGTAGATGATATCAAGCCTGACAACGTATGGGCAGACATGACAGCTTTTCCTGCTGGCAGGATTGTAGAGGAATGTCTGAATGTGGAGGTGTTGGTGCATTTACAGGTGTGTTGCTTCTGTGATTTACCTTGTTCTTTTATAATTTTCATGGGAAGAAATCACACAATTAGTCAAGGAAACAGAACATCCTGTGTCAGCATTTTTTCTGCACAAGTTCTGCTCACTGTCGTCGTCAGTGGACGGGTATGCCTAACATGTGCATGCACGCTGACACATGTCTCTGCAGGGCTTTAATGGGATGAATTTGGGGTGTGTCAAAGAGAGGCAGAGCACAACAGGAGGTGTCTGTGGTGGTGTTTTTTTATTATCATTATCTGCTGCTTTCATTTCATTCTTACAAAAATCACTTTTAGATATACTGCACATGATTTCAGTCTGACCTCATTAAGCAGCAGTTAGACAATACAGACGTTATATGTACAAGTAAGTATTTGTGTACCTCTCCCTCTGCTAGTGTAAGCTCAATAATGTATCAATATACACACACTTTAAAAAAAACCCACAATATCTTAGGTCACAAACTGATTACGCTGATGCTAAAATGAATTCAGAAGTGCAGAAGTGAGGTATATTATCTGTAAAGCTCCTTTGCTCTTTTCATAGCTGCATAATTTATATCAATATAAAACATGGCTTTGTCATAACAGAGAGTAAAATCAAGAGTGTATCATGACAGAGGTTCTTTCATCACTACTGATAATGTCATTAGAGCTTACATCAGGCCAAAAGAATCCAGCCTGACTTGACCCGAGCACGTGCACACTCTCCAATCCCATCCCAGACCGTCCCACTGATTGTATTAATGGGCCTCAGCCCAATTTGAACCCAGTATTTTTTTTTTATAATATGGCTGTAAGACGGTTTTAAACTACAATTTCAAGTTGTTTGAGTGACAGAAATGTGTTCGGATGAGATCTTGATCGAGTGCAACATGGAGGAGGCACACCATATGCACAGTGTGTCGTTTGTTGTCACCCTATTTTGCATTGATCGCAATAGGCTGAGGTTTAAGGTTACACTGATAATAAATACAACATTTATGATTATCACACAAAAGCTTACTCCCCAGTCCCCATCCCAGTTTTTACATGAGCCTAAAAACCTGGACCAGTCTCCAACTTGGGCAGAGAATCTAACCTCTTAATGTCATTACTATCTAAATAAGTCACAAGAAAAGAGAAAGTCTGAATCCATGAATGGACAAGTGCAGAAATATGGACGGTTTACAACGAAAGCAGAAAGAGCTGAAAGTCTACGCAGTGAGTACTTTAAGAAACTCGCTCAACTGGCCTTCAGGGGTGAGTTCACCGTTTTGGTTCTTAAGGCAAAGACAGAATCCTGAAAGATTTGTGTGTAGAAGCTTACTAGTCGTCCCTGCCAACGTTAAACTCTGTTATCTCCTTAGCAATGCGTTCGGCTATTGCTCTGCTGCTGGCCACGATCAGCCGCCGAGACATCAGATCAAAGGGTCCACCTGGCGAAAAGAGAAAACAATTATTCCTGGGATAAAGTTCAACACCTAGAATTTGGTTTGAGGTGAATTTTAAGCAGTGGACAGTCAAACCATGTACCACTTCTAGAAACCTGCTAGTGGAGCTGTTGATTAATCTATTAGATGATCGCCAGATAACAATCCTGATGATCAAATAATGATTCAACCAACATACTAAAAAGGACCAATTCATATCCACTATCAGTTCATACAATAAAAAATCTAAACTAAAATTTAAACTAAATGACTTTTGGGTTTAGACAGAACAAACAACTGAGGACAGGAAAGACATTTGGACATTTATCAGTGAAACAATCACTGTGAGATGCAGCTCCTGCTATTGTGCTGAAGGATTGATTTGTGTCTAATTTCCTCATTATGTCCATCATTACGCAAACACACAGAGCCTGTCTGAAAGTTTTCTTGTTTCCTAACAGAGTACACTTCATCCGGTTATGGCGAGACTCAACATTGTTTCCCACATAGTCAAAGAACAGCAAAGACAATGAGAATCCACAGGGTTTCTGCAGGACATACCAATTAAAAATTTAAAAACCTTTTCACATCCACAGAGTGGGACACTTAACCACTAATCTCTGAATTAAACAATACGAGTCATTGCAGCATAAACTGTGCTGAATAAAGTTTTTGGGCTAATTGCAATAACCAATCGGTGAAACATGGAAAAAGCATTTGTTCTGAGATGCTTGTGTGGGCCTAAAAGCAGACTGGTGAAGGAGCAGGCAATGAATTTATGAGATCACAGTCTCTTTCCCTTTTTCAAATTTCATACAAAATGGGATCAGATGTTGAGAAGAGCGGCAATAACCTTCAGTTATCATGAGAGGAGGGGGATGATAGCTGACTGGACACGGCTCTTTCACCTTACATCACCCCTGTGAGATCAGAGTGCCCAGAAAATCCTTGCTACAAGCTCGCTCCTCCACCTACACACCCTCTATCATTGTACATTTTGGATGCACATTGGGGGGTGTCTTGGCAGAAATTGAGGGTATGGTTGTTCTTTTCATAGCACAACTACTATCAACAGTACATCTTCAACTTGGCAAACTACCATGAGTGGAGCCCACTGCAGCTCCTCCTGCATCCTAAATCTCTGGCCAGCTACAGTGTGAGGGGCATGGTTGCCTAAACTTCAAATCACATTTCTCAAATCCTGTTGCTTCTTCTCATTTTAAGCGCAAAGCCAGTCACTTCCCTCTCCTCATCTCTGAAGCATGTGTGAGCAGAAAGAGAACGAAACCAATAACAAGAATTAGTAACCGTGAATAATTCAGAGAAATTAATAACTTCTGTTGTGGAGCCCGTTCTCATTGCTTTGTTCTGTGAAGCAATCACATAAGGCAATATTACAATTTTTCCACAAGTCAGTGACCCTGCTGACCCCGTCATCATTTCATCCAGTGACTCAACAGCCTTTGAAAGGTTCGGCAGGACCCGGGTTTCAAAAATCACAATTACCCAGTGACTCACCTGAGATGTCCATGATGACGCCCCCGGCTTCGGTAACAATCGCCGCCCCTCCAGCCATGTCCCAGCAGTGGATGCCCATGTGGTAGTAAGCATCAGCCGAGCCGCACGCTACCAGACACATGTTGACAGCTGCACTGCCCGGGGAACGGATTCTGCAAATGGAGCCGGGATATTTGCTCTGAATTTGACTGCACGTGAATACCAGATGGTTTAGTAAATGTTTAATGTAATGTTTTAAGACATAATCCTTGTGGGATCCTTGGAAACAAATCCTGTTTTTGAGTATAAACACATACTGACTGTGTTTTGCCTTTATTTGGTAATGACAGTAGAGATGAAAATAGGAAATGTGGGAGGGCCCCTGGGCCAGGAACTGAACCATGGCCACTACTGACATATGGTATCCGCTATAGCTATTAGGCTACCAAGAGCTACCCAGTTAGGGGCAGAGTTCATGTCCCTTTGCTGGATTCTCACGAAATGATGCAAACTTTTTTTTTTAATCTCATTAATGAAAAAAAGACAGTCTGTTCTGTTTACTTTGACTCTCCCATGATTTATCCCAGAGCTGCTTTCAATTACTGACAATGCAAACAGAAATTCCATACTCCTGCTGCTCCACATTAAAAGCATTCAACTGGCAACAACCAGGGAACTAGGGTAGTTGTGTAGTGTACGAAGCACAGAGGAACAACATATCTCTGAGGTACAGCCTGTTGGTTGGACAAATCAAGCTATTAGGAAATGTCACACTGGGCTCCATTACAGGCATTTTTTCACTTTTTTTTTTTTTTTAATAAATAAATAAACACAAATAAAAAGAGCAGATCAATCAGTGATTAATCAGCATCATCAGTGGATGTTGTTTTTTTACATTTCTTAACAAATTGAACTACAAAAAGGGAGCAGCCTCAGTGAGCTGTAAATGAAGACTCACAGGTGACACCTCCGACTCCGCGGTGGGTAACAAGTTATATTGTGTCCTGTTGTTATCTGTGCATAAAATCAGAGTCTTCACACTATGATGGAAAAGAGGGCCAATTACTGACTTCTCTTTTAAATTTTTCATGAGATTCAGAGATACTTGTTGTTTTTCTGCTGCATTTCTGATGAGGTGGCTGCTCAGGGAGTGTTTGGTGTAGTTACTACTGCTGTCACCAAATCAAACAGGACTGTGGTGTGAAAGGATTACAGCTGTTTCATAAATACATATTTACCCATGCACAGGGATGGTGAGGATGGTCTTGATGTTGGCCAACATTGTTTTGAACTGCTCAGGATCCTTCTTGAAGCCCATTTCTGTCAGCACCAGAGACTGGCTAATGTCTTGGATGGAAAAAGGAATAAAATGTTATTCCTCCACAAATGACAGCCTGTTTACTGCTCTGTGGAAACAAAAGGTTAGACAACACAGACATCAATGTGTAATGCAGAACTGCTGCCTCTGAGCTCTCACTGTGTTGAGCTGCTACAAGCAGAAAATCTTGCTGTGATTTTACTTCCACCTGCTGGATTCCTTACAAACTGCACCACCCGACCAGAGCCCGCTTATCAATGTTCACCTTCTTGTCCGGACACTTTGATGGGGACTCCATTGCAGAATGCTCCTTTCCCTTTCTGTGCTGTATACATTTTGTCCTCTATGCAGCTGTAAACAACCCCAAACTCTATCTGAGACAAAGAAGGAGCAGCAGCAGAGAACAGCAGTGATTAATGCAGTGTGGGAGGAGCGCCAAGAATAGAACAACAGCCATGTAAATAGAGGAAACTGCTCTACTACTGATCAGGAATTCAATTGCTATGTTAATGGATCTTATAATTAAGATGTTAGAGTGTCATTTACGCGTGATCACAAAAGAAAAAAAAAAACCTACCTCTTTCTTCACAGTGAAGCCAATTGATATAGACACAAACGGGAACCTGCACAAAGGAAATTTACAATATAAAGCATTCGTTTAATGAACTCCCTGTAGGTTAAAGCTCAGAGGAATCAGTTTCTATTATCAGTTCGGTTTCATCTACGTTGTCTAATTATCCCAGTCAGCAAGGACAAGGCAAGAGAGAAGCTAATTAAAAGATAAAAATAGTTAAGGAGCGACAAAGATAAAAACTGATCCAGTGCAGTATCAGTATTGCGTTTCTCTGTGGTTCATACAGTATTTAAGCGCAGTCAGAAGCACCTGTGAACAAAGTTGGTGGTACCATCAATGGGGTCGATGATCCACGTGGGACTGTCAGTCAGGATACTTGGTGCACCTGCTGCTACTGACTCCTCACCTATGAAGCTTAAAAATCACACAACACAAAAAGAAGAAAACACTATTGATAACACTACTGAACCAACTGCATCTGACAATGTTTACCAGGTCTCCATTAGTCCACAACACATGACATTATTTTAAGCACAGTTTCCAATTGCCTGGATGCAAGGCTGTATCTAGCATGAGATACGCTGAGGTCACATAAGCAGCATTTTAATGTTATTTTTGAGCATCCTATAAGATAAGATAAGATAAGATAAGATAAAAAATTACTTTATTAATCCCCAAAGGGAAATTTGTTTGTCTGCAGCTCATCTACTCTACCATGTGCAGGGGAATTAAATGGCTGATGGCTGCAGGTACAAAACCATCTTCTGTATCTCTCTGTCCTGCAGCGGAGGTAGAGGAGCCAATAACTTACATCCTGCAAACACACTCAACGTTGAACATTTGACAGGCCGGTTTCAGTATTTTCACACTGTATTTAACAATAGTACGTTACACAAACAAAAAATAAAAGAATTCTGTGTCTTCACCACTGAATTTTATTCCAGCCAGTGCAAGAGGTCTGTGCTACAGCATTTATGTCCAATTAACAATTAACTACCGTAAATAAAGTAAATGATTACAATCTGACATATCATAGGTGTTTGATAAACCAATAATAAAATATATTTCTAATTGCTCAAGGCTCTACAACCTACAGTGTGATCAAACAGAGCATACAGCACGTCTCTCATGTCTGTCTATGTTAGTTAGTGCAGTACCTGTGTGTGGGGTACTTTTCCTTGATGGAGGATATAATAAGCTGCTCCACTTTCTGGTCTGTTTCGGTCACCAGGTCAACTGGTGAGCTCTTCTGCATGATGGCAATCTCCTTTTGGAGCGCTTCACGGACCATCTAGCAGAATTGCAAAAACAAACTCAGCAAGGTTTTTTGGATGACTAGCTATAGCTATAGTTCCTTATTAGTGCAGCGCTAGAGATTTTAACATGTCAGCTCTGAATCCACCAAAAGTGCTATTCAGATATTCTCTCTTTGAAGAAAAATATGTAGTCTACTTTTTTTTTAATTTGTTTTAACAAATCCCCGATTGTGGTGACATCATTTCCATGCATTCATCAGATTCATTAGTCTATTCATTTAATTTTGTCTGTTAGATCACAAACTCATCACTGTAATGTACACATGTTAAGGAGAAGGACATGAAAACACAGAGGAACATTCATCTTTACATCTTTATGAAGCAAACAGAAAATAGACAATGCTAGCATCACAAGAGAACAACACCAATCAACAAGTCTAAGTACAAGTACATTAAGTCCAAGCACTCAAAACGTGTCATGAGGACACAGTCAGACTCTCCATTCATAGCTTTACAAAGGTGAAGTCACTGTCACTGTCATCAGTTGTCCGACTACCTGTGTGGCAGCACTGTAGTGGCACTTTGGTTTATCTTGGTAAACAGACGATGCATACAAACAACACAGCTGACCAAAGGTTAAGTAGATAAAAACAAAAGACAAAAACTGGCTGTTATTGGTTCCTTACCTCTCCAGCCTTTTTAGAGACCTCCACACAGAGGTCCATACACTCTTTCCAGGGGTCACTCATGTTGACATACAAGAGGAGCAGGAGTAGTCACAGACACGGACCTGTTAACACAACCCGAGACCTTGAAGGCAGTGTCAACATCAACAGCAATGTTTTAAAAGTTGTTTCACACACAAGGGGTGAGCTACTATGGAAAAACTAGGCTAAATGAAGAAATTCATCTGCAAACGACGTGAGCAATAGCTGTTAAGCTAAATTAGCTTCCTGTGTTAGTCAGCTTCTACAGGGGAAAAGCTGTAATAAATGGGGTCGCATCTTAAAGACAACCAAGGCTACCGACACAACATAACCGGTTTTGCCAGGCTGCTTTGGCACCTTTCCACGTGATCAATAAATGTCTAAAGAGCTACAGAACTAAAACAGTTTCAATGGGCTAATGCTAACACACCCACCTCCAAACAGGATGACGTCTCAGTGTTGACTTCACCATGAGAGGGTGGGACTAAAGGTAGCGCTCACTCTCATTGGTCGACTTCTACCACTTAGTGTGGAAGTCGCTGCTCTCATTGGCTAGAAAAGCTGTCTCGTATCCTTGATGTGATTAAATTAAAGCACCATGTGTGTTCTTAATCTTAAACAGAGTACGAGAGCAGGAGGATCAGCACTTTGTCACTTATACAGAAAATGAGCTACCAAGAGTGGCAGAGTTGTGATTTCACTGATTGAACCCTGATTAATTTTTAAAATCATTCTTTATACATTTAGATAGATTACATTACTAATTTATTTTTCCGGTATTTTAAATAAATGTACATAGTAATCATCCATGGTGTGAATGTTGACTGGAAAATGTACACAATATATAGGAAGATATGGAAGGGCCATGGTTTATAAAGTGGATGTGATGAACAGACAAACCCTCTTCAGTCCTGCAGGTGGCAGCAGCAGCAGAATAAATGGCTGTGATTGTGAATCTAACGAAAATTGCCTTTTATTTCTGTCCAGTTATTACACACTAGACCTCTAATGTTTCAGCCTGCTTTGTCAGTTTCACATAAGCTGCATGTTTTACTTTTATTCTTTAATATAACATTAAGTGAAATAGTTCGTAATGTTTGTGTGTTAACAGAAAATAGCAAATTCTGGTGTTGACAAGTAACAAACCACCTTCAGCTTTGCAAAACTTAATTTAGCCAGTATAAAGTGACTAAATCCCAGAAGAAAAAGAAATATGTATGTATGTATGTTGTATGTAAAGCTTCCATTGATGTCAGTCAATTACTCAGCAGCTTCCTCAAGATGTTGTTTCTGCCTTCTCAGAACAAGGACTCCACATACTGTACATTATGAGGAAGTCATTATAAGGAAGTTATGCTCACTGGGAAGTTCAAGACAGTTTATAAAAGCATAATTCACTTTGTCAATATAGCTTTTAGGAACAGTGCATGTGAAACTAGCACATTTAAATTTGCTGTCTCGAGCTTCTGCTTCAGTGTTTTTGGCTTTGTTCAGCAGCCTTTTCTCTGCAGCCACTTAACCTCACAGCTTTCTCTGTCAATAAGCTCGAGCAGCCCCGTGGAGACGTTCTCCTGCTCTCCTGTGCAGAGTGCTAACAGTGCAATTAGCTTTAAGGACACGGGGGCACCATCTCATCCATGCCGTCTCACAGATTTCACCTCAACCGGCCTTAATCTCATTAAGAGGTGGCAGAAATTCAAAATCATTTTCTTCACATAGTTAATGAGATGTCTGGCAACAGTTAGGCAAACATTAAATGTAATTCCTCCATCCTAGAGCAATGCTTTGTTTTAATGATCCAAGACAAGACAGGATAATGAGAATCACATTCAGCCTGTCACAAGAAAGTCATTTGAGAGCAATTTTCTGTATATTTGGTGGAACAGAATAAGCTGAGACTACCTAAGGTCTATCTTGGATTCTCTTCAATTCTTTTATGGATGTTACACAAATTAATGCAAAACACAAGTTAAAAAAACAACATCAAATGCAAAAACACCCAACAAGCACCTACTTCGCCCACTAACACCTTGTTTTGACAGTTGATTGCTACACGACACATTAGCAAATTTCTGATGATGCAATATGTCATTTCTTCATTTCTTTAAATCCCCCCACACACACACACACACAATCAATATTCACATGGGACTGTATCAGCTGTGAAATCAGTCTGCTGCTGACACTGTCTGACTGTTAAACATCTTATTTACTAACAATCTGATGAGCATGCAAACACACTGATGTGTAATGATGTAGGGAGGATGATGTATTCATTTTGCAAGTACAGGGCGAGTGAACTGTATCCAAGCTCAGGATGTTTCTTCTCTAGGAATCACATGGCAATCCATCCTATACTTGTTGAGGTAGGCTATTTATTTATAATCCTAGCACACAGGCTTTTTGACAGATGTAGACTATAGAGTAAAGTCAGAGAGGAAATAAAAACACTAAAGTAAAACATGAATGCAAAAAAAAAGAAAGAAAGAAAGAAAGAAAGAAAGAAAGAAAGAAAGAAAGCTTCCTTCAATAAAAGTTGATTGCTTTCTTTTGTTGCCTAACCACTTCCAGTGGTTTCAGATTATTTCAGTATTGCATTGACCTGTGAGAAATAACTGACTTGACTGTTGCAACTGTGTTACTCTGAGATGCTGCTGGTGTCCTCACTCAAAATGCAGGTTATCACCACCCTGTGGTCATTGTAGTAATTACAAGGACAATCCAACAAATTGAGGACCACTGAAAAACAGCAGATGGAAGATAATAATCTGTTTTGATCTGACACAATTCATATCCTTATTGCCAGTATCACACTGGTATTGCTAATTCCTGATCATTTAAAAGACATCTTCTGTCCTCAAAATGTTACTGGAAGCTCATTTTAAGACATTGCCATAACGGTGTCCAGGCATCGATTTAGATTTCTTCCCCCAGCTCATGGCACTATGTCTCAGGGAACAGCACCCCCTCTGTGTGGATAAGAATGCCCTAATAGGAGTCATGTGGATCTATTAGCTGCAGCAGGAGGCAGGGGAAAACATCTCATCTGTCCTTTAAGAATGTCTCTGCGGGTTGGTGAGGAGCTCTGCTCATCAACCTATTAAGATCAGCCTCTCTCAGTCATGTCAACCATTAGCCTTGTGAGGAGAGTCCACATCACATCACACCACAACAGGACTCAAGTTTTGGGCAGAAAACATTTCACATCCCAGCCATGGAGATATGTGTTGCATTATAACCTTCTTTTGCAAGTGGATAGGTGAGCTTTTACTTTTTGTTACAAGTTAGATTTTGTGTATGTGTTGTGAAGCTCTTTTAAATGCTAAAGGTGTGGTGTTATGACAGTCATGACATTTTTGTTCAACTCTGTTGGTGTTGTTGAAGCCAGGTTTAGCAGGATTTTGTGCAACATAGATTTCAGCTGAAAAACACACACCTTGGGCACACCCTGGAAAGTACCTACTGGCTTGGAATCAAACACATGACATTTCTTTTTCCTTTTTGTTGATCAACACTAAGACAGATTAAAGCATGTACAGACATCTTGCATCATCACTGAGGAGCGATTGTGTGGTCCGGGGTCTCACAATGGTCTCCTCCAAATCATCTGCAGCCTTTGCAATGATCAACATGATGATATGTGAGTAATCCCTCCTGACATCCTTGATTTTTTTTCTGATCTCTCATTATCTTTCTTTTGATATTCCCCTCCCCAATGTGAAAGATAATGTCTTCTTTATTCTGTCTCTGTGTCCGTTTCAAAGGGTTTATTGTGCTTGTTTTCTGGCCTGGTCAATTGAAAGCACAGCTCGGGACAACCCCCAACATCAAACACATTGTGGTTGGAAGGTGTTACGATTACATCACTCTAGTTGACCCCAGTCTAAGGTAACGTGCAGTGATTCATCCTCATGTCACAACATTTACCAGTCGTGCAAGTTTGATCGCTTCAGTTGAGACTTCGCAAACCCACTTTGACTTTAACACCACTGACTTTGAAGACTTGAAAGACATGATTTCCCTCCTAATGTCCAAAGCAAAAGAATTTGGGCTGGAACCAGCAGTTCATTATGAGGCCAGTGTTGAAGTGCACATGACAGGCTGCAACATTTACTTTGATGTGATGTTGACTCATATTTTTCTTTTATGTGCTTCTTTGTAAAGCCAGAGACTGGGGCAGAGATAGCAACATGAAAAGATGCTTTATTTCAAGGGAATTTCTAACTTATTTTTACTTGACTTGAGCTATGACCAGCAGGATCTGCATATGGTTTCCTTTGGAAAGACCTCACATCATGTTTCATATGTAGTTATAGTACATTCTATGACTGTTGTTGTATCACATAGGTGCCTGCACCTTCAAATACAGAATACAGAGACTACTCACCTATTTCCTTCAGGCCTTGATAGATCACATAACAATGACTCTCCCCTGTCATACGTCTAAATTTTAGAACTGCATCTTATAATTAATGATATTACTGAATATTTTTCCAATTAATTAATGAAACACTGGTCTAAAAGATGTCAGGGTTTGCCAGTTTCCCTGAGCCAAGGGTGATATCTATAAATATTCTGCTTTGTCCAACCATCAGTCCAAAACCCAAAGACTTTGGGTTCTATTATTCAGAATATTAGAGTTTTTAAAAATGTATACATCATGTGTAAGACATAACATAAAACTCTTCATCTGAATGTGTAGGTATGACTGTGAGGAGATCTGGAGAGAGTTTGAGGAGGCGGTTGTGCGTCAGTCTTCATGTAACGTGACGGTGGAGGATTATCATCCCATGTTCTATGCAGTGCCACAAATGTGGCCGTGTGATAGGGTGAGTGAGACTGAGATGTCAGCTCTGACAATATGTTATTCATTTTTAATTTATGTTTGACTTCCATTTCCCTTCCTCCTGCTTAGTTTCTCTTCTGGAGCAAAACCAGGACACTGATGCATAGCTATGCAGCTGTTGTTCGTAACTTCTGGACACTGGAGGACACACTGGTTGGATTCATGTTCAATGATCTCATATGGTGTGGACAAGACAAAGACACTGGTAAAACCATTTTCATTTCGCCATTTCATCAGTTTTGTAATTCCGTCATTTATAACCCAGCATACACTGGAAGCAACACAATCCACAGGCCAGTGTGTGTTGAGGGGTTAAGCCTATTCAGTGTATGCATTTTACCATTATTTATGTATTCTTATGGTCAATTTCCCTCAATAGCAGCAGTAATACAAAGATATCAGTAAGCTGCAGCTGTGCTCCCAGATGTTTCACTGGAATTTTTCATTATTGTTATGTGATTGCATGCATACAATCACGCAAACATGTTTTGTTTCTCTCACCATTTATTATTACCGTCTCATCTTGGATATGATGAAGATCTTATCTCTGTGGCTCTTTTAACTGATAGCTGTGAATTTGATACGCAGGTTTTGATTTCAGCTCCTGTCCAGTGTGGTCAGCGTGCAGAAACCACCCGGTGTATTCCCTGTGGAGGCAGGCCTCTCAAAATGTGAGTTTAGTGTCCAAAACTGCAGGACAATCATTCACCCCTGAGTTCATTCCCATTCATCATTTACATGCAACATACTGTTCCAAAACCAGAAGTGGAACTTTGCTCCCGTGTGAATTTCCTCGTTCATTTGTTAGTTTGCAGAAATGGCATGTGGCAACATCACTGTGTTACTGAATGGATCTATTGTCAACGCCTTCAATAGGAGAAGGTAAATGTAAAATAAGATTAAAGTCATGAATGAATGAAGCAAATATGTTGCTGTAAGTGTTTGTGGAGTGAGTAATAAAATCATCTTTTTTATTTATTTATTTAATTTCACAGCATGTTTGGGAGTGTCGAACTGGACAGCCTGAACCCACAAAGGGTGAATTATGTCAACATTAAGGTGGTGACCAATCTAGAGGGACCATATATGTGAGGATAAATGCTCAGTTACAATCAAATACATTTCCTAGTGCCCCACAATTACAGCCAATTCCTTTTCAAGTGGATAAAATGATTATGGATTATTATTACTACGTGAATATTCCTCTTGCCAGGTTGTGAAAAATCCCTCTGTGGGTATTTACACTTGTCTTATTAGCACTTAAATTCCTCACAATGGTATATAAAGATCATCGTGTGTGCTACTAACGTTGAATTGAACTGAATAGCTAAGAAATGTAAAGGACACGGTCTGGCAGCTTAAAGGTTTGTATTCATAAACATTGTTGATAATGAAAGGAGTTACATCTTTTTACAAATGGCCTTCACAGTTTGTGTTCGAAGTTGTTGTTTTTCACCTCTACAGTGAATCATGTAGTCACGGATCCATTGTAGACCTGATCCAAATCCTCCAGTCCAGAGGTTTCCGCTGGACCTGTACAGACAATGAGCAGTAGGTGACATCCAACAATGACATGTTTAGGGAGAGATCATGATGCTCTTGTTCTTAGGAGGGCCATCCCTTCAAGTCTTACTCATACACATTTATGAATCGACCAACAGGTGGACAGTTAGGATGAGAATATTTGGCATTGTAGTGAACTTCCTGATGGAACTACCCTTGAGTAAAATCAATTATGTTTTCTTAACAGGACCCTGATGATCCTTCAGTGTATCCAGGACCCCAAACAGCCCTCCTGCCAGACATGTGCAAACAGCCTGCTGCACAGACAGAGCCTCACATCCACATGAACCTGCCACATGTTCAATATGTAGTCTGATATTGTTATTTTACACCCAGTGTAAATAAATAAAATTTTAATAAAGGAACAATCTGAAACAAAAGGGAGGTCAGAAACTGAGTGCTGGAAATACCCCTGGAGGTGAAGCAATGTTTTCATTACTTTCTATTGATCCAGTTCATAAGCAAATGAGATAATAGAATAGCAGTGAGCAGAAAAGCTATGCATGTCATTTGTGTGGCTTGGTTAAGTGGGGCCCAGCAGTTCAGTTTTGGGGCCTAATAGCAGGTGAATCCAGCCCTGCCTGAAACAGCTGTCTCTTTGCCTGAGGCCATAAAGGAATCATTGCAGGCCCTAAACGTCTCATGTAATTTAATCTTGTATAACGTAATAGTTAGATAAACATGAATGATATAGTTTTTGTTTGGTTTCTTTCTTTCATTTCTTCTTTTTTTTTTACTGTGCTGCTTTACTGTGCTGTTTTCAGGATGTAACACACCCATTCAGATCTGCAGTGTGTAACTAAACTATTTGCTGTGATTAAAATGTCATAATAGGTAGATCCTGGTCTTATCAAATCCAGGAGAATTTCATTTGAATCTGCAAATATAAGGCACAAATATCAGAAACATGAAATACAAGATCATCAGGGAGGTATCCACTTAATTATATGGTTGTCTAGTATTTTCATCTGGCAGAACAGATGGATAACCTGTTCCCTGGAATGCTTAACATTTGGTTTTAAGCTGTATAGCAAAAGGTCTGGACATATCCCAGCATGTCAGCCATTACTATTTTCACAACTAAAAAGCAATTACTTCCAAGAGCGTCAGCAAACTGTGACAGTTGTTTGCTTTATGTGCATTGTGAACAGACTGAGATGACAGTAGCGAAAGAGAAGAAAGGGTTCAGAACCTGTTTATACACCACAGGTTTATTTATACAGTAAGTGTAAAATGTAGAGCAGGAGCTTACAAGTATGTAGCTGCTATTGAGAATCATTTCATTGGAAAGATACAAAACAGGTGCAGTGAGTGAAGAATACTCATGTTTGTATAGCTATTTTAGTACCCAAATGTAAGGTACAGGTGTAACACAAAGTTACAGTAAACATGTGATGCTACCACATGTTAACTGGGTTTAAACTTAGTGTGGTAATAGTGTTATTGTTTATGAGTGAACTTTGAGAGGCCTTTTTTTTCTTACTGTGATCTCTAGTAACTTTTTGCCGTAACTGTGTGCGACCCTCGACCTCAGCACCTCCACAGACTGGATTCCTTCGCGTGCCGGCGCACGCGCACGTCGCCATAAATAGACGTGCGAGCGCGAGCAACGTTCAGTGTCAACAAGCTTCCACAACAACTTTGAAACACGCGGCGGAGTTTAAGCGCAGTTTCAGAAGGGACTTGAGGATTTCTAAATGGAGCAGGGAGGATACCGAGCCCCGGATAAGAGACGGAGGAGACGCTGTGTCATTCTCAGTGTCATGGTCGTCCTATTTATTATTGTTATAGTCGCTGTTGTGTTGGGACTGACCCTCCGTCACAATACAGACGAAGTAAAGGAAACTTTTATGGCGAGGTGTAAGAATTTCAAAGAGTAAGTGTTTTATTTTGAAAGGTTTATGTACACAGTACCATATGTAAAAGGTGGGCCAAGTGTGGAGTGATGTGAAATGGAAACAATGGAGCATGTGTAGTCAATTGAATCATATGTTGCAGTGGATACTTCAGTCTACATCCAGCTAAAACTCCTGCTCCTGACATCAGGATAAGTAGTTTGTGTTGTTGCTGAGCTGTGTTGCAATCAAGGAAACCCATAGATTTTGAAATTATCTTGTCAGTTCAACACAATCACTGAGAAAATGTTAAATATCAGTCTTCAACTATATCTTCCAAAACAAAGTTCATCAGTCAACACTTCTCCAAAACTGTTTTAACTAAAACATTACAGTTTAAACTTAAGATAAAACCCATAGAATATATATATATATATATATATATATATATATATATATATATATATATATATGAAAACAAATTCAATATTTAAGTTGGAGTTGAACCCAAGGTTCAGACTTACTGTTACTCTAGTTAATGATTGATTCACCTGCCTTGTCTGCAGGTCTGCAGGGCAGTGGATGTTGGTGCTGATTAAGCAATATATATATATATATATTTTTGTATTATACATTATATTGATAATAATAGTAGCTAATACTGACTGGAAATATGAACTTGACATACTGTGTAGGGTGTTTTCAATCAGTAATTTAACATAGCACTTAAAAATGATAGTGAAAAAGACATAAAACCAGCAGATGCACACTCAGTGTCCATTTTGTTAGTTACATCTATCCAGTCTAATGATAAAAACTGTTTTTTTCCAATATAATATCAAGTTTAAACTGGTGCTAGACTTCAGCAGTTTATATCAGAATGAGGCGTCGCTCTCTTTTCTGCATTTTCTGTTGTGATAAAGTCATATGCAGAGATAATATGGACTGGGCATACTCTTTCTGCTCCATCTAAACCTTGATACTGTGCTCTAATCTGAAAGAGTTTCTTTACTTTTAAGGTGTGGGTGAACGCTCCTCTTGGTGTAAGTTTGACTCATCCAAACACAAGATCCTGACCGTGCAGTTTAATAGAACGTGGTAGATGAGGAGAATGTTGTTTTTCTTGTTCCCACACTTGATCCACTTTGCTGAGACTAAACAAAACTGTCACATACTTTCCAGAAACGACTGCCAAAAGATATGGGATGCTTTTAAACAGGCCTACGTAGGAAAGGACCCTTGTGAAGTTCCCGTGGAAGCCTATGACCCGCTCATTGCTGCAGCGCCTTTCAAACCACAGTGCAACAGAGTAAACATTCATCATCACATCATCAATCATCTGTCTATTCCTGGCATCATGAAGATAATCAGCATAATGAAGAATATCAGTAATGTGTTGGACATTGTGATATGAACCGCTGTTTGTCGTGTTTTTAGATGATGTTCTGGAGCAAAACAAAGGATGTGGTCCATGCTTTCACTGACAAGAGAGACTGCTTCCTCACCCTGGAGGACACGCTGCTGGGATCTGCCCTGGATGGTCTGACGTGGTGTGGAAAGGAGGGCAGCAGTGGTAAGACTCCAGACAGCCTCACAGCTGTGTTCACTTTACTGCACATTAGTATAGTATTTGTAAAACTGAGAAGAAAGAGGGTAGCCTGGGTCATTTTACTAGAGTTGTAGTTGTACATCTAACAATATTCTTCATCAAGTCAAAAGACCCAGTGTTCTAATATGAAACCAAGGGAATTTACATTTCATAACTTTCACAACTGTACGTTCAGCTCCACATTGCTGGTAGTTCAACTACTGTACATTCATATCTGCACAGTGGTTCAAACAGATGATGAATGAGACATAATGAGATAATGAGAATCTTTTTTGTCACTAACCACTGAAAGCACAAATGATCTGGGGACATAAGAGGAGATTATTTTGTAATTTCTATTGTGGTTCTCTACTGTAATTGAAACCCGTTTGACATGCCCCACCTCTCTTTTGTTTCATCCTGACCATTGTGAGCGTATACCCCCCTCACCTTTCATTCATCGGGCAGCCATCAGCACACACTTTGACTGTGCACTTTTAATACTTGTTTTCAGGTTCTTTGTCACTGTGCTGAGATTAATGTTGTGATTATTACCAGAGTCTTACCAAAGCAAACTCCCATCAGATTCACTGAAGTGGCAATAAATATTTGAGTGTGTGTGTGTGTGTGTGTGTGTGTGTGTGTGTGCTTGTTGTTGCTCTAGAAACATTCACAACCGGCTGCCCAGGTTGGACACAATGTGAAAACAACCCGGTCCGCTCCTTTTGGAACCGAGCTTCAGCTGCTGTGAGTTTTCAATAAGAATTCACAAGTGTCTGCAAAGAAAGAAAAATTGCAAGGATCAAGCTGAGGTTAAAATAGAACATATGTAGAACATGAGGTGCTGTGAATCTCTCCTGTGTATCAGTGATTATGATGGAGGGGTAAAAGAAAAAGGTCACTCTGCCTGGTTCTTCATCAATGAGGCTTTGTGTTGGTCTCCATGGAGCCACATTGTGCAGCTCTCTCCTGAGCGAGCAGCAGCAGCCCACACATTCAGAGGAGCCCTCACAGATTCACTTTAGCTTCTGCTGGCATCTTTTGCAAAGCACAGCAGCTCAACAGTTGATGTGAGGCAAATCTGTCCTTTGTTTTTTTTAATACACACAGGTGTTTCTTCAAAAAGTGCAGCAAGACGTGATGTCAAAATCATACGGGTCCCATATAAAAGGAAGGATAATACAAGAAATGAAACAGTCTTTTTATTACAAAGTTACCTTTAAAATATATTTGTGTAGCAGGCAACAGTTAGTGACCAACTCTAAATCTAAATGTGCCAGCTTGAGCCCAACATCGAGGGCCAGCCCTGTAATCATGAATCTGACTGACTGATGGTACTTCTACCTCTTCAGGACATCATTAGCTCATTCTTCAGACAGCTGACTTCATCCACCAGGGCAGAATTAGCAACCAGGAGTAGTATACGCTCATCCTCTGTGTATTAGCACTTCCAATGACCCCTTTGTTAGTTGTTTCCAATGGTGGCTGTGTTACGCCAAGGTTTGACTTGTGCAGGTGAAAGATGAGGAGGTTAAAAGTGACCCAGTCGGTCCCAGTGACCATTTATTGCAGATGCGTAGGTTAAAGATGACTTTGAGTTAATCAACAACAAAAATAACAAACAATTAATGTAATAACAGGGTTGAAGGTAGGGTATGGCAACTCAGTCAAAAAACTGTTGCCTTCCTCAGCCATGCCTGGATGCTGTGCTGCTGGGTATTATGGCCTTCTCTTGCTCCACCTTCCTCCCAGGTGTCCACCAGATGGGGCTAGACCTATATATGACTCGCTGTCAGTGAAATAAATGTTGAAAATGTGCAACAGCGCCTCTGTGGTCACAAAATCTGACAGGTCACAGATGTCGGTGTAACATCGTAAAACTCATCATCATCACTGAATGTCTCTTGAAGGGCAGTTTGATTTGCAGCAGACATCATTCAGCCAGACAGTCATACAACAGAGCATCATATCAATACATCAGGTGACCAAGTGCACTTTGTTCGACACATTATAGGATGGGCAGCTAGTCAGCTTACAGCAGCAGAACATCTCATAAAGCATTTAATAACACACACACATATATATATATATAATTAACCATCCCTCCCATCAAAGTAGGTGTATAATTAATAACTAAATAAATAGATGGAAAAATAAATCTATATCCATATTTCAACTTCAAACTATGGGTTTGTCCAAAATAACAGACCATGTGTTAATCACAAAGGAATGTGCATTAACACATTCTTATAAGACTCAATAAAACATACTTGATAAATAATTAGTATTTTATTTCTACATTAGACTATATCTAATGTGACCTATGACCTGATTGGTTTTTGACTAAAGGATGATTTGGTGTAATAGTGTCACAGTATCATTTATCTAATATGTAATATTTAGAGGCAGTTGAGTTGTGGCCAGTGACACCAAAAATGGGTGTAAATTATGTTTGTTTACGGTCAAATAACAAACATATTAGTGATAGTTTTGTCAAATTTTATCTCATTAGTGTTTGATATGATAAAAAGTGTGGTGTGTTAAGTCTTATTAGTGAACTGCTAAATGATGTGTGGGCATTATATTTGTATTGTGCAAGGCTGCTGCTGCTGCTCATAAACCTGATTTATGGATTTAGCTGTCAGCCAGTGGCGTCTCCAGAGAGCTGCTGTCAAACTTTTTGTTTCTTAAATATAAATCAATGAATCTTTTCTTTTTCTGTTGAGCAAAAAACACATGTTTGGCCACTTTCTAAGAAATACCAAAAGAAAGAAAAAAAAAAACAGTGTAATGTCTGAAGTTTTATTTTCAAGGTTGTCACTGGCGCATCTTGCTGCCCTTTCTTTGGAACCACAGAGTGTGAACTGGCACAAGTGTGACTATGTTTAGCTTTACTCTGACCGATGATACAGGGCACACAGTTGTGACACTGTCACAGCTCAAAGTTGATTTCCACTGATCTCTCACAGTAACCCTGAAGAAATGATAGTAACATGTCAGCAGTAAATCTACTTGCTGAACAAAGCAATCCAGGGATAAAGCCGAGTGTATTGTGTTGTCCTGCATCTGAACTCATACTTCCTTAAACACATACAGTGTACCTTTCATAAATGTAGCGGTTAAAGTTCTTTGTCAAAACCTTGCTTTCCTAGCATGATGAAATATACTTCTGGGCCTAAGAGCGAGTTGCATCTTTCTTTCACGTCCTTTTCCTGTGTGCAGTTTGCTGAGGCTGCCTGCGGCGATGTCACAGCAATGCTAAATGGATCCATCACCACGCCGTTCAGCCCCACAAGGTAAGCAGCTCTACACTTCCCGTGTTGACAATTTTATGACTTTAGTTAGACCAGTGAGAGAAGACATTCATCTTCTCTGGTGTTCACGCAACACCATGGCAATAACAGACACAGCGGAGATGTCAACAAACGTGTGTAAAGCAACAATATACTGATCTCAACACCACTTCCTGTTTCATATTTTTGATATAATTTGTTACACAACAGCAATTAGTGTCCTAATAAAATAATCTCTAATGTAATAATCCAACTGCTGCCTATTTGCACTGAAATATAATTGTAAATTTTTACATTACCAGCAGGGGGAACAATGTGATCCTTCCCTGCATGACTTTTTAAAACCTGCTTGTTCTCTGTTGTTTCATTATTTGCCTCTGCCACCACTCCTGTAATGCAGGTACTGCATATCCCCTGCAAAAATGTATTCCAGGCTTGATCAATGAGGTTTCTGTCACTTTCTTCGTCTCTGCTGTACATCAATACAGTGAAGCTGTGCTCTTGCCATTCCTGCCACCTGCTGGACGGCCTCAAGCCTTTCTGCTGTTAATGTGCAACCTCCTTTTAATCCATGCAGTCCTTTCAATTGTGCTCTTTGACTCTTGTTGTCAGTATTTTTGCGAGCATCGAAGTTAAGAACTTCAACGCCACCAAGATGACAAGACTGAACGTCGTGCTGGTCACACAGAAGAGCTCTACGTAAGATTAAGAGTTTTGCTCTTTTTAGATTTGAACTTGCACTCAGACTGAGAAATCATGAAAATCATATTTATTGTATTTTTATGCATTTCCTCTCTTCAGTACAAACTGCACAAATGCATCTTTGAAAGACTTACAGAAAGACCTGCAGGAGGGAATTAAATATAACTGCAAGGAGGTGGCTGAGTAAGTACAGTGTGTGTGTGTGTGGATGTTACATGTATCTCTTATCACAGTTTGTTAAATTGTCGTCATTGTGCCTGTTTGTAGCTCTCAAATAGAGGAGTGCAGCAACAATCCAGAGACACCCTGTGGAGCCTGTTGGTGAAAATGTCTGTTGGTGATGATGTCAGCAACAATCAGCTGAATATTTGTCTGGAGTTTGTTTTCATCTCTTTGGGAATCACCGAATGTGCTTTATTTGTCTGTTTTGTAGATGTAATTCATTTCATATCTGTGGGCCATTTTGACTTATTGTGAATGTGCCTTTTTTACATGCCTTTGTATTTTGTAGTCAAAAGGTTTATACTGTGATGGGGAAGCTTTGTATCAAGTGTAGAAAAGTCATGGGTTCAGTTTCATGTACTGTAAAGTAAAGCACCAGTGTTTCTACTAATTATGTGCAAATGACAATCTCACTACTTCCTAGTGTGATCAGAGTTTACAATATTTTTTGATTAAAGAGACTGTGACTTTCATTGGATGTCTTACTACGAGTTCATAAATGTAAAAGGCTCCATTCTCTCCTTTGGCCTTCTTCATGATGCTGCCTGTTGCATCCAGATAAACAGTGTCACTCTTTGACCTTTTTTGGAAGAGACTGATTGTTTTCTTTGACCAAAGCATCATTCCTTTTGGCTAAAGACTATTTTTTTGTATTAATTTCTCTTTGGAGTCTTTTTCTTGTTCAGACATCATTTGCACGCTGATCATCTAATTGTTGTGAAGCCTATTTTTTTCCTCTTTGAGTATTCAATGCTTTTCCAGACTCCCGTTGTTGGCATCTCGTCCCTGCACCCTGATTTAAGACATCCTCCTGCAGCTTCATTAAGCTCTCCAGATGAATACACCCTGGGAAGCTTTGACCTGAGGCTCTCTGCAATTTTCTTTCTATCATCTGCTCTTATTGGCCTTCTTTTCAGTATGTCAGATCTGTGCCTGTGCACCATGCCCTCCTGCGCTCCATGCACTCCAAAATATGTTTGCTCTTATGCCCAGTCAGAGGTGTTTTCTACATTGTTTTATACTGGTCTGTATTTTGTGATGAGAAGGTCTAGTTTTTCTTGCAGTTTCTTGAGTTAGATATGAATTTTGCAGACAAAACTGGGTATGGCCAAAACCTGTGTGGGTGTGTGTTTGCATGCGCATGCGCTCATGGACAGGCTTCATGCCGCCCCACTATAAGTCAGTGCCCCACTTGGGCCACTCCTATCAAAAATGTCTGGACACGCTCCTGATAGGATGTTGGGTTTTGGGTAATGTAATAACAGGGTTGAAGGCAGGGTATGGCAACTCAGTCAAAAAACTGTTGCCTTCCTCAGCCATGCCTGGATGCTGTGCTGCTGGGTATTATGGCCTTCTCTGGCTCCACCTTCCTCCCAGTGCCCACCAGAACGGGCCAGACCTATATATGGCTCACTGTCAGTGAAACAAATGCTGAAAATGTGCAACAGCGCCTCTGTGGTCACAAAATCTGACAGGTCACAGATTTCAGTGTAACATCACCATTATCTTTATTGAATGTCTCTTGAGGGGCAATTTGATTTGCAGCAGACATCATTCAGCCAGACAGTCATACAACAGAACATATAGAGCATTGTATCAACACAACAGGTGACCAAGTGCACTTTGTTCGACACATTCTAGGATGGGCAGCTACTCAGTTTACAGCAGCAGAACATCTCATAAAGCATTTAATAACACACATATATATAATTAACCATCCCTCCCATCAAAGTAGGTGTATAATTAATAACTAAATAAATAGATAGAAAAATTACGTCCTCGTTTGTCTCTCCTTTCACGTCCTTTTCCTGTGTGCAGTTTGCCAAGGCTGCCTGTGGCAGTGTCACAGTATTGCTAAATGGATCCATCACCGCTCTGTTCAGCCCCACAAGGTAAGCAGCTCTACACTTCCAGTGTTGACAGTTTTATATATGCCTTTTGGTGCTTGTTCTCTGTTGTTTCATTATTTGCCTCTGCCACCACTCCTGTAATGCAGGTACTGCATATCCCCTGCAAAATGTATTCCAGGCTTGATCAATGAGGTTTCTGTCACTTTCTTCGTCTCTGCTGTACATCAATACAGTGAAGCTGTGCTCTTGCCATTCCTGCCACCTGCTGGACGGCCTCAAGCCTTTCTGCTGTTAATGTGCAACCTCCTTTTAATCCATGCAATCCCTCTCAATTGTGCTCTTTGACTCTTGTTGTCAGTATTTTTGTGAGCATCATTAAGAACTTCAACGCCACCAAGATGACAAGCCTGAACGTCGTGCTGGTCACACAGAAGAGCTCTATGTAAGATTAAGAGTTTTGCTCTTTTTAGATTTGAACTTGCACTGAGAAATCATAAAAATCATATTTACTTCAGTACAAATTGCACAAATGCATCTCTTATCACAGTTTGTTAAATTGTCGTCATTGTGCCTGTTTGTAGCTCTCAAATCGAGGAGTGCAGCAACAATCCAGAGACACTCTGTGGAGCCTGTTGGTGAAAATGTCTGTTGGTGATGATGTCAGCAACAATCAGCTGAATATTTGTCTGGAGTTTGTTTTCATCTCGTTGGGAATCACTGAATGTGCTTTATTTCAGTGCAGGCTTGATTATTGTAATTCTTTATATGTTGGTCTAGACCAAAGCTCTCTCCGCCTCCTGCAGCTGGTGCAGAATGCTGCTGCTCGCCTTCTGACTGGCACCAAAAAATGAGACGGCATCACCTCTGTTCTGGCCTCCCTTCACTGGCTTCCCATCCAATGTAGTAATAATAACTGTTTTCAAGATTTTGACTGGTCTGGCCCCCCAATATCTTGCGGAACTTATACAAGTCCAAAATTCAGCCAGAGCTCTATGATCATCCAGAGAGCTGTTGTTGGATGTACCCAGATCAAAACTAAAGACTAAGGGCGACCGTGCCTTCTCTGTGGCTGCCCCCAAGCTTTGGAATAACTTGCTACTACACATTACACATGCAAGATCTGTAGAGAGGTTTAAGTCTGCCTTAAAAACTCATTTGTTCTCTTTGGCCTTTGGATCTACAGGGACATTTACCTCAGCCTAGTTTTATCTAATGGCCATGTATATCTTATATTATCTTGTACTGTGGTGTTGTATATGACCACTGTAACTATGCATGAATGCGTATGTGTGTGCCAGATATAAAGGCATGGATGACCCTTTCCAAGTCATTAAAAGATAAATAAGGCTTGACTTTTGACAAAATGCATCTTTAGTGAAAGGAACCTTTAACCACTGTGCTGATTTGTTTTTTAAAATCAAAGTTGGAATCAAAAGTTACACCAAGACTCCATAAAGGGGCTGGTTTCTGACCACTGAGTGAATTAAAACAGCCTTCAGGGAGGCCAAATACAGTAACCTCAGTTTTATTGTCGTTCAGGTTAAGTGGGCTCTGGCACATCCAACTCTTAATGTCTGCAAGCTGTGTAAACAGAAACAATCACAACCGACCCATAGCCTATTATTAGAGCAGTGACATCACAGACAGATAGCCTACTTCCTCCAGGTAGAAGATCTCCTGCAGGACAGTGATGAACGGCTGCTCAGTCTCTTTACCTCATATCCCAAGTTTGATAAATGAGAGCCAATCTCACAACTTCCTGGTTCACAAGATCTTTTGATTAAAGAGGCTGTGACTTCATCTTTGGACTTGTGATAATATGGAATAATGAAAACATGATACATGTCTTTTTTTTTTTATCTCAAGTGTTTTTGTTATATTATTGTAATATAATATATGTACATGTGGATATAATGTTAATTATTCTTGACTTATTATTGACAGACTTACTAATATAGAAAATAACAACGTTTGTACTGCAGAACAAAAGGCATTCTGCTTACACCTATCTTACACACATCATTCTAGATAGAGCCATGTGGTCTGTTTCTTGTCCTTGACAGGGCACTGTAAAATACTAAACTCAATGCAATACCATAACATAGGTTGCAGGTATAATGAGGATTATATGATAGTAAATGCTTGTAATAAATGAATGTTTGCCACTGCTTTGGCTCTGTCTTCAAAAAATGCTGGATTTAAAATTAGAGCTTCAATTCACAACACATTCAAAATCAAATGTCAGTCAAATCAAAGGTCTAGAAATTATTAACTTTTATAGTGTTTTGACTGCATTCATGACCTTTGAACAGGGCTTCATTTATAAGGAGCAGTAAGCTCCGGCCACAGTGAGTGTGAGCGTTTCCTCTCAATTTCCTCACACAATTTGGATTTTTAAAAAGAAAAAATGCGTCTGATTTGGATTGTGGTCATCAGTCTTACCACTGTTGCAGTGCTAAGCGTTATTATTGGGGTCCCATTGGGGCTACTGCTGCCTCGGACGAAGTTCAGAGCTAATTTCATGAGTAAATGTGAGAAATTCATGGGGAAAGACCACAAGTAAGTAAACGTACATGTTCTCAGACCTTTTCAGATTTGTCATTGTGAAATTTGTGTAATTTGACCCTGTAATCATTTGACAGTCAGTGAACTAACTGTTTTAAAGTGTGTGCCGCTACTGTGTGCTTGATAAACTGTGGATGATAGAAATACCCTGTGTTTTAACAAAGGGGAATGATGTCAAACAGCGCCTGTAGCCTACTTCAACAAGGTCCAGTCACACCTCAGATCATAAGCACTGTTCATTCATCTTTCAGGGACTACTGTCTACGTCTGCTAAATGTCTTCGAACAAGCCTATGTTGGGAAGGATCAGGTCAGAGGTCAGAAACTGAGTGCTGGAAATACCCCTGGAAGTGAAGCAATGTTTTCATTGCTTTCTATTGATCCAGTTCATAAGCAAATAAGATAATAGAATAGCAGTGAGCAGAAAAGCTATGCATGTCATTTGTGTGGCTTGGTTAAGTGGGGCCCAGCAGTTCAGTTTTGGGGCCTAATAGCAGGTGAATCCAGCCCTGCCTGAAACAGCTGTCTCTTTGCCTGAGGCCATAAAGGAATCATTGCAGGCCCTAAACGTCTCATGTAATTTAATCTTGTATAACGTAATAGTTAGATAAACATGAATGATATAGTTTTTGTTTGGTTTCTTTCTTTTATTTCTTCTTTTTTTTTTACTGTGCTGCTTTACTGTGCTGTTTTCAGGATGTAACACACCCATTCAGATCTGCAATGTGTAACTAAACTATTTGCTGTGATTAAAATGTCACAATAGGTAGATCCTGGTCTTATCAAATCCAATTTCATTTGAATCTGCAAAATATAAGGTACAAATATCAGAAACATGAAATACAAGATCATCAGGGAGGTATCCACTTAAGTGTATGGTTGTCTAGTATTTTCATCTGGCAGAACAGATGGATAACCTGTTCCCTGGAATGCTTATCATTTGGTTTTAAGATGCATAGCAAAAGGTCTGGACATATCCCAGCATGTCAGCCATTACTATTTTCACAACTAAAAAGCAATTACTTCCAAGAGGGTCAGCAAACTACTGTGACAGTTCTTTGCTTTATGTGCATTGTGAACAGACTGAGATGACAGTAGCGAAAGAGAAGAAAGGGTTCAGAACCTGTTTATACACCACAGGTTTATTTATACAGTAAGTGTAAAATGTAGTGCAGGAGATTTCAAGTATGTAGCTGCTATTGAGAATCATTTCATTGGAAAGATACAAAACAGGTGCAGTGAGTGAAGAATACTCATGTTTGTATAGCTATTTTAGTACCCAAATGTAAGATACAGGTGTTACACAAAGTTACAGTAAACATGTCATGCTACTACATGTTAACTGGGTTTAAACTTAGTGTGGTAATAGTGTTATTGTTTATGAGTGAACTTTGAGAGGCCTTTTTTTCTTACTGTGAATCTTGTAACTTTTTGCCGTATCTGTGTGCGAATCTCGACCTCAGCACCTCCACAGACTGGATTCCTTCGCGTGCCGGTGCACGCGCACATCGCCATAAATAGACGTGCGAGCGCGAGCAACGTTCAGTGTCAACAAGCTTCCGCAATAACTTTAAAACACGCGGCGGAGTTTAAGCGCAGTTTGGGAAGGGGACTGAAGATTTCCAAATGGAGCAGGGAGGATACCAAGCCCCGGATAACAGACGGAGGAGCTGTGTCATTCTCAGTGTCATGGTCGTCCTATTTATTATTGTTATAGTCGATGTTGTGTTGGGACTGACCCTCCGTCACAATACAGACGAACTAAAGAAAACTTTTATGGCGAGGTGTAAGAATTTCAAAGAGTAAGTGTTTTATTTTGAAAGGTTTATGTACACAGTATCATATGTAAAAGGTGGGCCAAGTGTGGAGTGATGTGAAATGGAAACAATGGAGCATGTGAAGTCAATTGAAACATATGTTGCAGTAGATACTTCAGTCTACATCCAGCTAAAACTCCTGCTCCTGACATCAGGATAAGCAGTTTGTGTTGAGCTGTGTTGCAATCAAGGAAACCCATAGATTTTGAAATTATCTTGTCAGCCCAATACAATCACTGAGAAAAAGTTAAATATCAGCTTTCAACTATATCTTCCAAAACAAGTTCATCAGTCAACACTTCTCCAAAACAGTTTTAACTAAAACATTACAGTTTATATATATATTTGTATTATACAGTATATTAATAATAATATTAGCTAATACTGACTGGAAATATGAGCTTGACATACTCTGTAGGGTGTTTTCAATCAGTAATTTAACATAGCACTTAAAAATGATAGTGAAAAAGACATAAAACCAACAGATGCACACTCAGTGTCCATTTTGTTAGTTACATCTATCCAGTCTAATGATAAAAACAGTTTTTTTCCAGTATAATATCAAGTTTAAACTGGTGCTAGACTTCAGCAGTTTATATCAGAATGAGGTGTCGCTCTCTTTTCTGCATTTTCTGTTGTGATAAAGTCATATGCAGAGATAATATGGACTGGGCATACTGTTTCTGCTCCATCTAAACCTTGATACTGTGCTCTAATCTGAAAGAGTTTCTTTACTTTTAAGGTGTGGGTGAATGCTCCTCTTGGTGTAAGTTTGACTCATCTAAACACAAGATCCTGACCGTGCAGTTTAATAGAACGTGGTAGATGAGGAGCATGTTGTTTTTCTTGTTCCCACTTTGCTGAGACTAAACAAAACTGTCACATACTTTCCAGAAACGACTGCCAAAAGATATGGGATGCTTTTAAACAGGCCTACGTAGGAAAGGACCCTTGTAAAGTTCCCGTGGAAGCCTATGACCCGCTCATTGCTGCAGCGCCTTTCAAACCACAGTGCAACAGGGTAAACATTCATCATCACATCATCAATCATCTGTCTATTCCTGGCATCTTTCACAATGAAGAATATCAGTAACGTGTTGGACATTGTGATATGAACCGCTGTTTGTCGTGTTTTTAGATGATGTTCTGGAGCAAAACAAAGGATGTGGTCCGTGCTTTCACTGACAAGAGAGACTGCTTCCTCACCCTGAGGGACACGCTGCTGGGATCTGTCCTGGATGGTCTGACGTGGTGTGGAAAGGAGGGCAGCAGTGGTAAGACTCCAGACAGCCTCACAGCTGTGTTCACTTTACTGCACATTAGTATAGTATTTGTAAAACTGAGAAGAAAGATGGTAGCCTGGGTCATTTTACTAGAGTTGTAGTTGTACATCTAACAATATTCTTCATCAAGTCAAAAGACCAGTGTTCTAACATGAAACCAAGGGAATTTACATTTCATAACTTTCACAACTGTACGTTCAGCTCCACATTGCTGGTAGTTCAACTACTCTACATTCATATCTGCACAGTGGTTCAAACAGATGATGAATGAGACATAATGAGATAATGAGAATCTTTTTTGTCACTAACCACTGAAAGCACAAATGATCTGGGGACATAAGAGGAGATCATTTTGTCATTTCTATTGTGGTTCTCTACTGTAATTGAAACCCGTTTGACATGCCCCACCTCTCTTTTGTTTCATCTTGACCATTGTGAGCGTATACCCCCCACACCTTTCATTCATCGGGCAGCCATCAGCACACACTTTGATTGTGCACTTTTAATACTTGTTTTCAGGTTCTTTGTGACAGTGCTGAGATTAATGTTGTGATTATTGCCAGAGTCTTGCCAAAGCAAACTCCCATCAGATTCACTGAAGTGGCGATAAATATTTGAGTGTGTGTGTGCGTGTGTGTGTGTTTGCTTGTTGTTGCTCTAGAAACATTCACAACCGGCTGCCCAGATTGGACGCAATGCGAAAACAACCCGGTCCGCTCCTTTTGGAACCGAGCTTCAGCTGCTGTGAGTTTTCAACAAGAATTCACAAGTGTCTGCAAAGAAAGAAAAATTGCAAGGATCAAGCTGAGGTTAAAATAGAACATATGTAGAACATGAGGTGCTGTGAATCTCTCCTGTGTATCAGTGATTATGATGGAGGGGTAAAAGAAAAAGGTCACTCTGCCTGGTTCTTCATCAATGTGGCTTTGTGTTGGTCTCCATGGAGCCACATTGTGCAGCGCTCTCCTGAGCGAGCAGCAGCAGCCCACACATTCAGAGGAGCCCTCACAGATTCACTTTAGCTTCTGCTGGCATCTTTTGCAAAGCACAGCAGCTCAACAGTTGATGTGAGGCAAATCTGTCCTTTGTTTTTTTTAATACACACAGGTGTTTCTTCAAAAAGTGCAGCAAGACGTGATGTCAAAATCATACGGTCCCATATAAAAGGAAGGATAATACAAGAAATGAAACAGTCTTTTTATTACAAAGTTACCTTTAAAATATATTTGTGTAGCAGGCAACAGTTAGTGACAAACTCTAAATCTAAATGTGTCAGCTTGAGCCCAACATCGAGGGACAGCCCTGTAATCATGAATCTGACTGACTGATGGTACTTCTACCTCTTCAGGACATCATTAGCTCATCTTCAGACAGCTGACTTCATCCACCAGGGCAGAATTAGCAACCAGGAGTAGTATACGCTCATCCTCTGTTTATTAGCACTTCCAATGACCCCTTTGTTAGTTGTTTCCAATGGTGGCTGTGTTACGCCAAGGTTTGACTTGTGCAGGTGAAAGATGAGGAGGTTAAAAGTGACCCAGTCGGTCCCAGTGACCATTTATTGCAGATGCGTAGGTTAAAGATGACTTTGAGTTAATCAACAACAAAAATAACAAACAATTAATGCAATAACAGGGTTGAAGGTAGGGTATGGCAACTCAGTCAAAAAACTGTTGCCTTCCTCAGCCATGCCTGGATGCTGTGCTGCTGGGTATTATGGTCTTCTCTTGCTCCACCTTCCTCCCAGGTGTCCACCAGATGGGGCTAGACCTATATATGACTCGCTGTCAGTGAAATAAATGCTGAAAATGTGCAACAGCGCCTCTGTGGTCACAAAATGTGACAGGTCACAGATTTCGGTGTAACATCGTAAAACTCATCATCATCATGAATGTCTCTTGAAGGGCAATTTGATTTGCAGCAGACATCATTCAGCCAGACAGTCATACAACAGAGCATCATATCAACACATCAGGCGACCAAGTGCACTTTGTTCGACACATTATAGGATGGGCAGCTAGTCAGCTTACAGCAGCAGAACATCGCATAAAGCATTTAATAACACACACATATATATATATATATATATATATATATATATATTTCAACTTCAAACTATGGGTTTGTCCAAAATAACAGACCATGTGTTAATCACAAAGGAATGTGCATTAACACATTCTTATAAGACTCAATAAAACATACTTGATAAATAATTAGTATTTTATTTCTACATTAGACTATATCTAATGTGACCTATGACCTGATTGTTTTTTGATTAAAGGATGATTTGGTGTAATAGTGTCACAGTATCATTTATCTAATATGTAATATTTAGAGGCAGTTGAGTTGTGGCCAGTGACACCAAAAATGGGTGTAAATTATGTTTGTTTACGGTCGAATAACAAACATATTAGTGATAGTTTTGTCAAATTTTATCTCATTAGTGTTTGATATGATAAAAAGTGTGGTGTGTTAAGTCTTATTAGTGAACTGCTAAATGATGTGTGGGCATTATATTTGTATTGTGCAAGGCTGCTGCTGCTGCTCATAAACCTGATTTATGGATTTAGCTGTCAGCCAGTGGCGTCTCCAGAGAGCTGCTGTCAAACTATTTGTTTCTCAAATATGAATCAATGAATCTTTTCTTTTTTCTGTTGAGCAAAAAACACATGTTTTGGCCACTTTCTAAGAAATACCAAAAAGAAAGAAAAAAAAAAAACAGTGTAATGTCTGAAGTTTTATTTTCAAGGTTGTCACTGGCGCATCTTGCTGCCCTTTCTTTGGAGCCACAGAGTGTGAACTGGCACAAGTGTGACTACGTTTAGCTTTACTCTGACCGATGATACAGGGCACACAGTTGTGACACTGTCACAGCTCAAAGTTGATTTCCACTGATCTTTCACAGTAACACTGAAGAAATGATAGTAACATGTCAGCAGTAAATCTACTTGCTGAACAAAGCAATCCAGGGATAAAGCCGAGTGTATTGTGTTGTCCTGCATCCGAACTCATACTTCCTTAAACACATACAGTGTACCTTTCATAAATGTAGCGGTTAAAGCTCTTTGTCAAAACCTTGCTTTCCTAGCATGATGAAATATACTTCTGGTCCTAAGAGCGAGTTGCATCTTTCTTTCACATCCTTTTCCTGTGTGCAGTTTGCCCAGGCTGCCTGCGGTGATGTCACAGCAATGCTAAATGGATCCATCACCACGCCGTTCAGCCCCACAAGGTAAGCAGCTCGACACTTCCCGTGTTGACAATTTTATGACTTCAGTGAGACCAGTGAGAGAAGACATTCATCTTCTCTGGTGTTCATGCAACACCATAGCAATAACAGACACAGTGGGGATGTCAACAAACGTGTGTAAAGCAACAATATACTGATCTCAACACCACTTCCTGTTTCATGTTTTTGATATAATTTGTTACACAACAGCAATTAGTGTCCTAATAAAATAATCTCTAATGTAATAATCCAACTGCTGCCTATTTGCACTGAAATATAATTGTAAATTTTTACATTACCAGCAGGGGGAACAATGTGATCCTTCCCTGCATGACTTTTTAAAACCTGCTTGTTCTCTGTTGTTTCATTATTTGCCTCTGCCACCACTCCTGTAATGCAGGTACTGCATATCCCCTGCAAAATGTATTCCAGGCTTGATCAATGAGGTTTCTGTCACTTTCTTCGTCTCTGCTGTACATCAGTACAGTGAAGCTGTGCTCTTGCCATTCCTGCCACCTGCTGGACGGCCTCAAGCCTTTCTGCTGTTAATGTGCAACCTCCTTTTAATCCATGCAATCCCTCTCAGTTGTGCTCTTTGACTCTTGTTGTCAGTATTTTTGCGAGCGTCGAAGTTAAGAACTTCAACGCCGCCAAGATGACAAGACTGAATGTCGTGCTGGTCACACAGAAGAGCTCTACGTAAGATTAAGAGTTTTGCTTTTTTTAAATTTGAACTTGCACTCAGACTGAGAAATCATGAAAATCATATTTATTGCATTTTTATGCATTTCCTCTCTTCAGTACAAACTGCGCAAATGCATCTTTGAAAGACTTACAGAAAGAGCTGCAGGAGGGAATTAAATATAACTGCAAGGAAGTGGCTGAGTAAGTACAGTGTGTGTGTGTGTTTGTGTGTGTTGATGTTACATGTATCTCTTATCACAGTTTGTTAAATTGTCGTCATTGTGCCTGTTTGTAGCTCTCAAATCGAGGAGTGCAGCAACAATCCAGAGATACCCTGTGGAGCCTGTTGGTGAAAATGTCTGTTGGTGATTATGTCAGCAACAATCAGCTGAATATTTGTCTGGAGTTTGTTTTCATCTCTTTGGGAATCACTGAATGTGCTTTATTTCAGTGCAGGCTTGATTATTGTAATTCTTTATATGTTGGTCTAGACCAAAGCTCTCTCCGCCTCCTGCAGCTGGTGCAGAATGCTGCTGCTCGCCTTCTGACTGGCACCAAAAAATGAGACGGCATCACCTATGTTCTGGCCTCCCTTCACTGGCTTCCCATCCAATTTAGTGTTAATAATTGTTTTCAAGATTTTGACTGGTCTGGCCCCCCAATATCTTGCGGAACTTATACAAGTCCGAAATTCAGCCAGAGCTCTACGATCATCCAGAGAGCTGTTGTTGGATGTACCCAGATCAAAACTAAAGACTAAGGGTGACCATGCCTTCTCTGTGGCTGCCCCCAAGCTTTGGAATAACTTGCTACTACACATTACACATGCAAGATCTGTAGAGAGGTTTAAGTCTGCCTTAAAAACTCATTTGTTCTCTTTGGCCTTTGGATCTACAAGGACATTTACCTCAGCCTAGTTTTATCTAATGGCCATGTATAATAATAATAATAATAATAATACATTTTATTTATAAAGCGCTTTTCAAAATACTCAAAGTCGCTTTACAGAATTAAACAACAATATTAGAAAAACAACAATATTAGAAACACTTAGAAACACATAAGTACAATGCAGAGATTTATCAAACATAAGATGTCCAAAACGATCAGAACGGAGAAAAACACGGTTGGATAAAGATTTGAGTGAAGTGGATGGACCAGACGGATCATAACAGTGCAGGTAGAGTTAGAATGTTAGATGTTAAAAGCAGAGTGGAACAGGTGCGTGTATATCTTATATTATCTTGTACTGTGGTGTTGTATATGACCACTGTAACTATGCATGAATGCATATGTGTGTGCCAGATATAAAGGCATGGATGACCCTTTCCAAGTCATTAAAAGATAAATAAGGCTTGACTTTTGACAAAATGCATCTTTAGTGAAAGGAACCTTTAACCACTGTGCTGATTTGTTTTTTAACCCTTTAAGCGCCAAAGTCGCAAAATTGCGACAAGCAACATTGCTGAATAAAACAGGCTGTATCTATAAATGTGGTGTCGAATCTTGTTACTACTTTTCACCAGGAGATAGCGGACATGTGTGCCTGTAATCTGAGCAGCATTTGTGGCCATGGTTCTATTCAAAGTTTTAGAGTAAAAAGAGTTTGTAAAACACCCTCCGGCGCAGAGACGCGGTGGCGAAGCAGCGGTAGTAGTGCCGAGCGTAGCGAGAGCAGAGCGGAGCGAAAGAGTGTTTTTTCATTTAGTCACGATGCCGAGAGGTCGGTTTACCGTCGACGAAGTACTTCGTCAGGTACTGGCTGACTCCAATTGCGAGGAGGAAGACATGCAGTTGTCCAGTGAAGCAGAAACTGACGTTAGTAGTGACGGCGAGTCCGCGCGCCATAGTCCACAATCAGCACATGGTATAGCGGATGCTTCACCTCAGCGTGGCCGGGGTGGAAGCATTCTGCGACTGACTACTGAATACTGTCAACTGACTGTTGACAGTATTCCCTTATCTCAAACTACAGCCTTTTGAAATCTTTATAAGAAAATTGACATTTTCCAATATGGCCGCCACCTGTTGATGTCACAATATGCAAATTAGATGACAATTTACTTCCAGCCCAAATTTTGCTTCAAACTGAAGATATTCCTCAATTACAGTATGCCCTTATCTCAAACCACTTTAAAGTTATAGCCTATTGAAACCTTGATATCAAAATTGAACATTTTCCAATATGGCTGCCACCTTGTGACGTCATAATATGCAAATTAGATGAATAATTTCACTCCCATCACAGACTTTGAGTCATACTGAACAATTTTCTCATTGACAGTATACCTTTATCTCAAACTACTTTCAAGTTATAGCCTTTTGAAATCTTGATATCAAAATTGTATATTTTCTTGAAAAAACTCCGGCGCCTAAAGGGTTAAAATCAAAGTTGGAATCAAAAGTTACACCAAGACTCCATAAAGGGGCTGGTTTCTGACCACTGAGTGAATTTAAACAGCCTTCAGGGAGGCCAAATACAGTAACCTCAGTTTTATTGTCGTTCAGGTTAAGTGGGCTCTGGCACATCCAACTCTTAATGTCTGCAAGCTGTGTAAACAGAAACAATCACAACCGACCCATAGCCTATTATTAGAGCAGTGACATCACAGACAGATAGCCTACTTCCTCCAGGTAGAAGATCTCCTGCAGGACAGTGATGAACGGCTGCTCAGTCTCTTTACCTCATATCCCAAGTTTGATAAATGAGAGCCAATCTCACAACTTCCTGGTTCACAAGATCTTTTGATTAAAGAGGCTGTGACTTCATCTTTGGACTTGTGATAATATGGAATAATGAAAACATGATACATGTCTTTTTTTTTTATCTCAAGTGTTTTTGTTATATTATTGTAATATAATATATGTACATGTGGATATAATGTTAATTATTCTTGACTTATTATTGACAGACTTACTAATATAGAAAATAACAACGTTTGTACTGCAGAACAAATGGCATTCTGCTTACACCTATCTTACACACATCATTCTAGATAGAGCCATGTGGTCTGTTTCTTGTCCTTGACAGGGCACTGTAAAATACTAAACTCAATGCAATACCATAACATAGGTTGCAGGTATAATGAGGATTATATGATAGTAAATGCTTGTAATAAATGAATGTTTGCCACTGCTTTGGCTCTGTCTTCAAAAAATGCTGGATTTAAAATTAGAGCTTCAATTCACAACACATTCAAAATCAAATGTCAGTCAAATCAAAGGTCTAGAAATTATTAACTTTTATAGTGTTTTGACTGCATTCATGACCTTTGAACAGGGCTTCATTTATAAGGAGCAGTAAGCTCCGGCCACAGTGAGTGTGAGCGTTTCCTCTCAATTTCCTCACACAATTTGGATTTTTAAAAAGAAAAAATGCGTCT
Source organism: Caranx ignobilis (assembly GCA_021432705.1). Lineage (NCBI taxonomy): Eukaryota > Metazoa > Chordata > Actinopteri > Carangiformes > Carangidae > Caranx > Caranx ignobilis. The sequence goes on from MU269986.1 coordinate 6,585,534, forward strand.
GATTTGGATTGTGGTCATCAGTCTTACCACTGTTGCAGTGCTAAGCGTTATTATTGGGGTCCCATTGGGGCTACTGCTGCCTCGGACAAAGGAGTTCAGAGCTAATTTCATGAATAAATGTGAGAAATTCATGGGGAAAGACCACAAGTAAGTAAACGTACATGTTCTCAGACCTTTTCAGATTTGTCATGTGTGTAATTTGTGTAATTTGACCCTGTAATCATTTGACAGTCAGTGAACTAACTGTTTTAAAGTGTGTGCCGCTACTGTGCGCTTGATAAACTGTGGATGATAGAAATACCCTGTGTTTTAACGAAGGGGAATGATGTCAAACAGCACCTGTCGCCTACTTCAACAAGGTCCAGTCACACCTCAGATCATAAGCACTGTTCATTCATCTTTCAGGGACTACTGTCAACGTCTGCTAAATGTCTTTGAACAAGCCTATGTTGGGAAGGATCAATGTGAAGTTCCTATGGAGGCCTACGACCCACTGGTAGCCATTGTCAACTTAGATCATCCGTGCAACCAAGTAAACATCACATATCACCTCACAAGATCTTGCGCATTATCTGAGTTCTCTGTGAATCAAAGTGAATTTAACTATGTGATGTGAACTGTTTCTGGATAAGACGACACTCTGGAGTGGCACAAAGCTTTTCGTTGACACGTACACTACAAAGAATCCAGGCTGTTTCAGCCTGGAGAAAACTCTGTTGGGGTTTGTCCTGAATGATGAGAACTGGTGTGGAAAGGTAAACAGCAAAGGTAAGAACCTTTAAAAGCACAATTCTGCACGCAACACCTTTAAAGGGATAGTTCAACATTTTGGTAAATTCGCCTATTGACACAATCCCTATAGTCATACGCGTAGGTTCATTACCTTTAACTATCAGTGCCTGTTGTTTTGAGATCCGCCAGGCAGAGACATGAGCTGCTCAGTGAACACAATGGAGCTGCACGGTACAGGTTGTGACCTGCACATTCGCCATGCTATGAAATTATGATGTAATGTTACGAGACAGATTTGTTTTCGAGGCAAATGCATGGCCTGAACTACATTCCAGACATGGCTGCTGGGCTGCTGAGTGATTTCAAAAGTGCACATTTAGTGCAATAGTTCGAGTATTTGCTTCACGTGTCGTAATGATACATAATTATACATGGTTATTTCATAGAGTAGTGAATGTGCAGGTCACAACTTGTCGAGTGTTTTAGAGTTGTTGGATTGTGTATTATTCTGGCCACTGTGTAGCTACTGATTCTTGTCTGTCAGAATGGTCACACTGTGACTGTGTCGCCTTGATGTGTCTCTTCAGGTTTATGTCATCGACTCTCCAAAGCAAGCTCCTCCCATCAACATTAAAATGGTAATATACATTTGAATGTGATGTGTGTTTCTTGTTCTAGAAACATTCACACAGTTGTGCCCAAAGGAAAATGATAAGTGTGAGAACAATCCCTATTACTCGTTCTGGAGAAGAGTCTCAATTCATGTAAGTACCCAACAAGAAATCAGCATCATCAACACACCTTAGCAACAATCCTTAGTTACTCTTTTGCTGATGAGGACTCATCTGACGATGAATGAAGACATCATGTCATGTCATCGTGTTGTTGATGGGCCTTGATTGAAATGGTGATAGGCTGATTGATCAATAGTACTGATATTTACAGCACTGGAAGTTACTATCTACTTCCTGGCTTCTGCCTTAACACATCAGATAACAAGCTTAGTTATTTTGAGATATACCAGGATAATTATCTTGTGTCACAGCTTCCCTATAGTGTACAAGTCTTTGTCATGTCTTTCTATCTCTAGTTTGCAAGCTACGCCTGTGGGGAAGTGACAGCAATGTTAAATGGAGGCAACACAGAACCTTTTGACCCCAGCAGGTGAGCACTAAACTTCCATTTAATAACAGTTTTGTGACAATCAATGAATGAACGTTCAAACATCATGACAGATTAGAAGTGTTTGATGGAAACAGAAGTGCAGCCTCTATGTATTCAGTCAGTTTTACCTCACACAGATATGCATACTTCTATTCTGTGATATAATCTGGTCACTAACAGTATAAAAGACCAGCATGAACACATCTATAACAAAGGTCAATTTCAGGGATAATAATTCATCTACAATAAAACTTTAATCGTGATATATGAGTTTATTGATATCCACACTCATAACTCAAAATGATGTGGTGAAAGAACACATTTTTATTTCAAATTTATTTATAAATCGTTTAATTCATTCAACCTAACCCATACAAAAGTAGACTTCATTTGTATCTTGTAGAAGTGAGCCACATCCTGAAATCCTCCTGTAATGAATGACACATCTACGAAAGCTGTAAGAGTTTGACTCCCTATTTAAAAGTCGTCTCTGTCTTCTTATTCTATCTGCTTTGTAGCATACTTGCACTTGAGATAAAGAATCTAAGAAGGTCATTTGTGACGCACCTGAATGTAGTTCTAATCAACGGAGACGAGTAAGTTCAACATTTTCTTCTTGTTTTTCATTGTAATTGAGACTGTCCTCCAGTAAAAAGACAAGAAGACAAAGTGGACAAGTCAAAACTAAAGCTTTTTCCCCATCGTTTTTCTTCTACTTTAGGTCGAGGTGTAACTCTTCAAATTTACAGACTTTAAGGACAGAGCTAAAAGAAAAGGAAATTGCATTTAACTGCAAGAAAATATCTGGGTAAGTAAAACTGTCTGAGAGGAAGGACACAGTCATCATTATATACCATCACTTCCCACATGTGTCCTATAACCCTGTTTGCAGAGTCTTTCAGTTGACAGCAGATGAACTTGGTGTTATTTTGTCTTTTATTGTAGGCATAATATCAAGAAATGCATCGCTAGTACCAGCAGGCCCTGTGGAGCCTGTTTGTTTCAGTAAAATGTGAGATTAAAATTGTCAAAGATGGATCTTCTGTTTGTTCTGATCTCAGATCAGTCCTCAAATAATCAACTTGTCTGATCATCATATGGTTTCCTGATAAAACTCCTTCTGTGCCTGTGATCCATTTTGACCCATTGCATCACAAATGTCTTTCACCAAAAGATCATCGATAAGTTCAGGTGTCATTTTGTTGTTTTGTGTTCACATCCTCTCATGTGTTTATGGATGTTTAGATAAGATTGACTGTTTCTTTTGCCACTTCTCAGGAATATTTTGAAAAATTATACTGAAATACTGAAATCCATTGTAAAATTTTTTTCAACAAAGATTTAAATATTGTGTTAAGATGTTAAAGTAACACCTTTCGTGATGCACAGCACAGATTTTGCAGTTATGTGTCAGACCTAGTGAGAGGTGATGTTTGTTTTCCAGGACTAAATGGAGAAAAAACCTAAAAGTTGTTCATGAATAATCAAACACAAAGTTTCATCTTTGGTTTGAAGTAGTTCAAGAACCAAAGAATATATGAAAATATTCTGTTCCCCAGTTTTTAATATATGCACCCTTAGCGAACATTAACTTTTATTTCTGTTCAACACACCATTTTCACTTTCTATTTTGCTTCACATGAAACTCAACCTGCCGCCTAAGATTAGACTAAGATCCATCTAGATATGCAAAACCGCTAAACCACTGACTGGATAGAAAGTGCTCATGAAGAAAATCAAACCTACCTTTGGTTTTATATTTGTAGGTGTAGGCCGCAAAATGACGTTTCACCCATGTGTGTGAACTTAAGGTGTGTGGGTGCTGACGCAGACCGGAACATAAGGAGCGGGGGTTGACTCTTGAATCTTGAGGCGTGAGATTGTTGTGGCAGGAAGAAGGAGGCTCAACCAAGTCTACCCAAAACCTCCCCCTTCCTTCCTAGTGACTTGCTGCTGTGTCACGCGTACCGTAAACAGGCTGAGTCGGTGCTGGGAAGAGATGCTGAAGGTTCTCACTGCACAGGTGTTGCATGAAGGAGGCCCCCCTCTGTAAAAAAAAAAGAAAGAAAGAAAACCACAACAGGGGGGTTCTGTGAGAAATGCTGTAATGTCGGTAAACACGGTCACAGTTTGAGTCACTGACACTCACGCTGCGCTATAATCTGGATTTGGAGCTTCTAAGACAAAAACAAGCGTTTCAAGGTCAGAGGAGAAAAATCAGCTGAGTAAAACTAAAATGTATCCGTGATGGAAATGATTGAAACTTTATAAAGGTCACATGTGACATGAGACTTCTCGTTTTCTAAGTGGCATTATGTGTTTATAAAACTTGATCACCAGTCAGTCTTCTGCTGAACTTATTCGCCCCATTTCATTGGTTAAAACTTGTAGGTATAGTTTGGGTTTGGGATGTAACAAACAAAACATCTGTGGTATCATCCATATGAGTTTTTGGACAAGTAAGTAACAACTAAACAACTAAAATGTATTTCAAAATGTGCTTTACTCAAGTGCAGTGCTCTATACTTCACACAGCAAGAGCCCCAAAAGGGGTTTTGTGTCATTACCTGATCATGACACCCTTGCTCGATGGGGATTCCTGTGTCAAAACCTAGTTTACAGTTTCACTTTCTCGCTTGCACATTTCAGAATTAATGTGTGTTTCATCAAACTGCCCCACAGAGCAAACCTGGGACCAGGTGGTGGCGCGTAGAAAAAAAATCTGGGGTTTATCCAGCCCTGGGTTTTACCACTCTACTAACTGCCATGCAACTACGGTACCTACCAGGCACTCAGTGAAAGACAGGACAATCACATTTTATCATGCCAGAGTGGATTAGAGGTAGGATGGGCAAGTGGAAACCACATGAGAAAAGCAAGTAATGTGAATAAGGTAAATACTCTCCCAGGATTTCCTCAAATAGTCAACCAGACGTGTAAACTCCAGATTTCTTGGGGATCTTGTTGTGTGGAAATATCAGTCTATAAATTGTATGCCATGATTGTATGTCACCATCTGGCAACCTGTGGAGGGGTTATCCCAGGGCGTATGCAAACTCCCAAAACTAACTATGAGCAAGATTAGAAAACTGATAAGCTGGGAAAGGAACAATTCTCAGGTTCCTCATGTCCATGCGTCCAAGTATCCTAATGTGAGATATGAAACAATAGATGCATGTTTGTAGACATATGAGCCATGGCTGTTATTATTATATTACCCGTTGCTGCTATAGGCGCACTAATATCAGGAGATGGGTCTACAGGTTGTATCAAACGGTTATAAAGTGACATATTTGGCTGTTAAGGCTGCAGGACTTGTTGGGATGTTACCAAGGAACAAAACAGAGGTTACATCAGCATGGCAACAATACCAGTGAGTCAGGGTTGATCTGGATCTGAGCCTCTGTAGGTGACTGAAAACAAAGCCCACAGTGAGGTACAGATCCATTACATGTCTGAAAACAGCACCAAAGGCATGCAAAGCAATCAAAAAGAAACACAGATCAACCACAGAGAGCATAGTGGGACATGCACACACATGTGACAACTACCAAGTCACACAAAGTCTCCACAATGTGATGCTAATGAATACTGTAAACATGAACCACACACAGACACGGAAAAAACTCAAGAAATCACAAAATGACCACAAAGAAGCGCATGCCAAATATAACACAAAAGACACACAAAGCAATGGCCTGAGTGTCTTGCAGGACCATGGGGTCATTTGCCTCTTGCTGTGTTCCTCTGAAGATGGTTTCATATTTTCTCAGTAGGATTATCACCTGATCTGAAAATAACATTATATTTTAGTTTTGACTTCATGGAGTAATAATAAACATAAAACCTGTCCTGCGGGTGAAGTGGGATATCCCAGAATACCCAGCTGAAACCTTCCCAGCAGCTCATCAAATCAATGGAGGCGGAAGCTCCAACTTCAACTTCTCCTTCTTCTTCTTCTTCTTCAAAAAAATCCATACACAGCAGTAAAAAGTGGCACTGGGAGAGTCACAGTAATGTGTGGATGTGTTCATGTGGGCATCAGACTTTTTTTTTTTTTTTTGTCATTTTTCATGAGTTTAGAAGAAGCATGCTGATGGTCTTGTATGCATTAAAGTCAGGGTTACAGGGTGGGGGGGGTCCTATAAGCGTCATGTATTGTAAATATGGAAAATAAGATACAGTGACTGAGGGTTTCTCTAAGAAAGAATAAATGAGTGGACACTGCGTCCCCTGCACTGAGTGTCGGTTACTGGAGGAGGATCAGCGGCGTAGTTTCCCCTCTCTGTCTTCCCTGAAACAAGCCCGCTCTGAGTCAACACCTTTGAGAACAGCAGATTGTGTAAGACGATAAGCCTGCATGATGTGTGATTTTCCCATAACCCGCAGCCCGGAGGTTTTCACGTGTCTTTTTTTTTAATTGTTGGACAGTTTCATCTCGATATTGGTGACTTTATTTAAGTGTTTTCCGGATTCTCAGGGTGTGCGGTTTACCCACCCAGGAAGTTAGAAGGCGCTCAGGCACACTGACAAGTTCTCACACACAGTGGCTGTGGGCCACACTGTAAAAAGTGACTCCAACTGAGAACTTCATTTTGAAAGAGCTGCACTGACAAAAATTAGGTCAGAGCACTTACAGTAGCACTATAAAAAGACTTTATGCTAAGATTATTGAATCATAGTGTATGGTGCATTAACCATTTCCCATCATATAGACAAAGCCTAGGTAGGAAAAACATGACTTTTATTCATTTTATTCCTCATTTCTATCGTATCATATATTTCATTGTATTCATTCATTCTTGTTTATTCAAAATGTGTGTTATAGATAGATTGATAGATAGATAGATATTAACATTAAAACAAAATTAACCAAAATAAACTGATCAAATTGAAGTGACAGCTGTCACATTATGATGAACAGGATTAAACCAGCTGAGTGGAGGAGAAGAATTGAAACTCATTTTTTGCAGTGTAAATACTGATTTTTTTTTCACTTAGTCATCGATTCGTACCATAAACACATCGTCTTTTACCGCTCGGGATGTTGATCAACCAGTTGTACTTTCCTTTCCTTCGTTATGGTCGTGACTACACCGGTGCGGCCGAGGGAACCCCGCCAGCTGATTGGCCGCCGCTGGTTTTAATACGTCACAAGGGAGCCTTGGTATAACTAACATGCAGAGCGAGCGGCTGTTTCAATGCTTCTCTCAGCTTTATAGAGGAATCTGCTGCACACCTCACAATCACACTATGGTGAGTTCACTTTACTTGTTATATCCAGACTGTGTCAGTGTGTGATTACAGAAGTTAACCTGCAGTGTAGGTCAACAAACATCCACCACAGGTCCCACCAAGATGTGGGTCACACTCACTGTAAGAGGTTTTCATGGCTTTTACTGTTAAATGATGCGGTGTAGAGATAATGTGAGGGCATGTACAGTCTAAGTTTAGATGACTACATGGCTGTATGGAGATGAGATAACACACATCCTCTGTGGCTTTGAGTCAGTTGTGGCCTCGTGCCTCTCCAGCACATGCTGAGCTCTTTGCAATATTAGTGTTGCATCTCATCAGTGTCGTGCAGACGAATGTATTATTTCACCTCAGTAAACTTATAGTCAAAATCTACACTGATTCTAGGATGGTAGCCGAAATACTGTAAATGAAATATGGGGGCCATGGCTAATTATTGTCCTCTTACTTAGATTCATTCACAAACATATATTACATTTACTGAATGGGTTATGACTTACTATAGACATAAGGACATTTCAGGTGTTTATTAAAGCACAGGGTTCATCACCAATTCTCTTTTGCAGCATTTCATACAGATATTGTAATTTGTCATTGTCATTAATACTATTTGTATTGACACCAGATTCCTCTCATGTAAGAGTTACAGTAGTTCAAAAATGCATTAACGGACTATTGGTAGAGTTTGGCGTGTTTTAGGCTGATGGTAGATGTAAAGCTTAAGTCAGCATACAGATATGATATGAAGCTGTTGTCTGATCATGTGTCTTGATCTTTGTGTTTGAACAGTCCCTGCATGAAAACACAATGGAGAGACCCCCTGTGGGCAGATCACAGGCCAGTGAACCTGCTCCTACGAACAAACCAATTCACAGACTGTATCCATCGCTGCCTAATGTGGAGAGGTGAGGGACATTTTTACTTCATGTCAAGCTCCTCATGTGATTCTCTGGCTCGGTCCTAACGCAAACACTGTGTTTACAGCTATGATGTTTGCGCGCTGGACCGCTCCGCTAGTGAGAAGCTTCCCACAGCTGTGGAGATCGACCCTGACAGACCCCTGCTGGAAGACACACAGGTAACATTAACATATGCAACAGTGGAAGATACGCCTGAGCGTTACTCACTGTGGCCCCGTCACCGTCTGATTCCCTCACCACAAAGAAATGACCCAGTTCGATCTGTTACTGGAAACAGTCCGAGCAAAACTTCCAAAAATGTGTAAAAGGAAGTCAGTGGATGCAGTCATGTTGCATAATTGCCCATCTAATGGATGTACTGTTTGCCAAATTTGAATAGTTCCTCTTATTCCCCGCAGTCGGAAGTGTGTGCCGCCAACACTGACGTCAGACTGAAAGCAGAGATACTTATCTTGGAGGAGCAAAGGCAAGAGGTGAGTACATTTCAGAACTGAGATTCAGATTCATCCCAAAACACATGCACTTTTCGCACTTATGAGATTCGTGTTCTTTCTGTCTTACTCAGCTTCTTTCTATTAATGAGAAATGGGCCAAAGAGTACCGAACCATGGTGCAGTACTACAAAGAGAAGGTAAGAGCAGGGCAAATTCACAGTCCCAGCTCCTGTCAGTTTGCTTTATTATTTTATTGTGAGCTGTTTCAGTGCTGATCGGTGCTACGTCATGTGACCTTTTCATTACTTGCCACACAGGTCCAGAATTTAAAAGCACTACTGCAACAAAACAACAGACACTTTGAGGAGGAAACCAGGGAGGGAGAAGAAACACACAAAATGTCATGTAGAAAGCTAAAATCCAAAACACTCAAAGATGAAGACGGCAAATGGGTAAATACACTAAATATGTTTTTTAAAGGTATTATGATGCAGTTATCATTGTAAAATGTGTTTAATAAATTCACTGATACGTTCACAGGCTGGCGACATTGATGTCATATCCGAGCTGCTGAAAGTAGAGAAGGAGGCCGAAGAGCTGCGAGTGCAGAACAGCACCCTGACCCGGAGAGGGCAGCATCAGCGCGAGGAGATCAAACGACTCAACAAGGTGAGATGAGCCGCTGCAAACTGAGCATCACAGGTTGTTCACAAACCTCCAACAAGCTTTAAGTTAACGCCAATGTGTTTGCCCAGGCCCTGAAGGAGGCTCTTCTGCCCGCTCAGCCGCCCTTGATGAACAGTGAAACACTACAGGATCTGTGGAAACACCAGGTGAGCGTCATACATCAGTGCTGTGTGCTTCTTTTCAAAGGGATAGTTCCACATCCCCAAAAAACTTGCAGAGAGTCAGATGAGACAATCGATACGACTCTCATTTGTTGATGTAAGACATGAAACTGTAAACTGAGTAGCCATAATCTTGACTCTTGATATCAAAGTGTACACGGGTATTTCCCAAACTGTTGGATTCACTTAGTGCCCTCTCCTGGATCCCTCATATAGTTTCTTTATCATCCATTTTCAGGCTGAGATTTACAAGGAGGACTTTCTGACTGAGCGGAAGGACAGAGAGAAGCTTAAGGGGAAATATTTGGAGCTGGAGAATCGGTTTAGAAAAGCTTGCACCGAACTCACCGTCCTCAAATCTCAGGTATGACGCATTATGCGATGGGGGCTTGTGTTCTGTCACGTTTGCTGGCAGTAAGGCCTAAAAGATGCTGATACGGTTCTTCTGTGTTGGCAGGTGAATCGGCCGCAGCCGCAGCAACCGGTGTTTGAATGCGTCTGCGCAGATTGTCCAAAGTGGGAGGTCCATCCGGTCAAACAGCACCGCGTGCAGCTACAAAGGAGATACACGCATGATAACAAACTGTGAAAGCTGAAACTCATCGTGAGACGTTGCTAGATTATCAGGGGAAAATTGAGGAAGTGAGCCCTGTCTCTGTTTCAGTACTCCGCCAACTGTCTGCTGCACGTTCATCGCCTCATCACGGCGGCGATGAGGCCACTCCACTGGTCCAGGACCTGTTTGGTGACTTGCCATGTGAAAAGGCAGATGTATAGGAGGAGAAAAAAAACACACATCAAAGACTGACATTAAATACTCTACCCAGTGTTTTGGTCCTGAGGGAGATATCAGTTATTGCACAACCCACACAAAATTGACATGGATCATATTTACCAAAGGTGGATAAAGAATGAAGGGAGTTCCTGTTTAACAGCATGCTCTGTTCATAGAGAAAGATCAAGACAAAACAAAGCCACATTGTAGGAGGAATAAAAGTCACGTGACTCCACGTGCTCTGGAGAATCATCTCGTTCTTCAGTTTTAGCTCATTTGCACCCGCGGCCTCTCAGAGACACAGCTAGAGAGAAATTGTACAGGAACATATATTTTTACAGTGTATTTATGAGTGTAAATGTTAAATTTTTCTTGTTTATTTATCATGAATATAAACTACTGAATCATATGTGTGTTGAATCTTTTGTACAGATCAGTAAACAGAGTTTTAACAGGAAAATGGCTCAGTGACATGATCCTGTCTTGGTCCCAGAGGCTACAACCATAAGCACATAAACAGCTAATACCTGCAGAAAATACTGCAACAAACACTATATTATTCAATTTTACAGATGTATTATGAGACTATGAGAGTTAGTGTGGGGTATATACCATAATGGGGGGGGGGATGTCCTTCAAAGGTCCTTTCTGGACCACACCATCAGTATACTCTCCATGTGTTGTGACTTTATGGTTCCAGATGCTAATGATATGATAATGGCTCCCTGATGGCAGTAAGAGATCATTAAGGTTAATTAAAGGACTGTTGAGTTACTGTACCTATTAAATGGCACTAAGTCAAGTTTCTCATTGTTGCTGCTCTCATAATCAGTCAAAGTCATCTCCATGAGGGAAACATGGTTTAGAACAGGAACCTGAGATGGTACCATACTGTTAAAAGAGCTGTTTCTGTTATTATTATGGGTACATGTTGATTTCTGGCTCATAGTCAGTGGGTTGCTGGTGCGGTGGGGTTTCAGTGCTGCCACTCCACCCACTGTGGAACAAACCCTGAGCCAAAGGACACAGGACCTACCCTGAAACATGTGTGAAAGTCTTTATTCAATATCCCGGCTCATCAGATCAGAGCTTGCAGTCTACATTTCCCCCTTTGTACTCACCAACAGAGACAGTGATGCTGCTCTGATAGTGGCAGAGTTTGGATCTGCATTAAAGGAACCCACTGAAGACTATTTGATCCAGGAAGCCCCAGCTGCTTCTAGGTACCTGTTTGAAGTAGTTATTAAAAACAGCAAGTAATAAATCACGTGGTTGAGTGAGGGTAGAAAAATAAGACCTTCAGTGACCTCTACTGGCGAAAAGAAGGAAGTGCAACAACTGACTTAATTCTTCAGCCTGTCAGCAACCTAATACTTCATTTTACTGAAACTCTGTCTGACCTTTTGATAGGATAAACAGATTTACATACATAAATGAGATACCAAATACACATAAGCAGACGCACATATACACAACCATGCTGCAAATTTAAACTCACATATACATGTTCTCTGCAACAGCGGAACAGGACATCACACACAACCTTGAACACCAGGCCTCGCTGAACAGGCCAGTGTGTGGCTTTTGTTATGTCAAATGTGTACACGTCTGTCTACATGTTGTATAATGTGTGCTGCCCCCAATGTTATCTTCTTGCTCTGTCCCCATGATGGAAGTTGAAATGAAGAGGTACTGTGAAAAAGAATTTCCTTAAAGGGAAAATAGAAGTCAAAAGTCTAAAAAAAAAAAAAAAAAAAAAAAAAAGGAAGTTCATGAAGAGACAGTGGTTAGGATGACCCCCCCATCACTTGAGTTCATTGGAAACATTTCTGCTGTCTTGTGTGACTGCACTCATAGCATATCTAAGTATTTGCATGTGTGCTGATCAATCAGTTTTAATATCTCTTTCATTTCATTTATTTTGGTATTAGTCCTATTTATGCTGACTCTCAATATAAAACCTTGCATTGGTTAAAGTGTATCCATGCATCCTTTTCCAAACCAGTGACTGGAACAAGTTCAGTCTGCTTTTCAAATGTAATTCAACACTGCAGCTGAATTAAACCAAAAACCGTCTCCATCAGGCGTCGGTGTATACTCACATTTTAGGCATTTTTGTATAAAAACCGCAAGGCCCCTGGTGGTGGATGAGCAAACGAGACGTCTAAACACTCCTCCACCTGCTTGTAAAGTCCTTTCACCATGCCAGTTTTTCCAAGACACTCCAGGTCCAGAACTTTGAGACAAAGAGGCATCGAATGTTTTCACAGCTGCATATTTGCTTGAAACAGCACCACTTGGAAAAAAAACACACTCTAAATGTAGGTATTAGCAGACCAGATCTGTTTGAAGATATTCTTGTTTTGTGATTATGTCATGTACCTGCCGGCTTTCAGTTCAGAGAAACAGCAGGTGAAGGATTGGTTGTCACACAGCAGCTGTATCCAGTCATCTTCAGTTGATAGAGTGACACCATCAGTGGCTGTTAAGGTCACACAGAAACAGGACAGACACCTGCAGCAGTGATGTCCAATAAACAATCAGCCTCTAGAGCAAACAATAGTCGGTACTGCTTATGTTAATGATACCTTTTAGGACTGAGTCACAGGTGTGTCTAATGTCATGTTAGGTTGCAAATACACTGATTCAAGCCAATAGAAATAAAAACAGGAAGCTCTGTTTCGCTGATTGTGCACACTGCCCTTTGAACCTGCACACTTTAAACCCCTAAAGCTGAACACAACCTTTTAAAATACCATATATGGTCCTCCTGGATATTCTCAGTTGCCGTACTTGTGCAGACTTAAATCCTTTAAGATGGTAATGAGGGGTTGAGTAAAACACTCACAGTTGTGGAGGCGGATTTTAGAAGAATTTTATTGGCACAGTTATAGCAGCAATGTGTTCTTGTTTATTTTCAACAATGGTCCCATAGCAGTGTGTTTCTATCTGGCTTTGGCTATCAGTAACCTTCAATTAAGAGAAATATTATTGACACTTGGAGCTCAGTTGAAGTGATTGTCAGTACAGTTGCATAAAGTGCATATGCACACAACATAAAGGAAGTGAAACTGAGTATATTCTAAATCACCAGATCTGCTGTGCTGCTGCTCTGTAGCTACATTCTTAGTGGTTTAGTCTGAAGATACTTGCTGTTTATAAATAGATGCAGTAATGTATGGTTAGGATTATGATTCAGGGCCTTAAGGTGATGATGAACTTAAAATAAAATATATTACAATGCTTTAAAATGGTAACACAACTGTACCCAGTGCTCAGTGTTGTAGCATGTTGTTACAATGCAAATTGTGATGTTGGAAAAAAAGTAATATATTGAAATACTGTACTTCTCTGCCTTTTTTACAGATAAATACGTTAAATACATTCTATTGAAGTATTTTCAAAGGACAGCATTAACAGTCACTAAGCATTTTTTTTTTTTTTTTTTTTTTTAAAAAGGACAAATTCTGGCCAGTATTGCACACCAGTTTACAACCAGTTCTGACACATCAGCCGCCAAACTCTGCCAACACCATAGCAGGAATATTAGAACATCCACTTGTCAGAGGACCAGTCCCAAAGGAACCCCACGCCATCAGTAGAAAGCTGGGTTTGTGTGCTCGATGACGCAGCGCCGGCAGTGGCGTCTGACAAACCGCAGAGCCTCTGGCGACACCTCGCAGTCCTGCACGTTGAGAAGCTGCAGCTCGCAGCAGTTGGCCGCCAGGGCTTTGAGTCCTCTGCCCGTTACGCTCTCGCAGGCTCTGAGACTCACTCGCCTCAGGCCCTGGCAGTACATGGCCAGCTGCTCCAGCCCGCTGTCTGACACCAGTGGGCATTTACCCACATCCAGAGACTTGAGTTTGGGGCAGCTCCTGGCCAAGTGGCTAAGGCCGTGGTCTGTCAGCCCCTCACAGCCCCTTGCGTTCAAGTAGCGCAGTCTAGGGCAGTACCGAGCCACGTAGCGCATGCCCACGTCTGTAATGCGGGTGCAGTGGGCTACGCTCAGGTAGCGCAGACAGCCCTCCAGTCGGGCGACTTCCCGAAGGCCAAAGTCCCCCACCAAGCGGCAGTCACTGAGGCTGAGCTCTCTTATCGAGGGGCAGTGGAGAGCCAGGTGGCGCAGGGCTTCATCTGTCAGTCTGGTGCAGCGGCGCAAATACAGATGCGTCAGGCGGGGGCAGTGGGAGGCGATAGTTCGCAAGCCCTCGTCCTCGAGGGAAAAGCAGTCGGTCATGTCTAGGAAGTGAATGGAAATCTGCTGGCCATGCAGGGTGGACAGCTGGAGGGAGGCCTCCTGGGTGAGGCTGATACATGTCACCTTGGAGCAGCCTGGAGGAGGAGGGAGGAGAGGTCGTCATCTTATGAAGTGTGCCCCTGTTTTATTTGATAGGTTTGTGTACATATTTTCAAGCCTGTCTTAAGATAGCATTCAGGTGCCCATGTGAACACTGACACTGATGTTACTTGCTCTAATCATTTGTCCTGTTCACTGGCCTTGTGTGAGTTTCTAATGAGCTTTTAATGGAGGAGTTGGTGGGACAAAATCTACAGTCCTTTCTCTGTAGGTGTTTATCTCAACCTCAACCCTAGCCCTGAGTTATGTTCTAGCAGGGGGTCATATTTTGCAGAGTTTTAGCATTTTGGTATTTTGAAAACACAGGAAGAAAACTGCAATCCACTCGATCTGTCCAATTCAGACTTTGAAAACCTGGATGACTTCAGCTGAACTTCAGAGAACCATTACTGTGGATTTTGTCCCATTACTTTCAATAGAAGATTGCCAAGAATGTTAAACTGAGTCTTGAGCAGCCACTAGAGGGGGCCAGAGTAAAACCTGCTGCCTTTTGCTCCATACCTGCACCTTGAAGCATGAAAACGTTTGAGTGCATGCAACTCCGGGAAAACCTGAACTGTGGTCACTTCTTCAGGATAAAAATCAGAGTCTGGTGTCCTTACTAGTTACAGAACAGATTTGATTTCATTATTTTTGGCTTTTCAAATAAAAACCACATCTTTTTTCAAAGCCTATTTTTTGCAACAAAGGGCTTACTTCCTGGTGCTAATGGTGCAGACATCGCTCTGCCACCGGAGCCCTGTCCAAGTCAATGTTATTTGTGTCACTTCCTTAATGAAAGCAGCAGACTGGCCCTCTTACTCATGTTGAGGTAAGTTCTGCTCTCAGCTAAAAAAGCCTTTCTTCTCCCATATGGGAGCTTAAGGTTGGCAGAGCTTCTCCCCGCTCCTCTAATGATTTTACCAGCTTTAGGAGAAATGACTGAGGACTGAGAGGAGGAATTCTTTGAGGTAAGTCCACACGTGCGTGATGTAAGGTAGCAGCCACTTCTTAATAAAACTGAATAAGCCTGTGCGGTGTGATGGCCGCATCTCATAGAGTGTAAGGAATGTTTCTTTTCTTTTTACCTGAGAGGTTCAGGTGTTCCAGGTTGGGGCAGCGGGACACCACCTCAAACACAGCCTCATTAGAGATGTTGTAACAGCCGGCGACCTCCAGGCGACGTAGCTCCGGGCAGCACTGAGCCACCACGTGCAGCCCCCGGTCAGTGAGCCTCTTGCAGCCATTCACCACCACTGTCTCCAAGGTCAGACACACATTGGGGGTGTCCTGGCACAGCCGGTGGGTCAGGACCCTGATGGCCCGGTCAGCGTGTAGCAGCTCTCCTGTCAGCCGGATGGTGCTCCACAGCCTCGGATCCCACGCCAGGTTGTACCAGCGGCGGCATACGCGTGCGCAGCGGCACAGCTGATTGGTGGGGAGATGGGAGAAGATCTGCAGAAGGGTGTGGTCAGGGAGGAGGTCGATGGGGGCGTGGTGGTGGGTTTTTGACTGGCGGGAGCGAGTGTGAGTGCCCGGCTGGGGGTGGACCACGGCGACCGTCTCGGCTGGGGCAGAAGAGGAGGATGAAGAGTTGGTCTCATGGCCGTTGCTGGAGAGGGCGGGTGAGGACAGGGAGGAGGACTTGGACGGTAGGATCAGACCAGGGCTGGGGGTGCTCAGAGTCCTTGTGCTGGAGTCTAAACCTGGAGAAAAGAAGGACAAAGATGGATGTGAACAGAAAGAAGAGAAAAGAGAGAGTTAGCATCTGAAGCCAAGAAAAGTCTCTCAGAGTTTCTTCTTTGTGTCTACCTGTTGATCCAATCCTGGTTTGACAAGTGTAAGCACAGGAGCTTTTGAGCAAGACCTGGTCTCCTGTGATCTTTAAGCAGCGTTGAGACTTTTACTATGATGTCTGAGACTTTCTCAGAACAATGAATGGTGTAAATACTGAGAACTTTCTGCTCAATTTCCCATTCTGGCAAAGAGGAAGCCAACATCAGCACTGTCCTGTTTCCACTTCTATTAATGGAAAAACCCACCCTCAGATACATTGTTTAATATCATCAATCTGTGACATTTAGTGCATTCCAAGAATCATTTTGCAATGAGTACTGTAACCTGACTCACTGATGCACTTATATTTCCACTTGCCCCACTTCTCTGAACGACTTCTGACAACTAAAAACAGTCCCGCAGTTTCTGTATTGCAGAGAGTGGGTTTCACAGAGGTGGAGAGAACAGCTAATGGATACTCTGCTGGTAAGACCTAGAAACTAAGTATTTCCAACCTAGAAAACCAACTTAGCATGTTAAAGAGATAGTACTAGAAGACTTTAAAGAGACAGAAATGAGGAAGGGAAACTACAGAAGGCTCTTTTGGTTTTTTGTGGCCATGATCTGTTTTTGAAGTTTGGTTTCTAAAAAGGAAAAAAAAAAAAAGAACATTTAACTTTTAAATATTTTTTTCCACTAGTCCTTTACTCATCTCTGCATCTGTTAGAAATTAGTCATATGTGAAAAAAAAAATCTACAAAAAGGCCACAAAATCAGGCGGAGGCATCACGGTGACGATGCCAGTAGAGACACCAGCTTTTATCACCACTGAAGAAGAGTTTCCATGGGTCTCGTTATCATGTTTTGGGGTGTTTGGGGAAAAATCGTGTCACGTTTTATCTCTCGGGCGTTTGGGCAGCAGTCACAGGGCCTCTTGATCAGATGAACTCTGTGGCTTCAAAGCGAACAGCTGAGGAGGTTTGGTGCTGGAGCTAACAATGTACGGTTAGTCCTGTGTAAACACTGAGGCCCTCCTGACAGATGTGTGCTGATTGCCGCAACGGCTGAAGACCCAGCTGTGAGAAGCGGTGGCTGGATCCCATCACTGTGGCGTGAGACGACGGAGCCTCCGCCTTCGCTGGATGAGGCGCTGGATCTGATTCCCCCCAGTTTGACCCATCACACTGGGACACCAAGCGCTCTCATCTGATGCTATCTGTGTCTCCTCAATACCCCAGCCCCCCCAACACCTCATCCTCCTGTCCAGTCTGGAGGAGCGCAGACTTTTAGTGATAGTCATCACTAAAAGCACTGCAAGTCGTCACAAGTATGATGTCACTTACAGCTGTCACACCATGAGTTTGGAAGCTTTATGGTCAGAAGATGAAGGTCTTATCATCTTTCAAAATAAAACTACAATAGTTCTGTGGCATCAGAAAGTTTAGTATGAGACATTTTCACAAATTTCTTCACAGAACACAAGATAACTAAGGTTGCATATGGGAGAAACTAACAAAAACTGCTCAAAGTTGAGTTTAAAATAAAGACATGTCTTTGTTTTCTAAAAGGTGATGACAGAGGTTGTTTGGGGAAAAAGAGGCTTGACACTTAAACTCAGTATTCAAACAGACAGACAAACAAAGCCAGCTGATGGTGCTGAACCCTCTGAGCCAAACGGAGCTGATACTCTCAGACCTCCCTTTATAGCCAGACTGATTACCAACAGCCGACAGCTGAGCTCCTCCTCACAGGTGCAGCAGATCTACCTGGTGAGCAGGGGGAGCTCTGACCTGCTTTTTGTTAGAGAGAAAAAAAAAAGAACTTTTCATATCAATCCATAAACACATTCATTTTACACTTTTACTTCCAATAAAACCTTGATGGGAATCCAGCTTGTCAGAAGTTCCAACAGCCAAATACACAGTGTTAATTTTGGTCTAAAGAGTTGCAGTGGACACAATAACCAAAACACCCACTGACCCCAGTCTACCACAAGAAGCTGTATCAGAACTTTACTTGCCTTTAAAGCAACACCATGTAGTTTCTTGACCTTAAAATAATGTTTCTAAACTCATTCAAGTGGTAGAAAACCAGTTCATAGGATGAATCATGGCATGTGAGTGGGGTCACGCCAGCTGCAACATCACTATTTAACCCCCCGCCCCCAATCTGCCATGCAGGTGGAGTGTGAAACCAGGAGTTGAAAATGGGGAATTTCTTGCAAACTAATCCCCACCTATTCAAAATAAGAAAATATAAAGCTGGGGAGGACAGGGGTTATTTTGTAATTGTTTCAGCGTGTAGTAAACAAGGGGGGGAAAAATCACCCTGCAGATCATTGCCACTTTGCAGAAATGAGCATGATTGCTCTGTGCTGGTGTCTCATCATGTGCCAAAATTTCAGCTCAAAACAAAGCTGTCACTTTTTAATCCTTTATCAGCCTTATTTGTCTAATCTTGGTCTCTAAGATGTGGTGAAATCCAAACAGGAACAGGCTGAACTAGACATTGAATTCCTGATTTTGTTTCCCGAGGCTCCATAATTTCAAGGAATCAATACTTGGTTTTAAAAAAAAGTCCTGCAGTTTAAAGCCTGTAATGTTGACTCAGATTTAGGGTAATTTTGCAGTGCTGTGTTGTGATAGATTATCGTGTCATCAAGACTTATGCAACCCGTGATTCCCATAAATCTAAGCCGATATAACTGTATTGACGGCACATTAGCACTGTATTAACCTACTTTTCTTGTTCCACTCATGTACATTTGCCCGTAATTGAATTGTGCTGGCTTCAGGGGCCAACAGTCAGCTACTTCTACACGGCGTATGTCAGCGTCTGCATGACAAATGGACAGCATCCTGCCTGTCATGTGGATTTGTGTGCTGAGACAGACAGCTGGCCGGTGACACCGTCCTTCCTTACGGGCCCCGTCCTGCAAGGATCTGTATTCCAGACCTTCGGCTGAGGTCTGATGACATCCACAGGCTCATCCTCTCGGGAACATGTCCTCCGATTTGCAGCTACTTTAAAACGGCCTCCTGTGTGCCTTAAAAGTCTCACTCGCGTCCAAATTCGAGCAAAAATGAGGAGCGCCAGCGTCCAAGATGCACGGATCTGCAGCAAAACACATTTTATTCAGCTTTCGTGAGGTTGTGGGATTTAATCATCCTTGTGGGATATGATTGACCTCAGTTTGGGTTTAATGCATCACATTCTTGTGGGTGGTCTGTCTATGATTAGTTTAACTGTAAATGTGTAGGGTTCATTTCCTTGAGGTCATCTAGCTTATTTTGGCCTCATTTGGATTTCTCTGATGATAATGCATTTTTTTTTAGCCTAATACAAAGGGTTTAATGGGCTGAGGCCATTATAAACACCTCATCTATTTCAAATTTCACACACCTGAACAAATACACCATGACAGTAGTCCTCCTTGAGTTTTCATGTTTATTCAAGTACATTATAAATATTGCAAGATTCCTGAGTTAATACCTAGTGTTTGTGGATTTATCCAACATGGCTAGAACCGCAGGCTTTGCAGCACAGAGCTATACAAGCAAGAGGAAATCGGTATATTTTTGGGATCTGGTCCATGCATCTGCATTTATGAAAGAGTAATGATGTAAGGGTGTACATTTATGGCCAAAAGTCACAAATCAGCGATCAATCCTTGCAGCATCACAACAGTGTCGTGGTGCCAAAATTCGCAACATCCAAAAGAAGATCAGATTTTCCACAGAGCCATGTGCAGGCGTGACACAGACACATTTCTTGACTCATTAGTTTTGATGGATGAATGAGGGTCCGGCTTTGTTATCCAAGTCCGGGCTAATGCCACTGGCCAAGGAGGCGCTGCCAAATTGCGTAATTACATGTGCCGCTGATCAGAGGAGCGCTCCAGCCATGAAGAAACACAGTGCTGCTGCTTCAGGCAACTGCATCCACACCTCCTGTATACCGACACACACTTTCACACAGCTGGCGGGGAAAGTTACATGAAGACAGATTCACAGTTGCTTCGTCGGACAGATGACACGCGGCTTACTTTAAGGAAATCCAGGTGTTATCGATCGTTTTTCTAGTTGCATGAGGCATCTGTTTATCCAATCACCATCATCATGTCGAGCGGTGGTGATTGCTTGACATGATGATAAATAAGCAACGATGAAGCTGTTGAGAATGATCCTGCAGCTGAAACATTCACATTTTACTCACTTTGGCACTTCTCGATGGGAGATAAATGCGTCGTTTTTGCCTCCTCTGGTTTTTCCGGGGTGTGTGAGTCTTCGATGGGGTATTCCCAAAACGCTTTGCAACACACATCAATACCAGACACTAAATCCTCTCTCTATGGTGAGACAAACATACAGTTTCAAAGCCAGCCTTGCGGACAAACGCCAAATAAGAAGCTGTGGAATTAAGACATAAAAGATAACCCATAAACCATACCCTAACTCATAAAAGATAATAATATACAAGAACTAAATTCAGTGAATAAATAAAAGAATCCAAAAGATTTAGGATACAGTCCAGACAAACATCCAACATATTCAGCTTTCTGGAAAATCAAACAAACTTTTACTGCTAAAAAACAAACATAAAACTTCAGCTGAGTTTATAATTGCATTTGAAGAAGCTGTAGAAACTGACGCTAAACGTTTAATGTGCTACAGAAAATCTGCAGACACACGTGGCTCAAAGAAAAGCTTTGTGCAACCTCATCACTGAAATCTTTATTTAGAGCCCCGATGTTCTTATAAATACAAATTTTCTTTTCTCCACCTGCACGAGCTTGGATTTCTCACGCAGGTTTACAACGTTGGTTTAGCACAAACTTTGGATTTGGAATAATATGCAAACAAGCCTTTACAAGCTCCGAGTGTTTTGAGACCATAACAAATGGAGGATTAGAAATAGCTGGTGAACGTTCAGTCATATGCGGTTGAACTTTAACTTTTACTAGTTTCCAACATCTGCCTAGCATGAAAGCTCATTCGTGACTTTTGCTGTTGGAAAACAACCCCCCACTTAGGCTCCACTTACTATTAGTGGAACTTCCAGCTGTATAAGATGTAAGTGACCATGAGTTGGGATTGTTATGTTAAAAAAACTCATTTTTCTAACAATAACAATGAAATTCAGACTCAGTTTATGGGCCAACATGGATGAGAAGTCCTCAAGTGCTACGATGATGATGATGATGATGATGAATCATAAGTGCTACTAAGACTGCACATCTCCATGGCAACTGAGCAAATTTATCCACTAACAAGGACCATCTGATACATTCGAAAGTCTCAGAAGGACCTTGTAAGTGGACCTCGGGTTAGGATAGTTGGGAATTATGCGCCACTTCAGAGCATTTTACCTGCAGCTCTGAACTCTCAGCAGGAAAAATTAACTCTTCTTTATGCTGAAAACTGTGCAAAGTGAAGCAGTGGTGTTGTGTTTTATATCTCTGTATCAATGCACACCGATCATTAACAGAACAAATATCATACAGCTGTTAAACATCTCTTGAAGGCACTGTGAGAGCAGATGGTGGAAGAGTCAGTTTGGTTTAGGAAATCAGAGGAGAAACAGTGAAACATCTGGTCTTTGCTCTGGACAAAGAACAACGGAGCAGTGGTGAAATGAAAGAGAAACTCATGCATTTTGAATGTGCATATAGCCACAGCAAGGCATACTTGGCTGAAATCATTTGCCACTAATACCCAAATCTAAGCTGATCCACAGCAGTGCCGCAGCAGGATCCCATTAACATCAACTACAGCCTGACTTCTGAGACACATCTGGATTGTGCTTTGATACCAGAAGTTTAATGTAAATCAATTGGAGTGATCACTGAATAGACAAGGTGCCTGCCTGCCCGCCTGATGAAGATGTGCAGCTGAATGTTCGCAGCAGTGTCGCCTGAATGGCAAAGACTTGATTAATTTTACTCTTGCACAAAAACAGATTCTTTTGGGGGGCGAAGCAAAAGAAAATAGAGAAAAGAGAGAGGGAAGATAAATTGGCAAAAGGGCCTGCAGACTTTAGCAGAGACAGAGACAAGTGCACAGGCAGGGTCAATCCAGACTTTGACGCAGTCTGGTCATAAACTAAAGCTATAGGGATTCCACTCAGGATCTTGCAGCGCTGTGAAGCTCTGCTAAGACCCTGTCTGGAGCTTGTAGGATTATTACCACTGCATCTGGCAGGACAGACCAATCCATTACCTCAATGCCATTAGGCCTGTGACATGTTCCCGCTCTGCACTGTGCTTCCCCTCTGCCAAGACGGGGTGGTGTGGAGTGTCAGAGATGCTCATTTTCTTCTCATGAGTCAGAAAATCAAATCCAAATCAACACAAAAGAGGGGGAAGTGTTAAAACTGAAGTATCAGCTAATAAAAAAACAACCAGGCAGCGGGGATTTGACTGAAAGAGAATCAAAAACACAATTGATTTATCAGCGCTAAACGGTTACGTGCTCCAGTTCTTTCTTTCTTTCTTTTTTAAAGGGAAACATCTGACTGAGAGAGAGAGAGAACTCCTGGGATAAAAAACATCTGGGTCTGTCTCAGGTTTTATTGAATACATGGAAGTTGATATTAGCGTACAGTGTGGCGGCTGGGCTATCAGCAAAGCCTTCACTACAGGAAGGTCTTGCGTCACAACACAACCCAAAAGACAATAGGGCCTGCTGGTTCCTTTACAATGTGCACACTCGGACAGGAAACAGACTCCTTAGCTCCACACAACCCCCATAACTCCTCTATTTCAAGACTGCAGCCGCTCTCACACTCACTCGCTCTCAGAGATTCATTTTTCGAAGCTTGTGCGGCAACAGATTGGGCGATACATGTGCCAGGAACTATAACGCTCTTTCCCCACATCACAACTAATTTCCTCATGGGAGTTTTCCGCCCCTTAAAGCCCTACTGTCTGCTGGGAAGACACAACCGTCTCCACACTCGGGCCTCATCACTTTATAAATCCTCAGCTGAGGAGGACAGCAGACGCTGTGATATCCTAAAGGCAAATTTAAAGGTGGAGTCACTCCTTCAGAAATAAGCCATTGTGTTTGACGAGTCACTACGGCACAGAATTTCCAGGATAGAAATGACATTTAAGGCTCCAGGAGCAATTTTGGCATCATTTAAAATTGATCTGACCTTTGGCAAATTACTGACAATTCAAGATGATGTCATTTTTAAAAAAAGAAAAAGTTGTTAAATCAAGATGTCAAAGTTGGGGTGAATCATGAGCATGAGGTGCCTGCGTACAGTTTATCCTTTTGGCAGTGGTGTGTGAGAAGGGTTAGACTGTGGAGTGACAGTCCTGTTAAACGGCTGAGGATACACACACTGCACCAAGACGAACTGCACATCAGAAAGGAATGGAAAAGTGAGCGCTGGCCCAAACGGTTGATTTGGTTGTGATGAGGAGCAAATGTAATGATCTCATGTGGTTAAAGCAACAGAACAAGGGAAGTGCTGGAACTTCTGCAGTTATAAAGTCCTGACAGAAAAGGGTTCACTTTAACTCCAGAGAGGTTATTTCGTCCTGAATGTTAAAGTGGCTTTATAGAGGGCCGAGGGTTTTCATTAAAATCTCACTTTATTAGCTAAAGTAACCGTGCACTCTGCATGCAAGGTGGTGATTGGTTTTGGATTGTAGATGGAGGGAGTAAATACTCCAGCAGTACATGCACAGAGCTCAACGACAGGCCCAGTTGGCAGATATGTATGTGTTTACATAAGATTGGTTGGTTTGTAATATTAAATTTTGCATGTAAGGTTTGTGATGAGGCTTTATATGACCTTGGAAGAAACTTCCACTTAGGAAGAATGCAGGCAATCCACTTGCTGACTTTTAGGGTGGGAAAAAGTCCGGTAAGGGAGGCAAGGTTAAACAGTGACACATGATCAATATTTTTCTATTTTTTTATGTGATTTAATATCTTGAATGGAAAATGAACACCGCAGCGTGTTGTTTTTCCAAGACACAGTGTGCTAGAGCAGCTGCTAGAAGAGGATCCACTTAGCACAAGGCTAGCTGTGTCCTCCAGCCTCCAGACTTCATGCGAAGCTAAACTGATTGATTTTTTCAATTCAATCAGTGGGGTTTTTAACAGCAGCCAAAAAACCAACAAGTGAAACAGTGTGAAAGAGACAGGTTACATACAATGCTACATATTATGCTAACAGCTGTGTGAGGCTGCACTCACACTTACAGCACACGCTCAGGATGACAATGCTAATTGATGATGCTATATGGGAAGTGAAAGTAAAGTACAGCTCACTCATTGGGTATTTATGTGTGATTCAAACTGTATGACAGTTGATCTAACTGTTTGTTTGGACCGAAGGTGCCAGGTCTGAATCCTTCCTCAGGGCCATTAGCATTAGCATGATGAAAAAAAAAAGCAAATGGTTTGTTCTGGTTGTTCTTTAAAAACATGGTTGTATAAAGAAAAACCAAGCAGACAGAACCAGGACTCCCTGAAGAGGAATTTTCCTCTCATTTTTGTACCATTGCAGCTCCGGCCACAACTGACACTTCAGTGCTTACGTAATGAAACAAACCACAGGATGAAACGAGGGGAGGGGAAGTCCAATGTGTCAGTGCAGCTGGTCCACCAAGTGTGGTTGCATCGCCACATAAAAGCCCAAACACCCAGGTGTATAACAGAGAAAACACGAGCCGGTCGCACAGGAAGCAGGAGTGTGGTCCGGTCCAGGTGGCACCCGTCCCAACTCCTGTCAAACCACGCTGTCGTAGTAGAAATGAAAAATGTGACCCTGTTGAAGAAAATGGCAAACGCATTGAAAGCAACAAGGCCGAGCGCTTCCTCTCTGAGGCAGAGAATGAGAAGACGGAGCAGTAATCTGAGAAGAGTTATGAGATGGAGAGCTGGGCTCGCTGAACTGCCCCACCAGCACCGCCACCCCTGCCCCCACACCCCGTCCTCCAACTCCTTCAGTAAACTGCTTTTTTACTTGTTTTCTTTATTCTTTCGCCGCCTTGTTCTGTGCTTTTTTGCTCAGATTTCCTGGCTCTGGCAGCGGCGGAGAGGAAGGGGGAGGAGCGAGGACAGCTGATGGAGAAAATCTGGGGGAAATAGCATTGGCATTCTTTGCTTCCCTGTCTTCTCTCTTTGCGTAGACAATTTCCAATGAGGATTAGAAGTAAACCGCTGATATTTCTCATCACAATTGCTATAGGCTTGTTGAAAAAGTCTTAAAATAACTGCTGGCTGGCTGCTCTGTCTCCTGAGTCAAAGCAGTGAAGAGGGACAGATTCTTTTTCCACCAGTGCAGCCTGCACTTTATGAGCAGAAACTTCTTGACGCTGTGAATTTCTCTGCATAAAATACGAATAATCTCCGACATTATTTCCGCTCAACCTCCGTAAGATAGTCAATCACCTGCCACCCCCCAAAGAAACAGATGCCTCCTCATCTAAACAAAACCTCTCTGCCTGTTTGAGAACTTCCAACACAGCTGTAGCTCAGCAGAACAAATGCAGCATTAAGTTTCAGCAAGGCTTCAGAAAGATAAATTTGTCACACCAAGCTCGGAGTTTGCCAAGAGTTATTTAGCATAGAAGAAATGCTTGCAGTAATGACTAGAGATGAATGATAAAGTTACATTTACAACGGTACAAGTTAAATCTTCCTTCTGCGAGGGGAAAAATGTCCCGGCAATGACACGCACAAACACCTCACTGCAGCCTCTTTCATGTTTGGCACGGCAAGAATCAACAGTGAAACACTATATATCCGGTTGAGTAAACACAAGTAAATGGGTCATCGGTGTGTGAGGTTGGTTTACAGATGAAGTGTGAGGGATTTGTTGCCGTTGGGAGGGCAAAAATATTAACATGGTGGAGACAGGGGTTTTCTGGTGGGGCTGTTTAGACTGGACAGTTGACCCTCACACTGTCTTCACGACAGCAACATGGGAACTCAAAGCAATCAATATTAGCAGTATTTATTGCCATAATTAGCGCCTGTCAACACATACGTCTGGTGAGAGAGGCCCTTTAGATACATTGCCATCCACTTCCTTTTATGCACTTTTGTTAACATGTCATAAGGAGTTACTGGAAATGCTGTTTTAATTGAGTTCTCACCTTTCTGCAGTGATGCAGAGTTGAACTCCAGGATGCTGTTTTTCAAATCCATGGTGTTCACAAGCAGAGACAAATGTTGATTTCACAATTTCTTTCCCTGAAGTTTGAGAAAAGCTTGCAGTTGAATAGAAACACGTGCAAAGACAAATCTGCACTTCAAATTCAGAAGACAACACACACTGCAAAAACCCACGAGACAAAAGTCTATCACATGATTCAGATATCATTTCAGATATGTACTGTTAGCTTAGTATGTTGTGTTGTCAAACTGATGAAGTTGTTGAAGTGTGAACTGATGAAGTCTGTTTTTTTTGTTTTAAGTTGCAGTGTGTTGAGCTCTCAGGGCCACCGTAAATATTAAGACAAGGCATTACAGAAACTGACCCATCACTGTGTGCGGTCTGTTGCGACCTGCCCAACATGCAATGGTGAACCCATGCTTTTAAATGATGCAAAACTTGTTTTAAACAAGCATTCATTTATTTTACTTACATCATGGTCTCCTGAGGACTGGACGGATCAAATAAAGGTTACAGAGGATAGGATTTCTCTGCCCTGTTTACATCAGCATGCTGAAGGCCACGTCGTACCTCTCGTATACTTTGCTTGTGAAGCTGATCTTGTCAGATGTGCACCTGACACACTACGTGCAGAATATAAAACAATTAGCAATCGCAACAAATTTAACAATCAACTATAATTATTAAGTCATTTTTCAAAAATATTCTTTGGTTTTAGCTTCTCAAATGTGAGGACTGGCAGGAATTCTTTCATATATATGACAGTGAATGAAAATCTTCAGTTTTTGATTGTTGGTTGGAAAAAAACATTAAAAGCTACTTTCTTTTAAACATTTTATAAGAAATGATTACTCAGTTCCGTTTATAAAACTATCAGCAGCAACAATAATCAAGCAATAATGGAAATAATTGTTAGTTGCAGCCTCTGCAACATGAGAGGGCTGTTATGAATTCATGCAAGAAACAAATAAGCATATAGAGAACTGCATATGACATGTTTACAGTGTAGAATTACTAGAGTGCTGGACGTGCAATGGAAGGACGGAGTTAGCGTTTCCCTGTCACTCTTATCAGTGTTTCTTTGGTCCTTGGCAGACCGAGAGGAAGGCGTCATGTTCATTGTTCCCACCATTCCCTGTGCCTCGGCTACCTTCCTGGTGCCATAATAAACGTGTGATGGAGCTGACCCCGCAGCATGACATGATCAGCACCGCCGTGAGTCTGTGCTACATCAGCGGCTAAAGCTTGGCACAAGCTCCAACTGATAAAGCAGGATCAAAAACGGCCTTCAAGAGCTACAACACGCAGGCTGAGCATCTAAGTGTGTTGTTAGCTCTGCTCCGACCATGTCTGAGCCACATTCCTAAGGTACCCTGGGTTCGGCTGTGCCAAAGCAAACCCTTGAGGCCCAGACAGGGTCACAGTGTAACCCCTGCTGGGAGATACTCAATTTCATCCCACAAGGAGGATTTACTGTCCAGGACTGTGCCTTTCAGTCTGCAGCTAATAAGCAACTCAACTGGGTCAGGCCGCCACAAGCCCGTCTAAATAATAAATGAAAACAGAGACACTTTGCAAAAAACTTGCCAGATGACTGCCCAGCACAGTTTGTTTTCAGGACGAGAATGAGTCTTAACTTCCTAATGTTGATTTTGTGGGAATACATGTTGGGCCAGTGAAGGAAGACAGGCACTGGCCTACTTTCCATCTGCATATTAGGGCTGGACAATAACTCAGTGTTATGCTTTATTGACTTTGAAGCCACAGAGTCCAGAGTCGTGAGGTGAATATGGCATCTTTCAGATTCCTCTGATGGCACAGGTTTTTGTTTTGAGGGAAACAAACATTCCTGGTCTGAGCTGGTGCCATCTCCAGCCATTCATTGCCATTTTCTCTGGTTTGGATCTTACACTATGTGTGTTTTTGAAAAAAAAAGAAATGACACAGTTTTTCTCACATAAATGAGCAGGCGGCTGCATAAGAATAAGGCACACTGTTGTTTTCTGGTCTGGTAGGACCAGTAACTTATGATGACTGATGTTCATCAACAGCAAACATTAAGTGAATATTGCTGTTTTGACACCAGAGCTACATCTGAACATTTACCATTTGTTGTAATGTATCCACCAGTGAATATAAGTTGAGTACTTGAGCTTTAAAGCCGCAGTGAAACAGCAGATACAGCATCTTAGTGATGTGAGACATTGCCATGTGAAATTTGTGGAAAGTGATTTAATGAATCCTTCTAACTTGAGGAAATGTGAGGAAAATGTGTCAGTGGGCTCCTGCAGTGATAATATGATCATACTGTGATTCAAGTTTCATAAAATTCTCTTCTGCTCCCAAGAGAACCATTTTAGGCAGATTGAAAAAAAAAATACTAAACAGTTAACAGAAATCATGATTAGTTTTTATATGTAACTTTGTATGCTTTTCAAATATCACACTGTTGGAGAACAGTCTCACATCTATTTAGTTTCAGAAGTTGATCTGCTTAAATTTTAAAACTGCAGTCACAAGGCAAATAAGTGGATTTGTTCCTCAGTGCTAAATAAAAATGTGCCTTCTGTTGCTCTCTTTAGTGGTAAACATGGAATATATTAAAGTAAATGATCAAATCAAACATGCATGTTGCCTAGTTACAGGATCAACTTTGAGCTTGTAGCATGTCTTGTTTGAATCAGCACTGGTTTAGTTTTTATACTTTTTCTGGAATAACAGGAAGATTTACTTGTGGTGTGAGATATAGTGCTGAGGGACAAACTGATTGACTGACTGACTGACTGACTAACCATATTAGTGCAGTGACATCACAGCAGCATGAGGACAGTGTAGGCCCTCACATGAATACTCCCAATGTGTGGTGGGGAAAGAGCCCAGACTGCTTCCTGATTAGTTTAGTGGACCACAGGACGAGGTGGGCAAGGACTATGTGATCTGCCACTGTGTGTGAGCGTGTGCATATTTGTGTACGTGCATGTGTGTGTGTCTATGCTTTTTTAAGGAGGGGGGATTTGACTGTGGCCATGGTGGTTCCAGACCATGTAATTACTCCCACTTAGCATGGAGAAAAAAATAACAATTTCAGTCATAACACAGGAGGGAAATTATGGTTGGGAAGCCACTGGCCATGGACTATACTCTTGTCTATATATTTCTATCTGCACAGGTTCTTCTCCAAGTGGACAGATTCAGGACAACTATTGATTTCCCTCAAATACTCTACTACTGCACTTCAGCAGCTCCTCAATGAACAGAACAAAAGTGAGTCAGCATTTCCAGCGAAGCCGAATGAGCAACAGTAATCAGCCTTGTCCGAAGAGCACAGCACGTTCTACTTTTTACTCCGTGGGGTTAATCAGTAATTTAACCTCGCTGAAATAAACCAATTGTCACACGTCTTGTGTGAAACCAAAAGAACATCAGATGCCTCGTGAGGAGTTTTTTTCCTTTCTTCTCCCTGTGCAAAAACGCCTTGAACACTTCAGCTGAGAGACAGTTATAAACACAGGCCCTAACTGCTATTTGTTTTCTTGTGGGCAGCTCCAAACCACAAGAATACTACATTCATCATACCACAGCAAATTTATGATTGGTGATAACAATGCATGAGAGGAGCAGGGCGAGTGTATGAGAGCATGAGCGTGCAAAACATTGGGTGACTCACTGGGTCGGCTGAAAGCAGGATGAGAGACCACAGCACAGAGGGAGGATGACTGTGTCTGTGGGGGTTTTGAGGAGGGTTGTGATCAGGATCAATAACTCAGCGATTACTCAGGTTTCATTTTCACCGTGTGACTCAGGCTCTTTCAATATTTCCTGTCCAGTGGAACATAAACAAACTCTTGTGGGATAATGAAATAAGATGCTGCATATTGTCTTGTTTTAGCTTTTGCCATCATGGGTGATATTAACCAAGACGAAAGCTAATAAACATTCAGTCTGTTATACTGAAACAGTTAAAGCTGCACTTATTAAACATTTTGACATTAACAGTGGATCAAATGACAGAAGTAGTGGTAGAAGCAGCAGAACCAGAGCCAGTTATCAACCAGTTTCGCAGTTCAGCTCAGCTCTACGGGCCGTTTTAGCTTCTTTAAGCTTCATTCTTCTCTCACAGCTTTACTACTTTGGTTCACTCCCCCTGCTTCATCAGCAGCAGGTAGCTGTTTGCTAAAAAGCTCTTAAAGGGGAACTATGCAAGTCAGTCACTTGTGCATGTGTTTTCAAAGACGCCGGCGAGAAGACAATCCTTCAACCGAGGTGGGTAACGTGAAAAAGAGATTACGGATTAGCGTGTTTGTGCCGTAGTGCCGTAAACCAGTGCATATCTCTTGTGAGACAAGATCTGGGACGCTGGGTCGGAGGCGCTGATCCTGCAAGGTTGGTTTCCAGCCAAGAGACGCTAGGTGGAAGGCAGAGAGCCTCCATTCTCCCTGTAACAAGTCATTTAACCATCACACTTACTCTGAAGCTGTTTAATTAAGATGCAAATCTTACATAGTTCCTCTTTAATAAAAACCCACTGAATGCTAACTGATCAGCAACAACACATGGATAAAGTTCTCTGCTAGCTGGTGAATACAGACACTAAAAGGCACACTGGTAGAGACCAAAACAAAGCTAACAGATGGGTGAATATTGGATATCCATCTAGTGGACACAAAGAAAATGAACTGTAATGTTTTTCCAGATACAAACCAGTCGCTATTTGTTCATTTGCTCATTTATTGTGAAAACTGATTCACTGGGGGAAAAATCTGTATATAAATCTTCTTTTGATTTTTATAAGCCAGTGAGAATGTAGCACCTGGGATTTTGATATTAAAAAAAAAAAACTCCTGCTTTGAGTGACAGCTTGTTAAAGATGCATGAGACGGATCTCTGTTCATGAAAGGTGCTGACAGGGTGCTTCCAAAGGCATCTGTCAGCTGCAAAGTATTTCTGAACCATTACAGTGAGCACACAGTTTACATTCATAACACATACACTCTTGACAAAGAGGAGCAGCTCCCTGCATTTACTTTGCCAGGGTTGGAAGACTGCCTGGGCAGGCAGGAGGCTCGGGGGGGGGGGGGGGGGCATGAGGGCTGTATGGAGAGGAGTAAGAACGGCGTCTGAGCAGGAGATGAAACTCTCTTTCCCATTTTCACTCCCCACACCTTGTCCCTCTCCAGCAAAATCCCTCTCGCCCTCGTATCTCCAGCACACGTCCCTCCCTCCTTCCCTCCCTCCCTCCTTGGCAATGCTTTGAGCCTGATACGACCACAGTTTAGATAAGCATTCTTCTACAATGAGAAGCCAGAAGTGGGTTTTCTTTTCTTTTTCCTTCTTCTAAAACAAAGCCCAAGAAATGCCTTTGCTCTCTGGGTTCTGATGGGTGCTGTGAGTTTGTTTTCAATTTAGGGTTATCCCATGAACACACAGGTTTCTCTCCAAAAATAGGCAGCGCAGAAAGTGGATGAGGAGGAGAAAGAGAGGGGTGGGAGGAGGAAAAGAAGAAGAAGAGGAGGGTATAGGAGAAGGGAGGGGAGTTTGGTTAATGAGCACCAGATGCCTTACCTTCGGTGGTAGCCACATTCTTTGGAGCTTTAGTTGGTGTGTGATCTGTGCTCGAACTTATGTCAGAAGAGATGCTTGAGCTCCCTTTACCTGCAGGGGGAAATGGGAAGAAAAACGAGATTGCTGGGACATAGTACTGCAACTTCAAGATGTCTTGTGTTATATCACTTAAATGTCATGTATAGAATGTGGATTGAAAAATATAAACCAGAATGTAGTGTTTTTCTTTCTTGTACGGAGAGTTTGACCTTGGAAATCAATCTTGTCATATAAAAACACACTTGTTTTTACGCTTAAATCCTGAAGAGCATCTGTCTGAGATAAGATGGAATCACACTTCCATGATGTATTTAATACGGTAAGGAGGTAAGAAGTGTACAGAATTATAAATCCCATCATTCACTGCTTTCATGACGTTTATGTTCCTCAATTTGGATGAATGGTTGGCCTTGGCACATGCACAGAGTCTCTGCTAGTTTGTTTGAGTAAGTATCCACTACTTTTTTTGATATTTGGAAGAAGAATAAAAGTCTCCTGAGATGTCCAATGAGGATGAGTGAGAAAACACTCCTGCGCAAGATGCAAGCCATCACTCTGATAACAATTAAATACATCACCAGCATGTGTCTTAGCTTAGCAAGTGCCACATCAAAGTGCTTTTTTACAGACGTTTACATGAATGTACAACCAGTCCTCCTTTATGAGCTTTGCTTGCGTTATTGGAGTTGAATTTCCACACGGTCACACAGGAGAGCTAAATTTTCCACGGCATATTCTTTTCAAACGTGTCTGTGAGTGGCTCTGCGACAGGCTCGACTGCCATGGTGACTGCAGGCTGCCTGTGGAGCAGTTGTTTATGGCATTTTACTCCTCAGTCAGTTCATAAATGCAGCTTTGTGGCTTTCCTGAGACTTAAGTAGGAGCCTCTCACCCGGCACGACAGGCCGGAGAGGTATTCCCAAACAGTCACACCCACATGCGCATCAACTGCGTCCACCTAAACGGACCAGACAGCGCCTGAAATAAGAAGTGAATACGAAAGCTCGAGCAACTTGTACTCCCACTACTAGCCACACCAAAGACATATGATCTCACAGATACATATGAAATAATAATATAAAACCAGTGCAACTCATATGGTATGAGTATGAATGACATTTTGTGGTGACATCACTGAGCCAGCACATCTGCTATTGCTCCTTGAAATGACTCAGACCACTTTTCTAATATCTGAGCCTGATGCTGGGTCAAGTTGAGCGAGTATATTTTAATATCGAGCTGGTTACGGGATTTCTGTCCGAGGATCTCTGTGTGGCTGTTTGGTTGACGCATTTGGATCTTTCATGGAAAAAACAACTTTCAGAAAAGCTCCTGCTTCCTGTCTTATGCTTATATAATGTGTTGTGGAGGGCTGCTGCATAGTTGTGACCAGTGTGTAATTAATTGTGGAATCACACTTGAAAACAGATGTGGACCGATTGACCGCAGAATTCTGCACTTGTAAATAAGACACTGGCCTTAGAAAGTACCAGGGAAACGCTGTCTAAAATACCACACAGTATTTTCTTCTGTGATTTGACAAAACTTTGAATAAATTAGCCCATTTTTTATGCATAATGTATTTATAATCATATGTGACAGTCTTGGAATCAGAGCCAGAATGTTAGGCATTTATTCAGTTCAATGTATATCTATATATATATATATGTCACCACTGTTCAGTAGTTGTCAGTGTTATGTCAGTGTGGGGATCTTCCATTCACACATTGTATTTAAATGGGAACTGCTTAGAGACTTCTCAGTAAAGCAACTGCACCTGCAGCAATGAATTAAAGAGTTGATCAATACAGGAGTGTTTTGATAGCTGATCAATCAAAGAAAGAAAAAAAAGCCAATATTTTCCAGTAACAGCTTCTCCAGTGTCACTGCAGGCTGGTTTATTCAGTTGTCTTTCACTGTAAACTGAATATCTCTGCATTTTAGTTTGCTGGTCACTCTAAAAATGATATTTAGACACATAACTTTGAGCTTTTGGAAGTTATTTGTCACTATTTACTGATCACTTAATCAAGAACATAATTTACAGAATAATATAACCAGTGTATAATCATCAGTTGCAGCAGTAAAAACAATGGGAGTTTGTTTGGCTCCACTGTAAACAAAGATCGACCAGTTACTGTGCTGTTGCTGCGTCTGACAGAGAAGATCGGTGGCTCTCACTGTGTCTCAGGCTTAAAAACGTTAAGGTGGACTGATGCTTTCTGGAAGTGATTAACACTTCAGATGAACTTTGAGCACTGAGCCATGTTGTTGTGATGTACCAATAAATGTCAATACAGTGTAATTCTTACATTTTGACAGAGAAATCAGCCATTAGAAAAGGCATTAAAACACTTGCTTACTCCAAAGTGTCCTCATGCATCACTGCACTTCAACCAGAAAGCTGAAATGTTTTCAATCTCAAAGTCATCAAATTAATCCTAGTGAGCACACAAAAGATGTTTTCACTGAGGGAGTTTGACATCATCCCCCTAACATCTGGTGATGTCACATTAACAGAGAGTGCAAACGACTGTGCTTGCTATAGCAGTTATACTGAGTTCGGTGAGAGCAGTATGTGTGTTTGTCAAGTACTAATTGCATAGTAAGGTATGACAGTGGCAGCGTGAGCCACATGGCAGTGACTATTGTGCAGCAGGAATAAAGTCTGCACAGTGTTTATCATCCTCCCACCTCACTGTTGACTGTTGAACGCATGAGAGTAAAGACAGGTGAATATTTTCTGCAAATTCAGCTAAAGGATGGCTGGAAGAAGAAAAAACTCAAACCTGTGATAGAATCTGTTCATGCACCTTCACAGGCTGGATTCCTAGGTGGAGCTGGAGGTCCACATGTTATTTTTAACATCATGAGATCCAATCTTTTCTCTGCACTTATTGACTTAGGAAGAGAGCACATTGGAATGTTATTTATACAAACATTTCTGCTCTGGAGACAGAAATGATGTGTTTGGTGTAGCTGGGCCACACTTTTTCTGAATAAGTAATGCTGAAGATTACATCTTAGATGAAAAAGACAGTGGGCAGGAGGGGTTAGAGAGGACAGCAGAGGTACTATGAGGGGTAATGTGCTTTGTTATACGCAGTAAACCCAAGTCTATAGCAGGGAGGGTGGGTTTGATTTTCCTGCTAACTTCATATTACACAATCATTAATGTTGTGTTTGGAGATTTTGTCAAGACTGTGGTATGAGAGTCAACAGATCCAGGTTGTGGTCATCATAATATCATTAAAACATGTCTAGTATTGTCTTCCCCTGAGTTTAAGCTGCATTCCAGCCGGGTGGAAAAAAAATCTGAATTTATCTTTTAGTTGAGTGAGACGGACAGTGAATGCCTCTGGCTGCTTGGCTATAATCATCATATTACTAATGACTTTTTGAGAGCTATAGACTCATATTGACACTGATATGGACCAGGCTGAAAGGTGCTAGGATTTGGTTCTTTTCAGTATTATTCTAGTGGACGTAAAGAAAGGAAAGTGGCACCAGAGGCATTTCTATTTTACTCTGTTCACATGCTGTTGAACTTTCCTCTCAGCTTGCAGTGTCAACATCCATCAACCACAGGAGAGACACTAAACATCACAAACAGACGACTGGATAAACTCAGTTACCTTTAGATGCAGGCTGCAAGAACCCATCTCGGCTGAAGTGGTTGCTAACTCTCATTAGCATGTTGTTTTTCACTATTAGAGCTATTTTTGAGGTTTCTTGACCTGTCTACAGTAAATATTGTGAGACGCACTGTGATCATATGATATTTAAGTGCACATGTACAACAAAATGGCCTCGAAGCCCAACAATAGTAGGATGAGGAATTGTGGACAAAAATCTCTGGAATTGGCTCTTATCAAGATAAGAGTGACTAAGTGCCCAGAGACCCAAACACATTAGTCCTTTGACCTACCTCCACTAAAACTAAACCACTAAAAAACTAAAACCACAAATAAAGCTAAAAGGTGATGTCTGTTGAACCTGCTAGGTCAGCTGACACTTGCATGTCTATAATAGCTCCTGTACATGTTGGGTCATACTATTTTATTATGGCACTGTGTAAACGGGCTTCAACTGCAGCTAGAGAAGACAATGAAAGTTGAATTGTTGAATTGAAAAAAGGGTCAAATCCAGTGCCCCTCGACTGCTGGCAGTATGAAGCTTCTCAAATTGTGTGTTGTAGTTACACAGTATAGAAACGGTTCATTTTTTAAAAGTGCCGACACTATGTCCACCAGATGTCACCCTCTGCCTCACAAGCTGGATATAAACGTTGCACATCTTTGAAAAATGTTCTTTAAAAGTACGCAATCAACCGTTAGAAGTATCAGTCAGCTCCACAACAGCCCATATCCTTTAAAATATCAAGCTTAATGAATGGACTTTGGTGTAAGTTTATCATAACACGAGGAAAGCAAAGACTCATTGTGTGTATAATAAAGTCATAGAGGGAATATGCTAGTTTTCAGCTAGCTAACTGATGTGTAGA
The DNA here is from genome assembly GCA_021432705.1 of Caranx ignobilis. Lineage (NCBI taxonomy): Eukaryota > Metazoa > Chordata > Actinopteri > Carangiformes > Carangidae > Caranx > Caranx ignobilis. Next base: position 6,622,017 of record MU269986.1, read on the forward strand.
GTTAACCTCAGGGAGGCTACACACCAATTTAACTGCACATTGTTTTCCATTTTTTACTGTAGCTGGACTCAAATGAGTACTTGTGGTGAATAACGGTAGTATAATAGGCTCTTTTCTCCATGTAGAGCGGGGGGGAGGTTTGATAAAAGTCGTTCTTCAAAGGGGAATTCAAATAAAACGTGTTTAAAGTAGTAATTAACAGGACTTACCCTCGCTTCCATACTGTTTTCCATTGTTCGCACCCATTTTAAAGAATACATAATCTATGCGCAACACCCGGGTTGTCAAAAGGAGTTAAATTCCAGAGAAAAGGACAGTCTTTCCATAAAGATCGGCTAGACAGTCAGGAGTTTTGTGTAGGGCCGCTAGCTCTGACTCCAAATAGTTAATCCAGATGTTGAACAGAGGACGCCTCAGCATTACGCAAACCTAGAATCCAGACTTGAGCTTCCAGCGGTGCAGACTTTCTATATCTGAACATCCACAGACACAGCGACAGAGTTGTACACACGCGCAACAACAACAACAACAAAAAAAAGTCCCAGTTCGAGGAGTTTTTGTGGAGGGGGGAGAAAAAAAAAAAAACTTTTGAGAACTGCCCTAAATGGTAAGCAGCTGTTTATCAGGCAGAGTGCGGGCAATCACAGCGGCCAGACAAGTTTGTGAGGACGCGCAGCTCTCCTCCACTGGATCTGGATTTAAAGAGACCGCAGACCAGGGAGGGAGATGTGGACGTTTAAAAAAAGATAAGGCAAAGACAGGCCGAGACTGTGCCTCACTCAGAGACAGTGAAATTACAACACATGACGACACAATGCTCTAAAAATGGGCCAACTTGCAAAAGAATAAAATACACCCTGTTATATTCTTCAAGACTACCACACAGATTGGGATTACTCATAACCCCAAATGGATATTTCCCAATAATATCCAAGTTTATTGTCATCACAAGTATCTTTTACCAGATAAACCCCCCACCGAACAGAACTGAGGACTCATATATCCTAAGTATAAAGGCCTGCTGACAGAGGAGAATAGTTTAACCACACATGTTGGGACGTTTCTATAATTAACTGTCATACAGGTCATCGGATACCAAGAAGTAAACACCGGTCAACAGCAGTTGTCAGCTGTTGACAGTCGACTTAATATTCCAAATACATGTTAAATTCCTTTCTAAATGCACACAGCTAACAGAGCTGCAGCAGGCTTAACACTGGGATAAAAATGGTGTTTTGGTCTATACGGGCCGGCTGTATATTCTATAACGAGATATGAGGTTAATGCAGCACCATTCATCTTAACAAAAGGTGCACAGCAGAGTATTACGTGGGCACATTTTTGCCTGTGCAGAACATCTGACAATATATGGACTAGTCATAGTTGTGCTATGTTGGTAGTCGTCTTGGCTGGCACCCAGGAAAAGCAGAATTGTGCACAGGGTGCTCAGCAGTAATCAAAAGATTTGTTACTGTGGAATTTCCATTCCAAAGAGGTATTCAACTCCCACACTTTCACACCAAAAGTCATTTATTTATTGTGCAAAGCCATTTTCTCAAAGGAAAAAATGACTAGAGTGCTAACTCCTGTTGATCAGCCCAACACAATCAAGCCATAGCCTTAATGTTAGTTATGCATCCAGGGGAGCTACTTTTTAACTTTAACATGTAGTGTTTGATTGCTACTTTATTATTACAAGCCATCAAGAATGCATTATGTACTTTAACAATGTCTGATTGGCTCACATGGTACCAATCAAATTGGCTCTTGGCTGTCTGAGAGGGGTCAAAAGCCAAACCTCAAACCTTTACAGCCAGCAATCTTTGCCACGGTGGAATGCATAGTAAGAAGCACTTAAGCTTTCTGCAGAAGATCATGCACTAACAAATAACTCAGCATCCTCACGCAAAAAAAGACAAAGTAAGTTATGCTTTGTGTCTGATTTGACATCTGAAAAAAAAAAAAAAAAAAAAAAAAAAAAAAGCTTTACCAAAACATTTATTCCATTCTAGAAAACACATTTTAAAACTTTGGACTGGGAAACTGGTATAGATTACCTCTCAATGTGAAAACACACCCACAGGAGTGAATGGGTAAGGGTTGACAGCAGGACTTGTATTTATGTCAGGAGGAAGCTCAGAATTGGTGACAGACATGGCATAGCAGGCCGAGCCGGAAACGCTGAAGCCGTCCTCTGGCACAGCTGCACCCTCAGACGACTTGGTCAAGGGGCTGTTAGCGTCTGTCTCAGCAGCACTCGGTGGAGCTGAGTGGTCATTTTCAGCCTCTGAGGTGGCTGGGGCGCCAGGAGAAAGTGGGGCCGAGGTGATTTCCTCAAGCTTAGTGTATAATGTCCTCAGAGTCAGAGGAACGGACATGCACCTGAGTCATGAACACAAATACACACTATCAAAAGTGATCCACTTAAGCCTGGAAGGAAATGACTGATCACTTTCCACACTTACAATTTGGTTACATTTACATCTTCTAAAAAAGAAAAATTGATCTTGTCAATACATCAGTGAAATCACTTTGCTGCTGTATTGATTATAGTCATCAAGGAGATTCAAAGCCATCAATTATACATATGCTTCCTCATAAAATTGTAGAGCAAGGAGGGAAACTTGTCATGAATCATACCTCTTCATAACAGTAGAGATGTATTCATCCATGGACGGATGACATGCTCCTGCTCCAAACAAGCTGCAGGCGATATGATGCGAATCTGATACGTTCACCAGCACTATGGACGGAGATAAAGTCAAACAATGTCATATTTGCCACTTGCTTGACATTAAATTAGTCACAATATAGTTTCAAATAAGTAAACAGTAGAAAATGCTCATTATAATTTCCCACACTTCTAGGTCATGTGTTAAAATGGCATTTATTTTTAATTCTACCATCAGTGTTAAAACCTGAAGATTCGAGTTTATGTTTAAAGATGTCGATGACAAACATCAAATCCTCTGATGGAAATATTTGACTTGTCTCATACCTGTGATGCTTTAATTTGAGTGAAAACATTCAGTGGGAAATACTCACACACAGCAAGGGAGTCAGTGTTTGGTTGGTGGAAGGTCACAGAAAAGCTGGTGTCAGACTCCAGGAGGACTTCAAAGTGCAGGTCACAAACTGAACCTGAAGACAAGGTACATCAGTGACGCCTCACATCACTTTGCAGACACGACTGCCTCCTCCATGATGCCTGTGATTTGGTAATGTAAAACTCCCCCTACTTGGACTGGCACGCTGAGAAGCGATGCAGCTCCTCAGCAGGGTGTTAATGACACACTGATGGCGCAGCAGGTTCAGTATAGCCGGGACATGTGCAGGGTGGGTGAAGGGAACGCCATCCATCACAGTCCCCCTATGTGTGTGCGCCTCCCATGCAGCTCCAGGGAAAATATAACTGTGCATCACACCACCAGTGAGAGGCTGGAGAGAGAGAGAGAGTAAAAAACACAGCTTTTTTTAATGCCATGTATTGCATTATACATCTAAATCTTGCATAGTAATTTAGCTTGAACCCAGTTATCATTTGTTTCATAATCAGTGTGCTGATCTTTAAAGCAAAACATACAGACCACTATAAAAATAGCCTCCTGTCCATCCAATGTGTCCACATGGCTGTTTGGACTCAGTGAACCTCTCAGCAGAAGCTTGGGTAATGGTGCCCACTGCAGGTCAACCTCTGCTATGGCCACATCTATGAAATACCATAGAGGGAGAACAGGAGAGCATGTGACAGGGTGAAGAGCAACATGAAATTAGTTAAAAGTAAACTTTAACATGTGCGAAAAGAAAAAAAAGTTTGGCCTACATTTTATGCAATATTTCCTGTGAACAATTACCTCACCTGTAATTTGGCTGAGCTTGTTTACAAAAGACATAAGTACTGGGACAGCTGGCTGCAGTTTGAGGAGAAAGCAGGCGGGCAGCGTCTCATTTGGCACCTCGTTCAGCGGCAGGAACACAGGATAACTGCCACAGGACACAATTTCGCTATATTAATACCACTGGTGCTGACATTCACATTCACGGTAGGATGTAAATTTAAATACGATTCCTGATGAGAGGGAGATTAAACAATAACACGTTACCCCTGGGGATCCAGCTGTGGTGGCTGTGGGATCACAGATGCCATCTGGAGCTTGTGAGACACAGCGCTGACGCAGACAGTCACCTGGGCTGCCTGGACACCTGCTTTTATATCTGTTATTTCTTAAAAGAACAAGAGCTTTTATAGGAAAATCTGCATTTGACAGGGCCTTTAAAGCCTTCCCAGGCATACAGGCACATCTCTCATGCATTTACACAGAAAGTGAATGATTTTAGTTTACTACCAAGGAACGTCTGCTTTTGTTTTGCAGGCATTTTGAGATCTTACGTGTATCCGTTGGTTTTACGTCAGTCGGAGTGATAAAGAACTGGATAGTCAGGGGGCAATCTGGAATCAGAAACTCTGTTCATTTAAAATCTAAACAATGAAAGAATATGTGTTGATAACTTGTGTTTTTGCATCCCTACCTTCTTTTCCAGCTGTAAGAAATCCAACCCTTCCATTGTTAATGGTGTCTATCTGGGGGTCACTCTCCTTTTGTACCCTGATTGAAAATTATTCCAATTTACGAATCATTATTTTCTTGATGAGTCTGTTAGGTTTATGAAAAATGCAGTCATGGAAAACTAAATAACAATATTGCAAAAATATTCTCTGACTTATTGCCCGAGCTCTAATTTGCAGAAAAAAGTTTTCGATGTTGCCCACCTTTGCAAATGAGAAACTTGCTGCAAGTCTTTCCCAAGGGAGTGGAGAGATGTAAACAGCTTTAATTTGATTTCGCTGGGGGAAAAAAATAAACCACCAAGAAAGTGGATATAAAATACAACTGGCCAAAAGATAAATGCAAGATAAAAAATGTTTTAGAGTGGTGTACTTCTCTCCAGGGATGTTGTACTGGGTGAAGAGGCCTGCCAATCTCATGGAGAAGTCAGCAAAGTTCTTCAGCCTGTGTGGATAAAGCAGGATGTCAGCATGTGTATCTGAAATCATTTATCTTTAACTAATCACTTAAATAGTTGGTACTCTAATCATCATCTCTATAGCTGAGGGAATAGCAGCACTGCTGGGTCCAAGTGAAATGTCAAAGTCTAAATTTACCATTGCTCTTCCTCTTACCTCAGCAGCTGCAGAAGGGACTCACTGGGCTGCAAAACAATTTCATTTTATTAGCACATGGACTAAAAAGGGGAACGCTGGTAACGGCAAGCTGGAAACAGCAAGCTGGAAACAGCACTTACAACAGGGGCTCCTCCCTGCGGGGCCACCTTTACCAACTCCACCCCACCACACGGCAACAACACCACCTCCAGGTAGAATAAGTCGGCTGTGAGGTAGCATGTGGCCTCAGTAACGTGAAAACCCATTCTAGACATGGATATGGAAACAAATGGGTGTCACCACAATGTACATTGGTAGAATAACAGGTGACAGAAGAGATAATGTTATATCCTAAGGAGATAATTAAAAATTAAATAAAACCATTTACAATAGGTCTGGTAGGGATGTGAATTAAATGTCACATGCTCAATATTGAACAAATTAAAGGAAAAAGATGATAAGTGCACTACCCTTGTTGTTTGGCTATCATTTCCAAACGAGACCTCATGGTATTCATAGAGGACACTGAAACAAACAGAGCCTGACTTACTGACAGGTAAAGTGACATATATGTACTAAAAGACATACAGACTCTTGTTTTATTTACCACTGAACTCTTCCTGGAGCCTTTCCAGGGATCTGACCAGAGGCTCACAGGGTTTGGATTCATCTCTGGATTTCTCCTATTAGAAGGACAAAGGGAAGAAAAAAAAATAACAATGGATCAGTTGTGTGGTCATCCTTGTGCACACACTCTTTGGTCCTGTTGGCCCACCCCACCATGTAACACACAAACTGCATGTCACCATGGCAAAGACAAGTGTTGACATTTGAATGCTGTACATTTTGGGATGGGTTAAGACCAAGGAGGCTACAGTCCGACACTGTGCATTGCCCTCAGCACTTTGTTTAAGAGAAGTCTGGTCCTACAGGAGTCCTTTTTAACATCAGTGCTGGCAGGAAGCGGTATGACTAACCCCAGCTGCCTTATCCTTTTGGACCACACATCCCTTCAGACCACCAAGTAATCAAGTTTCTTTACTAGACTCCAGAGACTGGCCACTGCCAAGCTCCACTTTGTATTAATCCAAAAGTATTATCTACCCTGCTGCTCCACCCATGACAAATCTAAAGAAAACTAACCCACCCTCTCCTCAAGAGCCTCAGCACACAACTAACTATGGCACTGCTAATACACTCTACAGACCCACTGTTGAGTGTAAAATGCATTAGAATCAATGAAGCTCTGCTAATCCTAAAGTAAAATAATGTATGTTGATCAGTATATTTAATGGAGCACAATGGTAAATGAGTGTAAAACTTGCAAAAGCAAATGAGTTAAACCAACAGATCGTACATGTCTTGCCAAACAGGAGGCCTTGCCAAGCCAAGGCCATACAGAAGCCTAATTAAAATGAGAAAACCCAATCAACCAACTTTGTTTTGCTCCAAAAGGCTGAGGCTGACAACACATACTGTGCCATGTGGTTGATAAGAAGTGAATCCAAGTGAAGTTGTGATTACTGTCAATGCACAGACTGCTGATCAACAACAAAGACTCGAGTGTTCCAGGATACATGATCTCATTCTCAGTGCATCACTGCACCAGTTCCTGATTCAGAACACATCATCATATTGGAGAAACCCTCCAGCAACCTGCAAACTGAAAATATCAGTTTTCCCCATGCATAGCAAATGAGGGGATAGTCTCAAATAACTTGACTAACAGGAATCTTGGGTGAACTCCATCATTTGCATAATGAGGGTAAGAGTTGACTCATGTGAGGAAAATAAAGAGAATCAGTACCATAGTGATCAAACATTGTGAAATGTTTGACGTTTGTCTCACCATGCATCTGCGGACAAGCTGAAAAGTGTAATTCCAGGTCCTCTCTGCAAACTTCAAGTGCAGGTCAGAAATTATGGACTTTGCTTTCATCTCTGAAGGAGAAAAAGAGGTCAAAAATGAAAATAAAACTACAATTTCCACACCCTTACATTTGTGGGCAAACTTTAAAGTGTGTTTTGGATTAAAGATAAAAACTTAATTGTGTGTTTGGATCTGGTCTGCAGCCTGTAATGCTCATCTTACAGTCAACACTTAAACCAACATTACCTGGCCTGTGTATGTCTATTGCAGGGTTGCTGACTTGACAAAGAGCCTCGCCCTGAGCAAACGTGACAACATTTAAATGCGGATGAACTAATTATTCAATTATCTGACATCCACTACCCTTAATCTGTATTGTGCTTCATGCAGTGACTAACCACACAAACCAGAAATTGTGCTGTGTTAAGAAATGCAAGTGACGTTTAAAAAATATATAAATTTATGTCACACAGTCAAGACAAAAAGTAAAAGTGAGTGTTTTCAGGTTCTCCCAGGCGAGCGGGCGGGCGTTGTCAGACGGAGCCAAGCCCACAGGACGTGCAGTCAGTCTGCTTCTAACAGCCACCAGCCAGCCAAGCCTCTGGAGTTAGCCACGGAGCTAGCCATGAGCTAACAAGTAGCTAGCTGAGTCTTTTCATTTTGCCACCATAATTCAGACTTCGCCAAACGTCGTGCCAAGGTAAACACTGTTAAATTTACCGGTAAGTGATGTTGTGCACACAAAAGCCGTTGATGTGACGGTGGCCGCCGGTCACGTTTGGTCTCTTTCTGCTCTCGCATCATTTAGTTGTGATTAGCTGCTTGTTATCCGCTTGCTAGCCCTTTTGCCTGTGTAGCTGGCCACCCTAGCTGGCTAGCGAGGAGGGAGCTGCTGAGTTTTGAAAGCATCGACCCGAGCATCTGTTGCTGGGTATCTGCTTTTTATGAATATGTGGTTTATGTGTCGTCTGAGTCTTCAGCTGCGTTTTGAACTTCCGTAGATGTTAATTACCGGTTAGGTGACTGTCAGGTGAACCTGCTCCGTTGGTTAGTTAGCTTGTTAGCCGCATCGCCCACTGGAGTCAATCTGGCATGTCAGCAGCTAACTTGCTAATAAGTTAACATGATTATTAGAGTACTGTGAGTCGCTGTTTATCAAGCCTTATTGATGCAATGACAACGTAAAATCGTCTCCGATAACAATGTAGACCATCTCATTGTATTGAATTGTATTCTTGACGTCCCTGTGTTATTAGCCTTATTTAGCTATGAGTTGCCAAATAATGATTCGCTGATAGATTTGCTAAGCGAGTTTGGTGACATCAAACTAAAATACTATGAATATAATTGTTACCTATGTAACGACTATGCACAGTGCATTTCTATTACTATCTTGAACACGTAACATTGTTTAGTAATTGTTGTATTAATTGTTGAAATGTTTACTCTGGACCTTAAAGCTATGAGCTGGTTACATATCAACATATGTCTCTGTCATTTTCATACACTTTACGGTAATTATAATGCGACACGTGGGTAATATTTTTCCATCATGGTTAGTCAAAAGATGTGTCTCCGCAATGTGGTTGTCCAAATGGTTAAGGTAAAAGCATATTGACTTTAGTACTTAATCGTAATATTGACTTTAAGCGTGCAGACCATTTTGTTAATTTGTATAATGACCTATTGGCTCCATTCCCGTATTTATCCCTGATCCTCAGAAGCCGGTGTTGGCCTGTGATGGTAAACGGCATCAGCACACACCTCCTGACATCATGTCATTCCTATAGTCCTCTTGGACAGTCCAGTATGGGAAACGGATCACTAAATGGCTCTGACATATGTCAGATCTTATCCACCCCTGTCAGAATTTGGAAAATACTGCCAGTTGTAGCTGTAAAAGTTTTATTTCTCTGCCATATGGCTTGCACAAGTTCCTCCAGGGTTAGTGGAATCTGTAGAATTTGTGTTTGCTTATCTGCATGTCATCCATCTCAGTAGGTTTTCTCAGAGGTTGCCAAAAACATTTTTTTTCCCACAGATTGCAAATTTACTAGGCTATCTACATTTACAGGGTAACCTCTGACTTTGTATTTTGCTGATCTACAAAACTTATCATGAAGGCACCATTGGAGTGCAACAGCACTACTCTTTCACTACTCTTGTCTTATGGAACTTGTGATCTACTTTGCACATACTGTGGCAATGGGGAAGGAGTCAGTGGATTTATAAAGAAGCCAATGTGTCAGTCTAGTAGAAGAGGTCCTTATCCTTTGTATTTGCTGTAGTCTTGACATGGTACAGCAAATACTCCCCTGTATTATATTTTAGTGTAATGGCTGTTTCTACTGGTTGAATTTTTATTGTAGTGGGATTTATTGCTAAGAGACACACTGATGGCTGTGCACTCTAACTGCTGAGATTGAATCTAGGGCCCCCAGAAGTGATGATGAAACATCTCACCATCATTTTCTCTCTTTTCCTTCTCTGTCTCCCCAGGAATTATCATTCAGCTCTTTGTTGCAGCTGCAGTCCAGACTGCTTTTTACCCTCTTCATTTCACAATCCTTCCCTCCACCTTGAACTTTCTCCCTTTCGCACTCAGATCTCTCAGTACACAGAGCCATGGCAGCTGCTAAGCCAAAGGGGCAGAACTCTCTAGCCCTTCACAAAGTGATTATGGTGGGCAGTGGAGGAGTGGGCAAATCGGCTCTCACACTCCAGTTCATGTATGACGAGGTGAGCACCTTACACCACAGCTGTGCGGCTACAATTCACAAATTTTCTTGGTGGAAAAAGTCCTAGTGAATCATCTTTTTCTTTTCCCCCTCCAGTTCGTCGAAGACTATGAGCCAACCAAAGCAGACAGTTACAGGAAGAAAGTGGTGCTGGATGGAGAGGAGGTACAGATTGACATCCTTGATACAGCTGGACAAGAGGACTATGCAGCCATCCGGGATAACTACTTCCGCAGCGGTGAAGGTTTCCTCTGTGTATTCTCCATCACAGAACTGGAATCGTTTGCAGCAACGGTAGATTTCAGGTACAGTATCGTGCTTTGATTTTGATGCAGAACTCTCTTTTCCATCAGCATTGAATGAAGTGATTTTTCCTAGACTAAGCTGCTTTCAGAATGCTTTGCTTTTTGATATTTCGTAATCTGTTATATGAAGGTTTTGCTCCGTGATGGTCGTAACCCTGTGAGTGAGTATGTTTACTTCCATAATTCATGTCTCAATGGCATTTCCTGTTTTGCAGAGAGCAGATACTTCGAGTGAAGGAGGACGAAAATGTGCCGTTTCTCTTGGTTGGTAACAAGTCGGACTTGGACGACCGACGGCAGGTCAGCGCAGACGAGGCAAAGGCACGTGCCGAGCAGTGGGGCGTATGCTACGTGGAGACTTCTGCCAAAACCCGTGCCAATGTTGACAAGGTTAGTCCGATCGGCAAAAGATAAGCCTCAGCTTGGCTGCGCTGGTGTAAGCTTAGTTGATCTACAACAGAGATATGACAGCCCTCTTTTTGATATTTGTTTATCCGTGTATTTTTTTTTAACAGGTGTTCTTTGACCTGATGAGAGAGATCCGGGCAAGGAAAATGGAGGACAGCAAAGAGAAGAACGGGAAGAAGAAAAGTAAAAGTTTGGCCAAGAGAATTAGAGAGAGATGCTGTATTTTATAGTCCTAAAAGAGAGCAGGATAGCTGCTTATGTACATATACATTTCTCAGACTTTTGCATTTACTTTGTGCCCACACCTGACCATGACTTTCTGTTCCTGGCTAACAGGACATCTGACCGTGTGTCAGGGAGTAGTAAGGTGGCACTCCATACACCATTTATAGCTCTAACTTTTTATGTGCTGACACTCCAAATAACTTATGTACTCTCTCTCTCTTTACTCTGACCACATTACAGAGTGTAATAAATGGATGGTGTTTTAATTTAGGCCTAAGCTTGACAAGAGGCTAAGCCCTGAAATGTTACAAAAACCTTTCATTGTAAAGTTTGATGTGTATAATATATTCAGACAACTGTGCAGTGCAAGTTCAAAAGGAAAGATAAAATGAAAGTGTCAGAGCCAAGGTTTAAATGGGGAGGGAAATATAACTGGAGCTCAATACTGGAAAGCCCCACTTCGTAGAATAAGTCCACCATCTTTGGTAGGAAACGTTATGTGAACAGACTTCAGCAGTGTAGTGTCAAACCAGAATTCATCAAGTGCCACAGAGGAAATGTACATTGCACTGGTGAATCTCGGAAGCATTTTAATTGAATGATCATTGTGTTAAACTTAGCCAGAGCTGAAATTTGATGCCATTCCTATTTGTCCTCTTCCACCTCAATTTTACTATGTGATACGGTTATCGACACTTATTTTTTATGTGTAAAGTCAAACTTTATTCTTTTGTTCCTTGTCCTCTGTCATATCAACCACTGTAAGCTAATCGCACTAATTTTCTTTCTCCCCTTCTAGTCACTTTGTTGAGTCTTCTCAAAATGCACAAACAACATTGATCATTACCCTTAAATCTGTGAGGGATTTTACAACACTTGAACGTTTTTTCAATTCTAACATTTCAGAAGTTTTACCTCACTCGGCTAATGACTTCCATTGCCTTTTTATTTTTGCGATGACGGAATCCCTGGTGCTCTGATAAAAGGCGATTCCATAACACTACATCCTTTATATGCTGATTTAACGTGTCATTTCACACAGATAAAATAATCTGCTTCCAGACATATAAAGATTTCTTTTGCAAGTTTTTAATTTTCCTGGCTCAGACTTTTAATCTCCCTGTTTTTTTTGTTTTTTTTTTATTTTACATTTATTCTTTAAAATTGGGACTAAAGTGAGATTAAATTGATTGATAGATTAAATTTTAAGGTAGAAATTGTCTCAAATGAATGCTGGCTTGTTAAAAGTAAGGTGGTACCTGTCCAAAATAAACTTACACTCTGTCACCAAAGAAATATGCTAGCTAGTACAAACAAGTGCCCACCTTTTAATTGACGTGAATGATAACTTTCTATGGTGAGCATCAGAAGAAAGTGCGGCGGTGTTCATGCATAAGTTGTCTTTACAGAAGTGACCGAGACAAAGGTTGAAGGAGCGTCAGGGGAAGTGAAAAGATTACATTCGAAATGGCCTGGGGAAAAAGTACAAGGTTATGAGGGCTTTAGTAATTCATGTACAGTGTATCACTGTTGCCTCTCTGTCCATTGTGAATGTGAATAATCCCCACATGCTCATCCTGTTTGCCTGTAACCTTTGGCTGCCAATGATGTGCAGAGTTTAGAGGTCATTGACTTTGTACTTTGTTTACCTTTGTTATATTTTGTGCAAGCCTACCCTATGTTAGAATGATATAGTGGCAACTTAATGAAATATTTTGTGTTTCTTATTCAGGTCTTGCTTGTGTAGTGGAATAATTGTACAAGCAAGTGAAGATTAGTGCAGTGTAAAGAATTGGCAAAATGAGAATGCAGCACAATGATTAACAGCTAAATTACATACACCAAAACACATGATGAAATGTGCCCCTCAATCCTCTTAGATTCCCTTTTGCAACTGAGCCACTCTTTGATTTCGCACCACTTCTAAGTTATTACAAAAAAAAAAAAAACTTAAGTTATTTTCTTTTCTTCAATGTTTTATTAAGGTTTGACAACCAGCTGTATGTTTTCTTTGACCACATTTCTCACTGATCCAGTTTAGGTTATTAACATGAGAGTAAATGTGTGCGTGTGTGCATTGGCAACAGCAACAGCTCACCATTTACATTAGAGTCCAGCAACCAGTCGGATGCCCAACAGTGGAGTCTATGCAAAAATAATTGGTGCAATTGCAAAGAGGACGAGACACTTTGAAACGGTTCCAAAACATTTTCACTGTCTTCAGACTACTTTTTATAAGACTTGGTGCAGTAGAAGCACTTGAACTTGAATGCGGTTAAGAGAGCTGAACACAGCTGAGGAAGTCCAACATCATCCAAAAGTTGTCGAGCGCAAATAAGAATGTTTCATTGATTTCCTGAGTTAATAGATGAACACTTAAGAATCCATGCCTTTTGATTACAGGCTTTGTTTGTTGTGTATTTCAGTGTGTTAGTTGTACAGAAAGACAGTAATGCTTAAGAATGTCTGTGGGATTTCATGTTTACTGAGAAGCACATGGTTGAGAGAGTTTTAGAGTTTAGAAATGGGAGGGTGAGACTGGATATGTGACAGTTTGTGAGGCAAAACATTAGGAACCCGTGGCGGCAGAATGTTTGGGAAGTCGTTTGGTTTAATATTCTCTAAGGGCTAACCTCCAGAACACTACACCGTGATTGAAACGGCCCTGAAAGTTAAAGCGACAGGCACAAAAACTGACATGCAGTGTAAGAATCACAGTCTGTTATGGCACACCTTCCTTAGCTTATGGCCATTACAATAACCAAGTGCTGTGTGTCTACATTGTTGAGGATCGCAGAAGCTACTGTACTTACATCGACCACCATAGTGCTTGCTTACTCGAACATTGGCTTATCACAGTCTCATTCATGTTTCAGTGCTTTTTCGGAAGCAAACGTAATTCATAATTGTTCTTTTTCTCTGTCCTCATGAATAGTTTAATAGACTCGACGGTCTAAATATTTTCAGCTGGATACTAAAACATATGTTTGTGTGAAAGCTAAGAGCAAATTGTCCTACTGGGTATTCAAATAACTTGTTTTGCCTTTTATACAAATACCCTTGGAGTAAAATAAAAGAAGAATAGATATCCATGTCTTTGATTGGATGGTTGTATGTATGCCATCAGTTAAATGTTTCCTTCATGTTTACTTATTTTAAACATAACCACTAATGTAGCCTATCTGTTTGTGAATGCAAGAGGTGAAGCTTACATTTCAATTCATTTTTTGTGAGGTATTTGGAAATGGCAAATAAAGTGGATATTACTAATAACATTTTCCAGATGTGTGTAGCATTCTTTGTGTGATGATTTGTGTAGGTGAAGAAGCTGTCTTATTATGCTGGTTCATTAAAGCAGAATTTGACACTGCTGAAATTGGCCTTGTCACCAAGCACTGGCAGCTTGACGACACCCACATCACTGTTTACACATTCACACTGATTCTTTGTGCTGCATGAAGGTTTTTTATAATAATTGACTTTGCCAATGTCATGCAGGATGGGAGGGGTAAGTATTGACTTACCAAAGGGCAGACATGGCTGTGTTGCAGTTTGTGTATGATATCTTATATAATTGGTTGACAAGGGCATTAAAGAACTATGTTGCCATGTGGAAAATATTGGTTTACAAATGTATTAGTATTTCTGAGATAAATTCAGTAGATCTATTATAGCTTTTGAAGAACTATCTGGTATTGCATCCATGTGCAGGCAGAAGAGGACACTGCTTTTTGTATGCATTTGTCCATGTTTATTTTTTTATTTCATAGAATTGTGGAGTTACATTTTCTTTTTGACAGCTAACTTTGAAATATCTCAATTTATATAATAATATGTATAAAAACAATTCTAAGAGATGTAAAGGCAATGCATCGATTAAGATACAGACCATCAGAAGATTCTATGGTCAAATCCAAATAAATGAAAACTAAAATCAGTAAATAAATGTATACCAATATCAATATTTGTACAGGAAGGGGGAAAACTTGGTAAACCGCGAAAACAAAAACAATAAATGACATACAACTCATGTGAAATTATATGTGTATTTTCCACTCTTATTTGGTGTATATAATTTCTATAGAAAAGCTAAGTTTGATTCTGAGATTCTCGATTAACGGAAAGGAAGCGGTAGGGTTATATTTTGAAGTTAGGGGTCAGGGGTTTCCCTTAGTGGGACGTAACCACTGAGCTGGATGACGCACACGCGTATCATTGGTCCACAGCGACGCACAAGGCCTGTAGTTTGAAAGCTGTCTGGGCCCAGGCGAGCCACAGCATTAGCCACATTCGAACAAAGTTGGGATATTTTGAAATAAAATCAAATAATTTTTGAGTCATTTTACCCGGAAAGACGTGTACCACTTTTGGACAATGCGGTTGTCAGAGTGAGCAAGAAGCCGACGGAATACGATGGAGCAGAGGTGTTTTTGAATGGCATTGTTTTATTGCATCTTGACTGAGTTGCCGTGAACTCCACGCAAGGAGAAAAGAAAGCTAACTGGCAAAGTCGCTAGCGGCGGCTATCCAACAACTCGCGTGCTATTCACTTCCTTGTTGCATACTGGAGTGCGATGGAAGGAGAGAAGAAGTTTGTGAGGAGGAGACGGAGTTTTTTACCTCCACTTTAACACTATCCGGTGAATGGATGTACATGCTTGCATTCACTGCAACATTTCAGAAGAACTGGATTTTCAACTTGGTTGGGCTCCGGGCCTGTGCTTTGACCATGAAATGGAATGCGACTGTGTAGCTGGACACAGCTAGTAGAGGCTAGCTGGCTAAACCGACTAGCGTTAGCTAGCATATCTGGGAGATGTCCGTCCTGGAGTACAATGGTTGAGTATCGACTGGCTCTATAACTAAGCACCATATTGTGGATCATATGTGACGGAATCAACTGGCACTAATTTTCAGTAATTACCACCAGGGATAACTCATTTTATCTGGAACCACAATCGTGCTAGCTTTGTAATGCTAATGTTAAGCTCGTGATTTAGCTACCTAGCTGGTTGGCTGTCTAGTTGTGAGATAGCCGTAGCGTTAGCTAACTAGCCTGTTACACAGCTAGCCCAATGTTTTGTTTCACGACACAGCAAGGGACATAGTTTAGGCAAAGTACACAGGATTAACATAACTGTCGACGTGGACGTAGCGTTTATTTGGTGGATAAATGCCTAATTCAGACGTGCTTCGCGAGGGTCGGGGACGGAGCCCCTCCGCACAGAGAAATGCTAACAGGCAGGATAGGCGTAGTAAACCAGGGAGCGGTGCTGCTCAGCGAGAGAGACACCGTGAGAAGAGGCGGTCATCGGCTTCTAGGAGAAAGAAACGCAGGCAGGCCAAGGAAAGAGACTTGTGGCATACTGGTACAACAGAAGACCATGACAATGATCGAAAAAGCACTTTTGAAAAAGAGGTTGAACTTCGGACATTGGTAGAGTATGACGACGTGAGCTCCCAGTCTGAGCGATTTTCTGGGAGCCCGTCTCCTAAACTTGACCCCCATGCTGACCGTCTCTCAGTGGACCGACTCAGCGATGTTGACTTTGTTGACTATAATGGACCAGCATCTCCAGACAGAAGTCAGCCGAGAGACCGAGAGGCGGTGTGTCTCAGCAAAGACGAGCAAACTAGAGGACCATCTGAAAGAAGCAAGCAAGACAAGGAGCAAGGGAGGAAAAAAGATCGCCAGAGTCGCGAGAGAGACTCCTCAAAAGCTCGGAGTGGAGGAAGCCTAAGTAGCTCTAAAAACCACAGAGACACTACAAGGAGCAATGATAGAAATGGCAAAAAGACATCCACGTCTCAGTCCTCACAATCTGCAGACAAAAGGGATTCAAAAAGGCACAGAAGTAAAACTAGATCTGATAAAGAGCCCCCATCTGCATATAGAGATGCTCCACAATCTTACAGAGATGACCGTGAAGACCTCAGGGCATACAGGAGAAGTCCTGGTTTTAAAGCAGAAAGTCCCTATGGGACATCATACTCGTACAGCTACCAGTCCCCTGGTAGCTACAACCAGCTGATATCTAGAAGAAGTCCAACATATGGGAGCAAAAGACTCTCTCCCAGTTCCACATATTACAGCCGGGATGTAGATGCGTATGGGGCATATGGCATGCCAAAGTCACCCAGTTCATACTCCAGCAACAAAAGGAAACGGTCCCCTGTGAGCCCAGCGAACTGGCGCAGGTCACCAAGTTATGGCCGTCATAGTCCATATGAACAAGGAGAGTTTGGTTCAAGTCCTTATGGGAACCGCAGGAGATCACGAAGTCCATACAGGAAGTCCCTGAGCCCAAGTCCTGATGTCAGGTAAGGTCTTACAATGCACTTAATAGGATGAGGTGTGTTTAATTTCTGCCTGTGCTCTATTAGAGTGGTCTGTCCTTTTGATTTGTTGTAATAAACCTTTGATCAGCCAGCCCACTGATGGAGTGATATTGTAAAATTGCTGATAATAAATGTAGAAACTTACCTGATATCTTTCCATGTTAGGCACAACACTCAAACTTCAATAGTTACCAGACTTTTTTTCTTTTTTCATATCATTAAAGCAAATGAAGCAGCCATGTGTGACAGTTTGTAATGTTGAAGCAAAATATACAATGGTGTCTTTGTCATTTCCAGACGATCTGCTAGATCTCGTAGCAGAAGTCCATATTCATCCTCAAGGCATTCACGTTCTCGCAGCCGTCACCGCCACTCTCGCTCCCGCAGTCGCCCCTCTAGCCTCTCACCAAGCACGCTCACCTTCAAAACCAGTCTTGCTGCTGAGCTCAGCAAGCAGAAAAGGCTAAAGCTGCTGAAGCAGCTGCCAAGGCCAAGAACTCCAGCAACACATCTACTCCAACCAAGGGTTCATCGTCTGCTCCCCAGCCAAGTCCTAAGTCTAATCACACAGCCAGGAAGGGTCGCCCTCCTTCTCCACCTCCACCAGAGAAAGGTCCCAGAACTCCCACAACCAGCCAGCCCCAGTCTCCCTCTGACAGGTCATCCAAGAGGACCACCGAGCACCAGACCAGCAGGGACAAAGATGGAAAGGGGAAGGATGACTCTGTACATCGGGACAAGAGGAAAGCACCAGCATCTACACAGAGCAAAGACAAGGAACGAGCCACTGGTTCTATCATGTCTACTCTGTCATCTCTCCCATTGCCCCAAACAGTTCTTGAGCACATGAATAAAGGAGAGGGGTAAGTGTGTATTGGGGCAGTTGACCTAGAAGATTCATGCACATTTATACTCAGTTGTCTTGACTTACTCTGTCTCTGCTGCATTTTCTTGCTTTCAGCTCAAAGGACAGCTTACTCTCAGGGAAGAAAAAGTCAGAGAGAAAGGCCCGCCAGCTTCTGACTGACTTGCCCCTCCCTCCTGAACTTCCTGGTGGCACGTCCTCCCCGCACAGCCCACCCGAGGACAAAAAGTCCCAAACACTTCGCCGAAGACCGAAGTATGTTATAGTGCATCTAGTCTTCTTGTATTGTTTCCTGTTGATGCTCTTTCATCTACACTCACTTAACTTTCTTTGAACTCTTTCATTGTAATTCTCAGAATTTGCGGTCCAAGATATGGTGAGATCAAGGAAACAGAGATCGATTGGGGCAAACGCTGTGTGGACAAGTTTGAGATCATCGGGATTACAGGGAAGGCACCTATGGGCAGGTGTACAAAGCAAAGGACAAAGACACTGGTATGTGTTCTGTACATATATGTTAATTGGTAAACTCCTCGTCACCACTGTAAATGGTAATCCACTGCCAGTGTCCTGTACAGCGATCTAGATTTGAGGTGCATTTCTTTCTTCTATTTCACAGCTGAAATGGTGGCTTTGAAGAAGGTTCGCCTGGACAATGAAAAAGAGGGCTTCCCAATTACAGCCATCAGAGAGATTAAAATTTTGCGACAGCTCAACCACAAGAGCATCATTAACATGAAGGAGATTGTCAC
This sequence comes from Caranx ignobilis, assembly GCA_021432705.1. Lineage (NCBI taxonomy): Eukaryota > Metazoa > Chordata > Actinopteri > Carangiformes > Carangidae > Caranx > Caranx ignobilis. The sequence goes on from MU269986.1 coordinate 6,640,683, forward strand.
GGACAAAGAGGACGCTCTGGATTTTAAAAATGATAAAGGTATAGTTTGTTGAATGTATAGATTTCTCCAACCTGATCATTTTTTTGATGTCTAAATATTTTTTTCCATCCATCTCAGGTGCTTTCTATCTTGTATTTGAATACATGGACCACGACTTAATGGGTTTGCTCGAGTCTGGCCTGGTTCATTTCAACGAGAGTCACATCAAGTCTTTCATGCGACAGTTGCTGGAAGGTCTCGATTACTGCCACAAAAAGAACTTCCTGCACAGAGACATTAAGTGCTCCAATATTCTGCTCAATAACAAGTAGGTCCTCAGGATCTCTGCAGTCAGTTAGAACCATCTTACAAAGTTTTATTAAATCTTTAAGTATGTTTTCCAGCTAGGTCTAATCAGTGTTTTTTCCTCCTAATCAGAGGTCAAATCAAGCTTGCAGACTTTGGTCTTGCTCGGCTGTATAACTCTGAAGAGAGGTGAGCCTCTCAGCTTTCTTGCTGTAACCAAGTTTGTTTCATTCTCTATGTTTTACTCCCACGCCTGTGTGTGATTTTAAAATGGTACTTTGTATTCCCTTTCCCAGTCGACCATACACCAATAAAGTGATCACACTATGGTACCGCCCCCCAGAGCTGCTCCTGGGGGAAGAGCGATACACGCCTGCTATTGATGTGTGGAGCTGCGGGTAAAAGCAGGATTAATATGGGCTTAAGTTAACACATGTTACATGATTATCTATCAGGTCAGTGTGTTGTTGTCCTGAAATCTCACACCCCGTTTTGTCTGTCACAGATGTATTCTTGGAGAGCTGTTCACAAAGAAACCCATCTTTCAAGCTAATCAGGAGTTAGCCCAGTTGGAGCTCATCAGGTAAATGCTTGCTAAAAATGTAAATGTTTTACTTCAGTGTTCTGTTTCCCACTTTGTGATGCATCCGCTGCAAAAAAAGGAAGAGAAAGTGGCACCAATTCTACTCTGATCGTCTCAGTTGAACACGATGCCATGCAACTGTAATATGCCTTCTGGCCTCACTTGTTTTGTGGGGCCCTCTTTAGAGATCAAAGTAAAGGTAGTGAAAGTAAAAATCCTGAAAGTTAGTACAATTCTTTTTTTCTTGTAAGCAAGAAAATGGAAGAAGCGAGTTGTACCCGTCTCATTAACTTCCTCAGTTTTACTACACTGACACAAATGTGATGCAACAAGTTGGGCCAGTTCTCTGGGTGTTGTCAGTTTTACTGGGAGTCACAATTAACTGTCTGATAAATAGATGTGTTCTGCTTTAACTAATGAATTCTTGTGTTCCTATCCTCTAGTCGAATATGTGGCAGCCCCTGTCCTGCTGTGTGGCCAGATGTCATAAAACTTCCCTTCTTTAACACCATGAAACCAAAGAAACAGTACAGGAGACGGTTACGAGAGGAGTTTGCTTTGTAAGTCAATGTCCATGACCTCTAATCATACATTTATGGCTGGGGGCTTCCAGCAGTGCATTTTACCACGACCCTGTGCTCCTGTTGCCGTTTAGCATACCGCCGTCTGCCTTGGATCTGTTTGACCATATGTTAAACCTGGACCCCAGCAAACGCTGCACAGCTGAACAAGCGCTGGGCAGCGAGTTCCTCAAGGATGTGGACCCAGACAAGATGCCCCCACCTGAGTATGTTCTTCCACTCATGTCTTGTCATTGTGTTGATCCTACTGTATTTAACCAGGGTTGATAAATCCTAAACATTTCTCACCATGTTAACTGTTTGTTTCTCTCCAGTCTTCCACTATGGCAGGACTGTCATGAGCTGTGGAGTAAGAAACGCAGGCGACAGAAGCAGATGCCAGAGGAACTGGCAGCCCCTAAGGCACCCCGTAAAGAGCTGGGCCTTGACGACAGCCGCAGCAACACTCCCCAGGGCTTCCCAGCTCCTGGAGGTATCAAAGCTCAGAATGCAGCTGCTTCAGCGCTGCTCGGTGAGTCTGACTATTATTTGTATTTGTACTGTTTAATTATTGATTTTAGTTTGTTAGTCACTGGTAAAGATCTTTGAGTTACACTACCCTGTACCAAAGGCATTATGAAAATAAATGATTATTATGGTAAAGGAACCTTGAACCAAAGGTTAACACTGAACCTCCATGCTTATCTTACGTTTCTGTCCTCTTATAGACCCAAAGGGTCCAAACTCTCAGTTGACACAGGAGCAGCTGGCAGTCCTCCTGAACTTCCTGGGCCAACCTAAGAGCGCAGTCAACACAGCCCAGTTTGTCCAGTCCATGAGCACAAAGGTCAACCAGGAGACATTACAGCAGCTCTCCAAAGCCCTCGCACCCACTGACCCGGCTGAGCCTCCTGCTCAGCCTACACCCGCCAAGCCTCCCCAGCCTGCTGCTCCAGCAGGAGTACCCCGCACACCTCCGATGCCCAAGCCCCCTTCACCCCCTATGTCCGCACCGTCAAGTATCCCAGAAGGAGAGGCTGCTGCCGCCACCCAGACAGCCATGACAATGCTGCTGGCTCAACTCCTCCAAGCTCAACAGGCCCAGAGGCAGGAAGCAGGTGACAGCGTAGAGGGAGTAGAGAGCACAAACCCTGCAGGAGTAGCACCTGGAGGGTCTCTTCTACCTCCAGAGGTCAAACAGCCTCCAGAGCCCAGCCCAGTCTCTCCAGGTAACAACCCCCCCCCCGCACTTTACGGTCAGCTGTCTGAACACATCTGACAATTTCTTCCTACTTGAGGCTCCTTAAGCCATTTTTTCCACTTCATTTATTTTTAAAAGGTTTTCACCATATGTCAACGATAGAACATTGGTTTACCAGATGAAATCATGTGTAATGAAAACAGATTAGGCCAAGAATGCTTTCCAGGGAAAGTGGTCAGCAGATGGAGTATGTCAAGAATGTACAAAACCGCTAAATTATATCTCCAGAAGGATCAAGATCTGTCAATTACCATTAGTGTGACACAAAAAAACTGGCTCTATCCAAACCATTTATTCAGATTAGCCTGAGATAAGAAACAGGGAAACTCACATTACAGAAACTCAAGAAGTGGTTTATCTAGGTAGAAAACAGATCGACTAAAAAAGAAATTGAAAGAATTCGACAAATTACATCCCAGTTCGTTGCTGTGCTTAATCATTTTTATGATCTGCCCCTCTAGTGTCCGAAGTAGGTGGAGTGTCGATCCTACCCCCAGACCAGAGACCACCTGAACCTCCAGAACCGCCTCCACACGCTGACCTGGACTACCGGCAGCCTCCACCTGAGCCCAAAACAGGCCACGCCCCCCCGATTGCATCTGCAGGTGGGAGCGACGGTGGGAGACCTCCGGAACCCGACTACCCCCCTCTGCCTACTGCAGAAGGGCCTGGATATGGGGGAGAGTACAGCCACCCGCCACCTCCACCCTTCACTCCTGCAGGGTTTGGGGACAGCTACATGGGTCACATGTTAGGTGGAGGTCTGCCTCCACACACTCTGAGAGAGGTGTTTAGTGGACCTGGCCAGGTCACAGGCTCCTCATCTGGTGCGGGGGTTCTGGCGCCAGCCCACCCGGACCCCTTCCCTCCAGGCTCTGGAGCCACCAGACCCAGCAGCATGGTGTTCACTGGGGACAAGGACCACCGCTTTGAGTACAATCACAGCCCCTTACCTGTGGAGGGACAACCCAACCCCAGTGCGATCCACCTGTACAACCACGCCATGGCTAGAAAAGATGGTGTACCCCCTCCCCCACCCATCCCAGCACCAGGTCAACCCTGGGGCTCCCCTTCTCAAGTCGGGGCTCCACCACTACCCCTGGGCTTTGTCCCACATGTGAACTCGACAGCAACAATCAGAGGACGAGGACTACCTTTTTGAAAGACTGGAAATCTGACATGGCAGTTTGTGACAATGGACAAAAGGCTGGAGGACTCTATTTTGAGCCTGAAGCCTCTCATGCCAGACCAGAGAGATCTGGAGATGCACACTCAGTTTGTAATAACTTAAATCAGTGTAAGGCATTGTATTCCTCCCCAGTCTGGAATGTGGAGGACGTTGCAGAAGGACAGTGGAATAACCCCGGAGGAGCTTTTCTTGCTCATACCATTTTCATATTTTTTTGTAATCTATTCTGCTGTCTTTTAAATTAAACTTTTACCTTTTTTGAGTGTACATTTATCAGACAGGTAAATTTTAAATCTCTACCTTTAGCTTGTCTGTGATTGCTCCAGGGCAGACTAGTATTAATGTTTTGCACTACTGACTGAAGTAGGCGGAAACAGTTTTAGCTACGAAAGGAAATGGATGAAGTGCTTTACCTGCACAATTAGGAATATGACCAGTAATGTAGTTTCCTTTTTTTTTTTTTTTTTTTTTTTTTTTTTTATGGCCATGATTTAGTGAGGCGATGGCGACTCAGTTGATTGGGTTAATGGTTTAGGTATCAGCACAGGCAGCCATTTGAGGAAAAGGACTGTTAGTTCCAGAGAGACTGGTAGCACTTGGACAACGGCAGCAAATCTGATCTGACTTATTGGAGAAAAGCTATTTTCACTCTCAATTCCACATGCCTTTTTGCCAATAGGTGTTGTAAATCATGAGGAAAACACACATAACCTAAGCTCAAAAAGGAAACAATGTCTTTTTTGTTTTGTACTAAAATGATTTTGTCCCCCCTCCCTCCTCCTTTGGCAAATGTTTATTAAAGAAATGCCAACAACATGTCGTTGTCTCTCATGATTACATATCGTCAGTGGACATTTCTGCTGGTGCTGGATATGTCTACTTCATAGATCACACCACCAGATGGCAGTGCCAGTCAAACATCACCTCACACTCAGCTGCAGTGTGTGTTCATTTCAACATGTGTACTGTCTGTGTGATTCAGGTTGGCATTCAGTGCCGCATCTGTAGTCAAATGTGCTCGCTTGTCAGTCTCACTCAAAACCAACAGACCTTTCCCAGCAACCACAGTTTCACTGGTGCTAAATCTTTACACTTGGCAAGTGTACACACCATTTACATGAGGAGAAGAGCCTAGAATGAGTCAGAACAATGCAAATACATGTTTCTGTTCCGCACTTGTGGCATGTAAACAGCTTTTTTTTTTTCTCCACATGACAGTCAGGGTAGCGCCATAGAGAATCTCAATGGAGACAAGCCTAAGGAGATAGCAGCACACATCAAGTCCCAGACAACATAATGCACAACTTCAGACTAAGATACAGAGCAGTGTGGTTGTCAGGAAGAAAGAAAATCTTCCAAGAGATGATAACTCCCAGTGGATTCAGTCTTCGAGCACCTTAACTCGTACTTCAAACCTGATGGAAAAGAGTTTATCGAAGATCACAAACCAGGCCTCCTGCATGCTACCATTTACTGCCAAGTTTGATCTGAATTTTTGTAGATGTCAGGGGACTTTTTTTTGTCACTCTTGCCTGTATTAAATAAAGAGTGGCTCTCAAATACAATATTTTGTTTTGCTATAGAGAAAATTGCACAGGTATATTATCAAATAGAGATACATTTATAAAACCAAGGTCCAAACATAATGAAATTTAAATTAATTCAAATATGGAAAACCAATTCCTTTCCTATTAGGTTTAATTTCACAATTTAAAAGCTCCATGCAATAAAAACAGTCCATTACTCTTCATTCAGGAGGATCCAGCTGCAACACCTTAAGCAGAAAAACTATATAAATAGATGTTTAAATCTGCTTAACTGAAGTAACACACTAGTGTGTTACACACAGTGCAATAGATTTACAATTGATGCACAAACCATACTGGAGCCACAGCTGAACAAAGAGACCAACTCCACACACATCTGTCCTTTGTTTTACCCATCACAGCCACATCTGCATTTGTCACACGTCACATTGCCAGTGATGAAAAAGTGATTATCTCAGAGGGGGTTCCGTTCTGCAAAGCTAATTCAGTACATGGACGGCAGCTAGTCTGTGATTAATACAGCGTGGATGATGGATTGCTGAAAATTTACGGTAGCTTCAGTGGGACTGGCAGCATCATATTTTTATGTGAGATTGATCGAAACAACAGTGAGTGTGATTTAAAGAGAAGATGAGAAGAGGCAGAGTGAGGAAGGGAAGGTATGGAGGAGCATGGACTTTAACCAGAGCATCACTCATACTGTAGTAAGTTTATTGCAGACAGGGTTTAAATCTATCGAAAGAAAGAAAAACACCAAGAAGCCTCCTGACCCATGTTTCACCTTCATATTGACCCTCATTTGCTTCATTTATAATATGTTAACTCAATAAAAACCCACAGTAAAACTCACCAGGTCTTTGTTTTGTCCTAATATTGGTTACACAGGTTGAAAAGTTGGATGAATGTGACAAAACACCAGCAAAAAAATATATGTTTTACTGTCAAGTTTCTCAACACAGGTACCAAACCTTTTCAGGACACTACCTCACCAAGGTGAGCTGATTACCCAGTCACATGACTTCCTGTTAGGTAACCAAAAAAAGGAAATTTCACCGAATCACCACCTACAAAATAAAACCAACAAGAAATCTCTTCTGGAAAAATGTAACCTGTGAATATAATAAAATATATTTCACTGTTGGTTTGTTCTTGTCTTGCATGTGTGCAAGATAAATGCAAAGCTAACTAACGCAAGCAGTCAGTTAGCTTAAACACTGTGATACTGAGTTGTTGTAAACAAGGAGAAACTGTCTGAAATGAACATGTAAAAGCTCACAATATAACATGTTGAATCCCATTTGTTCCATCGTACAGAAAAATGAAAAGGTTTAGCTAGGTAGCAGCTAGTTTTGGGGGTTTTATATTAGCTAACTGTCGCTGGTGGCGGCGCTAGCTTCATATTCACCTTAGAGATATGACTTCCTAACAGGTTAACACCCCTCCCTTTACTGTGACTGTATCATGTTAACACTGTATTTTTATGGGTGCACTGTTACAACTGGAAATGTTCACTGTTTAGTGCACCATTTCAGACACATTTCATATCATAGTGTTCAGCTTTGAATAACTGAGTGAGTAAAGACAGAATGACTATTTGATTTGACAGGGCCTGTAAGAGATATGGCAATAAAGTTCAGCAGAAATGCTCTTGTTTTGTATACCTAAAAGGCTTTTCTTTTCCACTGAGAGCACAGCTACCATACCGATGAGAAGAGCATTTCTAATCGAATAAGAAACAAACAGACAATGTCCTACAAAAGACTTTCTGAAGGATTATAAAAGGAAATCAATTTGTTTTAAAAGGCTTCAAAAATAGGAAGAGTTTTTAAAGAATCTACATCTGTTCCCATGAAAGCAACCCTCTCAAAAATGCCAGACAAGATTAAAATAACAAACAGGTGGATGGAAAACATGGTTGTGGAGAAGGGTCTGCAACGGCCATGCTGACAGGAAAATTGGTAAAAAAAAAAAAAAAGAAAAAAGAAAAGAAAGAACCAAAACATCTCATCACAGAAATGGCCACAGCATGGTTGCACTTTGCTGGTGTGAGACAGTGTTTACAAAGCGTTGGTACTTCTTCTGAGCATCCCTCTCTTCGTCACTCACTGTCATTTCTATACCTACACTTGACTTGAGAAGGCCTTTAAATTGATTCACTTACCATGTGTCTAACCTTAAGCCTCTGCAAAAAGAGGAGAGTCAGCAGATTGCCACACATGCCTGCCCTCACACACATGCACATTACATGTCAGATCATTGCAGTAGATATACACATGCTCTTTAACTGCTGCACTGCTCAGGTGAGGCACAGTGTGGTGCTAAAGGACTGGAAAGGAGGCTGAAATTCAAAAGCATTGACCAGAATCCATCAACCAGATTTCATAAACCTTGCAAAACTGAAAATTACATCCAAGATATACCTTTCATCTCTTCACCCCAAGTGCATAAATATGGACTCACGCCCATTAATACTGATGTCCGATGAGTTGAGCTGACAGAATTAATTCATTCCAACTTCAATGGCTCGAACATGTGCAGAGGCCTGAAGACTTTCTGCAACTTTGTTACCTGCCGGCTCTTGTTGGAAATGGAATTCAGCCAATTTCATTATGATCCACAAGCTCATCATGTCGGCCTAATCAGAGACTTGCCTGGACTTGAGCTTGTTAACTCATTACTGTTCCAAGGTGGCTCGAGGACAGGACGACGCGCTGCCTGTGCTAACTGTTGACAGTCAAACATGGAAGGGAAATAATTAGGAGTTAAGGATGATTTACTGAGGAATTAATGTGCCGACTTTGAATTAACCTTTGAGATTTTGCCGTAACTGAACCTTTATGTGACCCACAGTGCATCGCTGTGCCTTGGGCCATACTGCTCGGTGACGAGGTGAGTCAGCTGAAGTAATGGCTGTTAAATGGCCCCTGGGCCAAATTTAGTTTCATTTTTTTTTCCTGTATATGTGTGTGTTTAAAGAGAGCAAGACAGGCAGAGAGAGAAAATGCATGCTGCTGTCACTTTTAGATAATGTTTTGTTTACAGTTTTTTGGATTTTCTCTCTGAGTGATTCCCTCCTGGGGCTGTATTCAAAGTAGTTTTTAATTAAAATGTGAAATCTAAAAAGTAGTGGCAGTCAAACAATGGGTGCACAGTCTTCCACATGCATGCACAGCAAAACTTTCATGGTGTCAGTAATTATGCTTGCTGCATATTACTTAAGCTTAGGTAGAATGCCAACCATTATCGTGACTACATTACAGGGTGTTAATCTCTCCTAATGAGTGGTTTCTTTTTAAAGACACTACATTAACTGTGTAATTTCGGAGATAGTGGTTTAGTTAATATTCACTGAATGAGGAAGGTAAAGTCCTCAGAGCAGATCAATCATGATGGAGAGTTAAAGGGCAGTTTTTCCATCCATACACATGCCCTGTGTGTTCAGGGGTAAGGTGGCACTCTGCACAAAGGTTACGCTGCACTGACCTTTATTGTGCTATTGTCACACATGGTGGCGGAGACAGGCATCAGTTAGTGAAACCACCGCATAACCAAAAGGTCATGTACTTTATCTCCCCAAGTGTCACTTTAACTGTTCATGACCATGTGCCATAACTGCAGACTGCCCTCCTTATGTCTCTTTTAGGCCTTGCCGAGTAGGGGGTTCTGCTACATTTGACATGCACATGTACAGTATTATTCTTACCATACGCACATGTTCAACTCTGTGTTTTCTCCCTCTCCACTGTGAGACATGGCCTCACCTTCTCCCTGACATCCCCATTAACTCCAACCATGAAGACAAAGGGCGCTCCAATCATTTACGGCAGATATGACCCATAAATGTCATGCTCAACTTCACTTCACACCTTACCTTTGACATGTAAGGTCATACTTTGGTAAGTGATTATAAAAGTGAGTCTGGCCCTGGCGATGTGCACCAAGCATCTTGACCCACAGGCTTCTTCTGTGGAAGGGCACATCAGAGCTAAAGTTGTTGGAGAGCATTAATTCAGAAAGTTGGAAAAGTGTGAAGACAGCATGAAACTTAAATAGACAAACCCCTTTCTGCTGCTTGGACCCAGTTGTTGCATGTTTGCACTGGAGAGCTGTTTGAGCTTTACAAGAGCATGTCAGGAATATTAATAAAGACTGAGGATGGTCTTGTTGAGCTACTCGATGAGATGTTGTTCAATTCACTAATTCAACATCTCATACAGTAAGTCTCTGACCAGTGGGCAATTACAGGATAATCACAAATTTGAAACTGTGTAAATTGTGTTGTGTAAATACAATGCTGGATATGAATTTGGTTTGTTTTGTTGTGTTTTTGTTGCAAACTTTCAATACTTTTCCTTGATGATTTCTTTTTTTTTTTTTTTTTTTTGCCTGTATTTACATTTCATCAGCCCCTCTTTGCACTGGTGGCATCTGTCATCACCTCATCATACTGTAAAGAATATGCCATACTGACATCATGGTTTGTGGTGATCTGCCACTGCTGAGGATCACTAATAGAAAGGAGAGAGGCACATCAGCAGTGGTTGGCCTTTTGCAATGTATAGTCTGCGTATTCACTCATGACCATGCAAGGACATGCTTTTAAAAGGATTAGAGTTCATAATGTTTATAGTGGGCAGCGTAATGCTGTTATGTCAATAAATTCTTTGCTTTACGCCATCCAAAAATCACAAATCTCCAAGGTGGAGCAAAGCTAGATGGTCTGTAACATAGGGCTTTTATAAAGAAACTTCCCCACATATTACGGCTGTCCGAACCGTAGCGAAAACAATCTCCTGAGCCATTAACGTAAATTGTGTAAGAAAACACAACAGCTTTTCCATAAATGTGGAGAGAAATATGAAATCAAGCGTGAAATGTGATAGTTGCAATCCAGAGAATTATTGTGGCTGAAATTGAAAAGGAGTGGGGGGATGGATACAAAACTGGCAACCACTTTGACGTCTGTAAAGGTCGATAAGTCAATAAGACATCTTGTTTATGATTCATTGCTTGTTCTGTAGATTAAGCCGTACTCAAATACTGCATGGTCTGTGCTCAGCAGTTCTGTTTGCTGTAGTGTAAAGCCTTAACACTGCACGAGGAGATAAAATTATACAGTAAGTGTACAGTACATCTTGTTCTGCAGCTTGTTTCTCCTACGGCTCCTGCAGCTACGCACTGTTCCCATGTTGAGTTTAAAGTGTTGTTTCAAAGTGAATGCGCTGCTGACATCTTCTTGAGCAAACAACCTGTCAGAGAAAAACATACTACCACACACCCAGGACGCATATTACCTGGAGGGAAAAGTCACCCCACAGACTCTTGAACTTGTCTGAATCAAGAAATAAAAACTGTTTCTGTGTGTTTGTTTATGATGAAGAACAAAACTGAAATACGGCAACAGTGGTGATGACTGACATTTTTAAGAGAATATTGCATCAGGATGTGTGAGAGAATTTGAGTATGTACATATTTTAATGTGTCAAAATGATAATACACCCAATGTAAAATGAACCAATGAGCAAAACAGCAATGTGGTGATTAATATAAGATATGAATGAACATTTCATACAATGTTGGAAAAATATGTAGCGTGTCTGTGTGTGTGGATAACTCAGGATGTTTTCAACGAGAAAAAATGTGCAACTGCCTGCGCAGCTGTCTGATTCAGTTGGGTGCTGATCAAATCCAGGCAATGCAAATAAACCAGAAATGAGGGTTTGCCACACTAGGCTCTGCAAAGGCTTAAATCTTTGAGGTGTGCCATGGATTATGTATAGTTTTGGCTGAAATTGTATAATTAATGACATTTTGAGGTAAAAGCCCTGAAGCATATGCTGAAAGTTTAGCTCACTTTTCAACTTGGAGAAAATATTTAAGGTCCCATACTGTATTAAGTGAGATTTTTTTTAATTATAAAGCAGGTCTAGGTTTGATGTGCTGTGAAAGTATCAAAGCACTCAGTTCACAGAGAAATACACCCAACCTGTGTATTCAGAGACTGGGCCTCAAAATGTGCCATCAGGGCTTCTGTAACTTTGTGATGTCACAACAAAGCAGTCATCTCTCGTCAATTCCACAAGCCCTGCCACGCTTTGGACTCACCATCAAGCCTGGCAGGATTAGGTTTCCCTGGGGTTTTACCTGACATCTATTATAGTTATATTCGCTCACTCAGCAAACCATCAGCCAATCAGAGGACAGGCTCAGAACCATGCTTGTCAGTTTTTAAGTGGTGCACTTTTTGATTTTTGTGGAGTCATCATCAACACATTAAAGGGCTAATCTGGCCATTTAGTGTTGCCGTTCCATGAGGTCAGGGGACTGGCAAGAGAGATTGAAAAACAGAATGATCAAACCCAAATTGCTTCGAGCGCCAAAAAGCTTAGCTCCTACACTTCCCATAATGCAACTCAGTTTTGTCTTTTGTTAGATCCTTCCTGCTAGATATGTCCTCATGTTCCCCTGGTTTGTTGAGCAGGGTTTTTTCTGGTAATGTAACTTGAGTCCCCACAGCCCCAGAAGACATTATTCAAGTGTTTTCAGGGGCTGTGTACTCCACATGACGAGTAAATTGACTTTGACATGTAAAATCGATGGGGTGCCCCGTAAAGGGTCACGATTCCCAGATTTCCCTGCGGAAATGAGTCTTGCACTCCTTTTCTCGAGAGACAAGGATGAATCTTTAAGACAGGATTGTTATCTAATTTAGGCTCACACCTGCAGCTGTTGAGGTACATGTATTTATTTTTATAGAGATAATTGGTGTTGGGTTGACGCATTGCAGTTTCTGCTGATTTATCAAAGAGGAGAACATTTGATGCTAACAATGCAAAACAATCCACATTCACACGGCAAGCTGGTAAATTCTTCGACAGACAACAATATCTGAGGGAGGGGGTTTGTTTGGACGGCATTAGAGAAGCCACTGCTGCAACCTCATTATATTTGCCTGTGAATCATGCAGCAATAATGGCTCATGAGTTTAGGTTGCTGGTAAATGACTGCCCTCAGGTTGGTCTTTGAAGGTGGATGCTTATCTGAAGCAAAAATAATTAGAGAATGGAGAATATAAAAAGTGTCCCTATTCCTCCTAACGATATCATTGAAGTTACAGGATATTTCTCCTGCTTGGTTTTGGTCGTAACTTCTCCTCTCAGTTGGCCTGATTTGTCCTGGCATGTGAGTGGTCAGGCACATGTGTTGGCAGTCTGTTAACTGATGCACTACATTCTCTTCTGAATCACAAATATCCTCCTTCATCTTTGTAAATGTCGACCGTTATTAGCACTCATGCTACAGGGAAGACGGCTGTCTGCCCCTATTGCAACAGAAGCTGTTTTTTCTTGGTCCAAAAATGTCTCCATTTGCATTCTCTTTAACTTCAGGGTTGAAAAGGTTCGTTCATTCGTTGCACTTAAAGTTTAACATTGGGTTGATATTGGAAGAGTTTCTGCTCTTTCTTTTTTTTCTTCTTTTTTGTAAAGATAAAATATCAAATGCTGAAGACACAAAGTTGTTTAATTTCACTCAGCCAAAAAAGAACTAAACATACATTGTACTTTTCCTTACAAAGTTTAAAGAGAGAATTGCATAAGCAGCCACAATGAGAACAAGTGCAAAAAAAAAAAAACTTGTTAAGTCTTTTTTTTTTTTTTTAATAAAAGTTTTAAGTCTTGAAGTTGAGGTTTTGATGTATTTTGATTAATTTTACCACAAGCTTAAAGCAAGGGGTGAACAATCTGAGAGGTGCACTTGTTTTCCTTCAAAGATGAGACTGATATCACTGGCAGCTAGTTCACGCAGCCTCACTCAGGGACAGGACCAGCCAGCCAGTCTTCAGTGGAAAGTAGCTACACATTATGCATAAAGCTACTAGGTTTATTGCATCTTCAAATAAATCCCTTAAGAATATGGAAAGTCACTAAATCAAGCAACAAAGTCGTAGTTGTCAGCTAAAGTTGCCCCCTTGTATAAATGAAAAACTTTTTTGTTGTTGTTTTGTGCTCCTGCTCATCTCTTTGTGTTGCCAGGTGGGGGTTGAACTACAAACTTTGTTCCCTGGGACTTCACATGGAGCTGCCCTCAGATCGACCCAGTTCAATGGGCTGTAATGTGGATGTACATGGCTAATAAGGTAAATTGGGCACTAGTGGATATAAACAGGGAGAAAGCTAATTTGCACACATTAAGAACTGCATTAGCTTAGCTATCATTTGGAACCAAATTTTCAACAGCGAATAGCAACTTCTACTTATGCTTTAATAAAAATTTTGATTACTTTTTGTCATTATCTTATGACCAAGTGTGACAGGCCCAATGAGCAGACACGTAACACTCTTGCTGTTGTAAATGTGCTAAAAAGCAGAATCACATTACAATAAGAAAGTAGCATCAATCACATACCTTGTGGAAATACTATGATTTAATTGTTGTAGGACTGATAGTTAGATTTTTTTTGTGCTTTGTTGGGCATTAGCTCAAATACTCTCGAGTCTTATTAACTACAGTGCCAGGGGATTTGCTGTCTGTCTCAGAAAGATCCACTGGCTTCATGATTTTAGAGGAAATATTCAGGCAGAGATGGAAACAGACCCGTATCAGTACTTGGCTTAATTTCATTTTTTTTCTATTTGAATGTGTATTAGTTGGTTGACCAGACATTTTCAGCTGTGATGCCATGGCAGCGTACACAGGAAATTTCCACAGCTCCACAGATGCGGCTGTTCATCTCCAGTAATGACAGCAAGATTTCACATAATTGCTGCAGAATCATTCTCCTCCTTACAGATTGGTGGGGTTACTATAACGAGCACAGGCCAACCTGTAGGCCTGTGTATGAGTCATTTATGACCCTGCGTGGTTTTCTGCTGTAATGGCACTTTGTGTGGAGTGCTGAGATGAGGACAAACTGTATATGTAGTGCTCAGCCCAGTCTCTCCCAGTGTGATTAATGAGCGAGCAGACAGACAACCAGGGTGCATTCTAATCACCCACAAGGACAAAGAGTGATAGAGAGAGACAGAGGGTGAGGGGGAAAAAAGCCTCCTCACTAATGGCTCCGACAGCCTGCAATTTACAGGAATTTTACCAGCATCTGTAAAGGGAATCCACCATAATGATGATGGAAATGACCTTTGATAAATCATACATTTACTCTTTAATCTGACAGGTGAGTTTTCTCCAAAAATAAGCAAGAGGAAACTATAAACCTAAGGCTGCTCACAAAATCCTCTGAGAAAATGCCTTGGCCCGCTCTGTTACAAATCTGACATGATAACCACTTTAAATATTTTAAGTACAACTTTGTTGTCATGGAAACAGTAAAGATTAATGCTTTTGCATGGGAATCGGAGACAATTCTGATGTGTCATATTCCTGTGTTTTGTTTGCTCATCCATCCACCCCAACACTCATTGTTATCTCTGCCTGGTGGAACTCTGTAAAATAAATATCTTCTTGGTTTCTTGCAGCCAAAGTTTTTCATTCTCTGTCCTCCTTTGTTGTTTATGTTCATTCCCTTGATTTAATTAGTGTTCACGAGCCCTCTTTTAGCCCCTTTTAGTTCAGAATATGGTTGTTTTAATTTACTAAACACACCTGGTTTTATGCCACCTACCTTCTCGCTGATGGATGGGGCTGTGACATTAATGGTATAATAGACATTCCCTCTGCAACAACTGAGTCCTCGTACTTCCATTCTTACAGATGGTCAGTGTATACTTATTTGAATGAGCTGTAAAGATATTCAAACTGTTGGACAGAAAACAGTTTACACATCCACCACATATTAGCTCTCATTTGGGGTCATGCTTCAAGACCCAATATTCAGATGGACTTTTGGTTGCTACCAATTCCTGCGAAAAACATCTGTCTCTTCAGTTGCTAAATGCTCCACTATGTGCAGCAGCTGGTGTCTAATTTTTTTCAGTGCTGTTTGGTGCCAGGCACTTAGTTGGTGTATCAGAGTTTTTTCACTCAAAACAGCCACAGAAATAAATCAGATGAGAGCACAGATGAACACAGTAAAGGTGTAAACCAAAACAGTTAGCTGAAAGCTGCTAAAATCGCTCTGTAAAACTGAGGGTGAATGCAGAATCAGGTGATAATCCTCTGTGCTCACATTTTATCACAAGATATCTTATCTATAGTTGTTTAAATACAAAATGTTTTATTCAAACCGTGTGAATTATGTAAGTTGAATATCTTGTGCACAAAAATGTCTGAAACAGTATAAGTCCTATATATAAATTCCATTTCTCTCTGTTATTTTCATCTTTTAATATTGGAATACATATATATTTATATAAGCGTGCATGTACATCCTACCTCTATGATATTTTCAGATCAGTCCTTGCACTTGCCAAGTTTGTTTCTCCGGTGCTTTCACTCTCAGTGACTTCAACATGGCACAGGAAACTGGCGAGGACTGCCATCAATCACATTTTGCAAAGCTGCAGCAGAGAGCCAACATCAGACTATAAATTTGAACAAAACTGCCTCAAATTAACGTGCAGGTTTGAGAAACACAGGGAAAGCAAAAAGCATCTTAGTTCCAGTTTCTACGTTTCTGATTTTCCACTTTTTTTTTTTTTTTTTTTTTGCTCCAAGATAAATATTCATCTGCCAGTCACAACCAAGTGAAGCCAACTGACAAATCAAAGCAAGATGCTTCCATTAGCTGTAATCTGAGAGATAAATGCAAAAGGAAGCATGAGTGTGTAAAATCAACTCAAAATTGGTACCCTCTTTCTTAGTGCCAGAGACTCTTATTTTAAGATGTTTACTGTGAAATAAAATTTAAGTGACGGAAATACTGTTTGATAAAAAAAACAAAAAAAAAAAAAAAAAAAAAACACTGGAAAACCATCTACAGCAGTGCAAATTAGGATGTGAGGGCATGAAATGAGAAAAAAAACCCCATCATGCTGGATGTGTTAAATGACACAAAAAAGTGTAGTGTCCAGTGGAACATCTATTAAAGCCTTGCAGTGCCTATGTACAGCTGCGCAAAATGAATATTAGCCAAAATGAAAATGTACATTGATGATTAAATGGGAATGTGTAATAACACGCACTGGTCACCATCTGTGTTTAAAACAGAAAAATGAATACTAATGTAATGGGGAATAAAAAGTCTTACTCGTCACATTAGAAATAATGACTTTTCTCCTCTTTGTTTATGTCCTCATTAAGAATTATTAACAATTAAAAGAAAATCCTTCCAAGCCAAGACGAAACCTTGTGTGCTCCCAGATTGTGGACCTCTCTCATCACTCCTGTTTTCTCCCAATGAAAATTGAGTGTCCATGTGTGGGATGTATTGCCAAAAGTCACCATAGATTTAGGTGATGTATCTGCTGTCACTTTGTGCATTAACGCTCTGACCTTTTCTTCCTATTTCAGAAGCAATGTGGCCCAAGCTGGTAAGAAAGATGGATACGTAGAGGATGAAATCTGTCACAAGAAAGAAATTGAGGAGGCTGACTCGCCACTGTGGTGGTACCACATATAAACCACAGCAAATAACTCGCAGATGTGAAGGTAGCGCACACGTTATCACACGAAACTGTAATATACTGAAGTTTGGAAAATGGAGTTTAAGTGATCTGGTGGAGGAACAGAGAGAGGAAGGAAGCATTAAGAAATGAGAGAGGACAGAAAGAACGAGTGGAAGGATGATGGGTTTTGCAGCAGGGGAGAAATCAACTTCTTTCTTCACTTGTGCTCCTTTGTCTGAGCTGTTACACAATAGATCAAGGCAAAATTTGGATTGATTATACTGTCACTGGCAGTGTTATCCCCTTTTGGGTGAATTCAATATTTGATTTTGTTTGTTATTCATGCTCCCAATTTGACCCAATGTCATTTGGGTCCATTGTCACTCTCAATTCGTCTTCCCGTGTCCTCACTGTCATTAACTGTATGCAATATTCAAGAACATGTGTCTTTTCTGAGAATGATGTGCCGTCCCCATGTACATTTTGATGTCATGGGTCAAGAGTGGTGGACAATAACAAAAGTAGGCCTACATTCTCCATTTCCATTTCATCCTACCTTATGCTTCTAACCCATTAGTATTCAGACACTTTTCTACTTACATATGATTGATTGTCACTCAACACAATCAGATTGATCAAATACTTCACAAAAAAAGCTAATATTGGAGAAAATACAAAAAAAAAAAAAATAAATGCAAATCTACAGTGTTTTTCAGGGAATGCACAGCCACTCTGTCTAATCAGCAAATATTAGCATTCTGAAATGCTAGGCTAACAATGTGAACATTGCCTCCAGTGTCCTATAATTGTCCTTGTGTGCATGTTAGCATGCTGACATTAGCATTTAGCTAAAAGCACCACAGAGCCTCTAGTATGGCTGGAGATGGTATGGTGCAGCTATTTATGGACATGAGTGTATCTGGGTTACACTGACCCAAAATATCATCACTGTCTCCAAATACGACACATGTTGGTATGTAAGCTAATCGTCTCACAACCTCTCGGATTTGGTTGATGCCTGTTGGAGGGGACCCCACGCACAAGTTTCCACTACACTAAACTACTTAATGTAACAGGACGTACAGCACTGTTATTCAAATGAGTTCCATATCAGCCATCAGCAGTGGTAGATATCATTATGCAATGATGCACATTAAAAATGTATAAAGTCATGTTTAATCATTTCAGTAACCAGCCATTTTTCTGCAACTCCTTCATCCACTTTTGCTTTTGATGGGCTACTTTGTATACATTCTAATGATCCAGCTGCACTTTTAAGTAAGTGTTTGAATTCATGTTACACTTGGGTGTAAGCAAACCCAAATGTGAGCCACTGTTGTCTTCCATCTTGAGCATTTTTCTCTCTCCTATACATCAACTGTGTTCTCATCCTGCTTTCTGTCTGTCGTCCCTAACTGCAGGTGGCTGCGCTGTATTTTTCTTCCCTCTCATCACACACTTCCAATCACAGGTATTTACTGCCCGAGCATCAGACACAGAGCCACATCACAACATGAAGTAGCTGAGACAAGCACCATTGACACAGAGGGAGAAGATTATTCATGTAAGAGCACCATGAGGCCTTGTCTAGTTCACTTGAATTGCACTGAACTGTGTGTCTGAGGCTGTAGCCTACACTCTGTCTTACACAAATAATCCCGTTCAAACTAATGCTAAACAGATTACTTTCATATCTGAGAGCTTGTGATCACAAATGTAATGACACATAACTGGAGAAAACCCAAGCAATGATTGCACAAAAACATAAACAAGTAAATCCCAAAATTCAGCCAGAAACTTCGTAGATTTTCACGGGGTCAGGAGAAGAAACTAAATTTCCACGATGCATACACACGCACACACACACACACACACACACACACACACATTAGAGATATGGAATCTTTACTTTGTGATGAATCATTAATGTGTTTTGATCATTTCATGCTGTGGGCTACTTGCCAAGAGAGGAGTGCTGAACTCATTCATTGCAGCAGATTCTTGTGGATTTCTACAGCGAGCTGGAGGGACGTGGATATGTAAAACCCCAAGGACTTGGATGTGCAAGAGATACAAGCACATGCTGCACTGTCTCTTGGCACCTGAATTCCTCTGCATGAGCATATGCACGTCGGAATGGATTCAACACTGCAGCTGACCAAGAGGTGAACTGATCGCTGGGAAGGCTGAGAGGCTGGAAGCTGCTTTGCCAGCTGACGTAGCCATGGCAGCAGCGATGGCGGGGGTGGTGAAGGTAAGAGGTAAAGGACTGTTGCCTCTTGAGATGACCTCCATTTGCCACAATGCAAGGCGAGGATGCCAGCCGTCGTCATGGTATCTGGCGGGAAACTTCCCTGGTGAGTTAACAGCCGGAGGGGAGGAACCGTTTCGACAACACAAGCTGCAATGAGAGGCTGAAGAGTAGCTGTGAACCATCCACCAAAACACACACACACTGCATCAGGCTGCTTAAACAAGATGTGACACATGCCTCATTCCCTTATGCCAGCCTATGACAAGTGATCAGGCAATCGCATAACTCATGCAGCACTGTGGTAGCTGATGCACACATTTAAATATATCTCCATATACAGTAGCTGCGCTTCATTATTTCACATTTAAAACTGTGATAGCTTTGTTTGTCACAGTCTACCTTACGTTCCCTTGATGTGAAGAAACTCATTTGTAAACTACTTCTATCAGCTGAGTGCGATGGGCGCCAGAAATAGACCCCGGCGTTGTTACCAAAAGTATTTGGAATGCATGAGCTGTGACCTGGAATTTCAAATGTGATCTTATAAACTGCAATTCATATTTGATGGGGTAATAGAACATGAATTTTTCACTCGGCTGAGGGAGACAGGGGGAGAAGAAGAGCCGTGTGGTTTAAATTTGTTTCACTCTGCATTTCACATTTGGATTTCAAGGCTCTGTAGCACCCAGACATACAGGTATATGTGCAGAAACCACTCCCCCACACACACACACACACACACACACACACATGCCTGGTGGCTGTGTGGCTTGTAATAGCTGCATAAGCAGATTCTCTATCCATTAAAGGAATAGTTTGACATTTTGGGAATTACACTCACTGACTTTCTTTGCCAGGAGTTCACTGAGAAGATTGATGCCATAGTAATGTCTTTCTCTGAGCAAATAAGTAGCCTGAGCCAGCAGCTGTTTAATTTAGCTTAGCATAAAAAGAGGAGGAAACTGCTAGCATAGCATAGTCTTATGTCTACCCTGTCTGCAGCCCTGATAATAAAAGAGAAAGGTGGTAAAATATATATTTTTTCTTTCTGAAGGTATTGATGTTCTGCAAAAAGTTAACACGTGAACCTGGAAGAGGAATGTGTTGAAATTAGAGATTATTATTATTTCACTTATAAAAATGAGGATATAATATTAGTTTACTGAATAAAGTTAAATGTCGCGAGAATACAGATAATAGTTTCATGTTCTTTTGTTCTGTTGTTTCACTGGGTAAACAGATGGTCAATTAGTGTCACCTGCAGTGATTGGCTGAGAAACCGGAAGGAGAAGGTGGTGCGCAAGGCTAGCACAACAAATACGGTATTTACCCAAACTGGCACGTTTCCCCATTGCGTTTTCGGGACAAGTGTTGTGTGGAAGAGAGCTGGTGAAAAGTTTATGTGAGTAGTGAACGGTAGCCGGGGGAGGACTCTAGCTGGAGGACTGCATGCCGGAGCGGACGGACACGGACGAGCACACCTGCGCGTCGTTCCTTGCGCTGCACGAGGCGCTGAGCCTACCGTTGAACTGTGAGTCTACGGCTGCAGAAGAGGACTCTGTTGGCCACCCGAGCATCACACAGGTCTGCATGTGTGAGTATAAACAGGAGTGAGTGTCTGTGGGCCTGTTAGTTACTAAGGTGTTGCCTAAATATTGATTGTTTGACAGTGAAGCCTATACATATACAGATCATCACTCTTTTTTATTCTTAAGTACATACGTTTCAAACTCATTCTAAAAGGTACATTAAACTGGCAGCTTTATCTATTGTGAAGGGGATTATAATTTTGTATGTGAGAGATATAGTGA
This sequence comes from Caranx ignobilis, assembly GCA_021432705.1. NCBI lineage: Eukaryota > Metazoa > Chordata > Actinopteri > Carangiformes > Carangidae > Caranx > Caranx ignobilis. The sequence goes on from MU269986.1 coordinate 6,661,674, forward strand.
GGGAATAGATCTGTTTTCATACCCATTCTAGGTAAACCTTCATGGTAGTTACCTGGTTACAATGAACGCTGGTTAGAGTGGTGGGGTATCTTTCTCATGTTTCAGCCATGCTGATACTCATCATTGCATTTTCCTGTTTTCATCCTCTTCTTCTCTAGTTGTTTTGTGACAACCAACTGGAGCATTAAAGCTATTATCTACTGTGTTACATTATCATATACGTATCTCATATATGTGCATGGCAGTAATGAACATAAATTGACAATTATCTGTAAATTTGGTAAAGATTTAAGATTCAAGCTTTTTGAATTCTATAATTTGACAGATTATACAAATGACATAGCATGTTTCCCAGGTTTCTTTCTTCATGCTAGGCAAAGCTGATCCAACCATTCCAGCTCTTGACTGTAGTTTCAGATCAGGCAGACATGAGAGTGGTATCTTATCTCATCACCAAACTCTTGGGAAGAAAGGGAAAAGGGGGAAATATATATTTCCAAAATGTTCAACTATCCCTTTCAAGCCACACAACATATAGTGACCTTACGAATCCTACTCTAACCATAATCTGGCAGACCTTACATTATGCATTATCTGCCGTTTGTGTGGTGATGCATCTTTAAGAAGCACAGGTTACTGAGGACAGAGCATTTGTTTTCAGATACGCGTCTGTGAGGAGAAAATAGCCAGATTGTCTTCTGTGAGGAAGCTGTGCCGAAGTGGTTTCATAAAAAGAAATATTTATACCCAGGCTGCTTATCACCCAGCAAATGTCGAGAAGTATTAATATGTAACATCCTGCAGGGCTCTCCAGGACACTTGCCATAGCTCCAAAGAGGGAGAGAGCCTGGTGTTATCGAGGCTTGGCAGTGTGACTTGGTGATGGTATCAGCCATGCTGACTGGATTCCATTAGGCAATGCCCACATCTATGTCTGCCGAACATATTGGCTCACACTGCGGGGGGAACGCAGCGAGCGATAGGCCTGCAGTCATGACACATGAGCTATCATCCACCATCCAGGAAGGCATTATCAGAACATGCACATTAGTTTACTGCAGACCTGATGCTGCACTGCAAAGATTATAGCAAGTCTGTCTCTCTCATATAAATCATACTTTGATGAAAAAAAGGAGCATTTAGAATGATGGCAATATTCTTTAGAGCCTGGTCCCTTTTCACACCCTGACTACTTCCCCAAGTGCCCAGATTTCTCAGCACTAATAGGATGAGCAACCCCCACTTCCCCCCCTTGCCTTTGTATACACAGAGCTGCTGATTTAAGCAGCAGATTTGCATTGCAAAGACAGTAATAGAAAAATTCAAAAAACAGAACAAGGGTATAATGAGACAGCAGATAAAGGATAAGTAATGAGAGGCAGTTCCCTGTTAAATGCACCGGTCCTTGGAGGTCAGAGATGCGAGTTTGACAACGGCTAAGCTGTGTATCTGCAATGCGCTGTTGTTTAATGAGACCAAGACTCACAAAGTCATCAACAATTAAATGAAAATCAATTGGTTTATATTAATTCGAGTCACCTACTACGGTATGTCTGGCTCAGAGTTGTTACATGGGTGATAAATATTAACAGATTTTAGAGGTGAGATGTTTTATGAAAAACTATTGATACTTCACATTAGGTTTAAATACAACTGCTGAAATCTCACATCAATTTTAATGTATTTTTCTACATATTTTTATAGATCTGACTCTTGACATACATTCAGATTCTGGAAAATGCACCCGTTTGAATACAGATACCACTTTCATGTTTTTATATTACTCTAGAAAGCTAAATCCATTATGTATTTAATCCATAAGAAAACAATGTGTTTTGATTTTATAGTGAGTTATGTGCCGGATTGATTGAGCAGTGACATCTTATGACAATTTGTTCATTTTTGTACAGTGTGAAAATGCAAAATATGACAACCTGCTCTAAAGTTGAGGTTCAAATCAGTCAGAAGACATAAGAAAATATAGGTAAAGCCAACAAGTGCTGACCATATGTAACAAAAGGCGCCTCCCAGCACATCTGAAGCTCACTAATTACCATGTCATTTGTATAATGTGTGCAAAACCCTATGAAAAAAAGGAAGTCAGTGCAGCTGTTCAAGAAACAGTCAAATTATAACCCAGTGTGAAACCACAACTTTGTGGCCTTTGCACTTTATTTTAAACAAATGAGATATAACATGGGAATTACTGAGCTGTAGGGGTGCTGCCACATTTTTTTCACATTCTTTTGAATTCAGCTAGTCAAGCTGTTCCCCTGCGTCTCCACTCTTTATGTAAAGCCAAACTTGCTTGCTGACACAGACATGAGTGTTGTCATCTCATCTAATTCTCAGCAAGAAAGCCAATGTAAGCGTGTTTCCCAAATGTCCTTCAGATATTGCTCATACGTAAATAATAAATAATTCAGATGGAAGCACTATAATTATTTTTACTCTCAAGAGAAACTTTTTTTTTTCTCTCAGCTACAACAGCTGAACAAATGCAGGGCTGAATTAACACAGAAAACTTTCAGCACAAACAGTCATTTCTGTGCTGCAGAACGGAGCCATGTTATGTGTCATCACTTGAACAGCCACCTTTCTGCCTCTGTTTTTCCCCTCCCTGCCTCCCTCTCTTAAGGTCTGCTTTGTTGTGAATGTGGGTGTTCATTCATTTCCTTCTGTGGCAGCTTACAGGCTCAGGCTTGAGTTCACACTTCTCCCATAGCTCAGACAAACACATTGTGTAGCCTGTTAGGATTATCTACAGAGGCAACAAGCTTTGGAGACACTGCCAAACAAAATCCTAATTATGCCGAATTCACTGTGCTCTTCAGCAACACGGTGTCTCCAAAATGTTCCTATATGAGAAACTGGGATCCATGAAGTGTTGAGGAAATAGATAGGATCACCATTTGCTGCTGCTTCTTTAAAAAAAAAAAAGATCTCCTGTGAAGCTATTCATTAAAAATATATTCTGAACTTGCATCAGAAAACATGGAAATGTCAAGAATCCAAAGAAAATCCAATGTCTAGTTTGCCATCAAAATCAGCCTATTAATTCAGATGTGCTGGTGATTGTTGCTCGACAAGAGCTCTGGCCATCTGAGCATTTACAAAAAGGTTATAATACTTCCTCTGAGCACAGCTTATTCAGGTCAGATTGGAGGCTTCAGTGAGTTGCAACTAGAAAGTGACTAGCGGCGTGTGCAGGCTGCGACCAGCTCCCCATTCATTGTGTATCTGTTGCGTGTTGCCGTCTTGCCCTGAGGGTTTCGTGGACCCACTCCCTTCTCCTCTGCACGTTTGCAGCTACTCTACACTAACGACAGGATTTTCTTTTGCTCATTTGACAGATATGTGACGCACCGACATCGACTACACAAGCAAGCCAGCTTAGGGGGAAACAAACACTTCTTGTTGCTGCTTCGGTTGCCTAGCAACAGGTATGTAATTTGCGCACTGCACCAGGGTCTTTGCGTGCTCTGGTGGCGTTGATGGAAAACACAGCGGGCCTAATATGCTAACTAGATAGTTAGCATGCTAACTTCAGTGGTAGAAAACCAGTGGCGGCAGCTCTTGGTGAGTAAAGGAATGCAGATTGATGCCGAACTTGTCTTGTTGACTTGTTGTTGGTTGTACTGTTAGTACTACCACTTGGTATATTACACTAGCAAAGCAGCTACAAATAGCTCTTGTATAATGTTTCACAAGTGCAAATATTCAAAAGTGGTTCATTATATGCTTAAAGAGTTTGAGGTGGAAGATCAAAGAAAACCACCTCACGTCTGGATGTTGTAGTGGGCAGTTATAGTTAATAAGGTTCAGAGTGTGATAGAGGTTTGAAGATCTCATCATTTCATCAAGTTATCCATATGACCTCTATAACTTTTCAACAAAGATGGTGCATGGGAAATTAATACAACCACATATAAATGAAAAATAGTTACATTTTAACATGTAGAAACACAGTAAAGAGTGTGTATTGTGCCCTTGAACACACTGAGACTCTGCTGCAGTTGGGGCTCTGTGGTTAGAGCAGGTGGCTTTGTTTGTTCGCTCCCCAGACCAGCAGGAAAATCTGGCAGATAAGACTGTGGCAGGGCTGGGCAGCTCTCAAGACTGAGACAGTACCATTGTGAATGTGAAATAATGCTGGAAAATGTGCTTTTCTTGGATGAAGCTAGGTTGAAGTGTGTGCATGTGTATATTTTCAGGTCACAGTATTACCATAATTTAAGTGCAGAGAATATAGGGAGTTCCACCACATTGGTATCGACAGTAGCTGTAATATCTGTTGTCGATCATTAGTTTATCAGTTGATCTGATTGCATGTTCTTTGGTGCATGTTTGTACAGTTATGGTTAAAAGTTCCCTCTCTGATTAAGTGATAGCAATGTGTTTGATTGCCTTATAATATTTTCACTATTATTCCAAAGTCCATGGATATGGTGATAAAATCATCCTGATGTCTTTTGGCCACAGATGGCCCTCAGAATCTGATATCATGACATCCATTGGAGAAACACATTTTATTCTGCAAACAACAAAGCTTATTTCTGATCCTCGAAATCTAAAAATGAGAGAATGCACCTCAGAATACGAGTTTAACTGCAGTACGTTGTACTTAAATGTTTAGTCAAAAGTTCAGTTTAGCATGTTATGGCTTGACTTTGAAATGAGATGAAGTATTTGATTTGTATTTCCATCATCTCTAAGAAAGATATCTCCACCGCACTCACTGACAGAGAAGTAAAAAATAGAAGAAAAACAATATTTTTTGTCAAATATTGAAGCTGCTCGTGGGATTTAAAGATTCCTCCGTGGTAGCATCAAGAATAACTGTTGAAGAGAGCAATACACAGACAGTTTATTAGGATTTCAGAGCTTTATGGATTTTGTTTGTTTGTCTTTATTTATTCTCTTTTAAATACGTACTCACTGCACTTTTAATCATTCATTGAATATAATAGTAAAATCATAATAAGTAAGAATAACAACATTCGCTTTTAGAAGTATAAAGCAATATTTGACAAGTGTTGATGGGGAGTGATGTAACTTGATGCACGTTCTTGCAGAGCATGCAGGGTTCATGTCCTGTCAAGGGGTAACACTGCAATAATATGAGAGAAGAAGGAGATGACTGCAAGCTGAAAAACAAACAAAAAACACTTTGCAAATGTTTCATGAGGTAAAAAAAAACATATGCAGGGATGGATGCACACGGTGTGTTTTGGAGGGGAACACTTAATGTAAATAAAATGCATGTTTACAGTGAATAAATGGTTTCAGTTGAATTCAACTTCAGTTTAGCTTTAGTGAAAAAAAGTCGACTTTATAGTTGCTCTCTTCCTGTCAGTGTGAGCCCTCTGTACCAGGGTGTGTTCAGCACCTGCTGGAACACACAGACAAGCCTCTGCTCTTTCCTTATCTCTCATTAGGATGGTCTCACTCTGGTCCTCAGACAGTCAGGCAGCCAAGCACATCAGCCAGTGACAGGTCTGGGAGCCAGGTAACCTGATAGTCTGTTACTGTCGGGTATTTTCTTCAAGAAGAGCAGGAGGCTGGTGTCGGGCACATTATCCAACAGTGGGCTGTGAGACATGGCATGTCTTGTATTTTGTTTTGTTTTTTTTCGGTTTGTGTTGCAGTAAACATGGATGTAGTGTCTCTGACTTCAGCCACTGGTCTGTGAAGAGACCTGGGGAGTTTGACGAGCACATAAGTAGGAGGAATGCAGTGCCGCAGGGATGACGTGCTCTTGTAGGCCAAACCAGAAGTTAACATCACCCTGATTCCCTCGAGTAAAAGACAGTGCAGAAAATAAACTCTGTGACAATCAAAAGTTTTGATACTAAAATTGGCTTCAGGACAAGAAAACTGGAAGGGGATATATGTATATATGCAGTCTGTAGTATGTCTAACTAGTACTACCTGCAGTGGTAAAAAGGACTAATTATTATATCACAGTGCACATCATTAAGCACATTAGTTTGTGGGGCTAGATGTTAAGGTGACGCCAAAAACAGATCCAACCCCAAAGGGAGACACAGAGGAGGTGGCAGGTTTTGAGAATTTATTATAAAAAATGTAACTTTAAATCAAAAGGGGAAGAAAGGGCTGGGCAGGGAACGGAGCAGTGGCCAGAAAACCAGATTACAGAGAGAACAAATTTCTTTGTTTTTGTGGAGTATGACCACAAGAATGTGTTACCGGGCATGTTTGTGTCCTAGTGCAGTAAAGCTCTGGGACACCGGGTCAGAGGCGCTGATCTTACAAGGTTGGTTTTTGGCCAAGAGACCAAGGTCGAAGGCAGAGAGAGACAGAGTTCCTCTTTAAATGTCTCAAAGACAAAAGAACTGGTCTTCAACAAATCCAACAGGTCAGCCCCTAACCCCTCTGACAACCCTGTCAGCATCAGTAGTGAAACATTTGAGATGGTGGACCAGCTGCCGTCCAACCTCAGAGCACTCTAATTTGCCATCTTTTGCTGCTGCTTTACAAAAGCAGTGTTCAACCCATCCTCCTTTACTGCTCGCCCTGCTTCTTCAACAACAGACTCACACAAAGCTGTACCTCTCAGACCTCAGACTGGGATGTCCGTTAATATCGGCCGACCAATAACATCGACCCGACATAAGCATACAAACGTAATATCTGTGCATATGGTTATTGGTATTTCTGCCAATAATGAAAACCTGATAACACAAAGCTGTGATTTTGTAGCAAATTAAGTAGCCGTGGACATCATTACTTAATTCACTACTTAATTATTGCTGCCGCTGTTGTAAACAAACACACATGGCGATGGTGCTGCAACCGCACACACCTGTTAATTGATTGGCTGTTTCCCTGTCACTCGTAGCGTCCAGCGATATGACAGGCTGTTTCAATGAGCCAGGGGGAGAGCGCACGTGGGACTGTCTTTTAGATGATTGGCTGTTCGCGGGTCACTCCCTGATTCCAGTATTGAACATCCCTAGGTACTGTAGGTGTATGTTGCGACAGCGCTGTTTTGTATCTGTGGTCTGATTCTGCCGTGTATCTATGTTTTGCGATCTGCAAATGTTTCTCGAGGTTTGTATGGAATGTGAACACAATTTTCCTTGAAAGAACAAATAAACTTAATCTAATCTAAAAAGTGTGATAAATCCCGTTTGCCAAGTTTCAGCAAGCAAATCTAACTAGAACCGAGAAACCTGCTAAATCAATCTGCCTGTCACTGTTGTTTTTGTAAAGTGCACAGAACAAAGGAGTTGACAGGAGAGTGGGACGTAGTGAAAGTTGAGCCGACCATCTTAGTATGAAAACATGTAACTATAAGAATGTGAAGCCGAGTACTGCATGCATGTGTGCTCACTCAAGAGGTTGTAGTAGTGAAACAATGTAGAAGGTAAAGCCATTACGATGCAGATGGCAAGGTGATGTAGAAACACCATTATTTTTATCAAGTGTGCATGGAATACAGTTGAAGCTTTATAAGATGCACTGATGTGGTAGAGAGCAGAAACATAAAAAAAACAAACAAAAATCAATAAAACACAAATGTGACTCACCATTTACTTGACTGGTGAAGTTTCCCTTTCAGAAGTTGCTTGTTTTGTACATGGCTGAGGGGAGAAACTGTCCAGTCATCCAGGAAATAAGAGAGCAGCCATGTGATTTAGAGACGCGAGTCCGTGTCAAGCATCCAGTCCACCTGAGACTGAGATCATTCTAGATGTTCAGCAGCCCGTTGATGGATAGACACACTCCTTTTATTGCTTTTTCTGGCCTTTGATCATCCCATTGTGGACATACTATTTCACGTTTTATCTGCACTGCAACATTGTTTGTTATAAATTATATTGTACACCAAGACGCCTGTGGCTTCAGAAGGTAAGTTCAAGGAGAATTTGGCGTTTTCACCCCCCCTCCAGCCTCGATTTTTGTGTGCGAGTGCAAGAGGGAGAGATTGTACCTGTGGTTGATTAACCTCTGCAACTCAAACCATCTCATGGCCTTGGTGTTTATTGGCAGGCACTTCACAACGATGCACTCACAGGTGCAGTACACACACACACACACATGCATACACATACACGTACAACCATACTAACACCCCCCCTTCTATTGAGCTTTGCCTCGTAATGAGCATCTAACAGTAATTTAAGGCCATAGCACTGACACCCATATTGATCTAGGTGGACAGGGCATAGAGAACATCCACAAATCAGTGCAGAAGTGTTAAATTGCCTCTCTCATCAGATAAATCAGCACTGTAGAATGGCCATAAGTTCATGTCCTCTCCATTGCATCTCAGCAATTTTCCATTTCATGTCGTGTGTGTGTTAATACTGCGCCTCGAGCTGATTTCTTCCCCTGCATTTCTCAACAGTGACTGCTACATTTATTTACACTCTGCATAAAACTTGGTCCCATTTTGGCACACACAAAAGGTAACTGTGACATCTGATATATATATATATATGTGTGTGTGTGTATATATATATATATATATATATATATATATATATATATATAAAAGCCGCAGCAGAATAATAATGCAGACAAAAGGCCATGTTTTAAGATTGATTTTACAGTTTCAAACCCACAGGTGCAATTTCCATTTTAACTTTGTGGGGAAACTGCTCAAGCCACAAAAAAAACTATTATCTTCATTTACAAGAGTAGTGCACTTTCTTAATGGGATCATGGTTTTAATCTGCATATTACATGCAGCCCCTTTGCACTCAGTGTAACTTCCTGATTTGACTTGCAGAGCAGCTGTGGTCATCTGAATAAATACATGAAAAAATACATAGTAATATGTACATTAAAAAAGTAAATATTAAAGTGCTGCCGAACAACGCGGCAGCAGCAGACACTTAAGTTTTCTCATCCAACACATGGTACTGTCAGTGAGGCGTCTGATAGGCAGCATGACAGTAAAATCAAATACGCAGCCAGATTCGTGGAGAAATATCCTCAGCAACAAGAGGGATGATGAGTCCTGCAACAGATGGTCTGGCCCCCACAGAGGCCTGATCTCAGCATCATGGTGTCAGTGTGGGATTACATGAAGAGACAGGAGATACTGAGACAGCCTGAACCCACAGAGGAGCAGTGGCAAGTTCTCCAAGATCCCTGGAACAACCTACCTGTCAAGTACCTTTCAAAACTGTGCCTCTAAAATAGCACCAACTCTCGTAGGTACAATTGTAGGAGGTGGTCACACAAAATGTTTTTCAGTTTACTTGACTTTGTGTGGAAGTGACTGGTAAATAAAAACCTATTCATGGCATGCTTTATTAAACAATCCCTGCTTAACGTTTACTTCACTGACTACTTTATAAGCCATAAATGAAAGCTCACGCAGAGTGCATATGGTGGCAAAACTTGTATTACTTATTACGAAACTATTGCACACTCATGTCATGCACTGGTTTGAAGTGTAGCATTTGTTTTTCCACATGTGAACCATCTGAAAGTGCAGCAAATCGCTGGTGGTCTGTTGAAAATTTGGTGAAAGCACCAAGTGGAATTTAAGACCACTTGCAGAAATAAGGAGAAAGGTTTTGAAAGCGTTAGGTGTTAGGCAAAAAACATGATCGTTTTGGATTAAATAACTCTTTGCAGACGACAAACCAAATATCCCCTTTAAAACTGTCTCTTTGAAAATTCTCATTTGTCCCATTACTTAAGGTTTCACAGACTAATTAGTGAAAACAGGAGCCAAGTGTGTGTTCCCATCAGGTTACATAAATTTTGCATATACACATTTTGCAGACATCGTACCCCCTGCTGCCATCTGGAGCTGCGAGTGTTCAAAGCTGTTTAATGCAGATTTACACCAAGTCATGACTGATGAACAGAGGAAGTGTCCAAATAAAAAAGATCAGACATAGGCGGTTCAGTCATTTATTTTTGAGCCTCTGATGACGAAATATAGTCAAGGCTGTAATGGAAAAGAGCGTGTGGAGAGGTTTCAGACTGGATAAGATGTTTTTTTTAAGAATGTTAAAAGCACTTCCTGTGCAATTTTCTGCCATTGTATGTTTTTTTTTTAGAACCACCTTAATTGCTGCCCTAGTTACCGCTAAAGGTTCAAGGGTGCAGGAAGATTGAGGAAGCATTTTAACAGAAATAATGATGCCTCAGCTCAGTTCTTAGAGATATTTTTACAACAGAGTGACAAAAAACAAAATTGAATAAAACAACAGTAATTGTTGTCAAATATTAAATCTATGAATAGGATTTGACAATACCTCCACTGTTAGCATCACAAATACCAGCAGCATGCTTAAATATTAGGAGCAGTGTTTGTGAGCTGGTCCTTGATTCGTGTTGACGTTGTGTTGCATCTGTAGGCGCACAATGGCGCACCTGTATGCAACTGCTCAATAGATTACCTCCCTTGTCATGAACGAGCTGATGGCAGAAACAAAACCAAAAAGCAGGGAAACAGAGCGTAGCTTTCAAGAAGCTTGTCTGTGCTTTATGAGGAAGGACGCAGGTGTGTATTAGACCTTGGGGATAGACGCCGAAGATTTTTGGTTAGAAACGGATTCTAAACAGTTTTGATGTTTGTAACGCACCTTTGAATATACTTGTGAACATACATTTCTAACAGCAGTGAGTGTGCTTTGCCATAGCTGCATTGTTATCTCAAATTGATGCAAACCCTCCAGCTAATTGCAAACAAGTATTCTCTATGGCCATGATATAAAAGGACGCCATCATCTCCTATTACGACGTGTAATTAATTTGCTGCATTGTGACAATGGTATAAACATGTCATTTACAACTATGTGCTCCTCTTGTCACGCACCAAATGTAAATTCTGTGACACATTACTGCGTCTAGTAGCATAAAATCTCCCTACACAGAGCTTCTCTATTTCTCTGCAGGAGTTTTCTCTTCACCTGGAGCAAAGCTCATTTCACTGGAAAATTGGCTCTAGCACTCCGCTCCCCACTCCCCCATTCTCTCCGCCTGCCTCTCTAAATTCAGCCATTATTGTAGTGCCTTAAGCACTAATCCAATTAGCTATAGGAAGCAAATGGAGCTATCTCTCATTTTAGCTTGTCACCTGCGCAGGGGGCAAAGGGAGGGGAGGCAACGAGTTTTTATGAGGATTGTGACTTGGGGGAATAACTGATACCTAGCATGCAAATTTTTCAAGCCTGCAGAAGGAAGAGTTTTGACATTAAAGTGAACCATCAACAGAAAATGACTTGGCAGTTGGATTAGAGAGGGGGGGGCGGTGATAAAAAGGGAAATGACAAACATGGTACCACCACCACCCCATTTACCCCCCACAAACAACTGCAAATACATTTGCTCGTGGTGTGGATTTTGTTGTCACCCTTGAACTCCTCACTGCTTGGTGATTACAGCTCCACCTTTCAGTCCGCTAACTCATTTGACCCTCGTCCGTGGCCTCAGGTGGACAGTCAGATTCCTGGACCTGTGCCGATCTATTAGACACCGTAAACCTATCTGGAACTACAGTCAGTACAATTGTCGCAAGTTGCCCTCGGCAGCAGCCATGTTTCCCAGACTCCTTCTCATGATGCCAGATGGTGTCAGTGCTCACAATCCCCCCCAAAAACAGTGTGGGTGGTGGTGAATTCAGAGTGAACCTGCAGCAATGACAAAAACCAGTGAAATAAAATGAGTAAATGGATGGGCTGACTATCAGTTTACAGTTCGGAGGCACCATGAAAAACAACCATTTCAGACCATTAAATGCGTCAGTATGCGAATTTATTTGAGGCATAAATCTGCTTCTCTTGGGTGAGTCAAGAACGCATCAGTTAGGGGAGTAAGAGGATAAACTACATGAAGTTGTGCAGTTTGATCTGGGTGAATCATCTTGGTGAAATGGACGTCACGACCTACCTAAAATAAACCTGACTCTGCGTTTAAAGATTTAAGACTGCTTTTGAATTTTACATGAATGTCCGAGCAGGGAAAGCTTGGTTTGTCTTTTATATTAGAGGGAACAGATGATTATGTGAATAAAGAATATGCAGAGCTTTGTCAATCCCAAAGCAACACTACAGACCAAAGAATGGTCAATGACAATAAAGACCCAGTTTACACTCTGGCAGATCTAACTGCCTCCACTTTGGACTTTACACAGGTATATACAGGATGCAGTTTGTGCATGTCAAACATAACTATGTCAACTATAACTGCTGAACGAAGTCAAATATAATCCTGGCTTTGGTACTAACATTGGACAGCTCCCCAGTTTAACACTCTTGTGAGGCGACAGTGCTAACCACTGTACCACTGTGTCCCACCTGACCTGAGAATGAAAGCAGCTGAATTGCAACTGGATATGACATTTATCACAACAGTAGCCAGTGACATCCAATCCCAGCAAGAGCCAACATATCGAAACAAACAACCTCCGACACTCACATTCACACCTGTGGGCTCTTGCAGAGATGATGTTCATGTCTTTGGACGGTTAGAAGCCAGAGAACCTGGAAAGAATCCATGTAGGGACATTGAGAACATGCACATTCCACACAGAAAGGCCCCAGGCCAAGGGATCAAACCCAGAACCTTCTGGCTGTGAGGTGACAGTGCAACCACTTTACCACCGTGCCACCGAGTAGCTACTATGTATTTTTAACAGGAAGCCCATCAATCATTTATCAAAGGCGGTCAGATCATGATTTGGGTGTTGCTATAAAAAAATAAACCAAACAGGCATTCCACCATGACTGACACAATGTATGAGACATTTCCTCATCCTTTCTTCCCATTTGCATCATGCTGAATGGAAAAACAAACTCTTCTCTGCAGGGTGTGAGGACAGAGAGGACATTCTCTTGTGACAAAACTGATTTCTCAGTGTATTTTACATAAAAGAACAAACTTTATCTAATGCAGTTTTCCTGCTGCACATCCCCCTCTTGGTTCCTCTTGTTATTTTCGCATGAAGGACTGGTGAGACATTTGTAGCTCCGACCTGCTCTGACTGTCGCCAAAATCCTCATATACACTGGCAGACCTTGCCTGTGGTGCTGCCTGCCTCTCCGACACCCTGGTGCCCTGTTATGATGACAGTCCTGCCTTTTGCCCTCTCTGAGCCTTTGTAACAGTATATAGCTTGTGGTGGATTGAAACATGATGAAATGGACATGGAGCCGAACCTGCTGGTGGTTTTACGTTCTGTGTGGCATGTAGCTGTAAAGGGCAGCAGCTCTGAAGAGGTCAGGTGAGTTAACCTTGTGTCTGTGTGTGATATTCAATGCAACTACACACATTTTCTATTGTAAATGCATGTGATGAAAGGGATATGTTCTTTTGATTCACCTCTTAGGTTTTGTTGTCTTTCTACATTAAGACAATTAGAAAAAACACTCCCATGTACTCTGAAACAAACAAACCAAAAAAAAAAAAAACACCTGTTTGGTGATGAATGACAACAAAGCAAGGCGCAGGCTCGCAGGCTCACCCAGACTGAGCATTTGCAGGAACGGCAGATACAAACAGAAAAAGGCAAATTGTCATAAGTGACTTATCAAAAGCCGTCAGCCATCAAACCTCTATCAGAGGCCGCTCTCACGCAACGCAGCAGATGTTACCGCTGAGCTCTCTTCATCAGAAAAGGACGCCGTTTGTTTGCAGATCACAAATTTCGACGGCGGAGCTGTCAGGCTGCGATTACTTCAAAAGGGAAGCTTCTCAACGCTTTCTGTTTTATTCCGTGACATTCTCTGTTGTGTCAAGGAGGGGAGGGGCCCACCAGCTGTACACAGGACCCCCACACCCTCCTCCTCCTTCCCCGTCTCCATGTTACTGACGTCTTTGGAGAGACGGGAGATGAAACAAAGCAGATTAATTGAGACAGAGTCCACCCCCTACCTGTGTGAGCTGCCATTCTCTTGGCTGAGGACACTTACTGTAGGTAATTACAGTGCTGGAGAGCACCAGTCTCTCCAGCTAATGTGCATTCACAGGTTGGAACCTGACATTAAAGGGAGTCTCACCATATCTGATCCACATAAGCATCCTTGTAAATGTAAGATCACTGTGTCCCTGCAATCACTCATATCTGCCCCTGTTGTTTTGTAATTGTACTCATTCTCATGCCGCACAGCACACAATTAATATGCAGACCAAATCTGTGAAAGCATGGAATGACCTTCTTCCAGAACACCAAACTTTATTCTTGATTATCTTGTAACAGCACAAAATGACCCTGTATACTCAAAAAAAAAAAAGTCTCTCAATATTTGATGGCTGTCTGACAATGTGTGTCTCTAAGAGCAGAAGGTATACCGTCCGTGTCAGCAGGGCACTAAATTATTAAGCGTGAGCTGAATGGTGGAATGACAGTGATTAACAGATGGCTAAATCTGGCTGGGATAATAAGTGCCCCTGTCATGTCATTTTTGCACAATTCAATTTTTAGTCTCTTTTGTTGCATTTAACCCCATTTTCTTCCCCATTTTTTTTTTTTTTTTCACATTCACGATGAATCACACAAGACTTGGCTGTTTATTTAGCAGCCACTCTGCAAATACTCAGAGCTGTGATCAACGCTGCAGCCTTTCAGGACCAACAGCGTAAAAATGTTTATGAGGTTTTGTATGCAGCGTGGCACAGCTCGGTGGGGGTATATAGATCCCTTGAGCTCCCTAAACAGTCACCAGTGCTTTGTAGACTATGTTTTGTATTATCCTGGGATTTTCACTGATGCGAGCCTTTTGTAAGGTAAGCTCACCAACACCGCAGACAATTACAACACACATCTATGACATCTCCAATGTGTAACTATTATATTGGCAAATATAGAGCAGAATATATGTGCAACGGATCATCCTGCACGTAAATAAAAGGAAGCTTTGTTGGTGTTTGTGTTAAGTATTACATTATGATGTTGCACAGCTACTCAGAACAGATATTATGTCCCTTTCAAACTGATATGCAGGAATAAGACATCATTTCAGCTTTTGATTCAACAGGAAAGCTCTTCAAAGAGTCACACCAGACACTGTTACCATCACTAGAGGACACAGACCTCTCTGTCTTCCTTGGGCCTCAGACATCATAAGGAACTCAGCTCACCCAGGTCACTGCTTTTTCACCCTAAGGTGATACAGGTTGTCAAGAGCTTACTCTTCCAGATTCCTGACAAGTATTTATCCAAGTGCCATCATGGAGTAAACTGCTGATTAATCAGGCTGCAATCAGTTTACCCAAGTGTAACACATACAACATCCTCAATATGTTATATTTCCTGAATGTGTAAGTGGGGACAGTTCATTTAGTTGTACATTGTGCAATGTGGAGGAAAGCACTGAACTGGATTCAGTGGTGTGACATTTGACATCACAGGAAAAATCTCTCAAGAAAAAATAAAATACTCATATTTGTGGCCACACATCAAGATACGTGATGACAAACTCCTACTACTGACATGATCATATATATCTAAGCTTTCCCAAGTTTTCTGTGGGAGAGGACGTCTCTAAGGATTCAACCAGTTCAGCTGACAGAACTTCAAAGAGTGTATTCTCTGCTGACCATGAATGGGAGAGCACCATCTCGGAACATTATTTTTTTGGATATGTCTTTGAGTTTTACAAAGTCATTTTCTGAATATCCGTGGTGATGCACAGGTGGCCATCAGCATTAGAGCATTCAGCACAATACTACCAGACAAGAAACATGGTGGTCACACTGAAAGGATAGATAGGATGATGCATTTCAGGTGCTTTGTAGTCATTCAAATATGTTTACCCAAGTTTAACTGGGAATGTAATAGACACACTCAAAATGGGAGAGACGGCACACTGCACACCTACTGATGGGGATTATCTCTTTCTTTTCTTCTCTTTCTTTTCTGATCAAAGAATTTTTCTGACTTTCCTAAAAGAAAAAACACACACACACAATAAAAACAGATTTTCAGTCGCCTCAGTAACTGGAGCCATGTTGCTAATCACAATCTAAATATCCTCTGCAGTAACTAGTTCCTTCATTGACACTGCAGTTAAAACTTTTAGAAACTTGTTGATTTGTTGCTTTACAGTCTCTGACGTCTTCTCAGTGCTTGAGCTCTAAAGAGAATATTTCAAAGCTTGAAAACCATAAAAGTCACTAATTGGAAAGGGACATCAAAAGCAGCTTCAATAACAACAGCAAGGTCTTCAGCCTGCGGCCAAAACAGTGGATCTAAAAATTTCATAATCAGAACAAACATCAACCATCTGGCTTTGTTCAGGAAGCCTCAACCAAACCCAAGTCAAAATAAATCTTTCATTTCACAACTGTGAAGAATAACACCTATGAATTCTAACACATCAGCAGCTGGCTTATGGTGAATGTAGATGAGCTTGTTGACAGTTGTCTCCTTCAAATTGTGTGTATACTAGAGGGCGGTGGTTTAAAATAAATGAGTAGCCTCGGTGGACAGCTGAACTTTGGCTACATGAAAAGTAACACATGACGACTGGGGATTCATGATAACTGGCAGAGTTTCAGCAACATTTTGTAAGACATGGGCTGCAAGGGTTTCATTTTTAGGTAAAAACCAAAGGGGGATTGTATGTGTGTGGAAATAAGACTGCCTACAGATTCATTTCTAACTGAGCGACTGATTACAACAGATAACAGTATGATGGGGGGGGAGTTTGTCCTTCACCTCGTGTGGGCTGCTGGCACGAGTAGCTGCACATTCAGCAGCCGAACCACTGCAAAAACAAACAGTTTGTGGCTCAGGCTGTCGGAGCTCCAGCAGGGCCGCCGGTGAGGGCGGAGGGATCGTTTAGCTGCTGGGTTCACCGTGGCTCAAAACACTGCAAGCTCAGGGGCTGACATCCTGGCCTGGGCCTCAGTGGCTCCACTCCTTGGAATTCTATTAACAACAAATCATCACTGGTAAGAAAAAAACAAACAGTCATTTCTCTGCTCATTTCAAAAGGAAGCCCTGTAAGACTGTTGTTTAGAGTAAAAACAAGAACTACTTGGTCAAATATACATTTATCTTCACCTTCTTCTGATTTATGCGAGATGCATTTATATAAGAGAGAAGTCTCTCAGTTTTCAGAATTACATTGAAGCTGATGACAAAAAGTGGATTTGACTTTAGGTTGAGGCTTAACTGTGGTGAATTTACTTCCCATCCTTTAAATCACTTCTCATAATTCATTTGTGCTTTTTTAAAGCAGGACCAGAGGCTGCACACAGATAAAATCATAGATATGGTCAATGTTTTACTGGAGGCTTCACCCCAAATGAATTCAGAGACAAACAGTCAATGAATGTAACACGGGGCCACAGGGCACTGAGTTAAACTCCAGAAAAAAATACCAGTATGAAAAACAAAAAAATGAATCAGAGAGAAAGAGAGAATTTACAAAATTTTCACATTTGACTCAACTTTGGTGAACGAAACCCAATGAGGCCAGAGGCTTTTTAACTGTTGCATCATCCACTTTTATTTGACCTTCTCTGACTTTACTAAAAAAAAAAAAAAAAAAAGAAAAGACAGAAAGGGTTCCACAAAAAAGCAACGGTTTGCACACATTTATTAGACAGGAGTCACACACACTCACACATGCCTCTCTGTGGTGTAATGTGACTGCAGAGTGTGCTTATCTTCATCTCAGGGGACATGCGAACAGGTTAGAGTTGGACACAGCCTGCGACACGTGCGTCTCTCGCAGCGAGGTTGCATCACATGATGTAGAGATTCAGCCTCTCGACTGTTTTCACACCTGTTGATGTCACATTCGCATCATACCGGCAACACTATGCAAAACTGACACCTTCCACTGGAGCTGTCTCTGTCCATGCTGAAACTGAGTATGATACAAATATACTGAAATATACATTTATGTTTGGACCAGTTTAGCAGGTGCATGTGAAGACAGAGGCATTTTATTGAGCTCATTTATAATGTCAATACCCCACATCTCTGTAACCTGCAGACTCCATTTAGAGACGTGATACTATAGCTGCAGCACCACAGCTCTCTGACGCAGACGGTGTCAACACACATGCGTGATTCTTCGCAGCAGTGGTCCAATAACATAAGCCGCCAAGCTCACGGCGAGCATCCAGTCTGTTCTCAGCCCTAGGCAGTGTGTGAGAAAGAGGAGAGAGAGGTGCTCACCAGGGCTGCAACCACGCTGTCTACACCACAACTACTTAAGATGGTGAAATAGACCTTGTTCGCCGGCAATTAAAGGAATTCCTAAACTGCTCCCTCATCACAGTTGGACTGTTTTAAAACACTAAACCACTACCATATTTTTAACCATACTGTCTGTCTGTGTACTTGGGTATCAAACAATAATAGACTTTTTGTTGAGCAGCAACTCTGGTGTTTCACTTCACAGTCATGGGCACTAAAAATCAGGCAGCGGCATCTGGACCCGTAGCTTTTTATTAAATGCAGTCAGTGGTGTATGGGGGTACCCTGGACCCCAGAATCTGATGGCAAATGAGATGGTATTAAATATGTGGACTGGGCTGGCCAGATGAAAGCCCTCCTCCTCAGGGCTCAGTGTCCGACAGAGAAGCAGATCATTGATTTTATTTTCAGTGCTATTGAAGAAGAAGCCAAATGTGAAATCCAACTGCTTGATCAACAGAACAGAAAGACAGCAGATGAAATATTTGATCTTTTAAGCAAATTCTATGTGTGGACCACAATTGCTGCTGATCCATGCCATTACACAAGGAACTAAATGGTTTTTAGCCTTTAGAATAACAAAGATGTACTTTTAGGGTGATCATGCTGCAGGGATTTGGGACGTTGTGTAATGTACATTAACAGTAAGTCTTTGCAGAGAGGACTGAGGGCTTGTGGCAATCCAGTGATGAGTGAAGAAGGGCAGAGAGATGTTAAAATAGGCCACACAGCAGGTGAACCAACTCATCAATAATGAGCCTCAATTACCAGAAATACCACTGCTACAAAGAGGGCAGCTCCCCGAGCCCCCACCTCTGACACACGACACTGCAGCTTCAACCTTTAACTGGTTTACTTCATCACATTGTGGTGTCCTTTTTTCATGTGTCAAGCGTCTGAAAAATTCCATATAAATACAGTTTATGACTTACTTTAATTTGTTGGGTTTTAGTCTCTCCCCTTGAAAGGCCTACTGTGTGCAACGGATAACAGGGATGGGAGAAAGAAGAGGTGTATTTTGTGTATTCTGAGCACAAAATTGGTGAGTACAAAACATGTGTGAGCGTCGCACTGTAGCTACCACACACACAAACAATTTGACTTGGACCATTTTCAGGCTGCAAGCTTTTTAAGCTTTTAAATTAGAGCTGGCCCATCCCCTCTGTTATGACTAAGGAAATAAAATGCCCAAAAGCTACAGTCATGGCACATTGTGTCAGTGTCTACTGCTGGATGATCGTTTTGCTTAACATGAGTAATTATCATGTTCAACATGACTGATTTAATTGAACATAAATTAGCACGGCCTTCCTCAGGCATCACGCTCTATGTTCATTTATATTTGTAGTCAAACAAGATATATAGATGGATAATGGAATGAAATCAAGATGTACAGTAAGTTTTCTCATTTAACATTAGGTCACATTTCCATTCCAACACAACTGTACTTGCTGTGATTGTTCAACTATCAGAAAGACATGAAGGTGTGGGCTGAAAGAGGTGAAATAAATGTCAACTGCAATGTTATGTCAGTCATCTCAGTCCAAATGTCAGCCCGGCTTTCTCCTGATAAAGAAACAGAGTTATCAAACTGCTTCCTATTGCTGCTGCCATGGTGACAGGAGAGTATAGAGGGGTGAATCAGAAGCAAGTGATAAGGCTTGAAAATAGATGTTACCTCTGCATCCACACTTTGCTGTTGTTTTATGAAATGGTCCACAAAGGTCGAACCAGTGGAGCTTTAAAAATGCTTCGGTATTTGTCGGGGGAAAAGACAACAATCTGTGGTGTTGTGTTGAGCCAGGCACCTCCCAACCATCAGCCGTACAAAAGTAACCTGTTCTTTTTTTTTTTTTTTTTCCTTGCTGTATTTTTAGTTCATGCAGTAGGATTTGAGAGGATTTCACTATGTCCAAGAATGGCTCAACTTTAAACCCACTGTGGACCACTTAATCCGTTGAGTGGAAAACAACAAAAAAAAAAAAAAACAAAAACAAAACAAAACAATGCTTTAATTCTCAGGTTTATTGACAGAAAATATAATACGTCAAAAAATTACATCTCTATGGCACCTGACACTAACTCCCCCTTTTCTGCATGGCATCTTGGTTTCAGGTGTCACATCTTCCAAACATGTTGAAGTCCTGTGTGAAACTCACTTTTACACGTATAATCACCAACATTTTTGATCTGACATTTAAGTCACTGAATTGGGTTCTGCAGGATGAAGACTGCATCAAGATAAACTTTAAAACAATGACAGTTTAATTAAGGGCTACCCACCAGAAGCCAAGAAGTTAAACACTGATGATACAATCAGGGGCGGGGCTTGCGGACAGGCAAGCCAGGCAGTTGCTTGGAGCCCCGGCCTCTAGGGGGCCCCCAAGGGCTGCCAAAATGTACTCCACAGCAACGACAACAATGGGCTTTTTTTTTTTTTTTTGTTGCAATGAAACGACACCGTAGTAGCAAACCCCCTTGTGGGGCCCCCGCCCCATCTGCCTTCAGCCTGCATCTGACGCTGTCTGCGCGATTCAGCGCGAAGTTTGTATTTCGGTCAAGCTCCCCCACCTCCCACGAGAGAGACATTAAGAGGAGTTATCCCAGTGTGGCAGAGAAAAAGAAGCAGGGAAATGAAAAGGAGGAAAAAAGAAAGAATGACAGTGGTAAGTGCATTTTCACCTACTGACTGACTGTGTTGTCATGGATTCCATAGGGTCGAATACAATTAAGCCATGATGAATGCTAAACAGGACACAGCAACATTAGCAGGCTATAGCTAGCAGGTATATGTGCTTCACTCTCCAGTTCCACCAGCAGAAAACAACAAAACCTCTATTGATTATTATTATTATATTAATAACAACAACAAAATATCAATAATAAAAATAATACTAAATTACACCTTGTATGAAAAGCTATGCATAATGATGAATTGATGATGATATTTTTCTAATAATAATATATGTTTCTCTCTTATCTCTCCTCAGGATCATTACTAACATTTTTAAAACCAGTAAATTCAGGGAAGGATAACGTTACCTTGATGTGGCCTTTTACATTGTTTACTCATTGACTTTTAGACCAGCGGACCTGTGGGTACCCTGTGAATTTTGCACTAGCCAAGCCCAATTTTGTGTTATTTATTTTATTTGATATTATTTATCTCCACTATTTAATTGTTTTATCTATGTTGTGGCAATGTTATTTTTCTTTTGATTTATACATTGTTTGCTTATTTACTCAGATTTATATTTTTTTATATTTGAAGTTTAATAATTTGCAGTGGACTTTTGTAATAAACTAAAGTTCATATTTTATATATCTTGTTGGTGTCAGATTATTTACAACAACGATTATTGATAGGTTTTCAGTATACATCTCAAATGTCCTGGAAATTGTGCATTTATGTGTGCAAAAACCTAATTTCGGCGTGCATGGGTGGGGTGGGGGCCCCAGGAATTTCTTGCTTGGAGCCCCAAAAGACCCTAGCAAGGCCACTGGATACAATCATGGATTTGCTGTAGTGGATGGACTGCTATTTTTAATATTCAGCCAAAAAAAAAAAAAAAAAAACAAGAAAAGAAAAGACTGCCTGACACTCTAATCACTCTAATACACTGTTTCCAGTTGAGTAATTGTGTTTGTTGTTGTGAACGCCTGAACAACAAAGGCGATATTTCAACATGTATGCTCTCTCACTCCTTCCTACACTGTTATTCAGTAGCACTGTAGCTGGTAATGTTCACATTCACAGACAAGCACAAAGACTGAAGTTTACCAGAGGCCTGTGTACAATTTTGACAAGAATTAAGTATAAACAGTGCTCTCATTCTCTCCTCAGTTATTCCTCTCGGCAATTTATTTGGCTGAGCCTCAAGCTTTTACTGGGAAAATAAAACAGTAAATATGTTGACATAAGTAGGAAAGCATGTATTTCTTGTATAACACACAGCAAAAGGCTTTAGAGGAGTTTGCAAGAAGAACTTGAGAAAACCACGCAGTCTTTAATGAAAAAATGTGTGTCTCAGTTGGATAAAGCACATATATAGTGATACCGAATGTTAGGTGTGTTGTGAGTCCAGCCTGGGACCACATTTCGTCTGCATCTGTCTCCCTTTGTTGCCCCTGTTTTTAAAGGGTCAGTACAACCAAATTACTAGGAGGAAAAAAAAAACACCTCTCCTTGCCACTTTCAAGTAATTAACCATGTTCTGGTTGTTTCTGAAATACAAAATGAGTGACAATTTTGATTTGAAATTATGCAACTTTCTAAAATGTTTAAGCCCCAGTTGGAGCTGCTCACAAAAGCCATTTATAAGAGGCTTTGCTACATAGCTGCTTAGCAATGTTAGCATTAACGGCTAGTCCAACATTGTAAGCTCATCAAGCTTCATTCCAAGAGCTGTCTCCAGCGGTCGCAAGCACTCTTAATCTGTCTTTTTCTTCCACAGACGTTAGTGTGTTTACGAGCTAGCTGGTAGGCTACAAAACACCTGTCATTAGTTACATTAGTTATGTAGCAATAGCAAAACCTACAAAAAGCTTCTTTAAAACATTTGGTTCAACTATTTGTTTGAACATTGCTGATAAAGTTTATAAAGTTGTGTAATGATGTTGACTGTTAGCATGAGACAGGCGGAGTCATGTGATGTTGACTCGACCTTCACCCCCCGAGACATTTTGTGAGAAAAGAAACCAGAATTTCATTTATTCAGACTGTGTGAGTCTTTTCTGTCCATTTCAACTCTGTTGAACTTTCACACACAGGCAGATGAAGCTATGGCTTAGTTGCTATGTTGTACCATCCATTTTTATTTAACCCTCTTATATAAGTATACCCAATACCCCTTCGAAATCAAAAAGAAAAGATTTAAACTATCATTTCCTTCCTGAAAATGACTCATACTTAAACAGAGGTCTTGAAGTCAAGGCTAAAAACTGTCAATTTCTAAAGCACATGTGCTCTCCCTCACACACACACACACACACACAAATGTATTTGCCCGCTGAGTCAAACCCAAATCAATTTATAAAACATAAGAATGCAGAGCTGATTGGTGTCTAATTCAAGGCACCAGAT
Organism: Caranx ignobilis; assembly: GCA_021432705.1. Taxonomy (NCBI): domain Eukaryota; kingdom Metazoa; phylum Chordata; class Actinopteri; order Carangiformes; family Carangidae; genus Caranx; species Caranx ignobilis. Next base: position 6,684,899 of record MU269986.1, read on the forward strand.
TAAAGCTTATTTATTCCGCATTACTGTACACACACTGCATAATGATGGAGCAGGAAGCAGAGCATGATAAAATCTATCCTCTCACTCTGAACTCTCAGCCATCACTGCATATTTATTTCCCTCTCAGCCTGCATGCACACATGCTTTCAGTATTCTCACATGCCTATAGACATTGGAGTCCTTCAGCCAGCTCTGTATGGACCAAAGTGAATGGATTAAAAGCAGCACTAAATTCCCATGGCATGAAGGGGGGGGGGGGTTAAATCAGTGACTGAGCAAATGCATTTGTGTCAAAAAGACGAGTGACATATTAAAGGCAAAACCTAATAAATGAATGGAGAAACAAATGAATGCAGATGCTTCCTCGCAGGTGCACTGCATAATACCATTAAGCACATGACATCCCATCATGCTTCAGGGCAGGTATAAAAAAAAAAGCCAGTCAAGACCAGATGATTATGATTTGAATCAGGATGGCAAACAGGAAAGAGCTCTTTGAAAGAGAGTGATCAGTGTCTCTATAGGAACAGTAAGTGTCATCTGCATTTAGATCTATGGGAAAGCTTAGACCTTGTTGTCAGCAGCTGTGATTTGATGACTGAAGCTTGTGTGTTACTGTGATATGTAAAGAAAAACAACCTCAGGTAACTGAGAATGTCAATACAGGATGTGATCAGACTGTCATGAACTACACAGAGTGATATTAGTAACGTTGCAGTACATGAGCACCTCATTACAAAGGTGGATGTGCCTCTTGGAGTTCATTTGTCTATGGAGACAGAAGAAGAGGTGGTGTGGTCAGATGTGTCATCATATTTTCCATGAGTGGGTGAGCAAGGCAAAGACAGGAGAATGTTACAGGCCTGAGTACCTGACCCCTACAGTGGCAGGATCCTTGTGCTGTGGGGGCATTTTGCAGGGGATCACAGCAAGTCAGTTCAAATGGTGTTCTGAGTGACTACCTTTATCTGTATGATGAAACCTTTCTGTCCTGAAGGGAGCAGGCTCAAGGATCTCCAGGATGGCATCGCCTCCATCCACAGGGAATGAGGAGCCACTGTTTGCTAGATATGATCAATCATCATTTTACAGTCATTTAAAATGATGTATATCAGAATGAGTGACCAAATCTCAACTCAACTGAACGCTTACAGGAGATTTAGGACCAACATGTTGAACAACACCAAATGAGGGAATATCTTTTGTCTCAAAGACTTGTACAATCGATGCCAGAGACAGCATGTGGTATGAAGATAAAGTCTTCAGGCACTTTAATTAGGTTTTCCTTTAATGCCACCTGTCTGTATGCTAGGGGCGCACACTATAGATATACCATCATCTTCATATGCATACTGATTTTAAATGTGGAGTGTGGGTTAAATGGGTGTTTTTTTTTCTTCTTTTTGTTTGTTTTTTGGCAACAATTATTGTTTCTAGATGAGATTTAACATAATCAAAATGCATTAGATTATGTAAAGTCTGGCAGTGCAGAGGTCTTCAAAGCATCAAAGGTACTGTTATGACTAACTTAAATAATTTGTACGAAATGAAACAATGAAGGAAATGAACACATCTGGATAAAGCCACATCTTATATTGATGTATGCATCACAGACTTTGAATTGAAGTCAAGCGCAGGAGAATACTGTAGCTGTCGCTGTCATGGTTTGTCTGTCCTGTTTTATTTTGAAATCCCCACGTCCTCCCCTCTCAGTGTTTTCCCACTGCCATTTGTTTGTTTGTTGTGTGAGTACCTGGTGTCAGATTTTGAGTTAGTTGGCTCCTCGTTTCTTTTCAGGGTTAGGTTTCTCAGTTAGTTCCTTATTTCCCTGCTGCCTTTTGATTTCCCTTTTTGGGTTACTCCTGGGTTCTCCAGCCCTTCTTAGTTGTTTTGCATTAGTTGACAGTTATTGAAGTTACAATTTGTTTATTCCCATTCACCATGTCTGCAGTCTCTTTTTGGGTCCAACTGAAAACCTTCCCTTGACAAGTGCACAATATAAAAATGGGCATTCCTTTATTTGTCAAATAATGATGGGAATGATCATCATCTAATTCACATTAATAGTTGGATAAACACATTTAAAACTACAACTCAGGAAGTGATTTAAGTAAGAACAAGAAGTCGAAGAGAAAAAACATGGCCCTTTGTCTACACCACATTTTCTCTTGAATGCCAATTAGATATCTTCAAAGGCTCTTTTCATCTTAAACAATAACATGACCTTGAAAAACTTCACATAAAAAAAAAACCTGCAACTAAAAGGTTTTTCGGGCTGCACATGTGGTGGTGGGAAATGGCAAAGGTCGCCTGTTGTTGTAGCCGCTCTGACCTCTGATTTGTTCAGCTGTGTTGGCAGGCTGTGGTTTGCCTCTTCAGAGATCAAAGGTGCGTGACTCCTGTCTGCGAGGACAGCGTAGGAGCACAGAGTTTGTCTGACTAATCCAATTAACCGTGATTGTTCAGGTTGTGATGTGCCCTCCAGCCAAAAGTGGTGTGGTGAATGTTGTGGCGTTCTCGCTCTGCAGCAGCAGGGGGACGAGGAGGAGGAGGAGGAGGAGGAGCAGGAGCGTGATTAGACTGATGTGTCCTCGGTCCATGCATGGCCAGCCAAAATTGAGCTTATGAGCATATTTACAATGAGCGCACAAGGCAACCAGCAGCTCAATTATTCAGCATACGGAAGAGATGTAATGACTTTCTCCGGTTATTAATGACCCACGCCTGAGCCTATTTATGAAAGGATACTTGTGTGTATTAGGCAGAAGATGAAGGAGCATGAGACTGAAGATGTTCGCCTTTATAGTGAATCAGGCTTCAGTCCAAGCAAATAGATTGCCTATTTTCACTTCCTCCTGTGTACATAAAAGCTATTTTGATTCCAATTTCAAATGCTAGATTGCCTAATTTTAATAATTCTTGAAATATAGCCTATTACTTTCCTTTTATTTTCGCTGTAACCCAACTTTTGATCAGTTGATATCAAATGTCAGCTTCCACATTAGTTTGCATGCTCACACAACAGTCTTGCAGAGAAAAAAAACTCCATTTATGTATGACACTGACCTCCATTTATGTATAACAGTGACCTCCCTTTGAGTAACATGGGCTGAAAAGGAGTCTAACACTCCATATGCAAAAGTGATTCTCAGTTCTCAATAAAAAGAGATGAAACCTTGAAACCGGTGTGTCCTTGCATTAAAAAGCAGGGGATGCTAAAAGGTACCATGTTCAAAACCACACTAATGAAGAGAGAGGTGCGATGAAAGCAAAGTTTTCCTCAAGGCCTGAATCCCTACATGACTCTGAAAGTGTTTTTTCATCTCAAAAAGTTGTCCAGTTGCATTTAAATAACTCACAAGATACATTAGTAGCTGCTTATAATTCCTGTTGGCAAAATAAACCTGCTCTACTTTTTAATTTGAGGTAAAAAAAAAAAAAAAAAAAAAAAAGGACGAAACATTATAATGAATTTGAAATGATGGTTCTCCCAGGACTTGTAGAGCTGGTTGGGATTCACTTCGTCTCCATTAAGTGGTCACTAAACATCCCAGTGGAAATGTTAATTAGGGACCCACATGGCTTCAGATATTGCTCACACACACACAAGCTGTTCCGCAGAAATGATCTGCTGATTCAGAGGATATGGCAGTGTAAGTTGTGGGCAGTGAGGAAAGGCTAGCTTATCAATATTTACTGAGCTGTGGCCTAAACTGGATCCACGTCTCTGAAGGATCCACCAGCGATCAGTCTGTTTGTTAAACACCAGAGGAGGTGAGCACTGCTACGTGCATCCACATATCAGCTTTATGTGACTGATATTCATGAGGTAAAATGCTGCACAGACCTGTGATCTCCATGTTTCACACTGGTTTTATAGAATCTATACGGCAGTCACTAATATTTGAATTTAAAGCAGCAATACTAGGAAGCACTCATTAAGCACGTCTCCTCAAAAGCCCCAAATGTTCCCATATTTTTAAAGGGCAAGCCACCAATTTCACATATGAATATGAGTCTACTCGTCTCAAGCACTGCTACTCAGCCTGTGAATGGATGAATATCTTCTCTGGCTCTGGAGGGTTATCAGGGTTATCCCTAGAGGGTCATCAGGGTTAGTGGCCTCTCAGAGTCTAATTCCGGGCCTCTGAATGTTGCCCACACTGATTACCCTCAGTGATTCAAAGGGAGTGAATGAAGTGTTCTAAAATGCCCATTCAATCTGATTAGCCAGTGTTACACAGCTCCTGAGATATTTTTAGTGGCATTATGACAAATGTAGAATCCACCTCGATCCATATCAAGGACTCAAAGAGAGACCGCCTTGGCTTCTTCTGCATCAGTTTTGAATTATTAAAAAATCTCAAACTCGCTGAAGTTCCCCTTTTCATATACTCGTGCATACATTAGATTACATAACTTTATTCATTATCAGAGGGGAAACTAGCTGTGGTGGAAGAAATACATCATCTCAAAGTAGCAATACAACAGTGCAGGCATATATTTTAGTATTTGAGTCATGCATCCATGGAATACAAACGAACTATCGCTAAAAGTAAAAGTATACCTATTATGCAAATTAATGCAGTCAATTCATTGGAGCACAATTATTGATGCATTAATGTGTACTTGACTTTAGTGTTGTAGGTGCTGCCCTTGGCTGACTTAATGACAGAGCTCATGCTTACAGGCAGGCTGTTCTCCATATCAGGAGAGGCTGTTGTTTTCTGCTCAAATCGGATATATTAATTCCTCCAATTCTCTCAGGTGCTGTCCTGTACGTCACACTGTGCACTCAGTCATATACAAATTGGAGCTGGTACACAGCTTGATGTGTGATTACCAGCACCGCAGAAGAGATTGCTGCAATCAAACATCTTGAGGAGACTCACCGCAGCTGAGCCACCCAGGTAACCATTGTGGACCACACGGCCGCCGGCTCGGTGAATAGCGAGCATTCCCTTCTGCTCCAAAAACGTGTGCTTCATACCTCACTGGGGTGGAGCAAGAAACCCTGCAGAGTCAATTTCTCCCTGCTTATTAAATCACCCACGGCACAATCAGCAGCAGGGTGTTGGAAAATAAACATCCTGCTGATGGTGTGTGATAGACGGTGTTAGCAGTGTTCCTGGGGAAAGGATTTTCTGACTGAAGAAAACAAGACTGTCCTCCCGTGAAAAATGACCCCATAGGTCGTCATGCAAGCAGCTTTTCATTTAGGATGAATGCAGGTGAAGTTTGTGCTGGGAGGAAGAGGAGATGGATGGATGAGTTGACAAGACTTCAATGCAGGAAAACACTATCTGTTTGTCTGACCTGCTGATTTTGTTTACATATAGTTTCTTTAATATGTGTTTCAGTTCAGTATTTACATTGCAATTTTGAAATATGACCTGGTTTCAGTCGTTACACGTCAGAAATTTTTGTTTTATTTGCATTATTATGGAGAAATGTTGAATTTCAGTAAGATCTAGAAATTTCCTCTGTTTTAAGTGGACATTAAACTTCACATTTTAGTTTCCTGTTTGTGTATTGGTTAGCCAGGTGTCATTAGCCAATCAGAGCCAAGTCGAAGGTGAACAGTATCCTACCGGATTCCGAGGAAGGAGGGACTAAACATGGAGGCGAAAACAAAGGATGGGGGGGGGGGATACTGAAACGTCAAACACTACTTGTACATTGATTAAGTTACTGTAGTTAATTTAAGGTAACAGTGGGTAGTTTTATCAGTTTTATCAGTTTGCATTTCAGTCAGTGATGTCGCTAAATTACCACAAACTCCTGTGCTTTTTTTTAGCCGACTAGCCTTTACTTTGCCGGAGGGGAGAGCAGTGTGAGTGTATGGAAACGCGTTTTACTACCAAACTGCTGAGTGAGTATGAACCATGGAAAGTGAATAATACGGACATTTATGGTAAACAGACAGAGTTCATTAGAGTTTGTTAATTTTATTGACAGCGTGCTTTGGACACTGGCACTGATGCTACTGCAGTGGAGATGATCAGGACTAGCACCTGGCCAGAAGCTCCTGATTTGCACATGGACCAGGACACGTCTGCTCCGCCGTGGCTAACGCCTCCACAGCGGGTTGAATTGACTGTCATTGACAACTTTCTGTGTTTCCAGTGAGTACAAAAACATCTTCCTTAACAATTACTAACAACTGAACAATGAAACCCCAGGTATTTTTTTTTTTATTATTTTCATTTCATTTTTACTTCACAAGTTTCATTTATTTATTTATTTATTATTTATTTATTTATTTTTTAGTTTGTTTATATAATTGTATAAACATTGGTGTTTTGACATTAGGTCTAATTCATTTGAGCTGACAGTTATTCATTCAGCTGGCTTGGCCTCTCTGCACCCTAGTCAGATTACTATGCCCAAAGTTGTAACTGTAGACACACCCCAGTATCATATTTTAGTAGCTCTCACCAATTCAGCTCCCATGCAAAATAGTCTGTCAGGGTCAAAGGTGTATATCGGTCCCGTCTTTACATTGAATCGACAAGGTTGGCTGGATGTTTTTTTGTGGTCATTCCTATGTGCGTTTAGTGGCTGGTGGTGTGGCCTACAAGGTATTTGTTGTTGTCTGATATCTGAGTCTGAGATTGTCTCCAGAATGTTTAAAAGCCTTTCTTTCTTTCTTTTTGAACACTTTCGTGGCAGTAAATGATCAAAAATCTCTTTAGAAATGTATTTCCTGCTCTAAAAACCTCTGCCAACAAAGTGTATTTACTTATTTTACCATCAAAACATGAATCATTAGATAACAAAATGATTGCACCAGCTGATGTGACAATAAATCAAAATGATGCATACCAAGGTTTATAAATCTTCATAGAAATATTAAAATCATTTGTGATAATCAAATTCTTATTCAACAAAATCAGATTCAGTTGAATAAAAATAGAGCTCACACTAATTCAATCCATTTTCTCATCATTTAGTATTCCTGTCAATGCTTCCAGTAAAGCTGCCTCAAGTTGTGTGATGTACTTTAACATTTGAAGCATAAAACAACTAATATTTTGGCGCTGGTTCTATTATGGATCCTTCCTTGGGCAGGAAACTCAATTAAAATGTGATTTTTACATCAATTTTCTCTCAGAATGCTTCCTCAAGAAAACGCCACAGGCGACTAATCTCGGTGTAATAGCAATATATCTGTTGACATGATTAATATGCATAAAAAAAGAGAAAAAACGACGTAAGAGAAATCACATATATTTTCATTTTCCAGTTACCAGAGATTATGTTTTGATAGGTCAAATATCTAATGGGTTTTGTACAGGCAATCAAGCTGAAGGCTTCATTTCCTTTTCTTGGCAGTTTGTATGATGGGAGGTGGGGGTTACATCCCCACAGTTAAAACCCCCAATTTATTAAGAAGTGATTGGACACAACTCGCATTTAATGGACGCTGCAGCAGAAATAACTTAATTACAAATCTCTTTAATATCAAGTATGCATGTAACCTCTGCTTTGTAAGAATAACTGCATTGGTTGTAATGAGTCGTGTGTACAAACAGACCTTATCTGCTCTACTTGTTCAGTAACAGATAACTGTTACAGCCATGTGTTTACAGTCTTAGATAACATCAGGATTACTGTACAATAGGATTAATACTGTAGTTGGGAGATGCAGCTGCCAAACACACAGATTATCTTATTAATTACACCACAAATTAAATGTAATAATTACTGTAGAGAACAGAGAGATAATGGAGAGGAGTGCAGGAGCCAGGCCTTTGCTGTACACATCAGTGTTTGATTTAGTAAATGAGACGATTTGTTGAATCTTTGTGATGTTCCACAAATGTGATGAGCAATAAATCTTTATGGCATTTGTGTTATTTCAGCAGCTACAGCTCATTGACGATATCTATAATCAACATCAGAGCATTGGTATTAATTTAAAACACTTTTTTTCTTTTTGTGTTGCATGTGTGGACTGGCATTCATAAGATAATTAAAGAGGAAAGAAATAATGAATCAAGTAGATGCAGTGGGGTTATATACTGCATGTCTTAATGGAGAATGTAAGTGTGATTTAAGGTTAATTACGCTAAAAGAAATAGAAAGTAAATTGTATTGATTTGGGTGACAATGGCCCTATACCTTCATACAGTATAGTGTGCAGACCAGACGCTCACTCACAGCAGTCCTTACAGGTCTGCCCCTGAAATCCAAATGAATTGGTTTTATTAGTCACATGAACCCATCCTTTGAAACACATTCAGTGGTCATGGCTGCTTTAAAGACACAATAGACTCTGCATACCATGGGCTTTCTGCATGTGAAGCATAATTTGATAAAAGACAAGATTATTTATTAATATAAACCACAGCCTTGGGAGACTGTGGGAGGAAGCCAGACTACATGTTGAGAACCAAAACCTGTCTTGCTATGAGGCGACAGCGATCAGCACTGGACCACCGTGCCGCACTTCCCCAATTTAGGCTTGGTCATTATAGCTTTAATCTTTTCCTAGAAAGCTGTAACCGTTGATGCATTAATGGTTAATTGCAAGTTATTTATAATAACAATGAAGAAATAAATGTCAGGCATATCAGATATATAATATTGAATTAGGACCTAAGAGAAATCCTCCACTCTTTGGAATACAATACATCCAGAGACTTTTAGTGATAAGTGCTGATTAAGCTGAAATGCCTGGGACTGAGGGACAAAAGTGGACATTTTCTACTCACAATGAAGGTAATAAATGAACCCACAACTATAGACTGTGAATAAGATGTATGAGTAGTTAGAGGGTAAAGTCATTATTAAATAGCAATTACTTCAATCTATTTGACGATGAGGGGATTGATGTTGCTGTTACTCCCATTAATTAGGTCATAATTTTACAGCCCTTGCCGATAGCCTAATGGTGTGCGACCTCAGATGAAGGAGTTGTGTCAAGAGTCTTGCTCAAGGACACGTAGAGGAGAGAAGCTGTGATATAAATTGTGTCGTTCACTTTAGATTATTCTAATCTGAATTAAGAGAGTGTAAATACTTGGCCCCACCCTTGCCTTACTGTAACTCCTTGGGTGAGGTCCAGATCATATTATCCCAGTGAAGCCCTGTTCATTTGCTGCGCTATGACCCACTCCACTTTCCCCAGTCTCAAAACCCCATTATGGACCTGGCCTTCCTCTGTTTACAATACGGTGCTTCTTTTGATGGGCTCAGTACACAGCAGTGAATCTCCTGGATGGACAAAACCCCCTGGCACCGACTGAAGTGAGCGAGCAGCGGAGCCAGTGGAGCAGCGGCGGCTAAGCCTCGCTGCTGACTGAACAAAATAGTTTCGTTTAGTTACGGTTCATGTGAATTGGGGAGAGATGCAAACACAATGACACATTCAGAATCAGCCAGTTGGTGTATTGTAGCACAGCAGAGTGGCTCACATTGTTTTTAATTTGCATTCATGCACCGTGCTCCTGCTTTTGTGGATGGTTTTGCTGTTGATGTGTAAACGGCAAAGTTTGAAGTTTGAGACTGAAGAAGCGCACAGCTGCACAGTAAGACAACACAAAGTTCACAAATACTTTTAGACCACCTGTTTAATGCTGGACAGTGAAACTGACATTTTACATTACATGACATAAATGACTAAAACTAAACATGATATATGACTACTTACTTTGTCGATTATATTATAAATCATTTCATCAGATTACAGTATATAATTCCAAATCAACATTGATCAGGTAAATGGAAATGCATCCAATAATAATTATGTGTTCATTAAGAACTTCCGTGACCCTCACTGCCATTTCGTACCAGATTTATAAAAAATCACTTGTTTCATTGACGTGTGTAATTGATTTCATTTCTTATTTCACATCCTCTTCATTACCTCTCAGCCTGTCTCTGTGCTGCTGCCATGTAAATATCAGTAACCTTAGTCCTTAAACATTAGCGTTTACGCCTGGTTGCGGTGTCATGTACTCGTTTCATACTCAAGCCGTTTTAAAATCCAAAAGTAAACAAATTTATCATTTGTGAATCCTTAAAGGGTACGAGCGGGGAGCTTTGCAATAAAAGGATTGTGCATTTTCTATATTTTACCCTGGCAGACGTACCCAGAGGCTGCAACATGTTCACAATAAATATTGTGAACACATAACATAAATATTTGAGAGCACAGTTTATGTGAATTTAGAGCTCTCCTGTGCTTTGGAATACTTCAGGGGGTCCTGAGGAATGGCAGCATGGTGTTTTTTTTTTGTTTTTTTTTTTAGCACAGACTAGTAAAGATTCCTCTGCTTCTGCTGAACAGATGGTAACAGCAGGCTGACCTCACCCCATATTCACCCAAGTTCATTTTTCCAAGTGTTAATTATGCAGGGAAGGCTTTGCTGAGCACACAAGCTTGTTCACAGCACTGCCATGGTGTCCCCCTGATAAGGTTACACATGCTCACACGTGGGAGCTGCCCAGTACAACCTGAGTCTTCTGCTCATTCCCCACTAGAGGAGCTCGGGGCCAAGTCTTGCTCAAAGCAAAGGCACTTTGAACTCCTGACCTTACAGAGAGAAGCCCACACTTCTTCAGGCCACGTCCGTCCCTAATGTGCAACATTTTTTGTTTCACTGAAAGGCTCGAAGAGAAGTTATTATTAGAGGAACCTTACTCATCTCCTAGCACCACTCACCATGCTCTCCTTCAGTTGACCAAAGAGACATCGCATATGATCAAATGCTCATTAAACACCAACAAGAGCAGCCAGAGGGCAAAGAAAAGAAGAAGACACACATGAAGAATTCACACTGCATTCCTCTTCTTCACTGCTATTTTAATGTAATGTATGCAAGACGTGCCCCATTACAAACATTCATCTGTCACTTGAGGAGGATTCTCAGATTGGCCTAAAGAAAAGCGAGAGGACGCTGCAGTAGTTTTGGAATGTGAAGCTTGTTCATATTTGAAAACATGGCTAAGAGGTTCATGAATTATACTTGTTGCATCAAAAAGACCTTGAGCTGTAGCAAAACCTACCAGGGGAAGAGCAGAGCTGCAGAAAATAGATGGATTATATTGTGTAGTAAAAAATCTTAATATTTCAAGTCGAATTCAGTCACGTTTAGTTTCCATATTAATCTTATGTAACTTGGTGCATGTATCCACTGTTCCACTGTGCCATTTGATCTTCCAGTGATTATGACACAATGACTGTGATCCTATTAAAGGTCTCATATTTCATGCAGTCTGGTTTTTATAAAGCAGGTCTAAGTTCCACATAGCCTGCATTTAGACACTGAACCTTAAATCCTGCCAGGAGCTATGTTACATTGTGATGTCACAACAAAACAATCACCTGATGTTGAGGATGGGCACCTCTCACATTTAAATCGATACAGCACCGATACCTGGCTCCAGGGAACCGGTAACAGTATGTAACAACCTGTTTTCAGTACTTTTTTGTGTGTACATTTGTAATTAAAGTTATTTTGTTTAAAAATTGTGAAAACTTATGTATTTTGAAGATTAATTAGGGGTCTTCCTTAACGGCATTATAGCGGGATCTCTGTTTAAAATGGGCTTCAGAGTGTGCACAGTGAGGAGGGGCTGTTCCCAAACCCTGTGTGGTATATACTTTTGGCCCAACCCAGCCTGAACCAGTGCGTCTGATGGGGTTGGTCGGGGCGGCCCAGCCTGTTGAGACAGCTCTGTTCAATATGTTAGTGAGAGATAGACAGAGGGCAGGGCAAGGAGAGGCAATGCATTGCATGGACTTTAGATTTTACACATTTTATGTTTGCATCAGCCAGACAGTCCTCCATTATATCACAGGCATGATGAGGTTGCATTCAGGTACCGAAATGTGGTACCGCTTGATTTTTTGTGAATCAATACTGGGGATTACTGTGGGAATTTGGTTGGTACTAATAAAAGTACCGAATTTGGTGGTACTCATCCCTACCTGATGTGGTTTTTCTATATTCACAGCTGAGATTTCATTCAATCATCTTATGATAAAATGTGGGAACTTAATAATAAGCAGAAAAGCTTTGAAAGAACATCGAGGAAGTATATGAATCCTGTGGGCAAAGCTTCTGTTGTCTATCACAACAAACCTGGGATTAAGAATCAAAATTGTTCTCTTAAATTGGTTTCATTTCTCTCTTTTCCTCTCCATGCTATTGTACTTCCTGTCTAAACCTGACACAATGGTTAAGAGCCTTATGCAATGAAAGTGGCTTTTCTATTCTCACACACGATCTGTTGACGCAAGTAAAGACTTGCCTCCGTGACATTTTGTACTGTTCGGTTGTATTATAATCCCATGGAGAATCACAAATAGCTTTGTAGAGGCTGCCATCCATACAGTGGAAGGTGTTTCTCGTTGAGATCAGTAATTTCGAGTTGTGTATTTATTTATTAATTTGTCTTATACAGTGGATTTGCCACCGTCTATAGTGTCTGCATCTGAGCCACATGGCTTGGTTGACACGTTCAACAGAGAGAAAAAGAGAGAAGACAGAAAGAGAGGTCAGGAAGCTAAATGGTCCAGTTTCCAGTATGAGTACAGTAATAGAATATAATTGAAGAATAAATGGACCAAATCTGTGGGAGATGGAGGGAAGAAGACAGACAGCTAGGGGGAAAAAAAACTGCTGTTGGAGAGACAACCTCCAAAGGTACCCCGCAGTAACTCGGAAACAGATGTATCACACGATGTGATTATTCTAAGCACAACAAAATCTGTGTAACTTCTCCATCATCAGCATCCTTGTTTGACTCTCCTGTTTCTGCCCTCCACCAAAGACAACAAAATAAAAGCCTTCTGCAAAGCAACCCAGCCATTAAACCCGTAGCTCCCAGCAGAGGCTTTAGCTTGAGAAATGTGAGTGCTCTCTTCTCCAAATGCCGTTGTTAGTTTCATACAAAGTGATTCCCAACTCCAAATTCATAGCAAAGCTTCAAACCGAGATTTGTATTTCATTAGCGAGATGCTATGTCGCCGCGGAACAGCTTTTTATCTGACAATGTATAATTCACACTTTGCCCTTGAGACTATTTGAAAAATTGCCTCTATTTTATGCACCACAGGAACTCTGCACCAGAGAAAATGATTCACTGATCCTGTGAACTCTCAAGATATTTTCTATTGAGTAAACACGGCTGCAGGTCTGGTGTTCTACGCGACACGAGGAGCTTTTTGGTGGCATTTTTCTAGCCTCCTGAGTCGAGAGGAGAACATGAAAAAATGTTCTTATAGAACTGATTCTTGTGTGGTTTGCGATGAAGTAACAAACTGAGGGCACACGTGTTACCAAAACATTTTTTTTTTTGGTAGAAATCCACCTAGTACATTAGAATATGAGTCATGAAAGTGGCTCTCTCATCCACACCAATACATTTTTGGTTTAAAATGGATCAGTGTTGTATTTTTACTCTCATAAAACTGAGGCTTTTGTTGTCCCTTGTTCTGCAACTAATCAACCAACTGCAGAGTGGAAAATCTTCCTGTTTACTCCGGCACACGGATGTCCAGTGTTCAAGTACATGTGTTGGACTGAAATCCTCTTTTTACTGAAGTATGTGGCAACAGCTTTCCAAAAAAAAAAACACAAAAAACAAAAAAAAAAAAACTATACATGTGATTATTTTATGATAAAATGTACCTTTCATGTGCGCTGGCTGCCCTGCCAGCTTTACCTCACATGGAGGACTTCAAAGTGAAAATCAGACAATGTTGAGAATTGAGAGACAGAGCACTGATATAGAGAACGGAGAGCAGAAGGTAATTTAACTATGAACTCACCCTTAAAGAACCTTCAATCTGTCAGTCAGCCGACCCACCACCTCAGAGAGCCTCTGCTGGCAACACTGAAAGTCTAATGCCGAGTGTCCTGCTCCAGCCCTGTAATGAGATCTCTGGGCAATCTGATTGAATTATTCTGATGGTTTTCAGTAGGTTTGTGCCTCGGGCCCTGACACCCCTCACTGATAAATCCTGGCCATGAAAGAAAATAAGCCTAAGCGGAGGATATACAAATACAATCTGAGGGTGGTCTACGCACAATTGTGGGGATCCTCATTGAATGGCCACACCAGTGGGGTTCCTGTAGGATTAACCTTGCACTGGATCTTTTTCAACCACTGTTTTTATTTATACCTCATTCTCATGAATTGATTAAAAAACGAGTAGCGGATTCTGTAGCATCCCTCATCTGAGCTGCCAGGTGTTCAACCTCTGGGCCACCTTTTACTACAGCATCTAACTGCCATTGATAATAAGTCTCTGGAGACCGCAGTGGAAGACATAAAAGTTAGTGCTGCTTGATAAACACTGAATAGCAGCCATCTGCCGCCTTCCTCTGGATGCATTTTGGAGGGAAGAAATTTGTAAAGAGCTTCAAAAATGCAAATGAACAGAGGCTCACAAACAAACTTAATCAACAACTAATAACGCAGCTGTTTCAAAGAGTGAGTACGAGAGCCAGAAATAGGCTTTCGCCTCTTTAATTGGAGCAAATTAATGATTTAGCTGAGCATTAGCTGACTCAAGGCACTCATTGTGACTAATCTTTATCAAGCTATGCACTGATGGATGTGGAAATGGAAGTATATGAATGAATGGATGGAATATGTAGATGCATATTTAGAAGTGGGATGCATTTCCATGTTCAGTTTTGGCGTGTCGTCTTCTTTGTAATTCCATTTGATTTATTGCTGAGGCAATGTGCCGCTCCCAGGCTACTATATTAGGAACTCTGGGCTAATTGAAAGAGCTGTAAATCATTATTTGCTCACAGAGCGGCAATGGTGTCAGAGAAGCTCCCCCGCTGCTAAGGAAAACATAGGCTGTCCTATATTTATCCGTGGTTATTTCTGTTGTGGAAAACAATGACATTTTTTGGTTTACCTCGCCGTAAAGAATTGCCATTCAGCTTGCTTATGTCCATGAAATGTGGAAAAAGCAACCCCGCCTGCGCTCAAAGATGCTTTTTGATCATTTCATTGAGAACTTGACCTTTAGTCAACGTCCAGGTTCCATGAATTCAGCTGCACAAGCATCGGAAATAGAGCCATCATGTTAGATAAAAAAAACAACCAAACAAAAACTGAGCCTGTTGTGGCTCAGTTTTTAACTATGTGATTTTATTGTATTTATATAATACATCACAGTTAAGTTTGTATTTTACAAAATAATTTATTCATATCTTGTTGTCATTCTTATATAACTCTATCCAATGAGACATTATGGGGGGAGTTATCTGTTCATTTCCATTCTTCTCCTCAGTGGTCCCTGATCATTCGCTAAATATTTGATCTATTTTTCCATAAATCCGTGTATGTTTGTTGTTTTTGTAATCTCAATCCACCTCATTAGTTCAGACTCAACAGCTATTTTTTGAATTGCTAAAAACATTCACAGTATGTCTAGACTGGTTGGAGTTGAAAAGTGGGCTGGTTGATTCCCCCATCTTTATGCTAAGCTAAACTAACCAGCTGCTTATCTTTGGCTTTACATTTCAGCAAATGTCACATTAATCCTTTAAAATGTCCACCTTGTTTGGTGTTAGTTCCAATGTTGCTATATTTGGAGACCAGGAAAATATCAAGTGGGACTAATCTGACAATTTAATTTTCTGAATGCACAAATCACTTCATACGGGATATCTTGGTATTATTGCTGTGTGTATTCAGGTAAAAATTTCCATTTGTCCAATGTAATTCTTTACAATGACCATAAAATTCTCCCTAAAAAGTTGGTAGGAATTTTGTCTTCTCATTGTAGTGATTACCTTGTCAATCTCAACACGAGGCTTTTGTTCACCTTGGGATTATCCCCTTCTACAGAATTTTGATGGAGGTTATATTTATCACCCTTAAAAAGTAAAATGTATCCAAGTGTGCTGATCTCCCAACCAGCTATTTTACAAGATAGCATTAATAGTAAGTGGGAAAAACCATTGAAAATCACTGAAGAAAGATACAAAATAACTTCTTATACCTTGTGATAACTTTCTCACTTTACTGACTTGACTTCAATTATTTCATCCATTACTGAGTAATTACTATGACATGACATATTACATCATCCAGTCTCTCTCTCTCTATTGATCGGCCTCTGTATGCCACCCTTTATACCGGCGTGAATATGTGAGCAATTTCATTCACCTTCAACATCAGTCGCTCCATTTTCAGCTGCTTCAGATTTGGTTTCAGTCAGTGAAACTTCAGAGGCGCAAATCCAGTGTTTGATCATATGCAGCCAAGGGACCGTTACGTTGGCGATAATGGGATTGGATTATGGGATTGGACACATTCCTGCAGAATGCAGTTCATTCAAGGATCGGTCGCCGAAATATCTGTATTTTCATCGCTTTACCTGGGATGCTGTGATTGATTAGGCGCCTGTGAAGTCACGTTTGAAAAGAGCAAACGTCTATTTTGGTGAGAATAAAGAGGATTTAGACATTTTCAAGCAGTTATCAGTCGCTCATGAGCAAACTGGAGACTGTAATTGCTTTCCAAATTGGCTCTTTGAGCAGTGGCTGACCCAATTAGTTTTGAATTGTGTTTGTTACAGTATCAGTGTGTAACTGTTGCAACTCATCTGAATGAATATTTCAAACTCACATTGGCAGTCAATTACATCTGTATTTGTAATGTGTCAGCCAGCGTGATTAGTTAATTATGTTTGCATTGTATAACAATGGCACTGCCAAGTGTCTCTCAGATGATTGTCCATCTCTCATGCTGCACTTCTCACACCTTTCTTTTTTTTTCTCTCTCTTCAACGTTTAAATCTGGATGGAAAAATCAATAGAGAAAAAAACAAGTCTTACTTACATGTGAACATGTGGACTGTGTCTAGCTTGCAAGATGTCAACAGTCCATTAGGACAATGAATCAGAGGGGAAGCCAAATGAATGGAAGGGCGTGTATATTACAAAAGGAGATGGATGCTTGTGGCTCCTAAGGGATAAAACACAACAATGCAGTTTTGTCTTTCAATAAATACACATCCAACATCATTGTGGATGGTAGCAGCAGCAGCAGGTACTGAGATCAGGAAGTGCAGTTGTTAAGAAAAGGAATAAACTGGAGTGTGTGTTTCTTTATGCGAAGGGAAACTTGCTCAAACTTTGTACAGTCTCAAGCAGCAGAGAGTAACACCAGTGTTAACTCCTGTCTCTGTCACAGCTTCTTCTACTGAGGTTAGTATGCTAACCAGCTAGCCTCAGCCTTTTCACCATAGCCTCCAATCTGCCCTGAAGATGTAGGGCTGCTCGAAGGATGTATTATAACCTCGTCTCTTGTAAACACAATATTGCCCCAGCTCTGTCCAAACAACAAATATCACCAACTTGCCCCCAGCAAGTTCTGTGGCACAGAAAACTTACAAAGACCCCATTTAATATATGCTGTTTGCTGAAGTAGAAGTTTTAAAGGGGACATATCACTCTTTGAAGACTCTTTAACATATTTGGCTTGCCCTCCGGCCCCCAAATGTGAGAATTGACAAAAAAAAAAAAAAAAATCTGTAATTTGCACAGGAGTGCAGGTACCAGTAGAGGAGGCGGGGTGAGTAGTAGCTCATTAGAATTTAAAGGGACAGGCACTGAAACCAGCCGTTCTCAACAGGGCTGATTTGAGTGCATGAAAAGAGTGCTGTGATGTTTGATCCTTGGGTCATTAGATTGATTTCCACTTCCACTTAATCATACCTAAATGCACCAACTAGAGTGCTTAACTGTATTCATTGACAAGAAATGCTGAATATAATTTTTATGAATGTTGATGTGGGGTATTTGTGGGGATAAAAAAGCAGAAATACTGAGTTAAAACCATGATATTACATTCAGGAAGACTAGTCTGAGGATTGAGCATCTAATCTATATTGGTTATTGGTCATAAAGAGGCCTGTAAGCTTTGGGCATTGTAATTTTGGAAATGACACTGATAGGGAAAATGATCACCATAAGCAATAATCATCAGTTCCTCAGTGTGCAGGCAGTCATGTACCAATTATGTTAACAGCGTTAGACAGTGGTAGCTGATGAAAAAAACGGAGGCCTCGCTGTGTGAGTCAAAAAATGCAGTTTTTCCAATCACCCGCCATTAACTCATATGCTTTTGGTTTTTTAAAGGTTCAGTCAAATCTTTCTTCACCCTGCATCTAAAAGCATACAATCAAGGGAATGAGTGGAACATTTTCCAGATACTTTGATACATACATTTAAATTATTATTTTTTATAAATAAAATGCAAACAGTGTATTTATGACCTCTGGTTGATAGAGAAAAAACATTACCAAAATACCAATAATAGTAGTAACAGTATCAGGATAAAAACAAATATTGTCTGTTTCGCCAATGAGCCTGATGCACAGACTGACATCACTTCATTACAATAGCCCTGGGTACTGCAGTCAACCCATCATGGTGTTATAAATCTGACAGCATAACCCAATACGACAGCATAATTTCTCCATCCATGGCTGAGAATAGTCCCTAAAAATAACCTGTTTATTCCTGTTTGAAGGACCTCTCCTGAACCAGCAGTGCCAACACACTACTATATATATATATATATATATATATATAATATATATATATATATTATATATATATTTATATATATATACTGAGGACTGAGAGACACAGTCATAAAGCACTGAGAGATGGGCATTACCTATTGTTGATGTTGGTCTTTTAATGTGATTTCTTGATGGTGAGAAAAATAGAATAAAGCTGCCATTACCCATTAGCAACAAAAATCATCTAAACCATAATTTTACCATAAAATAAATATGAATGACCTGAATGATATGTTCTGGGTACCTTAAAATATCCAGTTTTAGTGAGTCGCTATTTGAAACTTGAGGGGACTGGTTGGAATGGGGCTGTTGGGGCTATATGGTTTGTATGCTGACTTTAGAAGAAGGAAAGAAGAACCAGTTTCCTCCATTGGAAACAAGTATTGTTGGAAAATGAACAAGGTTTAATGTTGAACTCAAAATGTTTCCTCCCTGGTATAAACAGCTGTTAAAGCCAATGGCGTAACCAACCAATGGTTCCTTTGACTTCATTTGTGGCATTTTCTTTAATTTACTTAAATTTGCTTGAAAATTGTGCTGGATTTGCTGCACATCACAGGGATGTGACTTGTGCATTCAGTTGCACAGGTGTTCAGGTGTTAGGTTGTAGTCCTTGTAATAATACCACAGATGGGGGTGTAGAGTCTGCTGTGAACACTCCAGTGACAAATAAAAAAAAAAAGAAACATGGATAGCAATCTAGCGTTTCCCCAAATGGATAGGAGGTAGGAGGCATTTTGGAAAATTAACATTTTTCATTTCCCCCACACATAAAGATGTTTTCAGACCTCTGTGTCTCGGGACAGATGAGACCTCAGACCATGGGGATGACAGTGAGGACAGCTGATCCCTGCAGAACCGGCCTGGAGCTGACCCAGATGAGAATGCTCCACTGTAATCAGGCCCTGGAGGTAATCGAGGCAGGACATTATCTGCCTCGCCGCTTCTCTGCAGCATCTGGACGCCTCTGCCACCTGCTCATGAGGGCCTCACACCTCTCCTCTGCCTCTTTTTTCCCCACATTGTTTGTTTTCCTTCTCGCCCTGATTCGCTAAACATTACATTTAGCCTTGTCAGATGTGTTCCTGAGAATCATGGATCAATTTTGCTGGTTATTTTTGGACATTTTGTCTTGATTTGTCCCATGAACCAGGTGCCATTTCTTGGATTACAAATACAGATTTTTTTTTTCCAAGATCATCGTGCCTTGACATTGTTGAGGTGATTCATCTGTGTCATCATAAATTCAGTGATTTATTGAAGACTAGAATACATATACATCAACTTGATGCAGTTTGGAAAATAAAAACATCTACAAGCATTTGCCTCAATGTTGACCACAGAAATTAATGTTAATAGCATCTTTTATTATAACAATATGGAAGAATAAAGCTGCAGATAAAAATGTTCCTGCTGCATTTGAGTAAGAACGATACGATAAAATGTTCACTCTCTAATCCCCATCACGAAGACAACAATGCATTGTTTTTTAAAACTTTTTTAAGCACATCCATCTTGAAACACATCAGAGACTGTGATGTTAAAATCTTACACCAATTAGCATCATTGGTCATGACACTGAGAGTAATCAATACTCTGAAATGGAAACTCTTCTAAAATCAATGCTTGTTTGTTTGGCTTAGCCTCCAATTACCGATCTGTAGGAAAAGAAGTGTGCTAAAATATTAATGGTCAGAGCAGCTTTGGCAAACTCCAATCTATAAAAAAAGGAAAAATACAGAGACTAATGAATGAATGAGTGCAGAGATTGCCTTGAATTTACAAGTCATAAAAGTACGTAAGAATTATTGATACATTTATTGATGATGTTTTTGTTCCTTTCATCAAACATAACAAAATGTGATGCACAACACTATTCAATTTCAACACCTATTGTAGACATAAATGTAGATATATTTAAACACTGAATCCTCAAATTAGCATATCAGGCTATATTTGGCAGTCCCTTGAGCTAAATGCTAACTGTGTGTCAGGTTAGCATGCCAGCATCTGTTAAAGGGGAGCTATGCAATCTGGTAACTCGTCTGCAGTTTTGCTAACTCTCCTCCTCGGCCATGTCCATTTGTTTTCAATGGAGCAATCCATGGAGTGGTGGATAATGTAATTTATCATATACAATGTTCCGACGTGTATATTTGTGGCGTCTTATCTGTCAACAAGAGATTACGCCGCCAAGACGAAAGCTGGGACACCGGGGCGGAGGCTCTGATCTTGCAGGGTTCATTTTCAGCCAAGAGACGCTAGGTGGAAGGCAGAGAGCCTCCATTCTCCCTGTTACAAGTTACAAGTCATTTATTTAACCATCACAATTACTGAAGCTGTTTAATTAAGGAAAAATGTAGTTGATGCAAAAATCCTGCATAGCTCCTCTTTAAATGGAGCTGGGTGGTGCAGTCTTTGGTTGTAATCGAAAGTGCAGAACAAATTTAACATTTAATGATGACGACAGGGAGAAAACCACATTGGTGTTATTTTGTCACATATCATGATTGTGTTTCATCACAATTTCCTTTTTACTTGAAGACGATACATAAGAGATTGGGTGATTTTTGTCAGGGCTTGTACCAGCATGTTCCCTTGAGAATGTGTCTGGAGAATATGATTTGCAGGCCATGGCATCTCTGTGACACCTCAGTGCTACATTCATGGGAGGCTGTGACCCCCTTTGCAGTGTTGATTAATTGGTCAGCCCTAATAAGAGGTAGATGAGCATCTGCACCAAATTTCTTACCATTCTGTCAAGTAGACGTTTAAATATTTAAGTGAAAAGTTTGACCTGCTGATTTTGCTTGTGGAGAAGTCGGCAGGCTTCATCTTGTGGGGATGGCTGTCGATTGGCTCTGTATTTATCCATCTCTGATAAATACAGAGGACAGAAAACAATATGTGCAGATTCATGTAAAGTAAGACATTTTGAGGAAAGCCATGTAGCTGTGGTGTCACTGCCGCTTCAGCCTTTCGCAGCCTGTCGACTCCGTCTCCGTGCAGGTGGCAGACACGGCGTCAGCATGCACACAACACACAGACAGGGAGCAGTCACTGTCAGCCCCGAAATCTGTCAAAACAACAAGCATTTTCAAAACAAGTCAGTCATACTTACTGATAACTTCGGAAAGAATAAACAGCCGTGATTGTTATTCACTAAAATATTTATAGCTGTTGCAGCTTGAGCAGTGAGTTCTGCAGTGCTTCCTGACAGATCTTTACTATTTCCACGTCTGTCAACTACAGAGTGTCAAAGAGACTGCTACTGTCATCTGCATCAATGCCAGCCCGCTCTCCTGGGAGACCTAATGCAAGCCTTTCACACTAATAAAGATTTTCCGAGGGCAAATATGATAAACTGAAGAGTGCAGGTACAGTACGCAGGAAATGCTTGTGCACTCTTGAGCGAGACAAATCTTTCCCCCAAAATGACATTCAGCCCGATCTTGCAGGGGGATGCTGTTGTAATACACTGTGAAATTGATTCCATGAAGTGAATCATGATCTAATCTTGTCTACCAAAACAAGGTGGCTTGTTGCACGGATGAAACATCCAGACAGAGACAAACCGCAATATGTGCCATCCTGTTTCTGCAACTATTACAAATCTGTTGCAGTTTTAAATCAGTTCCCTGCACCTGCAGTTTTGAAATCGCCAAAGTTTGACTTGAAGATTTCTTTTTCTATCAAATGAAGAGATAGAAAACAAGATGAAAAATGTGGACACAACTGAGCTAAGAATATAAATACTTTGTTCCTTGTTTTTTTGATTTATCATGAAAGACGAACTTCCAAATAAACATTCAAGTCATTAAAAACAAAATCATCTTCTAGGGGCTGTTTGTAATCACAACATGCTGTTCATCTTTTGAATAGAAATCTGACTCGGTGAGTGACTAAAGCTCGCTTAATCAAATCTGTCGGCGACATGCCTGAAGAGTATTTTCTCCCACTGAGCTGTGATCACACAAGTGACTCACTCACTTCCATCAAAGTCACTTAAAAAAATGTGAAAGAAATGAGACAAGTCCCAGTATAATTTCTGTTTGTGGACGTGGAGCTGTATATCAATGCAGGGGGGAAGCATTCATCACTATTAGCATACATGAGAGCTAGCTGACCCGGCTGTCAGAGGGGCATGACGTTTGACTGATCTCTGTGCACTGTCGGCTCTGCTGCTGCTGGTTGTCCAGTTGTTCTGCAGCCTCAAAGTTGTTCATTTGTCATGCTGGGGGCAGAGGAGGAAAGAGCGTTAGTGGTGTGTTGGAGCTTAGGTCAGTGGGGTCGTTGTACCCAGAAGGCTACCTGCTGCTAAGCTAAATTAATTTAATGACATTAATGGGAATTTTTAATCTTGTGAAGATGCAACAGCAGAGCTACAGTGCTACCAGTTGAGCCTCCGATTTAATTAGACAGGGTCCAAATTACATTCAGTGTATTGCATCCAAATGGTCTTGGTTCCAACTCTTGTCTTGGAGAAGTTATGTTCATAATTGGATTTCCAGTGGTGCTGTGGTAGTAGTGTAGTCACTGGCTGGACTGTAGAGCACTTTAATTAAGGCTGGGGAATGATGGTGATTTGGTTTAATGTGAATAAACATTGTTACTATGAAGGTTTGTTACTGTTACGGCAGACTCCCTTCACATTGTCAACCATGGGCTGTGAAAGCCTAAACATGGCCACGGACATGTAGAGGTTGGTTATTTTAGCAAAAAACTGATTTATCATTGCAGAAAATCGTATCGACACATCTTAGATCAGTGTTTTTGCAACTTGGTTCTCATCATGTGGTGCATCACAATCACTTTTTGAAGAGAATTGTGAGGTGAAGAAAAACATGCTGACTCCTGTATTATGTTTTCAATCAACATGATGAGGGAAATGTTTTCAACTAAATGTGTCTGCCAGGTGTCAACATGTTGATTCTAAACATTTTTAATCAACATTTGTTTTCTTTGCAGCATCCATTCACTTCAACAAAAACATCATCAACAATTTTCCAAGGTTATGAACTCACAGCACTCACTCACATTTATTAATATGTACTTGTGGAGCCAAACTTTTGGGCCCATTAAATCCTCTAACAAGAATATGAGCTATTGAATGAATAAATGCCAAGATAGAACTTTCATTCATTTACATTTTTTCAACTAATGAATGTGTTTTTGTCAGAGTTGCTCATACACAGCGAATTGAATATATATGCACACACATATTACTGTATCAACAACAGACTACAGACACAGTATAAGAGTTTGTAGTCTTGTAGTGTGGTCATGTGCTAGTGAACAAACTAACTTGCTTTTCTAAATGCAGTGTTTCTATTGGCTGAGCAAACATGTCCACAATGTCAGAGATAAACTCTGACCTATGAATACACCTTTAAATATGCAAATATATTGAATTATAACTCAATATCAGCCCATTTTACCTCCATGTGAGTGGATCATAACTTGAATATTTGCGCTCCTTGTCTTATTGGCTGTGTTGTGCTAATGTTAGCACATGCCCAGACAGAACATATTAACTACTAATAATGATATCCACAACTACACACTGAAGATCCAGACCGCTTAAAATCCCCGAATTCCTTTTAAAATAAAGTAAATTTAAGTGAATCCATTTTTTGTGGGTGGACCACACATCAGTGAAGGAGGAAAGCCTGCTACTCACTGGTTAAATTAAAATGAACTGAACTTTAAATACTGTGCGTATTGGCGCTGGCACTCCAACAACAATTGCTCATTTCAACAGAATATTAGACATTGAGTCAAATGGTTCCACATAATTGGCACTAAAAAGGCCCCCAGACAGGCCCTATTCTTCAGATATGGGTTTAATTGTCCAGAATATGATTGCTAAGTGAGAGATCCCCTCACTTATCAAATTAACGGCTTTGAAAAGTGGGACAGTGGAGTACTTAGCGCTTATTAAAGTGGAATGGGTCATGCCAAAGGTAAGCTGTTTATCTCTTGAAGAAGTGCATGGAGCAAAGGAGGAACGCCTTGCGAAGACTGGGAAAGAAATAAAAGGAGTTTTCCTCTGCACAATCCTGCCTCTCATTAAGATATGATTGGAGAGCCAGAGAGGGCCATTATAGGACAAAATGGGAGTTTGATGCCAAAATAATTTTGAAATTTCTATTTGTTGGCAAGAAACAGGAACAGTGATAAACACAGATACAGACACAGGTAATTGGATAGACCTTCTTGCATAAAATGCTCCCTCATGTTTTATTCATGAGGGTAAAAAAGGTAGTATATGGCCACACATGAGCTATCACATTTCTCACTGCTCATTTATAGCTCTCCTATTCGAGCCTGGCTGGGCCCAGATAACAGTGAAACCGCCTGGAGGGCAGACACAACACCCCAAAGAGTAATACGGGCCGTCATAACATGGAGCAAGAAGCATGGTAATGCAGGTAAACTCAGAACTCTTATCAAAACGCCATACACCTTTCAACGCGGTGAGTGAGCGGTCTGGACCGGCTGCCAGCTGGTCTGATAACAGCGGCGACATCTCAGGCCCAAGTGTGCCAGTTTCAGCAATGCAGGTTTATTATGGCCAGGAAACTGAAGATATTTGTGTCTTTTAGTGCATTGATTTTCAATAAAAATGTGTCATGTCAGTGACCTGAGGTTGTTATTCTGAAAAATATTTCCTCCTCATTGGCCGTTGGTCTTGTAGGATAAATGACTGGTTTTACTCTGGGTCTGAACTTCTGCCTCAAAACATTTTCCAGCCCTGCACTTAGAAAAACTGTGTGCAAAAAGAATGAGAATATCTTCATTTAGGAAGTATGTTTACTTATGGTAAAGTACATTTACTTGCTGTTTATAATCTACAATAGCCCTCAGTTCACCTTCAAAGTCACAAAATACTAACACTAAACACATTTTTTCCAAAGTGATAATCTGTACAAAATTTGTTCACTTTGGTATGCTCTTTAAGTTCAACATATTAGTGTATGTAAATACCCTGCAATGATTATATTTCATCATTATATTATATTATATTATATTATATTGTGATTTTCCCTCAAACTAAAGGGCTGGAGGCACATCTGCTCTTATTACCTCATTGAGAAAACCTGGATCTTGTGCCCTGTCCATCAGAACAGTTAGCATAGATAACATTATTTGTTAATGCTATTTGTTAGCATGCTAGCTTGTTAGCTCGAGTTTAAGGCAGTTACAGAGAATACTTAACCATAAGAACATGTTAACAACCTTAAAACTTCAATAAAAAAGAAATGCAAATAAAAAAAAGCTGAAAAACTTGCAAGAAGTAAATTCAGGTTTATTACTTTTCACACACACACTGAACAATTTATCACTTGACCATTTCACTGATAATGTGGTGTAATCCCTCTCTCACACCCCTCAACATACATGATTCATGAACACAACATACATTTGTGCGCCAACCACTTTATCCTTCAGCAGATTTGTTGTTGCCATAATCTGTAATTACTCATGACTCGTGTGAAGGAATGGAGGTTTAAATGAACGAGTGACTCCTCCTTCAGCTGCAGAGCTGACATTATTGTTCGTTTCCCCTTCAGGTCACAGCAGAGAGGCTCTTACTCTGACCAGAGGGGCACTAATGGTTGTTCATGTGCCTCTATGGTGTGACATCAAGGCAAAAATGTAGTTTCTAAAAATGGGTCATGTTGCCACTCAGAGCAATAATGGTACGGGCGGTCAGTTTTTTTTTCTCCATGGTGCAGTTTCCAGATTTTCACACTTGAGATTTTCTCCAGACCCCTGAAGGTAATCACAGATCCAAATTCTCCAGCATTAGCACAGACAATGCTCTGCATTTTGACCTGCCCATAGAAGAAGGAGAAAAATCAACACTTGACCTTCACAGGCAACTTGCAGATATTTTCAAATAATATTCCTTGTAATACATTTTGCATTCTCTCACCCTTGCATCCTCTGACAATGATGATACGAGGCAGCCGCTAATCTCCTTCTAATATTAGAAACCATATGTTAAGAGAGATAACTGTGTTTGGCAGGGTGGTCATTTGGAATATGTAATACTCAGAGTATATTTGACCCAGTGGGTTGTCCTGGAGTCATCTATCTTAGCAGAATTGTTCCTCTGAAGTGGTTGCAGGCCCCTCAGCGTCCCAACTTTAATGGATACAAGGATTTGGTTTCCTCTTGCCTGCTCCTATTTGGGTGCAAAGCATCAACAGTGAGGCGGGGAGTGTGTGGACCAGACAGCAAGAGCCCCCCCCCCGCAGTGACGCTCCAACAAGAACCAAACCAACCAGCTTTTTCCTGTTTTTTTTTTGTTCTGTTTTTTCCTCCGTTTTCACACATACATGATAAAATGCTTCACTGCAACTGTGTCTGCATAACTTAAATAAATCAGCATGCAAATACATGAAAATGCCAAGCAGTTCTAAAAGCTGAACCAACACCGACTGTGACTGTTTTAGTAAACACTGATTATATATTAAAAAAAATAAATAAAAAGAAGTGATATAGAGTTATATCTTTGCCACGTGACTTGATGTTCACACAGACATGTGCGAGTTGGAAATGTGTTGCATATTCCTAACAGCGGTTAGAATCTATGATGCACTGACAGTGGCAGTAATGCAGCAAGACCTGCATTAATGCACCAACAACAGACTTACAATGTAAACAATGCACAATCGATATAGACACTGACATGAATGCAGTTGACCCCATCCATTCGAATGATGTATAGAGACAGGGCAGCCAGTGGTGGGTGGTGGTGGTGGGTTGGAGCAGGATAGACAATACTGACAGCAGAGAGACACAATATAGGTGAGGTGCTCTATATTCTCATGGGATGAAAGGAAAGCCCACATACAGGAGTAAGTGGGCTCCTGTATAAATTTGTATTCAGTCTCATTGATAGATGAATGGAATAGCTATTTTTAAATGTGGTACAAGGGCAGGAATGAATGTGCGGTTTTGAGAGAAAGAATGAATGACAGTAACCATGAATCACTGCCACTAATTTTACTCACTGGATTCAGGTTTGTTACCTTGTGGATTCAGAGATAGTTGGGCATAAATGATGGCTGACATGTACAGTTGGATATACTGTAGGAATGAACTGCAGAGGGTTGCTGCTGCGGTGGCAGGGTGAATTTGAAATGGAGTGCTGGTGTGAAGGGATATCGCACCTCGTACGCAGAGCAGTGAGATGGAAAGAAAACCAGGCGTCTTGACATGGGTTTTAAAGAAGGTAGACAAAAGAGGAGAGCAAGGAGTCATGATAGGTCTCAGCTGTCAGATTTTAGCATGTACTTACAGACGGAGCTAAGAATTTATATGCGCATTTATGATTGAAGAGTGCCCTCCACTTTGGTATCTTTGAAAAGAGATGATAGCAATCAAGGTCAAAGGTTAAATCAGAGATTGTGACACTGCGCGGAAGCATAAAAGAAGGGGAAGACGTACAGACACTCATAAAAAGCTAGAGCATCAAAAAGAGAGTCAGTGAAGGGAACAAACCGTGACTACTCACCATCTGCTGCAGGATGGAGAGGGAAATGAGCGACCTGGAGTCCTGTAAACTGGGCTTTTAAATAAGTTTATTGTTGGATTGCTGAGCAGACTGGAGAACACGGGATCAAAACATCTATCGTGAAATTGAATTCCTGCCACTGGACTGTGGATCTAAGGTTGGCTTGAGGTGACGAAATGAAACGAAGACGCACAGATTGAAGTAGTAGTGCCTCGTCAGACGCAGACTCCAGGCTGTATCATAGCTTTTTAAAGTTGATGCTGTTAGCCCATTTGTAGTGCAGTTATTGGCTGAATCTGTAGCTTTAACTAGCCAGTAGCGGATTTGAGTGTAATGCAGGACTATTGCAGAGAAAGAGAGGATGGTGGAGTTTTGTTGGCCTGGGGGGCTGGAAGCAGGAAGGGCCTGGCAAGATTATACTCAGGAAGTGCTTGGCTAGAGTGTCTGGTTGAGGCAGCAAGACGATCCGTGGGGCTGATCTGACAAGGAAGATAAGGGATTTTCCAATGCTCAGAGGTGTGTATCCATGTTGGATATAGTGTTGGCGAGCTGGTGGATTGCCAACAGGAGAAGTGACTGGTCAGATGGAGGGCTGGTGAACTTGATTTGCTTGGCAGGTTGAGGAAGTGGAGATTAGTTTTTTTTTTACGTGCTTAAAACCTCAAGCAGGAGATGATCCTTGGGCGCCATTGTCCTTGGCAATGAGGGTGACTGCCCAAGGAAATCCAAAGCCATGACTGGAACCTGGGACAGATACAGATTCAAGTTTTTCTGTGGGGCTGATCATCTAGATTCCCTTTGGGTGTCGGTGGAACGCTGACTGCTGAACGCTGGCTCCAATGTTGAATTACAATAAGGAGCAGCTATTGGATGAAAGTTTATCAGCTAGGCCCTCAGCAAAAGAAAGCAGACATTCGTAAGGTGGGCAAGGAAGAAAGTAGTGATATCAGAAACAAAATAATTGATGCTTTGTGACTAAGATTTTTATTGGGTTTAGAATGCTTAAGACAAATCAGCTTTACAAATATGAAAAGCATTCAACACATTTCAGTGGGCATTAAGGAGACATGCTTTGTTTCCTGCTGAGACTGACTCTGACTGTAAAGAGAAAAAAAGGGCACAATGAATTCCTGCTCAATCAACCAAATTTACAGTTTCTAATCTCTGCAGCCTTTGCAGAGAACCTGCATGAATTTCAACTGTAAAAGCTCATGTGCTCACATGCGATAACGTGTAATCTAACATATGAAACGTGTTAAAATCCCATGTGGAAAGCTGTGGAATATATGCGCTGGCACATGGGAATTGTGGTTTTGAAAACATATTGATGATATAATATGTGAAACCAATATGAATCCTCATGTGAGACCCAGCCCATGTGAAACCTATGCAATTACATGCAAGACCCATGTGATCCCATGTGAAACCCATACATCAGTAGATTTCTCACAATAAATAACAAACACCTACAATTTTATACAAATGAAGACTATTGGTAATCGATGTTTTTGTGTTTCCAGTTAATGTCCTGTTTTATTTTGAAAATACCCCTGTGTCTTGTCTTCCTGTGCCCTCCTGTGATTACCTCATATGTGTGATTGCTCCACCTGTGTCTCGTTTCTCCCTTGGTGTGATTTTACCTCTGTGTTTTTTCCCTTTGCTGGTACATCTGCGTTGGTTCCTGCTTTTTGCCTGGATCTGTTACACGTGTTCCACTTGCGGGTTCCTGCCTGTTCCTGTGTTTTCCTGCATGTTCCTTCATCTTCCTAAGAGTTCCTGTGAGTAAACGAATCAACATGTTCCTTTGTTTATGTTAGTTTCTGTGAGTTAATGAATCGGCCTGTTCCTTTGTGTTGATATGAGTTCCTGAGAGCTGATGAATGCAATGAACAGATGCAGGTGACAATTAATGTTGATCTGATATCACATTTTTAGAATGAAAGGCCTGCATGTACACAGGTTTTCCAGTCAGACCTTAAACTTGTAGTTATATGACAATCTTACTCTGTAAAAGTTCAAGTTGCTGGACAACAAGGAAGGGGAGCCAAAGGCAGGCACACAAAGTTGGAACAGGTTGATTTATGTGGGACTTCAGTTCACACCATGGTCAGTTGATGGCTTTGCTGTTTGGCAGCATTGGAGCAATACTGACATCGTGGAAAATGGCAGCGGACATACATGTATTCTGGTGTTAGATGAGAGTGGGAAAAGTCTGAGAGTGTTTTGGAAGCTTCTTCATTGAGGTTGATGTGTTCCAGGACTTTTAAATCAAAAAAAAAATGAAGGACATGTGTCCAAAAAAAAAAAGCACAGGTTCAGTAATGCCCTGTGAATATGCAGCCACTGAGTTAGAGTGGTTAGACAGAGCACTGAAAATGAGGTGGCACTCGGAGCAGAAGCCCCTCATTGTCACAAATTTGCCAAAAGCTTTTAATTCCTGATGGTTTTTTGCCGCCGCAGTATCACTCTGCATGGATATGAGTTTGCAGGCCACAGATATGAGACAGATAAAAAGCAGAGGTGGAATGATTATCTATGCAGCAACTCACAGGTTCAAAAAATTCTGTTATCTGAGTGAACAGGGAAATGAACCCAGCAGTATCTCCTCTCTCTCTCTCTTTTTTTTTTTTTTTTGTCGCATGCTCCTTTCAGGTGCATGTAAGGGCATCTGGTTCGTTAGCTGTCCCTCAGCACTTTGTCAAACCGATGGTGCAGGGACTGAGTGAGTCAACCACATATTGGAAAGACAAGATTAATTTACCAGAATGATTCTCCCACGGTTCCAACCTGAACCAAGAGGCTGTGGTGGAAGTTGTTTCTGTGGTAGTGCATGTCAAGACTTATTTTTACTTGAAATGACTGGGTTATGTTTTTTTTTTTTTTTTTTTTTTTTTTCCTGGACTTTAATTTCATAGTTGCTTCCCACCTACATAGCTGCAAGACTGGAGGAGATACAAAATAGTTATTCATGGTCTTTTACATCGAAGTTATCCCTTCAGGCCCTGTGCTTTGTCAACGTTTTGTCTCTTTGAAGTTGCTTTTTTGCGGCTTTTTATCTTTGTAGTTCTGACTCTTTGTTGTCACTTTGATACTGTCATAGAGAAACAACAAGTTTGTGTGTGTGTCTGTTTGCTGTTGGTCTGTTTCTCTGAACTGGTCTTGTATATCTCTGTGGTTAGTTTGTGTCTCTGTAGTAGTGTTGTGCCTCTGTATGGCCTCCTTTGCATTACGTTGCAGCTGCTTGTGTTCGAGTGTCTTTGTAGATCTTTCATGTATCTTTGTGGTCATGATTTTTGTGGTTGCAGTCCAGAACCCCCCAACCCCCCTACCCCCAACCACTTGGGTCCCTGTGTGTGCTCTGTGGGCCTAATCAGTAATCCATCCATGAACACATTAAAGAAGCTCACTGCTCAGTTTGTACAGTGAATCATTTTTTGCTCATCTTTCATTTTAATTACATAAGCCACACTCAAATTGTACAACATTTCTCATTGTTTTTGATCATGTCTGTCTCTTGATGTGTGGACACATTCAGGAAAGGATGGAGGGAAGAGAGTGAAGGGGAGGGGGGCAATGTCACACTAAGATAACAAAGAGAAAAAACAAATCTGACATGCATTTTCGCTCTGGAGCGTCTTAAGATGCCACACCGATTGTCTTCTTTTATGTCACAGTGCACTGGATAAATGACCAACTGTCATTTTGCAAGCTTATTTTCTTCTGTCTGTTGTATTTGGGCTGGCATTAGGACCACGTTTGGTCCTATCATAGCATACAAAGGCCAGTAAGCTTGTACTGGAAAATTCTAAACACAAATAAACCCCACAATAAGCTATATGTATAACTTAACTAAGTCATTTGAATTCTTATGTCAGTGATTAACTAAAAACAGCAAAGTATTCAAATTGAATTTTGCAAAAATATGGAGGATTTGCTTAAATTGGAATAACACAGATCAAAAATCAATCAGTCAGAATGTCACTAAAATCTCCAGCCTCAGCTGTCTGCTGGTGCTAGCTGCCTTCTGGCTCTACAGGCCCATTCGTTTTGGAGTGAGAACATTTACTCAAAGAACTCAAGGAAAAATAAGCTCAGGTTTACACATGGGAAATTAAGAATTAAATCCTGTATATTATAATTCGGATCAAATGGATATCCACATACATTCACCAGTCAGTAGTATTTTGTCAGAGGTCACCTCTACAAGCTTATATATCTGTGCTCTCTCACTCTCCTTTCCTTTTTTCTTCTTCTTCTTTTCTTTTTTTACTCTGATCTCAGCCTCTTTCATACTTGAGCTCAGGAAGCCGAGTGGAAAACTGCACTGCAGCCTCACATGATTTTTATGTTGTTGTTGATGTGGCTCAGTGCCAAGCATTAAATGATACCTCCACACCCTCCGATCTCAACAGCACAGCCGGTCACCTGCGATTGGGGAATTTTCACCTCCATCTGACCGTTTATTGTTAAAAGAGACACAGAGGAGAGAGGGAGTGTGACGGGGAGAAGGTGACAGATTTAAGCCTCAGCTAGATTCACACCCAGTGTGTCCATTCTGTCACTAGGCTGAGCACTGATGCAGGGCCACTACCTTGGTCTAGACTGTTTCATCTCAGCAGCTATCAGGTGGATTGCCAAGCATTTTTTCCAGACATTGCTGGTCCCCAGTAGATGAATCCTGCTAACTTTTCATCTAACATCAACATGAGGTTGGCAATTTGTTTTTGAGTTAGGTGTTTCAATAACTACTGGATGGATTACAATTAAGTTTGCAGTGACATTTATGTCTCCCTCAGGATGAACTGCAGTAACCCACATGACTCACTGACTTCACTGAACCATCATCAGGTGAAATCTATCCAATACTTTGCTGACTAATGAACTGTATAATGGATTGGATATGTGAGTCTTGTTGCTTTTTCTATAATATCTGAAGAAGAAGAGAATTATTCTTATCTCAACCATCTTGATTTACAATTTCACTTCAGGAATCGACACTGAACATTGCACTGCTTTGACTGTCGAGGCAGGATGTAATTGACCAATCTCAATGTAACTCATTCTTTCTGGAATTGTATTTAAGATGCACATGTATTTTCCTCATTCAGATGAGAAAACCAGGCACTGATTGCATTTGTATTTTTCGGCCTTTCACACATAATGTCTATCTTGTTGAAAAGCAGTAAAAGAAATCAGAACTTTGTTTTTTTTTTTTTTTTTTTGTTCTTATAACTGGAGTGGTGCTCCATGGGAAAACTAAAATGTTTACCCAACTAAGTAAAAGTCACTTCATTTTAGGGGGGGAAAAAAAAAAAAAAGTTTGCCCAGGGAAAGCATCAGCCAGACCCCGAGGACACTAAGCCAGGGGCAAATGAGGGAGTGTCTCAATGTCTGCAATTCCAATTGAGCTGCCATCACTTTTCGATCGAATGACTTTCAAGACAGCCTTTTGTGGCAGCTTCCGAATGTCCATGAGACAGCAGAGCTGCCCATCAAAATCATACTGGAGAGCAAACTCAATGTCAAGTCTTGGCTCTCATTAGCTTGAATAGCATTATCCGACAACCGAGGCCGTGCCGCCAGTGTCATGGTCAAGGCTGCAGCATCTTCCACTACGGTACACCCAGTCTCTGTGCATCATCGCAGACAAGACAATCATGGTGCAGAACTGATTCAGTTCAGTTACATCTGCTACTACAAGTCTTTATAGAAAATTATTCAGGCTTAACAGTGACAAATGAGGAAATCTTTGCAATGCTGAACTGTCCACACCCTTTCAAATGCTGCAACTATTGGATTGGAGCAACTATTGGATAGATTGGAGCAACTATTGGATAGATTGGAGGCATTTGTGATGCATTCACGATCTCCAGACAATGAATTAAAAACTACCTTGTTAAACTTCATAGGGAAGTGAAATTCTTCCCTAACAGTGATTGTGTGGTTAAAGGTCAAACCTCGATGTTTATAGTTGAGAGCTAGGAATTAGATGCCCCTTTCTGTCAGATAGACTGCTAGAGACAGTTATCTGGCCTGCACTCTGTCCCAGGAGCATGCCAAGGCCATGTGCCCTCCTTTTGCGTATTAACTCTTACTCTCTGGCAGTTTCCAGAAACAACTGTTGAGTTAGATGATAACGGTCACCGTCACTGGATAACACTATGTGTGAGGAGAGAGAAACTAATGTTGCTCTCCCATCATCTAGGAGGTGTAAATTTTTATCTTGATGTTAACACATCTCCCCTTGCAGGCTCTGTCCACCTTCCTAGTATAAGAATCTGAACTTTGCTGTTTGGCCCTCAGCATTGAGGTGGCATCACGCACTTATGTTGTGTTGATGACTCTTCTGTTCTCCTCGATCGAGCCTAATAAACTTCTTCAGTATAAGACGTCCAGGACTCTGGTACTTCTTCTTTTCCGGCATCACCTCAGAATTTCCCCCTAACAATCGCCTTTAGCGCCACCACGAGGTTTACATTTGCTCTTTTTAGGGGGATATCTTGAAAAATATTGAATCGATGGCTGTGATGGCTTTATTACAGACATTCTTAATGAAGTATCTTGTTGATGTCCTCTCTTGACAAACATTGAATAGATTGCTTCGAAACTGGGCACAAATATCTGCAGTTGTGCCCAAATATAGTGAACAACTTGTGTTTTAAAGCATTGTTTTCATTCAGATAAATGCTGCAATGGCTCAGGTTCCTAGCAACCCTATAGGCTGTTGCTAATCCAATGTTAAATACATCTGTGTACACAATGGAATAAGTAAGTGTATGTGTTCAGGCACATTTCTATAGATAGATATTTATGAATTTTGATAAATCATGGATGCTAATGCTGTCACATTTATATGTGACAGCAGTAGCATGTGAATATGTTTTCATGTGAATATGTTTTCAGCTGCCAGCTATAAGCTCTTCTAGAAAATGTACTTGAGTGAAGGACTCTGAGTTGCATTATGTCTGCATCTCTGTCCCTCACACTGGAAAGATTAGTCCGCACTAAGTGTTGAACGTTGAAGATGAATGCAAATGGATAGTCTGGCATTCACAAAAGCATGGTTATATAACCCTCACACCATTCAGGTTATACTCTTCATGCAAGTGCCCAAGGATCTGCTGCGGCTCTCGCATAAAAGCCTGCATACTTAATCCTTCAAAGTCACATGCCATTCAGTCGCAGTTTTCATTACTCCATTGTATGTTGCTTTCAAAGATTGTAAAGAAAGAAACCCATCACAGCCTTCACTGGAACTTGTACAGCTAATAATAACATTCTAGATGGTACTGAGAATACATTACAGAACATAGTTTCTTGGAAAGGCAAAAGTTCTGGTTATGTGTCATCAATAGGGGCCTGAGGGAAATGGACACTTTAATCCCACCTTTAAGATTTCATTGATTGGCAGTGTGAGCTCAGCTGGTTTTCATTCTTGCTATATAATCAGGGATTTTATACTTGCCATACAAAGTAAATTATTTTACCTGGCTTATACAATAGGTAAACAATGGTAGCCTGAGCTAAGAAGAAGAAAATTATAGTCCAACCACTTTTTTCTGAAACTCAGAAGGAAAAGTTGCAAGGTCAATAAAGTAAAGGGACATAGAGAACAGTAAGCTATTCCTTAAAGTGTATTACCAAATATCAAAGTAAGACTCTTTATTAAAAGAAATACTGACTCATTTAGTGGAATTTAATCACAACTAAAGCTGCCAGACTGTACCTGAGCTGTATAAAGATCATATAGACACCGACAACAAACACCAGAGGTCATTTGATATTTACTGAAAAGCTTACACGACTGCGATTGCCATTGGTAAATTAAACCTCTAATGTTGGCAATCAAGCAACAAATGAACAGATGTACAAGCCAACATAACACAGCCTGGACTAATAAGCTGCAAAAGCTGCTTTGATTAAGAGAGCAAAAAAAACAAGTCACAAACAAAGAGTAAAATAAAGAGCTTTTGATCGCGAAGGACAGTCTTGTGCTTTTCTATTGTCTTCTCTGATAAAAGCTAAAATTCAATGGGGTATATTTGGAACACTTTTTTTCATGCTGTTTTATTATCTTGTTTTTTGATCTGAATGAATGTTAGATATTTTTTTTTAAATTCATCTTTTTTGATTAATGAAAGGGAATGAAAGCTCTGCAGAGAAGAGGACTGTCTGTCTGTATTAGTGTATTACAGTTTCCTAATATTTGCAGTTACCAAGACATAAATGGAAGGACACGTCCTTCTGTTGGGACCGCTCATCCCTTTAGGGAGCAGCCAGGTAACCGTATAGAACATGAGATCCAATCACATGATGACAGTCCACAACATAAATCTATTGAGGCCCTTCACTATCTCATATTTATAGTGTTGCTGACCTGCAATAGATTCAGAAAGCATTCAGACCCTGTAATTTTTCCTTCACCCGTCTACATAACTGAATCTTAGAAATATATTATGAAGGAAAAGTTGATTATGACAAGGGCATTTGTATTCACACCCTTTTCTCAGCACTAGTGTATTGGTAGTTCTAGTAAACAGTGACACCCCCACCCCCCCACAGTTTTTTTCCTCAGTGGTTTAATTTAAATGACCCTGACCCAGCAGCTGGGACTATATACTATATGGTATTGCTGTATATTAGACAGGGCAGCTCTCTTTCTGTGTAATGTCATATTATATTTTGAAAAACAAAATTTACAGTAGGTCAGTAATGCTTAGTAGCAGAATCAAAAACTCGTACTGATGTATTTTTATATTAAAAGTTTGTCTTTTCCTAAATACCACTGTTAGCATCAACAGTCAGCTGCACTCTAACAGTCTCGAAGAAACGTTGTGATTGTGTCAAATCAAATCCACTCAAAACCAGTAACACATGGCTTTGAGTTTTTTCACAGGATTTGACAATGAGAAATAATATATAGTATTGGATATTCTTTATGCTACTATACAGAGTTATCATTTGTAGTCCAAGATGATTGTCATACATCTCATGTTGGACCGAATTCTCCGAGAATCAGTATGTGACCAGGGCCATGTCTGCATGAATCTGCATTTACATAATACATGCATGCAGTGCAATGAATTATCCCCCAATCACAAAGGATAGATAACACTGTACTCAAACACAGCTTGGGTTATGGTCTCAACTTTAGTAGAATTGAGGATACGCAATGTTACAGCACATTAAAGCAATCATGCCAGAAATATGCTGTAGATTAGATATTAGCACTGGCTAATGATACAAGAATTAGTCCTGGAGCCTATCATTAAAAAAAAAATCTGGATAAGGCTCCTTTGTCAGGTGCTTGTCATTTTCAACTTTTTTTAAAATCATTTTTAATACCTGATTGATTACCCATATCAGATTTATTTGTTATATTTCATATTATAAATTATTTCCTGTATTTATTTTTAACTGGACAAGCCCCCCCCCCCCCTTTTTTTTTCTTTTTTACTGTAATTTAATCGTACAATTCAAAACCTATTGGGGATATAAATTATGAGAAGCCTTTTCATTCAGGTGTGCTTAGGCGCCGTTTGATTTAAGAGCCACAAGTTGCTGTGAATGCTTGTTCACAGCAAGAAAGTGAAGGTAAGCCATTTGCAGCTTAAAAAGATTTAAGGCATCCTCGCTGTTAGCTGCTTCATGGTTTTAAAAGCTCACTCAATGGGCTGAGTGGGGGCAAAAAAGAAACTTTTAGGAAAATAAAATGAGCACAAGCTGAGCTAGAAATTCAGTGACAGGTGACATGAGAAGGTGCTTTGCTTTGGTCTCAAAGCTTTGATTTTTTTTTTTTTTTTTTTTTTTTTGGCTCTGCTGAGACATTTTTTTTTTAGATGTACCCTTCCAGACTGTAACCTTCAGTGGGGTTGGTGAGAAGCGGTGAGGTATCATTTTCCCTCCGAACAAGACTCATTACTGTCAGACTCTATTTGACTTCTTTTAATACAAAGACAGCTGAAATCAGAGCTGTCTCGTCTTTTATTTATTGGTACATTTTGCTTTAAAGTGCCCCTCATCATGACCGTGATTCATCTTGATTCCTTACAAAGATGCGTTTGTCATTCTTTGCAAAGGTCTGGTCGAATGTTCAGAGGCTGCTATTTGTTTAAAAATGCCAAAATTAACATAAACACAAATCCTAAGAAACAGATCATCCCTCATGACTGACACTTCAAAGTAATATGTTTTTGAATTCTAGCTCTATTGCATGAGGTCAAATTGCAGCAGGTACTCAACTGATGAAAACCACTGCCTTCGGAGTGGGCACTAAATCACAGGGCTAATATTATACCCGCTGAACTAATTAATCCTAGCAAATGAGTGCCAACACACACACATACACTATTTATGGGTCCTCTGGGAATCTCTTTTTTATGACAGGGTTGAGTAATTTAGGGTAGTAATATTGACAGAAGTGCATTAACACCTTTAATGTTTGGTTATGTGAGCTTTAAGTCAATCCACCATTAATCAGTTCATTTGCTTGCTACTTATCCAGGGCAGAACTGCAGTGCAAAGTGGGAAGCAAAGCATTTTCTATTTCCCCATTGCTGAGGTATGTCCAGTGCTGCTGGGATGTGTTCTGTCCTGGGTCTACCTTGCTTTCCCTCCTCGCCTGCTGAGATGACCGAGTAATCCTTACATAATGCAGAACAGCATTTTGACTTGTCAACAATTAGAGTCTTATACTCACCACTCAAGGGCCTTTCATCAAAAACTGACCAGCCAACCAATCACCCGAGTTTTTGGGCATTATGGAAAATTGTCTCTGTTTAGTAAATCTAAAGGTACAGCCAGGAGACATTAGCGTTAGCTGGTTAACGGTGGCTCTACTGAATTGGGGACAAAAAAACAAACAACAAAACAAAAAACAAGTCAATCAAATTGATTTGTTTTGTTCCCATTCAAGAAACGGTATTTTTCCCCAGGGGGCAATAAAAGACTTTAAACAAAACACAAACAACACACAAACACACAAAATGAACATCCAGCCAGTGCCAAATAAACCTGTAATTACTACAACAATTAAGTAACTGAGCACATAAATAACATACTGTTCACATTTAGAAAACTGACTGGATGAGATATTTTTCATAACCAGATACAAAAAGATCTGCCCACCAGCCAGTCTCCTTTTAAATCACTACTGGGGAAAAACCAAAAACCAAAAACACAACTTCTCACTTTTTGCGTTGTAAAAACTGAAAAACTAGTTAACTTGTTAATGGTTGGGCTTAAAGCCAGGCAGACACAGTGTGGATTAAGCCTGGTTTTAAAAACAGAATTGGTCGCTGAACAATGATAGAATCAGGAAAAACCTCTGCCAGATTTGATGAGAGCTGTTTGAGGGGATTCATTCACTGCGCCTCATTGACTGACTGAATGATCAGTGATCTGGCTTTTGGGCAATCGGATGGATTTTTGATGCGCCAGAAATTTTGCTGCCAATATCTCTCACTTCCTCTGGCTGCTGTCAAAAACTCCATTACAAACTCTAGTGAGCATATTTTAATTATTGGTGTCAGCTTTAGGAAACTTAGGACCAGAGATGCAGTCAGGCATAGAGAGGAGGAGGAGTGGAAAAAAAAAAAATCATTTTTAATAAAGAAAACCAAACAACTGAAGCAAATCATGTCTCAAAAACAGAATCCAGGTAAAGCTCAGGAATGAAAACTCTAATCTGTAGGGGACACAAGGGAAAGATTAACAGGAATAAAACCAGTACCAAATCTAAACAGATCAAGAGGCAATGACAGAGGCTGTGTCTGAAATCATCCACTACTTCCTAGTTCACTCTATAATGAGTCTGCCATATTGCAGTACTGTGTGAATGTATATTGAGAATTATTATATCCTGGTACCCAACAGTGCATCATGATGAGTAGTTGATGGTCACTGACCAAACTAACTAACTTATCTGACCAATATAATGGAGGCACACAACTGGAAGGAACCAGGACCAAGGCAGGAAGAGTAAAAACAAGGAAAATATTTCAAAATAAGAGGAAATAAAAGAAATGTCAAAACAGTCCATATCTGAATTATCAAACTTTCAAACATAAAGTGTCTATCAGCACACACCATAACAACTGATGGTGTATTTTCCACGTTGTGGCTAAAATGTAGCAGAACTGCAGTGCTGCCTCTCTCTCGTTTTCTCAGCATAGTCCTTGATGTGGACACCCTGCTTGGATAAACCTGATTTGGACTGACGCTGGAAGAAATCCTTTGAAGTACATTTGATTTGATGCATGCAGATTAGAAAAGAGATGATGAAAATTTAAAGTTAGAGATCATCAAAATAAGCAAAGGGCTCTAAGCACCGAAACCCGGCAGTGAGAATTTGCTCTCACCATATGAACCTTAAATGGCTCACGGGAGGGTATCTAGAGCTGAGTATCCCCACTGAAAAGCTAGTAACACTGCCTTAACCCGTCTCCCAATCCACACAGCGTATATACTGTAGACAAGATCAACAAAGTCCCTTGGCCCTTATTTTATCTCTTAAAGTCTGATCTGTTCTTCCGTGACCAGGACAAAATCTACAATCTACATTTTTTTTTTTTTTTTTTTTTCCCCTGCTGAATCAGGCAGACTCTCCTCTCAGGAACCTGACTGAGGCTTTGCCAGGGAGAAAGAACAGCCTAATCCCTTAACAATTCTAATGGATAACTCAAGAGATGTGGATGATATTGAAGTGAAATAATGGAATTAAAGCTACTGCTGCCTGCAACAAAAAGATATCAATTCCAGATATACTCTGAGAATATATTTTTTTGCATATTTATCAACTATTGGCACTGAAAAATGAAGTGAATCTCCACATCCAGCTCGTGAGGACGGATTGATATTCCACTCTCTAGACAGACAAAGTCTACTGCTGCTGTGCAAAAGTTATTTTATAAGCACAAATCAAAGGTGAACCAGTTGCATTGCATTTTTTTGTAATCTCTGGTCTATTCTTTTTCATCTGTTGACTCTTTTAAAATAGTTACCATGAGCTTACATCACCAGTCGATGCACTTGACAAGCTTGAAAAACCTTTAAACCAAGAAGACCTGATAACTGAACGTCCTGTTTCTATACATGATGTCAGTCAGATAGCCACAACAAAGGTCTTGAGTGTCACAGAGGAAAAGTTGGGCATTGTGAAACACACCGGGGCTTCTGAGCACACTGGGAAAAAATAAAATAAATAAAAAAAAAAATAAATGACTGAGTCACTGTGACTGTCCTCTGACATGAGGTATCCACACTGTGAAGTAAACTGACATTGTTGCTGTTCAAAGGGACCTATGGTTTGTAGTGCTGCAGCTCGGGAGATGCCGGTAATATCACAAGCAGCACACACAAGCAGCAACTGATTCTTTTATTGAAAAAGGAAAAAAAGAAGAAGAAGCTGTCAACAAAAACTTCTATTTTCCCTCTTTGTGTTTGTTGGCACTTCTTTGCCAGTTCTGCTTTCTTCTTTTTTATCCTCAGGCACGACTGATGCAATGGCAAGGAAAATTAGCTTTGAGGCAACAGGCAATATTTATTTTAAAAAACAAGCACAGCAGAGTCATGGTTTATGTGTTTTTGTGGATATAAGTTTAAATTGAACAAAGCTGTATGTACCGCTTGGTCATTAAGTACAATTATTATAGTTTGATGGAAACTAATTTAATTTTAATTGTATTCATTTTTGTGAGAGCCAGTGGCTGTAAGAGGGCCCCAGGCATTTTCCTTTCGCCAACACAAAGATGAATAATTTATTCATGTTTTATTTTCTAATCTGAAAACACATACAAACGCAGAAAGAGAGAGAGGCTTAGTGGAAATTGGCACAACTGGAGGGACAGCTGGAGAAATGGTATCTTTAACCTACAGCCCTGAATTAATGACCCCAGTCCTAACCTTACCTTAATTCGCTAATTTACGGCGGCCCAACGAGCTCGATGCCCTGCAACTTAACCAAACGCACAAAAACACACATTCAGAAAACACCCTCATCAATATAACACACACAAATGTAAGAACTCGCAACACATCCAAACATTGTTCCCTCCCGCTATTGGAATAGATCAAAAGCTTTTCACAAAGGTCACAATTAGGCGTTGAACCAGTCACAAACAAGTTAATCATCATTATTTGTATTGCGTGGTTTATGTTTACCACACACGTGTTGTCAAAGTGATGAAGATGTTATCTGAATTTGTGTTGTGCTCTTGGGGCCACTGTAATAAACATCTGCCTGTGCAAATAAAGAAGATATAATAATAGTTTTTTTTTTTTTTTTTTTTTTTTTTTTTTGTAACAGTGAAGTGCACATTTCTATCACCATTTCAAAGGCAAAAGAGCACAAAAACAGACCTTTTTTTTTTATTTGTAATGGAACAACTGTGAAAAACATGTTTACTTTACGTTCACCTTGAAAACTATGATGTGCTGTTTGCAGGCTTTCCAACACACTTTCATCAAACACTTAATCAGACATCATTTGCTTCAAAATGCTGCAGCTGGGACCTTCGCCAGCATCAAACTGAGTACAAATATCACCCCTGGCTCTTGATTTGCTGCCTTTAAGCTACAAAATCCACTTTAAGGTGCTTCTAATTGTTTCCAAATCACTTCGCAGTCAGATTACATCAGTGACCAACTCACAGTTTGTGTCCTTTACTGATCACTGTCTTCTGTTGAGTTCTCACTGTTCCTTGCTGCAGGACTAAAGCCCGGGTTGATGCTGCATTTACTTCACATGCCCCAGACTGTCAAACAGCCTCCCTGAGGATTTGAGGGTGTGAACATCCCTTTTAATTTTTGAAAGAAAAACTTTTTTCCCCAACTTCCTTTCACCCTGAATCTTTCTCTATATACCCACAGGGGTTTTGTTATTGATATTTCTCTCTTTTAAAGTCTTTTTTTTAAATAATTCTTTAGTCTCATTTTCATCTTTATAATTACAAAAGAATCTTATCAGACCTAACGCCTTATCTTAATGCTGAATTAATCAGTGTTTTTAAATGTAAAATACATCAGATGACTCTGTGGATTGTTCAAGGCAAACTCAGTTAATCATAACCTGACACAGCATTTTAGTGACTTTCAGCTCATTGTTTTGGATTTACTTCTGGCATCTAGTTCATTACTGTAACTCTGTCCAACTTCATAATCACTGATGAACCCACAATGCAGTGATAGATCAATAGTAGAGGATAAAAGCCGCAGAAGATGGATAAGTAGAGAAGTAGATGGATAGAAGATAGTAGAAGATAATGACAAGCTGGGGAACATAATGGAGCATTTTGCAGCTAAAGAGCAAGATGCTTCTGTCTGAAGAGCAAACAAAGACGGCAAAAAAACAAAAAACAAAAACTTTCCACCAAAGCCAATGCACAATTGAATTTTCAAAGTAACTCCACAGGTTTAATTGTTAGGGGATAACCACAACCACGAGTGTTGTTTGTCTTGTGCCTGACTCTTCCACATAATTAACTGCTCCATATCGACAAAGAAACTACACTTAATCCAAACCACCATCTGTCTGTAACCTTACCAAACAGATTTTCTGCCAAAACTGAGCCAAGTTTTGGCTGTTTCATATCCTTAACCATGTACTTAAATACTGTTACCATGACAACGAAGGTCCAGCATAACTGCTGCTGGCACACTCCTTTTGAGTTAAGAACTTGTTGGTAAATAACAACTGTTTCCTAACACCTCCACCAAATCAGCTGATAATATTCAAGTCATTTGTGATTTGTGTCTATTTACATTTAAAGGTGGAGTCTGCAGGATTATAGACTTATACAGAAGAAATCATCACCTATGGGCTTCTACTCATGTGGTGTGGTTGGCTAGGGTCCACCGCTACCACCCACTACCACTTGCTAACTTGTCACTTGCACACACTAGGTCATTGTTTGCATCCACTATCGGTGGCGGCTAGCAGCGCCGCTTGTACCTGCTTCTGTGCTCACTGCGATGGCCCTCCTACTCGTCACAGCATAGCCCTCAAGGCTCCTGTTGCTGGCGACGGCCAGCGCTTCAGTCAGACTGTATTTCCTTTTCTTTGCAGTCCTGACGCCTGCTGCTGCTGCTGCTGCTGCTGTCAGGGGCAGGAGGCGTGCATATCTGAGCGTGAGAGGAGGGTCCCAGTTTGAGCATTGCGTTTACAAACTGCAATGAAATGACCTACAGATGCTACCTTTAATATTAGATTATTAGTTTATCCTTTATGCAAGTCTATGCCAAAATCACAATCTATTTCCACTTTAACTCAGAGCATCCTGATGTAACTAACACCTATCATTCAGCTTTCCTTGCACCACGGGTCACCATGGTCTGGACTGAAGGTGAAACAAAATATATTGACCCGAGTCAAGAGATGACGATATCAAAGTAGTTCTGTTCCGTCTGTGTTACATGCTTCAGTATTCCTTCCTCCATTTTTTTTGTGTCTCCTTTACTCCGACCTTTTTCTGCGTCTTGTTATCTGGAAATCTCAACAAAAAAAATAATTATCTAAAAATCAGTGGTCTGTTGTATTCTAGTGTGTGGTGTGCCAGTGTTTCATTCTCACTGTCTCAGTGGGTGTTGTAAGTGGAATATGACAAAGAAGGTGTTTGACATTGAAACATGGGAAAAAAAAGAAAGACAGAAAGAGCAGTGTTGTGAGAGAGTAGAGTGTAACAATAGAGAGACTCTTAATGATGTACAGTGGAACACCAGTGATATTTTATACCCCTGACTGAATTTTCTCGCCTCTGGTTCCATAATGTGACACCCTGACGA
The DNA here is from genome assembly GCA_021432705.1 of Caranx ignobilis. NCBI lineage: Eukaryota > Metazoa > Chordata > Actinopteri > Carangiformes > Carangidae > Caranx > Caranx ignobilis. The sequence continues at coordinate 6,729,775 of MU269986.1, forward strand.
CGTGATGTATGAGCAGCGCTAACCTCTGTCTTCCCTACCTGATCCCCCTCCTGGGTGTCAAAGCCATGTTCTCTCCTTTTACTTCAACAAGCCATCCCTCCCCCTCCTCTCCCTTACAATCCTCACTGGCCTTTAGGTTTCCATGGTAACAGGCGCAGAGTCATTGATTTAATTTGCTGAAGATTAATATAGACACAGCATAAACTCCACAGGGATGGAGGATCGGGTCCTGATATGAAGTAGCCGAGATGATGTAGGCGGAGCTGACTTAACTTCCTCGCTGTCACTAAGACGACGCATCCTGGCTTATAATTCAATAAATTATTGAAGAGCATCTGATCAATATTTGATAGTGTCAAATTAGACTTCTATCTAGGTTTGATGCAAAGAGAAAAGGGAGGAATAATTGATGAGCCCATGAACACGTGATTTGTATTTAATGTGTATGTTTTAATATGATTTTATACACTGAAAAGCTCCACCCACTTTTTTCTTAACCCAGTGTTCAATGCTGTATGTTGTATGTTGTAGGGTGTCAATACAGGTGTCTATGGAAGATATTTTGGCTGGCGTGTGTGTGCGTGTGTGCATGTGTGCATGCATGCGTGCGTGCGTAACCATCATCAAAAACACTTCAAGCAACCCAAGAATTTAACAATCTTGTAAAAGCATTGAATATTAAATTTGAGTCGATGTGTATCCCATATCCTATAAGGAAATTACAACAGAACAGACGTTTATGATGCTGGAGAGTGATAAACAGGCCAAGGCCAGTAATTAATGAAATGGTAATCATCTTCATGAAGCCAGGACCTCCAGTTATATTGAGTCAAGCAGTCAGAGTCAGAGTGGTAAAACTAATATGATTGTCATTGCATCATCTTTCAACACCAGTGGCATGCTGATAACTTTAACCCTTTCATTGCCTTTTATTAATATTTCAAAGGAGAAATCATTTTCAAATTTTTTTTTTTTTCATAAAATTATCGATACAAACCCTTATTTCATGAACACTGATATTAGGTTATTATGTTTAACCACCTTTATGTTTGCTGATAAATTTTAACCATTTAATGTTTTTTGAACAGGTTCAGGTTCAGGTTACTTTATTATACCCGTAGGTAGGTTTGTTTTGCAGTTAGAAGATCAGATGATGACATCATTTTGAAACTATTAGAATTTGAACAAATTCAAAACATTTGGAACAAAACAAAATGAAATGTAACAGCTGACTATAAACATGATGATGAAAGTGCTAAAAGTGCTCGAGGCTCCACCAATCAGGACATAAAAGAGAGAGAAGGGTCAATCAAGAGAATTACTTTTAACCAAGGTTAAAAGAAGTTTAAAGGAAGTTAAAAATGAAGTTCAAACAAACAAACAAAACCATGAATAAGCGTGTGCAATATATCGCTACAGCTCGTTCAAGCAGCGGGCACAAAGCTGATTTTGTATCGCTGGGTTTTGCATCTTGGGACTACAAACCTCAGTCTGGAGGGAAATGCTTGAAGGACATTCACCACCATTGTTGCAATAACAAACCTCTGACCTGTGGACTGACAAGGCATTAAGACCAGTCTCTGGTGGGAGTGTCCAATACTCTATATCCCCTACTGCCCACATGAAGTTTAGCACTCCATAACGCTAACCAACAACTTTTACTCATCTTATAATTACTATGGCCGTGAGCCGGCACTTGAATTATTGAGGGTAATAAGCTGCTTGCACTAATTACCTATGTTGTTGTCCGACATCTGGACATCATCTTTGGGAGGTGGAAATATGTCTACTTCCATGGCTGACCAAATTTAAAGATGAACCTCAAAGAGCACACGTCCAAACAGCAAAACAACAGCTACAACAAATATTACACTCAGTGTTTCTCCAGCACTTTTTGATTATATGACTTGTGTTGCCTATGATGATGTGGCACTCCTAAAATCCAGCATCAAAGTGCTCAATTCCAAAACTTCAGTTTTAAATTACCATAGAAATGACAAATCATCGCTGAAATCTCCTGGAGCTTTCCACCCAATAGTCCTGAGCACATGAAGTGAATGTTGGAGTGATTTAGCCCACGGTCACAGTCTGATCATGCCTGTGAGGCAGCCATCTTCAAAGGAAATCGCTGCTGAAGTTTAGGTAATTAGACAGAAGAGCTATCTACAGCAGCCATCGTCATACAGTATGGGTTTGTTGAAACCCTGCGTTGTCTCATCTCCTCTCTCCTTCTCTCGGTAACACATATCAAAGGGAATTTCAAGGGTGATTAAAAGTTAAACTGGAACCTTAAAGGGGAATGCCAATGCTCCTCAGCTTCATGTGTTTCACTTTTTTGCTCCACGATAACGCAGTTCATTAGCGCAAGATGTGCAGCGGCCTGCGATCGTTAGAAACGGGAGCGAGTACACACACATAGTACTGTGACGGGAGCTAGCAGTTATTTAACATCAATGTGCTGCCCCATTAGAAATGCATTAAAAAAAGAGGTCATGAATGTTTTGAAAGGATCCAGGATGGTTTTGATTTTTGAAACGATTGTTCCATTTGTTGGATATAAAAGTTGAATAAATCCACAGTCGTTTTCCTGTTGAGTCCGCTCATCCATGGGCATGGTAAAAGCACAAGAGCCCTGGTTTACAAGTTTCTTTACTTTACTGGTATTGTTTCGTACTCATTTGCACACCAGCAAAACAATTTGCCCTTCAATTCCACTGCTGGGCTGGGCTCTTAAAAATGCCTCTGTTTCCATCAGTAAAGTGCACTCAATACCACATTCAGGAGGTAATTTCCCCGAGGATGTGATTCTCTTTCCCCCTCCCTCTCTGTCTCTCTCTCTTTCAAACACACACGCGTGCAGAAGAACACGCATGCACACACCCTCGACATGCGTGCATGCATGCGTATGTTCCTTATTTATCTTTGTGCTGAGCAAACACCCCGCTGTGTCTCACTTGTTTCTTGTGTCATGATGATGAAAGGCACCTGCTGTTCTCAGCAGAAACCCCTCTCCACCCTATGTTACTGACATCCTGCCTGCATTATTCAGAAGTCTAGTGGTAATTCAGTCACTTCTCCCAGAGTCTCAACTTTTTTTGACATGGGCTGAGGAGAAATGCAGGACAGCCAAGTAGAGCTGTGCCCCCGCATAACCTTTTGCCAAGAGAAAATGGGGCAATAATGTGGAGGACTTTCTAGTCACTTTATGTTCACCTTGTAAAATGTAACAATTATTCTCCCCCTGCTGTCTGAGATAACCCTATTTCAGGCTGCATGAAATGTGCTTCTAACAATTTTCTAAGGTGCCCTGTAACTTAATTACTTTGTTGTGATGCAGTGCGGAAATTGCAGCACAAAACTTAGGCTCAGCAGTGTCGGGGTAATATTCACAGTGGAATTTATTTTCTTTTGTAGCACTCTCACTGGGGGGGTGATCATGCTAGCAAAGCCTGCATCATGTCAATGCTAGCAATTAAGGCAAAGCTTTGAATGACGTTCGCTTTGTTATCCTTTTCTAAAAGACATTGTCAGACAGTGTTAACTCTGGATAGATCAATCATTTTCTACAGAAACTTGTACAAAGTTTAAGGAAGTAGCTTTTGCAAGTTATGCCACTGCTACATAGCTAACATTAGTATCATAAGCTGTTTGCCAAAAGTGTTATTGTTGCATTTACCACACAAGAGGTGATAATATGTCCTCAGATCAATGCTAAATCATTGTCATGGTGGCTTTAGTGCAGACATGGGCAACCAATTCCACAAAGGGCCAGTGTGGCTGCAGGTTTTCTTTCCAGCCAAGCAGCAACACACCAGACTTGACTCATTCAATCAGTCTTCAGACAGCTGATTGGTCAGACTGTGTGCTCTTGGTTGGTTGGAACAAAAACCTGCAGCCACACCGGCCCTCTGTGGAATAGGCTGCCCATGTCTGCTTTAGTGAGTCCCAGTCAGGAAGTAATGGCTAGCTTGTTAGCATGCTAAGTAAAAGAACAGAATGATAGAAGAAGAAGATGTTTTTCTTGTTGGACACAGCTCCTGACTAGTTAGAAGAGCGATCATAGAAATTCTAATAGTTTTGAAGTCTTTTAAGATTTCTTCTGATATTTCCACTTTTTAAACTTGAATCATTTTTCGAGAGCTACAAATGAGTGATTTTCACTGTATGCATACTTTTGTCATTGCTTTCAGAATGAACACTTTACATTTTCACTCATATGCACAGTTTGATTAGTATGTAATTGGGGCACAGCTGAAGGACTCAGCTTGTCTTCTAGGTTTATTTGATTGACAGTGAAAAGGAGACAGACGATAAGCTCATTCCATGACATCTTTTTTTTATTTTCTGCATTATGGTTATTATACTTCTTCAGAAAAAGGAAAGAAACGAGAAAATCAATTTTGATTTAAGACTCACAATAAGTCACATCTTTTAAAATTTACTCTCTACAAAGCTATGCAGTCATACTGCAGTGGACTGGAGATTGAAACAGCCTCTTTTGTCTCACATTGTGAATGTTGAGTGCAAAAGACTGATGTGTCTATAGAGCATAGCAAAGAGATAGTTTAAAGCTAATGTTCAGTGATGTTCCTCTTCGACATTTAAATAAGGTGTCAAGGACTGAAGAGAGGTTCATCTGTCCTTCTGTCATCAGGGAGTCGAGAGTCTTCCCATGCTAATATTAGACATCTCTCTTCCACTTGTTCTTTATCTGCAGTACCGTGGTGTGATTTGTGCACCGTTGATAGACACGAGTTCACTTTAAAACTGACAACCCTGCATATTCTTACAAATTAAAAGCCCCATAAGCCTATTTACTGCATTGAAATCACACTTTTCAGCAGAGGAGTGCTAAACAGCATCTTTATTTCTCCCCCATCTTTATTTCTCTCATAGTATAGGAGATGTGAGTGGTTTTTGATTTGTACTCATGCTGTAAGTCCATGTTACCACTCATCGACACAACAGCGTCAGCGATGCATACAGCCTAATGTGTTTTTCTGTTGCATTTGATGAGATTCTCAGCAGGCCACAAAAGGACTCTCCCACCTCCTCCTCGCCAGCCTTCACTCACTGCAATGCTTTTTCCTCACTAAAAAAGGAGGAATACTTTCTCATTTAAATGTATACAAAAAATGGCTTAAAGGCATGCACCAGCAGTCACAGTTTGCCACTGGTGAAAATGCAGGTGTGAAGATGAGAGAGCAGCTAATGTGTCATACTGGCTGCCGGGACTCGCTTTAGGGGAGAGGCGAAATCCAAAATCCTTGTCAACAGAATTTCATGTTGAAAACAAAACTAACTAGGACATATCAGATTTGCAAATTTGATTGTCAAGGTATTCACTCGTTGTGAAGGAGACTCTTTTAAAACCAATAGTCCACCCAAAATCTATCACACACGCACGCCCTCACAGACTTGAGCATTGGAGATGAAAAGTTGGCAGTTCTGTCCTTCACAGTGAATGGCAGCTGTGGCCATGAATTCACATTGGTTACAATAGATTCGCTTGAAGAATGTACATAGAAACAAACCAGTCTTGCAGAACAGTCTGCTTCTTCCCACCCAATAGAGCACAACAGAGAGAACAGATGCCACTATATTCAGTTTACTGTGACATAAGGTAAGATTAGCCAGCAGTAAGCTCTGATTTTAATTGATGAATTTAAGAAGTTCTGCTGTTGAACTTAAACTTAAAACTGAGCTCAGGGTAAAAGTCTAGACTGTCACTAATGAAACTGCCAACTCAACCAGACAAGGTGCTTGAACATATATTTAGTCATAGTATTTAACACAAACATGAGCTGTTGTGGTGGAAGTGATTCCAGTTCCTCTGCACACATTTATCCTGCCTCTGCCTGCTTTTAATGCTGCTGTCAATTCATTCTTGGACCAAATCAGCATATTGCAAAAAAAAAAAAAAAAAACTCGCCTATCTCTCAGTGACTAGTTACCTGACAATGTGGAAGGCTGGAAGGATTTTCTCTCTCCCTCTCTCGCTCTGTGAGTTCTTCTCAGTGGTAGAGTCAAAAGGGCAGAAGTAGTTCAGTGAGACTGCATTAAAAGTGGAACTTTTACAATGGTCTCATCCACATGTAGCTATGTATCATGTGTTCACACCTTTTGCAATTGAATTGCACCGCTAAAGTGACTCGCCGCGGTGCCTTGTTGCAGTAGCACTTTCCCATCTGACTTGCACAGAATGAGCAACGTTATTGCCTGGCCTACTTCCTCCAGAGGCATGCTAATGGAACTATTTGGCAGCTTGCCTCCGGAGGCAGGAGGGATGGACTTGTTTCACTTGATGTCAGTGTGGGGATCTGGAGGAGAGAGGAGAATTACAGGTTGGCATTGCTTCAATTGGCAGGAAGGGAGCAAAAAGACCCACTAGACAGAGAGCTGAGCACAGATTATTTTGGGGATTGTTTCAGTTCAATTATTTTGGCTGGCTTAAGGTAACACCACCATACAGAAACCTGTGAAGTTCATTCCCCTTGACCAAAAAGACATAAACAGCTCGATTTAGATGTAACTTGGCCATCTGTTTCAGGTGCGCCAGGAGTGTATATTTTCACATCCCCCCGTCCAAATATAGAAACATTCCTGATTTGTACAGTAATTAAAACATTGAGCGCTAATTGCCCACACATATGGTGCTGGCTTGTTGTTAGTGCCACTTGGTGTCTTCTCTGGAGCAAACAGCTGTGGGTGCTGATTACCGGGATCGGCCTTGAAATGTCTCGCCAGGAATTCGTCTTTATTTTTGTCTTTCACCTTTTTGTCCGCTTCTTACCTTGTTGCCCCTGTGGTACTGATTTTTTTTGCAGCTACTTGTCACTTCTGTCTTAATTTAATGTCAAATGCACATTTGCAGTGCCCTCCAGATTATGATGTCCTTAATGAGCCAAGACTAATGGTATAAGACTATGCTGGACACAAGGGTATTATGTTGCTCAGTGGTGAGACCCGCATGACTATGACTGGCTGTGACAGCCATGATGGGAATATTAATACATCACCTGTCTGTCTTTCCTACAGCACTGGCACTGAGTCTGAATTTAGCTGCATGCATTTTCATTTGAAAGTGCACCTTCTTGAAGCGTGTTTGTGTTTTTCCAAGTACTCTTCTCAATGGTACAAGCTTGTAATGACATTATAATCTCTGAGAATACTGATAGTGCTCCAATAGCTCTCTTCTTTAGCGTATCCCAGGGCTGCAAACATGACACTGGAGTAAGCTGAGCACTGATGCTTGGCAGTCCTGGATGCTCACAGCTCAACCATCTATCAGCTCAGCTTAGGCAGTTTCTACTGCTCAGCACTGTGGCACAGGCACAGGCTGACACATACTGCCCTGATGGGAAATTCAGGGACGTATAACTCTTGCACATGTTAGGTTTTATTAGCCAAAAGGTAGCATTCTGCTGAAATGGCCTGGTATTTGTCTTAGAGAAGCAACGTGCTGAATGCTTGAACACTGCAGTATCTGTTGGTACACTTGTGAGTACAATTGCGAACTTGGTGAAATGAAAGTGGCGCACAACTGCCTCTGATTCTGGTCCCCTTTTGAAGAGGGTTAACACGATCTGTGTGAATGTCTTGAGTGCCACATTATCATATCATCAAAACAGAAATTTCCTTTCCTGGTTTGACAATCAGCACTAACTCTGACTGTCAATGTGCCGGAGTAAAAATGCCAAGTTCATTACCAACAGCTGCCACAGCCTGAAGAAAACTAAGCCTTGATATCAGAGAGAGCCCAAGATAAGAGGAGGAGGATTACTAGCCTGTCGGCATGCTGAGGAGAAATCAGACGGCCCAGTGAAGCTGTCTGTGGCATCAAAGGTCATACTTATTAAAGATTATTATGAAAGAGCTTGAAGATACTGTCAGATGAGTGGATTACTGTGGAAATATAGTCCAAAAATGGCAACAGGAGACAGGAAGGCACGGGAAGGTCAGGTTGGCTGCCTGATCAACCAGAGGGAGAGCGTTTCATCTTGGGTGCACACAATGCCTCTGTCAAAGGTGCCCCAAAGGTGTTCCTAAGTATATTTGTCACTGATGATTAGGGATCGCCTGGATATAGAGCAGGGTTTATGACTGCCAATACTGACTGCTTAAGGTGCTTCATCACTGTTTACTTAGAATCCAATTTATCATCGACCTGCGATGGGAAAGTCAGCAAAATTGTCCACTTATACAGAAAGTGCTGCATCAGAGAAAGTTTAATGGCTGCACTAATGCTTGCAGCCAGAAAATGGCTCCATCATTGAGCATTGATCAAGATGTACTAAATATAGAGAGCTACATAAGTAATATTGCTGGAATCAAAGGCTACATTCTCCAGCAACAGAAGATGAAATGACCAGGGTTTTATTATCCCTCAGTGGCCTGTGAAATTCGTCTTGCTATTTGCAGAATTTCCATTCAAAATAATGTGACAGTGAAGGCCAGGTTTATCAGATTCTTCAGATTAGTGGATTTCCTGCAGGTGAGCAAACAGAAGAACATAACAAAGTTAATCTGTTACGATGTTAGCCATTTGAACAAATCACTGATTCACATCAAGAGCCTAACAGTATTTTCCACTCTGCCTCCTGAGGATGCTTCCAAAATGCAAAAGACAACCAGAGGAGTATTGCATTGCGGCTTTGTAGAGATTATCTGGGCTGTAATAGGTGATAGAGAATAGTTTTCTCTCCCTCTTTTTTTTTTTTTTTTTTTTTTTGTATGTGGTGCTGTGCTGAAGCTACAAATTGGAACCTTTGTAATGGGATGCAGAACAGTGACAAATGGCTTCTTTTACAGTATATAGGCTCATCTCTCTGACTTTGTCCCTGCCCTTGACATTTTCTGGGGGAGACCAATGTTCACTACAGTTGGGCTAACAGTGGCAGGGTGTTAAAACACTTAAGCTGCCCCCCCTCCCTTTGGACGTGCAGCTAAACCTCTTGATCAGGACTGTTACGTTGATGACATTCAGCAGTTGAGCTGCTCTCACTCTCTCCCTGTGTGTGACTGTGTCCCTCTCCCACAGGTAGATAACTCTGGCTCAAGCATCACTGCCAGAGTGTCTCGGTCACTTCTCTTCAGCCGTCGCCCTGCCACCTGCCAGCTATACTAAACTGTACTGTATGCCTGCCAGTGTATCAAAGTTGATCATAAATCAAATGGGTTATTTACACCTATATATTAACATGCAATCTGTATTCAGATATAATATCTTAATCTGATCTGTGGCTTATCTTTTATCATTTATATCTGATATTAAAAGGAATTCTTGTTATCTCAACTCTGCCTAAATCATGATCGGATCACTGTATGGAAATTAGGTACATCAGCCAGACGTGTCAACAATCAACGATGGCATTTACCAGCTCAAGGGAAGCTGTTGCTGTAAGGGCTCCACCTATTTTTTTCCCCTTGGTCGAGGAAAAGCCTGTCTGCAGCTCTTTGTCAGACTAACCCAACTTGTTTGAAGTATTTTTAGCCATGCTGCAAATGCCAGTTGGTCTTTCGGGCTTCGACTTTGGTCGGGACCGAGATAAACAACTACTGGACAGATTGAGACGGAAGTTGGTGCAGACAGTCAGTGTTCCACCCCAGCAAGAATTGTTAAAACTTTGGTATAGCACCGAGTGGCTGCAAAACATTCAATATTCCCATCGGCCTCAGCTGTACTTTGTGTTTAGTTTTTAGTTGTTAACATGTTAAAATAAACTGTAGCATCAGTGTTAGCATTTAGCTCAAAGCACCACTGTGGATCCTCACAGAGCTGCTAGCATGGCTGCAGGCTCATGCTCATGCTTGCTATTTACAACTTGCTGTGATCCAATCACAATACATGCAAGGCAAGCTCTAAATGTAGCCTGCACCATTTATTCCATTATATTTTTGAATGAATTTGCACATGCATTAGCAGGTCTTCCTACTCCAGACAGGATATCCAGGAAGCATATAATACCTGCTATTAATATTGTCAAAGTATAGCTGGTCTTTGACAACTGAATTACTTATGTAAACATGCACAGTAAACACATTTTTCAGGTTATCTTAATTGCACACATGTCTTAATTAGTTAAACATGATCAGTGCCGCCAGTTTGCTGATGTACATGGACAATTCAGTATGGCTTCTCTTGCTGTTTTGGACCAGTGCAAAAAGGTCTCTGATTGGAATGAATGCAAAGTGGTACTTTTAAATGAAGTCTGTCATAAGTTAAAAGAGAACATAACATAAAGTGTACCTTTATAGACCCCCCCCCCATGGATAATTCAATCTTACACAGCAGTGCAAGAGACTGAATTAATGTCAAAGACATAAATTTCCATGCGAGTGTCTAGACATTAGAAATAAATAGAAAATAAAACGGGACACAATGAAGCAGAACTGTGTCAAGACACATGAGCAATGTTCATATGCTGTGCAAAGTCTGTGGTGGTGACAGTGTAACTGTGTGTGTTGTGCATTATCTGAGGTGGTGACAGAATAACTGTGTGTGTTGTGAGTCTAAGTCAGTGGAAGCAGGGGGTACTGGGTGCTGTGGAGTCTGATGGGTTGATGCCCAAAGCACTGAGGCACATGGGATGTGTCCGAGGCTTAACATTAAAACAACAAACCCTAACATATCACTGCAATTTCATAATGTAGTCACCAAGAATTCTCCTACAAACTGCATTAATTATCACATGATTGATACAAGCAGGGTCATGGTTTTAATCAAGTTAATAACTTAAATGGACGACTGTAATGCTAGGATGAAGGCTTACTTCTAGAGAACCATAAACCTTCCAACTTGTTTCACAACTACAATCAAAACAGGTATTTGCATTTTTTGAGTTAAATTGTTCTTGTGATACCCTGGTCTAGTGTGCTTGTATTATGTGCAAAAAATTAATTAATTAATTTATTATATATTTAATTTCTATCCTTTCCCAGCCTACTGCAGCCCTTTGATTGACTTAATTGAAGATGTGGACTGAGGCAGTACTGATGGAGATGGTCTCCACACATCACAGGTTTGGGCCTTTTGACTTTCATGGAAAATGAAATGAAGATTTTTGTTACATGTGTTATAGGTCCATATAATTTCTAGTGATTAAAATTATATGAAAGCACAAACAAATAATGAAGTTGATGCTGGATTCCATTATTAATATCCTGCTGTGGGATTCTCATCGATCTAGTTCGGAAGATTTGTTCAGCAAGTTGTTGATGATGAAGCATTCGTGTCATACGTTTGGACTTTGGGTTATCAAAACCTTCCTTAAAATTCATCCCCTCCACACAACTGACACATACAGTGGATCATAGGATATTGAGACTTGCTCTTCTGTGCACAATATCATGGGCTGTATTTTGAGGAGTTATTGGAAATGGACATGTCTTGCTGCTGTACAACTTATTTCGTAAATTAATACTTAAGGGGATCCTTAAGACGCATCCCTTGAAGCATCATGAGTTTCTTGTTTGAACTTCTGAAACTATGACTAGACCATTTTGAAAAACGTAAAAGATCATTTATTTATAGTTACTTATTGATTTTCTTCTGCCTGTGAGTAAAATGTTAAACTGTGGTACATTTTTCAACAGTTGATACAGAACACTATTATTACTCTGAGAAACAAATGTTCATGTTTCCAGATAGATTGAACATACAGTATATCTGACTTCCAGCTACAGTAAATAGTTTGAAAGTGTCTATAAATCAAAAAAAAAACAAACATACAATTTTTCACATCGACCGAAATCTGATAAAACTAATGAAACACAAATTGAATAGATATGGTGTAACATTGTCAATGATCACAGTAGGGTTTCCCTCCTATATGCAGGAGTCTGGGCCATCCATCCCATGTGACATGAGCTGAGGAGTGATACCGATTTCAGAGGAAAAGGAAGATCACACCAAGTTCTCCAACTTAAACAAGTATGTGGATCTTTTTTTTTTTAACAACGGGTTTGGTTTTTCAACCCACACGAGTACAGTGCATACATAATGGAATGGACTTTTCCTTGCTAATGGGCCTTGCTACTGCTACTATAATAACAGTCTTGACTTGATAAGGTTCAAGCACAAAAACTATCTGGTGCATTTTAGGAAAAGATCATTATGGCTAAAATAAATACTTAACATTTCAAAATCTTTGTTGTCATGGTTACCGTGATAACCATGATTAACCTTAATTAACCTTGATTTAGGCTTCTCACTAAAACCAACATCATAACTGCTAAGTTTGTGAAAGTCTGATATTTTATCGACCCCCCCAGCATGTGAAAATACTGCTCTGCTAACTCAGAGGTTAAAATTAGATTTAAAGTCGTTTGTATTTTGGGGCAAAAACTTCAGACCAAACAAACTGGCCTCCCTCAGCACTACAGTTATAAATCCTTGGAGTTCCCGTCAGTTGCTAGAAAGTTCCACTGCTCCGGTTACAGATGGATGTTGGTTGTTAGTCGTGCTCTCTCTTTTCTGTTGTTCTTTTCCTCCTCTTGTCTCTTTTTCTCCATCTTCAGCAATCCCTGAGATTCATCAAGTTATGTATGATTAAATTTTTTTCCTTCTCTCTCCCATTTCTCTCTTGCTCTTTGTCTGCATCTCCCTGCGCCTCTTTCTCATTTTCCCTCAGTTTGGAGAAATTTATTCCCATGGAGGCTTCTGCTGCTTCAAATGCGCTGACTTCAGCATCTGATCTGAGCTCGACTCTTGTGATCAGGCAGGATTCTTACTTGTCAGGATCGCCTACTGCTTCACTACCCCTTTCTTTCTACCCCCTCTCATTTTATCACATCCTCTTTCTTCTCTCCCTCAGCATCATTTCCTTTCATTCTGAAGCTGCTCGCCTGCAGTCTCTTCTTTCTGCCTCTTATTCTTTTGCCTGATTATTACTTCTGAGCTTTATAACATTGGCTTTACAACTTTTCAAGACGGTCCAGTCACATGAAAAATTATTCAGCTTGAGTTTTCTCGTGGGCCATTCAGAATATATGTACAAGTCATTCTATGGTGTACAAGTGATTTCTCATACTCGCAGTACATGTGCGTACAGATACAAGAAAAAAAGACCAAGCCCTTCAGGCAAATAAATGACCATGTTTTGTTTCATCAATAGTTCAAGCCAAAGACATATGAGTTAATCAATTTTAATAACATCCACATTTCCAATAATGTCACGGCTACAAGAAAGTTGTGTGTCGCTCCATGTGTCACCAAAGTAAGAATTCATGCATGCAGCAGTCTAATTCAGCGATTAAAAGAATGATGAACAAACCCTCGGAGGATAGAGTGGAAGGCATCAAGCCACGTAACCCAGATCTATTTGGGCATCACAGTGGCTAAGTGCTTGGACTGTCACCTCGCATCAAAAAGGACTAGACTTGTCGCCACAGTGCTCTCTATGTGGAGATCACATATTCTTCATGTCGCCCTGGTGCTCCAGTTTCCTCCCTGGCTCTGCAGACAGTCCAGGACGATCCCTTGCATCTCATCCAGTGTATAGGCAACTGAGAGCGGATCTGGAGGAATGAGGGAAATTATTAAGCTTCAAAGCACCCTGGTATTCGACAGTGCAGTCCTTTCAGACCCTCACACAGTGGGCAGCACAGTCCCGTTGACTTCCTACCCTTCTGACCATGACTGGGTCAACGGTTTATTGGGCCCTTGAGAAAAAAAATCTGCTGTTTGGCCCCTGCTCACCCCTACCTATACAACCTTGTGTCAACATCCCACCATGTGTACCCTGCCCTAGCTTTTGCTGCTGAGCTTTGAGAAAACCCAATTTGTGTCATTTGTATGAATTAGACCTATTGTAAATCACGTGAGAAAATTGTAACCTAAATGATGAAGAAAACATTTTGCCACACAGTCCCCTCACAGGACATAGCCACAAAATCAAAATCAAAATCATGTAACACATACAGTCTGAAATTAATTAGATTGCCAAGAGCAATTTCACTGTCCTCCAAATTAATTATTTTCTTTGCCCATGCCCTGTGGAACAACACATGAAAGAATTTTCTGATGATTATCATCAGGAAGATGGTGTTGAGTTGTGCTTACAAATCAGTGTTGATAGATGAATCAGTATTGTGGTAAAGGTTTGGTTTAGGCTGGTGGATGGTAAGGATCAGAAAGATGAATCATTGTTGTGGTTAAGGCTGGGTGAAGATCTGATGAGGAAAACAATGTCGACTGTTAGTTTCCTGTGTGGATTTGGAGGCTCTTCCTTCATCAGTTGCTTCTATGCCCACTAATGGGCTTTGGTACTGTATGTGTTGTGGTTGGCACTCTTGCTTCTCAGCAAGAAGATTCTGGGCTGGATTTCTGAGGCCTTTCTGGGTATGTTCTCCCTCTGCCTGGGTGGGCTCTCATTTGTCAACATGGGGATTTTGGGGCTCTTCAGAGATGGGAGTCTGGAGCGGTTGCCCAATTTGCAACAGCTGGTGATCCAGCCATACTTTTGACAGCAAGAGTGTTTGAAACCACAGTACCTAGAAACTAAACTAGTGAAGATAGACTCAGAAAGATAGACCTCTCTGTGCTCTTTGAAGTTTTCCATTACTGCCTCTCTCCAGCCGTGGACAACTTTCTTTGTTATTCATTTTAAATTAACATTTATACTTTCGATTTCTGTCGCTGTGTTCCTTTTGATATTTGTCAATTCTGTTTTGAGAGTCCACCTGCAGGTAAGGTTGAAAAAAAGACACTGCAGTGAATGCTGTCTGGAATACAATGTCTCAATTGTGAGATTTCCTAAAACTTTTTTCAAAATCTGCTCCTTGCTCCAGGCAAAGTCATCCAACTGTGGTTTACTTCCTCTAAATGACCCAATCACACAGCAGAGAAGATGCTTAACCAGAATAACAATACATAGCCCACTGCATATAAAAAACACAACCATATACAATACCAACAACCGCCATATCCAATGATTTCTACCACCCTATAGGTCACTTTCATCCTATAGGTCATGTTAGTACCAGACCTTTGGTGTCATAGTTACAATAATAAACATTAGGCTGCACCCCAGCTGCTTAGTTATGTAAGCATTGTTACTCTTTGTGTTGTATCATGTGACTCCCTCCTGGCAACTAATAAACTATGTTTAGGTTTTATACTGAAGTTTAGGCTGCAAAGCCTTAGACCAGAGAAATGCAAGCAGAGCTGTCAGGCCTTCTGTAACTTTGTGATGTCACAGTGAAGCAGTCAGTGCTCTCGGCCATGCCCCAAACCCTGTCTACCTGGACTCACCACCCAGTTTTGAAGGGTTTGGTTTCTCTCGATGTTTTACCTAAAACTGGCTATAGTTTACATTCGGTGAACCAATCAGAGAGGAGGCTCTGAGTCCCCTCTCTGCTGATCTGCTCACCGACCTATTGTCTCTAGAGCTCTAGAGAAAAGCTTGACAGACTACAACTACAATGAAAATATGTTTGCTATATCTTTTTATTGGCATCAACCCTTAAATAAAACACTGGGAAAATGTCAAATGGACCTTTAAATATGGAATGCAATAAAATGCTTGCACAGACAACCAGACAACCATTTTTTTGTTTAATATCCAAACCTGCACTTGATTCCATAATTCAGCTTTGTAATGGTGGAGGTGTGTTAATATCTGTCTGATTAGAAAGACTTTAAAAGTGCGTTTCTCAGCACATGAATATGAAGATAAATGTAGTCAACTTTTTTTTTTTCCTTTTTTGTCTGCTTCAAGTGCTGAGCTGCTTGTGGTCTATACCCCAGATGGAGGGCCACTCTTACAATGCGGCACAAGCTCAGAGAAATCAATGAGGCTTTTGAGTTGTATTGCTCCACTCTGTACAAACTGAACCTCCAGCAGAGAAGAATTGCATGGGCTACTTTCTAAATTGCCTTGAGCGTCTAACAATTACCCAAGGGCAACTGCAGAATTAATTCAGCCTCCACAACTCTTTGATATCACTGTTGTGTATATTGTAGTTTACATAAAGATTTTCAGGGAAGCTTTTTGGAAGACTGCCCTCCTACTCTCAAATGATAAATCACACCACCTCTGCTATTGAAACATTAAGGACCTCATTTGTGATTAACCTCAGTTTGGCCTGTAAACCGAAAATCACTGATCAATTATCATAGCTAATGTTTTCCCTCTGCAACCAAAACTTGTCCTCACTTAGGTTCTTCCCTGTGACCAGAGTGTTGAAGAGGGTTCATCAGAGGCCACTGCCAATTTTCCAATATCTGTAGGCTGTAAAACATTATCAATACCACAGATGCTATTCCCTCAAGGAGTCAGCTTCTTGGAAGCAGACAAAATTTTCAGTTAGATAAAATGGTAAATATAGTGTTTTTCACATTTCATTTTATTTTATATCTTTTTTACAACAACAAATGCACACACAACACAACCAGAAGGCAAAAAAAGTGTATATATATGTGTGTGTGTGTGTGTGTGTGTGTGTGTCTGTGTCTGTGTCTATCAAAAACTTAGCTGAGAGTTGCTTTTTGTGTGAAGCCAGTGTTTATAATGAGGCACTGGTACTGTACAATCCCTGGGCAGGGACTTCCAGAACAGCTTAGGTTGTTCATGGTATTAGATAAAAGTACCTGGAATCTGGTACCTGGTACTACTTCTCTGGTACCGCCTTGGCTGAGGTTCCAAAAGTTGACGTGCAAACACTGCAGACCACTGATTGATCGAGAATCGTCACTGTGTCATTGCATCATCAATGCACGGCATGCATGGCGCCTGTATAGCTAAAAGCTGTTTTAATTCCCACAGCGGGGTTCTTAATATGTCACTTTATTATGTTTCATATTTTTTCATGTAAGAAAGTAACTGCTTAGATCCCCGTTCAGATGTGTGGTCAGTTTATCTAAATAACACCTTTTTGGAAATTTGCTCCAACATTTTCCTCTGATGGGGTCAGCTGGCTGGCCAGGACCAGCTGGTCATCTCAGAGGTGAGCAGTTGGTCTCTTGAGAAGATGGGCCGGTCAATCTCCGATGTCATCCCGGGGAGAAATCAATCCCATGAATTTACCTGCAGTTCTTTGGAGATTTACTGCTGGCTGATATAATTCCCTTTGGAAGATAAATGTTGGTCTCATAGGTGAAATCTAACAACTGTGGCTGCCACATTAGTTTGTGTGAATGTAAAGTGAATCTTTGTTTGTACTGGACAGAAGAGCAGCATTGCCTCAGGGGCTCTATGTACAGATAAAACCACATTTGATAAACATGAATGAATCCTTTATTATTTAATTACTATCCTGTAATTGAACTGACCTCCAGAATAGCATGTGGTACCAAAGCTGAGTCGAGTCAAGCTGGTACAATTTAGTGGAAACATTGATATGTTGACAGATTGTCAGCTGCACATTCATGCTGCAGATCCTACCACATCTCAAAGATGTTCCACTGAATTCATATCTGGTGACTGGGGAATGACATGTACAGTAGGAAGTCCTCATCAGAAGATGGAAAGTTAGGTTGTGCGTGGTTAGCAACACTACTCACATAGGCATTCAAGCCATAACTCACTGGGAATAAGGATTAAGGTTAAGTTTAGTCTACATTTTCAACCGTCCGTCAGCCATTGCTCACTGTAGCCTCTGATTCCTGTTCTTGGTCAACACTGGAACCCAATGTGGTTTCTTTGCAGCCCATCAGCCTCAGTGTTTAACTTGTTCATTCTGAAATTCGTTTCTGCTCCCACAGTTTAATTTACAGAGTGGTTATCTGAGTAACAGATGCCTCTCAGCTCCAACCAGTTGGACCGATCTCCTCCAACCTCTTTCATCACAAGGACGATTCTGTGTGCAGAAGTGCTTCTTGCTGGATGGGTTTTTGTTTTTCACACCGTGAAAGCGGAGTAAACTCTAGTGTGACGATCTCTCAAGAAGAGCAGTTACCAAAATGCTCAGCCCAGCTCTTCTGACACCAACAATCATGCCATGGTCAAAATCACTGAGATCCCATCCTGATGTTTAACATGAATGTTAACTGAAGCTCCTGACCTGTATCAGTGGGATCATACTGTATGTGCTGCACTGCTGGCACATGTTTTGCGAGTGTACATAAAGCTTTCTTTTGTAATTCCTTAAGTTAGGGTTAGGGTCAGCCATACTGTCAGAAACATGCCCCATGCAAGAAATACACATCTGAATAAACACTAAGTGGAATAAAATATACAACTTTACCCCAGACATATCTCTCAAATTATAAAAAATATGTCCAATAAGTAGGATATAATGACTCTAATAGTTTCTCATTATCCATTCACTGTACACTTGATAACATCCAGTGGATGTAGTATATATAACTTGATAAAATGTTTTTACTCCTGAATTCATTTGCATAAGTTACTATTAGGCAAATAATGTCAATTAATAACATTACATAGAGATTGTCTCCTTGTTTGAGAGAGAGAAAAGAGAGAGACTAATTAATTCTAAAACTTTGAGTAATGCTAAAACATCTCACGGCCCTGATCCATTTAATTCAAATACCACACAGCAAACTGAAGCATAGTAATGGAAAGTGTTTTATGGCACAAGGCACAAGCCAAAAATAATGACATCCGCCCCCACCCACAACTGGCAAAGCAACTATATTCACAGTTTTTTATACATAAACTCCTGCTTTAGTTTGGATGTGTTCCAGAAAAGCACTGTGTGAATGGGGGGGGGGGGGGGGGGGGGGGGGGGGGGGGGGGGGGGATGGGGGGGGCATTTCAGCTTTTATACCCAAATGAGCTTGTTTTACAGAACAGCCCTTTAGTTCTGCTCTTGTAATGCACACTCATCTTTTATAAAATGCTCACTGAGTGCTCTTTTTCTGTCACCATCACTATCATTTCGATTTAGTCTTTACATTCTTATTAACATGGAGCAGCTTGAACTTTCATCCCTGGTTTGCCTTCTGTCCTATTCTGTTGCTCTACATTATATTGTATTATATTGGATTATTCATTTTCATAAAAAAAAGGTTGCTGTAGTCATTTTAATTGTCAAAAACCTCATGTGGTTTGCTTTCAAACGCCATTCCCTGTGGAGTTTCATTTCCAAAAGGTGCTCTGTTGCTACCCAACCCAGTTTTTCCCCTGTTGTTCCTCTAATTTTAGGGGTTAGAGACCGACTACAATGACATTTTCAGAGCATCTACTTTCCTTAAATTGATGTACAGTGGCTCATAATTACACAAGATGTTAGGGCAGGAAAGGACACATGGAACAGTCGTTTAGATATTAAAAATAATGATCGATCAGATGGGGGAGAAAACCCAACAGGCAAGATGGGTGGCAGGAGGCTGGCTGGATATAAAAACTGATTAATCAAAAGGTTCCAACCAATATATTCATGAAAGATGAGCTTCACAGTGAAGTCATGAACCTGTGTTTGATGCTATTTGCATAATTGACACGGCTATGGTTGATATTTTTATAAGAACAGGGCATGTAATAACAATGCATATACAAGTGAAATATATAGTGATACTACAAATACACAACTTTAGCAGAGGAACAGCAATATGTAAAAGCATTTTTTTTACCATTTCATTTATTTCTTTTTCTATTTCTACATTTATTTTTTCACAGATTTATTCTTTTTATGCCACCCCGATGACTCCACAGTTGTTATAATAAAAAAAAAAAAAGCTATGAGGAAAAAGCAAAAGCAAAATGGCAAAAGAAAAAAATATAGTAAAAACATGTTTGTTTTATTTATTCCTGTTTATTTCCACATTTATTTCCCTATTCTTTTACCAGCTTTTCCTTTTTTATGATGCCACTTTGACTCCACTTTGACTCCTTGGAACAGAATAGAAAAAGTAATAGGGACAAATAAAAGCTGTTTTATTTATTCCACTGTATATTTCCACATTTTCATTCACCTGTTTATTCTTTTATTCATACCCGATTATACTGCCCCTGTCTTCCTGCATCCCTATGACTTCATATAGCACCTTTCAGGTCAGTGTATAGAGGAACAACTGCAGTGCTCTGCTCAGTTCCAGACTGTTCCTTTCACAAGTGCTTGCTCCTTCAGAGCCTCGCTTAAGGACTATTTGTGTGGTTGTTGTTTAACCTGTAGACTCTTATCTTCAAATCTTGTTTTTCTTCAGCTATTGCCTAGAGCTGTCCTCTCATTTGTTTCTTGCCAGCCTTGAATAAGAAATACAGATTAGGTGCTGGTGATTAATGAAAACAATGGAGAACATTTCTTACACCACATGAGATAGTTCTGCATTGTGCTCCTTTTTTTTTTTCTCCTCCAATACACCACAAAGATGTGTTCAAAGCACAAAAGGCTGTCTGGAGAGAGGTGGGTGTGGGGGGCGGTGAAAGACAAGCAACTGTGTTTCCTCCCTACAGGCTGTTCAATACAATGTGTAATGGAAGATCAGAGTGGCCTATTGGGGGATTACTTCAAGCTCTGGCTGAAACACACACAAATAAATGTGTTTTATGAATTCTGTACAAGCGAAAGCTCTCTGTGTCTGAAAGACAAAATCCGTGTTGTGCTGGTCGCTGCCACAGATGAGATATGTGTAATTATTCCCTTTTAATGTGTCAATTCAAAATGTCACAAAGATTGAGCTCTGAAAAGTGAAACTTACTGATGCTCGTCCAAACCAAACACTTGACATCTGATGCAAGCGCACTCACATCTTTAACAGTGGTGGTGTAAAATGTTGTGGTCGTAATTTCACAGTGTTTCTGAATCTCACAGTTGATTCTAGAAGATTCTGGATTCACTTTATATGAGTGTCATATGTATTTAATGAGTGTCATATATGGATGAAACCTATTATACTATTCCAGAACATGCGCTTCAGCTGGGAGCAGCAAAGTCTGGTAGCTCTGAGTTTTTACTCAACCTTTGCTTTATTTTTGTTGTGTTTTTGTATGTTTTTGTCGTCTTTTGTCAACTACTGATGGACACTTCTGTGGGGAGAGGAGATTCTTCAGGAGAGGAGCTTCTGTCATGTCAAAATGGAGCAAGTCTGGAGGATGCCACCCTGTTCCAGCTGGGATGAGGAGCTGCTTTCGTGGTTGCTGTGCTGGAGGTGCAGAGGTTAAAGGCTTGGAGGTGGAGATGTACTGTGAGTCCTTTCTGCCGTCAGTCATCATACAAAATATCAACTCTCTGCCCAACAAGAGTGATGAGGAGGCTGGAGATATGGGTAAATACTCAGGAAGTAGACATTTTTCAAATCAAAACAATACTTGTGTACATCCCACCAACGGCTACTGCTGAAGTTCCATGTGAAGTTCTCCATGAAGTGGTTGCTAGGATACAGACTAAACATCCTGAGGCACTTGACTTCAGTCATGTCTCCCTGATGGATTCACTGAGGATGTGGTGGAGAGATACATGCTGGTGGAGGCCATTCTGAACAACTCAGATCATCCTCTTCATAACACCTTGATGGACCAAGAAAAGAGCGGTGGTGGACGGCTCCTCTCTCTTCACTGCAGGACGGAGAAATATAGAAGATCCTTTGTACCTTCAGCCATCAGGCTTCTTCATTCTTCTGCAAATGGTTGATGAGCTGACAGACAAATGAATTTCCCTTTGGGGATCAATAAAGTAATTCGTATTCGTATTCGTATTCGTATTAGAAATTGGAATGATTTCAAATATTGACATGCCACTCATTCCAGAACATGCACTTCAGCTGGGAGTAGCAAAGTCTGGTAGCTCTGAGTTTTTACTCAACCTTTGCTTTATTTTGTTGTGTTTTTGTATGTTTTGTCGTGTTTTATCAACTACTGATGGATACTTCTGTGGGGAGTGGAGTGGAGAGGAGCTGCTTTCGTGGTTGCTGTGCTGGTGGTGCAGAGGTTAAAGGCTTGGAAGTGGAGTTGTACTGTAGGTCCTTTCTGCCGTCAGTCATCATGCAAAATGTCAACTCTCTGCTCAATAAGAGTGATGAGGAGCTGGAGATATACATGAAGACTCAGGAAGTAGACATTTTTTCAAATCAAAACAATACTTGTGTACATCCCACCAACGGCTACTGCTGAAGTTCCATGTGAAGGTCTCCATGAAGTCGTTGCTGGGATACAGACTAAACACCTGAGGCACTTGACTTCAGTCATGTCTCCCTGATGGACTCACTGAGGATGTGGTGGAGAGATACATGCCGGTGGAGGCCACACTGAACAACTCAGATCATCCTCTTCATAACACCTTGATGGACCAATAAAAGAACGGTGCTGGACGGCTCCTCTCTCTTCACTGCAGGACGGAGGAATATAGAAGATCCTTTGTACTTTCAGACATCAGGCTTTTAATTCTTCTGCAAATGGTTGATGAGCTGACAGACAAATGAATTTCCCTTTGGGGATTAATAAAGTAATTCGTAATCGTAATTGTATGTCCAGCCCATACATGCTAGATGTACCTTTATCCTAAAGCCTTTCACAGAATGTTGATGTCATATACAGTGGGTTCCCAAAGGTTTGAGACCACTTACTTATTTTCTTGTTATTTCAGTCAGTTACACATATATCTTTACATGCGTCAACTGTCAACCTGCAGTCTTCCTCAGAAGCGTCAGCTGACGGCTGTGTGTTTTCCTCAGACTGCAGGTTGACAGTAGAAACATGTAAAGATGAAATAACATCTCCCACCATATTTGTATGTTAAATAGTAGCACTACTTAAATTGATATTTTATTTACCTAAGCAAATTCTACTATAGGTATTACATATGTGTTCATAAACTTCATATAAGCATACATATGGGTATATATGTCCAAAATTATGTTTCTCATTTGGTCTTAAACCAAAAGTCTCCTGTATTTTTTGCACGACTGAAGAAAAATTGCCTTTTTAATTGATTTTTATCAACATCTGAGTCGAGCTGTATCTTCTGCTTTAATCTGCTTGTGGTTCACTGAAAGGCATTAACCTTCTATTGAACACCAGCACACATCAGTGACCCCAAGTAAGCACAGGAGGATCTTAAAAAGATTCATTTCATTATGTTTATTTTTTTTTTTATCCTCAAGTTTACTTAAGTTCTTCACCTTTACAATTCCACCACCTAATGAAAATCAAAACAGGACAATACTCAAAACTTCTCATTGCAAGCATCTGGCAAAAATATTTGCGCAGTCATGGCAGGCATTTTAAAAAGGGGCCAGTAAGCATTAGGGTGTCAGTCTGAGACATCAAGAGGCTGGAGCATAAACACCACAAACAGGGCACAGAAATCCTCAGGGCGCAGAGCCAAAAATTGCCAAGAAAAGTTTGTTTACAGAGGAAATCATTTAGTAGAGAACATTGTTTCATCTCAACACAGTTTGAAGGACTAGCCTACATGATTTATGTAAAGCAGCAATCACCATGCAATGTTGAGAGCCAAATCCTCGAACCGGTGTGGATGTGACCTTTCATGCTAATTTGCAGCTATTCATTATAGGGGAAGAGGAAAAATAGACTTGCATCTAAACAAGCTGTGATTTCCATATGCAGCATTTAACCATTTATCATTTAATTGTGATCGGAGTATTCCTTGTCTGTGAGGCTCTCAGGAAGCCTGGTGAAGTCAAGAGAATTCCTCTGCATAATCAAATATGCTAATTGGGAGAAAAGTGGAATGAATCCGCAGCCTGTAGGCCGAGCCCTAGATTACTGCAGGAAGAACAATAGCAGGGGAGATGCCAGAGTGTGCTATTGTATGGCTGATGCTTATTGACACAAGCCATTTTTGTTCTTTATGCAAATATTTACATCTGAAAACCGGAGTCATTAAACACACACATAACCCTGACAGAGCTCTGTCTTTGTGTAGTTTATAAGAAAACAAGAGCGCAAACACACTCGTGAAGCATCTGAGGGTAGGAAGCGATTTTCTTTGTTCCACTTTTAGGAGCAGAAATAAAATTATTTCAGTAGTTTTCTTCACTTTGGAAACAACTAAGTATTTGCTCATATTCAGGAGTGCTCCAGGAGTGTCGTGATCTGTGAGGAGCTGCAGTCTCACAGGGAAAACTCAGTTTAAATCAGTGATACTTGGGGCGTGTTGTGGCTCTTAGTTTTGGCAGTAATAAATCAAACTTTGATTGCTCCTACAGCTGGTCAGATAATATACAAATTCATGCATCTCCGAAAGCACACACTGTGGAAAACAAGCAGCGCTCATGCATATTTTAGGATTATTTATGTGTTTCTTTGTTGCTTGATTAATGAATTTACTTGTCCAACGTTAGAGATGGGCCAAGCTAATTACCGAGCCATATTGGTATTGTATACTTCCCAAGTGCTGGGTAACATTACAGGAATAAATATGTTGCAAGCAAATGTGGAGAGCTAGAGAGAAGATGAATATCGTGTATTCAGTGGAGAGGAGCCGTGTGCCATGTGTGGCACTGTCATAGGCATTGTAAATGGATGTGATTGGATCAGGCTAGAATATGTCATGCAGCTGAGACATTTGTTGTACTTATCTGCTATTTTACACCAATTAATTTCATTGTTAGAGGAGATTCTGCTGCCTGTCGCTGTTTGGTTTGTATTGCTGAGCAGTATATTGATAAATATCATGAGATTTAAGCAATGGATTTTTCAGCATGACAGCTTATGTTATGTAAAACAACAACCTAGAAAGCCTAAAGAGGAGGAGTGTAGCCGTGTGATATCACCCACAGGTTTGTGAAGCTCAGACTGGGCTGCTCCACTGTTGCTGTGATCTCTACCAGTGGATTTATAGCAAATGGAGTGTCAATAATATAGCAAGTGTGGCAAGTTTGATGAATAACGCAACTTTTTTTAATAAACGACTCAACTTTGAGCACGATTCCTCCAAATGACTAAATGATAAATACAGCAGCAAAATGAAAGTTATATAAAACTGTATCTTGAAGTAAATTCAGAATGGAAACATATTTCAGTGCATTTGTTATACAACACACCCTCCAAACAGCCCCAAACACTATTATGAATCAACTCTGACGCGCACACACACACACACATTAATGCAGAGTGGTTAAATTAATAGTCATCTAAACTGCCACTGGGCACTCCTCTTTTCTTCTCCAAAAGCTGTTTTCTATTCATGCCCACAGTGAAGGAGCGATCTGTGTGATGATTTCTTATCAACATGCACAAGTTCCTCGACCTTTGAATACAGAAAATAACTCAAATACCCAAAGAGAATAATGATGATTAACTGCAGGCATTTCTGTAATTAATGAAAATTACCACAGAATCCATAATTAATGCGGAAGAGCAAGAAAAAGTCGTTGCCAACTCTCGATCTGTGATTAGACGTGAGGAAAAGGCATTTATCTGTGGGGAGGTAAAAATGAACTTTTGGCGGAAATGCATCTCTGTCGTGTGATGTGGCGTTTGGTGACAGCAGTAAATACGAGTTCCTCTGAAGGAAAAAAAACAACATATTTTTACATTTAGATTTTTCTTTTTTAATAATTTCACAAAATGTATTCATGTTGTTATTCAAGTGTCATAGATTTAAATTCATACATTTTCACATTCATGCCAACTTAATATTTCAGTGCAGCTCATGAATCCATTTTGCTTCTATTCTGAAGAGATACATGAAAAGTCATCTCACACACAGAGGCAGGGGTCAATGGGATTTCTGAGAGCTCTTGACAAAAGGAAAACAGACTGTGCATGTTTCCACTTCTTCAAGGGCTGGCCGGCATTGTAATGACTCGGTGATTGTGCGTGGCTCCCCGTCTTTTCATTTGATTCGACACCCGTCTGTGTTTACCTTCGTGCCCCCGTCGACAGGATCAGTTTCCACTCCACGGGCATTTGAGAAGATCCTGGCCAATCAGGGACACGACGACAGCTAAAATCACATGAAGGTGAAGAGGCTGAGGCCGGCACAAGTTTGATTGATTTGATATTGTTTCCTCTTAAAGTGAACACGACTAACTGTCAGGAATACTGGGTAGAGGAGGAGGGGGGGAAGGGTGTGCTCTGAGGAACCAGCTCAGTAAATTAAATGGATTTAAGAAGAGCAAGGAGGCCTCGCAGAATGATTTTCAATAAGACGGAGATGGATGAATATGGGGAATGGCTGCCGGATCTATTTGTTTTGAATTCTTCCTGTGAAATTAAATCCTCAACTGATTATGAGAGAATGGTATTACATGGATGAGGAGGTAGGAGTAGAAATATGAAACAATTCCAAATGCAGACGTTTGCAAGTGTTTTCCGTTACCCTTTGTAAAAAAAAAAAAAAAAAAAAAAAAAGCTCTGTGTTGATGCCACTACCCTGTGTGCGAAATTGGCTCTGGCTGATAGATATCATCCACGAAATGGCTTTCATGATTGCTGCTAATGTTTGCATTCAGCTGTTTGCCAGTTTGAATATAATCTCTGCTGCTCATTCATGAATTCCTCGAGTCAAGTTCCTGCAAGACACCACGGCACCTGCATTCTGAAGGCTTGTAATCTTGACCGGGTGCGTTTGTTTGACTTACACGGAACACGATTTGAGCGTTTAAGAAAATAAATAAATAAATAAAAAACAGACGAAGGTCCTGTAATTGCTTTCTTATCAACAAAATCTGGTGTTATTTTGACAGAGCTCCCAAAAGACTTGCAATTTCCCGACAGTGTTCTCACTCTCTGTCTGTGGCGACGCTGGCAGCCTCGTGGAGCTCCAAATCCTGGCCAGGAGGCCAGTGTGTACATAGATGTTATTCAGTGTTAATCTGATTAGGGTGAGGAGATAGGGATGCCTGGACTATATGTCATCTGAGTACAGCATCACCGCTATTGATTAACTGAGCAAACATCAGATGGAGACACCAAACATTTACACAGAAATGCACACACACACTCACTCTCTCTCTCTCTCTCTCTCTCACACACACACACACACTCAAATGGAGCCAGCTATTCTGGGCTATGGCAGATGGTGGTCAGATAGACTCACGTACAGTACACAGGTTCATTTTTGCAGGGCATTTCTGTGCATAGCTCCTGCCAAGCCAACGCTGTCTGTCCATTCCACCAACAGACTGCTGGTGATTATACACTGTAGCTGAGACAGATGTCTCTCATCAAACAACCAACTCATTCATAATGGAGTGAAAATTAGAACCCTAGACGAGTGTAATAAGCCATGATTGCGAGGGGGAGTGTTTCACATCCAAACCAGGCGTCAAGCCCATCACAAGATTGACAATACCAGATCTAATTCTGATCAATGGCCCACCCAGATTTTGGCGGCATCCTGCCATCACAACCCATTGATCACGTCAACTTGATTTCTGATTGAAACCACATCAAGAAGTCGCAACCAACTGCTCTGTTGTGTTTGGACAAAGTTGCGCGTGTCAACACTGTAATGCTTATTTGTTCACGTGAGTGAGAGAGTGGCGACTGGGATTACAGTGGAGGGAACAGACAAATAGGAAGTAATCTGTCAGAGGGGGAACAAATTCCTCCTCCGTGGGGGCTAAATGTCCTGACTGTGTATGCTTTATGTTTGTGACAATTAGGATTCACATCCTCTTGTAATTACCAAAGGCTGTTGACTCACAGACAGAACATGGCTTCAAAACTGTTCCAGGAAATTAGTAATGTGTGCACATCAGACGAGCTGGTGCTGTCAGAACTGCATGATTTCCTGCAGACGAATCCCACTCACTCTGCTGAACGTTTTCACTTATTCTGAAATCTTCGTGTTAGAGTGGAGTAGTCACATAGTTGGTTCTCAAACAATGCACCCTAATTATTGATCACCTGACTTTATTGCTTAGTGCCATCATGAGGATGATATTTGTGGTTTCGGCAAAATGTTTCCACTGATATTGGCTCCGTAATTATCTTTATGGTTAGACCATTCTCTATTTAGGGTGCTTTCTCACAGACAGCGTTTTGCTGAACCATAGGCCGGTGTGGAGGGGTCAGTGTGAACACAACAGTTGCACCAAAACGTGAAGCTGCACCGAGACCACCCCTTCAGGCCGGTCTCAGTATGGCTACAGTCGAACTATGGCGCAGTCCGTTTGTCATGTGAATGCGGCCTCACCTTGGTCCGCACCAACCGCCACAAGTTTGAGCTAAAAATGCTCCCATACTTAGCTCCTGCAGCCATGCTTCATTCTCAAAATCTATTATTTGCGGAGAGTATAATAACCAGCGCTACTTGTGTACTTGTGTACTGCGTACATGTGTTTCCATTGTTAAAATTTAACGTTACTTCACAGGAGTCATGTAAACATGACATACCATGCATCTTTTTCCAGTCAGTTGTCATGGTAACATGATACTTGGAGCCATCTTCAGGCCAAAATCCTAATTTCTCTTGAATAAGCTAATAACATTCTCAACAAAGACCATGTCAGCTAATGTGAAAAGATGAATGTGGATGAACTAAGATGATTGTGGTTAACAAATCTGTGAGCACATTGGCATGTTGGCATTGTTGCATTATTATGACAGAGCTGTTAGCATGGCTGTAAACTCTTTCACCATTCAACCCCATCTTTATTGTGTAAAAGGGGAAAGATTGCCAGCTTACTGTCAGAATGATGAAAACAACGAAGTTTTATTGTCGACGCGGACGGTGGTGTGATTTCAAGTGAGCAAAGCAGCACACAGTGTATTCGATGAGCGTGCGGACTGACATATCTGATGTGAGACGGCAAAATAATTCATCTTCATTGGAGCCAAGTGGTGGACATCAATCTACAGCCTGCTCCATTTCATCTTCTCTCTCCGTTTGTTACTGTATATTTCCAAGGTTTGTTTGTGCATGCTGTTAAAATTCAGCGGTCGTGGTATAAGGTGAGGAATTGCAACTTAAGTGCTAACTAGGTGTTGGAGGGCACCTGTGGAAATATGCTCAGGGTTATGGTGAGGGGAAGAGAAACTCAGGAATGAAGACTGAAGGCTAGACTGTTCTCATGTGAGCATTTAAACTCATTATGGAAAGGGCACAAGCAGCGCTGGATTTTAGGCTCACTCCTCAGCTGCATTGATAACGCTGATACCGATTCACTTCTCTACATCCTGGACGCTGCTTCATGTGTATGCTCATATTTTTGCTAATCTTGGGACCAAAAAAAAAAAAAAGGGGGGGGGGGGATATCAAACAAACTTTTAATGATTTCTCCTTTCCAGAGTCAGCTAAGATGGATGCACTGTAGATAAAGAAGTGGTGGAAAGAGCCAGGGCTGAATGGAAGACTGACTATCAGATAGAGATTCACGTTCTCCTCTAAGGGAGGGGAAGTGGCCATTAGTCAGAGAAGTAATCTAATCAATGTTGTTGTGCACAACAGTGCAGACAGCCGCAACGCATCACTGAGCGCTATTATTCTTAGTCATGTTCTCATTGAGGGAGAAAAACGCAGAGTCCTGGCCGCCCAAATCTCCTTCCTGCCCGTATGCAGGTCCTGCAGAGGGAGACTGGTTACATGCTGCTTTACAGACAGGGGGAAGAGGGGAGAAGGAGGCAGAAAGATGAGGAGAGCGTTTTTTTATTTTTATTTTTATATTCCTTACACAAGGAGCTGCAGTGACTCTTAATATCGTACTCTGCTGTGCTGCTTTATGTTCCGGTGCCCCTCGCATGTGGTGATAATCTCTGACTGGGCTAGAGGAGCGATAGGTGAGAGATGAAAGAGGAGGAAGAGTGGAGCGCGCACTTTAATGGCCAACTGCCATGAGTTCAGCCGGGGTCAGACCGCATCGCACCACACTTCATAAACTTTTGAAACTACAGAGCCGGAGGGATTATGAGGATAAGACAATAAAGTTTAGTGGCAAAAGGTGCTAATGGTTCATCTGTGTCCCTATATTTAATGGCATACATCATTAGTTATCACAGTCTCACCTTTCTGCATCTCTTCACCTTGGTTGTCTGCTGCTGTCACAAAGAGGAAGAAAAAAGAGAATAAAATCAATATTCAAATTATTATTAAAATATTTGATGATCAGGATGTTGTGTCTACTTTGGTTGACAAGGTTGAGAAGCTTCACTATTTACAGTATGAGATTTTAATATTTGATACATTTTTAATAAAGAATTCAAATAAAACTGTCGCTAAAGATTAGTGCCTCTAATGCAGCTCTTCTTCAATTTTGAGAAATGTGAAAATGAGCCTCTTTCACCGGTTGGAGAATAGTAAATGAGGAGACGCCTTGAATGCTTTGACAGATGCCTCTCATCATCTGCACCCACCAGCTGGGCCTTTATCACAGTTCAAAGCCTCACAGGGGTTAAGTGATTTTTTTTGATAGACAATTCATTCAGAGTATATGCTGTACTGAATTTCTTTGAGCTCTGCAATATCACTGAAAGCACATTTATGGGGACAGTAAATCATGTGGCTGCTATCATAAAAGCATATTCCTGTATTGATTTGGAGCCCGTAGAGGCCACGCCGTGTTAATGGTACACCCATTTCTTGTCCTTTATCGTGTGCCTCTCTCTTGATGAGAAGGTCAACTCCTGCATCCTGATTGCTGCTCTGACATATGTGAATGACGGCAGTGTGAAGGGGAGTTAATTCATGGTCATCTGCGTGACTATGTGGGAAACACTGATCAGTTGTTGACTTGTTTTTCCTGAAGAAGGTTCAAAATCAAAGATGTGTAGGTGACTGAATAAGTATATGTTTAAAGGAAATATTATTTTGTGAAATATACTTATTTACTCTTTTTTTTGCCAAACACTGAGTTTTGATATCAGCTACCTGGTAGAGGACTGCGTCAGCATGGTCTTATGTCCTTAAGTGCTTATACCACTTTCCAAGAAGTGTCTACAAAGATAATTGTGTCTAATTGCTACTCAGCCTCCTGGATTTTATAGAGGGTTTAATCTTTTTCTCCAAGTCTGCGATCTTCTTGCTGAGATTGATATAGCTCTTTTACTCAGAGGGTGGGTTATGTGGGGCCATAGCACCTTAGAAATTTGCTTTAAATTGTTGTTCTTATGACCTGAAAACCCAGATGTCTGCTGAAAAAGTTCAATGTAACTCTCAGTCTATAAAGGAAATCAACAGTTTCTATGAAAACAAAATATATGTGATGTAAGAGCTTCAGAGGTCCAGGTAGATAAGATGAGAATTGGTGCCATCCTCAGCTTGACAAATGACTTAATTTAAGACAAGTATCTAGAACAGGAGGGAACAAAAGCAAAAAAACGTCATATTGGCACCTTTTTAGGTGCACCAGTTGTTTTGTTTAACACACACAGAAACATTTTAATTCAGTTTAGCTTTGTCTTTGTGTTCATCTATTGAGCCCCCTTCCCATTGGCCAAAAAACCGTTTAAACCCGCTAAAAATCAGCGTCTAATGGCATTGGGAAAGGGACACAAGGGTTTCTATCCGCTTGCCTCTGATCAGCTTGCAGTGGAAATGTTACACCTGGGTCAACTCGCCAATTTCCGTGACAACGACGTGTAGTGTATAGACTCTTTTCCATTTTTGCCACATTCACCTGCTTCCGTCAGTGCTCACTTGCGCTGCGTTTCGATCATTTTGAAGAGGGCCAACAGTGCAAGTGCAGGTACAGTGCGGGTCGACCGGCTTTTAAAAAACCTGCCTCAACCTGCTAACTTTAGTGGGAAGGTGGCTCCTATACCACAGATGTATCCAATGTCCAGCATGAGAGGGAAAACTTTACCCTACATTTGCTAAGATTTCAGTGTACTCTGCACTAAACCTTACAGAGTACCAGCTGTCAATAATGTTGGTGCTACCAACAAGACAGAGATTGTTTGTACAGTAACATTGTCGCACTGCCTGAGAAAAACCAAGTGCATAACTGTTTTCCTTCGATTAGAGCACCAGGAGATGCAGCAAAGCAGGCACCCCGCTGCAAAGGCTGCTGCAAGAACAGCTCATATATTGGAGAAGTCAAAGGTCAAAAATTCTCATGCTGGATGTAAACCAAATGACAGGCATTCCATTTCACCGCAGCTTCTTCGGACCAACAAGGATGCATTTTTAAAATGACTCTGACTTTTTCACTCAGAGAAACAATCCAGCTCTGAATGCTGCGAGAGCGAGAGCGTGGTGGTGGTGGTGGTGCTGCTGCTGCTCTGAATTTTTGAACACCACCGCAGTAGGTGTTTGGTGCTGTGCTGTACACAGAGTTTTCATTTTCAAACAGGCTTTAGAGAAACCGGAATGAAGCAGCTGGTCTGGAAAATAAATATAGGCAGCCTCAACAAAACAAAGGAGGGACAGATTAAAAGATTGCTGTTCCACCGCTGCTAGAGTAACTGAGAAGGCCTTTAGCTTTCAGGCCGAAGTTTAGTTGAAATACAAGCTTGTCCTCATGCCTGTTGGGCCTCTTCAGTCATTTTCTGTGGACTGCAGCCAGTGATGCAGCATTACTCTCAGATACAAAAACAGAAGGTAGCAGACTGAAACATCAGTCGGTAATGCTTCGCTACAAGAGCTGCTATTCTTGGGCTGCAAAGTTAACTTGAAAGCCTCCAGAGAAAACAAATGCGATGGAGGGTAATGCCCCTCACGGTGCTCAGTGATGCAATGAGCTTGTTCACTACGCTGTCATTGACAGAAGTGATCAAATCATTTTCTTGACTAATGGCCACTTCCCCTCCCCAAGGAGAGAGTGACAGAAAGAGAGAGACAGAGAGAGAGGGAGGGAGAGTCTGTGGCAGATGCATGCGCTGTTCCCATCGCCAGGGACGCAACTTTGATCTGATTAATTTATTCAAACAGGACAACTGTCTGGGACAATCATCACATGGAAGGCTTTAGTACTATTATCCACTGTCCTAATCGGCGTGATGAAAATGTTCTATTCATGGAAGCGTGCCTCTGAAAAGACAGTGTTGCCACAAGACAAAAATCAATCTGTAATTGATCTGTTGGGTTGTCTTCAGTCTTCAGCACCGTATGGAGTGTCTTTTACTATCACAACGTAGCTTATGAAGTGAAAAGAATTGTGCTCTTTTCTGTACCTTGCGCTTCTCTGACTTATTCTTTAAAAAGACAAGATACAAAGGGTTGATTAATTTCTATACAGAGGAAAGAAATGCATTAATTTCAGTCCCGAAGTGACTTGAGTTTCTGAGTGCACTGAGTTTGAACATCATAAGTGGATCATGCAAATCAATTGCTGCCTTATCACATTTAAAGTTTGAGCATGTTGGCTCTCAGCGCTGGTGGGCCACTTGAGGATTCCTGAGCGACCGCTTTACTGTTCACCCAAGAATAGAAGTGGTAATTATTCCTCCTCTGTCTCTGGAGATTTCTCTGAGTCACTGGTACATGTTAAAATTGTTCCAACGAAGTTGCATTTGTAGTGACAGAAAATGGGTAACAGCAAAGAACAAAGTCAATCCTTTGCAGCTGTTTTGTGGGAGGAAAGGCTGGAAACCTTGTATTGGGATTTTTTTAGGGTTTCATTTCCTGATTCTGCTTTTAAGATGATGAGCCATAGTGTTTTTAAAAGTTTGTCACACCTCATGGTCTTTTTCATATATAATGGTGGAAAAGTAAAAACACAGTTAGCAGTTTGGCTATGGCCAATAAACATTGGTTAAATCTGTACATATAGTTTACAAGAATGCATGACAGTCCTTATCAAAGAATAATTACTTGTGTGATTTAGTCCATTTATTCAACTGAAAATTACCATTTCATTTTCAGTGAATCCAGAGATTATTCAGACGGTCATATTGACCATTTAGGAGAAGTTTATGTTTGGTTTCTACATTTTGGTCCAACCAATCAAGATCTTATGAAGCTGACTGAAACCAGCTTGAACTATTGTCTTTGACCAGTCAATATATCAAACTTGTTAGCTAACAGCTGATGATTCACACATTCAGCAGACATGGAGCAACCCTATATGGCTTTGGGTTCACTCTCCTTTGAGCCTTGTTTTGGTCTCCACCAACTCAGTGAAAACATCATTCTGTAGCTCTTTAGCTCTCAGTGTTATGTTCAGGTTCAAACTTTGCCTGTATTTGCTGCTGAACTAATTCGGTGTGTATAGTAAATTATGAAAATAATGAGACTGAATGAAACTGGAAAACCAAAACAAGCAGCTGAAAGATGCTAAAATCTTCTAAAATGCTAAAGGAAACTGCAGCATTGGTTGATGATTTTCAATGGGTTTGCAACTATTAGCGAATCAATTGTTAATATAAAAAAGAAATTGATTCCAGCAGCTTTAATGTTGTGTCATGTCAGTTGTTATTTCCAAGTCGATTTTCAACAGCCCATGTAGCTGCTTCAGTCTCATTCATGGCTGTCCTGATTTGTATGGCTGTTTTTCTGTTGCTATTTTTCTCACCTGGACACAGGAGGATAATAACCCCTTTCTTTATCCCTCCTACAAAGCTCTGATTGGCTCGGTTGCTTTCCCAGGAATCAGCTGTCAATGAGCACAACGCCAGATGTGTTTAAATCACTGACAATTCATAGGTCTCCTGCCAGACTATTCATTTTTGACTTAATTCTATGCAACTTACTTCCCTTCCTGCCGAACCTAATTATAATGTCGGAGATTTGATTTCCTGCCGTCAGCTGAAAACAATCTGAAATGTCCAGAACTCTTCAGGCTTGTCTGAAAAACCAACATTTCTGTTGTAGCCTGTCTGAATTAACACCAAGAGAGGAAAAAAAAAGCAGCCTGAAGCTCAAATCTCCAACGTCTCCAAAGCCATGTAGTATGTCTCATAATAAATATTGTATGAGGTATGTTGTTTGCCTGAAGATAATCTGTAGGTAACTAATAGTTAGCTGTTGAGAAATTTTATACAATAGCCTTGCTATTGATTTTTGTCAGTGCATTCACTTTTCAGAGGGATGAGGCCTCCCTGTGACCCGCGAGCTGCGTTTCTCTCACATTTCCTCGGCAGAGTCGACTAATTAGAGGTCACAGAAGCCGATCATATTTCTAGTCCTTCTATTCTTGTAACTTTTATTTAGTTTATTTTTGAGTAGTCGGTTGTTTTCTCGTCTTCTCGGCTTCTCACTTTTCCACTAAATTCTCGCTGTCGGAAAGAATACACGAAATAAGATGTATACATCCAGGATTCTTTGTCTTTTTCTTTCTATAAAGTCTGACAACTGTTAGAAATTTCGAGGTTGTGTAAAACATGAACTACTTGATCGGGTTTTCTAGATCTTGGAGCGCATGCTGAGCCAATACTGCAGGATGATAAGAAATTGAGGAACACCAGATTAAATGGACACAGGGTTCAGCCTGAGAGTGCAGGAGTGCTTATTGTTCACTGTCAGCAGCCAAGTCTTCTTTTTGTTCTCTGCATTGGCCTCTGTGGTCTCTCTCTGTCACAGTAATGTAATTCTGAAACAGTGTGATGAATGTGATGCCGCATGATCTTCAATGATGATGATTCTCCTCAAATCCCTTTTTATTTGCAGTGATTAACAGACATTTACTGGAACTGAATGCAAACAAGAAAACATCCACAAATGCAAATGTTTTACAAAAACAAACAAGATGTATTTTTTTTAATCTCTTGTATTGAGTCTCATTACATTGGCAAAACACCCACATACTGAAAAAGGAATAAGGGTATTTTTAGGGACAGATGATTCTTTTGAACAAGTGATAACTTGTTAAGGAGCCATGACCGTCATTATAGCATCTCATACCCCTTTCCCACTGGCCAAAAAACCCATTTAAACCCACTAACAACTGGCTTCTGATGGCAGTGGGAAAGGGCCACCAACCTGCGTCAAACGACTGCATTGCATGCATCACACAGGTTTTAATCGGCTCGGCTCCAATCAGCTTGCAGTGGGAAGGTCAGACCCGGGTCAACCTGCTAATTTAAGTGATGTCGCACCAGTCTCAATCAACATATAACAACACTGGCAAGACAGAGAGCTTCTCATGATCCGTGGGGAAGACGAGGGAAATAAACACTGACCACCTCTGGTTTATATTTTTATGTAGAGTTGGATGCTGTATAAACACGTAGTGATTGATGCTGTTACATTTGGTATCCATGGCAGCGGTGGCAGCTCGCCATCTCAACAGTTCGCCAGGTGGAGATCAGACACAAAACCTGCGTCAACCCGCTAATTTCAGGGGAATGGTGGCTTTACTGAGCATTTGACTTCAGGAAGTTAAATAGGCCTTCAGGCCGTCTACAGTGGCCAATCAGGATGAAGATGATGTTTTCTACATGCTAATGGTATTGGATATGATAACCAGACACAGACCTAGTGCTTATGTGATTTCTGTGACTGACATAATGAGAGAGGGAAAGAGACTGGCCTTAATTAGAGCCAGAGGGACAAGGGTACAAGGACCCTATTGAAACTAGTGTTTATTATTAATCTGGGATAGCTTTTCTGTCAGTCTGATTTTAAGACCTCTAAAATGCTGAACTGCATACCTTTTGAGTTTTAGTTGAATGGCCTGGCCGTGGTGGCAAGGTGGATTTCGATGTTTCGAGATGAAGTAATACCTGCCATAAATAATATATAAGTAATGCATGTTGGCAGCATCAAGTGGCCCCCTGGTACGGGCCCTAAAGGTTTGTGGAAAGTGAGAACCCATAAAATGCTGTTTTCAGTTTTCGTCTTTTCTGTAGTGACAGTAAATCTTTTTGAGGGAGAGCTCAGAGTTGCTGATACAGTGGGCACATGTAATACAAGAAGTGTCAACGTTTCTGTCAGCACTCAGTGGATATTATACATGTATATTGCATATGAGGTTGTATTATCGTTTTGGTTGTTTTTTTTTAAATTCACCTTATACAGGAAGGCAAGGCTCTATAGTATTACTACAAGTTATAGCAGCCTACTGCCGGCACACAGTGTGTCTATGATATTTCATTTACTGTTACACAAGGTCACATTTGCAGTGAGCAGAGTCTTTGCACTAATAATGAGTTCAGGTAGATACTGAAAAGGAGAGAATGACAGAAGCTTCTTCAGTTTGCGTTGTGTTGTCTTGGATAGCGTCCCTGAGAGCTCATGGCACTGCAACACAGCACAAGAAAGCACACGCAAATCACCGAAACACAAGTCAGAAAACATCTTTGTCAGTTTGACAACACAAGAAGAAAACTGTTTCCAGGAAACGTGATGAGTGGGATTCACTGCAATGATGTTAGAATGCATCTGACCAAGTATCCCTGCACGCTTATTGTCCAATGCTTTTAATATGAAAAGTCGCAAAGCATTGAACAAAGATGTCTCAACCATGTTTACCACTTTTGTATCCACTCCATCTCATCTGTTGTGAGTATTTGCAGCAGATGTGTTGTTGAATTGATTAAAATCTTGCAGTTATAGTGTGTTGAGGTCTCAAAGCCACTGTCTACAATCTGCATAAGTAAACAAATCATGTAAATGTGTAGGAGAAAACACAAATGGAAGCCATGGAGACACGACTGCAGCTCTCATACATTATCCCCGACGCAGAGTTAAATAAGTGGACCTCGACCACAGTGTAGCGTTGTGGTGGCTCAAAAAGCTGCTTCCTAACCTTTTAGTATGAGACAATATATCCCCTCCTGGATATGAGACGAGCTAACAAGCAGATATTTAACATTAAAAGTCCATGTTGCAATACACGTAGCTTTGACTTGTGATACAACTTTCATGTGATGCAGAGTTGTGTTGAGAAAGTTCTGTGAAGATGGCATGACTTGTGTTTCCTCCCACAATGCAACAACATGGATTTGAAGTAGGTAAAAGAATGAAGACGCATTAGAGAAAGAGAGACACTCACGTGTAAGTACATGTTTGTTTATCTCCATTAGCCCTCTTATGTGCTCACAACCTGTCTGGGGTATTTCTCTGACTTCTGTCCAGTACATACTGGGACAGGCTCTAGCCCCCGCAGCACCATGAAAGGGATTAGAGGAAATAAATGTGCTCTCCAGTGTGTGTGTGTGTGTGTGTGTATGTGTGTGTTTGTGCATAAGTATGTGTGCAGGGGCCTGAAAGATCAAAGAGTGACATCAAATTCATTGAGTTGCCTTTCTGTCAGGCCCTAAACCGTCCTCTCTCAGCATCCCACTGTGTTATTAGAAGCAGCCAGAAAGACAGAAAGGGAGGAAATAGGAAAGCGCTACAACTCAAATTGCCACCAAGAGAATGCATCTCAAACTGAACGTGATCAGATAGAGGGAGGACATTACCATTTCTATTAAAGCTATTTTGCCTCCAGCAAAGCAGTCCATCGTCTGTCTCCGTGGAAGTAATCTTTTTTCCCTCCACCAGTGAAATAAGGACACTTTGTCATATGTTTGAAAAAAAATTCTAGGGTACATTTATAATTCATGGAAAATGTGTGATTTTCAAGAACTTCTTTGCACGCGTGTTTGTGTCTCTTTCTGTGTCTCTGTGCGGCCAAGAATTGCAATCGAGTCAGAAAGCCAGCGGTGGAGCCAACAGTGAATGGGAGGTCCACCTCAGTCTTATGCTCCATTAGCAGTCAGTGTGTAATAGCACGGCTGGACATGTGTTCGGTACAGATAACAGAGAAGTGGCTGAGACTGTGACAGAGAGAGACAGCCCTAACAGACTGGCCCTGATGTTCCAGCACCAATAACACATCTGCCTTGTTCCCTCCCAGCCCCCTCCCCCTCCCTTTTGAGAGTCAGCCCCTTTCATATATCTGTAGGTATGACAGAGCCAAAGAGAAAGATGGACAAAGAGCTGGGGAAAGCTCTTTGGGCTGGAAGTTATCTGGTTACATTGCAATTATTAAGGCCAGACTCTGACTAATCGATTTAACAACTCTATGCAGATCTTTACCTCATTCAACCCAGAGCAGCTTCTGGGACTACTGGATTATGCAGACTGCACCGAGGCTTCGCTGTTGCTTTATTCACATTCAATCTTATACATATTAGATTTCTGTTGTGCCACAGTTTTTGACAACATGCCCACATGGATACACTTAAACTAATTTTGAACTTAAATATTTATAGTCTGGGCATTAAATCGGGAAAATCATGAAATTAAAATACAGGTTCGTCGCCAGGACAAAAGCTGTTTGCAATTCAGACGGGTTTTCTTTTGATTGCCCATTGCTGAAACTGTCAACAGTGAAGATGTTTCTTGGTGCAGAATTAAATTTGACATTTCTACCAGTCCACACAGTGAGAAAGAGCAACCTACACTGACATTTAAAATGAAATTTCTCAGCGATTACTGCAACAGAGTTCCATGTGTCACAGGGCTGGAAACTTCAACCGGCACAGCAGGTATCCAGAAAAAATATCATCTCCTTTTTAAGAACTTATCTTTTATTCAGACTTAAAAGTGAATAATATATTAACATAGAATCAAATATCTGATGTAATGAAAATGAATGGTTGCTAGTGCTGTTGATCCCACTGAGAATCAACAACTCTGGTTGGTGGCGCTTTGAAGCTTTCATCTGGTTCTTTGATGGTCCATATGGTTGGGTCTCAGTGGCTCTCATATGGGCATTTCTAAGCTCATGAGCTCCCACAGCTCTCATTGCCAACACATTACAAAGAGCCAATGTTGATATGTTACTGAAGACATCTTAACATCCAACAAACCAAGATATTTTACAAAGAGGTTAGCTGTGAATAGCAGCCTACTAGATGAGGAAAAGGACCCACATGTTGCTTGAATCATATGAATGTGAAAGTAGGTAAGGTGTCACTTTGAAAGCCATACAATTAGAGCCTCTTAAGCCATTATGTATCAGTGATCCGATACCATAACTTGATTTGGATTTTCTTCCTGTCCCTCTGTGGTCAAAATGTTTTGATACTGCTTTCACACCTTTATAATCCTTTAGTAAAATGAAAAAGTGGTGCATGGTAAAGACACAGCCCATGATGGAGAGATTATATATCTCCGATGGCCTGGGAGCACTTCAGGATCCTCCAGCAGCAGCCAGAATATTAAAGTTTGTAGGAAGAAGGATGTCTGGACTAACCTTATCAGCCAGCTGCCTCTGCGACCTGGTCCTGGATAATTTCCAAAAATGGATGGATGGATGGATGGATGGATGGATGGATGGATAGAATTTTGTTTTTTCACCAAAAGCAACTACCGTTTATAAATGTAAATCGCTTTTTGAAACTACATTTTTGTAAGTTTACAGTTGAGAAACAAACATGTAACAGAGAAGACAGAATCAAATTGCAGACTGGATTCAAACTGACTGACTCCTCAGACAAAAGATTAAATTTGCATTCTACAAAATTCTCACTATGAGATCTATTAATTTAGTCGAACAGACAAGTCTGTTGGATGGTGAAAGGCTCGCCAATAAATTATTCAGCTTCCTTCTTTTTCTGCCAACACTGCTGCAAAATGAAATGTAGCCTACGTAGACTACAGACCAGACTGATACATTGTATATTGAAATTAGTTTTTGTGAAAACATTTTTTTTTTGCTTCTTAAATGACAGAGCTCTTGTCCCCGGCTCAGTATAAAAACAAGAGATGTACCTAAAATTACAATAATAATAGGTCTTTAGTCACTTATTGCTTTCTCTGCTGATTTTCTCACTAAACTCAACAGGAACATCCATCTGCCAAATTGCACTCATTAATGCTAAATTATCCATTTAAAGTCTAGTGGCAGGAAGTTGTGGTCATCTTGGTTGTGATTCTATTTTCTGTCAAAAAAATAACCAACAGAACTGGCTTTCAGTTTCAGGGATATTACATCCTCCTGCCTAAAGGAGGTTATTTTTCGATCAATCCTTCATTGTGGTTGTCTGTCTGAGGGAGATCTAAACAACTGGGGAACAGTTTTTTTTTCTCCAGGAAATCTGGCAGGTGGTAGGTCTTTTTCTTCTATTGAATGACTTTCACATCTTAGATGTCATCCTTAAATGCGCCACTCTTTGTAGTTTCAACATCATGGTGAGACAAGCTAGAAAGATGGCAAGAAAATATTTACTGTTGTAACTGATCTCAGACAAAGTCTTTTTTCCTAATCAGGTTAATTTCTTCGTTTCGTCAGGTGAAGGTGAGATAGTGAATTTTTTGAGCCAGGTTACTGTGTTGGAATAGCAACATCAGTGTGTCGGTCTACCACTTTGGTCCCAACAACTGTGTGATGGATTGCCATGTAATTTGCCTTGTACAGACATTTATGGTCCCCAGGAGATAAATCACCGTGGTAATACCTTGACTTTTCCTCCAGTGCTACAAAGAGATTGACATGTGTGGTCCAGGGCAAAACATCTAGAACTAATTGATTTTTAAGGTCAGAACATCAGAATCTGTATAAAAAAACATTCAAAACCAGAGATGTAATGTAGACCTTCAAGAGCATCAAATCTTTTTTAGTTTGTTTTGTTTTAATGAACATAAAATGGGAATTTTGTGCTTAATCTGTTTTTGCTTTGTCATGTTCATGTTTGCATGTCATATTTTTGTGAAAGTGACTTTTGACCATCTATTCTCATGAGCTACAAAGACAGTGAAAGCATCTTGCCATTACCATCTAACGTATGCACTACACAGTTTACCTGAACTACTGATTATCATTCCCTTTCTGCTTTTCTTTTGTGTTCTCTCCTGCAAACACAAGCAGCCAGCACATTGCACAATACCAAAGAATAAGGCTTTTCTTTTCTTTTTTTTTTTTTTTTTCTGTTTTGCAGTGATGGAATACCCAAGTAGGTGCAAAACGAAGACTTGACAGAATGCTTTAGATAGATTTTCTTTACTTTTGGACCTACAAAGCAACCAAAAGATTAATTAACCGGGTGCAGATGGGCTGTGCTGGAGTTCATCTAAAGAGACAAACAGAAATAGGATGAGGAAAACACTTCATTACTCCAGTATCACCCTTAAATGGGAGCTGTACATGAATTTGCATTTATATTTGCATTTAGCTGTCTATATAGTGAGTGACTCGCACAACTGTCCAGGGAGCCCACATGTCTCTGGAACTAATAGTGGCATGAGTGGAATGATTGTTAATTATGTAAGACTTTTTTTTTTTAGTGCTTTGGTCCAAGAGCCTGAGAAGTAGTTTTAAAGACCTTGCACACAAATATTTGATGCAAACACACCCTAAAGCATGAAGCTTCCACACTGTGATTTACATGTCTTTTGATTATAAGGCAGTAGAATCAAAGTGATAATATCAAAGCGCTCAGTTCATGGAGAAATGCATACAGCCTGTGCTCAGAAACTGAGCCCTAAAATGAGCTGTCAGGATCTGTCAGGTCTGTAACTTTGTGATGTCACAACAGCCATGTTCCAAGCCCTGCCCACTGGGACCCACTGCCCATACTTGCTAGATTTGGTTCCTCAGAAATCTGCCATGTTTTTATACAGTCATTCAGAACAGTCAGCCAATCATCAGCTTCGAGCCTCAGAGCCTCTCTTCTGATTGGCTCATCAACTTGTTGTTGCTATAGCTCCAAAGAGAGGCCTAAGAGAGATGTAAAACCACATTCAGATGTTTTTTAATACTTAGAACCACATATACCCCATTATGGATATGAATGCCCCAAATGAAACACCAGACAAAATATATAATGTGAACCTGTAATAAGAACAGACTTTTTTTTAATAGACCAGTAACTCCTCCTCTATGAGAAACAGTTCCCGCAGTGGCCAGAGTTAAGCGGTTTGGCCCAGGTCACATTCATGAGAAAGAAACAATTTGTTCTAAAAGGGTCAATATACACCGGGAGAGGACTGTATGAGTTTGGGGTGACGAGGCTGTTGGTTAACTGATATCTTTCAAAATTGGTCTCATACAGTAATTGGCTTTAAGTGACATTTTTTATCTTGGGTGAGCAGGATTGAACATGTGCAAGGTTGACAATTCAGTACCAATCCACATGGGAAATTGCAGCTAACACACAAAGTAAATGAGCCCAGTGTTACCTTTTAATGCTACATAGTGTAAGTTTGATGCATTATCTCATTGTGATAGCTGACAGTGGGTTACAGGTTAATTATGCACATGGAGGTTTCTTCCTGTGATATTTAATACAACAGAAGTTACACGATGAAACATGTCAGTTCAATCAGAGGCTGATGAACTCTTTTATGTGTGTCTCTGCTTTAAATTTAATTATCCATCTAAAAAGAAACGAAAAGGATATTTCTGGACATGCAGTCTCAGCTGCACCGTGGAAGAGTTGTTTGTTTGCAGCTTTGATGCAGCATAACCAGTGGCCTTTTCTGCCTCTGCAACTAAATTCCCAACAGGCCAAAGAGTTGATAACACATAGTTTCGCTACAATACAAGTGACAGCAAGTGAGTGTAACTCTTCTTCACATTCACTACTGTATATACACACCACACCACAGCAAATGTATATGGTATCAGTTTTAAAATAACCCACAATGGGTCTCTGAGTGTTAAATTTTTCATTTTATGTGAAGTACTGCATCAGTGAGCATAACAATATTCTGTTAGACGCACAGTTTAGCTCATAACTCTCTTCATGGACAAAGGAAATTTCAGTGACAGGCGTACTCGATGCAAACGCTTAGGTGCATGATTCATTGGAACCAAGTCACTTTCACAGGAACTAACTCAAAAATGACCCAAATTAAAATCTGTGTAAAGGCGTTTCTTATTCATGATGAATGAATGCTCCTGTCCTTGTGGTCAAAAGGAATATTTCACTTTGATGACAGATTTTTCTTTGGCCCTCATTGCTTTTACTGCCCTGAGGAAGAAAATTTATCACGTATTGATTGAACCGTAAAGCTCCAAAATAA
Source organism: Caranx ignobilis (assembly GCA_021432705.1). NCBI lineage: Eukaryota > Metazoa > Chordata > Actinopteri > Carangiformes > Carangidae > Caranx > Caranx ignobilis. The sequence goes on from MU269986.1 coordinate 6,773,422, forward strand.
ACACAGGTCTTTGTTGGACAAATATGGGATAATACAAGCCTTCAGGTATAATAAGTAGAAAGTTTCGTGTTAATGTAAGTTGCAGTCCTTCTTCCTCATCTTTCTTGCCAGTGGATAGTTGATCTAGTATCTATCTGTTTTGCCTGGCAAAGAGGACAAATTCAGTCCAAAGAAATCGTTGTTCCCACAGCAAACACACACACAAAAAAAACAGCTTTTCACTTTTCGCTTTGTAATTCAAAGGCTTGGCCCCCGTGTGCGCTCCACATCACTCTCCCACTAACTCGGATGTCCAATCTGATGTGTCAGAAACGGCAAAAAGATAGGAGAGTGGGTGCATAGCAGAGCAAAGAGACAAAGATAATGGGCTTTTAACTTGGTGAGAAATAAGACTCTAAAGTTTTGATTCTGCCTTGTCACAGTTTTACTTTTGACTGATCATTTGACCTCACACAGTGTGTTTGGATCCCTGGACTAAAGTCTGTATGGACTCTATTTTTCATTTATTGATATCACAGAAAATGTGTCTTTTTTCTTTTGAGTGATGGTAACATAGCAACTGTAACTTGAAAATGAGCGGTAGTCAACATTGTTTTCAATAAAATAAAGATGTTTACAATTCTTATGGGCCAAATTTGAGTCGTATAATGAAGTGCAAAGCCATCAGATTATGGAGCAAAATGAATGACTTCAGGGCACATTTTCACACAGTAAATAAGAAAAGAAGAGTTTTAATGAATTCACTAATGGCCTTCTCCAGTATTTACACCTGAAAGCATTTTATTGAATCTGAGTTCTGCATTGAATCAAATCCAGTTCTGTTTTCAAACTTTGTAACTAAATATATGAATCCCCAAAAGTCATTTGAAGGTTTAACTGACATGATCACATTTTTGGCTAAGAAGACAGAACACTGAGTCTAATGAATATTTACAAGATGAAAATGAGATGAGCAGCACAAGTCGAATCAAGGTGTCTGACACACAGAACAAACGACCCTGCCACAGTAGCACAGCACACATTTATTGTTTAGTCATTTACCGCTGTCGTGTTATAAATACTGTCCAGCCTACATGGATTTATGACACCCAATATACAGGTACTTGTCAGAACAGACTGTACCTTCTTACCTAGTATGTAATAGAACACTGCAAACAGAAAACAACTCAACAAATAAATCTTATGCAAAATAACACAATAATCCAACCAGAAGAGCTCATCAGAAATGAATGAGATTTATTGAGAGCTGCAACTCTTAAATCATCATTTCATGAGCAGTTAAGTATAAAATTGACTTTTATTCACCCTCACTTAAACATTGTTTTTTTTTTTTTACAAGCCAGTCGCTCCAATTTCTGGGGGTTATGGTGCCGAACTATTTAGCTTACACTTAAAGTATTGATATAAAATGCTTGAATAACCAGGAGATTTCAGCTCCAAACAGTGGTTTGATGCTAATTAGCTGATACTGGAGATGACTCATCACTGTGTCTCTAGCTGACAAGAAATGGTTGGCTGAGTAGGCTACAGATACATTAGTAGACAACCCATTACTTGGACATCTCGAAGCTTCATTCAGGATTTGGTGAAGTTAGCTATCCTAAATGCTGAATACCTGTTAGCCTACAGAAATTGCAAAAAAAAAAAAAAAAAAAAAAAGTCCAACTCAAACCTGACAAAATGAGCTTCATTGGACAACAGAAGACTTGGGGAACAAAATAAGTCTTTACAGGGATCGCTTTGGGAATATAATTACTAATGCAAGACCTTGAAAGAAAAGATACTGGGCCTGTAAGATGAGTTGAGAAAGGTCACATTGGAGATTTGGGAGAAATCCAAGTCCAAACCCATGCTCCCTGTCTCCATGAAGGACCAGGAACCCTCTGAGGAAAAGCCTGAGTCTGCATGCACAGCAAGAAAAATGCACTTCGTACCAGCATCCACCAATCCATTGAACGAGTCCAAAGACATATTAAAGACTCACTCCACTGAAATCACAACCAGGATGGCTTATGAGAGCAGTTAACATTTATTTGACACTCAGTATCATCAGCAGTGAGTCATGGTTGCCATGCATTCTTACAATCAATCAACCTTTACCATAAAGACATTTGAATAATAAAAGTATCCTTTGTAATATTGGCCTCGATGAGGTAAAACCTAGACTCAAGATCTGCTGGAACCTCCGTGAGTAATTTAAGCAACTAACCAAGTGACACTGTAATAAGCCTGCAGTATACACAAAACTATTGTAGGGCACAGCGAACAATAGAACAACTGACCTGACAACTGATGAAAGCCATTGCTTTCTTGTATGCAGGCATCTTGACCGTGGATTGTGTTGCCAATTACTCTGTTTGAATAACAGAGGAGCGTTGCAACACATGGATAGTTAAATGTAGCGTAGTAGTATGCCATTAACACCGACATCCCTTCTGAGAAATCTTCCTGCAGGAGGGTGGTCACAGGTACTGTACGTTACCCACAGCCACGATGGTGGTTGATCCATCAAAAAGCAGAACTGGGGAGGAGAGAGGACGCTTCTCCAGATTGGAAAAAAAAAAATCCTGATTGAGGATTTCATAAAAAGGGTTAAGCGCAAGTTAATTTATAGAGATATTTTTCCTCTATTGTCTTCTACTGGGAAATTCTTGTAAGTTAAACAAACAAACAAACAAACAAAAAAAAATAATAATATTTTTTTAAAAAAGCATCTTTTAAAATCACTTTATTCACCTGCTTAATTCTAAAGGGCTTGAAAGATAAAGCTGGGAGAAATGGTGCATCGGTTTATCCACTTCTGAACAAGAACCAGCTCGCTCAGTGTTAAGATGCTGGATGCCTGTCCTCAGTACTGGCATAAATCATCCTGCGCATCCCTCATCCAGATGGAAGGATTTATACGTACGGGAAAGAAATGAAACAAAATAAGAGGAAGCCAGTTTGTCAGTCTTGGAGGAAGGTGATGGGGTTCCTGGATTGGGAGCAGTATGCTGGCACAGATGCGACTGATGAACAGGTGTAGGGAAGATAGAATGCAAACATGGAATTATTTCACCGATGAATAGGAATAGGTCATTTTCTTCCAGATGTAAGATGTTTTTTCCTCTTTCCTTCCACATGGGGAGACTGATAATGCTGGGCTGTTCAAAGTTCTTGATGTCTAATTAAACCCTAACAACATGAGGCCAGCTCAGGATTCATCAGAGCCTCTTTGCACACGCAATATTCTTTCTTCCCAACTTTTCAGCACGTTACGTGGTATAAGATTGTTTCTAATAGGCAGCCGGGGCTACAGTGTGCAGGAAACATATTAGCATGCAGCGTGGCACACGGCGCAGTCTCATCAGCTTGTCAAACTAAATTACAGGTGCAGAATACACAGTGAATCATTCATCACCTCACACTATCCTCCCTAGTCTCCAACTGCTTCCTCTTTGTTTAGCCACCGCGCTCTATTGGAGAGTCATCCAATCAATGTAATTGTGGGTGATTGTTTGACTCAATCCAGCGCCTCCTTACAATCACTGCTACGATCAATGGCTATGGGTACCCGTCTTCCTGCTGTCTCAGTAAAGGATTATTCAGGCACAGTACAAGAGGAGAAATAATTTTATGTGAGGATTTTATCTGATTTATTTCTGACAGATTAAACATTTTTATACTTCTTCACACCACTTCCCGTCTTTGACAGAATGCTCTTGTGTTATACATTATGAATTTACCTCATTATTTAACAAGACATACATACATAAGAAATGCTGATTAATATTGGAAATCAAGACCTTTTCCTCTTTTACTGCCTCTTGCTGTCTTTGCGTGCGCAGTATCGGTCACAGAGAACAAAGTCTTTGTCGTGCTGAAATTTGCATTGAACATTTGTCTCTTACTGCTTTTTAATAGTCTTTTACATTAGGTGACATAAGGCTTTAGAGTCCAGAGACAAAGGATGTGACTGTTGTCTATTACACTGAAATCTTGTGAGATACATGCGTGCAGCTTTTTCATGATGAGCTTTGTAATAACCCGGGGAAATTAATCGCTTGGTGCTTGTGCTATTTATGGGCCAGCGATTGTGATCAATGAAAGTATGAACTTGTCTGAAATTATGAAAATAGATGTTGGAAGCTGGCAAAGGAGCTGAATATTTCTAATCGGAGGCAGTGGTCACAGTCAGATATGTCTCTCCCAGACAAAAAAAACCCTACTTTGTATTTGCTACATTAACCATATGTGATTCATTAGATGCTGTATTTGCAAATCCTCTCATTAGAGCCTTTAATAAAGATGAACTTTTGATGCCACAGACAACAGCGATGCGGAGCCTGAGTTCTCCTCCAGCATGCTGACAGGCTGCTAATCCTCCCCTCTCATATCAGCTCCTTCTAAAATCACGGCTTAGTTTTCATCAAGCTGGCCCAGTTGATGGTAATGAGCTTGGCATTTTCAGAGCCTTAGTGATACGGTTTGTAGCACACAACACTGAGAAACTTCTAACCACCATCGCATACTGTAGGTGATGGATTTACACTGACAGATCAGATCTCCAGTATTTTATTTTAATGTTACTGGCATCTTTAAAATAACATCTCTCCTCTGGATGTGCAAACTGCTAATGGATTGACTAACCAGCAATAAAAGCATCTATTAATCTAAGAGGGGATAAGAAATTGCAGCCATTTTTGGAGCATATTGAAATGTCAGAATGTAATACAAGTGGCTGTGTCTGTGCATCGTTCCCGCTCTGTCCCCCCCCCCAAATGCTGCTCTTAGATAATGAAACTCAACATGTACTGCATAAAGTGTGATTTGTCTCTGCCTTTCCAGCTACAGCCAGGCTAGTGTGTGTGTGTCAGCCTGCGCCCCTGCCATGGTTTTGAGCAGTAGCGATGGCCTAAGTTGTGTTGATAGATGGCTTGGCTGCAGGCTGCCAGGCGCTGGTGCTCGCCTCAGCTCCCACCGTCACAACGCAACCCTTTAGCCCAGGGGTATGGCTTAGAATGCAGCCATTAGAGCAGTCCGGAAGATTTCACGAGCTCATTATAGTCAAGTGTTGGGCACACACACACACACAGGTGGCAACACGTATGTGCACAGTAACACAGGCGCCACTTAGGATGCAGGTCCACAAGCACCCAGGGCAGGATTCACTGGAGCTCAGAAAAAAAAATAATATATATATATATATCTGAACTAAGACCACGAGATTGGGCACATGTTGTCTCTGGAAACATTTACAGGAAATTGCTGCCATTTTACTCAAAACTGAGACAATTTTAGAATAGCAGCATCATTATAGAAAAAGCAGATCAGCAGCAGATTTACTCCTCAGGCAGGATGGGTTTTTAGCACTATAACAGGTGCACTGTCAGATTCTGTGCCTGTTAATTATGTTTGCTTGTGTAAGTAGAGCTTGTAATTTTGTTTGCTTCCTCCAATAGCATTAGCAGCTTCTTTTGCATTCACTTAAGTGGAGAAATGGGTTTTGTCATCGCTGAAAAGCAAGACAGTGCTTTAACTAAATACAATATTCTTTATTATTCAGGTCAGCGCAAAGCCAGCTTATATAGGATGGTAACGATAGAAGGTGCTTACACCGGCCCCATTTAAATTCATAGCTGTTGACTTTTGTTAGCCCAGGTTAATCAGTTTTTATTTAAGGATACATTTTAATGTATTATACTATAATAAATACAGGAGCTGCATCTTCTCTGCACATATCCCTTGTGCACATATGAGACAATAGCTCATATGCATATTGTATGTATGTATGAATGTCACCAGAGAGATGAGGGTTGGCCAGGAAGCACAGAGCCACAGAGCAATTAAGGGTTTAGCGTCTTTCTCAAGGAGACTCTGAAAGGAGCTGACACTTGCTGGGGAGCTGGGGACCACCTTTAACATGCTATGACCATTACTGAAGAAAAGAAAAAAAAAAAAGTCATGGCCAAGACATTGCGCTGATAGTGTATGGTGTTGAATGCCTAATTTGAGGCATTATTTTATATTGTCATGGAGTATTGTGACATTCACTGTGAGAGTTGATGTTTTATCAGCAGAAGGAGGGAAAATTCACTTTTCATTTGTTTGCTTTATAATAATCTGCAAATTTTTGTACTTGAGAAACTCACTGTTGTACAAGTCACATTATATTTTTATCAATATGTCATCTTTAACTCTTCAGTCAATTAGCAAATGACTTGTTTTCGAGATTTTGAGGGATTTTTTTCCTGCATTTCGAGTCATGAAAATTTGAAAATGCAAATACATAAATGGAAACCCCTTTTGTAAGGACAGATTGACAGGAGAATTGTGGTCTGATTCTGCAGCTCTCTTCAACTGGCTTTTGGCTAAAACTACCCAGTCTGATCAATCTACCATATACTATTAATTCAGCAGAAGTTGAATAGTGTATCATTTATTGGCTGAATGACCAGATACTTTTAAGAGAATGTGGAGGAGAACAAAGCAAAGCTAAAGTCTCAGGCAGCAATTAACTAATCTTCAGATGGCTGCTAATTTTGGCAAATCTAAAGGGCATGCTATTTGTCCTTAATAATGAAGACTGCTCAGCTTGACTTTTCCAAACCCCTAATAACCTACAGATATCTTGAGCTTTGGATACCTGACTGTCCACTGTGACCTCCATCCTGTGTCGTGGTCTATATGAGTGTATTTTATAGGAGACAGGGCTGCTCTGTCCTCTAAGAAATTCCAAGTTTGTCAGTTTAAATGAAGAGCAAATAAACTCTGTGTCCCTGTGGCAAATATTTAACCAGCTAATTTGTAAATTGCCTCGCCATGCATTATGCAGTTAAGCAGCCATTGGCTTAATGTTCAGTTTATATTTGTGGCTTTTACAAAGGCGTAAAATCTAATAGAGTGTAGCATTCAGCAGCAGCACAAATAAAGTTCACTTATTTGAACAGGTGGCTGCAGAGTTTGTCAAAGTACGTCTCATCTGGCTGGAGCTCTTTCATTTCCTGTTGCAGTTATGAAGTCCAAACCTGTTGTGGAGAGTAAGCCCAAAGACGGTTTCACTGTGGAGACAAATCAAAGGCTGGGGGAGAGGAGGGGAAGGAGGGAGTTGATGCATTGTGGAAAAATGGATAAAGTAAGGAATCTGCAGTGAAGTTGCTTACGAGCTCAAATGTGTGTAGATTATTCCCTGGTTCCTCTCCAAACTGTCACTCTGCTCTTTGTTGACTTAGCCCGCTGTAATGAGAAACACTCAGCCATGGCCACCCCGTGAGTCCAGTTAGCGTTTTGATTTATTGAAATTCACTGCTGGCCTGTGCTGAGTCACCAGCTCTGTGGTGAAAGCCAGACTGATACTTCACAGTTCCTGTCCCTGCTTTCACTCTACTTAGTATCATCACACTGTCAGAGATTTTTTTTTTCTGTGCTTCTACTGGAGCAAACAGTGCAGTCATTTATCTAGAAAAGCCACAATTGACAGGGGACACTTAAGTTGGACAGCTGATGCATAAACCACAGACACTATTACAAATGCACTGCTTTTTCCAGAATATACTCGGTGGGGGGGCGAGACCTTTGGTGCCCACTGTACATCAGCAGCATTCGTATTATTTCTCTCTGTTATTTTCAGCTGAAATCAACGTATTTTTCAAGTGTGAATGCCAAGTAATTCCCTCTAACAGACCACAGTTAGTTTGTCATTATAAATCATTGGCTGGTGTTAGTCCAGCTGGCTCTGCTTGTTTAACAAAACTCACCACACAGCATTTCTTCGGGCATGGTGAGTGTCTTCCGTAAAATATTTCTTAGCTTTTATTTTTGAATATTGCACAAATGTCAGTGGAACATGACTACATGCAAATGTAAAGTGCACGAAGCCCTGCAGAGAATTCCCCTGTCTATTAATTATGTGCACTTCTAACGGGGATTACATGGAGAGGTTCAGGGAAAAGTAACAGTGCACGGCTCACGTCATTTCATGTCTAAATCAAGTCAGACTTAAAGTCAAATTCAGAATTAAACCTGCTTGTAAGCAAAGAGTTAGGCCACATAAACACAACCATAAACACAGCGTTCAGGATCTAGTTGCCATGAGCGATTACAGTAGGAAAAACAAATTGAAAACTGTGACCAAGACCATTTGTCAGATACAGAGAAAGACTGCGTTCACTGTGAGTGCTGGTGCAGTGATCATTTTGTGGATGTGCTTAATATGATTGATTTGTTCTCATGTTGAAAGCACACTGTATCATAGATGTCATGTTTTCTTTTATAACAGTTAGAAAGTTCAACTCACAGATTTACCAATGAATACGAATACGAATTACTTTATTAATGTTATTAATGAGAATGAAATCACATATTTACACAAATATAAGTTGTAGTAAATATGAATGTTTTTGAAAATGAATGAATGAATGAAAAAAAGGCACTGATAAATCTTAGTACTGATAAATCATAAGTTACATTTAAGTTTGTCAAAAAGAAATAAATATTCCTACAAAAAAACAACGATGTTTATGATTCATGACAAACCTTTAGAAGCCCCCAGCAATTTCTGACACACTTCACTCACTAAACTGTCTTTGAGTGACATTTCTGATAAGTCTGTCATTTCTTTTTTTTTTCTTTCTTTTTCTTAGCATGAATTTCTGTCAAATTGGAGCTGGTCACAGGCGAGCTTGATGGTATTCTTGAGTTCAAATGTTTAGAATTAATGCAAACACTATAGTGTCACACACACATTGAATAGAGCAAAAAAAAAAAAGACAAAAAAAAATGTTCACACACTAGTTAGAACAGGGAATTATAATGGGATTGAGCAGGGAACACTTTTCTGCTTAATCCCATTAATTTCATATCCTGCTTTTTCCTAATTGGCCCAAACACTCTGAGTTCAATTTGTGTGGTGTTTTATGTCTTAATAGCTGCAGTGGTAAGATTGATGCCTCTATCATGTTGTTGCTGCCAGAATAAAAGCATGATTATTTTCTCAGCTTATCTTTCTTGTCTGTTATGTTTCAATTTTCAACCACAGTGCAAGTCCTGGCAAAGACTTATACGTTCAGAAGCCTTATCAGAGCTTCCTTTCAGCCCTACTAGGCCTTTGTAGAAAAATCTCCCTCTGCACTTGCCTCCTCCACTCGCTCCATCTTCTTTCAGCCTGCATCTCTGGAACATTGATGATAATCTCCGAAACCTTAGACACGCGCCGGCAACATCACAGTCTTCGGACATCCTGTTTTTCCATGTTGGCCACGTTGACATCTCGCTGCTGTCCCGTTACACCAGTTGTCAATTTGTTATTAATCGCATTTAGATGAGATACTTCAAAGTCCTCATTTGTTAACCTTCATTTGCCATGGACTCTCCATGCTGATCCGAGGCAATCACTCACTGTTGAGGATGGGAAGATGAGCGGTCCATAATCAAGCAGCTCAGAGTTAAGAAACTCGTTGTGATTGATAGTGAGTTGTCATTAATGGCAAAATAATAAAGGCGCAGCGTGCCACAGGGATGCCTGACAGGCAGTGGAATTGAGAAAAGATGAATTAATTACACATCTTTTCACTGAATCAGTCTATGGACCACATTGCCTCTGCTCACTCATGTTAAGTGTTTCCTCTTTGTCCTTGAAAAAGTTTCCTTTTTAAGTTTGGCTGCCCCCAGTGACCCAGGCTGCACAGAGACACATTTAGATTTAGATGCTGTGTTTGTGTTGCTTTTTAACCTACTCAACGCTAAACTCAGGGGAAATGCAAAATGAATGAAAGGGCTTTGAATCAAATCTGAACAACTCATTAAAAAGCTTAATTCAACCATCTAATTTTAATCATGATAAAACATTTATTTCAAAAAACAGACAAAAACTTTATTGAACATATTAGCACAAATATCACTCCTGATTGAACTGAATTTACACTGAGGATTGATGTCTCTTAATGACCCCTCTTTCATTTATATAATCACCCCTCAAAAGTGTTTTTTTCGAGATATGCCATCAGTGCATGAGAATAAGGACAGATTTCTGCACCATGCTGCATTAACTGTCAATGAGTATTTTCCCTGGAGGAGTTGTTAAGAGAAACACATCATTAAAACCTGAACACACTGAAATATAAATCAGACAACGCCATGTGTTTTTCAGATAAATACAATGAGTAAATGCTAAGCCAAGATCACCTAAGGGTCTGCAATACCGAAATATCAAAACATCTACTGTAAAGTCAGATCTAACATTTTTGGACCCCACAATGCCTGAAAATGTTGGACACCTATACTAAAAACATCATCTACTTCTTTATATGATTTAATTTCTTCAGAGAGTTAATTAAGGTGAGAGAGTAAGAGCGAATGCACAAAATTACTGGAGTGTTAGATAGTCAGCTGTTATTGTTCCAGTCAGCACTGGTTAGCTTTCATCTTGAAAAGAAAGAAAGAAAGAAAAAAAAAAACAACACACACATAAAAGAAAATCCCATTATGGCATTTAAGGGAGCTTACATTTCCCCACAGAGCTTATTTTTCCACTGATTGCACTGAAATGAAATGACAAAAGTTGCCTCATGTAACTGAAAAAAAAATCCTTCTGAAAGGAAAATATTGTTTACACCCACCTTTTTTATTTTATTGATGTGTTTCACTGCAGACATTATGTCGTGTCACTGCAGGAAAAGCAAAGTGTAATTAATGACATAAATAACAGGGATGCTGGCTCACTGTGATAGTCCGCTTGACAGGAGTGAGCCATGGTTAACATCATTTGTCTCACCTGTGCTTAACCTGCTATTAAAACCAAAAAGTGTCTCTTCTGTCCAGCCAAGGCCACTCTCCAGAATATGACTTGTTTTGAAATATAAATGTCTAATTTCAGTGAAAACAGCAGGAGTCTAACTAAGAAATGAAGCTGAAGTTAAAACTGCAAGTACATTCTGGCTTTGTACTCGTCTCCTCTGCAGGCAGTACTCACTCTGGCTTGGTAATGTACAAGCTGCCATCACACTTATTACACTCCCACAGAGAAATGGCTAACCAGACAGCTGAGGCAGGTGAGATGAATCAGGTGAAACTGACCAGTGAGTCAGCCATGGGTAGTTGTAGGTAGCACTAGATAGTGAATTACTAGCTGTTATCTGGGATTAAAGACATTCATTTTCATGAAACGACGTACTCAGTTTGTTTCACACATGAGTGAATCAGCCATTATATAGCTCCATCCAACCATGACAGAGAAAACCATAGCTAGACAAAAGCTGCTAATGCTAACAAGCAGAGCAAAGCAGTAACTGCCATCTCTGCTTGACTCTTCTGAACCTCCAGTGAATTTGTGGTTAAGTTAGTTTATGCAATGAATACTGAAAAGACAGACACTTCTCCAAAATAGGAAACTTAGTTCTTGTAAACTATGGGCTGTAAATTACTGGAATTGGAGGACCGGATTGTTCTCTTTAGAAGAACACATGTTCTTCCCTGTTCTTCATAGGTTGGTTTTGTGCTCTTCAATGAAGTGTTGAAGAAAAAGAAAGTCAATTCTGCCCTTAATTCATGCCCCTAACACATCTATGGCATTGGCCAATGACGTCCCTGAACAACACCCACCTTCCTTTTTTTAAAAAAAAGGTAAGAGGCAAGATGGCAGTTCATCCTACCTGAGCAGCAGCAGCAGCAGCGTCAGTGCTGTGCCTATCTTTGGCTTTTAAACATAGTCTGCGGTCATGTTGGATTAATCATCACCTTCGTCCTGTGGATTATAAACCTGGACCCACGCTGGGATATTGGATCAATGCCAGGATCTTTTAATCTCGTGAGCAGCAGCCGACTAGGCACCTGGCTTTAAGGTAACTCCAAGAGAGTGTTGTCAAAGCAGAGATCCTCTGTTCACTTTTCTGGGAAGATGTGTTACTCAGGTGGAAAAAAAAGGGAAACTTACCTGACCCAAAGACGTTTTGTGTAGGGGTCACTTTAGTGGAGGTTTACAGGGACTGAGTTTATCTGAACTTTTTGTTGGTCGAATTGAACTGTCTTTGTTATTTATCAGTGGTGAGGGAGATTTTGGACGTTTTTCTTTTGTGGTAATGGCTGAAAAGGACATTTTTCTTTGTGATTGGTGCTTGGACTGTGTTGTGTTGTCAGTTTTTACGTTTGCTTGTCATGGTCATGCCTTGTCTTGGTGGTTGATTGAGAGGAGGTTACAAAATGCAAGGTCTAAATTGGCTGAGTTGTGTGTTCTTGTAGGGGATCAACCTGACTAAAACTCAGCTTCAAATTATCGGAGGCTGGCATCCCTGGAAAATCACATTTTACCCGCTACAAAAATGAGACTAGACTAGACTAGGACCACATATTTTATGCTTTCAGTGGCGATTTCAGGCCAAGCCTCTGTATCTACATATTTTTCCATGTTGGTCCTGTTGTGGTTTGTATTGCCAAGGCAATGCAAAATTTCTATCTGTTCCGCAGTTTACCAGCTATCGATCGAAACTGTTTCCTCAAAATCGCTGCCTCTCCAGTAGCTGCTCTCTGCACAAAGCAGAATTAGTAATCAAGATCTCTCGAAAATCCAATGTTATAAGACACATTTTCATTCTCATCACTGTTCATCACCGACACTTCTCATCATTCCCTAAGTAAAAAACAACTGCCACTGCTTAAAATAACTGCCTGTGAAGTGATGGAGCATATAAAAGTGTTTACGAATCAGATTTCATTGTTCTCAGATACATGTGGAGAATCTTCTGGCCTACCATAGACCGGCTAATGAGCTGTTGAGGTTTCAGAAAGCCTTGCATTTCCACACAAAAAAGTCAACAGAAACGACAGCGGGTTTATGTTGAGTTCAGCATGCGGCTTTCATCGTGGCATGACAAACAACTGAGGCACAGCAGGGGGGTAAAGCAAATAGTAATGTGCATGCCCAGAAGAATCACAGTGAGGAATACAAACTAGGAGGAGAGCAAAGACTTGTGAAAGGACAGAGGTTGAAGGAAATCTGTTTCAATTATGCTGAGAAAGGTCAACCGTTGTGATGGCAGATTGTTAAACATGCAACGACAGTCCGTATTATTAATAATCCATACATTGATAAAACGAACACTCATTACATATTAATTGTTGAAATAAAATGCGCCGTACTCAGCGTCATTGGGAACGCGTGCCCTTGGGAACCCTTGGGATAGCTCTTTTTTTTTTTTAATGCATTGTGGATGTTTTTGCCTCATGATTTCCCTTCAACTCGTAACAGTCTTGAAAAGATACCAATTATTTTGACTTGAATTGACATGTAGGTCGCATATCTCGTCTCAAAAAAAGTACATTCTCTGTGGTGCGGAGTCATGTTGGGAGAAGTGGATGATGGGGTGAGTTTGGAATGGATGGCTTGTTAGATGTGGCTGTCATATACAGTGTATGAGCTTGTTATATATGATATATCTATCATACTTCTGTGCTGTTTTATTCTTCCTGTCCTCCATTTTTTTTTTTTGTTTTTGTTTACACATCGTTCGCATGTCAGGAGAGCAGATTTCTGTTGTGCTCTGATGCCAAGGCGCGTCAACAGTTCACCAGTATCTTAGACATTTTTCAAGGCAAACCGATGCCTGTGGATGGAATACACAAACAAACAACACTTCCATCACTGGATAATGTTGAACAGGAGCTGCTTTTCTAATCTGTAACATGCAAACAAGGTTTTATATTTAGCTCTCCCTCCAATTTCCTTTTACTTCTCCTCATTCTGCTTCCACTATCAGCTTTCATGTTAAAACAAATTTGAATAAAAATCTTACTCCTTCTAAGTGGTTTGTGAATTAAGCTGAAAGCACTAATTAAATAAGGCCTTATGTGTGAGGCTTATGCAGTGAGGTTGGAAACAATTAATATTCATGTAGTTAGTGTATGAGCTACAAATCCCTGATGGTAAGTGCAGTGGTCTTGTCACAACTGGCTGTTTGTGTGGAGAAACAAGCGGGAAAAAGAGCCACAGTCAGCATTTGCCACTTTATTCTAGTGATTACAAAACAAAACTCAAATTATATGCAGCTAGTTATGTGTGAACAGAGTGAGAGTGGGTCAGATATTCAGATTTTCAACTCATTGTTTTCTAAAGTAGCCCATCAGGATGGGAAAAAAATCCCAATGAAAACCATTAAATACATTCTGTGTCTTTATAGATGAGTTACTAATCAGTCTATACATTAATAAATTATTACTATCATTACTTGCCTGAATGAAATATGGTTGAAAAATTAGGTTATTTTCATTAATATTATTTTTTACCTCTGTTTCCTCACTGTGTTTATAGAAGAGCCTGGGATTACATTGGTATAACGATTACATTTATGATGCATAATTGCATGAATAATTCATTGTTGAAGTTAAAAAACAAACGCTATCGAGTGATAGTAAATTTTTCATAAGTGTCCCTGTGCAGCTAAAAGTAGAAGTTCAGGTCACCCTGCACTTTTAATCTTAGCTCTGCAAAAAATGTAATCTGTGTATTGTGCACTATATGTGAATAAGACAATGAAGCATCTGTAGATATGTAAATATAATATTAGCCCTACTCTGACATGTTGTTACCATTCTGTTTCTTTTTGTGGTGTATTGATGCAGTACATATTTACCACGGCCATCTAGCCACACTCCATCATCATGGATTTCTTTTTAAAAAGCAATAATGACAGCTCACTGTGTCACCTCAAACCTTGCAGCTATTTTTTTAAGCCTTTGGGCAGCAGATACTAGATTTTAATTGGTGATGTTGGAGGTCAAATATAAAAGCTAGTCTCTTACTGCTATTTAAATTTGGTTATGAAAATTTGAAAGATTTAAACTTAGACAATTTCCACATTACTAATAAAAGAACACAAACAAAAATGTTTTTTAATTTGTCCAACCATGGTTATATAATATACATAATAAAATATAATATAAATACATATAAGAATGTTTTCCCTGTCCACACTTGTAATACTAACATTCCTCCCTGCCAAAAGGCAAAACAGTACATACAGTATTTTCACCACTATAGTATCCTGAAAGTCTGCAGCTTGTGAAATTAAAAAATTGCCAGTACTACTTGATCCTATGAGTCTGAGTGACCCTGCAGCTAAATTGCAGCACTATAGACAGTGCATGTTAGGGCCAAAAGGCTGGTGGTACACAGCTGAGGCTGGGGGATACTTAGCTCGCTGCAAACATTGCATGCCAAAGGCATCAAAAAAAGCCATTCACTACCCCTAAGAGGTTCAGTAGGAAAAAACAATAGCAGGCAAGAACCCCTGGACTTCCATTTGCCCTCTGCTTTCTGCAGGGTGCATAAGGAAGACCTGCATAGCAGCCAAAGTACTTCTGGCCACTGGGAGGATTTTTTTTCCAATATCACCTCCTGCAGAATATAATTAGGAAGGATGTCTATGATTTCTGCCATGGCTGATGGGAGCCCCTCTTCCAGAAGCACCTGTACCTCCAAACCAAAGACCCTGCAGTTTGGCTCAGCCATGAGATCACGTAGCCTTGGAAACGAGCCTAGGGACAAACACACAAAAACATGGCATGCACATTTTCCTCTTCTACATTTTTGTTATTCCAAATTAAGGGTTGGTAGTGAGGGGGAAAATGCTAATATAAAAAAATATATGTAATGCCAAATGTGTGAATGTTAAATCTCCTAAAATAAGGCTAAGGCACTTTGGCACTTTAGCCCTCCATGTTTAATAGATTTGCATAATTGATCAACTTGACCTTACATCTCACCTTGACTTAGTGTTTAATGAATGATCTCATTGTGATTCTCTACCTTAGGGCTTGTTTTGCTAATATATCTTCACATACTGTAAACAGTGTTCACCACTGTGCCTTTTCTACTTTGATGCTGTTGTTATGGTTAAAATCACAATATTCATAAAAATGAATACCAACAAGCTAATGGCCTGATGGATATTATGGATTATTGTCAGTATCATTGAAATAATATTTAAAAATGGAAAAGAAATGAAGATAAATCACTTGTGTGGCAATATAATATGACAGAGTAGGGGATAATGACAATGACAGTGCATGGCAAATGTTCAAAGTGGTTGCCTCTTATCACATCACACTGACTCTTTGAAAAACTCTGGTGTCATGGGATTTGATTGACTTCTAAGCGATCAGCACAACTGAAATCCAATATCAGATATGTATCAAACAACAATACACAATTATGGCACACTTTTAAATGGATGTTAATTAGTTTTGAATATAAAGACTCACTCAGGAATCAGTTGGGCCACATGAGGCCAGCCGACACAAAAACGACCATTCAGTAGCAGCCATGTCTGGGATAGCTATTATACAACTGGGCAGGAGAGATACGCTAAATGGATTCCTGAAAATCATAACTGACTTGTGAGCTCCACTCATCTATGAAATTAAGAATAAGCAATATAATGAAGGAGTTTTGTTTCCAAATTTATATTATGGCTTTTGTGTGGGCTATACACCACAGTGACCAGCTCCGCACCAAGCGGAGGAGAAAACTCATCTTAATTCAACTCAACACAAAGTCGAGCTTTTATTATTGTTAGCTTAGCACAACACTGCTAACTTTAACTGCACATGTTAGCTTGTATGCTAAATTGATAATGTAGTGAGGATTAAAGTAGCTTTTAGCTAACAAGCCCCCACTGGCAACACATAAACACATTTTAATATTAATAATCCTGAGAAATAAATGGCTTGGACATCTAAAAGTCCTAAAATAACATTTTTTTTACACTCACATTTGATATTTCAGGAAATAAGGTATCTTTAAATTAGCTAACATAGCTTAAGCTAGCTCAAAGACAGAAAGTATAACCTACATCTATTCAAAGCAAAAAAAAAAAACAACTCATTAGTGCCAGTGTATATTTATCAGACTATTTCTCTGCCTTGGTCTGGACAAGTTGCAAAGCGAGAAAGCAAATAAGCAAATTCCCCAACCCAAAACTTCAGACTTCTCAGTTTGATAAAGACTTGCAAGACAGTTAGCTTGTTATATCAGGTTTGTAGTTACTGATAAAATAAAATACACCATGACTTTTAGATACAGTGTATTTTTCAAAATGTGTGACAGGAGCCCTGGTAAGCTTCACAGTGGACAGGTATTTATATTTGCCTTTAACTCGGACTACAGAGGCACAATTCCTAACTCCTGTTTTCGGCCAGGATAATTTTTCATTTTCAGCAACACAGAGGCATCAGAGGTACAAAATGAGAGGCGACAAAGACTTATGCAGAGGTCTTTAATATATCAAAATCAAAGACATCCCAGGTGTTTTTTTTTTTTTTCCATACTTGCAGTCAGACATAAAAATGGAAAACATACAGGGCTTGAATACCAAATCATTCTCCATACATTTCACAAATGGCCTTGAAAATCAAGGACAAATTGACAATTTCAGGCGATTTTTCTCCCACATCCACTGCTGACAAATAATGACACTACCTGTTACATAATCTCACTTTTGTGCAGAATGTTCAGTCATACCTAGCAGCTCCTTGGCTATTATGGGCACTCAGAAAACAGCAAAGATAGAGAGGAGGCAGCAATCATGTCCATCAGCATATATATTCATATATGTATATAAATGTGTGTGTGTGTGTGTGTGTATATATATATATATATATATATATATATATATATATATTCAACCATATTTTCACATGCAAAGGGTAATCCTATTTTACAATCTTACATCACTGTTTGGACCCAACACTGCATGTATTAACACATAGACACACACACACACACACACACATATATATATATATATATATATATATATATATATATATACAGTCATGGAAAAAATTATAGACCACCCTTGTTTCTTCAATTTCTTGTTCATTCTAATATCTGGTACCACTAAACGTATAATACAATGAACACAACAAAAAATGCAGCTGGTCACATAATACTTTATGTCTATTTGACATTCTTAAGCTTAATTGATTCCCAGGGTATATAAGAGGCCATTTCATGTCACAAGCAGCACTGCACATGCAAAGGCCTAGAGTGGTTTCCTGCTTACATTCAATCTGTAGCACAACTCAGAAGTTGTCAGCTCTCACATAATGCCTAAAACAAAAGATTATGTAAAGCCACAAAGGCAGCCATCTTGCACTGCTGGAAATTGGCATGAGTGAGAGACAGGTAGCGAAAAAACTGAAGATCTCCAGACAGCCGTTCATTACAACAAAAAAAAACAAGCTGAACATGGCACTACCAAAGTGCTACCTGGCCGTGGCAGGAAACGTCTTTCTACCCCACGAGATGACCGTGCATGTTCCTGTGTCAGGAATCGTCGTCAGACCTCCAGGGACCTTAAAAATGAGTGGGCACCGTCGAAATGTGACCTGTTCGGCAAGGACAGTTCGAAACCGACTTGTTGAAGCTGGTTGAAGTCACACAGAGCACGCAAGAAGCCCTCATCAATGAAAGGCAGAGGAAGGCCCGGTTACTCTTTGCTCGAGACCACAAGGATTGGACTGTGATGATTGGGCTAAGGTTCTCTTCAGTGATGAATCCAATTTTGAATTGATGCCCACTCCAGCCAACTTACGGTTAGGAGGAAGCCTGGAGAAGCTTACAACCCAGACTGTCTTGCCCCTACAGTAAAACATTGGGGTGGATCAGTCATGATCTGGGGTTGTTTCAGTCTGAGTGGAACAGGGCAAATGCAATTGTATGAAGGCCGAATGAACCAGGTCATGTACAGGACTACCCTTGAAAACAGTCTTCTTCCATCAGCTGGAAAACTCTTTCCTGCCTCGAATGACTGGATTTTCAACAAGACAATGCCCTTGCCACACGGCAAGGTCAGTTAAAGCCTGGATGGAGAACCACAACATTCGCACCATGCCTTGGCCTGCTCAATCACCAGATCTTAATCCAATTGAAAACCTGTGGAAAATCATCAAACTCAAGATGGAGAACCACAAGCCCAAAAACAAAGAAAATTTGTTTGAATTTGTCCAACAGAATGGGCTGCTGTGAAAGCAGAACAATGTCAGAAGCTGTGGAGAGCATGCCAAGACGCATGGCTGCAGTCATCAAAAACAATGGTTATGCAATCAAGTATTAACTCTTGTGTGTATCATGTGTTAAAGCAAACAGAAAGAAAAATGGAATGCTTAAAAGTAGTGTTTTTGGCGGTACAATGCCATAGCTATTGATGTAAGAATTTCAGTAATTTTGGTTATTATCAAGAAAACCATGGAAAATGAATAGTTCTTAGTTCTTGAATTAAACTCTCATGAGCTATTTTTGTGTTATCATTATAATTGTCAAACAAATGTACCTTTAGTGAGCCAGGCATTAAAATTAACAAGAAATTGAAGAAAACAAGGGTGGTCTAATAATTTTTTCCATGACTGTATATATATATGTATGTATATATATATATATATATATATATATATATATATATATATATATATATGTATATATATATATCTGTCTGTGTGTGTGTGTATTCCAAATGTAATTAGGCATATATTTTTAATATTGTTGTAGGCAAAATAACCTTTGGCATGTTGCATATGATGAGTATAAATATATGTTTACATTTTTGTGGCGTAACACACATATGCAAAATGACATATGAGCAGATAAGGAGGTTTAGGTGACACAGGAAAAACCAGTGACCTGATATCGTTTTAGCTACATGCAATTTAGTCCGTGCTACAGTCACAGTTGGACCAATTCATGCTCCTGTGATTGAACAAAATAATTAATTGGCTTAGCATTTGCAAAGATTCCATCATTAGGAATTCAAAGAAATCCTGTCCTCTACCTGTACTATATGCTCAAATGCTTAATGAAATGGAGTCGTGGAGAATAGTCCTGGCACACAGCAGAACAGTAATGCCGCATACAAACAAATTAACTGTCATGTACTTATGTTAATTAATTATCAAAATGGCACTACATCCACATGGTACAATCAACCTGTCTCAGTGCCACAATGCTCCCAGCCGTGTGGTGGCTGGAGAGTCCACTGACTTTGTGGTGAAAAGGTCAACCTGCCTCAGTCTCGGCGGGTGCCTGTGGCAGTCGCACTGAAATGGAAATGTCCCAGCGCGAGGTGACAATTAATCTGACTGCTGTTAACAAGGTAAGTAGATCAGATGTGCATGCATCTGCTCAGAGGAACCTTTCTTCTCCAGCTCCTCGTCTTCTTCTTCCCTCTTCTTTCTCCTTTTGTGCGATTCAGGCGGGATGGAGCTGTGACACTGTTTACCTCCCTTTTCAAAGCCAATTATTTTGTTCATCAGAATGTAACGTTGTGAGCTATTTTTTTCCCCATCTCCTTGTCACCGACTGAGCGCAATTAATTCAATGCAGAGGCCAACATTTTCCTCAAGACTCCTCTTTCTCTAAACTTAATTGGAAGCGTAAATGCTTTGTGAGATGGCACTGCAGTGTGCTGTCAGTAAATTGGTAAATTCAAGTTTGGCCCCGCATGTTAGTGTGTGCGTTTATGTGTCTGTCTGGCCAGCTATTTGACTGGCTGTGAGCGTCTGAACCTTTGACCTGTCAATTCATACTTTTGTTTACCTCTCTTGACAAGACATCAGAATGAGTATTGGGAGGGGGGCAGCACACAGTGTGAGTGAATACGAAACGCCTGTAATTGGGTCTTATTTCACAGCCAGACAACATAGAGTGGGGATGTTCCAGTTTGCATGAGAATTACTACTAGTGTTGATTTTGATGAGCATGTCTTTGACTGTTCAACCCTGGTACATACAATATATAGCTGGTAAACAAACAACCAAATGCTGTCTTCAAGGGCACTGCAGGTGGAAGAAAAAGTAGTGTCTGGACCCCTAAGAGGAATATCAATCAGGGTTTGGGATGTTCTCCGCTGCCCCAACCACTGCCCCCATCATTTACCTCCAGCTGGGAAACAGTGACAAGCTCTAGAACACACAGACAAATAAACAAAGCCTTACATGTAGTATGGCTAAAGGAAAATTACATCACTTTTCAACCTGTATTCACATTGTTCTCGTATTTATACTGTGCTGACTACTGAAACAGTAGATTTTAAACTTTCTTGACAAAATATGGCTCCTTACCCACAGTGCAACTCAACCACAGATTTGGTGGAAGATTTAGGTGTTTCCTACTGTAATGGATACTAAAACTTAAACTATTTGAGACATTTATTAGATTTCTCTCCACTGCCTCTGGAGCCACAAAAGGCTTTATACAACTTTGACATTTTTCAATCATCCCCAAAACCTGGAAACTAACTTTGATGTGGAAAATAATCGAGTGACACCAAACACTATTTTTATTTTAACACAATTTATTTTCTATACAGTCCTCCATTCTCATACTTAAACATACAGTAGGGATTCACATAAACTTTAGTTTTGCCCAAGACCTATAAACAGACTTTGATGCAGTGGACTTTTTCTTTAAGGAGAAAACCTAAAGCAGACAAAAAAAGTGAAAACACTTTTTAAAGCTCACATATGCTGCATTTTGACATCATGTTTTAGTCATGACCAATATGATATTAAACTCAGAATCCTACGTTCATCCTTTAAGGCACAGATACCAGACCAAAGCGTACATAAGACAGAGTGAGTTAGACGTAGCAGGTATATTTAATGAAGCATAACCTTCTAAATGTCAGGTTCCATTTAACATAAAAATGATCTTGTAGTTGTGCAGTATAATACAACTCTCAAACTGGAAATATATCCCCTGAGACTTTTGCTAATCAGCATGATGTAGGCTAATATAACCACTGCCAAGTTCCACATAAAAGGCTTTTCTCTATTTACCTGTCTTGAGGAAATGATTTTGGATCATGAATTAAGAGCTTATGTTTCGCCTCCCCAAATGCTGATCCATCAATCTCACTCTGTGACTTTGATGAAAGTGTCTCCTGATGTACAAATGAAAGTCAGACAGACGGCTCATCTAATGCAAAAGCTTGTTCATGCCCTAACATCTGCTTTATTACTATGTAGATCCCGTTTCATTCCATGCAATAAGCTGTAAATGTACAGAAACAGTTCTAAGAGTGAGGGAGCTAAATAAATAAATAAGGCACAGTCTCTTGTTATAATATGAACATCCTCTTGTTATAATGAGATGCTTTTATCGTGAGATCATGGGCAGTGAATCTCATAAGCCACAGCTGAAGGTTAGACAAAAAGGCAAAGATAGTAGAACATGCTGTCCCATAAAGAATAATGCAGCTCTCAAATTTCACTTTGCTTCTCTCTCTGATAGAGTAGACAAAGTCCTTTGTAATATCCGCATACTAATGACAGTCCCATTAAATATTATATTGCTTAACGAGAACTCAGTCTCATTGTACATCAGGACTGTAAGAGATAAAGACTTGACTAGTTCATGAGTGGCCTCTCCCTTCTTTGTGCTGTATTGCATCTAAATCTGTAGTTTAAAACTGTAAAATGCAACTCACTGTATGAAAGGAAGAGCTTGATGTTTGGATTGTTGTCAGCAGTTTTCTGAATCATTTAAAATGGATGTGATGATGTTACGTCGGACACAGTGATGTTAATCCTTAAGCTTTCAGTCCAGGTTGACTTTTGCAAGACCTGCGGTTACCATGGTAATGGCAAATATGGTTTAATATCACACCAACCAGCTACTTTTTTAGAAATACAACAGAAAAGCAACAGCTGTGTGACAAGTTGAGGAGAAGTTGGATGTGCTGCCTGGATCTAACACCTCACTACTGCTGCTTCCATTGCCTCTGATTTTCCGTCAGAAATGCCTAAAATATTCATGTCTTGTTATGTTGATGCATTTTTAATAATCAGTCACTGTCATAGCTAACCTCGGTGACAAGTCTGTGACTGCAGAAAATATTTCACCATGTTGAATTTTGAATTTTCTGAAGTAGAAAGTTAATCCAACTTGGCTCGGCTGTAGGACAGCTAAGTGCAGACAGTGAGGTTCCTATCAGTGACATAATATTAAAAACTGTTATGTGAATCCACCCTGTTTGTGGAGTCACAGAAAGGTCAAGTTCTGTAAGTAACAAGGAAAACTACTATAGTGAATGACTAAGGTTGTTGTAGAAAAATGTACACCATAAATAGTTAAAAAGTGGGGCTGAGCTCATGAAAAAGGAAACTGACTTTATGCATAAAAGTGAGTTTGCAGGGGAGGACTACTTCGGGATGACTGCTGCATATGCTTTTTTTTTTTATTTTTTTTATTTTACCTTGCGTGGAGTCTTTTATGCATCCAGAGGGAGCAGAGAGAAATCTGATAAGTTGCCTCGAGTGATGTCACTTCTGAAAACAAGAATAAGAAAATGAAAAAGATCTGGAGTTATTGGAGTTTAAAAAAGTGAGCAAACCACACCCCTGCAGTCCGCTCCTCATCGCTGTGTAAGGCTGCAGATTTGAAACTATATTAGCTGCTACTTGCATAAAACATCCATACTGTAAGTAGCTGAACTGCATTGTATGTATATGCATATATGTATAAGGTTTTGCAAAAGATGAGGAATGCATAAAAGACTCAAGAGAAAATCTCTATAGTTATGTCGGGCTTTTGTGCATTACAGAAGTACAATACTAATGGTGGAGTGCTCTGAAAGTGCTGTAAGTATAAAGTTTAACACAGAGCTATCTAATGACATTACCATGCTAATGTGCTAGCCCTAGCCTACCTTGTCTTGTAATGCCTAGATGATTATGTCTCACTGTAGAGTCTAGAGAGGATTAAAAAGATGCTAATATTAGGTAGCAGAACTTACATTGCTCTTTTAAGAGTTAAGAACTAGGCATTTATTACCTAACTGAATAACATGTTATTCCTTAGATACATTTTTAGACTTAGATACATTTTTTAGACTGATGTGGTACTAGAGGGTACTTTTTAGAATGATAGGCATTTATGTCAGTAAGCCTTCCTCATGTCCAAACAGGCCCCTGTGGGTCAGTCAGCTCAGACAGAGTGCAAGCATTGACAGGGACAAAGGGAAGAAGGAAAATGAAGGTGCCACATAAACACATGGGAGATGCACTCAATTGAGTCTGATCCTTAAAATGCATTGGTTGACATTTCTCTAAGTGACCCAGCCCACACAAGCACATTTCCCTTTAAAATATGCATAATTGTGGGAAAAAGCCTCTCCTGCAATGAATTTTACTAAACCCATATTCCAATGCTGATATTAGCAAACACAGAACACATGAAAAAAGCCTTTCAAGTATATTTTAATTTTGAATTATTTGATATAATCCTTCCACCTCAAGCTCTAGATTTGTAAATGTAACCCATTTATTGTAATGAGCATTAAATCCCCTTACAGTTATGTGTGCACACTCCATTTATTTTTGATTAAAATATCCTGCATGATTTCTGCAGACTCCTTGTCAAAATGGTAATTAAAGAATACAAATCCTGTCATAGCTTTAATAAAGGAAATTAATTCAGTCCATAGGTTTTTTTTTTTTAGTATGTATTGCCACAGGGTCTCATGCACTACTTTCATGTTGAAATGGACCTCAGCTGTGCTGGGGATGATCATCCTACACATACTATACTATATAAATATGAGAGATAGTTATGGTTAATAGTTCACCTGACTGAAAAATGTCATATAAAAGGCAGAATAAAGGGATATTATATTGCTAAAATGACCATATTCCTCACAGATGGAATCTGTATTAATGAAGTTCATGGTCCTTCATATAGCAAATAGTATGACAAGATAGTATGATAAGAGTTACAGCCTTATTGCTCCAATTAATTGCAATGAAAATCATCATTTTCTAAGATTTCTTTCTTTCTCCATCTCTCTTGCATGTTGCACACAGATTATAAATAATGTAATAACAATTATTGATTAATGCACCTTGAGAGGAAACACTTTGGATGTGTAGAAAGACCCAAAAGGCCACATGTTTTGAGCTCTGCCTCTGATTGGCTCTTTATGGCCAAAGGCAATGTGCGGTCCCTGCACGGTGCTATACTAATGCAGATTTCATACTAGGCAATGAATTATGATTCTGTTTAGCTTCATATCTTTTTAATTTGTCAAACTATCAATGGCAAACACACCAAGATTCAACTTAGGAGAAAAAAAATCTAATTGAAACTGTGTCTCTCTGTTGTGTCGTTTGCTGTGCCCAGGTCCTGATCATTGACACCATGTCAGAGGGTTGAGATGACTAATATTTCTTGTCTCAGCCTATTCATAAAGGGCATCTGCTTAACCTTGCGAGTTTCTTTGTGACACACCAGCATAGACAATAAGCAGTATAGATCTAAATCCTGAGTGTGTACATGACAGCAGCACCCATGTTTACTGTCACATATGCATAAATCATGTTGAGGGAGATATAAATACTTTATTCACCTGTATATCTTCCACATCATGCATTAAAGGTTTTGCAGCATTCAACTGGAAGAACGGTTGAGTTTAAGCCAAAGGGTAGTATTGGATTACATGGAATTATGTTGGCTCTGGCCTAATTGCATCATTTTCCTCATCACCTCTGCTCTGCCCACGCGTAGGAACCTATCTCTATCTATTTACGATCCAATTCTCAAGTCAGACCTCTGCAGCATTCTGAATCACCTCATTGACAGTGAGTTAGGTCATGAACACCCCCAGGCATCGATAATTACGGTCTGACATGCCCAACATGGCAACACGCTAACCGTCAAGTCAAGTTTATAGGCACAGAGGCCGATGTGCTATGACACTGTTGACATATCACACCAAATGAGATAGAGAAAACAGCGCGATGCAGTGCATTGCTGACGCAACTTACTAGTCTCTGATGGCAAAATGAAAGAAGAGGTAAATACACTCAGTGAAAAAGGTGCAAGATTTCGCTTCAAGGAAAGTTTGATCAGTGTTCCTGGATGCCCTGTGTATTCTTCAGAGACTGTAAAGCATTTTTACATTGTGCCTCCCAAAGGCTTGGATGTGATCTGAAAAGTAAATTAAATTAGACAGTGCTTAAGGTGGAAACAGTGCACCAACTACAGTTATGATGAATGAATGGTGACAGTTGTCTCCAGCGCTGTGTGTTACATGAACTTGTACTGAATTTTGTCTGACAACTGCAGTCAGATGCTAATGCATCAATAACACATTATTACGTTCCTGTCTGGCGCAATCAGCAATAACCTACATTTCTCAGGTGTATTTATTTAGCAAATGAGAGGGAAAGGAAGTGGGTTTCACATGAAATCATATTGGTGCTATGAAGACCAGCTGACCATTAAGACCTACCTGGATAAGAGAAATATGGAAATCAAACAATTGAATTGATTGTGTTACATGTTATTTCAAGATGTGTATTGAAAGCTATTCTAGTTAGCTCCAAGGACAGCGCTGGGCAATATCAGTGGTGTCATCCAGCTGTTTGTTCTAAAAATTGCTCTGTATTCTTTTGCTTTGAGGTCCGTGGATGGGTCTGAATGCTGTGTCTACACAAGAGGGGCTTGGGCACAGCGCAGAGTTGCAGTTTGATGCCGTTGTTTGGGCCTAGCCCTTACTAACTTCATTTTTTGTCTTCGGTGTTGTGCACTTCCTTTTAGCACCATGGACAAAGCTGACAATAAAAGTCTAGCTGTGCAAACAAATCATTCACCAGCCAATACTCTGTCCACACTATTGTGCGCTCATAAATTTTTTTATTTTATTTGACTTTATTTTGTCACTACCTGACAGACTTTGAGGTCCTTTGTTGTAGAGAGTAGTGAACAGTGGAAATGAACAATTTTGGATGCAAGCCTAAAAAATATTGTTTGTTCTGCTTTACGCCCACAGTTCCATGGACAAAGCTTCGTTTTGTTCATATTATCCATATACTGTGTTTGTTTCTCCATAGCTGTTGTTTATATAGCTCCTATAGTTTCAGCACCATAGACAGTGCTTGCCTTCAGTGTTCTGCGTGACACCCGCTTCAGCACCTCAGGCAGAGCTGCGAGATGTTTAAGAGTCTATACAGAGTACTGTTGTTTTTGTATCAACACTCTTCACTCTTTTATAAACACAAAACCATAAAGTATGTGCTGACAATGCACATAAACCACCACCTTGCAGAATTCATTTCAGCTTCCTCGGCTGTGTACAGGAAATATTTATCAGTCCATCTAAAGACATTTTTTAAGCATGCTGACACTTTTTGACTGATTCGAGTCAAAATCTGACATGCACTGGTTGTATGTAATGTGTAACTGGGACGCAGCTATAGATGCTATTGATTGTTATAAGTTTCAGCACCATGGACAGCGCTTATTCATCGCATGTCTCTCTGCTCGTCCTCGCGTTCTGTTTCAGCACCATGGACAGAGCTGGGCTGGGCTGCGTACGTTTCTTTTGCTTGTTCGAGGTTTCAGCACCACGGACAGCGCTGGCGTGATCTTAATGGTATGATACTGCTGTTTGTTTTGCCCTGAATGTGCCACGATTCGCACTATTAAGAGGATGATGCAGTTTGTTTTCTTTTTTGTTCTTCCTTTTTTTTTTTTTCATTTTTGTCTCCATCCATGTGCTACCCATTGACCAACCCCACTGTAATCACCCACCCTCCTGTCCCCTGATTCCTCCAGAGAACAGACACATGCAGTGTATAAAAGCCCGATGCTTCCCCCTGAATGAAATGAAAGCACGTCTGGATGCCGGCGTGACGCTGACACCGAGTGAGCTCTGCATCTTTAAAACAGAAAAAAAAAAAAAAAAAAAAAAAAAAGCCAAAGAAAAACACACAACCAGCTCAGTCATAACTGTGGGATGATAAGGACTACCTCTTTTTACTTTTGGAGAGAGCCAAGCCGTTAGGAGAGCATTCAGCGTCAGCTGTTCAACACTGGTCTCTTATTGCTGGAAGTCGAGGCTGAATCAGTCACATGACAGAACTGGAGGCAGAGATCTAGAGAAAAGGCACAGCATTTCGGCTTGCACCGCCATACTGTATTTTGAGCCATATCACATTTTTATTGCAACATTTTACTCCCGCTCGGTGAGTACATTTCCAATGGCTTTTTTGTAAGCATTTTTTGTCTTTTTAATTGCCCCCCTTTTTTTATTTTTCCTCCTTTTGCTGGTGTTTGAATTGAGCATTGACATGGTGGTTTTGAGCGTTTTTCACATCCAGGCTTCAAGTTTTTAGCATGCAGTTATTCTGATGGAGAGTGCCAAGAGGGTGAACGGGTGCGTTATCGGTCTTGAGAAAGCCTTTATACTTGCTTGCAGTTTTGTTTCGAGGGTCGAAACCAAGCAGGTTTTGTCAGTATTGAGATTTTTCAAACATTTATTGGTGGTTTTGAAACATCTTTATTTTTTATTTTTGTTTCTGTCGACTTTTGCTGTTGCTATGCTTTGGTTTGCATTTTGCAGTGTTGTTTGTTGCCTTCGACTTTTGTGATTTTGATGTCTCGGTGAATCTCACCGGTCGAAACCTTGATTTTACTTTGTTCCTCTTTTCTTTATGAGAGAGAAAAAGGAGTCATTTTTAAAAGAAAAGAAAAGCCCGATGACGTTTTAACGTGATACTTTTCTTGCAGCTGAGCTCACAGGTTTGTTGTTTTTGTGTTTCTCTCTTTTTTCGATTTCATTATACTTTTGGCTGGTGGCAGTGTCAAGTATTTTTGGATGTAATCGCTTTTTTTTTGACTAGATGATGCTGGGTGGACGAGGGGAGTTTTGATTCTTGGGGGAGTTCAATGCGTTTTTGTTTTCTGTATCACCGAGGATGAACAGACATTTTCCCTCTTGCAGGTACATAATATAATATGAGTTTCTGTGTTTACAATAAAGACTAAGGTGACAGAATTATGCACCTGTGGCTGACGTGTTATTTTCTAAGGTGCTCACCAGAGAAGGCAATCTGTATCAATGTTATCTGAAGGTTACCTGATACCTGATGTGATCGATCTGTGCGTAATGCTTCCAAAAAAAAAAAAAAAAAAAAAAACACAAGTAACGTGACCAACAATTGAAGAACAAAGGTTGGAAATCACACGCAGGTTCTTTGACCACAATGTTCCCTTTGTGGTGAGTTCAACAGTCTTCACACCTCTGCAACTGAGGACTAAATGTAAGTAGCTTCATTCAGGTCCCTGGGAATGGATGCACTCTAATGATCTGCCACAGATAAAGTATCCAAAACTCCATCCATACATTCACATGGATGGGCAGGAATAACAGTTTGCTCTGCTGCTGTTAGCGCTTCTTTAAACTACAAGTTGGGCAAATAATAATAATAATAATAATGATAATTAGGATGGACCACAGTTTGCTCTACAGTGCTGGGGCAAAGCATCTTCCCAAACTTAAGTGCCCTCCTCATTGCTAAAATCTGCTTTCGTGGGCCCTGGATTCACAAATACTCTTGGATTTGTCAAATCTGATTTTGCAGCAAATGAATGGAGCTAATGACAGGGCTCAAAACAGGGGCTTAGGGTGAATTAATCCTTCAAGAGGCAGGTTTAACTTCAGATTATTGGTGTGCTGCAGGATATGTAAACAAATAGATAACATACAGCCTTAGAAAAGAGCATGGTTTGCCTCCAGATGTACTGTTTACTGTGTTTTGCAGCCCATATGCTGCTGTGTGCATTTTATGTTAGTAGTTTTTGATCCACGTTAGTGTCACTGCGTCTGCCAACGAATCTTCTCTATATTAGTCTTAAGATAGACAAGCCCACAACTCATCAGAGATTCACAAACCTTATTTGCATCACTCAAGACTGTTCGATGACACGTCTGACTCAGTTCTGTTACATATTCCCATTGAAGGAAAAGAGTTGAATTTGTGCGTCAGATCCTGTCAGTTTGCTTCATTTTATCTGTATGTGTTCAGTTTAACAGAACACAGCTTTTGTCAGAGTCATACTGTAGGACTATAAAATATACAAGACTGGCCCATTAAGTCTGAGTATAGACTGTTAAGCCTCCAGTGCCATTAAGCAGGCTGCCATGGAAGATCAGAGACAGTGCGGTTTAATGTGGTGAAATGGAATATTGATAAATATTGAACACAGAAGTAGTTAGGCAAACTTACAGTTTTAATAGAAGGCAAACTGATTAGCGTAATTGCGGTAATACATTAAATCATGTATTGGAAAGCTGTTATCGTGTATTGATTCCCCTGTCTCCTGTTAAATCTATGCAGGTCATAAAGCGGATGTCAGTGAAGAGCCACTGGGGAGGCTTGAATGGTTTTTAAGTTATACGACCATTTAGAAACAATGTGTTGAGTTCAATCAGAGAGGCGTCTCTTGCAGCCTTTAACAGTCAGTGTTTAGTTG
The DNA here is from genome assembly GCA_021432705.1 of Caranx ignobilis. Classification (NCBI taxonomy): domain Eukaryota; kingdom Metazoa; phylum Chordata; class Actinopteri; order Carangiformes; family Carangidae; genus Caranx; species Caranx ignobilis. The sequence continues at coordinate 6,803,699 of MU269986.1, forward strand.
TGTCAATAGTCCCATAGAAACAGGTTAAAAAGGTTCAAGTACTGGTGTGTAACTTATTGAGAGTCAGTCCAATAATCTGATTAATTTGTAAACCACGTTGCCACTTTTTCAAGGCCTTTGTTTTTAGCTTCAGACCACAGCAGCTCAGAGTCTCTTCAACTGCTGCCTCTCTCCTGTTCAGCTCTGCAGACAGAAGGACAAACATTTACCTAATTCAATCAAACCCAGGCTGTAACAATAGTTTTCTTTGGCTGTGGAAATAGTCATCTATTGGTAACATTTCAGCACAAGCTCTTATTCAAGACAATTAAAAAAAGACGTTAATCAAATCCTTCTTTCCTGGAAACCTCAAAGCGCATCCCCACAACACGGGGACATGGCTTCATGCCCCTCTTTGAGAGGAGGTGTTTCTGCCACACCGCCACAGTGTTAGCTCCTGGACCCCTCTCCTGCTGAGCATTATGATAGCTTCTATTACGTCCTGCGGTGTTGTGTCTCCCCTCCAGGCAGTTTTTTTTTTTTTTTTCTGTTATCTGGGCCAAGCCAGAGCTGCACAGGACACTTATGGTGAGATAGCTCATGTGTGGCTATACCTCTGCTGCCATGAATAAAACATCACAGGAGTCACCAGTTTTATATGCGTGCAATAAGCATGTGTCTAATTGTCGGACGTATGCATCCGCATGCATGCTTGTCTGAGTGCATTAGGTGTTTACAATAAGTTGGTGCTTTCATTAGAATTTGCATCCACTCCACTAAAACAACACTTGAGGTTTCGGCATGACCAAGTCGGACAAATGGAAACGTAATTAATATGTTGTGTACTGTATCCTTTATTCACATGTTGTGTGTAATTACCCTGGGATGTTGTGCTCAATGCCAGATACTTTGAATGCAGTAACTTACATGGACAGATGCAAGAAGCCCAGATGTGTTTTCTGCTTTATCTTCAATAAGCTTCTCCTTAGTCTGGCTTGTTAGGATTCACTTGTAGCACAGATATAGTCTATAGAGCTCAGAATGAATGTTTTTACAGATTATCAGTACTCCTGAGAAATTTCAGACCTGGGTCAAACTGCCCGATTTTGAAAGAAGCTCTAAGTTATGTAAGAAGCAAAGTGATGGAGTTTTACGGGGTTCATAGGGTCTTTTATTCCGTAAACGTAGACACTAAGCTGAAAGTTTCAGTGCGGAATGCTTTTTTATGACCTGATATCAACTGAAGGCATGGTAGCTGCAAAGTCAATCTAAAGTTTGCTGTCATATTCAGTTTTTTTACGTACTTTTTTCAAGCAGGGAAGGTCTCATTCATACACTACAGCATGTGTCTTCAGTTGTGAACCACAGATTTTTTCATTCATTCCATCACTCATCTGTAACTCTGATTCAAGGGTCAGAGATTTTGAGTTGGAACATAGTTGATAGATTCTTTAACAAACAAAAAATGTTCCAATACACCCAATTAAAATCAATAACATGTGTGTGTGTGTGTGTGTGTGTGTGTCAAAGCTTATTTTCTCTAAGTGCACAAAAAAAAAAAAATTCAAACTCGGCGCTCGTTTCATCTGGATGTTTCCAGTCTGACACCCTTGTCACCATCGCATCAAATTGACCTGTAGCACTGAGCTGAAAGTGCCATTTACATCGTGTTTCACTCCCTCATTGAGGTGCTCTCCTCCCTGCTGGCCCCCCCCACCACCTCCTCCCCCTCTTTAACAGATAAACAGCTTACCTTTGGCACGTCTCATTCCATGTAAAACAAGTGTTAAGCACTTTACTGTCCTTTTCTGAGCTGTTAATTTGATAAGTGAAGGGATCTCGCACTTCATATTCTGGGCAATTAAACCCATATCTGAAGAACGGGGTCAGGCTGAATGACTTTCCAGTGTCTATTATGGGAACCATTTGAGTTATAGTGCATCACTTAAATGAGCCTTCAGTGCTGACACGCTGAGACCTCGAATGTATTTTTAGAGTTTTGTATTCAGTTGCGCTTTAGTTGTATTTCATTAGTTTTTGGTGTGAATTCTTTGTAACTTGACAATATGCTAATGAAGGCACCATGGAGTAAATTAATATTGTTTAGTTGACCTTTGAATAAATATAGAAAACCAGACAGGCTGAGAGTTAAGTGTGATTGTCTAAAGGAGGGATTCACAGTCTAAAAACGACCAATTAAGCTGCAATCACTTCCATTTTTTTCCTTATCAGGAGCAAACAAACTCTCAGAGGAATTACTTCTTCTATTTTTAGAAGAAAACAAGGTCCAGGCTGTGTGATAACAAGTGGCCCAGGTCCACAGAGAGAGAGAGAGGGAGAGATGGATCTCAGTTGCTCCACATGTCACTTCACCATGATCTTCTGGAGCTGCTGACTAAAAAAGAAGAAAGTTGTGGAGCTTATGTTGCTTCACTCCTTCACTGCAGCTCAGCGTGCAGATATCGATCCAGCCAACCTGATAGCTTCCAGGCTACGCTTGTTTCAGGTCGACTTAACGTATTCAGTCCAATTTTCTAATCGCGCGGTTCATCAAATTACATCCAGCAGCTGCATCGCGCAAGATCAAAACATTCAAAATTAGTTTTCTTTTTTTGTAGATTACATATGGATTCATCTTTGCTGCTCTCGGTACACAGATGTGTTGTTTTTCTAGACAGGAATAAATCAAAATTCACACAATGAAGAAGCAGCAGCAGTCTCCCCACACCCAGCGACCTCCCACTGCCCTCCACCCCCTCCAAGCTCCTGTTATTAAACTGTAATTTTAGAAAATGGTGGGTCTCATTGTGGGGACACAAGCTTGTTTCATCACACTTAAATTTTTGGCATATTAATCCATATTTTATCCATCCACCCACAGAGCACCATCATTAGTTTAACCCCGAGGCAGGAAGATGACCACGCTAAAGATGACTTTAGTTTTCTGTTCGTGTCTGTCGTGTCTGAAAATAATGGAAAGCCTCCACTCTGGTATACATATATATAAATTATGGAAATGTGGCAGAAATGTTTCAGCAGAGTGCAACAGTGTTTTCCATAAAACATTATGAATACAATGCAAACACATACACACGCTGAGCACATACATACATGCATAGGAAACTGCTAGAGACAGAACAGGAGAATGAAACGAAGACAAATCACACTTTTACAGTGTTTGACCTTCAAAGGCAGATTCACCAGCAAGATTTTCTGTCACTTCTGACGTGTCTGTGCATTTTATTTGAATCCTACAGATAAGAAAACATTACCATAGTTGCCTGATACCTGGTTGCATCAGATTAACATATGAAAATGCCTTAAAGGTCTCCAGGAAATAGCAAGAGCATGCAATCACGTTTTTTCAATGCCAGTGACTTGCTCCTTGATCATCACACAAGTCATTCAGCAAAAAGCAGACCTTGAATGAAGCCATGTGAGAGGGGAAAAAATGATCAACTATTCAGAAAAGAACATAACTTTTTCACTACCAGCAGGGTGAGAAATTGTATTCACCTCAGTGAAATAATGAAAAAAAAAAAAGCATCAAATATAGATTCTGTAGCAGAGCAAACAACTGTGGCAAAGCATCTTCGAAGGGCACAAACCAAACCTAAAGGCAGTGTTAGAAAGGTAATTAACACCAAAGATAGAAGATAACATAAGGCAGGTCTTATAGGTCAATTTGCAGAGTTTAAATTTCAGATTATACTTGGAACAAAAGAGAAAGGCCCTTTTAACACTCGCACTTTAGTTGCCAAAGGCAACCTATAAGGCACGTTTAATTAATTTACCATTAAGATGCAAAAGCGAGCACTACTGGCAATTTAGAAATGACCAGGGCATGAAGATAATAAGTGTAGGAACAGCATGCATGGAAAACATCTAATTGGGGAGATCATTTGTGTTTGCTGCTGGGTAATTCCTTATGGCAATTAGTGCATGGGACCTTCCATGCAGCGAATTTATTGGTGAGACAGACTACAGCCCATGCTTCCCAGCCACATATCTAATCTGTGGTTAGATGCGAGGTCTAATAAGTGGCTGCGTGACGTTCGCTCAGTCCTGGGTAGGAAAGTTACAAACAAAACTCAGAAATAAAAAGAGGCAGAGGAGCGGCGTGAGGCCGTCCAGAGCAGGTGGCGGAGCCCTCCAGATGCTGCAGAGAAGCAGCGAAGCAGATAATGTCCTGCCTAGATTACCTCAGGGAACCCGATTACAGTGGAGCGTCCTCATCTGGGTCAGCTCCAAGCCGGTTCTGCAGGGATCAGCTGTTCTCGCTGTCGTCCTGCTGTCCTCAGCTGTCTCTCACCTGCTCGTGACCCGTTTGGTTGCACTGACATAGTCTCAGCAGACGTGATATACGCTGCTGTACCTGCCGTACAGCGACAGCCATATTTGCAAGTTTATAGACACCACAGCTATTGTTTTGTATACATTTGCATAAAGATGCTTCTCACAAGGCGTAGAAGGATTGCTGAACAGGCCTACCCCAAGAGGTCAGAGGGCCCATGGGCCACAGCCTCTGTTTGAAGTGAGCGTGGATCTTTGTTGCTGGAAAGTCAATCAAACAACTACAAAGAGACACAGGGCGACTACAAAGAGATGAAACTTTGTTTCTTGTTCAGCGTGCATCATTTGTTGCTTCTCATCTCTTTCAATCTGGGTGCGATGTAGCAGCAGTGGGGGGCCTTTTATATGTTTGTACCCTCGGGCGCATTGTCTCATTGTCTGTCCATGTTCACAAGGCAGTTGAAGACGGCAGTCAGAGGTTTAAAAACTTAAATAGAGTCACATCATGTCAGCTGGCATAGTGGTGTTTACTGTGCAAAGAGAGGACATGCACAAAGAGAATCAGATACAAGATCACTGACATGTGCAAAAGGAACTGCACATCTCTCATTTGACTAGTCAGTATTAAGTATGTATATATGTATATGTGTATATATGTATACAGTATGTATGTATCTCTACATAAAGAAATAATCTGAATGGATACATCAGATAAAAGCGGTGTTCCCTGAGACCGAGCAAAAGAGAGAGATTTCAACACAGAGGCATCTTGACTCACATACTCACGAGGTTCATGACCTCAATTTTCAGTGTCTGCCACTAGGAAAGTGCAGGTGCACTCAAGTAGAGACGGCTAGCTAGCTAGCTAGCTATTGAGTTTGTGTACCCCCGAGGGCAAAAACATGTCCACCGAGCAAACCTTTTATGTTTCTCTCAACAAACGGTTCACTCAGGGGTAGCGAGGGACTGTCGGTGATGGCAAAAATGTACTCCCCTCCACATTCAAACTTTGATTGAGCCTGACAGGGGATCCTTAACTGACTACAGCATATAGGCAGGCTTGGGGCTTTTCATCTGGGCAGTTATTTAGATATTTTAGGCCTTTGTAGTTGTTTTGTGTTGCAGAAGCAGGTAGAAAACTATGCAGATATTTGTCTTTTTCATTCTTTATCACACTTTATCACCATCTCAGCTCATAGTTTATCCATATAGGACATATAGTGAGGCCCAGGACATATGGGATCCCTACTGTGTATTCGTGTGTGCTCACGTGTCCTGAACTGGTTTCCTGGACTGAGATTAAGAAAGGCAAATGTCCGTCTGATTACACTTGGACTACAGAGGCCTTCTGAGCTAAATCAGAGTTTAAGGAAAAAACAAAACAAAAAAAAAACACAAAAACATCTGTCTCACTAAAATGTCGCCTTATTCACCAGTGTGCTTATGGGTAAAAATAGAATTTCCATCGTTTAATTCTCCACTTAGCCTCAAAAAGCATCTTCTCCTGAAACATTAATAGCTTGTTGACATCGCACAGCAAGCCACAGTCTATCAGGTGGCGTGTGTAAATAAGGCTTCATTCTTCATATTGATTTTTTCTCCAGGTTTTGACATCAGAGGAAATCAAGGAGCTCATTGTTGTGTGTTCTTGCAGATCCCAAGGGCTATTAAGGCTTTTATTTCTGTTTCCATCCCCTTTCTCTAATAAACATCACTCACTAACTCAACGCTCATCACTGGGCAAAGACGCGACTTTTCACCTTGTTTATTGAGAATCTAAAAATATATATAAAACATATATATATATATTTATCTTCAATTTATTATGAAGCACCTGTCGTCTTTTAATATCCTGGTGTTGTAATATTAGAGGATATTGATTTTGCTTAGTTATTAACTCCCCGGCCTCATAATGGTAATTTGTCTTCCACAGGATTTTGTTTATTACTCAGTTTGGTGACATTTTGGTGGTGTTAAGAGTTTTTATTCGGCAGCTCCCTGTAATTTTGAATCAGAGTTGAGAGTACGCAATAAAAAAAAGTTATTCTTATTTGTACTGAAGTTAGATTCATAAAGAAGTAAAATCCAATACAATAATTCACATTTGAAGAAGCAAGAATTGGAAGATTAGAGGAATGTCATTGGATCTATAATTCTGTTATATAGTTTCTTTCTCGGATCCCATTATTTGTCTCATTAGTTGGCTTCTGAGAGGGGCAGATAAATACCCCCAGGTCTGAAATCATGGCCAAGAACAACAACGAAAAACAAGAAGTTTCTTTTATCAGCAGGGCCGGATGAACCCATTAGTAGGGGCCAGTTCCCCCCATTCAGTCCCCCCATATTCCCCCGTTTAGTTTGGTGTCAAGCTGATTAAATGCTAACGTTATTAATGTTAAACATAGTATGAAAACTAGTGTTTTCATATATGAAATGATGAATGAATCAAACTGATTGCCTCATTTTAACCTGGGACTAGAACAGCACAGCCATGTCCTGTGGGAATATGTTTTTAAAAATTAGCTCAGCGTTTTGGAGACTGCACCCATATTTCTGGGTGAGAGCTATACTAGTTAGATAATTTTAGCATAAAGACTGGGAACTGGGGGAAAACAGCTAGCCTGGCTCTGTTTACAGGTAATACATTTCCCCCACTAGCACCTCTAAGGCAAATGTGAAGTATAAAAACAACCATTTTTGATTTTGTGGACTTTATACCAAGCAAAGCTAAGTGGCCCTTTTTAGCCTGACAGATACAATATGAGAGTGATATCATTATTGTCATCTAACTCTCCACATGAGAGATGAGTGTGTTTTCTAAAAATGAACTATTCCTTTTAGAGCATGCTGCCTCCACTTTAAGAGCAAATACTTAAAAACTGGACTGCTTTGTTCACCTCACCCGCAAGTCCACTTTTTATTTCGAAAAAAACATCTTGTAAAACAAGAGAGCGTATTGAAAGAGGCCTTACCTGAAGCAGATATTTTCTTGTTTGAATACTACTTTACTGAAAAATAAAGTTCAAGTAATGTATCACAACAATACTTGAGAACTAAAACATCACACTCGCTTTTCAGGGTCTGTTTTCCAAAAGTCCAATACTGTTGTGACCGGATAAAAAAAGAAAGGCTTGTTCATATTTTATTTATTGTTTGTATTTGTATTTATTATCTTTTTTTCTTTTCTTTTTCTTTTCAGCATTTTCATTTTCGAGTGTGACAGGGAAGTGACTACAAAGAAAATCAATTTCTGTCAGCTCCTGACAAGTCATTGGCCGACAGTGAATATATTTATCACTGGTAGATGTAAAGTCATGTGAGCCATGTGACAGCTCTGTACTGCAGGTAGAGCCACACTTTTTTTTTGTATGTCTTGAATGAGCGAGGACATCTGCTGGGGTCTCTCCTTACTTTACAATAAGAAGTACACCTGTCAGTGACATCATCAGGGAATATAAACATAATTAAGTAATCAAGCAGACACATTACATATGTAAATGACATTAATTGCAGACAAGGGTTTGAAATATTCATTCATATTAGTCACATCATTTAGGCAAGGATCCATTCCCAGTGAGTGTAATCATTGAAATAATTAGGTCAGTCAATGCAAGTTGAAACAAATTGAAATGCAATTTCAGTTTCCAATTAATTCTTCACAAAGAGAGTGAAACTAATATAGGATGCAAATGTGCAAAGCAATGGTTGGGACAGAAGGAAAAACAACAGCCCTGAGCAGACTGAGGCCACGACCAGGAGAAATTTGACCATAAAAGCTCAGCTGTCATTATTTCTCACGATTTACTGTATGGGTCAGGGTTTGTGTTTGCCGAGCGGACAGTCTGTATGGATTTTAGACATTTATCAGAACACTGTTCAGCGCTGTAGAGCTGAACAGGGTCAGATGAAAGCCAAACGCTCTTTCACCTTTCTCATACAAAACAAACCACCAAGGAGAGTTCACAACCAGCTGGGGAGAGCACACTAAACACATGCTGGCTTCTGGAAGGAAAACAACAAAACACAAACAACTATATGTGTATTTTTTCCAAACCTTGAAATGGAAATGTGAATAAGATGTTTAGATAATTTAGAATTCAATGCTAAATAGCGCCAAATTATTCAGTTTTAAACACACAGAGGGCACTGTAAATGTTAGTTATACATTATTTATTTCTTACATTTTTATATATTGCTCCTAAATGCTAAATAGGGTTACTTGTGTTACCAGTTATACATACATACTGAATAAGTGTTTTACCATAATTTCTAAAATGTTAATTAGTGCAAAAAATGATGTTTGGGTTTTCTTCTTGCTGTATCTTCTCAAGTTTGCAAGTTTACAATAGTGTGAGCACACTGATGAGGCGACTCTAAGTGAGAGCTGCTCTTAGTGTCAGCATGTAAGCTTGCTAATGGTATGGCTACATGATAATGACGATATGGATTTAAATAAACAGTTAGCAAGTTTAGATAAGTTTGATAATTAAAAAACATGTTATCTTGTCAAGTCAGCAGCTATGTCGTGCATGGGTGAAAATTCTCCGTATATAGAGGCTGTCAACTTGAATAAGGCTAGACAAACATAAAACATACGGATGTGTGTCTGACAGTTATTCATAATAAAGTTTGAGGGCCGTGAATATCATGGGAGTTTCCCAAGAGAAACAGCAAAGCGAGGAGGGTGCTGGCTGGGAGATTACCTTGAAATTCGGGAGACTCCCAGGAAAAATGGTAATGTTGGCGCTTGGCAGGCTTACCTCAGTGGCCTCCTGCACTTTCTTTGCCCTCCATTTCTTCACCTAGTTCGACCTCATTCTCAGTTTCCACCTGCCCATCTCTCCATCCACAGAGATCCCACCAGAAGCCTCCAGAGAGACGGGTGCTTTGTCCATTCATTCGGTAATTACATTCCGCTGCCAGGTCTTTGCAGGCTGATTATTTAGCTGTCTGTCTCTTTCTCTTTATCTACTGGCAAGAACCTTTCTTCCGTGTTAGCTCTGCTCCAGGACAGCGGCACATCCCCAGATAAGACTCACATCCAGTAGCATCATCCTGACTGCGACGAACAATGAAAGGAGTTCAAAGTGATTGACCTGCCAGATTTTGGGGTTTACTTTAGCTGCCATCCATTGAGGGAAAATAATCATCATTTTATCGCAAATGACAAACTAATCCAAACTGTTTAACTGCTTTGTATACAATGAATTTATTAGAGTAATACAGCATGGGAAGAATCTAAACAGCAGCATATGGACGAATACTTGTTTTTGAGCTAAAGCAATTAATCAAGCTCTGTAGCCTATACGATCATAATACAAATGTTTTCTATGGAAAGTTAGTTCTCAGAGAAATCGGAACAAAGGCCTTGGGGCATTATTTCTTGCCTTTTTCTTTTTCTGTTTTTTATGTCTTTTATGTCAGAGCATCACCAGCTGTTATTGCAGATGGGCACAAGGAGCAACCAGTTCAGCTCTATCCATTTACTATGCACGCATAAGCAGCTGCATATAGCCTCTCTCTGTGTCAGTGTCTGCCCATCTCACCCGTTCCTTGGCCTCAGCCAACTCATCTAAGCTGATTCCTTCTTCCTCCCTCCCTTCCTTCCTTTCTTTGAGGAGGATCCCATCTTTCTTACTCTTTGATTTTGACACACAGATTTGCCAACATCAGCCTTCAAGCAACGCTGTTAGCATCAAGTGGCGCTGAGAGGAGTGGTGTAGGTGCTACAGGAGGTGTTGAAGAGGTTTAAAAGTGGCTTAGAGATTTAGCAAGGTGTAACAGCAAGGGGGCGGGGAGGTTGGGGGTGATGCTGCTACTATTCACAAATTGCTGGGATCAATGTTTAAAGAACACATGGTGTCTTCTTTGCATATTCTACCAAAGTGGGCACAGGCATTAAACATTCAGTTGTCCAAGCAATAACTACCAAACAGCTACACTATATCAGGCAGCCAGTGCATTAACCTGTCTTGTTACTCACCGCTGTGGTAATAATGAGAAGCAGTGTGGGCACAACTGCATGGTGATGGAAACTCCACATGCATATTAGGAAAAATGAAAGGCAAAAAATCACATGTTTACACTCTTACTGTCTTACTGTGTTGCCAAAGTTGTTTTACTTTTACTGCCGTCCTGGCGTCCAGTAAGTTCTGGCCAACACGTGTCTCTGTTCAGCCGCTTGGCGTGAAGTGTGCAAGTGGGAGGACGTAGAGAAGGTCACCTTACTAATATTTGTTCTGGCTGCAGCCTCTCAGTGGAACAGAACAAATGCTCCGCACTCAACAAAACTGAAGGAGTTGTTTAATCAATTTCAATTCAGAAGCTCTGCAAGATGTCTCTGAGCTGGCAGCTGATGGAAGGCCGTTGCATACGGTTTAGATAAGGAGTAGAGAGACTGCATGGCCATGAGGATGAGACACATCAGTACAAGCTGCAGCACAATAACTTGTTCTTGTTCACTCTAAGCAAAAATAATTCTTGGTCAGAGTTCTTTTGAAAGTGAAGTAAACTGTTGTGCCAATTCATATTTTCAAATCGACACAGCTTTGTTCTTCGAGAAGCTAAATAGGACTCAGTAGAGGCTTTTTTTTTTCAGAGACAGGCTGCCACTAGCAGAGGTTTAAAGGCCTGATCTTCTGTGGCTTTAATGACAAGTTAGCTTAGCTTAGCTTAAAGACTGGAAGTCGGGTAAAGAGCTAGCTTGACTCTGTCCATAGCCTACATCTCTACAGATCACTAGCTTATGTGACATGTGTTTAAGACATAGTTACCTTCTTAAGCCTCTGATTTTCTGTGAATTAAACCAGTCAGCTGTAGCATTTTGATTGATTAAGGCTACAACCAGCTCTTAGTTAGCTAATGCTAGCATAAAATCACTGCAGCGGCTAACCCAAAGTGTTGAAGCTGGGTTTTTTTAAACTAGATATTCTTAGATACACTATAAACACACGCTGAGCTATAATGGTGTCGGTTCACAGATGTTCATTTTGGACAAAGCCAGGCTAGCTGTTTCCCCCTGTTTCCAGTCTTCGTGCCATGCTATGCTAATCATCTCTGCTTGCTGTTTCCCAAAAAGTCCAATTATAAGTAAAAGTTTGCAGAGGATAATGATGAGAATGGTTTGAACAGCAACTTGCTGCATATTACTCCCAGGGAAAAAACACAAAGTCCAAACATGTTACAGTAGGTACTGGGGGGAAAAAAGAAAACAAAGAAGTAAGAGTGTGGTTAAGTGAGAAAAATATGTAAATGCAGATGGGACAGGAGGAGGGAAAGGTTGAAAACAGTGATTCTTTTCTGATTTTCTTTTATGACTTATTCCATTAGATGTGGTGGTGAAAATCAACTGAAAAGCCCTTAAATGCAGGGGTTGTTAGGCTGGAGAGCACTGGGAAGGAATAATTCAGATCAACTGGAGGGTCATTACATTTTCTGAGTGCTATGTGGATACTGACTAGACAGCTCTTTTACCCAAGGCAGTGTAATATAGCCAAGAGCAGGTCCAAAAATGTGCCACAGGGGTTGCTGAGATTGGGCCTGCCTTCCAGGTATCTAGAGATGAACCTCACAGCCACAGACATTAAATTTAACATGTTGTATTTTAGTATTTATACAGCCTATCTTTGTTTATTCTTAAATGTATTTTTTATTTAGTTATGTATCAGAACACCACAATATCTTCAAATTTAATTAATAAGTAATAGAGTTCAAGAATTTAACTGTGTCAACAAAATTCAACAAAAAGAACATGAAATTAATCCTAGAGGGTATATATCTGATTTCAGCTCGGCCTGTGTTTTATAATATTCAGGTCCTGTACAAGACATTTTTGTCTCTACGGGGAAGCTGAGCCGGACTCTCCTTCAAATCCATTTATTTGTATCTGTAAAAAGGTTTTTCATTGAGCTGATGTGAACTGTGTTTTCTCCAACTCTCCCTGTTGACACTGAATTTCTTCTCCTGGTGGTGTATTAATTCTACGCTGTCCCATAGTACACCAGGATGGCATCACTGTTTTCCAGCACTGCAAAAAACTTGGTAACACTCAACTGTGCTGGTGAGGCGTTTGAATACAAGTTTAAGAGGCTAATAATGCAACACAGGCTCACAGGCTTACATGATCAGTTCACACAACTTCGCACTTCACACACTTCAAGAAAAGTGAGTGTGACAGCTATAAACTTTAGCTGTGATTAGATCTAAAATCTCAAAATCAATGACTATAAACTGTCCTTTCATCATAAGCCCAGTTTAATTAGATCAATTTGTCAGTTTCACATCAGGTCAATAAAATTATCTACTGTAGTTCTCACATTTTTGAAGATCCTCCAGAAGTTTATCTACCAGCACTGATCCTCATCTGAATCTGGCCGCTATAATTAAAAATTACAAATTGATTCCAAGTGTGTACAAAGACGTTAAGTTAGATTGTGTATCCCAATTTGTTGTTTTGAATTTTTATCTCTTTCATGCTTACAGTGCACCTCATAAAGAAGATTACATAACGTGACTTTGAGTCACTTGGATGTTGAGTAGCACCTTACTAGGGACAAAGTGTGATTCAGGAGCCTCCTGTTCATTTCTTACAGACTAGAGAAGTAACTCTGCATCGACATGTGCTGATTCATGATAGTTGGTGCACACTCTGATCCACTCATCTGCAGCAGCACATCTTGCTCATCTCAGTCATAAAATCCAATAAAATATCCCTCACTCCAGGAGAGTGTGAAGGTATTTTCTTTCTTTTGTTAGTATCAGATCTATGAGTGGTATAAGTCTGCCCTAAAAACTGTGAATGTCTAGGATAGCTGTGAAGATACCAATAGGGTCCAGCTGGCCTACTCTCAGCTGAGAGTTGTCATAGAAACCAAGGTCGCAGTACGAACCCTATGCTCGTAAAGATATAATAAACTGAGTCTCCAGATGGGAGAGTAAACAGTCATAATAAGAGAATAAAGTAAATGGTCACAAGTCATACAGTTGTCCCCTGGAGAGAATGGAGGTATTATGTACAACAGACAATTTTATATTATAGGCTCCAGTTATAACATATAATGTTAGAAATCATGTCCTCCACACATTTCTTCTAGTCATGGTTGAAAAATCATGCTTGTGCTCAACACAAAAAGCTCCACTCTGTTATATAACTTTGAATGTTTGACCTCATGCTGTGTAGCCTCATGTGCAGCATGGCCCCAACCTCTCAAAACAGACAAAATGAGTATTCATTGTATGTGCACCGATGCATATTTTACCATTCTGATCAGAAATGACAATCCTGCCTCACATTTGTATCTTCTACAGGAGCTCATTTCACCAACAAAACTGCCCCTGACGTGAAGCAAACAAAACATGTTTTGCTCTGCTGAATCATGTTGTCTCATGTGGGAAATCAGCACATTAAAGTCAGCAGAAATTCCTCATGTCAATTCTTGAGATGGTTTTTCCAAGGCCTCGCTGCCTCCTGATTGAGATTTTTGCCAGAGTCATAGAAATGTGTCAGCATGTGCCATCATCTGGTCCAGATGAATCTGTTCAGGACTCCCTTTTTGTGCAGGATTTAGTTGGTTGACTACTGCATATGGGCCCGCCATGAGACTTGTTTATTTATAGACCGGCCACTGCGCTGATTGTATTTTGAGTGATTCAGTAAGTGTTGAGAAATTTGAAAAAACTTTTCAGGGCTTTGAGACATCAACCTCGGAAAGGTCAGCAGAAATTAGAGGAGTAGGAGGGAAACTTAACCTTTCCCTGGGTTGACTGACAGAGAGACAGAAGTGGCTTGATTGCAGCCATTGTGTACTCTTGTGTTTGATGATAATTACACATCCTGTTGTTTGCGGCATAAATATTTCATGAGCTCCTATCGTGGTTTTAGAGACTATGAGGTTTTGACTGTCCTATGGCAGAAAATGACCATAATATAAGCGTGTTTGTTGCAGATAACTAATGACTTCCTCTAGAGTTCGTGACCTTTTGCCGTGACTCTCACCCACTTTGGTAACTAGTGTAGCTGTAGCCTGATGGCAATTGTCAGCCTCTTCCAACTGCTGACTTCTTCAAGTTTGCTAAAATTTTTAGGGGAGAGGACCAATACTAATTTCTTATGGTTGCAGAAGATCAAAGTAGAGAATTGATTATAAACCACTTACCTTACTTAACACCTGGAAAATGTATGTATCCCCATTTAACATTTACACAAGTCAAAATGTTAATGACATTTCTTTCTTGAGGACTAATGGCCTGGACGTCATTGTTTCAACATTAGTCACAAGAATTTGTTACATCTCATGACTACAACTTATTTGGTTTTATATTTCATTTAAAAGACATATAAAGCAAATGAGTAACAATGTTTTAGTCAGTGATCTTTGGACAAATCCAGGCTAGTTGTTTCCCCTGCCTCCAGGCTTTAGCTAGACTAATTAAATCCTGGCTTTTGCTCCATGTTAGTGGTGTTGATCCTTTTATGTAGTGCTTGCCAAGACAGTGAATGAGCAGATTTACAAAATGCAAAACCACTCCTTTAACAGCCAAACCATTGGTCAATTTTAATTCAGCAAATAAGTCATCGTTGCAAGTTCTAATTCACATTTCATTTGTAATGTCTGAGGCATCTTGGATTTACACCGAAGAGAAAGGAAATGGAGGTATTTTATGTGCTGTGTTTATGCACAAGAGAGTAACTACAGTGATTTTACAGGCTGTGACATCGACAGAACTATTAATACGCTGTAACCAGGAAACAGGAGGTGACAGGAGATTACACAATCAAATCCAAAACCAAACCAAAAAGCAATTAGGAAGACTTTTAAGTACACACCACAATGTTAGTGTCATGTGACTGTAATTAAGCAATACTTAACTTCCGCATCACTGTCGTACTCAAATGACGTTAAAGCACACCCTCGAGGGTAATATTGCGATTATACAACTATTGCCAACAAAATAAAATGTGTAATTAAAATACGTTCATGTTGATGGACAATTGGCTCTCAAATTTGAAAGGTTTTTATGTGCTTACCGTTTCCATGAAACTACATGGGGTCTGATTAATAACTGAAGCACAATCAGTCACGACAGTAGACTCCTATGTGTAATGGAACCTAGTTTACCGCTATAGCAAATAATCCGACCCTTAGTAACGACCTAGCAACAGAAAGGATTTTCTAGTCCCAGATGAGTGAACTCTGAGCTGATGTTGATGTTTTATCACGGTCTATTTGCAGGCTCTGCATGTATTTGAAGTTATAGTGCCGTGTCACCGATACAGCTGATGGGCAAAGTCAAACATTTTGATTACTCCAGATTATTTAAATGTCCAGACGGAAAAACATGGAGGTACGTTAATCAGTTCGGTTTTATCTAATGAAATATTCAGCCCCAGGTCGTATTTTTAAAAACATTTTCACCGCAGTCACAACTAGTGTCTCTCTGACTTCCTACACTCAAGGAAGGGAATACCCTCTTGGCTAAAACGGGGCAGTTTACAGCATATTAACTAAAAAATGTTGACTTAATTCTTCTATAAATGTGACTTTGGCAGCTGACAGGAACACCCTGCAGGAGGTCGATTTAGTTTGTGATTTCTTTTCATGAATAAATAACATTTCTAAAAGATAAAAATCCATGTTGTTGCCATGGTGGCGGAGTAAATTTCTTGTTGACAAATCAGATTACTTGGTCGGAATACTTGTTGTACAATATTTATTGTCATCTTGTCAAATGTCAAACCTGTACTAAAATTCATATTGAAAACATTGAAAAACATGTTG
Source organism: Caranx ignobilis (assembly GCA_021432705.1). Lineage (NCBI taxonomy): Eukaryota > Metazoa > Chordata > Actinopteri > Carangiformes > Carangidae > Caranx > Caranx ignobilis. The sequence goes on from MU269986.1 coordinate 6,819,748, forward strand.
AATGACTGCAGCATTATTTTACTTTCTAAACATCACTCACCAAGTCTGTGAACATTGACAGTTGCAGTCGGCTACTTATACAGAAACTCTGAACCCAGACTGGCAGCAGCATCAGTTTCTTACTCCTCCCCGTTGTTCAAACAGATCTTTTTTTTTTTTTTTTTTTTGCACCAGCTACTTGAGATGTGTGTCTGCTACACAGTATACAATGAATAGTAAACCTGACCCAGCAGCACAAAACCAGCAGACTTCAGCGCTCATATTGATTACCAGTGGAGGGATAAAGAATGTAGCATCTGGGGACACAGTTGGCTTTTGATGAACATACCCCCTTCGGTCACTAGTGGGCAAAATCAGCTGAACATTAAGAACGTCTCTCTTTCTGATGCATTGTGCAGTTCAGCAGAGATATTGTTTTTCAAAACATCCCTGAGAAGAAGTGATTTCACTGCCATCCATTTTCGAAAACCGTTAAAAACTGTGATACAGCGGCTTAAAAATGGCAGTTTATCCACTTTGGTAGTCTTTTGTTTGACACTGAAGAAAAGCTGGTATAGAGCCAATTTAGTAGAGACACAGAGGAGGATATGGCATGGTGATGACTCTTTAGGGCCCAGCTTTCCATATGTTTGATGTGTAAGCACCAGTGTTGTGTTAATGTTTGCAATGACCTCGTCAGTTAGTTTATATTCAGATCATGCCCTTTGTTTCATTTTCACCAACAAAACTGCAATTACTGACCGTTGTGTCTTTGCCAATCAGCCCCATTGAAAATAACATGTATGTTTGCAGGTATTGTTACAGTGACCTTGACCTTTGACCTTTTACCACCAAATCAGTCCATCCTTGAGTACTAAGTGTTATACCAAATTATAAGAATTGCCAGAATGCCAGGTGGTCTTGAGCTGTCCGAATCAAGATGTCAAAAAACGTTGTTTGTTTTGTGATGTCACAGTGAACTTAACCTTTGACATTCAACAGCAGAAACCTAAGTAATCTGTCCTCGAGTCCAAGTGTACATTTGTACCAAATTTGAAGAAATTATTTTGAGGGGTTATTGATGAATCATGTCCACAAGAACGGGTTGGATGCACATAGATGGATGAACAACCAGAAAAAATAACAGCTAAAAAGACAAGATATACAAAAATACAGTTTGATATTCAGTATTTCCCCAACTAAGCCCTAACTCTAACACAATGACACAGTTGAACAGTCCAATAATATACCATGACCCCAAAAATCAGTTTCGAACTCCAGTCTGGCCCCTCTCAGAACTGTTGCCAGTCACTTTTTATGGCAAATACTCAGCCAAGCCATACTTTATCATTGATTTTCACATAAAGTGATCCACTTTTTATGTCTATTGATTACATCTGAGTTATATATTCATGTAATGCCATGAAACCAAATATACTCTGATTAGATTATTTAAATACCATAATATGGCTGTTGTTAAAGCTGTATTGTGCTTGAGCGACACCCTTTATTGAGCTTATACAAGCATTGTGAATGAAATGAATAATAAGCATGTTTATTTGCCCACTCTTGTCCCAGTTATGAGTCATCCTGTCCATAATAATACTCAGGGCAGAGCATGTTTAGCTAGCTGTAATAATTAGATTGATTGTCAGACATCCTCAGATATAACCACTGTATCTGCACAGTCTGAGCTTTCTCAGTATTCAGAGATAAGTATGTTTGGTTTGGATCTGCTTGAAAGAAGAGGGAAGGGAAGCTTAGACCAGGAGCTCAGCTCCTCAGAATTTAGTTTGAGCACAGACTAGGAGTGATGCAAACCTTCTATCATGAGGAAAAGCTAAAACCAAAAACAGAGGCACATATAAAAAAGAGTTGAAGGCACACTGGGCCACAAACAAGGTCAACAGAAAAAAATAGATCCAAAACACATCTGAATTTCACACAAAACTGAAATCACACCTCCCTAATTCCCGTGCCTAATCGGCTTTCCTTTTGAAAAGTATAAGTAAAGCAAAGGGAGTTTGGTCGTTTGCAATCCAACAACCAAGGCAATAAAGACTGGATAATTTAAGACCTGCAAAGCAAAGCTGTCGGTGTAGTGAATATTTCTGTAACCATTCCACTGCAGGCAAGAGTGAAATCTATCAGATGCAGACTCAGAGGAGCCATTTAAAGGCTAAGAAACATGAAGACTGAAAAAAACAGAAAACATTTTAATGCTAAAGAGGCCATATACTGTATGTCAACCTGGAGGCTGAATGGGTACTGCGACAATAATCTGCTGCTTACAGCTCTGTTACAACTCCCAACTGCCATAAAATCAATACCTTGGCATTTTTCCCGCTCGCCTCCCGGCCTAGTCCATGTGACCGGGACGCAACCTGGAGATGTGACATCATATGGAAGAAGGCAACAAAAGTGAGCAGGTGTGCTCCAACACATCGTCATCCAGCTGGGAGTCATGGGTCACATCCTCCACTGATATCAACACAGCGGAGCCTGTCCTGCAGTGAGAAATGACAGACTGATTGACAGACTGCTGTCTAAACGATAAGCATCCCATCCATTTTTTTTTATAGGCCCTTCATTATGCCCAGAGGGAAAAGAAATATCATACAGAAAATACATCTTTAAAAATCAGCCTATCATGAAGATATTTATATATTAAATGAGCTTAAGAGAAAACACATTACATGTCCCTAAGCGCCTCTGAGATTCAGTTTTTGTGTTTCACTTTATATTTAAATGTTACATTGGAGAAGAACTAGAACCAGAGCCAGAGTTAGTTAAAGCAAGAAATTTATTCATAAGGAGGAAGTGGAGATGGAAGCAAGTAATAAATGAGGTTAACTGAGAAGAGAACCAGGGCAAACGGATGCTGTTAAATCAAAGATCCACATGAGATGACACTAGATCAACAAGAGTTTCAAACCAGCTCTCCAAACTAAAGCTAAAAGATAATAAAACCTCTGAATAAATTTGGAACAAAAGAAAAAGCTTGTGTAGTCAGTTGCGTTGATTGGTGGGCTCGACCAAGTGCTGCTCCAATAACAGCGCAGCGAGCGAGGAAGGAGGGGATACCTCCAGTGGCTACAGCCAATCCTGCCTCGGAAAATCTTGGATATAGTTACTGACTGTGTTAAATCCAAAGTAGCTAAACTAAAGCAAAACACTTTTTGTTATTTTATTCACAGGGTTCTGAAAGTGACATTCAGTTTCAGTCAGAGTATCTTTCATCATAGCCTCTTTCATCTCCTGTCTATTACATCCAAATAAACTTTCATCAATAAGCTCCCGGGTGAGTCATTAGTAGGAGGAGAAAGCCATTACATGTCTTCTGCATACTGAATAACACAGCCAGTGTTTTGTCATTAAAACGTCCGTAACCAAGATGCACCATTACCAAGTGGATTCAGCGGGATACTCCATATTCTCAGTGAATGCAGCTGAGTCATTCCCGTGTTGCATTTAGTTGTTTCATTACCAAAACAAAGACATTTAAATGCTACAGATCTTTATGCTTAATGCCTGCTCACATCTTCCAGGATGTAATCTGCACTGACAGCAATGTCAAAAAAGACGCATTAACAACACTTGTTTTTGTCCCATTTTTTTTCTCGCTTGTCTTGGACACAGTTGCTATGTGCCTTTTTAGTTTTACTCTGCTCCAAAACCTTTCCCCAAGTACCAGTACCCACTCCTGTCGTTGACAAAAAATCAAAATAAAAAAAAAAACATACTGCCAGTATCTTAGGTGAGCTGGTATCAGATATAGATCTACTTCAAGTCATTGCTGACAAAGTCACATTTGTTGCACTGTGTTTCCATGTGACTCACATCGGAATCTGACAAAGTATCTTTTCTCTTCTCTTACCATTCATTAGAAGGCATCATGTTGTTGTCACGGGAGAAGGAAAGGAAAAAAAAAAAAAAAACTCTCTTGCTGCAGTTTGTGCTTGCTGTCACTGTCTTTTGAAATAAACACCGTGCTGTTGTCATGAGTGATAGACTTGAAAATGTATGTCATGTAGCCAAGGACTTCAGATGACTAACTTGGAAGACAGACAATAGGCCGAGCCAGTGAGCAGTGAAAAATATGCTGTATTTCAAAACTATGGTGAAGCATAAATAACCTAAACTCCATCACTTACTTGTGCTCATGGTTAATTCTGCGCCAAACTTTTAGCTAAGATGTTGTTTTAAAACAGTGGTCAGTGGTCATGTGTTGGTTTATTGGTGAGGCAGTATTTTTTTTTTTTTGCATGGACAACAATTTCAATTAAAGAGGAACTATGCAGGATTCACTATGCTACATTTTTACCTTAATTAAACAGTTCCAGTTTCAGAGTAATCGACTTGTAATTTACCTAGCGTCTCTTGGCTGAAAACCAACCTTGCAAGATCAGCGCCTCCAACTCCAGCTCTTGTCTCACCAGCACTGCAACACAAGCGCGCCCCGTAACCCATGATCTCTTGTTTATGACAGATAAGACTACACAAATATACATGTCGTAACATTGTATATTGTAAATAACATCATCCACCACTCCATTGCTTTCTGATCAGCTTCACTGAAAACAAATACACATGGCCCGGAGGAGGGTTAGCAAACTAGCAGAAAAGCGACCAGACTTGCATAGTTCCCCTTTAAGGTGCCTCACAAGAAAACAGGAGCCACAATTCTTAGAATTGCTACATGAGGGTCCCTTTAGCCATGGTACACACAATAAACCAGTGGTTCTCAAACCTTCTCTCACCAAAGATCCCTAAAATGAGAAGAAAGTGTCTTAAACCCAGGACCAGTTTAATCATATATTCTGTTATTGTGTTAATTATGGATGGAAGTATATAGTGAGTTTAGGGGACCTGGGGAAATCACTGAACACTCTATAATCAATAATGTCTGATAGTGTTTGTTCTGCAAATCCTTTAAAATACAAACATTCATGATACAACATTTGTTTGTTTCTTTAAATACAAATTTGAGTTGTGGTGCTAAATCCTACATCTAGAGAATGGACAGCAACATTATTTTTAATGACCTTCTCTCCACTAGAAACCAGCCTTCACATGTTAAGCTAAACCCGCTATGATGATTACACACAACTGTGCAGCATGTGAGCCGACCCTGAAGCACTGCAGTCGGATGGAGCTGTTGGTATATAATGCAGAGGCTTGTGGACGGGTGCAGTGCAGTAGGTATCAGTAATGATTTAACGGAGAGGAAGGAGCAGAGGTGATGGAGAGAAAAACATCAGGCCTGTCTAGGCTGTACTTCCGAGCTCCTCGGAGAGATGTGAGGCAGTAAACACTAAGCCGCCTGCAGCTCTGTCACACATATTATTGGGTTAGCTATGAAGGGAACCCAGGCTTAATCCTCTTCAACTCTGCGAGGCAAAGCAGGGAATCAGCATGAACTGGTTATCATATGACATTGTTTATAGTTTCATTTAAGTGAATCTACAACTTTTGCGAGCGCGCAAACGGCACCGTGATTTGATTTTTTAGGTGATTTATTTTCCGGTGATTACAGGATTGCAAAGCAGTGCGTCGAGAGGCAGGAGACAGAATCCACAAGGGAGGCTTATTATTGTGTAATACTTGTTATTACTCCACCAGCACGACAAATTAACAGGATTCACTCTTCCATGAAAAAGCTGTTTATCTGTGTATTTTAAACTCCCCAGGGTCGGTGTGGTGAGGCAAAAAAAAAAAAAAAGAAAACGCCCCGTCTGTCATCAGTTTCCCCACAATTCTTTGATCATTTTGTGACCTCTCTCCACTCCTCCTCCGCCCTCCTCTGCTGCAGTAGTTTATTCACATGACAATTCATCCAGCGCTCTATCAGCATTAATAATACTATCTGACAGATATTGTATAAGGCTGAGTACGAGGTGTCACTCACCGCAACAAACAAGTGAGGAAATGGATGATGTGATAAGGGTTGAGAGGGAGATAGAGACAGAGGGATGAGGATCAAAGGTTTAGCAGTTCACTTCACCTTAAGTTATTTTAGTATTTGACAGATATAGAGCCCCTAGTCCTCCTGGATAAGATTTCATGTGTCACCTTTTTTTTTTCCAGCAGCGCAGGAAACAATTTATATCATTATTTACAGATTTTTTTTTCTTAAGGTGAAACATCACTTCAACATCTTTATTCAGAGGGTGAGGCGTGGCGATGGCTTTCTTTTAAGGAGGGAGGGGGCAGGGTGAATGAGAAGCAGTAGTCACACCGAGTGATGACAGTTGTCCTAGTGCAGCTGAAAAGCAGCAGCCGATGGTGTTTCCATTTTAAAGTGGCCCCGTTACCCCGCCCCCACCCACCCAGAGCGACGTTCCCCTCATAAAAACCTACGCCGTTCGAGCGTTGGAGTTCATCTCAGTTCATATTCCTCTTAAGAGGACGTGAGCATTCATCCACAGCTAGTGTGTCATTATGTGTGTGTGCATTTTTGCACAGTGCTTAAAGGCATACATGTCATACTGTACAGTGCGGCTGCAAGAGGACATGAAGGGTTTCAGTCATTTTCATGGTTTGAAATCCTTTTTTTGATAATTTTTTGCTTAGATGTAAATAAATTCTCTGAAATGATATTTAAACCTTTTTTAGTAACTTCTGAGCCTTTTTTTGTGACAGCCATCATTCGAAGAGAGTGGGTGTCAAAAAAACCCATCAACCTTGAAATGCATATGATAATTCTGTGTCCTGAACGATGCAACTAACGATGGGTTTTATTTTTATTTTTCTCCGCCACATCTATTTTTGTACTTTGTTTGTTTTCATCTCATGCAAGTGAAGTTTCTCCGGCTCGTGTAGAGTTATGCATAAAGCCATATGGTGCGTGTGTTTCATTACTCTAAGAGGAAGAGAAGTGTCGAGGGCAGCAGACAGACTCCATAAGCCTCCGCCGCCACACAAAAGAAAACATGTGCTGTCAAACTGTCAAAACTTATACTTCAAGGACTGTGATCGGTCCTCCATGTGATGTTCTCGGCTGCTTTTATGTCTGCGATGTTTGTGCGCAAGTGCAAGTGTGTGAGCGACTGCGGGTTCATCCATCTGTGTTGCGTCGAGACACATGTTCTTACATTTGTGTGTTTTATGAGTGCATCCACCTTTGAGCGTTTCTGCGTGTTTGTGCGCGTGTACCCGTCTACCTCTTCTGGCTTCTCTCTGACAAACCTCACACTCAGATCTATCTTCCTGAAGTCAGCAGCTCTTATACTGCATGTCAGTACCCCTGATAAATGGAAATAAGCCAGGGCAAGAAAAAAAAAGCAGAGTGCTACACTTCATGAAGCACGCTGAGGGCTTCATTGCCCAGGGAGGCCCTTGAGGGTTCCCTTGGGCTCCAACCAGCTTTAAAAATGTGCGACAGTGCTTTGCAATTACAGGTTGGAGTAAGTGAGCTGTGGTTTAGAATAGGTTGAATTAGCAGCAATTACTACCTGCTGCAGTTGTTTGCAGTGTCTATCCGTAACGGGCACAAAAAGAAAGGTTGGGGGGGTGTGTCAGCCCCTTCATCATGCTCATCCTCATCTCATTGTCTCTGCGCATCTCAATCCTGAATTATTTAGACACCAAGCAAACTATTTTAAAGCGTGTGGTTGTCAGCAAATATTGAGACTGTTTTAATTGTACTTTACTGTTACACCACAAATGCTGTGCAATTAAAGGGAAATGAAATGAGGTGGGCGTGATGAAGCGTCTATTTACAGACGGAGAGGGAGGCAGACATTTTTAATGGAGACACCACATGCAGCCAGCCAATTAAATAAAGCTGTTCAACACTCAATATCTGCTCTGTGAGACATGCCTTTTAATTGTTTTTTTTTTTTTTTTTTTTTAATCTCCTTTGGCATGACACTACCATGTGTTTGTATTTGGATTGATCGTGTGTTTGCAGAGACTATAAGATGTGTTATACTCTCAGTAGTAACAGTGTTGTGGCTCTTTGGGGAGATTCATCCCTTTAATTCAGAGCCTTGTTGCTTCTTTGATTTTTAGTTATACCCTTCACTACATGTGGCTACTTTTGCACGCACATTTTAAATTGAGGGAAATCAATTGGATTGAACATCTATCTATCTATCTATCTATCTATCTATCTATCTATCTATCTATCTATCTATCTATCTATCTATCTATCTATCTATCTATCTATCTATCTATCTATCTATCTATCTATCTATCTATCTATCTATCTATCTATCTATCTATCTATCTATCGTACATACCCAGCAGTATATTGATTCTTCTTGTGTTACGAAAAGCTGCACTTAAGTATAGAAAGCTGTACACCTTGTTCTGTGCTTGAACTTCTGACCTTATTATCTACAGTATGTGTAGTATGTAGTATGCAGTATGTTTCTGCGAAGTAGGTCATGCTTGTTATCTGCCTGTGTTTGGGAGGGATGAATGAAGGAGAGGATGATAACTAATGAAAGTGCACTGTGTAAACCTCTCCAGTCAATATTTATGTCTCAGTTTGTGCACATTTCTTAGATTTAGAGCGATTTCATCAGAGGTCACTACAGAATGACCTCAGATTTTCTCTCCATAAATTTCCAATACTACCCATGGCCTGTGTTTTTTCAGCAATAGATAGGTCAATTTAGTCACATCAATTTTCTCCTATTATTCTTCTTTCCTCCACTTATTTCTAAAGTATGGTAACTTTAATTGCAACCGATGCAGTCCACCACTTGAGCATTGAAAATGTATACCCACACTGAAGGGATTCTAAGGAAGCCATACAGTGCATCCCTACACCTATGTCATGCAGCAGACAAAAGATGTTTCGCAAAAAATGGGCTGCAATCAAGAACCACTTGAAAATCCAACACCTTGATGTAAGTAACACATTGGCTCAAGTCCATATGGGCTACTTTCACCTCAGGCAGATTCTGGCTGTTATCCTTCAGTATTACATATCATATTTTGTCTGTGCCTGTGCCAGAATTGGTCCAGATGTGGCAGTGTGATACGTAGGAAATCATAATGTACCAGATACATGCAGAAGATCTGCCTCAATGCTTTTTACATAGTCATGACAACTGTTCCAGGTGTTCAGATACCACCACTCCTAGTAGTAAATACTTTTGCCTTGGATTTCAGAAAACAGGTCTTTATTCCCCAGGAGAGCAGAGCAGGTCTTTTTATGCTGCATCTTAAGGCTTATAAAAAAGTTATACTAATAATCAAACCCAGTGAACAGGTTTCATTCATTAAGCTCAAACAAGAAGTTTGTGAAGTTACAAAGTTTTGTTGAACCCAGCTTGGAAATTCCTTACAAATAAACCGCAGGGGAAATAAATACGGTACGATTGGTTTAGGATAAGATTTCCACAATGTTCTATGTCGGATCCTCTTTAGTTTGTTTGTGGTGAACAGAGCCAGAACTTGATCTTCTGTTGCCATTATCTACACAAAGATGTGTTCCTGCCTCGTGGCCAGACTGTTATTTCAAACAGAAGTCTGGGACCTGTGTTATTAAGACACAAGTTCTCAAAAAATGTAACAAAGCACCGGCCAGTAACTCACCATGACAAACGATTTGGGCCACTCTGAGGATTTCATTAGCTGTACTACTGCGGGGATAAAACACAGAGAAAGTCCTCATGACAACTTAAATAATTTGTAAGGGAACTATTTCAGTCTCTTCTGGCCAAAGGATACATTCAATGTCAATTAGTAGGGGGATAATGAGTGGACAGGTGCAGGATGAGAAACTGAACTTAGTACAGAAGTTAAGTAGCTAACAATATTTTTCCCAAGGCCATTTGTCCCCAGATAATATCTTGAGATTACTGCAATGCACAAGGCAGCAAAGAGGTAAGATAGTTCTACTGTAAGCTTCACAATGAGTGGGATAAACCTCCAGGATCGCCAATAATTTTCCAATTTACCTTAATGTCTGGCTTCAGCCTCTAATGGTGTATCCATTTGACTGATTGGTTCTCCAGCAGTTGTAATTACTAAATGTCTTCAGCCAGCGGCTTTGTATTTCACACAGGCGAGGGACAGACTTTGTCTCAATTAGCTTTTGGTTTTATCTCCTCTCCCTTTCTCTGCACCTCACACCTCACTGACGCTGACAAGGATGTTTGTACCTGCTATACACACGGCGGCACTATCAGTTCAATCCTTGGCATGACTTTGAAGATTAGTCACTGAACCATGAAGAAGCTTTTGAAGTGTTGGGGATTCTTTGAAGTTTGGGATGTGAGTTTTTTTTTTTTTTTTCCACCCTGTCAATACGTTAGACAAAGTTTGTGCTACCTTTGAACATTTAGCGTGGCAATAAGAGGGGGGAGTAGTCACAGGCATGAACATTACATGATGGAGATTTGTATCATCAAAGTCCATCTGACGGCTGTTTCAAACTGATGTACTCATAGTACAGGTCCCTTCACACAGACCTGTCAATGCTGCTTTCAGTCATTACGATCCCTTTCTTTGGAAGTGCCGCTGGAAAGAGAACCATGCGGATACTTTCCTGTGGTATATTTATGCATGGTTACCAGCTGTGTGCTTTTTTTAAGATGCCCTATTGACCAACAATTGGCTTGAGTCATATAAAATGACTTAAGTTTCAATGGTTCTGAGATGTTTATTCTTGTCGTATGGGAGGCAATGAATGACTAGAATAAACTTCTCATTCACTTTGCACTTGGCAAGCAAAGTGATTATGAATAAAAATGAAACTGACATTGGAAACAGCAAAGCGGGAAAACCTGCCCAATAAAGCCCGATGGCCACATAAAGTGGAGCAATGGCCAAAATTTTCTTGGCCAACTCTGCATGTGTAGACTGAGTTTCCCTGGCTGCTTCACCTCAATATGAAATTAATGAATTTCTGCTGACTTGATTGATCGCGTCGCTCGCGGTGCGAACGTATGGTCCAGGCAGCTGCACTTCACAGCAGACGGCGAGTGAGGCTTCGCACACTCTCTGTGTGGCCAAGTCACAGCGCCCCGCCATAACCACCGGCAGCAGAAATATGTACACGCGCCTGAGGAGGGTGACGGACAAGCGTCTACTCATAAAGCAGTTCTGGCGCCAGGCGGTGCTACAGGCAAGGGCAACTGCTGCTGGACGAGGCCTCTGCTGACACACAGGTCATTTCAAGGCTGCAGATGGCCGACCAGCCCCTCTGTGCCGCACCACCGGAGAAGAGGCAGTGCCAAACATATCCTTGTTATAACCTCTTGGAACTTGGCTCTGAAACAGAACACACAGCATTCATATGCATAGCCCACATTAAAGCCAAAGTGCATAAAATTGGAAAAAATTAGCCTATATTTTGATGACACCATGCAGATAATACTCCTGATTTTCTGCATAGTAATTCCATAAACAAAACCTGTGAATTTTAAGGTCATTTAAATTCCACTGAGCTGCTGCCAAGCCTTTGAAGCCAAAAAATTGCCTGTCATCCTTTTACAATACAGGCTATTGAGCACAGTGTGGCTCACAGGGGTGTCCATAAATAATAAATATTCCTCTGCAAACTGTTAATTGTAGAGAGCTGAGAACAAGATTAAATGAAATGTCCACTCCTCTGACAAAAAGTACTGCTGTTTGGGCACACGGCTGCATTAGGTCGATACGTGGCTGTTTTCATTACAGTCAGATACACTTTTTAAGTGTACACCAGTGCTTCTAATGAAGAGTTGAGACTTTGTTTTACCTCTCCTGCAGAGTAGATGTTAACAAATGCTAATTTGCCCCCATTAAAAATTTGTCCCAGCTGCAGCTGCAACTTGCCGCACTAATGATGACACATCCACATATAATGAGGAGAGCAGAACGGTCAATGGCCAGATTCATTAGACCCATCATATCACAGCATACCTTTACAATATTTTGACATATTTCAACATTTTGGTCTCACTTATGTCCCTGTGTATATTTCTTTTTATTACTTTCTCCTGTTGGGTTTTAACATAGTCAGCTGGTTTCTGTTGGTTGTATTATAATTGCTCAAGAAAAGCTTTAAGCAATGAGAAGGAGGCTGTGCAGTCCTCTTTGTACATTTTGGTTTGATGTGGCTGTGATCTGCATTTTTATGATCACAATGGATCACATGACTACTTGTATATTGACTGAGTTGCCTACAGTGGCGAATCTTGACCCCTGACTCTGGAGCTCCCCTCAGCTCTATGGAGCTTTACGGTGTCTTTGAGGTCATTGTTGTTTTTTCACACATGCAACTTTGCTGTTGGTTGTTGGTTGGTTGGTTCACTCTCACCACTGCCATCTGTGTGCTGTTCTTGGACACATCAGTTTCAGCACAGAAATCTGTAAAGCCCAGTGAGTGTTATGCAACATTTGAAGACCAGGAAGTAGAATATGTAAACAAATATTCTAAATCAAGTAACATGATCAGCAGTTAAAGTGAAACAGTGGTGTAAAAAAAAAAAAGGCTGGTTCATAAGTTATTAAAGAAGCAAGGGTAAGCAGTCTCAGTTTATGGCAGACTAATGTTCCTTTTATTTCCATCTGTGCAGCAACACTTACCCACAAAAATCACCTCCTCTCAAGCAATTTTGTCCACTATTGTGAGCTTTTATTATGAAACATGAAAGAAAGTCCCATAGTTTCTGTGACTCTGGGTAAACAAGCTTATTTTGGAATATGATCTACTCTTTAGAGGAATCATGTGGGGTTATTAAAAGATTTCTCCATTTAGTCTTTGAATCTTACAGGTTCGGTCTCTGCTCATTTGACCATCGTAACTGTCAAACAACTAAACAGCTAGCCTGCTAACTGTAGCTGCAGTCATCAGTCCTAGTCCTGCTCTGCAGCCTCAAAGAGTTTGGAGTCGCAACACATGAACCAATTCCCCGACTGAGCAGAACAAGAACCTCCGTCACCAGCTGTAGTCCAACACTGTGGTGTTAAGATGGAGCCAAACTAGAGACAACCTAGGGAGGGTTTAGTCAGGGTTAGCTCATAAGCAGCAACTGAGCTTTGAAATTAAAACACCATAGATTCATAGCTGTACTGTCCAAATGAATACCTCATACTGTATGAACATATGTGAAACCTCTAATATGTTGTGACACCCAAAAGATTGTCATATGCTGTTATTCCCAGATCTCTCAACCATGACTGGTGGCCACAGCACCACACACATGGACAGCAACAAACTAAATTCTAGTTGTGTTTTTCTCAATCGGTCCCTAACACTAGCCCTTGGTTATATTCTTGCCTGCTATCTAATGTACTAGAAAAAAATTGGCCCACGGCCAAACTTACTTGCCACCCCAGCAATAGAGACTCAGTGTAGCCTCCAATCTGCCCTGAAGATGTAGTGCTGCCCAGAGGGTGTATTATAACTTTTTGTCTTTTAAACGCAACAATGGCTGAAGCTTTTGTCAAGTACAATCACCAGCACCTGCTCCTGGCGAGAAACCGAGTTTGACAGGAGAGGAAACTTATTAATAGCCCCTTTAAAGCTGTATATACTGTCAGAGGGTGATTCAGATGAACATAACGTTGTATCAGGCTCGGGAAGAAGTTGGGGCTGCAGCTTCTCAAGTGAGTATTAACAGCAGTACAGATAATATCTTCACTCCAGTGATAAAGTAAATGGGATGGCCACGGAAGTTTAAAAAAAAAAAAAAAGCAACGTGAAAGTGAATGCATTTAGCATGCTAACGTGTGAGTGCACAGATGCAAAGTTTAAAGTGTCTTCGCTGTTTATTCCCAGGAGAGTGTGGTTAAGTACACTGTGTGCTAATACTTTTTCATTTTGTAACTTTAACTCCACCATGAAAAGAAAACCATCTGCCAACTCCATAAAACGCATTGCCATAGTGATCAATAGTATATGAAGTTATTATAGCCAGGGCCACCTGACCCTGTTTTGCTGCTTGTACTAGAATGAAGGATTTCAACACATTGTTACCACAGCCTAAGTGTCTCTATTGTTGATTCTATCCTAAAAGAAAAAAAAAAAAAGACATTTGCTTGATGTGCTCATAAACATATTATTTGAACGTCTGCCCTTCCACTTTGAGAAGATGGGAATATCCCATTGTATGGTGGAGAGAAAGCTTTTAAATATCCTGTGGAGCCGTGTTACATGGAGGAGAGGAAGCTTTCAAAACAATCATGCAGAGTGGGTTTTATATCATAAAACACCCTGGTGCTATCCTTACCAATCAAATTGGATTAAGAGCAGACAGAGATTGATCTATTCTGCGCTCGACAGCTCACTGTGTTTGACCAGATTAGTTTCAACTCTGTGCCGCTGTATACCACCACAGAAAGAAATGAAATCTTGTCATTGCAGGTGAAGTGTTCCCCTGTCCATCACAAACAGCCGACTCCCCCTGGACAATAACAAATTCCACTCATACATCATCCCATGTCTACCATGGCCCAGCACACAGGAGTTTCTCCCAGTGCACATTATCCATTCCCCTGTGCTGCAGGTGAATGAAGGCCAACTGAGAAATGGCTCCATTTGCATCTTAGCTAATTGTATCATTGCTGCAGGCTTCTTAATAGTCAATGAATTTTCTGAGACCAGAGTTCTGAAGAAATATAAAACAGTTGGAGCTGCAAAGCAAAGCCACCATTTGTAGTGAAATGAGGTTTTCTGCAGGTGAGAGGAAAGGCCCTGCTGAGAAAGGCTGTGGTATTGAAGTGAGATAAGATGTATGAGGTAAACAGGGTATAGTCTTTCTGCCAAGACCATAAATACAGGAACCACCGAAGTACAAAAAAGCATTCTCTAGAACGTAAAAAAAAAAAAAAAAACACAGAGCATGAAGTGTGATTTTAAATGTTGTGTGCTAAAGTCACAGAAAAAGTAACACAGAGTCAGCAGATTAAAGAGACCTTCAGTTCTCATTCATTCAAAGTAACACTCATTTAACACTGTCTAGCACCTGTAAATGCACAATAGGAGTTAAGAGAGTGAATAAAACTCAGGTATGTGTGTATGAAGACACATTTTCACCTTTCTGACTAAACCAGTTAACAAAAATATCAAAAGTAACTTGAGTGAATTGCCATTATGACTGAGAACCATCTGTTATGTTTCTCTTTGAACCCAGGACTTCAAATTCAAATTGGATTTTTATTTTTCATATTTAATATTAATAATCAGTTTTTAAGGATTGAGTGTTATCAAGCTGTAACCTTAACCTCTGGTTTTAATTCAAATATATCTCCTGTTCTGTGGTCTCTTTAGCTGCTATGTTAAGATGCTATTTGTTAACTACCTCAATGTCCTGCTTTCCTCTAGGCAGGTAGTGTACATTAAGCTAAGAATACTTACCTTAATGTTACCTCTCTTACATTACAGGCTTTCATCTAAAAGTCAACTCAGATTTGATTTCATCAGCCATCTAGACATATCTAAATGTAACGGTTACTTATCATTGCCTAAACCCTGGATTCCAAATTTGACAGCTGTGTAGTTGTTGTTTTAAGGAGATGCTTGTGGTGCCGCTAGATGTGCTGCAGATTGTTCAGAAGTGTATGAGAAGTGGCTGTTCGCTCTGCACCACATAAAAGGAAGGTTCATTAATCAGATCAGCAGAGCAGATCAGACCTGGACAGGAACTCAGGCAGAATCAAACATCCGGTCAGTTTTCAAAGTAAACAACCTAATCATATGTCATATATGCTAATCTCAGTACCAGGTTAGAGGATTTGCACTATCAACAAAAACACACCAAAACAAGTGGAATGGAGTGTGTGCAGCCATGCCTACAAAACCATGGGCCAGGTGTAATCCAGGGGAAATGGTGTTCACTGTGTGCTCTCTATCAACAAGCTCGCTTCTTTGAAAAATATACTCCCACTGCAAACACACACAGGTTGATATCAGATGCAGTATTCTTCCAAACAGCATGGAAGGTGATTATCAAAGACACCGCAAACAGTAGAGTTCCACAGTGGCGGGTATAGTAGACAAAAGAACACACCCCTCGTCTCTTCTCCACACCATTATAAATAAAAGGCACTGGCCTCCAGAGATTTTGTTCTTTTTCTATGCAAGTACTGTTCAGAGTGAATAATCCCCCTGACTTGTTAGTCATAAATAGTAATGTGTGAATGTCCTGTTCACTGTAATACAGCGCCTCAAGAATTCCTGGCTGGCAAAATTATTGTTCCTTTCCATTTTCAAGACCATCTGCACCATTGCTGTCTACTTACTGAGTTGAATTTCAGCCTGTTCGCCTTGACTCATAAAGCCAAAGGGCAGCAACTGATTGAAAATGTGGGACGAAATTAGGTTTATGTCTGTCTGTCTTGAAGACTAAACTAATTTTCCAAGAGGCAGGTAGAGAAGTAGAGCATACCATATGGTATACCGTTGCCTTCAAGCCATCCTGCTGCATGGTGACATTAAAATTAGAGTCATGCAACTGTTCCTTTACCTTAAAATCAGACAAAATGTGACTGCAGTTTGTCATTGTGGGGCAGAATACCGTAGCTTAGGCGTCTGACAAAAGCACACAAATTTATGGCTGGGTACGCCACAGAAATGCTCTGCAGCTTACAATACAAATAGAGGCATTGATTTACAAATAGAGGGATTTTTTTCTCTCTCTCTCAGTCATTTCCATTGCTTTCACAGGCACATTTTAAGACAAGATATAAATGGAAGGAATTCATGACGCAGTTATACCACCTCTGCAGTACATGGCAGCAACACCAGTGGAAATAGGTGTACGGGGCTACCTTTCTCTGTTCTGTTTCAGTGAGCAGCATCTCCTCCAGCCTTTCCTCAGCCCGTCAAGCTGCCTTGGCAACAATCAGAGCAGAGTGGCTGAGGCATGGCAAAGAGCAATGTACAGTGGTGGAGTGGTAGGAAATTACAAAAGGAATCAATTCAATGAGTTCCCTCCCTCCATGGAAAAATGTCTATAAATCAGGCAGGTGGCCAGACCCAAACAACAACCATTTAAGAGCCTGTCTACAAAGGCACAATGCATTACAGAGCAAGGGAGAGCTCAGTAATATGGCTTCTACTGCTCCACAGTAAATCCCCTATTTTTTCACTCTACAACTGTCCCAACAGAGCCCTCCTGTCAACAACACGACCTTGGTGCTTTTTCTGCTGACCTTATCCATAATTCTTTTTTTTTTACTGGTATGAGATCGGGATGCTTTTTTTGTACTGTATTAAAGACAGCGATGCCACAATGAGGACTTAACCGTCTTCTGCTCTTCACTGACAAAAAAAAAAAAAAAAAGCACAGTAGAAGCTGTAATCATTTTTAAAGAGTGGGTTCTGAACACCAGGTCATCATTTTTCCTCTAAAAGCAGTTTGCAGACTGCATTTCTGGGATGTGGCCCCTCTTTGTGCTTTTCCATGATAACAAATGTCAAGTCCTCGGAACAATTATTTTGCCAATTACACTACTGGTGCCTATCACTTCCTGTGTTGTTTTCCCATGTTTCCCATCGTGGCTCTATCACTTCATGGGATGTGAGGCTTAATGGGGGTTGTAAATAAACTAAGATGCAAGGTCAGCAGGAAAACCACTGATAGAATACATTAGTGTCCTGCTCTAAAGAAAACAACAGAGAAGACAACATGAAATATAACAGCAGAGAGCGGTAAAAGGGCTCCATGACTGTTACCCACTCCTGATTTATCTGCCAAGAGAGGCAATCTAACCCTCCTCCACTGATTTGTCATGTTCCCCGTGACCTGTCCGCAGACATGAGTGTGGCATGGGTGTCAGATTGTGGGTTTAAACTACCATCATGCGGTCATTGTGGAGCTCATTTGAGTTCACACGTGTATTTGTGTGTGTGTGTATCTGTGCCACATTAATTTTCAGTGTCTGCTGCTGATAAATGTCAAGGTCACTTGAGAGATGGTGAGCAGCAGTTTATACCCAAACACACACATACACACACATATGCACAGACATATAACAGCCATGAATCATCACGCACCTGTGGTGGGTGTGGAATAATTATAGGTGAGTCAATAGCATCAGATTTTTTAGATGATGCAATGTTAAAAACATGTGCTGCCAAGTGAAATAATATGGGTTTATCCATGAATGAGCAGCTGAATGTGTATATCTCTGCCCTGTAAATTAAACGGTTGCTCTCATATTTCTGGATCACTGCTCAGTTTCCTCCTTCATCTACTGTAGGTGCACCACAAGTGACCTTACAGTGAAATGTAGCCATCACTCCATTTCAGCTTTACATGCTCTCACTGTATATTCAGCATAATCTCATGCCATGCTATAATTAGCTGAACAAACCTGTCATAGCATAGCACTTCACACAGGTACTGCATCATGTAATTGCGAAGATGCCATGGCATAATAATAACATAATGTCAATGGCCTCTTGCAGTGGAAAATTAAGTTGGATAAAGGAAAAAAAGACACTCATAAAATTTGTGAGTGTGTGTGTGTGTGCAGACAATATTCCAGCAACATCAGTGTTACCTTGGTTACTAATCCTGTTTACTGAGGATTGGATCCATTATTCAGGTTCTTCGTCTCAAAGCTGAATAGTTGTTATCACCATGTGTCAGGGACAGAGACTCAGAGGAGGCAAATATTGAATATTCAGTATTTTCTTCAGAATATTTCACAGTATTTAATGCACTAAGTGTAATCCCTTTTGGAATATAAACTGTAATGAAAACCTGGATTTCTACAGCTATAAAAATGAAATCATGTGCTTCCACTAAAAAGAAAATCAATTTTAAAAAGCAATGAGACATGTGGGGTATATGTATCTTTGTATCTATGACAATTGAACAAAAAATTTAAAATTGCTCCGTAGTGCATCCTTTCCTTGGGTATGTATAATGTCACTGATTCTGCACCAAATCATCCGTCATAAAAAAATAACATCCAAGTGATTAATGGGTCACTTAGAGATGATTTCAGGAGAGCCCTACAAAAGCTGAGGCTAATGTGCGCTGATAACTTGACAACACAAAAAAGTCTGAATAAAACTGCAACATGAATTACAGCCTACGCATTCTGTGATCCGTGAAACAGCACACAAAGCATTAGGGGTGCAACAATATGGGTATTGAGATAGCAAAAGCTTTCCCACTGATAGCCACTGTATTTGGTTTTCTCACAAAACAGACAAAACTGCTGCAACATTCACATATTGTTGTTGTTTCTAACTCTCCCTCTCAGCCATTTAGTGGTAGCCTTTCAACCATGCACAAAAAATGTGGCTTAGGTAAGCAGCTGACCGGCCAGTACAACAGAGTAAATCGTCACCAACTTAAATCTTCATCAACAATAAGTGCATTTCCATCAGAGGTGACTGATGTTAACCTGTGTTTTGTTAATCCAAGAAGCGTTCAATGTCAGTCATGAAAAAAAGAAACTTATTCATATGAAATGTTATTTCATCACTTTTTATTGCCTTTTCCGTTTGATGTCAACATGTTATTTTTACCAGTAACACTTTTATTCCATGTCACATTTTATTTCATTCTGAGTTTTCACAACAACGTCACCATTTTGTGACCTCTCACTTTTAACGTTATCACAAATGCCCAGCCTCTGAGTTTAAAGACTGGAAGCTAGCGAGCTAACTGTCGGTTATAGAGAATTACAGTCTTATGTTTTTGTCTGAGACAGCCTTTAAAATCACAACACTGCTGAGGTAGCACTTATTCAGACAGCTAATCCAAGTTCACAAACCACCATAGGTAGTTAGCAAGTTAAGTAAGCAGCAGATGAAGTCTCATAAAGGTCGCCCAGCAACCTTAAAAATATGAAACTTTTTTACAAAAACATGAGGTTTTAAGGCTTTTGGTTTTAACAGTTACCATTAAAAGTTTGGTGTTCAGGATTTCCATTGATTGTTTTCAATACACACGCAATGAATCCTGGGACACGCTGAACCATGAAGATCCTTCATTGCCCAGGAAAAGAAGGTTGCATTTGTGGACCCTTAGAAATGGGACAGCCTAGTTATGCTGCTGTGACACAATTGGTCTTCAACCGCAGCCTCAGATTGGAAAACAACAGAAGCTAGCTTACAAGGTAGCAGTTGGTTGTTGAGTCTTCTATAAGGCTGGGAACATGTGATAAAAAAGAGAATGATGAAATACCATCTCATGATGTTGAGTTGTTTTGGAAATATATGAAAAAAAAATTGATTTTGTTCGTTCACTCATGTTTTACTCTGTTTATCTATTTCATAATGTCAGCAGAATAAGCTGGAGTCGGCCTGTTCGAAATCCTCTAAAGTCCTCTCCTTCCCTCTGTCTGTGTCCCAGGAGGGAAACTGGAGGAGAATGACTGGTAAAACCCAGACAAGCAACGTGACCAACAAGAATGACCCGCGCTCCCTCAACTCCAGAGTCTTTATTGGCAACCTCAACACAGCCATTGTCAAGAAGACCGATATAGAGGTCATCTTCGCCAAGTACGGCAAGATAGTGGGTTGTTCTGTGCACAAGGGTTACGCCTTCGTACAGTACATGAATGAGAGGAACGCTCGGGCTGCCGTGGCAGGGGAAAATGCTCGGATCATCGCTGGACAGCCTCTTGGTGAGTTTTCATTTGTCCTTGTGTTTTGTGAGAAATCTGTGCATTGCTTGCACTGCAGATGCAATTAGGAACCGATTAAGAGCCAGTACGATACAGCCTACACTCCACTTCCCCAAAACTTTCCTCTTACAGAATATTTCGTTAAAGCCTTTTCTTTGCTGGAGGAATGGATTGTCTCTCTTGGGAACACAAAATGCCTCGGGCATCTCTCAGACTTTTAGTTTAGAACCTCCCTTGGCTCCTAAATGCTGAAGTGTCTGTGTTTGTTGTCATGCTGTTTTGGAGAAAATCCCTGCAGAATCTGTTAACTGATCCACTAGTGAATGTAAGCACAGTTTGATGTTAACATTTACCAGGCTGCAACTTGCAAAAAGTATGTCAAAGTTCTTGTGACACACTGCTACTACAGAGCAGAATGTGTTAAGTGGCATGGGATGCAGCTGCAATTTGCTGTGCAAGCATTGATTTTCTAGTGTGTCTGCTCTTTGTAATGGGTTGTTTTTGTGAATGTTGACTGTAAAATGTGTTTTATTCACATTTATTTTGCTCATGGCTCCAAGGCAACATATTTCTGAGATTGGAAGATGTGATTCATAAGGTACCTTTGCAGACAATCTGAAGAAATTTAGAGAACATTTTTGTTTATGTAGGTCTTCCTGTCTTACTTTACACCCCCAAGCTAACAAACAAAGTTTAAATGTGGAAACAGGTTTGTCTGTAGAGGGCATTGGGCCTCATCTTGTAAAACCATCTTACCTCAGGGGATAATTGTGGAGGTTCAGCAGATCATGTTCAGAGACACTGTTTGAAAACTTAACTTTACAGTGATGGGGACTGAATGATCCTGTGTATATACATGTTTTTGTTTCAACTAGGGGACCGGGGGCGCAGATGTAAAGAGTGCAAATATAACTGGATGTCAGTATGTTGCGGAATTGAAAATATCATAATGAGATGATCAGAGAGAAAATGGATTATTATGTGAATGTTGGATATGTGCAAAGTTTGGCATCTCAGCTTGACTTCATCCTTCTAATGACTATACCAGACTAGAATGGATTATTATAAGAATGTAGACCATGTTGATATTTGGTATCAAGGCTCTGACCTCTCTTGCCACATGGATAAATCGAGTTCAGAACAGCAGAAATTGGGGAAGTGACATTTATAATTTTGTCCCCTAAGGAAACATTGACTCAGAGTCTACTGCTGGACTCTGGGGTAAAGGTACAGCAGACTACCAGATGCTTAGTTTTCTGGGCAGGCAACCAAGCTCTTCAGATCTGGTGACTAGGGAGTGACAATCACAAGGGGGCATGTAAATGTAGAGTACATACAGATTTGATCTTTGATATCTAGGCCATGTGACCTCAGCAGGAACTGGGCACGATAGTAATAACTTCCTGCCAACGGGATCATAGACATGGAACTTAAAGGTGGACATGGGATGGGAATAAAGGGGCAACTGACTGGAACTTTTTTGTGTTTCAACCACATAGCCACATAGGCAGGAGTTGAAATGGATTATAATGTGTGTGTAGCATATTTTCATATTTGGCATTTAGGCTCTGATCTCATAACTTCAGACGCTCATTTGACAAGCTCAGCACAGCAGGGACTAGGAAGTAATGATAGTGATGTCCCCCAAAGGGAACGTAAACTTGGACCTTGCAGACAGACTCAAGATGGAGAAAGCAGTGTGTTTTTTGTTTCAACTAGAAGATTATGGGCTAGGCAGTAAAGTGCAAATACCACAGTGTGACAGAGTGTTACATTGTTAAAGCAGAGTAGAGCACAATGAAATTTCAGCCAGTAACATTTGGCATCTAAGCTCTGACCTCGTCCCACTCCACAGGGATACACCAAGTTCAGTACTGAGGAGTGATGATAATAACTGCTCCCCCCCTTAGGGAGTATAGACTTGAAATCTATAGGTGGATGCTGGGATGAGGTGGAGGTGCAGACTTTAGTTGACTGCCAGAGCTAGCATGCTTTCACATTTCAGCCATGGTGTTGGTATGAATACAGTGTCTCCACTGGCATTTCAGCAGGACACGTATTTATCAGCTCAGGTCCTCCGGCTTGAAAATGATCTTTCTAACCGCTGATGCACTCTGCCACACCATTACACTGTTTCCTCAGGGCAGTTAGGATTGGGAGTGAAAGAGGAAAAAGTTTTATTCAAGATAATTAACACGAGTGAAGTAAACAATTCCAGATAAAAGGCATAAGCCAAAATTACATTGCCCACATTTGTAAGTGCTATGGTGATGAACATTAGCTGTAATTAACATACTTAATATTTAAAAACTGAATAGTAGAAAAAAGGAAATACAGAGCTGGATCAAAGGTTGTTGTGTCTCCTCTGACTCTACAGGAAAAGTTACTGCAGTACCTTTTTTTTCTAGACCGCATTTAGCCCACGCAGACCTTATGTGTCACTGCTGCAAGCAGAGCTGAGCCAGTCTAATTCATGTTTTGGGACTGGCAGGTGTCATCTAAATTCTGCCAGTTGATATTTCATATGTTTTCCCAATATCTACATAGTCCAGAGAACCATCAGCCTCCCTTGCTTTGTTTGGTGTGGTGACACAAAATGAATAATATTAAATTGCAGTAAACAAGGCTCTTTCTTTTGCCATACTTGCCAGATGATGAAATTAGTTTGTTGACGGAAAGGTTGTAAGCCTCCAACATTTGAATGATGGATTTGGGACATCCTGTATTTCATTTAACTGGAGGAGATTAGCTAAAGTGTTTGGAGGTCAGCTGACACATTTACATTGATATGTGCATGTGTGGATGTATAAGAGAACAAAACCAAACTACGCCAGTTTGTGGGCCATGACAGCAGTCAGCTGCTCAGCCATCAGAGAGAGAGCAGACAGACTGAGGCGATCTTTTATCATATGAAACCACACCCTGTGGTGTGGTCTGCTTTGGACAGCCTGCTGCTTCCAGGTTCTCCTGGAAGAGAACTGTAAAGAGAAGCAGACAGGTCAACAGTGCTGTCACAAGAAAAACATCAAACCAGTGGTCCAACTTCTTAAAAGCTAACAGCTCAGAGACCAGAGTGGTTTCTTTATTTAGTTTCCTATTGTATATGTGGCAATGGCTGCTCATGAAGACCAGTCTGTTTGAGCAGACAGGCCTCTCGGCTGCGCACTTAACATATGACTTTCCTTCTAAAACGGATTTATTTTGAATTTGATTTTCTTTTCTGCATGTGTATTGATGGCTCAGTTTTTCCATCACATTGATAAACAAGCCCATGTAATGATATGATCTCTCTTTGCCTGATTAATAGAGGCTAATGGCTTTTTGTACTTTAGGGCTTTCATTAGTCTGATATTTGGCATTATGGATGTGGTAATCAACGAATCAGCAGAAAAACACATCAGTTATTAAAACCCAGTCACAGCCAGGTCCAGCGCTCTAGTATCAGTGATTTATTTGTGACTGCAAATCATTTGACACTTGACACGTGATGGCTTGATTTAGGTTGGGTAAAGCAAACACAATCTAAAGAATTTTCATTACTCCGCTGCTCATTTCAGCACATCCTTAATTGACAATTAGGGACACCCTCAATCTCATCCCACCGAGCTGATGCTTTTCATATTAATATGGCAGGGAAATGAATCAGCCACGAAATGACTCGGAGTTGAGGAATGACCTCCACAAAGGATCCGTCTTTCTGTTCTGAAACGTCTCATTAAAAGCGTTATTACCTGCAAGCTGATTACACAGAGACGGCACCTGTAGATAACACAATCTGGCTGTGTTACTTGAGTAATTGCATTCATACATGTTGGTGTTTCAACAGTCGCTGCCTCTGTTTACTGAGCTTGTCCACCACCCACATAAAAAAGAAGCAGAACATGTTGTTGTGGAGGCAGAGGTATGTTTGAAAAGCATGCTTCTCTGCTGGCAGTGGTCACTGGAAAAGAGGTCAGTGGAATAATCACATCACACTGCGACTGCACAGATTCACTTGAGTTACACAGACACACTGCAGATGACTAATCTGTGCACTCAGTGATAAACAGGGGTCAAAGGTCACAGTCACAACAGAAGATAAGACTATCACCGTGTGTGGGTGTGTGTAAAAAACAGCTGATGAACAAATGCAAAGATTTTATAATAACACAGCTGGCACCATATTCCTCTCCTCGCCACTGAGTGAAAAATGGATGCTCCATTACTCTATCAAATATGAATAGGAGTTCATGAGAATGCATCTAAGATTGTGAGCACAGCAATCATTACTAAATAGCAGTGCTTGTGATGCTACTCTGAATGGCATAAGTGCAGTATTTCTATGGGATTCAGAGTTACAAGCATGAAGATGTTTCTTAAGATATTTTTTGAGAAGCACTTCAGATGAATTGTGTTGATGTTGAATATTGAGTCTTATAGAGCAGATGTGGAAAAATCTTCCTTCTGTTCTCTCTCTCTCTCTCTCTCTCTCTCTCTCTCTCTCTCTCTCAAGGTGCCGAAACATAAAAGCAAGGCTGTGCCTCAGTAAATACCACAGTATGATATATTTAAAAGAACTATTATGGCAGGCCTAGACAGAGACAGTATGGAATTTTTGGACATCAACCAAAGCTACTGCTTAAATACTATTACAACTACTGCTACTACATACAATTTATATCATTAATACCTGAATGTGTTCCAGGTGCAGGTCACATTTGCATGCCCCATGTCGAACAATACAACCAAGATATTCAGCAAATTACTGATGTTGTTTTGTGACACTGTCCATGTGCTGAATCTGTATGGTCGTGGTTTACGAATACAGTGCGAATTAATTTATCAATTCACAAAAGGACATTTAATTGTATAATAGCAGGTAGTTTGCAATTATTTATCACTGGGAACTACTCATAGAAATGTAAAAAGGGTGGAAACATAAGACACAATTTGTGCGAACTAGACTGAAAGATCTCCACACAGATTTAATCTTTGTGGAGATCTGTCAATCTAGTTTGTATCCCACTCTTGCCTAATGTCAGCTGGGATTGGCCCCAGACCAAACAACACAACATGTCGACCAGTCTCTATTACAAAGTGTATGGGATTCATTTAACATACGCCCTATGCAATGAATGCAAATTATGCTTGGTATGGGTTGTCACTCATAGATGATCAGTATGAATATCAGTGGGGGAAAAAAACATGATCCCAGCATCCCTGCTTAACACTGGTGCTGTTATGTCTCTGTCCATGGTGCTGACACATTGACTCAAACACTCAAGTGTATCCCACCAGTATTCAAAATTAGCATTACAACCGTCAACAAAACTGTATGTATTCAATTCCCTATGTATATTAGATTGTGGGATAGTACTGTAAATTAACACAGATATTCTGATATGAATCAAACCATTCATACACAATGTAATATCAGTAAAATGACTTGTTTTCTTTGAAATATCTCACCACCACAACTGATTTTTAAAGACACATAAGTGTCTATTTTGACTGATTAGGTCTCTGCTCAGGTGGCTGATTTACAAGTGGCCTCACTTAGTAATAATTACAGATAACACAAATAATGGAAATCAGCCTGCAGTATGGCATTGAGTTGTTCTTCACTGATAATTGAATAGCAGTATTATACAAACTTTTTTATACAAACAGCCTGTGTTGGCAGTAACACACATAGTCCCATTTCAACATGGATTCAACCATGACTGCTCCAGCTCAAACTAGCACTATGCCAGTGCTTTGGAGTGTACCCAATTAAGCAGAGTCTGTACATGTAATCAATCCCAAGAAGAGGTCTAATGAGCCAAAATAGCCAAAATTACCTGTGCAATCAGTACATCTATTGTGCATACTTGATATCTTAGGATACAATTAATTTTGTGTGGCTGAACAACGTGTTCAAATCTTGGATTAAAATAAATGTGCAATATACACTGTAATTAGGCCACAGCACCACACTCTCCATTTTGTCACCAAACTATTTTTAATTCCACTGACAATCACACAAGTAAGTGTTTCCGCCATCCGCGGCCAGCTGCTGTGTTGTTGCATAAGCCATGTTAAGTACAAATATTTCTACGTCTCACTTCTGTTGCCGTGCATTCCCTCCCCTCCGGCTAAAAGCTGACATGGGGGACTTCCTCGTGACACAGTGACATGATGATTGCTGGCATCCATGCACCGCTGATGCATCTAAGCATTTTCCTTCTTCAACCCACCGAGATCTATGCACTGTATCTCTATGGCCCCCGCACTTTAGTGGACTCAGTGGGCTGCCATGGAGACAAAGAGTGACAGATTTTTCCAGCCCTGAGCTGTCCCTGCACGCCACAGGCCTCATGTTAGTGCTGAGTCTCCAAATATATACACCACCCTGACAGTATACACCCCATATGTTTTGAAGGTTTTTAGGGCCTATGACTGTTTGAGGCTCTTTTATTTGTCTGCACCAAACACACTTCAATTCATATCTCTCTCTCACCCTTCATGTGGTAAGATGAGGACCTGTCTTTCCTTGTTTTTCTCATGTACATAGGTTGTTGTTTCAGCAACTCTTGATGTGCCACCGTGTGCTTGTGTGTGTCTGCCCGGAGGCAACAGATGCGTGATTGGCAGGTGGTGATTGAAGCTCTGGCGGAAAAGGACAATAACATCCTATATTTTTCTATGAGAGACCATGAATGAGGATACAAGCTGCTGTGCGACCTGGGAGCACAGAGAGGAGAGGAGATCAGCAGAGAGAGGTTAATAGCAGAGAGAGGGCAAACTAACAACATCTCTGGAGAATCCGTCTGGTAGCAACACACCTGATAATCGCCCTTCTGTTGACTCCTCTTTTGAGTAGCCTGACCCTCCCAGAGGAGATCTGCATTCCTTTCCACCTGGAAGTTTCATGGTGAAGGTCCATCCCATCACAATATTAATGACCACACTGAAGGATAATGTGTGATGGATCACCAATCATACTGCCTCCAAATGGCATTGGCAAGAGTTAGGCACATAAATAATAAAGTGATTTAGATGCAAAATCCATCCTAAGCGGATTACAAAGGCAGTGGCACTGCAATCAATCGTCATTTTGGGCCAACATGATGCATAGCAAGCAGCGCAGGACACAGAAACTAAACTATGCTGGGAAGAGGGAGAAGACTGAGGAGGGACAGGTAGGAGGAGAATGTGCAGAGGAGACTGCTTCAAGTGTGGCTGCAAATAAGTCCAGATCCAGAAACCAGTCTGCATTTTATATCAGGATTTGTGGATCTGGACTTTGCAGCCACTCTTTCCTTCCCTTTAGAAAACTGACAAAACGCTATTGTTTCATGCTCGTTTGGAGTATTTAGATTTGACTTTAATGGCATAAAATCTTTCCATTTTATTAAAGGACCTAAACAGCTGGTGGCTTTGGGCTGTCCCGGAAAAATGTTTGTCTTAGTGAAACCTTTTCTTGAATGTTCGTTTTGATCCACCTACAGCCAGTTTAGAGCTTCACAGACAAAACAAATCTATGCAGCAGGTTATTACTATTATTGTATTATGAGCCATAGTTTTGTTATACAGTTTGACAACATCCAGCAGCTGTAGTACTAATGCACTCTAAACCACATCCTTTTGCCAAACTGAGTCATGACCATTTATTGCTGTAAACATCCATTTGTGTTGGTACACCCCTCATTGCATCCTTT
The DNA here is from genome assembly GCA_021432705.1 of Caranx ignobilis. Taxonomy (NCBI): domain Eukaryota; kingdom Metazoa; phylum Chordata; class Actinopteri; order Carangiformes; family Carangidae; genus Caranx; species Caranx ignobilis. The sequence goes on from MU269986.1 coordinate 6,847,938, forward strand.
TTATTATAATTATGACAAACAACAGTAGACACGATTGTTTTGTCGGCTAAACTATCAACATTCCCATCAGCCTCTATATTAAGTCCTGATTACATAATGACCACATGCTTATGTGCTAAACCAGGACACTTAAGCTTGTACTTTCTATTAGCATGTTTTCATTTCCAATGTGAGTATGTTCGCATGCTGACAGTCTTCACTGGGCCAATCTTGCACAGATGATATACAATTACTGCACTTTAGATGTCGTAAATCATAGTTTGGTGTAAATCTGGCAGATTTTAAATCTCAAAAGTCACCACTTTGCACTGTCTTGATAAATATGTCAAGCAGAATGTAAAAGAAAAAAAAATCTTCAAAGGCATTCAGATAAAACGTGTCACTCACATAGATAAAGATGAAGCTGTCAATCAAAATGCAAGAAGTACATCACGACACCCCCTCAAAGAGCACAGGTAACTCCGCGAATACACTGAATATCACAGGCTTAACAAAATAAAAACCCTAGGGGGAATTTTTTTCTTTTATATCTATCCAAACCGATCCCAATCCTCCTGCATCTCCTCCACCTGGCTGCTGTAATTCTCTCCATCATTCACCATTAGTATTCACAGGCTCACTCTCACTTGAAAATTTGCATAGATAATTCCAACTATGTCTACAATAACTGCACAGCTCAGTAACTTTATTTTGAGAGCCAGGTTCAGAGGCATGAACGGGCATGAGTGAGAGGCCTTGTGGGTATTGCAGTATGCAACTAGATGGGCCAATTCCCCCTGATTCACTGGCCTGAACCATGCCAGAGCTAACCCCCATAAGGCCCCCTCTGTGTCTTTGATGTCCCTGTGTTTGCTGTGAGAGCATGCAGTGAGTCGGAGTATGTGTGTACATGCTCGTATGTGGGGTTTGCAGATGGGAAATGTTTGAAAATGTATGTACATATAAAATATGTATCCCTTCATTTAGAAAAAGCGTTTTAAGCTAAACAAAAATGATAGTATGAATATATTATTCCTCTTCGTCTTCCTCATCTTAGTCACTCCTTCTCTCTCATTTTATATCTCTTCTCGTCCTTGTGGGTGATTAGAATGCACCCTGGTTGTCCGTCTCCTCCCTCATTAGTCACACTTGGAAAGACTGGGCTGGACGTTGAATGCACAGTTGGCCTGACCTGGCGTTTGAAAAAAACATCCATAACACCAGATACAGAGCAGCATGCAGACTCTCTGTCATACCATAACAACAAGGATACGGCCAAGCCTGGGATTTATCTGAGCTGTAATGTATTCAGAACATAAGAGCATGTCTCTTTTGTCGAAACAATACTGAAGAAATTTAAAAGATTGTCATTGTGCACTTAATAGGCTTTAATAAAGCCACCAGGAAAACCAGGAAAGCACATTTCCCCGGCTGCCAGGATCTCTCTCTGTCTCTCTGTCTGTCCCTCGCTCTATCCCTCTCTCTCTCTCTTTCTCTTTCATACGTACTGACAAATGCTTTAGTGGGGCATGAGCCACAGTGTGGACAAAGTGAGATGGATTACTGTGTGGATTTTGGCAGGGGAAACTGCAGCTAATTCTCTGATTAGAAACCTGGGTTCAGAAGGCAGAGAAACACTGAGCTGTGAATCAGAGTCAGAGCGCAGGGCTCAGTGGGCTCCAAAAAGCTCTCTCTCTCTTTCTCTCTCTCTCTCTCTCCCTCTCCCCCCTCTTTCTCTCTCTCTCTGTGTGGGCATATACGTGTGTGCGTGTGTGGGCAGGCATGTGTGGTGTGTGGTGGCAGGGCAATAGATGGATAGGCTCGTGTACTGATTCAAATCAGAAATCAAGCTTGTTTTATGTATTTGATGTGTATGTTTTCTCTTGTGTCTGTGTTTCAGTTGATAATAATGGCCTCTCACATTTGAAGCTTAATTTCTTTCATCTCTGCCACTGAGCAAAAGGCCGGCAAATATTCTTTTAAAAATCACACTCATGCATGATTCAGGGCAGTGTGCTGGTTGTCTGGCAGGTTGCATATTTGATCCCCGCGCAACAGCCGATGTGTCAAAGTTCCCCGGAGCAAAACAAAGAAAGCTGCTTCCTCAGCACAAGCAAAAAATAAAGAAAGAAATAAAAGTAATATCCACTCCATAACGGCCAGATATTCCAGTAAATATCCAGAGGATGCAATCATGAATAAATGTGAACAAAACTAAATTACAGCGAGGTTATTGCTTCCAATTTGATTGACAGTAGGTGACATTTAAAGTTTCTATTTTGTTTTTCAGTTATGATTATATGGGATGCTATTTATATCTCAATCAATCAATAAACGTGTTTAAATAAAGCAGAGCATGTGTATGTATGGATCAAGACTGACTGATTATTTTGCTCTCTTCATTACTTCTCTCAGTTTACTCATGTAGCAATACAACCCATTTTAATTTGATTTGTTCATTTCAATTAAAATGGTGTTCTTTTAAAAGTTCTTCCACAGTATGTCTCTGGGCGTAAATTAAATAAAAAAATCCAGCAGCAAAAACAGAAAATCTTGCATAATCTCCCACAGATGAAAGGCTGCTAATTAGAAACACAATCAAAGTCTGCTTGATACAAACAGGACTGGTGCTGTTTTTTTTTTTATTATTATTTTCTTTTATTTCTTTCTTTCTTTTAGTATTGCATCACATTGCAATAAAACACAAATGGCAGAAAGACTGTTTTTTTGGGTTTATAATAACTTGCTCTCAAATTGTATATAATATGAACAATATCAATATTTTGTCGTGTAGTGTAATAATAAGTGATTGGTAATTTCAAGCCCAATCACTGCAGATGTTATCTCGAGGCACTTCTGGAACAGTGCAGATTTAAAGTGTGCTTTTTGCAGAGTTGATTACAGAGAAGTGCTCGCTTGTTGTGGGAAAGAAAAACTTGCTTTGAAGAGGCAGAAAGAGCAGCACCAGAATCAAGCAGCAACAAAACCAAGAGCCAACCTCTGGGGCTGAAGCCAACATGAAAGTGCTAAAAAACTGCAGTTCTTCCAACAGCCGCTTGAGGCTGCCTTCAAAAGCAAATCCTCACAAAGTCAGCCTCTCCAGCAGAATGAAACTCTTTAGTCTCTATGGCTTATTTTCTCCTTCGTGGCAATTGTACAGGGATGAGTCTTCATGCAACTCACCAATTTGAATTTTATTATGAAGTAAGCTGCCACTTTGAGCGACAGGTGGATGAGTGTATGCTTGTCACAAAGTGGCATGCACACAGCTCCACATGCCCCAACTCTGCCCATATTTGGATTAGCCAGGAGGTGGGCGGAGTTAAGAACTACAGAGAGTGAAGTGATTCAAAACCACTTTTCAGAAACTCGTGGATGAAATCACATCGGCTGCATCCATCTTCACAGACAGCATAGCAACAGCAAAAATAATAAAAACAATAATGTAAGGTTTAAATACGTATTCATACTGTAGACTTAACTTATTACAAATATATTCATGGTCTTTATTTGCACATTCAAGTCCACATAGTTAACTCTCTATACATTAATTTACAGTTTCACTAAACCCTTGAATCGATCTACATAGTTTTCTTAGTCAGTGTCCCTCCACCCTCTGATTGGTTAGTTTAGTGACATGTGATTTACGGACAGGAAGTGTTGTTGTTGTTGTGAGGTAGTTGAAAAAGTGAAGAAAATGTGTCTCTGCTCAGTTTCATCTTTATCAAGAGTGGTTCAAACCAGCACCTATAGGATGTTCATGTCACAGTAATGTTGCTGATGATCATGATGATCACTTTTTATGATCATAGCTGATATGTTGTCATTAGGTTAGGTAGGCCTACTTTAATCTGAATCTGCATTTGGTGGTACAATGATTAATTCCTGTCTTCACTTCAGATTATGTCAGGAGTTGACGTATAACACTGATGCTGGCATGAGTCAGTAACAGAATCCATCTTCATATCTTCCAGCTGACCAACCAGCCACCTCAGAGTCTGAGGCCACATTTGTTTCTTTTAGCTGACAGGAGGATCCTTGAAGCTCCTGTCCTTCTCTCTGAGCCGATAGCACTCTGTAAACAAACTGCCGGGAGACAAACGCTCTGAGACGAACAGTGGGGACGCTGAGAAACAGGATTAGCTCCGAGCCTTAACAAGCATCCTGGCTACGGTGTGTTCATTCATTAATATTTACATCCATCTACAGAGAAAGAGAGAGAGGGAGAGGGAGGCACACACACAGGCAGTCAGGGGAAGTGGCTTTGGACCACTGAAGGAGAACAGATAATTGTTCTCTGTGCATAATCCAAGATGCTTGTTTACTCCAGAGAGTTTAGGTTCATGTTTAGGGCGTGCTGATGCAAACACGATGGGCTTGAATTAGTGTTGGACTTTCATATAAAGTAAAAAAAAGTAACAGCAGAAAGATATGCATGCTGGCAGACTGCCTGTTGTGATTAGGCATCATATTTGGAATGAGCAATTTAACCAAAGAGGCTTGTCTTCACTCTGCAAAAGTCTCGGCGATGTGTATCAAGAGTAATAAGCCTTTTGTGTAGGATTAGTGTTCTTACAGGCGCTCTACTTGTGCATGCTGGGAGATAATACTTCAATGAGACAACTGTGTGTTTGTGCCAGGTGTGCAGCCTTGCGATGACAGAGCCCACTGCAGTGCGACCTTTACACGGAGTGTCAGCTAAACAGACAGACAGACCTTCAGAACAGACTTGATACAGATACCCCCACCACACCTCACAACCCCCCTGATGGAAAACCTGCCCTTTAACACTCCATAATAATTGATCCAGTCAGTCATGTCTGCGTCTTAATTCCAGCCGTAATTGCTGATGCGCACCTCAGGCTGAATGACAAAAGAGAAATCCAGGCGATAAAAGGTGACGTATTGTGTGAGTAATGGTTCGTGACTTGTGATTACACATGCAGTGATAATTACCGCGACCCCCAGAGGCGTTTCTGCGGACCGTGTGCTCACAGGGCTCTGCAGCCTAACCCCTCTGACTCCCCCCGCTTAGTGTGCGAATTAAGAATCACTGTGACAGACTCATTGGGGAGTTTTGCCCCCTGAATGAAGACGGACAGTATAAACAAAACAACATTAAAAACAGCCCATAACCTCGCCCGGAGCGATGAGTTGCTCTCTCATGTGTTTACTTTTCCTCTCACATTTCCTTATTTGACTTTGCATTTATTCCTCCCTCCCCCTCCTTCGCTCTCTCACGCTAGTTTGCCCCACCTCTTCCTCATTCCTCCATCCTCTTACTCACAAGGCGTCCGCACCAATTACGCCACAAAAAGCTGTGGGCCTGTGACTCACTGCCGGAGCAAGGCGCACCCAGCCTCGAGCTCCACTGTCCAGTAAAGGTCACGTCGAGCATGATAGCGGTTAACTAGGCCTAACTCACGTTTAGTTTATTGCAGTCAACACAAGGAGTAACTTCTCTGACACCGTCCAGACACAGTTTACAGTCAGGCCACCGCTATCCTCGAGGTAGCTGGAGCGCGGTGTTTAGAGCAGCAGCGCATGGCAAAACTGGCCGCTTGGCCTTCTTAGACCTCAAACCTGTGCTATTTTTGGGGAAGTGGAGGAGCAGCAAGAGGGATTATACTGCAACCAAGAGGGCAAAGCATCTGCTGCATTATCCTAATATTTTTTAACAGCCATTTTTGCCTGTTCAATCTCACTTATCTCAAAGCTTAAAATGTCTTTTCTCAAACTCAGCTTCTTCTCCTTTATCTGTCTTCTCCTTCTTTGTGACTGCTATAGATTTAATTAGGGAAATCAGCGCGTGATAATGACCTCTACCTGAATTGACCTCATTGTGGAAAGTGTCCCGAATATTTTTGCATATTCAGGGTAAGATTTGATTAAGACTCTGAACTTGCCTGCCTCACTTGGCGGATACTGGCTTTGGATGAAGAGTTGATTTGTCAAAAGCCACAGCGATACTTAAATAAGAGGAGGAGCACACTGTGCTGAGGCTGACAGGAGACCAAACATCCATTGCAGCTGTTGAGGGAAAGGAAGCATAACACACAGCTGTCTGCTTTGTGTCTCCGAGGAAAAATTGACAAACGCGAGCTGTATACCGGCAGGGAGGGGTTTGTCTTCAATAGACAGCAGCTGGTTGTGCATTCCTGACCTTGACAGCTCCTTATGGCTTGTTCGCATATGCTCATTAGCCTGTAGCCTTGGTGGAGAAGAACTAAGTGGCAAACAAGTTGAGGGACTAATGGTCAGATAAAAAGCAGTGGCAGCTCTAAATTTGGCAAGAAGATTTTGACGGCGACTAGAATCTAAATGCAGCATGTAATAGATGGATAAAGAACAGCTTTAAGCAGGATTGTTGTCTACCAGTGTAATCCTACATTATGTGGATTCAGTACCAAGCTCTTATGTTCTCAGGGTCTAATGTGTGAACATAGATATTTGGGCCTTTGCAGCTGATGAGCTCTGGGACTTGGAGTGCTTGAGTTGTAAAGTGTGTCAGAGTCTTTCTCAGTAGCCTACCTGTGTGACAGCATTATTAATGAGATGTGTCTGTATTTATACACCTCATCTAACTGGGGAAGATGGGCTGCCTTCATTACTTTCAGTTGTGGGAGCTGTCCTGTCAAATGAAATTTGAGCTTCAGCCAAGATGAGAGCTTGTTATAACAAAAGAGGAAATTCATCAAGTGTTAATTTGGTTGGAAATGGTGGCTCAAGACAGTGTCGGCATGGTCTCCTCGTGTGTGGAGTGACGTGGAGATCATGGACTTGGGAGTGGGAGTGCATCTGAGAAGACGGTCTTTCACTCTGTGGTCACTGAGCACCACACAGTGGTCCACAGCTGTTATTACCACTTGTGACTGACGTCAACACATACACATAACTCTCCATAAAACACAGTTTTATTAAGACAATTACTTTTTTGCTACTGGTCATATAATCAGGGAGACACTGTTGAGCAGTAATATGTTCATGTGTCTGATCTTGTGCTGTTGGATTTGACAATATTAAACGGAGGCATGTAGATTATGATTATTTTGAAAGGTTTCATGTATGATTCTACATTTATTCCTGTATAAACTTCATTTTTCCAATCAATCTCAGCTGACATTTACAGAAGCTGGTCGGAGTAAACCTACATACAGACAAGTGTCATGGGTTAGCTCGAGAGAGAGGACATTTTTTTGTTTGTATGTTTGTTTTTAGCATTTCCTTGAGATTTGAGATTAGTTTCAGTCATCAGATTAAAATTAAGGATTAAAGTGCAGCTAATTGACAAGAAAAACATCCTTCCTCGGTCAAATGAAATGTTAGTTTCATGAGCAATAAAATACTTGATGGTGATTAATGTTTGTCACATAGAAACTGTTGTTAACTTAGTTGGTTCCTTAGCTCCATAGCTTACTACTACAATAGTTTAGCATTTAGCTCAGTGAATGTAGCGTTTTCTGCTTTTGCCACAGTGTCCATAATGGCTGATGTTATGCAACAGTTACATAGTCTGACTCTAAGAGCAGGGCTAAGGGCTATAGGATATGCAATGTGTCAGTATGAGTCATCAGACAGTCAGTGTGGAGGTATTTATGTGATTGATAGACAGAAATTACTCTCTCTAATAATCTCTCTTCTCTCTCTCTCTCTTACACACACACTTACACACACACACACACACACACACACACACATAACCGCTAAATGCTTCAGACAAACGCCTCCAGCAATGGTGCCTACTCATAAATATGTGTATGTATCTGTGGATGGTGGAAAAAAAATGCATGTTGTTTGATCTTGTGTCCTTGTTGTGATGCTCTGTTTGTGCCTTGCTTGTGTCCATACAACCACTCAGCACTGACCATCACAGATCAGTGATGCCCAGTGAAGATAAGTGTAGAAACAGTACAATAAGTGCAACAGCCATTCAGTTCAGTTCTAAACTGAAGAACATAACTTCCAAAGGGGACTTTGTCTTGTAAAAATTTTTACTTCAGTGAATCTAATAACCTGCCATTCGTCATCCCCGGTGCATTAATCCCTCCCCCTGTTCTTTAAGCGCCACCTTATAGCTCGTGGCAAAGCAAACTTCTTAATCTCACATACTGTAGGTGGAATCGGAAATGAAGTGGACTCCATCAGCCTTGTTTCCTTTTTATTTTTTAACCTCTTTGGTCAAAATCATTCAGCGGGCACTGGCTCAGTCATTGCAGCTCCATTACACCCAGGAGAAATTACTGTCTTTGTATTGGGTTTTTCTAACCCTTGTCACCCTGTGTGGTTTGTATTATCTCTGCTGACTGGGTGAAGGGCTGTGGCACTGATAGCGTCTGAGCTGAATTAGATCTGGCAGCCTTTAATGCCTGTATGAATAGCAATTGCGACTAGTTCAACATTTGAATACTCCTTAATGTGATTCTTTGCACTCTGCTGACCCTGACAGATGGAGGGAGAGAGAGAGAGAGCGGTAAGCAGAAAGAGAGACAAACGAGGAGAGTGAAAGAAGGAGGGAGTGGGGAGGGAAATAAGCAAAAGGAAGGAAGCAGGAGGGAGGGATGATGCAGACTAGAGCCTAAATAAAAACCAAATGAGGTCTTAACTTGAGAGGCCTGATGAATGTGAATCATGTGAATGGATTCATCTATATGATTAAATGAGGGCACATTAAAGAAGAGGCTGAGAATAGTTCATTTATTCCCAAGCCTTACAAACCCTCCATTTAAAACAGAATTCAGTGAAGTTCAAAGTCACAGATAGTATTTCTAATCAGAACAGGATTTTTTTGTCAAACATGTCAATCCCACAGTTTGGATAAAAACAGGTAGCATTAAAATCAAGTTATGATCAAAATGAAGTAATTTATTAGGACAATTACATACTCCACTTTTTGAACACAGAATGTAACCTCTGCCACAAAGGGGTCTCAAAACAAGTGAAGTCTTGTGGGATAATGGGAGTTGTTGTTTTCTTTATCATTATTGCAATCAGCTTCCCTTGGTTTGGATTCCTCCAGTGTCATTCATTAATGAGGATTTGCAGGAGATGAATTATCCACAGTGATCTTCTCCTCTTCAATTCAAACAGAATTAGTGATTGCACCCGGTAAAAAACACGGAATAAAGTCATTTATTTCATATTAAAAGTCAGTATTTTGCCTCTGCAGAACAGCATTCGTGAAACATGAGACATCACCTTTGTTGTAATCGTTCCTCTGATAACTTATGATCCAGGTGTTCACAGTGTTTGTAACAACAGCTGGATTGTCCACAGAGGTGTCCCTTTGTCCTTGACATCTTTTTCCTCTTTAAGAAATCACAATATTAAGACATAGGTTTGTGACCTCACAGACAGGTCACCACTGCAATGCACATGGAAAGATAACTCCTCTAGGTATGTATAAGTACTGGACAGCTAGGACTCTGTAAGTACACAACTCAAAGGTCTATTCATTTTAGACATTAAAGTAGAAACATTAACCACATTAACTTTAAAGGAGAGACTGGGAGCAAATTCCTGATTATCAAGTTTTTATTTACCTCCTCTACTGGTAGGCTAACCTAGTTTTGTTCCAAAGTTCAAAGACATGATCCCCACTGGTTTGAAAATGTTTTTTCTGTCTGTAAACTGGCAGGCAGTTTTTCTCTACCTTTGGCCCAAGGTTTGCTGGTGTGGACTCCAGGCCCCAGATGTTTGTTCATTTCACTGAAGACAAACAGGAGATTGCAAGGTGAATTTGAATCCCTGCTAAAAACAGACGTACTGTTTTAGACAGGAATTCCATGTACAAAATGTGCACAATTAAATTGAAAAATTTAACGAGTGACAAATTTGGTATAAGGCATGCTGCGGTAGTCTCCAACAAACCCATCACTGTATGTAAAGAAAAGAGCCCGAAATGACAGTGAATCAGAGTCAATGAAGAGATGAAAGGGCAATTATACTCAAAGTGAATAAAAATGAATATAAATCCATATCCTTCCTAGAACAGAATAATGTCAAATACAAACAAATCTGTCTATCTGAGATTGTAGAAATTAAATCCAGATTTATTTTTACACTAAATGAGGACTTTTTGTCACCCACCTTTTACATTGAAGTACATTAGGAGGAATATTTTGAAAGTCAGTAGGATGAATGATCACAGCAGCTAAAACCTGTTTAAGGGATCTCACAGTTGTTTTAAGACCGATTATATAAGAGTGACCTACTGACACTGATTATAAGATACATTCAAGGGAGGTTTATTCAAATACAGGGCCTAATCAGATGAATAGGGAAATGTGGATTCATGTATATAAAATCCCCAGAGCTGCTTCCATATGATGTGTTTCACATTAAAAATCTGTAGAGCAGCTCTGGGAGCTGCCTATATGACATCCTTACTACAGTCTGTCTGTTTGATGTTCAGTATATGAAGAAAATCCACTAACTAAGCCGACAATATAGTACAGCATCAGTGAAATCTATTTTTAGTGTTGAGGTTGATGTTCCCTTTAAATCTGTCAGCTCTCACCTCTCGCTGTCATACTGTGTGCTCTCCACCAGAGTGTGCAATTTTCCTTTCCCTGGTTTGAGATGCTCAGCAGTTGAACCAGAGGGGATGCTCTTGTTAAAAACCTGTGGAGACATTTCCTGTGGTTTTCTCTCATGAAGGAGACACTCATACTCTTAACAATGTGTGTGGGGTAGGGTGTGTGTTTTCACTTTATGAAACTCTTAGTGGGGATTTTAAAGTATTTTTCACAGCGGTTTTTCCTCCCAGTATGAGGTAGACCTTGAGCACAGTGCTCCTTTGAGTATGCAAGACTGATTTACATGTGGAAACTTGGAGGGGAGACGTGAGAAAGTCACAAAATGACTTGAAATTTTTGCATTTTGTGTTGTTTTTTCAATCTGGCCTGGCGAATGGGACCAAATCCAACCAAATGAGGCGTTCAGGCTTTGTAAGCATAGTATCAGCAACAAGAGATGATTCACTGTCACAGACTGCTAAGCAGTTGCAGCGGTTGACACATTAGATAGGTTTGCAATTACTCAGTGCCAAAAGCAGTGGCTGTCTAATGAGCTAAGAGAGGCTTAAGTCATAGGCCAATGAGATGTGATGGCTTGAGCAGATTTATATCCATCATGTAGAAAATCTTCCCCCTGGGCAGTCACTTTATCCCCTCCATCTCAGCTATAAATGAGGATCATTTGTTAACAGGGAGTCTGTTTCAAATGCCAGCAGAGATACTCTGTGTGTGAATGTCAAGCCTTTAGCTGAGGTCGACGCCTGTTCATCTTCTCAGAGGCTGCTCATATCTTAAAAAGGGTAATGATGTGCTCAGTGTTTTGAAGACTTTATCGCTTCCAAGAAACCCAGGGCATATTCCTCTTTTGTTTTCTTTTTTTCTGATGTCAGCCCTCCTCTCACACTGGGGGAGCATCAGCTCCCTGATTGTCAGGTGAAATTAGTTCATCTGGATTCAACTGGTGCAAGCGGGGGGCGGGGGGACAAGGGAAATAACAATGGCTGGTTATGGGAGGTAATATAACGCTAGCAGTGATGGATATCACTGTGGAACTTTGACAGCACTGTGATCCTTTGGGAGAATGTGTAGATTAAAGTTTGTCACACAAAAGCACTGGGGATTCAAACAATATAACGCCTGGAACCAGACTGAAGTGTAATACTAAAAATTATTGGGGGTTTTTTCTTCTTCTTCTTTCTTCTTCCTCTTCCTCTTCTTTTTTGGGGCCTCTTGGGGGCAGTGGAAACAAGATGTGAACACAACACTGACACACCAGTATTTTCAGCCATTTTTAGCCCAACTTGCTCACATAGAGCAAACATTTCCATTTGCATTTTCATTTATAGTCATGGCCATGTGCTGTGATATTCACTGTCTTCTCAGTGCTGTTGAGAATGGGAAAGTATTAAAGTTGTGGACTGAAAATCCAAAACAATTAGCTGAGAGACACCAAAATATGTTGTCCATTCTGTGAGGATCAATACTGGGTGATCATTTCACAATCAGCTTTTTCTCTGTGATGAGTATGATCAGCTCCTTTTAGGCTATACATACATGTTTCATTGTATAAAATTATGAATTTTAGATACACCTCAAGATAATCAACATAATGGAGAGTTGTTAAATCAAGATCACAGAATAATTATCTTGTTAATGGACATCGGAGCATTCGTTTCTTCAGATAAAGGGATAATTATTTGGTTATCACATAACTGGATAACTAGAAAATGAAATAGCTGTGACAATGGCTTTCTCTGCATCTGAAAATAGCCTCATGGAAATTATGTTTTGCTGATATCATGGCTCAAACTGCTGTGAAAAGGCTAACTCAGAGTGCTGTCATCTTGAGATATTCAGTACAAAACTTGAAATAAATATTTTGTATAAACTCTTTAAATTTAGTTTTTCATAAATATGAACACGGTACTTTTAAAGTTCACATCAAACAGAAATCATCATGTTTATTCACAGAGTGAAGTGAGGTTGTTTTTCCTGCAAACTACAAGGCTGCTGAATCCTGTTTCACAAAGAGCATTTAATTAAATATTCTACTCTTTAAGTAAAAAAATATAAAAGTTTTAAAATGAGGAGTCCGCATTCATTGGGAGATTTAGTCTGTCTGATGTTCATTAAAAAAGGCTTTGAGAGTTAAAAACAGCCGGCCTTGTGCAGAACACTTCTTTAATTTCTCATTTGGAGAGAAAGTCATTACAAAATGAAACACATTAGTAGAAAAACACTGATTATAGCTGGTTCATATTTTCTCTTTTCATACCACGTTGACTATGTGGCTCTTATTGTATTCTCGAAGCTGTTTGTTGTATTAATCCATCATGGACAGCAGATGTCCCTGCTATACTGTTAAATACTGGTTTTGCTAATTGCTGGTGGCTGGTGACATATCTAAACATTTTTTAAAATTCTTTATCCATAAAATCACAGTTTTAAATATGAATGAAAAAAGAACAGATTCTCCATGCCAGAAAGGTCATTTTTACAATAAACGACTTTGACCTCCAGCCCAGCATGTGATCATATCTGCTGCATTGATTTATTTGATCTGGCCATTTTCACGAAATCCACTTTGCAGGATTTCATCTTTTCCAAGTTTCTGAGTAAAAAACATAAAGAATACCATTTGTCATCCTGGAGCATGTGAGAGCAGCAGCAGTTTCAGAAGAGAGCAGTATTGATTGAATTCCTGCTACTTCCATGCAGTTGGCTTTAAGAGTTGTTTGTTTTCGCGGCACAATTCATCTTGCCCCTCTACCCACCCCCCACCCCCACCCCCACCCAAAAAAAATTGTTATTCAACCCACACAACAATAATGTAATAATGTAGTGGAATGAATGGCACAAAATCAGCATCCAGGCTGCTTCCTTATCCCTGTCTCCTTAGCAACACAATCCCCTTTGCAAGTAAGATGAGATGCACCTTAACTGAAGTGTGCCCAGAGGTTGTGGAAGGAGTGGAATATAATTTTCATGCCAATGTCATGTGGCGTAAGATAATAATCAGATTTTGAGTGGAGAGTGGTTAGCTGCTGGGTGAAACATCCTTGTCTTACAGAAAGGAGTGTATGGTAAAGGAAATACAGAGGGGAGTGCTTTATAGTTGGGACTATAAACTGAAGAGTGTAACCTTGAAGGTCACAGATGGTCCTCGATTTCATGGTTTTGTCCTCGTTCAAAGGTTGAATTGACAGAGAATCTCAAGGCACCATGAGTGAATCTGAATTAACTTACTCTCAGTGGAAATGAAGAATAAATTTAAGGCATTTTTCAAGAATAGCAAGCAGCTACAAACATTTGGAGGACAAAGTGACAATCAGTGTGCATTTATATCTATTCTAGCAGACAGCCAGTCCGCCATTTTGGTCCTGACAGAATATCTCCAAAACTACTGGATGTTTTTATGTGACATTTTGGATATTAATGGTGTCCAATTATGACTTTGGTAACTGCCTTGTTGTTCCTATGGTCTTAACAAGTAAAGACATTAATCTCCCCATACAAATTATAGAAACTCTCTCTCACTCATGACATCAAAATTTAATGGGACAGTGCTAATTCATCAGCACTTTCCCAATCTATCTAATGTGTGTTACATCAGAGACATTACATGCTAACTGGCAGATATTAGCATCCTAACATGCTAAGCTAAGATGGAGAACATCCTGAACATCAAACCTGAGAAAGCACTGTCAAGCTAGTGTTAGCTCAAAATACTACAGCCTCAGAGAGACGTTAGCTGTAAAAGCAGGGTTGAAACTTACTGTTTAATATTTCACATACATTTTAAATCTTTCAACCATAGAAAAACCTACATGGCAGCTCTTGCAGGAAAAAAAACAACAAATATTTTAGCGATACACAACGAAAGCATTTCCTCGCGCTAACCCATTTCAAAATCGAATCAACATTCATACTAACGGTCCTCAATAATTAATTCATATTTTTTCAATTGAGTACCACGACTTTTTCTTCCAATACACTTTATTTAACAGATAAGTTCTGCAGTCAGTTGTCAGTACAACTTATTAACTTCGTAAGCATTTTGACCAAATTTCGTAAACATCAGAGAGATAAAATTAAGGGGAGGCGGTCCAAACGGGCGACTTTCCCAATGTAACACAAACTGAGGGTGAATGTGATCAGGATGAGTACACCACAGCTAAACACAGCTAAACTCAGATTTGCTTTTCTTCCTCTTTTTCTCGTCTTTGTCCCCTATTTTTACGTCTTTGTGAGGCACTGAGCTGACATGCGTGTCCGAATAAGACACACCGTACCCCGGGTCCTCCCCCTCTTCCTCCTCCTCCCCCTCTCCCATGTCTGAGCATGGTATGATCCTCGCTCAAGCAGCGGTTCCGACTCTGTCTGAGGGGCTAATTTTACTCCCAGTCAGAAAGTATCACCGCTCGCACGAAGTCCCGCTGCTCTCTCACTCTCCCTCTGCCTCTCTCTGCCACTATCTCTCTTTGGTACGTGAACGAGGATCTGAAAGGGCGCAAAGCTGGACCGGTACATAATGACCATGTACAAGGGGAAGCGTCGCAACCACCGATGTAAGTTTACCTTGAGAACAGGCTACTACACCGAGCACCGAGGTTTCCTTCCTGCCGCCGCGCTTCGCTCTCGCAGATAGAAGTTGCATTCAAGAGCTATGTATTCGTGTATGTGAACCCGGATTGATTTATCAGGTTTATTTGTTACAAATTGCAAGTTGATATAATTTGCATTATGAAATGTGGGTTTAGTTTAAGGTCGTCAAAGTTAATCTTGTCTGTCATGTTGATTTTTTTTAATCTTTAAATGGTTAATTCAGATAATTAGATGGAAGTGAAGTCACCTGCCGCTGCTGTTGATTTTATTTCATTTCATCTCTACAGGCCTGGTTATAGGCTACTTCTTTTTCTTCTTTTTAAATAGAGTGAGACAGGAAAAAGCCCCTCTCGCATCTGCTCTGTTGTCTGTTGTAACAGGGTACATTATATTCATTCTGCTGAAGTTAGCAGACATTATCATGAAATGTGGTGACTTATAGCTATTGATAACATTAACAGTCATTTTTGGGTTCAGCTTGTGATTTATTAGCTCAGAAATGTGAATTCCACCAAACACTTGTTCTCTGCCGCACATACACACACACACACACACACACACACATGCTACATGCATCAGATTTGTGTAGTGAACCCACATCAGCCTCCTTTAATTATTTCACTTCATGTGCTGATTGACAGTATTAAGTCTCAACTCATGCAGCCAATTTGTCCCAAATTGAGAATTAACAGTATTGAGATAAAATATTAGTAAATTAATCAATTAGTTATGCAGCAAATTGGGTGATAAATGTTTACTGAGACACTTCTAAAGCAGGAATGGCAGTCATTGGTTTTTGGACCATGAGTACAATCATCTTTTACCCAAAAAATGATACGATGCATCAATTAATCCGTGAAATGATCAGCAGATTAAGTGGTGATTAGAATTTAAATCATTAGTAGCAACCTAATAACAGTGATGGCATTATGCAGCTTAGTCAATGCCAGTCTGGTAGACTTGCATGGGCCTTCAATATTTGAAGCTTATGGCTATTAGACCCAATAAATATGCCACTGAGTGATTCTGCTTTACAGTTTTTAGCTCCGATTAAAAAATAATTAGGAAACTGGAAAGATAAGTCATCTCTTGACACGTAATTTAAAATGAGTTTCTTGTTAATTAGACTATAATTTGTTGGTGACACAATATTCTGCAAGTGTGTTTTCTCTTCCTGTCTCCTATATGGTCCATCTGTATAACATACACAAGCAGATGAAGCTGCAGAGCTGTCTGGATGTGTCTATGCAGACTGTGCATAGACAAGGTGGAAACTGGTACGTGGACACTGAGCACAGAGGAGTCAGTGTCAAGAGACTGAGCTGGTGGAGACACCCAGGATGTCCTCTGCCAAAGAGCGAGGGAGACGGCCACAAAGCCAACCAGGCTCAAATTGGTGAAGATGTCGAGCTTGTTAAAGAGATTGTTCTGTACTTTCTCAGCCAGCTTTTAGTCTTAAGAGACAGAAAGAGTGCACCACTGGCTGGAGTCGATGCAGAGGTGTTTTATTAGAAAGCTATAGTGTTTTAGAAAGAGATACGTGTTTATAATAAGAAAACTATGGTTGTTTGGTGTTTCACCTGCAATTCAAGGGATAGGCCATCAGCTGCACTTTTAACTGCTTCTCTTATGTGTCTCATGACTTCAGGCTTCATCAGACCTTTCTGCAGGAATGTAGAAGAAGAAACCACTGTACAGATTTAGAGCCTCGCGTGATTTAAAGCCCAACACTGTCAAACACCAGTGGCATCAAGAAGTGATCACAGGAAGTATAGCGATAAGGTGCAGGACGAATGCTGCTATTGACGGGTGAGATTTCACTCAGAGAGGCTTGTGCTCAGCTGGTGTAAGGTGTTCTCTGTTAAGCAGCACAGGGTGCAGATTCAGCAATGTTCCAACGAGGGATGTGTGACTGACATAACTGTGAAGAGGTTTGTGTAGGTGTAACTTTTGGGATGAGTTGGTCTGAGACTATTGCAATACATTATTTATTTCCTGGCACCAGCAGCTCTTACTTTGAGATGTGATCTGTAGATGCTGCATACATGTGTTAGAAATGTGAAAGCCTCCATGAGCGTTAATTAAAGCGCAAGTAATGAGCGAAGATGTCTCTTTTTGTCAGTAGGAATGTGCCGTGTAAACACTGTATGGTAAAACCCAGTGGGGAATTTAACTTGGTCCCATTCACTTTGTTCTTCATCAGGAAAGTGAACTCCTCACCTGTGAGCCTAATTGTGGTGTCGTCTATTGTGACTAATTGCATTAGGAGGAAGAAAAGCTCTCGGCTTCTTTCTTGTGAGTCTGAGCTTAGCACAAGTGTTTGAGTTGAAGTCCATAAATATTTAAGATTTTGCAGCTCAGGAATCTTTGGAGATCAAATGGGGTTCCAACCCTCTGCACCACTGGGATTTAGTTTGCGTGCATGTGTACATGCGCGCGTGTTGCAATGTTTGTCCATGTGCAGCCTCATCTTCAGGCAAAAGAGGACTCTGAAGCCTGGTTAATGAAAATTGATCACACAAAAGAAACTTATTTTCGATTTGTCTGCTGTGCTTTTTCTTTCTTCCCATATTTCTCGGTTTCGGCAGCTCTTGTTTCAGTTGTAATTTTTGCTGGGATTGAAGGCTGCAGCGCATGACAGATAAATGTGTGTTTCTGTGCTGCAGATGTTACTCTGTGGTTGTGTGTGTGTGTGTGCTGTGGTGCTGATGGTTGAGGGAAGGGGGGTGGAAGAGGGGGTTTGCACAAGAGGCAGGCTGTTACATCTTCTGTCAGATGTCCTCTATGTATCTCAAGCCATGTGTCAAGGGCAGTTGTGTTTGTGCGAGTGTGAGGAGTATCTCTTGGTGTGTGTGTGTGTGTGTTTCTTTCTCTGCCTTCCAGACTAGACTTCCTTTCAGCTTAGCTCCATTTTACCCAAAATTTCACTTTGCATGTCCGTGGGAAGGAATACAAATCATGCAATCGTGCAACACAATGCTGCTGAGAATCCACAGCAGAATATATTACAGACTATAATCTCTTACACTCACTATAGATGCCACCAAAGATGCAGTTGCCACAGATTAAAAATCCACCCAGCTACGCCTCCACACTTGGAATTTTTTATTTCTTTTTCTTGACTTGGACAATCGACCGCATCACACTCCACTCTGTCCTGCAGATGTGGTTTCATCTGTCAGAGACAGGACCTAATGAGACTCCTCCGTCGATGATAAAATAATCTGACAGAGTTGTCACAAGATGTCGCTTCCTCCCTCCAAACCTCCCACCCCCCTCCCCCCTTCAGAGTCCTCATCTCTCCCACCAGCAGCTCCACTAGCGTTTAGTGGAGCAAAGGCTGTTTGGACTGTTGCCAGGAGAAGCGTCAATCAGTGTGATGTTAAAAAGACACACACAAACACACAGACACACACAGTGATGCGTGGAGAAAACATCAACACTCCCAAGTGAATGACACCTTATTATCCACACTCCTTCTTTTCCAGGGGGTGGGGCGATGGGGGGGGGGGCTGTTGTTGATGTTTTTGTTCTTATCGTGAAGAAGCAGAATATTTAGAGCAACAAGCTTTGGTGAATGGCGTGTATTAATATTAGATCTAATGTGCACAGTCGGCTGATATGACAGTGCAGTGGAGCACCAGTCTGAAGAATGGTGAAATTAATGTCTGTCAAGTGTCGTGGCAGGCACACAGAAATAATTAGAGAACACGTAACGTCTTGCTCTTCGTCTCTTCCCACCACGGAGCCTCTGTCTCTCACACGCACGCTCACACGTCCACGGAGGAGTGACTGACACGGGTTCATGTTTTCATGTATATAGGCCAGCAGTGTCTGCCTGTCACATTTCGCCCAATCAGTGATTCTCTTTATTTCCCAGTTTAAATGAAATATAAATGTGTAAGTGGGAATTTTAAAGAAGCATGATGTCAGAACAAGTCACAGATTTCTGCTGTAGGTTCGACGCTTTTAAGAGCCAAAAAAGGCGCCTATTTTCATCAGGGGTGGGAAGTCGCTGGTGATAACCTGATTATAAACGGTTGTCACGACTGTTTCTCAAAGGAGACTCTTGTTTTAAAATGCTAAAAAAAAAAAAAAATGGTCACAACTAACTGCTGGGTGTTTGTTTTCATGCCCGGCTCCCCACCGCTATAAGCTCCCCTCGCCGCGCCATGTTCATCCGTCCAGCGACCCTAATCGTCCGCTTTTTGAAGTGTATCATTGTTGACTCGCGCGAGACAGCTCGCTGGGTTTTACAGGTCACACAGAGGGATGTGATCTCAAACCGATGCCATGCCTTTATCTGTGCTGCTGGTGCCTGAAGGGGCCGGGGATTATATGAGCTGATCCCCCTCGGAGTCTGGGTCCATGGAGCTGAGGAGAAAGCCACTGAGGCAGCCGGGCAGACTGGGAGTCACACTCGAGTGTTTACACAGTGAAAGAGATGCTCCAGTTTTGTGATGGTCTGCCGTAGTCATATATAATAAAATGGTTCTTCAGTGAACTCTGGTCTGTATTAAAGTGGAAATGTGGACGTAAGGTGTGTGAGCTTTGAAGCGCTCGTCAACATCAAAATGAAAACAGACGAGCAGCAGCTATCTGGATCGTCGATTTCTGAACTCAGGTTCAGCCTCTAAAACGGCAGCATTAGCCGGTTTTCTGTTTGTAACTGCTGCTCGGATAAAACACATCATTTGAATATGTCAGATTGGATGTTGGGGGAAAAAAAGTGTTATTTTGGTCAAGATAATAATTGGTAGATAAAAAAAAATCGGAATGATTGTAATGTGTAGGCCAAGACAGAAATACAAATACACTACAGAGAAAACGAAATCCCTTAGTGTTAAATTGACTAATCAGTTAATCAGTTAGTGGGTTGAAAGAAACTGTTTGAATCTGATATTTCATGAATAATTTAGTGATCCACCAAGCCAAAATAGCAGATATTTGTTGGTTCCAGCTTCACAGACATTTGTTGCTTCTCCCTCATTTAAAACTCACTGCATTTGAACAAAAGGAGCTATTTTGAAGACATCACCTTGGTTCTGCTAATTGGTGTTTGGTATTTGGCACATTTTGCTTCTCTTCTGTGCAGCAAAAAAAAAAAAAAAGGTGTGGAGTTTTGTTTAGCTATTACAGGTTGGTGTGAACCCAGTCGTGTTTAGGGAAGCAATCCACTATTCAACACAAACGTACCAGACACCTGAAGCGTGTGTCACCTTGACAGATGTGATGGGTCAGATTTTGTACATGCTGGCACAGATGAATGGCTTTCAGTTTTTATTTTCAATATGTTTATCTTCTTCCTTGCTAAGAGGAAATCATGATGCACAACATTAAGCACAGTGACTCAGGTCACTGTGCTTATGTAATAACTATTAAAGGAGCTAAGTCTGATACTTCAAGCTACTGAGGTATTTGATCCAAGAGTGACCTGGTTGACCTGTTCAGTGCTGTAGTTGGTTTGTGTTTGGTTGAGTGAAAGTCCAGATGCTGTTCTTCAGATGCACAACAGTGATATTTATTCCTCAGTTTTTTTTTTGCCATTTTAATAACATATGCACAACAGAGTATGACAAGAATACTGGCCAGATCTTCAATAGTGCTGCTGCTAGTGATAATTCTGTTTATTGATTAAGGTACCAGCGTTTTTATTGAATATCAGTTAAACATTTGGCTATGAAATGTTAAAAAAATAATAAATAAATAAAATGATAAAATTATAACCTTGCTGAACCCAAAATTTTATCAAACTAACAGTCCTAAACTAAAAGCATCAAATCCTCGTATTTTCGCTGCCTGACTAATCATGTCACATTTCAATTTTCTAAAAAATAAAAAAAATAGAAAATTGATGCTTCTGGGAAAATAGACTGAGAGATTTTTAATAGACCAAATAACCATGATATTAATGTAATATATGCCTGACATTTGAATGCACTTCATCACATTGATGCAAAAATCACACAAAAGTCCAGTATCTCCGTCAGCAGCAGCTTAAACCATCATCTGCCAAGACATTCAATTAAAAAGAACATCATTCAGTTATTATTATTTTTTTTTGCTAAACTTGATGTGAAAACGTGTTTGTCAACAAAAATATTTGGATTCAAACAGAAAAACGCAGAGACCCATCTCTCCTCACCTTGAACTTCAATTCATGGTTTTCTTGAATTGGCCAGTTTGATGTTTGATCTTCAAAGGTTCCTCAAACAACACCTTTGATATGCAGATAGCCCCCTCCACTGCCCTCCCCCCATGTCTCTTCGCCACTCTTTCTCCATGTAATTAGACAACAGCCATCCACGGTATGGCCTGTTGGACTCTTATAGCCGAGGCTTTCGTAAACAAGCTGCTAACACGAGTTCCGACATCGACAGAGGAAGAGGTTAACGCTTATTTCGCCTCGAAGGGGACCACAGCACCTTGAAATCTTGACTGAGGGCTCCGCGGGTACAGGAATGCAAGAACAAGGCTAATGCCTGGGAATGAAGTGGATGAAATGTGGGGTCTGATTCAGCAAAGAGCAGGAAGGCCTTTGTGAAAATGAAAACCTGTCCAGGCACAGAGAGAGTCCGCCGTGATAGCATATTTGATTGTAATTCACTCTGAGATTTTGTGGAAATCTGTCAATTAGGTTGTCAAGCCTGTACCAGCAATATGGCCTTTATCAGTCTGAGGAAATATATCAGAGGTGGAGAGATGAAAGGCATACCTGGCGTTTTATGAGGCCCACACCAGCCAGGGCCTCGCCTGCAGGACATGATGTACGGTGTTTGGTATTAGATGAGGCAATTCCTTCATCTCAGACCTTCTGCCTCTCTCGCAGACATGTCCTGGTTCACAATTCAGCGAGGAGTTTCACGTCAAAGGCAACCAAGATGAAGCCAGAGTCGAGATGAATTTCCCTGAGCATCCCTACCTGTCCCTCCTGCACGTCCATCACCTGCGTGATTCAGCTGCTCCGCTCTCTTCTCGTCTCTTTGCTCGTCTCTCCTGCTGAGGAACAATTTGCATGATTAGTTACTTTGTTCAATTAATTAAGACATTGGGGAGATTGGCGGCAGTTTGAGTTTCTCATTCCACGAGGAGATGATCGGCAGCTCCCTCTGCGTCCAGCTCTCATTCTTTTTCTCCCCCGTCTTTGCCTTTTAATGTTTATCTCATCAAATAGACAGTTGGTGTTTACAAGGAGAGGAGAATGAAATGAAAGAACACGCAAAAGGGGGAAAAAAGTGACAAATGTGTTGTAGAGCCATCAGCTCTGGTCTGTTGGGAGCTTTCCTCCGTTTTTTGGGGAAAGAAAGGAGCACATTTCTCATTCCTTGAAGGTCCTCGCTGGTGCCTGAAAGGGAGTTTAATGCAGTCACCTGGTCGTCGTGCTGCTCGTCTACGATACGACTCCAAGGAGAAACTACGGCTTTTTATCCAATCAGGAGGAGAAAGAGCTTTTTGTGCTTTGATGGTGGCAGAATGTTCTAGGTTAAGAAGACTGTCCTATAAATTAAATATCATAGGTTTGATTCTGTTGGCATGGCAAGTTGAATTTCAGTATGATCAACATAGAAATGTATGGACCGGATAGTGTAATAACATACCTTGGCTATATGAGCTTTTCATAGAGGGAACATGTTTTTCCATTACTTGGTGGCTTAAATATTTCAGTGTCCATGAACCTGACCCACTGATATTTTACAGAAGAAGTTTTCTGCTCTTGTTGTTGTTGCTTTTTCAGTGTAGATGCTTTCTAATAATGCTGGGTTTTAAAAATGCAGCTTCCATTGTCGCTTAATGGTGTATTCACGTACATCTTGTCTTCTTTTACTGCGCTTGTTGTTGTTGGTTAATGCGTTTCTTGTGTTGAGTTTTAACAATGCCACTTATCTTTCTGTCGTCATCACATCCAGCTCTAAGTACACCCAGTCAGCGCAGAGTAAAGCTCAAGCCCCACACCGGCGTTTGAGTACCTACTTCAAGGCAGCGACTCGTTTAGTGCCCGTAAAAGTTCCAGAAGATTGTTGTTCAGTGGCAGTTCCTGCCATGGAGAGACAGACCAAGGGCCTCAATCCCATAAAATCACCCTGAAGTTCCTAACCCTTAAGTGAATTGATAAAAACTGCAGATTGTGATAGAATTGTTTGTCGCCAAAATAGGAGCATCATTAGGGTTGTACTTTGAGTTGACAGATTGTTTCCCATATATTGATTTATTCGGGCTCTGTTCACTGTGAATCTTAAAGTGGTAAATTGTTGTTTACTTAGCTACTGGCTCCCACAAACCAGCCCAATCACTTCAAATCCTGAATTTATATTTTATTTATAGGCTGTTTTTTTTTTTTTTTTTTTAAGAAGCAGTGGATCAATAAGGACATGGATTAGGTTAAGACAAACTCCTAATGATCTTAATGATAAACAAGTCTTTATACTCAGCCAGTGAAACATCTCAACAGGTACAACATTTTGCAGAGACGTTCCTTGGTGCTTGATTGACTCGCCCTCAGTCAGACATATCAACAACTATTGGATGGGTTGCCATGAAAATTGCAACACACATATTCACATTCCCCTGAGGACAAACAGTCTGGCAGCATCATCAGATCAAATTTAGTTTTCTCCCCATCAACCTCTGTTTGTAATAGTGATTTGATAATGATGATGTGTTAACATCTTAAACCAACTATCTTCAGCTAACACTAGCATTGTCACTTTTCTGCTTTTAATGTCCATTAAAGACCTCATTATCTCCAGCTGTCAGTCACCGAACACCATCAATGCATAAATGAACAGGGCGCACACTTTTGGATCGCCATAGTATTTTTCATCTTACCACACAGCTCTAATAGCAGGTCAACACGTCCTAAAAATAACTAGTTGCTATTTCTAAAATATAGCACTGACTCATGATCAATGTCCTCCCTCAAATACATATTATATCCTGTCAAAGAAATCAACCTGATCTACTTCAGCAGCTGGTAATTGGTATGTATCCAGGAAGAGGCAGAATCCCTACGTGTTTATTTTCAGTCCCTCTGTGAGGGCCCAGCCATATTAAAGGTGATAACTGACTCACAACAATTGTTTTGTCAATTATTGTGTGCTGCTCCACAGCGGGCGTCCAAACAGGTCATTTGCAGCAGCAGCAACCTTCAAAAAAATGGACTGTGGTTTGGTTGCTATGTTTTCTGTTACTGAGGAAATCTGACATCGAAGCAAGGTAGTTTGACATGCAAATTACTGCTTTTGGTGCGTTTGCAGCCATACAGCTGGGGTAATTCAAAACGAGGGCGTGAGTCACTTGTGGGTTTTGATTTCTGCTCTAGATGTAAATGGTACCAAGCCTGTTTTTTAGTGAGTAATGCAGTTTGGATGTTTGTTTATCTCCATCATCACTGGCAACGTTGATGGATGTTAGTTTGGTATGTGTTCAGACAATAGCCTGATGCAGAATTAGCCGCTGAAAGCTGAGGGACTGGATTGTCATTATTCAGAGTTATGTCTGATGAGAAAACCGGCTCACAGGAGAAATGCTTTTTAAGGAATCTGCTCTCCGTTCAACACTCTGCCCACACTAATACAAAGAGGTTTTTTGGCTCACCAAGACACAATCTATCCTTCTCTTCGTCTTCCTGACCTTGCAGTGACCCCTGCTACCCGTGCCTGATAGCATTGCTCTGAAGCCTCAGGCTATTAGCTGGTTTTCTTTCCTCTGCCTGAGAGGGGAAGAGAGAAGGTAGATCTTCTCTTTCAGGAAGAAACAGAGAAGCAGAAAGATTAGAGTCTGATTTGTTGTGACGTTAGCAGGTTTTGTGCCTGCCGCAGAAGTTCATTCATATTCCTGGAAGGAATATGAGGGTCTTCCTGTTCCCCCTCCTTATGTTTGCTGGGGTCCTGTTGATTTTCACAGGAGTACTTTCTCATCCCAGTGATTCCCCAGCAATATGTTGCCATATGGCTCAGTTTACAGCCGTGATTTATTCAAACTTCGACTGCCATTGCTCTGCTGTTATTCATCCCTTACTAATGAAAGGAGGGGAGGAATAAGACTTGCAAAGCTTTCATGGGCGGCACAGGTGTCAAATAGAAAAGGCCCCACAGGTGATGCTCCGCAGTGAAATGTCTCATAATGAGCTTCCTCGGCACGCACAGAGACACAGGAAGAAATATGGGATGTGAGGGAGAGTGATGGATGGCGAGGTGGGGTTAGATATCGTCTTGTGTGAGTGCCTGTGCGAGGGAAGGGGAGGTGATAGAGGGAGGGGGAAGCGAGGGGGCTGGAGATAGAGAAAGAGACGTTGAGGGATAGGGTGAGGCCGAGGGCAGAACAGGAAGCATGAGCAAGAGCAGTGAGGGGGAGACAGAGATGTAAGGCAACAAATGAGACCAATAAAACACATGGGCAGGTTCCTGCGGGGAGTCACGGATCCTTGTTTTTTTTGACAGAGGAAACACAGGTTTGTCTTCAGTGATTACTTATTCCTCCGTGCTTCTGTCTTTCCACTGCAATTTACTTCCAGAACAATTTATTCCCCTCGATTCCTCAGCCAATAACAACATTACCTTAAATATTTATTCCTACCCAGGTTGTGTTTGTTTCGCTATCTATAGACAGACCAGATAGACAAGCCCTGCATATCTGCAAGACAGAAAGAAAAAAAGGAGCTCAAAAGCTCAAACATATCTATAAATAATTTCAGGCCTGCAAAATTCAAAATGGCATCAAGTGTACGTTCATGCAGCTGCGAGGTCGAGCCCTTCTTGTGTTTTATTCGCTGCCCAGACAGAGCAGTGCAACAGACCTCAAGAACCTTTTGTAACTTGTTCAGCACCACGGAGAGCTCCAGCTGCATATTGAGCAAGCAGAGCAGTCGATGAGTGCAAACCAACAGGAAACAGAAGAGTTACTCACGAACGCCAAAGCAGAGCACACAGTTTTCGTCCCCGACCCACTGCACCGCAGACACAGTCCTCAGTGCTGCAAAGATACAAAATGTTCTGCATCAGATATGAACCTTAAGAGTAGTTGAGCATCAGTTCCTCTCAGACCTCTTTCACACAAACAAATTTGAGGATGGTGCACAGCACACTCGAACCCTCCTTGTAGAATTTTATTTTGAAGGAGCTATGCACCAAAAACTGCAAACACAAAATGTCTGCAAACCAAAACTGAAAACATATTCAGAATTTCTTCACTCTTTTGTCCGAGAAAAACAAGTTTATGTAGTTTGGAATTAGCGCTGAAAGAACGGAGGCCAGCTGGTGCTATTATACAAAGCAAACAAGGTGCACCAGCATTTATAAGAGCTTATGACTGAAAACACCCACAATGCTAAGGTACGCAGCTGTCACATGTGTACATGTGTATTATCCTGACAGCCTCTATCAAAGCAGCGATACTCTCCTTCAGAGGCAAAGCTCAACTTTGGGTTGAACACCAGCACAAATTAGCAACAGAGTCGTGTATATGAACCATAGAAACATGTCTTGTTGTTGATCTGTTGGGTTCCTGCAGGCTAATTAAAAGTTTGATCATCCTATCTCTAAGTAAACCTTCAGCCTAATGAGCAAAAGCATAATTATCTCATCAGTCAGCATCATGGTCAATCCCAGCATGCTCCTTCAAGTACACATACAGACACACACACACGCACATACACTCATTTGGTCATGCAGCTCTGTGTAAAAAGTCTGTATTTTAGCATGTTTAAGTAGGTAGTATACAAACAGACCGGGGTATAATCCTATTTCTCATGAGAGCAGCCACTGGTAGAAGGAGGTAAAAGTTTGCCAGCGAGCTTATTTTTACCCCAGTGCAGTTCCACTCCCACAGATTGGGGCGCTTCCACTTGTTTTGTGTTGGAGGGGTGGGGGGCATAAATTATTCAAACAAATGTCTGTTGCTGAAAGGGGCAAAATGATACCGAGACCACGGCATGCATGCACAAAAAACCCAACAATTTATCAAAGAGAGCGCCTTTAAAGCGATCCGTGCGCCTATGAGGCACTTAACTGAGGCTCTTACTCATTTGCAAAGTCAGTTACAGTGACTTCAATTACAGTGACTTTGTAACACTGAGGGAGTTTTGGGTTGATTCTGTCAAGGGCACCTTGTTGATTGGCGTATATTGTTCTCTGTCTTAAACCTTTATCCTGCTCGTTATGAAATGGCTTTTCTGAGCAGCACCTCATTTCTTATTATGCGGACAATTAGACGCTTGTCCGACTCAAACTTTGTTCCAGCTATGCAAAAATGTTCTTAATGTCTGCATCCATAAAATTCCTGGACAGTTCTCCTCAGCATTTTAGTGTTGTATTTTGGGCCGAGTGCTTATTTTGACCCACTGGCTCCTCTCCCAGGAGCCACTCAGACTGTGTACAAAATACAAGGACCTTGCAACACCCTTGGCGTTGCACAGATAGCGTTTTGAAAAATTCTGCATCACTGGCTCAATCACAAAACCGTCCCCCTGATGGTAATATTGTTCTTTTTTTTTCCTTTTTTTTACATGAAGAGCAAACATCAGGCTATAAATCAGAGCTCCTCTAACATCCAGCCTTTGTTGGAGTTTCTTTACATACTTCCTTTTTATTGTCTCTGTGTTTTCAAGGATCCTCCACTGCCGTGCAACAAGAAATTCATTTTGTCTTCTTCTTTCCAGTGCACAATAACAAGCTCTCCAGTCTTGCCTCAGATAAAAGGCTGTTGCAATGCACCTCAACATAAGTTAATGTGTCCCACAGAACCGTAGCTTTGTGTGTTGGATATTTGAATGTTGCATTAAAAACTTTTAAGTTCGCTTCTGCTGTGGAAATAACACTGAATGTAGTCGTTATAGGCTGCATTTTGCTCATGTTCAGGTGCTGCATTGAGCTGTATATTGCAGCGGCACTACCATCATGAGCCATCACAGCTTGTGAGGATTTCTGAGGAGGACACATTGTATTGCTCTCAATGACACAGTTCTTGGAGTTTGAATTATGGGCGATTACACTGCAGTGTAGAAAGCACTGGTTCTGATACACATCAAATGAAATCCTCCAACATACCCTACAAATAGAGGTTCAGTAGAAGTTCAGGAGGGACTATTCATGAATCAATATATAAATGGTTTCCTTTAATCTCCTGTTGGAAATCACTAAGCAACCAAAATAAGTTGTTACCACACTGATAGTCGGGTACCACATGTAACAGAACTGTAATATTTATAGTATATGACTACCCACATTCAAATGTGTTCTCATAAGGTGTGAATATTTATGCGTGAAGTCATTACAAGACCATTTTTTTGTACAGAAACAAATAAAATGTACTATACTTAAGTTTTGTTTTTGTGTTGATTTGGACAAATGAAAATCTTTATTATCTTTTGGAAAATTCAAAGATAGGAACTTAAAATATATAAATTCAGATGGTTTTAAAAGGATTTTTAGAAAGTAAAACACTTCAAGACAATACATCCAGCCAAGTTACTATTGTATTAGGCATTCAGTTGCTTATACGTCTCTAATCAGTATGGTGCCTCTCTGCCTCCATCAATAGGAATGCTTGACATGAGGATTTACGAGAGGGGAGGGGGGGTTAAAATGAGGTCTTGCTAATAAGTTTTTATTTATGCATGATTTATGTAATCGCTGCTCACTGTGGTGCATGAGTGACTGACAAGTGATTTATCCGTATGTGTGTGTGTGTGTGTGTTGTTGTTGCAGACATAAACATGGCGGGCGAACCCAAGCCATACAGGCCCAAAGCAGGCTCCAAGCGGCCGCTCTCAGCCGTGTACAGGTAAGACGTTTCCTCCTTGCACCACGCTTGAACATGCTTCACATGCGCAAAGGTGCTGTTCTTGTCATAAATATTAACTATCTCTCACATCCTGCTGCTCTCGCTGATGTAAATGCGGAGTAATATTTAGAATACGAGGTTTCCTATTATGTTCTCTCTTTTTACCCCCCCCCCCTCCTCTTTTTGAACCTTGAATTTCTAATTGAGTTTTTAAAGCTCTCTCACATTTCTCAGCCTTGACTGGAGTTTGTTCCACACAGCCCTGTAAAGCTCAAAGGAGTTGCTGTTGTTATAAGCATCATTAAGCATGACCCTGATTTTCTGGCCCGTACACATCTCCTGGTCACAGACAGATCAAAGCAGTGCTTGTTTACTGAAGTCTAATGTGACAGTGGGCCAGACATGTTTTGTTTTTTTTATTCACTGGGACACTTTTCTGTGTGCTCTGATAGTTTGTCCATTGGCAAAGTTTATATTACCACCAATTTGCTCCTTTCTGAATTGTTGGTTTTGTTGCACTGCATGTCTCATTTTACTAATTTATTAGTTTGTGCATTGTGTTATTATAAACCTTCATTTGCATTTTATAGCTGCAGCTGAAAACAGCCAGGATGTAATATGGTAATTATGGAACAGGAGAGGCGAAAACCAACACTACACTTCTCTAAATTGAAATAGTAATACATTAATCCTAATTAAAATTCCTGGGAGAATAGCAACAGCTCCTTCTTTTCTCCTCGTCTCTTCGTTTTATTTCCCTCTCTGAATCCTAAATTACTTGCCATCCTGAGCGTATACTTAACATTGATTTTCCTCTCCAGGGTCTAAGAAAAGAGTTTTTTTTTCTCCTTTCATTCTCCGACAGTGTTTCTCCTCTGAAAGTTGTTTTTTTCCTTTGTTGATCTGTGCTCTTTGCATGGCAGTAAAAACTCAGGCTTCCTGTTTAACCTGCACATACTGCAGCTTTAGGCATAAACCAGAACGTGTCTGTCCCAGTCACGATGACTTGAATTGATCTGTTTACTTTTGACAGATCCAAAATGGCCCCTCTTAATGCTACCTTGCCTTATCTGCTTCTCCCTGTCCATCTGTGCCACCCCTCCCCCTCCTGTCTCTCTGTTTGTCTCTCTTGTAGTGGTTATGAATTTGATTACGAGTACTACAGGGATGATTTCTACAGCAGGTATGTATCTCTCACATAGTTATCAAATTTGGAATTTAACAAGGGAATAAATGACCCTCAGCTAAACCCTTTACTCCTTTATTACTGTTCCTACAAGGCATGTATTCTCCGGTGTTAAATAATGCAGTCTACAATAATAGTGGCAGATTTATCAACTAAGTCACTGGAGTATTTTTTCAAATGTAGCCACATAGCTCTGCTATCTTATTAAGCCAACACATGGTCTGGCTGACCTTTGGATGTTTTCAGCTCATTTTTAAAGGCAGAATCCTTTTAAAGTGGTGTTTACCATAAACTTAACAGCTAGCTAATTAAGCTTAATCTGTGAGTTAGATGAAAACACTCGGGCTGGCTTTTGAATGTTTTCTGCTGAAGTGTATTTCCAGGCAAAAATCTTTTTTTAATGGCCTTCACTGTGAACCTGACAACCACATACATGATAGTGAGCTGAGAGACAAACTAATATTAAAGCTGTATGTCCCAGGAAAAAATCCTGTCCATGTAGAGGACAAAAGTAAAGAGACAGCATTATTATCACCTTATTATCCCTCATTCATCAATCGGAAAGGGAGAACAAAGGCGGATCCTTCTCCTCTGGAGGTTCAGGTCCTTTGACATCTGCAGGCAAATGCCACACATGTTTTATCAGTCAGACGTGGCCGGTGTCCTGTCTATGCTGCAGTCTGACCTGGACACAGGGAGACTGGACAAGCTTGTCAAAATTGTCTGGGACTGGACTGTTGAGGATGCATGTAATGTCAGGTTTATTAATAGTGGGTTTCTGGACAACTTGATTTTCCCTAATGATGAATTAAGTATATATCCATTTACACAATGAGTCCCAGCGTAGGTAAAGTAAGGTAAGGTCAGGTCAGTTCAGAGCCATTTTCAAAAACGAGCCTGTAATTTAGCCAACAAGCCAAATGCCATATTTATTGTCTGTAGGCTAAATCCTATAAAACAAATAAAAACAAAGACTTTGTGAGGAAATAATACACGATGGTTGTGTAAGTTATAAGCATAGCTTTTGAAAATATCAAAAGATGAATGTGACCTGTCTCTACAATCTAAGCCAGTGATGGTTAGTTAGCTAGACAAGCTAAATAATGCGTCTCATATCAACAAGATACTGTAAATACACTATAAAATCCATTTCTCAGACATTAGTGTTTGGCTCAAAATTAAACCTCAAAATAAATTTCCACACTTCAAACCAGAGCCGTGTAAGATGGAGAAGTCCAAAGCTTGACAGCCCTGTCATGCCTGTTTATGGTTTCTCGCCAATGATTGGACTATACCCATTTGGTTAACACAGCGGTCAGCAGATTTTTTTGCTTTCAAGATTTTGCCCG
Organism: Caranx ignobilis; assembly: GCA_021432705.1. NCBI lineage: Eukaryota > Metazoa > Chordata > Actinopteri > Carangiformes > Carangidae > Caranx > Caranx ignobilis. The sequence goes on from MU269986.1 coordinate 6,879,350, forward strand.
ATTCTTCCTCATTAAAGCGTCCCCTGTCAGATAAGATTCGGCTACCTTCCCACAGAGGCACCTTCAAATAGTCAACTTGTCAAAACAGCCTGAACGCACCAAGCACGCTGCTCGAGCACGCTGATGCAACGGACACTTGTTGACTCATGTCATTTATCTGCCAGTGATCAGAGTAATTATCTACGGAGACATTTCCCAAATGTCAAACTTTGTTGAGAGCCGTGACAAGACGTCTGATGTCACAGTCAAAGCTCGACACCTTGTGGCACCTTCTTCCTTTTATCCTCTCCACTTCAAAAAAGGATGTGTGTGAGGATTATTTTCATGCATCTAGTAGCCTGGATAGTGGTACGGAAAGAGGGATATTGGTCAAGTTGAAATGCATCATCTATACCTTTTTGTTTTATGTATGCTGTTTGAGAGCAAGAGAAATCCATTGGACATCTATCCTGAAATACAATTCTGGGAACTAAGCTTGGTGAAATAAACAGGGGAAAACATTTTTTAGTTCTCACAGATCAACGTTATCTGAATGCTATAAGGCCTTTTATTGAATACAGTGACTTATAGAAGAAGAGTATAAGAGGTGAAGTGTAATATTATAGTTTTCTTTTCTTGAGGCTTTTTGACTACCATGGCAGAGTGGCCCCCCACCAAGAGCTGTGATTCCCCTCAAACGCTCCAGGGTGCTCGCTCCCTCCTCCCGCCGTGGGAAGACCTCCTTCCCCATCAAAACATCCTCCTCTTCCTCCTCTTCATCCTCCAGACCTCCCACATCATCCTCCTCCTCCGGGCTCAAACGTACGTACAATAAGTTGCTTTTCACTTGTCTTGTGTTCGCACTGAGCTGTAGTCAGATTTAGTTTGTTATTTATTTTTTAATGTTTCTACAGCCAATTACGCTAATGGCATTCTGGCCTTTTCAACAAAAAAAAAAAAAAGACTGAAGGCTTAATGCAAATCTCCAAACCGTGGCACTCTCAGAGAAAAGGTGGTGGCGTGATTCAGCTGTGCTACTTAAACGTGGCGCCACTATAAAAAGCCATTTAATTCACTCCAGCAGCTCAGAACAAGTCACATTGCAATGTAAAGCAAAACACTAAACTGCAAACACAAATATAATCCTGAGCAGCACCCATTTAGCGAGCAGTGCTGTATTCCTGTCACCCAGGATCCATCTGGATCTTATTTTGGTTCCTCTGATTAACTGGTGATGCATTATAAACGTCCTAAATGTAATTAATGTGAGATTGGGGGCATCTCTGTGGAGCTGCGGTCAGCTGTGTTTTCCTAAACGTTAGTTTCTATCCATAGCCTGTGTAATTGGCTACACTGTTTGTTCATTGTTGTCTGTCTAGGCCAGTGTTATCACCGCAAACAGCTTGGTAAGGTCTGTCATGAGGACCCAGTTGCAGTTGGTAAAAAAAAAAAAAAAGAAGAAGCTCCATCTCCCGTCCTCTTTTTGGATAGAGTCAATGAATTCTCTCCCTCTGTCTAAACAGTGCTGCTATATGTTTGGGAGACTAATTTGCCCCTGCCAGGACCATGAAAAATCACTGTTTGTATCGACTCTGGCCGAGATAGATTGGACAGCAAAATAAGGTTAGCCTGTCCAAACAACAGGGTGGGTTACTGTGGGCAGCTCCAACCACTTGGGCTGTGTATGAGTAATAATTCACTGGAGTTGACAATAAAAGAAATATGGAGACATCAGATGTATGGATCACCAGGTTAGATAGGTGTTTCCACTGTGACACGCAGCGTTCACTGTCAGCTCAGGAAGACACATTTGTTTTGTTGCTGTCACAGGCTACATTAAGAACGCCTCTAACTTTTAAAACGTCCAGTTAATTAAAAAAAAAATAGATTACTTCCATTACAAACCTCTTGAAGCCACTCAAGACAGAGTAGTTCCCTTTAAAATACAATTTCACCAGAAGGTTAATTTAGTAGCAGCTATTTCTGGGATTTTTGATTATTATTTCCGCCAGTTTGACTGGTCGTCATAGAAACAATGGTCGAATCGTGAACCTGAGCACTTGGCAATGTTCTCATGCATGTTGGCATTAAAGCTAATGATAGTCCTAAATAGACCCTGGAGCGAGATTACTTTGAGGTTAAGAATGATATATGATATATATATACACACACACACACACACACACACATACATTTCCATTTTTCCATTTTCCAACCCTTTTATTGCAGTGATCCTGGGCTGCAACTGAAAAGCCTAAAAGTTCTTCTTTCTTAACCACTTTCTCTGGATAGTGATGGAGGAATATGTCATGTTATTCATGTGTATATATTTTTTTTTTTTTATTATGGTTAACTTGAAAGTCATCATGCTTGGTCTTCTGGATGATTCTAACTGAAAAGATCCAAAAGAAAAAAAATCCGTACTTATGGATTTGAGGCTCATGCAGTCAGTTTTGGATGAGTCCTTTTTGGATGTCATGCACCACAAGTATAAAGAGCTGCTTTGTTGTTTCTACTGCTGTGAGACTACAATCGAACATCAATCTGAATGGTTTGGTTGCAGAGAAATTGTGGGAGGATTTTATCTACATGTACTTTGAGTTTATTACTTCAAACTGAAATATGTTAAACTAAGTTTATAGAAACAACAGTGCAGTAAAAATGAAAGTTTTATTCTTGCAGTTTCTTTCTGTTGTGTATATGTTTGCATGTTAAAATGGTTTATTCAGATACTGTTCGGGCCAAATGGATCCCAAATGCAGAATTCAGAGACAGAGAAGGCAAGTTTGAACCAAAGAGAATTTATTAGCAGCTTGGTTGTGATGCCTCGGAAGAACTGAGCAGACTGATGGCTGGGAGAGGGGACACAAGCTGAGGCCGGGACTGATGGCAGAAGGGGGTCAGGGTTGGGGTTCGGTGCTGGCGGATGAATGGAGCAGGATGGGGTCTTTCGGGGGGGGGGGGTTGGCAGGCAGGCAAAGGAGGTCCAGGGTTTCAGGGAGGCAGGAGGGAGGCAGTGGTGGGAGTCAAACTGTGGGACACTGTGGAAAGAAGAGCAGCAGAGCCATGAAGATAAATACTGTAACTGTGAGATGGGATCTTACATTTAGTGGCATCAAAGCTGGGGGAGGTATTTATAGAGAGCATGACGGTGATGGTGATGACGATGTGCTGGTAGCCTGACTTACTGCACACCTGTCTCCACTCCTGCTAACCAGACAAGGATAAAGAGAAAGAGCAAGAGAGGAGGAGAGAAGTCCAAATGTATACATTAACTGTATAAAATAAACAAAAAGACTCCTAATTTGATATTTAGGTGAGTGATACGGTTTGCTGAAGGTGGTTTTATTGATTTCTTTGAAATGTTTTATTGAATTTACAGTTGTACGTTGGTGTATGTAATGAGCCAATGACTAAAAGATGGACCTAACACATCAGAAGTAAAGAATCAAGATATTGATGTCAAACATAAATGCAAGATCCACACATGAAAACGAATTACAAATAGCACAGAAATCATGTTTCCTTTCATTATGCTTTAACATTTCCTCCCAAAAATCCAGTGTGAACATGTTTGAGCTGGAAACTTTACAACATCTATTTATAGTCTGAATTACATCAGCATTCCCAGCTCTACGACTTTTTGTCCAGTTTAATCTTCATAGACCAGCGATTCAAAAGATCCTCACTATCCCCAAGATACAAGTTCTGCAGTTCTAAAATTAGATCCATGTCTCATCCCCTAAATCTTCCATAATGCTTATTAAATAACAATGGCACTTTTTCATTCTTCTCCCTTTAACTCGAGCTTTCTGAAAAAGATCCCGTGTTGATGAAGCAACGTTGGATTAGAACGTGTATGTTTTTCTCTCCGTGGCTTATGTGACTGATAGCACAAAAGGAAAAAGGCCTGGAGGCGGCGATAAATTAGAAACTGTTCCACACTTCCTTATCATCAAAGGACGACTAGTAAGCTGCCCACAGCGAGCCCAGATAATGTTCGAATTAGGACGCGAGTGTGTACGGGGTGGGCATTCACGCATGTTGGTTTGGTACACATGGAGGCAGGTGATACGGAGAGGGAGATGGAGACACTTCACTGTGTGGAGATATCATTGTATATCCACTGTTTTCTCCTTCCAGAAAGGTCGATTTTCTGCTTCTCTTTAGCTTCAGGCTTGACGGCTGCTTTTACAAAACACCATTAGACTCATTCTTGGAATCGCCACACACGTATGTATTGCCTTCAGTAGGGCAGCGTGTACCACTTCTCTCCTTCGCTTTCTTATGTACAGTACGCATTAATCATCATGCAAGTAATGCACGGACAAATCCTGTATAGGGCACCCTTACCTTTTGTTTTTCAGCATGAATTGCAGTGAAAGATTAAAATGTCCTTTAGAGCAGGCTAATATGTCATCCATTTTTATCATGTGCTGACATCTCCTCCAATTGGAGGTGTTAATGTTTTATGCATTAGTTTATCTCATACACGGCGGCACACAGACCCATATAGGAGGAGCTCCTCATTGTGATGCGGCGTGGGTGTAAATATACATCAAAAGAAAGTTAACTTAAAGAGCCGCATGCAGACATGAGACCAGACAAGTGATGTTTTGATTCCGTGCGTGTCTCCTGCCTCTTGATTTTCCGCGTGAAGCCTTTACAGGAAGTCATGGGTTTGTTTACTGAGCGCTCATCCATCCTACTTTCCAGCCCTGACAGAATCTGATAGGTGTCAAAGAGAATTTTATGTTCTCTCCTCGACTTCTGGTGTCTGTTTTTTTTTTGTTTGTTTTTTTTACCCACTCCTCTCTTTCAAAAAAAAAAAAATAAAGACACATTTCAGCTGCCGAGGGTTAAGGAGTGAGATTATCTTATTACTTTATGGTTTAAATTCTTTAATCTGCTCAGTTCGAGCTGCTAGGGAGAGCACCCTCTTTTCAGCAAACCATGACACTGGCGAGATTAAATTAATGGTGACGTCCTTCAGATAAATACTTTTTTTTTTTTTTATGTTTGACAGATGTTATTTGCATATGACACATCAAGGTTAGGGCTCAAACTTTGACATGATACAGCTACGCTTCATTTACCCAAAGCCACGGATATGTATTGTAGAGTGAACACAGAGCAAAGCAGAGCAGCAAGGGGAGACCAATTATTCATGAAGCGGTAAACAGAAACTGTGGGAGGGCAAATTGTGCCCCCCGTTTCTCATGCGGCACCGTTGGTGAGGAAATGAGCACGCAAAGTTGCTTTTTAAATATAAAATAGGATCGAACACATTGATACGAGTTCTTTTTTTATTGGTTTTCATAACCACCGGTGTTGGTCATGCAAATTTAATTTCAGCCTTTCTTCAACTAGAGAGCAATGTTTAAATTGATGTTATACATGCCAGTGGTTACTCGCATTTCCATTTGCAAAATGACCTTTAGCAAGGTTTTGTGCAGAGAAAAATAGGAAAAAGAAACACACAGATATTTCAAACTGTGCAATTGAATCACCTCAGCTCATGGAGTTTCATTTCTTTTTTATGAGCTCCATTTGTGCTCAGTTTAAGTACTTTCCTTGGAAGTACTGTTATAATCGTCAAGGAAAATAAACCTGAGCAAATGTTTATTCAAATGTGGAAACCATACTGTATGCTTACCTGTTGATATGTTCATTGGAATCAATGTTCACAGAATAAAATACTTTAAGCTTCTAGTTTGTTTAAGGATGTATGTATTTGCTTCCCAAGTTGCAGTTCTCCTATACTGGGAAGAGTCAAATAAGGTGTCTATATAATTATATAATTTTGCTTTGAACAAACATCTCATGCCAGCTGAAAGATATTGGCACTACTGAGCAAAACTTGAGCGGCACTGCACACAGTGGTGGGCGTAAAGCCGTGCACTAATCTCCAAATTGAAAGCAGCAGGTTCACAGTTTCAGCTGGGTAACTTTGCAGTTGGCCAGATTGAGATGTTCTTCCCTGAGGAAAGTGTGATTCAGAGAGATGATTTGATATCCAAAACTAAAAAAAGAGTATTAACAGTTGACAGCGTGCAGTCTGTGATAACACCATATGAAGCAGCATCATTAGAAGGAGTGTACAAATGAACTCAGGGCGAACCAAGCAGCAGTTTAAATAAGGACATCTGCTTATGTGTTTCTGTGCCTCAGCAGTGAAGACGGACCAGCTTCAGACCATCAAACGGGAGCTGACTCAGATCAAGATGAAGATCGACTCTTTGCTGGGACGTCTGGAGAAGATTGAGAAGCAGCAGCGGGCTGAGTCTGGTGAGGAGCAAAGCAGTGGCGTGGTGATGGGGGGGGGGGTTAAAAAATAAATAATAAAAGAAAAGAGGGGGGGCAAGGACACCAAGCACTGAGGGAGGGAAATTAAGAGCACACACTGCCTATAAGTCTTGGTGACATTGTGGGAGATAAGAGCAGCAGAGCTCTCCGTCATAACAGCAAACAGGTGTCAACGCCGCGCTGACTCAGTTTATATTAGAGGTCTATATAAATGCCCTACAATACAGGACAGTCTCTGAGTGCAGCTCCCTGTGAAGGTCAGGAAGACTTTTGTAACACAAAGTGCTTGCTCCAATCTTTCAAAAAGCACAATTACACCACTTTATTCAAACTCGAGCGTTTTCTGCTTTGCCTCAAAATAAAAAAAATGAATAGCACTTTCCAAGATTTTGGTAAATAGAATCTAATCTTTGATCTTTTTTAAATGTTTCAAGGGCAGAGAAAAAAAGATTCAACCATAGATGTGTGAGTCTGTGAGTCTTTATGGATCTCTCTTTAGAAATGACAGGAACTAAGTGGAAAACGAGTGAGAAATTCTGAGGTCACTATCAGAGTTTCAACACAAAAACGCAGGCACACTCTTCCAGACACTGTAGCTTTTAGCTAATGTACAACTGGTACATTTGCTGCTTTTTTGGTCCAGTGGTCAAATTTGTCTCACGCTGGGAGAGACTTTGCTTCGTTTTTTGTCTGAACACACCTCAGTGGTTTCTTCTAAGTGCCGTTTTATCCCTCAATTTAGCAATGAGTGGAATTCCACAAGTATTTAGCTATGCTTAGCATGGAGTGGTAACACCTTGTCTGTGCCACTCGCAATTTGCAAGAGCAACACGGCGGCGACGGTTGCATTCATTCAGTCTGTATCTGCTCAGGCTTCACTCAGTCATGTGCTGACTTGGGTTAAATGGAAAGTAAAAATGAGATGCTTCGGGTTGTATTAATGCTCAAAGCGCGACTGAAATACAGGGTTTTGCACTGGGTGCAGACAGATGTATCAGTCAAAATGGAAGTGCAATAGATCAGTGAGACACAGCAGAAAAAAAAGGGCGTGCAAACAGGCAGCCATGCTAGCTTGTCGCTTGTCAGTTGTTGAGGTCAAACTACTTCTGTCCAGCTGAGTGTGAGAAGCAGCTCAGTCTCTGGGGACCACATGTGAATGAGAATTTGTGTTTCAACACTACTGGGAAATACAGAAAACAGTAGCCAAGTAAACTCTGCTGCTGACATGTGAAGCAGAGAAAACCGAGACTGATCCCGCTCTCACTTCATTCTGTGTGTCCTCCTCTCTCTCAGAGGCTCAGAGAAAGTATGAGGACAACTGCGACTCCCTTCATGAGGAGTCCGTGTCCGAGACGGCAGAAAACTCTGGGGAGGAGGCCGGCGAGGGGGCGCTGGATGTGGAGGCAGGAGAGATGACCGATGGAGGTGAGGACGACTACGACGAGGAGGGCAGCCACCATCTGGTAAGAGAAACGGTTGACAGGGCTGACAGGGAGGGAGAGAGCAAGGCACTTTGGGAGCTCTCAAGTGGGCAGACGGTCTTTGCTTTCTGAAAGTTAATTTTCCAGAATTATTCATGGCCACAGATCTGAGAGAGCGGGGCTTCACATGAGTGAATGGTGAGGGCGCCCGGACTGACAGTTTCTCCCTGTCGACCCCGTCTCAAACAGTGGAAGCAAGGCTCTTCACAAGCCCACACACTGGCACAATCTCACACACTTACAGGCTATACAGTAATTAAAGCAGAGGACTGAGACACATAGGAAGAGTTTTGATACCAGACAGGTACGGACCATTGTCCATTATTAAATAATTGGCTATTTGCCCACATTTCCTCAGATAATGTTTCTATCTAACTCGCACATTACTGTTGCATGAATGAAACCTGTATTTAAACTGTAACAAATGATTATTCCTGCTGTTACTGAATGAACAGAATGTGTGTCTGTCACACCACCTTTCAGTAAATCAACTGATCTTTTCAGGTCTTATTTTGTAGCTGTGTTCATCAATCTTTCTGTCAACATGATCATGCACACTCAGCTCATGTGAGTTGTATTCAGTCAACCACAATCAGTTGATCTTAGTGGCTCAGACATGGTCTCTCTCTCTCTCTCACACACACACACACACACATATACATACATACACATATATATATATTTCATCATCACTACTCAGAGATGTATTTTACTGACAAAGCTGGTCTCTGTGATGGAATATTGCATTTTTCAGTTGAAAATGGGCCAAAGTATGTGGAGACTGGAGACTGGTGACCGCCTGGGGCTAAGAATATGATGTTGGCGTTGTGTTTCTTTGAAGAGTGTGCTCAGCTTTTTGCTTTGAATGTTGTAAAATTCTATGTCAATGTACAATTTCACCCAAACAATATAATTACCATCCTCTCTACACTGCTATCTGCGTGCAGTGTGCTTTAAAAGACCCACAGTGACAAATTATACAGCAGTTATACATATTATTTTGAACAGTATTAATTAGATAGAGCTACTCTGTTATTTTGCATTTCATATAGTTCCTTAAGTTCAGGCAGAGCCATCAGAGCGATTATCCTCGGTTCCATGTGGCTTGAGCTGTGCACGGCGGCCACGCTTTTGACCAGGCTTTCTTCATTATGCTATATTTATTAGCCATTAACCAGGTGAGCATGGGCATGTCATCCTTGATGAAAGCTTTCTGTCCTCACTAATCGAAGAGATTATTTCTCAGAGACATGTTGGAAGAGATTTGCTTGTTTCCAGAAGGTCACATTGATCACTGACTGTGATAATGTACGACAAAGACTGTCCCACAGGTTGACATGGCAGCTTTTGTTGAGTGCATTGACCTTTAGAAAAGATTAAATGCAAGCTGTGCGCTCTGTTAAAAATCCTATCCTTGATTTGAGCTTCCTCTCTGTGCTCTCCTTTTCAGATAGAGAACCATGTATCGGATATTGACAACTGAGATCAGGTAAGAGCTTAAACCCAAGTGTCCATTACAGCATCTGTGAGGTTGTTCTACAATCCTGCTAAAGGTCCTGGAGGCTCTTACAGCCAGTCCTCATTAAAAGGCCTTACATCTGGTCCTCATTAAAAGCCATAACAACTGAGCTGTGTCTTGAGCATCTCTAAACATTCGTTAATCATCTCCTAAGACATAAGCTCCATGACATTTGGAAGCCCAGCTCCACTGAAGTGCGGCTAATGCTGAATTCGACAGAGGGAGCAATAATGGCATTCCAATGGGCCAGAACTGCCCATAAACAACATTCATCTAATTGAATTGTGTAGAGGGGGGTATGAACGGCAAAGCCTAAGGTAAAGAGTTTCCTGCCTCTCGCCTCTCAGGGTGCGGGTAATGATGCAGCCACATCATCAGTTGGCTCAGTGCCGGCTGGCTTTTCATAGCAGGGGTGCTTGATTTCACTTTGCTTTTAATGCTGGATTACTAAGAAAAATCTCAGTTCATTAGAGACGGTAAATAACACATGTTGGCACATAATTTTCATTTAGTTTTTTAGCTTTGATCAGAGTCACTTGAGGTCATTTAACAGTTGGTAAAGATATTACTGTTTGAAATCTTTCCCTATGCAGTAAGCTGTGAATGGAGATTTTAAACAAACTAAAAAAAATTGTAATGTTTGCATCATAAAAGCAGAGCATTGTGGGGTTGTTAACACAGGTAGTGTCCTTTTCTACCATTGTGGGAATTTTTGAGGGCAATGTGACTTTCACACAGAATTTACACACAAAATTAAGTATGGCAGATTGTAAATGTAGCTAGTTTATATAATTAATAGGGACTGATTTCAGACACAGTCTCATTTGTTGTAAAATGTTATTTGAGATTGTGTTACCCAGCTAGCTGTTCCCCTCCGCTTGCCTTTTTGAAGCTAAGCTAATGCTGCTTTCTGCTGTCTCTCATGTCCATGTCAATCAAATAAAACTGTATCAAATCATGAACTCATTCCTGTTAAGCTCATAAATACACAGTCAACTCTTTCCTTCATGTTCTGCTAGCATAGCATCCTCAGAAATGTTAGCATGCCCGCTACTTGTGTTCTTTTCATTTCTGTTGCCTTTTCGTGTTTGATCTGATTGTTGAATGAGATTTACAAAATAACTGATCACATCACTGTAGGCTAATTCTCCTTTTGTTATTATTTTTGTGTATTTTTTTTTAATCATCCACAAATATTTTGTAAGACTTTCTGCTTACAATATTGACACAGTTAAAAAGTTTTTGTGCTCTAGCAAAAATGCTCGCAGCTAACATCAAACCATAGCCGTCGAGGCGTCTGGTGTCCCAGTTCCATCCACCTCTTTAGAAACCACATTACACTTCAGTTTTCCATACGTCTGCCTTTTTAGAATTCTATCAGACTCACAAAAACCTCCTCGGCACATACATTTGAAAAACCTGAAAATCCCTCTCGAGGTCGTAGCGAATATATGAATGTTTTGCTTGCAGGCCTACCAAGGATAGAAAATCACATCGAGAAGAACCTCAATAAGTCATGACCAGAAGGATTAGAGAGGCAGCTCTGTCTACTAGCAAATATTTCTGCACTTCCCAAGATATTTCTGGGGCCATTCAAAAACGGACAAGCTTTAAAACTCTGCTTAATCCTCATCAGATTTACAGCTTTATAAACAGCCACCATGTTTGAGGAGGAGACACAGCGATATAATGTGTTTTCATCTGTTTTTTTTCTCCCCTCTTTTACCACTACAGGGTGAGGAAGCAGACACCTCTGCTCGGTGGTATTAGAATTCATCATTACCTTCAAGAGACAGAAAAGGATCTCTGAGGGGTCAAGACAACCATTTTGGACTGTAAGTTGTGTTCAAGAGATGATGAATCACATTTTAGATGCCCAACTGTGCAGCACAAACCGAATGTGATTTGCTCTCTAAAGAAAAATGTATTCAAGATCCATTTTAATGCATTGGCCCAAGTTGACCTCATGGATATTTTGTGCGATTCCTATTTCATAGCAAGAGGCTGACAGTACCATTATCCTGTTCCTGACAAAAAAAATAAATCAGAAGTGAAGGAAATGAAAAGGGACTTTTAAAATTTATTAATTGAGTTATGTTGCAAGAAGGGAACTTGACATTGTCGATCAATTGTTGCTGCTTTTATGAAGTGTATCTGTGCTGTAATTTCACAAACTGTTTTTTCAATGAATTTCTGTTGTTGCTCAAAAATCTAAATGAATAAATGACAGTCAGAACAATCTGTGAGCTCAGTGTAATGTTCAGAAAATGAATGAAACATCGGTGCCGTCTGGTTCGGATTCGACTCATACATAAGCCAATAGCTGTGAGCATGACTTTATCCTGCTTTATCCATTTATCACACAAATGCCCTGTGGGGCTGTTCCATCATATATTCCAACTCCTGCCAAGTTTCAGAAGCAGAAAGGGCTTCCTGTGGTAGAGAGCCAATACTGGCACAGGCCTCCTGCCAGGGAGCATTGCCCTAGCGTCTCAGTGTGCTCCTCCCTGCTCAGCCGGTGCATCGCAACATCGACTGCTGCTGTTCAGGAGCCAACGCCTTTTCTCCTTCTCCTTCACCATCTCCTCTCTGCATTGATTCTGTCTAATGTAGGTGAGGGAGCTAGGCCAGGTTTTTGGAAATGGTGGAAATGTAGTATTTTGAATGATACATTCAAGACAAGACTTGGCTTTGATTTTATCCAAGTACATGATTTTCTTAGGTTACTGAATAAATATAGATTAATATGCCTTAAAATCAGCCTCAATAGAAGCAACGTAAAAGATACACAAAAGTCAGTGTGACAGTAAAGAACAAACTCATAAGATAAAGCTGAACTGGCACCGTCACTAATGTGGTTCAGGTTAACACCATTAATGTTCATGACTTCTGCCAGTTCAGATTTGACAGTTGCTCTGCTGCCATGTGGAGCTGCTAACATCAAAAAAAAAACTGATATGCGACTTGAGCCTCAGCTGAGCAATTATAATTAACCTGATTAGAAATAATTTGCTACAAATTGAATTGTGTCACCAATGATTGGATATCAGCACGTTCTACTGTTAATTATTCACTTCATGTTTGCTCCTTTTTTTCTGCTAAGATGTGACCGAGGTAGTTGTTGGGGACTTTGGCTGATCTAAAGCAGACGACCCAGCTGTTTGCTCAGTAGCATCAATGTGATTTGACGGTTTAAATGATGGAAAAGCTTTCAGAGACCAGATGTTGTTGACCAGAACAGTTGCAGCTTAACCCTCGTGTCCTGTTTGGTTGATTGGTCTGATTGGTTTTTAACATTTGCATTGCTACCACACTGAATAAAGATTGCTGTATTATTATTATAGAGTTTTGGTGTTCAGGTAGGATTAAATTTGAGTTGGTGTGTCCCCAAAAGATGTGGTTTTCAGCTATTGAGACTCATTTTTTTGTTGCCATTTTCCACATTCCACTGAATCACCTGTGTGGAGTCGACCACATACAGTAAAGTAACTTCATATTTGAAAGTCTGACACAACTTTGCAAGATTCAAAGTAAAGATTTAGTCGGATGCACGCAAGCAGCTCAGCCAGTGAAATGCTAAGTCACACAGCAATGCCCAATGGGTTTCCACTCAGATGTTAAGAAATTTGGCAAAAGTAAATGTATTTCAGTCCAGATCTGTTTTGTGGATATTAGGCATCCAGATATAATGGCGGTGGTTCTACATTTCCAGACGGCTGCCATTACAATCATTGCAGAAAAAGAAGATAAAGATTATTAAAAGACTGAATGTCAAAACTGCAAATGGAAAAAATGAAGTAGAAAACATGGTATTTCTGTTTGTTTTGTTCATTAATATGTAAAAAGTCTCCACACAGCTCTGATGTTTTCATCTACCGTAATTTTTCAGTCTGCTCAGTGGAGCGGAAGCATCGGTGGACATTTAGGTTACACGCTTCATTTACATCATGATTTATTTGCTAAATCTGTTTCCACTGCACTTTTTTTTTGCAATATTTCAAGATTTTATTTTGCAGATTTCCTGCACAGATTGAAAACGTGCATAAACACATGTGGCTGGAAACCCACTGTGTGTTGAAGCTCATGACATAATCAATGTAATTGATGCTACTGAGTAATGGAGTATATATATATATATATTTATCTGTATCACTTCATCCTCCTCAGGCTGGTTTTAAAGTGGAAGCACGAACGTAAACAGGCCTCTGTCATTATTTGTAGTAATAAACTCTATTATTTTAATGTTGAATCATGATTCAGTGCTGTTACAGTAGATTAAACCTGATTGGTGTCTAGCCAAGCAGATAGTTGTGGTTTCACCAGGTTCTCAGGTGTTTGCTCCTGAGACTTGTAGCCACGGTTATTCAAGGCAAAAGACATTTCATCTGTTGCACCTGTATAATTCAATTTGAAATACTTTACACCTTTGTTTCTCAGACACTGTGCTAAGAACTTGGATAATCCACACATGCCGCTGTAGACGTTTTCACAATATTATTTGACCTTGAGTGGTTGAAAATGATTCCCATGCAAACGATCAGTTAGTTTTATAGTCATGTAATCCTCCAGCACCTTGAACGTCATAAACAAAATCCCATTCTCTCCTTTGTTGTGTCGTATTAGTTGCACAAAAACTGGGGAAAATATAACTTCGTCACCAGGGGTGAGTGAGAGAATGTTTTAAATCCTTTAAAATGGATTTATCAAAAGTGTTAGGGAAAAGTCTGCTCACACAGTTTCATGAACACACCAGTCAACCCTGGCAGTGCCGCCTGAAAAAATACATAGAATACAATTAAAATAACAACTGTCCTGCAGCTCATTCAAAATACATGTCTGGTGAATGATGATAATGTGTAATATTTAGCACTATTTTTGTATCTTAAAAACATGTTTAAAGGGAAAATGGCTCTGCTACATGTTTCTCTTTTTGCTGGTAGCCTGTTATTAAATGAACAGTATGGTGATGTGTCAAATATTTTGCAAAAATAGAAAAAAAAAAACAGCCCCATTGCTTTTAACTGTTGTTTCTGGTTCGCCATGTAAATAGTTCCTTATCATGTTTATTTCCAAAACCAATAGATTAAAAGGAGAAATTTTATTAAGTTTAAAATAATATACTGACAGTTTGTTGGAATCGTTGTGGGTTTTAACCAGAATTGTGGGGCTTGTAGAGATGTGTAACTGACAACTGTTGTATAGAAATGTACATTTTTTTGTAAAGATATTTCTATCAAAAGGCATGTTTACTGTAACTTTGTATTTTCAGTTCATGTATTTAAAGAAAAAAAAAAAACTATATTCCAGCAGTTGTACAGCTATAAAAAAAAAAAAAAAAAACCTCATTGTCGTTGTAGATAACTATTTGTGTTCTTATCAGTCAATAAAATGTTTGTGTCATAGATTTAACCGGTCAAATGTTTCAACACTTTATTTTACAAATAAACATGAACTGAAGGACAAAGAGACCTTTTGACTTTATTGTTAAAGCGTCGGATGAATACAAACACGGTAATTAGTTTCTTACAGAGTGTATGGAATCATTAACGCGTGCCACTTAAAAATCCATTCTCTTCATTCATTACCATATATCGTCCTTCAATGCAAAGCACCCATTTAGTCATGATCTACAGTATATAGCTGATAATGCAGCAACATGTGCTGCAGTTGACATTAAAATGACACCTAAATGTCTGAATGGATGTCATATTGGCGTCAATCAGCAGAAAAGTGGACACCACAGTGGCAGCTTGTCATCTTGTGTTTCCCTAAAGGGAACAATCACAACAGCTGCCACTAAGTATCAGTGTGCTGCCTCGACAGGGACTTTTACCAGAATATTAGGCTACATGACAGTTTATTAGTGGTATAGAACATTTCAACTCTTGAGTCTACTCCTGGCCTCAGGATGTAGATTTTGGACCACAGAGCTCATTGTGAATAGATTAAATTTGTTGTCCCCATTCTGAATTGAACACACATACCCAGTGAACCAGCCTCTATTGGAAGATTGTCAGATGAATGACACAGACAAGCAGAATTTCATTATAAAACACACAATGCATTTTATTTGTGAAGAAAAAGGATGAATTATGATGTAAGAAGGAATGAATGCATTGTATAGGAATGAGACACCCAAAAGGATTGTTAATGTCTTCCTAAACCAGAAGACTATTCTTTTCACTTGATCTTTTTTAACTTCATGTAGCCAGCATATGCCTAACTGTGGTGACTTTGAGGCTGAAGGCTTTCACAGTGTTCTGCCAATGTTAGAACAGTTGGGGTTCTTTCTCACCAACGACTGTTGTAAGCCTATTTCTGTTCTTCTGTGCTTGTTTGATTTGAAGTGAGTGGGCGTAGTTTGGAACAGTTGAGGACACTATGAACCGATCAGGAGAATCAAGACATTGTACTATTATTAGTTCAACATTAGCTTTTTCAATCAGGAGTTTTTCATGAGCTGTGTCCACCTCTGAATGAGCTCTCTCTCAGGTGGTGACTGCCATTTCCAAAACCTTCAGCCATCTTTAGATGGACATACTTATATGTCTCTGATGAGTGCTACTGTACCTCTACAGGGCAGAATAGTAGGCTAATGTCAGAAGAAGAAAAGATATATAAAAAAAACGAGATAACACAGCCTAGGTGTTGTTTTCCATGGGGAGTACAGTAAATGAATGAAGTTTGATGTTGAACTGGAAACACTTGCTCTTTGGAGGGCACATACACAGAATAGGCCGATACAAACTGAGAAAATACTGTGAATTGTTGCTTGACTCAGCCTTAGCAGAAATCCACACTGGAAAACGTATCCTCCTCGACAGAGGTACCAGTAATAAATGTTAGAGTTGTATTGATCCAAGTGAGGAAATAGTTTCTGGTAGCTCCTTGAAAAATGTCAGTGTCCAGGGTTAGCTCCAGCAGAAGTGCTTGTAGAGGTGCTTGAAAATCACTATCACGCTGGAGGACGCATCAACAAGACATTTAGGACTTCTGACTTTTTTCTTCTGCTCAAGGCCTCGAGCCATCACCTCCAAACTCATTACACTTGTCCTTAGTCGGATTAGCAAACAGTCCAGTTCCTCTACTCCGCCTGGGAATGCACAACGTGATTTAGAGTCTGATGACGACCCCTTTTAACATTGTGGAGAGCCTGTACTTGACTGTGCAAAACTCAGCATGCACAATTGGCTGACATTATGCTTCCCCCCCCAATGACGCTCAGAACTGCAAAATGTCACAGCTGGGATGAGCATTTTTCTCTAGTTTGAGCTGGAAGAAGAGAAGCAAGCAATGTCCACAGACATCTCTCTGTGTTCTGCAAGTCATTTCAATGTGTGAGCTGCAGCCTTTTCACAGTTGGATAGGATTTGTAGCCCACATGGACTACAAATGTTTTGACTGCATCTACTCCGGGATTTTTTTTTTTCTTCCCACCACTTTCTGAGCTGCCTGTCACTGAAATCATACTGACAACTTATCTCAAGGGTGTCAGTCTGAAAGCAACACATGCAATTAATAAAAGGGGGGGAAAAAAACATCTTTATTTATGTAGGATTTTTTCAATACATGAAAGGTGCTTTGCAGAAGATGTTAAATCAACAGCTGCTTGGAGGAGAAGCCAGAAGCAGGGTATTAAAAGACTAAAAGCAACAAGACAAGCTTGTGACATTAAAGTTTAGGAGTGTTTATAGTGACTTTAAGACTGTGATGCCTCCTCTGTGTCTTATTAGAGATTCCCTCCATAAATGACATGAATGTCCTTGAAAGGTTCGGGGGGATCACTCCCGCTCCGATGCTTCAACGGTGTAAAAAAGAAGGTAGGTGGGCAGCAACAGATGGCTGATATCCAGCCCCCCGCCTCTTTCTCTCCCATTTATCCACAGTTTCAAAAAAAGGTGATGCAGGAAGGTTAATGAGGGCCAACGTTACTGCCACACACAATTAACCCACCTGTAGCAAGTCCACACCACCAGTGGCTGGCATGATTGCACACAGCTGTTCCTCCTTAACCTATATATGAGACCCCAGCTTAATGCACTGGAGTTTATTCCTTTAGACAGGGATGACTGAAGCTTCTGAAGTGAGAGGGAGAAAATAAAAAAAAAAGATGTAGCCATGATAGTTAGCCTTATTGCCTACACAATTTTAATTCCTCTGGAGCTGTTAAAGCCCCTGCAATATTGATATTTTTCTTTCACAGCTGTGGAAATTTAAAAAGAGATTAAAATTATCGGCGGTGTTGCTGCTGCTGGCCAGTTGGTCATTACTTTGATTTGGGGTGGCAGGCAGCTTTGGAGATGTGCATATATTTTTAATTCAAACAAATGTATTGCTCAGTCCTGCAACCCATCAACCCCACATGTGTTCACTGCGACTGACAGATTCAATTCACCAATTTTAAACTTGTCACCCTCTGTTAAGGGAATAAATTATGTGATCAGCTCAGTTACAAGTACATTGTTAGAGTTTGCACGCGGATTTGCATCTTTAAATTATCTCAGCAATGGAACCACATGGATTACTGGCAGAGAAAATAAACATCACCCTGAGCCGAATTTGCAACATATTTTCAAAGCAGCGTTTGGCTGATAATTCATTCACCATCCTGGCCATAAAAAGATGTTGAAAATATATGTACAGTACAAAACCACCAATACTGTATCGCTTTTCAAAAAGTTGAGCGAGACAGAGAGACAGAGGGAGGGAGTTGCTTTATTGCAAATATTCATTTCTACAGCTCGCTGCACAAATCTTAATTAACATTTATATTATATTAGCTCAGGGGTGCATGATGAGCATATTCTCAAGGTTTGATTTGAAAAATATTCAAATGAATTTGCATGTGTTGCCAGTAATCTGAGTGTCAGGCTGCAAAAAGCAGAAGGAGGAGGCTTTAATGAAATCAGCAGAGTTTGTGACAGCGGTGAAAGATGAGGTGTTGCAGTGTCATTAAGTTTGGCTAGAGGGAGGACAGCTAGCGTTAGCCTTTAGCTCCTTGCGGCAGAGTAAAAGTCAGTCGATTTTTTGGGTGAAACACAGTTGAGCTTCTTTTTCAAGGTGTCAGATGAATGTTTTTTGGGTGACTTAAAAGTCAAAACGATGGCACTAACTCTGAGCTCTGAACACACTGTGTAGCTCACTTGAAGCACCTGGAGGAGGAGCGGAAGGATCTGAGTGCTACAGTACATCTTCCCAAATTGTTTTATTGCTGGCACAGTTTTATAGGCCGATTTGATGACATTACAGTGATTCAGGAGCAGTGAGGAACAATCACTCCTCCCCCCTCCCCCAGGCCGGTGCTGCGAAAGTCATCAGGTGACATCCATCAAGGGGCAATTTACGATTGAAAACACGTCATGCTGATATATTGGGAAGGTGGAACGGGGAGCGGGCTGAATCATAAAAGGTTAATCCTGTTAAGTCTCAGTCAGAAACAGACAGCCAAACGGTACATGTGGTTTGGATTTGCAGTCTCAGCAGAAATGAGAAATGTCACATGAGAAGTGAAAATCAAAATGACAAGATACAACTGTGAAAGTTTCATGTTCCTCATGCAGAAATTGGAGGACATGGTAGGACTTAGAAATGTGAAAAAATAGATATAATCCTGGCTGCAGAATGTTAAAGTGAAAAGTAAACTTCACTCAGTAGAAATAAATAATTTGACTAATACTAAGAGTTAGTGCTATATACAGTTACACCAACACAAATCCTATACTTGTTTGTATGTTAAAACACTTGCTTACAACTTATTGTTTAGTTTTTGTCAAATTGATTCATTGACATTGGAATATAGATTATTGTAAAACTACATACTGCATATATTTTGTTTGGATTTTCTCCCTCCAAAACATTTATGAAGTCATTTTGATGTAGCCTGTTAACTATCATATATATACTCAATTATTTACATTCAAGTTTGTTTGCTAGCAGAACTCTCCCCTTGTCTTTAATGGCCAAAAACTCCACAGGGCGCCTGAGTTCTTCTCTGCTGATGCAGGGTGTTTTAAACTTTTACACTTTTCTCCTTTCTACCATTACATCATTTTATCAGCAAACACTGTCTGGCCTCTTTATCCCCCTGTGCATCCTTGCTGTGTAGGTTGCCTTGAGAACTGTCACAAAAACTGATCTGACCCCTCTTGAAGTTGTCACAAACTGCTAATTGGTATTCATTGTAATGAATCACATGTGAATCTTCGCGACCTTCGTCATTTGCTGTCTTGTTTCTCTCTTTGTCACGCCTACCATGCAAACGCTGAGAGATGATGCAATGTGGCATTGACGAAATCCAAATAGCATGATGAATACTGTCAAAAGGCCACAGTGAACCCTCGCCATCAGTGAAAGACACATCAAGGATATTTGCTCAACAAAAAAAGCATACGAAAGCCTGAGAAATCAACATTGCATTTATTCAAAACTGCAGGGCATTGGACTTTTTTGTCTCTATATGTTTTTGTGTTTGGCCACCAGGGGGCAGAACAAGCTATGCATAAAACACAGATGCTATCTTTTCTTTAACATGTTGGCTATTTATCACATCTAGTATTTAGTGAGTTTAAAGGTAGAGGCCAAAGGTTTGTTCCTTGCAGATCAATATTCAAACTGGGCCCCTCCTCTTGGGCTCAACTGCAACCTCGGATGCTAGCCACCACTGCTAGTACCTGCTGCTTGTTGTAGGCACTTGTAGTGCAAAAGCATGGCTGGCAGGGCCATGCCTGGCCAGGTCAATATTTTGTTTTTTAGGAAAATCCTGCAGACTCTACCTGTAAGAGCTGCTTTGGTTTGATGTTTGCAACCAAACCAGTGAATTCCATGGGCATAAAACCAAAACAATGAGCTGAGAGATGCTACAAAGTGCAGTCAGAAAATATTTCACTATATTTTACAAGAAACACCTCAAACAACGGAAGATGTCATTGGTGCTGTCCTATTCCTTTTCATACCAGTCTGAGCCCTTGTAGCTTGGCACAGTCAATCACTCACAGCTGACATCAGTTAAGTCAGTGAGTGTTCAGGGCTTCAGTCTTTAAGGGGTGGATTGGAACTGGGCCATTGTTCACCACCACGAAACCATGTGCAGCAGTAGAGAAAACTTCAATATTATATAACACACCTTTAGTGTACAATGCATGTACAAGATACATGAAATCAGAAATAGAAAATGAGAAACTGAAATAGCAGAAGAGAAGTGAAAAAAGAAAAGCAGATAGAGGTTGAAACATATCAGCCCATACAAAGGAAGATCTGGTTGCTGGAAACAAGAGGGGAGTAATCCTCATTACCTATTCAGCTGTGTGGGCTGAGTTATTCCTTCAGTTCTGCACTAATTGCTCTGAATCAATAAAACTGTTTAATCCAAAGGAAAAGTTCTCAGTCACATTCAGGGCATCATGGCCATGTGAGCCCCTTATGGAGACAAGACACATTTATCTACGTTTTATGCTTTCCAGAGGAACACATTAAGAATCAGCGACTTGAGAGAGAGAGAGAGAGAGAGAGAGAGAAGGTGAGGCAGGCAGGGAGATAAAAGGAAGAGGATACATTTTGACTGATCTCCTTTGAAGCAGTGTGGTTTTGCTGCACGCCTCAAGGTGTCACTTCCCAATTGAATCCATTCCTTTGTACTGCGGTGAGGCCAAAGATGGCTCGAGGACAGCCCGAGGATGGAAACATGAATGCTCCCCAGGACCCTCAGTCCACAGTCCCCCCCCGACTGATGATAACACTGTATACGAGCAGTATTGCCACCTGATAACTCTCCATGGAGACAGGCTCCTGATGGAAACAAGTCATTATGCATCTCAATGGGGAAATGATAACATAGTACAGAGAATTGTCACATTATAATTATGAGCAGCAAATGGGTAGAAAAGGAACCCTTAAGGTTTCCGTGACTGAATCAGCTCCTGCTCCAATTATATTCTCAAGAGGCCGCTGTCCATTCATGCACAGCCACAAATTATTGTAATTTCAGTCCCAGCTGTCATAATTATTGTTTACATTGTGACAAACCAGTAAGTTGGAGAAGGTAGTATGATGTCTCTAAAGGCATGGATGGCTGTATATTCAGCACTTAATTACAATGTGTTTGTACACAGAGTGTAGAGATTTTCCAGTGGCAGAAAAAGTACTGACTGAAATAAAAAGGTAGCAATACAAGTTTTTTTTGGTGTAGTATGGAAAAGTAGAAGTACTTGACCCCATTAAATAAGAATGTAAATACAGCATTATATTGGCTTTTTTTACACTCATCATGATCATCATCATCATCGCTGGTTAAAATGAGGTGATGAAGAATCTGATGATCACTCTGGCTGAGCTCCAGAGATCCAGTGTGAAGATGGAGGAAACGTTAACCAACCCTAAAACATGTCTGGGTCTTCAAGATATGATGAGTTGAACTGTGGCCAGACCATTCAATCTTAGTTTCATCAGACCAGATAATCTTGTTCTCAAAGTCTTAGGGTCCTTTAGGTTTTCTTTTTCTTTTTTTTACAAACTTTCATCTGGCCACTCAGCTGTAAATCTCAGATCAGTGGAGTGCTACAGTGATAGCAGTCCTCCTGAAAGTTTCCCCTGATCTCCACACAGGATCTCTGGAGCTCAGCCAGAGTGACCATTGGGTTCTTGGTTATCCCTCTTCTCAGCCTTCTCCCCTGAAGGCTCATTCTGACCAAACAGCAGTTTCAAATGAGAGACCTGATTGTTCCAAACTTCCCCAAATGTAACTCTTTTTTTTTTTTTTGCCTTCCCCATTTTTGACTGCAAGCAGTTTCTCCCTTGCTTGTTTTTTCTTTGAAATGCATTGATATGCATGCATCAGCTCTACTTTAGCCTAGATAGACAGTTGTGTGTTGTTGCAAATTGTGTCCAGTCAGTACAATACGCCACAGGTGGACTCCAGTTAATGTGCAACACATCCCAAAGATGATCAAGAAAAAGGGGGAGATTTTCTTTTAGCCTAAGGTTGCAACAAAACATGTGACGGGGTCGCGATATTTTGTGAATGCAGCGTCCATCATGTGTGATGAAGTCTATGCCATTTTCTCAGCATATGAGATCATACATTTCCAAGCTGCAATTTCACGTAAGCAATCTCACAATCTTATCCACACTGCCAAGGTTAGCCATATACAGGCCGATGAGGGATTCACTTCTTTACTGTACTAGTCATAAATGTTCATCATACTTTTCCTGACTTCTCTGTTCTGAGAAGAGGAGAATAAAATGAATTTTCCTTGATCCATTCAAGCCTCATTCCAAGGCCAAATTGGCTATTGATCTCTGTCTCTTTGTCTATTAAGGGAGAGCCTTGCATGCCAAAATCGGTCACCACCATGACGGCTGCCCATATCTCAGTGCTGATTGATTCCATGCAAGCTGTGGTCAGCCGGCCTAAACCAAGGTTGATGGGAGAGGGGATGAGGATGATTGTCTGGAGGTTGCCGTCAGCCCGGCAGTCGATGCACATGATCAGTAGAGCAAGAATCCACATAGACCTGATCGTTTTTGCCTCGTTTCTGTGGCTCAGAGTTGCCTGCGCCCTCTATGTTTCTGCCAGCAACTGAAAAAAGGAAATGGATACAGAGAGGAAGCACTGAAGAAAATGTCTGTAGAAATTATGGTAAAAAACTGACAAATGGCAGCAGTAAAAGACCGTACAATCCATCACCATGGTAAATACATGAAATATATCAAGAAACAGTGCATAAGTTTAATTTCTACAGGCATAATGTGTAGAAAACAAGCACAAAAAATATTGTAATATCATAAGTGTGTGATTCATTCACCACATTCACACCGGTGGTGGTAAGCCATGTCTGTAGCCCCAGCTGCCCTGGGGCAGACTGACAAACGCATGGCTGCAATGTGCACCAAACTACCCCTCCGACCACCACCAAACATTCACACACATTTGTTCACATTCACACAACTTGGACTTTTGGACTCCACTGTACACGCAGTAATACTCACATATACTGATAAGCTCAGAGATGGATAGATATCTATAGAATATGACACATACATAAACATTTGTATAGGTCATATGTCAATATATAAAACTGTAACCATTTGTGAGGTTTCCTGTATAATTTTAACATATGCTTTTATTTGAGGTTATTCTATTCATCCATTTGGAAGGACTTGATGCAATCAATAGTAGCAGAGTGTAATGGTGAAGCAGTGTCTGAGGCAGTGCAAGGACTTTGGATGTGGTATTCTATAAGGAAGCAGAAGAAGAAAAAAAAGAAAAATCCCCCATTGTGGCCCAGTGAGGGAACAACAGTCACTTTGATTGCTCTTTTCACTGACGGAGTTTTCAGCTGCGTCTCATGGCTTTTCACTGGTTTGAAGCAGCTTTGATTGATCCTCAAAAATCCCTCTGAACTTACAGCTTCTTTATTTAAACTGTTGAAATCCAGCAATTAGATTTGGACGTGTGGTTGCAAGAACAAAGATACAGTTTCCTTTTAATTTATTTATTTGTTTGTTTTAAGAATCAAAGTTAAAACCATCTCAGATTTCAGATGAACAAAATCATCAAATCCTGCAACACCCTGCTTTACCTGCCCGTGGCTGAGTGTGTTGATTGTTTTGCTGTGATATCAAAGTTATAGGAAAGGATATACTGACAGTTCTTCAGTGTGTGCTGTGTGTATTTTTCTCTGGATTGCACACTGGCATTTTCCACATAGAACCTGGACATGATTTATAAAAATAGAAGATATGGACATCTGCAATATGGGATATGTATTTGGCTTCTTTATGCCTTTTATTATAGTGACAGGGAGAGAGAGAAAACAGAGTTGGGGAGAGAACAAGAGGTAAGGTCCTGGATTTGAACCAAGTCCTCTGTGTTTAGGACCAAGCCTTAATGGTGCACACTTTACTATAGGTGGGCCAAAAGGGACAGTTAATAGTGAGTCATTGCAGCATTTCTCCAGCATTCATTCTCCAAGTTACATTAAAAAATGATGAGGTGTAATGAACAGAGACATACTCCATCCATATTAATTCATTTCCAAAAAACAGAACCATGAAATGGGATTATCTTGTGTGTTTATTTGATACACCT
The DNA here is from genome assembly GCA_021432705.1 of Caranx ignobilis. NCBI lineage: Eukaryota > Metazoa > Chordata > Actinopteri > Carangiformes > Carangidae > Caranx > Caranx ignobilis. Next base: position 6,903,720 of record MU269986.1, read on the forward strand.
AATGATATCGAGTAATGAACATCAAACTTCAATTTCATCTTGCTATTAAAACAGGATGCATTTTTTCCTGACTGGTTTATATGATTCAGTTAAATAGTCCTGTGAGGAAAGCACATGGAATAAGTCACAGGGCCAGAGGTGAACTGCAACCAAGTACACAGGCTGTATTTTGACACACTTGTATGAAGAAGTTGATATGACAAAAAAAAACAACACTTGGGAGCTGAAGCCTCCCACTAAGTGCTGGTTAGACAGGACACAGTGGATTTACTTATTTTTCCTGCTGCATAATAACTTGCTGAAGCTGAGGGGGAAAAATATAAATGAGTGTTTGTCATTTTGAATGACGTAGTAATTTTCCATTGTTGATATAACAATATTTAACACTGAAGCCTTAAAAACCTTGCTGTTATGCAGGGGTGTAATGTGCGTGTTTCTATGATTCACATTTTCCCTTGAGCTATTATGATAGAACATTTATATTTTTGTTAGACAAAGGGTTTTGGTTCTCCCCCCCCAAACAGGGCAGTATAAAAGCATAGCTCAAACAAATGTAATTTCAAAGTGTCTGAAAAACAAGAAAGGTGCAAAGTGGGTAGAAGTCGTTTTGCTCCCGACACATGCAACCGCTGAGATGGAAAGAAAGTGTTAATGGAGTACTGAGGAAAAAAACATGTTATTTAAGAGTTTGTGTTGTCACTTTTAGATTAATTGTCACAGTTTTCAGAAAAGGGAACCAAGACCATTACAAAGGAGGCACAGATGTAAAAGTACATTTTTACAAAAATCCAAAACAGGTAAACAAAGGACAAAAGTGTCAGGATGAGGCTCAATCCAAAAAACAAGGCCAAGTCAAAAACATGAGGAGGATCACAGGTGTCAGGCAAAGCACAGAGCACTGGAAAGCTAAGGCACATGGCTCAAAGACAATCTGTCGGAGAGCAAATGGAAACAGGCTGATGTAAACAAGGGAGCTAATGAGCGAATGGGGAATAGGTGAGTGGGCAGGTGATCTGAGTGGTGAGAGTAGCAGGGTGTGAAATGACAGTTCTGCACAAACAAGACTGTCACTGTCACTTGTGTTAAAACACAAGCTTGTAGGTCATTTGTGAAGCTAATTATTATGACGCATCGTCACATGAGCCTTGTTCACACTGCCACTGCAAATAAGATTTTTAGCATATCCAGATTTTATCCAGTTTGAGGTTTTAACAGTCTGAAACCACATGAGATCCACAGGGGCGGGGCTTGCGGACAGGCAAGCCAGGCAGTTGCTTGGAGCCCCGGCCTCTAGGGGGCCCAAGGGCTGCCAAAATGTACTCCACAGCAACGACAACAATGGGCATTTTTTTTTTTTTTTGCAATGAAAAGACACCGTAGTAGCAAACCCCCTTGTGGGGCCCCCGCCCCATCTGCCTTCAGCCTGCATCTGACGCTGTCTGCGCGATTCAGCGCGAAGTTTGTATTTCGGTCAAGCTCCCCCACCTCCCACGAGAGAGACATGAAGAGGAGTTATCCCAGTGGGGCAGAGAAAAAGAAGCAGGGAAATGAAAAGGAGGAAAAAAGAAAGAATGACAGTGGTAAGTGCATTTTCACCTACTGACTGACTGTGTTGTCATGGATTCCATAGGGTCGAATACAATTAAGCCATGATGAATGCTAAACAGGACACAGCAACATTAGCAGGCTATAGCTAGCAGGTATATGTGCTTCACTCTCCAGTTCCACCAGCAGAAAACAACAAAACCTCTATTGATTATTATTATTATATTAATAACAACAACAACAATATCAATAATAAAAATAATACTAAATTACACCGTGTATGAAAAGCTATGCATAATGATGAATTGATGATGATATGTTTCTAATAATAATAATATGTTTCTCTCTTATCTCTCCTCAGGATCATTACTAACATTTTTAAAACCAGTACATTCAGGGAAGGATAACGTTACCTTGATGTGGCCTTTTACATTGTTTACTCATTGACTTTTAGACCAGCGGACCTGTGGGTACCCTGTGAATTTTGCACTAGCCAAGCCCAATTTTGTGTTATTTATTTTATTTGATATTATTTATCTCCACTATTTAATTGTTTTATCTATGTTGTGGCAATGTTATTTTTCTTTTGATGTGCCCTTATACATTGTTTGCTCATTTACTCAGATTTATATTTTTTCATATTTGAAGTTTAATAATTTGCAGTGGACTTTTGTAATAAACTAAAGTTCATATTTTATATATCTTGTTGGTGTCAGATTATTTACAACAACGATTATTGATAGGTTTTCAGTATACATCTCAAATGTCCTGGAAATTGTGCATTTATGTGTGCAAAAACCTAATTTCGGCGTGCATGGGTGGGGTGGGGGTCCCAGGAATTTCTTGCTTGGAGCCCCAAAAGACCCTAGCAACGCCACTGGAGATCCATGAGATCTGTCATCCGTTTCCATGTAAACGACTCCATTGCTAAAAAAGGATTTCGAAGTGTCTTCTGTCACAGTGCGACACAAACAAAACAACAACAATGGCAACAGTTAAACATTAAACAGCACTGATAAATCATGCGGAATGTCTGCTCTCGCATCCAGAAATGTGATTACCACATTGCATGGTCAAACGTCCCCAGCATGCGAGTCCACCAGGCATCACTGGTCTGCCTGCACCAAATGTCTCATTTCCACTGTCGTTCCAGCGGTGATGGCGGCACGCCTCAGCAGTCGCCTTGGTTGCTGTCACTTGCAGTTAGCAGACTATTTGCACCATGGCTCCATATAATGGTTCGGGACACAAACAAGCACAGGTCACTGTCCTCCATTTTGTTTGGTTGTTTTTTTTTTCTGGGCATAGTCTGTTACCATAGAAATCAATGTGGATAACACACATGCAGATCGGATCTGATCACTTTCAATATGTAATGTGGACTGTCACTCAGTAAGATCGGATTCTGATCAGATTTGCAAAAAAATTGGATTTGGGCTGCAGTCTGAACAAGGCCATGTTGTTGTTGGGCGACATCTAGAGACTGCAGTCATAATCCAATACTATTCATTAAAGTTCCTGTGATTAAAACCATGACAACAACAATCATGTAATTGTGAGGAAGTTCTTTTGAGTAACCATGGCAGCGAAGGTAGGTACACTGACCCCTGAGGAGTTTATTATTGTACCCATGACAACCAAGGTCCAGTATGCCAACTCTGTGATTGTTCAGGTTGGAGGAGTGGATGCAAAAACAATTGGACTGGATGAATGAGCAGATTGAACCCAAAACCATCATGAGATTTATATTTCACCAGCTGCCTTTACTGTAGTAAATGAAATCCCTTAAAAGCGAGTCGTGCTTTGGAGAACTCCGCTAACCTTCAAAATGTTTCTCCGGCTCTTGGTGTTGCAGCAGGTCAAACAAAGACGTTGTGTCATTCAGCGATGTCGTGTTTCTGAAATGTCAAATGAAACAGTGCAACCTTTCCAAAGGTTAGGTCTAACAAGGGAAGCCCTACGTTACAAACCCCAATGACCAACGACCAGTGCAGCTCCAACACAAGATTAACCTTGCTGCAAACTGATGGAAAGATAATGGAGACATCAGAATGGGAGCGGATCTGAAATTGAGTCAGACGGGGCTTAATCTTAACGACAATATTAATGTCTGCTCCAAAGTATCAATAAATCATGACATACACTGAAGGTGCCTGCTGAATTTAAATTCCATCTCCATGCATAATTTCATTTTCCCAAACAGCTACTCAGGGTAATGTGGAGGACTTTATGTAGAGGTGATGGAGTGAGCTCTGAAGAGTCCAATGACAGAGGAGAGATCCAAGAGATGGCCTACAGCACAATGCTCTGATTTAATGACTTTATTTAATTAGAGGATCTGAGTGTGTGTGTGTGTGTGTGTGTGTGTGATCAATTTGAGGCTGTCTGTGTGTTAAGTAGCTCCTTTTGTTTTGATTGCAAAAAATCTTGGTTTATATAAAGTGAGATTAAACCTCTGTTGTAGGAGATACCCAGCACTGCAGGTCAAACATTCACATTTCCCTTCCCCAATTGCAGAACACACCTGAACTCACTTCAGTTGATAATGAGGTTTGTGTTCAACCCCCAGAAGCGTGCTGGCATGTTTGCAAAACACCTTGTTGAAAATCGATTGAATGTGGTTCTAAAATGAGACATTTATTTGACAAAAACAGAGCACACGTTTTTACAGAACACATTTTTACAAAGTGAGGATGGTATCATTATGGCCATTATAGCAGTTAGCTGTAAAATCTTGGTGCCAGCTTTGATAACAGCCTGAACAAACACAGTCTCCAGTCTTTTTTTCTCACCGCTCAGGAAATCTTATAAGATCTTATCTAATCCAGCAAGAATCTAGAGATGGTCATATTTACTTTTGTTTTGACACCTGCAGCTTTCTCTGTTCGAGTCTGACCAAACACTTTTGTTTGCATTTGATTAGCAGACGTTGTTTTGAGCAGTTCATATGGTCAGGGGGCCAGAAGTATGAATATGGTGGTGATTTGTTTCTTCTGGATGTGTAATGACCAAAACTGTTGTGTTTCCAGTCCATGTGTGGTCCCCACAATGCCAAATACATACAAACATTACTGCGACTTTTAAAGTTTTTGCCAATTAAATATTTTGGGCTGTTGTTGCCTGCCTTCAGAATTGACATAGTATATCTCTAAAATGCCAAACATCATTCTAGGCTTCATAGACTAGCATTTTGAAGAAGCTTTAACATTTTCTAGCAAAGGAAATCAGTAAATATAACCATAGCTCTGTTTCCAAGGGTTTTTTTTTATTCATTTTATTTTTCCAATGTTGTATGAAGAATTGATTTTCTACCTTCAGTCCCAGTTTAACACTATAGCCTCACTTGATCCAGCTGGACATAAACAAATCAATGTCAAACAGTAGACTGGGTCATTTTCAGCAGTCTGTACAGTCTCTAGATGGACCAGAAACAAACCCAGTCTTTTTTTGTGTCATAGTAAAGTTTTTATGGCTATGCAGGATTTTTTTTCACACTCCATGTCCCAGCGTGCCAAGGTTTCTGTATATTTTTCCTCGGATTTACCACTGAGGATTCAGAATTTCTTTCAGGAGCGCTCTCTGTCATCACTGTACTGTATGTAGCCTATGCCAAACCATGCAGAACTACACAGTCCTCTGATTGCTGAGCCACAAAATGCACAATTCCTACTGAAAGATTTAAATTCCACTCAGATTTTATAGGAAAATAAATCCAAGCGTTACTTGAGCTACCTTCACCTTCTCCCATTCTGTTCTCTGTATCCAAATGTCTGGTTCTGCTTCTCTGGCCTATGGTGTTCCTCAAGGATCTATTCTTATACTATTCTCTCTTTACATGCTTCCAATCCCATCCAATTATATTAAATGCCATTTTGGCAGTGTTTCTCATCATGTCCAGCTATATGTGTTTGTGAAACCTGGTGTACTTTCAGATCTGTCCATTTTTCAACATTGCTTAATTGGATTACTGACTGGATATCTACTGGTCTTTGCATCATGTTGGTCCTTTGACAGTTTTGAACAGTACTCGGGTTCCTTGGCATCAGACTCAGTGTTCGCCTCCAGAAATCCCTCTGAGTCATTTCTGATTCCCTGTTGAACTTTCAGAAACATCTTGCTTCAGTTTCAGAGTCTTTCTATTTTCACTCGAGAGAAAACCAGTCATCCACTATTTAATCTCTGCATGTTTTGTAATCCAGTCTATTCTTGTTTAGACCAAGATGCTTTAGAACAGCTACAGTTAGTCCAAACTCTCCTGCATATTTGTTGATCACTTCTCTCAGGTCTAGAGTTGTGCTCCATTCAGATCAGGTTTATTATTTTCAGTATTTGTGATTCTTGTTTTATTTTGGTCATTTACCTCTTGACTCGTTTCTTCTCAAGTTTCCCATCTGTGTGATTGCTTGCCCCGCCCTAATGTGTTGCACCTGTGTCTCCCTCTGCTAGTCTATTTAGTCTGTGTCTTTCCCTTCCTCTGTGCCAGAAGTTCTCTAGCTTCGCGTGCCAGATCCAGCATTGTAGTATTGAGTTCCTGGTGTGTCGACCTTTGCCCATTACCAGCCCTCTTGCCTGATGATTTAGATACCTTTGCCTGTTGGGCTGGTCATCCAAGTACCAACCTGTTTTTGATTAAACACCAGTGGAACTTTTCTTGCCCAAGGGCTGCTTTCCGGGTCCATTACCATTTGGTGCTTATATCCAGAGCACCAGGACATTTCTCTGTGGCAAGAATGAGTTATCAGACCAATCAAATCCACTTATCTGTCAACCAAATTACTCATGTGAAGCACAGAAATCAAAGATATTAGGCCTTCAGCTCTGTTGCCTGAAATCTGCAGCCATATGTTTACATGCAAGGTGCAAAAAAAAGGGTGAGGTGAGGAACAAAAAGAAAGGGGGAGCAGAGAGGGAGAGAAACAAAAAAGCCCTTGATGGGACTGAATACTGAGAAATAAGCAACATATTTGCCAGGAGGGCAGGTCACTCAAAAACACTACAGCTTTTTTTTTTTTTTTTTTTTTAAGTGAAACTGGGCTCTACCAGCACTCAGTCATGCCACATGCCTGCCATGCCACATGCCTCGGGAAAGTGTGTAGCCTGCAAACATGCTGCATAATGTAATTAATACATTCTGTGCAACACAATGATGAATAGCACCAACTATAGTGATGTTTTTGCCATAGTCATAGAAACATGTTTTCTGATTTATTATTTAGTGAGTTATCTTTCTTTAAGATAACTTTTCTCCCCATGAACATTGTGGCCACATATTTTTGACTATGATATCAATAAATATGGCTAACCTCAAAAAAGTTGGAGGTCTGGCAGTCTGCATGAAAGGTGCAGCCAATATTCCTAGTTTGAGTTATTGTCTCAGTTCACCTCTGCGTGAGTGTGTGAGCATCTTTGAATCTTTTATGGAGCACACAGTAAACTCTATTTGAAATCACTTCTCAAAACCTATTTTTTGCTCAAAGGTATTTTATTGATGCTTCCTTGTTTTGATTTCCTGTTCCTTAGCAACAGTTAAGGAAAACTATGATAAATCAAATGTTCAGATACTAATTGGACTTAAACAGTAAAAGTCATGTTTTATGTGAGTAAATGTTATTAAATGGTCCGACACTTTCACACACTGGCTCCTCCGTATTTTGATGATGCCTTCAGTTCTTCAGGCACTTCTTCGTTAATGAATATAGCTATTTAGAATACATTTTACACTAACGACAGCAAATGTTTCTTTTTCAAAATGTTTCATTGTGTTTAAAATTGCTTCTAAATGTCCTGTTCATGAAGATATTAAAACACAGTCAACTTCATCACAGATCCAATGTTATGATTCCACAAATCAATATGTTGTGCGCTGTAAAAAGATGCTACGCTGCACCTCATGTTGCATACAAATGTGTGTCTGCTGGGTCATTAATGGCATCGCAAAGATGTGGCAAATTGAAAATAGGAGCATAGATGGGTTTTTGCACAGTTCATTACTTAGATTACCTTCTGAGAGCAGAATTGTGGAAATACAGTGTGTGTGCATTGATGAGTCATGTACTGTATGGGCAGCAGCCACTGTCAGCTGCAGCTAAGGACACAGGCAGAGTGCTGGGAAGCAGAGGCACGACACTGCAGCCATGTAGAGTAACATCAGTGGGTGTTTGTTGTCCTGCTGTTGCACATCCACTGAAGAATTTACACGGTTAAATAATGAATCATCTGTGCTGCAGAATCAATAGATGCAGTATTAGATGTCCTCTGGAGTCTTACATTTTAACTGGAGTGCTGATCAATACCTACAGGCTGCTGCTTACATTTCATTTTCCAGTTTGACCTTAAGAAATCTAAAACCTTCCCCAGCTGTGGTGTGTATTATTCATCAAAATGAGAATATATTTTGCCCTTTTAATCAGAGGTGTGCTGCCTTCAGCAGAGCACATGTTCGTTCTTTCTTTCCTTAGACTTTCACCTTGTTTCAGTTAAGTCAAAATCTGAGACTTCCAGCTCAAGATGTATTCAGATATCTTTTTGCAGTTGCATTTTTGCTACATGTTTCAGGTTTTACAATATATAACTTTATCCTCCTTTTTTTTTTTTTTTGGTCCAATGCACTCCACAGTGAGAAGCTGTGGTTAATAAGACATGGCAGACATGGAACAAGCACTGAGACTTCTTTACTTTCCCCGTTTTCTTCAAACATTGTGCACAGACACACACCGACTCCTGATGCTGCAAATCAGTAGAAAACCGTAAGCTACAAGTTATGCATCTTGGGAACTTTCCATATCGCTGTCACTCTCTAGCCGACACAGGTGTATGTTGTTTGGCTCATTAGTCATCTCCTCAGGAAAATGTAGGCTGCATGAAGATGTTTTTCCTGCTGGATCTTGCAGCTCAACATCCTCTGAACGAAAAACTCCTGATTTTAGACCCACCCCAACCATCACACACTCTCTCTCTCTCTAAGTATTGTTTTGATAAATGATGAAGGTTCTCCTGCCCTTAATACCATCACCTTGCACTTGGGGCTTGTTGAATGGACTCCCTGATACACACTGAAATGTCCTTCAGCAAAAGCCAGACTTGGCCTTTTTATGGATTCAGTATAGTGCTGATAGAAAAAGCACTGACTGTGACAGGTACCCCCATAAAAGAAACTTTCCTCTCTCTAAATTTGAGTAGTAGAGTCTATGCTTTGAGTTTTGATCGAATTTATTTAACTTTCTGTTGAACTCTTTAACTTTTTGTTAAATTGAAACTTGTTACATAAAGTGAGATCACAGCTCACAGTCTTTATCCTGACAGTTAAAACAAGCCACTTCTGTAAGGACTTCTGTAACTTTGACTTAACAAAACAGTTACCGCCCCCAGCCATGCCCTAAGCCCCGCCCAACTTAAAGAAAAACACCCAAAAAAGTGTAAAATATGGGAATGCACCATTCCCTTCAATGTTTGCAACAGCTGTTTTTTCAGTGAAAAAAGCACACAATCCTGACCACCGATGCAAACACAATAAAGCTTTTAGAGACCAGTTAGGTTCCTCAATGATTTAGCAAAACGGTGCTAAAATAAAAATGCTAATGTGCAAATAACCCACTGTTTAACACATTAATTATATTTTGAACTGGGAAATCTGTGAATGTTGATACATCTGATGTTGATATCAGTGAATTATTTTGAATAGTTTTCAATCAGTTTTTTTTTCTCGTCTTTATTGGTGTATTTTCCCTCCTGCATTTCTTCCTGTTGACAGTGACTATTGATATGAAACTTCATCTTATCTGCAGCCTCTCCTCCTCCTCCCTCAGACTCTCAGCTGCACCTCCCCATTGTGCCCTTGATGTTTTACCTGTGTGCACCTTCACTCGCCTACATTTTATTTCTTCTCGGTGCACAGCCGTGCTCCTGAAATCCATCTCTTCGCAGCACCTCTGGGCCCTCTCCACGCTCCCTGGGGGTGAGGTGGGTCCTGCTGTCACCATCTTCTCTCAGCTTGTTTGCAGGTTGAAAACTTCCATCTCTTATCTGTGGGTGTCTGAAGAGGCCTAAACGTCAGGCAGAAACACAGGATTTTAAATCTCACTCAGTCGAGGCAAACATCATCCAACGCGGATTTTCCACTCAAGGTGCAAGTGCCTGACTTTATCTGGCAGAGCTGTGAGACACTGATAGCAACATATGTGCTAAAAAATCATTTCAGCGCTAAACACTTCAAGAGGGGAGATTTTAAACATTTATTTTGGTGACATCCTGGTAGTGAGACAGCCAAGCTGCCCCCTTTTTTACAGGGATCACCTGCCAATCAAAATGCTGTGTGTAATATAGTGCAACCACCCCTCAGTTTTTCTGTTGATGAAAGCTGAGTTATTGTAGGCTGCTCTGACTCCCATCCTCCCCTCCTCCTTCTGTTCTATACAAAACAAATGTTGCCTCTCCAGAAAACATAAAAATAAACATTTCCTGCCTTACAGAAAATATAATGAACAGGGAGACACTGGCCTGATATTAACTGGAAAATACATGGCGTCAGATTTGGTGTAAATTGAAGCATCACAGTGGCATCTTGGGTTGTGAGATTTCTGGTTTCCACTTTAACTTAACCACAAAGATGCCATCACATACTCCCCACCATTTTTAATAAATGTACTTGTTTTGAATATTTATTTTGCATACTGTTTCAGGATGTTCAGGTGCCACATGATTATTATAATATAAACTGTTACAACCCCAGGAGGTCTAGGGGAAGAGGGTAGTAACATGACACACACACGGCACAATAACACTTAGAGCCATAAACTATAACTAAGTTTTTACCTGTCTGGGTTCTGCCATGCCTGGCTGCTGAGAGTAGCTCCATCAACTCACCTCCAGGCGATGTCTTACTTATAATGTATTTCCATGCTTTTTCAAAGCACGTTTGAATTGCCTTGTGGCTGAATGGTACTATATAAATAAAGCTGCCTTGCCTTACAGTGCAGCCAGGTCTCCATGTTGTGTTCCTGCCCTCCCGACAAGCTTCAGCTCTTCCAATTGCTGGATCCCCCGATGGTCCACCCGGACTCAACCCAGCCAAGATGGCAGAGTCTCCTCTTCCTATACTGCTGAGACTTCCTCCTCATCAGCACGCGCTTCACGTCCATCCCTTTCTCCCTTGAATCACAGACCTCGCTCCCTTATTGCCCTCCTCTGTTAACTCTGAAAATGCTCCTGCCGTGTTCCAGAAATGTATGAATAACATTTCCCTCATCCTTGTCCTCCATGCAACTTCTCTATCGTTCCCAAACTTCTGTTTGCTTGTAATTTCACTACTACTACAGGCTAGGTGGCTGTGATTTCAAGTCAAAACTACTTTTGCTTGCAATGTCCTGCAACCAAATCTTGACTTTGTTTAAGACTCTGCATAAGAATAAAAACAGATTTTTGCAACTTAATGTTGAACACAACCTGCAGAAAGAGACTCATGGTTTTTTTTAGAATAAATTGATGATGACCATCATTTTATACACTGAAGGAGGTTTTGCTGAGCATGCATACTCTTATTCACCAGCCTGACTTATTTACATTTGTACATTGCCTTATGGTACCACACTGTAGGTGTATATACTGCCAGCCAATGAAAAGATCCAACAACTGGGACTCAGTGTGCTCAAGGGAACCTCCACGGCATCTGTTCAGAGCAAAAGGAACATCACGACTTTGTTTCTTGCCTGCAGGTTTTTTGTAGATCATCTGGGGGTTCAGCACATTGACCACAAGTATTTGCAGCAGCAGCAGCATTGAACCACAGTCTTTCTCAAGTGCAGTTAACTTGGACTCAGTAGTAAACAACAGTGATGTAAGGCAACTGGCAGGGATGGTGGGATTTGCAACGAAAAAAAATGCAACCAACTTTGAAATCCAAATGATGAAACAACTTTCTTTGGTGTATCATAAGAGCTGAGAGAAAACAAACCAAGCACCAACATGATAACATGTCACTATGTCTTATGAAGCCGGTCTCATATGTATTTACTCTTAAGATCTTGTTTTTGACTTAAAAAACACAATCTGCCGAGATGTTTTCATGTTTTTAATTTCAAGTGTCAACAAAAATTGAAAAAAAAAAACTTGCTTTAAAGCCTGTAAAAACTTGGACTTAGTGTTTCTGTGTTTCTTTATTAAATTGAATATTAATGACTCTAAAAGCAACAAAGTTTAAGTTTGAGGAGGTAAAACATATTTAGTTATTATTTATAAAGAGTTTCACATGTGAAATCATCTTCATTCGAACTGTGTAGCTGTGGTTTGATCAGATTTGACAGAAAGCACTGGGACATATGTAATTAATTCTGACTATACATCAACTGCGTCAATCATTTCACAACACTGAGAAAAGCCACACAAAGTCACAAACACAGGATTCTCATTTAAAAATGTCTAACGTCTTCATAAAAATGTTCATAGGCGCTTGATACTCAAAGAAATAAGATGATAAAATTGGTGCATCCACACAATGTAGAATATTTAATCTACAAACTCTATGAAACGATAGAATTTGTGTCAGCAGTAAAAGTTGCCCACATGCAGCAGAAGTCATTTACATTTGTCCAGGTTTTGGAAATTGATAAAAACTTAACTGTGACATTTCCATGATAATTTCCTTTGTAACACACAGTCCTCTGTTCAAAAGAGCTGGAGGCGTTGTCTTTTTGGGTTGTCTGTTCCATTCTTGTAAATGTGCTATCTCAGTAACGCCTGGAGGAAATGTCTTCAAATTGGGTACAAACATTCACTTGGACTCACAGATGAACTGATTTGATTTTGGTGGTCAAAGGTCAAAGGTCACAGTGACCTCACAACATAGTTTGGCTTAGTGAACGCAATAGCTCAGGTACTCAAAGCTTTTAATTACAAACCAAGACTTAATACAGCAATTCATGATGAAAAATTCCACACAATATGGTACATCTATATGGTTCTGGATAAACAACAATGTAACCTGAGTGGGAGAGGCAGACGACCATGGAGGAGGTCATTCTTGCTCTTAAACTAAGTGGAACTGGATACAACTATAACCTGTAAAACACAAATGATTCAACAACAGTGGAAAAACAAAATGTATTTTGGCAATAACATGTTGAGATTCGTGAAAACTAGATCGCAAAAAAACATTGTGTGTTTTTCGTGTTTTTGAAATATACTGTATATATGTACATTTTTTACTACATATAATTATTAAATTACAACTGTAAACTTTTGTGTATATGCTGGATGTAAGAGTACATTCTCATTCCTGTGAATATGTTTCAAGTAAATATAGGGCCAGGAGATCTCCAGAGAGGAAGGAGCCGGCCTTCTGTTATTCTGTTGGAATGGTATTTTACAGACTGTTTGCATTGTGGTATTTGCTGCTTTGAACATATTTTGCTCCACTTTCTCTGTGAATGTGTATGTTTGTTTTTGGGCTCATACGCCTGTGAAAAACAAAGAGACAGCGAGCTGGAGGCAGGCAGACATAAGTGTGCTGTGTTTTTAAAAAGTCCTGTTTTTAGACGGTGACATCTGATGAAGGAGGTGGGGATGAACAGATGTACTTTGTTCATGCGTCTGACAGGTGTACCAGAAATCTCTCTCTCCCCCTCCCCACTCCACTGACAAGCGAGCACAAGCTCCTCTCCAGATCTCCTCTGAGCCGTACGCCTCTCTCCTCCCTTTCCTGTCCCTCAGCCCCAAACCGGCCTATACAGCACCTGCAGGTGGGACCTCACCGGCGACTCCTGCAACGTGCCTAGGATCCTATTAAAAAAGCAACTCTGTGTGGTGTGTTCTCTCAAGTGTAAAGCCTATTTCATTCCCTTGGAGCCAAACAGCTTGCGGTCGCTTGACGCTCTGGTGGTTTGTTGCAGATGGAAAATAGAGCTGCGGAGGCTTGAGTTTGTTTGTTTTGGCATTTGGTTGTGATCCAGATACAGTATGTGGTGTGGAGTTGATGGAGTCTTGACTTGGCTAAGAAGTGAGTTTTGTATTGATAAAATGATAGTGGTCAGCCTTGGTCATAAATGCCTAATTTCTACTTTTATTTAAACCTTAAGCTCTGAAGAATAACTACTTTGATAAATCATAATAAGTTGGCTGTAATTCCCATTAAGCCCCATCAATTTAGCAACGTGCAGGTGTCCTGATGCTTTGTTGTATCCAAAGCATTTCAATAACTACAAAATGTAATAGCCAGTTTAATTATGTTAAGATACTGACTGAAACCTTTGACTTTGAATCATCAGGTAGTCAAATCCAGACGTCTTTGTAACAGCAGCATTCACTGTAAATTCAAATACTGATCCATAGTACTTCAGTATGACAGGCAACCTCATATCTATGTGAAGAATAGCCTCACTCATTCTGAGAAAAGCAAGTTAAAGAGAAACTATGCAGGATTTCCACTTCAACTATGCTACATTATCACCTTAAACAGCTTCAGAGTTAATTGTGATGGTTAGATAAATGATTTGTAACTTGTTACAGGGAGAATGGAGGCTCTCTGCCTTCCACCTAGGTCTCTTGGCCAAAAACTAACCTTGCAAGATCAGTACCTCCAACCCAGTGTCCCAGATCTCATCTCAGCGGCACCGTGACACAAATTCGCCCCGTAACCCGTAATCTCTTGTTTATGACGGATAAGACTACACAAATATACACATTGTATAGGATAACTATAGTTATCCACCGCTCCATAGATTGCTTTCTCTCCGGCTTCGTTGAAAAAACATGGGAGGAGGGTTAGCAAAACAGTGGAAAAGTGACCAGACTTGCATAGTTCCCCTTTAAGTTTCCATCCAGATGCAGAGCAAAGTTTAACTTCATTTATAGAAAACCGGTAGAAGAAAATGTTAACTAATTTTAGATTGATTTTAATCCACAACTGTCAGATTTGTTGCTTTTATTTTCATGTGCAACATGGTGAAACAGTTAAAACTACCTTTTATGTAACGTGCACATCTAGAAATTCACTTGTCAGTCACTTGCTCAGCTTTTGACTGAATACCTACATGTATTCTCATCTGAAAAAACCGGTTTGGTTGGTTTGATTTTGATGTTTTTTGTTTTAAGACTTATAAGGTACTTGGGTCAGGTCTGTATAGCCTTTAAAATTCTCTTTCATCCCTGACCTTGTTGCAAAGACTTTGCTTGCATATCAGGCAAAACCTTAAAGCTTAAAGTGGAAAGAGATTTTTGATTTAACTTATCATTACGAAGTAAATGCTGATTCCACATTGTAATGGCTGTTGAATAATGACCGCTTGGTTCCCTATGAGCCTCACTTTTAGTATTCATTTATTTCTGCCACCAGGTATGAATCTCTTTGTTTCCCAACTAGCTAATGGTAGCTTTCCTTTGTTTGTGGAAATGGTGGATGGTGAAATAACAAGGAAACTCTACTTTGCAGAAACACAATTTCTCATTGTTGGGAGAAGCAAAGCTGGTGAAGACTGAGAGTGATAGAAACTTTGTAGACAGAGAGCCGTGGTTGGAATGGAAAGATGACCAGTAAAGAGACTGAGAAGACCAGAGGACCTACGGTTTCAGATCCGGGGCACATACACTCTCCAAAGAACCTATAATTTCAGTATGGCTCAGTGGAGACCTGCCAGCTTGTAGAACATCAGAACCTCAGCCTACCTCACATGCTCTCTAGCTGCAAGCTAGCAGCTAGAGGCACCAAGCAGTGGGATCTGAGAGCTGACCTTTATCACTAGTTGAAGTTCCCAGAGCAGATCACCATAACCTCCCTTCAGCCAAACACTGAGCTCTAGTCAATCCTCATAAGGTCAGTCATCATGGCCAAACTGACTGTGCCATGGGAAGATGGCCTGAAGGCTGCACTTCAGAGGAAGAAGGGGAAGCAGCTGCATGCACCCAAGTAAGGTGAAGAGGTGATTCGCCAGCTGCTAAGGCCTCACTGGAACCTCCGTCTAGTGGTTTCTGTCAGTGGTTGCAAGCTGAAAAAGGTTCTGAAAGACCTGGCCAAGGTGGCAGAACAAGAGAGCTTCTTGTTGTGGCTTTGGAGCAACGACAAGGTGTATGAGAGAGACAGATCCCAGGGCTGGCTGCCGGGGTGGCAGGAGGTGTCCATGCTGCTGCTTCACCACCTGGAGAAATTCTGGGATTAAAGAAGTGGAACATCTGTGACCCTGCAGCCGGCCCGATGGCACTGTTGGAGATGCATCAGGAAATGCCTTGCAGGTGGTCTCACCTGTGCACACATCTTTTAGAGTTTGCTTGTCCAGTGGGATTTCTCCTGGTAGAGCTCCAAATAAACTTTCAGTTTCTCTGCCTCTACTGAATAACAAAAGCTGCCTACTCATTAATACAGCTGGGTGTTTTACTCCTTATAATAGCACTGAGATCAGAGTTTCTAGCGCTAAGTGGGGCAGTTATTTCTTGCTTTGGACAGTAGCTTGCATCTAGAAACGGAAACAAACATCAATGATTCATTAATTAATCTAATAAAAGAGAATGTTTTCTGGCAAAGGCCTTTCAAACCTAAAAAGATGTGAAGCTTGCTATATTCTCTTGATACTACTTGGTTTAGGTTTGCTGGGAAAAGTTGATAAGTTTAAATAGTTAAATGAGACAACACAGAAAGAGAAGAATAACCCAGCTTTGCTTGCTGGCATTAAAAGAATCAAAACCATTTCAAATCACAGCATCTCCTTAAATAATACAATTAACAGAGCTCAATTAAGACTTCTCAACTGTGGCCCATGTGTTAAGATCGGCTGTAATGAAATTTTAACAGGCTGAATCACAACTGCTCCAAAAAAAAGTGTTGCCAAATTCAAACAGTCTTTATGTAAGTACAATAAAAAATTCAATATCTCTTGGCTACAACAAGACAATGTGGTCAGATAAACTAGTTATTTGAGTTTGGAGATGGTAAAGGGATTGGACTCCAGAGCTGGTTAAGATTCCCATCTGCATCAGTAAACCTAGACCATCTGTTCTTTGCTTTCCTGCTCCAAGATTTCATATCTGACATGAATAGGAGCGGTGGGAAAAAAACAACAATATTAGCTCAATGCTGCCTGCTCATCATGTCTGTCAGTGATGGTATTGGTGTTTCTGTGGGAAAGTACCACAGGGTTGAGTTTAATCTTACCTTCTGGAAAGACGGACTCTCCATCAAATAGAAAATCACACTGAGGGCACAATAGGTGCCACAAAAAAGATCCCTTGAATTCAACTTCAAGATTGAAGCAAAATATACAGATTCAATATACAGAGCGTGAGTGGAATTTCTCACTTCCGTGAAGACCCAGTAAGACATTGCTCAAGTGAATTCTGGTCTGAAGAGCAAACTTTAAACATGATTGGATTCTTGGCTGCCTAACTTGTTGGCAAAATGCCTTTAAAGGCATTTAAAGGGACATTCAGGTGACAAGGAAAAAGGTCCACATTTCTGAAAGAGAAGTCAAAATGTTCATCCGTAAAGACAATTTCATGAATAAATATACATTCATGTATTTCCATTTCAGACAGGATTGTGATATTTTAGCTCAAGCTGTCGAGTGAAGCATCAGAGGTGTGTCGAGATCATTTTCATCACTACTAATGCTTTAAGCTGAATGTGTTTTATTGCGACCATAACTGCACTCATTTAGAATTCATAGGGCTTCATTCAAAGTCAAGGGCTTTGCTTTTTAACATTTCACAAGGAGGAGGAGGAGGAGGAGGAGGATGAGGAGGAGGAACAAGTTTAAGAGAAGAGTGTTTTGCCACTGAGGCTTTGAAACAGCAAAGTCTGGGTTGTGACAACCGCTGTGATCTGAAATGGTTGTGAGAAGCAAATCTGCATAGGCAAACACAAGCAAGGCAACACACACACACACACACACACACTTGCATGTGTCTGTCTCTCTTCTTGCACAGACAAATACAACTCTTTCTTATTTCTGTCACAGAAAGCAGTGCAGGTGCTGTAACCTTTGCTGCTAGTTCTGTCAGAGTGAAAAATCCAGCTGTGCAGCAGGAATGACATACTGCAAATAGGCCTTCAGCTTCTTATTGGCATTCAGAGAGCCCAACTCGTGTGTGTGTGTGTGTGTGTGTGTGCGTGTGTGTGTCTCTCTCTCTCTCTCTCTTTTTCTCTCTCTCTCTCTCTCTCTCTTTCTCCCTGTGTCTTCAACTCACACACAGATGAGGGAGAGAGGGGGAGAGAGAGATCCACTTCCCTGCGTGTCACCATGCATATTGATAAGCCCATCCAGAGCACCATCTTGTGGACATTTCCAACTCTGGCACTTGTCTCAAATGTCACTTTTGATCACATTCAATTAAAGCTACTGACTAATCAGCGCCGTTCTTTTCTTGATAACACAATGAATGTAATGTATGGAAATCAATTCTCTTGCTAACTTCAAATTATAAAATATAGCATCATTAGTTTTGTCAGGTTTTGGACTCTTTTTCATTTTGCTTAGTGACATACATTAAGTCTAGTTCCTGCATTTTTTGTTTTTAGTTAAGTTTGAAGTTGGGCGAGAGGGATAAGTTTTAAAGCGGGCCTCTTTTATGACTTGCAGCAACAAAAAATGACTAACAGCGCTCTCTGGCATGACAAACACACCCTCAACCCACCACTCACACAACCAGCCACCCCCTACCAGCACCACACGTAGATTACATTCAGAATTCAGTGTGTGTGTGTGTGCGTGCGCGTGTGCATGTGTGCTTGTGTGCGCATGTGTCTGTGTGTGTGTGTGTGTGTGCTAGTGTGATATCTGTCTCCCGAGGGTGTGTTTTGGTGCAACCCCACTGCCTGTGCTGTGGTGCTGTCATCTGGATCACAGCGGAAAGCACCTGCTCGGAGGCTGACACCTTAACACTGCATCTGCTTTGCGCTCCTCACCGACCGTTTCAGTCAAAAACTCTTTTTCTCTGTATTATAAATAAGTGTTTTTGCCCAAAAGGCACTGACTGAATGGAATTCAGAGCAAATGTGTCACATTAGTTGAGCCTTACTGTGATTCTACTGTCATTTTTGGAACTTTTGTTGATGCAAAATTGGGTCTGTTAACTATTTTCTACAGCAAATGTGAAAGCGGTTGCTCATAGTTAGAAACTCAGAGAGGAGCTGTCATACAATCAGGTTTATGTGGCATTTTAGTTAGAGTTTACAAACTTCAGAGTTTGCAAATAGCTGGTGAGCATAGCTCTGGGGCATTTAGCAGCTAAAGAGCCAGATAATTTGCCAAGCCAAAGAAGTAGTTCTGGAATAAGGATGGATATGAAGAACATGGCTGTGTAAGGAAAAAAAAAAAAATACAGACCTGTAGAGACTTACAGCTGAGGCCACTCAGCCCAGTGGTAGCATTGAGAGCAATCTGCTCCACCAGCCACAGATGTTACTCCTGCGGCAAGCAACGTCAGCTGAGCTCCATTTGATTTTGAATAGTCTTGTGTTCTGGTTAAGCACTTTAAATGCATCACGTAGCGAAGGTTGAACATTCAAGTGAACTAAATCAAACATATGTTTGAGTGGAGGGGAACACTGCATGCAGGGTTAGAGTTATGGATACGGTGCGGTTGTTGTCATGGGACTAAAATTGTACAGACTGAAACTGGCTCCAGGTGTTCAGTTAACCTTGAGTATAATATGAACGTATTTACTGTAACAGTAAGCCGCATAGGTCAACATGGAAAATGAACAAAAAGAACATGACTGCACTCCAATTTAAAGTATTTATTGCCACACGAACGTTTTGGGAAAACCCTTCTTCAGCGTGTATCTTACAACACTGCTGGTCAGAAACTGCTAATACTACACCTCTGAGTCACATTTCACCTGTTGCACAGCTGTATCTATTTCCCATATCCACTGAGAACCACATTTCTGAATTCGCACAACTTCTAACAGTTTGATTTAAAAGGAAAAAAGATGATATATGATTGCAGTGAGTTTGTTGAGTAGAAATGTGCCATGTTTTCTCTCTTACACATTAGTATTGGCTATAGTGTTTATAATTGATTAATTAACTTTAGACAGTATAAAATTAGCTAAGTATGTGTCTAAGGCTGGATTTAAAAATGGAGTTTTCTTTAAGTTTCACCCAGCGACACCAAACCAAACAAGCTGTGTACATAAGTGTCCAGGTTGTGTCTATCTTTCAGTTTTTTCGTGCTGCCCTGTACGGCCCAGCACAGTACAGGCCTCCTGCCGTGCAGCCTCAGATTGAGCTTTCCCATCAGTATGCAGTGGTGCAGGGCCTCAGAGATGTCCTGTACTCTGCCATCGAGGAGATCCAGTCTCTGAAACAAGACAACAAGTCTCTGCTGGAGAAAACTGACCTGCAGCAAAACCAGAGGAAGCAGGTAGAGAGCCGTCTCCAAAGCTCAGACGAAAACAAAAACTCCTGAAAAGGAGCATGAAGAAGAGATGAGGTCTCATAAGGGCCCACATAAATGTCCAGCACTGGCTTGCTATAAAAGAGCTCAAGCTGGAGGCCAGGGAAAAAGAGTGGAAGGCCAATTGTGGAGCCCTGGGGGTGAACCTGCAGAAGAACCATCAGAGAATGGAGGAATGGAGCAGGAAGGCACGGCAGCTAGAACAGGAGGAGGGGAACAAGAGTCAGGAGGAAAAGATGGAGAGCAAGACTATAAAGAGGAGGAGGAGGAGACAAAGATTAGAAATGAGAGGGAACAGGGGAAGAGAGCTAAGAGCTAAAGCTCTGAAAGAGCAGGAGGGAGTCAGGAGTCAAAAGGAATACAAGAGCAGAAACTCCTACTCTTATCCATTAATCCCTACATTCCCTCCGCTTTGTGTGTATTGATGTTTGTTGTTTAATGCATTCATTGCATCTGCCCCTGTTTGCCTTTCTGAATGTAGCTGGTCGAATATTTTGTCTGGAGGATATTATTATGTCACATCTATCGGACTAGACAATAGGCGTCAAGATGTCATAGTGAATCTTGGAGGACTTGGAACAAAAGTCATTTTTCTCTGGAAATCTTTCTTTTTTTAGTTTCTGTCTCATTTTGATGATCAAGTGTAAAATCCTGAAAGAAAACTGGGTCAGCACACTTTAGTCTGGCAACACAGAGCCTCAGAACTAAATGTGATTTTGATGTGATTAACACAGACCAGTGTAGGTGAGTGTAGCCTAACAGTCCTGAATCAACCGAGTTCACTGCTCCATTAACTTACCATTCAATAATACACTCCACATACTTGTATCTATATTTTATGTGGGGCTTCTTATGGTTTGAGGTATATAATATACAATGTTGCTCTTCCTCTAGCGGGTGTGTAAATAAGTGCTCAACAACAATGGCAAATGGCTATTTAAGTTTCTCCACTGCCAGATGGGGTCATTCTCATCCCTAACCCTGACTGTTGCTTAACGAGATCTAGATCATACTATGTCCACTGAGCAGCTTATATAGCTCTATATCTTCAGGGTAAAAAGGCTACAGTCACTATTAAGTGGAAACTGCCAGCAGCTAGCTTATTAGCATGCTGACTTTGGAAGAAGAAAAGATCTAACTGATCTAACTGTGAATTAATATTAGTGTTGTTTGCCACATTTGAGAAATGTGTTGGTGAGTTAAGATATTCAGTTTTACGGTGAACTCACATCTTTATTTCAAGAGGAAGTAGTACTCTGCTAATGCTAATGTTAGCTAGCATTGGCAAAACTTGCAATAGTGCCCTAAAAAAGCTTAGGGAAAAATATTTTTTTGCTGAAAGACAATAACTTGGCTCAACATTTTAGAAACCTTTCCATGATAATGTCTCATAGTCAATGATGTCAGTGTTGATGCCAGCTCATTTTCACCGCCTGCCAAGAACCAAAAATTTTATTTACTACAGGTTCAAGCTTTTCTCTCAACCTCATACTGCATAATGCAAGCTGTCGTCAGGCAGGTGGATTAAAACCATCACTCAGCCAGACACGTCTGTCATGATAGTCATCTCCACCTTGAAAATGTCATTTGTTTATTTATGTCAACACACTCAAGCTGCGGTTTGTTTACCAGCCTCACTCGTCGTGCCCCAGACTTATGGACCAGCTAACTCAGAGGTCACCATGGAGACAAGCAATTAGCCGGGCACTGGTACAACCCGTGACCTTCAATGTCAAGTTGCAGCAGCAGCTGTAGCAGCAACAGTAGCAGGAGCAGTGGCAGCATACTGATAACAGTATGCTGCTCACAGGCAGTGCCAAAAAATCTATACCTCATCTTCAGGCAGCTCTCCTGCTAGAAATGACAGCATGAGGGGCTGAAATAGAGTTTGTAGATACAGGAGTGGATAAAATATAGGACACCCCTGACCACATGATGCAGTCCAATACAGGCACATCACAAAGTGAGGATTCAAAATGACATGAACTAACATGTCTAGACAAAAGAATAACTGCAAACTCCATGTGGAGCATTTATGTTTGTTCCTTTTCAATCACATCATCATTAAATAACGTCTACAGAGATATTATATGTGAAAACTTACTTTACTGCATATTAAATTATCATTTACATTATTATTTTTGCAACACAACTCTGTCCCTACATGGATTTAGGTGTGAATCAAGTCTCAGAAAGCAAAAAGTGTCATCTTTACAAATAACACTAAATCAAAGAGAGCATGAAAAGCAAGTGTGAAAACCTTGAGCTACCAAACAAAACCACACTCAAAGACAGCAAGACAAAAACTCACACGGTTACATAACTCTTCAAAAATCTTCCAGGCTTATATTAACCTTTATAAAATGCCTGAACAATCGAGATGATGAATTGCATGGCACCTATCTTAAAAACTGTTTGATAAAGAGAGTTGAGGGATAAATCTACACACACAAAAAAAACTTGGCAACTCTTTTGTAAATTTACTAAATGTTTTGGCCATAATTCAAGCAAAACATTAGCCAGTTCCAACTGCTCAATGTGATTTTTCATAAAGAGAATATTCTGAGGTTTGGGGCTGAAAAAAACAGCAATTTGTATACATCAGTTTGGGGCTTTATATAATTAACTTTTTTATAGATTTTATAAACAAAACATGTAAATTAATCAAGAAAAAAATGACAAATGAAAATAGTGATCAAAGAAATCTAATATTTATACACTCAAATTACACATTACTAGATTCAAATCGCCTAAAAGAAATCCATGTTGCTAGAGCAATATCACAAGCTGATGACATTTCTCTGCACAGAATCTACAGGAAATTATACACAATTGTATTCTCATGCCAACACTGCAAACTCTTCTCATTATAGATTTATCTGCAGTCTGTATTTTGGCATGAAAGCTATTGCAGCAGCTGAACATGAGCACATAGTTGTAGTAGTATCCTCTGTTTTTCCTCACTGTTCATCATAGTCCATGTTTCCTGGTCTGTTATAGCTGAGAGAAGAGTTGAGCAGCTTTGTCAACATTTACAGATTCCTTTGGTGGCTCCCTGACAACCTGCGGAGACAAAGAATAATTATTAGTATTAATTACACTGGGAAACTTTTTAAATGTTGGGTGATGAAGAGGAGATTTAGTTTGAGTTCCTCCTCTAACCTGTGTTTGTTTCTTTGGCTCAGGAGCAACAGACTTTGAAAGACTCTTACAATCCCTCTGGACCTCCGTGAAGATTTGATTGAGGTTGTCCACTTTCTCATTTTTCACCGCATTGATCTGTGAAGCCACAAATGATGCTACTAGAGTGGGCACAGCAAAAACTACATACAAGGCAGAGTAGAAAATGTGTGGAAATCTGAAGGAAAAGAAAAGGAGGAACACAAGAGAGAGATCTTACGTGTTTGAGTGTTGTTGTGACAGGTTTGGCTTTGTTCTTGTGCTTCAAGTGCTTGTTTGCCACTTGAAAGACATTCTTCTGTTTCTTCCCTTTCTGTTTATTCTTCGCCATGTTACCTGGGGAGAGAAAGCACCAGCTGGCAGGGTTATTTTCTGTTGAGTTTTCTGTGCCATGTGTTGTATCTTTCATCCTGTTTTCCTTTTCTATTTGCCTGCTTTGGGGGCTGTGTCCACAAAGGTCGCACAACCTTACTACTCTTCTGAACAAGACACATGTTGAGATTATTCCAGGTACTCCACGTGCTACCTTAAGCCCTGATTAGCATATCAACACCTTGTTCTGCCAGAAGCTCACTCCTCGAAACAGTAAATTGAAACAAGTCTAAGAGGTTCAGATGATGTATAATAAGTGCAGCTTAAGTGTTTTTGATACACACATTTATTTTCTTCACATTTTCATACTGTCTAGACTTTAACCAGGTACTGCACCATAAACAAAAACAAACCCTCTCAGTATGTAGCCTCGGGGGTGAAAAACAGGGATGTTCTTCAACAGGATTCTCAAGAAAAAAAACACACACACACACACATCTCTTATAAACCTGAAGCTGCTGGCTCACAGCAGACCATCCTACCCTCCACTCCTGTCAGCTCCCAACAAGAAGGTGAAGCTGCAGCGAGGGTGTGGAGAAACACTACTGTCTGTCTACGGCACAGATGGTGAATCATATATCATGGTTTACAGGCTGATGGCAGAGAGACTGGTGCTAAACATACATCTGCAAATTCATGCCATATGTTTGCAATAGAAGCTATGACTGCTGTTGTATCATAAAGACTTTATAGAGTGGTGTTGTTGTTTACCAGTGTAGTGGTGGTGCTAGTGGTGGAGGAAATACCATTACTGGGTGATCTCAGGTTGAGAGCAATCTGGCAGGGCTATTGTCTATAGGGCTGCAACAGTCTATTGACTGATTGATTTATTAGTCTTTTGGTATATTATTTTGATTATCAAGTAATCATTTGAATATTTTTATTTTTATAGAAAAAAAATCATATTTGCTGTTCATGTGTCCCAAACATAAGGATTTGTCTCTAATTTTCCACACACCATGGTAAACTGAATATTTTTGAGCTACACAGCAGCTATTGGTAAGACAAACCAAGACATTTAAAGACATCACTCTGAACTGTGAGCAATACATTTTAGTTTTAGCATTACATTCTAGTCTTATATACACAAATCCTAACAGGTAGTAGCTATAGCCCTACTTGTCATATGATGATCACTGTTTGTGGCACTGAAATGTCCAACACAGAAAAGTGGACTTCCACTAATATTCAAATACAGACACACAACTATTAACATAACTGACATTTAATGTAAAGTTATCAGCACTACTGTGTCTAGATAAAGCAAATACGACTAAAAGAATCCAAAGCATCCATGTTGTTGACAGCTACACTCTGTTTACACAGTAACACATGAGTGAAGTGAGTAAATGAAGCTTGTTTGCTTTATTTCTCTGGAAGTTAAATTAAACTACTTGATGTCGTTAATTTGACCAAACGAGTGTGAACCCATGTGTATCGACTAAACACTACGGCTGTAAAAGACACTTAAAAACAGACCTTGTATGTGAAGTGGTTGACTGGTGTTGATATCCGCGTGTGCTACAAACGTGCCTCCTCTGCTGCCTGCGTCACTAGCACGCGACAGTCGACCGACGTTGCACGTCACGATTTTCTCTTCGTCTTCTTTTATCATGGATTTATTCGATTTTTTCCACATGATAATATATGTTTTATTATTATCATTATTATTATTCCATGTTTGTATTACCGTATTACAACAGTACGGTTGTGAGGTTATAACGCTGCCTCAACAAACTGTAGACTGATCAGTTTATTGAAATTGTTTTACTTTAACGATTATTTTATTTCAAGTTTGAACTGTAGGTCTACAACCAAAAATAACTTAAGAATTTATATTTTTGAGTAAAAAACGGAACAACACGAAAACAATAGCTACTTCCGGTACATCTCATCTTCAAAATACCGTAAATGTGGACTTTCAGTTTAGCTGAGACATAATATTTGACACAGCCATGATATTCTTTGTGCAATTTCACTTAATTAGAATGAATTCATTAGGTTTGTTTCCCCTGCACACCTTGGAGCAAAAAAGAAAAAATAACCAAAAAGACTATCTCTGCAACGTCTCCTTGACTGCAAGTCTTGAAGTCTCATCGTCCAACAGCAGAGGGCAGCCTCATACCACAGCAGAAGCCACTGCAGTCTGAAAAAACAATTCATCTGTACTGTGCTGGACTGTCTGCTATAGTCTGCTAAATTAAACTGCCCTAGAGATTTTTAGAAGATATATGAGTTTTAGGCCTATTTGTCAATAGAAGCATGGACTAGACACACTATCAATGCATTTGCCTGATTCTAAAATGCATTTTACAGATGTAATTTCCTAAACCCACACTTGGCTCTTGTCAGTTTAAGCCTGTTTTAACAATACTGACAGAAAACTGGGCAGAGAGCATTCATAACCCACATGCCTAAAAGTTAATGTTCTGATTAGTATCTGTGTCTCACAGTCAGGAGGTTTAGTACTGGCGTGGTTTTGACTCTCTGGTATCCTCAAACATTTTAATGTGACTGGCTGTAGATGTGCATAAAGCCTGGGCATGATGTAGCCCCTTTTCTTTTCTCAGCTTGGCTGTTGCACACACTGATAAACAAATCCTGCACAAAGTAGACCTTTATTTTGTTATCCGTCTTACTGAACTGTGCAAGACCCAGCCAGACATTTCATCTATTCTATTATGTTTACATTGTTCATTAAAATTGTTTATGGACAACTCAAAGCCAAAATTATTTTTCTTCTTTATTACAGCTGCACATGGTCGTTTGATACTGTTTCGTGTGTTTTTGTTGTCTGTCAGGATCCTGTGAGTACCCTTGAGCAAGGTCCTCAGTCCATATATGTTCATACAAAGAGGCTCACATTTTTTTTCCCCCGTTTTTGGACCAAAGTCCACAGATACAATGAGGCATGCTTGGTTGTTCAGCGTCCTGACAAATATTTAATGGGGCCACAGTAATTCCACATTAAATACTTAACGTTTCCCTTGAGTCGCCTCAGTAATCCAACAAGTGATACATGTTAATGATTATTTTGTACTATGTCTGTTTATACTTGTATAGAAAGTCAGAGGTCCTTTAAAAGTTGCAGTTTCAAAGTGACACTGATGAAGCTGTGGCGTAATTCCGTTATCTCCTTCCCTTACAGGCGCGTTGAACCCGCTAGCTGAGCGCAAGTTCAGAGAAACACGCAGCTAGTCAGCTTGTCAATGAAGACTCAGCCGCTGCAGAGAGAGAGAGAGAGAGAGAGAGAGAGAGCCATTGATCCTCTGTGTTACTGCCTTGCTGCGCATCTAAACTCCTCCCGATCATTGCGCGTGCATCATGTGGCCAATACCAACCGCACGCTGGGGGCCCTATATAAACCGTGCATCTGTCAGGTGGAGGACACTGGCTGCATTGCGCTAGGGGACGACTCGCTTTAGGGAAATACAACTCTAATAGAAACCTACACATTCAGGCTGTAACAATGTCTCATGCTTGGGGATACGCAGCGAACAACGGTGAGGCGCTCACGACTCGTGCGATCACATGTAGTGGATGGCAATGCAATAGTAGCTACTGACAGCGCTGTTGCCACCAGGCATACCAACAGGCATGCAGGATGCAGGGAGAATGAGATAGAGGATGGTGCATGCACGGGTCACTGCAGAGATTTGATTTAATTCTGCACATTTGGGGGGTTTTTACGCGCGGTTAAAGCACCATCCTCATCCTCAGCCATCCTGCGCAGCCACAGCCTGTATGTCATTGAATCAACCCCATGTTACAAGGCGAACACAGCCTTCTAATAACCACAGTGTTGTGATTGTATCATTTTAGGACCCGACAAATGGGCTGATAACTTCCCTATTGCCAATGGACCCCGCCAGTCTCCCATTGACATCGTACCTGGTGAAGCATCATACGACGGGGGGTTGAAGGCGCTGAACCTGAAGTACGACCCCTCCACCTGCCTTGATATCCTCAACAACGGACATTCATTCCAAGTGACCTTCGTAGATGACAACGACAATTCAAGTTAGTGTTATATTATTATTATTACTGCATGACTTCAGCTGCTCAGTGCTGTCTTGATGTCACCTCACCGGTGTGTGATTAAGAAAATGGCATTTTAATATTCCATCTTTACCTGGAGAAAACGCGGCATGTTAAGAATTTTTTAATATATTTCTAAATATTATGGTTATTATTGCAGTCTTTGTTGGGATAATGGAGGAGCTGTGATATTGTTGGACTCAGGTTTGCAAACAAAGGCAGCAGGTTCTCATGGTGATTTCCAGGGTGCGCAAGCTGCACAATGCGGCATTCAGGTTTTTTCTCTATGTCCTCTATGTCTCCAGCTTGAAGGCATGCACTGAGCTCAGGCATGTTAATATTATGTTAATGTCAATATGGTCGCATGAGTCACGTGCCCCAAATTCATTGAAGCCTGTAGGGCTTTTAAATCGTTTTTTTTTTTTTCAAACTGTGATTTCATTTTCATCAAAGAAGTGAAAAGGCTGCAGGAGCTCCATTCAAGGGCCAAACACAAAGCGTGCAGATACTAATTGAATTGGTAATGTAACCCCTGCTAAACCTTTCCCACGCCAGTTCTTTTTTTCTCTGCACTGAGGTCAAAAGCCAGAAAACGAAGGTTAGTCTGCAAATAAACCTGCTCTCGGTTAACTATTAATGTGCCAAACTACTTGGGAATGTGTGATTTCTTTTCTCCATCTGAAGATGCAAAGCATAGATTTCCATTCTCCTTTTAGTTTCGTTGATTTCATTTAGAGCAGATTTTAAGTCCAAAGGAGACAAGAAACAATTGCTTGAGATTATTTTGTTCATGGTTAGGATTTTGGATTGGTCGTCCTAAGCGGATCTGATATAGGATAATGAAGAATATAGTTACATAATCAACAAAATCAGACCACATGGGCTATTTCAAGTGGGCACACATCAAGAACAAGTAGAAAAAAAACAGAGGCAGGTTTACTAAGAGTCTGAGCTGGATATGTTGTAGTCTCTGCGGTCTTCTGTGGTATTTGGCAGCACTTATTTTCCACCCTGCACTTCTAAATAAAGGACGAGCGACTGCCAGTCATCGTCATGAGTTTCATCTTGTCATAAATCATGTCAGCCACCATGTAAAAGATAAAAAATATCACAGCAGGTAATGCTTATTAGACACCTTCAGAGTAAATTGGTCTGGGAGGATCAGATCTTCACCTTCTTATCATTTCAAGCCGACTACTGAGAAACAAATATCCTGTTTGGAAGGGGACGTGTGTGTGCGTGTGTGTGTGTGTGTGTGCACATTTAGTATCACCAGGAATAGAACAATATACAGGATTATCTGCTACTGTTTTAACCATGTTGTGTAGGTTGCTGCAAATAGGTACATTGTGTAATGGTGGAAGGAGGTCTGATGTTAACAATACCTGGACATGTAGCCGTCAGTCTGACCAGGTCTTACACAACAGGAACTGTGTCTGCTTCCATGAAATAGGAAGTCTGCCACACTGACTCAAGTGTGTGTGTGTGTGTGTGTGTGTTGTGTTGTGTGTACATTCACACCCTATTCATCATAACCTGTTTCTTGTATTCTCATATTTTATGTTTGAGAGGATATTGGTGCCTTTGCAGTATGTAAGATGCAGTAGATCATTGTTGCACTGTAAAAACATCACTAGTCAACTGCAGTGTGGGATGAACTGATGGGAGATGTGTTTGTGTGTGTGTGTGTGTGTGTTTGTTCTGCAGGTCTGACAGACGGACCAATCTCAGGTACCTACAGGCTCAAGCAGTTTCATTTCCACTGGGGTGCTTCTGACGACAGGGGCTCTGAGCACACTGTAGCTGGCACCAAGTATCCTGCTGAGGTAAAGATGCTCTGATGATAATGGTGGTTGATGTAACAAGAGGGGAA
The DNA here is from genome assembly GCA_021432705.1 of Caranx ignobilis. Classification (NCBI taxonomy): domain Eukaryota; kingdom Metazoa; phylum Chordata; class Actinopteri; order Carangiformes; family Carangidae; genus Caranx; species Caranx ignobilis. The sequence continues at coordinate 6,933,106 of MU269986.1, forward strand.
ACAGACAAATTCGAGGTTATTATAATTTCTCACAAGAAAACCACACTGGCTGGAGAAAAGGCCTTGTGTGGTAACTTATTGTTGTAGAGGCACAGACACTTTCCCTATGGTGGTGAATGAGAAACAACAATGCTATAAAGATTTTATTACAAAACATTGTGTCAACCAGCAATGAACAGTAATGATCATCAAATAGAGACAGAGACTAAGTCTTGCTATTCGGCCGAATAGGGTGCAGTCTCTATCTTTACCACAAGTCTAGACACCCACTGATGGTGAGATTACTCCTTACATACAGTGATGATCATGTACACATGTTCACACAAACAGTTCAAATTCCATGTAAGGTAAAAAGTATGTTTATAAAGATCAGTCATTTTCTGTAAGGCAGGCACTATTTGCCCAAATCAGTTCACACAGGTCATTCAAACAGCCCTTCTTCAAAAACAGAACATCACCCAGATTTAAAAAAAAAAAAAAAAAAAAATCTGTCTACAGATCATAAAAACAAGTCTCCATTACAACTGTGACACATTTTCAATGAAAATGTTTCTAAATTGTTAAGTCACACTGCTGTCATACAGCAATTAGTTTTTTCCCATTAGCATCTTTTAAAGGCGCTATTTGTGGGCGAAATTTTGCAGATGCCACATAGCTAGGATTAGCATTAGCATTAGCAGCATTTATTTCCCAGTCTAGATGAAAAAGTGTGATTCAGTACCAGTCTTCATTTTTCATTTACTCACCAAAAGGTGTCTAAAGCATTTTATTGTATCACTTTCTTTTCTCTGCTAAAGTTAGCTGGCTAACCAGCTAGCACCATCTTGTTTCCAACAGTGACTCACTGTAGCGCTCAGCCTACCCGCTCACAGCGTGTTTACTCTCTTCTATTGTTCTCACAACACTAGCCAAAGCTCTTGTCAAGCATCAATCACCACTGTCATTCCCAGTATGAATCAATGCTCAGTGGCAAAGAAACCCTCAAGCTAAATATTATACTTATTTAACATAGCTGAATATCAATATCTGTTAAATAGAGCATGACAGGATGAACATAGGCCTAGTTCTGAAATTCAATCATAGGAATTTATCCATTTCATATCTATTTCATTGATCCCCAGCTCCATCTGGTGCACTGGAACACCAAATATCCAAGCTTTGGAGAGGCCGCCAGCCAGCCCGATGGACTCGCTGTTGTTGGAGTTTTCCTGCAGGTCTGTTGAATTGATTCAAGCCTGTTATTTACTGTTAACGCATTTAGCACAACACATACATTGAGTTGTTTAATTAATTATAATACAGTCCGAGTACCATAATGCACAACACTGTTTGCTGATTCCATTCCAATTTATTGTTTTTCAGATTGGTGCTGAAAATGCAAATCTCCAGAAGGTTCTTGATGCATTTGATTCCATCAAGGCTAAAGTATGTTTGTATACAGACATATTTCCATTCATTTTATCATAACAAGACATGTGATTGACCTGTTTTTCACAATCCTATACCTTTTATACCTTCAGGGCAAGCAGACCAGTTTTGCTAACTTCGACCCTGCCTCTCTGCTCCCTGGTTGCCTCGACTACTGGACATATGATGGCTCTCTGACCACACCCCCTCTGCTGGAGAGTGTTACCTGGATTGTCTGCAAAGAGCCAATCAGCGTGAGCCCTGACCAGGTATGTCTTCTCAGAGAGTCCATTTAGCAGTCCCAGAGGGATTGGCAAAGGGCCCACGATCTAGAATAACCCCGTCTACAAATCCTCTCTATAACTGGGATCTAAATCAAGGGCTTAATTGTTCAGATTAGCTAGACGGTTTAAGTGAACTCTGTAATGAGAGGAAAGGCAATACAGGAGCTTCATTCATTCTAGGATTGCATCAAAGGGCAACCAAGATAACAAGAGCAACTACAGGTTCACACAGATACTGGAGATTTTGCTTCTCTTTTTCTGAATCAGTATGTGGGGAGCCAACAGGAAGTGGTTATGCCACACATAGCTCACAGTCTGTCGGTGATGCAGCACAGATGAGTGTGGGAAGTCAGACTCTCACATATACCACATATAAGTAAAGCTAGAATAATACCTAGAATAATACCTACTAAAGCTAGAATAAACTACTTCTAAAATTACATCCAATCACACCACTGGCATGGACATTTGACTTCTAACCACCCATTAATCTAAACTAACAGCCTCTCTAGTCAGGTTTGTCCCTGTGGTTGGAGTCTTTAGGCCATGTGAAAATAAGCACAGCCTAGTCAAATGTTTATTTCATCAGTGAGTCGTTGTCTCAAGGGTAAACATGAGGGACATGTGGATACAACCTTTAGACTTGGTCCCATATAAGGGAGGTCAAGCAGATAAAGAAGCCATTCATGTAAAGTAATACATGCCATTACTTAATGATTCGGTATCAGTTGGTGAGAACACACCCACCAGATGAATTAATTAGCCCCAGCAGTGACTACGTATTCACTGGCTGCAGCAGTGTAATGACCATGGACCAATTCATTGGCCAGAGTTAATGACAAATCTCTAAAATAGGTCATCTGACACCATGATGCAGCTATTGTCTTTTTCTTCCTCTGCCTGAAGATGTCAAGAAGTCTTTTTCACTTCTTATCAAAAGTTTCTGGAGAACAGCAAATGCAAGGTTAGCATAAAGTCTGGAAGTAGAAGGGAACCAGCCAGGCGGGTTCAGATTCACCAACCAGAATCTCTACAGCTCAGGTTTTTCATCATGCTTAATGCACCCAGCGCAGGCATGTTTTTACACCGACATATACATTTTGGGAAATACTTTAGAATACAACTTGTCTTTTAATTTATCTTAATCAGTAAACTGTAGAAGCTGTTTGCTGTCTGTTGCAAATTAGAGAAACTATTTCTTCAAGCATCTATAAGACAGCCGCTGCCTAGTGTAGGTTGTGAATGTAACTTGGTGACTCAGCTCACGAATAGTGATGTGTTGTGTGAGTGACAGTCACAGGAGGTCAGCAGGAATGACAAACCTCACGAGTGTCCTGTGTCTTCTCCCTCATCACAGATGGCCAAATTCCGCAGCCTGCTCTTCTCTGCTGAGGGGGAGGCCGAGTGCTGCATGGTGGACAACTACCGCCCTCCCCAGCCGCTCAAGGGTCGCGCCGTCCGTGCTTCCTTCCAGTAATGCCCCCTCCCCCTCTCTTGCCCTTTCTGCCCTGTTGCCCTCTCCCTCCCTTCCCTCTCCCTTTAGTTAAAAACCCAGAGTTACCTCTCTTGCAGTGAGCCACACAGCACACATATCTCACTCCGTCCATTTTTAAAAGAAATCTAATTCCTGTGGCCCGTTGCTTTCAGTGAGAAGGAGCACTCACAGGACGTGCATTTCTCTTTGTTTGTGTGTAATAAGCCAGCAAACATAACCTGTCATAATTTATTCTGTAAGACAAACACTTCACACGTTTACCAGGACTAAACACCTGGTGCTAGTGTTTTGAAAGACATAACACCAGTATGTGGAAAGGTCCAACAAATGCCACATAGATGAAAAATAAAAGATGAATTCTAGTCACAATGGTGCTCTGAGGCCAGCAAGTAGAACAAAGCACAGGCACAATGCAGTAGCCAGAGGGATGATAAAACTATACCACCATCTGTGAGGAGGATGGTAAGGTGCACATAATAAAAATACACACATGCACAGACACACACAGGACACGTACACTCCCGCTGCCAGTCTCTCTGTAATCTCTGACCGACTGCCAGCCTCTGCATCACAGCAGCTTAATAAAATGCTGCAGCCGCCTCCATCACAACCGATTGACTCAGAAAATCCCCCTCTGGCACACACAACATCGCACGCGCAGTCTCACGCAGACATGATGCCTATAGGCACTGACCTGCTTATTGATTTGAATTCAACATACAGCAACAAAGGACATGAGGACAGACTGCTGCTAGTGCAAGCTGCTGAACATCATAACAACGGCGTATTTCTCTGGTTTTACAGTCTAATTTTCACATCATCCCATATTGTGTAATTATTATTATTATTATTATTATTGTTATTATAGATTGTCTTTTTTTTTTTAGCCTGAAAGCTTAGGCAAAATAAGTCTTAAGTGATTCCTAAATTATGTTTTCTTACCAAAAGCTCTTTGCATTTTCTGATAAAATAGCAATAGAGAGGATGGATCCTCATTTTCTAAATGTAATGTGTGAAATTCCCTTTATGTCTTGTTTTTGAATCCTCAGTGTGTCAAGTGCTAATGCTTAAAACGCACAGTCGCCTTCTGGGCAATGCCATAGTGGCTAATGCACAAAGCCAAGGAAGGAGAAATAACCCAGCCAAGGCAGCCAAAGAAGGAAAGAAGCTGCCATCAGATAAGATTATAGTGTCAGGCCCTGTATAGGAGAATAATTAACAAAAGATCATGCAAGCTCCCCTTCAGGTTTGGCACCTCAGGGTTTAGCCCTGTAAGTGTTTCTGAAACATTAAAGATAAAAACGTTGTATTTCCAGAAAGATTGTAATTAGCATGGGAAAATGAAAAACAGCCTTATGCCAATCACTGTCCGGGCCATCCCAGAGTATGTGTTCTCATTCTATTTTGGAAGTGGACGTTTTACTAGTGAAATAAATATATTTTATGACGAACACACGTCTTGTGTTTTCTCTGTTTACTCTTGTTTTGCCTGTGTTATTGCCATCATTACAGTCCTCCATGTTACATAAATCCATTCGGTTTCACGTCTAATTGCTGACGTTCAGCTGTTTTTGTGAATTCCCTCTAGTGGCTCAGCTTTCACCTGTCAACACCTGAAACCAAACTGGGATCAACATTACATAATTGTAAAAAAAAAAAAAAAAAAAAAAGTTAAAAACAAATGTCAAAACCTATAATGTAAGATAACAGCTTCATCTAAATGTTTCAACATATTTGGTTGCTCCATCATGGATTCATGTAAATGGAGAATGGGCTTCCATATCAGCAAATTAAATGGTTCTTCAAAGGAATAAAAGGCACAGCTTGGTGAACACTGTGTGTGCTTCTGTAGCTATGCCACTGATGTGGGTTTACCTGGCCAGGGAGATTAGCTTATCTTATCTCAAAGGTAGAGACATGCACTTGAAGACAGATAGAAGGGAAGTCTAATTTAGTTTATGTACTTTGAAAGTCACTCATGTCCTTATTATAAAGAAATTAGCTGTTATCAAACTTCCTGCAAGAACAAACAACCACAACTTGTGCAGCTGTTTGCAGTGGTGGGGGAAGTACACATGTGTTTCCAGGAGTTAGATGACAAGATGAAGAAATGATGAAATGCATAAGTAATTATAATCCAGTAGTATTTCTTTCAACTGGCAGCATATGCAGGTTTGGACATTCAGAGACAGTAGCTGCTGTTGTTTAGCCTAGGACTCCCAGACCAGTTCCTGAGTGGATAAACATGATCTCACTGGCTGGTTTGGTTTCCAGGTTTCCAGTTGCTGGGATTTTAATAAGTAAAAAGCACCAAACCTTCAGCACTGGCATATTTGTCTGCACTGTGAGCCTGACTTGATATTTTATATCTAATCATGTTATAGTTTGACTTCTGTCATGATGAGTTGTTACAGCCATCACCAATCAGATGGAGAGCAGTGGACGATGGCCGGATAAGAAACCACTGCTAACAGCCAACTAGCAGCTGACACCTAAGTGTGTTGGAGATTTTAATCAGCTGTGGCATTTCTCCTTCTGTGAAATGTGAGCGGCGCTTGACTTCTCGCCTCTCTTATAAACCCTCAACAGGAAGATGAGACAAATTTTAATCAACAGAACTTTTCTACCTCCTCTGCTTGAGGGTGGGTGTTACCATTTTTTTTTTCCTGTTTTCCAGCTGGTCTTCAGAGCGTCTTCATAGAAATGTGTGTCTCTTTCATGCACAGGAAAATCTGGCTTGACCACACAGAGCTCTGAATAGAGCCGGACTTGTCCTTGGAACATCCTCAGTCCCTTGTTTGCCCTCAGTCACCCCAGTGTGTCCTGCGAAATATCAATAAAAATAAGAGCTATCGATTGTTGAAATGTCTGTCTGACTAACCCAGTCAGAATCAATAGTGACTTGTATAACAAAAAAAACCTCTTTGATACAAAAGAGAATGGAAAAGTTTGTTTGAGGTCACATGTGATCGCTAGTAGCTGCCCTGGGAAAACTTTCATAACCAGTCATTCCACAAGGTCAGCTATTTTGGAGCCAGGCATAGACTATGGTCCAGGAGATTAATGGTCCATATGAGTGATGCCTGGATTCCCTCATTTACCTTCTCCTGTTGTAAAGCCATGAAGAAACAATGAGCATTAGTGCACTTTGCTATGCCAGATTTCACGCGTAGGAAGAACTTTTAGTTCTCAGATGTACTGTAACACCCTTTTAGAAAAGAAAAAAATTGTATATGTTAGTTTCCTGGAATTTACTGCTACTCTGCTGCTCTAGTTTTCTGTTCTGGTCTATTTAAACTCATTGTGTTTAAAAGCTAAGGTTGGAGCTGTGTGTTGGAAACAAGTCTGTTTAGGTGATGATCCATGCAGATGGACACAGGAACATATAAATCCAAATAATAGTATCTTGTTCACTTGAATAATTTATGAATGTTTTCACCTGGATTACAAGAGAAAAGGAATGTTTTTATGGCGAGGATTTACTCATGTGGTTTTGCAAATGTAACAATTGCTAAAGTGACATTGGCTGTTATAGCTGGAGTGTAAGCTTTGCCTTAGCTTTGGTTTTAGAAAAGGCCGGTCCGAAGACCACCTGCCTGCAGCAGTAGCATATCTGTCATGCTAAATTAAGATTGTCAAGCTAAAATTGGTTTTCTGAAAAGGTGTTGAAAAGCAGTTTTTCAGATTAGATTCTCTACACAATCTAACTGAATTAAACATGTGAATAAAACCAGATGTCGTCTGTCATCCCTGCTGCTGGATTATTTAGCTAAATGCCATTGATCACCTTCATCTGCTGTTGACATTAGAGTACAGCTTCCTATTTCCACAGTCTTGTTATTTCACCAGCATTCCCATTGTGTTGCATCTTTTCATCCCACTTGGTGTTGTGACAGCTGGGTGAGAGGAAAAATCCTGCTGGGTGCCATCATGTAGGCTAACACAGATGTGATCACGCTCATTTGCATGTTCTGTCTCCTTGGACAAAGTGATGAGAAACCTATAGCACATGTCCAACCATGTAGTCTGCAGCATGGGTGTTTGTCAAGGTCAGAAAATTCAGCCATAACAGATTTATCAGTTGCACTGGCCTGAGCCTCACATGAAACACACGTGATGATGATGGTGCATTGTTGGATTTTTTTTTTTTTTTGAAACATGTAAGGTGAGGGCAAACATATCAGGGTCAATTCTTTCTGGTCAGCGCATAACAGGGATTTGACACACACCATGGTCAGCATGTCACACATTTCTCGCCCCCGGGCTTCTGACCAGTACTGCAGATTGTTGCATAATCGAGCGTGTCAAGCGGGTGACATACATTAAGGAGACAGGAACTACACAACCATCCATTAACTGTGAGAGGCGAGGGCGAGGGAGTCAGAGGAGAAGGCCATCTGAATGCATACCGCTGCAGTATGTGGTCAGTAGATCTGACGTTGCACTTCTGTGTGAAGAACAGCCAGGACGAGCTCTACTCTGTAGTTAAAGATAGCGACGTTCATTTCCACAGAGGAAGGGCTGCATCACTCTCCTGTAGAAACACAGTGTTTAGAGTAGCCTAAATGAAACAAATATATGGAGGACAAATACAGTAGAAGTGTTAAAAAAATACAAGCCTACATATTATCACATGATCTTCACAATTTGCCCAATTGTCCTATAACTGTGGCCGTTTCATATTTTCTGACCATTTTAAAGGAGTTAGGCCCTATTTGTTTTGTTGTTTTGCTAATGCTACATAACTAGCATAGATACAGCACAGCCCAGATGGCATATTATGGCCTTATCTTGTAAATGCAACATTGACTGTTTGAAGGACTTTAAGAAAAACATCCACTGAATGATGATGCATTGAGGTTTATTCCTCAGCTCCCTAAGAATTAACGTACATCGTAACATCACACAGTTGGTACTAAAGTGGTTTTATGTTTAAAATCTGATACTACAAAAAAAGATGCTCTCTTTTGGTATAACACCTGATAGTCTAAATCATTTGTAGGAAGACGTTTTTGAATATGATGAGTCCTTCATCCAGGGCAAAGACACAGTAAAGAAATGAATCCAAGAAAAGGGGATGCTGGTGAGAAAACAAAAGCACTGTGAGAGGAGGTGTTCTCTGGTGGTTACAGCATCACCCTCAGGCATCAACATCGATGTGGATCAATGCTGTTTCCTGCAATTCGCTGCTGTTACTTTCTGAAAGCACCGTTCCAGAGATAAAGCACAAAAGCAACATGAATGGCATATTCATTTCATATCTGCTGTGGTAACAAAGCCCCTCATGCTCACGTAGCCTACAGAATCAAGAAGTCACCAGTTCAGAGACAGAGCTCAGGAAGTGCTTCACTTAGCACTAAGCATTTTTCAAACTGTGAGTAAGAATGGCTCTATGTAAACATTTAAGCAGCAAATTTCCTCTGTAATTTCCTCCTCTCACTACTCATTGCCCTTTTATGTAAACACCCACTTCACTGGATGTGTGTCTCACTGATCTATCAGGAAGATATTATGACAGAAGTGTGATTCATTTTATTCTCTCTTAATGTTTCATTAGGAAATAAACATTTCACCAAAGTCCGGCCTTTAACCCGGCAGTATGATGCATGAGACTGATCTGATTTCAACAAATACATTAGCCTAGATCTAATGGACTGAGCCTTTTAAAGCACATTGTGTGTGCCTGTAGGTTCACAAAATTACTTAATGTTGACTGAAACCTCTCCAGTATGTAATTCAATAAGTAACTTAACACTGAAGGAAGACCCATTGTATGACAACTTTGTTTATATTGTAAATTCTTGAAAATTTTTTTCAAATTTATCAAAAATGCAGAGACTAAACACAAACTTTCACTGCTACGGTTGCAGCCAGGACACTTTGGGACGGCAGGATATTTGCCTCGAACATCAACAACAGTGTTTGGCCAAAAAACATGAGCTCTGTCAATAAACAAAGTTAAAGTACACATTAATGAGGTGGGCCAACTCTATTTAATTTCTCATGAGGAAAAGCAAATAAGCACAAATATTTATTTTAATCTTGTCCATTAACTGACATCCAAAATTAGCCTCAAAATTAATTCTCTCCCCCTCCCTCTTCAAGCATGAAGGAGAACAAGTGTTTCATTCGTCGATTTTAGGCCAGTGTAGAAACATGGTGGTGCAATATGGTGCATCATGTGGTGAAAGAGGGCCATCACTCAGCTAAATACCCCCAAAAAACATTAAACCTGACAAGTCTTCTCCTTTGCATCAGCATGAATCTGTATTACATATGGCAACTCTACATACAGTAGCTCTAACTTTAATGAGATCATGGGATAATCCTTGTTAGGGTCATGCTACTGCTGAACCAAACTATCTCTGACGATTACCCCATGGGTCAGTACAAACTGTTGTGACATATGGGCCAATGCCCAACATCTGTTTATATGTCATTAATTCATTGTTCCTTTGGTTTGAAAATGCTGACTGTGCATTTTCTGTTTTTGGCTTCCCGGCAGTACTCTCTGTGTGTTACAAGGCCATAATCCTCAAGATGCTTACTCGTACTTGTTGATTACATCATTAGGCAAAGCAGTGATGAAGGATTTTTCCACTGCACTTCGTAAGCTTTGGGCAGCAGCATTTCAAATGGACACACCTGTCCACCCAACAGTTTTTTAAATGTTAAGTCTATTGGCTCAGATTTATAACTTTCCCCTATAATGACCTTCTCTTCTTCACTTCTTTTGGGTGTTAGCTCTGGGTTTATTGCTCTTGTACTTGTTTGCTGTTGATGACATTTTAAGTCATCGTCACCATTGCTCCTCTTGCTAACCCATTACTTACTGGTTTTTATTCCAAGCAAATGTCCTTGTATGTGTTTGCAGTTGCTACAAAGTAGCTAAGCAACACTTAGCGGGAAATTACCATGTTATGTGCACAAGTTACAAGATTTCTTGCTGACTCAAATCAGGGACAAGAAGGTCTAAGAGTTGATATTTTGTGGCGACATGATGTGAAACCACAAGACATGTCTGTAGTTTTCTTTTTTGCCAGAAGTAATTATAGTAAGTCATGGAGCATGTCTCTGACAGTAAATCTTCAGTCCTGCATTGTGTGCCGTGAAACATCCACTCTGGGCTCAGCATATTATTTATTATTGAGAATTATGTCTGTGAGCTTGTCTCATATAAGGAAATGTTTTCACCTTATCAAAAGGTGCCTGAACTGTGGGGAAGCTAGAGAGGGATCATCTCCCTGTCACTGCACTAGCAGCTCATACAGGTCGGGTGGTGAGGGTAAGCTAGTTTATTTTAACTTTATTGTCCACCTAAGTGGGAATTTGTCTTGGCTTCTCCCACATCAAGTTACACAACACACAGACAAACCATGCAAAGTGGACAAGAAATAACAAACAACAGCAGCAGTAGAATAGAATAAAAGTGGAAAACCTTCAGAGCATGTACTTAAAATCAGTTGCAGTCATTTGCATTAAGTGCTTGTATAACACGTGGCATAAAAGATTTCTTATATATATTCCTGCCTTCCCTTGGGAGCAGTTCAAATTCTAAATTTAAGGGGTGTGAGGCACCCCCAGATATCTGTCTGACCTTCCTGAGTACTGCCTTATTGAATATCTCACTGAGCCATTGTTGTGGCTTACCAAACACCTTTCTAAGGCACTTTAAACTGAGAATTTAAATGTGTTGCTAGCGACAGGGTTATCCAGGTCAACTTGGATATATACTCGTTCCTCCAAAATCTTTGATGTTAAACGAGTTTGTGTTGGCATGAAACACTTTCCTTGTTGTTGTATTTCTGGATTTTCAGGTTGAAACCTTGTTGTGGGCATAAAAATCCTTTAATCAGACAGCCAGCTTTGAATGTGAGATGTTGTAGGAAACATTGTCCATAGCAAAACTGTGTGATGTAACACAGGCTATTGATGTTCTGTTTTTAGCTGTTTGGCGTGAGGTCCCTCAGACTGCTATCGCTATACCTCGCATGTCAGTATTTGCCATTGATAACAGACAGAAAAAGGGGTTGATAGCGGAGGGGTGTGACACCTTTGGGGGCTGCCCCACTTGGCATGTGCAGCACAGGAATAACATTATCTAGGTCACCTACACAGAACTTCAGCCACCTCCTCCTCCTGCTGCTCTGCTGGCCACACTGATAAGAATGAATCTATTCAGTGAGACTATGAGGCTTAGTGAGAGTCTGCCAAACCTGTACCAGTCCCAGCCATTTCTATGTCTACTTCATTGTTCACTTTTTGATTCGCGTTCTTTCACTTTTTGTCCCTTGCTTTTTCTCACACACGCAAAGGGTCAAACTTCTTGAGGTGGAGAAATGTTTTGCCTGAATAGACAACAACAGTCAGTCTCTCATTCCTTCCATCCTTTGTTCCTTTTTTCCCAGTCACTCAGGCTTAAAAAAAGTTTCTGGTCTTCTTCTTCTTGTTAATGTCACCGCTGTTATCCACCAATTTCCCCCTTTCATCGCTCCAGACCACAGTCAAATTAATCCAGCCATGGCCCGGATTTCTGTTCATGCTCCTGTGCTTCCTCGCTGGTATGCTGGCTAACATTACCCAAGGGAGTAGGGTTTCCTGTAGAGCTGCAGGACGGCATGTCTCTCACATTACCACCTGTTAGCTGGTGCTTGTAAAGGTAGAGAAGTGCAGAAGTGGGATGACGCTGTGGCAAATTTTGTCGCTCACCTGTTCTTTGATGATAATATTGCTTGAGGGATTTGTTGTTGGCTTTTCTTTTGCTGTGGTCAATAAATTCAACATGTTGGACCATGACCATTATCGGTACCTAAGGTGTGTTTGTGTTTGTTTTAGATTAGATATTAAAGATCTAATGTTTGGTCTGGTTTACATCTCTATTGAATTACACCAGCTCTCAGATGATTACTGTAATCTAACCTTTAGTTATCATTCCTCCTTGTAAACTGTTTGGCAGCGCTTGAAGATACTGTGACTGTCAAGTACAATAACAACATAAAAATCCACTCGTGGAATAAAAGATGTTTTTATTTTTATTGCAATTCAGTGTTTTTCTTTTGTGGTTTTCTAAAAACAAGAATGCCCAGTTCCTCCACAGTGATTAGTGCAAACTAGTTCAGCACTTCCTGTAATCCTGCTGACCAACAGACAGAATATGTTACATAAGAGCTACAAATCAATCAAATATGACTGAGGCTATTGATTTACAAACTGTTGTCCTCTGCAGTCACCTGGGAGCACTGCTGTTTCAAAGTCTGGAAACACATCAAACCCTTTTTGTGGTCAAACACTGTACATTGTTCTCATTGGAAAAACGCAAAGATAAAGACATCTAAAGGAAACAGACAAAAACAAAAGTTCAGCACTTATCATAAAACTGAAACATCTGTCACCACACCACTACTGTCGATATTTCTAAAGAATCCCTATCATTTCAAAGGAGCACTTGTCTGGCGCCATGTATGTGGGGAAGGAAATTCCTCCAGAGTAAACAGCAATGTATAGAAGGAGATCACGCCTTTGATAGTTTAGCATAGCCCAAATAGCTTCAATGAGACCCTCCAAAGGAGAGGAAATGTCTGCTGCTGCTGCTGCTGCTACTAGGGGTGATGAGGTGATAAAGGGCAACAGCAGTGGCCCTCATCAGCTTTCAACAGGCTGGAGATGGAAGAGATTCTGAAAGTCCCATAACAGGTGATGCACATCACACACATGAAGCACATGTAACATTAGCAAATATGTTCCTCAAGCTCCAGTGCAAATACATGCCAAAATTAAGCCATGACTTACGACATGTCTGGTGAGCTTATTACAGCTATTACAGTGCTCTTATGTGATGACGTTTTGCTCCCATGACAGTTAGTAGCCTAGAAATTTCAGGAACTATATTTCAGTGACCATAGACAGAAAAGAAGTTTTCAAAAACCTGGTTTTTCAAGTTTGTCCTGGGAAACTATTGACCATGAATTATCTATCCCACCACTGTCTAAGAAAATGAAGCTTACCAGATTTGTTATGTAATGACGCTGCCACTACTGCAACATTTATCTTGTGCAAAAGTTGGAAGATGGTGAACGTAGGTGTGAAGGAGGAACGTCTGAATGACTTTACTTTGGGAAAACTTGCATCATTTTCCTGTTGTGGGTTTGAAACCCTTGGGGTTGGTTTGGGCACTGGAATAATCATGACTCAGTATTCCAGTCAGTGCTGACTTTCAGTTTCTCACCAAGACCACAGTCTTTCCATGAACTCTGCCACTGCTTCAGTCGCCAGGGGCAGATGCTTTAGGCAGAGTGAATAAAATATGTTGGATGCTTTGCCGATTCATTCAGGATGAACGTTTTTGCATTGGCTTGCAGATCGATTCATTCAGCACTTCCTTGCTGTGCTGATGGGATAATCTGGGTTAGCTATTTTTAGAAGACAGGATTAGTCCTTGCATGTGTTTGGGTGACATGCTCTTCGAATAGACATTTTATTTTTTTAGCCAACCATGATATGAACATTATACAAACATACAGCATTGGATCAAATTGCAGTTCTGGCAATTAGCTGTTTTATTGTCAGTAAAATTTACTGATGTTTTACTCCTCTCAAAGATAATTAATAAAACCATGTGATTAAATATGACCATAACCAACGTTTATCACTGCACTGCATTTATGTCAACACTAACATAAAGCACTGACATGTTGCTGCTTAGGTGGAATCATGTAACAGTTAATGGTTTACCACGGTTCTCCCTCTTCAGACCACTGACAGAAGGTTACCATGTAGAGGTGACCCCAGTGGCAGCCTGAGCTCTGGTCAGATTTTCAGCCTCCATATTTATTACCGATCACCCTCCAGGTTGTTTTCACAACTATGCACAAACAACTGTGCAAAGAAACATCATATCTGATGCTTCACGAGGCGTGGTTGTCCTTTGTGTGCTCCAGACTTCTGGGACCTGATAACATACAGTAATTCTGATAACATACTGTATGTTCTTTTTGAGGATGTAAGGGGGAGAAAAGACCACCCAACCCTACAGTAAACGTAACTGTAGGGAGAAAATGCGTCATGTCCCCACGTGTGTTTTGATGTTTTGTTTTTTTTTAAATGGATATTGATCTAGTTATTTTCTCCTCTGATACATTGGACCATGTGAATAAAATTAAGTCAGTTTCAAAAAACATTTAAGATACATCTATTTAGCTCTTCTGGCGTCAGTGAACTCCCACCTGTTTGTGAGGCAATACCACCGTGTTTTCAGAAGATCAATATTTATGTTGCCCCATACTCCAGAATTTGCCTCGCATTTCTTGTAAACCATTGTCTGCAGTATATGCTTGCACAGATTCAGCAGCATGTCTGTGCAGTCTAGCAAAAGCTGAACACAACTGAAGTGTCATCCTGCACAGTCCCCCGCCTGCAGGCCCAGTGGCTGTAGCAGAGAATACGAAATGACAGCTTCGTTGTAAATCTGGCAAATAGCACGACACGAGGAAAACCTCAGGGGTCAAGGCTGCTGAAGTGTGTGTTTGTGTGTGTGTGCGAATGTGAGAAAGAGCAAGGGTACAGGGAGAGACGCAGATAGATAAACAAAGATTGCTCACGATGCATTCATGGACACGTTCCAAAGTGAGTTCTGCAGAGTGTCACTACAGCTGTTTCACCAGATGGATATATCCTCTGTGCCTCTCCTGGGCAGGTGTTTGATTCAGTTTATTCTCTGAGATGCTCACAGGAGCCTGATTCACTGACTGAGACTCCAATAACATCTCTCTATATTAGCTTTTCCATTTGTTTTGTAGGCTCTGTATTTAGCAGATTGCTAAATGCTATGCTAATTTTCACAAAAATGGCACATGACACTTGACACAAATGTGGTCAAGTGTGGTGCATCAAGAGGTGCTGGGCATGTCTGCTTGAGATGTAAAGGTGCTACTTGTCAGTTTTGCTATAGCCAACACTAGCATCGGCTAACTGCTCTCCACCAGTCTTGAACGCAATGCAGCAAGTGCTGTCATAAAGAGGACCAGCCAAAGTAAACAGGGCATAAACAATTCAGCCTTTCAAAAATATCCAAAACACACAAAGAAGAAAGATAAGTCAATGTTTTGTGGACATAAACCGTGTGAAGGAACGAGGGATGCTAAAAATAGCACATCAGAAATTATGTAATTCTCCCTTCTGTCCTCTTCTGATGACTTTGTAGATAGTGATGATTGCAGTTAATTATGGTGTTGACATCAGGAAGCTGGTAGGGCTGGGTGTCCTATCACTGTGTCTCATGTGGGATACTGTTCCTCTTCCTGCTGCATAAGCCAGCTGACCTGAATTCAGCATCTGGATGCTCCTTTTTTTCCCTGCAGGGGGGTTCTCATCAGCAAAACCAAAAATAGTGCTTGATTTTATACTCAGTTTTAGTAGGATTTATTCAAGGTCAACTTCAGCCCAGTTCATTAATGAAAAGCAGACGTATTTAGCTTGACATTTCCCTGACCTACACTTCTCATGTCACCACAATTGCCACCTTATCTTCAGCTCACAAACCAGATACTGACTGTGTCTCAGTGTTGGCAAAGCAAACACAAGCGCCTCGGGCATTTTAAGTAAAAACAGATTGGGTAATGGGCCAGCTGATTGCCATCACACTTCCTCCCCAGTGAGGTGCGGGGGAAGTCTGAGGGGGACCGTCGTCAGGCCCTCTTATGCAACTAGACACAATCTGTCTAGAACCCACATATCAACACAAACAACTGAAGATGAGGGAACAGGCAAATAGAGGTCAAGAGGATAGTGATTGCACAGATACCTGTTTGTACATCACATAGTGGATGGAGAAGGTCATGGCATGCAGAGATGCACATACCGTATATACTGTACATGTTTTGTCGTTGGATCATAATCTGCATGTGATTTCGAGAGTGAGACAAAGTGTAGTCAAGCATATTTTCCAGACAGTAAAGGCATGTAAACATAATGACCATTGAATAAATAAGGGAAAACTTGTTCTCACCCACAACGAGCTAAATGGTTGTTTCAGAGGCTAATATTTTGAGTCACAACAAAAGTCTGTTTTTGGGTATTACAAGGATTACAGTAACCTACTTCCCTCTCCTGCCTAAACCCACCAGCTTTTTCTTTAAGGTGATTATAAATGAACAAGGGTCTGCATTTATCAATAATTAAAGCAGCTTTAATTGTGTTAATTCAGTGGCGGTTTGCACCTGAGGCTTAGTTATAGTTCTTGTGGATTTCAACCCAATCCAGTGCAGGACTCCATCACGGCTATTTGCTTCCTCAGGAAACAATGAAAAACATTGTGTGAACATGCTCAGGTAGTTTTCCTTTCCCTCTCAGTTAAACTCAAGGTCTTTCCTTCAGTCCATCCTCAGAAAGTAGATCTGATTATCTCAGCAGCCTTAATCCAAAGCCTAACTGCAAGACACAGTCACTGGGTGTCAGACTGCAAGTTTACAGACCATTGAATATCTAATAACTGCAGATGAGTTTAACAGGTTTATTGTGTTTCAATTTCAACCTGACTCTGCAGGTCAAGATAGGTTTTTTTTGTTTTGTTTTGTTTTTTTCCTTTGGCTGGTACAATCGAGCCTTAAACTTTTGTTTTATCAGATGGAGACACATTACATGAAGTAGCATTACAAAATGTGTACAGTAAAGGTAGATGTCCTTGCACAACATTTCCTGAACAAAAAACATCAAATTCAAATGGAAACACATAGTAGCAGTACCTATATGTCTGAAGATTTGAAATGAATCAAAAATGTTAGAAGGAAAGAGTGAGATACCCAGATCTCGGTAGTTTGCTTCTCCTCTCTGCTACAGGTTAGCAGCAGAGCTACTGTGGGCAATAGAGGTGCCAAGTCCTGAGAGGAAAGCAGACTGCATGAATCAAAAACCAATGGTACTGCTTGTGACAATGTTATTGAGGTGCAGCTGTAAGAACAGTCTGTACTGTGCTCCAGTGATTAAGGTGATAGTGATGTCACCACACTGTATGGCCATAGGAGTAGAAGTTTAAATGCATTGTTTCCAATCAAACAAAGAAGATTGGCATATTACACTATTGCAGGGGCAACAGAAAATCAACACACAACTTGATGCATCCCCAACAGCTGCATGTGTTTAAACAGCAAGTTATACACTTGTATACATACAAGTTAAACAATGGTGAAATACTGATGCTAACTACCACCACTACTACACCCAGATGAGTAACTTGTGACAGTGGCTGGGAGTTTCAGTACCAAGCCCTGTGGAGATAAGATATGGTGAAACATTATTGAGCTATGCTACGTCAGAAAATGAGGTCAGTGCTGCAGTAAAGGGTTCAAGATTCAGTGTGAAGACACACACAATGCAATGTGGAAATAAAAGGAGAATCAGTGCTATAAATACAACCAAGTGGATGGGAGGTTACATAAACCAGAGACAGATGTATGGACGCTATTATTATATGTCACATGATTGATTTAAATAAATCCACTGCATGTGTCCTAAATAGGTCAAAGGGCTCAAGGAATATAAATAATTTAATGGTTGAGTCCAACTTTATATTATGGTCAGTCACTTTGTTATATGATGTGTATCCTGCAGACCTTTGTACAAAAGAATGATGACAGAGCTGATCATGGAAAATTTTAATATAGGGAATGGATCCGACAACAGGATAATAATCCTTTAATCAGTAATCATTTCACTGGCTGAAGAATAGAACGAGGTTTCCAGGAATCTGACGGCCTGCAGTCATCAGTGTCCTCCTTTTTTTCCATTTCTCTATGCTGTCATTTATCATAGGTCTTTTAAAAATTCATAGACCTAATGGTTACCATGAGGCAACTCTCAATATTTGACTCACCCAAACTTTCCAAGTAAACCTCCGTCATGGGAATAAGAAATTTAATATATCCCAAAGCTGCAGAAATTTGTGGATCTGTTTAGCGAAACAAACACAAAGTTTATTTGGGCTCCAATAAATACATGATTTTACAACAGAATGGGACCTGATGTTACACAGGATTTCTAAGGAACTGTAAATTCAGTATTTTCAGCAGATGGTCTCCCTCATAGATGGAAGCTCTCCCTCCTCACCTGAGGAAGCCCGTCCATTCATAAAGGCTGTCAGTCATGTCCAAATGAAATAGAGGATGAACCGACAATGAACAGAACAGCACTGTTATATTCATCTGCTATTTAGTCCCTAAATAAATCCTGAAAAAGCATACAGACCCTGTCTTGTTTGACTCTTGGCTCCAGAAGACTGAGACAGCACACAAGGGAGGGATGGTTTGGAAGCCAGAAATAAAGGGTGAGGGGGATTCAGTGTACACACTGCATGTGCCAAGTCTTCCCTCAAATAACACAGTTGAATGTCCTGTAACTGGGAGGCACAGAAACAAGGCCAGCTCCCTATTGTCTCCGAGTGGCTGAAAGCACAGAGGACACCCACAGGACCACACAAGTCCACAAGTCAATTTGGGATGTATGATAACAAGATGTGACTATGGCGAGTAGTGGTCTAGAGCCTTGTCTGTGCAGGCTGTCAGCTGGCGACATCGTGTCAGCAGCCTTTTCTTCTTGGCTTTTCATCACCACCTGCCACCCGCTCATCACCCACTGGGCGTGAGCCAGCAAACAAAGACCTGACATGCACAAAGGATTTTAACATTCAGCCCACATCCTCACCACACTCTCCACACACTGTTAAATATCATCCGAGACTTCATTTCTCATATTAAAATAAAAGCCAAGAACTAAAGCTACTGAAATCAGCCCGTATGCTGAGCAGTGTGACTGCAGCATTTTTCTCTTTGTACCGCAGGAACTTAAAAATAGTACAATTTTCACTACGCAACAGGATAGAGAAATGTTCTGCAATACACAAATAACAACAGACATGTTTGCATGTGACAAAAAAAAAAAAAGTGGCACATTTGTAGTTCCCTGCTCATCCAGTTAAGTGTTATGTAAAGTCCTATTTGTGTTTCATTGAAAATAACTTGATTTTGTAAAAGCCAAAAGCTTTAATCCAAAATGACTTGATTAGTTTTATGCCATTTTTTGTGTTTTTGCACACCACAAATGATAAATGTAGAAAAACATATTTGTATCTGGGGTTTGTTTTTGGTGATGGTCAACAAATGTCCAAGTGTTTACACAGTAGCTCCCTTGGTGAAGATTTGTATTAAACTTCAAAAACCCTCAGGGACACACATTTGAGGACATCAATGGATACCAGTAGTCCTAGGCTGGACTGTTTTTTCTCCATTGCTGAATTAAATAGTCGTGCCAAGGATCACAGTTTAAATCCAGTTTGTTGCTCCCTCATTCAGATGCATATGAACCCTGCGAGTTTCTCCCCCTGCCCTGTGCTCTGGCATAGTTTTCTTTTAAGAGTCCGGTTCTCTGTCCCTCCGGCTCTGCAGCTCATTTTCTGTGAGTGTGTCTGGTGAATAGCAAAGAGCTCCTCGGACTCCTTTTACAGCAGACCACTTCTCCCTTTTGACAATGACAAAACTGTGCAGAGGAGACGTGCTTTGCATGGCAACAAAGAGGAACATAAAGTATTTGAGTCTATTTATAGTGCTTTTTCTTTATCCTCAAGGATTTTGATGACCATTTACAATGTATGGGAACATACAATGTGTGAGAGGGGTGATTCATCCCCTGTTCTGCAGCAGTTGTTAAACATGTCTCTGGTGTTCAGTATGGTGCAGTGTTTAAAATAACACCTACTAGTGGATTCACTGCAGAGGAGGAGTATGGCACATTTCCAGGTTATCCTAAAACAAGGTTGCAGAGGGAACAAGAACAGCGCTGATCCAGGGATTATTACCAGAAGAACTACATGGATGCACAATTTAAAAAAAACTAAGACTCAATGAAGTATAGTACTGTTTTATAGGATGTTTACAGAAAACTGCAGCTCAGTGCAGTGAGTCGTGGCTTCATTCTGTCAGTCAGGGCCTTTTAATCCATTTGATGAGAGTTTAAATACAAATTGGGATTATGTCAAATGTTATGTAATATAATCTCTGAAAGGAAAACAGATGAAATCAAAGCTGTGTCCTGAAAAACTCCACTGGAATGTCATTTGACACACAGTGGGAGTGTCAAAAAGGGTCGAACTGCCTAAAACATCAGCGCACACACATGCATGTATATACCAGACCATCACTTCCACTCTTAACTGCATGGCTGTCACTACACACACACACACTGCAGATGTGTAGTGCCTATAATGTCCTCCACATACCATGCAAGAGTGCCGCTGATTCTTCTTCCTGAAGCAAACACACAAGAACCCCAACGAAAACAGAGCTCTCAACTTAAACATTTGCCAGATTCTGCTTATCATTCTTCAGGGAGGCCTCTCGAGACGCCACCCAGAGCAGTCCAAATTGCACACTGCATATTGTCTGAATTATCAGGGGTAATATCCTGCACAATAATTATGTGTCCCAGATCCTGTTTCGAATGATGTGAGTAATTTACAAACCACAGATTTGTACTTCATCATCATTTGCGTCGTGTAACATAAACCACTTGTCTTATGTAAAGTGTCCCCAATCCAGTCACTCCTAATGAATCATCTGGACCCAGCTTGTGTATTTTATTGCATGGCTTCTGTCTGAGAAGCCTTTTGGGCATAAGAAGAGGACACAAAAGGTCACAGTCTTTTACTCTTGTAAGTGAGAGTTGCTCAAATGTTTTTCCACGCCTCCCATCCATCATGATCTCTGCCTCTGCTTTAAGTCTCAGTGTGCTCTGTATGCTGTGTATGTTTTGGAGCTGGCAGTCGTCTGTATATGCGAGAACATGTGTGACCGTAAAACGACCTCTCCCACCAAAAGGACAGGATGTGCTTTGCATTTCTATAATGTTTTGTGTAATTACATAATTAGCAAGTAACCACCACTCAAATGTAGCAGGTGAGTAAACGAACTAAAATGTAAATGAACATCATGAAGAAATCTTTGGATTAATTGGCATGTTCTAATTTCAGGGTGTGACATGTTCAGTTTATTAACCTGATAAATCAACAAGGCAACTCTGTCATGTATGTTGGACTGTATGCACTGCATATGGTTATACAATCACTTATAAGCAGTAAAAATTTAAGTGAAATGGAAATCAATTCAAGATCTTAACTTCATCACCGGCTTTCAGTATCAATGAGACATGAGACTGGCCCCAGTTGAATCATGCATCAAGCGACTCTTTCCTGTGTCACCATCCCCCACACACACACCTCATCTCTTAACGAGATGCAATGTTGCCTCCACATTTGCTCTCACAACAAAGTACCGTGGTAGGTTGTGCAAAACACCATCAGTTTAAGTAGGCCTACATGCATACAACAGTCCAGTGAAAAGCAGACATATCCGGACAAAACAGGACATTTGGTCACCCTAACTTACAGCTGATTTACTCTTGGCCTTTGGTTTTCAGAAAGTGTGTTTCACCCACACATCCCAGACTTCAAGTTGTAATGAAATTGCATTTAGCAATAAAAAAATACAATAGAGGAGCATCTAGGATTTGTAATGTTGCATTATTGAAGGAGACCAGTAAACAACCTGGCAAAGCTCACTCTACATGGTTGGAAACAGAAGGTGGCAAATAGAGAAAAAGGATGGACACTGCAAGGCTGAGCTGGAAACATGTGTATAAAAAAGTATGGACTGAAGGTACAGATAAGAGGAGAACAAGGATAAACTGTGGTTCTATTCATTAACATTACCAGCGATGCCCTCAGCACTTCCAGGGCATGCAAAATCATCCGAACCAAGAGATAGTAATTTAGTTATTCAAACATTATGGTCATAATTTTTGATTAGCCCTGAATAGAGGCACACAGGTATGCTCTGCATTAGCAATGTTCAAGGTCATTCATCTGAGAGCTTGCAGCTGTCATTACACTGCAGCCCTACCTAAAACCTGATCGCTGTGGATCCAAGACTGTGGTCGCTTCATGAAAACCACATGACTAAAGCTGAACTGATGATTCTTAAATTAATGAAGATACAGAAATAGAATCACAGTTGCTAAAAGAGATAGATGCATTTACAACATTGCTCACGCTGTCCTCACCTTCTTTGATGGATTGCTAGATATAAATGTCATGAGAGTGGAGCAGATACCAACAACAAGCAAAGGTACACAGGTATAAATCAGTGTCGGTGTGTTGTAAATCCCAGTGTGAGGTATGTGAAGGAGTCAAGACACAATCTCCAGGTGCAGTGATGTTCCTGGAACAATAACAGCACATGAACAAAGGAAAAGGCAAATGACAGCTTCAGCAACGAAGCCTGTTCTGAGATTGGAATTTACTTTAGACTTCAATGTTTTTCAGACCTTTTTGCAGATTGAGAGAGGATCTGTTCACTCACATTTTGCTTTTTATATCATCTGCATATTGGCTTAGGAACCAGGAGCTCTAAGTTTGGCTTGTGCTTTCTTTGTAATTAAAGTGACTATAAATAGATCTTGGAAACAATGGTAGAGTTTGTGTTTTATTCTGAATATCATGGAGCCTGCTGCAATCCTCAGAATAATAGAAGAAGCCACAGAATAATAGAGAAGTAATAGAGGTTGTAAAACAGATATTACAAAGAGGGTGTAGCTCAAAAATGTCACTATTGTCGCTATACTTATTTGGTCCTCATTCTTTCTTGTAACTCTTATCCTCCACCTCTCTTGGTCTTTTCACCTTTATTGAATTCACTACATCCACTCTACATCTCCCAGGGCGGAGCCACAGCCCTGGGTGTCAGTTTTTCTGAAGGATATGTCTCTTATGATCCTCAATCGAGCCCAGATGGTTCTTACTTCTGGCTACCTGTTTTATTGTTTTTTCCTCACACTGCTTTCTTTCTCCCTGCTTGACCTTTTTGTTTTTTTGGATCAACTACATTGCTTGGCAGTTCTCTTGAGTTTCCCAGCATCAGCATCACTGCAGTTTCTGAAGAAAGAGTGTTTTCATCTCAATCCTGTTGCAAGAATGGATTACCAGATGGAGGAGAGAGTCATGGAAACTTCATTATTTTTGAATACAAAAATCTACCTGTATAGCTCTTTCACCAGCTGACAATTATAACTTGACAAAAAAACTAAACTTTTTAATATGAAGTGTATTTTTAGAGGATATTATGTCCCTTTATTCATATAGTCCTTGTTTTCACTTATGTGTAAGCTCATTCACTGGGGATCCTGGTAAGGTCATCAGTGTATGTCAGGGATCAGATTTACTGTGGCT
The DNA here is from genome assembly GCA_021432705.1 of Caranx ignobilis. NCBI lineage: Eukaryota > Metazoa > Chordata > Actinopteri > Carangiformes > Carangidae > Caranx > Caranx ignobilis. Next base: position 6,956,558 of record MU269986.1, read on the forward strand.
GTGGTGGCAGATACACCAGTTTGCACAAGTGCTGAAGTAGCTGAGTGTGAGAGATCACTGTTGATATCTCAGTGCTCAGAGTGAGATAGAGTTCACACTTAGTGAAACTGCACCTGATGTGATCACAGGAAGAGGAAGCTGATATTGGATCTATGGCAGAGAAGTAGAGAGAGAGTTACACTTTAATAGAAACGAGACATTCTGGATGCAATAAAAGTCAAGAATATCGATAAGATTAGTGCTGCTGGTCCATGTGGGTGCAGCGGTGTGTAAAGTAATATATTAGCATCAAGTAGCATAATGACATAAGTTGAATGCCGTTCCCATATTGAGTATTTGGCAGGAGGTTGCCTATAGGGTGACAGGGATAATAAACTAGTCATAAGGCGGGGATGTGTAAAGATAGGACAGGATTAGTTAGCGTACATACTTGTTAAAGGGTACGGTGTAAAGAGATCATAAAACATTCCCAGCAGATGTCATTTAAGGAACATGAGGCAACGATTTCTAATACCAATTGCCACAAAGTGGCTCCAGTGTATTACGGCCTCACCCATATGGAGGGCCCTACTGGCTCTCTGTGGGCCAGACCATGCTGGAATATGACATGGTTTCTTTTCCAAGGTTGTCAAATCAAGTCAGGTCAGTTTGTTTATACTGGCCCAAGTTATCTCAAGTCTCTATTTAGTCACTATTTACAAATAGAGAAGGTGTAGCAGACCCTCTTGTGCTGTAACATTACATTACTGTTCCACTGCTATAGTTCTCTCATGTTTTGTAAGCTTTCTTGGCTGAACATTGAATAAGGTTAATACAATAAAAAAAAAGTTTATGTACATGAAAAATATTCTTCAGGATTCCTGACTCCTGAGTAAGTCACTAACTGAAATGTTCTAACAAAACGTGCATTTTTACAATGTCATTTTTTTTCATTCATTTTAAAACATTAACATTGCACAACATTCTTGTTTGTGTCAAAGCTTGTTTTCTTACATGGGTTTGTGCACAGTTGTATTTGCACTATGTTGCAATAAGCTGAACGAATGTTAGTCCAATCGTCTGAACATCCAGTGTTTCTTGGTTTGATATTTAAAAAGAAATCAATCAATTGAGACTAAGTTTGCTTTTAAAGTTTAAAGTCTGTAGACACTGTATAAAGGTAAATCAGACAAGCTTAAAAACATGTAAGCAGGGTGAGGGATGTGCATCATACTGAGACAGGTTTGGGGTATTTAAGTCAAACACGGGACCTGCAGCAGTACTGTACGCATCAAGGGAGTTACATTCACCACCATGTTGGCCGCAGGAGCTCTGCTCATAAGCCTGAGCATAATTTCCATTCATGGTCAAGACCTGAGCGTAAGTTTCTGTCATTATGAGTAAATTAGTCAGAGAGGATTTATATTTGAATAAGGCAGATAAGAGTTTCTCTTGTAACAAAACCTGATGTTTTTTGTTTTGATTTTAAGGTGAACCACATGTGTAAGACTCTTTTCTACACTTCATCTATGCAGTGACACTTTATCTTCATATTTGCAGCACTAAGCTGAATCATAGATTATTATAATTGTTAATGTAATCTCTCCTGCTATATATTCCATATGTATGGGGATTGATTCCACTGGGGCAGCTGCTGTGAATTATCACCTATTTACATCTGGTTGTAGCATCACCCTCACTGACATGACCCCATTCCTTTGGCTGTCTTCTGTTTGTACTTCTTCAATTTTAAGACATTAATGTCACATTTTGCTTTTTATATCATCTGCATATTGGCTTAGGAACCAGGAGCTCTAAGTTTGGCTTGTGCTTTCTTTGTAATTAAAGTGAATATAAATAGATCTTGGAAACAATGGTAGAGTTTGTGTTTTATTCTGAATATCATGGAGCCTGCTGCAATCCTCAGAATAATAGAAGAAGCCACAGAATAATAGAGGTTGTAAAACAGATATTACAAAGAGGGTGTAGCTCAAAAATGTCGCAAAAATGGGTGTACTCCAAGTTTGTCACAGATGACTGGACATCTCACCTTATTTCTAAGGGAGATCCCAGCCACACTCCTGAGAAAGCCCATTTTGACTGCTTGAATCCGCGACCTCATTCTCAAACCATGACCCATCACTCATGACCATACTGTTGGTGAGGGTATGAACGAAGACTGACCTGTAGATCGAAAGCTTTGCCTTTTGGCTCCGCTCTCTTCTCCGTCACAACAATGCAGTAAAGCAATTGCAATACCGCTCGTGCTGCGCTGATTCTCTGGCCAATCTCATGCTCCAGTGTCCCCTCACTCAAGGACAAGGCCCCGAGATACTTGAATCATTCACTCGGGGCAAAGACTCATTTATGTAGAATATGTTGACAAATTATATTTGTGTATAGGGAGAAACAATAGTGGGCTAGATGTTTCATTGTTTTCTCTAAATCCTAGGAACCCAGATAATGATGACAAGCCTTGGTGAAAAAAAAAAAAAAAGTTCACTATTGTAACCTAATGGTGTCACACCCCAGTCAGTTGATTAACTCAACACTGCAAAGCTTTCCTGAGCCTTTAAATGGTCTCTAAGTCTGGTTCAGTTGGCTGCACTACCACGGTGAAGACTGCTGACCTCCATGATATTCAAATTTATTGAGATACACCTGTATATGCTTCCCATCTTCTGAACACTCTCAGTATGCAAAAGGAATAACAAACCTTCCATCCAGCTTTTCATACAGTATCACTTTTGATCTAAGACAGTCTGAAGTCAGTCTTTGGATGATGTTTTTTGCTTGATTGCATTTGTTTCATGATCTAACAGACCATGTAGCTCAGCCTGAAGCTGTGATAAATCTGGCCCTAAGTTGCACTGCCCAGTGTGTTGGTTGAGTTGCGACACAAACCCTTGCTTCAACGGTGGCTCATGCATAAGCAAATCAAATACAGAATTTGAAGCTGCATGTCCCTTTCCTTACACAGGTGAAAGGTGTCAAAAAGGTCCACAGGACGATTATGTTATCGGCTGCAAAACGTTGCTGATACATATGTATATAACTGATAATGTGGTTTGCTCCTCAGTCAGAAACCTCTGTGAAAATGTCACATGTGGTGATGGTGACTGTGTTGTCAACCTCAGTTAAACCTCCATATTACAGCACCACCACAGGCCTGTTTCCTGGGCCCTAATGACTGCCTGCTCACCTTCAAAGGGCAACATAACCTAAATGCACCACAGTGCCATCTTGCATCAATCTTGAATTATCGCTTTGATGAACAGGGCAGAATGTAGTAATGCCTTTAGACTGGTTTTGAAACACAGGCCTTGACACTGATGCTGGTCTTTGTTTCCCAATTTTCTGGGACAAAGTGACACAAAGGCTCAGCTGTGATGATGCATGCATGATGCTGCAAAGATAGAACAGTGGATGAGTAAGTTAAAGCCTCCTCCTATGAATGACAAAAAAAGTCTACAAGAAACTACTCTGGACCAAATGAACTGTCACATGTGGGACACAGTCTCTGGAAACATGTGCTGTTGACTGAGCCATTTTCATTCCCATCCATCGTCCTGAGGAGAAGAGGCAAAAAAAATTAAACTTGAACATCACTTTGGGTCAGACAGAAAATTCTAATTAATCTTAGATTTGTGATGAGTTATACATCATATCTCTCCCAAAACCCAGACACAAGGACACAAGATGTGACGGGATGTGTTGCATAACATTTATTTTTCATTAACGTGTGTGATTTACACACACAAGGGAGGAAACACTTTTCATTCCTCAAAGACTAACTGCAAAAACCTTTGAATGACCTTTGAGATTGATTTCTCCAGAGAACATGAAAGCTCTGAGAAAAAGGCTTGAGCCCAATCGTCAAGGGAGCTGGTGTGGCTGAGCTAAATGGTACAGTGTGTGTTTCAGCCAACAGAGCAGTGGTCAGATGAAGGGGTCAGTCATCTGGTGTGTAACAACAGCTCTGTTCAAAAAAAAAAGGCTGTAATCATGAAGGTATAGATTTGTATCTGAGGGAAATGTTGCAGTAGTTGAAAAAGCCATTACATGTCGGAGATGGGATCAGCCGGAGCAAATGAATGGCACCATTTATGTGTTATGCAATCACTCAAAGAGGTAAGGGAGGCGAAGAGGGCGAGAAACCAAATACAGAGGCATTGCTGGGGGTGGAGGGGTGCAGACAAAAAAAAGGCAGACTAAACAGAATGTGAGTGATGGATGGACCACTGAGGGTTTGACTGTACAGTGGAGGTGATGGCAGGAGATGAGGACACTTGGAGATGTTTATCGTGTCCCACAGCTTCAGATAATTTGAGGTTTCTGTAGATGTGAGCTCAGACTGCTGGTCGCCTGCCTGTGTTTGTGTGTGTACGTGTACGTGTGTGTCAGGGGAGGCACTGAGGGATGTGACCTTGGAAAGATATTGTTGTAGTGTAAACAGCAGTGCTGCTCATTCTGCCAGCGTTGCTTCTGACCAGCAGCAGACGGCAAGAAAATGAGGTTTCTCTTTTCCTCCAACATAGTTATTCTCAAAATCACTATGTTCAGATTGTTTATTGTGGAACTCCCTGTCTGTGTCTTGCAAAGTCATGACGGTTTAGAAAATGATCTTCCTCATGAGAAGTCCTGTCTCAAACTATATTTAATTTCTGAGATATTAAAAGCACCTTTTCACTCACATTCTGCTTATGGGAAAAACTCTGTGGTCACATAAATTTCCAATCAAAGACAAGTAGGCTACGGATGAGCAGGATATAGTGACATCAGTCATGGTCCAACATATCATAACTGTAACTTGAACTTTCCTCCGCACACACACACACACAGAGGGATTTCAGTGAAGATATCTTATAAATAGCTGTGACACTTTGAAAAGGAAACAAAATGGATTTCAGGAGAACAAGCATTAGGAATTTAAATGAGAGTTTGAATTAGATCATGATAAGGTACTATAACCTCACACAGGCTTTTAGATTGTTTCTAGCTTTTTCATTTGTTCTTGTGGATTAATCTATTGTAAATATATGCGTTTTCCATGAACAACACAATAGCACTTTTTGGGAAAAATGATGTCAAACACATCATTAAACAAAAGCTTTATTAGTGCATATTACATTATATCATATCATATTTATGTTATATATTTTAAAATATGTGAGTGAAATATCTTGTACCTTTGTTTACCTGTGATTTGTTGTTGTTTCCTATTATTTATGAACGTAACATTTTCTGTCTTGCCCGTTTTCTTTATCATTGTCTTGCGCTAACGTTATGTTGAACGTGAAAGAAAAGTTAAATCAGTCAGACGTGAAATATCAATGATGAATCTTTATAAGCTGTCGTTTATTTGTGTGTGAATCTCATTCCACACAGTAGGAAGTACAGTATATGTGGCTCTGGCTGCAGGCTGAGTCACACCTCTGGATTTGGATTTTGCTCACACTTTCTTTGTTTTTCTCCCCTTTACAAAAATAAAAATGTGCATCCTCTCACCCACCGTCTGCCACAGTAAAGTTAATAGTCCCATTATAGCTAATGGATTGTTCTCATAGTTTATTCCGTGCATCCTCTTGCCTCTCCATTGTCTTTGGCTTCTGGGAAGCTGCTAATGCGGCGCCAGTAATAGCTTAGGTAAACTGTTATGTCTGATGTTTTTAAACCACTAATGACAAAACAAAAGTCCATCAACAGCAGCCAGCAAAAGGGACAGCAAACAAATAAGCACATGGACAAAACTGAATAATAACAGAACAAAAATAAAGATAGCAGAATACTTTCGGTCAGCTGGTATTTATATCTCATTTGAATGATGCAACTCACTTTATCTGTTTCCCACCGTGGTTGTCACTATGACAATTATATTTATCTGTCCTACGCTGTAAATGTGTTGTAACACGTTACATGATAAATGACCACTGCTTTCTTGTTAAATACACACAGAAAATGAAGTAGGGGCGGTGGTGTAATCAGCATAAGTGCACACAAACTTGATTTAGAGTCCCACCACCTAATCAGAGTGGATCCAGTTCACAGGAACACACACCTTCATCTGTCTCTCTGAAAATGCACATATGTTGTATGAACACACACACACACACACACATGCACACACATAAACTTTGCTGACTGATCTGCCAGAGAAAAAGGAAGGAAATGTTTGCCTACGCACAATCAGCTGATGACTGCCACTGTGTTTCCTGATCTAATGACCTCCCGTCCACAGTGTAATCTCACTGTATGTTGTAATCAGGGCTGTAAAGTATGAATGAACCATTCACAGTGCTTTGGTGAATTTGGAAGACAGAGCGACACCTGATTAAGTATTTTTCTTGTTTCTTGCAAATTATTTACCAGAGTGAGGCCTCGGCCAAGGACAAGATTTACCCAAATACCAACCTGTTAATCTGTCCACAGACACAACACAGTAACTCAGGCTCCTCCAGCTCCATCATGGAGGTAGATGGTCGTTGGCTGCCACCTGCTGGAGAAAGAGCTAAAGCGCAATGGGAGAGAGGCCGTCTAGCAAGGCTTAGTTCACTTGACAGTTTATACTTAGGACTTTATATAATGTTGTTTTTCAATAGTAAGTTTACCTAACTAACATTTTGTGTTATGGGGTGTGCTATTGTATGTAATGGATGAATGAATGAATGAATGAAACAAACTGAACAGAAAAATCCTTGAACCGTCTCAGTGAAATAGTTACAGGATGAGTCACACTAAGTTACACAGGAACATTTTTCTTTGACTGTATTTCACAATAATGTTCGGTAAACACTGTAAGAAGTGACGAGCAGACTGTGAAAACACTTTGTCTGCAGTACGGCTCTGAATCATGGTTTCATTCGGGTGTGTTGTCTGCTCCATTAGTTCACACTGTTTGGGTGCTCCTGCTGTCAGACATTAATCCCCCAGTACTGACACTATAGGTGGAGGACCCAGGTGCAGACCTGGAAACACATGCAAAATCTTTTACTGAGGAATTAAAAAAAAAAAAAACTAAAAGAAACTTGATCACTCTCAGGGGAAAACAGAACACAAGTAAAAACCTGAGAGAGTGAAAATACTTTGCTTGTTGGAGATCAGATTTTCTGCTTTAAAGGTCATAAAATGTGATCTGCTCTTTAAAGTCACAAAGTGAACAAGTATCTTTTTGTCTTGACTGAACACAACCCTAAAGCATTCATCAGGAACCGTTGGATGTGATAACTTGTTGAACTGGCTCTGGCACCAGTGGCCTCTGTGCACAATGTTGAGGAGAAGTTTTACACTATCATTCTTCTACAGCTCTTCAGACGGGGCGTGATCAGCTCTCTACGGGTCATCTCTACAGATCAAGGTCTCAGCTCTGACTGGGTCATTCCAATAAGATGTTTGTCTGAAGTCACTCTTTCAATGGTCCGCAAAAGACTTACTCCGTGGTTTTCAGTGTTGTCCAGTATCAGCATGCTTTTGTTGGAAATCTTCAGGGGCACAGTGACAGGTTCCTTTGCTCCTTGTGCTGTCACACTCAACTTACTCTTCACCTCACAGGACAGGACATACTGCTTTGTCTTGTTCAGCTCTAAGGAGGGTGTCCACTTCAGGCAGCTGTTGTTGCACAATGTTGCACACGTTCTTGTAGCATAATTATTGTTGTTTAGCAAATCAAAACCCCCACCGTTCATATGAGCAGATGTTTCCTGTAGACAACAAATTCGTCCTTTATAGCTTTTTTTTCTTTCTTTTTTTATTTGGTGAACTTTTCTTTAACCTTCACCTCCGAATTGATTGTATTGATAAGACTCTGTGTTAGATAGCTCCAGTTAGCTTTTGTTTTCTGTTTTTTTAATGACAATAACAAGCACTACTTTATTTTTAAATAAAGGAACAAGTCATACAGGAGTGGACTCCCCACCCATTCGGCGCAGCCTGTCCTCATGACCGAGTTCCTAACCCACAGAGGGCGGGGCTCATCTTAGCCTCTAACCAATCAGCGTTACCCGAGAGCGACGGGCTCGAGGCCGATTGGTTTAAATCCCAGTCAATCAAAGATTACTAGATTACATGAAACGACGTTTCCGCATCGCCAATATTCAATCTTCTGACGTTGTTTGAAAGAAGTTTACGAAGTCGTGGTTTTGGCCAAAACTGAGATTTTACTTTTGTTGTCACGTCCCGTTCCCCCCCAGCTGAGTGACGTCATAACGAGCGATGCAGTCGATGAGGTGAGGACGCTCTTTCTGCGCCTGTCTACACACTGTAGCTGCTTGTGTTTATGTTATCAAATACAGTCTGGTGTTGTCGGTTTGTTGACGCAGCTTTTCTTCTCTCTGCGGCTATGTCTGGGAGTAACATGTGTTTCTGTAAGTATGTTCTGTCATGACAAACCCGCCCTGCTGGTTCACACAGTTAAAAGTGGTTTCTCAATATCCTCAGAAACTACTTCTGGCCCTGGTCCTCTGATGCAAGACTGGATGGCAAAACTGTGGTCATCACCGGGGCCAACACCGGGATTGGGAAAGAGACAGCCATCGACCTAGCCAAGAGAGGTTAGTCCACACTGTGATTATTGTATGAGTGAAGTATGTGAACAAGCCTCACCCAGCTCTGACTGGACTTCACTTTTCTGCTCTGTCATGCTCACGTAGCCAAAATCCCAGCCCTCCTTTGTTTTCAGTTTCATCTCAGAAAATGTTGACTTTTAGATAAGAGCAGCACAAACTTTCAGTTTTAATGATGTGTTTCCGCTTGTGTCACCTGCTCCAAACAGGACTCCTTACATTTGTGCACGTGACCAGAACGAACCTGACACCTGCACCAAACTTAGTTTCAGTGCCTGGCATTCACAGATCTAACGCGTCATTCTGCTTGAAGGAGACATATTATGCTGTTCCATATTTTAGATCATCCTTACAAAACAAAAACACGTGGGCTCCACTGAGCAAGCCAATCAGAGGAAAGCAAGGCGGGGGCAGCAGCCAAAACGAAGTGTTTCAGAAGAGGCTGCATAGCTGTTGAAATCGGGGTTTTTTGAGACAACTAAGAAGCTGTTGGAGCTGAAAATCATGCAGAACTAGTCTGTAGTGTTCATAACTAACACAGTGGTAAGAAAGAAACAGCAAAATATGCATAATATGTCTCCTTTAAAAAGATTTAATAAGTTTCAAATCCCTTCTTAATACCACAGACCTCACAATAAGCTCATGAAAAATATTCAAGATGTGGACTGGGATTTTATCTCCTGTGTTCGTGGTAGAGTAATAACAGGTCGGTGTGTTGAACTCTGGAATAGATTCAGTACAGAATAAATTGTGCAATTAAATAGATTGCAGTTAATTTCGTTACATGTCCTTGGAGGTAATGCAAACACTGAAACAGAGCAGACAGAGTTCTGCTTACACTTGAAAAGAGAAACAAAAAGAAATGCACCGCATCCCTTCAAGCATTCTGACATGAAGTTACTGACACTGAAAACTCTTTTACAATTGAATTCCCAGCATTAAAGAGGAACAATGCAACATTTTTACCTTAATTAAGCAGCTTCAGAGTAATTGTGTTAAATAAATGACTTCTAACTAGTTACAGACAGAATGGAGGCTCTCTGCCTTCCACGTAGCGTCTCTTGGCCGAAAACCAACCTCGCAAGATCAGCACCTCCGACCCAGTGTCCCAGATCTCATCTCAGCAGCACCACAACACAAACGCGTCCTGTAACCCATAATCTCTTGTTGATGACAGATAAGACTACACAAATATACATGTCATAACATCGTATATGATAAATAGCATTATCCACCGCTCCATGGATTGCTTTCTGGCCGGCTTCATTAGAGACAAATACACATGGCCAGGAGGGTCATGTGTATTTGTCTGTGTTCCCTTCTGTTTCCCCAGAAGGGAAAACAGTGGAAAAGCGGATAGTTCCCCTTTAAGGTGTGTGAACACATTAGGTCTCTTTGCACAGTAATCAGAGATGTAGCCAGTGCTGGCTGGTGGAGTTTTCTCCAGGGGGGGGCTATACATCGAGCTTCTCCTCTCAAAAGTGACTTCACAGAATTATTTAATTTATCTTCCGATCGTCTCCAACTTGAATCAGCTGCACTTTATGACAGATGGCTGTGACGTCAGCCCCAGTGGCTGCCCCATGGCAGGAGGGTGGTGGTATGTAAATCCAGCTGCATTCAGCTCTGGGCGCAGGACAGGTGCGCCCCAGCGTGGTCCTATCTCTTGTACTGAAGAGGAGTTTTGTCAGAACTGAGGAAGCCCTGCTCCTGTTTTTGTTGCAGTTGAAGGTTTTACAGATACTCTGAGTGACATCAGTCATCTATTTCATATTGCATTATATCTTTATATCAGACTCATATACATTCCACTGGCTGACATTTTTTGGCTTGTCACACGTCACTGCATTGCATAAGGTGTGGGCAGGGCTACACTACACTACACCAAAAGTGATCGATTTTTAAGGTGTTGCTAACCAGAAGCATTGAGTCTGAACCACCAATCACATTTTTGTAATGATTGATTAGTGGTGCATTGGGTCATGAGTAGTCAGAAGAAAAGTGGCAGTAATATTATGTAGGCTCACATTCAGCTGGCTTGCAGAAACCAGTTAGTGTTTACTGCAAGATAACACACCCTAAACAACACTAATTAGCTGTCAACACTTTGTGCAGCTTCCTGCAGCACAGGCAGCTCCAAAAACTGCACACTATGGTATTTAACCTTTGGGCAGAGAGTCTAACAATGTTAACAAGCATAACTCCAGCATGGGTGTAACTGTTGCTTATGTCACTCATTTCATGTGTTTGGATGAGTGTTTGCAAAGTGGTTGTTGTTCGTGTGTGTCCACTGAAAACAGAAATATTGTTTAATGAAAGCAGTTTCCCAGATGCCCTCGATATCCACAGACTAAATGTAGCTCCATGATCATGGGGAACTGAGTGGCCTCCTGAGAGCTGTTTCAGGGCGTCTTTAGAATATGGAAATGTAAACAATGTGTGTTGTATTTAACTTTAATTTTCAATTTGTTTAAATTCAGGCATTCAGGCAAGTCTTCCATACTTCACAATGTTTGAGTAAATACATTTTGAATATGAAGTTATTTTAACCTCTTCTGGATAAAACTGAAATAAACTGACTCTAATGATGTTATAGTAAAGAGGTTAAACTCCTCAAGCTGCTTAATTCAATTCAATTTCCTTTATAAATGCAATACTGCAACACAATGTGCATTTAAGCCACAGATGTTATATCTTCTCAAAACTATTCATTTTCTATGCAGCTGCCTCAAAAAGTACAATGTAATGTTTGAAAATCAGCAGAACGAGATAAACAACAATACCAAAAACCTCCAGAGTGAAGTCAATGTGAGTAATTTAAATAGGGAATGTAGTTTCGGCCTGCCAGTAATACACACATTCTGCCATGAGAGGATGCCGTCTACCCAGTCACCCAGCACGTATCTTTTGTTTGAGCATGCTTTCAGATAAGTTTTATATTCATAATGACATTCCCTCTGTTGTTGAATTCCACTGTTGTATTTCTCTTTTCAGGGGCAAAGGTCATCATAGCATGCAGGGACATGGAGAAAGCACAGGCTGCTGTGAAAGACATCATCCAAAGCTCGAGCAGCGAAAATGTTGTTTGCATGAAACTGGATTTGGGAGACAGCAAGTCGATAAGAGAATTTGCTGAAGCCATCAACAAGGGTAAACCTGGTTGTTCTTTAGAAAACCTGCACATGAAAGGTGTTAAAACCACAATGGTGTACGTATTTCTGTTGATGTTGTTTTCCTGCAGGAGAGCCGCAACTCAACATCCTCATCAACAACGCTGGCGTGATGGTTTGTCCTTATGGGAAAACAGCAGATGGCTTTGAGATGCAGATCGGTGTCAATCATATGGGTAATTAAAACATTTTTATCTCCCTGGTGATGAGAGGGTTGCTTTAAAAATTAAACTATATCATATTCATATGATTTGGATTTTCTGTCATGTTGGACTGTCAGCATCAGTAGATTACAGCTGCTCTGATTGCTTCTCTGTTTGCTGCTTTCGTAAACACAGTTGGACCAGTTGCGGCCCCTGCTGGGAGCCATCAGGGCCTTCAAACAAGTCCACGAGGAAGCATTTATTAATTTATTTCCTTTAAACCTCCCACCTGGCAGCTTGTGTTCTCTCCACTTCCAGTAATAGCTTGATTTCAGCAGCGACGCTTTCTTCATGCAGCAGTTTTTAATAGGTTCACTGGGGGACTGTGATTTCAAACCATGAAATTCTGACATGACAAACAGACCGCTAAGAGCAAAGTGGTTATTTTGAGAATGTAACCACAGTAAGCATGATGAGTGGGCTCTATTTAGAGGCCAGGCAGCCAGGACCCTATTGTTTTCACCAGTATTCTTCTTCTTCTTCCTAAGAAATCACAGCACACATCTAAATTTAAAAAGTTTGAAAGTTGAAAATGTGGCCCCAATACTGCAGAAACTTTTGTACGATTACATCCAGTGCAAATTATGAAGTCCATCACTCTGTTTTTTTTTCAAAAACCATAAAACCTATTAAACCTTTCTTCTCCCACAATTTGTGTTCAGTTGACACCAGATTTGCTACACTGCATCTTCAGACCGTCCTCCACAAAAATACCACCTGGCTTTTTGATATTCGAAAAATGGAGCCTACAATGCATGAAAACAACTGACTGTAAACAGTACCAACCAATTCGTGTTGAATACATTTTCAATGTTCCTGGGAAAAAAATGACAATGTTTTGGTGTCATGGTCGATGAAGTTTGGCAAATAACGGAATTTTATCTCAGAAACTGAATTTTTGAAAACATTTTGCTCTCATGGGAGCAATTGCAGTCAATGTAAGAACAGCATTTTTAAAAATGACAGCAGTTTGAAATCTGCCTTGACAGCTGCTGTCATCCTGGTGACCGGCTTAGTCCATGTGTGAAGCCACATAAGAGGTATTAACTCTAGCCAATTAGCTCCATGAGCTAGGGGATGGTTCTCAGTGTCAGAGGTTGTGAGTTCAGACCTCAGCTACTGCAAAATGGACATTGTAATGTTGATGTTTTTGTTGTCTTCCTATTTTGTCTCTTGTTGCTCAGAAATGCCTACATTTGTCTTAAGATGCCTGGCTCTGACCACTGCTGCGAAGCAGCTTTCATTTATATTTTGTGTCAAACCCGTTCCAAAGGAAACTTTATTTAAATCCTCTCACACTTGTTTACAGCCGTGTGTTGTGCTCCAGAATTTGATGGCAGTGTTCTGTTGCTGTTAAATATTGATTGGTGTTGATATTATTTGAGGCTGCTGTTCTGATGGCAGATAAGACAAACTGTCCCACAGTGAGATAAAGACAGCAGTCAGAACACTGTATTCGGCCAAGGTTTATAGATGTTTATAGATTGGATGAGTTGAAGTTACAGTCCTGAGTAAAAATGAAAATACAGAATAATGAACCAATGTTTAAGCGCTGACATTGAAGCCTCAGTTGTCAAATCATTTTTATTATCTGACCTGTCGTCCCCAGTTTGTTTGTGACCTTTGATTTGAGCATGATGATGACCAAGTGCACGTCTAATCAAGGACCTGAAACCTAACTTGACGATTAAAAAAAAAACAAAAAAAAAACTAGTAATTAATCATTTGAGGTCTTATACATGGTTGCCCATAAAGTAGGAATATTTTTGTTTTCAGACACATTCCTCTTTTTATTCCTATTATAAAGGTTATTTTCAGTGAGATTGATGTACAGATATACACTTTCAACCATTTCATGAGGAGAGGTAGAAAAAAATATTTTATTCCAGCTTCATGGGTAATCGTGTATAAGGTGCTACATTTACCGAACCAGGTGCTACATAAAATAATATGTCATGTCATGTTATTTGTGTATGTTGTGTTCTGTGCTGTCATTAACCAGTTATACTGTGAATCAAAATTTCTGGGTCACTAATGATTTTCCACAAAATTGAGCCAAACTCTTTGAACATGTGTTGAATCCCCAGCAGCAGAAAGTGGAGGAGTATCTGTTTAATGCAAAACATGTTCTGGATACGAATCAAAAACATTTACAAGTCGTTCTGTCAAGTTTATCAAGTGAAGAATTTTGGCTGCAGTACCTTTTTTTTCCTCCTCTGCTCTCTCAAACTTGATAATCATGTTCCTTTTTGTTTTCTAGGTCACTTCCTGTTGACGTATCTGTTACTTGACCTGATTAAAAAATCAGCACCGGCCAGGATCGTCAATGTCTCCTCGTATGCTCACGTCTGGGGCTCCATCAACCTAGAGGACATCAACAGTGAGAAGAGTTACGACAAGAAGAGAGCCTACTCCCAGAGCAAGCTCGCCAACGTCCTCTTCACCCGCTCACTGGCTAAACGACTAGAAGGTGAGGATGGCACCTTTGTTACTCGGGTATTTTTTCCTATTTGACTCCATGTAGCCAAACTGGATTGAAAAATACTTTATCTTCCATTATTTTCTCCTCAATTGGGCAAATTCAGTTTGTGGCTGTTTACAGTTCTATTGATCAGGCTCTCACTTTTTTATTCAGGCACCGGTGTGACAACATACGCTCTCCACCCTGGAGCTGTCCGGACTGAGTTATGGCGTCACCTGAGCGGCCCCCAGCAGTTCTTATGGTTGTTGGCCACCCCCTTCACCAAGAACTCTGTCCAAGGAGCTCAGACAACCATTTACTGCTCCGTGGAGCCGTCACTGGAGAAGGAGAGCGGTGGATACTACAGGTCCTTCTTCCTAACATACTGCAGATCAGAACAGATTAATAATAATAATAATAACTTTCAAAACACAGTTACAAGGTGCTTCACAATAAAGCAACCAATGCACAATAATAAAAACAGTTAAGCAAGTTAAAGATCCAGAATCAATAAAACATAGTGAATTAAAAATAAAATAATACCAGCGCAATTATGAGAAGGCCATACAAGTCTTAAGAGGAGATTTAAAAGCGGACACTGAGTTTGCCTGCCTGAGATCTGTCGGCAGGGAGTTCCAAAGCCTAGGGGGCCAAGACAGCAAAGGCTCTGTCTCCTTTGGTGATGAGACGGGCCCTAGGAGCAGTTAGTAGGGCCCTGCCGGAAGATCTCAGGCAGCAGACAGGCTCGTTAGGAATTAACAGATATAGGCAGGAGCCTGACCATTCAAGGCTTTAAAAACAAGTAGTAAAATGTTTAAACTAACTCTAAGACTCACAGGAAACCAGTGAAGGGCAGCAGGGACTGGAGTAATGTGCTCACTTCTCAGATTAATACAGTCCATCTATACATTTCCTACATACAAGTTGTTTATCTAATGGGCCTTTATGATCTGTGACCTCCCACTTTCCTCAGACCTTTGATTCAGATAAGGAAAACTTTCCGTACAGTAAAACCTCTGTACCAAAAAAAACAAAGGAGCAGAGTACCAGTGTGATGATAATATGAACTACATTATTTGGCTATTGTTGTGACTTAATCTGTTTCCACAAAATTTCAGTTTGCTCCTCTCTGTGTTTACCAACAGTGACTGTGCCCCTGCAAACTGCTCAGCAGCGGCAAAGGACGACGAGGTGGCACAGAAGCTGTGGGAGCTGAGCTGTCGTTTGCTCTCCATAACATGGGAATGAACCAGCCAGCCATGTTACAGTCTGATGGGTTTCTTCACAAATCAATGGAGTTCATCTCCCCTCATTGAAATAATGCGTCAAATGTTACGGTTATACTTATCTGTATATTTTTCTAATAATGTGTTTTGCATACTGTATTGACATATAGTACTTAGACACCATGGCACCGTTTCTAATTAAGAGATAAAGTATATAAACATAAAGTTTACACCTCATATCTACAGAAATGAACACGATGTCGGAGACTTTCACACTCAAGTCAGCTTACACTTTGTTTTTCTACGTATCCCAGAAGATTTTCTGTACTGCTACTTTTTTACATTAAACACATTCTCACACTCACACTGATATTGTTTCTGTTCCTGTGTTCACATGTTTGGTGCTCAAGTCAATGAAAGACACTTTAGACCAGCTACAAAAAAAAACCATTATGATATGTCATTGTGTCTCCTTTTGATACATTGAATATCTGGTGGTATTGCTCATTTCAGGTTGTTGTTGTTGTTGTTGTTGTTGTTCCAGCCTCAAAAAAAGTCAATTGTCTTCCTCATAAAGAAATCGATCAGGTCATGTTTTTATTACCACCCACAGTGGCTCTTACTACTTGGACAAAGAGCAACAAAAACACCTTTTTTAATAATATTATACCACTGTAAGATCTCTGTGTGCAATAAAGATAATAAAACAAAGATTACAGAGGAATACAATCACAGCACTGAGAATTTATAACAGAACTAAAAGACTAGTATTATATAACGTTGTTGTATTTATAACATTGTTAACTTCATTTTTGGCTATTTTTTTTTTAACAGTGACTGTTTCATGACTGTAAAGTTTGGCTAATTATTATCATGATCATTGAATTCATGAAGTTTAAGAGGAACTAGTTGGATTGTTTGAGACCACATGAATAATTTTACACCCAACATCTTTTATTGACTGGTTGATTATTAGTTATGGAAAACTGCGAATTACGACACAACCTAGAGTCACCTCACACTTGGATGCCATATTGATTTACCCAGTAAACTTGGTCTAATCATTTACAAGGCATCATAAATGTGTGCACTGAGCTCCTTCATCTCCATGGACACGTATACAAGCAATCATTAATGTTTGATAAAGAAGAGAGGCTGGCAATAAGAATCTGCTGCAGGTCCGGCAGTGATAGCATCATCGGAGGAGACGGCAAACGGTATGGATGTATGGATGAGCTGGTGCATGACTACACTGGACTAACTGCACAGTTTTACTCAGTAATAACTATGTTTATATCTGAATGTGGTGATGCATGGGGGAAAGAGTGATGTTGACATGATGGTGCAGTAAAGATTTTTGATTTTCTGTCTTAGTGATGTCAGGATGGATGAAGGTGAGCCAGACGGTATCGCAGTGGTGGGCATTGGATGCAATTTTCCTGGTGGTAAGCCCCATGATCTGGGAACTTCTTTTCTTTTCTTTTCTTTTCTTTTCTTTTCTTAACTTGTCTATATGGAATCAGAAGATTACAAAATCCTGAATACGAACGGTTGACGTTTTTTGTTTTAAATATCTATGTATGTACGTGTGCAAACAGGTGAAGGTCTTGACAGTTTCTGGAAGGTTCTTGTGGATGGAAGAAACTGTTCAGTGCCGATACCAAAAGAGAGGTTTGACCTGAGCAGCTGGTATGACCCAGACGACAACAAAGCGGGTAAATCCCGCACAGCCAAGGCCGCTCTTATTGATGGGTAAAGTCCTCCTACCTTACTCCTTTACCTTATGTCAGTGTGTAATTCTTTAGTAATAGGTAAATTAAAGAAGCTGTTCCTTTATAACATAAAAAGAGGTTACTTGTCTGATTTGTGGTATGGCAAGCCATAAAAACAAAAAGCTGCTTCAGCAAAAATACATTTATAGTTCATTTTTGGAACACTGATCCACGTGCTCTGTGCCACCTGAGAGGACAGAGCGAGACATGCCCGGATAAGCAATCAAAGATGAATGAAGGTTCTAAACCATTACAATGTTCTTTATCCCAGATTAATGTGATGTCTGAATGTTTGTGGAACATACTCTGAAACCATTTTGACATATTTGTTCTTCTTTTTCCACTATTTTTCCGAGTGTTGAGTGATTGTAATAAGGTCAGGTGTGGCTTATTGCTGATGTCACTGAGTGTAGATTGACACCAGGTGTGTGGGGTACATAAAGACTTGGGTCTGAAGTGTTGTGTTTGAACAAATTTCATCTTTTCATGTCTTCCTTCCACAATAAATCACAACTAAAGTGAAGAATACAGTGATTAAGAAATGAATAGGAAAAGGAGGGTACATAGATCCTAATTATGACAAATTAAACATTATATAAAATGAATATTATCAAAAAGTTCTGAGAGATTTAAACTAATCCCAGTGTTTTTGGTCCCTTGTTTTCAGGTTTAATGAATTTGACCACAAGTTCTTTGGCATCAGTGACAGTGAAGTGGAACAAATGGATCCTCAACAAAAGCAACTGCTTCAGTGTGTTTTCAGAGCTTTGGAGAACGCTGGGATTCCTCTGGAGAAGGCCAGTGGGACCAGGACAGGAGTGTTTTTTGGTGAGGCTGCAAAAACCTTCTGGCTTTTTCTGACTGAAGATACAGTCATTTTCTGTATGAATGGTCACTGGAACAAATTTAACTTAACAATTTATACCTCTATCCAATTTTTAATATATATAAATAAATCACATGCTCCAAAATTTCTGAGTAATAGTGACTTTATTCTTTTTTTCTAATTCCTCTGTTATTTTTTATGTAGGCCTAATGAACAGAGATTATGAAACAAATGCTGCACATGTGCACCCAAGTGTGATCAACCACTGGACTGGCACAGGGCTGGCCATGAGTATAGCAGCTAACAGAGTGTCATACATCTTCAACTTTACTGGGCCCTCAATGTCCATAGACTGTGCCTGCTCATCCTCCCTTGTTGCTCTTCATCTTGCCTGCCAATCTATTAAACAAGGTATGTATATAGAACATGTCTATCTACTGGCACTTTGGGGAGCATCCTATTATACACCTCTGTACTAGTGTAATTTTTATTACAAGGCTTTGTGTTAAAAAGGCCATTGGATTATTATAGTGTGCATAGTAAAATCTGTCTTATCTTATCAGGTGATTGTGATATGGCTGTTTGTGGGGGAGTCAACTGTATCATAGAGCCCAGAGTGTTTGTTGCTCTCAGCAAGGCCAAGATGATCTCACCTGAAGGGACCAGCAAACCTTTCTCCAACAGCGCAAATGGCTACGGCAGAGGAGAAGGCTGTGGGGTTGTTCTCCTCAAGCCTCTGAAAAAGGTCAGAATGTGTGGAAAGTGATAACAATTTGCATTCCTTATATGATCAACCAAGACCAGCATCAAATGATAACTTATTTCTTTTAAGTATTAACCAGTCTGGAAAGCACCTATAAATGTAATTTGCCCTAGTTCCTGTCAACCCTGTTTCACTCCAGCAAGTCCAGGAAGTCCAGCAAGTCCAAAACACATTTATATATGATTTGAGCAAGCATTAAAAATCACAGTTTTATTATGTTTGACTGTGAAACTTATATCTGGTTGTTGCATAATAGGCAATACAAGACCATGACCATATCTGGGGTATTATCAGCAAAACAGCCGTCAACCAAGATGGACGCTCAGTCACTCCAATCACCAAACCTTCCATGACGCAACAAGAGCAGCTGCTGAGAAGAATCTACTCAGAGTCTGACCTTGCAGATGTTCAGTACATAGAGGCACATGGGACTGGAACCCCAGTCGGAGACCCAACGGAGGCGGGAAGCATTTCGAATGTCATTGCTAAAGCCAGACCTCCTGGTTCAGGTGTGCTGCGAATTGGCTCTGTTAAAAGCAACATTGGACATACAGAATCTGCTGCTGGAGTGGCCGGACTAATTAAGGTTCTCCTAATGATGAAGCATGAGACCATTGTTCCCTCAGTCTTTTATTCTGAAGAGACAGCCAGTGTAGATGCCAAAGCCTTAAACATTAAAGTGCCTGCAGAAACAGAAAAGTGGGAAGCCTCTGGTGCACGAATTGCAGGGGTGAACAACTTTGGCTTTGGTGGTACAAATGCACATGCGATTGTCAAACAGTACAAACAGCCACCTGTTAGACCAAAGATCGATGAGACACAACCAAAGTACTTTGTCATTTCAGCAAATTCAGCAAAATCTCTCTCGCTGACGATGCAAGACACCGTTAGACAGCTAGAAGCAGAGAGTAAAGTTGATCTAGATTCTCTGTTGTACACCTCAGCTTGCAGAAGAAGCCATCTCAAACACAAATACAGAAAGGCCATCATGGTATCATCTGTAGTCGATCTTAAAGAGAAGCTAAGTGCTGCTGTAAGCAAAAATGTCAGCCCATCCTCCTCAGATCCGAGGTTGGTGTTTGTATTCTGTGGAAATGGCCTCACTTACCATGGCATGTGCAAGCAGCTACTGAAAAATGAGCCTGTGTTTAGAAATAAGATCAAGGAGATTGCAGAACTCTTTCAAAGGTTGAGTTCGCTGAACGTTCTGGATACACTTGAAAGTGAGTTTGAGAGTAGTGACACAGAGGTTGTACAACCTTTACTCTTTGCTGTCCAGGTTGGCATCTCCACCCTGCTGAGGCGATGGGGTGTGAAGCCAGATGCAATCCTTGGACACTCTGTAGGCGAAGTTGCTGCTGCTTACTGCTCTGGCCTCCTCTCTCTCGAGGATGCAGTGAAAGTCATATATGTCCGCAGCACCCTCCAGAGCAAAGTCACTGGTGGGAAGATGCTTGTGATCAGCAATATGGATGTATCAGAGGTAACTGCTCTTCTCCCTCGTTACTCTGGTAGGGTTTGCCTGGCTGCATTCAACAGCCCACAGTCTTGCACCGTCTCAGGTGACGCAGATGCAATCATGAGCCTCCACGAGGAGATGAGTACCTCAGCCAACAGTCTGAATCTGTTCCTCCGTGTGCTGGATGTCCCTGCCGCTTACCACAGCCATATGATGGATCCAATTCTGCCAGAAATCAAGGAATCGATTGGCTCCTTACAAATTAATGAGCTCAACACAGAGTTGTTCTCAACAGTAACAGGCAAGGAAATCCAGCAGGGAGATTTCTGCACAGGTGAATACTGGGCAAGAAACATTCGTGAGCCAGTTGCTTTTGAGCAGGCAGTGAGATCTGCCGCTAAAGGGATGAAGAACACTGTTTTTGTAGAGGTAGGGCCACGAAGGGCACTACAGAGAAACATCATGGAATCTCTGGGTAATGACACGGCTGTACTAGCCTCGGTGCAGCCAGAGAAAGACCACGAAACAATCATGTCTGCTGTTTCCAAGTTGTTCGAACTTGGTGTTCAAGTAGATTGGAATACCTTCTACAAAGGATACAAGACGATGCCACTGCCTTTCCCGAAGTATAAGTTTGATTGCTCAGACAGAGATGTTATCATTGGAGCAGCACAGACAAACACAGCGAGCAATCATCCTGTGCTTTGTCAAACAGGAAGTGAAAGCAACATTTTCAGTTGCGATCTAATGTCCAACTGTTTTTTCTACCTGAAGGAGCACAAGCACAATGACATACCCATAATCCCTGGGGCCTTCTATGCTGAGTTGGGTTTAGCTGCAGCCATGGCCAGTGCCAAACCAAAAGTAGCTCTCAACTCCCTACAGCTTAGTGTCAACTTTCACAGCCCATGTGTTTTGACCCTCAATTCACCTGATATGAAGGTACAAATGGATCCAACAGACAAAGGAACCAGTTTCAGGGTATTCTCCCCATCTGCAGTGTACGCATCAGGAACAGTTGTCTCCCAAAAAGAGAGGCTGATGGAGGAGCAGCACATTTCCTTAAGCTCTATCTACAGAAGATGCAAATCCATTGTGAGTTTTCAGGAGTTCTATGGGTATCTGGCTCAGGGAGGTTTTCAGTATGGAGATGTCTTCCAGAACAAAGCAGATGTGCACTACGGAGAGGATCTCAAAGAGGCTTTTGCAGTTGTCTCAGTCCCAGAGGAACTGCGATCTCAGCTGCATGACTACTGCATTCATCCTGTCGTGTTGGACTTTCTGATGCAGCTTCTCCCAGTTACAGTGGAGCACATTTTCGCTGGTAGACCAGGTTTTCCTGCCAAAATAGGATGTTTGACAGTGTTTGAACCTTTGCAAGAAGAGATGATTGTTTATCTGAGAGCAATCGATGTGGGCCTTGATCACTTTGAAATTTGCGGCTGCTTCACAGATAAAGAAGGTAGAATGTTGGTTGAAGTCAAGCATGTGATAATCAAGTATCTTGGCAGCCGCTCTCATGTGGTTGAGGAGTACTTCTACCATAATGCCTTCAGTGTCCTCCCTAAAAGTATCCCATCTGCTCCACCTCCAAGAGCTTTGGTTTTCTGTGACCATGTTGGGATCTCTAAAGGCCTGCAACAACATCTGGACCCGAGATCTCAGTACATTTCGTTCACTCATTCAAAAGATATCTTGAGCCATGGCTTCCCCTCTCTCTTGGCAAAACTCGACATCACAGATATAGAGAAAACCTTTGATGAGGTCTTGTTTTTGTGGGGCAAAGAAAACCTTACTTCTCTGGCAGCTGATGCTGTCCTGCAGAATTTGGTGAGCTGCTGCGAGACTCTCCGCCAAATAGTCCTTGAGCTCAAGCAAATTAACTTCCCACACTCCATCAGAGCAGTAACCTACTGTTCATCTGACATCACACTTGACCACATCAGTCCAGGGTTTGCTCTTGCTGGTATGACAAGATCATTTGCTGCAGAGATACCAGACCTTTCATTTCAGCTGATTGATATTGGTTCTGTCTCTGCTGAGGACATTGCAGCTCTGTCTGAGGTCTTACAATCATGTCCTTGCAGCAAGTACCCAGAGCTGGTGGTGAAAGACGGGCAGATTCTGAAGCCCTCCATTGTCCGAACTCCACCAGAAATCACTGACAGTTCAGAGGGAAGTTTTACCTCCGCCATGTCTGAGCCGTGCATCCTCCAAACAGCTGATGCACATAAGATTACACAAGTGAGTGCCATTCGCTTTGACGAGGGAGCCTTGCCAATCAGTGACACATATGTTGAAATTCGACCCAGTAAAATATGTGTTCATTCATCTGATTACTTCCCTGTCAGTGCCTCACATTTGAAATTTGGCGAGACGCTGTACTGGAACAAGCACTCATCCCAGAATCACAAGCTACTAGCTCTTGATTTCAGTGGTACTGTCACAGCAGTTGGAAAAGATGTCAAGAAACTAAAGGTTGGAGACCACATTGCTTGCTGTTATCCAGTACTGGCAGCAAACAAGCTCAGAGTTCCAGAGGATGTGTGCTACAGCACCAAACGATTCCCATTACTTCAAAAAACACCCTGTGTTTCCTACTTTGTGCTAGCATGGGAAATCCTGCAGCGAGCCTTGCCCAGAGGCAAACATCACCTGGGAATCATATCCTCTGTCCCTGACTCAGCTCTGGTGAAAGTCTTGGCACTTGCATCTTATAAATCAGGCTGGAATGTGGTTGTTGGGGCACATTGCAATGGGTCTTTTGTAGATCTCAACCAAATGATGCATTTGTTGTCCTGCCTCCATTTGATGACTCCCTGATTGACAAACTTTGTGATTTTCCAGGTGTCAAACGTGTTGTCGTCATCTGTGACTCTCAGACGCAGGGTTTGCTCACTCAGGACCTGCTCCACAGTGTAAAGGATAGTGTTCAGGTGCAGACAATTCAAATGCCAGTCATTTTGCAAAAGGGATCCTTGAGTGCACAAAGGTCAAACATTCATCACTGGCTGAAGTCCTTGAACTTGAGTGGGAAATTAGCTCTTAAAAGCTGTACAATCCAGATCGTAAACTCTGACAGCATCAAGAGTTTTCATGTTGAGAAACCTAACTCATACTTCAACACAAAGAAACTGGCTGTTGTGGCTCTGGAAAAAGATGCCAGTAGCACAGTGTCTGAGATTCCATTACTGCCAACAAAAAAGCAGCTTTTCCATAAGAGGGCAGTGTACATAGTGGCTGGTGGTCTCTCTGGTCTGGGGTTTGAAACAGTGAAGTTCATCTCACAGAGAGGTGGCGAGTATATTGTCATACTCTCCAGGAGCAAGCCCAACCATGAAGTCCAGCAAGAGATACACAATATAGAGAGACAGTGTGGAAACTCTATCACTAGCATGGAGTGTGACATATCTGTCTCTGAACAGGTGCACAAGGTTATCAGTGTCATTGGCCAGAAGTTCCGTGGCTGTCCAATCAGAGGAGTGTTTCACAGTGCTGTTGTCCTGCATGACGGGCTGATTGAGACCCTTGACAGATCCCTATATGAGAAAGTTCTCAGACC
This sequence comes from Caranx ignobilis, assembly GCA_021432705.1. Taxonomy (NCBI): domain Eukaryota; kingdom Metazoa; phylum Chordata; class Actinopteri; order Carangiformes; family Carangidae; genus Caranx; species Caranx ignobilis. The sequence goes on from MU269986.1 coordinate 6,980,537, forward strand.
AAAAGTAAATGGTGCACTAAACCTGCACCAAGCAACACAACACTGCCAGTTAGACTACTTTGTGTGCTATTCCTCCATCTCAGCCTTTCTGGGAAATGCATCACAAACAAACTATGCAGCAGCCAACACATTCCTCGACATGTTCTGTCAGTACAGACGCAAACTCGGGCTGCCTGGGCAATCCATCAACTGGGGAGCTCTGAACCTCGGTCTCCTACTGAACAAAGAGCATTTCCAGCGGTTTCTGGAGGCAAAAGGGATGATGGTGTTGAATGTGGCTGAAATTCATAAAAGCCTGGAGCAATGTCTTGTGCTTAATCGACCCCAACAGGCCGTTTGCAGGTTTCATTTTAGAAACATCAGGTACAACGTCCTCTCTCAAAATGCTGCCTTGACCATGCGCCTGTCCGCGTTAGTTGAGGAGGCTTTCCAGAAATCCAAAGAGGCAGATTCTCAAAGTAAAGAAGCTGAATCTGTGTCACCAAAAGAGTATGTCTTCTCTCTCCTGAGTGAGACCATTGGCATGGATCAGAGTGAGCTGAAAGATGAATCGCCTCTCTCCTCCTTAGGTATTGACTCCATGCAGGCCATGACTCTGCAGAACCTGATTTTTCAGGAGAGAGGTGTGAATGTGCCTTTGGTGAAACTGTTGGATCCCAATGCCACAATATCAACAGTGGTGACTATACTGAGTGGGGAAAATGACACTGATACCCCGGCAAGTAGTCATCATGCTGAAGAAATGGAGGATCTTTCCACCAGATTGTAAAAAAACACACAGTTTTTATTTCTGGGCTTTTTGTAAATGTAAAATGTCTTGTTTATTGCGTCCTCTCTGTGTTGGAGTTTTACTCTACTTCATTTTGTTTTACATTGTCATAACCATACAATGTTATTTTTACACACTTCTTTGGAGCTCAATATTGAATGGGTGTTAAAAAATATCAAAACTGTGAGCATTTCAATTAATGTCAAGTGTAATAAACTGCAATATATTCAACAGTGAATAATTTATACTGAATAAGTACATTCGTTTGATTATTTCATCAATATTCAATATCTTTAATATTATAGGGCTTAAAGGGTTAAAGCCAGCTTCATTTCTGTGATAGGATCCTAATCAACTTACTTTTATCAGCTTGTATAACATTTGGCCTTCTTCACAGGTCATGGTCAGTTCTTATCGCTGATAGCTTAATGATTCTGGCCGATGGTAAAGTTTATGTTGATGATGGAAAAAAGCATGTGACACAGTCTTCTGGTATGTCCCATAAATGTTCAGAGGGTGGCACGTATGATGAGCCCTCTGCTGTTTGAAGGATGAATTTATTACATGATGTGGACAAAGACACTGTTATCCTGAAGGACAGTGCACTAGAAGGAAAGAAAGACATGCAACCGCAATGGTTAGGATAATTTATTATAGAAATGTTGACACCAATGCTTTCCCACTGAAGAGTTAAAAAAAACAAATCTTGCTTGAACTGATAAAACAAATGACTCGAGTTATCTCTTCACAAGTTAGAGATGTATCAAACGTGGTTCATCATCATCAGGACAGTGTACAAAGTCCATAGCAACAAATTCTCAAAACAAAGGTTAATTTAACAAGGAGATTAAGAGTCGTTATTGAATGTGCTGTCAGTGCAACATTACAGAACAGACAGGATGTAACTCCGATGCTGTCATCTTTACAAACTGGGAATTAATTGTGAATGATTTGGTGCTGTATGGATCAGTTACTGTCAATTCTATCGCTATTTAATTATTACAACTGTTACAAACAACCACAAGATGTCACACTAACCCTACTGTACCCACACATACCTCAATATGCATATGCTAACTTATGTTTACCAGGAAGAACTGCATATTTAATCATCTGTATCTTCAGTCAGAGGTTAAGGTCTGAAATCCTGTCATCAGCCTTATATCATCTAAGTCTGTAGCAGTTCTTCACTCACCTGCCATCACATAAACTTTATAACTTACCCAGAATCAATAATGATGTGCAAACTAGAACTTCATATGTAAAGTCAGACATGTTGAGGAATGATTTCAATCTTGTCAAGCAAATAAATCAACAAAGGATGATAACCCAATAAATGGAGACCACAATCTGATATAAATCAAAAACTACCCAGAACTTCCCAGACAAAGACCTTCAGATAAAACACATTGAGTCCATTTTAAACTATTCAAAAGTATATGAATCTCTGCTTGTGCTTGTTCAGATGTTTTTACCACAATGTTCTTGGTTATTGTCTTAGTCTCTCCACAAGTTATTTGTCCCTCCCTATGTAAACAGACAAAAATCTCCAAATCACAAATGATTGGTATTGTGTTCCAGTCTGATTAATTAAACAAAGAATGTCACAACTCCTTGGCTCAAAGCTCTGAGAAGATTACACAGACTCTTTTCACATGGACGATATATTTAGAACAGATTTTCACACTTCGAGCCCAAGCTGTGGCTGCAGAAAGAGCGCACACCAGTTGTTTTGATGCTCGTCGTCATTATAATGGAGGCGCTGTCCCTCCCCTTGTTATTGCTGCCATTTCTGAAACACCCATTTTGTGCCCTAGACGTCTAGACAGCACCATTGTCTGCTCCACTCTGCTCCTTGTGCCAGGAGTAAATCTCATTAACAGTGAGTGGGATTGGCAGAACACTCACAGGCTCTGCGGGAGCACTGCGCGCTAAAAATAGAGAAAGGTTGTGATTACTATATAAATCTGTGATTACAACTGAACTGAACCAGTGTAAATGATGCAGTGATTTCCATTGTGGTGCTGATAGTGAGGCTCAGATAGAAAAGATAAGTTAAAGCCTACTTAGTCATAGAGAAGGCATATTTTCCATGTCAAACAAGCCATGATATGCAAATACTATGACGTAAATGTACTACACACTGCAAATTATGCATCAGCACAGTGATAAGTTATCACAGCTTTTTGCTCTAGCTGTGTTTTAGAGCAGAACCACTAGATGGCAAACTAGGTTTGTACGTTCCATGAAGTAACCAAATGCCCTCCTTGAGGCTTACAAATACATAGTGAGTACCATATTCTCTCTTGAATGGGCTCAAGATGATTCCGGCTGTGGCGCTAGAGTGCTGTTGCACAGTTTTACCTTTTGACGGCCGGGTGGTGGTTTGAGTTTTGGAGAGAAATACATCTTTAAATCAGTGTCGTCAGCTGTGATTCTTCCCACTGGGTTAAGGGTTTGTTAGTCCGTCAGTAGCAGACTGAGAGTTTTAACAGACTGTCAGTGACTATAACTCTTTAGTCTGCAGATCAAATAACAAAGCAGGGATGGTTTTGAGCATAAACAATGACAAAATAAAGTCTGAGCTTAAATTAAAGACACATGCACAATCATTGAGCAGTGCCTCCCGGGTTTAGTGTCCATTCACTGGCACAGACAGTGCTGCATAGAGAGGCCTAAATCTTTGGAGGCCTTATTGAGAGATTATTATCAGCTGTTTAAATGTATGTAGCTTAGGTTTGCTCAGAATGTATCCTTTTCGTCACAGCTCTGTGTCACTGCTTGTACTTCTACCCTCTTGCTTTTCTGTTTTAGCTTGTACGTTATCCTACTGCAGGCTTGTATTCACTGTGGCTCACTGCCAAGCTCTACAGACCTTCATGGTGGGTGATGAATCTGGAGGTTTTAATTGTAGCTTGCCAACAGCTCTTTCTGCTCAACAATGTTTTCTTATTGAGCATGTTGGTGCTTTACTGACAAAGATTTTGCCAAAACAAAATCCAGTTTGTTAAGCCTCTACTTCTCTATTAAGGCCTTTTCCACCACTAAAGCTCTGAATGATGCTCCAAACAGACCCACGGCAGACCACAGGCCCTCCTTATTAAGCTACAAAGGGCCTTTCGCCTTTTATGAACATATAAAACGGCCAGGCCAGGTTCTGGTTTTAGGATAGTGACTATTGCAGTGTTGTGGCTCTGAATCCAGAGCTTGTTTGTTTGGCTTGGGCTCATGCTGTGATAAATAACACACACTAAACACAACTGTCCAAATATCCTCAAAACTGTAAAGAAAGAAATGAACCATGGGGTGTGGATATGCAGGGACAAAAAAACATGGTGAGAAGGTGACAGGTAGATTATGAGCATCACACATGGATTAATGAATGGGCCTACAGGGCACAGGCCCAGGGGCCCTGAGACCAGAACCACTTTATGAATTGGTGGTCAACATTTTATTGTTGAAAAATCAATCAAACAACCATAAATAGTCCCAAAATGACAATAAGGAGAGGGAAATGACAGAGTCGCCACAGAGATGCATGAAAACATCACATAAACTCAGGATTTTAACTGACTGTGACTGACCGGCTGTGTAAACTTCTAGCTGGTCATGAGTGAGGAGTACGAATGTGAAAATGCTTGAATTTAAGTGGACGGACAAGTCACCTTAGAGAGGGTAGGCTGGTTTGTGAAATGGTTTGCGAAGATCCTAAAAGGTGGTAGATGGTGGTAGACTTTAAAGGCACAGACTTAAAAAAAAAAATCTACTATATCTTACAGGATTTACTGTGATTTATACTTGTGATTGGCAGAGCAGTGTTTTCTCAAGTGTCACCTCATTGAGCTGTCAGGACCACTGGAAATAAATGTCATGTGGTTCCGTTATTTTGTGCCAGGTGTGCTCACATAACTTCATGAGCTAAAATTTTGTGTGCAAGCTGGTTCCTATAAACTTTTGAGCTGAATGAGCCGGTGCGGTGCCAGGTCCAACAGATGTAGCTTCAGGCTCAGGAGGTTTGCCTTCCCATCCCCGCGCCTCTACCAATGAGAACCTTTGTTTATGTAGCACATTTCAGAAATGCAAGAACACAGTTACAAAGTGTTTGACACGTTAGGACACGATGAGATACCAATGAGCCAGCCCCTCTGCCAAGTGAGGAATGAAGTGGAGCATTGAGCTAGAAGATTATGTCATTTGGCTTCACTGCAGGGTGGAGGGTTTGTAGAGCTTTTCTTATTTATTGTGATGAAAAAAGGGAAGAGTGAAATCCTCCTAGAACATTTAAAGTGGAAAATATGGCCTTTAGCATGTTTCTTTTGGAGGATGTCAGTTGTACATCAGGGCCAATGATGGCAGCCTGGGTGAGATTTTCAGAGATTTAATGATGAAGCACAATCCTGATGATTCGTACTTCTATATTGTACTTTTCTCCTTCTCCTCTCCTTTTGTGCTGCTTCCTGCTTTTTCAACTAATCTGGCAGCGCAGAGGCAGACCTGGACCTCAGTGTGCACACAGTGGTTACATGCACCAAGTTCAGGATAGCAGATGTTAATCATGGTGTCAACCTGTGACTGACTCTTCAGGAGGCCTATGTCTGTTTTTCTTGATTTTTTTGTGTGACAGTGATTATTAGGCCTACTGACATACTCTGCTGCACCAAAAAGAAAACAACACTTGCTGTCATTTTCTCACCTCCCTCGCGGTGCCACCCTGGCATTTGCACCCTAGGTGATCTTCTGCGTAGCCCCCTCCCCCCCCCAGACAGACAGACAGACAGACCAGTGAAGCAGGAGCTTGCATGCACTTCTGCACGACGCTGTCATCTCACAGTGGGCGTGGCCTCTGGGGGGCGGGGGGTGGGGGATTTAACATCACCTAATGGGACCAGCAATCCTTGGCGGTGCCCCTGCTTACCATATTTACTGATGACACAAGCGTGCGTCGGTGCAACTCAACCACCAGTCTACCCCCTCCAGTCGGCCTGACAAACAACCTATGCGCATACATTGGAGACATTACGGTATTGTGCCCCATCTCTGTCTGCGCACCGTGCCTGGTTGGAGCCCACGGTTTCAGATCCAGCCAACACCGACAATGACGCGTGCGGACGGCGGTCGAAAAACCAACTCTCCTCCGTAAAACAGGCGATATCCGAGGCGAGTGATGAGCGCATCGGACCCACTGGGAGTCACCTCGCTGCACTGAGCGCCCCTCCACCCCGGCCGGAGAGATAAGCAGAGGCGAAAAACCCCATTTCGCAACCCTATTTTGCATGCAGCCTACAGGGCGCATGAAGTCTGGGATATAATTTCCACCCTGTCCAGTTCTTGCAGCGTCCTTGCTGTGTGCACACCTCTGCTTTTTCCTCCGTGAAGAGGTCCGAGGGGGATTTCACTGACTGAGAGAGGCGGCTGCTGCATCAAGCTTTCTCTGCAACATGTTTTGAGCGCCAAGGGTGCTGCGAGCGGCTGGTGTCGTCTGGAGGTGTGTGCGCGCGCGTGTGTGTGTGTGTGTGTATGTGTGTGAGTGTGTTTAGAGGGGGGTTTCTTCACTGCGCAGACAAGCGGCGGTCCGTCTCTGCGCTACAGCTCGTCTGGTCTCCTCCACCAGGCTGCAAACAGGACACACCGGACAGGAGGAGAGGTGGAGGGAGGTGGAAGAAGTCTTGGCTGGGATTCGAGTAACATACGGCGTTAAGATGACGATGTCCGTCCCGGAGAGGAAATCAGGATCGGAGGGGAAGGAGGAGGAGAGCGAGGATGAGAGTGAGATCCTGGAGGAGAGCCCGTGCGGCCGCTGGCAGAAACGGAAAGAGCAGGTTGGTCGGTGTGTCTGTGTCTACGTGCGTGCGTCCGCGTGTGTGTGTGTTTGTTTTGAATCAGCTCTGTGATCAAGCAATACGTCAATTAAGTTGTCCAGCCTGATCACACAGGACACCCTCTGTTATGCAATGCTTGAACCAGACCGATGTAGCCTGTTGTTGCCTAACTGAGGTTTTGCACCATCCCACCGTGAACCTCCCTCAGTGACATATCCGCTGATCTGCTTAGTCCACATCAAATCTATTTCAGTGGGTGACAGGAATAGTTGTGTTGTTTCACCCAGGATTTGTGTCTGGATCCACTTCTCACCCCCCTGTGCTCTTGTTTTGTGCACTTTGCGTTACTCCACTTACATCACTAACATAATAACATTGAAACTTGAATGACGTGATGTTGTATGATTAAAATCATTCAGCTGCAGGAGAGGAGCCACTGATGTAAAACTGATTGAGAGGCAGTTAATTATATAGAAATGTCAAGTCAAAAAGTTAATTCTACTCACTAACTGTTGCTGAAATGATTGCTCAGTTAATTAATTAGTTAATCTACAGAAATGTAATTGGCTGCTATTTTTGATTATCAGTTAATTATAAGTCACTTTTCAAACTAAGTGGTCAAGCCAACTTCTTTATCATGAGGTTTCCTGCCTTGGGTTTAACCCTGAACCTGGGGATTGTTGTTAACTTCAGTGATTTATTTGTTTTCTGTTTATTAACCAACTGATTCATTCGGCTTCAGTTTTATTTGGTAGATAAATACGTGCCAGAAGGCTTCAGAACATGCACAACATGCTGCACCCTCCTCTGTGCACATATCTCATTGCATCGTCTGTGAACTCCGCCAGAGCAGATTCAGATGGGGAGGGGGTTCGCTGCAGGGAGGGAAAGTATGTCACCAGGCTGTTTGGAGATTGTCATCGTGAAAATTAGTTTTTTTGCAAACATGCCTGTCACACACTGGTGGTTTATTTGCTGTGTGATCTGCAACAGGATTCAGTCCATGTGATGGTCAGCAGCAGTTGGATTGTCCAGACAACACATCAGCTGCATGATGGAAAATAACCCAGTGGCCTTGTGGGAAGCTTCCTCTCCCATAAATAATCCTGTGTTTGTTTCATGTCAACATCAAAGATATAAAACAGCACAGTGGCATTTCCACTTGGTTTATTCACAGCAACAGCAGTTTCAATTAGACCAAAACTCACCCATTAGCCTCATTTGACTTAAGTTATTTCCAGAAGACCCCCCCCACCCACCCACCCAGAAGTTCAGTTACTATCACGCAGAAGAAACAGACGTCTCAGTGTCTCAGCATTGTGAAGCAGCGGGTGTCGCCTCCACTTACAGCTCCAGATAAGGTGGAGAGTTTAAGCTGAAGGTTATCTCTCGTGCACACACAACATCTTCACCACACAGCGACCACCTGACCTTGTGTGTTGGTACACATACACACACACACACACACATAGACAGACAGACACCACCCAGCCCTGGTGTTTTTCCACTCATTGATTACCCATCTGTGTGTTCTCTGTCACATCCCCATTTACCCCCCTCACTGAGAGCATCAGTCAGTCAGAGCAGTTTACTATAGTACAAAATCCATGATAGAATATTACCAGCAATAATTTTCCTTTGTCAGTAGGTTGTATATAGATGAAAGTAATTCACCTTATTTGAAATCAGTTTGCTTGGAAATTGTGATATTGTGCTCAAAAGAATTTAAATTATTGATTCTCTTTCAATTTGCTATCATTTTGGCTTCAAGAATGATTTGAAATGATACAATCCTTAGTCCCCCCCGAAGTTTAATCAGTTTAACCTTGAGTCTTTGTGAATGTTTGTGTCAAATTTGGAGAAGATCCATCATCAAGGTGTTACTAAGACTACTCAAAAACAATATGCTAATCTGTCATGTCAAATCAAGAAAAGCAGGAAACTCACATCTTAGAGGCAACAACTGGGAAACCTTTGGATTTTTAAGTAGAATGATTGATACATGATCCATATTAGACTAAACAGTCAACTGATCAATTAATCTCTAAGTATATCATCACATCTGAGAAACAGATCAGCTTGATTGTTGATTGATTTTATATTAATTGACAAATAATCTGACTGATAACAGTGAGGATAGATAAATCAATGATCTTAGGCCACTGGAAGCTGATGAAGATTGTCACCCAGGCCTACAACCAGTTTAAGTGATGTTTTTAATGTGATCATTCACACCAGTGTCCAAATGAAGTGGGATAGCAAAGTGTTTCACTTCAATATACGCCCTGACATGCAGTGTGTGTGTGTGTGTGTATATAATATATGCAAACATAATGCATACATATGTTTCCTTTGATGCACAACTGTGGCTGTGTGCTTTTCTTCTCTCTCTGCCCAGCAGGCCTGGGCGTCTCTGAGCAGCAGGCGGTTTGAAATTCATATAAATATGATGCGTAAATAAGTCAGTAGGTGAAAGTTCAGAATACATGCTGCTGTATCTGTTATTGGGCTCAGCCATTAAAATAAACACGGGCCATAGTCACATGGTCAGCACATGGTATTGTTGCCTTGCATGCCTTTTTTCCCAGCAGACGCACAGGCAGGACAAGCTTCAGATTTTCAAACTGGAAGAGTGTGTTGCCTTCAGAAGCCACTGTATCCCTCTGGACTCAACACACTGAGCATTGATTTTTCTTGAGCCCTGCTGCTGTGATTGGAAAGTGACACTATTTGAGTTGTAGTGTGACAGCTGCTGGTGAGAGTCGCTCTCATTTTGTTGCAGTTGATGTTTGTGAGAAAATGCTCCTCACCCCAGCACAGGCACATGACACAGACTGGCCTAGCTGAAGTCAGTCAGTTAACTCATTTTCTGACCAGGAACAAATAGGTACATGAAAATTGGATGTCATTTGTTGCATAACAACCCTGCTGCTGTTTTTATGCCTGAGGTATTATCATATCTGAAGACATTTCTTGAAAGTTGGTACAAACATTCACTTGGACTCAGGATGAGTTGATTGGATTTGGTGGTCAAAGGTCAAAGATCAAGACCACGGTGACCTCAGAAAACATGGTCAGACCTGTTGTGAACATAACATCTCTGCAACTCCTCAAGGGAATCCCCTCAGATTTGGCAAAATTTGTTCGGACTGATGTGTTGATTTGTAGCCGTATACTGATCGGTTGATTGGTTTGTAGCTCAATCTTGATTGGTTGATTTGTAACTGTACTCTTATTGATTCAGAGTCAAGGCTAAGGTGACCCTACAAACATCTTAGTGCAAATGTTGTTCTGGACTCAGGGATGACCTGATGACATCCTGGCTGTGACCATGCAAAACATGGTTAAAGCCGTAACTCTAAAATTCACACAGCAATTAGGACAAAGTCTCACACAAATGGTTAATATTTTGAACATAGACGTTACAGACTGAGAGTCATACAGAGTCATACTACTGTGAAGTGGTGATTCTAGTTAATGATGTGACTTATGAGGAAATCTGCACGTCCGCAGCAACATGAATCATATATTTGCTTTCCAGAGTGGGAACAGTTGGATTAACAGCTTTTACAAAGGTAATATAGTGACTCACAAAATGTCACTGTTGAGGCATGAATCTGACTGAAACTGACCTTTCCAGTTGATCTGGTTGTCGGAGACTCATTGATCTTCCTAAGCTTCGTGTGAGGGAACAACGCAGAATGTATAGAGACCAGAGAATGCTCTAACACAGAGGAAAAAAAAAAAAAACAAACTGACATGATAGACATATTCACACTTCCCAAGGATACCATTATCTCCAGTGTCCACCAAGTTTTCCTCAGTATCACAGTCATCTAGTGATAACAATCCATGGTTAGATTATAATCAGAAACTGCTAATGGCTAATTCTGTATACTTTTAATGATCCCATTATTCTTTTTAAAAAATGGGGCTTGCAGGTAATTAGCCCACAGAAAACTGACTCCATGGCAACATTTCACTGTCTGTCTGGCTGAGAGCTCAGAGCAGTGGGAGGTGGGTCCACCAGAGACAGAGTCCACCTGACCTGTCACATTGAGCTTGTTTTATTACAGTCCAGCTTGGACAGAAGATTATCACCGGCCCCCCGTGATCTTAGCTCGATAATGCAGCAGGGTAAAGCTCCTGAAGTGGACGCACACCCAGCCGCGCTCTGTGGTGCGCCAGAACTGCTCGGGACTCATTCCATTAATTGCTCCGTCTTCTATTTCCAGGATCTGTCTCCATCTGCTCGCACAGAGGGATGAGAATGAGGCAGCCTGGGTTGGGCAAGACTGCTTCCATTCACTGTGGTGTTAACTCACAGATGAATATGTGAGGTCAAATGTGATGGGCAGATGCTGTTTTCTGCATCTCGATGTCAACCAAAATTTCACACCTGTGTCAGTGCTCACATGGGCTTGAGTTCACTGAAGGCAGTGACACAGGTGCAGCAACTAGAGGTGGGAAAATCCTCCATATCCATTTATTGGCTTAGTTTACTGCTAATATTTACTTTGTTCATGCATCAATGCATCAGTTCATCATGGCTGAATAACATTAAGTTGTTTCAGTTTCATGGTCCTGGTATTGTGCAGCTTTGCTCACAGTCATAGTGTCATGTTAACACATGTTATTCCTTCTGTGAGATTATAGTAGGAAGTGAAATGCTCTGTATTTCTAACAGCATTATTGTTCATTATATTATTATCTGATAATATTCTGGTTTCCTTTAGGAAACCGTTACGTAAGGAGGTATAAACCAGACAGATCTCATCTCTTGATCAATTTAATTAGCTGATTATGAGGACAAAACCAAGAGTCGCATGCCACGTTTTTTATTAGGATTAGGAAATGGCATCCCAGCTCTTTTCCCCATCAAGATGAACATATAAAGAATGTGCAGATTCTTTGTTTGCGGTGATCATCTTTGTTTCAAGCATATAGCAAGCATATATATATATTTTTAAGGATAAAGTTCTATAACCTCATGCATCAGAAATTTGGAAACTACATCATGCAGCCCTGGATATGCTTGTGCAGGGGTCAGCTGATGCAATAATCTGACAAGTTACTGTGTCTCCCATAACAAGTGTGTTTTGTACTTCACAAACAGTAAATGCAGTATAGGTAGTGCTCTGTAGTACTCCATACTAAGAAAGTAATACAATTACAGCCACAGCAATAGAGTACAGTGTGAAGTAGCCAAACATTCAAATATGTTTTTGCTTTGAGGTAAGATATATGGTGTTCATAAACTGTTAAAAGGCTAATCTTTTAATTGATTAATCATCTACAATGTAACAAAAACCTGAATTTTACTAATCAAAGGTCTAAACCCACAGATATTCAAAATACAGCTTTGTGTACAATGATCTTTTTCACCACTGAGAGATTGAAACAGGGAATATTTTTGTAGCTTCACTATCAGGTGTAGTAATTTCCCTATGCAATGTTGTGTGTGATATATCAGAGGCCAGTGACACTCAGCAGGATAATTTTAGTCAAATGAAGGCCACCAAATGTCATTGCTTTATGCTTGTGATGTATGTGGAGCAGTAAACCTGCAGCACTGTTGAGATATTTTCTATGAGGTTGTAAAGACGGAGCCATTAAACAGAGAGAATAGGCCCAAAGAGCATTGCCCCTCGTAATGTCGTATCAGGCTGTGACTTGCAGTGAGTGCTGACTGTCCTGAGGGGATCCTCCTAATGACTTACACTCCATAATAATCCAGCAGCGGAGGCATGCTCGCTGGTTTGACAGCTGCCCTATGAGGAATGACATCCACTCAGATTTCCCTGGAGGGGAAACAAGGAGCAGGGACAGCCTTGATCCACCTGTTAACACTGTCGCTCTGCCAACGGCGGTCCCCTCGGCCTGTTGCTTGGGGATTAAAGGTTTACTAGGAAACCTATTCACACCCTTTAAATCCTAGAATACAAAAATATTTTTTTTGTTTTATTTTTTTTTAATTTGAACCTTTATTTTAACTCGTTGGTCACTGAGGTTTCCCTCATTTACTAATTTAATGATTTGTGCTGATGACTCCTTTGATTCTCAGCTGTTTTTAGCAACGCCAGTGGCACAAAACTAAGCAAGGTAACTTCAGTCTCTGTGTTGTTGGCTTGTCCAAAACTTTGGTTCAGACTAAAATATTTTAGCAGCTGCTAAAACTGATGACTGAAACTTTGCACAGGCATTGATTGTTGCCAGAGGGTGAATCTTAATAACTGTGGGGATGTGCTGACTTTTCATCCAGTAGTTCAGGTTTAGTGTTAGAGATTTCCATGTAATTAAGGAGAATCCTAATCCCTATAAACACCACAATGAGGTTTTCATTTGTAGGTTTAAGTGAAATGTGTCAACAAGCTCTTGTACAACTTGACATGTGATTTCATCAACTCATTCAAGTTCCTTATGGGATGAACTGTAACCTGACTACCTGACTAACCTGTGCTATATGAATTTGCACAGGCTACAGAAGTGGATGCATCTGCATGTGTGCAGCAGTACAGGTGCGTCTTTCAATTAATCTGCAGGACTGCTGAATAAGGATTATTCACATTGACTCTGCGGAAATAACAGAGACCTGCAGTTCCACCTACTTAGGACACAGCACCAGATTTATGTCTCTTTTAATCACGCTGTGTAATTTACCTTTCCCAGTGCGGTGCCTTACTGTGTTTTATAGCTTGGGTGTCTTTGACCCAACCTGTCAGACTGTATTAGAGATTGCATGCAATTTTCAGCTGTGCATTTTACAGCTGTTGTCGTAAAGTTTCACCACACACCTCTCAGCCGGCGGGGCTGTTTAACATGAAATTGCAAGTTAATGGTATCACACATTGTTGTTGACATCAGCTAATTAATGTCTTGTGTCCTCTTGAACACACCAAGAGCAGAGATACTGGTGTTACACACATGGAAAGCTGAACACTTGGTGTTGACATGCTGCTGTTTCGCAGGCGTGGAGGAGACATGTTTATATAAAACAGCAGGTAGCACTTGCACCTGTAGCACCTGTATGACAGTTTTAAGTAGGTTCATCCTCAGGTCAGCATCCACACAGGGCAGTGCTGCCTGCAAACATCTTGATGATACACTGTTCTCATCAGCTTGTAATATTTAGAGTGTTTGAGAAATTGGCTTGAGGGTTCATGTGGTAGCTGCAGCTGGAAGCAGAGGAGGAAGAGGAGGAAGGTCTTCCAAGAGACTCTTGAGGAAACCTGCACTGCACCTCTTTTTCAGTATGTCAGTGGTAGCAGTGTCCACAGTAAAGTAGATCGAATGTGCCCACAGATTAGTAGTTGACGGTTAATTTGTCAGTGTAGTCACTTGTGTCCTTCATGGCAAAATAAATCTCATATCAAAAAAACAAACACTCACTTGTACATCACCTGCAGAAAGTTCTTACATGCATATCAAAGAAAAACAAAAGACCTCAAATCCATAACACTTTCCCCTTATCTATGCCACCACACTCCATTTGCTCAGAGATTCACTAAAATGGCTGATGTTTAAATCCACCGTTGAAGTGAAGTTTAAGTGCAGGTTGGCTATATATTTATCATCTGTAATGTTTAGTTTAGTCTCTGTCATATCTGTTCTTTCACTCAGGTTAGAACACTAACTAGCCCTGCCCTGTCGCTTTCCAGTCATTGCTACAAATATGTGTTTAGGTGGATTTTATAGGAAAGAAGAAAAGATTAGAGAACTTATCCCCAGGTTGAACAGCATCTGTTTATTGTGTGATATTTAGCCATTTAAAAATGAAGAGTAGAGTAATTTACAGGTAAACACTTAGTTGGCCCAGAGTGTATTATGTGTCCTGATAGCTGCTGTTGCTGTGGTGCTTCCTCCGGCTAAGAATAAGTCTGCTATGACCCATTATGAACTCATTTGCCTCCGAGCTGTGAGCGGTGGTGCGAGTGGTGGTGCGGGCTGCAATTACAGAACAGATGGTGGTTACGCTATCATGCGCCATCATGATCATGCTCTCATGACCTTTTCTATACCTGTATTTTGGCCTCAACTATGCTGGGTCATGTGATCGTGAAGGATCCTGTCACCAGACTGTGAAATGTGAGCTGGTCTGGCCTGTGAGGCCTCTGGGGGTCGGCTCATCAGATCTGATGGGATCTATAGAGAGGTGACAGCGTTTTCCACTCCAGCTGTGTGAAACGGAGCTACCCGGATCTTCTGCCAGTCGAACGGGAAAGCTGGCATGAAAAGGAATCCTCTAGGAATGGCTGACTTTGTCTGCAGGCTTTCATGGAGCTGTCATAGTAGTTCACATCACATCTTTGCCTGAAAGTCTCATACCTACTCAAGCATGCTCCAGACAGTCTGCAAGATTTTTGAAAGACCTTGGTTGCATAGAGTCAATGAGTGTTCAAGTATGGGCATATTTGTAGAACAAATTCAAATTTTCATACTTCTCGAGTTGCTGACTTGATGAGCAGAGAGGCCTCTGGGATTTATCACACTGCACCACAAGTCCTAACAGTTTCATTTGGATTTTCATAATTCTGACTGTATAATCCCCATCATTATTCATTCTTCTCGGTTATCAGTGCCTGTTTCTACAGCTTCTCTGTGTCTGTTTGCAGTTCACTGAAATGTGCTGAAGCAAAAAGCTCCACTCAGAACTCATAAATACAGGTCCAACTCAGATGACGCACTTTATATTTTCAGATTTGTCCTTTTTTGATTGACATAAAAGGCCAATGTCATGTCAAGATATTTTCAGAACAGCAGCAATGGAGTTCAATCACAAAATTGGATGAAAATGTTGAAAGATTTGTTTGTAAATGTCACGCTTTGGTTTCAGATTTTCAATCTTCAAGAGAGGTCCTCTAGACTTTACGCCATGTGCAAAGTCAGAGAGAAAGAACTGTATTGTAGAAAGACTTTCAGGTGAATAAGCAGTAGTTTCATCAGGTTTTGTATGAACTAATATATAGTAGTGTTGATGTGAGATTGTTGGGTGTCATGGAAACTGTAACAAGAGGTTTTAGGGTGAGAGAATAGCTCAAACTATGTACAATGCCATCTCAAAAACTGTAGCTTACATAGCTCTACATGGACAAGAAAGCATGTTAATTATTCAGGGTTCTCTGACCTTTAACCAAGTTGAAGAAGACTAGATTTCAGAAGGCCAACAATCACCAGATTGCTTCATAGAGGAAGTTCACTGATTTCACACATCAAGATCAGTCATGTCAAGTGTTACTCAGTATCTGGAGATGTTTGCACTGTGTCTCCTAATTGTCAAGTTTGAGAAAATGTCTAAGTGGTGGCAGTCGTGTTATTTTGGCTTGGGGTTTTAGAATACAAATTTAAAGCAAAAGCTCTGCATTGACAACTGAGAGGGCATAGAGGGTGAAAGCCGAGGGCAGAGCGAGGCAAAGCAGAGAGAGTGATGAAAAGCTGTGTTGTTTAAAGTGTAAAATACTGCGTTTTTGGATCATGAATCATAGCAGGGACTAGAAGTCTGGATGTTTCAGCCTTGGTTCAGATCATTCTGTTTTAATCGCTCTCTCCTGCAAATCTTATCCAACTGGAATTACAAAGTTACTGTAGTGCCTTTGGCTTGTATACACACCCATCCACTGTAGTGCACTGTCTCTGCCAGCTTATCACTTATCAAAAGATGCATCTTCTCTTCTCCACTGCTGCTGTTTGATCATCAGCTGATATACTTCTCTGTCAAAGCTTCACATGCTGCCACATCCAAGTGGAGCACAGGCTCCGCACGACTTCAAACAGCTCTTCTGACATCTGTGACTGAGATGCAGCCTGGTTTCGACTAGAGATTTTATAAACATAGGTACTGTATATCTTCTATGTGTGTTTCCAACTCCAAAAACCAAAAACCACATTATCATCAGGAAATCTTAAGGAGAAATTAGGTGGTGTGTGTTCTACGAAGTGTACACACATGATTCAGTGTGTAGAAGAGTAGACGGGTACCCAAGTGTGAAGTTGCCCTGTACAGATTCAGAGCTTTGCAAATAGTCTTGTGACTGTGATACACACACATCCTCAGTTATAATAATAGTCTCAGACACTGTTTAGTTCCTGGAATGTATTAATATGTAATGTGAAGCCCTTAATAAATGTTTCAGCCTTCCACTGTCTGCGCTAAGTCCTGCCTGGTTCCCATAACATCTGAGGACTATAAAATCGTTACAGGTGCTGTAATAGCATTGTTAGGCCAAGGTCCTCCAAATCCTAACAGCTGCCCTACCCATTATGTGTAACTCTGTTCAAAGAACAAATGTGAATATTAGCCATTTAAATGTTGCGCAAACCCAGCTGAGCAACACTGTGCAGCAGGTCAGAAGTGGGTGTCTGCAATCCCCAGAAATACTCCTGTATTTTAATTATCAATAAAGAAGAGAAATACTCTGCATGGAGTTACACATACACAGGCCTTTACAGCTTCAAAGGGAGCTTTCCTCACTTTGTTGATCAGCTGATATGAGGACTGTGTGTGCAGGTTACATAGTGTTGATTCGTTCCTTTGCACTTCAACATCAAACACCTTTATCTTGACCTTTGAAACCAAATATGCCTATCTTTGTGTGCGTGTGTGTGTGTGTGTGTGTGTGTGTGTGTGTGTGTGTGTGAAATATGCACAGTAAAGAGGATGAATGAGTGTTGTGGAGAAACAGTGCGCACACATGCAAAGCTTGTCATGTGAAGTGAATGTGAAGCACTGGCAAGACCTTGACATTTATTTTCCATAAAGGTTGTTTGGACTGGTGCATCATGTTTTGCAACTGCCCTTATTCTCAATCTTGCAAACTCTATCTGTAATTTTATTTTTGAATCAAGATTCATATGACTTGATTTGTTTCACATGTGAAACCGTCTTGCCAAAGCCGCTGCTCTGGTATCTCTGTGTCTATCTTTCATTTGCTCTTTTTCATTCGCCTCTGAATCAGAGACCGGATGAGAAGATGCCTGCAGAAAAACTGGAAGTGTTTACAGTTGTTTCCAGACTTGAAAAGAAAAAAGACTCGCTCACAGCTCTGGTGAAAATCTGTCAATAATTGTGAACCATTTCCCGGTGATGTTATGAGTACAAAGATATTGTATAAACCCACAGGCACACATGAAGTATACAAATCAAACTGTAGCTTTGATTTGTATAGCTAAGCTGACTGTTCAGTCCAGTATTGTTGCTTCTCCCCCTGAGTAGAAACAACATCCAGTGCGTTTCTCAACCTGAAATCCGACCTCCACTCCCTCATAAATCTGCTGTCGTCCCTGTTAGGCAGATGCAACCTCATTTACATTCCAAATTTGAATGTGTCTTCATTGTTTATGCAGCTCGGGAGAGCGAAAGTAAAGCAGGTTAGTCTGATGTGGGAGCCACAGTTGAATTAGAGCTGCATCCCAGCAGCCATCAATCAGGGAGATGGCTGCTGAATTAAATATGGAGCCAGGGAATAAAAACCCCAACCCTGCTGCACAGTGATCAGTGCTGAACCAATAAGTACACAAAGGTCGCGTCCTCTGTTTTTCTTTCTAGGAATCAAGTGTTTTTAATAGACAGCTAGCATTTTATATCACTGATAACTATATTTGTCTTTTGAAACAATGAAATATGAAGAATTACGCAATCGAGCAGTCAAAAAATGTATAGGGGAGGGGAGTAATTCTGCTCTAACCAATCAGATGTTAGGGATGTTTAGCTGCATTTGCATCTCAGTAGGAGCAGTTGTTGTCGTTATTCTTGTAAGTCGACCTGCACAGCCACAGTAACCTGCCCCTGTCAGCCATTTTTCCAGCCCTGCCACAGGAACATCATCCATCTTGGTCCCACCCTTAAGAACTCTGACTGACTCAGTTTGATTTTATCAGTGAGCACAACAAAAGACCAGGCTTGTCGGGTTCAGATTGTGTCATATGGGACAATTTAACATGCAACATTCAGAAGATTTTAATAGATTTTTCTGCTCCATAGGCTGGTTATTGATTGAACCTGGTTCACTGTCATCAGACAATCAAATATGTGCAAGTACATACTCCTGGTAGATTCTGTTGTCATCTTTCTGCTGTTTTACTACATGATCGTCATGATAACGATTATCGGGGTGATAACATTCAACATTGTAAAATCCTGTCTCAGAGTTATCATATACACCTGTGTAGTGTTTTGCCTTCTAAAAGCCGTCAGACTCATGCATCTGCTATTCAAACTGCACTTCCTGGATCCTATTTCATCGTCTCACCGTTACCTACGGCAACACACTCCCCACATTAACGCAGCCTCCTGAGTTATTTTCACATGGGGCTGTTTGGAGTCTGGCTGTCATCCTCTGACTGCAGCCTACAGTCTGCCACTCTGCTCATGACAACACGCATTGTCTTTGCCCTCGATGTCTCTTGCAGAAAGCGTGGACAGGTAGATGAGGCTTAGAGAAACAGACGGTAACCCCCCCTGGGCAGCTCTTTCACAGACGCTTCTATTGAGCTTTGTCTGTAGAGTTACGTAATGGCAACGGGCACAAAAAAGCAGCTCGCCGTCTCCGTGCCCCTCTGCCAACAGGCTTTTGTTTGAACACGTGCTGAAGTGCCAGTTCAGGTTGACTCTCACTTTCTCCACTTAATCCCCCTAGAAGAGCAACACGGCTCTCTTCTGCTCCGTCATCTTATTCATATCTACTTTCCCTAAGCCTTTTCTCTTTCTCCACACGGGGCCTTCTTAACAAGCTCAATTTCGGCCTCTTGACTAATTGACGCCTATAAACACAACAATAGCTGTGAGGGCGAAACTTCTGCTCAGCTGCATTCTCACACTCTTCTTAAGTGGTTTCTTCTGCTTGACAATGTTGTTTTGCCTCTAATAGGAGTGTTACAGCTAATGATGGTCCCCACATGTGCGATCAGCCAAGCACACCAGTCCCGCGCTCTACCCCAGCTTTTTTAACTGACGCTGGCCAGCTACTATGGCGACTAGTCAAAAAGACTTTGCACACTTTGCCAGGCCTTTTGAGTCTTCACCCTGAGTCACCTCTTTTTCTTACTGGAAAGCTGTGCTGCAGCAGTGGGGGTGCGGTCGCCTGAGCTCACATAACATATTGCTCTTCCGCTGGGTTTGTAGTAGCAATGAAGCAAGCAGGGTGTGTGGATTTACAAGCATGAATTGGGTAATCCAGTGCGCAGAAATTAGCCCTCTTTATGGAGAACTTTAATACTTAGGCAGACTCTGCCAGACCTTGTTAAGCTTCTCCAGGAACACAGTCAATTGCAAGTGTTTTTAAAGAAGTGGGAAGTGGGCCAGTTTCAGGTCGAGGCAAACATACACATCTTTTTAGCAGCCTAGTCAGAACCAATGCTGCTATTCCAAGAACTGGGCTTCTCCCGAAAAACACTACTCCAAAACACCCCTATCCCTGTTTTGTGAACCTTCTCCTCTGTTCCCTCAGTGCCAGAGTTGCAGATGTGTGAGTGAGTGAGCGAGTGAGTGAGTTTGTGGGTGAAACTAAGTGACTATAATCCAAATGGGGATCCAGCTTAGACCATGAATCCTCAGCAAATCAGCGGCCCAGTCCCAGTGTCCAGGCCCTGAAACCTTGGAAACCTTTAACTGACGTCATCAGGTGCCTCAGTGGAAGGAGGCGCCAGAGCTCCAAAATCTCAATGAGGAATGAAATGAAACAGCACTTTCTGAAATCACAGGCATTTTGTGGCCTGTAAAGCACAAGGCTCAATTGTACTGTGTAGTCAAACTGGGAGTTCTGTCTCAATCTCTGAACATATAAATTGCAAATCATGTTGTTTGATGAAAACTGATGAAAATCAACACATACTGTCTTTCATACAAAAGGAAGTGCAGCTTTTTAGATTTTGGACTTCCCCTGTGTTTTTTGTTTGTGTTTTTTTTCCCGAACATTGGGAATTTCTGAAATGTGTGAAATGTTCATGGGTAATTCCCTCATGCAAATAATGGACCAAGTATTTAGCTTCTTGACAGAAAGTACAAAAAAAGTACAACAGTTAAGTACATAAATACAATTGTTTTTGTGTGTTCATGTTAAATAATCCCAGTGTTATGTTGTTGAATGTACAGTGGAGCATTCAGCAGCCAACAAGTGACAGATTTGCCAATGTCGCTCTGTATCTTTTCACTAATGGATATGATACTAGCCATGTTTGCCAAAGTGATTTTAAAATGGCCTTTAGTATAATTTATTTAACATTTATTTGTGAAGTAATTAGTCCCTATAGCCGTCAGAGTTCAACATTTAGAGAGCTGGCACCTTCTTAACTTGAATAAATGCAGCTACTTTCCACCACTGACCGCAGACGTATGGGAAGTATGCATAACAGGGCTTAAAATGTCTGCACGACAGCCCTTAATAACCTGCTGTTTTCACAGTGGGAAAACCTGGAGCCATCCTGGATTTGAGTCAGAGTCTGTGAGTCTACAAGTCTGGACACTGGGACCAGGCCTGCATTGAAAGTACATTCTCCTGTTCAAGCCATTACGTTAGAGAGGAGACTTCACTCTGATGTTGTTTTTGAAGTGCGATGGCAGGATGAAAAAGCAGTTTTACCTGATAGCAGGGGCAGAGAGGTGGGGCCGTTGTGAAATCTGTTTGTGTCATTCATTGAGACGACTGCATGTCGTACAGTGTGAATGTGACATGAGTTGGGAGCATGCCGAGCAGCTGTGACATCAATCAGTCCTCGTGGAGAGAGAGAAGAAAAGAAATGATGAATCACACAGATTTTCTACAATTATGACTCAGCATTGATCTAAAGCTCTGCAAGAGCTTTGAAATGAGTGAATCAGGCTGTGTGAGGTTATGTAATAGGACTGGTCTGAGGGAAATTTTCTGCACTTGTGTGAAATTGCACGTTGTTTGCGCTGCATGAGTGAGTGTGTGAGAGTGTTTAGTGTATCTGATCAATTCATTATTCTGGTTTCACACAGGAAATTGGCCGAATTCTTTTAAACAAAAATGTCCTGTTTCAGTGGCTGTTGACAAGCTTTTCATTGGTTTAAAACAACGGAGCAAACTCAGTCATTTGGAACATGTTAGTTTTATACAGCCACTGCTCCCTGAACAAACTACATCATCCGTGTCTTGCTCTATAGGATTCCAATAAGACTCGACCCCTGTTTGATCTGAGGTGTGTTTGCTTTATTACAAATGACACACACAACAGGTCAGCCGTGTTAACATTGGATTCCTCCAGGGGGAGAGAGGAAAGGAGGCCTCACCACAGGATAAATAAAATCTGTCCCAACATATAATTTAATGTTTTTTCAGCCATAAAAATTACATTTTGCTACAAGAAAATTTTTTTGTTAGATTAAGTGTTGTGTTATGAGTTAATGTGAAATCAAACTCAAATATTTGACAGTAATTTGCAGATTTTTGATCATTTGATTTTGCTAATGAGACATGAAAAGCCCTCAAGTCTGTTTTCTATTATTATTAGGCACCAACTGAGACACAGACAACACCTGACCATCCATAAAGTGAACACAAGTACGATGGTTTCTGACAAAGGAACAAACAAAAACAACATATTATAAACTGATACATATGAACAGAGACATAAATCACTATAAAATCTGCATACCATCTCATCTCATACCTAGTGAAATGAATTTATCAAATATACTGATGTTGTCAACAACATCAAACATTGTGTTACATTGTGTATATCTACATAGGTTTCATTGTTTATTCCAAATATAGGTCATTAAGGACCAGACACAGTGATTTCAAGATATGTGAATGAACTTATTCTAAGACCAAGATGCATGCATAAAAATACTATAAAAGTGATTTTACACAGATCTGTGGTCTATCAGCTGTGATTGTGACATTGCGAGTTCAGCTCCTGCTCGCAACCTTTGCTGCGTGCCGTCGCCTCACTTACTTTTGTCCTGTAAAATCAGCACAACTCTCATCAAAAGGTGCAGCAGATTAGATAAATAGCCGCAGTACTGCAATAACTTCCAGTGATTATTTGATGAAAAAGCCAGAACACAGGACTGTGTGGTGATAACGTAGCCCAGATAATAATTTATCTCGCTACATTATGCAGTTTTAACCTCTCGCAGCCGAGGAGAGCCAGGTGGTTCGTGAGGTGTGATAAGCCTGGGTGTTGTTTCTCCCACGTAGGTTTTTTCTATTCTCTCTGAAATGTCACCTCATAGTAGTGGTGTCTCTGAGCCAAGATGCTGGTTCACAAGCTGCTCATATTCGTCACACTAGATTAACAGACAGAGATACGGCAGCCCCGCTCTTGAATGAGGCCGATTTCTCGTAAACACACTTCTTGTCTCAGTAATGCCACCGCTGTATGAGCCCATCCGCACTTCTTTTGCTTTTACCACCCTGTCAGTCAAAGAGCTTTTATCTTCCCTTCCTTAAGAGGCTGAGGAGAAAACTGAGTAAACACACACTGTAGCTATGCAGATAAAATGGCCCCTGAGTGCCCTGACCTTGTGTGTTTTCTCTCTCTCCACTTGAACACAGAAAGGGTTGACTGGTCGAAATACATGGGTGTGTGTTAACAGGCGAGTCGGCTGCTGGACTGCAGGGCTCCAGAAAGATTCAGAGGTTTGAGTCTAGAGTTGTATTCATGGTTCACAGCAGACTGATTAGTGCGACTTGATTAGAAATCTTGATTAGGGCTTTGATTATCAATTGATTGTGTTGATTAAGATAAGATAAGATCAGAATAAGAATGACTTTATTAATCCCCTACGGGGAATTCATTTGTCTGGCAGCTCATCTACTATTTGCAGAAGAATTAAAAAGGATGATGATCAGATTGATCAGATTAGTCATGTGATACAGAATTAAATGTCAGCAGCTTTGATGGAGCACAGTTGCTCATTTCTTTCTCTTTTATAGCATAAATTCAGCATCTTGTATTTGGGCTCTTAGTCAGACAAAACCAGCTACTTGATGATGTCAGTTTGGTGTTTGGCAATCATAAACTACCAAGTAAAATAGGTTTCTGAAGTTCAGAAACAAATCATCTTCTCAATCCCTATTTGTGTGTATAATTGTGCAATTTACCTAAATGTGCAATATATCTGAAAAGTAGAGCTAAATAATATGCAATAAACTTGTACTGTGATTATTTTTTGCACACACTGCAACATTTAAAATGCAGATTATGAGATTTTTGCTGTGTCTTGTACCAACAAACATCTTTCTACCTGTCTGAAGAATATGATTTGTAGGTTTAGGCATCTCTGTAGCAGCACAAAGCTCTTGGTGTGCTAGAAAAGGGTGATTGGCAGGCATTAGTTTTAGTGCTGAAGCTTTCATATTTGCAGCCATCTCAAACATTTCAACAACATCCAGCCTTGAATGCTTGAATATCAATTTTGAGTTTCAGCTCTTAAGTAGTAAGTCACTTGTGACCTGTTCTCTGAGGCGACAGAGAAAAATGATCTTTTTTATTTTTCTAATTTAATTTTTTTGATTTAATCATTGTTGGAAATGGTCAATAATGGATATGTTTTGCGAAACATTGGTCTGTGTTATTAGAAATTATCTGTTTATATCCTTAGGATTGAAAAACAAGGTTATAGTCTTTCAGCTTCTGTGATGAAATAAAAGCTATTCCTAGACTCCAGGATTGCTCATTAACACCTCTGCCTGACACTGTTAATTGGTGTGGAAACAGCTCTTTACAATACACATGCAGCAGCATGTGCGCCATCTTAATCGCCCTCTGTCGTACAGGTAGACATGTGATCAAAGCCCCACTTCTGAGGAATTCACTGTTAATGGGTATAAGCCTTATGTAATGAGCTCTTTAACATTCACAGTTCTATGCCTATCACGTCTCAGTCAGGGCAGTTTCCTTCTTCTTGAATGCAGTTGTGGTTTTGCCTTCTCTCTCCCCTGGCCTTGTAAATCTGCAGCTTTGTTACAGTGACAATGGGGAGCGAGTACAGCACAGTTACTGTAATCTTGCAGCCCTGGTACAGACTGAAACACAGATGCAGATGGTTCCCTCTCAGCTGCAAACACGAGGTTGAAAGACACAGCATCTGCAAGACAGAAACATTTTCTAATCTTTTGTGAAGGCCTCACAATGCTTATCACGTCCCACTTATGTAATAAAGCACAGGACTTGGTCAAGGCTGAGTCTTTGTGGATGTGTTGTCATAACAGCAGGACACATTATCCAAAGCTTTTTATGAAAAATGATTCATTTTTACAGGACAATAGGACCGACGTTTTCTGAAAGGGGCTGAAGAACTTCAACCCGTGTGTCACTGCGTTTTTCACCACATTGTGTCCTGTTGCTGTTTGTTCTGCTGCAGCTGTCCACTCTGTATCCATCTGCTCTGGTAACCCACCTTGCTCTCCTGCATTCCTCTCCACGGGGAGCTTTAAATTGCTTCAAGAGAAAATGAATAAGTGAGATGTGATGAGGCCTGATGTGTTTAATATCGGCTCACGGGGTTGCGTGACCTTGTGCGTCCCTTTTTGAAAGAGGGCAGACCATTCATGCTGTGGAAAGCGGACACCCTGGCAGCGGTTTAATTTAGATAATGTGGGATGTGAGGGGCTTTAATTTGAGAGATGCTTCAGTCAAGGTCACATGATCTTGGCTGATTACTAAAATCTCATCATACATATGTAAACTGTCATCTCAATGAGAATGGAGAGTGGAGAGTTGCATGTTTCCTGTCCACTGCTTGTCTTGTCATGGTTGGTGCCATCAAGTTACGCTTCATGCTGAGTGGACGTGCACACATCCGAGACACTGACCCGTGACATCCTGAAGCGACAGAGATAAAGATGTAGAGGCGAACAAACAGTAGAGCGGATCGGAGTGTGTGGCTGCTGAAGGTCACGATACGGTCAGTGGCTGAAGGCCTTGACACTGACCAGACAGGAATAAAGAGGAGAGATGGAGTCAGCTCCAACAGTCAGAGGGCTTGTCTGGTTTTAAGCATTTTTTTTTTTTTTATTAAATTCAGGAGGGTTTTTTTAGAGCTGTAACCAGGAACTAGTTTATTTTTAACACCACTTTTGTCCATCCTGTGGTGCTGAATTGCACTGAACAGCAGCTTTAGTTATCCCTTCGCTTTTCATCTAGTAGCCTACCACCATCCTGTCAGAATGTAATTTATCAGACACTTAGTGATGAAACAACTGTAAAACTAATATCTTTCCATCAACTGTGGCTTTATTTACTGATAATCAGGAAATGTTCTCATGCTAATGTGGTACATTAGGTTGATATATGAATATGATAAACATTAGCATGTTAGCTATAATCAACTAAATATAAATGTCACCTGACGCTAGTATTTGGCTAAAACAATCTACACAGAGCTGCTGGAAATTCATTGTCATATTACTTCATGTATAAATTTGTTATTAAATAACTTTTGATGACTTGATGATTAGTCCTGGTTGCTATAGCTACCGCATCCTAACTGTAACTAAGTCCTTGGTCACAGGAATATCAAACATAAACATATGTTTTACATACATGGTACTTTATCTGTTGCAATGGAAAGCTGGTATTATGACGTTATATTTTATCTTAACGTATTTTTACTGCCTGATACATCCTGTTTGAACTGAAGAGGCATCTTTTTTTACTGTTCTTAAACTCCAACTTTTCAGACTTAGGGATGATTTTCTCTACCTCTGCCATTTCTCCAACATTTCAGTCCAACTCTTTGATGCTGCTCCTCTTTGATGATACCAGTGAAATCTCTGTGCGAGAGGAAGCACAAATGCAACAGAGAACCCAGCCTGTCCTCATTTACATACAGTAAACCAGCCTAGCAAGTAGTAATGCAGATTACTTGGGTGTAGCCTTTTCTGTATCAGATCTAGTTATTAAATATTAATACGGTGCAGAGTATCAGCTCATCGTCAAGGTATGAGATGTAGGAGGAGGCTCAATAGAAGCAAGATACTGACATGTGGGAGACAAAGCTCTTTGTCACTGCAAGGGTTGGACCCACACATGGTCTCAAACAAAGGCTCCCTTTCATTTAAGATGCCTCTTCTGCAAAGAATCATACTGAGAGAGCTGCCATACCATAGTTTATTCCTCTCTTGTCTGTAATCCTCCCTCTGTCTGTTTTCTCTCTGGCTCACTCAACAGACACCTTTCTTTGTTTTGACATAATTCGACAGTCTTGTTAAAGTGATCAGATGTAAAAGTGATCTTTTTACTCTGAATCTGCACATGGTCCAGCAAACAATTGTAATCACTGTGCTGTACACTAGATGGTTTGTGCTTTCCTCTGCCTGGATTTATACCATGAGCCAGTTCAGCTCTCCAGAGCAGGGTGTGTCTGTAAACACAGAACAAACACTCAGATGCAAATCTGCCCTCATGGATATAAATTGGCGGGACCAAATGTGTTGCACAACACAATTCAGCAGAACCACAAATTGCTATTATATTGAATTTCCCTCTTTTTAGACAACAAAGACTGAACATTACAGCTGTTGTGGGCCTTTGTATTAAACTGCATTAGTTTTAGCTTGGATTACCCAAGGGCATCTGAGTTTGCGACAACTCAAAAACACTGATTTCTTTTCATTTTCTGTGTAGAGGGAGGTGAGTGAAATATGCAGACACACTGGCTCTGCATTCATAGTATGAGTAGGTGTGTAACTGTTGCACATTGATTACTTTATCTGTAATTTGTTGCATTTCTTCCATATCTTCTCTCTCTGGGTTGACATTATGGTGTGTATTTACATTTGCTTATAGTTTGAATGGATAGACTTTGTCCCATTTTTCTGCCTATAAGCCACAGAAAGACTAGCAACTGAGACTTATAGTGATGCTATAAACAATAAAGTGAAGATGCCTGTCAAAACATTGCAGAATTTTGTTCTCCTTAAAATAGAAATGGGAAAAACTAGGATTACAAGAACATTTTGGGCATGTCCCAGTGGTCTAGGGGCTTAAGGCGCTGACCACAAAACCACATCGTCCCCTGTTCCAGTCTGGCTGGAACCTTTATTGCATGTCCTTCCCTATCTCCCCCTCTTTCTCCTCATTTCCTGTCAACTCACTGTTTTCCAAAAAAAGGCACAAAATGCCCAAAATGGTCTCAAAACTAAACAAATACAGTACGTGAAACGCCTAAAAGAATTCATTGTTTGATATACAAACTCTTTTTTTTTGGCTTCGGCCTTGTGCCAGTGTTGTAGCACAGTGGATTGTAGGCAATATTGTTGTGCTAATCAATAAAGATATGATATAAAGTGAAGATGACAGTCATTTATCTTTGGTTTTTAAAATGCATGTACGATCTGCAGCTTTTAGAGTGTTATTAGGAGGTTATTAAGAGATTATTAGCTATTTACTTACTACAGAAACATGTGTTCAGCACCTTCATTCCTCTCCCTCTACACTGTAGCCTCTGTCTGCCCTGAAGACAGGATGTTTTATAACCCTGTTGTCTTGTAAAGACAGCAATGGCTACAATCACCACCACCCTCTCCTAACAAGAAATCACTTTTGGCAGCAGAGAAAACTTATAGCCTCTATAAATAGGAGTTGCATTATAGGCTACTGTCAGTATTACTGTACTCACAACTGTTGTAGTGATTTCTTTAATCATGGTGGAGTGATACGTCATAGGTAAAAAAGAGTGATGGGTCTAGTTACCTGTGGGTGTCAGTACACTGTAGAAGCGTGCTCCACAGTTAAAGTCTGACTGTGTAATATTCAAACCCACTACCTTAATCTTCAGTGATTTAACTTTATCATTGTGTACTGTGCTGATCAGACTTTAATCTGTATATTTCCTTCACATGCTGAACCTTTTTCTTCGAATCAACATTTCAACATGTACTGAAAACATCGTGTGAGAGTGAGAGGTGTACAGGAATAATTTGTGTGGTGAGGTAATGAGAGGTTTGTGTCGGATCCAGTTTTATCCGGCTCAGATGTAGATTTACCAAACATCAGAATAGAAGTTGGTCTTGTTTTGAAACGAACACACGATCCCTGAATCCCTTTCCACACCCTAAACCCACCTCCCCTCCAAAGGCCAATCAGAGACCAGCATCCAGTATGCTGTTGATGAGTCTCACGCTACCATGACCAAGCAGCAGACCCTGCTAAACCCCAACGGGACGGAGACGTAGGGACAGGGGACTGAGTGTTTCTCAACATCTAGGGAAAATAAACAAGGAGCCAAGCCCTGATGCTAGTGGGAAACTGACATGAGTCCTCTATGACAGCTATGGAAGTGTAGGAATTCCTTTGGCTGTCAGCGACTTAGAGCAGCTGTGTAATACCAGTAATCAAATGATCATCCTCCTTTGAGTGGAGATTATATATCATCTCTCCTCTGCTGTCCACCTCGACTGCAAAGAAAAGCTCTCAGCTCACAATAAACAGACCACAGTAGCCAGCAAACATTTGGTAGAGCATTTCTTTCTCTTGGGGCTGCCTCACTTGATGAAGACATGGGTGGTGTCAGAAAAGTCGAAATATAAAATTAGAATATTTATGGCAGCTTCTGTGGTCGCCACTGCTTGTTTGGTTCAGTTCATATAAACCTCTTCCTGTCGAAACCAGACACAGAAAAGCTGTTTTTACCTCCCCCATTCATCATAGATTGATGATTTCGGGAAACGTGGTACAAGTGGAGCTCTGTGGGAAAATATCAATGGTTAGCATTTAGCAGTAATAAACAGTCATTTAGGGGGGAGAGAGAAGCCTAAATAATAGTTATTCAGATGCTCTGTCAGCTCTCAGCTGTTCGTCAGAGACAGGATGATGATGGTAGTGGAGTGGCAGGTGTGCTTGCTTATTTTCTAAATGTGTCTTTGAGGCAAGTCAGCCCATTAGATGTTCACTACATGTGCGGTTTCAGCCTATTCATAGGCCTCTTAGTTCCAGGTAATGGAATTTTTTTTTTTTACTACAGCTCTCTGTGGCATTTTAAAGGAAGGGCTTTGTTCCTTCTTTCAACATGAAACTGTCCCTGTGCACAAAGCCAGGCCTGTAAAGAAATGGTTCTCCCAGTTTGGTGTGGAAGAACTTGACCAACCTCAACCCCCTACTAACACCTTTGTGATGAACTGGAGCATTGACTGAAAGCCAGACCTTGTTCTGTTCGCTTCACTTCCTTATGTTGTGTTTGTAGAAGTTCAGTGCCCAGGTCAACAAATGACACAAAAACAACAGGAAAAGAAAACATCATAACCAAAAACCTATGGCTGTGTGGTATTGGTGATGATGATGATGATGATAATAATAATAGTGATATCTTGATTTATGTGGCCTAGTGGTTCAGATGCATCATCACATAACTGCAGCGCTCACAGCGAGGCGATAAAATGATGTTTCACAGATGAGATAAATTACTGAAAGAAAAAGAGACGTTCCTGAAGGCAGCACTGAGAGGTCGGTTGGTAAAGTGTGGTTTGGTGGGTTCAGTGTGTTCATTGATTTCTTCTGTGTGTTGGTCACAGAGAGCCCACAGCTCTCTGTCTGACACCTGCAATATCTGAACAACACTGCTCAGACAGCTTCTATCCAATAACCTTGTGGCTTTTATTGACCTTTGAGACACTAAATCAAAGTAAAGGTCAATAGTCTCTCAATTAAACACTGATAAAAAATGGCCAAGAAGAATTGGCTCATCTTTCTGTTCATCCTACTTTAGGGTCAGATGTTATCTAAGACAGGTCTAAAATCAATAATCAGTGTCCATGGGGGATTGGGTACAGAAAAAAAAGAGAAATCTAACTTGATTAAAAATAAATGATACCGATGGTGATGTAAGCACCCCACAGGTAGAGGCCTCATTCATGTCACTTCCTGCTGATTGCTGAAAGACGGTGATGACAGGTTTGTTACCTCATGTGATGATGACCTACTTCAGTTAACCAACAGTATATGAACTATACTGAGAGCCACACAACACAGATGTATGGTAAATATAGGAAAAAATACCCAGAGGTATCCAATAACATGTGTTTTGTTTTTGTTTTTTTTATGTTAGTCCCTTGTGGCCTGGGAGCAAATCGTTGAGAGCCACTGATTTATACTTCTTGGTTTGGTCCATGAATACGGAGATCAATGATTCCATGCTGTTATATAACTCAAATACTAATAGTTTATTGATCACTTTGAAGAAATCTCTGGAGTGGAGAAGCTGGGTAAAGATTTCTTGTTGCACAGTCACACTGCAGTCTAGTCAAGTGCACCCATAGATGTCTGGGGAAAACATCATGACAATCCAATGGGTAGCTGCTGAGATGTTTCAGTCAAGTGGTGGACTACAGACAGACACTGCTGCTGTTCGAGAGGCCAGATAATCCTGAGGCAGCCACCGCACTGCACTGGGTGTTTGAGTCCACACACTCCTCTGGAAATGATGACTCTTAGTTTGCAAGTAGGAACGATTTTCCATCACTCTGCAAAGATGCAGTCTTAGGAGGAATGGAGGGCCTTGCACCATGCTTAATGCTTATTAGCATTGGACTTTGAACCCAAATGTGTCTCTTTACTCACTGCACCACTGCTTCTGCTGCATAAAAGTAGCGGTTACATCAGGTCTCCCCCAGCCAGCTGAGGCAGCAATATCCTGTGATGAGCAGTCTTTAGCTCTTTGCCGCTGTTGCATAAACTCTGTCTCATGCAGTGATGGAGCCCCAGGGTGTCTATGTCTGCCAGATTATAGACACAGCCACTGCCTCTTCACTCTGTGTTTTTTTTTCTTTTATTTCAGTTCTTGCAGCTCCTCTGCCACCTCCTCCATCTTGTGTCCCACGTCTCATCTCTCTAAATCCCTCACCCACAATCCCTCACTTCTCCCTCTCTGTCTCCTGTTAATCCATCTCTTCCCTCTTAACACAAGCTGCTGTTGCTCATCCCATCGCCCCTATTCACTGTTCATCATCATGTTACGGCTGACTTAACCTCAGCAGACTCTATCCACTATGCGTTAAACTGAATTTGATGTTGTTTATAGAGCACCACACTGGCTTTTTAACACAGATTCTACTCTTTATTAATAGAGCAGTGTCAGATGAATGGATTATGTGGGGCTTTTAGTGGCTTTTAGTAGTTATTATAGTCACAGCAGGGGTGGCCTCTAATCATTTCAAACATGCTTTTTTAATGAGTGTTTTATTTATGCTGTGCTTTCCCAGGCATGAGGCATTCTCATTGGTTGAGTGCTGGCACCATGTCTTGGCATCTCTCTTATACTGTCTTTGTTCATGCATTGTAAATCAAATATTAATCTGATCATGTTTTCTTGAAACTGCTGCCTCATATTAATAGTAATATTGACAACTGATCAAATGACTGTGCGTGAAAGGCGTCAGTCAGAGTCAAAATACTTCCTCCTGCTTCCCCAAAGTGACAAAAAATAGTTAATGCAAGTTTAATGTCATTTTTGTGGTATAAAATCTGGATCTTCAGAAGTGTTCCTTTCTGCCCCCTGCAGGTCAGCCAAGGTAATGTCCCAGGTGTGGAAAGTGCCTCTCTGGCCATGGACACAGAGGAGGGGGTGGAGGTGGTGTGGAACGAGGTGCTCTTCTCTGACAAGAAGGTCTTCAAAGCCCAGGAGGTATTGTGTTTCTATATCTATATCTAAAGCCAACTCAGGCTGCTTTATTGTCATTTTCTATCCTTTACTTTTCTTAATTTCAAAACTAAACGACATGTTTGTGGAAAAACAGGATTTCTCAGTCATATATGAGGAAATATATTCCTCCACATATTGACACTAACAGACCAGTCCTCATTTATTTTGAGGGTTTACCAGCAAATACTCCTGTGTGATGGTTCTCCCGCGAGCCGTTTATTATAACAGAGGAGCAATAAACTTCTGTGATGAATATTTGAATCCCATTTTTTTAATTACCTTTGAAATAATTTCCTGTTGTCAAACAAAATATCATTTTGTGTTCAGAGCTCTCACTGGGCATTTAACTGTTATTAAATATCTTCACCTGCTTATGAGTTTCTTAATTAACTGTTCAGTCTATAAAACACCAAATATATTGAAAAATTTCCTTCACAAGTTTCTCTCGTAGATTGAGGCTATTTTTATTTCATCCAAACACAAAGGTATTCAGTTTATTATCATAGCAGACTATTCAAATGAGCAAATGTTGACACCTGAGAATGTGGAACCAGCTACTTCAGCGTAAAAGATACAAAAAAAACAATGATCTAGTTAGCTGATGATGGGCTAACTGATTTATGGTTAAAGCTGGATCCATGAAGTTATGTGAAGATGTGAACTGGCTTGGATGTGTGTTTTGTAGGAGAAGATCAAGGAGATGTTTGAGAACCTGATGCAGGTGGAGCATCCAAACATCGTCAAGTTCCACAAGTACTGGCTGGACATGAAGGAGACCCAAGCTCGGGTAAGGCACCTTTCTCTCTCCTTGTTTCCACACACACTCACTCACACTCAGACACATCTTTGAATTGACTTCTCCGTGTCCCACAGGTGATATTCATCACAGAGTACATGTCATCTGGCAGCCTCAAGCAATTCCTGAAGAAAACAAAGAAGAACCACAAGACTATGAATGTGAAGGTCAGTTTTGTTTTGTTTTTTACCCTGGAGCCTTTATTCAGTCAGTCTGTCTGTGGTGGTGGCAACACATGGTACTGCAGTCCAATCACTATTCAGATCCATATTTCCAGTAGGATTAGAGATTATGTAACAGAACACCCTGGTGCCTCAGTCTACATAGACATACATCTTATTCTTACAGTGTTCTAAGTTTGCAACCTGCGGTTTTCCCGGGAGCTCATCTCTGTTTTCTCTCTGGTTTTGGTCTATTTGCTGTTTTTTATTTGATAATTCAAAGCTTAATTTTTTTAAAGTGCAGAATATATGTAGTTTGGCCTAATTTCTTTTAATCCCTGAGTATGTGGGGGGATTAATGTACTTTAAAGTATAGTACAGTACACATGTCCATATGTGCCCTGAGGAACAAATGCTTTAAAGGATTCACACTCGTTTCTGTATTTTAGGCCTGGAAAAGATGGTGCACCCAAATTCTCTCTGCACTCAGGTACTGACTGATTCATTCCTGAGATTTAAACATGAGCAGCGTTTATTATCATATCCAGATTATTAATGATAAGATGTATTGTTTACTTGCAGTTATCTACACTCTTGCGACCCACCAATAATCCATGGCAACCTGACATGCGACACTATCTTCATCCAGCACAATGGCCTCATCAAGATTGGCTCAGGTCTGCTCCCAGCAGGGCTTTTTATGTTACTACAACCAGCAGTGACCACTCAGACTGTGGTTTTCTGGATTTACCTATTTTAATCTCTGCAGCTTTACAAAACAGGAAAAAACATCTCAATTATGCGTAATTTTCTTTCCACAGTGTGGCATCGGCTATTTGTTAATGGTAAGGAATAGATAATTTTGTCGTAGATACATGTATGTTTTCATTGGTGTCATATCCATCAATTTGCATCATCTAATCTATCTGTGTTATCTGTGTGTCTAACCAGTGTTCCCAGATGCCAGTGTCCACGGCAAAGCGAGACAACACCGTGACGAGCAGAGGAATCTTCATTTTTTCGCTCCAGAATATGAAGGCAAGTGTAATGGAGCAGGTGCTTGTGTGCTACCTTGATTTCTATCAAATCAATCTTCATTTATTCTCAGTGGAAGGATTTACCTTGAAGTAGAGATATAGGCCTTACCTCCACGGTGTGATGCTGCTTAAAACTTCACCAAATGCACGGCTGCATCTTTCAAATAGAACAGGATCTATAAAAAAACATTTCCATCATTCATATGGGCGTCTTGTCCAGAGCTCACAGCAAACAGTCCTCCATCAGGTATCTGTGTTAGATGATGGGCTAAATGCAGGAATAATTGAAGCCACAGTGCGATTGATCGGCCTATTCCATTCCATTATATCAGCTTATTCCACACAAGTCGTTTGAAGACAGTTAATGGATGGTGTGAGCTGCTTTTAGTGCTGTACCATGTACAGATCACAGATTGCTGTTACTTTTCTTGGATGTTTTTGTTTTTTTGCAGGCTTTTTTTTATTCATCTCTTCTTTGCTTCTCCTGTGTTTCTAGCTGGTGAAGATGATTATGCCATAGACATTTTCTCCTTTGGCATCTGTGCTCTAGAGGTGAGAGAAACAGATGGATGCTGTAAGATTCCCATCTCTCTCTTTCTCTGTGTTTATGTGCGTTAACAGATTATTTGTACCCTTAGATGGCAGTACTGGAGATCCAGGCCAATGGAGACACAGCAGTGTCCAAAGAGGCCATCGTCAATGCAGGTCAATCTCTAGAAGACCCTCTCATGAGAGTGAGTGTCAAAAATACTTCATGTCCTAAATATACAGCAGTGCAACCAAGGAAACACAGAGATAAAGATGAACTGTCCCACTCTTTTTCATTAACACCTGCCTACACATGCTAGTTTGTTTCTTGTTTTATTTCATTATATTATTCAGGGAATGCGTGAGGTTTCAGGAAACGTGTTTCACTTAAACATGCCAGGAAACGAGCGCACGCAGAGTGATGCTCACTAAACTGGGTCTCGTAGTTACATGTTGGACTGAGCGTCTTGTTCCTTCTCTCAGGAGTTCACGCAGTCCTGTTTGCGTCATGAAGCCAAACTCCGTCCCACAGCTCACGACCTTCTGTTCCACCGAGTCTTGTTCGAGGTCCACTCCCTCAAACTGCTTGCCGCCCACTGCCTCATCAACAACCAGTGTGAGTTTCTCACCTACAGATACCGAGCTTGCGGCATGAGAATCTCTTGTTCTCTCTTTCCTCAGTGTGATGATGCCAGTTTTCAAACATACAGCATGCAGATTTTACTCCTTAATTGATAACACATCAATAACACAAGTTATTCATTCTGGACTCTTAGGACCAATATTTTCACTTAGATTGTAGCTGAAAATCTAAAAAGGATTAAAAAAAATAGCTTTACCCTCCTAAATGGGACCTATTTTTATGTTCTGGTCATATTTTCTCTCATAGGCACTGGACAAATAGTCAGTTTATCATCATGCCCAACTTTGTGTTGCATTTACAGACTTGCTTCCAGAGAACTGCGTGGAAGAGAAAACAAAGTCCTTCGACCCCAGCGCTGTCATGGCCGAGATTAAACATGAGGACAGACAGGGAGTTCAGCTCAAGTAAAAAATAATTACCTGCACCATGTGTCTTTGGCTGTCAGTGGATTTCTCTTTACATATCAAACAAAACCCTCACTGTGCATCTCTCTGTTTTTTCATATTTTATAGGTATTCCCATGTGTCGCCTTTGGAACTTGACAAGTTTCTGGAGGATGTCAAGTATGTGACTTGCTTTCTCTGTGTAATTACTCCACGCTGTGCCTGCAGCACTAGGTTTAACGCTTGTCTTCTCCTCCCGTCAGGAATGGGATTTACCCGTTAATGAACTTTGCTTCGTCTCGGCCTCATCCCGTCCCTCGTGCCCTGTCCTTGTCTCAGGAGCAGGTTGAGACAGTCAAGACGCCGACTCCTGAACCGCAGGAAACAGAAACGAGAAAGGTTAGTCTTTTAGGCGTCACCACAACAGTGTGAGATTCAGAGTGCGGAGAGAAGTGCACGCTATGTTCGGTAAAGTGCCTGATTGTTTATTATTCATATTAATATGCCGTCTATTATTACCTGAAACATATTGACATTTTTGCTCTGTCCTCATTTTGCTTTGCTTTTTCACCTGTGACCTTTTTTCCCCCGCTGCTGTCGAAGGTCATTCAGATGCACTGTAATCTGGAGTCCAATGAAGAAGGGACCAAAACTCATGTGAGTCACATTGTATTACAGGTACTATGCCCATTTAAACACTCTCACTGGGCTTTTTAATGATAGGACATATTGATCTTATTTTCATCATCATGCATTTATTTAGAAAGTTCAGTCAATTATGTTCATCATAAGTCCTGATTTAAACTGGATCTTTGCTGTTTCCTCAGCTCTCTTTGTTTCTGAAGATGGATGACAAACTTCACAGGCAGCTTAGCTGTGACATCCTTCCTAGTAAGTCTGTTACCACTGTACCTGTGAGGATAAAGCTGTGTTATTCTGCATTTTTGTTACCATCTCTGTCCTAGTACCCCAGCCTTTCTGTGGCTCTTAGTCCTGGCTCCTACCAAAACTGTAAACCTTTAAAATGCGTCATGAATACATAATAAAATCATTTAAACTCTCAGTATTTCAACATAATTGTTTGGAATTATAGTTTTTACTAAACATTGTTCAAACAGTCATACACTGAGCATTTGATAGGGAATATTTTCCACAGCACCCCAGTAGATTACTGTGTGCCACAGCATACAGTCCAGGGAGACTGTGGATTAACAGGTAGAGCAGCTTGCTGGTTCAATATCCAGCCCCTCCAGTCTGGAGCTCCTCATGTATCACAGGTGTGGTCATGTTTATCTGTGGTAGAAAAAAGCTTTATGTGTAGGCAAAGGTGAATATGACTCCCATTGTAAAGTGCTATGAGTGACCAGTAGGACTAGAATAGTGCAACAGAAGTCCAGTTGATCCTAATCAAATGATAGTGTTAATAACAGAACATGTTTGCTATTGGACCATGTGGCTCACTGATGTGTTGTAATACTCTGTGGACAACAGAGGAGTTCTTGGACACACAGGGGCCAGATAGATCAGGCTTCAGCTAAACAGATGATGATCAATATGATAAAAGAAGAAGATCTCACCAGTCCCACCAATCTTATCCTTTAAAAATACATATTCTGCCTTAACTGTGGCTTATTGTTTTTATTGTTCTGAAATATTCTTATGTATTATGTGAAACTTTCAGCTGACACCTCCAAAGACCTTGCCAGTGAGCTTGTTCACTACGCCTTCATAACTGAGGTAAATATAAAAGCTTCTTTGTTGTAGTCTTTCATTAACAACAATGGATAAATGACCTCATATGATTTCTGCATTTTCAAACAAATCAGGTCCACCTGAAGCAGCACTGACATTTTATATCCAGTCCTGAATTAGTTTTTTGCCTAAACACTATTTTGTTTGCTATGTGTAGGAGGACAGTGAGAAGGTGGCAGGGTTCCTGGAGGACGCCATCAGCCGACACCGGGTACGAGCGCTCGCCTCTGGGAGCACACAGTGAGGAGGAGGTCACGACAGCAGTAGGCCCAGACAGTGGGGCCCAGGGCGTTGACCACACGGATGGAGAAAGGGAGAGGGCAGCGGGAAGGATCACACAGCTGGGAACAAAGGGGAGTGGAGGGAGCCCACATAGCTGGGGATAAAACAGGGACAAATACAGAAGGACGCTGGCTCTTGACAGTCAGTAAATCATCCCAGACAGAAGGAGAAAACGCTAGCACTGAGAGAGGAACCCAAGGCGCCTCTGGTTGGAGGACCGGAGGCATCATGGCTGTGTTTCAGCACTCCCACAGAGCAGTGGAAGATTGACAAACTCCCTGCCTAAAAGGGCTACAATGCCTTAAGATATC
The DNA here is from genome assembly GCA_021432705.1 of Caranx ignobilis. NCBI lineage: Eukaryota > Metazoa > Chordata > Actinopteri > Carangiformes > Carangidae > Caranx > Caranx ignobilis. The sequence goes on from MU269986.1 coordinate 7,018,618, forward strand.
CTGACAACTTAGGTTTTCCATAGCACCACTAATCAGAACAGATATGTTTTATTTACACATGAAGCAGCTGTCGTTTCAGAGGGACATTTAATTGCTCATAAGCCTTGTTTGCACTCCAGTGTCCACTTTGATTGGTGAAAACTCATTTTCACATGGAAACAAATCAACAAAGCCTCTCTCACTCCCGGCAAGAAACCTTCACGTCATAACCATGTCAGGAATTCAATATTTCATCCATCTTGCACTGTTAATATTCATTCAGCTGACTTATTTATTTCTTTTTGACTGTGAACAATAGAGGTGTTGCACAAGCCTGATTTGTTTTTTTTGTTTTTTTGTTTTTTGTCTTTATTTTTATTCTTATGATCTGCAGAGTTAACACATCTCACTTCACTCTTGGGTTTAAGGTTATTTCTCCCAGAGTTAAACACGCCACGCCTAAATGTAGTAACGAGCAATGAGATGATGCCTCTCTTTTATCCTGTAGTGCTCTTAAGGGTATTTCCCTGTGAAAGTGTTCTGAAAGCCAAAGACTTGCAAAGTGCCTAACATGGCAACGTACTTTGGACAAAATTTTCCTAATGAAACAGCAGCATCAAACCCAACTTTTACCCAATATGGAATTCAACACACTCTGACTGACTTTTACCCTTTTAAAACCAGACGTATTGATTTGGTCTAGTTTCTGCCTCTCATCACGAGAGTACAGAGTCAGCCTGCGTGAATATGACAATGAATTTGACACTCACTAATGGAAGCTCCATTAAGAGCTGCAGCCACTCTGTATTGGACATATGGATCAGATGATATTGCTCTCTGCTGCAGTCCATATTGGCTTGGGAAGAGCTACATCTTATGTAAACATAAATTGGATTACATGATGGAGAGCCTGTGATTTAAAAGTGTAATCCCATGTAAATTGGAGTAAGGCAGTTGATGATGTGATCTTCAGACTTATCAATAAAGATTGCCATATTGTTAATACATGTTACTGCTATATATATTTCCCAGACTATCTGAAGATATGTTCCAACACTGAACGTGTTCTGTAAATGAATTTAGAGATGTTTGAGAGGCGAAAACTACCAAAATTAGCTGAAATTTTATGGTTTAATAATTTAATTTTGCCATGTCTGTAATTGATAAGTAGAGCTATTATGCAGAAGCATTTAGCGGCTCCATGATAATTCCCATGGGCTGCTAATGCTGAAACATAATCTCTGACTGGATTAATGGAACAATTTGCTTTGAACACATTAATTTACTAGAAATACATCAATTGCACTTTTATTTCAGACAATATCAGAGTGAACCTTGGAATTGACTACATTGCAGCCCACACAAACACAAAAATAGAATATATCCCTTCAGCTCTTCTGGATTTTGCTTCAAAACCCAGTCCTCACAGTGTGACAGGCTGCCATTTGGGTGGATTTTTCCTTAACAAAACTGGGCAGTCAAAAAACAACCCATAGTGAATCGTCTGATCAGCCTTTAGCACTATACTCTTGTTTGTCAGACTCACTTAGCTCTGCTTCATTTGTTTCCGGGGTCTGTAAAATCGCGGTTTCATAACAGTTACGCTGCTGTACAGTCATTGCTTACAGTACTTACGTACTATACTCTGTGTCAAGCCTTTTTATCAGTGCGTCTCTGAAAACAGGAGCCCTGCATTCTCCCAGACATTCACCTAATATAGGCTGTGGTGTACATATTTGTTTGTGACTATTACAAGGATTTACTTTGGACAGATTTTTAAAGCAAAGCAGTGCCACTGTTGCTCTCATTTGATCTACTAAGCTGCATGTCTTAATATCCTGCAACCATTCAAAACTTTGCATTTTGCCTTTGTCAGTCACAGCTCAGTTCCACAGGGAACCTGACCAAGAAAATGAATGTTTAGACTGTGCAAACATTTAGAAAAAAAACAAAAAACATCCATATCAGTCTTACTTTATGTCAGATTACTTTTTCCCGTGACTCTGTTGAATGAAACTTGCCTTTGGATGTGTTCCACTTAAACCTTTGTTAAATATTGTAGCTACTGCAATTAAATACATGACAATAAACTATATGTAAAATGTTGGTTATGTCTGAAATTATTACAAATTATGTATTTATAGGATTAAGATTTAGTGTCACTTCTCTGAGACAAACTCCAGCTCCTTGGTAACAAAATTGATTGAAAATAATAAATGAGTTTTTGTCTAATCTATGTTTCCTAACCTCCATTCTTCAGGTGGTGTTATGATTATATTATCACAAATTACTTGTTGCCAAATTTAACATTCAGGAAAAGCAGCAATACATCATCAGTTTGTTTTTAAGGTTATTGCACAGGTTTAATAATGAGAAAGGCATTAGAAAAGAACATCGACCTACAAAGTACAAGAAATTATTATCAGGTGCAATGACTTCTAAGTTTTTGAATTGTTCTCACGTGTGTGTTTGAATCAGGCAATTGTTATCAACAAGTATTGGAATAATAATCTGACCGTGAGGAATATTTAATCTTGCGCAATGTAGTCTATAGGATCCTTTCACAAGTGGAATACTTGCTGTATCCTTCGTTGAGAGATCTCTATTATTTTTGAGAAAGTCTAACAAGTAGCCTATAAGCAACTCGCCCTAAACATGTGATCGCCATATTTTTTTGTAAACTTCAAGATCATAAAGTTGTCATAAAACTTAAGTACCTGTCCGGAGAAATGATTATCAAATAGTATTTGCCGAAACTCGACATCAGCTCATAACATTGGATGGGTTATGACGGTGCCATCAGTATCACGTTAATGTGACTGAAAAGCGATGGACTTTTGGTCCTCTATTAAATAAAATATAGCTTTGCTTCTCGTGTTTCTTTTACACCTCTTGCATTGGTGGAAATACTGCTTTTAAATTTATTTTGTGAATATGGATCCATGTTTGTGAAGGGTCATCGACATATTTCCTGTTCCTCTGCATCATCGCGATGGTTCCACCTATCGCGTTGTCTTTCATTGAAAACGTAAAGACATCGCGAGGCTTGTGGTGTGTGGGCCTCTCCAAGAAGGTGTGCTTCATGGCGGTTACGGAGACTGCGGTAAATAAATTCCTTGATAAAGAGACAATTTGACCGTTTTCAGCCACAGTGGTCGTTGCGTAAGTAATGCGCGAAGTCTGGCAGAATCAAATTGTATTAAATATGCTGTGAATTGACGATATGTATCACTGGGGGAAGTTAAATTTTACTTCGCGCGCCATAGCAGTGAATGCCTAACACTAGCTAATATGAGCTAGCTCTTGCTAGCAACAAAGGTAACGCCATCGTAAGCTACACAGAAACAAGGCCTCGGTAGCCGCATACAATGTGTGTAATAATTATGCAGTTCGGGTTATTGGTGTGTAGTAAACACGGTGCATTGTTGATGTCCATATTTACGTAAGCTAAATATTGTTTCGGTTAAGGTTTAGCCATAATCCGTTATTGCTATTTTACCCAGCTGGTTTATGATACAATCAAAGCCATCGTTAGCATTCATGTGCACCAAGCTAACGTTAGTAGACCAGAATCTCGGAGAAAATGGGCAGGCTATGTGTTGATTGCATTGTAACTTAAAACCAGCAGCTGCCTGTTTCTCTTTTGTTAGTCTGAAGGCATTTTTTATTTCCCATAGAATTTGTTGAATTGTTAAAGCTTCCCCATCAGTCCTCTTCCCCTTGGGGGCTTTCCTGCCTCAGTCTGGTGGACCCAGCGATTAGCGGGTTACGTAGGTAAGGAGTTCGTCCGGTCCCACCTGGTTTAAATCCGGGTGTATGTCCTTTATCAAAGCATATTTGACCATAACTGTGCTGTGTGAGGTGTTGTGTCTCATTATTGCAATGGAGGAAGTTGTTGGGTTCATATAGTTATGGGTGTGCATACAGGCAGGTGTTTGTGCTCCAGACTCTGTTGCTCAGTTTTTGTATAAATTGCCTTTTCTGATTTACAGGGAGGAGAAGCTCTGACGATGGAGAATGGACAAGGCACAGGCTCCAAGCTTGGCCTGCCGCCTCTCACTCCAGAGCAGCAGGAGGCACTTCAGAGGGTAAGAACCCCCTGTAGTACACAGCACACCTGAAAATCTCCTTGGGGATAATGCAATTACTTACAGAAATTCACAAGATTAATGCAAATCAGTGTATTCACATGCTTTAAAGTCCTTTCAGAATTCAGTTGTAAACTGATTTCTTAAATATCATGTGTATGAGAAACCATATTCTCGGCCGTGTTTACCTTTTTACTTTACACGTATGACTTAAGGCAGAGAAAGAAAGTAGATCATTACAAATATATTAAACTTGTAATATCAGGAGGTATTTTTAAGTTTGACAAAATTTTCTTATTGAAGTCCCTAGAGGTTGGTTCAAGAATGAGTACACCATTGTTTAAAAATACTGACTCCATGTACATGCAATTTACAGTAAGTAAGTTATGACAGTAAACATGTTGTCCTACAATCTCTAATTTGTCTGAGGGAATTGGTTTCCTTTGTGGATTTACAGATTTATTACTTGTCTGACGGTAGTTTGTTACAGTATCATGTCACAACAACTTGATTTAAACTCAGTTCATTTCCCCTTTTCCAGGCAAAGAAGTATGCCATGGAACAAAGCATTAAGAGTGTGTTGGTGAAGCAGACCATTGCCCATCAGCAACAACAACTCACAAACCTGCAGGTGAGATGTGTTAAAATTTGTTGCTACTCCACCGAACAAAAAGTTTGTAATACGCCTGACTCATGTGAGCCTTGATTCTAGACAGACTGTCTTAGCCTTGTTATACGTGGGTAAATTCAGACATCTGTTGTTTCAGAAGTCTGTTTTGGTTTAGCTCCTTTGGAAGTCTAACTCCCTACTCCTTCATGCTCTGAAAAAAAAATCACATGTGTAGACCATGTGCCGTTGCTTTTGCTTCTGCTCTTTTTCAGATGGAGAAGATCGTCATTAAGGATTGGTTATCATGTTAAATTCTTTGCACTTTTAAAAAGGGACCTGTTTATGTTTATTGCTGTGTGGTGATTTGTGTCCAGATAGGGGAGGCAACTCCGCAAACTGTATGTTGTTTAGAGGGAGGGTCTGAATATAGTGTTAGCCTAACCGCTTTTGTCTATCTAGCAAAGCAATGACCTTTTTGAAAAAGCAAAGCTAAGGGATATCTAACCTACTTTTCAGCACTTTTTTCATCTTTACTGTCTTTCAGATGGCAGCAGTGACAATGGGCTTTGGAGATCCTCTCTCACCTTTACAATCGGTCAATAGATTATTAAATTTTTTTTCTGTGCGCATTCCCAATGGAAAAGGACTGTTACCCTTCTTTTACTGGTTGCGTTGGCAACAATCCCTGCCTTTTTATCTAACCAAAGAATGCATATTTTGTAAGAACATGGCTTTCTACAGCTAGTGTACCATCGAACATGTCCGTAATTCAGTGTGGGATGAATAACTGCTGTTAATCGTTGAAGCACTTGTTTATGTCGCAATGGAGTAGTTTGCATTGGTATTCTTTACAAGAAGTTAGCCGAAGCTATTTGGCTATTAAGTGGATTTTAAGGACTTTCTAAGGGGTTTATAAATGTGAGAGAAGTCACGTCTCTGAAAAATATGCATTTGCTTGATTTAAGAACAGAAAGCTCTTGGCATGGGACGAAAGAGGGATAGCAATCCCTTTAATGGACCAAAATGAGAGAACTGCTGGAACAGGGATCTTTTGGCCATCTCAAAGTCAAGTTTTTTTTCCAGTCAATTAACAAGTCATTTTTCCATTATGTCATGAATTAGGCACATGATATATTTTGTTGGTAATAGAAAGAAATGAACAGAAGCAGACTGACCAATAAACACAGCATCTTCTGGTGGTTAAACCATCCCTCCCTTTAGACTTGAGAAGAAAGTTTGAAATGCTTTCATCAAGACTTTGTATGGATTTCGTTTGAACTCCACGATTACTTTTGTTACCTTACTTGCATCCCTGGACTACAGGTCAGTTACTGAAGCCAAATGTTTGTGAGGGCTGTGCATGTCAATCACTTCAGTGTGTTTTCCTCCATATGTCTGTTCCATAGAAACAGAATAGAGGCCATATTATAATTACAAGTGGCGACATCAATATTCTCTAACTGTAATACATGTTAGTTTTTCACGAAGTTCTTTCCATTTATTACAGTATCCCATTGTTACCCTATTTACCTGTCCAGACCCCCTAACTTGGAATTGGCCTCTAACTATTTTGGGGAAAGCAAGCACAGTAGAAAATACACATTATTAGTGGTTG